>CM062575.1:0-2727500 GCA_031468815.1 Morus bassanus
TGGGTGAGGACCAGCAGTAGCTTGTAGTGCTGGCGTCCTTGGTGTGGGAGCAATCCCTGGACGTTTTCCATTTTGGAGCTGGCGTCGGGCCAAAATGAGGGGGGCGAGCGGGAGCGAACGTCGTGGGTTTTGAGAGAGTAGTCAATGGCAGAGGCCCAGTGTTGGTGTGGCTGTGAATGCGTTGCCATGGGAGGGTGAGGACCAGCAGTAGCTTGTAGTGCTGGCGTCCTTGGTGTGGGAGCAATCCCTGGACGTTTTCCATTTTGGAGCTGGCGTCGGGCCAAAATGATTTGGCGAGCGGGAGCGAACGTCACGGGTTCTGAGAGAGTAGTCAATGGCAGAGGCCCCGTGTTGGTGTGGCTGTGAATGCGTTGCCATGGGAGGGTGAGGACCAGCAGTAGCTTGTAGTGCTGGCGTCCCTGGTGTGGGAGCAATCCCTGGACGTTTTCCATTTTGGAGCTGGCGTCAGGCCAAAATGAGGGGGCGAGCGGGAGCGAACGTCGGGGGTTTTGAGAGAGTAGTCAGTGGCAGAGGCCCCGTGTTGGTGTGGCTGTGAATGCGTTGCCATGGGAGGGTGAGGACCAGCAGTAGCTTGTAGTGCTGGCGTCCTTGGCTTGGGAGCAATCCCTGGACGTTTTCAATATTGGAGCTGGTGTCAGGCCAAAATGATTTGGCGAGCGGGATCGAATGTTAGGGGTTTTGAGAGAGTAGTCAGTGGCAGAGGCCCAGTGTTGGTGTGGCTGTGAATGCGTTGCCATGGGAGGGTGAGGACCAGCAGTAGCTTGTAGTGCTGGCGTCCTTGGTGTGGGAGCAATCCCTGGACGTTTTCCATTTTGGAGCTGGCGTCAGGCCAAAATGAGGGGGCGAGCGGGAGCGAACGTCGGTGGTTTTGAGAGAGTAGTCAATGGCAGAGGCCCAGTGTTGGTGTGGCTGTGAATGCGTTGCCATGGGAGGGTGAGGACCAGCAGTAGCTTGTAGTGCTGGCGTCCTTGGTGTGGGAGCAATCCTTAGACGTTTTCCATTTTGGAGCTGGCGTCGGGCCAAAATGAGGGGGCGAGCGGGAGCGAACGTCGTGGGTTCTGAGAGAGTAGTCAATGGCAGAGGCCCCGTGTTGGTGTGGCTGTGAATGCGTTGCCATGGGAGGGTGAGGACCAGCAGTAGCTTGTAGTGCTGGCGTCCTTGGTGTGGGAGCAATCCCTGGACGTTTTCCATTTTGGAGCTGGCGTCGGGCCAAAATGAGGGGGCGAGCGGGAGAGAACGTCGTGGGTTTTGAGAGAGTAGTCAGTGGCAGAGGCCCCGTGTTGGTGTGGCTGTGAATGCGTTGCCATGGGAGGGTGAGGAGCAGCAGTAGCTTGTAGTGCTGGCATCCTTGGCTTGGGAGCAATCCCTGGACGTTTTCCATTTTGGAGCTGGCGTCAGGCCAAAATGAGGGGGCGAGCGGGAGCGAACGTCGGGGGTTTTGAGAGAGTAGTCAATGGCAGAGGTCCAGTGTTGGTGTGGCTGTGAATGCGTTGCCATGGGAGGGTGAGGAGCAGCAGTAGCTTGTAGTGCTGGCGTCCTTGGTGTGGGAGCAATCCCTGGACGTTTTCCATTTTGGAGCTGGCGTCGGGCCAAAATGAGGGGGCGAGCGGGAGCGAACGTCGGGGGTTTTGAGAGAGTAGTCAATGGCAGAGGCCCAGTGTTGGTGTGGCTGTGAATGCGTTGCCATGGGAGGGTGAGGACCAGCAGTAGCTTGTAGTGCTGGCGTCCCTGGTGTGGGAGCAATCCTTAGACGTTTTCCATTTTGGAGCTGGCGTCGGGCCAAAATGAGGGGGCGAGCGGGAGCGAACGTCAGGGGTTCTGAGAGAATAGTCAATGGCAGAGGCCCCGTGTTGGTGTGGCTGTGAATGCGTTGCCATGGGAGGGTGAGGACCAGCAGTAGCTTGTAGTGCTGGTGTCCTTGGCTTGGGAGCAATCCCTGGGCTTTTTCCATTTTGGAGCTGGCGTCGGGCCAAAATGATTTGGCGAGCGGGAGCGAACGTCGGTGGTTTTGAGAGAGTAGTCAGTGGCAGAGGCCCAGTGTTGGTGTGGCTGTGAATGCGTTGCCGTGGGAGGGTGAGGACCATCAGTAGCTTGTAGTGCTGGCGTCCTTGGTGTGGGAGCAATCCCCGGACGTTTTCCATTTTGGAGCTGGCGTCGGGCCAAAATGATTTGGCGAGCGGGAGCGAACTTTGGGGGTTTTGAGAGAGTAGTCAATGGCAGAGGCCCCGTGTTGGTGTGGCTGTGAATGTGTTGCCATGGGAGGGTGAGGACCAGCAGTAGCTTGTAGTGCTGGCGTCCTTGGTGTGGGAGCAATCCCTGGACGTTTTCCATTTTGGAGCTGGCGTCGGGCCAAAATGAGGGGGCGAGCGGGAGAGAACGTCGTGGGTTTTGAGAGAGTAGTCAGTGGCAGAGGCCCCGTGTTGGTGTGGCTGTGAATGCGTTGCCATGGGAGGGTGAGGAGCAGCAGTAGCTTGTAGTGCTGGCGTCCTTGGTGTGGGAGCAATCCCTGGACGTTTTCCATTTTGGAGCTGGCGTCGGGCCAAAATGAGGGGGCGAGCGGGAGCGAACGTCAGGGGTTTTGAGAGAGTAGTCAATGGCAGAGGCCCAGTGTTGGTGTGGCTGTGAATGCATTGCCATGGGAGGGTGAGGACCAGCAGTAGCTTGTAGTGCTGGCATCCTTGGCTTGGGAGCAATCCCTGGACGTTTTCCATTTTGGAGCTGGCCTCAGGCCAAAATGAGGGGGCGAGCGGGAGCGAACGTCGGGGGTTTTGAGAGAGTAGTCAATGGCAGAGGCCCAGTGTTGGTGTGGCTGTGAATGCGTTGCCATGGGAGGGTGAGGACCAGCAGTAGCTTGTAGTGCTGGCGTCCTTGGTGTGGGAGCAATCCTTAGACGTTTTCCATTTTGGAGCTGGCATCGGGCCAAAATGAGGGGCGAGCGGCAGCGAACATCGTGGGTTTTGAGAGAGTAGTCAATGGCAGAGGCCCAGTGTTGGTGTGGCTGTGAATGCGTTGCCATGGGAGGGTGAGGACCAGCAGTAGCTTGTAGTGCTGGCGTCCTTGGTGTGGGAGCAATCATTAGACGTTTTCCATTTTGGAGCTGGCGTTTGGCCAAAATGAGGGGGCGAGCGGGAGCGAACGTCGTGGGTTTTGAGAGAGTAGTCAATGGCAGAGGCCCAGTGTTGGTGTGGCTGTGAATGCGTTGCCATGGGAGGGTGAGGACCAGCAGTAGCTTGTAGTGCTGGCGTCCTTGGTGTGGGAGCAATCCTTAGACGTTTTCCATTTTGGAGCTGGCGTCAGGCCAAAATGAGGGGGCGAGCGGGAGCGAACGTCGGGGGTTTTGAGAGAGTAGTCAATGGCAGAGGCCAAGTGTTGGTGTGGCGGTGAATGCGTTGCCATGGGAGGGTGAGGACCAGCAGTAGCTTGTAGTGCTGGCGTCCTTGGCTTGGGAGCAATCCCTGGACGTTTTCCATTTTGGAGCTGGCGTCGGGCCAAAATGATTTGGCGAGCGTGAGCGAACGTCAGGGGTTCTGAGAGAGTAGTCAATGGCAGAGGCCCCGTGTTGGTGTGGCGGTGAATGCGTTGCCATGGGAGGGTGAGGACCAGCAGTAGCTTGTAGTGCTGGCGTCCTTGGCTTGGGAGCAATCCCTGGACGTTTTCCATTTTGGAGCTGGCGTCGGGCCAAAATGATTTGGCGAGCGGGAGCGAACGTCGGGGCTTTTGAGAGAGTAGTCAATGGCAGAGGCCCAGTGTTGGTGTGGCTGTGAATGCGTTGCCATGGGAGGGTGAGGACCAGCAGTAGCTTGTAGTGCTGGCATCCTTGGCTTGGGAGCAATCCTTAGACGTTTTCCATTTTGGAGCTGGCGTCAGGCCAAAATGAGGGGGCGAGCGGGAGCGAACGTCGGGGGTTTTGAGAGAGTAGTCAATGGCAGAGGTCCAGTGTTGGTGTGGCTGTGAATGCGTTGCCATGGGAGGGTGAGGACCAGCAGTAGCTTGTAGTGCTGGCGTCCTTGGTGTGGGAGCAATCCTTAGACGTTTTCCATTTTGGAGCTGGCATCGGGCCAAAATGATTTGGTGAGCGGGAGCGAACATCGTGGGTTTTGAGAGAGTAGTCAATGGCAGAGGCCCAGTGTTGGTGTGGCTGTGAATGCGTTGCCATGGGAGGGTGAGGACCAGCAGTAGCTTGTAGTGCTGGCGTCCTTGGTGTGGGAGCAATCCCTGGACGTTTTCCATTTTGGAGCTGGCGTCGGGCCAAAATGAGGGGGCGAGCGGGAGCGAACGTCGTGGGTTCTGAGAGAGTAGTCAATGGCAGAGGCCAAGTGTTGGTGTGGCGGTGAATGCGTTGCCATGGGAGGGTGAGGACCAGCAGTAGCTTGTAGTGCTGGCGTCCTTGGTGTGGGAGCAATCCCTGGAGGTTTTCCATTTTGGAGCTGGCGTCGGGCCAAAATGAGGGGGCGAGCGGGAGCGAACGTCGGGGGTTTTGAGAGAGTAGTCAATGGCAGAGGCCCAGTGTTGGTGTGGCTGTGAATGCGTTGCCATGGGAGGGTGAGGACCAGCAGTAGCTTGTAGTGCTGGCGTCCTTGGTGTGGGAGCAATCCTTAGACGTTTTCCATTTTGGAGCTGGCGTCGGGCCAAAATGAGGGGGCGAGCGGGAGCGAACTTTGGGGGTTTTGAGAGAGTAGTCAATGGCAGAGGCCCAGTGTTGATGTGGCTGTGAATGCGTTGCCATGGGAGGGTGAGGAGCAGCAGTAGCTTGTAGTGCTGGCGTCCTTGGCTTGGGAGCAATCCCTGGACGTTTTACATTTTGGAGCTGGCGTTGGGCCAAAATGATTTGGCGAGCGGGAGCGAACGTCGGGGCTTTTGAGAGAGTAGTCAATGGCAGAGGCCCAGTGTTGGTGTGGCTGTGAATGCGTTGCCATGGGAGGGTGAGGAGCAGCAGTAGCTTGTAGTGCTGGCGTCCTTGGTGTGGGAGCAATCCCTGGACGTTTTCCATTTTGGAGCTGGTGTCGGGCCAAAATGAGGAGGCGAGCGGGAGCGAACGTCAGGGGTTTTGAGAGAGTAGTCAATGGCAGAGGCCCAGTGTTGATGTGGCTGTGAATGCGTTGCCATGGGAGGGTGAGGACCAGCAGTAGCTTGTAGTGCTGGCGTCCTTGGTGTGGGAGCAATCCCTGGACGTTTTCCATTTTGGAGCTGGCGTCGGGCCAAAATGATTTGGCGAGCGGGAGCGAACTTTGGGAGTTTTGAGAGAGTAGTCAATGGCAGAGGCCAAGTGTTGGTGTGGCTGTGAATGCGTTGCCATGGGAGGGTGAGGACCAGCAGTAGCTTGTAGTGCTGGCGTCCCTGGTGTGGGAGCAATCCCTGGACGTTTTCAGTTTTGGAGCTGGCGTCGGGCCAAAATGATTTGGCGAGCGGGAGCGAACGTCACGGGTTCTGAGAGAATAGTCAATGGCAGAGGCCCCGTGTTGGTGTGGCTGTGAATGCGTTGCCATGGGAGGGTGAGGACCAGCAGTAGCTTGTAGTGCTGGCGTCCTTGGTGTGGGAGCAATCCCTGGACGTTTTCAATTTTGGAGCTGGTGTCAGGCCAAAATGAGGGGGCGAGCGGGAGCGAATGTTAGGGGTTTTGAGAGAGTAGTCAATGGCAGAGGCCCAGTGTTGGTGTGGCTGTGAATGCGTTGCCATGGGAGGGTGAGGACCAGCAGTAGCTTGTAGTGCTGGCGTCCTTGGTGTGGGAGCAATCCCTGGACGTTTTCAATTTTGGAGCTGGCGTCAGGCCAAAATGAGTTGGCGAGCGGGAGCGAACGTCGGGGCTTTTGAGAGAGTAGTCAATGGCAGAGGCCCCGTGTTGGTGTGGCTGTGAATGCGTTGCCATGGGAGGGTGAGGACCAGCAGTAGCTTGTAGTGCTGGCGTCCTTGGTGTGGGAGCAATCCCTGGACGTTTTCCATTTTGGAGCTGGCGTCGGGCCAAAATGAGTTGGCGAGCGGGAGCGAACGTCGTGGGTTTTGAGAGAGTAGTCAGTGGTAGAGGCCCCGTGTTGGTGTGGCTGTGAATGCGTTGCCATGGGAGGGTGAGGACCAGCAGTAGGTTGTAGTGCTGGCGTCCTTGGTGTGGGAGCAATCCCTGGACGTTTTCCATTTTGGAGCTGGCGTCGGGCCAAAATGAGGGGGCGAGCGGGAGCGAACGTCGTGGGTTCTGAGAGAGTAGTCAATGGCAGAGGCCCCGTGTTGGTGTGGCTGTGAATGCGTTGCCATGGGAGGGTGAGGAGCAGCAGTAGCTTGTAGTGCTGGCGTCCTTGGCTTGGGAGCAATCCCTGGACGTTTTCCATTTTGGAGCTGGCGTCGGGCCAAAATGAGGGGGCGAGCGGGAGAGAACGTCGGGGGTTCTGAGAGAGTAGTCAGTGGCAGAGGCCCCGTGTTGGTGTGGCTGTGAATGCGTTGCCATGGGAGGGTGAGGACCAGCAGTAGCTTGTAGTGCTGGCATCCTTGGCTTGGGAGCAATCCCTGGACGTTTTCCATTTTGGAGCTGGCGTCAGGCCAAAATGAGGGGGCGAGCGGGAGCGAACGTCGGGGGTTTTGAGAGAGTAGTCAATGGCAGAGGTCCAGTGTTGGTGTGGCTGTGAATGCGTTGCCATGGGAGGGTGAGGAGCAGCAGTAGCTTGTAGTGCTGGCGTCCTTGGTGTGGGAGCAATCCCTGGACGTTTTCCATTTTGGAGCTGGCGTCGGGCCAAAATGAGGGGGCGAGCGGGAGCGAACGTCGGGGGTTTTGAGAGAGTAGTCAGTGGCAGAGGCCCAGTGTTGGTGTGGCTGTGAATGTGTTGCCATGGGAGGGTGAGGACCAGCAGTAGCTTGTAGTGCTGGCGTCCCTGGTGTGGGAGCAATCCTTAGACGTTTTCCATTTTGGAGCTGGCATCGGGCCAAAATGAGGGGGCGAGCGGGAGCGAACGTCACGGGTTCTGAGAGAATAGTCAATGGCAGAGGCCCCGTGTTGGTGTGGCTGTGAATGCGTTGCCATGGGAGGGTGAGGACCAGCAGTAGCTTGTAGTGCTGGTGTCCTTGGCTTGGGAGCAATCCCTGGGCTTTTTCCATTTTCGAGCTGGCGTCGGGCCAAAATGATTTGGCGAGCGGGAGCGAACGTCGGTGGTTTTGAGAGAGTAGTCAGTGGCAGAGGCCCAGTGTTGGTGTGGCTGTGAATGCGTTGCCATGGGAGGGTGAGGACCATCAGTAGCTTGTAGTGCTGGCGTCCTTGGTGTGGGAGCAATCCCCGGACGTTTTCCATTTTGGAGCTGGCGTCGGGCCAAAATGATTTGGCGAGCGGGAGCGAACTTTGGGGGTTTTGAGAGAGTAGTCAATGGCAGAGGCCCCGTGTTGGTGTGGCTGTGAATGTGTTGCCATGGGAGGGTGAGGACCAGCAGTAGCTTGTAGTGCTGGCGTCCTTGGTGTGGGAGCAATCCCTGGACGTTTTCCATTTTGGAGCTGGCGTCGGGCCAAAATGAGGGGGCGAGCGGGAGAGAACGTCGTGGGTTTTGAGAGAGTAGTCAGTGGCAGAGGCCCCGTGTTGGTGTGGCTGTGAATGCGTTGCCATGGGAGGGTGAGGAGCAGCAGTAGCTTGTAGTGCTGGCGTCCTTGGTGTGGGAGCAATCCCTGGACGTTTTCCATTTTGGAGCTGGCGTCGGGCCAAAATGAGGGGGCGAGCGGGAGCGAACGTCAGGGGTTTTGAGAGAGTAGTCAATGGCAGAGGCCCAGTGTTGGTGTGGCTGTGAATGCATTGCCATGGGAGGGTGAGGACCAGCAGTAGCTTGTAGTGCTGGCATCCTTGGCTTGGGAGCAATCCCTGGACGTTTTCCATTTTGGAGCTGGCGTCAGGCCAAAATGAGGGGGCGAGCGGGAGCGAACGTCGGGGGTTTTGAGAGAGTAGTCAATGGCAGAGGTCCAGTGTTGGTGTGGCTGTGAATGCGTTGCCATGGGAGGGTGAGGACCAGCAGTAGCTTGTAGTGCTGGCGTCCTTGGTGTGGGAGCAATCCTTAGACGTTTTCCATTTTGGAGCTGGCATCGGGCCAAAATGAGGGGCGAGCGGCAGCGAACATCGTGGGTTTTGAGAGAGTAGTCAATGGCAGAGGCCCCGTGTTGGTGTGGCTGTGAATGCGTTGCCATGGGAGGGTGAGGACCAGCAGTAGCTTGTAGTGCTGGCGTCCTTGGTGTGGGAGCAATCATTAGACGTTTTCCATTTTGGAGCTGGCGTTTGGCCAAAATGAGGGGGCGAGCGGGAGCGAACGTCGTGGGTTTTGAGAGAGTAGTCAATGGCAGAGGCCCAGTGTTGGTGTGGCTGTGAATGCGTTGCCATGGGAGGGTGAGGACCAGCAGTAGCTTGTAGTGCTGGCGTCCTTGGTGTGGGAGCAATCCTTAGACGTTTTCCATTTTGGAGCTGGCGTCAGGCCAAAATGAGGGGGCGAGCGGGAGCGAACGTCGGGGGTTTTGAGAGAGTAGTCAATGGCAGAGGCCAAGTGTTGGTGTGGCGGTGAATGCGTTGCCATGGGAGGGTGAGGACCAGCAGTAGCTTGTAGTGCTGGCGTCCCTGGTGTGGGAGCAATCCCTGGACGTTTTCAATTTTGGAGCTGGCGTCGGGCCAAAATGAGGGGGCGAGCGGGAGCGAACGTCAGGGGTTCTGAGAGAGTAGTCAATGGCAGAGGCCCCGTGTTGGTGTGGCGGTGAATGCGTTGCCATGGGAGGGTGAGGACCAGCAGTAGCTTGTAGTGCTGGCGTCCTTGGCTTGGGAGCAATCCCTGGACGTTTTCCATTTTGGAGCTGGCGTCGGGCCAAAATGAGGGGGCGAGCGGGAGCGAACGTCGGGGGTTTTGAGAGAGTAGTCAATGGCAGAGGCCAAGTGTTGGTGTGGCGGTGAATGCGTTGCCATGGGAGGGTGAGGACCAGCAGTAGCTTGTAGTGCTGGCGTCCTTGGCTTGGGAGCAATCCTTAGACGTTTTCCATTTTGGAGCTGGCGTCGGGCCAAAATGAGGGGGCGAGCGGGAGCGAACGTCAGGGGTTCTGAGAGAGTAGTCAATGGCAGAGGCCCCGTGTTGGTGTGGCGGTGAATGCGTTGCCATGGGAGGGTGAGGACCAGCAGTAGCTTGTAGTGCTGGCGTCCTTGGCTTGGGAGCAATCCCTGGACGTTTTCCATTTTGGAGCTGGCGTCGGGCCAAAATGAGGGGGCGAGCGGGAGCGAACGTCGGGGCTTTTGAGAGAGTAGTCAATGGCAGAGGCCCAGTGTTGGTGTGGCTGTGAATGCGTTGCCATGGGAGGGTGAGGACCAGCAGTAGCTTGTAGTGCTGGCATCCTTGGCTTGGGAGCAATCCCTGGACGTTTTCCATTTTGGAGCTGGCGTCAGGCCAAAATGAGGGGGCGAGCGGGAGCGAACGTCGGGTCTTTTGAGAGAGTAGTCAATGGCAGAGGCCCAGTGTTGGTGTGGCTGTGAATGCGTTGCCATGGGAGGGTGAGGACCAGCAGTAGCTTGTAGTGCTGGCGTCCTTGGTGTGGGAGCAATCCTTAGACGTTTTCCATTTTGGAGCTGGCATCGGGCCAAAATGATTTGGTGAGCGGGAGCGAACATCGTGGGTTTTGAGAGAGTAGTCAATGGCAGAGGCCCAGTGTTGGTGTGGCTGTGAATGCGTTGCCATGGGAGGGTGAGGACCATCAGTAGCTTGTAGTGCTGGCGTCCCTGGTGTGGGAGCAATCCCTGGACGTTTTCCATTTTGGAGCTGGCGTCGGGCCAAAATGAGGGGGCGAGCGGGAGCGAACGTCGTGGGTTCTGAGAGAGTAGTCAATGGCAGAGGCCAAGTGTTGGTGTGGCGGTGAATGCGTTGCCATGGGAGGGTGAGGACCAGCAGTAGCTTGTAGTGCTGGCGTCCTTGGTGTGGGAGCAATCCCTGGAGGTTTTCCATTTTGGAGCTGGCGTCGGGCCAAAATGAGGGGGCGAGCGGGAGCGAACGTCGGGGGTTTTGAGAGAGTAGTCAATGGCAGAGGCCCAGTGTTGGTGTGGCTGTGAATGCGTTGCCATGGGAGGGTGAGGACCAGCAGTAGCTTGTAGTGCTGGCGTCCTTGGTGTGGGAGCAATCCCTGGACGTTTTCCATTTTGGAGCTGGTGTCGGGCCAAAATGATTTGGCGAGCGGGAGCGAACGTCGGGGCTTTTGAGAGAGTAGTCAGTGGCAGAGGCCCAGTGTTGGTGTGGCTGTGAATGCGTTGCCATGGGAGGGTGAGGACCAGCAGTAGCTTGTAGTGCTGGCGTCCTTGGTGTGGGAGCAATCCCTGGACGTTTTCCATTTTGGAGCTGGCGTCGGGCCAAAATGAGGGGGCGAGCGGGAGCGAACGTCGTGGGTTTTGAGAGAGTAGTCAATGGCAGAGGCCCAGTGTTGGTGTGGCTGTGAATGCGTTGCCATGGGAGGGTGAGGACCAGCAGTAGCTTGTAGTGCTGGCGTCCCTGGTGTGGGAGCAATCCCTGGACGTTTTCCATTTTGGAGCTGGCGTCAGGCCAAAATGAGGGGGCGAGCGGGAGCGAACGTCAGGGGTTCTGAGAGAGTAGTCAATGGCAGAGGCCCAGTGTTGGTGTGGCTGTGAATGCGTTGCCATGGGAGGGTGAGGACCAGCAGTAGCTTGTAGTGCTGGCGTCCTTGGTGTGGGAGCAATCCTTAGACGTTTTCCATTTTGGAGCTGGCATCGGGCCAAAATTATTTGGCGAGCGGGAGCGAACGTCGTGGGTTTTGAGAGAGTAGTCAATGGCAGAGGCCCAGTGTTGGTGTGGCTGTGAATGCGTTGCCATGGGAGGGTGAGGACCAGCAGTAGCTTGTAGTGCTGGCGTCCTTGGTGTGGGAGCAATCCCTGGACGTTTTCCATTTTGGAGCTGGCGTCGGGCCAAAATGATTTGGCGAGTCGGAGTGAACGTCGGGGGTTTTGAGAGAGTAGTCAGTGGCAGAGGCCCAGTGTTGGTGTGGCTGTGAATGCGTTGCCATGGGAGGGTGAGGACCAGCAGTAGCTTGTAGTGCTGGCGTCCTTGGTGTGGGAGCAATCCTTAGACGTTTTCCATTTTGGAGCTGGCATCGGGCCAAAATGATTTGGCGAGCGGGAGCGAACATCGTGGGTTTTGAGAGAGTAGTCAGTGGCAGAGGCCCAGTGTTGGTGTGGCTGTGAATGCGTTGCCATGGGAGGGTGAGGACCAGCAGTAGCTTGTAGTGCTGGCGTCCTTGGTGTGGGAGCAATCCTTAGACGTTTTCCATTTTGGAGCTGGCGTCGGGCCAAAATGAGGGGGCGAGCGGGAGCGAACGTCAGGGGTTCTGAGAGAGTAGTCAGTGGCAGAGGCCCAGTGTTGGTGTGGCTGTGAATGCGTTGCCATGGGAGGGTGAGGACCAGCAGTAGCTTGTAGTGCTGGCGTCCTTGGTGTGGGAGCAATCCCTGGACGTTTTCCATTTTGGAGCTGGCGTCAGGCCAAAATGAGGGGGCGAGCGGGAGCGAACGTCGGGGATTCTGAGAGAGTAGTCAATGGCAGAGGCCCCGTGTTGGTGTGGCTGTGAATGCGTTGCCATGGGAGGGTGAGGACCAGCAGTAGCTTGTAGTGCTGGCGTCCTTGGTGTGGGAGCAATCCCTGGACGTTTTCCATTTTGGAGCTGGCGTCGGGCCAAAATGAGGGGGCGAGCGGGAGCGAACGTCGGGGGTTTTGAGAGAGTAGTCAATGGCAGAGGCCCAGTGTTGGTGTGGCTGTGAATGCGTTGCCATGGGAGGGTGAGGACCAGCAGTAGCTTGTAGTGCTGGCGTCCTTGGTGTGGGAGCAATCCTTAGACGTTTTCCATTTTGGAGCTGGCGTTTGGCCAAAATTATTTGGCGAGCGGGAGCGAACGTCGGTGGTTTTGAGAGAGTAGTCAGTGGCAGAGGCCCAGTGTTGGTGTGGCTGTGAATGCGTTGCCATGGGAGGGTGAGGACCAGCAGTAGCTTGTAGTGCTGGCGTCCTTGGTGTGGGAGCAATCCCTGGACGTTTTCCATTTTGGAGCTGGCGTCGGGCCAAAATGAGGGGGCGAGCGGGAGCGAACGTCGGGGGTTTTGAGAGAGTAGTCAATGGCAGAGGCCCAGTGTTGGTGTGGCTGTGAATGCGTTGCCATGGGAGGGTGAGGACCAGCAGTAGCTTGTAGTGCTGGCGTCCTTGGTGTGGGAGCAATCCCTGGACGTTTTCCATTTTGGAGCTGGCGTCGGGCCAAAATGAGGGGGCGAGCGGGAGCGAACGTCGTGGGTTTTGAGAGAGTAGTCAGTGGCAGAGGCCAAGTGTGGGTGTGGCTGTGAATGCGTTGCCATGGGAGGGTGAGGACCAGCAGTAGCTTGTAGTGCTGGCGTCCTTGGTGTGGGAGCAATCCCTGGACGTTTTCCATTTTGGAGCTGGCGTCGGGCCAAAATGATTTGGCGAGCGGGAGCGAACGTCAGGGGTTCTGAGAGAGTAGTCAATGGCAGAGGCCAAGTGTGGGTGTGGCTGTGAATGCATTGCCATGGGAGGGTGAGGACCAGCAGTAGCTTGTAGTGCTGGCGTCCTTGGTGTGGGAGCAATCCCTGGACGTTTTCCATTTTGGAGCTGGCGTCGGGCCAAAATGAGGGGGCGAGTGGGAGAGAACGTCGTGGGTTTTGAGAGAGTAGTCAGTGGCAGAGGCCAAGTGTGGGTGTGGCTGTGAATGCGTTGCCATGGGAGGGTGAGGACCAGCAGTAGCTTGTAGTGCTGGCGTCCTTGGTGTGGGAGCAATCCCTGGACGTTTTCCATTTTGGAGCTGGCGTCGGGCCAAAATGATTTGGCGAGTCGGAGTGAACGTCGTGGGTTTTGAGAGAGTAGTCAGTGGCAGAGGCCCCGTGTTGGTGTGGCTGTGAATGCGTTGTCATGGGAGGGTGAGGACCAGCAGTAGCTTGTAGTGCTGGCATCCTTGGCTTGGGAGCAATCCCTGGACGTTTTCCATTTTGGAGCTGGCGTCGGGCCAAAATGAGGGGGCGAGCGGGAGCGAACGTCGGGGGTTTTGAGAGAGTAGTCAATGGCAGAGGCCCAGTGTTGGTGTGGCTGTGAATGCGTTGCCATGGGAGGGTGAGGACCAGCAGTAGCTTGTAGTGCTGGCGTCCTTGGTGTGGGAGCAATCCTTAGACGTTTTCCATTTTGGAGCTGGCATCGGGCCAAAATGATTTGGCGAGCGGGAGCGAACATCGTGGGTTTTGAGAGAGTAGTCAGTGGCAGAGGCCCCGTGTTGGTGTGGCTGTGAATGCGTTGCCATGGGAGGGTGAGGACCAGCAGTAGCTTGTAGTGCTGGCGTCCTTGGTGTGGGAGCAATCCCTGGACGTTTTCCATTTTGGAGCTGGCGTCGGGCCAAAATGATTTGGCGAGCGTGTGCGAACGTCGGGGGTTCTGAGAGAGTAGTCAGTGGCAGAGGCCCCGTGTTGGTGTGGCTGTGAATGCGTTGCCATGGGAGGGTGAGGACCAGCAGTAGCTTGTAGTGCTGGCGTCCTTGGTGTGGGAGCAATCCCTGGACGTTTTCCATTTTGGAGCTGGCGTCGGGCCAAAATGAGGGGGCGAGCAGGAGCGAACGTCGTGGGTTTTGAGAGAGTAGTCAATGGCAGAGGCCCCGTGTTGGTGTGGCGGTGAATGCGTTGCCATGGGAGGGTGAGGACCAGCAGTAGCTTGTAGTGCTGGCGTCCTTGGTGTGGGAGCAATCCCTGGACGTTTTCCATTTTGGAGCTGGCGTCGGGCCAAAATGAGGGGGCGAGCGGGAGCGAACGTCGGGGCTTTTGAGAGAGTAGTCAATGGCAGAGGCCCAGTGTTGGTGTGGCTGTGAATGCGTTGCCATGGGAGGGTGAGGACCAGCAGTAGCTTGTAGTGCTGGCGTCCTTGGTGTGGGAGCAATCCCTGGACGTTTTCCATTTTGGAGCTGGCGTCGGGCCAAAATGATTTGGCGAGTCGGAGTGAACGTCGGGGGTTTTGAGAGAGTAGTCAGTGGCAGAGGCCCCGTGTTGGTGTGGCTGTGAATGCGTTGCCATGGGAGGGTGAGGACCAGCAGTAGCTTGTAGTGCTGGCGTCCTTGGTGTGGGAGTAATCCCTGGACGTTTTCCATTTTGGAGCTGGCGTCGGGCCAAAATGAGGGGGCGAGCGGGAGCGAACGTCGTGGGTTTTGAGAGAGTAGTCAGTGGCAGAGGCCAAGTGTGGGTGTGGCTGTGAATGCGTTGCCATGGGAGGGTGAGGACCAGCAGTAGCTTGTAGTGCTGGCGTCCTTGGTGTGGGAGCAATCCCTGGACGTTTTCCATTTTGGAGCTGGCGTCGGGCCAAAATGAGGGGGCGAGCGGGAGCGAACGTCGTGGGTTTTGAGAGAGTAGTCAATGGCAGAGGCCCAGTGTTGGTGTGGCTGTGAATGCGTTGCCATGGGAGGGTGAGGAGCAGCAGTAGCTTGTAGTGCTGGCGTCCTTGGTGTGGGAGCAATCCCTGGACGTTTTCCATTTTGGAGCTGGCGTCGGGCCAAAATGAGGGGGCGAGCGGGAGCGAACGTCGTGGGTTTTGAGAGAGTAGTCAGTGGCAGAGGCCAAGTGTGGGTGTGGCTGTGAATGCGTTGCCATGGGAGGGTGAGGACCAGCAGTAGCTTGTAGTGCTGGCGTCCTTGGTGTGGGAGCAATCCCTGGACGTTTTCCATTTTGGAGCTGGCGTCGGGCCAAAATGAGGGGGCGAGCGGGAGCGAACGTCAGGGGTTCTGAGAGAGTAGTCAATGGCAGAGGCCAAGTGTGGGTGTGGCTGTGAATGCATTGCCATGGGAGGGTGAGGACCAGCAGTAGCTTGTAGTGCTGGCGTCCTTGGTGTGGGAGCAATCCCTGGACGTTTTCCATTTTGGAGCTGGCGTCGGGCCAAAATGAGGGGGCGAGCGGGAGAGAACGTCGTGGGTTTTGAGAGAGTAGTCAGTGGCAGAGGCCAAGTGTGGGTGTGGCTGTGAATGCGTTGCCATGGGAGGGTGAGGACCAGCAGTAGCTTGTAGTGCTGGCGTCCTTGGTGTGGGAGCAATCCCTGGACGTTTTCCATTTTGGAGCTGGCGTCGGGCCAAAATGATTTGGCGAGTCGGAGTGAACGTCGTGGGTTTTGAGAGAGTAGTCAGTGGCAGAGGCCCCGTGTTGGTGTGGCTGTGAATGCGTTGCCATGGGAGGGTGAGGACCAGCAGTAGCTTGTAGTGCTGGCGTCCTTGGTGTGGGAGCAATCCCTGGACGTTTTCCATTTTGGAGCTGGCGTCGGGCCAAAATGATTTGGCGAGTCGGAGTGAACGTCAGGGGTTTTGAGAGAGTAGTCAGTGGCAGAGGCCCCGTGTTGGTGTGGCTGTGAATGCGTTGCCATGGGAGGGTGAGGACCAGCAGTAGCTTGTAGTGCTGGCATCCTTGGCTTGGGAGCAATCCCTGGACGTTTTCCATTTTGGAGCTGGCATCGGGCCAAAATGATTTGGCGAGCGGGAGCGAACATCGTGGGTTTTGAGAGAGTAGTCAGTGGCAGAGGCCCAGTGTTGGTGTGGCTGTGAATGCGTTGCCATGGGAGGGTGAGGAGCAGCAGTAGCTTGTAGTGCTGGCGTCCTTGGTGTGGGAGCAATCCTTAGACGTTTTCCATTTTGGAGCTGGCGTCGGGCCAAAATGATTTGGCGAGCGTGAGTGAACGTCGGGGGTTCTGAGAGAGTAGTCAATGGCAGAGGCCCAGTGTTGGTGTGGCTGTGAATGCGTTGCCATGGGAGGGTGAGGACCAGCAGTAGCTTGTAGTGCTGGCGTCCTTGGTGTGGGAGCAATCCCTGGACGTTTTCCATTTTGGAGCTGGCGTCGGGCCAAAATGAGGGGGCGAGCAGGAGCGAACGTCGTGGGTTCTGAGAGAGTAGTCAATGGCAGAGGCCCCGTGTTGGTGTGGCGGTGAATGCGTTGCCATGGGAGGGTGAGGAGCAGCAGTAGCTTGTAGTGCTGGCGTCCTTGGTGTGGGAGCAATCCCTGGACGTTTTCCATTTTGGAGCTGGCGTCGGGCCAAAATGAGGGGGTGAGCGGGAGCGAACGTCGGGGGTTTTGAGAGAGTAGTCAATGGCAGAGGCCCCGTGTTGGTGTGGCTGTGAATGCGTTGCCATGGGAGGGTGAGGAGCAGCAGTAGCTTGTAGTGCTGGCGTCCTTGGTGTGGGAGCAATCCTTAGACGTTTTCCATTTTGGAGCTGGCGTCGGGCCAAAATGAGGGGGCGAGCGGGAGCGAACGTCAGGGGTTCTGAGAGAGTAGTCAATGGCAGAGGCCAAGTGTTGGTGTGGCTGTGAATGCGTTGCCATGGGAGGGTGAGGAGCAGCAGTAGCTTGTAGTGCTGGCGTCCTTGGCTTGGGAGCAATCCCTGGACGTTTTCCATTTTGGAGCTGGCGTCGGGCCAAAATGATTTGGCGAGCGGGAGCGAACGTCGGTGGTTTTGAGAGAGTAGTCAGTGGCAGAGGCCCAGTGTTGGTGTGGCTGTGAATGCGTTGCCATGGGAGGGTGAGGACCAGCAGTAGCTTGTAGTGCTGGCGTCCTTGGTGTGGGAGCAATCCCTGGACGTTTTCCATTTTGGAGCTGGCGTCGGGCCAAAATGAGGGGGCGAGCGGGAGCGAACGTCGGGGGTTTTGAGAGAGTAGTCAATGGCAGAGGCCCAGTGTTGGTGTGGCTGTGAATGCGTTGCCATGGGAGGGTGAGGACCAGCAGTAGCTTGTAGTGCTGGCGTCCTTGGTGTGGGAGCAATCCCTGGACGTTTTCCATTTTGGAGCTGGCGTCGGGCCAAAATGAGGGGGCGAGCGGGAGCGAACGTCAGGGGTTCTGAGAGAGTAGTCAATGGCAGAGGCCAAGTGTGGGTGTGGCTGTGAATGCATTGCCATGGGAGGGTGAGGACCAGCAGTAGCTTGTAGTGCTGGCGTCCTTGGCTTGGGAGCAATCCCTGGAGGTTTTACATTTTGGAGCTGGCGTCGGGCCAAAATGAGGGGGCGAGCGGGAGCGAACGTCAGGGGTTCTGAGAGAGTAGTCAATGGCAGAGGCCAAGTGTGGGTGTGGCTGTGAATGCATTGCCATGGGAGGGTGAGGACCAGCAGTAGCTTGTAGTGCTGGCGTCCTTGGCTTGGGAGCAATCCCTGGAGGTTTTACATTTTGGAGCTGGCGTCGGGCCAAAATGAGGGGGCGAGCGGGAGCGAACGTCGGGGGTTTTGAGAGAGTAGTCAGTGGCAGAGGCCAAGTGTGGGTGTGGCTGTGAATGCGTTGCCATGGGAGGGTGAGGACCAGCAGTAGCTTGTAGTGCTGGCGTCCTTGGTGTGGGAGCAATCCCTGGACGTTTTCCATTTTGGAGCTGGCGTCGGGCCAAAATGATTTGGCGAGTCGGAGTGAACGTCGTGGGTTTTGAGAGAGTAGTCAGTGGCAGAGGCCCCGTGTTGGTGTGGCTGTGAATGCGTTGCCGTGGGAGGGTGAGGACCAGCAGTAGCTTGTAGTGCTGGCATCCTTGGCTTGGGAGCAATCCCTGGACGTTTTCCATTTTGGAGCTGGCGTCGGGCCAAAATGATTTGGCGAGCGGGAGCGAACGTCGGGGGTTTTGAGAGAGTAGTCAATGGCAGAGGCCCAGTGTTGGTGTGGCTGTGAATGCGTTGCCATGGGAGGGTGAGGACCAGCAGTAGCTTGTAGTGCTGGCGTCCTTGGTGTGGGAGCAATCCTTAGACGTTTTCCATTTTGGAGCTGGCATCGGGCCAAAATGATTTGGCGAGCGGGAGCGAACATCGTGGGTTCTGAGAGAGTAGTCAGTGGCAGAGGCCCAGTGTTGGTGTGGCTGTGAATGCGTTGCCATGGGAGGGTGAGGAGCAGCAGTAGCTTGTAGTGCTGGCGTCCTTGGTGTGGGAGCAATCCCTGGACGTTTTCCATTTTGGAGCTGGCGTCGGGCCAAAATGAGGGGGCGAGCGGGAGCGAACGTCGGGGGTTTTGAGAGAGTAGTCAATGGCAGAGGCCCAGTGTTGGTGTGGCTGTGAATGCGTTGCCATGGGAGGGTGAGGACCAGCAGTAGCTTGTAGTGCTGGCGTCCTTGGTGTGGGAGCAATCCCTGGACGTTTTCCATTTTGGAGCTGGCGTCGGGCCAAAATGATTTGGCGAGTCGGAGTGAACGTCAGGGGTTTTGAGAGAGTAGTCAGTGGCAGAGGCCCCGTGTTGGTGTGGCTGTGAATGCGTTGCCATGGGAGGGTGAGGACCAGCAGTAGCTTGTAGTGCTGGCATCCTTGGCTTGGGAGCAATCCCTGGACGTTTTCCATTTTGGAGCTGGCATCGGGCCAAAATGATTTGGCGAGCGGGAGCGAACATCGTGGGTTTTGAGAGAGTAGTCAGTGGCAGAGGCCCAGTGTTGGTGTGGCTGTGAATGCGTTGCCATGGGAGGGTGAGGACCAGCAGTAGCTTGTAGTGCTGGCGTCCTTGGTGTGGGAGCAATCCTTAGACGTTTTCCATTTTGGAGCTGGCGTCGGGCCAAAATGATTTGGCGAGCGTGAGTGAACGTCGGGGGTTCTGAGAGAGTAGTCAATGGCAGAGGCCCAGTGTTGGTGTGGCTGTGAATGCGTTGCCATGGGAGGGTGAGGACCAGCAGTAGCTTGTAGTGCTGGCGTCCTTGGTGTGGGAGCAATCCCTGGACGTTTTCCATTTTGGAGCTGGCGTCGGGCCAAAATGAGGGGGCGAGCAGGAGCGAACGTCGTGGGTTCTGAGAGAGTAGTCAATGGCAGAGGCCCCGTGTTGGTGTGGCGGTGAATGCGTTGCCATGGGAGGGTGAGGAGCAGCAGTAGCTTGTAGTGCTGGCGTCCTTGGTGTGGGAGCAATCCCTGGACGTTTTCCATTTTGGAGCTGGCGTCGGGCCAAAATGAGGGGGTGAGCAGGAGCGAACGTCGGGGGTTTTGAGAGAGTAGTCAATGGCAGAGGCCCCGTGTTGGTGTGGCTGTGAATGCGTTGCCATGGGAGGGTGAGGAGCAGCAGTAGCTTGTAGTGCTGGCGTCCTTGGTGTGGGAGCAATCCTTAGACGTTTTCCATTTTGGAGCTGGCGTCGGGCCAAAATGAGGGGGCGAGCGGGAGCGAACGTCAGGGGTTCTGAGAGAGTAGTCAATGGCAGAGGCCAAGTGTTGGTGTGGCTGTGAATGCGTTGCCATGGGAGGGTGAGGAGCAGCAGTAGCTTGTAGTGCTGGCGTCCTTGGCTTGGGAGCAATCCCTGGACGTTTTCCATTTTGGAGCTGGCGTCGGGCCAAAATGATTTGGCGAGCGGGAGCGAACGTCGGTGGTTTTGAGAGAGTAGTCAGTGGCAGAGGCCCAGTGTTGGTGTGGCTGTGAATGCGTTGCCATGGGAGGGTGAGGACCAGCAGTAGCTTGTAGTGCTGGCGTCCTTGGTGTGGGAGCAATCCCTGGACGTTTTCCATTTTGGAGCTGGCGTCGGGCCAAAATGAGGGGGCGAGCGGGAGCGAACGTCGGGGGTTTTGAGAGAGTAGTCAATGGCAGAGGCCCAGTGTTGGTGTGGCTGTGAATGCGTTGCCATGGGAGGGTGAGGACCAGCAGTAGCTTGTAGTGCTGGCGTCCTTGGTGTGGGAGCAATCCCTGGACGTTTTCCATTTTGGAGCTGGCGTCGGGCCAAAATGAGGGGGCGAGCGGGAGCGAACGTCAGGGGTTCTGAGAGAGTAGTCAATGGCAGAGGCCAAGTGTGGGTGTGGCTGTGAATGCATTGCCATGGGAGGGTGAGGACCAGCAGTAGCTTGTAGTGCTGGCGTCCTTGGCTTGGGAGCAATCCCTGGAGGTTTTACATTTTGGAGCTGGCGTCGGGCCAAAATGAGGGGGCGAGCGGGAGCGAACGTCAGGGGTTCTGAGAGAGTAGTCAATGGCAGAGGCCAAGTGTGGGTGTGGCTGTGAATGCATTGCCATGGCAGGGTGAGGACCAGCAGTAGCTTGTAGTGCTGGCGTCCTTGGCTTGGGAGCAATCCCTGGAGGTTTTACATTTTGGAGCTGGCGTCGGGCCAAAATGAGGGGGCGAGCGGGAGCGAACGTCGGGGGTTTTGAGAGAGTAGTCAGTGGCAGAGGCCAAGTGTGGGTGTGGCTGTGAATGCGTTGCCATGGGAGGGTGAGGACCAGCAGTAGCTTGTAGTGCTGGCGTCCTTGGTGTGGGAGCAATCCCTGGACGTTTTCCATTTTGGAGCTGGCGTCGGGCCAAAATGATTTGGCGAGTCGGAGTGAACGTCGTGGGTTTTGAGAGAGTAGTCAGTGGCAGAGGCCCCGTGTTGGTGTGGCTGTGAATGCGTTGCCGTGGGAGGGTGAGGACCAGCAGTAGCTTGTAGTGCTGGCATCCTTGGCTTGGGAGCAATCCCTGGACGTTTTCCATTTTGGAGCTGGCGTCGGGCCAAAATGATTTGGCGAGCGGGAGCGAACGTCGGGGGTTTTGAGAGAGTAGTCAATGGCAGAGGCCCAGTGTTGGTGTGGCTGTGAATGCGTTGCCATGGGAGGGTGAGGACCAGCAGTAGCTTGTAGTGCTGGCGTCCTTGGTGTGGGAGCAATCCTTAGACGTTTTCCATTTTGGAGCTGGCATCGGGCCAAAATGATTTGGCGAGCGGGAGCGAACATCGTGGGTTCTGAGAGAGTAGTCAGTGGCAGAGGCCCAGTGTTGGTGTGGCTGTGAATGCGTTGCCATGGGAGGGTGAGGAGCAGCAGTAGCTTGTAGTGCTGGCGTCCTTGGTGTGGGAGCAATCCCTGGACGTTTTCCATTTTGGAGCTGGCGTCGGGCCAAAATGAGGGGGCGAGCGGGAGCGAACGTCGGGGGTTTTGAGAGAGTAGTCAATGGCAGAGGCCCAGTGTTGGTGTGGCTGTGAATGCGTTGCCATGGGAGGGTGAGGACCAGCAGTAGCTTGTAGTGCTGGCGTCCTTGGTGTGGGAGCAATCCCTGGACGTTTTCCATTTTGGAGCTGGCGTCGGGCCAAAATGATTTGGCGAGCGGGAGCGAACGTCAGGGGTTTTGAGAGAGTAGTCAATGGCAGAGGCCCAGTGTTGGTGTGGCTGTGAATGCGTTGCCATGGGAGGGTGAGGACCAGCAGTAGCTTGTAGTGCTGGCGTCCTTGGTGTGGGAGCAATCCCTGGACGTTTTCCATTTTGGAGCTGGCGTCGGGCCAAAATGATTTGGCGAGTCGGAGTGAACGTCGTGGGTTTTGAGAGAGTAGTCAGTGGCAGAGGCCCCGTGTTGGTGTGGCTGTGAATGCGTTGCCATGGGAGGGTGAGGACCAGCAGTAGCTTGTAGTGCTGGCATCCTTGGCTTGGGAGCAATCCCTGGACGTTTTCCATTTTGGAGCTGGCATCGGGCCAAAATGATTTGGCGAGCGGGAGCGAACATCGTGGGTTTTGAGAGAGTAGTCAGTGGCAGAGGCCCAGTGTTGGTGTGGCTGTGAATGCGTTGCCATGGGAGGGTGAGGACCAGCAGTAGCTTGTAGTGCTGGCGTCCTTGGTGTGGGAGCAATCCTTAGACGTTTTCCATTTTGGAGCTGGCGTCGGGCCAAAATGATTTGGCGAGCGTGAGTGAACGTCGGGGGTTCTGAGAGAGTAGTCAATGGCAGAGGCCCAGTGTTGGTGTGGCTGTGAATGCGTTGCCATGGGAGGGTGAGGACCAGCAGTAGCTTGTAGTGCTGGCGTCCTTGGTGTGGGAGCAATCCCTGGACGTTTTCCATTTTGGAGCTGGCGTCGGGCCAAAATGAGGGGGCGAGCAGGAGCGAACGTCGTGGGTTCTGAGAGAGTAGTCAATGGCAGAGGCCCCGTGTTGGTGTGGCGGTGAATGCGTTGCCATGGGAGGGTGAGGAGCAGCAGTAGCTTGTAGTGCTGGCGTCCTTGGTGTGGGAGCAATCCCTGGACGTTTTCCATTTTGGAGCTGGCGTCGGGCCAAAATGAGGGGGTGAGCGGGAGCGAACGTCGGGGGTTTTGAGAGAGTAGTCAATGGCAGAGGCCCCGTGTTGGTGTGGCTGTGAATGCGTTGCCATGGGAGGGTGAGGAGCAGC
Source organism: Morus bassanus (assembly GCA_031468815.1). Classification (NCBI taxonomy): domain Eukaryota; kingdom Metazoa; phylum Chordata; class Aves; order Suliformes; family Sulidae; genus Morus; species Morus bassanus. Next base: position 22,055 of record CM062575.1, read on the forward strand.
AGTAGCTTGTAGTGCTGGCGTCCTTGGTGTGGGAGCAATCCTTAGACGTTTTCCATTTTGGAGCTGGCGTCGGGCCAAAATGAGGGGGCGAGCGGGAGCGAACGTCAGGGGTTCTGAGAGAGTAGTCAATGGCAGAGGCCAAGTGTTGGTGTGGCTGTGAATGCGTTGCCATGGGAGGGTGAGGAGCAGCAGTAGCTTGTAGTGCTGGCGTCCTTGGCTTGGGAGCAATCCCTGGACGTTTTCCATTTTGGAGCTGGCGTCGGGCCAAAATGATTTGGCGAGCGGGAGCGAACGTCGGTGGTTTTGAGAGAGTAGTCAGTGGCAGAGGCCCAGTGTTGGTGTGGCTGTGAATGCGTTGCCATGGGAGGGTGAGGACCAGCAGTAGCTTGTAGTGCTGGCGTCCTTGGTGTGGGAGCAATCCCTGGACGTTTTCCATTTTGGAGCTGGCGTCGGGCCAAAATGAGGGGGCGAGCGGGAGCGAACGTCAGGGGTTCTGAGAGAGTAGTCAATGGCAGAGGCCAAGTGTGGGTGTGGCTGTGAATGCATTGCCATGGGAGGGTGAGGACCAGCAGTAGCTTGTAGTGCTGGCGTCCTTGGCTTGGGAGCAATCCCTGGAGGTTTTACATTTTGGAGCTGGCGTCGGGCCAAAATGAGGGGGCGAGCGGGAGCGAACGTCGTGGGTTCTGAGAGAGTAGTCAATGGCAGAGGCCAAGTGTGGGTGTGGCTGTGAATGCATTGCCATGGGAGGGTGAGGACCAGCAGTAGCTTGTAGTGCTGGCGTCCTTGGCTTGGGAGCAATCCCTGGAGGTTTTACATTTTGGAGCTGGCGTCGGGCCAAAATGAGGGGGCGAGCGGGAGCGAACGTCGGGGGTTTTGAGAGAGTAGTCAGTGGCAGAGGCCAAGTGTGGGTGTGGCTGTGAATGCGTTGCCATGGGAGGGTGAGGACCAGCAGTAGCTTGTAGTGCTGGCGTCCTTGGTGTGGGAGCAATCCCTGGACGTTTTCCATTTTGGAGCTGGCGTCGGGCCAAAATGATTTGGCGAGTCGGAGTGAACGTCGTGGGTTTTGAGAGAGTAGTCAGTGGCAGAGGCCCCGTGTTGGTGTGGCTGTGAATGCGTTGCCGTGGGAGGGTGAGGACCAGCAGTAGCTTGTAGTGCTGGCATCCTTGGCTTGGGAGCAATCCCTGGACGTTTTCCATTTTGGAGCTGGCGTCGGGCCAAAATGATTTGGCGAGCGGGAGCGAACGTCGGGGGTTTTGAGAGAGTAGTCAATGGCAGAGGCCCAGTGTTGGTGTGGCTGTGAATGCGTTGCCATGGGAGGGTGAGGACCAGCAGTAGCTTGTAGTGCTGGCGTCCTTGGTGTGGGAGCAATCCTTAGACGTTTTCCATTTTGGAGCTGGCATCGGGCCAAAATGATTTGGCGAGCGGGAGCGAACATCGTGGGTTCTGAGAGAGTAGTCAGTGGCAGAGGCCCAGTGTTGGTGTGGCTGTGAATGCGTTGCCATGGGAGGGTGAGGAGCAGCAGTAGCTTGTAGTGCTGGCGTCCTTGGTGTGGGAGCAATCCCTGGACGTTTTCCATTTTGGAGCTGGCGTCGGGCCAAAATGAGGGGGCGAGCGGGAGCGAACGTCGGGGGTTTTGAGAGAGTAGTCAATGGCAGAGGCCCAGTGTTGGTGTGGCTGTGAATGCGTTGCCATGGGAGGGTGAGGACCAGCAGTAGCTTGTAGTGCTGGCGTCCTTGGTGTGGGAGCAATCCCTGGACGTTTTCCATTTTGGAGCTGGCGTCGGGCCAAAATGATTTGGCGAGCGGGAGCGAACGTCGGTGGTTTTGAGAGAGTAGTCAATGGCAGAGGCCCAGTGTTGGTGTGGCTGTGAATGCGTTGCCATGGGAGGGTGAGGAGCAGCAGTAGCTTGTAGTGCTGGCGTCCTTGGCTTGGGAGCAATCCCTGGACGTTTTCCATTTTGGAGCTGGCGTCGGGCCAAAATGAGGGGGCGAGCGGGAGCGAACGTCGTGGGTTCTGAGAGAGTAGTCAATGGCAGAGGCCAAGTGTGGGTGTGGCTGTGAATGCATTGCCATGGGAGGGTGAGGACCAGCAGTAGCTTGTAGTGCTGGCGTCCTTGGTGTGGGAGCAATCCCTGGACGTTTTCCATTTTGGAGCTGGCGTCGGGCCAAAATGAGGGGGCGAGCGGGAGAGAACGTCGTGGGTTTTGAGAGAGTAGTCAGTGGCAGAGGCCAAGTGTGGGTGTGGCTGTGAATGCGTTGCCATGGGAGGGTGAGGACCAGCAGTAGCTTGTAGTGCTGGCGTCCTTGGTGTGGGAGCAATCCCTGGACGTTTTCCATTTTGGAGCTGGCGTCGGGCCAAAATGATTTGGCGAGTCGGAGTGAACGTCGTGGGTTTTGAGAGAGTAGTCAGTGGCAGAGGCCCCGTGTTGGTGTGGCTGTGAATGCGTTGCCATGGGAGGGTGAGGACCAGCAGTAGCTTGTAGTGCTGGCATCCTTGGCTTGGGAGCAATCCCTGGACGTTTTCCATTTTGGAGCTGGCGTCGGGCCAAAATGAGGGGGCGAGCGGGAGCGAACGTCGGGGGTTTTGAGAGAGTAGTCAATGGCAGAGGCCCAGTGTTGGTGTGGCTGTGAATGCGTTGCCATGGGAGGGTGAGGACCAGCAGTAGCTTGTAGTGCTGGCGTCCTTGGTGTGGGAGCAATCCTTAGACGTTTTCCATTTTGGAGCTGGCGTCGGGCCAAAATGAGGGGGCGAGCGGGAGCGAACGTCGTGGGTTTTGAGAGAGTAGTCAGTGGCAGAGGCCCAGTGTTGGTGTGGCTGTGAATGCGTTGCCATGGGAGGGTGAGGACCAGCAGTAGCTTGTAGTGCTGGCGTCCTTGGTGTGGGAGCAATCCTTAGACGTTTTCCATTTTGGAGCTGGCGTCGGGCCAAAATGATTTGGCGAGCGTGAGCGAACGTCGGGGGTTCTGAGAGAGTAGTCAGTGGCAGAGGCCCAGTGTTGGTGTGGCTGTGAATGCGTTGCCATGGGAGGGTGAGGACCAGCAGTAGCTTGTAGTGCTGGCGTCCTTGGTGTGGGAGCAATCCCTGGACGTTTTCCATTTTGGAGCTGGCGTCGGGCCAAAATGAGGGGGCGAGCAGGAGCGAACGTCGGGGGTTCTGAGAGAGTAGTCAATGGCAGAGGCCCCGTGTTGGTGTGGCTGTGAATGCGTTGCCATGGGAGGGTGAGGACCAGCAGTAGCTTGTAGTGCTGGCGTCCTTGGTGTGGGAGCAATCCCTGGACGTTTTCCATTTTGGAGCTGGCGTCGGGCCAAAATGAGGGGGCGAGCGGGAGCGAACGTCGGGGCTTTTGAGAGAGTAGTCAATGGCAGAGGCCCAGTGTTGGTGTGGCTGTGAATGCGTTGCCATGGGAGGGTGAGGACCAGCAGTAGCTTGTAGTGCTGGCATCCTTGGTGTGGGAGCAATCCCTGGACGTTTTCCATTTTGGAGCTGGCGTCGGGCCAAAATGATTTGGCGAGTCGGAGTGAACGTCAGGGGTTTTGAGAGAGTAGTCAGTGGCAGAGGCCCCGTGTTGGTGTGGCTGTGAATGCGTTGCCATGGGAGGGTGAGGACCAGCAGTAGCTTGTAGTGCTGGCATCCTTGGCTTGGGAGCAATCCCTGGACGTTTTCCATTTTGGAGCTGGCATCGGGCCAAAATGATTTGGCGAGCGGGAGCGAACATCGTGGGTTTTGAGAGAGTAGTCAGTGGCAGAGGCCCAGTGTTGGTGTGGCTGTGAATGCGTTGCCATGGGAGGGTGAGGAGCAGCAGTAGCTTGTAGTGCTGGCGTCCTTGGTGTGGGAGCAATCCTTAGACGTTTTCCATTTTGGAGCTGGCGTCGGGCCAAAATGATTTGGCGAGCGTGAGCGAACGTCGGGGGTTCTGAGAGAGTAGTCAATGGCAGAGGCCCCGTGTTGGTGTGGCGGTGAATGCGTTGCCATGGGAGGGTGAGGACCAGCAGTAGCTTGTAGTGCTGGCGTCCTTGGTGTGGGAGCAATCCCTGGACGTTTTCCATTTTGGAGCTGGCGTCGGGCCAAAATGAGGGGGCGAGCGGGAGCGAACGTCGGGGCTTTTGAGAGAGTAGTCAATGGCAGAGGCCCAGTGTTGGTGTGGCTGTGAATGCGTTGCCATGGGAGGGTGAGGACCAGCAGTAGCTTGTAGTGCTGGCGTCCTTGGTGTGGGAGCAATCCCTGGACGTTTTCCATTTTGGAGCTGGCGTCGGGCCAAAATGATTTGGCGAGTCGGAGTGAACGTCAGGGGTTTTGAGAGAGTAGTCAGTGGCAGAGGCCCCGTGTTGGTGTGGCTGTGAATGCGTTGCCATGGGAGGGTGAGGACCAGCAGTAGCTTGTAGTGCTGGCGTCCTTGGTGTGGGAGCAATCCTTAGACGTTTTCCATTTTGGAGCTGGCGTCGGGCCAAAATGATTTGGCGAGCGTGAGCGAACGTCGTGGGTTTTGAGAGAGTAGTCAGTGGCAGAGGCCCCGTGTTGGTGTGGCTGTGAATGCGTTGCCATGGGAGGGTGAGGAGCAGCAGTAGCTTGTAGTGCTGGCGTCCTTGGTGTGGGAGCAATCCCTGGACGTTTTCCATTTTGGAGCTGGCGTCGGGCCAAAATGAGGGGGCGAGCAGGAGCGAACGTCGGGGGTTCTGAGAGAGTAGTCAATGGCAGAGGCCCCGTGTTGGTGTGGCGGTGAATGCGTTGCCATGGGAGGGTGAGGACCAGCAGTAGCTTGTAGTGCTGGCGTCCTTGGTGTGGGAGCAATCCCTGGACGTTTTCCATTTTGGAGCTGGCGTCGGGCCAAAATGAGGGGGCGAGCGGGAGCGAACGTCAGGGGTTCTGAGAGAGTAGTCAATGGCAGAGGCCCAGTGTTGGTGTGGCTGTGAATGCGTTGCCATGGGAGGGTGAGGACCAGCAGTAGCTTGTAGTGCTGGCGTCCTTGGTGTGGGAGCAATCCTTAGACGTTTTCCATTTTGGAGCTGGCGTCGGGCCAAAATGAGGGGGCGAGCGGGAGCGAACGTCAGGGGTTCTGAGAGAGTAGTCAATGGCAGAGGCCCAGTGTTGGTGTGGCTGTGAATGCATTGCCATGGGAGGGTGAGGACCAGCAGTAGCTTGTAGTGCTGGCGTCCTTGGTGTGGGAGCAATCCCTGGACGTTTTCCATTTTGGAGCTGGCGTCGGGCCAAAATGAGGGGGCGAGCAGGAGCGAACGTCGGGGGTTCTGAGAGAGTAGTCAATGGCAGAGGCCAAGTGTGGGTGTGGCTGTGAATGCGTTGCCATGGGAGGGTGAGGAGCAGCAGTAGCTTGTAGTGCTGGCGTCCTTGGTGTGGGAGCAATCCCTGGACGTTTTCCATTTTGGAGCTGGCGTCGGGCCAAAATGAGGGGGCGAGCGGGAGCGAACGTCAGGGGTTCTGAGAGAGTAGTCAATGGCAGAGGCCCAGTGTTGGTGTGGCTGTGAATGCGTTGCCATGGGAGGGTGAGGACCAGCAGTAGCTTGTAGTGCTGGCGTCCTTGGTGTGGGAGCAATCCCTGGACGTTTTCCATTTTGGAGCTGGCGTCGGGCCAAAATGATTTGGCGAGTCGGAGTGAACGTCGTGGGTTTTGAGAGAGTAGTCAGTGGCAGAGGCCCCGTGTTGGTGTGGCTGTGAATGCGTTGCCATGGGAGGGTGAGGACCAGCAGTAGCTTGTAGTGCTGGCATCCTTGGCTTGGGAGCAATCCCTGGACGTTTTCCATTTTGGAGCTGGCATCGGGCCAAAATGATTTGGCGAGCGGGAGCGAACATCGTGGGTTTTGAGAGAGTAGTCAGTGGCAGAGGCCCAGTGTTGGTGTGGCTGTGAATGCGTTGCCATGGGAGGGTGAGGACCAGCAGTAGCTTGTAGTGCTGGCGTCCTTGGTGTGGGAGCAATCCTTAGACGTTTTCCATTTTGGAGCTGGCGTCGGGCCAAAATGATTTGGCGAGCGTGAGTGAACGTCGGGGGTTCTGAGAGAGTAGTCAATGGCAGAGGCCCAGTGTTGGTGTGGCTGTGAATGCGTTGCCATGGGAGGGTGAGGACCAGCAGTAGCTTGTAGTGCTGGCGTCCTTGGTGTGGGAGCAATCCCTGGACGTTTTCCATTTTGGAGCTGGCGTCGGGCCAAAATGAGGGGGCGAGCAGGAGCGAACGTCGTGGGTTCTGAGAGAGTAGTCAATGGCAGAGGCCCCGTGTTGGTGTGGCGGTGAATGCGTTGCCATGGGAGGGTGAGGAGCAGCAGTAGCTTGTAGTGCTGGCGTCCTTGGTGTGGGAGCAATCCCTGGACGTTTTCCATTTTGGAGCTGGCGTCGGGCCAAAATGAGGGGGTGAGCGGGAGCGAACGTCGGGGGTTTTGAGAGAGTAGTCAATGGCAGAGGCCCCGTGTTGGTGTGGCTGTGAATGCGTTGCCATGGGAGGGTGAGGAGCAGCAGTAGCTTGTAGTGCTGGCGTCCTTGGTGTGGGAGCAATCCTTAGACGTTTTCCATTTTGGAGCTGGCGTCGGGCCAAAATGAGGGGGCGAGCGGGAGCGAACGTCAGGGGTTCTGAGAGAGTAGTCAATGGCAGAGGCCAAGTGTTGGTGTGGCTGTGAATGCGTTGCCATGGGAGGGTGAGGAGCAGCAGTAGCTTGTAGTGCTGGCGTCCTTGGCTTGGGAGCAATCCCTGGACGTTTTCCATTTTGGAGCTGGCGTCGGGCCAAAATGATTTGGCGAGCGGGAGCGAACGTCGGTGGTTTTGAGAGAGTAGTCAGTGGCAGAGGCCCAGTGTTGGTGTGGCTGTGAATGCGTTGCCATGGGAGGGTGAGGACCAGCAGTAGCTTGTAGTGCTGGCGTCCTTGGTGTGGGAGCAATCCCTGGACGTTTTCCATTTTGGAGCTGGCGTCGGGCCAAAATGAGGGGGCGAGCGGGAGCGAACGTCAGGGGTTCTGAGAGAGTAGTCAATGGCAGAGGCCAAGTGTGGGTGTGGCTGTGAATGCATTGCCATGGGAGGGTGAGGACCAGCAGTAGCTTGTAGTGCTGGCGTCCTTGGCTTGGGAGCAATCCCTGGAGGTTTTACATTTTGGAGCTGGCGTCGGGCCAAAATGAGGGGGCGAGCGGGAGCGAACGTCGTGGGTTCTGAGAGAGTAGTCAATGGCAGAGGCCAAGTGTGGGTGTGGCTGTGAATGCATTGCCATGGGAGGGTGAGGACCAGCAGTAGCTTGTAGTGCTGGCGTCCTTGGCTTGGGAGCAATCCCTGGAGGTTTTACATTTTGGAGCTGGCGTCGGGCCAAAATGAGGGGGCGAGCGGGAGCGAACGTCGGGGGTTTTGAGAGAGTAGTCAGTGGCAGAGGCCAAGTGTGGGTGTGGCTGTGAATGCGTTGCCATGGGAGGGTGAGGACCAGCAGTAGCTTGTAGTGCTGGCGTCCTTGGTGTGGGAGCAATCCCTGGACGTTTTCCATTTTGGAGCTGGCGTCGGGCCAAAATGATTTGGCGAGTCGGAGTGAACGTCGTGGGTTTTGAGAGAGTAGTCAGTGGCAGAGGCCCCGTGTTGGTGTGGCTGTGAATGCGTTGCCGTGGGAGGGTGAGGACCAGCAGTAGCTTGTAGTGCTGGCATCCTTGGCTTGGGAGCAATCCCTGGACGTTTTCCATTTTGGAGCTGGCGTCGGGCCAAAATGATTTGGCGAGCGGGAGCGAACGTCGGGGGTTTTGAGAGAGTAGTCAATGGCAGAGGCCCAGTGTTGGTGTGGCTGTGAATGCGTTGCCATGGGAGGGTGAGGACCAGCAGTAGCTTGTAGTGCTGGCGTCCTTGGTGTGGGAGCAATCCTTAGACGTTTTCCATTTTGGAGCTGGCATCGGGCCAAAATGATTTGGCGAGCGGGAGCGAACATCGTGGGTTCTGAGAGAGTAGTCAGTGGCAGAGGCCCAGTGTTGGTGTGGCTGTGAATGCGTTGCCATGGGAGGGTGAGGAGCAGCAGTAGCTTGTAGTGCTGGCGTCCTTGGTGTGGGAGCAATCCCTGGACGTTTTCCATTTTGGAGCTGGCGTCGGGCCAAAATGAGGGGGCGAGCGGGAGCGAACGTCGGGGGTTTTGAGAGAGTAGTCAATGGCAGAGGCCCAGTGTTGGTGTGGCTGTGAATGCGTTGCCATGGGAGGGTGAGGACCAGCAGTAGCTTGTAGTGCTGGCGTCCTTGGTGTGGGAGCAATCCCTGGACGTTTTCCATTTTGGAGCTGGCGTCGGGCCAAAATGATTTGGCGAGCGGGAGCGAACGTCGGTGGTTTTGAGAGAGTAGTCAATGGCAGAGGCCCAGTGTTGGTGTGGCTGTGAATGCGTTGCCATGGGAGGGTGAGGAGCAGCAGTAGCTTGTAGTGCTGGCGTCCTTGGCTTGGGAGCAATCCCTGGACGTTTTCCATTTTGGAGCTGGCGTCGGGCCAAAATGAGGGGGCGAGCGGGAGCGAACGTCGTGGGTTCAGAGAGAGTAGTCAATGGCAGAGGCCAAGTGTGGGTGTGGCTGTGAATGCTTTGCCATGGGAGGGTGAGGACCAGCAGTAGCTTGTAGTGCTGGCGTCCTTGGTGTGGGAGCAATCCCTGGACGTTTTCCATTTTGGAGCTGGCGTCGGGCCAAAATGAGGGGGCGAGCGGGAGAGAACGTCGTGGGTTTTGAGAGAGTAGTCAGTGGCAGAGGCCAAGTGTGGGTGTGGCTGTGAATGCGTTGCCATGGGAGGGTGAGGACCAGCAGTAGCTTGTAGTGCTGGCGTCCTTGGTGTGGGAGCAATCCCTGGACGTTTTCCATTTTGGAGCTGGCGTCGGGCCAAAATGATTTGGCGAGTCGGAGTGAACGTCGTGGGTTTTGAGAGAGTAGTCAGTGGCAGAGGCCCCGTGTTGGTGTGGCTGTGAATGCGTTGCCATGGGAGGGTGAGGACCAGCAGTAGCTTGTAGTGCTGGCATCCTTGGCTTGGGAGCAATCCCTGGACGTTTTCCATTTTGGAGCTGGCGTCGGGCCAAAATGAGGGGGCGAGCGGGAGCGAACGTCGGGGGTTTTGAGAGAGTAGTCAATGGCAGAGGCCCAGTGTTGGTGTGGCTGTGAATGCGTTGCCATGGGAGGGTGAGGACCAGCAGTAGCTTGTAGTGCTGGCGTCCTTGGTGTGGGAGCAATCCTTAGACGTTTTCCATTTTGGAGCTGGCGTCGGGCCAAAATGAGGGGGCGAGCGGGAGCGAACGTCGTGGGTTTTGAGAGAGTAGTCAGTGGCAGAGGCCCAGTGTTGGTGTGGCTGTGAATGCGTTGCCATGGGAGGGTGAGGACCAGCAGTAGCTTGTAGTGCTGGCGTCCTTGGTGTGGGAGCAATCCTTAGACGTTTTCCATTTTGGAGCTGGCGTCGGGCCAAAATGATTTGGCGAGCGTGAGCGAACGTCGGGGGTTCTGAGAGAGTAGTCAGTGGCAGAGGCCCAGTGTTGGTGTGGCTGTGAATGCGTTGCCATGGGAGGGTGAGGACCAGCAGTAGCTTGTAGTGCTGGCGTCCTTGGTGTGGGAGCAATCCCTGGACGTTTTCCATTTTGGAGCTGGCGTCGGGCCAAAATGAGGGGGCGAGCAGGAGCGAACGTCGGGGGTTCTGAGAGAGTAGTCAATGGCAGAGGCCCCGTGTTGGTGTGGCTGTGAATGCGTTGCCATGGGAGGGTGAGGACCAGCAGTAGCTTGTAGTGCTGGCGTCCTTGGTGTGGGAGCAATCCCTGGACGTTTTCCATTTTGGAGCTGGCGTCGGGCCAAAATGAGGGGGCGAGCGGGAGCGAACGTCGGGGCTTTTGAGAGAGTAGTCAATGGCAGAGGCCCAGTGTTGGTGTGGCTGTGAATGCGTTGCCATGGGAGGGTGAGGACCAGCAGTAGCTTGTAGTGCTGGCATCCTTGGTGTGGGAGCAATCCCTGGACGTTTTCCATTTTGGAGCTGGCGTCGGGCCAAAATGATTTGGCGAGTCGGAGTGAACGTCAGGGGTTTTGAGAGAGTAGTCAGTGGCAGAGGCCCCGTGTTGGTGTGGCTGTGAATGCGTTGCCATGGGAGGGTGAGGACCAGCAGTAGCTTGTAGTGCTGGCATCCTTGGCTTGGGAGCAATCCCTGGACGTTTTCCATTTTGGAGCTGGCATCGGGCCAAAATGATTTGGCGAGCGGGAGCGAACATCGTGGGTTTTGAGAGAGTAGTCAGTGGCAGAGGCCCAGTGTTGGTGTGGCTGTGAATGCGTTGCCATGGGAGGGTGAGGAGCAGCAGTAGCTTGTAGTGCTGGCGTCCTTGGTGTGGGAGCAATCCTTAGACGTTTTCCATTTTGGAGCTGGCGTCGGGCCAAAATGATTTGGCGAGCGTGAGCGAACGTCGGGGGTTCTGAGAGAGTAGTCAATGGCAGAGGCCCCGTGTTGGTGTGGCGGTGAATGCGTTGCCATGGGAGGGTGAGGACCAGCAGTAGCTTGTAGTGCTGGCGTCCTTGGTGTGGGAGCAATCCCTGGACGTTTTCCATTTTGGAGCTGGCGTCGGGCCAAAATGAGGGGGCGAGCGGGAGCGAACGTCGGGGCTTTTGAGAGAGTAGTCAATGGCAGAGGCCCAGTGTTGGTGTGGCTGTGAATGCGTTGCCATGGGAGGGTGAGGACCAGCAGTAGCTTGTAGTGCTGGCGTCCTTGGTGTGGGAGCAATCCCTGGACGTTTTCCATTTTGGAGCTGGCGTCGGGCCAAAATGATTTGGCGAGTCGGAGTGAACGTCAGGGGTTTTGAGAGAGTAGTCAGTGGCAGAGGCCCCGTGTTGGTGTGGCTGTGAATGCGTTGCCATGGGAGGGTGAGGACCAGCAGTAGCTTGTAGTGCTGGCGTCCTTGGTGTGGGAGCAATCCTTAGACGTTTTCCATTTTGGAGCTGGCGTCGGGCCAAAATGATTTGGCGAGCGTGAGCGAACGTCGTGGGTTTTGAGAGAGTAGTCAGTGGCAGAGGCCCCGTGTTGGTGTGGCTGTGAATGCGTTGCCATGGGAGGGTGAGGAGCAGCAGTAGCTTGTAGTGCTGGCGTCCTTGGTGTGGGAGCAATCCCTGGACGTTTTCCATTTTGGAGCTGGCGTCGGGCCAAAATGAGGGGGCGAGCAGGAGCGAACGTCGGGGGTTCTGAGAGAGTAGTCAATGGCAGAGGCCCCGTGTTGGTGTGGCGGTGAATGCGTTGCCATGGGAGGGTGAGGACCAGCAGTAGCTTGTAGTGCTGGCGTCCTTGGTGTGGGAGCAATCCCTGGACGTTTTCCATTTTGGAGCTGGCGTCGGGCCAAAATGAGGGGGCGAGCGGGAGCGAACGTCAGGGGTTCTGAGAGAGTAGTCAATGGCAGAGGCCCAGTGTTGGTGTGGCTGTGAATGCGTTGCCATGGGAGGGTGAGGACCAGCAGTAGCTTGTAGTGCTGGCGTCCTTGGTGTGGGAGCAATCCTTAGACGTTTTCCATTTTGGAGCTGGCGTCGGGCCAAAATGAGGGGGCGAGCGGGAGCGAACGTCAGGGGTTCTGAGAGAGTAGTCAATGGCAGAGGCCCAGTGTTGGTGTGGCTGTGAATGCATTGCCATGGGAGGGTGAGGACCAGCAGTAGCTTGTAGTGCTGGCGTCCTTGGTGTGGGAGCAATCCCTGGACGTTTTCCATTTTGGAGCTGGCGTCGGGCCAAAATGAGGGGGCGAGCAGGAGCGAACGTCGGGGGTTCTGAGAGAGTAGTCAATGGCAGAGGCCAAGTGTGGGTGTGGCTGTGAATGCGTTGCCATGGGAGGGTGAGGAGCAGCAGTAGCTTGTAGTGCTGGCGTCCTTGGTGTGGGAGCAATCCCTGGACGTTTTCCATTTTGGAGCTGGCGTCGGGCCAAAATGAGGGGGCGAGCGGGAGCGAACGTCAGGGGTTCTGAGAGAGTAGTCAATGGCAGAGGCCCAGTGTTGGTGTGGCTGTGAATGCGTTGCCATGGGAGGGTGAGGACCAGCAGTAGCTTGTAGTGCTGGCGTCCTTGGTGTGGGAGCAATCCTTAGACGTTTTCCATTTTGGAGCTGGCGTCGGGCCAAAATGAGGGGGCGAGCGGGAGCGAACGTCAGGGGTTCTGAGAGAGTAGTCAATGGCAGAGGCCCAGTGTTGGTGTGGCTGTGAATGCATTGCCATGGGAGGGTGAGGACCAGCAGTAGCTTGTAGTGCTGGCGTCCTTGGTGTGGGAGCAATCCCTGGACGTTTTCCATTTTGGAGCTGGCGTCGGGCCAAAATGATTTGGCGAGCGGGAGCGAACGTCGGGGGTTCTGAGAGAGTAGTCAGTGGCAGAGGCCCAGTGTTGGTGTGGCTGTGAATGCGTTGCCATGGGAGGGTGAGGAGCAGCAGTAGCTTGTAGTGCTGGCGTCCTTGGTGTGGGAGCAATCCCTGGACGTTTTCCATTTTGGAGCTGGCGTCGGGCCAAAATGAGGGGGCGAGCGGGAGCGAACGTCGTGGGTTCTGAGAGAGTAGTCAATGGCAGAGGCCAAGTGTGGGTGTGGCTGTGAATGCATTGCCATGGGAGGGTGAGGACCAGCAGTAGCTTGTAGTGCTGGCGTCCTTGGTGTGGGAGCAATCCCTGGACGTTTTCCATTTTGGAGCTGGCGTCGGGCCAAAATGAGGGGGCGAGCGGGAGAGAACGTCGTGGGTTTTGAGAGAGTAGTCAATGGCAGAGGCCCAGTGTTGGTGTGGCTGTGAATGCGTTGCCATGGGAGGGTGAGGACCAGCAGTAGCTTGTAGTGCTGGCGTCCTTGGTGTGGGAGCAATCCTTAGACGTTTTCCATTTTGGAGCTGGCGTCGGGCCAAAATGAGGGGGCGAGCGGGAGCGAACGTCGTGGGTTTTGAGAGAGTAGTCAGTGGCAGAGGCCCAGTGTTGGTGTGGCTGTGAATGCGTTGCCATGGGAGGGTGAGGACCAGCAGTAGCTTGTAGTGCTGGCGTCCTTGGTGTGGGAGCAATCCTTAGACGTTTTCCATTTTGGAGCTGGCGTCGGGCCAAAATGATTTGGCGAGCGTGAGCGAACGTCGGGGGTTCTGAGAGAGTAGTCAGTGGCAGAGGCCCAGTGTTGGTGTGGCTGTGAATGCGTTGCCATGGGAGGGTGAGGACCAGCAGTAGCTTGTAGTGCTGGCGTCCTTGGTGTGGGAGCAATCCCTGGACGTTTTCCATTTTGGAGCTGGCGTCGGGCCAAAATGAGGGGGCGAGCGGGAGCGAACGTCGGGGGTTTTGAGAGAGTAGTCAATGGCAGAGGCCCAGTGTTGGTGTGGCGGTGAATGCGTTGCCATGGGAGGGTGAGGACCAGCAGTAGCTTGTAGTGCTGGCGTCCTTGGTGTGGGAGCAATCCCTGGACGTTTTCCATTTTGGAGCTGGCGTCGGGCCAAAATGATTTGGCGAGCGGGAGCGAACGTCGGGGCTTTTGAGAGAGTAGTCAATGGCAGAGGCCCAGTGTTGGTGTGGCTGTGAATGCGTTGCCATGGGAGGGTGAGGACCAGCAGTAGCTTGTAGTGCTGGCGTCCTTGGTGTGGGAGCAATCCCTGGACGTTTTCCATTTTGGAGCTGGCGTCGGGCCAAAATGATTTGGCGAGTCGGAGTGAACGTCAGGGGTTTTGAGAGAGTAGTCAGTGGCAGAGGCCCCGTGTTGGTGTGGCTGTGAATGCGTTGCCATGGGAGGGTGAGGACCAGCAGTAGCTTGTAGTGCTGGCATCCTTGGTGTGGGAGCAATCCCTGGACGTTTTCCATTTTGGAGCTGGCGTCGGGCCAAAATGAGGGGGCGAGCAGGAGCGAACGTCGGGGGTTCTGAGAGAGTAGTCAATGGCAGAGGCCCCGTGTTGGTGTGGCGGTGAATGCGTTGCCATGGGAGGGTGAGGAGCAGCAGTAGCTTGTAGTGCTGGCGTCCTTGGTGTGGGAGCAATCCCTGGACGTTTTCCATTTTGGAGCTGGCGTCGGGCCAAAATGAGGGGGCGAGCAGGAGCGAACGTCGGGGCTTTTGAGAGAGTAGTCAATGGCAGAGGCCCAGTGTTGGTGTGGCTGTGAATGCGTTGCCATGGGAGGGTGAGGACCAGCAGTAGCTTGTAGTGCTGGCGTCCTTGGTGTGGGAGCAATCCCTGGACGTTTTCCATTTTGGAGCTGGCGTCGGGCCAAAATGATTTGGCGAGTCGGAGTGAACGTCAGGGGTTTTGAGAGAGTAGTCAGTGGCAGAGGCCCCGTGTTGGTGTGGCTGTGAATGCGTTGCCATGGGAGGGTGAGGACCAGCAGTAGCTTGTAGTGCTGGCGTCCTTGGTGTGGGAGCAATCCTTAGACGTTTTCCATTTTGGAGCTGGCGTCGGGCCAAAATGATTTGGCGAGCGTGAGCGAACGTCGGGGGTTCTGAGAGAGTAGTCAGTGGCAGAGGCCCCGTGTTGGTGTGGCTGTGAATGCGTTGCCATGGGAGGGTGAGGACCAGCAGTAGCTTGTAGTGCTGGCGTCCTTGGTGTGGGAGCAATCCCTGGACGTTTTCCATTTTGGAGCTGGCGTCGGGCCAAAATGAGGGGGCGAGCAGGAGCGAACGTCGGGGCTTTTGAGAGAGTAGTCAATGGCAGAGGCCCAGTGTTGGTGTGGCTGTGAATGCGTTGCCATGGGAGGGTGAGGACCAGCAGTAGCTTGTAGTGCTGGCGTCCTTGGTGTGGGAGCAATCCCTGGACGTTTTCCATTTTGGAGCTGGCGTCGGGCCAAAATGATTTGGCGAGTCGGAGTGAACGTCAGGGGTTTTGAGAGAGTAGTCAGTGGCAGAGGCCCCGTGTTGGTGTGGCTGTGAATGCGTTGCCATGGGAGGGTGAGGACCAGCAGTAGCTTGTAGTGCTGGCGTCCTTGGTGTGGGAGCAATCCTTAGACGTTTTCCATTTTGGAGCTGGCGTCGGGCCAAAATGATTTGGCGAGCGTGAGCGAACGTCGGGGGTTCTGAGAGAGTAGTCAGTGGCAGAGGCCCCGTGTTGGTGTGGCTGTGAATGCGTTGCCATGGGAGGGTGAGGACCAGCAGTAGCTTGTAGTGCTGGCGTCCTTGGTGTGGGAGCAATCCTTAGACGTTTTCCATTTTGGAGCTGGCGTCGGGCCAAAATGATTTGGCGAGCGTGAGCGAACGTCGGGGGTTCTGAGAGAGTAGTCAATGGCAGAGGCCCAGTGTTGGTGTGGCTGTGAATGCGTTGCCATGGGAGGGTGAGGACCAGCAGTAGCTTGTAGTGCTGGCGTCCTTGGTGTGGGAGCAATCCCTGGACGTTTTCCATTTTGGAGCTGGCGTCGGGCCAAAATGATTTGGCGAGTCGGAGTGAACGTCAGGGGTTTTGAGAGAGTAGTCAGTGGCAGAGGCCCCGTGTTGGTGTGGCTGTGAATGCGTTGCCATGGGAGGGTGAGGACCAGCAGTAGCTTGTAGTGCTGGCGTCCTTGGTGTGGGAGCAATCCTTAGACGTTTTCCATTTTGGAGCTGGCGTCGGGCCAAAATGATTTGGCGAGCGTGAGCGAACGTCGGGGGTTCTGAGAGAGTAGTCAGTGGCAGAGGCCCCGTGTTGGTGTGGCTGTGAATGCGTTGCCATGGGAGGGTGAGGACCAGCAGTAGCTTGTAGTGCTGGCGTCCTTGGTGTGGGAGCAATCCCTGGACGTTTTCCATTTTGGAGCTGGCGTCGGGCCAAAATGAGGGGGCGAGCAGGAGCGAACGTCGGGGGTTCTGAGAGAGTAGTCAATGGCAGAGGCCCCGTGTTGGTGTGGCGGTGAATGCGTTGCCATGGGAGGGTGAGGACCAGCAGTAGCTTGTAGTGCTGGCGTCCTTGGTGTGGGAGCAATCCCTGGACGTTTTCCATTTTGGAGCTGGCGTCGGGCCAAAATGAGGGGGCGAGCGGGAGAGAACGTCGTGGGTTTTGAGAGAGTAGTCAGTGGCAGAGGCCAAGTGTGGGTGTGGCTGTGAATGCGTTGCCATGGGAGGGTGAGGACCAGCAGTAGCTTGTAGTGCTGGCGTCCTTGGTGTGGGAGCAATCCCTGGACGTTTTCCATTTTGGAGCTGGCGTCGGGCCAAAATGATTTGGCGAGTCGGAGTGAACGTCGTGGGTTTTGAGAGAGTAGTCAGTGGCAGAGGCCCCGTGTTGGTGTGGCTGTGAATGCGTTGCCATGGGAGGGTGAGGACCAGCAGTAGCTTGTAGTGCTGGCATCCTTGGCTTGGGAGCAATCCCTGGACGTTTTCCATTTTGGAGCTGGCGTCGGGCCAAAATGAGGGGGCGAGCGGGAGCGAACGTCGGGGGTTTTGAGAGAGTAGTCAATGGCAGAGGCCCAGTGTTGGTGTGGCTGTGAATGCGTTGCCATGGGAGGGTGAGGAGCAGCAGTAGCTTGTAGTGCTGGCGTCCTTGGTGTGGGAGCAATCCTTAGACGTTTTCCATTTTGGAGCTGGCGTCGGGCCAAAATGAGGGGGCGAGCGGGAGCGAACGTCGTGGGTTTTGAGAGAGTAGTCAGTGGCAGAGGCCCAGTGTTGGTGTGGCTGTGAATGCGTTGCCATGGGAGGGTGAGGACCAGCAGTAGCTTGTAGTGCTGGCGTCCTTGGTGTGGGAGCAATCCTTAGACGTTTTCCATTTTGGAGCTGGCGTCGGGCCAAAATGATTTGGCGAGCGTGAGCGAACGTCGGGGGTTCTGAGAGAGGAGTCAGTGGCAGAGGCCCAGTGTTGGTGTGGCTGTGAATGCGTTGCCATGGGAGGGTGAGGACCAGCAGTAGCTTGTAGTGCTGGCGTCCTTGGTGTGGGAGCAATCCCTGGACGTTTTCCATTTTGGAGCTGGCGTCGGGCCAAAATGAGGGGGCGAGCAGGAGCGAACGTCGGGGGTTTTGAGAGAGTAGTCAATGGCAGAGGCCCAGTGTTGGTGTGGCGGTGAATGCGTTGCCATGGGAGGGTGAGGACCAGCAGTAGCTTGTAGTGCTGGCGTCCTTGGTGTGGGAGCAATCATTAGACGTTTTCCATTTTGGAGCTGGCGTCGGGCCAAAATGAGGGGGCGAGCAGGAGCGAACGTCGGGGCTTTTGAGAGAGTAGTCAATGGCAGAGGCCCAGTGTTGGTGTGGCTGTGAATGCGTTGCCATGGGAGGGTGAGGACCAGCAGTAGCTTGTAGTGCTGGCGTCCTTGGTGTGGGAGCAATCCCTGGACGTTTTCCATTTTGGAGCTGGCGTCGGGCCAAAATGATTTGGCGAGTCGGAGTGAACGTCAGGGGTTTTGAGAGAGTAGTCAGTGGCAGAGGCCCCGTGTTGGTGTGGCTGTGAATGCGTTGCCATGGGAGGGTGAGGACCAGCAGTAGCTTGTAGTGCTGGCATCCTTGGCTTGGGAGCAATCCCTGGACGTTTTCCATTTTGGAGCTGGCATCGGGCCAAAATGATTTGGCGAGCGTGAGCGAACGTCGGGGGTTCTGAGAGAGTAGTCAATGGCAGAGGCCCAGTGTTGGTGTGGCTGTGAATGCGTTGCCATGGGAGGGTGAGGAGCAGCAGTAGCTTGTAGTGCTGGCGTCCTTGGTGTGGGAGCAATCCCTGGACGTTTTCCATTTTGGAGCTGGCGTCGGGCCAAAATGAGGGGGCGAGCGGGAGCGAACGTCACGGGTTCTGAGAGAGTAGTCAATGGCAGAGGCCCCGTGTTGGTGTGGCGGTGAATGCGTTGCCATGGGAGGGTGAGGAGCAGCAGTAGCTTGTAGTGCTGGCGTCCTTGGTGTGGGAGCAATCCCTGGACGTTTTCCATTTTGGAGCTGGCGTCGGGCCAAAATGAGGGGGTGAGCAGGAGCGAACTTCGGGGCTTTTGAGAGAGTAGTCAATGGCAGAGGCCCAGTGTTGGTGTGGCTGTGAATGCGTTGCCATGGGAGGGTGAGGACCAGCAGTAGCTTGTAGTGCTGGCGTCCTTGGTGTGGGAGCAATCCCTGGACGTTTTCCATTTTGGAGCTGGCGTCGGGCCAAAATGAGGGGGCGAGCGGGAGCGAACGTCAGGGGTTCTGAGAGAGTAGTCAATGGCAGAGGCCCAGTGTTGGTGTGGCTGTGAATGCGTTGCCATGGGAGGGTGAGGACCAGCAGTAGCTTGTAGTGCTGGCGTCCTTGGCTTGGGAGCAATCCCTGGACGTTTTCCATTTTGGAGCTGGCGTTGGGCCAAAATGATTTGGCGAGCGGGAGCGAACGTCGGTGGTTTTGAGAGAGTAGTCAATAGCAGAGGCCCCGTGTTGGTGTGGCTGTGAATGCGTTGCCATGGGAGGGTGAGGACCAGCAGTAGCTTGTAGTGCTGGCGTCCTTGGTGTGGGAGCAATCCCTGGACGTTTTCCATTTTGGAGCTGGCGTCGGGCCAAAATGAGGCGGCGAGCGGGAGCGAACGTCGGGGGTTTTGAGAGAGTAGTCAATGGCAGAGGCCCAGTGTTGGTGTGGCTGTGAATGCGTTGCCATGGGAGGGTGAGGACCAGCAGTAGCTTGTAGTGCTGGCGTCCTTGGTGTGGGAGCAATCCCTGGACGTTTTCCATTTTGGAGCTGGCGTCGGGCCAAAATGAGGGGGCGAGCGGGAGCGAACGTCAGGGGTTCTGAGAGAGTAGTCAATGGCAGAGGCCAAGTGTGGGTGTGGCTGTGAATGCATTGCCATGGGAGGGTGAGGACCAGCAGTAGCTTGTAGTGCTGGCGTCCTTGGCTTGGGAGCAATCCCTGGAGGTTTTACATTTTGGAGCTGGCGTCGGGCCAAAATGAGGGGGCGAGCGGGAGCGAACGTCGGGGGTTTTGAGAGAGTAGTCAGTGGCAGAGGCCAAGTGTGGGTGTGGCTGTGAATGCGTTGCCATGGGAGGGTGAGGACCAGCAGTAGCTTGTAGTGCTGGCGTCCTTGGTGTGGGAGCAATCCCTGGACGTTTTCCATTTTGGAGCTGGCGTCGGGCCAAAATGATTTGGCGAGTCGGAGTGAACGTCGTGGGTTTTGAGAGAGTAGTCAGTGGCAGAGGCCCAGTGTTGGTGTGGCTGTGAATGCGTTGCCATGGGAGGGTGAGGACCAGCAGTAGCTTGTAGTGCTGGCGTCCTTGGTGTGGGAGCAATCCCTGGACGTTTTCCATTTTGGAGCTGGCGTCGGGCCAAAATGATTTGGCGAGTCGGAGTGAACGTCAGGGGTTTTGAGAGAGTAGTCAGTGGCAGAGGCCCCGTGTTGGTGTGGCTGTGAATGCGTTGCCATGGGAGGGTGAGGACCAGCAGTAGCTTGTAGTGCTGGCATCCTTGGCTTGGGAGCAATCCCTGGACGTTTTCCATTTTGGAGCTGGCATCGGGCCAAAATGATTTGGCGAGCGTGAGCGAACGTCGGGGGTTCTGAGAGAGTAGTCAATGGCAGAGGCCCAGTGTTGGTGTGGCTGTGAATGCGTTGCCATGGGAGGGTGAGGAGCAGCAGTAGCTTGTAGTGCTGGCGTCCTTGGTGTGGGAGCAATCCCTGGACGTTTTCCATTTTGGAGCTGGCGTCGGGCCAAAATGAGGGGGCGAGCGGGAGCGAACGTCGGGGGTTTTGAGAGAGTAGTCAATGGCAGAGGCCCAGTGTTGGTGTGGCTGTGAATGCGTTGCCATGGGAGGGTGAGGACCAGCAGTAGCTTGTAGTGCTGGCGTCCTTGGTGTGGGAGCAATCCTTAGACGTTTTCCATTTTGGAGCTGGCGTCGGGCCAAAATGAGGGGGCGAGCGGGAGCGAACGTCGGGGGTTTTGAGAGAGTAGTCAATGGCAGAGGCCCAGTGTTGGTGTGGCTGTGAATGCGTTGCCATGGGAGGGTGAGGAGCAGCAGTAGCTTGTAGTGCTGGCATCCTTGGCTTGGGAGCAATCCCTGGACGTTTTCCATTTTGGAGCTGGCGTCGGGCCAAAATGATTTGGCGAGCGGGAGCGAACGTCGGGGCTTTTGAGAGAGTAGTCAGTGGCAGAGGCCCAGTGTTGGTGTGGCTGTGAATGCGTTGCCATGGGAGGGGGAGGACCAGCAGTAGCTTGTAGTGCTGGCGTCCTTGGCTTGGGAGCAATCCCTGGACGTTTTCTATTTTGGAGCTGGCGTCGGGCCAAAATGAGGGGGCGAGCGGGAGCGAACGTCGTGGGTTTTGAGAGAGTAGTCAGTGGCAGAGGCCCAGTGTTGGTGTGGCTGTGAATGCGTTGCCATGGGAGGGTGAGGACCAGCAGTAGCTTGTAGTGCTGGCGTCCCTGGTGTGGGAGCAATCCTTAGACGTTTTCCATTTTGGAGCTGGCGTCGGGCCAAAATGATTTGGCGAGCGGGAGCGAACGTCAGGGGTTCTGAGAGAGTAGTCAATGGCAGAGGCCCAGTGTTGGTGTGGCTGTGAATGCATTGCCATGGGAGGGTGAGGACCAGCAGTAGCTTGTAGTGCTGGCGTCCTTGGTGTGGGAGCAATCCCTGGACGTTTTCCATTTTGGAGCTGGCGTCGGGCCAAAATGAGGGGGCGAGCAGGAGCGAACGTCAGGGGTTCTGAGAGAGTAGTCAATGGCAGAGGCCAAGTGTTGGTGTGGCTGTGAATGCGTTGCCATGGGAGGGTGAGGACCAGCAGTAGCTTGTAGTGCTGGCGTCCTTGGTGTGGGAGCAATCCCCGGACGTTTTCCATTTTGGAGCTGGCGTCGGGCCAAAATGATTTGGCGAGCGGGAGCGAACGTCGTGGGTTCTGAGAGAGTAGTCAGTGGCAGAGGCCCCGTGTTGGTGTGGCTGTGAATGCGTTGCCATGGGAGGGTGAGGAGCAGCAGTAGCTTGTAGTGCTGGCGTCCTTGGTGTGGGAGCAATCCCTGGACGTTTTCCATTTTGGAGCTGGCGTCGGGCCAAAATGAGGGGGCGAGCAGGAGCGAACGTCGGGGGTTTTGAGAGAGTAGTCAATGGCAGAGGCCCCGTGTTGGTGTGGCGGTGAATGCGTTGCCATGGGAGGGTGAGGACCAGCAGTAGCTTGTAGTGCTGGCGTCCTTGGTGTGGGAGCAATCCCTGGACGTTTTCCATTTTGGAGCTGGCGTCGGGCCAAAATGAGGGGGCGAGCGGGAGCGAACGTCGTGGGTTTTGAGAGAGTAGTCAATGGCAGAGGCCCAGTGTTGGTGTGGCTGTGAATGCGTTGCCATGGGAGGGTGAGGACCAGCAGTAGCTTGTAGTGCTGGCGTCCTTGGTGTGGGAGCAATCCCTGGACGTTTTCCATTTTGGAGCTGGCGTCGGGCCAAAATGATTTGGCGAGTCGGAGTGAACGTCGTGGGTTTTGAGAGAGTAGTCAGTGGCAGAGGCCCAGTGTTGGTGTGGCTGTGAATGCGTTGCCATGGGAGGGTGAGGACCAGCAGTAGCTTGTAGTGCTGGCGTCCTTGGTGTGGGAGCAATCCTTAGACGTTTTCCATTTTGGAGCTGGCGTCGGGCCAAAATGATTTGGCGAGCGTGAGCGAATGTCGGGGGTTCTGAGAGAGTAGTCAGTGGCAGAGGCCCCGTGTTGGTGTGGCTGTGAATGCGTTGCCATGGGAGGGTGAGGACCAGCAGTAGCTTGTAGTGCTGGCGTCCTTGGTGTGGGAGCAATCCCTGGACGTTTTCCATTTTGGAGCTGGCGTCGGGCCAAAATGAGGGGGCGAGCAGGAGCGAACGTCGGGGGTTCTGAGAGAGTAGTCAATGGCAGAGGCCCCGTGTTGGTGTGGCGGTGAATGCGTTGCCATGGGAGGGTGAGGACCAGCAGTAGCTTGTAGTGCTGGCGTCCTTGGTGTGGGAGCAATCCCTGGACGTTTTCCATATGGAGCTGGCGTCGGGCCAAAATGAGGGGGTGAGCGGGAGCGAACGTCAGGGGTTCTGAGAGAGTAGTCAATGGCAGAGGCCCAGTGTTGGTGTGGCTGTGAATGCGTTGCCATGGGAGGGTGAGGACCAGCAGTAGCTTGTAGTGCTGGCGTCCTTGGTGTGGGAGCAATCCTTAGACGTTTTCCATTTTGGAGCTGGCGTCGGGCCAAAATGAGGGGGCGAGCGGGAGCGAACGTCAGGGGTTCTGAGAGAGTAGTCAATGGCAGAGGCCCAGTGTTGGTGTGGCTGTGAATGCATTGCCATGGGAGGGTGAGGACCAGCAGTAGCTTGTAGTGCTGGCGTCCTTGGTGTGGGAGCAATCCCTGGACGTTTTCCATTTTGGAGCTGGCGTCGGGCCAAAATGAGGGGGCGAGCAGGAGCGAACGTCAGGGGTTCTGAGAGAGTAGTCAATGGCAGAGGCCAAGTGTGGGTGTGGCTGTGAATGCGTTGCCATGGGAGGGTGAGGACCAGCAGTAGCTTGTAGTGCTGGCGTCCTTGGTGTGGGAGCAATCCCCGGACGTTTTCCATTTTGGAGCTGGCGTCGGGCCAAAATGAGGGGGCGAGCGGGAGCGAACGTCGGGGGTTCTGAGAGAGTAGTCAGTGGCAGAGGCCCAGTGTTGGTGTGGCTGTGAATGCGTTGCCATGGGAGGGTGAGGAGCAGCAGTAGCTTGTAGTGCTGGCGTCCTTGGTGTGGGAGCAATCCCTGGACGTTTTCCATTTTGGAGCTGGCGTCGGGCCAAAATGAGGGGGCGAGCGGGAGCGAACGTCGTGGGTTCTGAGAGAGTAGTCAATGGCAGAGGCCAAGTGTGGGTGTGGCTGTGAATGCATTGCCATGGGAGGGTGAGGACCAGCAGTAGCTTGTAGTGCTGGCGTCCTTGGTGTGGGAGCAATCCCTGGACGTTTTCCATTTTGGAGCTGGCGTCGGGCCAAAATGAGGGGGCGAGCGGGAGCGAACGTCGTGGGTTTTGAGAGAGTAGTCAGTGGCAGAGGCCAAGTGTGGGTGTGGCTGTGAATGCGTTGCCATGGGAGGGTGAGGACCAGCAGTAGCTTGTAGTGCTGGCGTCCTTGGTGTGGGAGCAATCCCTGGACGTTTTCCATTTTGGAGCTGGCGTCGGGCCAAAATGATTTGGCGAGTCGGAGTGAACGTCGTGGGTTTTGAGAGAGTAGTCAGTGGCAGAGGCCCCGTGTTGGTGTGGCTGTGAATGCGTTGCCATGGGAGGGTGAGGACCAGCAGTAGCTTGTAGTGCTGGCATTCTTGGCTTGGGAGCAATCCCTGGACGTTTTCCATTTTGGAGCTGGCGTCGGGCCAAAATGATTTGGCGAGCGGGAGCGAACGTCGTGGGTTTTGAGAGAGTAGTCAATGGCAGAGGCCCAGTGTTGGTGTGGCTGTGAATGCGTTGCCATGGGAGGGTGAGGAGCAGCAGTAGCTTGTAGTGCTGGCGTCCTTGGTGTGGGAGCAATCCTTAGACGTTTTCCATTTTGGAGCTGGCGTCGGGCCAAAATGAGGGGGCGAGCGGGAGCGAACGTCGTGGGTTTTGAGAGAGTAGTCAGTGGCAGAGGCCCAGTGTTGGTGTGGCTGTGAATGCGTTGCCATGGGAGGGTGAGGACCAGCAGTAGCTTGTAGTGCTGGCGTCCTTGGTGTGGGAGCAATCCTTAGACGTTTTCCATTTTGGAGCTGGCGTCGGGCCAAAATGATTTGGCGAGCGGGAGCGAACGTCGGGGGTTCTGAGAGAGTAGTCAGTGGCAGAGGCCCAGTGTTGGTGTGGCTGTGAATGCGTTGCCATGGGAGGGGGAGGAGCAGCAGTAGCTTGTAGTGCTGGCGTCCTTGGTGTGGGAGCAATCCCTGGACGTTTTCCATTTTGGAGCTGGCGTCGGGCCAAAATGAGGGGGCGAGCAGGAGCGAACGTCGGGGGTTTTGAGAGAGTAGTCAATGGCAGAGGCCCCGTGTTGGTGTGGCGGTGAATGCGTTGCCATGGGAGGGTGAGGACCAGCAGTAGCTTGTAGTGCTGGCGTCCTTGGTGTGGGAGCAATCCCTGGACGTTTTCCATTTTGGAGCTGGCGTCGGGCCAAAATGAGGGGGCGAGCGGGAGCGAACGTCGGGGCTTTTGAGAGAGTAGTCAATGGCAGAGGCCCAGTGTTGGTGTGGCTGTGAATGCGTTGCCATGGGAGGGTGAGGACCAGCAGTAGCTTGTAGTGCTGGCGTCCTTGGTGTGGGAGCAATCCCTGGACGTTTTCCATTTTGGAGCTGGCGTCGGGCCAAAATGATTTGGCGAGTCGGAGTGAACGTCGTGGGTTTTGAGAGAGTAGTCAGTGGCAGAGGCCCAGTGTTGGTGTGGCTGTGAATGCGTTGCCATGGGAGGGTGAGGACCAGCAGTAGCTTGTAGTGCTGGCGTCCTTGGTGTGGGAGCAATCCCTGGACGTTTTCCATTTTGGAGCTGGCGTCGGGCCAAAATGATTTGGCGAGTCGGAGTGAACGTCAGGGGTTTTGAGAGAGTAGTCAGTGGCAGAGGCCCCGTGTTGGTGTGGCTGTGAATGCGTTGCCATGGGAGGGTGAGGACCAGCAGTAGCTTGTAGTGCTGGCATCCTTGGCTTGGGAGCAATCCCTGGACGTTTTCCATTTTGGAGCTGGCATCGGGCCAAAATGATTTGGCGAGCGTGAGCGAACGTCGGGGGTTCTGAGAGAGTAGTCAATGGCAGAGGCCCAGTGTTGGTGTGGCTGTGAATGCGTTGCCATGGGAGGGTGAGGAGCAGCAGTAGCTTGTAGTGCTGGCGTCCTTGGTGTGGGAGCAATCCCTGGACGTTTTCCATTTTGGAGCTGGCGTCGGGCCAAAATGAGGGGGCGAGCGGGAGCGAACGTCGGGGGTTTTGAGAGAGTAGTCAATGGCAGAGGCCCAGTGTTGGTGTGGCTGTGAATGCGTTGCCATGGGAGGGTGAGGACCAGCAGTAGCTTGTAGTGCTGGCGTCCTTGGTGTGGGAGCAATCCTTAGACGTTTTCCATTTTGGAGCTGGCGTCGGGCCAAAATGAGGGGGCGAGCGGGAGCGAACGTCGGGGGTTTTGAGAGAGTAGTCAATGGCAGAGGCCCAGTGTTGGTGTGGCTGTGAATGCGTTGCCATGGGAGGGTGAGGAGCAGCAGTAGCTTGTAGTGCTGGCATCCTTGGCTTGGGAGCAATCCCTGGACGTTTTCCATTTTGGAGCTGGCGTCGGGCCAAAATGATTTGGCGAGCGGGAGCGAACGTCGGGGCTTTTGAGAGAGTAGTCAGTGGCAGAGGCCCAGTGTTGGTGTGGCTGTGAATGCGTTGCCATGGGAGGGGGAGGACCAGCAGTAGCTTGTAGTGCTGGCGTCCTTGGCTTGGGAGCAATCCCTGGACGTTTTCTATTTTGGAGCTGGCGTCGGGCCAAAATGAGGGGGCGAGCGGGAGCGAACGTCGTGGGTTTTGAGAGAGTAGTCAGTGGCAGAGGCCCAGTGTTGGTGTGGCTGTGAATGCGTTGCCATGGGAGGGTGAGGACCAGCAGTAGCTTGTAGTGCTGGCGTCCCTGGTGTGGGAGCAATCCTTAGACGTTTTCCATTTTGGAGCTGGCGTCGGGCCAAAATGATTTGGCGAGCGGGAGCGAACGTCAGGGGTTCTGAGAGAGTAGTCAATGGCAGAGGCCCAGTGTTGGTGTGGCTGTGAATGCATTGCCATGGGAGGGTGAGGACCAGCAGTAGCTTGTAGTGCTGGCGTCCTTGGTGTGGGAGCAATCCCTGGACGTTTTCCATTTTGGAGCTGGCGTCGGGCCAAAATGAGGGGGCGAGCAGGAGCGAACGTCAGGGGTTCTGAGAGAGTAGTCAATGGCAGAGGCCAAGTGTTGGTGTGGCTGTGAATGCGTTGCCATGGGAGGGTGAGGACCAGCAGTAGCTTGTAGTGCTGGCGTCCTTGGTGTGGGAGCAATCCCCGGACGTTTTCCATTTTGGAGCTGGCGTCGGGCCAAAATGATTTGGCGAGCGGGAGCGAACGTCGTGGGTTCTGAGAGAGTAGTCAGTGGCAGAGGCCCCGTGTTGGTGTGGCTGTGAATGCGTTGCCATGGGAGGGTGAGGAGCAGCAGTAGCTTGTAGTGCTGGCGTCCTTGGTGTGGGAGCAATCCCTGGACGTTTTCCATTTTGGAGCTGGCGTCGGGCCAAAATGAGGGGGCGAGCAGGAGCGAACGTCGGGGGTTTTGAGAGAGTAGTCAATGGCAGAGGCCCCGTGTTGGTGTGGCGGTGAATGCGTTGCCATGGGAGGGTGAGGACCAGCAGTAGCTTGTAGTGCTGGCGTCCTTGGTGTGGGAGCAATCCCTGGACGTTTTCCATTTTGGAGCTGGCGTCGGGCCAAAATGAGGGGGCGAGCGGGAGCGAACGTCGTGGGTTTTGAGAGAGTAGTCAATGGCAGAGGCCCAGTGTTGGTGTGGCTGTGAATGCGTTGCCATGGGAGGGTGAGGACCAGCAGTAGCTTGTAGTGCTGGCGTCCTTGGTGTGGGAGCAATCCCTGGACGTTTTCCATTTTGGAGCTGGCGTCGGGCCAAAATGATTTGGCGAGTCGGAGTGAACGTCGTGGGTTTTGAGAGAGTAGTCAGTGGCAGAGGCCCAGTGTTGGTGTGGCTGTGAATGCGTTGCCATGGGAGGGTGAGGACCAGCAGTAGCTTGTAGTGCTGGCGTCCTTGGTGTGGGAGCAATCCTTAGACGTTTTCCATTTTGGAGCTGGCGTCGGGCCAAAATGATTTGGCGAGCGTGAGCGAATGTCGGGGGTTCTGAGAGAGTAGTCAGTGGCAGAGGCCCCGTGTTGGTGTGGCTGTGAATGCGTTGCCATGGGAGGGTGAGGACCAGCAGTAGCTTGTAGTGCTGGCGTCCTTGGTGTGGGAGCAATCCCTGGACGTTTTCCATTTTGGAGCTGGCGTCGGGCCAAAATGAGGGGGCGAGCAGGAGCGAACGTCGGGGGTTCTGAGAGAGTAGTCAATGGCAGAGGCCCCGTGTTGGTGTGGCGGTGAATGCGTTGCCATGGGAGGGTGAGGACCAGCAGTAGCTTGTAGTGCTGGCGTCCTTGGTGTGGGAGCAATCCCTGGACGTTTTCCATATGGAGCTGGCGTCGGGCCAAAATGAGGGGGTGAGCGGGAGCGAACGTCAGGGGTTCTGAGAGAGTAGTCAATGGCAGAGGCCCAGTGTTGGTGTGGCTGTGAATGCGTTGCCATGGGAGGGTGAGGACCAGCAGTAGCTTGTAGTGCTGGCGTCCTTGGTGTGGGAGCAATCCTTAGACGTTTTCCATTTTGGAGCTGGCGTCGGGCCAAAATGAGGGGGCGAGCGGGAGCGAACGTCAGGGGTTCTGAGAGAGTAGTCAATGGCAGAGGCCCAGTGTTGGTGTGGCTGTGAATGCATTGCCATGGGAGGGTGAGGACCAGCAGTAGCTTGTAGTGCTGGCGTCCTTGGTGTGGGAGCAATCCCTGGACGTTTTCCATTTTGGAGCTGGCGTCGGGCCAAAATGAGGGGGCGAGCAGGAGCGAACGTCAGGGGTTCTGAGAGAGTAGTCAATGGCAGAGGCCAAGTGTGGGTGTGGCTGTGAATGCGTTGCCATGGGAGGGTGAGGACCAGCAGTAGCTTGTAGTGCTGGCGTCCTTGGTGTGGGAGCAATCCCCGGACGTTTTCCATTTTGGAGCTGGCGTCGGGCCAAAATGAGGGGGCGAGCGGGAGCGAACGTCGGGGGTTCTGAGAGAGTAGTCAGTGGCAGAGGCCCAGTGTTGGTGTGGCTGTGAATGCGTTGCCATGGGAGGGTGAGGAGCAGCAGTAGCTTGTAGTGCTGGCGTCCTTGGTGTGGGAGCAATCCCTGGACGTTTTCCATTTTGGAGCTGGCGTCGGGCCAAAATGAGGGGGCGAGCGGGAGCGAACGTCGTGGGTTCTGAGAGAGTAGTCAATGGCAGAGGCCAAGTGTGGGTGTGGCTGTGAATGCATTGCCATGGGAGGGTGAGGACCAGCAGTAGCTTGTAGTGCTGGCGTCCTTGGTGTGGGAGCAATCCCTGGACGTTTTCCATTTTGGAGCTGGCGTCGGGCCAAAATGAGGGGGCGAGCGGGAGCGAACGTCGTGGGTTTTGAGAGAGTAGTCAGTGGCAGAGGCCAAGTGTGGGTGTGGCTGTGAATGCGTTGCCATGGGAGGGTGAGGACCAGCAGTAGCTTGTAGTGCTGGCGTCCTTGGTGTGGGAGCAATCCCTGGACGTTTTCCATTTTGGAGCTGGCGTCGGGCCAAAATGATTTGGCGAGTCGGAGTGAACGTCGTGGGTTTTGAGAGAGTAGTCAGTGGCAGAGGCCCCGTGTTGGTGTGGCTGTGAATGCGTTGCCATGGGAGGGTGAGGACCAGCAGTAGCTTGTAGTGCTGGCATTCTTGGCTTGGGAGCAATCCCTGGACGTTTTCCATTTTGGAGCTGGCGTCGGGCCAAAATGATTTGGCGAGCGGGAGCGAACGTCGTGGGTTTTGAGAGAGTAGTCAATGGCAGAGGCCCAGTGTTGGTGTGGCTGTGAATGCGTTGCCATGGGAGGGTGAGGAGCAGCAGTAGCTTGTAGTGCTGGCGTCCTTGGTGTGGGAGCAATCCTTAGACGTTTTCCATTTTGGAGCTGGCGTCGGGCCAAAATGAGGGGGCGAGCGGGAGCGAACGTCGTGGGTTTTGAGAGAGTAGTCAGTGGCAGAGGCCCAGTG
The DNA here is from genome assembly GCA_031468815.1 of Morus bassanus. Taxonomy (NCBI): domain Eukaryota; kingdom Metazoa; phylum Chordata; class Aves; order Suliformes; family Sulidae; genus Morus; species Morus bassanus. The sequence continues at coordinate 50,508 of CM062575.1, forward strand.
TTGGTGTGGCTGTGAATGCGTTGCCATGGGAGGGTGAGGACCAGCAGTAGCTTGTAGTGCTGGCGTCCTTGGTGTGGGAGCAATCCTTAGACGTTTTCCATTTTGGAGCTGGCGTCGGGCCAAAATGATTTGGCGAGCGGGAGCGAACGTCGGGGGTTCTGAGAGAGTAGTCAGTGGCAGAGGCCCAGTGTTGGTGTGGCTGTGAATGCGTTGCCATGGGAGGGTGAGGAGCAGCAGTAGCTTGTAGTGCTGGCGTCCTTGGTGTGGGAGCAATCCCTGGACGTTTTCCATTTTGGAGCTGGCGTCGGGCCAAAATGAGGGGGCGAGCAGGAGCGAACGTCGGGGGTTTTGAGAGAGTAGTCAATGGCAGAGGCCCCGTGTTGGTGTGGCGGTGAATGCGTTGCCATGGGAGGGTGAGGACCAGCAGTAGCTTGTAGTGCTGGCGTCCTTGGTGTGGGAGCAATCCCTGGACGTTTTCCATTTTGGAGCTGGCGTCGGGCCAAAATGAGGGGGCGAGCGGGAGCGAACGTCGGGGCTTTTGAGAGAGTAGTCAATGGCAGAGGCCCAGTGTTGGTGTGGCTGTGAATGCGTTGCCATGGGAGGGTGAGGACCAGCAGTAGCTTGTAGTGCTGGCGTCCTTGGTGTGGGAGCAATCCCTGGACGTTTTCCATTTTGGAGCTGGCGTCGGGCCAAAATGATTTGGCGAGTCGGAGTGAACGTCAGGGGTTTTGAGAGAGTAGTCAGTGGCAGAGGCCCCGTGTTGGTGTGGCTGTGAATGCGTTGCCATGGGAGGGTGAGGACCAGCAGTAGCTTGTAGTGCTGGCATCGTTGGCTTGGGAGCAATCCCTGGACGTTTTCCATTTTGGAGCTGGCATCGGGCCAAAATGATTTGGCGAGCGGGAGCGAACATCGTGGGTTTTGAGAGAGTAGTCAGTGGCAGAGGCCAAGTGTGGGTGTGGCTGTGAATGCGTTGCCATGGGAGGGTGAGGAGCAGCAGTAGCTTGTAGTGCTGGCGTCCTTGGTGTGGGAGCAATCCCTGGACGTTTTCCATTTTGGAGCTGGCGTCGGGCCAAAATGAGGGGGCGAGCAGGAGCGAACGTCGGGGGTTCTGAGAGAGTAGTCAATGGCAGAGGCCCCGTGTTGGTGTGGCGGTGAATGCGTTGCCATGGGAGGGTGAGGAGCAGCAGTAGCTTGTAGTGCTGGCGTCCTTGGTGTGGGAGCAATCCCTGGACGTTTTCCATTTTGGAGCTGGCGTCGGGCCAAAATGATTTGGCGAGCGGGAGCGAACGTCGGGGGTTTTGAGAGAGTAGTCAATGGCAGAGGCCCCGTGTTGGTGTGGCTGTGAATGCGTTGCCATGGGAGGGTGAGGACCAGCAGTAGCTTGTAGTGCTGGCGTCCTTGGTGTGGGAGCAATCCTTAGACGTTTTCCATTTTGGAGCTGGCGTCGGGCCAAAATGATTTGGCGAGCGGGAGCGAACGTCAGGGGTTCTGAGAGAGTAGTCAATGGCAGAGGCCCAGTGTTGGTGTGGCTGTGAATGCGTTGCCATGGGAGGGTGAGGACCAGCAGTAGCTTGTAGTGCTGGCGTCCTTGGCTTGGGAGCAATCCCTGGACGTTTTCCATTTTGGAGCTGGCGTCGGGCCAAAATGATTTGGCGAGCGTGAGCGAACGTCGGGGGTTCTGAGAGAGTAGTCAGTGGCAGAGGCCCAGTGTTGGTGTGGCTGTGAATGCGTTGCCATGGGAGGGTGAGGAGCAGCAGTAGCTTGTAGTGCTGGCGTCCTTGGTGTGGGAGCAATCCCTGGACGTTTTCCATTTTGGAGCTGGCGTCGGGCCAAAATGAGGGGGCGAGCGGGAGCGAACGTCAGGGGTTCTGAGAGAGTAGTCAATGGCAGAGGCCAAGTGTGGGTGTGGCTGTGAATGCATTGCCATGGGAGGGTGAGGACCAGCAGTAGCTTGTAGTGCTGGCGTCCTTGGTGTGGGAGCAATCCCTGGACGTTTTCCATTTTGGAGCTGGCATCGGGCCAAAATGATTTGGCGAGCGGGAGCGAACATCGTGGGTTTTGAGAGAGTAGTCAGTGGCAGAGGCCCAGTGTTGGTGTGGCTGTGAATGCGTTGCCATGGGAGGGTGAGGAGCAGCAGTAGCTTGTAGTGCTGGCGTCCTTGGTGTGGGAGCAATCCTTAGACGTTTTCCATTTTGGAGCTGGCATCGGGCCAAAATGATTTGGCGAGCGTGAGCGAACGTCGGGGGTTCTGAGAGAGTAGTCAATGGCAGAGGCCCAGTGTTGGTGTGGCTGTGAATGCGTTGCCATGGGAGGGTGAGGACCAGCAGTAGCTTGTAGTGCTGGCGTCCTTGGCTTGGGAGCAATCCCTGGACGTTTTCCATTTTGGAGCTGGCGTCGGGCCAAAATGAGGGGGCGAGCAGGAGCGAACGTCGGGGGTTCTGAGAGAGTAGTCAATGGCAGAGGCCCCGTGTTGGTGTGGCGGTGAATGCGTTGCCATGGGAGGGTGAGGAGCAGCAGTAGCTTGTAGTGCTGGCGTCCTTGGTGTGGGAGCAATCCCTGGACGTTTTCCATTTTGGAGCTGGCGTCGGGCCAAAATGAGGGGGTGAGCGGGAGCGAACGTCGGGGGTTTTGAGAGAGTAGTCAATGGCAGAGGCCCAGTGTTGGTGTGGCTGTGAATGCGTTGCCATGGGAGGGTGAGGACCAGCAGTAGCTTGTAGTGCTGGCGTCCTTGGTGTGGGAGCAATCCTTAGACGTTTTCCATTTTGGAGCTGGCGTCGGGCCAAAATGAGGGGGCGAGCGGGAGCGAACGTCGGGGGTTCTGAGAGAGTAGTCAATGGCAGAGGCCCAGTGTTGGTGTGGCTGTGAATGCGTTGCCATGGGAGGGTGAGGACCAGCAGTAGCTTGTAGTGCTGGCGTCCTTGGCTTGGGAGCAATCCCTGGACGTTTTCCATTTTGGAGCTGGCGTCGGGCCAAAATGATTTGGCGAGCGTGAGCGAACGTCGGGGGTTCTGAGAGAGTAGTCAGTGGCAGAGGCCCAGTGTTGGTGTGGCTGTGAATGCGTTGCCATGGGAGGGTGAGGACCAGCAGTAGCTTGTAGTGCTGGCGTCCTTGGTGTGGGAGCAATCCCTGGACGTTTTCCATTTTGGAGCTGGCGTCGGGCCAAAATGAGGGGGCGAGCGGGAGCGAACGTCGTGGGTTCTGAGAGAGTAGTCAATGGCAGAGGCCAAGTGTGGGTGTGGCTGTGAATGCATTGCCATGGGAGGGTGAGGAGCAGCAGTAGCTTGTAGTGCTGGCGTCCTTGGTGTGGGAGCAATCCCTGGACGTTTTCCATTTTGGAGCTGGCGTCGGGCCAAAATGATTTGGCGAGTCGGAGTGAACGTCGTGGGTTTTGAGAGAGTAGTCAGTGGCAGAGGCCCCGTGTTGGTGTGGCTGTGAATGCGTTGCCATGGGAGGGTGAGGACCAGCAGTAGCTTGTAGTGCTGGCATCCTTGGCTTGGGAGCAATCCCTGGACGTTTTCCATTTTGGAGCTGGCGTCGGGCCAAAATGAGGGGGCGAGCGGGAGCGAACGTCGGGGGTTTTGAGAGAGTAGTCAATGGCAGAGGCCCAGTGTTGGTGTGGCTGTGAATGCGTTGCCATGGGAGGGTGAGGAGCAGCAGTAGCTTGTAGTGCTGGCGTCCTTGGTGTGGGAGCAATCCTTAGACGTTTTCCATTTTGGAGCTGGCGTCGGGCCAAAATGAGGGGGCGAGCGGGAGCGAACGTCGTGGGTTTTGAGAGAGTAGTCAGTGGCAGAGGCCCAGTGTTGGTGTGGCTGTGAATGCGTTGCCATGGGAGGGTGAGGACCAGCAGTAGCTTGTAGTGCTGGCGTCCTTGGTGTGGGAGCAATCCTTAGACGTTTTCCATTTTGGAGCTGGCGTCGGGCCAAAATGATTTGGCGAGCGTGAGCGAACGTCGTGGGTTCTGAGAGAGTAGTCAGTGGCAGAGGCCCAGTGTTGGTGTGGCTGTGAATGCGTTGCCATGGGAGGGTGAGGAGCAGCAGTAGCTTGTAGTGCTGGCGTCCTTGGTGTGGGAGCAATCCCTGGACGTTTTCCATTTTGGAGCTGGCGTCGGGCCAAAATGAGGGGGCGAGCAGGAGCGAACGTCGGGGGTTTTGAGAGAGTAGTCAATGGCAGAGGCCCCGTGTTGGTGTGGCGGTGAATGCGTTGCCATGGGAGGGTGAGGACCAGCAGTAGCTTGTAGTGCTGGCGTCCTTGGTGTGGGAGCAATCCCTGGACGTTTTCCATTTTGGAGCTGGCGTCGGGCCAAAATGAGGGGGCGAGCGGGAGCGAACGTCGGGGCTTTTGAGAGAGTAGTCAATGGCAGAGGCCCAGTGTTGGTGTGGCTGTGAATGCGTTGCCATGGGAGGGTGAGGACCAGCAGTAGCTTGTAGTGCTGGCGTCCTTGGTGTGGGAGCAATCCCTGGACGTTTTCCATTTTGGAGCTGGCGTCGGGCCAAAATGATTTGGCGAGTCGGAGTGAACGTCAGGGGTTTTGAGAGAGTAGTCAGTGGCAGAGGCCCCGTGTTGGTGTGGCTGTGAATGCGTTGCCATGGGAGGGTGAGGACCAGCAGTAGCTTGTAGTGCTGGCATCCTTGGCTTGGGAGCAATCCCTGGACGTTTTCCATTTTGGAGCTGGCATCGGGCCAAAATGATTTGGCGAGCGGGAGCGAACATCGTGGGTTTTGAGAGAGTAGTCAGTGGCAGAGGCCCAGTGTTGGTGTGGCTGTGAATGCGTTGCCATGGGAGGGTGAGGAGCAGCAGTAGCTTGTAGTGCAGGCGTCCTTGGTGTGGGAGCAATCCTTAGACGTTTTCCATTTTGGAGCTGGCGTCGGGCCAAAATGATTTGGCGAGCGTGAGCGAACGTCGGGGGTTCTGAGAGAGTAGTCAATGGCAGAGGCCAAGTGTGGGTGTGGCTGTGAATGCATTGCCATGGGAGGGTGAGGACCAGCAGTAGCTTGTAGTGCTGGCGTCCTTGGTGTGGGAGCAATCCCTGGACGTTTTCCATTTTGGAGCTGGCGTCGGGCCAAAATGAGGGGGCGAGCGGGAGAGAACGTCGTGGGTTTTGAGAGAGTAGTCAGTGGCAGAGGCCAAGTGTGGGTGTGGCTGTGAATGCGTTGCCATGGGAGGGTGAGGAGCAGCAGTAGCTTGTAGTGCTGGCGTCCTTGGTGTGGGAGCAATCCCTGGACGTTTTCCATTTTGGAGCTGGCGTCGGGCCAAAATGATTTGGCGAGTCGGAGTGAACGTCGTGGGTTTTGAGAGAGTAGTCAGTGGCAGAGGCCCCGTGTTGGTGTGGCTGTGAATGCGTTGCCATGGGAGGGTGAGGACCAGCAGTAGCTTGTAGTGCTGGCATCCTTGGCTTGGGAGCAATCCCTGGACGTTTTCCATTTTGGAGCTGGCGTCGGGCCAAAATGAGGGGGCGAGCGGGAGCGAACGTCGGGGGTTTTGAGAGAGTAGTCAATGGCAGAGGCCCAGTGTTGGTGTGGCTGTGAATGCGTTGCCATGGGAGGGTGAGGAGCAGCAGTAGCTTGTAGTGCTGGCGTCCTTGGTGTGGGAGCAATCCTTAGACGTTTTCCATTTTGGAGCTGGCGTCGGGCCAAAATGAGGGGGCGAGCGGGAGCGAACGTCGTGGGTTTTGAGAGAGTAGTCAGTGGCAGAGGCCCAGTGTTGGTGTGGCTGTGAATGCGTTGCCATGGGAGGGTGAGGACCAGCAGTAGCTTGTAGTGCTGGCGTCCTTGGTGTGGGAGCAATCCTTAGACGTTTTCCATTTTGGAGCTGGCGTCGGGCCAAAATGATTTGGCGAGCGTGAGCGAACGTCGGGGGTTCTGAGAGAGTAGTCAGTGGCAGAGGCCCAGTGTTGGTGTGGCTGTGAATGCGTTGCCATGGGAGGGTGAGGAGCAGCAGTAGCTTGTAGTGCTGGCGTCCTTGGTGTGGGAGCAATCCCTGGACGTTTTCCATTTTGGAGCTGGCGTCGGGCCAAAATGAGGGGGCGAGCAGGAGCGAACGTCGGGGGTTTTGAGAGAGTAGTCAATGGCAGAGGCCCCGTGTTGGTGTGGCGGTGAATGCGTTGCCATGGGAGGGTGAGGACCAGCAGTAGCTTGTAGTGCTGGCGTCCTTGGTGTGGGAGCAATCCCTGGACGTTTTCCATTTTGGAGCTGGCGTCGGGCCAAAATGAGGGGGCGAGCGGGAGCGAACGTCGGGGCTTTTGAGAGAGTAGTCAATGGCAGAGGCCCAGTGTTGGTGTGGCTGTGAATGCGTTGCCATGGGAGGGTGAGGACCAGCAGTAGCTTGTAGTGCTGGCGTCCTTGGTGTGGGAGCAATCCCTGGACGTTTTCCATTTTGGAGCTGGCGTCGGGCCAAAATGATTTGGCGAGTCGGAGTGAACGTCAGGGGTTTTGAGAGAGTAGTCAGTGGCAGAGGCCCCGTGTTGGTGTGGCTGTGAATGCGTTGCCATGGGAGGGTGAGGACCAGCAGTAGCTTGTAGTGCTGGCATCCTTGGCTTGGGAGCAATCCCTGGACGTTTTCCATTTTGGAGCTGGCATCGGGCCAAAATGATTTGGCGAGCGGGAGCGAACATCGTGGGTTTTGAGAGAGTAGTCAGTGGCAGAGGCCCAGTGTTGGTGTGGCTGTGAATGCGTTGCCATGGGAGGGTGAGGAGCAGCAGTAGCTTGTAGTGCTGGCGTCCTTGGTGTGGGAGCAATCCTTAGACGTTTTCCATTTTGGAGCTGGCGTCGGGCCAAAATGATTTGGCGAGCGTGAGCGAACGTCGGGGGTTCTGAGAGAGTAGTCAATGGCAGAGGCCCAGTGTTGGTGTGGCTGTGAATGCGTTGCCATGGGAGGGTGAGGAGCAGCAGTAGCTTGTAGTGCTGGCGTCCTTGGTGTGGGAGCAATCCCTGGACGTTTTCCATTTTGGAGCTGGCGTCGGGCCAAAATGAGGGGGCGAGCAGGAGCGAACGTCGGGGGTTCTGAGAGAGTAGTCAATGGCAGAGGCCCCGTGTTGGTGTGGCGGTGAATGCGTTGCCATGGGAGGGTGAGGAGCAGCAGTAGCTTGTAGTGCTGGCGTCCTTGGTGTGGGAGCAATCCCTGGACGTTTTCCATTTTGGAGCTGGCGTCGGGCCAAAATGAGGGGGTGAGCGGGAGCGAACGTCGGGGGTTTTGAGAGAGTAGTCAATGGCAGAGGCCCAGTGTTGGTGTGGCTGTGAATGCGTTGCCATGGGAGGGTGAGGACCAGCAGTAGCTTGTAGTGCTGGCGTCCTTGGTGTGGGAGCAATCCTTAGACGTTTTCCATTTTGGAGCTGGCGTCGGGCCAAAATGAGGGGGCGAGCGGGAGCGAACGTCAGGGGTTCTGAGAGAGTAGTCAATGGCAGAGGCCCCGTGTTGGTGTGGCTGTGAATGCGTTGCCATGGGAGGGTGAGGACCAGCAGTAGCTTGTAGTGCTGGCGTCCTTGGTGTGGGAGCAATCCCTGGACGTTTTCCATTTTGGAGCTGGCGTTGGGCCAAAATGATTTGGCGAGCGGGAGCGAACGTCGGTGGTTTTGAGAGAGTAGTCAGTGGCAGAGGCCCAGTGTTGGTGTGGCTGTGAATGCGTTGCCATGGGAGGGTGAGGACCAGCAGTAGCTTGTAGTGCTGGCGTCCTTGGTGTGGGAGCAATCCCTGGACGTTTTCCATTTTGGAGCTGGCGTCGGGCCAAAATGAGGGGGCGAGCGGGAGCGAACGTCGGGGGTTTTGAGAGAGTAGTCAATGGCAGAGGTCCAGTGTTGGTGTGGCTGTGAATGCGTTGCCATGGGAGGGTGAGGACCAGCAGTAGCTTGTAGTGCTGGCGTCCTTGGTGTGGGAGCAATCCCTGGACGTTTTCCATTTTGGAGCTGGCGTCGGGCCAAAATGAGGGGGCGAGCGGGAGCGAACGTCAGGGGTTCTGAGAGAGTAGTCAATGGCAGAGGTCAAGTGTGGGTGTGGCTGTGAATGCATTGCCATGGGAGGGTGAGGACCAGCAGTAGCTTGTAGTGCTGGCGTCCTTGGCTTGGGAGCAATCCCTGGAGGTTTTCCATTTTGGAGCTGGCGTCGGGCCAAAATGAGGGGGCGAGCGGGAGCGAACGTCGGGGGTTTTGAGAGAGTAGTCAGTGGCAGAGGCCAAGTGTGGGTGTGGCTGTGAATGCGTTGCCATGGGAGGGTGAGGACCAGCAGTAGCTTGTAGTGCTGGCGTCCTTGGTGTGGGAGCAATCCCTGGACGTTTTCCATTTTGGAGCTGGCGTCGGGCCAAAATGATTTGGCGAGTCGGAGTGAACGTCGTGGGTTTTGAGAGAGTAGTCAGTGGCAGAGGCCCAGTGTTGGTGTGGCTGTGAATGCGTTGCCGTGGGAGGGTGAGGACCAGCAGTAGCTTGTAGTGCTGGCATCCTTGGCTTGGGAGCAATCCCTGGACGTTTTCCATTTTGGAGCTGGCGTCGGGCCAAAATGATTTGGCGAGCGGGAGCGAACGTCGGGGGTTTTGAGAGAGTAGTCAATGGCAGAGGCCCAGTGTTGGTGTGGCTGTGAATGCGTTGCCATGGGAGGGTGAGGACCAGCAGTAGCTTGTAGTGCTGGCGTCCTTGGTGTGGGAGCAATCCCTGGACGTTTTCCATTTTGGAGCTGGCGTCGGGCCAAAATGATTTGGCGAGCGTGAGCGAACGTCGTGGGTTCTGAGAGAGTAGTCAGTGGCAGAGGCCCAGTGTTGGTGTGGCTGTGAATGCGTTGCCATGGGAGGGTGAGGAGCAGCAGTAGCTTGTAGTGCTGGCGTCCTTGGTGTGGGAGCAATCCCTGGACGTTTTCCATTTTGGAGCTGGCGTCGGGCCAAAATGAGGGGGCGAGCGTGAGCGAACGTCGGGGCTTTTGAGAGAGTAGTCAGTGGCAGAGGCCCAGTGTTGGTGTGGCTGTGAATGCGTTGCCATGGGAGGGTGAGGACCAGCAGTAGCTTGTAGTGCTGGCGTCCTTGGCTTGGGAGCAATCCCTGGACGTTTTCTATTTTGGAGCTGGCGTCGGGCCAAAATGAGGGGGCGAGCGGGAGCGAACGTCGTGGGTTTTGAGAGAGTAGTCAGTGGCAGAGGCCCAGTGTTGGTGTGGCTGTGAATGCGTTGCCATGGGAGGGTGAGGACCAGCAGTAGCTTGTAGTGCTGGCGTCCCTGGTGTGGGAGCAATCCTTAGACGTTTTCCATTTTGGAGCTGGCGTCGGGCCAAAATGATTTGGCGAGCGGGAGCGAACGTCAGGGGTTCTGAGAGAGTAGTCAATGGCAGAGGCCAAGTGTGGGTGTGGCTGTGAATGCATTGCCATGGGAGGGTGAGGACCAGCAGTAGCTTGTAGTGCTGGCGTCCTTGGTGTGGGAGCAATCCTTAGACGTTTTCCATTTTGGAGCTGGCGTCGGGCCAAAATGAGGGGGCGAGCGGGAGCGAACGTCAGGGGTTCTGAGAGAGTAGTCAATGGCAGAGGCCCAGTGTTGGTGTGGCTGTGAATGCATTGCCATGGGAGGGTGAGGACCAGCAGTAGCTTGTAGTGCTGGCGTCCTTGGTGTGGGAGCAATCCCTGGACGTTTTCCATTTTGGAGCTGGCGTCGGGCCAAAATGAGGGGGCGAGCGGGAGCGAACGTCAGGGGTTCTGAGAGAGTAGTCAATGGCAGAGGCCAAGTGTGGGTGTGGCTGTGAATGCGTTGCCATGGGAGGGTGAGGACCAGCAGTAGCTTGTAGTGCTGGCGTCCTTGGTGTGGGAGCAATCCCCGGACGTTTTCCATTTTGGAGCTGGCGTCGGGCCAAAATGATTTGGCGAGCGTGAGCGAACGTCGGGGGTTCTGAGAGAGTAGTCAGTGGCAGAGGCCCAGTGTTGGTGTGGCTGTGAATGCGTTGCCATGGGAGGGTGAGGACCAGCAGTAGCTTGTAGTGCTGGCGTCCTTGGTGTGGGAGCAATCCCTGGACGTTTTCCATTTTGGAGCTGGCGTCGGGCCAAAATGAGGGGGCGAGCAGGAGCGAACGTCGGGGGTTTTGAGAGAGTAGTCAATGGCAGAGGCCCAGTGTTGGTGTGGCTGTGAATGCATTGCCATGGGAGGGTGAGGACCAGCAGTAGCTTGTAGTGCTGGCGTCCTTGGTGTGGGAGCAATCCCTGGACGTTTTCCATTTTGGAGCTGGCGTCGGGCCAAAATGAGGGGGCGAGCGGGAGCGAACGTCGGGGCTTTTGAGAGAGTAGTCAATGGCAGAGGCCCAGTGTTGGTGTGGCTGTGAATGCGTTGCCATGGGAGGGTGAGGACCAGCAGTAGCTTGTAGTGCTGGCGTCCTTGGTGTGGGAGCAATCCCTGGACGTTTTCCATTTTGGAGCTGGCGTCGGGCCAAAATGATTTGGCGAGTCGGAGTGAACGTCAGGGGTTTTGAGAGAGTAGTCAGTGGCAGAGGCCCCGTGTTGGTGTGGCTGTGAATGCGTTGCCATGGGAGGGTGAGGACCAGCAGTAGCTTGTAGTGCTGGCGTCCTTGGTGTGGGAGCAATCCTTAGACGTTTTCCATTTTGGAGCTGGCGTCGGGCCAAAATGAGGGGGCGAGCGTGAGCGAACGTCGGGGGTTCTGAGAGAGTAGTCAGTGGCAGAGGCCCCGTGTTGGTGTGGCTGTGAATGCGTTGCCATGGGAGGGTGAGGACCAGCAGTAGCTTGTAGTGCTGGCGTCCTTGGTGTGGGAGCAATCCCTGGACGTTTTCCATTTTGGAGCTGGCGTCGGGCCAAAATGAGGGGGCGAGCAGGAGCGAACGTCGGGGGTTCTGAGAGAGTAGTCAATGGCAGAGGCCCCGTGTTGGTGTGGCGGTGAATGCGTTGCCATGGGAGGGTGAGGACCAGCAGTAGCTTGTAGTGCTGGCGTCCTTGGTGTGGGAGCAATCCCTGGACGTTTTCCATTTTGGAGCTGGCGTCGGGCCAAAATGAGGGGGCGAGCGGGAGCGAACGTCAGGGGTTCTGAGAGAGTAGTCAATGGCAGAGGCCCAGTGTTGGTGTGGCTGTGAATGCGTTGCCATGGGAGGGTGAGGACCAGCAGTAGCTTGTAGTGCTGGCGTCCTTGGTGTGGGAGCAATCCTTAGACGTTTTCCATTTTGGAGCTGGCGTCGGGCCAAAATGAGGGGGCGAGCGGGAGCGAACGTCAGGGGTTCTGAGAGAGTAGTCAATGGCAGAGGCCCAGTGTTGGTGTGGCTGTGAATGCATTGCCATGGGAGGGTGAGGACCAGCAGTAGCTTGTAGTGCTGGCGTCCTTGGTGTGGGAGCAATCCCTGGACGTTTTCCATTTTGGAGCTGGCGTCGGGCCAAAATGAGGGGGCGAGCAGGAGCGAACGTCAGGGGTTCTGAGAGAGTAGTCAATGGCAGAGGCCAAGTGTGGGTGTGGCTGTGAATGCGTTGCCATGGGAGGGTGAGGACCAGCAGTAGCTTGTAGTGCTGGCGTCCTTGGTGTGGGAGCAATCCCCGGACGTTTTCCATTTTGGAGCTGGCGTCGGGCCAAAATGATTTGGCGAGCGTGAGCGAACGTCGGGGGTTCTGAGAGAGTAGTCAGTGGCAGAGGCCCAGTGTTGGTGTGGCTGTGAATGCGTTGCCATGGGAGGGTGAGGAGCAGCAGTAGCTTGTAGTGCTGGCGTCCTTGGTGTGGGAGCAATCCCTGGACGTTTTCCATTTTGGAGCTGGCGTCGGGCCAAAATGATTTGGCGAGTCGGAGTGAACGTCAGGGGTTTTGAGAGAGTAGTCAGTGGCAGAGGCCCCGTGTTGGTGTGGCTGTGAATGCATTGCCATGGGAGGGTGAGGACCAGCAGTAGCTTGTAGTGCTGGCGTCCTTGGTGTGGGAGCAATCCCTGGACGTTTTCCATTTTGGAGCTGGCGTCGGGCCAAAATGAGGGGGTGAGCAGGAGCGAACGTCGGGGGTTCTGAGAGAGTAGTCAATGGCAGAGGCCCCGTGTTGGTGTGGCGGTGAATGCGTTGCCATGGGAGGGTGAGGACCAGCAGTAGCTTGTAGTGCTGGCGTCCTTGGTGTGGGAGCAATCCCTGGACGTTTTCCATTTTGGAGCTGGCGTCGGGCCAAAATGAGGGGGCGAGCGGGAGCGAACATCAGGGGTTCTGAGAGAGTAGTCAATGGCAGAGGCCAAGTGTTGGTGTGGCTGTGAATGCGTTGCCATGGGAGGGTGAGGACCAGCAGTAGCTTGTAGTGCTGGCGTCCTTGGTGTGGGAGCAATCCCTGGACGTTTTCCATTTTGGAGCTGGCGTCGGGCCAAAATGAGGGGGCGAGTCGGAGTGAACTTCGGGGGTTTTGAGAGAGTAGTCAGTGGCAGAGGCCCAGTGTTGGTGTGGCTGTGAATGCGTTGCCATGGGAGGGTGAGGACCAGCAGTAGCTTGTAGTGCTGGCGTCCTTGGTGTGGGAGCAATCCTTAGACGTCTTCCATTTTGGAGCTGGCGTCGGGCCAAAATGAGGGGGCGAGCGGGAGCGAACGTCGTGGGTTTTGAGAGAGTAGTCAGTGGCAGAGGCCAAGTGTGGGTGTGGCTGTGAATGCATTGCCATGGGAGGGTGAGGACCAGCAGTAGCTTGTAGTGCTGGCGTCCCTGGTGTGGGAGCAATCCCTGGACGTTTTCCATTTTGGAGCTGGCGTCGGGCCAAAATGAGGGGGCGAGCGGGAGCGAACGTCAGGGGTTCTGAGAGAGTAGTCAGTGGCAGAGGCCAAGTGTGGGTGTGGCTGTGAATGCATTGCCATGGGAGGGTGAGGACCAGCAGTAGCTTGTAGTGCTGGCGTCCCTGGTGTGGGAGCAATCCCTGGACGTTTTCCATTTTGGAGCTGGCGTCGGGCCAAAATGAGGGGGCGAGCGGGAGCGAACGTCGGGGGTTTTGAGAGAGTAGTCAGTGGCAGAGGCCCAGTGTTGGTGTGGCTGTGAATGCGTTGCCATGGGAGGGTGAGGACCAGCAGTAGCTTGTAGTGCTGGCGTCCCTGGTGTGGGAGCAATCCCTGGACGTTTTCCATTTTGGAGCTGGCGTCGGGCCAAAATGATTTGGCGAGCGGGAGCGAACGTCAGGGGTTCTGAGAGAGTAGTCAATGGCAGAGGCCAAGTGTGGGTGTGGCTGTGAATGCATTGCCATGGGAGGGTGAGGACCAGCAGTAGCTTGTAGTGCTGGCGTCCTTGGTGTGGGAGCAATCCTTAGACGTTTTCCATTTTGGAGCTGGCGTCGGGCCAAAATGAGGGGGCGAGCGGGAGCGAACGTCAGGGGTTCTGAGAGAGTAGTCAATGGCAGAGGCCCAGTGTTGGTGTGGCTGTGAATGCATTGCCATGGGAGGGTGAGGACCAGCAGTAGCTTGTAGTGCTGGCGTCCTTGGTGTGGGAGCAATCCCTGGACGTTTTCCATTTTGGAGCTGGCGTCGGGCCAAAATGAGGGGGCGAGCAGGAGCGAACATCAGGGGTTCTGAGAGAGTAGTCAATGGCAGAGGCCAAGTGTGGGTGTGGCTGTGAATGCGTTGCCATGGGAGGGTGAGGACCAGCAGTAGCTTGTAGTGCTGGCGTCCTTGGTGTGGGAGCAATCCCCGGACGTTTTCCATTTTGGAGCTGGCGTCGGGCCAAAATGATTTGGCGAGCGTGAGCGAACGTCGGGGGTTCTGAGAGAGTAGTCAGTGGCAGAGGCCAAGTGTGGGTGTGGCTGTGAATGCATTGCCATGGGAGGGTGAGGACCAGCAGTAGCTTGTAGTGCTGGCGTCCCTGGTGTGGGAGCAATCCCTGGACGTTTTCCATTTTGGAGCTGGCGTCGGGCCAAAATGAGGGGGCGAGCGGGAGCGAACGTCGTGGGTTCTGAGAGAGTAGTCAATGGCAGAGGCCCAGTGTTGGTGTGGCTGTGAATGCGCTGCCATGGGAGGGTGAGGACCAGCAGTAGCTTGTAGTGCTGGCGTCCTTGGTGTGGGAGCAATCCCTGGACGTTTTCCATTTTGGAGCTGGCGTCGGGCCAAAATGAGGGGGCGAGCGGGAGCGAACGTCAGGGGTTCTGAGAGAGTAGTCAATGGCAGAGGCCAAGTGTGGGTGTGGCTGTGAATGCATTGCCATGGGAGGGTGAGCACCAGCAGTAGCTTGTAGTGCTGGCGTCCCTGGTGTGGGAGCAATCCCTGGACGTTTTCCATTTTGGAGCTGGCGTCGGGCCAAAATGATTTGGCGAGCGGGAGCGAACGTCAGGGGTTCTGAGAGAGTAGTCAATGGCAGAGGCCCAGTGTTGGTGTGGCTGTGAATGCATTGCCATGGGAGGGTGAGGACCAGCAGTAGCTTGTAGTGCTGGCGTCCTTGGTGTGGGAGCAATCCTTAGACGTTTTCCATTTTGGAGCTGGCATCAGGACAAAATGATTTGGCAAGCGGGAGCGAACATCGTGGGTTTTGAGAGAGTAGTCAGTGGCAGAGGCCCCGTGTTGGTGTGGCTGTGAATGCGTTGCCATAGGAGGGTGAGGACCAGCAGTAGCTTGTAGTGCTGGCGTCCTTGGTGTGGGAGCAATCCTTAGACGTCTTCCATTTTGGAGCTGGCGTCGGGCCAAAATGATTTGGCGAGCGTGAGCGAACGTCGGGGGTTCTGAGAGAGTAGTCAGTGGCAGAGGCCCAGTGTTGGTGTGGCTGTGAATGCGTTGCCATGGGAGGGTGAGGAGCAGCAGTAGCTTGTAGTGCTGGCGTCCTTGGTGTGGGAGCAATCCCTGGACGTTTTCCATTTTGGAGCTGGCGTCGGGCCAAAATGAGGGGGCGAGCGGGAGCGAACGTCAGGGGTTCTGAGAGAGTAGTCAATGGCAGAGGCCAAGTGTGGGTGTGGCTGTGAATGCGTTGCCATGGGAGGGTGAGGACCAGCAGTAGCTTGTAGTGCTGGCGTCCTTGGTGTGGGAGCAATCCCTGGACGTTTTCCATTTTGGAGCTGGCGTCGGGCCAAAATGAGGGGGCGAGCGGGAGCGAACGTCGTGGGTTTTGAGAGAGTAGTCAGTGGCAGAGGCCCCGTGTTGGTGTGGCTGTGAATGCGTTGCCATGGGAGGGTGAGGACCAGCAGTAGCTTGTAGTGCTGGCGTCCTTGGTGTGGGAGCAATCCCTGGACGTTTTCCATTTTGGAGCTGGCGTCGGGCCAAAATGATTTGGCGAGCGGGAGCGAACGTCGGGTCTTTTGAGAGAGTAGTCAATGGCAGAGGTCCAGTGTTGGTGTGGCTGTGAATGCGTTGCCATGGGAGGGTGAGGACCAGCAGTAGCTTGTAGTGCTGGCGTCCTTGGTGTGGGAGCAATCCCTGGACGTTTTCCATTTTGGAGCTGGCGTCAGGCCAAAATGAGGGGGCGAGCGGGAGCGAACGTCAGGGGTTCTGAGAGAGTAGTCAATGGCAGAGGCCAAGTGTGGGTGTGGCTGTGAATGCGTTGCCATGGGAGGGTGAGGACCAGCAGTAGCTTGTAGTGCTGGCATCCTTGGTGTGGGAGCAATCCCTGGACATTTTCCATTTTGGAGCTGGCGTCGGGCCAAAATGATTTGGCGAGCGGGAGTGAACGTCGTGGGTTTTGAGAGAGTAGTCAGTGGCAGAGGCCCAGTGTTGGTGTGGCTGTGAATGCGTTGCCATGGGAGGGTGAGGACCAGCAGTAGCTTGTAGTGCTGGCATCCTTGGCTTGGGAGCAATCCCTGGACGTTTTCCATTTTGGAGCTGGCGTCGGGCCAAAATGAGGGGGCGAGCGGGAGCGAACGTCGGGGCTTTTGAGAGAGTAGTCAATGGCAGAGGCCCAGTGTTGGTGTGGCTGTGAATGCGTTGCCATGGGAGGGTGAGGACCAGCAGTAGCTTGTAGTGCTGGCGTCCTTGGTGTGGGAGCAATCCTTAGACGTTTTCCATTTTGGAGCTGGCATCAGGACAAAATGATTTGGCAAGCGGGAGCGAACATCGTGGGTTTTGAGAGAGTAGTCAGTGGCAGAGGCCCCGTGTTGGTGTGGCGGTGAATGCGTTGCCATAGGAGGGTGAGGACCAGCAGTAGCTTGTAGTGCTGGCGTCCTTGGTGTGGGAGCAATCCTTAGACGTCTTCCATTTTGGAGCTGGCGTCGGGCCAAAATGATTTGGCGAGCGTGAGCGAACGTCGGGGGTTCTGAGAGAGTAGTCAGTGGCAGAGGCCCAGTGTTGGTGTGGCTGTGAATGCGTTGCCATGGGAGGGTGAGGACCAGCAGTAGCTTGTAGTGCTGGCGTCCTTGGTGTGGGAGCAATCCCTGGACGTTTTCCATTTTGGAGCTGGCGTCGGGCCAAAATGAGGGGGCGAGCAGGAGCGAACGTCGGGGGTTCTGAGAGAGTAGTCAATGGCAGAGGCCCCGTGTTGGTGTGGCGGTGAATGCGTTGCCATGGGAGGGTGAGGACCAGCAGTAGCTTGTAGTGCTGGCGTCCTTGGTGTGGGAGCAATCCCTGGACGTTTTCCATTTTGGAGCTGGCGTCGGGCCAAAATGAGGGGGCGAGCGGGAGCGAACGTCGGGGGTTTTGAGAGAGTAGTCAATGGCAGAGGCCCAGTGTTGGTGTGGCTGTGAATGCGTTGCCATGGGAGGGTGAGGACCAGCAGTAGCTTGTAGTGCTGGCGTCCCTGGTGTGGGAGCAATCCTTAGACGTTCTCCATTTTGGAGCTGGCGTCGGGCCAAAATGAGGGGGCGAGCGGGAGCGAAGGTCAGGGGTTCTGAGAGAGTAGTCAATGGCAGAGGCCAAGTGTGGGTGTGGCTGTGAATGCGTTGCCATGGGAGGGTGAGGACCAGCAGTAGCTTGTAGTGCTGGCGTCCTTGGTGTGGGAGCAATCCCTGGACGTTTTCCATTTTGGAGCTGGCGTCGGGCCAAAATGAGGGGGCGAGCGTGAGCGAACGTCGGGGGTTCTGAGAGAGTAGTCAGTGGCAGAGGCCCAGTGTTGGTGTGGCTGTGAATGCGTTGCCATGGGAGGGTGAGGACCAGCAGTAGCTTGTAGTGCTGGCGTCCTTGGTGTGGGAGCAATCCCTGGACGTTTTCCATTTTGGAGCTGGCGTCGGGCCAAAATGAGGGGGCGAGCAGGAGCGAACGTCGGGGGTTCTGAGAGAGTAGTCAATGGCAGAGGCCCCGTGTTGGTGTGGCTGTGAATGCGTTGCCATGGGAGGGTGAGGACCAGCAGTAGCTTGTAGTGCTGGCGTCCTTGGTGTGGGAGCAATCCCTGGACGTTTTCCATTTTGGAGCTGGCGTCGGGCCAAAATGAGGGGGCGAGCGGGAGCGAACGTCGGTGGTTTTGAGAGAGTAGTCAATGGCAGAGGCCCAGTGTTGGTGTGGCGGTGAATGCGTTGCCATGGGAGGGTGAGGACCAGCAGTAGCTTGTAGTGCTGGCGTCCTTGGTGTGGGAGCAATCCCTGGAGGTTTTCCATTTTGGAGCTGGCGTCGGGCCAAAATGAGGGGGCGAGCGTGAGCGAACGTCGGGGCTTTTGAGAGAGTAGTCAATGGCAGAGGCCCAGTGTTGGTGTGGCTGTGAATGCGTTGCCATGGGAGGGTGAGGACCAGCAGTAGCTTGTAGTGCTGGCGTCCTTGGTGTGGGAGCAATCCCTGGACGTTTTCCATTTTGGAGCTGGCGTCGGGCCAAAATGATTTGGCGAGTCGGAGTGAACGTCAGGGGTTTTGAGAGAGTAGTCAGTGGCAGAGGCCCCGTGTTGGTGTGGCTGTGAATGCGTTGCCATGGGAGGGTGAGGACCAGCAGTAGCTTGTAGTGCTGGCGTCCTTGGTGTGGGAGCAATCCTTAGACGTTTTCCATTTTGGAGCTGGCGTCGGGCCAAAATGATTTGGCGAGCGGGAGCGAACGTCGGGGGTTCTGAGAGAGTAGTCAGTGGCAGAGGCCCCGTGTTGGTGTGGCTGTGAATGCGTTGCCATGGGAGGGTGAGGACCAGCAGTAGCTTGTAGTGCTGGCGTCCTTGGTGTGGGAGCAATCCCTGGACGTTTTCCATTTTGGAGCTGGCGTCGGGCCAAAATGAGGGGGCGAGCAGGAGCGAACGTCGGGGGTTCTGAGAGAGTAGTCAATGGCAGAGGCCCCGTGTTGGTGTGGCGGTGAATGCGTTGCCATGGGAGGGTGAGGACCAGCAGTAGCTTGTAGTGCTGGCGTCCTTGGTGTGGGAGCAATCCCTGGACGTTTTCCATTTTGGAGCTGGCGTCGGGCCAAAATGAGGGGGCGAGCGGGAGCGAACGTCAGGGGTTCTGAGAGAGTAGTCAATGGCAGAGGCCCCGTGTTGGTGTGGCGGTGAATGCGTTGCCATGGGAGGGTGAGGACCAGCAGTAGCTTGTAGTGCTGGCGTCCTTGGTGTGGGAGCAATCCCTGGACGTTTTCCATTTTGGAGCTGGCGTCGGGCCAAAATGATTTGGCGAGCGGGAGCGAACGTCGGGGGTTTTGAGAGAGTAGTCAATGGCAGAGGCCCAGTGTTGGTGTGGCTGTGAATGCGTTGCCATGGGAGGGTGAGGACCAGCAGTAGCTTGTAGTGCTGGCGTCCTTGGTGTGGGAGCAATCCCTGGACGTTTTCCATTTTGGAGCTGGCGTCGGGCCAAAATGATTTGGCGAGTCGGAGTGAACGTCAGGGGTTTTGAGAGAGTAGTCAGTGGCAGAGGCCCCGTGTTGGTGTGGCTGTGAATGCGTTGCCATGGGAGGGTGAGGACCAGCAGTAGCTTGTAGTGCTGGCGTCCTTGGTGTGGGAGCAATCCCTGGACGTTTTCCATTTTGGAGCTGGCGTCGGGCCAAAATGATTTGGCGAGCGGGAGCGAACGTCGGGGGTTCTGAGAGAGTAGTCAGTGGCAGAGGCCCCGTGTTGGTGTGGCTGTGAATGCGTTGCCATGGGAGGGTGAGGACCAGCAGTAGCTTGTAGTGCTGGCGTCCTTGGTGTGGGAGCAATCCCTGGACGTTTTCCATTTTGGAGCTGGCGTCGGGCCAAAATGAGGGGGCGAGCAGGAGCGAACGTCGGGGGTTCTGAGAGAGTAGTCAATGGCAGAGGCCCAGTGTTGGTGTGACGGTGAATGCGTTGCCATGGGAGGGTGAGGACCAGCAGTAGCTTGTAGTGCTGGCGTCCTTGGTGTGGGAGCAATCCCTGGACGTTTTCCATTTTGGAGCTGGCGTCGGGCCAAAATGAGGGGGCGAGCGGGAGCGAACGTCGGGGGTTTTGAGAGAGTAGTCAATGGCAGAGGCCCCGTGTTGGTGTGGCGGTGAATGCGTTGCCATGGGAGGGTGAGGACCAGCAGTAGCTTGTAGTGCTGGCGTCCTTGGTGTGGGAGCAATCCCTGGAGGTTTTCCATTTTGGAGCTGGCGTCGGGCCAAAATGAGGGGGCGAGCGTGAGCGAACGTCGGGGCTTTTGAGAGAGTAGTCAATGGCAGAGGCCCAGTGTTGGTGTGGCTGTGAATGCGTTGCCATGGGAGGGTGAGGACCAGCAGTAGCTTGTAGTGCTGGCGTCCTTGGTGTGGGAGCAATCCCTGGACGTTTTCCATTTTGGAGCTGGCGTCGGGCCAAAATGATTTGGCGAGTCGGAGTGAACGTCAGGGGTTTTGAGAGAGTAGTCAATGGCAGAGGCCCAGTGTTGGTGTGGCTGTGAATGCGTTGCCATGGGAGGGTGAGGACCAGCAGTAGCTTGTAGTGCTGGCGTCCTTGGTGTGGGAGCAATCCTTAGACGTTTTCCATTTTGGAGCTGGCGTCGGGCCAAAATGATTTGGCGAGCGGGAGCGAACGTCGGGGGTTCTGAGAGAGTAGTCAGTGGCAGAGGCCCCGTGTTGGTGTGGCTGTGAATGCGTTGCCATGGGAGGGTGAGGACCAGCAGTAGCTTGTAGTGCTGGCGTCCTTGGTGTGGGAGCAATCCCTGGACGTTTTCCATTTTGGAGCTGGCGTCGGGCCAAAATGAGGGGGCGAGCAGGAGCGAACGTCGGGGGTTCTGAGAGAGTAGTCAATGGCAGAGGCCCCGTGTTGGTGTGGCGGTGAATGCGTTGCCATGGGAGGGTGAGGACCAGCAGTAGCTTGTAGTGCTGGCGTCCTTGGTGTGGGAGCAATCCCTGGACGTTTTCCATTTTGGAGCTGGCGTCGGGCCAAAATGAGGGGGCGAGCGGGAGCGAACGTCAGGGGTTCTGAGAGAGTAGTCAATGGCAGAGGCCCAGTGTTGGTGTGGCTGTGAATGCGTTGCCATGGGAGGGTGAGGACCAGCAGTAGCTTGTAGTGCTGGCGTCCTTGGTGTGGGAGCAATCCTTAGACGTTTTCCATTTTGGAGCTGGCGTCGGGCCAAAATGATTTGGCGAGCGGGAGCGAACGTCAGGGGTTCTGAGAGAGTAGTCAATGGCAGAGGCCCAGTGTTGGTGTGGCTGTGAATGCGTTGCCATGGGAGGGTGAGGACCAGCAGTAGCTTGTAGTGCTGGCGTCCTTGGCTTGGGAGCAATCCTTAGACGTTTTCCATTTTGGAGCTGGCGTCGGGCCAAAATGATTTGGCGAGCGGGAGCGAATGTCGGTGGTTTTGAGAGAGTAGTCAGTGGCAGAGGCCCAGTGTTGGTGTGGCTGTGAATGCGTTGCCATGGGAGGGTGAGGACCAGCAGTAGCTTGTAGTGCTGGCATCCTTGGTGTGGGAGCAATCCCTGGACGTTTTCCATTTTGGAGCTGGCGTCGGGCCAAAATGATTTGGCGAGCGGGAGCGAACGTCGGGGGTTTTGAGAGAGTAGTCAATGGCAGAGGCCAAGTGTGGGTGTGGCTGTGAATGCATTGCCATGGGAGGGTGAGGACCAGCAGTAGCTTGTAGTGCTGGCGTCCTTGGTGTGGGAGCAATCCTTAGACGTTTTCCATTTTGGAGCTGGCGTCGGGCCAAAATGAGGGGGCGAGCGGGAGCGAACGTCAGGGGTTCTGAGAGAGTAGTCAATGGCAGAGGCCCAGTGTTGGTGTGGCTGTGAATGCATTGCCATGGGAGGGTGAGGACCAGCAGTAGCTTGTAGTGCTGGCGTCCTTGGTGTGGGAGCAATCCCTGGACGTTTTCCATTTTGGAGCTGGCGTCGGGCCAAAATGAGGGGGCGAGCAGGAGCGAACGTCAGGGGTTCTGAGAGAGTAGTCAATGGCAGAGGCCAAGTGTGGGTGTGGCTGTGAATGCGTTGCCATGGGAGGGTGAGGACCAGCAGTAGCTTGTAGTGCTGGCGTCCTTGGTGTGGGAGCAATCCCCGGACGTTTTCCATTTTGGAGCTGGCGTCGGGCCAAAATGATTTGGCGAGCGGGAGCGAACGTCAGGGGTTCTGAGAGAGTAGTCAGTGGCAGAGGCCAAGTGTGGGTGTGGCAGTGAATGCATTGCCATGGGAGGGTGAGGACCAGCAGTAGCTTGTAGTGCTGGCGTTCCTGGTGTGGGAGCAATCCCTGGACGTTTTCCATTTTGGAGCTGGCGTCGGGCCAAAATGATTTGGCGAGTCGGAGTGAACTTCGGGGGTTTTGAGAGAGTAGTCAGTGGCAGAGGCCCAGTGTTGGTGTGGCTGTGAATGCGTTGCCATGGGAGGGTGAGGACCAGCAGTAGCTTGTAGTGCTGGCGTCCTTGGTGTGGGAGCAATCCTTAGACGTCTTCCATTTTGGAGCTGGCGTCGGGCCAAAATGAGGGGGCGAGCGGGAGCGAACGTCAGGGGTTCTGAGAGAGTAGTCAATGGCAGAGGCCAAGTGTGGGTGTGGCTGTGAATGCATTGCCATGGGAGGGTGAGCACCAGCAGTAGCTTGTAGTGCTGGCGTCCCTGGTGTGGGAGCAATCCCTGGACGTTTTCCATTTTGGAGCTGGCGTCGGGCCAAAATGATTTGGCGAGCGGGAGCGAACGTCAGGGGTTCTGAGAGAGTAGTCAATGGCAGAGGCCAAGTGTGGGTGTGGCTGTGAATGCATTGCCATGGGAGGGTGAGGACCAGCAGTAGCTTGTAGTGCTGGCGTCCTTGGTGTGGGAGCAATCCCTGGACGTTTTCCATTTTGGAGCTGGCGTCGGGCCAAAATGAGGGGGCGAGCGTGAGCGAACGTCGGGGGTTTTGAGAGAGTAGTCAATGGCAGAGGCCCAGTGTTGGTGTGGCTGTGAATGCGTTGCCATGGGAGGGTGAGGACCAGCAGTAGCTTGTAGTGCTGGCGTCCTTGGTGTGGGAGCAATCCTTAGACGTTTTCAATTTTGGAGCTGGCATCGGGCCAAAATGATTTTGCGAGCGGGAGCGAACGTCGGGGGTTTTGAGAGAGTAGTCAATGGCAGAGGCCCAGTGTTGGTGTGGCTGTGAATGCGTTGCCATGGGAGGGTGAGGACCAGCAGTAGCTTGTAGTGCTGGCGTCCCTGGTGTGGGAGCAATCCCTGGACGTTTTCCATTTTGGAGCTGGCGTCGGGCCAAAATGATTTGGCGAGCGGGAGCGAACGTCGGGGGTTTTGAGAGAGTAGTCAATGGCAGAGGCCCAGTGTTGGTGTGGCTGTGAATGCGTTGCCATGGGAGGGTGAGGAGCAGCAGTAGCTTGTAGTGCTGGCGTCCTTGGTGTGGGAGCAATCCCTGGACGTTTTCAGTTTTGGAGCTGGCGTCGGGCCAAAATGATTTGGCGAGCGGGAGCGAACGTCGGGGATTTTGAGAGAGTAGTCAGTGGCAGAGGCCAAGTGTGGGTGTGGCTGTGAATGCGTTGCCATGGGAGGGTGAGGACCAGCAGTAGCTTGTAGTGCTGGCGTCCTTGGTGTGGGAGCAATCCCTGGACGTTTTCCATTTTGGAGCTGGCGTCGGGCCAAAATGATTTGGCGAGTCGGAGTGAACGTCGTGGGTTTTGAGAGAGTAGTCAGTGGCAGAGGCCCAGTGTTGGTGTGGCTGTGAATGCGTTGCCATGGGAGGGTGAGGACCAGCAGTAGCTTGTAGTGCTGGCATCCTTGGCTTGGGAGCAATCCCTGGACGTTTTCCATTTTGGAGCTGGCGTCGGGCCAAAATGATTTGGCGAGCGGGAGCGAACGTCGGGGGTTTTGAGAGAGTAGTCAATGGCAGAGGCCCAGTGTTGGTGTGGCTGTGAATGCGTTGCCATGGGAGGGTGAGGACCAGCAGTAGCTTGTAGTGCTGGCGTCCTTGGTGTGGGAGCAATCCTTAGACGTTTTCCATTTTGGAGCTGGCATCAGGCCAAAATGATTTGGCGAGCGTGAGCGAACGTCAGGGGTTCTGAGAGAGTAGTCAGTGGCAGAGGCCCAGTGTTGGTGTGGCTGTGAATGCGTTGCCATAGGAGGGTGAGGACCAGCAGTAGCTTGTAGTGCTGGCGTCCTTGGTGTGGGAGCAATCCTTAGACGTCTTCCATTTTGGAGCTGGCGTCGGGCCAAAATGATTTGGCGAGCGTGAGCGAACGTCGGGGGTTCTGAGAGAGTAGTCAGTGGCAGAGGCCCAGTGTTGGTGTGGCTGTGAATGCGTTGCCATGGGAGGGTGAGGACCAGCAGTAGCTTGTAGTGCTGGCGTCCTTGGTGTGGGAGCAATCCCTGGACGTTTTCCATTTTGGAGCTGGCGTCGGGCCAAAATGAGGGGGCGAGCAGGAGCGAACGTCGGGGGTTCTGAGAGAGTAGTCAATGGCAGAGGCCCAGTGTTGGTGTGGCGGTGAATGCGTTGCCATGGGAGGGTGAGGACCAGCAGTAGCTTGTAGTGCTGGCGTCCTTGGTGTGGGAGCAATCCCTGGACGTTTTCCATTTTGGAGCTGGCGTCGGGCCAAAATGAGGGGGCGAGCGGGAGCGAACGTCAGGGGTTCTGAGAGAGTAGTCAATGGCAGAGGCCAAGTGTGGGTGTGGCTGTGAATGCGTTGCCATGGGAGGGTGAGGACCAGCAGTAGCTTGTAGTGCTGGCGTCCTTGGTGTGGGAGCAATCCCTGGACGTTTTCCATTTTGGAGCTGGCGTCGGGCCAAAATGAGGGGGCGAGCGTGAGCGAACGTCGGGGGTTCTGAGAGAGTAGTCAGTGGCAGAGGCCCAGTGTTGGTGTGGCTGTGAATGCGTTGCCATGGGAGGGTGAGGACCAGCAGTAGCTTGTAGTGCTGGCGTCCTTGGTGTGGGAGCAATCCCTGGACGTTTTCCATTTTGGAGCTGGCGTCGGGCCAAAATGAGGGGGCGAGCAGGAGCGAACGTCGGGGGTTCTGAGAGAGTAGTCAATGGCAGAGGCCCAGTGTTGGTGTGACGGTGAATGTGTTGCCATGGGAGGGTGAGGACCAGCAGTAGCTTGTAGTGCTGGCGTCCTTGGTGTGGGAGCAATCCCTGGACGTTTTCCATTTTGGAGCTGGCGTCGGGCCAAAATGAGGGGGCGAGCGGGAGCGAACGTCGGGGGTTTTGAGAGAGTAGTCAATGGCAGAGGCCCAGTGTTGGTGTGGCTGTGAATGCGTTGCCATGGGAGGGTGAGGACCAGCAGTAGCTTGTAGTGCTGGCGTCCTTGGTGTGGGAGCAATCCCTGGACGTTTTCCATTTTGGAGCTGGCGTCGGGCCAAAATGATTTGGCGAGTCGGAGTGAACGTCGTGGGTTTTGAGAGAGTAGTCAGTGGCAGAGGCCCAGTGTTGGTGTGGCTGTGAATGCATTGCCATGGGAGGGTGAGGACCAGCAGTAGCTTGTAGTGCTGGCGTCCTTGGTGTGGGAGCAATCCCTGGACATTTTCCATTTTGGAGCTGGCGTCGGGCCAAAATGAGGGGGCGAGCGGGAGCGAACGTCGGGGGTTTTGAGAGAGTACTCAATGGCAGAGGCCAAGTGTGGGTGTGGCTGTGAATGCGTTGCCATGGGAGGGTGAGGACCAGCAGTAGCTTGTAGTGCTGGCGTCCTTGGTGTGGGAGCAATCCCTGGACGTTTTCCATTTTGGAGCTGGCGTCGGGCCAAAACGATTTGGCGAGTCGGAGTGAACGTCGTGGGTTTTGAGAGAGTAGTCAGTGGCAGAGGCCCCGTGTTGGTGTGGCTGTGAATGCGTTGCCATGGGAGGGTGAGGACCAGCAGTAGCTTGTAGTGCTGGCGTCCTTGGCTTGGGAGCAATCCCTGGACGTTTTCCATTTTGGAGCTGGCGTCGGGCCAAAATGAGGGGGCGAGCGGGAGCGAACGTCGTGGGTTTTGAGAGAGTAGTCAATGGCAGAGGCCCAGTGTTGGTGTGGCTGTGAATGCATTGCCATGGGAGGGTGAGGACCAGCAGTAGCTTGTAGTGCTGGCGTCCTTGGTGTGGGAGCAATCCTTAGACGTTTTCCATTTTGGAGCTGGCATCAGGCCAAAATGATTTGGCAAGCGGGAGCGAACATCGTGGGTTTTGAGAGAGTAGTCAGTGGCAGAGGCCCCGTGTTGGTGTGGCTGTGAATGCGTTGCGATAGGAGGGTGAGGACCAGCAGTAGCTTGTAGTGCTGGCGTCCTTGGCTTGGGAGCAATCCCTGGGCTTTTTCCATTTTGGAGCTGGCGTCGGGCCAAAATGATTTGGCGAGCGTGAGCGAACGTCGGGGGTTCTGAGAGAGTAGTCAGTGGCAGAGGCCCAGTGTTGGTGTGGCTGTGAATGCGTTGCCATGGGAGGGTGAGGAGCAGCAGTAGCTTGTAGTGCTGGCGTCCTTGGTGTGGGAGCAATCCCTGGACGTTTTCCATTTTGGAGCTGGCGTCAGGCCAAAATGAGGGGGCGAGCAGGAGCGAACGTCGGGGGTTCTGAGAGAGTAGTCAATGGCAGAGGCCCCGTGTTGGTGTGGCGGTGAATGCGTTGCCATGGGAGGGTGAGGACCAGCAGTAGCTTGTAGTGCTGGCGTCCTTGGTGTGGGAGCAATCCCTGGGCTTTTTCCATTTTGGAGCTGGCGTCGGGCCAAAATGAGGGGGCGAGCGGGAGCGAACGTCAGGGGTTTTGAGAGAGTAGTCAATGGCAGAGGCCCAGTGTTGGTGTGGCTGTGAATGCGTTGCCATGGGAGGGTGAGGACCAGCAGTAGCTTGTAGTGCTGGCGTCCCTGGTGTGGGAGCAATCCTTAGACGTTCTCCATTTTGGAGCTGGCGTCGGGCCAAAATGAGGGGGCGAGCGGGAGCGAACGTCAGGGGTTCTGAGAGAGTAGTCAATGGCAGAGGCCAAGTGTGGGTGTGGCTGTGAATGCGTTGCCATGGGAGGGTGAGGACCAGCAGTAGCTTGTAGTGCTGGCATCCTTGGTGTGGGAGCAATCCCTGGACGTTTTCCATTTTGGAGCTGGCATCGGGCCAAAATGATTTGGCGAGCGGGAGCGAACGTCGGGGGTTTTGAGAGAGTAGTCAGTGGCAGAGGCCCAGTGTTGGTGTGGCTGTGAATGCGTTGCCATGGGAGGGTGAGGACCAGCAGTAGCTTGTAGTGCTGGCGTCCTTGGTGTGGGAGCAATCCCCGGACGTTTTCCATTTTGGAGCTGGCGTCGGGCCAAAATGAGGGGGCGAGCGGGAGCGAACGTCGGGGGTTCTGAGAGAGTAGTCAGTGGCAGAGGCCCAGTGTTGGTGTGGCTGTGAATGCGTTGCCATGGGAGGGTGAGGAGCAGCAGTAGCTTGTAGTGCTGGCGTCCTTGGTGTGGGAGCAATCCCTGGACGTTTTCCATTTTGGAGCTGGCGTCGGGCCAAAATGAGGGGGCGAGCAGGAGCGAACGTCGGGGGTTCTGAGAGAGTAGTCAATGGCAGAGGCCCCGTGTTGGTGTGACGGTGAATGCGTTGCCATGGGAGGGTGAGGACCAGCAGTAGCTTGTAGTGCTGGCGTCCTTGGTGTGGGAGCAATCCCTGGACGTTTTCCATTTTGGAGCTGGCGTCGGGCCAAAATGAGGGGGCGAGCGGGAGCGAACGTCGGGGGTTTTGAGAGAGTAGTCAATGGCAGAGGCCCAGTGTTGGTGTGGCTGTGAATGCGTTGCCATGGGAGGGTGAGGACCAGCAGTAGCTTGTAGTGCTGGCGTCCTTGGTGTGGGAGCAATCCTTAGACGTCTTCCATTTTGGAGCTGGCGTCGGGCCAAAATGATTTGGCGAGCGGGAGCGAACGTCGGGGGTTTTGAGAGAGTAGTCAATGGCAGAGGCCCAGTGTTGGTGTGGCTGTGAATGCGTTGCCATGGGAGGGTGAGGACCAGCAGTAGCTTGTAGTGCTGGCGTCCCTGGTGTGGGAGCAATCCTTAGACGTTTTCCATTTTGGAGCTGGCGTCGGGCCAAAATGAGGGGGCGAGCGGGAGCGAACGTCAGGGGTTCTGAGAGAGTAGTCAATGGCAGAGGCCCAGTGTTGGTGTGGCTGTGAATGCGTTGCCATGGGAGGGTGAGGACCAGCAGTAGCTTGTAGTGCTGGCGTCCCTGGCGTGGGAGCAATCCTTAGACGTTCTCCATTTTGGAGCTGGCGTCGGGCCAAAATGAGGGGGCGAGCGGGAGCGAACGTCAGGGGTTCTGAGAGAGTAGTCAATGGCAGAGGCCAAGTGTGGGTGTGGCTGTGAATGCATTGCCATGGGAGGGTGAGGACCAGCAGTAGCTTGTAGTGCTGGCGTCCTTGGTGTGGGAGCAATCCCTGGGCTTTTTCCATTTTGGAGCTGGCGTCGGGCCAAAATGATTTGGCGAGCGGGAGCGAACGTCGGGGGTTTTGAGAGAGTAGTCAATGGCAGAGGCCCAGTGTTGGTGTGGCTGTGAATGCGTTGCCATGGGAGGGTGAGGACCAGCAGTAGCTTGTAGTGCTGGCGTCCTTGGTGTGGGAGCAATCCCTGGACGTTTTCCATTTTGGAGCTGGCGTCGGGCCAAAATGAGGGGGCGAGCAGGAGCGAACGTCGGGGGTTCTGAGAGAGTAGTCAATGGCAGAGGCCCCGTGTTGGTGTGGCTGTGAATGCGTTGCCATGGGAGGGTGAGGACCAGCAGTAGCTTGTAGTGCTGGCATCCTTGGCTTGGGAGCAATCCCTGGACGTTTTCCATTTTGGAGCTGGCGTCGGGCCAAAATGAGGGGGCGAGCGTGAGCGAACGTCGGGGGTTTTGAGAGAGTAGTCAATGGCAGAGGCCCCGTGTTGGTGTGGCTGTGAATGCGTTGCCATGGGAGGGTGAGGAGCAGCAGTAGCTTGTAGTGCTGGCGTCCTTGGTGTGGGAGCAATCCCTGGACGTTTTCCATTTTGGAGCTGGCATCAGGCCAAAATGATTTGGCGAGCGTGAGCGAACGTCAGGGGTTCTGAGAGAGTAGTCAGTGGCAGAGGCCCAGTGTTGGTGTGGCTGTGAATGCGTTGCCATAGGAGGGTGAGGACCAGCAGTAGCTTGTAGTGCTGGCGTCCTTGGTGTGGGAGCAATCCTTAGACGTCTTCCATTTTGGAGCTGGCGTCGGGCCAAAATGATTTGGCGAGCGTGAGCGAACGTCGGGGGTTCTGAGAGAGTAGTCAGTGGCAGAGGCCCAGTGTTGGTGTGGCTGTGAATGCGTTGCCATGGGAGGGTGAGGACCAGCAGTAGCTTGTAGTGCTGGCGTCCTTGGTGTGGGAGCAATCCCTGGACGTTTTCCATTTTGGAGCTGGCGTCGGGCCAAAATGAGGGGGCGAGCAGGAGCGAACGTCGGGGGTTCTGAGAGAGTAGTCAATGGCAGAGGCCCAGTGTTGGTGTGGCGGTGAATGCGTTGCCATGGGAGGGTGAGGACCAGCAGTAGCTTGTAGTGCTGGCGTCCTTGGTGTGGGAGCAATCCCTGGACGTTTTCCATTTTGGAGCTGGCGTCGGGCCAAAATGAGGGGGCGAGCGGGAGCGAACGTCAGGGGTTCTGAGAGAGTAGTCAATGGCAGAGGCCAAGTGTGGGTGTGGCTGTGAATGCGTTGCCATGGGAGGGTGAGGACCAGCAGTAGCTTGTAGTGCTGGCGTCCTTGGTGTGGGAGCAATCCCTGGACGTTTTCCATTTTGGAGCTGGCGTCGGGCCAAAATGAGGGGGCGAGCGTGAGCGAACGTCGGGGGTTCTGAGAGAGTAGTCAGTGGCAGAGGCCCAGTGTTGGTGTGGCTGTGAATGCGTTGCCATGGGAGGGTGAGGACCAGCAGTAGCTTGTAGTGCTGGCGTCCTTGGTGTGGGAGCAATCCCTGGACGTTTTCCATTTTGGAGCTGGCGTCGGGCCAAAATGAGGGGGCGAGCAGGAGCGAACGTCGGGGGTTCTGAGAGAGTAGTCAATGGCAGAGGCCCAGTGTTGGTGTGACGGTGAATGTGTTGCCATGGGAGGGTGAGGACCAGCAGTAGCTTGTAGTGCTGGCGTCCTTGGTGTGGGAGCAATCCCTGGACGTTTTCCATTTTGGAGCTGGCGTCGGGCCAAAATGATTTGGCGAGCGGGAGCGAACGTCGGGGGTTTTGAGAGAGTAGTCAATGGCAGAGGCCCAGTGTTGGTGTGGCTGTGAATGCGTTGCCATGGGAGGGTGAGGACCAGCAGTAGCTTGTAGTGCTGGCGTCCTTGGTGTGGGAGCAATCCCTGGACGTTTTCCATTTTGGAGCTGGCGTCGGGCCAAAATGATTTGGCGAGTCGGAGTGAACGTCGTGGGTTTTGAGAGAGTAGTCAGTGGCAGAGGCCCAGTGTTGGTGTGGCTGTGAATGCATTGCCATGGGAGGGTGAGGACCAGCAGTAGCTTGTAGTGCTGGCGTCCTTGGTGTGGGAGCAATCCCTGGACATTTTCCATTTTGGAGCTGGCGTCGGGCCAAAATGAGGGGGCGAGCGGGAGCGAACGTCGGGGGTTTTGAGAGAGTACTCAATGGCAGAGGCCAAGTGTGGGTGTGGCTGTGAATGCGTTGCCATGGGAGGGTGAGGACCAGCAGTAGCTTGTAGTGCTGGCGTCCTTGGTGTGGGAGCAATCCCTGGACGTTTTCCATTTTGGAGCTGGCGTCGGGCCAAAACGATTTGGCGAGTCGGAGTGAACGTCGTGGGTTTTGAGAGAGTAGTCAGTGGCAGAGGCCCCGTGTTGGTGTGGCTGTGAATGCGTTGCCATGGGAGGGTGAGGACCAGCAGTAGCTTGTAGTGCTGGCGTCCTTGGCTTGGGAGCAATCCCTGGACGTTTTCCATTTTGGAGCTGGCGTCGGGCCAAAATGAGGGGGCGAGCGGGAGCGAACGTCGTGGGTTTTGAGAGAGTAGTCAATGGCAGAGGCCCAGTGTTGGTGTGGCTGTGAATGCATTGCCATGGGAGGGTGAGGACCAGCAGTAGCTTGTAGTGCTGGCGTCCTTGGTGTGGGAGCAATCCTTAGACGTTTTCCATTTTGGAGCTGGCATCAGGCCAAAATGATTTGGCAAGCGGGAGCGAACATCGTGGGTTTTGAGAGAGTAGTCAGTGGCAGAGGCCCCGTGTTGGTGTGGCTGTGAATGCGTTGCGATAGGAGGGTGAGGACCAGCAGTAGCTTGTAGTGCTGGCGTCCTTGGCTTGGGAGCAATCCCTGGGCTTTTTCCATTTTGGAGCTGGCGTCGGGCCAAAATGATTTGGCGAGCGTGAGCGAACGTCGGGGGTTCTGAGAGAGTAGTCAGTGGCAGAGGCCCAGTGTTGGTGTGGCTGTGAATGCGTTGCCATGGGAGGGTGAGGAGCAGCAGTAGCTTGTAGTGCTGGCGTCCTTGGTGTGGGAGCAATCCCTGGACGTTTTCCATTTTGGAGCTGGCGTCAGGCCAAAATGAGGGGGCGAGCAGGAGCGAACGTCGGGGGTTCTGAGAGAGTAGTCAATGGCAGAGGCCCCGTGTTGGTGTGGCGGTGAATGCGTTGCCATGGGAGGGTGAGGACCAGCAGTAGCTTGTAGTGCTGGCGTCCTTGGTGTGGGAGCAATCCCTGGGCTTTTTCCATTTTGGAGCTGGCGTCGGGCCAAAATGAGGGGGCGAGCGGGAGCGAACGTCAGGGGTTCTGAGAGAGTAGTCAATGGCAGAGGCCAAGTGTGGGTGTGGCTGTGAATGCGTTGCCATGGGAGGGTGAGGACCAGCAGTAGCTTGTAGTGCTGGCATCCTTGGTGTGGGAGCAATCCCTGGACGTTTTCCATTTTGGAGCTGGCGTCGGGCCAAAATGATTTGGCGAGCGGGAGCGAACGTCGGGGGTTTTGAGAGAGTAGTCAGTGGCAGAGGCCCAGTGTTGGTGTGGCTGTGAATGCGTTGCCATGGGAGGGTGAGGACCAGCAGTAGCTTGTAGTGCTGGCGTCCTTGGTGTGGGAGCAATCCCCGGACGTTTTCCATTTTGGAGCTGGCGTCGGGCCAAAATGAGGGGGCGAGCGGGAGCGAACGTCGGGGGTTCTGAGAGAGTAGTCAGTGGCAGAGGCCCAGTGTTGGTGTGGCTGTGAATGCGTTGCCATGGGAGGGTGAGGAGCAGCAGTAGCTTGTAGTGCTGGCGTCCTTGGTGTGGGAGCAATCCCTGGACGTTTTCCATTTTGGAGCTGGCGTCGGGCCAAAATGAGGGGGCGAGCAGGAGCGAACGTCGGGGGTTCTGAGAGAGTAGTCAATGGCAGAGGCCCCGTGTTGGTGTGACGGTGAATGCGTTGCCATGGGAGGGTGAGGACCAGCAGTAGCTTGTAGTGCTGGCGTCCTTGGTGTGGGAGCAATCCCTGGACGTTTTCCATTTTGGAGCTGGCGTCGGGCCAAAATGAGGGGGCGAGCGGGAGCGAACGTCGGGGGTTTTGAGAGAGTAGTCAATGGCAGAGGCCCAGTGTTGGTGTGGCTGTGAATGCGTTGCCATGGGAGGGTGAGGACCAGCAGTAGCTTGTAGTGCTGGCGTCCTTGGTGTGGGAGCAATCCTTAGACGTCTTCCATTTTGGAGCTGGCGTCGGGCCAAAATGATTTGGCGAGCGGGAGCGAACGTCGGGGGTTTTGAGAGAGTAGTCAAGGGCAGAGGCCCAGTGTTGGTGTGGCTGTGAATGCGTTGCCATGGGAGGGTGAGGACCAGCAGTAGCTTGTAGTGCTGGCGTCCCTGGTGTGGGAGCAATCCTTAGACGTTTTCCATTTTGGAGCTGGCGTCGGGCCAAAATGAGGGGGCGAGCGGGAGCGAACGTCAGGGGTTCTGAGAGAGTAGTCAATGGCAGAGGCCCAGTGTTGGTGTGGCTGTGAATGCGTTGCCATGGGAGGGTGAGGACCAGCAGTAGCTTGTAGTGCTGGCGTCCCTGGCGTGGGAGCAATCCTTAGACGTTCTCCATTTTGGAGCTGGCGTCGGGCCAAAATGAGGGGGCGAGCGGGAGCGAACGTCAGGGGTTCTGAGAGAGTAGTCAATGGCAGAGGCCAAGTGTGGGTGTGGCTGTGAATGCATTGCCATGGGAGGGTGAGGACCAGCAGTAGCTTGTAGTGCTGGCGTCCTTGGTGTGGGAGCAATCCCTGGGCTTTTTCCATTTTGGAGCTGGCGTCGGGCCAAAATGATTTGGCGAGCGGGAGCGAACGTCGGGGGTTTTGAGAGAGTAGTCAATGGCAGAGGCCCAGTGTTGGTGTGGCTGTGAATGCGTTGCCATGGGAGGGTGAGGAGCAGCAGTAGCTTGTAGTGCTGGCGTCCTTGGTGTGGGAGCAATCCCTGGACGTTTTCCATTTTGGAGCTGGCGTCGGGCCAAAATGAGGGGGCGAGCAGGAGCGAACGTCGGGGGTTCTGAGAGAGTAGTCAATGGCAGAGGCCCCGTGTTGGTGTGGCTGTGAATGCGTTGCCATGGGAGGGTGAGGACCAGCAGTAGCTTGTAGTGCTGGCATCCTTGGCTTGGGAGCAATCCCTGGACGTTTTCCATTTTGGAGCTGGCGTCGGGCCAAAATGAGGGGGCGAGCGTGAGCGAACGTCGGGGGTTTTGAGAGAGTAGTCAATGGCAGAGGCCCCGTGTTGGTGTGGCTGTGAATGCGTTGCCATGGGAGGGTGAGGAGCAGCAGTAGCTTGTAGTGCTGGCATCCTTGGCTTGGGAGCAATCCCTGGACGTTTTCCATTTTGGAGCTGGCGTCGGGCCAAAATGAGGGGGCGAGCGGGAGCGAACGTCGGGGGTTTTGAGAGAGTAGTCAATGGCAGAGGCCCAGTGTTGGTGTGGCTGTGAATGCGTTGCCATGGGAGGGTGAGGAGCAGCAGTAGCTTGTAGTGCTGGCGTCCTTGGTGTGGGAGCAATCCCTGGACGTTTTCCATTTTGGAGCTGGCATCAGGCCAAAATGATTTGGCAAGCGGGAGCGAACATCGTGGGTTTTGAGAGAGTAGTCAGTGGCAGAGGCCCAGTGTTGGTGTGGCTGTGAATGCGTTGCCATGGGAGGGTGAGGAGCAGCAGTAGCTTGTAGTGCTGGCGTCCTTGGTGTGGGAGCAATCCTTAGACGTCTTCCATTTTGGAGCTGGCGTCGGGCCAAAATGATTTGGCGAGCGTGAGCGAACGTCGGGGGTTCTGAGAGAGTAGTCAGTGGCAGAGGCCCAGTGTTGGTGTGGCGGTGAATGCGTTGCCATGGGAGGGTGAGGACCAGCAGTAGCTTGTAGTGCTGGCGTCCTTGGTGTGGGAGCAATCCCTGGACGTTTTCCATTTTGGAGCTGGCGTCGGGCCAAAATGAGTTGGAGAACGGGAGCGAACGTCGGGGGTTCTGAGAGAGTAGTCAATGGCAGAGGCCCCGTGTTGGTGTGGCGGTGAATGCGTTGCCATGGGAGGGTGAGGACCAGCAGTAGCTTGTAGTGCTGGCGTCCTTGGTGTGGGAGCAATCCCTGGACGTTTTCCATTTTGGAGCTGGCGTCGGGCCAAAATGAGGGGGCGAGCGGGAGCGAACGTCGGGGGTTTTGAGAGAGTAGTCAATGGCAGAGGCCCAGTGTTGGTGTGGCTGTGAATGCGTTGCCATGGGAGGGTGAGGAGCAGCAGTAGCTTGTAGTGCTGGCGTCCTTGGTGTGGGAGCAATCCTTAGACGTTTTCCATTTTGGAGCTGGCGTCGGGCCAAAATGATTTGGCGAGCGGGAGCGAACGTCGGGGGTTTTGAGAGAGTAGTCAATGGCAGAGGCCCAGTGTTGGTGTGGCTGTGAATGCGTTGCCATGGGAGGGTGAGGACCAGCAGTAGCTTGTAGTGCTGGCGTCCCTGGTGTGGGAGCAATCCTTAGACGTTCTCCATTTTGGAGCTGGCGTCGGGCCAAAATGAGGGGGCGAGCGGGAGCGAACGTCAGGGGTTCTGAGAGAGTAGTCAATGGCAGAGGCCAAGTGTGGGTGTGGCTGTGAATGCGTTGCCATGGGAGGGTGAGGACCAGCAGTAGCTTGTAGTGCTGGCGTCCTTGGTGTGGGAGCAATCCCTGGACGTTTTCCATTTTGGAGCTGGCATCGGGCCAAAATGATTTGGCGAGTCGGAGTGAACGTCGTGGGTTTTGAGAGAGTAGTCAGTGGCAGAGGCCCCGTGTTGGTGTGGCTGTGAATGCGTTGCCATGGGAGGGTGAGGACCAGCAGTAGCTTGTAGTGCTGGCATCCCTGGTGTGGGAGCAATCCCTGGACGTTTTCCATTTTGGAGCTGGCGTTGGGCCAAAATGAGGGGGCGAGCGGGAGCGAACGTCGGGGGTTCTGAGAGAGTAGTCAGTGGCAGAGGCCCCGTGTTGGTGTGACGGTGAATGCGTTGCCATGGGAGGGTGAGGACCAGCAGTAGCTTGTAGTGCTGGCGTCCTTGGTGTGGGAGCAATCCCTGGACGTTTTCCATTTTGGAGCTGGCGTCGGGCCAAAATGAGGGGGCGAGCGGGAGCGAACGTCGGGGGTTTTGAGAGAGTAGTCAATGGCAGAGGCCCAGTGTTGGTGTGGCTGTGAATGCGTTGCCATGGGAGGGTGAGGACCAGCAGTAGCTTGTAGTGCTGGCGTCCTTGGTGTGGGAGCAATCCTTAGACGTCTTCCATTTTGGAGCTGGCGTCGGGCCAAAATGATTTGGCGAGCGGGAGCGAACGTCGGGGGTTTTGAGAGAGTAGTCAATGGCAGAGGCCCCGTGTTGGTGTGGCTGTGAATGCATTGCCATGGGAGGGTGAGGACCAGCAGTAGCTTGTAGTGCTGGCGTCCCTGGTGTGGGAGCAATCCTTAGACGTTCTCCATTTTGGAGCTGGCGTTGGGCCAAAATGAGGGGGCGAGCGGGAGCGAACGTCAGGGGTTCTGAGAGAGTAGTCAATGGCAGAGGCCCAGTGTTGGTGTGGCTGTGAATGCGTTGCCATGGGAGGGTGAGGACCAGCAGTAGCTTGTAGTGCTGGCGTCCCTGGCGTGGGAGCAATCCTTAGACGTTCTCCATTTTGGAGCTGGCGTCGGGCCAAAATGAGGGGGCGAGCGGGAGCGAACGTCAGGGGTTCTGAGAGAGTAGTCAATGGCAGAGGCCAAGTGTGGGTGTGGCTGTGAATGCATTGCCATGGGAGGGTGAGGACCAGCAGTAGCTTGTAGTGCTGGCGTCCTTGGTGTGGGAGCAATCCCTGGGCTTTTTCCATTTTGGAGCTGGCGTCGGGCCAAAATGATTTGGCGAGCGGGAGCGAACGTCGGGGGTTTTGAGAGAGTAGTCAATGGCAGAGGCCCAGTGTTGGTGTGGCTGTGAATGCGTTGCCATGGGAGGGTGAGGAGCAGCAGTAGCTTGTAGTGCTGGCGTCCTTGGTGTGGGAGCAATCCCTGGACGTTTTCCATTTTGGAGCTGGCGTCGGGCCAAAATGAGGGGGCGAGCAGGAGCGAACGTCGGGGGTTCTGAGAGAGTAGTCAATGGCAGAGGCCCCGTGTTGGTGTGGCTGTGAATGCGTTGCCATGGGAGGGTGAGGACCAGCAGTAGCTTGTAGTGCTGGCGTCCTTGGTGTGGGAGCAATCCCTGGACGTTTTCCATTTTGGAGCTGGCGTCGGGCCAAAATGAGGGGGCGAGCGTGAGCGAACGTCGGGGGTTTTGAGAGAGTAGTCAATGGCAGAGGCCCCGTGTTGGTGTGGCTGTGAATGCGTTGCCATGGGAGGGTGAGGAGCAGCAGTAGCTTGTAGTGCTGGCGTCCTTGGTGTGGGAGCAATCCCTGGACGTTTTCCATTTTGGAGCTGGCATCGGGCCAAAATGATTTGGCGAGTCGGAGTGAACGTCGAGGGTTTTGAGAGAGTAGTCAGTGGCAGAGGCCCAGTGTTGGTGTGGCTGTGAATGCGTTGCCATGGGAGGGTGAGGACCAGCAGTAGCTTGTAGTGCTGGCATCCTTGGCTTGGGAGCAATCCCTGGACGTTTTCCATTTTGGAGCTGGCGTCGGGCCAAAATGAGGGGGCGAGCGGGAGCGAACGTCGTGGGTTTTGAGAGAGTAGTCAATGGCAGAGGCCCAGTGTTGGTGTGGCTGTGAATGCGTTGCCATGGGAGGGTGAGGACCAGCAGTAGCTTGTAGTGCTGGCGTCCTTGGTGTGGGAGCAATCCTTAGACGTCTTCCATTTTGGAGCTGGCGTCGGGCCAAAATGATTTGGCGAGCGTGAGCGAACGTCGGGGGTTCTGAGAGAGTAGTCAGTGGCAGAGGCCCAGTGTTGGTGTGGCTGTGAATGCGTTGCCATGGGAGGGTGAGGACCAGCAGTAGCTTGTAGTGCTGGCGTCCTTGGTGTGGG
Source organism: Morus bassanus (assembly GCA_031468815.1). Classification (NCBI taxonomy): domain Eukaryota; kingdom Metazoa; phylum Chordata; class Aves; order Suliformes; family Sulidae; genus Morus; species Morus bassanus. The sequence goes on from CM062575.1 coordinate 86,876, forward strand.
AGCAATCCCTGGACGTTTTCCATTTTGGAGCTGGCGTCGGGCCAAAATGAGTTGGAGAACGGGAGCGAACGTCGGGGGTTCTGAGAGAGTAGTCAATGGCAGAGGCCCCGTGTTGGTGTGGCGGTGAATGCGTTGCCATGGGAGGGTGAGGACCAGCAGTAGCTTGTAGTGCTGGCGTCCTTGGTGTGGGAGCAATCCCTGGACGTTTTCCATTTTGGAGCTGGCGTCGGGCCAAAATGAGGGGGCGAGCGGGAGCGAACGTCGGGGGTTTTGAGAGTGTAGTCAATGGCAGAGGCCCAGTGTTGGTGTGGCTGTGAATGCGTTGCCATGGGAGGGTGAGGACCAGCAGTAGCTTGTAGTGCTGGCGTCCTTGGTGTGGGAGCAATCCTTAGACGTTTTCCATTTTGGAGCTGGCGTCGGGCCAAAATGATTTGGCGAGCGGGAGCGAACGTCGGGGGTTTTGAGAGAGTAGTCAATGGCAGAGGCCCAGTGTTGGTGTGGCTGTGAATGCGTTGCCATGGGAGGGTGAGGACCAGCAGTAGCTTGTAGTGCTGGCGTCCCTGGTGTGGGAGCAATCCTTAGACGTTCTCCATTTTGGAGCTGGCGTCGGGCCAAAATGAGGGGGCGAGCGGGAGCGAACGTCAGGGGTTCTGAGAGAGTAGTCAATGGCAGAGGCCAAGTGTGGGTGTGGCTGTGAATGCGTTGCCATGGGAGGGTGAGGACCAGCAGTAGCTTGTAGTGCTGGCGTCCTTGGTGTGGGAGCAATCCCTGGACGTTTTCCATTTTGGAGCTGGCATCGGGCCAAAATGATTTGGCGAGTCGGAGTGAACGTCGTGGGTTTTGAGAGAGTAGTCAGTGGCAGAGGCCCCGTGTTGGTGTGGCTGTGAATGCGTTGCCATGGGAGGGTGAGGACCAGCAGTAGCTTGTAGTGCTGGCATCCCTGGTGTGGGAGCAATCCCTGGACGTTTTCCATTTTGGAGCTGGCGTCGGGCCAAAATGAGGGGGCGAGCGGGAGCGAACGTCAGGGGTTCTGAGAGAGTAGTCAATGGCAGAGGCCCAGTGTTGGTGTGGCTGTGAATGCGTTGCCATGGGAGGGTGAGGACCAGCAGTAGCTTGTAGTGCTGGCGTCCTTGGTGTGGGAGCAATCCTTAGACGTTTTCCATTTTGGAGCTGGCATCGGGCCAAAATGATTTGGCAAGCGGGAGCGAACGTCAGTGGTTTTGAGAGAGTAGTCAGTGGCAGAGGCCCAGTGTTGGTGTGGCTGTGAATGCGTTGCCATGGGAGGGTGAGGACCAGCAGTAGCTTGTAGTGCTGGCGTCCTTGGTGTGGGAGCAATCCTTAGACGTTTTCCATTTTGGAGCTGGCGTCGGGCCAAAATGAGGGGGCGAGCGGGAGCGAACGTCAGGGGTTCTGAGAGAGTAGTCAATGGCAGAGGCCAAGTGTGGGTGTGGCTGTGAATGCATTGCCATGGGAGGGTGAGGACCAGCAGTAGCTTGTAGTGCTTGCGTCCTTGGTGTGGGAGCAATCCCTGGAGGTTTTCCATTTTGGAGCTGGTGTCGGGCCAAAATGAGGGGGCGAGCGGGAGCGAACGTCGGGGGTTTTGAGAGAGTAGTCAATGGCAGAGGCCCAGTGTTGGTGTGGCTGTGAATGCGTTGCCATGGGAGGGTGAGGACCAGCAGTAGCTTGTAGTGCTGGCGTCCCTGGTGTGGGAGCAATCCTTAGACGTTTTCCATTTTGGAGCTGGCGTCGGGCCAAAATGAGGGGGCGAGCGGGAGCGAACATCGTGGGTTTTGAGAGAGTAGTCAATGGCAGAGGCCCAGTGTTGGTGTGGCTGTGAATGCGTTGCCATGGGAGGGTGAGGACCAGCAGTAGCTTGTAGTGCTGGCGTCCTTGGTGTGGGAGCAATCCCTGGACGTTTTCCATTTTGGAGCTGGCGTCGGGCCAAAATGAGGGGGCGAGCGGGAGCGAATGTCGGGGGTTTTGAGAGAGTAGTCAGTGGCAGAGGCCAAGTGTGGGTGTGGCTGTGAATGCGTTGCCATGGGAGGGTGAGGACCAGCAGTAGCTTGTAGTGCTGGCGTCCTTGGTGTGGGAGCAATCCCCGGACGTTTTCCATTTTGGAGCTGGCGTCGGGCCAAAATGATTTGGCGAGTCGGAGTGAACGTCGGGGGTTTTGAGAGAGTAGTCAGTGGCAGAGGCCCCGTGTTGGTGTGGCGGTGAATGCGTTGCCATGGGAGGGTGAGGACCAGCAGTAGCTTGTAGTGCTGGCGTCCTTGGTGTGGGAGCAATCCTTAGACGTTTTCCATTTTGGAGCTGGCGTCGGGCCAAAATGATTTGGCGAGCGGGAGCGAACGTCGGGGGTTCTGAGAGAGTAGTCAATGGCAGAGGCCCAGTGTTGGTGTGGCGGTGAATGCGTTGCCATGGGAGGGTGAGGAGCAGCAGTAGCTTGTAGTGCTGGCGTCCTTGGTGTGGGAGCAATCCCTGGACGTTTTCCATTTTGGAGCTGGCGTCGGGCCAAAATGAGGGGGCGAGCGGGAGCGAACGTCGGGGGTTTTGAGAGAGTAGTCAATGGCAGAGGCCCAGTGTTGTTGTGGCTGTGAATGCGTTGCCATGGGAGGGTGAGGACCAGCAGTAGCTTGTAGTGCTGGCGTCCTTGGTGTGGGAGCAATCCTTAGACGTTTTCCATTTTGGAGCTGGCGTCGGGCCAAAATGATTTGGCGAGCGGGAGCGAACGTCGGGGGTTTTGAGAGAGTAGTCAATGGCAGAGGCCAAGTGTGGGTGTGGCTGTGAATGCGTTGCCATGGGAGGGTGAGGACCAGCAGTAGCTTGTAGTGCTGGCGTCCCTGGTGTGGGAGCAATCTCTGGACGTTTTCCATTTTGGAGCTGGCGTCGGGCCAAAATGAGGGGGCGAGCGGGAGCGAACGTCAGGGGTTCTGAGAGAGTAGTCAATGGCAGAGGCCCAGTGTTGGTGTGGCTGTGAATGCGTTGCCATGGGAGGGTGAGGACCAGCAGTAGCTTGTAGTGCTGGCGTCCCTGGCGTGGGAGCAATCCTTAGACGTTCTCCATTTTGGAGCTGGCGTCGGGCCAAAATGAGGGGGCGAGCGGGAGCGAACGTCAGGGGTTCTGAGAGAGTAGTCAATGGCAGAGGCCAAGTGTGGGTGTGGCTGTGAATGCATTGCCATGGGAGGGTGAGGACCAGCAGTAGCTTGTAGTGCTGGCGTCCTTGGTGTGGGAGCAATCCCTGGGCTTTTTCCATTTTGGAGCTGGCGTCGGGCCAAAATGATTTGGCGAGCGGGAGCGAACGTCGGGGGTTTTGAGAGAGTAGTCAATGGCAGAGGCCCAGTGTTGGTGTGGCTGTGAATGCGTTGCCATGGGAGGGTGAGGAGCAGCAGTAGCTTGTAGTGCTGGCGTCCTTGGTGTGGGAGCAATCCCTGGACGTTTTCCATTTTGGAGCTGGCATCGGGCCAAAATGATTTGGCGAGTCGGAGTGAACGTCGGGGGTTTTGAGAGAGTAGTCAGTGGCAGAGGCCCCGTGTTGGTGTGGCTGTGAATGCGTTGCCATGGGAGGGTGAGGACCAGCAGTAGCTTGTAGTGCTGGCATCCTTGGCTTGGGAGCAATCCCTGGACGTTTTCCATTTTGGAGCTGGCGTCGGGCCAAAATGAGGGGGCGAGCGGGAGCGAACGTCGGGGGTTTTGAGAGAGTAGTCAATGGCAGAGGCCCAGTGTTGGTGTGGCTGTGAATGCGTTGCCATGGGAGGGTGAGGACCAGCAGTAGCTTGTAGTGCTGGCGTCCTTGGTGTGGGAGCAATCCTTAGACGTTTTCCATTTTGGAGCTGGCATCGGGCCAAAATGATTTGGCAAGCGGGAGCGAACGTCAGTGGTTTTGAGAGAGTAGTCAGTGGCAGAGGCCCAGTGTTGGTGTGGCTGTGAATGCGTTGCCATGGGAGGGTGAGGACCAGCAGTAGCTTGTAGTGCTGGCGTCCTTGGTGTGGGAGCAATCCTTAGACGTTTTCCATTTTGGAGCTGGCGTCGGGCCAAAATGAGGGGGCGAGCGGGAGCGAACGTCAGGGGTTCTGAGAGAGTAGTCAATGGCAGAGGCCAAGTGTGGGTGTGGCTGTGAATGCATTGCCATGGGAGGGTGAGGACCAGCAGTAGCTTGTAGTGCTTGCGTCCTTGGTGTGGGAGCAATCCCTGGAGGTTTTCCATTTTGGAGCTGGTGTCGGGCCAAAATGAGGGGGCGAGCGGGAGCGAACGTCGGGGGTTTTGAGAGAGTAGTCAATGGCAGAGGCCCAGTGTTGGTGTGGCTGTGAATGCGTTGCCATGGGAGGGTGAGGACCAGCAGTAGCTTGTAGTGCTGGCGTCCCTGGTGTGGGAGCAATCCTTAGACGTTTTCCATTTTGGAGCTGGCATCGGGCCAAAATGATTTGGCGAGCGGGAGCGAACATCGTGGGTTTTGAGAGAGTAGTCAATGGCAGAGGCCCAGTGTTGGTGTGGCTGTGAATGCGTTGCCATGGGAGGGTGAGGACCAGCAGTAGCTTGTAGTGCTGGCGTCCTTGGTGTGGGAGCAATCCCTGGACGTTTTCCATTTTGGAGCTGGCGTCGGGCCAAAATGAGGGGGCGAGCGGGAGCGAATGTCGGGGGTTTTGAGAGAGTAGTCAGTGGCAGAGGCCAAGTGTGGGTGTGGCTGTGAATGCGTTGCCATGGGAGGGTGAGGACCAGCAGTAGCTTGTAGTGCTGGCGTCCTTGGTGTGGGAGCAATCCCCGGACGTTTTCCATTTTGGAGCTGGCGTCGGGCCAAAATGATTTGGCGAGTCGGAGTGAACGTCGGGGGTTTTGAGAGAGTAGTCAACGGCAGAGGCCCCGTGTTGGTGTGGCGGTGAATGCGTTGCCATGGGAGGGTGAGGACCAGCAGTAGCTTGTAGTGCTGGCATCCTTGGCTTGGGAGCAATCCCTGGACGTTTTCCATTTTGGAGCTGGCGTCGGGCCAAAATGATTTGGCGAGCGGGAGCGAACGTTGGGGGTTTTGAGAGAGTAGTCAATGGCAGAGGCCCAGTGTTGGTGTGGCTGTGAATGCGTTGCCATGGGAGGGTGAGGACCAGCAGTAGCTTGTAGTGCTGGCGTCCTTGGTGTGGGAGCAATCCCTGGGCTTTTTCCATTTTGGAGCTGGCGTCGGGCCAAAATGATTTGGCGAGCGGGAGCGAACGTCGGGGGTTTTGAGAGAGTAGTCAATGGCAGAGGCCCAGTGTTGGTGTGGCTGTGAATGCGTTGCCATGGGAGGGTGAGGAGCAGCAGTAGCTTGTAGTGCTGGCGTCCTTGGTGTGGGAGCAATCCCTGGACGTTTTCCATTTTGGAGCTGGCATCGGGCCAAAATGATTTGGCGAGTCGGAGTGAACGTCGTGGGTTTTGAGAGAGTAGTCAGTGGCAGAGGCCCCGTGTTGGTGTGGCTGTGAATGCGTTGCCATGGGAGGGTGAGGACCAGCAGTAGCTTGTAGTGCTGGCATCCTTGGCTTGGGAGCAATCCCTGGACGTTTTCCATTTTGGAGCTGGCGTCGGGCCAAAATGAGGGGGCGAGCGGGAGCGAACGTCGGGGGTTTTGAGAGAGTAGTCAATGGCAGAAGCCCAGTGTTGGTGTGGCTGTGAATGCGTTGCCATGGGAGGGTGAGGACCAGCAGTAGCTTGTAGTGCTGGCGTCCTTGGTGTGGGAGCAATCCTTAGACGTTTTCCATTTTGGAGCTGGCATCAGGCCAAAATGATTTGGCAAGCGGGAGCGAACGTCAGTGGTTTTGAGAGAGTAGTCAGTGGCAGAGGCCCAGTGTTGGTGTGGCTGTGAATGCGTTGCCATGGGAGGGTGAGGACCAGCAGTAGCTTGTAGTGCTGGCGTCCTTGGTGTGGGAGCAATCCTTAGACGTTTTCCATTTTGGAGCTGGCGTCGGGCCAAAATGAGGGGGCGAGCGGGAGCGAACGTCAGGGGTTCTGAGAGAGTAGTCAATGGCAGAGGCCAAGTGTGGGTGTGGCTGTGAATGCATTGCCATGGGAGGGTGAGGACCAGCAGTAGCTTGTAGTGCTGGCGTCCTTGGTGTGGGAGCAATCCCTGGAGGTTTTCCATTTTGGAGCTGGTGTCGGGCCAAAATGATTTGGCGAGCGGGAGCGAACGTCGGGGGTTTTGAGAGAGTAGTCAATGGCAGAGGCCCAGTGTTGGTGTGGCTGTGAATGCGTTGCCATGGGAGGGTGAGGACCAGCAGTAGCTTGTAGTGCTGGCGTCCTTGGTGTGGGAGCAATCCTTAGACGTTTTCCATTTTGGAGCTGGCATCGGGCCAAAATGATTTGGCGAGCGGGAGCGAACATCGTGGGTTTTGAGAGAGTAGTCAATGGCAGAGGCCCAGTGTTGGTGTGGCTGTGAATGCGTTGCCATGGGAGGGTGAGGAGCAGCAGTAGCTTGTAGTGCTGGCGTCCTTGGTGTGGGAGCAATCCCTGGACGTTTTCCATTTTGGAGCTGGCATCGGGCCAAAATGATTTGGCGAGTCGGAGTGAACGTCGGGGGTTTTGAGAGAGTAGTCAGTGGCAGAGGCCCCGTGTTGGTGTGGCTGTGAATGCGTTGCCATGGGAGGGTGAGGACCAGCAGTAGCTTGTAGTGCTGGCATCCTTGGCTTGGGAGCAATCCCTGGACGTTTTCCATTTTGGAGCTGGCGTCGGGCCAAAATGAGGGGGCGAGCGGGAGCGAACGTCGGGGGTTTTGAGAGAGTAGTCAATGGCAGAGGCCCAGTGTTGGTGTGGCTGTGAATGCGTTGCCATGGGAGGGTGAGGACCAGCAGTAGCTTGTAGTGCTGGCGTCCTTGGTGTGGGAGCAATCCTTAGACGTTTTCCATTTTGGAGCTGGCATCAGGCCAAAATGATTTGGCAAGCGGGAGCGAACATCGTGGGTTTTGAGAGAGTAGTCAGTGGCAGAGGCCCAGTGTTGGTGTGGCTGTGAATGCGTTGCCATGGGAGGGTGAGGAGCAGCAGTAGCTTGTAGTGCTGGCGTCCTTGGTGTGGGAGCAATCCCTGGACGTTTTCCATTTTGGAGCTGGCATCGGGCCAAAATGATTTCGCGAGTCGGAGTGAACGTCGGGGGTTTTGAGAGAGTAGTCAGTGGCAGAGGCCCCGTGTTGGTGTGGCTGTGAATGCGTTGCCATGGGAGGGTGAGGACCAGCAGTAGCTTGTAGTGCTGGCATCCTTGGCTTGGGAGCAATCCCTGGACGTTTTCCATTTTGGAGCTGGCGTCGGGCCAAAATGAGGGGGCGAGCGGGAGCGAACGTCGGGGGTTTTGAGAGAGTAGTCAATGGCAGAGGCCCAGTGTTGGTGTGGCTGTGAATGCGTTGCCATGGGAGGGTGAGGACCAGCAGTAGCTTGTAGTGCTGGCGTCCTTGGTGTGGGAGCAATCCTTAGACGTTTTCCATTTTGGAGCTGGCATCAGGCCAAAATGATTTGGCAAGCGGGAGCGAACATCGTGGGTTTTGAGAGAGTAGTCAGTGGCAGAGGCCCAGTGTTGGTGTGGCTGTGAATGCGTTGCCATGGGAGGGTGAGGACCAGCAGTAGCTTGTAGTGCTGGCGTCCTTGGTGTGGGAGCAATCCTTAGACGTCTTCCATTTTGGAGCTGGCGTCGGGCCAAAATGATTTGGCGAGCGTGAGCGAACGTCGGGGGTTCTGAGAGAGTAGTCAGTGGCAGAGGCCCAGTGTTGGTGTGGCGGTGAATGCGTTGCCATGGGAGGGTGAGGACCAGCAGTAGCTTGTAGTGCTGGCGTCCTTGGTGTGGGAGCAATCCCTGGACGTTTTCCATTTTGGAGCTGGCGTCGGGCCAAAATGAGTTGGAGAACGGGAGCGAACGTCGGGGGTTCTGAGAGAGTAGTCAATGGCAGAGGCCCCGTGTTGGTGTGGCGGTGAATGCGTTGCCATGGGAGGGTGAGGACCAGCAGTAGCTTGTAGTGCTGGCGTCCTTGGTGTGGGAGCAATCCCTGGACGTTTTCCATTTTGGAGCTGGCGTCGGGCCAAAATGAGGGGGCGAGCGGGAGCGAACGTCGGGGGTTTTGAGAGTGTAGTCAATGGCAGAGGCCCAGTGTTGGTGTGGCTGTGAATGCGTTGCCATGGGAGGGTGAGGACCAGCAGTAGCTTGTAGTGCTGGCGTCCTTGGTGTGGGAGCAATCCTTAGACGTTTTCCATTTTGGAGCTGGCGTCGGGCCAAAATGATTTGGCGAGCGGGAGCGAACGTCGGGGGTTTTGAGAGAGTAGTCAATGGCAGAGGCCCAGTGTTGGTGTGGCTGTGAATGCGTTGCCATGGGAGGGTGAGGACCAGCAGTAGCTTGTAGTGCTGGCGTCCCTGGTGTGGGAGCAATCCTTAGACGTTCTCCATTTTGGAGCTGGCGTCGGGCCAAAATGAGGGGGCGAGCGGGAGCGAACGTCAGGGGTTCTGAGAGAGTAGTCAATGGCAGAGGCCAAGTGTGGGTGTGGCTGTGAATGCGTTGCCATGGGAGGGTGAGGACCAGCAGTAGCTTGTAGTGCTGGCGTCCTTGGTGTGGGAGCAATCCCTGGACGTTTTCCATTTTGGAGCTGGCGTCGGGCCAAAATGATTTGGCGAGTCGGAGTGAACGTCGTGGGTTTTGAGAGAGTAGTCAGTGGCAGAGGCCCCGTGTTGGTGTGGCTGTGAATGCGTTGCCATGGGAGGGTGAGGACCAGCAGTAGCTTGTAGTGCTGGCATCCCTGGTGTGGGAGCAATCCCTGGACGTTTTCCATTTTGGAGCTGGCGTCGGGCCAAAATGAGGGGGCGAGCGGGAGCGAACGTCGGGGGTTCTGAGAGAGTAGTCAGTGGCAGAGGCCCAGTGTTGGTGTGACGGTGAATGCGTTGCCATGGGAGGGTGAGGACCAGCAGTAGCTTGTAGTGCTGGCGTCCTTGGTGTGGGAGCAATCCCTGGAGGTTTTCCATTTTGGAGCTGGCGTCGGGCCAAAATGAGGGGGCGAGCGGGAGCGAACGTCGGGGGTTTTGAGAGAGTAGTCAATGGCAGAGGCCCAGTGTTGGTGTGGCTGTGAATGCGTTGCCATGGGAGGGTGAGGACCAGCAGTAGCTTGTAGTGCTGGCGTCCTTGGTGTGGGAGCAATCCTTAGACGTCTTCCATTTTGGAGCTGGCGTCGGGCCAAAATGATTTGGCGAGCGGGAGCGAACGTCGGGGGTTTTGAGAGAGTAGTCAATGGCAGAGGCCCAGTGTTGGTGTGGCTGTGAATGCGTTGCCATGGGAGGGTGAGGACCAGCAGTAGCTTGTAGTGCTGGCGTCCCTGGTGTGGGAGCAATCCTTAGACGTTCTCCATTTTGGAGCTGGCGTCGGGCCAAAATGAGGGGGCGAGCGTGAGCGAACGTCAGGGGTTCTGAGAGAGTAGTCAATGGCAGAGGCCCAGTGTTGGTGTGGCTGTGAATGCGTTGCCATGGGAGGGTGAGGACCAGCAGTAGCTTGTAGTGCTGGCGTCCCTGGCGTGGGAGCAATCCTTAGACGTTCTCCATTTTGGAGCTGGCGTCGGGCCAAAATGAGGGGGCGAGCGGGAGCGAACGTCAGGGGTTCTGAGAGAGTAGTCAATGGCAGAGGCCAAGTGTGGGTGTGGCTGTGAATGCATTGCCATGGGAGGGTGAGGACCAGCAGTAGCTTGTAGTGCTGGCGTCCTTGGTGTGGGAGCAATCCCTGGGCTTTTTCCATTTTGGAGCTGGCGTCGGGCCAAAATGATTTGGCGAGCAGGAGCGAACGTCGGGGGTTTTGAGAGAGTAGTCAATGGCAGAGGCCCAGTGTTGGTGTGGCTGTGAATGCGTTGCCATGGGAGGGTGAGGAGCAGCAGTAGCTTGTAGTGCTGGCGTCCTTGGTGTGGGAGCAATCCCTGGACGTTTTCCATTTTGGAGCTGGCGTCGGGCCAAAATGAGGGGGCGAGCAGGAGCGAACGTCGGGGGTTCTGAGAGAGTAGTCAATGGCAGAGGCCCCGTGTTGGTGTGGCTGTGAATGCGTTGCCATGGGAGGGTGAGGACCAGCAGTAGCTTGTAGTGCTGGCATCCTTGGCTTGGGAGCAATCCCTGGACGTTTTCCATTTTGGAGCTGGCGTCGGGCCAAAATGAGGGGGCGAGCGTGAGCGAACGTCGGGGGTTTTGAGAGAGTAGTCAATGGCAGAGGCCCCGTGTTGGTGTGGCTGTGAATGCGTTGCCATGGGAGGGTGAGGAGCAGCAGTAGCTTGTAGTGCTGGCGTCCTTGGTGTGGGAGCAATCCCTGGACGTTTTCCATTTTGGAGCTGGCATCGGGCCAAAATGATTTGGCGAGTCGGAGTGAACGTCGGGGGTTTTGAGAGAGTAGTCAGTGGCAGAGGCCCCGTGTTGGTGTGGCTGTGAATGCGTTGCCATGGGAGGGTGAGGACCAGCAGTAGCTTGTAGTGCTGGCATCCTTGGCTTGGGAGCAATCCCTGGACGTTTTCCATTTTGGAGCTGGCGTCGGGCCAAAATGAGGGGGCGAGCGGGAGCGAACGTCGGGGGTTTTGAGAGAGTAGTCAATGGCAGAGGCCCAGTGTTGGTGTGGCTGTGAATGCGTTGCCATGGGAGGGTGAGGAGCAGCAGTAGCTTGTAGTGCTGGCGTCCTTGGCTTGGGAGCAATCCTTAGACGTTTTCCATTTTGGAGCTGGCATCAGGCCAAAATGATTTGGCAAGCGGGAGCGAACATCGTGGGTTTTGAGAGAGTAGTCAGTGGCAGAGGCCCAGTGTTGGTGTGGCTGTGAATGCGTTGCCATGGGAGGGTGAGGACCAGCAGTAGCTTGTAGTGCTGGCGTCCTTGGTGTGGGAGCAATCCTTAGACGTCTTCCATTTTGGAGCTGGCGTCGGGCCAAAATGATTTGGCGAGCGTGAGCGAACGTCGGGGGTTCTGAGAGAGTAGTCAGTGGCAGAGACCCAGTGTTGGTGTGGCGGTGAATGCGTTGCCATGGGAGGGTGAGGACCAGCAGTAGCTTGTAGTGCTGGCGTCCTTGGTGTGGGAGCAATCCCTGGACGTTTTCCATTTTGGAGCTGGCGTCGGGCCAAAATGAGGGGGCGAGCGGGAGCGAACGTCGGGGGTTTTGAGAGTGTAGTCAATGGCAGAGGCCCCGTGTTGGTGTGGCTGTGAATGCGTTGCCATGGGAGGGTGAGGACCAGCAGTAGCTTGTAGTGCTGGCGTCCTTGGTGTGGGAGCAATCCTTAGACGTTTTCCATTTTGGAGCTGGCGTCGGGCCAAAATGATTTGGCGAGCGGGAGCGAACGTCGGGGGTTTTGAGAGAGTAGTCAATGGCAGAGGCCCAGTGTTGGTGTGGCTGTGAATGCGTTGCCATGGGAGGGTGAGGACCAGCAGTAGCTTGTAGTGCTGGCGTCCCTGGTGTGGGAGCAATCCTTAGACGTTCTCCATTTTGGAGCTGGCGTCGGGCCAAAATGAGGGGGCGAGCGGGAGCGAACGTCAGGGGTTCTGAGAGAGTAGTCAATGGCAGAGGCCAAGTGTGGGTGTGGCTGTGAATGCGTTGCCATGGGAGGGTGAGGACCAGCAGTAGCTTGTAGTGCTGGCGTCCTTGGTGTGGGAGCAATCCCTGGACGTTTTCCATTTTGGAGCTGGCATCGGGCCAAAATGATTTGGCGAGTCGGAGTGAACGTCGTGGGTTTTGAGAGAGTAGTCAGTGGCAGAGGCCCCGTGTTGGTGTGGCTGTGAATGCGTTGCCATGGGAGGGTGAGGACCAGCAGTAGCTTGTAGTGCTGGCATCCCTGGTGTGGGAGCAATCCCTGGACGTTTTCCATTTTGGAGCTGGCGTCGGGCCAAAATGAGGGGGCGAGCGGGAGCGAACGTCAGGGGTTCTGAGAGAGTAGTCAATGGCAGAGGCCCAGTGTTGGTGTGGCTGTGAATGCGTTGCCATGGGAGGGTGAGGACCAGCAGTAGCTTGTAGTGCTGGCGTCCTTGGTGTGGGAGCAATCCTTAGACGTTTTCCATTTTGGAGCTGGCATCGGGCCAAAATGATTTGGCAAGCGGGAGCGAACGTCAGTGGTTTTGAGAGAGTAGTCAGTGGCAGAGGCCCAGTGTTGGTGTGGCTGTGAATGCGTTGCCATGGGAGGGTGAGGACCAGCAGTAGCTTGTAGTGCTGGCGTCCTTGGTGTGGGAGCAATCCTTAGACGTTTTCCATTTTGGAGCTGGCGTCGGGCCAAAATGAGGGGGCGAGCGGGAGCGAACGTCAGGGGTTCTGAGAGAGTAGTCAATGGCAGAGGCCAAGTGTGGGTGTGGCTGTGAATGCATTGCCATGGGAGGGTGAGGACCAGCAGTAGCTTGTAGTGCTGGCGTCCTTGGTGTGGGAGCAATCCCTGGAGGTTTTCCATTTTGGAGCTGGTGTCGGGCCAAAATGAGGGGGCGAGCGGGAGCGAACGTCGGGGGTTTTGAGAGAGTAGTCAATGGCAGAGGCCCAGTGTTGGTGTGGCTGTGAATGCGTTGCCATGGGAGGGTGAGGACCAGCAGTAGCTTGTAGTGCTGGCGTCCCTGGTGTGGGAGCAATCCTTAGACGTTTTCCATTTTGGAGCTGGCATCGGGCCAAAATGATTTGGCGAGCGGGAGCGAACATCGTGGGTTTTGAGAGAGTAGTCAATGGCAGAGGCCCAGTGTTGGTGTGGCTGTGAATGCGTTGCCATGGGAGGGTGAGGACCAGCAGTAGCTTGTAGTGCTGGCGTCCTTGGTGTGGGAGCAATCCCTGGACGTTTTCCATTTTGGAGCTGGCGTCGGGCCAAAATGAGGGGGCGAGCGGGAGCGAATGTCGGGGGTTTTGAGAGAGTAGTCAGTGGCAGAGGCCAAGTGTGGGTGTGGCTGTGAATGCGTTGCCATGGGAGGGTGAGGACCAGCAGTAGCTTGTAGTGCTGGCGTCCTTGGTGTGGGAGCAATCCCCGGACGTTTTCCATTTTGGAGCTGGCGTCGGGCCAAAATGATTTGGCGAGTCGGAGTGAACGTCGGGGGTTTTGAGAGAGTAGTCAGTGGCAGAGGCCCCGTGTTGGTGTGGCGGTGAATGCGTTGCCATGGGAGGGTGAGGACCAGCAGTAGCTTGTAGTGCTGGCATCCTTGGCTTGGGAGCAATCCCTGGACGTTTTCCATTTTGGAGCTGGCGTCGGGCCAAAATGATTTGGCGAGCGGGAGCGAACGTCGGGGCTTTTGAGAGAGTAGTCAATGGCAGAGGCCCAGTGTTGGTGTGGCTGTGAATGCGTTGCCATGGGAGGGTGAGGACCAGCAGTAGCTTGTAGTGCTGGCGTCCTTGGTGTGGGAGCAATCCTTAGACGTTTTCCATTTTGGAGCTGGCGTCGGGCCAAAATGATTTGGCGAGCGGGAGCGAACGTCGGGGGTTCTGAGAGAGTAGTCAATGGCAGAGGCCCCGTGTTGGTGTGGCGGTGAATGCGTTGCCATGGGAGGGTGAGGAGCAGCAGTAGCTTGTAGTGCTGGCGTCCTTGGTGTGGGAGCAATCCCTGGACGTTTTCCATTTTGGAGCTGGCGTCGGGCCAAAATGAGGGGGCGAGCGGGAGCGAACGTCGGGGGTTTTGAGAGAGTAGTCAATGGCAGAGGCCCAGTGTTGGTGTGGCTGTGAATGCGTTGCCATGGGAGGGTGAGGACCAGCAGTAGCTTGTAGTGCTGGCGTCCTTGGTGTGGGAGCAATCCTTAGACGTTTTCCATTTTGGAGCTGGCGTCGGGCCAAAATGATTTGGCGAGCGGGAGCGAACGTCGGGGGTTTTGAGAGAGTAGTCAATGGCAGAGGCCAAGTGTGGGTGTGGCTGTGAATGCGTTGCCATGGGAGGGTGAGGACCAGCAGTAGCTTGTAGTGCTGGCGTCCCTGGTGTGGGAGCAATCTCTGGACGTTTTCCATTTTGGAGCTGGCGTCGGGCCAAAATGATTTGGCAAGCGGGAGCGAACATCGTGGGTTTTGAGAGAGTAGTCAGTGGCAGAGGCCCAGTGTTGGTGTGGCTGTGAATGCGTTGCCATGGGAGGGTGAGGACCAGCAGTAGCTTGTAGTGCTGGCGTCCTTGGTGTGGGAGCAATCCTTAGACGTTTTCCATTTTGGAGCTGGCGTCGGGCCAAAATGATTTGGCGAGCGTGAGCGAACGTCGGGGGTTCTGAGAGAGTAGTCAGTGGCAGAGGCCCAGTGTTGGTGTGGCTGTGAATGCGTTGCCATGGGAGGGTGAGGAGCAGCAGTAGCTTGTAGTGCTGGCGTCCTTGGTGTGGGAGCAATCCCTGGACGTTTTCCATTTTGGAGCTGGCGTCGGGCCAAAATGATTTGGCGAGCGGGAGCGAACGTCGGGGGTTCTGAGAGAGTAGTCAATGGCAGAGGCCCCGTGTTGGTGTGGCGGTGAATGCGTTGCCATGGGAGGGTGAGGACCAGCAGTAGCTTGTAGTGCTGGCGTCCTTGGTGTGGGAGCAATCTCTGGACGTTTTCCATTTTGGAGCTGGCGTCGGGCCAAAATGAGGGGGCGAGCGGGAGCGAACGTCGTGGGTTTTGAGAGAGTAGTCAATGGCAGAGGCCCAGTGTTGGTGTGGCTGTGAATGCGTTGCCATGGGAGGGTGAGGACCAGCAGTAGCTTGTAGTGCTGGCGTCCTTGGTGTGGGAGCAATCCTTAGACGTTTTCCATTTTGGAGCTGGCGTCGGGCCAAAATGATTTGGCGAGCGGGAGCGAACGTCGGGGGTTTTGAGAGAGTAGTCAATGGCAGAGGCCCAGTGTTGGTGTGGCTGTGAATGCGTTGCCATGGGAGGGTGAGGACCAGCAGTAGCTTGTAGTGCTGGCGTCCTTGGTGTGGGAGCAATCCCCGGACGTTTTCCATTTTGGAGCTGGCGTCGGGCCAAAATGAGGGGGCGAGCGGGAGCGAACGTCGGGGGTTTTGAGAGAGTAGTCAATGGCAGAGGCCAAGTGTTGGTGTGGCTGTGAATGCGTTGCCATGGGAGGGTGAGGACCAGCAGTAGCTTGTAGTGCTGGCGTCCTTGGTGTGGGAGCAATCCCTGGACGTTTTCCATTTTGGAGCTGGCGTCGGGCCAAAATGAGTTGGCGAGCGGGAGCGAACGTCGTGGGTTTTGAGAGAGTAGTCAGTGGCAGAGGCCCAGTGTTGGTGTGGCTGTGAATGCGTTGCCATGGGAGGGTGAGGACCAGCAGTAGCTTGTAGTGCTGGCGTCCTTGGTGTGGGAGCAATCCCTGGACGTTTTCCATTTTGGAGCTGGCGTCGGGCCAAAATGAGGGGGCGAGCGGGAGCGAACGTCGGGGGTTTTGAGAGAGTAGTCAGTGGCAGAGGCCCAGTGTTGGTGTGGCTGTGAATGCGTTGCCATGGGAGGGTGAGGAGCAGCAGTAGCTTGTAGTGCTGGCGTCCTTGGTGTGGGAGCAATCCCTGGACGTTTTCCATTTTGGAGCTGGCGTCGGGCCAAAATGAGTTGGCGAGCGGGAGCGAACGTCGGGGGTTTTGAGAGTGTAGTCAGTGGCAGAGGCCCCGTGTTGGTGTGGCTGTGAATGCGTTGCCGTGGGAGGGTGAGGACCAGCAGTAGCTTGTAGTGCTGGCGTCCTTGGCTTGGGAGCAATCCCTGGGCTTTTTCCATTTTGGAGCTGGCGTCGGGCCAAAATGAGTTGGCGAGCGGGAGCGAACGTCGGGGGTTTTGAGAGAGTAGTCAATGGCAGAGGCCCAGTGTTGGTGTGGCTGTGAATGCGTTGCCATGGGAGGGTGAGGACCAGCAGTAGCTTGTAGTGCTGGCGTCCCTGGTGTGGGAGCAATCCTTAGACGTTTTCCATTTTGGAGCTGGCGTCGGGCCAAAATGATTTGGCGAGCGGGAGCGAACGTCAGGGGTTCTGAGAGAGTAGTCAATGGCAGAGGCCCAGTGTTGGTGTGGCTGTGAATGCATTGCCATGGGAGGGTGAGGACCAGCAGTAGCTTGTAGTGCTGGCGTCCTTGGTGTGGGAGCAATCCCTGGACGTTTTCCATTTTGGAGCTGGCGTCGGGCCAAAATGAGGGGGCGAGCGGGAGCGAACGTCGGGGGTTTTGAGAGAGTAGTCAATGGCAGAGGCCAAGTGTGGGTGTGGCTGTGAATGCGTTGCCATGGGAGGGTGAGGACCAGCAGTAGCTTGTAGTGCTGGCGTCCTTGGTGTGGGAGCAATCCCCGGACGTTTTCCATTTTGGAGCTGGCGTCGGGCCAAAATGAGGGGGCGAGCGGGAGCGAACGTCAGGGGTTTTGAGAGAGTAGTCAATGGCAGAGGCCCAGTGTTGGTGTGGCGGTGAATGCGTTGCCATGGGAGGGTGAGGACCAGCAGTAGCTTGTAGTGCTGGCGTCCTTGGTGTGGGAGCAATCCCTGGACGTTTTCCATTTTGGAGCTGGCGTCGGGCCAAAATGAGGGGGCGAGTGGGAGAGAACGTCGTGGGTTTTGAGAGAGTAGTCAGTGGCAGAGGCCCCGTGTTGGTGTGGCTGTGAATGCGTTGCCATGGGAGGGTGAGGACCAGCAGTAGCTTGTAGTGCTGGCGTCCTTGGTGTGGGAGCAATCCCTGGACGTTTTCCATTTTGGAGCTGGCGTCGGGCCAAAATGATTTGGCGAGCGGGAGCGAACGTCGGGGGTTCTGAGAGAGTAGTCAATGGCAGAGGCCCAGTGTTGGTGTGGCTGTGAATGCATTGCCATGGGAGGGTGAGGACCAGCAGTAGCTTGTAGTGCTGGCGTCCTTGGTGTGGGAGCAATCCCTGGACGTTTTCCATTTTGGAGCTGGCGTCGGGCCAAAATGAGGGGGCGAGCGGGAGCGAACGTCGGGGGTTTTGAGAGAGTTGTCAATGGCAGAGGCCCCGTGTTGGTGTGGCTGTGAACGCGTTGCCATGGGAGGGTGAGGAGCAGCAGTAGCTTGTAGTGCTGGCGTCCTTGGCTTGGGAGCAATCCCTGGGCTTTTTCCATTTTGGAGCTGGCGTCGGGCCAAAATGAGGGGGCGAGCGGGAGCGAATGTCGTGGGTTTTGAGAGAGTAGTCAATGGCAGAGGCCCAGTGTTGGTGTGGCTGTGAATGCGTTGCCATGGGAGGGTGAGGACCAGCAGTAGCTTGTAGTGCTGGCGTCCTTGGTGTGGGAGCAATCCCTGGACGTTTTCCATTTTGGAGCTGGCGTCGGGCCAAAATGAGGGGGCGAGCGGGAGCGAACGTCAGGGGTTCTGAGAGAGTAGTCAATGGCAGAGGCCAAGTGTGGGTGTGGCTGTGAATGCATTGCCATGGGAGGGTGAGGACCAGCAGTAGCTTGTAGTGCTGGCGTCCTTGGTGTGGGAGCAATCCCTGGACGTTTTCCATTTTGGAGCTGGCGTCGGGCCAAAATGAGGGGGCGAGCGGGAGAGAACGTCGTGGGTTTTGAGAGAGTAGTCAATGGCAGAGGCCCAGTGTTGGTGTGGCTGTGAATGCGTTGCCATGGGAGGGTGAGGACCAGCAGTAGCTTGTAGTGCTGGCGTCCTTGGTGTGGGAGCAATCTCTGGACGTTTTCCATTTTGGAGCTGGCGTTGGGCCAAAATGAGGGGGCGAGCGGGAGCGAACGTCGGGGGTTTTGAGAGAGTAGTCAATGGCAGAGGCCCAGTGTTAGTGTGGCTGTGAATGCATTGCCATGGGAGGGTGAGGAGCAGCAGTAGCTTGTAGTGCTGGCGTCCTTGGTGTGGGAGCAATCCCTGGACGTTTTCCATTTTGGAGCTGGCGTCGGGCCAAAATGAGGGGGCGAGCGGGAGCGAACGTCGTGGGTTCTGAGAGAGTAGTCAGTGGCAGAGGCCCAGTGTTGGTGTGGCTGTGAATGCGTTGCCATGGGAGGGTGAGGACCAGCAGTAGCTTGTAGTGCTGGCGTCCTTGGTGTGGGAGCAATCCCTGGACATTTTCCATTTTGGAGCTGGCGTCGGGCCAAAATGAGGGGGCGAGCGGGAGCGAACGTCAGGGGTTCTGAGAGAGTAGTCAATGGCAGAGGCCAAGTGTGGGTGTGGCTGTGAATGCATTGCCATGGGAGGGTGAGGACCAGCAGTAGCTTGTAGTGCTGGCGTCCTTGGTGTGGGAGCAATCCCTGGACGTTTTCCATTTTGGAGCTGGCGTCGGGCCAAAATGAGGGGGCGAGCGGGAGCGAACGTCGGGGGTTTTGAGAGAGTAGTCAATGGCAGAGGCCCAGTGTTGGTGTGGCTGTGAATGCGTTGCCATGGGAGGGTGAGGACCAGCAGTAGCTTGTAGTGCTGGCGTCCTTGGTGTGGGAGCAATCCCTGGACGTTTTCCATTTTGGAGCTGGCGTCGGGCCAAAATGAGGGGGCGAGCGGGAGAGAACGTCGTGGGTTTTGAGAGAGTAGTCAGTGGCAGAGGCCCAGTGTTGGTGTGGCTGTGAATGCATTGCCATGGGAGGGTGAGGACCAGCAGTAGCTTGTAGTGCTGGCGTCCCTGGTGTGGGAGCAATCCCTGGACGTTTTCAGTTTTGGAGATGGCGTCGGGCCAAAATGATTTGGCGAGCGGGAGTGAACGTCACGGGTTCTGAGAGAGTAGTCAATGGCAGAGGCCCAGTGTTGGTGTGGCTGTGAATGCGTTGCCATGGGAGGGTGAGGAGCAGCAGTAGCTTGTAGTGCTGGCGTCCTTGGTGTGGGAGCAATCCCTGGACGTTTTCCATTTTGGAGCTGGCGTCGGGCCAAAATGAGGGGGCGAGCGGGAGCGAACGTCACGGGTTCTGAGAGAGTAGTGAATGGCAGAGGCCCAGTGTTGGTGTGGCTGTGAATGCGTTGCCATGGGAGGGTGAGGACCAGCAGTAGCTTGTAGTGCTGGCGTCCTTGGTGTGGGAGCAATCCCTGGACGTTTTCCATTTTGGAGCTGGCGTCGGGCCAAAATGATTTGGCGAGCGGGAGCGAACGTCGGGGGTTTTGAGAGAGTAGTCAATGGCAGAGCCCCCGTGTTGGTGTGGCTGTGAATGCATTGCCATGGGAGGGTGAGGACCAGCAGTAGCTTGTAGTGCTGGCGTCCCTGGTGTGGGAGCAATCCCTGGACGTTTTCAGTTTTGGAGCTGGCGTCGGGCCAAAATGATGGGGCGAGCGGGAGCGAACGTCGGGGGTTCTGAGAGAGTAGTCAATGGCAGAGGCCCAGTGTTGGTGTGGCTGTGAATGCGTTGCCATGGGAGGGTGAGGACCAGCAGTAGCTTGTAGTGCTGGCGTCCTGGTGTGGGAGCAATCCTTAGACGTTTTCCATTTTGGAGCTGGCGTCGGGCCAAAATGAGGGGGCGAGCGGGAGCGAACGTCAGGGGTTCTGAGAGAGTAGTCAATGGCAGAGGCCAAGTGTGGGTGTGGCTGTGAATGCATTGCCATGGGAGGGTGAGGACCAGCAGTAGCTTGTAGTGCTGGCGTCCTTGGTGTGGGAGCAATCCCTGGACGTTTTCCATTTTGGAGCTGGCGTCGGGCCAAAATGAGGGGGCGAGCGGGAGAGAACGTCGTGGGTTTTGAGAGAGTAGTCAGTGGCAGAGGCCCCGTGTTGGTGTGGCTGTGAATGCGTTGCCATGGGAGGGTGAGGACCAGCAGTAGCTTGTAGTGCTGGCGTCCTTGGTGTGGGAGCAATCCTTAGACGTTTTCAATTTTGGAGCTGGCATCGGGCCAAAATGAGGGGGCGAGCGGGAGCGAACGTCGTGGGTTTTGAGAGAGTAGTCAATGGCAGAGGCCCAGTGTTGGTGTGGCTGTGAATGCATTGCCATGGGAGGGTGAGGACCAGCAGTAGCTTGTAGTGCTGGCGTCCCTGGTGTGGGAGCAATCCCTGGACGTTTTCAGTTTTGGAGCTGGCGTCGGGCCAAAATGAGGGGGCGAGCGGGAGCGAACGTCACGGGTTCTGAGAGAGTAGTCAATGGCAGAGGCCCAGTGTTGGTGTGGCTGTGAATGCGTTGCCATGGGAGGGTGAGGACCAGCAGTAGCTTGTAGTGCTGGCGTCCTTGGTGTGGGAGCAATCCCTGGACGTTTTCCATTTTGGAGCTGGCGTCGGGCCAAAATGAGGGGGCGAGCGGGAGCGAACGTCACGGGTTCTGAGAGAGTAGTCAATGGCAGAGGCCCAGTGTTGGTGTGGCTGTGAATGCATTGCCATAGGAGGGTGAGGACCAGCAGTAGCTTGTAGTGCTGGCGTCCTTGGTGTGGGAGCAATCCCTGGACGTTTTCCATTTTGGAGCTGGCGTCGGGCCAAAATGAGGGGGCGAGCGGGAGTGAACGTCGGGGGTTCTGAGAGTGTAGTCAATGGCAGAGGCCAAGTGTTGGTGTGGCTGTGAATGCATTGCCATGGGAGGGTGAGGACCAGCAGTAGCTTGTAGTGCTGGCGTCCCTGGTGTGGGAGCAATCCCTGGACGTTTTCAGTTTTGGAGCTGGCGTCGGGCCAAAATGATGGGGCGAGCGGGAGCGAACGTCGGGGGTTCTGAGAGAGTAGTCAATGGCAGAGGCCCAGTGTTGGTGTGGCTGTGAATGCGTTGCCATGGGAGGGTGAGGACCAGCAGTAGCTTGTAGTGCTGGCGTCCTGGTGTGGGAGCAATCCTTAGACGTTTTCCATTTTGGAGCTGGCGTCGGGCCAAAATGAGGGGGCGAGCGGGAGCGAACGTCAGGGGTTCTGAGAGAGTAGTCAATGGCAGAGGCCAAGTGTGGGTGTGGCTGTGAATGCATTGCCATGGGAGGGTGAGGACCAGCAGTAGCTTGTAGTGCTGGCGTCCTTGGTGTGGGAGCAATCCCTGGACGTTTTCCATTTTGGAGCTGGCGTCGGGCCAAAATGATTTGGCGAGCGGGAGCGAACGTCGTGGGTTTTGAGAGAGTAGTCAATGGCAGAGGCCCAGTGTTGGTGTGGCTGTGAATGCGTTGCCATGGGAGGGTGAGGAGCAGCAGTAGCTTGTAGTGCTGGCGTCCTTGGCTTGGGAGCAATCCCTGGACGTTTTCCATTTTGGAGCTGGCGTCGGGCCAAAATGAGGGGGCGAGCAGGAGCGAACGTCGTGGGTTTTGAGAGAGTAGTCAGTGGCAGAGGCCCCGTGTTGGTGTGGCTGTGAATGCGTTGCCATGGGAGGGTGAGGACCAGCAGTAGCTTGTAGTGCTGGCGTCCTTGGTGTGGGAGCAATCCCTGGACGTTTTCCATTTTGGAGCTGGCGTCGGGCCAAAATGAGGGGGCGAGCGGGAGCGAACGTCACGGGTTCTGAGAGAGTAGTCAATGGCAGAGGCCCAGTGTTGGTGTGGCTGTGAATGCGTTGCCATGGGAGGGTGAGGACCAGCAGTAGCTTGTAGTGCTGGCGTCCTTGGTGTGGGAGCAATCCCTGGACGTTTTCCATTTTGGATCTGGCATCGGGCCAAAATGATTTGGCGAGCGGGAGCGAACGTCGGGGGTTCTGAGAGAGTAGTCAATGGCAGAGGCCCAGTGTTGGTGTGGCTGTGAATGCGTTGCCATGGGAGGGTGAGGACCAGCAGTAGCTTGTAGTGCTGGCGTCCTTGGTGTGGGAGCAATCCCTGGACGTTTTCCATTTTGGAACAGGTGTCAGGCCAAAATGAGGGGGCGAGCGGGAGCGAACGTCGGGGGTTTTGAGAGAGTAGTCAATGGCAGAGGCCCAGTGTTGGTGTGGCTGTGAATGCGTTGCCATGGGAGGGTGAGGACCAGCAGTAGCTTGTAGTGCTGGCGTCCTTGGTGTGGGAGCAATCCCTGGACATTTTCCATTTTGGAGCTGGCGTCAGGCCAAAATGAGGGGGCGAGCGGGAGCGAACGTCATGGGTTTTGAGAGAGTAGTCAATGGCAGAGGCCCAGTGTTGGTGTGGCTGTGAATGCGTTGCCATGGGAGGGTGAGGACCAGCAGTAGCTTGTAGTGCTGGCGTCCTTGGTGTGGGAGCAATCCCTGGACGTTTTCCATTTTGGAGCTGGCGTCGGGCCAAAATGAGGGGGCGAGCGGGAGCGAACGTCGTGGGTTTTGAGAGAGTAGTCAATGGCAGAGGCCCAGTGTTGGTGTGGCTGTGAATGCGTTGCCATGGGAGGGTGAGGACCAGCAGTAGCTTGTAGTGCTGGCGTCCTTGGTGTGGGAGCAATCCCTGGACGTTTTCCATTTTGGAGCTGGCGTCGGGCCAAAATGATTTGGCGAGCAGGAGAGAACGTCGTGGGTTTTGAGAGAGTAGTCAGTGGCAGAGGCCCCGTGTTGGTGTGGCTGTGAATGCGTTGCCATGGGAGGGTGAGGACCAGCAGTAGCTTGTAGTGCTGGCGTCCTTGGTGTGGGAGCAATCCCTGGACGTTTTCCATTTTGGAGCTGGCGTCGGGCCAAAATGATTTGGCGAGCGGGAGCGAACGTCGGTGGTTTTGAGAGAGTAGTCAGTGGCAGAGGCCCAGTGTTGGTGTGGCTGTGAATGCGTTGCCATGGGAGGGTGAGGAGCAGCAGTAGCTTGTAGTGCTGGCGTCCTTGGTGTGGGAGCAATCCCTGGACGTTTTCCATTTTGGAGCTGGCGTCGGGCCAAAATGAGGGGGCGAGCGGGAGCGAACGTCGGGGGTTTTGAGAGAGTAGTCAATGGCAGAGGCCCAGTGTTGGTGTGGCTGTGAATGCGTTGCCATGGGAGGGTGAGGACCAGCAGTAGCTTGTAGTGCTGGCGTCCTTGGCTTGGGAGCAATCCCTGGACGTTTTCCATTCTGGAGCTGGCGTCGGGCCAAAATGAGGGGGCGAGCGGGAGCGAACGTCGTGGGTTCTGAGAGAGTAGTCAGTGGCAGAGGCCCAGTGTTGGTGTGGCTGTGAATGCGTTGCCATGGGAGGGTGAGGACCAGCAGTAGCTTGTAGTGCTGGCGTCCCTGGTGTGGGAGCAATCCTTAGACGTTTTCCATTTTGGAGCTGGCGTCGGGCCAAAATGAGGGGGCGAGCGGGAGCGAACGTCAGGGGTTCTGAGAGAGTAGTCAATGGCAGAGGCCAAGTGTGGGTGTGGATGTGAATGCATTGCCATGGGAGGGTGAGGACCAGCAGTAGCTTGTAGTGCTGGCGTCCTTGGTGTGGGAGCAATCCCTGGACGTTTTCCATTTTGGAGCTGGCGTCGGGCCAAAATGAGGGGGCGAGCGGGAGCGAACGTCGGGGGTTTTGAGAGAGTAGTCAATGGCAGAGGCCCAGTGTTGGTGTGGCTGTGAATGCGTTGCCATGGGAGGGTGAGGACCAGCAGTAGCTTGTAGTGCTGGCGTCCTTGGTGTGGGAGCAATCCCTGGACGTTTTCCATTTTGGAGCTGGCGTCGGGCCAAAATGAGGGGGCGAGCGGGAGCGAACGTCGGGGCTTTTGAGAGAGTAGTCAGTGGCAGAGGCCCAGTGTTGGTGTGGCTGTGAATGCGTTGCCATGGGAGGGTGAGGACCAGCAGTAGCTTGTAGTGCTGGCGTCCTTGGTGTGGGAGCAATCCTTAGACGTTTTCAATTTTGGAGCTGGCATCGGGCCAAAATGAGGGGGCAAGCGGGAGCGAACGTCGGGGGTTTTGAGAGAGTAGTCAATGGCAGAGGCCCCGTGTTGGTGTGGCTGTGAATGCATTGCCATGGGAGGGTGAGGACCAGCAGTAGCTTGTAGTGCTGGCGTCCCTGGTGTGGGAGCAATCCCTGGACGTTTTCAGTTTTGGAGCTGGCGTCGGGCCAAAATGAGGGGGCGAGCGGGAGCGAACGTCACGGGTTCTGAGAGAGTAGTCAATGGCAGAGGCCCAGTGTTGGTGTGGCTGTGAATGCGTTGCCATTGGAGGGTGAGGAGCAGCAGTAGCTTGTAGTGCTGGCGTCCTTGGTGTGGGAGCAATCCCTGGACGTTTTCCATTTTGGAGCTGGCGTCGGGCCAAAATGAGGGGGCGAGCGGGAGCGAACGTCACGGGTTCTGAGAGAGTAGTCAATGGCAGAGGCCCAGTGTTGGTGTGGCTGTGAATGCATTGCCATGGGAGGGTGAGGACCAGCAGTAGCTTGTAGTGCTGGCGTCCTTGGTGTGGGAGCAATCCCTGGACGTTTTCCATTTTGGAGCTGGCGTCGGGCCAAAATGATTTGGCGAGCGGGAGCGAACGTCGGGGGTTCTGAGAGTGTAGTCAATGGCAGAGGCCAAGTGTTGGTGTGGCTGTGAATGCGTTGCCATGGGAGGGTGAGGACCAGCAGTAGCTTGTAGTGCTGGCGTCCTTGGTGTGGGAGCAATCCCCGGACTTTTTCAGTTTTGGAGCTGGCGTTTGGCCAAAATGATTTGGCGAGCGGGAGCGAACGTCGTGGGTTTTGAGAGAGTAGTCAATGGCAGAGGCCCCGTGTTGGTGTGGCTGTGAATGCATTGCCATGGGAGGGTGAGGACCAGCAGTAGCTTGTAGTGCTGGCGTCCTTGGTGTGGGAGCAATCCCTGGACGTTTTCCATTTTGGAGCTGGCGTCGGGCCAAAATGAGTTGGCGAGCGGGAGCGAACTTTGGGGGTTTTGAGAGAGTAGTCAATGGCAGAGGCCCAGTGTTGGTGTGGCTGTGAATGCGTTGCCATGGGAGGGTGAGGACCAGCAGTAGCTTGTAGTGCTGGCGTCCCTGGTGTGGGAGCAATCCCTGGACGTTTTCAGTTTTGGAGCTGGCGTCGGGCCAAAATGAGGGGGCGAGCGGGAGCGAACGTCGGGGGTTCTGAGAGAGTAGTCAATGGCAGAGGCCCAGTGTTGGTGTGGCTGTGAATGCGTTGCCATGGGAGGGTGAGGACCAGCAGTAGCTTGTAGTGCTGGCGTCCTGGTGTGGGAGCAATCCTTAGACGTTTTCCATTTTGGAGCTGGCGTCGGGCCAAAATGAGGGGGCGAGCGGGAGCGAACGTCAGGGGTTCTGAGAGAGTAGTCAATGGCAGAGGCCAAGTGTGGGTGTGGCTGTGAATGCATTGCCATGGGAGGGTGAGGACCAGCAGTAGCTTGTAGTGCTGGCGTCCTTGGTGTGGGAGCAATCCCTGGACGTTTTCCATTTTGGAGCTGGCGTCGGGCCAAAATGATTTGGCGAGCGGGAGCGAACGTCGGTGGTTTAGAGAGAGTAGTCAGTGGCAGAGGCCCAGTGTTGGTGTGGCTGTGAATGCGTTGCCATGGGAGGGTGAGGAGCAGCAGTAGCTTGTAGTGCTGGCGTCCTTGGTGTGGGAGCAATCCCTGGACGTTTTCCATTTTGGAGCTGGCGTCGGGCCAAAATGAGGGGGCGAGCGGGAGCGAACGTCGGGGGTTTTGAGAGAGTAGTCAATGGCAGAGGCCCAGTGTTGGTGTGGCTGTGAATGCGTTGCCATGGGAGGGTGAGGACCAGCAGTAGCTTGTAGTGCTGGCGTCCTTGGCTTGGGAGCAATCCCTGGACGTTTTCCATTCTGGAGCTGGCGTCGGGCCAAAATGAGGGGGCGAGCGGGAGCGAACGTCGTGGGTTCTGAGAGAGTAGTCAGTGGCAGAGGCCCAGTGTTGGTGTGGCTGTGAATGCGTTGCCATGGGAGGGTGAGGACCAGCAGTAGCTTGTAGTGCTGGCGTCCCTGGTGTGGGAGCAATCCTTAGACGTTTTCCATTTTGGAGCTGGCGTCGGGCCAAAATGAGGGGGCGAGCGGGAGCGAACGTCAGGGGTTCTGAGAGAGTAGTCAATGGCAGAGGCCAAGTGTGGGTGTGGATGTGAATGCATTGCCATGGGAGGGTGAGGACCAGCAGTAGCTTGTAGTGCTGGCGTCCTTGGTGTGGGAGCAATCCCTGGACGTTTTCCATTTTGGAGCTGGCGTCGGGCCAAAATGAGGGGGCGAGCGGGAGCGAACGTCGGGGGTTTTGAGAGAGTAGTCAATGGCAGAGGCCCAGTGTTGGTGTGGCTGTGAATGCGTTGCCATGGGAGGGTGAGGACCAGCAGTAGCTTGTAGTGCTGGCGTCCTTGGTGTGGGAGCAATCCCTGGACGTTTTCCATTTTGGAGCTGGCGTCGGGCCAAAATGAGGGGGCGAGCGGGAGCGAACGTCGGGGCTTTTGAGAGAGTAGTCAGTGGCAGAGGCCCAGTGTTGGTGTGGCTGTGAATGCGTTGCCATGGGAGGGTGAGGACCAGCAGTAGCTTGTAGTGCTGGCGTCCTTGGTGTGGGAGCAATCCTTAGACGTTTTCAATTTTGGAGCTGGCATCGGGCCAAAATGAGGGGGCAAGCGGGAGCGAACGTCGGGGGTTTTGAGAGAGTAGTCAATGGCAGAGGCCCCGTGTTGGTGTGGCTGTGAATGCATTGCCATGGGAGGGTGAGGACCAGCAGTAGCTTGTAGTGCTGGCGTCCCTGGTGTGGGAGCAATCCCTGGACGTTTTCAGTTTTGGAGCTGGCGTCGGGCCAAAATGAGGGGGCGAGCGGGAGCGAACGTCACGGGTTCTGAGAGAGTAGTCAATGGCAGAGGCCCAGTGTTGGTGTGGCTGTGAATGCGTTGCCATTGGAGGGTGAGGAGCAGCAGTAGCTTGTAGTGCTGGCGTCCTTGGTGTGGGAGCAATCCCTGGACGTTTTCCATTTTGGAGCTGGCGTCGGGCCAAAATGAGGGGGCGAGCGGGAGCGAACGTCACGGGTTCTGAGAGAGTAGTCAATGGCAGAGGCCCAGTGTTGGTGTGGCTGTGAATGCATTGCCATGGGAGGGTGAGGACCAGCAGTAGCTTGTAGTGCTGGCGTCCTTGGTGTGGGAGCAATCCCTGGACGTTTTCCATTTTGGAGCTGGCGTCGGGCCAAAATGATTTGGCGAGCGGGAGCGAACGTCGGGGGTTCTGAGAGTGTAGTCAATGGCAGAGGCCAAGTGTTGGTGTGGCTGTGAATGCGTTGCCATGGGAGGGTGAGGACCAGCAGTAGCTTGTAGTGCTGGCGTCCTTGGTGTGGGAGCAATCCCCGGACTTTTTCAGTTTTGGAGCTGGCGTTTGGCCAAAATGATTTGGCGAGCGGGAGCGAACGTCGTGGGTTTTGAGAGAGTAGTCAATGGCAGAGGCCCCGTGTTGGTGTGGCTGTGAATGCATTGCCATGGGAGGGTGAGGACCAGCAGTAGCTTGTAGTGCTGGCGTCCTTGGTGTGGGAGCAATCCCTGGACGTTTTCCATTTTGGAGCTGGCGTCGGGCCAAAATGAGTTGGCGAGCGGGAGCGAACTTTGGGGGTTTTGAGAGAGTAGTCAATGGCAGAGGCCCAGTGTTGGTGTGGCTGTGAATGCGTTGCCATGGGAGGGTGAGGACCAGCAGTAGCTTGTAGTGCTGGCGTCCCTGGTGTGGGAGCAATCCCTGGACGTTTTCAGTTTTGGAGCTGGCGTCGGGCCAAAATGAGGGGGCGAGCGGGAGCGAACGTCGGGGGTTCTGAGAGAGTAGTCAATGGCAGAGGCCCAGTGTTGGTGTGGCTGTGAATGCGTTGCCATGGGAGGGTGAGGACCAGCAGTAGCTTGTAGTGCTGGCGTCCTGGTGTGGGAGCAATCCTTAGACGTTTTCCATTTTGGAGCTGGCGTCGGGCCAAAATGAGGGGGCGAGCGGGAGCGAACGTCAGGGGTTCTGAGAGAGTAGTCAATGGCAGAGGCCAAGTGTGGGTGTGGCTGTGAATGCATTGCCATGGGAGGGTGAGGACCAGCAGTAGCTTGTAGTGCTGGCGTCCTTGGTGTGGGAGCAATCCCTGGACGTTTTCCATTTTGGAGCTGGCGTCGGGCCAAAATGAGGGGGCGAGCGGGAGCGAACGTCGGGGGTTTTGAGAGAGTAGTCAATGGCAGAGGCCCAGTGTTGGTGTGGCTGTGAATGCGTTGCCATGGGAGGGTGAGGACCAGCAGTAGCTTGTAGTGCTGGCGTCCTTGGTGTGGGAGCAATCCCTGGACGTTTTCCATTTTGGAGCTGGCGTCGGGCCAAAATGAGGGGGCGAGCAGGAGCGAACGTCGTGGGTTTTGAGAGAGTAGTCAGTGGCAGAGGCCCCGTGTTGGTGTGGCTGTGAATGCGTTGCCATGGGAGGGTGAGGACCAGCAGTAGCTTGTAGTGCTGGCGTCCTTGGTGTGGGAGCAATCCCTGGACGTTTTACATTTTGCAGCTGGCGTCGGGCCAAAATGAGGGGGCGAGCGGGAGCGAACGTCGGGGGTTTTGAGAGAGTAGTCAATGGCAGAGGCCCAGTGTTGGTGTGGCTGTGAATGCTTTGCCATGGGAGGGTGAGGACCAGCAGTAGCTTGTAGTGCTGGCGTCCCTGGTGTGGGAGCAATCCCTGGACGTTTTCCATTTTGGAGCTGGCATCGGGCCAAAATAAGTTCGCGAGCGGGAGCGAACTTTGGGGGTTTTGAGAGAGTAGTCAATGGCAGAGGCCCAGTGTTGGTGTGGCTGTGAATGCGTTGCCATGGGAGGGTGAGGACCAGCAGTAGCTTGTAGTGCTGGCGTCCTTGGTGTGGGAGCAATCCCTGGACGTTTTCCATTTTGGAGCTGGCGTCGGGCCAAAATGAGGGGGCGAGCGGGAGTGAACGTCACGGGTTCTGAGAGAGTAGTCAATGGTAGAGGCCCAGTGTTGGTGTGGCTGTGAATGCGTTGCCATGGGAGGGTGAGGACCAGCAGTAGCTTGTAGTGCTGGCGTCCTTGGTGTGGGAGCAATCCCTGGACGTTTTCCATTTTGGAGCTGGCGTCGGGCCAAAATGAGGGGGCGAGCGGGAGCGAACATCGTGGGTTTTGAGAGAGTAGTCAATGGCAGAGGCCCAGTGTTGGTGTGGCTGTGAATGCGTTGCCATGGGAGGGTGAGGACCAGCAGTAGCTTGTAGTGCTGGCGTCCTTGGTGTGGGAGCAATCCCTGGACGTTTTACATTTTGGAGCTGGCGTCGGGCCAAAATGAGGGGGCGAGCGGGAGCGAACGTCGGGGGTTTTGAGAGAGTAGTCAATGGCAGAGGCCCAGTGTTGGTGTGGCTGTGAATGCGTTGCCATGGGAGGGTGAGGACCAGCAGTAGCTTGTAGTGCTGGCGTCCTTGGTGTGGGAGCAATCCCTGGACGTTTTCCATTTTGGATCTGGCATCGGGCCAAAATGAGGGGGCGAGCGGGAGCGAACGTCGGGGGTTCTGAGAGAGTAGTCAATGGCAGAGGCCCCGTGTTGGTGTGGCTGTGAATGCGTTGCCATGGGAGGGTGAGGACCAGCAGTAGGTTGTAGTGCTGGCGTCCTTGGTGTGGGAGCAATCCCTGGACGTTTTCCATTTTGGAACAGGTGTCAGGCCAAAATGAGGGGGCGAGCGGGAGCGAATGTCAGGGGTTTTGAGAGAGTAGTCAAGGGCAGAGGCCCAGTGTTGGTGTGGCTGTGAATGCGTTGCCATGGGAGGGTGAGGACCAGAAGTGGCTTGTAGTGCTGGCGTCCTTGGTGTGGGAGCAATCCCTGGACGTTTTCCATTTTGGAGCTGGCGTCAGGCCAAAATGAGGGGGCGAGCGGGAGCGAACGTCATGGGTTTTGAGAGAGTAGTCAATGGCAGAGGCCCAGTGTTGGTGTGGCTGTGAATGCGTTGCCATGGGAGGGTGAGGACCAGCAGTAGCTTGTAGTGCTGGCGTCCTTGGTGTGGGAGCAATCCCTGGACGTTTTCCATTTTGCAGCTGGCGTCGGGCCAAAATGAGTTGGCGAGCGGGAGCGAACGTCGTGGGTTTTGAGAGAGTAGTCAATGGCAGAGGCCCCGTGTTGGTGTGGCTGTGAATGCGTTGCCATGGGAGGGTGATGACCAGCAGTAGCTTGTAGTGCTGGCGTCCTTGGTGTGAGAGCAATCCCTGGACGTTTTCCATTTTGGAGCTGGCGTCGGGCCAAAATGATTTGGCGAGCAGGAGAGAACGTCGTGGGTTTTGAGAGAGTAGTCAGTGGCAGAGGCCCCATGTTGGTGTGGCTGTGAATGCGTTGCCATGGGAGGGTGAGGACCAGCAGTAGCTTGTAGTGCTGGCGTCCTTGGTGTGGGAGCAATCCCTGGACGTTTTCCATTTTGGAGCTGGCGTCGGGCCAAAATGAGGGGGCGAGCGGGAGCGAACGTCGTGGGTTTTGAGAGAGTAGTCAGTGGCAGAGGCCCAGTGTTGGTGTGGCTGTGAATGCGTTGCCATGGGAGGGTGAGGACCAGCAGTAGCTTGTAGTGCTGGCGTCCTTGGCTTGGGAGCAATCCCTGGACGTTTTCCATTTTGGAGCTGGCGTCGGGCCAAAATGATTTGGCGAGCGGGAGCGAACGTCGGGGGTTTTGAGAGAGTAGTCAATGGCAGAGGCCCAGTGTTGGTGTGGCTGTGAATGCGTTGCCATGGGAGGGTGAGGAGCAGCAGTAGCTTGTAGTGCTGGCGTCCTTGGTGTGGGAGCAATCCCTGGACGTTTTCAGTTTTGGAGCTGGCGTCGGGCCAAAATGAGTTGGCGAGCGGGAGCGAACGTCGTGGGTTCTGAGAGAGTAGTCAATGGCAGAGGCCCAGTGTTGGTGTGGCTGTGAATGCGTTGCCATGGGAGGGTGAGGACCAGCAGTAGCTTGTAGTGCTGGCGTCCTTGGTGTGGGAGCACTCCCTGGACGTTTTCCATTTTGGAGCTGGCGTCGGGCCAAAATGAGGGGGCGAGCGGGAGCGAACGTCACGGGTTCTGAGAGAGTAGTCAATGGCAGAGGCCCAGTGTTGGTGTGGCTGTGAATGCGTTGCCATGGGAGGGTGAGGACCAGCAGTAGCTTGTAGTGCTGGCGTCCTTGGTGTGGGAGCAATCCCTGGACCTTTTCCATTTTGGAGCTGGCGTCGGGCCAAAATGAGGGGGCGAGCGTGAGCGAACGTCGGGGCTTTTGAGAGAATAGTCAATGGCAGAGGCCCAGTGTTGGTGTGGCTGTGAATGCGTTGCCATGGGAGGGTGAGGAGCAGCAGTAGCTTGTAGTGCTGGCGTCCTTGGTGTGGGAGCAACCCCTGGACGTTTTCCATTTTGGAGCTGGCGTCGGGCCAAAATGAGTTGGCGAGCGGGAGCGAACGTCGGGGGTTTTGAGAGAGTAGTCAGTGGTAGAGGCCCCGTGTTGGTGTGGCTGTGAATGCGTTGCCATGGGAGGGTGAGGACCAGCAGTAGCTTGTAGTGCTGGCGTCCTTGGTGTGGGAGCAATCCCTGGACGTTTTCCATTTTGGAGCTGGTGTCAGGCCAAAATGAGGGGGCGAGCGGGAGCGAACGTCGTGGGTTTTGAGAGAGTAGTCAATGGCAGAGGCCCCGTGTTGGTGTGGCTGTGAATGCGTTGCCATGGGAGGGTGATGACCAGCAGTAGCTTGTAGTGCTGGCGTCCTTGGTGTGGGAGCAATCCCTGGACGTTTTCCATTTTGGAGCTGGCGTCGGGCCAAAATGAGTTGGCGAGCGGGAGCGAACGTCGGGGGTTTTGAGAGAGTAGTCAATGGCAGAGGCCCAGTGTTGGTGTGGCTGTGAATGCGTTGCCATGGGAGGGTGAGGACCAGCAGTAGCTTGTAGTGCTGGCGTCCTTGGTGTGGGAGCAATCCCTGGACGTTTTCCATTTTGGATCTGGCATCGGGCCAAAATGAGGGGGCGAGCGGGAGCGAACGTCGGGGGTTCTGAGAGAGTAGTCAATGGCAGAGGCCCCGTGTTGGTGTGGCTGTGAATGCGTTGCCATGGGAGGGTGAGGACCAGCAGTAGGTTGTAGTGCTGGCGTCCTTGGTGTGGGAGCAATCCCTGGACGTTTTCCATTTTGGAACAGGTGTCAGGCCAAAATGAGGGGGCGAGCGGGAGCGAATGTCAGGGGTTTTGAGAGAGTAGTCAAGGGCAGAGGCCCAGTGTTGGTGTGGCTGTGAATGCGTTGCCATGGGAGGGTGAGGACCAGAAGTGGCTTGTAGTGCTGGCGTCCTTGGTGTGGGAGCAATCCCTGGACGTTTTCCATTTTGGAGCTGGCGTCAGGCCAAAATGAGGGGGCGAGCGGGAGCGAACGTCATGGGTTTTGAGAGAGTAGTCAATGGCAGAGGCCCAGTGTTGGTGTGGCTGTGAATGCGTTGCCATGGGAGGGTGAGGACCAGCAGTAGCTTGTAGTGCTGGCGTCCTTGGTGTGGGAGCAATCCCTGGACGTTTTCCATTTTGCAGCTGGCGTCGGGCCAAAATGAGTTGGCGAGCGGGAGCGAACGTCGTGGGTTTTGAGAGAGTAGTCAATGGCAGAGGCCCCGTGTTGGTGTGGCTGTGAATGCGTTGCCATGGGAGGGTGATGACCAGCAGTAGCTTGTAGTGCTGGCGTCCTTGGTGTGGGAGCAATCCCTGGACGTTTTCCATTTTGGAGCTGGCGTCGGGCCAAAATGATTTGGCGAGCAGGAGAGAACGTCGTGGGTTTTGAGAGAGTAGTCAGTGGCAGAGGCCCCATGTTGGTGTGGCTGTGAATGCGTTGCCATGGGAGGGTGAGGACCAGCAGTAGCTTGTAGTGCTGGCGTCCTTGGTGTGGGAGCAATCCCTGGACGTTTTCCATTTTGGAGCTGGCGTCGGGCCAAAATGAGGGGGCGAGCGGGAGCGAACGTCGTGGGTTTTGAGAGAGTAGTCAGTGGCAGAGGCCCAGTGTTGGTGTGGCTGTGAATGCGTTGCCATGGGAGGGTGAGGACCAGCAGTAGCTTGTAGTGCTGGCGTCCTTGGCTTGGGAGCAATCCCTGGACGTTTTCCATTTTGGAGCTGGCGTCGGGCCAAAATGATTTGGCGAGCGGGAGCGAACGTCGGGGGTTTTGAGAGAGTAGTCAATGGCAGAGGCCCAGTGTTGGTGTGGCTGTGAATGCGTTGCCATGGGAGGGTGAGGAGCAGCAGTAGCTTGTAGTGCTGGCGTCCTTGGTGTGGGAGCAATCCCTGGACGTTTTCAGTTTTGGAGCTGGCGTCGGGCCAAAATGAGTTGGCGAGCGGGAGCGAACGTCGTGGGTTCTGAGAGAGTAGTCAATGGCAGAGGCCCAGTGTTGGTGTGGCTGTGAATGCGTTGCCATGGGAGGGTGAGGACCAGCAGTAGCTTGTAGTGCTGGCGTCCTTGGTGTGGGAGCACTCCCTGGACGTTTTCCATTTTGGAGCTGGCGTCGGGCCAAAATGAGGGGGCGAGCGGGAGCGAACGTCACGGGTTCTGAGAGAGTAGTCAATGGCAGAGGCCCAGTGTTGGTGTGGCTGTGAATGCGTTGCCATGGGAGGGTGAGGACCAGCAGTAGCTTGTAGTGCTGGCGTCCTTGGTGTGGGAGCAATCCCTGGACCTTTTCCATTTTGGAGCTGGCGTCGGGCCAAAATGAGGGGGCGAGCGTGAGCGAACGTCGGGGCTTTTGAGAGAATAGTCAATGGCAGAGGCCCAGTGTTGGTGTGGCTGTGAATGCGTTGCCATGGGAGGGTGAGGAGCAGCAGTAGCTTGTAGTGCTGGCGTCCTTGGTGTGGGAGCAACCCCTGGACGTTTTCCATTTTGGATCTGGCGTCGGGCCAAAATGAGTTGGCGAGCAGGAGAGAACGTCGTGGGTTTTGAGAGAGTAGTCAGTGGCAGAGGCCCCATGTTGGTGTGGCTGTGAATGCGTTGCCATGGGAGGGTGAGGACCAGCAGTAGCTTGTAGTGCTGGCGTCCTTGGTGTGGGAGCAATCCCTGGACGTTTTCCATTTTGGAGCTGGCGTCGGGCCAAAATGAGGGGGCGAGCGGGAGCGAACGTCGTGGGTTTTGAGAGAGTAGTCAGTGGCAGAGGCCCAGTGTTGGTGTGGCTGTGAATGCGTTGCCATGGGAGGGTGAGGACCAGCAGTAGCTTGTAGTGCTGGCGTCCTTGGCTTGGGAGCAATCCCTGGACGTTTTCCATTTTGGAGCTGGCGTCGGGCCAAAATGATTTGGCGAGCGGGAGCGAACGTCGGGGGTTTTGAGAGAGTAGTCAATGGCAGAGGCCCAGTGTTGGTGTGGCTGTGAATGCGTTGCCATGGGAGGGTGAGGAGCAGCAGTAGCTTGTAGTGCTGGCGTCCTTGGTGTGGGAGCACTCCCTGGACGTTTTCCATTTTGGAGCTGGCGTCGGGCCAAAATGAGGGGGCGAGCGGGAGCGAACGTCACGGGTTCTGAGAGAGTAGTCAATGGCAGAGGCCCAGTGTTGGTGTGGCTGTGAATGCGTTGCCATGGGAGGGTGAGGACCAGCAGTAGCTTGTAGTGCTGGCGTCCTTGGTGTGGGAGCAATCCCTGGACCTTTTCCATTTTGGAGCTGGCGTCGGGCCAAAATGAGGGGGCGAGCGTGAGCGAACGTCGGGGCTTTTGAGAGAATAGTCAATGGCAGAGGCCCAGTGTTGGTGTGGCTGTGAATGCGTTGCCATGGGAGGGTGAGGAGCAGCAGTAGCTTGTAGTGCTGGCGTCCTTGGTGTGGGAGCAACCCCTGGACGTTTTCCATTTTGGATCTGGCGTCGGGCCAAAATGAGTTGGCGAGCGGGAGCGAACGTCGGGGGTTTTGAGAGAGTAGTCAGTGGTAGAGGCCCCGTGTTGGTGTGGCTGTGAATGCGTTGCCATGGGAGGGTGAGGACCAGCAGTAGCTTGTAGTGCTGGCGTCCTTGGTGTGGGAGCAATCCCTGGACGTTTTCCATTTTGGAGCTGGTGTCAGGCCAAAATGATTTGGCGAGCGGGAGCGAACGTCGTGGGTTTTGAGAGAGTAGTCAATGGCAGAGGCCCAGTGTTGGTGTGGCTGTGAATGCGTTGCCATGGGAGGGTGATGACCAGCAGTAGCTTGTAGTGCTGGCGTCCTTGGTGTGGGAGCAATCCCTGGACGTTTTCCATTTTGGAGCTGGCGTCGGGCCAAAATGATTTGGCGAGCAGGAGAGAACGTCGTGGGTTTTGAGAGAGTAGTCAGTGGCAGAGGCCCCATGTTGGTGTGGCTGTGAATGCGTTGCCATGGGAGGGTGAGGACCAGCAGTAGCTTGTAGTGCTGGCGTCCTTGGTGTGGGAGCAATCCCTGGACGTTTTCACTTTTGGAGCTGGCGTCGGGCCAAAATGAGGGGGCAAGCGGGAGCGAACGTCGTGGGTTTTGAGAGAGTAGTCAGTGGCAGAGGCCCAGTGTTGGTGTGGCTGTGAATGCGTTGCCATGGGAGGGTGAGGATCAGCAGTAGCTTGTAGTGCTGGCGTCCTTAGCCTGGGAGCAATCCCTGGACATTTTCCATTTTGGAGCTGGCGTCAGGCCAAAATGAGGGGGCGAGCGGGAGCGAACGTCGGGGGTTTTGAGAGAGTAGTCAATGGCAGAGGCCCAGTGTTGGTGTGGCTGTGAATGCGTTGCCATGGGAGGGTGAGGACCAGCAGTAGCTTGTAGTGCTGGCATCCTTGGTGTGGGAGCAATCCCTGGACGTTTTCCATTTTGGAGCTGGCGTCGGGCCAAAATGATTTGGCGAGCGGGAGCGAACGTCACGGGTTCTGAGAGAGTAGTCAATGGCAGAGGCCCAGTGTTGGTGTGGCTGTGAATGCGTTGCCATGGGAGGGTGAGGACCAGCAGTAGCTTGTAGTGCTGGCGTCCTTGGTGTGGGAGCAATCCCTGGACGTTTTCCATTTTGGAGCTGGCGTCGGGCCAAAATGAGGGGGCGAGCGGGAGCGAACGTCAGGGGTTCTGAGAGAGTAGTCAATGGCAGAGGCCCAGTGTTGGTGTGGCTGTGAATGCGTTGCCATGGGAGGGTGAGGACCAGCAGTAGCTTGTAGTGCTGGCGTCCTTGGTGTGGGAGCAATCCCTGGACGTTTTCCATTTTGGAGCTGGCGTCGGGCCAAAATGAGGGGGCG
This sequence comes from Morus bassanus, assembly GCA_031468815.1. Lineage (NCBI taxonomy): Eukaryota > Metazoa > Chordata > Aves > Suliformes > Sulidae > Morus > Morus bassanus. Next base: position 122,459 of record CM062575.1, read on the forward strand.
AGCGGGAGCGAACGTCAGGGGTTCTGAGAGAGTAGTCAATGGCAGAGGCCCAGTGTTGGTGTGGCTGTGAATGCGTTGCCATGGGAGGGTGAGGACCAGCAGTAGCTTGTAGTGCTGGCATCCTTGGTGTGGGAGCAATCCCTGGACGTTTTCCATTTTGGAGCTGGCGTCGGGCCAAAATGAGGGGGCGAGCGGGAGCGAACGTCGGGGGTTCTGAGAGAGTAGTCAATGGCAGAGGCCCCGTGTTGGTGTGGCTGTGAATGCGTTGCCATGGGAGGGTGATGACCAGCAGTAGCTTGTAGTGCTGGCGTCCTTGGTGTGGGAGCAATCCTTAGACGTTTTCCATTTTGGAGCTGGCATCGGGCCAAAATGAGGGGGCGAGCGGGAGCGAACTTTGGGGGTTTTGAGAGAGTAGTCAATGGCAGAGGCCCAGTGTTGGTGTGGCTGTGAATGCGTTGCCATGGGAGGGTGAGGACCAGCAGTAGCTTGTAGTGCTGGCGTCCTTGGTGTGGGAGCAATCCCTGGACGTTTTCCATTTTGGAGCTGGCGTCGGGCCAAAATGAGGGGGCGAGCGGGAGCGAACGTCGGGGGTTCTGAGAGAGTAGTCAATGGCAGAGGCCCCGTGTTGGTGTGGCTGTGAATGCGTTGCCATGGGAGGGTGAGGACCAGCAGTAGCTTGTAGTGCTGGCGTCCCTGGTGTGGGAGCAATCCCTGGACGTTTTCCATTTTGGAGCTGGCGTCGGGCCAAAATGAGTTGGCGAGCGGGAGCGAACTTTGGGGGTTTTGAGAGAGTAGTCAGTGGCAGAGGCCCAGTGTTGGTGTGGCTGTGAATGCGTTGCCATGGGAGGGTGAGGACCAGCAGTAGCTTGTAGTGCTGGCGTCCTTGGTGTGGGAGCAATCCCTGGAGGTTTTCACTTTTGGAGCTGGCGTCAGGCCAAAATGAGGGGGCGAGCGGGAGCGAACGTCACGGGTTCTGAGAGAGTAGTCAATGGCAGAGGCCCAGTGTTGGTGTGGCTGTGAATGCGTTGCCATGGGAGGGTGAGGACCAGCAGTAGCTTGTAGTGCTGGCGTCCTTGGTGTGGGAGCAATCCCTGGACGTTTTCCATTTTGGAGCTGGCGTCGGGCCAAAATGAGGGGGCGAGCGGGAGCGAACGTCAGGGGTTCTGAGAGAGTAGTCAATGGCAGAGGCCCAGTGTTGGTGTGGCTGTGAATGCGTTGCCATGGGAGGGTGAGGACCAGCAGTAGCTTGTAGTGCTGGCATCCTTGGTGTGGGAGCAATCCCTGGACGTTTTCCATTTTGGAGCTGGCATCGGGCCAAAATGAGTTCGCGAGCGGGAGCGAACGTCGTGGGTTTTGAGAGAGTAGTCAGTGGCAGAGGCCCAGTGTTGGTGTGGCTGTGAATGCGTTGCCATGGGAGGGTGAGGACCAGCAGTAGCTTGTAGTGCTGGCGTCCTTGGTGTGGGAGCAATCCCTGGACGTTTTCCATTTTGGAGCTGGTGTCGGGCCAAAATGAGGGGGCGAGCGGGAGCGAACGTCAGGGGTTTTGAGAGAGTAGTCAGTGGCAGAGGCCCCGTGTTGGTGTGGCTGTGAATGCGTTGCCATGGGAGGGTGAGGACCAGCAGTAGCTTGTAGTGCTGGCATCCTTGGTGTGGGAGCAATCCCTGGACGTTTTCCATTTTGGAGCTGGCGTCGGGCCAAAATGAGGCGGCGAGCGGGAGCGAACGTCGTGGGTTTTGAGAGAGTAGTCAAGGGCAGAGGCCCAGTGTTGGTGTGGCTGTGAATGCCTTGCCATGGGAGGGTGAGGACCAGCAGTAGCTTGTAGTGCTGGCGTCCTTGGTGTGGGAGCAATCCCTGGACGTTTTCCATTTTGGAGCTGGCGTCGGGCCAAAATGAGGGGGCGAGCGGGAGCGAACGTCGTGGGTTTTGAGAGAGTAGTCAAGGGCAGAGGCCCAGTGTTGGTGTGGCTGTGAATGCGTTGCCATGGGAGGGTGAGGACCAGCAGTAGCTTGTAGTGCTGGCGTCCTTGGTGTGGGAGCAATCCTTAGACGTTTTCAATTTTGGAGCTGGCGTCAGGCCAAAATGAGGGGGCGAGCGGGAGCGAACGTCACGGGTTCTGAGAGAGTAGTCAATGGCAGAGGCCCAGTGTTGGTGTGGCTGTGAATGCGTTGCCATGGGAGGGTGAGGACCAGCAGTAGCTTGTAGTGCTGGCGTCCTTGGTGTGGGAGCAATCCCCCGACGTTTTCCATTTTGGAGCTGGCGTCGGGCCAAAATGAGGGGGCGAGCGGGAGCGAACGTCAGGGGTTCTGAGAGAGTAGTCAATGGCAGAGGCCCAGTGTTGGTGTGGCTGTGAATGCGTTGCCATGGGAGGGTGAGGACCAGCAGTAGCTTGTAGTGCTGGCATCCTTGGTGTGGGAGCAATCCCTGGACGTTTTCCATTTTGGAGCTGGCGTCGGGCCAAAATGAGTTCGCGAGCGGGAGCGAACGTCGGGGGTTTTGAGAGAGTAGTCAGTGGCAGAGGCCCAGTGTTGGTGTGGCTGTGAATGCGTTGCCATGGGAGGGTGAGGACCAGCAGTAGCTTGTAGTGCTGGCGTCCTTGGTGTGGGAGCAATCCCTGGACGTTTTCCATTTTGGAGCTGGCGTCGGGCCAAAATGAGGGGGCGAGCGGGAGCGAACGTCATGGGTTTTGAGAGAGTAGTCAGTGGCAGAGGCCCCGTGTTGGTGTGGCTGTGAATGCGTTGCCATGGGAGGGTGAGGACCAGCAGTAGCTTGTAGTGCTGGCGTCCTTGGTGTGGGAGCAATCCCTGGACGTTTTCCATTTTGCAGCTGGCGTCGGGCCAAAATGAGTTGGCGAGCGGGAGCGAACGTCGTGGGTTTTGAGAGAGTAGTCAATGGCAGAGGCCCAGTGTTGGTGTGGCTGTGAATGCGTTGCCATGGGAGGGTGAGGACCAGCAGTAGCTTGTAGTGCTGGCGTCCTTGGTGTGGGAGCAATCCCTGGACGTTTTCCATTTTGGAGCTGGCGTCGGGCCAAAATGAGGGGGCGAGCGGGAGCGAACGTCGTGGGTTTTGAGAGTGTAGTCAGTGGCAGAGGCCCAGTGTTGGTGTGGCTGTGAATGCGTTGCCATGGGAGGGTGAGGACCAGCAGTAGCTTGTAGTGCTGGCGTCCTTGGTGTGGGAGCAATCCCTGGACGTTTTCCATTTTGGAGCTGGCATCGGGCCAAAATGAGGGGGCGAGCGGGAGCGAACGTCGGGGGTTCTGAGAGAGTAGTCAATGGCAGAGGCCCAGTGTTGGTGTGGCTGTGAATGCGTTGCCATGGGAGGGTGAGGACCAGCAGTAGCTTGTAGTGCTGGCGTCCTTGGTGTGGGAGCAATCCCTGGACGTTTTCCATTTTGGAGCTGGCGTCGGGCCAAAATGAGGGGGCGAGCGGGAGCGAACGTCGTGGGTTCTGAGAGAGTAGTCAATGGCAGAGGCTCCGTGTTGGTGTGGCTGTGAATGCGTTGCCATGGGAGGGTGAGGACCAGCAGTAGCTTGTAGTGCTGGCGTCCCTGGTGTGGGAGCAATCCCTGGACGTTTTCCATTTTGGAGCTGGCGTCGGGCCAAAATGAGTTGGCGAGCGGGAGCGAACTTTGGGGGTTTTGAGAGAGTAGTCAATGGCAGAGGCCCAGTGTTGGTGTGGCTGTGAATGCGTTGCCATGGGAGGGTGAGGACCAGCAGTAGCTTGTAGTGCTGGCGTCCTTGGTGTGGGAGCAATCCCTGGAGGTTTTCACTTTTGGAGCTGGCGTCAGGCCAAAATGAGGGGGCGAGCGGGAGCGAACGTCACGGGTTCTGAGAGAGTAGTCAATGGCAGAGGCCCAGTGTTGGTGTGGCTGTGAATGCGTTGCCATGGGAGGGTGAGGACCAGCAGTAGCTTGTAGTGCTGGCGTCCTTGGTGTGGGAGCAATCCCTGGACGTTTTCCATTTTGGAGCTGGCGTCGGGCCAAAATGAGGGGGCGAGCGGGAGCGAACGTCAGGGGTTCTGAGAGAGTAGTCAATGGCAGAGGCCCAGTGTTGGTGTGGCTGTGAATGCGTTGCCATGGGAGGGTGAGGACCAGCAGTAGCTTGTAGTGCTGGCATCCTTGGTGTGGGAGCAATCCCTGGACGTTTTCCATTTTGGAGCTGGCATCGGGCCAAAATGAGTTCGCGAGCGGGAGCGAACGTCGTGGGTTTTGAGAGAGTAGTCAGTGGCAGAGGCCCAGTGTTGGTGTGGCTGTGAATGCGTTGCCATGGGAGGGTGAGGACCAGCAGTAGCTTGTAGTGCTGGCGTCCTTGGTGTGGGAGCAATCCTTAGACGTTTTCAATTTTGGAGCTGGCGTCAGGCCAAAATGAGGGGGCGAGCGGGAGCGAACGTCACGGGTTCTGAGAGAGTAGTCAATGGCAGAGGCCCAGTGTTGGTGTGGCTGTGAATGCGTTGCCATGGGAGGGTGAGGACCAGCAGTAGCTTGTAGTGCTGGCGTCCTTGGTGTGGGAGCAATCCCCCGACGTTTTCCATTTTGGAGCTGGCGTCGGGCCAAAATGAGGGGGCGAGCGGGAGCGAACGTCAGGGGTTCTGAGAGAGTAGTCAATGGCAGAGGCCCAGTGTTGGTGTGGCTGTGAATGCGTTGCCATGGGAGGGTGAGGACCAGCAGTAGCTTGTAGTGCTGGCATCCTTGGTGTGGGAGCAATCCCTGGACGTTTTCCATTTTGGAGCTGGCGTCGGGCCAAAATGAGTTCGCGAGCGGGAGCGAACGTCGGGGGTTTTGAGAGAGTAGTCAGTGGCAGAGGCCCAGTGTTGGTGTGGCTGTGAATGCGTTGCCATGGGAGGGTGAGGACCAGCAGTAGCTTGTAGTGCTGGCGTCCTTGGTGTGGGAGCAATCCCTGGACGTTTTCCATTTTGGAGCTGGCGTCGGGCCAAAATGAGGGGGCGAGCGGGAGCGAACGTCATGGGTTTTGAGAGAGTAGTCAGTGGCAGAGGCCCCGTGTTGGTGTGGCTGTGAATGCGTTGCCATGGGAGGGTGAGGACCAGCAGTAGCTTGTAGTGCTGGCGTCCTTGGTGTGGGAGCAATCCCTGGACGTTTTCCATTTTGCAGCTGGCGTCGGGCCAAAATGAGTTGGCGAGCGGGAGCGAACGTCGTGGGTTTTGAGAGAGTAGTCAATGGCAGAGGCCCAGTGTTGGTGTGGCTGTGAATGCGTTGCCATGGGAGGGTGAGGACCAGCAGTAGCTTGTAGTGCTGGCGTCCTTGGTGTGGGAGCAATCCCTGGACGTTTTCCATTTTGGAGCTGGCGTCGGGCCAAAATGAGGGGGCGAGCGGGAGCGAACGTCGTGGGTTTTGAGAGTGTAGTCAGTGGCAGAGGCCCAGTGTTGGTGTGGCTGTGAATGCGTTGCCATGGGAGGGTGAGGACCAGCAGTAGCTTGTAGTGCTGGCGTCCTTGGTGTGGGAGCAATCCCTGGACGTTTTCCATTTTGGAGCTGGCATCGGGCCAAAATGAGGGGGCGAGCGGGAGCGAACGTCGGGGGTTCTGAGAGAGTAGTCAATGGCAGAGGCCCAGTGTTGGTGTGGCTGTGAATGCGTTGCCATGGGAGGGTGAGGACCAGCAGTAGCTTGTAGTGCTGGCGTCCTTGGTGTGGGAGCAATCCCTGGACGTTTTCCATTTTGGAGCTGGCGTCGGGCCAAAATGAGGGGGCGAGCGGGAGCGAACGTCGGGGGTTCTGAGAGAGTAGTCAATGGCAGAGGCTCCGTGTTGGTGTGGCTGTGAATGCGTTGCCATGGGAGGGTGAGGACCAGCAGTAGCTTGTAGTGCTGGCGTCCCTGGTGTGGGAGCAATCCCTGGACGTTTTCCATTTTGGAGCTGGCGTCGGGCCAAAATGAGTTGGCGAGCGGGAGCGAACTTTGGGGGTTTTGAGAGAGTAGTCAATGGCAGAGGCCCAGTGTTGGTGTGGCTGTGAATGCGTTGCCATGGGAGGGTGAGGACCAGCAGTAGCTTGTAGTGCTGGCGTCCTTGGTGTGGGAGCAATCCCTGGAGGTTTTCACTTTTGGAGCTGGCGTCAGGCCAAAATGAGGGGGCGAGCGGGAGCGAACGTCACGGGTTCTGAGAGAGTAGTCAATGGCAGAGGCCCAGTGTTGGTGTGGCTGTGAATGCGTTGCCATGGGAGGGTGAGGACCAGCAGTAGCTTGTAGTGCTGGCGTCCTTGGTGTGGGAGCAATCCCTGGACGTTTTCCATTTTGGAGCTGGCGTCGGGCCAAAATGAGGGGGCGAGCGGGAGCGAACGTCAGGGGTTCTGAGAGAGTAGTCAATGGCAGAGGCCCAGTGTTGGTGTGGCTGTGAATGCGTTGCCATGGGAGGGTGAGGACCAGCAGTAGCTTGTAGTGCTGGCATCCTTGGTGTGGGAGCAATCCCTGGACGTTTTCCATTTTGGAGCTGGCATCGGGCCAAAATGAGTTCGCGAGCGGGAGCGAACGTCGTGGGTTTTGAGAGAGTAGTCAGTGGCAGAGGCCCAGTGTTGGTGTGGCTGTGAATGCGTTGCCATGGGAGGGTGAGGACCAGCAGTAGCTTGTAGTGCTGGCGTCCTTGGTGTGGGAGCAATCCCTGGACGTTTTCCATTTTGGAGCTGGTGTCGGGCCAAAATGAGGGGGCGAGCGGGAGCGAACGTCAGGGGTTTTGAGAGAGTAGTCAGTGGCAGAGGCCCCGTGTTGGTGTGGCTGTGAATGCGTTGCCATGGGAGGGTGAGGACCAGCAGTAGCTTGTAGTGCTGGCGTCCTTGGCTTGGGAGCAATCCCTGGACGTTTTCCATTTTGGAGCTGGCGTCGGGCCAAAATGAGGCGGCGAGCGGGAGCGAACGTCGTGGGTTTTGAGAGAGTAGTCAAGGGCAGAGGCCCAGTGTTGGTGTGGCTGTGAATGCCTTGCCATGGGAGGGTGAGGACCAGCAGTAGCTTGTAGTGCTGGCGTCCTTGGTGTGGGAGCAATCCCTGGACGTTTTCCATTTTGGAGCTGGCGTCGGGCCAAAATGAGGGGGCGAGCGGGAGCGAACGTCGTGGGTTTTGAGAGAGTAGTCAATGGCAGAGGCCCAGTGTTGGTGTGGCTGTGAATGCGTTGCCATGGGAGGGTGAGGACCAGCAGTAGCTTGTAGTGCTGGCGTCCTTGGTGTGGGAGCAATCCTTAGACGTTTTCAATTTTGGAGCTGGCGTCAGGCCAAAATGAGGGGGCGAGCGGGAGCGAACGTCACGGGTTCTGAGAGAGTAGTCAATGGCAGAGGCCCAGTGTTGGTGTGGCTGTGAATGCGTTGCCATGGGAGGGTGAGGACCAGCAGTAGCTTGTAGTGCTGGCGTCCTTGGTGTGGGAGCAATCCCCCGACGTTTTCCATTTTGGAGCTGGCGTCGGGCCAAAATGAGGGGGCGAGCGGGAGCGAACGTCAGGGGTTCTGAGAGAGTAGTCAATGGCAGAGGCCCAGTGTTGGTGTGGCTGTGAATGCGTTGCCATGGGAGGGTGAGGACCAGCAGTAGCTTGTAGTGCTGGCATCCTTGGTGTGGGAGCAATCCCTGGACGTTTTCCATTTTGGAGCTGGCGTCGGGCCAAAATGAGTTCGCGAGCGGGAGCGAACGTCGGGGGTTTTGAGAGAGTAGTCAGTGGCAGAGGCCCAGTGTTGGTGTGGCTGTGAATGCGTTGCCATGGGAGGGTGAGGACCAGCAGTAGCTTGTAGTGCTGGCGTCCTTGGTGTGGGAGCAATCCCTGGACGTTTTCCATTTTGGAGCTGGCGTCGGGCCAAAATGAGGGGGCGAGCGGGAGCGAACGTCATGGGTTTTGAGAGAGTAGTCAGTGGCAGAGGCCCCGTGTTGGTGTGGCTGTGAATGCGTTGCCATGGGAGGGTGAGGACCAGCAGTAGCTTGTAGTGCTGGCGTCCTTGGTGTGGGAGCAATCCCTGGACGTTTTCCATTTTGCAGCTGGCGTCGGGCCAAAATGAGTTGGCGAGCGGGAGCGAACGTCGTGGGTTTTGAGAGAGTAGTCAATGGCAGAGGCCCAGTGTTGGTGTGGCTGTGAATGCGTTGCCATGGGAGGGTGAGGACCAGCAGTAGCTTGTAGTGCTGGCGTCCTTGGTGTGGGAGCAATCCCTGGACGTTTTCCATTTTGGAGCTGGCGTCGGGCCAAAATGAGGGGGCGAGCGGGAGCGAACGTCGTGGGTTTTGAGAGTGTAGTCAGTGGCAGAGGCCCAGTGTTGGTGTGGCTGTGAATGCGTTGCCATGGGAGGGTGAGGACCAGCAGTAGCTTGTAGTGCTGGCGTCCTTGGTGTGGGAGCAATCCCTGGACGTTTTCCATTTTGGAGCTGGCATCGGGCCAAAATGAGGGGGCGAGCGGGAGCGAACGTCGGGGGTTCTGAGAGAGTAGTCAATGGCAGAGGCCCAGTGTTGGTGTGGCTGTGAATGCGTTGCCATGGGAGGGTGAGGACCAGCAGTAGCTTGTAGTGCTGGCGTCCTTGGTGTGGGAGCAATCCCTGGACGTTTTCCATTTTGGAGCTGGCGTCGGGCCAAAATGAGGGGGCGAGCGGGAGCGAATGTCGTGGGTTTTGAGAGAGTAGTCAATGGCAGAGGCCCAGTGTTGGTGTGGCTGTGAATGCGTTGCCATGGGAGGGTGAGGACCAGCAGTAGCTTGTAGTGCTGGCGTCCTTGGTGTGGGAGCAATCCCTGGACGTTTTCCATTTTGGAGCTGGCGTCGGGCCAAAATGAGGGGGCGAGCGGGAGCGAACGTCGGGGGTTTTGAGAGAGTAGTCAATGGCAGAGGCCCAGTGTTGGTGTGGCTGTGAATGCGTTGCCATGGGAGGGTGAGGACCAGCAGTAGCTTGTAGTGCTGGCGTCCTTGGTGTGGGAGCAATCCTTAGACGTTTTCAATTTTGGAGCTGGCATCGGGCCAAAATGATTTGGCGAGCGGGAGCGAACATCGTGGGTTTTGAGAGAGTAGTCAATGGCAGAGGCCCAGTGTTGGTGTGGCTGTGAATGCGTTGCCATGGGAGGGTGAGGACCAGCAGTAGCTTGTAGTGCTGGCGTCCTTGGTGTGGGAGCAATCCCTGGACGTTTTCCATTTTGCAGCTGGCGTCGGGCCAAAATGAGGGGGCGAGCGGGAGCGAACGTCGTGGGTTTTGAGAGAGTAGTCAATGGCAGAGGCCCCGTGTTGGTGTGGCTGTGAATGCGTTGCCATGGGAGGGTGAGGACCAGCAGTAGCTTGTAGTGCTGGCGTCCCTGGTGTGGGAGCAATCCCTGGACGTTTTCCATTTTGGAGCTGGCGTCAGGCCAAAATGAGTTGGCGAGCGGGAGCGAACTTTGGGGGTTTTGAGAGAGTAGTCAATGGCAGAGGCCCAGTGTTGGTGTGGCTGTGAATGCGTTGCCATGGGAGGGTGAGGACCAGCAGTAGCTTGTAGTGCTGGCGTCCTGGGTGTGGGAGCAATCCCTGGACGTTTTCACTTTTGGAGCTGGCGTCGGGCCAAAATGAGGGGGCGAGCGGGAGCGAACGTCACGGGTTTTGAGAGAGTAGTCAATGGCAGAGGCCCAGTGTTGGTGTGGCTGTGAATGCGTTGCCATGGGAGGGTGAGGACCAGCAGTAGCTTGTAGTGCTGGCGTCCTTGGTGTGGGAGCAATCCCTGGATGTCTTCCATTTTGGAGCTGGCATCGGGCCAAAATGAGGGGGCGAGCGGGAGCGAACGTCAGGGGTTCTGAGAGAGTAGTCAATGGCAGAGGCCCAGTGTTGGTGTGGCTGTGAATGCGTTGCCATGGGAGGGTGAGGACCAGCAGTAGCTTGTAGTGCTGGCATCCTTGGTGTGGGAGCAATCCCTGGACGTTTTCCATTTTGGAGCTGGCGTCGGGCCAAAATGAGTTTGCGAGCGGGAGCGAACGTCGGGGGTTTTGAGAGAGTAGTCAGTGGCAGAGGCCCAGTGTTGGTGTGGCTGTGAATGCGTTGCCATGGGAGGGTGAGGACCAGCAGTAGCTTGTAGTGCTGGCGTCCTTGGTGTGGGAGCAATCCCTGGACGTTTTCCATTTTGGAGCTGGTGTCGGGCCAAAATGAGGGGGCGAGCGGGAGCGAACGTCGGGGGTTTTGAGAGAGTAGTCAGTGGCAGAGGCCCCGTGTTGGTGTGGCTGTGAATGCGTTGCCATGGGAGGGTGAGGACCAGCAGTAGCTGGTAGTGCTGGCGTCCTTGGCTTGGGAGCAATCCCTGGACGTTTTCCATTTTGCAGCTGGCGTCGGGCCAAAATGAGTTGGCGAGCGGGAGCGAACGTCGTGGGTTTTGAGAGAGTAGTCAATGGCAGAGGCCCAGTGTTGGTGTGGCTGTGAATGCGTTGCCATGGGAGGGTGAGGACCAGCAGTAGCTTGTAGTGCTGGCGTCCTTGGTGTGGGAGCAATCCCTGGACGTTTTCCATTTTGGAGCTGGCGTCGGGCCAAAATGAGGCGGCGAGCGGGAGCGAACGTCGGGGGTTCTGAGAGAGTAGTCAATGGCAGAGGCCAAGTGTTGGTGTGGTGGTGAATGCGTTGCCATGGGAGGGTGAGGACCAGCAGTAGCTTGTAGTGCTGGCGTCCTTGGTGTGGGAGCAATCCCTGGACGTTTTCCATTTTGGAGCTGGCGTTTGGCCAAAATGAGGGGGCGAGCGGGAGCGAACGTCGTGGGTTTTGAGAGAGTAGTCAATGGCAGAGGCCCAGTGTTGGTGTGGCTGTGAATGCGTTGCCATGGGAGGGTGAGGACCAGCAGTAGCTTGTAGTGCTGGCGTCCCTGGTGTGGGAGCAATCCCTGGACGTTTTCCATTTTGGAGCTGGCGTCGGGCCAAAATGAGTTCGCGAGCGGGAGCGAACGTCGGGGGTTTTGAGAGAGTAGTCAATGGCAGAGGCCCAGTGTTGGTGTGGCTGTGAATGCGTTGCCATGGGAGGGTGAGGACCAGCAGTAGCTTGTAGTGCTGGCGTCCTTGGTGTGGGAGCAATCCCTGGACGTTTTCAGTTTTGGAGCTGGCGTCAGGCCAAAATGAGGGGGCGAGCGGGAGCGAACGTCACGGGTTCTGAGAGAGTAGTCAATGGCAGAGGCCCAGTGTTGGTGTGGCTGTGAATGCGTTGCCATGGGAGGGTGAGGACCAGCAGTAGCTTGTAGTGCTGGCGTCCTTGGTGTGGGAGCAATCCCCGGACGTTTTCCATTTTGGAGCTGGCGTCGGGCCAAAATGAGGGGGCGAGCGGGAGCGAACGTCAGGGGTTCTGAGAGAGTAGTCAATGGCAGAGGCCCAGTGTTGGTGTGGCTGTGAATGCGTTGCCATGGGAGGGTGAGGACCAGCAGTAGCTTGTAGTGCTGGCATCCTTGGTGTGGGAGCAATCCCTGGACGTTTTCCATTTTGGAGCTGGCGTCGGGCCAAAATGAGTTCGCGAGCGGGAGCGAACGTCGGGGGTTTTGAGAGAGTAGTCAGTGGCAGAGGCTCAGTGTTGGTGTGGCTGTGAATGCGTTGCCATGGGAGGGTGAGGACCAGCAGTAGCTTGTAGTGCTGGCGTCCTTGGTGTGGGAGCAATCCCTGGACGTTTTCCATTTTGGAGCTGGCGTCGGGCCAAAATGAGGGGGCGAGCGGGAGCGAACGTCATGGGTTTTGAGAGAGTAGTCAGTGGCAGAGGCCCCGTGTTGGTGTGGCTGTGAATGCGTTGCCATGGGAGGGTGAGGACCAGCAGTAGCTTGTAGTGCTGGCATCCTTGGCTTGGGAGCAATCCCTGGACGTTTTCCATTTTGCAGCTGGCGTCGGGCCAAAATGAGTTGGCGAGCGGGAGCGAACGTCGTGGGTTTTGAGAGAGTAGTCAATGGCAGAGGCCCAGTGTTGGTGTGGCTGTGAATGCGTTGCCATGGGAGGGTGAGGACCAGCAGTAGCTTGTAGTGCTGGCGTCCTTGGTGTGGGAGCAATCCCTGGACGTTTTCCATTTTGGAGCTGGCATCGGGCCAAAATGAGGGGGCGAGCGGGAGCGAACGTCGTGGGTTTTGAGAGTGTAGTCAGTGGCAGAGGCCCAGTGTTGGTGTGGCTGTGAATGCGTTGCCATGGGAGGGTGAGGACCAGCAGTAGCTGGTAGTGCTGGCGTCCTTGGCTTGGGAGCAATCCCTGGACGTTTTCCATTTTGCAGCTGGCGTCGGGCCAAAATGAGTTGGCGAGCGGGAGCGAACGTCGTGGGTTTTGAGAGAGTAGTCAATGGCAGAGGCCCAGTGTTGGTGTGGCTGTGAATGCGTTGCCATGGGAGGGTGAGGAGCAGCAGTAGCTTGTAGTGCTGGCGTCCTTGGTGTGGGAGCAATCCCTGGACGTTTTCCATTTTGGAGCTGGCGTCGGGCCAAAATGAGTTTGCGAGCGGGAGCGAACGTCGGGGGTTCTGAGAGAGTAGTCAATGGCAGAGGCCAAGTGTTGGTGTGGTGGTGAATGCGTTGCCATGGGAGGGTGAGGACCAGCAGTAGCTTGTAGTGCTGGCGTCCTTGGTGTGGGAGCAATCCCTGGACGTTTTCCATTTTGGAGCTGGCGTTTGGCCAAAATGAGGGGGCGAGCAGGAGCGAACGTCGTGGGTTTTGAGAGAGTAGTCAATGGCAGAGGCCCAGTGTTGGTGTGGCTGTGAATGCGTTGCCATGGGAGGGTGAGGACCAGCAGTAGCTTGTAGTGCTGGCGTCCCTGGTGTGGGAGCAATCCCTGGACGTTTTCCATTTTGGAGCTGGCGTCGGGCCAAAATGAGTTCGCGAGCGGGAGCGAACGTCGGGGGTTTTGAGAGAGTAGTCAATGGCAGAGGCCCAGTGTTGGTGTGGCTGTGAATGCGTTGCCATGGGAGGGTGAGGACCAGCAGTAGCTTGTAGTGCTGGCGTCCTTGGTGTGGGAGCAATCCCTGGACGTTTTCAGTTTTGGAGCTGGCGTCAGGCCAAAATGAGGGGGCGAGCGGGAGCGAACGTCACGGGTTCTGAGAGAGTAGTCAATGGCAGAGGCCCAGTGTTGGTGTGGCTGTGAATGCGTTGCCATGGGAGGGTGAGGACCAGCAGTAGCTTGTAGTGCTGGCGTCCTTGGTGTGGGAGCAATCCCTGGACGTTTTCCATTTTGGAGCTGGCGTCGGGCCAAAATGAGTTCGCGAGCGGGAGCGAACGTCGTGGGTTTTGAGAGAGTAGTCAGTGGCAGAGGCTCAGTGTTGGTGTGGCTGTGAATGCGTTGCCATGGGAGGGTGAGGACCAGCAGTAGCTTGTAGTGCTGTCGTCCTTGGTGTGGGAGCAATCCCTGGACGTTTTCCATTTTGGAGCTGGCGTCGGGCCAAAATGAGGGGGCGAGCGGGAGCGAACGTCGTGGGTTTTGAGAGAGTAGTCAGTGGCAGAGGCCCCGTGTTGGTGTGGCTGTGAATGCGTTGCCATGGGAGGGTGAGGACCAGCAGTAGCTTGTAGTGCTGGCATCCTTGGCTTGGGAGCAATCCCTGGACGTTTTCCATTTTGCAGCTGGCGTCGGGCCAAAATGAGTTGGCGAGCGGGAGCGAACGTCGTGGGTTTTGAGAGAGTAGTCAATGGCAGAGGCCCAGTGTTGGTGTGGCTGTGAATGCGTTGCCATGGGAGGGTGAGGACCAGCAGTAGCTTGTAGTGCTGGCGTCCTTGGTGTGGGAGCAATCCCTGGACGTTTTCCATTTTGGAGCTGGCATCGGGCCAAAATGAGGGGGCGAGCGGGAGCGAACGTCGTGGGTTTTGAGAGTGTAGTCAGTGGCAGAGGCCCAGTGTTGGTGTGGCTGTGAATGCGTTGCCATGGGAGGGTGAGGACCAGCAGTAGCTTGTAGTGCTGGCGTCCTTGGTGTGGGAGCAATCCCTGGACGTTTTACATTTTGCAGCTGGCGTCGGGCCAAAATGAGGGGGCGAGCGGGAGCGAACGTCAGGGGTTTTGAGAGAGTACTCAATGGCAGAGGCCCAGTGTTGGTGTGGCTGTGAATGCGTTGCCATGGGAGGGTGAGGACCAGCAGTAGCTTGTAGTGCTGGCGTCCTTGGTGTGGGAGCAATCCCTGGACGTTTTCCATTTTGGAGCTGGCGTCGGGCCAAAATGAGGGGGCGAGCGGGAGCGAACGTCGTGGGTTTTGAGAGAGTAGTCAATGGCAGAGGCCCAGTGTTGGTGTGGCTGTGAATGCGTTGCCATGGGAGGGTGAGGACCAGCAGTAGCTTGTAGTGCTGGCGTCCTTGGCTTGGGAGCAATCCCTGGACGTTTTCCATTTTGGAGCTGGCGTCAGGCCAAAATGAGGGGGCGAGCGGGAGCGAACGTCGGGGGTTTTGAGAGAGTAGTCAATGGCAGAGGCCCTGTGTTGATGTGGCTGTGAATGCGTTGCCATGGGAGGGTGAGGACCAGCAGTAGCTTGTAGTGCTGGCATCCTTGGTGTGGGAGCAATCATTAGACGTTTTCCATTTTGGAGCTGGCGTCGGGCCAAAATGATTTGGCGAGCGGGAGCGAACATCGTGGGTTTTGAGAGAGTAGTCAATGGCAGAGGCCCAGTGTTGGTGTGGCTGTGAATGCGTTGCCATGGGAGGGTGAGGACCAGCAGTAGCTTGTAGTGCTGGCGTCCTTGGTGTGGGAGCAATCCCTGGACGTTTTCCATTTTGGAGCTGGCGTCGGGCCAAAATGAGGCGGCGAGTGGGAGCGAACGTCGGGGGTTCTGAGAGAGTAGTCAATGGCAGAGGCCCAGTGTTGGTGTGGCGGTGAATGCGTTGCCATGGGAGGGTGAGGACCAGCAGTAGCTTGTAGTGCTGGCGTCCTTGGTGTGGGAGCAATCCCTGGACGTTTTCCATTTTGGAGCTGGCGTTTGGCCAAAATGAGGGGGCGAGCGGGAGCGAACGTCGTGGGTTTTGAGAGAGTAGTCAATGGCAGAGGCCCAGTGTTGGTGTGGCTGTGAATGTGTTGCCATGGGAGGGTGAGGACCAGCAGTAGCTTGTAGTGCTGGCGTCCCTGGTGTGGGAGCAATCCCTGGACGTTTTCCATTTTGGAGCTGGCGTCGGGCCAAAATGAGGGGGCGAGCGGGAGCGAACGTCGGGGGTTTTGAGAGAGTAGTCAATGGCAGAGGCCCAGTGTTGGTGTGGCTGTGAATGCGTTGCCATGGGAGGGTGAGGACCAGCAGTAGCTTGTAGTGCTGGCGTCCTTGGTGTGGGAGCAATCCCTGGACGTTTTCAGTTTTGGAGCTGGCGTCGGGCCAAAATGATTTGGCGAGCGGGAGCGAACGTCGGTGGTTCTGAGAGAGTAGTCAGTGGCAGAGGCCCAGTGTTGGTGTGGCGGTGAATGCGTTGCCATGGGAGGGTGAGGACCAGCAGTAGCTTGTAGTGCTGTCGTCCTTGGTGTGGGAGCAATCCCTGGACGTTTTCCATTTTGGAGCTGGCGTCAGGCCAAAATGAGTTGGCGAGCGGGAGCGAACTTTGGGGGTTTTGAGAGAGTAGTCAATGGCAGAGGCCCAGTGTTGGTGTGGCTGTGAATGCGTTGCCATGGGAGGGTGAGGACCAGCAGTAGCTTGTAGTGCTGGCGTCCTGGGTGTGGGAGCAATCCCTGGACGTTTTCCATTTTGGAGCTGGTGTCGGGCCAAAATGAGGGGGCGAGCGGGAGCGAACGTCGGGGGTTTTGAGAGAGTAGTCAGTGGCAGAGGCCCCGTGTTGGTGTGGCTGTGAATGCGTTGCCATGGGAGGGTGAGGACCAGCAGTAGCTTGTAGTGCTGGCGTCCTTGGCTTGGGAGCAATCCCTGGACGTTTTCCATTTTGCAGCTGGCGTCGGGCCAAAATGAGTTGGCGAGCGGGAGCGAACGTCGTGGGTTTTGAGAGAGTAGTCAATGGCAGAGGCCCAGTGTTGGTGTGGCTGTGAATGCGTTGCCATGGGAGGGTGAGGACCAGCAGTAGCTTGTAGTGCTGGCGTCCTTGGTGTGGGAGCAATCCCTGGACGTTTTCCATTTTGGAGCTGGCGTCGGGCCAAAATGAGGGGGCGAGCGGGAGCGAACGTCGGGGGTTTTGAGAGTGTAGTCAGTGGCATAGCCCAGTGTTGGTGTGGCTGTGAATGCGTTGCCATGGGAGGGTGAGGACCAGCAGTAGCTTGTAGTGCTGGCATCCTTGGTGTGGGAGCAATCCCTGGACTTTTTCAATTTTGGAGCTGGCGTCGGGCCAAAATGAGGGGGCGAGCAGGAGCGAACGTCGGTGGTTTTGAGAGAGTAGTCAATGGCAGAGGCCCAGTGTTGGTGTGGCTGTGAATGTGTTGCCATGGGAGGGTGAGGACCAGCAGTAGCTTGTAGTGCTGGCGTCCTTGGTGTGGGAGCAATCCTTAGACGTTTTCCATTTTGGAGCTGGCGTCGGGCCAAAATGATTTGGCGAGCGTGAGCGAACGTCGGGGGTTCTGAGAGAGTAGTCAGTGGCAGAGGCCCAGTGTTGGTGTGGCTGTGAATGCGTTGCCATGGGAGGGTGAGGACCAGCAGTAGCTTGTAGTGCTGGCGTCCTTGGTGTGGGAGCAATCCCTGGACGTTTTCCATTTTGGAGCTGGCGTCGGGCCAAAATGAGTTGGAGAACGGGAGCGAACGTCGGGGGTTCTGAGAGAGTAGTCAATGGCAGAGGCCCCGTGTTGGTGTGGCGGTGAATGCGTTGCCATGGGAGGGTGAGGACCAGCAGTAGCTTGTAGTGCTGGCGTCCTTGGTGTGGGAGCAATCCCTGGACGTTTTCCATTTTGGAGCTGGCGTCGGGCCAAAATGAGGGGGCGAGCGGGAGCGAACGTCGGGGGTTTTGAGAGTGTAGTCAATGGCAGAGGCCCAGTGTTGGTGTGGCTGTGAATGCGTTGCCATGGGAGGGTGAGGACCAGCAGTAGCTTGTAGTGCTGGCGTCCTTGGTGTGGGAGCAATCCTTAGACGTTTTCCATTTTGGAGCTGGCGTCGGGCCAAAATGATTTGGCGAGCGGGAGCGAACGTCGGGGGTTTTGAGAGAGTAGTCAATGGCAGAGGCCCAGTGTTGGTGTGGCTGTGAATGCGTTGCCATGGGAGGGTGAGGACCAGCAGTAGCTTGTAGTGCTGGCGTCCCTGGTGTGGGAGCAATCCTTAGACGTTCTCCATTTTGGAGCTGGCGTCGGGCCAAAATGAGGGGGCGAGCGGGAGCGAACGTCAGGGGTTCTGAGAGAGTAGTCAATGGCAGAGGCCAAGTGTGGGTGTGGCTGTGAATGCGTTGCCATGGGAGGGTGAGGACCAGCAGTAGCTTGTAGTGCTGGCGTCCTTGGTGTGGGAGCAATCCCTGGACGTTTTCCATTTTGGAGCTGGCATCGGGCCAAAATGATTTGGCGAGTCGGAGTGAACGTCGTGGGTTTTGAGAGAGTAGTCAGTGGCAGAGGCCCCGTGTTGGTGTGGCTGTGAATGCGTTGCCATGGGAGGGTGAGGACCAGCAGTAGCTTGTAGTGCTGGCATCCCTGGTGTGGGAGCAATCCCTGGACGTTTTCCATTTTGGAGCTGGCGTCGGGCCAAAATGAGGGGGCGAGCGGGAGCGAACGTCAGGGGTTCTGAGAGAGTAGTCAATGGCAGAGGCCCAGTGTTGGTGTGGCTGTGAATGCGTTGCCATGGGAGGGTGAGGACCAGCAGTAGCTTGTAGTGCTGGCGTCCTTGGTGTGGGAGCAATCCTTAGACGTTTTCCATTTTGGAGCTGGCATCGGGCCAAAATGATTTGGCAAGCGGGAGCGAACGTCAGTGGTTTTGAGAGAGTAGTCAGTGGCAGAGGCCCAGTGTTGGTGTGGCTGTGAATGCGTTGCCATGGGAGGGTGAGGACCAGCAGTAGCTTGTAGTGCTGGCGTCCTTGGTGTGGGAGCAATCCTTAGACGTTTTCCATTTTGGAGCTGGCGTCGGGCCAAAATGAGGGGGCGAGCGGGAGCGAACGTCGTGGGTTCTGAGAGAGTAGTCAATGGCAGAGGCCAAGTGTGGGTGTGGCTGTGAATGCATTGCCATGGGAGGGTGAGGACCAGCAGTAGCTTGTAGTGCTTGCGTCCTTGGTGTGGGAGCAATCCCTGGAGGTTTTCCATTTTGGAGCTGGTGTCGGGCCAAAATGAGGGGGCGAGCGGGAGCGAACGTCGGGGGTTTTGAGAGAGTAGTCAATGGCAGAGGCCCAGTGTTGGTGTGGCTGTGAATGCGTTGCCATGGGAGGGTGAGGACCAGCAGTAGCTTGTAGTGCTGGCGTCCCTGGTGTGGGAGCAATCCTTAGACGTTTTCCATTTTGGAGCTGGCGTCGGGCCAAAATGAGGGGGCGAGCGGGAGCGAACATCGTGGGTTTTGAGAGAGTAGTCAATGGCAGAGGCCCAGTGTTGGTGTGGCTGTGAATGCGTTGCCATGGGAGGGTGAGGACCAGCAGTAGCTTGTAGTGCTGGCGTCCTTGGTGTGGGAGCAATCCCTGGACGTTTTCCATTTTGGAGCTGGCGTCGGGCCAAAATGAGGGGGCGAGCGGGAGCGAATGTCGGGGGTTTTGAGAGAGTAGTCAGTGGCAGAGGCCAAGTGTGGGTGTGGCTGTGAATGCGTTGCCATGGGAGGGTGAGGACCAGCAGTAGCTTGTAGTGCTGGCGTCCTTGGTGTGGGAGCAATCCCCGGACGTTTTCCATTTTGGAGCTGGCGTCGGGCCAAAATGATTTGGCGAGTCGGAGTGAACGTCGGGGGTTTTGAGAGAGTAGTCAGTGGCAGAGGCCCCGTGTTGGTGTGGCGGTGAATGCGTTGCCATGGGAGGGTGAGGACCAGCAGTAGCTTGTAGTGCTGGCGTCCTTGGTGTGGGAGCAATCCTTAGACGTTTTCCATTTTGGAGCTGGCGTCGGGCCAAAATGATTTGGCGAGCGGGAGCGAACGTCGGGGGTTCTGAGAGAGTAGTCAATGGCAGAGGCCCAGTGTTGGTGTGGCGGTGAATGCGTTGCCATGGGAGGGTGAGGAGCAGCAGTAGCTTGTAGTGCTGGCGTCCTTGGTGTGGGAGCAATCCCTGGACGTTTTCCATTTTGGAGCTGGCGTCGGGCCAAAATGAGGGGGCGAGCGGGAGCGAACGTCGGGGGTTTTGAGAGAGTAGTCAATGGCAGAGGCCCAGTGTTGTTGTGGCTGTGAATGCGTTGCCATGGGAGGGTGAGGACCAGCAGTAGCTTGTAGTGCTGGCGTCCTTGGTGTGGGAGCAATCCTTAGACGTTTTCCATTTTGGAGCTGGCGTCGGGCCAAAATGATTTGGCGAGCGGGAGCGAACGTCGGGGGTTTTGAGAGAGTAGTCAATGGCAGAGGCCAAGTGTGGGTGTGGCTGTGAATGCGTTGCCATGGGAGGGTGAGGACCAGCAGTAGCTTGTAGTGCTGGCGTCCCTGGTGTGGGAGCAATCTCTGGACGTTTTCCATTTTGGAGCTGGCGTCGGGCCAAAATGAGGGGGCGAGCGGGAGCGAACGTCAGGGGTTCTGAGAGAGTAGTCAATGGCAGAGGCCCAGTGTTGGTGTGGCTGTGAATGCGTTGCCATGGGAGGGTGAGGACCAGCAGTAGCTTGTAGTGCTGGCGTCCCTGGCGTGGGAGCAATCCTTAGACGTTCTCCATTTTGGAGCTGGCGTCGGGCCAAAATGAGGGGGCGAGCGGGAGCGAACGTCAGGGGTTCTGAGAGAGTAGTCAATGGCAGAGGCCAAGTGTGGGTGTGGCTGTGAATGCATTGCCATGGGAGGGTGAGGACCAGCAGTAGCTTGTAGTGCTGGCGTCCTTGGTGTGGGAGCAATCCCTGGGCTTTTTCCATTTTGGAGCTGGCGTCGGGCCAAAATGATTTGGCGAGCGGGAGCGAACGTCGGGGGTTTTGAGAGAGTAGTCAATGGCAGAGGCCCAGTGTTGGTGTGGCTGTGAATGCGTTGCCATGGGAGGGTGAGGAGCAGCAGTAGCTTGTAGTGCTGGCGTCCTTGGTGTGGGAGCAATCCCTGGACGTTTTCCATTTTGGAGCTGGCATCGGGCCAAAATGATTTGGCGAGTCGGAGTGAACGTCGGGGGTTTTGAGAGAGTAGTCAGTGGCAGAGGCCCCGTGTTGGTGTGGCTGTGAATGCGTTGCCATGGGAGGGTGAGGACCAGCAGTAGCTTGTAGTGCTGGCATCCTTGGCTTGGGAGCAATCCCTGGACGTTTTCCATTTTGGAGCTGGCGTCGGGCCAAAATGAGGGGGCGAGCGGGAGCGAACGTCGGGGGTTTTGAGAGAGTAGTCAATGGCAGAGGCCCAGTGTTGGTGTGGCTGTGAATGCGTTGCCATGGGAGGGTGAGGACCAGCAGTAGCTTGTAGTGCTGGCGTCCTTGGTGTGGGAGCAATCCTTAGACGTTTTCCATTTTGGAGCTGGCATCGGGCCAAAATGATTTGGCAAGCGGGAGCGAACGTCAGTGGTTTTGAGAGAGTAGTCAGTGGCAGAGGCCCAGTGTTGGTGTGGCTGTGAATGCGTTGCCATGGGAGGGTGAGGACCAGCAGTAGCTTGTAGTGCTGGCGTCCTTGGTGTGGGAGCAATCCTTAGACGTTTTCCATTTTGGAGCTGGCGTCGGGCCAAAATGAGGGGGCGAGCGGGAGCGAACGTCAGGGGTTCTGAGAGAGTAGTCAATGGCAGAGGCCAAGTGTGGGTGTGGCTGTGAATGCATTGCCATGGGAGGGTGAGGACCAGCAGTAGCTTGTAGTGCTTGCGTCCTTGGTGTGGGAGCAATCCCTGGAGGTTTTCCATTTTGGAGCTGGTGTCGGGCCAAAATGAGGGGGCGAGCGGGAGCGAACGTCGGGGGTTTTGAGAGAGTAGTCAATGGCAGAGGCCCAGTGTTGGTGTGGCTGTGAATGCGTTGCCATGGGAGGGTGAGGACCAGCAGTAGCTTGTAGTGCTGGCGTCCCTGGTGTGGGAGCAATCCTTAGACGTTTTCCATTTTGGAGCTGGCATCGGGCCAAAATGATTTGGCGAGCGGGAGCGAACATCGTGGGTTTTGAGAGAGTAGTCAATGGCAGAGGCCCAGTGTTGGTGTGGCTGTGAATGCGTTGCCATGGGAGGGTGAGGACCAGCAGTAGCTTGTAGTGCTGGCGTCCTTGGTGTGGGAGCAATCCCTGGACGTTTTCCATTTTGGAGCTGGCGTCGGGCCAAAATGAGGGGGCGAGCGGGAGCGAATGTCGGGGGTTTTGAGAGAGTAGTCAGTGGCAGAGGCCAAGTGTGGGTGTGGCTGTGAATGCGTTGCCATGGGAGGGTGAGGACCAGCAGTAGCTTGTAGTGCTGGCGTCCTTGGTGTGGGAGCAATCCCCGGACGTTTTCCATTTTGGAGCTGGCGTCGGGCCAAAATGATTTGGCGAGTCGGAGTGAACGTCGGGGGTTTTGAGAGAGTAGTCAACGGCAGAGGCCCCGTGTTGGTGTGGCGGTGAATGCGTTGCCATGGGAGGGTGAGGACCAGCAGTAGCTTGTAGTGCTGGCATCCTTGGCTTGGGAGCAATCCCTGGACGTTTTCCATTTTGGAGCTGGCGTCGGGCCAAAATGATTTGGCGAGCGGGAGCGAACGTTGGGGGTTTTGAGAGAGTAGTCAATGGCAGAGGCCCAGTGTTGGTGTGGCTGTGAATGCGTTGCCATGGGAGGGTGAGGACCAGCAGTAGCTTGTAGTGCTGGCGTCCTTGGTGTGGGAGCAATCCCTGGGCTTTTTCCATTTTGGAGCTGGCGTCGGGCCAAAATGATTTGGCGAGCGGGAGCGAACGTCGGGGGTTTTGAGAGAGTAGTCAATGGCAGAGGCCCAGTGTTGGTGTGGCTGTGAATGCGTTGCCATGGGAGGGTGAGGAGCAGCAGTAGCTTGTAGTGCTGGCGTCCTTGGTGTGGGAGCAATCCCTGGACGTTTTCCATTTTGGAGCTGGCATCGGGCCAAAATGATTTGGCGAGTCGGAGTGAACGTCGTGGGTTTTGAGAGAGTAGTCAGTGGCAGAGGCCCCGTGTTGGTGTGGCTGTGAATGCGTTGCCATGGGAGGGTGAGGACCAGCAGTAGCTTGTAGTGCTGGCATCCTTGGCTTGGGAGCAATCCCTGGACGTTTTCCATTTTGGAGCTGGCGTCGGGCCAAAATGAGGGGGCGAGCGGGAGCGAACGTCGGGGGTTTTGAGAGAGTAGTCAATGGCAGAAGCCCAGTGTTGGTGTGGCTGTGAATGCGTTGCCATGGGAGGGTGAGGACCAGCAGTAGCTTGTAGTGCTGGCGTCCTTGGTGTGGGAGCAATCCTTAGACGTTTTCCATTTTGGAGCTGGCATCAGGCCAAAATGATTTGGCAAGCGGGAGCGAACGTCAGTGGTTTTGAGAGAGTAGTCAGTGGCAGAGGCCCAGTGTTGGTGTGGCTGTGAATGCGTTGCCATGGGAGGGTGAGGACCAGCAGTAGCTTGTAGTGCTGGCGTCCTTGGTGTGGGAGCAATCCTTAGACGTTTTCCATTTTGGAGCTGGCGTCGGGCCAAAATGAGGGGGCGAGCGGGAGCGAACGTCAGGGGTTCTGAGAGAGTAGTCAATGGCAGAGGCCAAGTGTGGGTGTGGCTGTGAATGCATTGCCATGGGAGGGTGAGGACCAGCAGTAGCTTGTAGTGCTTGCGTCCTTGGTGTGGGAGCAATCCCTGGAGGTTTTCCATTTTGGAGCTGGTGTCGGGCCAAAATGAGGGGGCGAGCGGGAGCGAACGTCGGGGGTTTTGAGAGAGTAGTCAATGGCAGAGGCCCAGTGTTGGTGTGGCTGTGAATGCGTTGCCATGGGAGGGTGAGGACCAGCAGTAGCTTGTAGTGCTGGCGTCCTTGGTGTGGGAGCAATCCTTAGACGTTTTCCATTTTGGAGCTGGCATCGGGCCAAAATGATTTGGCGAGCGGGAGCGAACATCGTGGGTTTTGAGAGAGTAGTCAATGGCAGAGGCCCAGTGTTGGTGTGGCTGTGAATGCGTTGCCATGGGAGGGTGAGGAGCAGCAGTAGCTTGTAGTGCTGGCGTCCTTGGTGTGGGAGCAATCCCTGGACGTTTTCCATTTTGGAGCTGGCATCGGGCCAAAATGATTTGGCGAGTCGGAGTGAACGTCGGGGGTTTTGAGAGAGTAGTCAGTGGCAGAGGCCCCGTGTTGGTGTGGCTGTGAATGCGTTGCCATGGGAGGGTGAGGACCAGCAGTAGCTTGTAGTGCTGGCATCCTTGGCTTGGGAGCAATCCCTGGACGTTTTCCATTTTGGAGCTGGCGTCGGGCCAAAATGAGGGGGCGAGCGGGAGCGAACGTCGGGGGTTTTGAGAGAGTAGTCAATGGCAGAGGCCCAGTGTTGGTGTGGCTGTGAATGCGTTGCCATGGGAGGGTGAGGACCAGCAGTAGCTTGTAGTGCTGGCGTCCTTGGTGTGGGAGCAATCCTTAGACGTTTTCCATTTTGGAGCTGGCATCAGGCCAAAATGATTTGGCAAGCGGGAGCGAACATCGTGGGTTTTGAGAGAGTAGTCAGTGGCAGAGGCCCAGTGTTGGTGTGGCTGTGAATGCGTTGCCATGGGAGGGTGAGGAGCAGCAGTAGCTTGTAGTGCTGGCGTCCTTGGTGTGGGAGCAATCCCTGGACGTTTTCCATTTTGGAGCTGGCATCGGGCCAAAATGATTTCGCGAGTCGGAGTGAACGTCGGGGGTTTTGAGAGAGTAGTCAGTGGCAGAGGCCCCGTGTTGGTGTGGCTGTGAATGCGTTGCCATGGGAGGGTGAGGACCAGCAGTAGCTTGTAGTGCTGGCATCCTTGGCTTGGGAGCAATCCCTGGACGTTTTCCATTTTGGAGCTGGCGTCGGGCCAAAATGAGGGGGCGAGCGGGAGCGAACGTCGGGGGTTTTGAGAGAGTAGTCAATGGCAGAGGCCCAGTGTTGGTGTGGCTGTGAATGCGTTGCCATGGGAGGGTGAGGACCAGCAGTAGCTTGTAGTGCTGGCGTCCTTGGTGTGGGAGCAATCCTTAGACGTTTTCCATTTTGGAGCTGGCATCAGGCCAAAATGATTTGGCAAGCGGGAGCGAACATCGTGGGTTTTGAGAGAGTAGTCAGTGGCAGAGGCCCAGTGTTGGTGTGGCTGTGAATGCGTTGCCATGGGAGGGTGAGGACCAGCAGTAGCTTGTAGTGCTGGCGTCCTTGGTGTGGGAGCAATCCTTAGACGTCTTCCATTTTGGAGCTGGCGTCGGGCCAAAATGATTTGGCGAGCGTGAGCGAACGTCGGGGGTTCTGAGAGAGTAGTCAGTGGCAGAGGCCCAGTGTTGGTGTGGCGGTGAATGCGTTGCCATGGGAGGGTGAGGACCAGCAGTAGCTTGTAGTGCTGGCGTCCTTGGTGTGGGAGCAATCCCTGGACGTTTTCCATTTTGGAGCTGGCGTCGGGCCAAAATGAGTTGGAGAACGGGAGCGAACGTCGGGGGTTCTGAGAGAGTAGTCAATGGCAGAGGCCCCGTGTTGGTGTGGCGGTGAATGCGTTGCCATGGGAGGGTGAGGACCAGCAGTAGCTTGTAGTGCTGGCGTCCTTGGTGTGGGAGCAATCCCTGGACGTTTTCCATTTTGGAGCTGGCGTCGGGCCAAAATGAGGGGGCGAGCGGGAGCGAACGTCGGGGGTTTTGAGAGTGTAGTCAATGGCAGAGGCCCAGTGTTGGTGTGGCTGTGAATGCGTTGCCATGGGAGGGTGAGGACCAGCAGTAGCTTGTAGTGCTGGCGTCCTTGGTGTGGGAGCAATCCTTAGACGTTTTCCATTTTGGAGCTGGCGTCGGGCCAAAATAATTTGGCGAGCGGGA
The DNA here is from genome assembly GCA_031468815.1 of Morus bassanus. Taxonomy (NCBI): domain Eukaryota; kingdom Metazoa; phylum Chordata; class Aves; order Suliformes; family Sulidae; genus Morus; species Morus bassanus. Next base: position 147,165 of record CM062575.1, read on the forward strand.
GCGAACGTCGGGGGTTTTGAGAGAGTAGTCAATGGCAGAGGCCCAGTGTTGGTGTGGCTGTGAATGCGTTGCCATGGGAGGGTGAGGACCAGCAGTAGCTTGTAGTGCTGGCGTCCCTGGTGTGGGAGCAATCCTTAGACGTTCTCCATTTTGGAGCTGGCGTCGGGCCAAAATGAGGGGGCGAGCGGGAGCGAACGTCAGGGGTTCTGAGAGAGTAGTCAATGGCAGAGGCCAAGTGTGGGTGTGGCTGTGAATGCGTTGCCATGGGAGGGTGAGGACCAGCAGTAGCTTGTAGTGCTGGCGTCCTTGGTGTGGGAGCAATCCCTGGACGTTTTCCATTTTGGAGCTGGCGTCGGGCCAAAATGATTTGGCGAGTCGGAGTGAACGTCGTGGGTTTTGAGAGAGTAGTCAGTGGCAGAGGCCCCGTGTTGGTGTGGCTGTGAATGCGTTGCCATGGGAGGGTGAGGACCAGCAGTAGCTTGTAGTGCTGGCATCCCTGGTGTGGGAGCAATCCCTGGACGTTTTCCATTTTGGAGCTGGCGTCGGGCCAAAATGAGGGGGCGAGCGGGAGCGAACGTCGGGGGTTCTGAGAGAGTAGTCAGTGGCAGAGGCCCAGTGTTGGTGTGACGGTGAATGCGTTGCCATGGGAGGGTGAGGACCAGCAGTAGCTTGTAGTGCTGGCGTCCTTGGTGTGGGAGCAATCCCTGGAGGTTTTCCATTTTGGAGCTGGCGTCGGGCCAAAATGAGGGGGCGAGCGGGAGCGAACGTCGGGGGTTTTGAGAGAGTAGTCAATGGCAGAGGCCCAGTGTTGGTGTGGCTGTGAATGCGTTGCCATGGGAGGGTGAGGACCAGCAGTAGCTTGTAGTGCTGGCGTCCTTGGTGTGGGAGCAATCCTTAGACGTCTTCCATTTTGGAGCTGGCGTCGGGCCAAAATGATTTGGCGAGCGGGAGCGAACGTCGGGGGTTTTGAGAGAGTAGTCAATGGCAGAGGCCCAGTGTTGGTGTGGCTGTGAATGCGTTGCCATGGGAGGGTGAGGACCAGCAGTAGCTTGTAGTGCTGGCGTCCCTGGTGTGGGAGCAATCCTTAGACGTTCTCCATTTTGGAGCTGGCGTCGGGCCAAAATGAGGGGGCGAGCGTGAGCGAACGTCAGGGGTTCTGAGAGAGTAGTCAATGGCAGAGGCCCAGTGTTGGTGTGGCTGTGAATGCGTTGCCATGGGAGGGTGAGGACCAGCAGTAGCTTGTAGTGCTGGCGTCCCTGGCGTGGGAGCAATCCTTAGACGTTCTCCATTTTGGAGCTGGCGTCGGGCCAAAATGAGGGGGCGAGCGGGAGCGAACGTCAGGGGTTCTGAGAGAGTAGTCAATGGCAGAGGCCAAGTGTGGGTGTGGCTGTGAATGCATTGCCATGGGAGGGTGAGGACCAGCAGTAGCTTGTAGTGCTGGCGTCCTTGGTGTGGGAGCAATCCCTGGGCTTTTTCCATTTTGGAGCTGGCGTCGGGCCAAAATGATTTGGCGAGCGGGAGCGAACGTCGGGGGTTTTGAGAGAGTAGTCAATGGCAGAGGCCCAGTGTTGGTGTGGCTGTGAATGCGTTGCCATGGGAGGGTGAGGAGCAGCAGTAGCTTGTAGTGCTGGCGTCCTTGGTGTGGGAGCAATCCCTGGACGTTTTCCATTTTGGAGCTGGCGTCGGGCCAAAATGAGGGGGCGAGCAGGAGCGAACGTCGGGGGTTCTGAGAGAGTAGTCAATGGCAGAGGCCCCGTGTTGGTGTGGCTGTGAATGCGTTGCCATGGGAGGGTGAGGACCAGCAGTAGCTTGTAGTGCTGGCATCCTTGGCTTGGGAGCAATCCCTGGACGTTTTCCATTTTGGAGCTGGCGTCGGGCCAAAATGATTTGGCGAGCGGGAGCGAACGTCGGGGGTTTTGAGAGAGTAGTCAATGGCAGAGGCCCCGTGTTGGTGTGGCTGTGAATGCGTTGCCATGGGAGGGTGAGGAGCAGCAGTAGCTTGTAGTGCTGGCGTCCTTGGTGTGGGAGCAATCCCTGGACGTTTTCCATTTTGGAGCTGGCATCGGGCCAAAATGATTTGGCGAGTCGGAGTGAACGTCGGGGGTTTTGAGAGAGTAGTCAGTGGCAGAGGCCCCGTGTTGGTGTGGCTGTGAATGCGTTGCCATGGGAGGGTGAGGACCAGCAGTAGCTTGTAGTGCTGGCATCCTTGGCTTGGGAGCAATCCCTGGACGTTTTCCATTTTGGAGCTGGCGTCGGGCCAAAATGAGGGGGCGAGCGGGAGCGAACGTCGGGGGTTTTGAGAGAGTAGTCAATGGCAGAGGCCCAGTGTTGGTGTGGCTGTGAATGCGTTGCCATGGGAGGGTGAGGAGCAGCAGTAGCTTGTAGTGCTGGCGTCCTTGGCTTGGGAGCAATCCTTAGACGTTTTCCATTTTGGAGCTGGCATCAGGCCAAAATGATTTGGCAAGCGGGAGCGAACATCGTGGGTTTTGAGAGAGTAGTCAGTGGCAGAGGCCCAGTGTTGGTGTGGCTGTGAATGCGTTGCCATGGGAGGGTGAGGACCAGCAGTAGCTTGTAGTGCTGGCGTCCTTGGTGTGGGAGCAATCCTTAGACGTCTTCCATTTTGGAGCTGGCGTCGGGCCAAAATGATTTGGCGAGCGTGAGCGAACGTCGGGGGTTCTGAGAGAGTAGTCAGTGGCAGAGACCCAGTGTTGGTGTGGCGGTGAATGCGTTGCCATGGGAGGGTGAGGACCAGCAGTAGCTTGTAGTGCTGGCGTCCTTGGTGTGGGAGCAATCCCTGGACGTTTTCCATTTTGGAGCTGGCGTCGGGCCAAAATGAGGGGGCGAGCGGGAGCGAACGTCGGGGGTTTTGAGAGTGTAGTCAATGGCAGAGGCCCCGTGTTGGTGTGGCTGTGAATGCGTTGCCATGGGAGGGTGAGGACCAGCAGTAGCTTGTAGTGCTGGCGTCCTTGGTGTGGGAGCAATCCTTAGACGTTTTCCATTTTGGAGCTGGCGTCGGGCCAAAATGATTTGGCGAGCGGGAGCGAACGTCGGGGGTTTTGAGAGAGTAGTCAATGGCAGAGGCCCAGTGTTGGTGTGGCTGTGAATGCGTTGCCATGGGAGGGTGAGGACCAGCAGTAGCTTGTAGTGCTGGCGTCCCTGGTGTGGGAGCAATCCTTAGACGTTCTCCATTTTGGAGCTGGCGTCGGGCCAAAATGAGGGGGCGAGCGGGAGCGAACGTCAGGGGTTCTGAGAGAGTAGTCAATGGCAGAGGCCAAGTGTGGGTGTGGCTGTGAATGCGTTGCCATGGGAGGGTGAGGACCAGCAGTAGCTTGTAGTGCTGGCGTCCTTGGTGTGGGAGCAATCCCTGGACGTTTTCCATTTTGGAGCTGGCATCGGGCCAAAATGATTTGGCGAGTCGGAGTGAACGTCGTGGGTTTTGAGAGAGTAGTCAGTGGCAGAGGCCCCGTGTTGGTGTGGCTGTGAATGCGTTGCCATGGGAGGGTGAGGACCAGCAGTAGCTTGTAGTGCTGGCATCCCTGGTGTGGGAGCAATCCCTGGACGTTTTCCATTTTGGAGCTGGCGTCGGGCCAAAATGAGGGGGCGAGCGGGAGCGAACGTCAGGGGTTCTGAGAGAGTAGTCAATGGCAGAGGCCCAGTGTTGGTGTGGCTGTGAATGCGTTGCCATGGGAGGGTGAGGACCAGCAGTAGCTTGTAGTGCTGGCGTCCTTGGTGTGGGAGCAATCCTTAGACGTTTTCCATTTTGGAGCTGGCATCGGGCCAAAATGATTTGGCAAGCGGGAGCGAACGTCAGTGGTTTTGAGAGAGTAGTCAGTGGCAGAGGCCCAGTGTTGGTGTGGCTGTGAATGCGTTGCCATGGGAGGGTGAGGACCAGCAGTAGCTTGTAGTGCTGGCGTCCTTGGTGTGGGAGCAATCCTTAGACGTTTTCCATTTTGGAGCTGGCGTCGGGCCAAAATGAGGGGGCGAGCGGGAGCGAACGTCAGGGGTTCTGAGAGAGTAGTCAATGGCAGAGGCCAAGTGTGGGTGTGGCTGTGAATGCATTGCCATGGGAGGGTGAGGACCAGCAGTAGCTTGTAGTGCTGGCGTCCTTGGTGTGGGAGCAATCCCTGGAGGTTTTCCATTTTGGAGCTGGTGTCGGGCCAAAATGAGGGGGCGAGCGGGAGCGAACGTCGGGGGTTTTGAGAGAGTAGTCAATGGCAGAGGCCCAGTGTTGGTGTGGCTGTGAATGCGTTGCCATGGGAGGGTGAGGACCAGCAGTAGCTTGTAGTGCTGGCGTCCCTGGTGTGGGAGCAATCCTTAGACGTTTTCCATTTTGGAGCTGGCATCGGGCCAAAATGATTTGGCGAGCGGGAGCGAACATCGTGGGTTTTGAGAGAGTAGTCAATGGCAGAGGCCCAGTGTTGGTGTGGCTGTGAATGCGTTGCCATGGGAGGGTGAGGACCAGCAGTAGCTTGTAGTGCTGGCGTCCTTGGTGTGGGAGCAATCCCTGGACGTTTTCCATTTTGGAGCTGGCGTCGGGCCAAAATGAGGGGGCGAGCGGGAGCGAATGTCGGGGGTTTTGAGAGAGTAGTCAGTGGCAGAGGCCAAGTGTGGGTGTGGCTGTGAATGCGTTGCCATGGGAGGGTGAGGACCAGCAGTAGCTTGTAGTGCTGGCGTCCTTGGTGTGGGAGCAATCCCCGGACGTTTTCCATTTTGGAGCTGGCGTCGGGCCAAAATGATTTGGCGAGTCGGAGTGAACGTCGGGGGTTTTGAGAGAGTAGTCAGTGGCAGAGGCCCCGTGTTGGTGTGGCGGTGAATGCGTTGCCATGGGAGGGTGAGGACCAGCAGTAGCTTGTAGTGCTGGCATCCTTGGCTTGGGAGCAATCCCTGGACGTTTTCCATTTTGGAGCTGGCGTCGGGCCAAAATGATTTGGCGAGCGGGAGCGAACGTCGGGGCTTTTGAGAGAGTAGTCAATGGCAGAGGCCCAGTGTTGGTGTGGCTGTGAATGCGTTGCCATGGGAGGGTGAGGACCAGCAGTAGCTTGTAGTGCTGGCGTCCTTGGTGTGGGAGCAATCCTTAGACGTTTTCCATTTTGGAGCTGGCGTCGGGCCAAAATGATTTGGCGAGCGGGAGCGAACGTCGGGGGTTCTGAGAGAGTAGTCAATGGCAGAGGCCCCGTGTTGGTGTGGCGGTGAATGCGTTGCCATGGGAGGGTGAGGAGCAGCAGTAGCTTGTAGTGCTGGCGTCCTTGGTGTGGGAGCAATCCCTGGACGTTTTCCATTTTGGAGCTGGCGTCGGGCCAAAATGAGGGGGCGAGCGGGAGCGAACGTCGGGGGTTTTGAGAGAGTAGTCAATGGCAGAGGCCCAGTGTTGGTGTGGCTGTGAATGCGTTGCCATGGGAGGGTGAGGACCAGCAGTAGCTTGTAGTGCTGGCGTCCTTGGTGTGGGAGCAATCCTTAGACGTTTTCCATTTTGGAGCTGGCGTCGGGCCAAAATGATTTGGCGAGCGGGAGCGAACGTCGGGGGTTTTGAGAGAGTAGTCAATGGCAGAGGCCAAGTGTGGGTGTGGCTGTGAATGCGTTGCCATGGGAGGGTGAGGACCAGCAGTAGCTTGTAGTGCTGGCGTCCCTGGTGTGGGAGCAATCTCTGGACGTTTTCCATTTTGGAGCTGGCGTCGGGCCAAAATGATTTGGCAAGCGGGAGCGAACATCGTGGGTTTTGAGAGAGTAGTCAGTGGCAGAGGCCCAGTGTTGGTGTGGCTGTGAATGCGTTGCCATGGGAGGGTGAGGACCAGCAGTAGCTTGTAGTGCTGGCGTCCTTGGTGTGGGAGCAATCCTTAGACGTTTTCCATTTTGGAGCTGGCGTCGGGCCAAAATGATTTGGCGAGCGTGAGCGAACGTCGGGGGTTCTGAGAGAGTAGTCAGTGGCAGAGGCCCAGTGTTGGTGTGGCTGTGAATGCGTTGCCATGGGAGGGTGAGGAGCAGCAGTAGCTTGTAGTGCTGGCGTCCTTGGTGTGGGAGCAATCCCTGGACGTTTTCCATTTTGGAGCTGGCGTCGGGCCAAAATGATTTGGCGAGCGGGAGCGAACGTCGGGGGTTCTGAGAGAGTAGTCAATGGCAGAGGCCCCGTGTTGGTGTGGCGGTGAATGCGTTGCCATGGGAGGGTGAGGACCAGCAGTAGCTTGTAGTGCTGGCGTCCTTGGTGTGGGAGCAATCTCTGGACGTTTTCCATTTTGGAGCTGGCGTCGGGCCAAAATGAGGGGGCGAGCGGGAGCGAACGTCGTGGGTTTTGAGAGAGTAGTCAATGGCAGAGGCCCAGTGTTGGTGTGGCTGTGAATGCGTTGCCATGGGAGGGTGAGGACCAGCAGTAGCTTGTAGTGCTGGCGTCCTTGGTGTGGGAGCAATCCTTAGACGTTTTCCATTTTGGAGCTGGCGTCGGGCCAAAATGATTTGGCGAGCGGGAGCGAACGTCGGGGGTTTTGAGAGAGTAGTCAATGGCAGAGGCCCAGTGTTGGTGTGGCTGTGAATGCGTTGCCATGGGAGGGTGAGGACCAGCAGTAGCTTGTAGTGCTGGCGTCCTTGGTGTGGGAGCAATCCCCGGACGTTTTCCATTTTGGAGCTGGCGTCGGGCCAAAATGAGGGGGCGAGCGGGAGCGAACGTCGGGGGTTTTGAGAGAGTAGTCAATGGCAGAGGCCAAGTGTTGGTGTGGCTGTGAATGCGTTGCCATGGGAGGGTGAGGACCAGCAGTAGCTTGTAGTGCTGGCGTCCTTGGTGTGGGAGCAATCCCTGGACGTTTTCCATTTTGGAGCTGGCGTCGGGCCAAAATGAGTTGGCGAGCGGGAGCGAACGTCGTGGGTTTTGAGAGAGTAGTCAGTGGCAGAGGCCCAGTGTTGGTGTGGCTGTGAATGCGTTGCCATGGGAGGGTGAGGACCAGCAGTAGCTTGTAGTGCTGGCGTCCTTGGTGTGGGAGCAATCCCTGGACGTTTTCCATTTTGGAGCTGGCGTCGGGCCAAAATGAGGGGGCGAGCGGGAGCGAACGTCGGGGGTTTTGAGAGAGTAGTCAGTGGCAGAGGCCCAGTGTTGGTGTGGCTGTGAATGCGTTGCCATGGGAGGGTGAGGAGCAGCAGTAGCTTGTAGTGCTGGCGTCCTTGGTGTGGGAGCAATCCCTGGACGTTTTCCATTTTGGAGCTGGCGTCGGGCCAAAATGAGTTGGCGAGCGGGAGCGAACGTCGGGGGTTTTGAGAGTGTAGTCAGTGGCAGAGGCCCCGTGTTGGTGTGGCTGTGAATGCGTTGCCGTGGGAGGGTGAGGACCAGCAGTAGCTTGTAGTGCTGGCGTCCTTGGCTTGGGAGCAATCCCTGGGCTTTTTCCATTTTGGAGCTGGCGTCGGGCCAAAATGAGTTGGCGAGCGGGAGCGAACGTCGGGGGTTTTGAGAGAGTAGTCAATGGCAGAGGCCCAGTGTTGGTGTGGCTGTGAATGCGTTGCCATGGGAGGGTGAGGACCAGCAGTAGCTTGTAGTGCTGGCGTCCCTGGTGTGGGAGCAATCCTTAGACGTTTTCCATTTTGGAGCTGGCGTCGGGCCAAAATGATTTGGCGAGCGGGAGCGAACGTCAGGGGTTCTGAGAGAGTAGTCAATGGCAGAGGCCCAGTGTTGGTGTGGCTGTGAATGCATTGCCATGGGAGGGTGAGGACCAGCAGTAGCTTGTAGTGCTGGCGTCCTTGGTGTGGGAGCAATCCCTGGACGTTTTCCATTTTGGAGCTGGCGTCGGGCCAAAATGAGGGGGCGAGCGGGAGCGAACGTCGGGGGTTTTGAGAGAGTAGTCAATGGCAGAGGCCAAGTGTGGGTGTGGCTGTGAATGCGTTGCCATGGGAGGGTGAGGACCAGCAGTAGCTTGTAGTGCTGGCGTCCTTGGTGTGGGAGCAATCCCCGGACGTTTTCCATTTTGGAGCTGGCGTCGGGCCAAAATGAGGGGGCGAGCGGGAGCGAACGTCAGGGGTTTTGAGAGAGTAGTCAATGGCAGAGGCCCAGTGTTGGTGTGGCGGTGAATGCGTTGCCATGGGAGGGTGAGGACCAGCAGTAGCTTGTAGTGCTGGCGTCCTTGGTGTGGGAGCAATCCCTGGACGTTTTCCATTTTGGAGCTGGCGTCGGGCCAAAATGAGGGGGCGAGTGGGAGAGAACGTCGTGGGTTTTGAGAGAGTAGTCAGTGGCAGAGGCCCCGTGTTGGTGTGGCTGTGAATGCGTTGCCATGGGAGGGTGAGGACCAGCAGTAGCTTGTAGTGCTGGCGTCCTTGGTGTGGGAGCAATCCCTGGACGTTTTCCATTTTGGAGCTGGCGTCGGGCCAAAATGATTTGGCGAGCGGGAGCGAACGTCGGGGGTTCTGAGAGAGTAGTCAATGGCAGAGGCCCAGTGTTGGTGTGGCTGTGAATGCATTGCCATGGGAGGGTGAGGACCAGCAGTAGCTTGTAGTGCTGGCGTCCTTGGTGTGGGAGCAATCCCTGGACGTTTTCCATTTTGGAGCTGGCGTCGGGCCAAAATGAGGGGGCGAGCGGGAGCGAACGTCGGGGGTTTTGAGAGAGTTGTCAATGGCAGAGGCCCCGTGTTGGTGTGGCTGTGAACGCGTTGCCATGGGAGGGTGAGGAGCAGCAGTAGCTTGTAGTGCTGGCGTCCTTGGCTTGGGAGCAATCCCTGGGCTTTTTCCATTTTGGAGCTGGCGTCGGGCCAAAATGAGGGGGCGAGCGGGAGCGAATGTCGTGGGTTTTGAGAGAGTAGTCAATGGCAGAGGCCCAGTGTTGGTGTGGCTGTGAATGCGTTGCCATGGGAGGGTGAGGACCAGCAGTAGCTTGTAGTGCTGGCGTCCTTGGTGTGGGAGCAATCCCTGGACGTTTTCCATTTTGGAGCTGGCGTCGGGCCAAAATGAGGGGGCGAGCGGGAGCGAACGTCAGGGGTTCTGAGAGAGTAGTCAATGGCAGAGGCCAAGTGTGGGTGTGGCTGTGAATGCATTGCCATGGGAGGGTGAGGACCAGCAGTAGCTTGTAGTGCTGGCGTCCTTGGTGTGGGAGCAATCCCTGGACGTTTTCCATTTTGGAGCTGGCGTCGGGCCAAAATGAGGGGGCGAGCGGGAGAGAACGTCGTGGGTTTTGAGAGAGTAGTCAATGGCAGAGGCCCAGTGTTGGTGTGGCTGTGAATGCGTTGCCATGGGAGGGTGAGGACCAGCAGTAGCTTGTAGTGCTGGCGTCCTTGGTGTGGGAGCAATCTCTGGACGTTTTCCATTTTGGAGCTGGCGTTGGGCCAAAATGAGGGGGCGAGCGGGAGCGAACGTCGGGGGTTTTGAGAGAGTAGTCAATGGCAGAGGCCCAGTGTTAGTGTGGCTGTGAATGCATTGCCATGGGAGGGTGAGGAGCAGCAGTAGCTTGTAGTGCTGGCGTCCTTGGTGTGGGAGCAATCCCTGGACGTTTTCCATTTTGGAGCTGGCGTCGGGCCAAAATGAGGGGGCGAGCGGGAGCGAACGTCGTGGGTTCTGAGAGAGTAGTCAGTGGCAGAGGCCCAGTGTTGGTGTGGCTGTGAATGCGTTGCCATGGGAGGGTGAGGACCAGCAGTAGCTTGTAGTGCTGGCGTCCTTGGTGTGGGAGCAATCCCTGGACATTTTCCATTTTGGAGCTGGCGTCGGGCCAAAATGAGGGGGCGAGCGGGAGCGAACGTCAGGGGTTCTGAGAGAGTAGTCAATGGCAGAGGCCAAGTGTGGGTGTGGCTGTGAATGCATTGCCATGGGAGGGTGAGGACCAGCAGTAGCTTGTAGTGCTGGCGTCCTTGGTGTGGGAGCAATCCCTGGACGTTTTCCATTTTGGAGCTGGCGTCGGGCCAAAATGAGGGGGCGAGCGGGAGCGAACGTCGGGGGTTTTGAGAGAGTAGTCAATGGCAGAGGCCCAGTGTTGGTGTGGCTGTGAATGCGTTGCCATGGGAGGGTGAGGACCAGCAGTAGCTTGTAGTGCTGGCGTCCTTGGTGTGGGAGCAATCCCTGGACGTTTTCCATTTTGGAGCTGGCGTCGGGCCAAAATGAGGGGGCGAGCGGGAGAGAACGTCGTGGGTTTTGAGAGAGTAGTCAGTGGCAGAGGCCCAGTGTTGGTGTGGCTGTGAATGCATTGCCATGGGAGGGTGAGGACCAGCAGTAGCTTGTAGTGCTGGCGTCCCTGGTGTGGGAGCAATCCCTGGACGTTTTCAGTTTTGGAGATGGCGTCGGGCCAAAATGATTTGGCGAGCGGGAGTGAACGTCACGGGTTCTGAGAGAGTAGTCAATGGCAGAGGCCCAGTGTTGGTGTGGCTGTGAATGCGTTGCCATGGGAGGGTGAGGAGCAGCAGTAGCTTGTAGTGCTGGCGTCCTTGGTGTGGGAGCAATCCCTGGACGTTTTCCATTTTGGAGCTGGCGTCGGGCCAAAATGAGGGGGCGAGCGGGAGCGAACGTCACGGGTTCTGAGAGAGTAGTGAATGGCAGAGGCCCAGTGTTGGTGTGGCTGTGAATGCGTTGCCATGGGAGGGTGAGGACCAGCAGTAGCTTGTAGTGCTGGCGTCCTTGGTGTGGGAGCAATCCCTGGACGTTTTCCATTTTGGAGCTGGCGTCGGGCCAAAATGATTTGGCGAGCGGGAGCGAACGTCAAGGGTTCTGAGAGAGTAGTCAATGGCAGAGGCCAAGTGTTGGTGTGGCTGTGAATGCGTTGCCATGGGAGGGTGAGGACCAGCAGTAGCTTGTAGTGCTGGCGTCCTTGGTGTGGGAGCAATCCTTGGACGTTTTCAGTTTTGGAGCTGGCGTTTGGCCAAAATGATTTGGCGAGCGGGAGCGAACGTCGGGGGTTTTGAGAGAGTAGTCAATGGCAGAGCCCCCGTGTTGGTGTGGCTGTGAATGCATTGCCATGGGAGGGTGAGGACCAGCAGTAGCTTGTAGTGCTGGCGTCCCTGGTGTGGGAGCAATCCCTGGACGTTTTCAGTTTTGGAGCTGGCGTCGGGCCAAAATGATGGGGCGAGCGGGAGCGAACGTCGGGGGTTCTGAGAGAGTAGTCAATGGCAGAGGCCCAGTGTTGGTGTGGCTGTGAATGCGTTGCCATGGGAGGGTGAGGACCAGCAGTAGCTTGTAGTGCTGGCGTCCTGGTGTGGGAGCAATCCTTAGACGTTTTCCATTTTGGAGCTGGCGTCGGGCCAAAATGAGGGGGCGAGCGGGAGCGAACGTCAGGGGTTCTGAGAGAGTAGTCAATGGCAGAGGCCAAGTGTGGGTGTGGCTGTGAATGCATTGCCATGGGAGGGTGAGGACCAGCAGTAGCTTGTAGTGCTGGCGTCCTTGGTGTGGGAGCAATCCCTGGACGTTTTCCATTTTGGAGCTGGCGTCGGGCCAAAATGAGGGGGCGAGCGGGAGAGAACGTCGTGGGTTTTGAGAGAGTAGTCAGTGGCAGAGGCCCCGTGTTGGTGTGGCTGTGAATGCGTTGCCATGGGAGGGTGAGGACCAGCAGTAGCTTGTAGTGCTGGCGTCCTTGGTGTGGGAGCAATCCTTAGACGTTTTCAATTTTGGAGCTGGCATCGGGCCAAAATGAGGGGGCGAGCGGGAGCGAACGTCGTGGGTTTTGAGAGAGTAGTCAATGGCAGAGGCCCAGTGTTGGTGTGGCTGTGAATGCATTGCCATGGGAGGGTGAGGACCAGCAGTAGCTTGTAGTGCTGGCGTCCCTGGTGTGGGAGCAATCCCTGGACGTTTTCAGTTTTGGAGCTGGCGTCGGGCCAAAATGAGGGGGCGAGCGGGAGCGAACGTCACGGGTTCTGAGAGAGTAGTCAATGGCAGAGGCCCAGTGTTGGTGTGGCTGTGAATGCGTTGCCATGGGAGGGTGAGGACCAGCAGTAGCTTGTAGTGCTGGCGTCCTTGGTGTGGGAGCAATCCCTGGACGTTTTCCATTTTGGAGCTGGCGTCGGGCCAAAATGAGGGGGCGAGCGGGAGCGAACGTCACGGGTTCTGAGAGAGTAGTCAATGGCAGAGGCCCAGTGTTGGTGTGGCTGTGAATGCATTGCCATAGGAGGGTGAGGACCAGCAGTAGCTTGTAGTGCTGGCGTCCTTGGTGTGGGAGCAATCCCTGGACGTTTTCCATTTTGGAGCTGGCGTCGGGCCAAAATGAGGGGGCGAGCGGGAGTGAACGTCGGGGGTTCTGAGAGTGTAGTCAATGGCAGAGGCCAAGTGTTGGTGTGGCTGTGAATGCATTGCCATGGGAGGGTGAGGACCAGCAGTAGCTTGTAGTGCTGGCGTCCCTGGTGTGGGAGCAATCCCTGGACGTTTTCAGTTTTGGAGCTGGCGTCGGGCCAAAATGATGGGGCGAGCGGGAGCGAACGTCGGGGGTTCTGAGAGAGTAGTCAATGGCAGAGGCCCAGTGTTGGTGTGGCTGTGAATGCGTTGCCATGGGAGGGTGAGGACCAGCAGTAGCTTGTAGTGCTGGCGTCCTGGTGTGGGAGCAATCCTTAGACGTTTTCCATTTTGGAGCTGGCGTCGGGCCAAAATGAGGGGGCGAGCGGGAGCGAACGTCAGGGGTTCTGAGAGAGTAGTCAATGGCAGAGGCCAAGTGTGGGTGTGGCTGTGAATGCATTGCCATGGGAGGGTGAGGACCAGCAGTAGCTTGTAGTGCTGGCGTCCTTGGTGTGGGAGCAATCCCTGGACGTTTTCCATTTTGGAGCTGGCGTCGGGCCAAAATGATTTGGCGAGCGGGAGCGAACGTCGTGGGTTTTGAGAGAGTAGTCAATGGCAGAGGCCCAGTGTTGGTGTGGCTGTGAATGCGTTGCCATGGGAGGGTGAGGAGCAGCAGTAGCTTGTAGTGCTGGCGTCCTTGGCTTGGGAGCAATCCCTGGACGTTTTCCATTTTGGAGCTGGCGTCGGGCCAAAATGAGGGGGCGAGCAGGAGCGAACGTCGTGGGTTTTGAGAGAATAGTCAGTGGCAGAGGCCCCGTGTTGGTGTGGCTGTGAATGCGTTGCCATGGGAGGGTGAGGACCAGCAGTAGCTTGTAGTGCTGGCGTCCTTGGTGTGGGAGCAATCCCTGGACGTTTTCCATTTTGGAGCTGGCGTCGGGCCAAAATGAGGGGGCGAGCGGGAGCGAACGTCACGGGTTCTGAGAGAGTAGTCAATGGCAGAGGCCCAGTGTTGGTGTGGCTGTGAATGCGTTGCCATGGGAGGGTGAGGACCAGCAGTAGCTTGTAGTGCTGGCGTCCTTGGTGTGGGAGCAATCCCTGGACGTTTTCCATTTTGGATCTGGCATCGGGCCAAAATGATTTGGCGAGCGGGAGCGAACGTCGGGGGTTCTGAGAGAGTAGTCAATGGCAGAGGCCCAGTGTTGGTGTGGCTGTGAATGCGTTGCCATGGGAGGGTGAGGACCAGCAGTAGCTTGTAGTGCTGGCGTCCTTGGTGTGGGAGCAATCCCTGGACGTTTTCCATTTTGGAACAGGTGTCAGGCCAAAATGAGGGGGCGAGCGGGAGCGAACGTCGGGGGTTTTGAGAGAGTAGTCAATGGCAGAGGCCCAGTGTTGGTGTGGCTGTGAATGCGTTGCCATGGGAGGGTGAGGACCAGCAGTAGCTTGTAGTGCTGGCGTCCTTGGTGTGGGAGCAATCCCTGGACATTTTCCATTTTGGAGCTGGCGTCAGGCCAAAATGAGGGGGCGAGCGGGAGCGAACGTCATGGGTTTTGAGAGAGTAGTCAATGGCAGAGGCCCAGTGTTGGTGTGGCTGTGAATGCGTTGCCATGGGAGGGTGAGGACCAGCAGTAGCTTGTAGTGCTGGCGTCCTTGGTGTGGGAGCAATCCCTGGACGTTTTCCATTTTGGAGCTGGCGTCGGGCCAAAATGAGGGGGCGAGCGGGAGCGAACGTCGTGGGTTTTGAGAGAGTAGTCAATGGCAGAGGCCCAGTGTTGGTGTGGCTGTGAATGCGTTGCCATGGGAGGGTGAGGACCAGCAGTAGCTTGTAGTGCTGGCGTCCTTGGTGTGGGAGCAATCCCTGGACGTTTTCCATTTTGGAGCTGGCGTCGGGCCAAAATGATTTGGCGAGCAGGAGAGAACGTCGTGGGTTTTGAGAGAGTAGTCAGTGGCAGAGGCCCCGTGTTGGTGTGGCTGTGAATGCGTTGCCATGGGAGGGTGAGGACCAGCAGTAGCTTGTAGTGCTGGCGTCCTTGGTGTGGGAGCAATCCCTGGACGTTTTCCATTTTGGAGCTGGCGTCGGGCCAAAATGATTTGGCGAGCGGGAGCGAACGTCGGTGGTTTTGAGAGAGTAGTCAGTGGCAGAGGCCCAGTGTGGGTGTGGCTGTGAATGCATTGCCATGGGAGGGTGAGGACCAGCAGTAGCTTGTAGTGCTGGCGTCCTTGGTGTGGGAGCAATCCCTGGACGTTTTCCATTTTGGAGCTGGCGTCGGGCCAAAATGATTTGGCGAGCGGGAGCGAACGTCGTGGGTTTTGAGAGAGTAGTCAATGGCAGAGGCCCAGTGTTGGTGTGGCTGTGAATGCGTTGCCATGGGAGGGTGAGGAGCAGCAGTAGCTTGTAGTGCTGGCGTCCTTGGCTTGGGAGCAATCCCTGGACGTTTTCCATTTTGGAGCTGGCGTCGGGCCAAAATGAGGGGGCGAGCAGGAGCGAACGTCGTGGGTTTTGAGAGAGTAGTCAGTGGCAGAGGCCCCGTGTTGGTGTGGCTGTGAATGCGTTGCCATGGGAGGGTGAGGACCAGCAGTAGCTTGTAGTGCTGGCGTCCTTGGTGTGGGAGCAATCCCTGGACGTTTTCCATTTTGGAGCTGGCGTCGGGCCAAAATGAGGGGGCGAGCGGGAGCGAACGTCACGGGTTCTGAGAGAGTAGTCAATGGCAGAGGCCCAGTGTTGGTGTGGCTGTGAATGCGTTGCCATGGGAGGGTGAGGACCAGCAGTAGCTTGTAGTGCTGGCGTCCTTGGTGTGGGAGCAATCCCTGGACGTTTTCCATTTTGGATCTGGCATCGGGCCAAAATGAGGGGGCGAGCGGGAGCGAACGTCGGGGGTTCTGAGAGAGTAGTCAATGGCAGAGGCCCAGTGTTGGTGTGGCTGTGAATGCGTTGCCATGGGAGGGTGAGGACCAGCAGTAGCTTGTAGTGCTGGCGTCCTTGGTGTGGGAGCAATCCCTGGACGTTTTCCATTTTGGAACAGGTGTCAGGCCAAAATGAGGGGGCGAGCGGGAGCGAACGTCGGGGGTTTTGAGAGAGTAGTCAATGGCAGAGGCCCAGTGTTGGTGTGGCTGTGAATGCGTTGCCATGGGAGGGTGAGGACCAGCAGTAGCTTGTAGTGCTGGCGTCCTTGGTGTGGGAGCAATCCCTGGACATTTTCCATTTTGGAGCTGGCGTCAGGCCAAAATGAGGGGGCGAGCGGGAGCGAACGTCATGGGTTTTGAGAGAGTAGTCAATGGCAGAGGCCCAGTGTTGGTGTGGCTGTGAATGCGTTGCCATGGGAGGGTGAGGACCAGCAGTAGCTTGTAGTGCTGGCGTCCTTGGTGTGGGAGCAATCCCTGGACGTTTTCCATTTTGGAGCTGGCGTCGGGCCAAAATGAGGGGGCGAGCGGGAGCGAACGTCGTGGGTTTTGAGAGAGTAGTCAATGGCAGAGGCCCAGTGTTGGTGTGGCTGTGAATGCGTTGCCATGGGAGGGTGAGGACCAGCAGTAGCTTGTAGTGCTGGCGTCCTTGGTGTGGGAGCAATCCCTGGACGTTTTCCATTTTGGAGCTGGCGTCGGGCCAAAATGATTTGGCGAGCAGGAGAGAACGTCGTGGGTTTTGAGAGAGTAGTCAGTGGCAGAGGCCCCGTGTTGGTGTGGCTGTGAATGCGTTGCCATGGGAGGGTGAGGACCAGCAGTAGCTTGTAGTGCTGGCGTCCTTGGTGTGGGAGCAATCCCTGGACGTTTTCCATTTTGGAGCTGGCGTCGGGCCAAAATGATTTGGCGAGCGGGAGCGAACGTCGGTGGTTTTGAGAGAGTAGTCAGTGGCAGAGGCCCAGTGTTGGTGTGGCTGTGAATGCGTTGCCATGGGAGGGTGAGGAGCAGCAGTAGCTTGTAGTGCTGGCGTCCTTGGTGTGGGAGCAATCCCTGGACGTTTTCCATTTTGGAGCTGGCGTCGGGCCAAAATGAGGGGGCGAGCGGGAGCGAACGTCGGGGGTTTTGAGAGAGTAGTCAATGGCAGAGGCCCAGTGTTGGTGTGGCTGTGAATGCGTTGCCATGGGAGGGTGAGGACCAGCAGTAGCTTGTAGTGCTGGCGTCCTTGGCTTGGGAGCAATCCCTGGACGTTTTCCATTCTGGAGCTGGCGTCGGGCCAAAATGAGGGGGCGAGCGGGAGCGAACGTCGTGGGTTCTGAGAGAGTAGTCAGTGGCAGAGGCCCAGTGTTGGTGTGGCTGTGAATGCGTTGCCATGGGAGGGTGAGGACCAGCAGTAGCTTGTAGTGCTGGCGTCCCTGGTGTGGGAGCAATCCTTAGACGTTTTCCATTTTGGAGCTGGCGTCGGGCCAAAATGAGGGGGCGAGCGGGAGCGAACGTCAGGGGTTCTGAGAGAGTAGTCAATGGCAGAGGCCAAGTGTGGGTGTGGATGTGAATGCATTGCCATGGGAGGGTGAGGACCAGCAGTAGCTTGTAGTGCTGGCGTCCTTGGTGTGGGAGCAATCCCTGGACGTTTTCCATTTTGGAGCTGGCGTCGGGCCAAAATGAGGGGGCGAGCGGGAGCGAACGTCGGGGGTTTTGAGAGAGTAGTCAATGGCAGAGGCCCAGTGTTGGTGTGGCTGTGAATGCGTTGCCATGGGAGGGTGAGGACCAGCAGTAGCTTGTAGTGCTGGCGTCCTTGGTGTGGGAGCAATCCCTGGACGTTTTCCATTTTGGAGCTGGCGTCGGGCCAAAATGAGGGGGCGAGCGGGAGCGAACGTCGGGGCTTTTGAGAGAGTAGTCAGTGGCAGAGGCCCAGTGTTGGTGTGGCTGTGAATGCGTTGCCATGGGAGGGTGAGGACCAGCAGTAGCTTGTAGTGCTGGCGTCCTTGGTGTGGGAGCAATCCTTAGACGTTTTCAATTTTGGAGCTGGCATCGGGCCAAAATGAGGGGGCGAGCGGGAGCGAACGTCGGGGGTTTTGAGAGAGTAGTCAATGGCAGAGGCCCCGTGTTGGTGTGGCTGTGAATGCATTGCCATGGGAGGGTGAGGACCAGCAGTAGCTTGTAGTGCTGGCGTCCCTGGTGTGGGAGCAATCCCTGGACGTTTTCAGTTTTGGAGCTGGCGTCGGGCCAAAATGAGGGGGCGAGCGGGAGCGAACGTCACGGGTTCTGAGAGAGTAGTCAATGGCAGAGGCCCAGTGTTGGTGTGGCTGTGAATGCGTTGCCATTGGAGGGTGAGGAGCAGCAGTAGCTTGTAGTGCTGGCGTCCTTGGTGTGGGAGCAATCCCTGGACGTTTTCCATTTTGGAGCTGGCGTCGGGCCAAAATGAGGGGGCGAGCGGGAGCGAACGTCACGGGTTCTGAGAGAGTAGTCAATGGCAGAGGCCCAGTGTTGGTGTGGCTGTGAATGCATTGCCATGGGAGGGTGAGGACCAGCAGTAGCTTGTAGTGCTGGCGTCCTTGGTGTGGGAGCAATCCCTGGACGTTTTCCATTTTGGAGCTGGCGTCGGGCCAAAATGATTTGGCGAGCGGGAGCGAACGTCGGGGGTTCTGAGAGTGTAGTCAATGGCAGAGGCCAAGTGTTGGTGTGGCTGTGAATGCGTTGCCATGGGAGGGTGAGGACCAGCAGTAGCTTGTAGTGCTGGCGTCCTTGGTGTGGGAGCAATCCCCGGACTTTTTCAGTTTTGGAGCTGGCGTTTGGCCAAAATGATTTGGCGAGCGGGAGCGAACGTCGTGGGTTTTGAGAGAGTAGTCAATGGCAGAGGCCCCGTGTTGGTGTGGCTGTGAATGCATTGCCATGGGAGGGTGAGGACCAGCAGTAGCTTGTAGTGCTGGCGTCCTTGGTGTGGGAGCAATCCCTGGACGTTTTCCATTTTGGAGCTGGCGTCGGGCCAAAATGAGTTGGCGAGCGGGAGCGAACTTTGGGGGTTTTGAGAGAGTAGTCAATGGCAGAGGCCCAGTGTTGGTGTGGCTGTGAATGCGTTGCCATGGGAGGGTGAGGACCAGCAGTAGCTTGTAGTGCTGGCGTCCCTGGTGTGGGAGCAATCCCTGGACGTTTTCAGTTTTGGAGCTGGCGTCGGGCCAAAATGAGGGGGCGAGCGGGAGCGAACGTCGGGGGTTCTGAGAGAGTAGTCAATGGCAGAGGCCCAGTGTTGGTGTGGCTGTGAATGCGTTGCCATGGGAGGGTGAGGACCAGCAGTAGCTTGTAGTGCTGGCGTCCTGGTGTGGGAGCAATCCTTAGACGTTTTCCATTTTGGAGCTGGCGTCGGGCCAAAATGAGGGGGCGAGCGGGAGCGAACGTCAGGGGTTCTGAGAGAGTAGTCAATGGCAGAGGCCAAGTGTGGGTGTGGCTGTGAATGCATTGCCATGGGAGGGTGAGGACCAGCAGTAGCTTGTAGTGCTGGCGTCCTTGGTGTGGGAGCAATCCCTGGACGTTTTCCATTTTGGAGCTGGCGTCGGGCCAAAATGAGGGGGCGAGCGGGAGCGAACGTCGGGGGTTTTGAGAGAGTAGTCAATGGCAGAGGCCCAGTGTTGGTGTGGCTGTGAATGCGTTGCCATGGGAGGGTGAGGACCAGCAGTAGCTTGTAGTGCTGGCGTCCTTGGTGTGGGAGCAATCCCTGGACGTTTTCCATTTTGGAGCTGGCGTCGGGCCAAAATGAGGGGGCGAGCAGGAGCGAACGTCGTGGGTTTTGAGAGAGTAGTCAGTGGCAGAGGCCCCGTGTTGGTGTGGCTGTGAATGCGTTGCCATGGGAGGGTGAGGACCAGCAGTAGCTTGTAGTGCTGGCGTCCTTGGTGTGGGAGCAATCCCTGGACGTTTTACATTTTGCAGCTGGCGTCGGGCCAAAATGAGGGGGCGAGCGGGAGCGAACGTCGGGGGTTTTGAGAGAGTAGTCAATGGCAGAGGCCCAGTGTTGGTGTGGCTGTGAATGCTTTGCCATGGGAGGGTGAGGACCAGCAGTAGCTTGTAGTGCTGGCGTCCCTGGTGTGGGAGCAATCCCTGGACGTTTTCCATTTTGGAGCTGGCATCGGGCCAAAATAAGTTCGCGAGCGGGAGCGAACTTTGGGGGTTTTGAGAGAGTAGTCAATGGCAGAGGCCCAGTGTTGGTGTGGCTGTGAATGCGTTGCCATGGGAGGGTGAGGACCAGCAGTAGCTTGTAGTGCTGGCGTCCTTGGTGTGGGAGCAATCCCTGGACGTTTTCCATTTTGGAGCTGGCGTCGGGCCAAAATGAGGGGGCGAGCGGGAGTGAACGTCACGGGTTCTGAGAGAGTAGTCAATGGTAGAGGCCCAGTGTTGGTGTGGCTGTGAATGCGTTGCCATGGGAGGGTGAGGACCAGCAGTAGCTTGTAGTGCTGGCGTCCTTGGTGTGGGAGCAATCCCTGGACGTTTTCCATTTTGGAGCTGGCGTCGGGCCAAAATGAGGGGGCGAGCGGGAGCGAACGTCGTGGGTTTTGAGAGAGTAGTCAATGGCAGAGGCCCAGTGTTGGTGTGGCTGTGAATGCGTTGCCATGGGAGGGTGAGGACCAGCAGTAGCTTGTAGTGCTGGCGTCCTTGGTGTGGGAGCAATCCCTGGACGTTTTACATTTTGGAGCTGGCGTCGGGCCAAAATGAGGGGGCGAGCGGGAGCGAACGTCGGGGGTTTTGAGAGAGTAGTCAATGGCAGAGGCCCAGTGTTGGTGTGGCTGTGAATGCGTTGCCATGGGAGGGTGAGGACCAGCAGTAGCTTGTAGTGCTGGCGTCCTTGGTGTGGGAGCAATCCCTGGACGTTTTCCATTTTGGATCTGGCATCGGGCCAAAATGAGGGGGCGAGCGGGAGCGAACGTCGGGGGTTCTGAGAGAGTAGTCAATGGCAGAGGCCCCGTGTTGGTGTGGCTGTGAATGCGTTGCCATGGGAGGGTGAGGACCAGCAGTAGGTTGTAGTGCTGGCGTCCTTGGTGTGGGAGCAATCCCTGGACGTTTTCCATTTTGGAACAGGTGTCAGGCCAAAATGAGGGGGCGAGCGGGAGCGAATGTCAGGGGTTTTGAGAGAGTAGTCAAGGGCAGAGGCCCAGTGTTGGTGTGGCTGTGAATGCGTTGCCATGGGAGGGTGAGGACCAGAAGTGGCTTGTAGTGCTGGCGTCCTTGGTGTGGGAGCAATCCCTGGACGTTTTCCATTTTGGAGCTGGCGTCAGGCCAAAATGAGGGGGCGAGCGGGAGCGAACGTCATGGGTTTTGAGAGAGTAGTCAATGGCAGAGGCCCAGTGTTGGTGTGGCTGTGAATGCGTTGCCATGGGAGGGTGAGGACCAGCAGTAGCTTGTAGTGCTGGCGTCCTTGGTGTGGGAGCAATCCCTGGACGTTTTCCATTTTGCAGCTGGCGTCGGGCCAAAATGAGTTGGCGAGCGGGAGCGAACGTCGTGGGTTTTGAGAGAGTAGTCAATGGCAGAGGCCCCGTGTTGGTGTGGCTGTGAATGCGTTGCCATGGGAGGGTGATGACCAGCAGTAGCTTGTAGTGCTGGCGTCCTTGGTGTGAGAGCAATCCCTGGACGTTTTCCATTTTGGAGCTGGCGTCGGGCCAAAATGATTTGGCGAGCAGGAGAGAACGTCGTGGGTTTTGAGAGAGTAGTCAGTGGCAGAGGCCCCATGTTGGTGTGGCTGTGAATGCGTTGCCATGGGAGGGTGAGGACCAGCAGTAGCTTGTAGTGCTGGCGTCCTTGGTGTGGGAGCAATCCCTGGACGTTTTCCATTTTGGAGCTGGCGTCGGGCCAAAATGAGGGGGCGAGCGGGAGCGAACGTCGTGGGTTTTGAGAGAGTAGTCAGTGGCAGAGGCCCAGTGTTGGTGTGGCTGTGAATGCGTTGCCATGGGAGGGTGAGGACCAGCAGTAGCTTGTAGTGCTGGCGTCCTTGGCTTGGGAGCAATCCCTGGACGTTTTCCATTTTGGAGCTGGCGTCGGGCCAAAATGATTTGGCGAGCGGGAGCGAACGTCGGGGGTTTTGAGAGAGTAGTCAATGGCAGAGGCCCAGTGTTGGTGTGGCTGTGAATGCGTTGCCATTGGAGGGTGAGGAGCAGCAGTAGCTTGTAGTGCTGGCGTCCTTGGTGTGGGAGCAATCCCTGGACGTTTTCAGTTTTGGAGCTGGCGTCGGGCCAAAATGAGTTGGCGAGCGGGAGCGAACGTCGTGGGTTCTGAGAGAGTAGTCAATGGCAGAGGCCCAGTGTTGGTGTGGCTGTGAATGCGTTGCCATGGGAGGGTGAGGACCAGCAGTAGCTTGTAGTGCTGGCGTCCTTGGTGTGGGAGCACTCCCTGGACGTTTTCCATTTTGGAGCTGGCGTCGGGCCAAAATGAGGGGGCGAGCGGGAGCGAACGTCACGGGTTCTGAGAGAGTAGTCAATGGCAGAGGCCCAGTGTTGGTGTGGCTGTGAATGCGTTGCCATGGGAGGGTGAGGACCAGCAGTAGCTTGTAGTGCTGGCGTCCTTGGTGTGGGAGCAATCCCTGGACCTTTTCCATTTTGGAGCTGGCGTCGGGCCAAAATGAGGGGGCGAGCGTGAGCGAACGTCGGGGCTTTTGAGAGAATAGTCAATGGCAGAGGCCCAGTGTTGGTGTGGCTGTGAATGCGTTGCCATGGGAGGGTGAGGAGCAGCAGTAGCTTGTAGTGCTGGCGTCCTTGGTGTGGGAGCAACCCCTGGACGTTTTCCATTTTGGAGCTGGCGTCGGGCCAAAATGAGTTGGCGAGCGGGAGCGAACGTCGGGGGTTTTGAGAGAGTAGTCAGTGGCAGAGGCCCCGTGTTGGTGTGGCTGTGAATGCGTTGCCATGGGAGGGTGAGGACCAGCAGTAGCTTGTAGTGCTGGCGTCCTTGGTGTGGGAGCAATCCCTGGACGTTTTCCATTTTGGAGCTGGTGTCAGGCCAAAATGAGGGGGCGAGCGGGAGCGAACGTCGTGGGTTTTGAGAGAGTAGTCAATGGCAGAGGCCCCGTGTTGGTGTGGCTGTGAATGCGTTGCCATGGGAGGGTGATGACCAGCAGTAGCTTGTAGTGCTGGCGTCCTTGGTGTGGGAGCAATCCCTGGACGTTTTCCATTTTGGAGCTGGCGTCGGGCCAAAATGAGGGGGCGAGCGGGAGCGAACGTCGTGGGTTTTGAGAGAGTAGTCAATGGCAGAGGCCCAGTGTTGGTGTGGCTGTGAATGCGTTGCCATGGGAGGGTGAGGACCAGCAGTAGCTTGTAGTGCTGGCGTCCTTGGTGTGGGAGCAATCCCTGGACGTTTTACATTTTGGAGCTGGCGTCGGGCCAAAATGAGGGGGCGAGCGGGAGCGAACGTCGGGGGTTTTGAGAGAGTAGTCAATGGCAGAGGCCCAGTGTTGGTGTGGCTGTGAATGCGTTGCCATGGGAGGGTGAGGACCAGCAGTAGCTTGTAGTGCTGGCGTCCTTGGTGTGGGAGCAATCCCTGGACGTTTTCCATTTTGGATCTGGCATCGGGCCAAAATGAGGGGGCGAGCGGGAGCGAACGTCGGGGGTTCTGAGAGAGTAGTCAATGGCAGAGGCCCCGTGTTGGTGTGGCTGTGAATGCGTTGCCATGGGAGGGTGAGGACCAGCAGTAGGTTGTAGTGCTGGCGTCCTTGGTGTGGGAGCAATCCCTGGACGTTTTCCATTTTGGAACAGGTGTCAGGCCAAAATGAGGGGGCGAGCGGGAGCGAATGTCAGGGGTTTTGAGAGAGTAGTCAAGGGCAGAGGCCCAGTGTTGGTGTGGCTGTGAATGCGTTGCCATGGGAGGGTGAGGACCAGAAGTGGCTTGTAGTGCTGGCGTCCTTGGTGTGGGAGCAATCCCTGGACGTTTTCCATTTTGGAGCTGGCGTCAGGCCAAAATGAGGGGGCGAGCGGGAGCGAACGTCATGGGTTTTGAGAGAGTAGTCAATGGCAGAGGCCCAGTGTTGGTGTGGCTGTGAATGCGTTGCCATGGGAGGGTGAGGACCAGCAGTAGCTTGTAGTGCTGGCGTCCTTGGTGTGGGAGCAATCCCTGGACGTTTTCCATTTTGCAGCTGGCGTCGGGCCAAAATGAGTTGGCGAGCGGGAGCGAACGTCGTGGGTTTTGAGAGAGTAGTCAATGGCAGAGGCCCCGTGTTGGTGTGGCTGTGAATGCGTTGCCATGGGAGGGTGATGACCAGCAGTAGCTTGTAGTGCTGGCGTCCTTGGTGTGGGAGCAATCCCTGGACGTTTTCCATTTTGGAGCTGGCGTCGGGCCAAAATGATTTGGCGAGCAGGAGAGAACGTCGTGGGTTTTGAGAGAGTAGTCAGTGGCAGAGGCCCCATGTTGGTGTGGCTGTGAATGCGTTGCCATGGGAGGGTGAGGACCAGCAGTAGCTTGTAGTGCTGGCGTCCTTGGTGTGGGAGCAATCCCTGGACGTTTTCCATTTTGGAGCTGGCGTCGGGCCAAAATGAGGGGGCGAGCGGGAGCGAACGTCGTGGGTTTTGAGAGAGTAGTCAGTGGCAGAGGCCCAGTGTTGGTGTGGCTGTGAATGCGTTGCCATGGGAGGGTGAGGACCAGCAGTAGCTTGTAGTGCTGGCGTCCTTGGCTTGGGAGCAATCCCTGGACGTTTTCCATTTTGGAGCTGGCGTCGGGCCAAAATGATTTGGCGAGCGGGAGCGAACGTCGGGGGTTTTGAGAGAGTAGTCAATGGCAGAGGCCCAGTGTTGGTGTGGCTGTGAATGCGTTGCCATGGGAGGGTGAGGAGCAGCAGTAGCTTGTAGTGCTGGCGTCCTTGGTGTGGGAGCAATCCCTGGACGTTTTCAGTTTTGGAGCTGGCGTCGGGCCAAAATGATTTGGCGAGCGGGAGCGAACGTCGTGGGTTCTGAGAGAGTAGTCAATGGCAGAGGCCCAGTGTTGGTGTGGCTGTGAATGCGTTGCCATGGGAGGGTGAGGACCAGCAGTAGCTTGTAGTGCTGGCGTCCTTGGTGTGGGAGCACTCCCTGGACGTTTTCCATTTTGGAGCTGGCGTCGGGCCAAAATGAGGGGGCGAGCGGGAGCGAACGTCACGGGTTCTGAGAGAGTAGTCAATGGCAGAGGCCCAGTGTTGGTGTGGCTGTGAATGCGTTGCCATGGGAGGGTGAGGACCAGCAGTAGCTTGTAGTGCTGGCGTCCTTGGTGTGGGAGCAATCCCTGGACGTTTTCCATTTTGGAGCTGGCGTCGGGCCAAAATGAGGGGGCGAGCGTGAGCGAACGTCGGGGCTTTTGAGAGAATAGTCAATGGCAGAGGCCCAGTGTTGGTGTGGCTGTGAATGCGTTGCCATGGGAGGGTGAGGAGCAGCAGTAGCTTGTAGTGCTGGCGTCCTTGGTGTGGGAGCAACCCCTGGACGTTTTCCATTTTGGATCTGGCGTCGGGCCAAAATGAGTTGGCGAGCGGGAGCGAACGTCGGGGGTTTTGAGAGAGTAGTCAGTGGTAGAGGCCCCGTGTTGGTGTGGCTGTGAATGCGTTGCCATGGGAGGGTGAGGACCAGCAGTAGCTTGTAGTGCTGGCGTCCTTGGTGTGGGAGCAATCCCTGGACGTTTTCCATTTTGGAGCTGGTGTCAGGCCAAAATGATTTGGCGAGCGGGAGCGAACGTCGTGGGTTTTGAGAGAGTAGTCAATGGCAGAGGCCCAGTGTTGGTGTGGCTGTGAATGCGTTGCCATGGGAGGGTGAGGACCAGCAGTAGCTTGTAGTGCTGGCGTCCTTGGTGTGGGAGCAATCCCTGGACGTTTTCCATTTTGGAGCTGGCGTCGGGCCAAAATGAGGGGGCAAGCGGGAGCGAACGTCGTGGGTTTTGAGAGAGTAGTCAGTGGCAGAGGCCCAGTGTTGGTGTGGCTGTGAATGCGTTGCCATGGGAGGGTGAGGATCAGCAGTAGCTTGTAGTGCTGGCGTCCTTAGCCTGGGAGCAATCCCTGGACATTTTCCATTTTGGAGCTGGCGTCAGGCCAAAATGAGGGGGCGAGCGGGAGCGAACGTCGGGGGTTTTGAGAGAGTAGTCAATGGCAGAGGCCCAGTGTTGGTGTGGCTGTGAATGCGTTGCCATGGGAGGGTGAGGACCAGCAGTAGCTTGTAGTGCTGGCATCCTTGGTGTGGGAGCAATCCCTGGACGTTTTCCATTTTGGAGCTGGCGTCGGGCCAAAATGATTTGGCGAGCGGGAGCGAACGTCACGGGTTCTGAGAGAGTAGTCAATGGCAGAGGCCCAGTGTTGGTGTGGCTGTGAATGCGTTGCCATGGGAGGGTGAGGACCAGCAGTAGCTTGTAGTGCTGGCGTCCTTGGTGTGGGAGCAATCCCTGGACGTTTTCCATTTTGGAGCTGGCGTCGGGCCAAAATGAGGGGGCGAGCGGGAGCGAACGTCAGGGGTTCTGAGAGAGTAGTCAATGGCAGAGGCCCAGTGTTGGTGTGGCTGTGAATGCGTTGCCATGGGAGGGTGAGGACCAGCAGTAGCTTGTAGTGCTGGCGTCCTTGGTGTGGGAGCAATCCCTGGACGTTTTCCATTTTGGAGCTGGCGTCGGGCCAAAATGAGGGGGCGAGCGGGAGCGAACGTCAGGGGTTCTGAGAGAGTAGTCAATGGCAGAGGCCCAGTGTTGGTGTGGCTGTGAATGCGTTGCCATGGGAGGGTGAGGACCAGCAGTAGCTTGTAGTGCTGGCATCCTTGGTGTGGGAGCAATCCCTGGACGTTTTCCATTTTGGAGCTGGCGTCGGGCCAAAATGAGGGGGCGAGCGGGAGCGAACGTCGGGGGTTCTGAGAGAGTAGTCAATGGCAGAGGCCCCGTGTTGGTGTGGCTGTGAATGCGTTGCCATGGGAGGGTGATGACCAGCAGTAGCTTGTAGTGCTGGCGTCCTTGGTGTGGGAGCAATCCTTAGACGTTTTCCATTTTGGAGCTGGCATCGGGCCAAAATGAGGGGGCGAGCGGGAGCGAACTTTGGGGGTTTTGAGAGAGTAGTCAATGGCAGAGGCCCAGTGTTGGTGTGGCTGTGAATGCGTTGCCATGGGAGGGTGAGGACCAGCAGTAGCTTGTAGTGCTGGCGTCCTTGGTGTGGGAGCAATCCCTGGACGTTTTCCATTTTGGAGCTGGCGTCGGGCCAAAATGAGGGGGCGAGCGGGAGCGAACGTCGGGGGTTCTGAGAGAGTAGTCAATGGCAGAGGCCCCGTGTTGGTGTGGCTGTGAATGCGTTGCCATGGGAGGGTGAGGACCAGCAGTAGCTTGTAGTGCTGGCGTCCCTGGTGTGGGAGCAATCCCTGGACGTTTTCCATTTTGGAGCTGGCGTCGGGCCAAAATGAGTTGGCGAGCGGGAGCGAACTTTGGGGGTTTTGAGAGAGTAGTCAATGGCAGAGGCCCAGTGTTGGTGTGGCTGTGAATGCGTTGCCATGGGAGGGTGAGGACCAGCAGTAGCTTGTAGTGCTGGCGTCCTTGGTGTGGGAGCAATCCCTGGAGGTTTTCACTTTTGGAGCTGGCGTCAGGCCAAAATGAGGGGGCGAGCGGGAGCGAACGTCACGGGTTCTGAGAGAGTAGTCAATGGCAGAGGCCCAGTGTTGGTGTGGCTGTGAATGCGTTGCCATGGGAGGGTGAGGACCAGCAGTAGCTTGTAGTGCTGGCGTCCTTGGTGTGGGAGCAATCCCTGGACGTTTTCCATTTTGGAGCTGGCGTCGGGCCAAAATGAGGGGGCGAGCGGGAGCGAACGTCAGGGGTTCTGAGAGAGTAGTCAATGGCAGAGGCCCAGTGTTGGTGTGGCTGTGAATGCGTTGCCATGGGAGGGTGAGGACCAGCAGTAGCTTGTAGTGCTGGCATCCTTGGTGTGGGAGCAATCCCTGGACGTTTTCCATTTTGGAGCTGGCATCGGGCCAAAATGAGTTCGCGAGCGGGAGCGAACGTCGTGGGTTTTGAGAGAGTAGTCAGTGGCAGAGGCCCAGTGTTGGTGTGGCTGTGAATGCGTTGCCATGGGAGGGTGAGGACCAGCAGTAGCTTGTAGTGCTGGCGTCCTTGGTGTGGGAGCAATCCCTGGACGTTTTCCATTTTGGAGCTGGTGTCGGGCCAAAATGAGGGGGCGAGCGGGAGCGAACGTCAGGGGTTTTGAGAGAGTAGTCAGTGGCAGAGGCCCCGTGTTGGTGTGGCTGTGAATGCGTTGCCATGGGAGGGTGAGGACCAGCAGTAGCTTGTAGTGCTGGCATCCTTGGTGTGGGAGCAATCCCTGGACGTTTTCCATTTTGGAGCTGGCGTCGGGCCAAAATGAGGCGGCGAGCGGGAGCGAACGTCGTGGGTTTTGAGAGAGTAGTCAAGGGCAGAGGCCCAGTGTTGGTGTGGCTGTGAATGCCTTGCCATGGGAGGGTGAGGACCAGCAGTAGCTTGTAGTGCTGGCGTCCTTGGTGTGGGAGCAATCCCTGGACGTTTTCCATTTTGGAGCTGGCGTCGGGCCAAAATGAGGGGGCGAGCGGGAGCGAACGTCGTGGGTTTTGAGAGAGTAGTCAATGGCAGAGGCCCAGTGTTGGTGTGGCTGTGAATGCGTTGCCATGGGAGGGTGAGGACCAGCAGTAGCTTGTAGTGCTGGCGTCCTTGGTGTGGGAGCAATCCTTAGACGTTTTCAATTTTGGAGCTGGCGTCAGGCCAAAATGAGGGGGCGAGCGGGAGCGAACGTCACGGGTTCTGAGAGAGTAGTCAATGGCAGAGGCCCAGTGTTGGTGTGGCTGTGAATGCGTTGCCATGGGAGGGTGAGGACCAGCAGTAGCTTGTAGTGCTGGCGTCCTTGGTGTGGGAGCAATCCCCCGACGTTTTCCATTTTGGAGCTGGCGTCGGGCCAAAATGAGGGGGCGAGCGGGAGCGAACGTCAGGGGTTCTGAGAGAGTAGTCAATGGCAGAGGCCCAGTGTTGGTGTGGCTGTGAATGCGTTGCCATGGGAGGGTGAGGACCAGCAGTAGCTTGTAGTGCTGGCATCCTTGGTGTGGGAGCAATCCCTGGACGTTTTCCATTTTGGAGCTGGCGTCGGGCCAAAATGAGTTCGCGAGCGGGAGCGAACGTCGGGGGTTTTGAGAGAGTAGTCAGTGGCAGAGGCCCAGTGTTGGTGTGGCTGTGAATGCGTTGCCATGGGAGGGTGAGGACCAGCAGTAGCTTGTAGTGCTGGCGTCCTTGGTGTGGGAGCAATCCCTGGACGTTTTCCATTTTGGAGCTGGCGTCGGGCCAAAATGAGGGGGCGAGCGGGAGCGAACGTCATGGGTTTTGAGAGAGTAGTCAGTGGCAGAGGCCCCGTGTTGGTGTGGCTGTGAATGCGTTGCCATGGGAGGGTGAGGACCAGCAGTAGCTTGTAGTGCTGGCGTCCTTGGTGTGGGAGCAATCCCTGGACGTTTTCCATTTTGCAGCTGGCGTCGGGCCAAAATGAGTTGGCGAGCGGGAGCGAACGTCGTGGGTTTTGAGAGAGTAGTCAATGGCAGAGGCCCAGTGTTGGTGTGGCTGTGAATGCGTTGCCATGGGAGGGTGAGGACCAGCAGTAGCTTGTAGTGCTGGCGTCCTTGGTGTGGGAGCAATCCCTGGACGTTTTCCATTTTGGAGCTGGCGTCGGGCCAAAATGAGGGGGCGAGCGGGAGCGAACGTCGTGGGTTTTGAGAGTGTAGTCAGTGGCAGAGGCCCAGTGTTGGTGTGGCTGTGAATGCGTTGCCATGGGAGGGTGAGGACCAGCAGTAGCTTGTAGTGCTGGCGTCCTTGGTGTGGGAGCAATCCCTGGACGTTTTCCATTTTGGAGCTGGCATCGGGCCAAAATGAGGGGGCGAGCGGGAGCGAACGTCGGGGGTTCTGAGAGAGTAGTCAATGGCAGAGGCCCAGTGTTGGTGTGGCTGTGAATGCGTTGCCATGGGAGGGTGAGGACCAGCAGTAGCTTGTAGTGCTGGCGTCCTTGGTGTGGGAGCAATCCCTGGACGTTTTCCATTTTGGAGCTGGCGTCGGGCCAAAATGAGGGGGCGAGCGGGAGCGAACGTCGGGGGTTCTGAGAGAGTAGTCAATGGCAGAGGCTCCGTGTTGGTGTGGCTGTGAATGCGTTGCCATGGGAGGGTGAGGACCAGCAGTAGCTTGTAGTGCTGGCGTCCCTGGTGTGGGAGCAATCCCTGGACGTTTTCCATTTTGGAGCTGGCGTCGGGCCAAAATGAGTTGGCGAGCGGGAGCGAACTTTGGGGGTTTTGAGAGAGTAGTCAATGGCAGAGGCCCAGTGTTGGTGTGGCTGTGAATGCGTTGCCATGGGAGGGTGAGGACCAGCAGTAGCTTGTAGTGCTGGCGTCCTTGGTGTGGGAGCAATCCCTGGACGTTTTCCATTTTGGAGCTGGCGTCGGGCCAAAATGAGGGGGCGAGCGGGAGCGAACGTCAGGGGTTCTGAGAGAGTAGTCAATGGCAGAGGCCCAGTGTTGGTGTGGCTGTGAATGCGTTGCCATGGGAGGGTGAGGACCAGCAGTAGCTTGTAGTGCTGGCATCCTTGGTGTGGGAGCAATCCCTGGACGTTTTCCATTTTGGAGCTGGCATCGGGCCAAAATGAGTTCGCGAGCGGGAGCGAACGTCGTGGGTTTTGAGAGAGTAGTCAGTGGCAGAGGCCCAGTGTTGGTGTGGCTGTGAATGCGTTGCCATGGGAGGGTGAGGACCAGCAGTAGCTTGTAGTGCTGGCGTCCTTGGTGTGGGAGCAATCCTTAGACGTTTTCAATTTTGGAGCTGGCGTCAGGCCAAAATGAGGGGGCGAGCGGGAGCGAACGTCACGGGTTCTGAGAGAGTAGTCAATGGCAGAGGCCCAGTGTTGGTGTGGCTGTGAATGCGTTGCCATGGGAGGGTGAGGACCAGCAGTAGCTTGTAGTGCTGGCGTCCTTGGTGTGGGAGCAATCCCCCGACGTTTTCCATTTTGGAGCTGGCGTCGGGCCAAAATGAGGGGGCGAGCGGGAGCGAACGTCAGGGGTTCTGAGAGAGTAGTCAATGGCAGAGGCCCAGTGTTGGTGTGGCTGTGAATGCGTTGCCATGGGAGGGTGAGGACCAGCAGTAGCTTGTAGTGCTGGCATCCTTGGTGTGGGAGCAATCCCTGGACGTTTTCCATTTTGGAGCTGGCGTCGGGCCAAAATGAGTTCGCGAGCGGGAGCGAACGTCGGGGGTTTTGAGAGAGTAGTCAGTGGCAGAGGCCCAGTGTTGGTGTGGCTGTGAATGCGTTGCCATGGGAGGGTGAGGACCAGCAGTAGCTTGTAGTGCTGGCGTCCTTGGTGTGGGAGCAATCCCTGGACGTTTTCCATTTTGGAGCTGGCGTCGGGCCAAAATGAGGGGGCGAGCGGGAGCGAACGTCATGGGTTTTGAGAGAGTAGTCAGTGGCAGAGGCCCCGTGTTGGTGTGGCTGTGAATGCGTTGCCATGGGAGGGTGAGGACCAGCAGTAGCTTGTAGTGCTGGCGTCCTTGGTGTGGGAGCAATCCCTGGACGTTTTCCATTTTGCAGCTGGCGTCGGGCCAAAATGAGTTGGCGAGCGGGAGCGAACGTCGTGGGTTTTGAGAGAGTAGTCAATGGCAGAGGCCCAGTGTTGGTGTGGCTGTGAATGCGTTGCCATGGGAGGGTGAGGACCAGCAGTAGCTTGTAGTGCTGGCGTCCTTGGTGTGGGAGCAATCCCTGGACGTTTTCCATTTTGGAGCTGGCGTCGGGCCAAAATGAGGGGGCGAGCGGGAGCGAACGTCGTGGGTTTTGAGAGTGTAGTCAGTGGCAGAGGCCCAGTGTTGGTGTGGCTGTGAATGCGTTGCCATGGGAGGGTGAGGACCAGCAGTAGCTTGTAGTGCTGGCGTCCTTGGTGTGGGAGCAATCCCTGGACGTTTTCCATTTTGGAGCTGGCATCGGGCCAAAATGAGGGGGCGAGCGGGAGCGAACGTCGGGGGTTCTGAGAGAGTAGTCAATGGCAGAGGCCCAGTGTTGGTGTGGCTGTGAATGCGTTGCCATGGGAGGGTGAGGACCAGCAGTAGCTTGTAGTGCTGGCGTCCTTGGTGTGGGAGCAATCCCTGGACGTTTTCCATTTTGGAGCTGGCGTCGGGCCAAAATGAGGGGGCGAGCGGGAGCGAACGTCGGGGGTTCTGAGAGAGTAGTCAATGGCAGAGGCTCCGTGTTGGTGTGGCTGTGAATGCGTTGCCATGGGAGGGTGAGGACCAGCAGTAGCTTGTAGTGCTGGCGTCCCTGGTGTGGGAGCAATCCCTGGACGTTTTCCATTTTGGAGCTGGCGTCGGGCCAAAATGAGTTGGCGAGCGGGAGCGAACTTTGGGGGTTTTGAGAGAGTAGTCAATGGCAGAGGCCCAGTGTTGGTGTGGCTGTGAATGCGTTGCCATGGGAGGGTGAGGACCAGCAGTAGCTTGTAGTGCTGGCGTCCTTGGTGTGGGAGCAATCCCTGGAGGTTTTCACTTTTGGAGCTGGCGTCAGGCCAAAATGAGGGGGCGAGCGGGAGCGAACGTCACGGGTTCTGAGAGAGTAGTCAATGGCAGAGGCCCAGTGTTGGTGTGGCTGTGAATGCGTTGCCATGGGAGGGTGAGGACCAGCAGTAGCTTGTAGTGCTGGCGTCCTTGGTGTGGGAGCAATCCCTGGACGTTTTCCATTTTGGAGCTGGCGTCGGGCCAAAATGAGGGGGCGAGCGGGAGCGAACGTCAGGGGTTCTGAGAGAGTAGTCAATGGCAGAGGCCCAGTGTTGGTGTGGCTGTGAATGCGTTGCCATGGGAGGGTGAGGACCAGCAGTAGCTTGTAGTGCTGGCATCCTTGGTGTGGGAGCAATCCCTGGACGTTTTCCATTTTGGAGCTGGCATCGGGCCAAAATGAGTTCGCGAGCGGGAGCGAACGTCGTGGGTTTTGAGAGAGTAGTCAGTGGCAGAGGCCCAGTGTTGGTGTGGCTGTGAATGCGTTGCCATGGGAGGGTGAGGACCAGCAGTAGCTTGTAGTGCTGGCGTCCTTGGTGTGGGAGCAATCCCTGGACGTTTTCCATTTTGGAGCTGGTGTCGGGCCAAAATGAGGGGGCGAGCGGGAGCGAACGTCAGGGGTTTTGAGAGAGTAGTCAGTGGCAGAGGCCCCGTGTTGGTGTGGCTGTGAATGCGTTGCCATGGGAGGGTGAGGACCAGCAGTAGCTTGTAGTGCTGGCGTCCTTGGCTTGGGAGCAATCCCTGGACGTTTTCCATTTTGGAGCTGGCGTCGGGCCAAAATGAGGCGGCGAGCGGGAGCGAACGTCGTGGGTTTTGAGAGAGTAGTCAAGGGCAGAGGCCCAGTGTTGGTGTGGCTGTGAATGCCTTGCCATGGGAGGGTGAGGACCAGCAGTAGCTTGTAGTGCTGGCGTCCTTGGTGTGGGAGCAATCCCTGGACGTTTTCCATTTTGGAGCTGGCGTCGGGCCAAAATGAGGGGGCGAGCGGGAGCGAACGTCGTGGGTTTTGAGAGAGTAGTCAATGGCAGAGGCCCAGTGTTGGTGTGGCTGTGAATGCGTTGCCATGGGAGGGTGAGGACCAGCAGTAGCTTGTAGTGCTGGCGTCCTTGGTGTGGGAGCAATCCTTAGACGTTTTCAATTTTGGAGCTGGCGTCAGGCCAAAATGAGGGGGCGAGCGGGAGCGAACGTCACGGGTTCTGAGAGAGTAGTCAATGGCAGAGGCCCAGTGTTGGTGTGGCTGTGAATGCGTTGCCATGGGAGGGTGAGGACCAGCAGTAGCTTGTAGTGCTGGCGTCCTTGGTGTGGGAGCAATCCCCCGACGTTTTCCATTTTGGAGCTGGCGTCGGGCCAAAATGAGGGGGCGAGCGGGAGCGAACGTCAGGGGTTCTGAGAGAGTAGTCAATGGCAGAGGCCCAGTGTTGGTGTGGCTGTGAATGCGTTGCCATGGGAGGGTGAGGACCAGCAGTAGCTTGTAGTGCTGGCATCCTTGGTGTGGGAGCAATCCCTGGACGTTTTCCATTTTGGAGCTGGCGTCGGGCCAAAATGAGTTCGCGAGCGGGAGCGAACGTCGGGGGTTTTGAGAGAGTAGTCAGTGGCAGAGGCCCAGTGTTGGTGTGGCTGTGAATGCGTTGCCATGGGAGGGTGAGGACCAGCAGTAGCTTGTAGTGCTGGCGTCCTTGGTGTGGGAGCAATCCCTGGACGTTTTCCATTTTGGAGCTGGCGTCGGGCCAAAATGAGGGGGCGAGCGGGAGCGAACGTCATGGGTTTTGAGAGAGTAGTCAGTGGCAGAGGCCCCGTGTTGGTGTGGCTGTGAATGCGTTGCCATGGGAGGGTGAGGACCAGCAGTAGCTTGTAGTGCTGGCGTCCTTGGTGTGGGAGCAATCCCTGGACGTTTTCCATTTTGCAGCTGGCGTCGGGCCAAAATGAGTTGGCGAGCGGGAGCGAACGTCGTGGGTTTTGAGAGAGTAGTCAATGGCAGAGGCCCAGTGTTGGTGTGGCTGTGAATGCGTTGCCATGGGAGGGTGAGGACCAGCAGTAGCTTGTAGTGCTGGCGTCCTTGGTGTGGGAGCAATCCCTGGACGTTTTCCATTTTGGAGCTGGCGTCGGGCCAAAATGAGGGGGCGAGCGGGAGCGAACGTCGTGGGTTTTGAGAGTGTAGTCAGTGGCAGAGGCCCAGTGTTGGTGTGGCTGTGAATGCGTTGCCATGGGAGGGTGAGGACCAGCAGTAGCTTGTAGTGCTGGCGTCCTTGGTGTGGGAGCAATCCCTGGACGTTTTCCATTTTGGAGCTGGCATCGGGCCAAAATGAGGGGGCGAGCGGGAGCGAACGTCGGGGGTTCTGAGAGAGTAGTCAATGGCAGAGGCCCAGTGTTGGTGTGGCTGTGAATGCGTTGCCATGGGAGGGTGAGGACCAGCAGTAGCTTGTAGTGCTGGCGTCCTTGGTGTGGGAGCAATCCCTGGACGTTTTCCATTTTGGAGCTGGCGTCGGGCCAAAATGAGGGGGCGAGCGGGAGCGAATGTCGTGGGTTTTGAGAGAGTAGTCAATGGCAGAGGCCCAGTGTTGGTGTGGCTGTGAATGCGTTGCCATGGGAGGGTGAGGACCAGCAGTAGCTTGTAGTGCTGGCGTCCTTGGTGTGGGAGCAATCCCTGGACGTTTTCCATTTTGGAGCTGGCGTCGGGCCAAAATGAGGGGGCGAGCGGGAGCGAACGTCGGGGGTTTTGAGAGAGTAGTCAATGGCAGAGGCCCAGTGTTGGTGTGGCTGTGAATGCGTTGCCATGGGAGGGTGAGGACCAGCAGTAGCTTGTAGTGCTGGCATCCTTGGTGTGGGAGCAATCCCTGGACGTTTTCCATTTTGGAGCTGGCGTCGGGCCAAAATGAGTTCGCGAGCGGGAGCGAACGTCGGGGGTTTTGAGAGAGTAGTCAGTGGCAGAGGCCCAGTGTTGGTGTGGCTGTGAATGCGTTGCCATGGGAGGGTGAGGACCAGCAGTAGCTTGTAGTGCTGGCGTCCTTGGTGTGGGAGCAATCCCTGGACGTTTTCCATTTTGGAGCTGGCGTCGGGCCAAAATGAGGGGGCGAGCGGGAGCGAACGTCATGGGTTTTGAGAGAGTAGTCAGTGGCAGAGGCCCCGTGTTGGTGTGGCTGTGAATGCGTTGCCATGGGAGGGTGAGGACCAGCAGTAGCTTGTAGTGCTGGCGTCCTTGGTGTGGGAGCAATCCCTGGACGTTTTCCATTTTGCAGCTGGCGTCGGGCCAAAATGAGTTGGCGAGCGGGAGCGAACGTCGTGGGTTTTGAGAGAGTAGTCAATGGCAGAGGCCCAGTGTTGGTGTGGCTGTGAATGCGTTGCCATGGGAGGGTGAGGACCAGCAGTAGCTTGTAGTGCTGGCGTCCTTGGTGTGGGAGCAATCCCTGGACGTTTTCCATTTTGGAGCTGGCGTCGGGCCAAAATGAGGGGGCGAGCGGGAGCGAACGTCGTGGGTTTTGAGAGTGTAGTCAGTGGCAGAGGCCCAGTGTTGGTGTGGCTGTGAATGCGTTGCCATGGGAGGGTGAGGACCAGCAGTAGCTTGTAGTGCTGGCGTCCTTGGTGTGGGAGCAATCCCTGGACGTTTTCCATTTTGGAGCTGGCATCGGGCCAAAATGAGGGGGCGAGCGGGAGCGAACGTCGGGGGTTCTGAGAGAGTAGTCAATGGCAGAGGCCCAGTGTTGGTGTGGCTGTGAATGCGTTGCCATGGGAGGGTGAGGACCAGCAGTAGCTTGTAGTGCTGGCGTCCTTGGTGTGGGAGCAATCCCTGGACGTTTTCCATTTTGGAGCTGGCGTCGGGCCAAAATGAGGGGGCGAGCGGGAGCGAATGTCGTGGGTTTTGAGAGAGTAGTCAATGGCAGAGGCCCAGTGTTGGTGTGGCTGTGAATGCGTTGCCATGGGAGGGTGAGGACCAGCAGTAGCTTGTAGTGCTGGCGTCCTTGGTGTGGGAGCAATCCCTGGACGTTTTCCATTTTGGAGCTGGCGTCGGGCCAAAATGAGGGGGCGAGCGGGAGCGAACGTCGGGGGTTTTGAGAGAGTAGTCAATGGCAGAGGCCCAGTGTTGGTGTGGCTGTGAATGCGTTGCCATGGGAGGGTGAGGACCAGCAGTAGCTTGTAGTGCTGGCGTCCTTGGTGTGGGAGCAATCCTTAGACGTTTTCAATTTTGGAGCTGGCATCGGGCCAAAATGATTTGGCGAGCGGGAGCGAACATCGTGGGTTTTGAGAGAGTAGTCAATGGCAGAGGCCCAGTGTTGGTGTGGCTGTGAATGCGTTGCCATGGGAGGGTGAGGACCAGCAGTAGCTTGTAGTGCTGGCGTCCTTGGTGTGGGAGCAATCCCTGGACGTTTTCCATTTTGGAGCTGGCGTCGGGCCAAAATGAGGGGGCGAGCGGGAGCGAACGTCGTGGGTTTTGAGAGAGTAGTCAATGGCAGAGGCCCCGTGTTGGTGTGGCTGTGAATGCGTTGCCATGGGAGGGTGAGGACCAGCAGTAGCTTGTAGTGCTGGCGTCCCTGGTGTGGGAGCAATCCCTGGACGTTTTCCATTTTGGAGCTGGCGTCAGGCCAAAATGAGTTGGCGAGCGGGAGCGAACTTTGGGGGTTTTGAGAGAGTAGTCAATGGCAGAGGCCCAGTGTTGGTGTGGCTGTGAATGCGTTGCCATGGGAGGGTGAGGACCAGCAGTAGCTTGTAGTGCTGGCGTCCTGGGTGTGGGAGCAATCCCTGGACGTTTTCACTTTTGGAGCTGGCGTCGGGCCAAAATGAGGGGGCGAGCGGGAGCGAACGTCACGGGTTTTGAGAGAGTAGTCAATGGCAGAGGCCCAGTGTTGGTGTGGCTGTGAATGCGTTGCCATGGGAGGGTGAGGACCAGCAGTAGCTTGTAGTGCTGGCGTCCTTGGTGTGGGAGCAATCCCTGGATGTCTTCCATTTTGGAGCTGGCATCGGGCCAAAATGAGGGGGCGAGCGGGAGCGAACGTCAGGGGTTCTGAGAGAGTAGTCAATGGCAGAGGCCCAGTGTTGGTGTGGCTGTGAATGCGTTGCCATGGGAGGGTGAGGACCAGCAGTAGCTTGTAGTGCTGGCATCCTTGGTGTGGGAGCAATCCCTGGACGTTTTCCATTTTGGAGCTGGCGTCGGGCCAAAATGAGTTTGCGAGCGGGAGCGAACGTCGGGGGTTTTGAGAGAGTAGTCAGTGGCAGAGGCCCAGTGTTGGTGTGGCTGTGAATGCGTTGCCATGGGAGGGTGAGGACCAGCAGTAGCTTGTAGTGCTGGCGTCCTTGGTGTGGGAGCAATCCCTGGACGTTTTCCATTTTGGAGCTGGTGTCGGGCCAAAATGAGGGGGCGAGCGGGAGCGAACGTCGGGGGTTTTGAGAGAGTAGTCAGTGGCAGAGGCCCCGTGTTGGTGTGGCTGTGAATGCGTTGCCATGGGAGGGTGAGGACCAGCAGTAGCTGGTAGTGCTGGCGTCCTTGGCTTGGGAGCAATCCCTGGACGTTTTCCATTTTGCAGCTGGCGTCGGGCCAAAATGAGTTGGCGAGCGGGAGCGAACGTCGTGGGTTTTGAGAGAGTAGTCAATGGCAGAGGCCCAGTGTTGGTGTGGCTGTGAATGCGTTGCCATGGGAGGGTGAGGACCAGCAGTAGCTTGTAGTGCTGGCGTCCTTGGTGTGGGAGCAATCCCTGGACGTTTTCCATTTTGGAGCTGGCGTCGGGCCAAAATGAGGCGGCGAGCGGGAGCGAACGTCGGGGGTTCTGAGAGAGTAGTCAATGGCAGAGGCCAAGTGTTGGTGTGGTGGTGAATGCGTTGCCATGGGAGGGTGAGGACCAGCAGTAGCTTGTAGTGCTGGCGTCCTTGGTGTGGGAGCAATCCCTGGACGTTTTCCATTTTGGAGCTGGCGTCGGGCCAAAATGAGGGGGCGAGCGGGAGCGAACGTCGGGGGTTTTGAGAGAGTAGTCAATGGCAGAGGCCCAGTGTTGGTGTGGCTGTGAATGCGTTGCCATGGGAGGGTGAGGACCAGCAGTAGCTTGTAGTGCTGGCGTCCTTGGTGTGGGAGCAATCCTTAGACGTTTTCAATTTTGGAGCTGGCATCGGGCCAAAATGATTTGGCGAGCGGGAGCGAACATCGTGGGTTTTGAGAGAGTAGTCAATGGCAGAGGCCCAGTGTTGGTGTGGCTGTGAATGCGTTGCCATGGGAGGGTGAGGACCAGCAGTAGCTTGTAGTGCTGGCGTCCTTGGTGTGGGAGCAATCCCTGGACGTTTTCCATTTTGGAGCTGGCGTCGGGCCAAAATGAGGGGGCGAGCGGGAGCGAACGTCGTGGGTTTTGAGAGAGTAGTCAATGGCAGAGGCCCCGTGTTGGTGTGGCTGTGAATGCGTTGCCATGGGAGGGTGAGGACCAGCAGTAGCTTGTAGTGCTGGCGTCCCTGGTGTGGGAGCAATCCCTGGACGTTTTCCATTTTGGAGCTGGCGTCAGGCCAAAATGAGTTGGCGAGCGGGAGCGAACTTTGGGGGTTTTGAGAGAGTAGTCAATGGCAGAGGCCCAGTGTTGGTGTGGCTGTGAATGCGTTGCCATGGGAGGGTGAGGACCAGCAGTAGCTTGTAGTGCTG
Source organism: Morus bassanus (assembly GCA_031468815.1). Taxonomy (NCBI): domain Eukaryota; kingdom Metazoa; phylum Chordata; class Aves; order Suliformes; family Sulidae; genus Morus; species Morus bassanus. The sequence goes on from CM062575.1 coordinate 185,272, forward strand.
GCGTCCTGGGTGTGGGAGCAATCCCTGGACGTTTTCACTTTTGGAGCTGGCGTCGGGCCAAAATGAGGGGGCGAGCGGGAGCGAACGTCACGGGTTTTGAGAGAGTAGTCAATGGCAGAGGCCCAGTGTTGGTGTGGCTGTGAATGCGTTGCCATGGGAGGGTGAGGACCAGCAGTAGCTTGTAGTGCTGGCGTCCTTGGTGTGGGAGCAATCCCTGGATGTCTTCCATTTTGGAGCTGGCATCGGGCCAAAATGAGGGGGCGAGCGGGAGCGAACGTCAGGGGTTCTGAGAGAGTAGTCAATGGCAGAGGCCCAGTGTTGGTGTGGCTGTGAATGCGTTGCCATGGGAGGGTGAGGACCAGCAGTAGCTTGTAGTGCTGGCATCCTTGGTGTGGGAGCAATCCCTGGACGTTTTCCATTTTGGAGCTGGCGTCGGGCCAAAATGAGTTTGCGAGCGGGAGCGAACGTCGGGGGTTTTGAGAGAGTAGTCAGTGGCAGAGGCCCAGTGTTGGTGTGGCTGTGAATGCGTTGCCATGGGAGGGTGAGGACCAGCAGTAGCTTGTAGTGCTGGCGTCCTTGGTGTGGGAGCAATCCCTGGACGTTTTCCATTTTGGAGCTGGTGTCGGGCCAAAATGAGGGGGCGAGCGGGAGCGAACGTCGGGGGTTTTGAGAGAGTAGTCAGTGGCAGAGGCCCCGTGTTGGTGTGGCTGTGAATGCGTTGCCATGGGAGGGTGAGGACCAGCAGTAGCTGGTAGTGCTGGCGTCCTTGGCTTGGGAGCAATCCCTGGACGTTTTCCATTTTGCAGCTGGCGTCGGGCCAAAATGAGTTGGCGAGCGGGAGCGAACGTCGTGGGTTTTGAGAGAGTAGTCAATGGCAGAGGCCCAGTGTTGGTGTGGCTGTGAATGCGTTGCCATGGGAGGGTGAGGACCAGCAGTAGCTTGTAGTGCTGGCGTCCTTGGTGTGGGAGCAATCCCTGGACGTTTTCCATTTTGGAGCTGGCGTCGGGCCAAAATGAGGCGGCGAGCGGGAGCGAACGTCGGGGGTTCTGAGAGAGTAGTCAATGGCAGAGGCCAAGTGTTGGTGTGGTGGTGAATGCGTTGCCATGGGAGGGTGAGGACCAGCAGTAGCTTGTAGTGCTGGCGTCCTTGGTGTGGGAGCAATCCCTGGACGTTTTCCATTTTGGAGCTGGCGTTTGGCCAAAATGAGGGGGCGAGCGGGAGCGAACGTCGTGGGTTTTGAGAGAGTAGTCAATGGCAGAGGCCCAGTGTTGGTGTGGCTGTGAATGCGTTGCCATGGGAGGGTGAGGACCAGCAGTAGCTTGTAGTGCTGGCGTCCCTGGTGTGGGAGCAATCCCTGGACGTTTTCCATTTTGGAGCTGGCGTCGGGCCAAAATGAGTTCGCGAGCGGGAGCGAACGTCGGGGGTTTTGAGAGAGTAGTCAATGGCAGAGGCCCAGTGTTGGTGTGGCTGTGAATGCGTTGCCATGGGAGGGTGAGGACCAGCAGTAGCTTGTAGTGCTGGCGTCCTTGGTGTGGGAGCAATCCCTGGACGTTTTCAGTTTTGGAGCTGGCGTCAGGCCAAAATGAGGGGGCGAGCGGGAGCGAACGTCACGGGTTCTGAGAGAGTAGTCAATGGCAGAGGCCCAGTGTTGGTGTGGCTGTGAATGCGTTGCCATGGGAGGGTGAGGACCAGCAGTAGCTTGTAGTGCTGGCGTCCTTGGTGTGGGAGCAATCCCCGGACGTTTTCCATTTTGGAGCTGGCGTCGGGCCAAAATGAGGGGGCGAGCGGGAGCGAACGTCAGGGGTTCTGAGAGAGTAGTCAATGGCAGAGGCCCAGTGTTGGTGTGGCTGTGAATGCGTTGCCATGGGAGGGTGAGGACCAGCAGTAGCTTGTAGTGCTGGCATCCTTGGTGTGGGAGCAATCCCTGGACGTTTTCCATTTTGGAGCTGGCGTCGGGCCAAAATGAGTTCGCGAGCGGGAGCGAACGTCGGGGGTTTTGAGAGAGTAGTCAGTGGCAGAGGCTCAGTGTTGGTGTGGCTGTGAATGCGTTGCCATGGGAGGGTGAGGACCAGCAGTAGCTTGTAGTGCTGGCGTCCTTGGTGTGGGAGCAATCCCTGGACGTTTTCCATTTTGGAGCTGGCGTCGGGCCAAAATGAGGGGGCGAGCGGGAGCGAACGTCATGGGTTTTGAGAGAGTAGTCAGTGGCAGAGGCCCCGTGTTGGTGTGGCTGTGAATGCGTTGCCATGGGAGGGTGAGGACCAGCAGTAGCTTGTAGTGCTGGCATCCTTGGCTTGGGAGCAATCCCTGGACGTTTTCCATTTTGCAGCTGGCGTCGGGCCAAAATGAGTTGGCGAGCGGGAGCGAACGTCGTGGGTTTTGAGAGAGTAGTCAATGGCAGAGGCCCAGTGTTGGTGTGGCTGTGAATGCGTTGCCATGGGAGGGTGAGGACCAGCAGTAGCTTGTAGTGCTGGCGTCCTTGGTGTGGGAGCAATCCCTGGACGTTTTCCATTTTGGAGCTGGCATCGGGCCAAAATGAGGGGGCGAGCGGGAGCGAACGTCGTGGGTTTTGAGAGTGTAGTCAGTGGCAGAGGCCCAGTGTTGGTGTGGCTGTGAATGCGTTGCCATGGGAGGGTGAGGACCAGCAGTAGCTGGTAGTGCTGGCGTCCTTGGCTTGGGAGCAATCCCTGGACGTTTTCCATTTTGCAGCTGGCGTCGGGCCAAAATGAGTTGGCGAGCGGGAGCGAACGTCGTGGGTTTTGAGAGAGTAGTCAATGGCAGAGGCCCAGTGTTGGTGTGGCTGTGAATGCGTTGCCATGGGAGGGTGAGGAGCAGCAGTAGCTTGTAGTGCTGGCGTCCTTGGTGTGGGAGCAATCCCTGGACGTTTTCCATTTTGGAGCTGGCGTCGGGCCAAAATGAGTTTGCGAGCGGGAGCGAACGTCGGGGGTTCTGAGAGAGTAGTCAATGGCAGAGGCCAAGTGTTGGTGTGGTGGTGAATGCGTTGCCATGGGAGGGTGAGGACCAGCAGTAGCTTGTAGTGCTGGCGTCCTTGGTGTGGGAGCAATCCCTGGACGTTTTCCATTTTGGAGCTGGCGTTTGGCCAAAATGAGGGGGCGAGCAGGAGCGAACGTCGTGGGTTTTGAGAGAGTAGTCAATGGCAGAGGCCCAGTGTTGGTGTGGCTGTGAATGCGTTGCCATGGGAGGGTGAGGACCAGCAGTAGCTTGTAGTGCTGGCGTCCCTGGTGTGGGAGCAATCCCTGGACGTTTTCCATTTTGGAGCTGGCGTCGGGCCAAAATGAGTTCGCGAGCGGGAGCGAACGTCGGGGGTTTTGAGAGAGTAGTCAATGGCAGAGGCCCAGTGTTGGTGTGGCTGTGAATGCGTTGCCATGGGAGGGTGAGGACCAGCAGTAGCTTGTAGTGCTGGCGTCCTTGGTGTGGGAGCAATCCCTGGACGTTTTCAGTTTTGGAGCTGGCGTCAGGCCAAAATGAGGGGGCGAGCGGGAGCGAACGTCACGGGTTCTGAGAGAGTAGTCAATGGCAGAGGCCCAGTGTTGGTGTGGCTGTGAATGCGTTGCCATGGGAGGGTGAGGACCAGCAGTAGCTTGTAGTGCTGGCGTCCTTGGTGTGGGAGCAATCCCTGGACGTTTTCCATTTTGGAGCTGGCGTCGGGCCAAAATGAGTTCGCGAGCGGGAGCGAACGTCGTGGGTTTTGAGAGAGTAGTCAGTGGCAGAGGCTCAGTGTTGGTGTGGCTGTGAATGCGTTGCCATGGGAGGGTGAGGACCAGCAGTAGCTTGTAGTGCTGTCGTCCTTGGTGTGGGAGCAATCCCTGGACGTTTTCCATTTTGGAGCTGGCGTCGGGCCAAAATGAGGGGGCGAGCGGGAGCGAACGTCGTGGGTTTTGAGAGAGTAGTCAGTGGCAGAGGCCCCGTGTTGGTGTGGCTGTGAATGCGTTGCCATGGGAGGGTGAGGACCAGCAGTAGCTTGTAGTGCTGGCATCCTTGGCTTGGGAGCAATCCCTGGACGTTTTCCATTTTGCAGCTGGCGTCGGGCCAAAATGAGTTGGCGAGCGGGAGCGAACGTCGTGGGTTTTGAGAGAGTAGTCAATGGCAGAGGCCCAGTGTTGGTGTGGCTGTGAATGCGTTGCCATGGGAGGGTGAGGACCAGCAGTAGCTTGTAGTGCTGGCGTCCTTGGTGTGGGAGCAATCCCTGGACGTTTTCCATTTTGGAGCTGGCGTTTGGCCAAAATGAGGGGGCGAGCGGGAGCGAACGTCGTGGGTTTTGAGAGAGTAGTCAATGGCAGAGGCCCAGTGTTGGTGTGGCTGTGAATGCGTTGCCATGGGAGGGTGAGGACCAGCAGTAGCTTGTAGTGCTGGCGTCCCTGGTGTGGGAGCAATCCCTGGACGTTTTCCATTTTGGAGCTGGCGTCGGGCCAAAATGAGTTCGCGAGCGGGAGCGAACGTCGGGGGTTTTGAGAGAGTAGTCAATGGCAGAGGCCCAGTGTTGGTGTGGCTGTGAATGCGTTGCCATGGGAGGGTGAGGACCAGCAGTAGCTTGTAGTGCTGGCGTCCTTGGTGTGGGAGCAATCCCTGGACGTTTTCAGTTTTGGAGCTGGCGTCAGGCCAAAATGAGGGGGCGAGCGGGAGCGAACGTCACGGGTTCTGAGAGAGTAGTCAATGGCAGAGGCCCAGTGTTGGTGTGGCTGTGAATGCGTTGCCATGGGAGGGTGAGGACCAGCAGTAGCTTGTAGTGCTGGCGTCCTTGGTGTGGGAGCAATCCCCGGACGTTTTCCATTTTGGAGCTGGCGTCGGGCCAAAATGAGGGGGCGAGCGGGAGCGAACGTCAGGGGTTCTGAGAGAGTAGTCAATGGCAGAGGCCCAGTGTTGGTGTGGCTGTGAATGCGTTGCCATGGGAGGGTGAGGACCAGCAGTAGCTTGTAGTGCTGGCATCCTTGGTGTGGGAGCAATCCCTGGACGTTTTCCATTTTGGAGCTGGCGTCGGGCCAAAATGAGTTCGCGAGCGGGAGCGAACGTCGGGGGTTTTGAGAGAGTAGTCAGTGGCAGAGGCTCAGTGTTGGTGTGGCTGTGAATGCGTTGCCATGGGAGGGTGAGGACCAGCAGTAGCTTGTAGTGCTGGCGTCCTTGGTGTGGGAGCAATCCCTGGACGTTTTCCATTTTGGAGCTGGCGTCGGGCCAAAATGAGGGGGCGAGCGGGAGCGAACGTCATGGGTTTTGAGAGAGTAGTCAGTGGCAGAGGCCCCGTGTTGGTGTGGCTGTGAATGCGTTGCCATGGGAGGGTGAGGACCAGCAGTAGCTTGTAGTGCTGGCATCCTTGGCTTGGGAGCAATCCCTGGACGTTTTCCATTTTGCAGCTGGCGTCGGGCCAAAATGAGTTGGCGAGCGGGAGCGAACGTCGTGGGTTTTGAGAGAGTAGTCAATGGCAGAGGCCCAGTGTTGGTGTGGCTGTGAATGCGTTGCCATGGGAGGGTGAGGACCAGCAGTAGCTTGTAGTGCTGGCGTCCTTGGTGTGGGAGCAATCCCTGGACGTTTTCCATTTTGGAGCTGGCATCGGGCCAAAATGAGGGGGCGAGCGGGAGCGAACGTCGTGGGTTTTGAGAGTGTAGTCAGTGGCAGAGGCCCAGTGTTGGTGTGGCTGTGAATGCATTGCCATGGGAGGGTGAGGACCAGCAGTAGCTGGTAGTGCTGGCGTCCTTGGCTTGGGAGCAATCCCTGGACGTTTTCCATTTTGCAGCTGGCGTCGGGCCAAAATGAGTTGGCGAGCGGGAGCGAACGTCGTGGGTTTTGAGAGAGTAGTCAATGGCAGAGGCCCAGTGTTGGTGTGGCTGTGAATGCGTTGCCATGGGAGGGTGAGGAGCAGCAGTAGCTTGTAGTGCTGGCGTCCTTGGTGTGGGAGCAATCCCTGGACGTTTTCCATTTTGGAGCTGGCGTCGGGCCAAAATGAGTTTGCGAGCGGGAGCGAACGTCGGGGGTTCTGAGAGAGTAGTCAATGGCAGAGGCCAAGTGTTGGTGTGGTGGTGAATGCGTTGCCATGGGAGGGTGAGGACCAGCAGTAGCTTGTAGTGCTGGCGTCCTTGGTGTGGGAGCAATCCCTGGACGTTTTCCATTTTGGAGCTGGCGTTTGGCCAAAATGAGGGGGCGAGCAGGAGCGAACGTCGTGGGTTTTGAGAGAGTAGTCAATGGCAGAGGCCCAGTGTTGGTGTGGCTGTGAATGCGTTGCCATGGGAGGGTGAGGACCAGCAGTAGCTTGTAGTGCTGGCGTCCCTGGTGTGGGAGCAATCCCTGGACGTTTTCCATTTTGGAGCTGGCGTCGGGCCAAAATGAGTTCGCGAGCGGGAGCGAACGTCGGGGGTTTTGAGAGAGTAGTCAATGGCAGAGGCCCAGTGTTGGTGTGGCTGTGAATGCGTTGCCATGGGAGGGTGAGGACCAGCAGTAGCTTGTAGTGCTGGCGTCCTTGGTGTGGGAGCAATCCCTGGACGTTTTCAGTTTTGGAGCTGGCGTCAGGCCAAAATGAGGGGGCGAGCGGGAGCGAACGTCACGGGTTCTGAGAGAGTAGTCAATGGCAGAGGCCCAGTGTTGGTGTGGCTGTGAATGCGTTGCCATGGGAGGGTGAGGACCAGCAGTAGCTTGTAGTGCTGGCGTCCTTGGTGTGGGAGCAATCCCTGGACGTTTTCCATTTTGGAGCTGGCGTCGGGCCAAAATGAGTTCGCGAGCGGGAGCGAACGTCGTGGGTTTTGAGAGAGTAGTCAGTGGCAGAGGCTCAGTGTTGGTGTGGCTGTGAATGCGTTGCCATGGGAGGGTGAGGACCAGCAGTAGCTTGTAGTGCTGTCGTCCTTGGTGTGGGAGCAATCCCTGGACGTTTTCCATTTTGGAGCTGGCGTCGGGCCAAAATGAGGGGGCGAGCGGGAGCGAACGTCGTGGGTTTTGAGAGAGTAGTCAGTGGCAGAGGCCCCGTGTTGGTGTGGCTGTGAATGCGTTGCCATGGGAGGGTGAGGACCAGCAGTAGCTTGTAGTGCTGGCATCCTTGGCTTGGGAGCAATCCCTGGACGTTTTCCATTTTGCAGCTGGCGTCGGGCCAAAATGAGTTGGCGAGCGGGAGCGAACGTCGTGGGTTTTGAGAGAGTAGTCAATGGCAGAGGCCCAGTGTTGGTGTGGCTGTGAATGCGTTGCCATGGGAGGGTGAGGACCAGCAGTAGCTTGTAGTGCTGGCGTCCTTGGTGTGGGAGCAATCCCTGGACGTTTTCCATTTTGGAGCTGGCATCGGGCCAAAATGAGGGGGCGAGCGGGAGCGAACGTCGTGGGTTTTGAGAGTGTAGTCAGTGGCAGAGGCCCAGTGTTGGTGTGGCTGTGAATGCGTTGCCATGGGAGGGTGAGGACCAGCAGTAGCTTGTAGTGCTGGCGTCCTTGGTGTGGGAGCAATCCCTGGACGTTTTACATTTTGCAGCTGGCGTCGGGCCAAAATGAGGGGGCGAGCGGGAGCGAACGTCAGGGGTTTTGAGAGAGTACTCAATGGCAGAGGCCCAGTGTTGGTGTGGCTGTGAATGCGTTGCCATGGGAGGGTGAGGACCAGCAGTAGCTTGTAGTGCTGGCGTCCTTGGTGTGGGAGCAATCCCTGGACGTTTTCCATTTTGGAGCTGGCGTCGGGCCAAAATGAGGGGGCGAGCGGGAGCGAACGTCGTGGGTTTTGAGAGAGTAGTCAATGGCAGAGGCCCAGTGTTGGTGTGGCTGTGAATGCGTTGCCATGGGAGGGTGAGGACCAGCAGTAGCTTGTAGTGCTGGCGTCCTTGGCTTGGGAGCAATCCCTGGACGTTTTCCATTTTGGAGCTGGCGTCAGGCCAAAATGAGGGGGCGAGCGGGAGCGAACGTCGTGGGTTTTGAGAGAGTAGTCAATGGCAGAGGCCCTGTGTTGATGTGGCTGTGAATGCGTTGCCATGGGAGGGTGAGGACCAGCAGTAGCTTGTAGTGCTGGCATCCTTGGTGTGGGAGCAATCATTAGACGTTTTCCATTTTGGAGCTGGCGTCGGGCCAAAATGATTTGGCGAGCGGGAGCGAACATCGTGGGTTTTGAGAGAGTAGTCAATGGCAGAGGCCCAGTGTTGGTGTGGCTGTGAATGCGTTGCCATGGGAGGGTGAGGACCAGCAGTAGCTTGTAGTGCTGGCGTCCTTGGTGTGGGAGCAATCCCTGGACGTTTTCCATTTTGGAGCTGGCGTCGGGCCAAAATGAGGCGGCGAGTGGGAGCGAACGTCGGGGGTTCTGAGAGAGTAGTCAATGGCAGAGGCCCAGTGTTGGTGTGGCGGTGAATGCGTTGCCATGGGAGGGTGAGGACCAGCAGTAGCTTGTAGTGCTGGCGTCCTTGGTGTGGGAGCAATCCCTGGACGTTTTCCATTTTGGAGCTGGCGTTTGGCCAAAATGAGGGGGCGAGCGGGAGCGAACGTCGTGGGTTTTGAGAGAGTAGTCAATGGCAGAGGCCCAGTGTTGGTGTGGCTGTGAATGTGTTGCCATGGGAGGGTGAGGACCAGCAGTAGCTTGTAGTGCTGGCGTCCCTGGTGTGGGAGCAATCCCTGGACGTTTTCCATTTTGGAGCTGGCGTCGGGCCAAAATGAGGGGGCGAGCGGGAGCGAACGTCGTGGGTTTTGAGAGAGTAGTCAATGGCAGAGGCCCAGTGTTGGTGTGGCTGTGAATGCGTTGCCATGGGAGGGTGAGGACCAGCAGTAGCTTGTAGTGCTGGCGTCCTTGGTGTGGGAGCAATCCCTGGACGTTTTCAGTTTTGGAGCTGGCATCGGGCCAAAATGATTTGGCGAGCGGGAGCGAACGTCGGTGGTTCTGAGAGAGTAGTCAGTGGCAGAGGCCCAGTGTTGGTGTGGCGGTGAATGCGTTGCCATGGGAGGGTGAGGACCAGCAGTAGCTTGTAGTGCTGGCGTCCTTGGTGTGGGAGCAATCCCTGGACGTTTTCCATTTTGGAGCTGGCGTCAGGCCAAAATGAGTTGGCGAGCGGGAGCGAACTTTGGGGGTTTTGAGAGAGTAGTCAATGGCAGAGGCCCAGTGTTGGTGTGGCTGTGAATGCGTTGCCATGGGAGGGTGAGGACCAGCAGTAGCTTGTAGTGCTGGCGTCCTGGGTGTGGGAGCAATCCCTGGACGTTTTCCATTTTGGAGCTGGTGTCGGGCCAAAATGAGGGGGCGAGCGGGAGCGAACGTCGGGGGTTTTGAGAGAGTAGTCAGTGGCAGAGGCCCCGTGTTGGTGTGGCTGTGAATGCGTTGCCATGGGAGGGTGAGGACCAGCAGTAGCTTGTAGTGCTGGCGTCCTTGGCTTGGGAGCAATCCCTGGACGTTTTCCATTTTGCAGCTGGCGTCGGGCCAAAATGAGTTGGCGAGCGGGAGCGAACGTCGTGGGTTTTGAGAGAGTAGTCAATGGCAGAGGCCCAGTGTTGGTGTGGCTGTGAATGCGTTGCCATGGGAGGGTGAGGACCAGCAGTAGCTTGTAGTGCTGGCGTCCTTGGTGTGGGAGCAATCCCTGGACGTTTTCCATTTTGGAGCTGGCGTCGGGCCAAAATGAGGGGGCGAGCGGGAGCGAACGTCGGGGGTTTTGAGAGTGTAGTCAGTGGCATAGCCCAGTGTTGGTGTGGCTGTGAATGCGTTGCCATGGGAGGGTGAGGACCAGCAGTAGCTTGTAGTGCTGGCATCCTTGGTGTGGGAGCAATCCCTGGACTTTTTCAATTTTGGAGCTGGCGTCGGGCCAAAATGAGGGGGCGAGCAGGAGCGAACGTCGGTGGTTTTGAGAGAGTAGTCAATGGCAGAGGCCCAGTGTTGGTGTGGCTGTGAATGTGTTGCCATGGGAGGGTGAGGACCAGCAGTAGCTTGTAGTGCTGGCGTCCTTGGTGTGGGAGCAATCCTTAGACGTTTTCCATTTTGGAGCTGGCATCGGGCCAAAATGAGGGGGCGAGCGGGAGCGAACGTCGTGGGTTTTGAGAGAGTAGTCAGTGGCAGAGGCCCCGTGTTGGTGTGGCTGTGAATGCGTTGCCGTGGGAGGGTGAGGACCAGCAGTAGCTTGTAGTGCTGGCGTCCTTGGCTTGGGAGCAATCCCTGGGCTTTTTCCATTTTGGAGCTGGCGTCGGGCCAAAATGAGTTGGCGAGCGGGAGCGAACGTCGTGGGTTTTGAGAGAGTAGTCAATGGCAGAGGCCCAGTGTTGGTGTGGCTGTGAATGCGTTGCCATGGGAGGGTGAGGACCAGCAGTAGCTTGTAGTGCTGGCGTCCCTGGTGTGGGAGCAATCCTTAGACGTTTTCCATTTTGGAGCTGGCGTCGGGCCAAAATGAGGGGGCGAGCGGGAGCGAACGTCGTGGGTTCTGAGAGAGTAGTCAATGGCAGAGGCCCAGTGTTGGTGTGGCTGTGAATGCGTTGCCATGGGAGGGTGAGGACCAGCAGTAGCTTGTAGTGCTGGCGTCCCTGGTGTGGGAGCAATCCCTGGACGTTTTCCATTTTGGAGCTGGCGTCGGGCCAAAATGAGGGGGCGAGCGGGAGCGAACGTCAGGGGTTCTGAGAGAGTAGTCAATGGCAGAGGCCAAGTGTGGGTGTGGCTGTGAATGCATTGCCATGGGAGGGTGAGGAGCAGCAGTAGCTTGTAGTGCTGGCGTCCTTGGTGTGGGAGCAATCCCTGGACGTTTTCCATTTTGGAGCTGGCATCGGGCCAAAATGAGGGGGCGAGCGGGAGCGAACGTCGGGGGTTTTGAGAGAGTAGTCAATGGCAGAGGCCCAGTGTTGGTGTGGCTGTGAATGCGTTGCCATGGGAGGGTGAGGACCAGCAGTAGCTTGTAGTGCTGGCGTCCTTGGTGTGGGAGCAATCCCTGGACGTTTTCCATTTTGGAGCTGGCATCGGGCCAAAATGAGGGGGCGAGCGGGAGCGAACGTCGGGGGTTTTGAGAGAGTAGTCAATGGCAGAGGCCCCGTGTTGGTGTGGCTGTGAATGCGTTGCCATGGGAGGGTGAGGACCAGCAGTAGCTTGTAGTGCTGGCGTCCTTGGTGTGGGAGCAATCCTTAGACGTTTTCAATTTTGGAGCTGGCATCGGGCCAAAATGAGGGGGCGAGTGGGAGCGAACGTCAGGGGTTCTGAGAGTGTAGTCAATGGCAGAGGCCCAGTGTTGGTGTGGCTGTGAATGCGTTGCCATGGGAGGGTGAGGACCAGCAGTAGCTTGTAGTGCTGGCATCCTTGGTGTGGGAGCAATCCCTGGACATTTTCCATTTTGGAGCTGGCGTCGGGCCAAAATGATTTGACGAGTCGGAGTGAACGTCGTGGGTTCTGAGAGAGTAGTCAGTGGCAGAGGCCCAGTGTTGGTGTGGCTGTGAATGCGTTGCCATGGGAGGGTGAGGAGCAGCAGTAGCTTGTAGTGCTGGCATCCTTGGTGTGGGAGCAATCCCTGGACGTTTTCCATTTTGGAGCTGGCGTCGGGCCAAAATGATTTGGCGAGCGGGAGCGAACGTCGTGGGTTTTGAGAGAGTAGTCAATGGCAGAGGCCCAGTGTTGGTGTGGCTGTGAATGCGTTGCCATGGGAGGGTGAGGACCAGCAGTAGCTTGTAGTGCTGGCGTCCTTGGTGTGGGAGCAATCCTTAGACGTTTTCCATTTTGGAGCTGGCGTCGGGCCAAAATGAGGGGGCGAGCGGGAGCGAACGTCAGGGGTTCTGAGAGTGTAGTCAATGGCAGAGGCCCAGTGTTGGTGTGGCTGTGAATGCGTTGCCATGGGAGGGTGAGGACCAGCAGTAGCTTGTAGTGCTGGCGTCCTTGGTGTGGGAGCAATCCCTGGAGGTTTTCCATTTTGGAGCTGGCGTCGGGCCAAAATGAGGGGGCGAGCGGGAGCGAACGTCGTGGGTTTTGAGAGAGTAGTCAATGGCAGAGGCCCAGTGTTGGTGTGGCTGTGAATGCGTTGCCATGGGAGGGTGAGGACCAGCAGTAGCTTGTAGTGCTGGCGTCCTTGGTGTGGGAGCAATCCTTAGACGTTTTCCATTTTGGAGCTGGCGTCGGGCCAAAATGAGGGGGCGAGTGGGAGAGAACGTCGTGGGTTTTGAGAGAGTAGTCAATGGCAGAGGCCCAGTGTTGGTGTGGCTGTGAATGCGTTGCCATGGGAGGGTGAGGACCAGCAGTAGCTTGTAGTGCTGGCGTCCTTGGCTTGGGAGCAATCCCTGGACATTTTCTATTTTGGAGCTGGCGTCGGGCCAAAATGAGGGGGCGAGCGGGAGCGAACGTCACGGGTTCTGAGAGAGTAGTCAATGGCAGAGGCCCAGTGTTGGTGTGGCTGTGAATGCGTTGCCATTGGAGGGTGAGGACCAGCAGTAGCTTGTAGTGCTGGCATCCTTGGTGTGGGAGCAATCCCTGGACGTTTTCCATTTTGGAGCTGGCATCGGGCCAAAATGATTTGACGAGCCGTAGTGAACGTCATGGGTTTTGAGAGAGTAGTCAGTGGCAGAGGCCAAGTGTTGGTGTGGCTGTGAATGCGTTGCCATGGGAGGGTGAGGACCAGCAGTAGCTTGTAGTGCTGGCGTCCCTGGTGTGGGAGCAATCCCTGGACGTTTTCCATTTTGGAGCTGGTGTCGGGCCAAAATGAGGGGGCGAGCGGGAGCGAACGTCGGGGGTTCTGAGAGAGTAGTCAATGGCAGAGGCCCCGTGTTGGTGTGGCGGTGAATGCGTTGCCATGGGAGGGTGAGGACCAGCAGTAGCTTGTAGTGCTGGCGTCCTTGGTGTGGGAGCAATCCCTGGACGTTTTCCATTTTGGAGCTGGCGTCAGGCCAAAATGAGGGGGCGAGCGGGAGCGAACATCGTGGGTTTTGAGAGAGTAGTCAATGGCAGAGGCCCAGTGTTGGTGTGGCTGTGAATGCGTTGCCATGGGAGGGTGAGGACCAGCAGTAGCTTGTAGTGCTGGCGTCCTTGGTGTGGGAGCAATCCCTGGACGTTTTCCATTTTGGAGCTGGTGTCGGGCCAAAATGAGGGGGCGAGCGGGAGCGAACGTCGGGGGTTTTGAGAGAGTAGTCAGTGGCAGAGGCCCCGTGTTGGTGTGGCTGTGAATGCGTTGCCATGGGAGGGTGAGGACCAGCAGTAGCTTGTAGTGCTGGCGTCCTTGGTGTGGGAGCAATCCCTGGACGTTTTCCATTTTGCAGCTGGCGTCGGGCCAAAATGAGTTGGCGAGCGGGAGCGAACGTCGTGGGTTTTGAGAGAGTAGTCAATGGCAGAGGCCCAGTGTTGGTGTGGCTGTGAATGCGTTGCCATGGGAGGGTGAGGACCAGCAGTAGCTTGTAGTGCTGGCGTCCTTGGTGTGGGAGCAATCCCTGGACGTTTTCCATTTTGGAGCTGGCGTCGGGCCAAAATGAGGGGGCGAGCGGGAGCGAACGTCGGGGGTTTTGAGAGTGTAGTCAGTGGCATAGCCCAGTGTTGGTGTGGCTGTGAATGCGTTGCCATGGGAGGGTGAGGACCAGCAGTAGCTTGTAGTGCTGGCATCCTTGGTGTGGGAGCAATCCCTGGACTTTTTCAATTTTGGAGCTGGCGTCGGGCCAAAATGAGGGGGCGAGCAGGAGCGAACGTCGGTGGTTTTGAGAGAGTAGTCAATGGCAGAGGCCCAGTGTTGGTGTGGCTGTGAATGTGTTGCCATGGGAGGGTGAGGACCAGCAGTAGCTTGTAGTGCTGGCGTCCTTGGTGTGGGAGCAATCCTTAGACGTTTTCCATTTTGGAGCTGGCATCGGGCCAAAATGAGGGGGCGAGCGGGAGCGAACGTCGTGGGTTTTGAGAGAGTAGTCAGTGGCAGAGGCCCCGTGTTGGTGTGGCTGTGAATGCGTTGCCGTGGGAGGGTGAGGACCAGCAGTAGCTTGTAGTGCTGGCGTCCTTGGCTTGGGAGCAATCCCTGGGCTTTTTCCATTTTGGAGCTGGCGTCGGGCCAAAATGAGTTGGCGAGCGGGAGCGAACGTCGTGGGTTTTGAGAGAGTAGTCAATGGCAGAGGCCCAGTGTTGGTGTGGCTGTGAATGCGTTGCCATGGGAGGGTGAGGACCAGCAGTAGCTTGTAGTGCTGGCGTCCCTGGTGTGGGAGCAATCCTTAGACGTTTTCCATTTTGGAGCTGGCGTCGGGCCAAAATGAGGGGGCGAGCGGGAGCGAACGTCGTGGGTTCTGAGAGAGTAGTCAATGGCAGAGGCCCAGTGTTGGTGTGGCTGTGAATGCATTGCCATGGGAGGGTGAGGACCAGCAGTAGCTTGTAGTGCTGGCGTCCCTGGTGTGGGAGCAATCCCTGGACGTTTTCCATTTTGGAGCTGGCGTCGGGCCAAAATGAGGGGGCGAGCGGGAGCGAACGTCAGGGGTTCTGAGAGAGTAGTCAATGGCAGAGGCCAAGTGTGGGTGTGGCTGTGAATGCATTGCCATGGGAGGGTGAGGAGCAGCAGTAGCTTGTAGTGCTGGCGTCCTTGGTGTGGGAGCAATCCCTGGACGTTTTCCATTTTGGAGCTGGCATCGGGCCAAAATGAGGGGGCGAGCGGGAGCGAACGTCGGGGGTTTTGAGAGAGTAGTCAATGGCAGAGGCCCAGTGTTGGTGTGGCTGTGAATGCGTTGCCATGGGAGGGTGAGGACCAGCAGTAGCTTGTAGTGCTGGCGTCCTTGGTGTGGGAGCAATCCCTGGACGTTTTCCATTTTGGAGCTGGCATCGGGCCAAAATGAGGGGGCGAGCGGGAGCGAAAGTCGGGGGTTTTGAGAGAGTAGTCAATGGCAGAGGCCCCGTGTTGGTGTGGCTGTGAATGCGTTGCCATGGGAGGGTGAGGACCAGCAGTAGCTTGTAGTGCTGGCGTCCTTGGTGTGGGAGCAATCCTTAGACGTTTTCAATTTTGGAGCTGGCATCGGGCCAAAATGAGGGGGCGAGCGGGAGCGAACGTCAGGGGTTCTGAGAGTGTAGTCAATGGCAGAGGCCCAGTGTTGGTGTGGCTGTGAATGCGTTGCCATGGGAGGGTGAGGACCAGCAGTAGCTTGTAGTGCTGGCATCCTTGGTGTGGGAGCAATCCCTGGACATTTTCCATTTTGGAGCTGGCGTCGGGCCAAAATGATTTGACGAGACGGAGTGAACGTCGTGGGTTCTGAGAGAGTAGTCAGTGGCAGAGGCCCAGTGTTGGTGTGGCTGTGAATGCGTTGCCATGGGAGGGTGAGGAGCAGCAGTAGCTTGTAGTGCTGGCATCCTTGGTGTGGGAGCAATCCCTGGACGTTTTCCATTTTGGAGCTGGCGTCGGGCCAAAATGATTTGGCGAGCGGGAGCGAACGTCGTGGGTTTTGAGAGAGTAGTCAATGGCAGAGGCCCAGTGTTGGTGTGGCTGTGAATGCGTTGCCATGGGAGGGTGAGGACCAGCAGTAGCTTGTAGTGCTGGCGTCCTTGGTGTGGGAGCAATCCTTAGACGTTTTCCATTTTGGAGCTGGCGTCGGGCCAAAATGAGTTGGCGAGCGGGTGCGAACGTCGGGGGTTTTGAGAGAGTAGTCAATGGCAGAGGCCAAGTGTGGGTGTGGCTGTGAATGCATTGCCATGGGAGGGTGAGGACCAGCAGTAGCTTGTAGTGCTGGCGTCCTTGGTGTGGGAGCAATCCCTGGAGGTTTTCCATTTTGGAGCTGGCGTCGGGCCAAAATGAGGGGGCGAGCGGGAGCGAACGTCGGGGGTTTTGAGAGAGTAGTCAATGGCAGAGGCCCAGTGTTGGTGTGGCTGTGAATGCGTTGCCATGGGAGGGTGAGGACCAGCAGTAGCTTGTAGTGCTGGCGTCCTTGGTGTGGGAGCAATCCTTAGACGTTTTCCATTTTGGAGCTGGCGTCGGGCCAAAATGAGGGGGCGAGTGGGAGAGAACGTCGTGGGTTTTGAGAGAGTAGTCAATGGCAGAGGCCCAGTGTTGGTGTGGCTGTGAATGCGTTGCCATGGGAGGGTGAGGACCAGCAGTAGCTTGTAGTGCTGGCGTCCTTGGCTTGGGAGCAATCCCTGGACATTTTCTATTTTGGAGCTGGCGTCGGGCCAAAATGAGGGGGCGAGCGGGAGCGAACGTCACGGGTTCTGAGAGAGTAGTCAATGGCAGAGGCCCAGTGTTGGTGTGGCTGTGAATGCGTTGCCATTGGAGGGTGAGGACCAGCAGTAGCTTGTAGTGCTGGCATCCTTGGTGTGGGAGCAATCCCTGGACGTTTTCCATTTTGGAGCTGGCATCGGGCCAAAATGATTTGACGAGCCGTAGTGAACGTCATGGGTTTTGAGAGAGTAGTCAGTGGCAGAGGCCAAGTGTTGGTGTGGCTGTGAATGCGTTGCCATGGGAGGGTGAGGACCAGCAGTAGCTTGTAGTGCTGGCGTCCCTGGTGTGGGAGCAATCCCTGGACGTTTTCCATTTTGGAGCTGGTGTCGGGCCAAAATGAGGGGGCGAGCGGGAGCGAACGTCGGGGGTTCTGAGAGAGTAGTCAATGGCAGAGGCCCCGTGTTGGTGTGGCTGTGAATGCGTTGCCATGGGAGGGTGAGGACCAGCAGTAGCTTGTAGTGCTGGCGTCCTTGGCTTGGGAGCAATCCCTGGACTTTTTCCATTTTGGAGCTGGCGTCGGGCCAAAATGAGGGGGCGAGCGGGAGCGAACGTCGGGGGTTTTGAGAGAGTAGTCAATGGCAGAGGCCCACTGTTGGTGTGGCTGTGAATGCGTTGCCATGGGAGGGTGAGGACCAGCAGTAGCTTGTAGTGCTGGCGTCCTTGGTGTGGGAGCAATCCCTGGACGTTTTCCATTTTGGAGCTGGCGTCGGGCCAAAATGATTTGGCGAGCGGGAGCGAACGTCGGGGGTTCTGAGAGAGTAGTCAATGGCAGAGGCCCAGTGTTGGTGTGGCTGTGAATGCATTGCCATGGGAGGGTGAGGACCAGCAGTAGCTTGTAGTGCTGGCGTCCTTGGTGTGGGAGCAATCCCTGGATGTTTTCCATTTTGGAGCTGGCGTCGGGCCAAAATGAGGGGGCGAGCGGGAGCGAACGTCGGGGGTTCTGAGAGAGTAGTCAGTGGCAGAGGCCCAGTGTTGGTGTGGCTGTGAATGCGTTGCCATGGGAGGGTGAGGACCAGCAGTAGCTTGTAGTGCTGGCGTCCTTGGTGTGGGAGCAATCCCTGGACGTTTTCCATTTTGGAGCTGGCGTCGGGCCAAAATGAGGGGGCGAGCGGGAGCGAACGTCGGGGCTTATGAGAGAGTAGTCAATGGCAGAGGCCCAGTGTTGGTGTGGCTGTGAATGCGTTGCCATGGGAGGGTGAGGACCAGCAGTAGCTTGTAGTGCTGGCGTCCTTGGCTTGGGAGCAATCCCTGGACGTTTTCCATTTTGGAGCTGGCGTCGGGCCAAAATGATTTGGCGAGCGGGAGCGAACGTCGGGGGTTTTGAGAGAGTAGTCAGTGGCAGAGGCCCAGTGTTGGTGTGGCTGTGAATGCGTTGCCATGGGAGGGTGAGGAGCAGCAGTAGCTTGTAGTGCTGGCATCCTTGGCTTGGGAGCAATCCCTGGACGTTTTCCATTTTGCAGCTGGCGTCGGGCCAAAATGATTTGGCGAGCGGGAGCGAACGTCGTGGGTTTTGAGAGAGTAGTCAATGGCAGAGGCCCAGTGTTGGTGTGGCTGTGAATGCGTTGCCATGGGAGGGTGAGGACCAGCAGTAGCTTGTAGTGCTGGCGTCCTTGGTGTGGGAGCAATCCCTGGAGGTTTTCCATTTTGGAGCTGGCGTCGGGCCAAAATGAGGGGGCGAGCGGGAGCGAACGTCGGGGGTTCTGAGAGAGTAGTCAATGGCAGAGGCCCAGTGTTGGTGTGGCTGTGAATGCGTTGCCATGGGAGGGTGAGGACCAGCAGTAGCTTGTAGTGCTGGCGTCCTTGGCTTGGGAGCAATCCCTCGGCTTTTTCCATTTTGGAGCTGGCGTCGGGCCAAAATGAGGGGCGAGCGGGAGCGAACGTCGTGGGTTCTGAGAGAGTAGTCAATGGCAGAGGCCCAGTGTTGGTGTGGCTGTGAATGCGTTGCCATGGGAGGGTGAGGACCAGCAGTAGCTTGTAGTGCTGGCGTCCTTGGTGTGGGAGCAATCCCTGGACGTTTTCCATTTTGGAGCTGGCGTCGGGCCAAAATGATTTGGCGAGCCGGAGTGAACGTCGGGGGTTTTGAGAGAGTAGTCAGTGGCAGAGGCCAAGTGTTGGTGTGGCTGTGAATGCGTTGCCATGGGAGGGTGAGGACCAGCAGTAGCTTGTAGTGCTGGCGTCCCTGGTGTGGGAGCAATCCCTGGACGTTTTCCATTTTGGAGCTGGTGTCGGGCCAAAATGAGGGGGCGAGCGGGAGCGAACGTCGGGGGTTTTGAGAGAGTAGTCAAGGGCAGAGGCCCAGTGTTGGTGTGGCTGTGAATGCGTTGCCATGGGAGGGTGAGGACCAGCAGTAGCTTGTAGTGCTGGCGTCCTTGGCTTGGGAGCAATCCCTGGACGTTTTCCATTTTGGAGCTGGCATCGGGCCAAAGTGAGGGGGCGAGCGGGAGCGAACGTCGGTGGTTTTGAGAGAGTAGTCAATGGCAGAGGCCCAGTGTTGGTGTGGCTGTGAATGCGTTGCCATGGGAGGGTGAGGACCAGCAGTAGCTTGTAGTGCTGGCGTCCTTGGTGTGGGAGCAATCCCTGGACGTTTTCCATTTTGGAGCTGGCGTCGGGCCAAAATGATTTGGCGAGCGGGAGCGAACGTCGTGGGTTTTGAGAGAGTAGTCAATGGCAGAGGCCCAGTGTTGGTGTGGCTGTGAATGCGTTGCCATGGGAGGGTGAGGACCAGCAGTAGCTTGTAGTGCTGGCGTCCCTGGTGTGGGAGCAATCCTTAGACGTTTTCCATTTTGGAGCTGGCGTCGGGCCAAAATGAGGGGGCGAGCGGGAGCGAACGTCAGGGGTTCTGAGAGAGTAGTCAATGGCAGAGGCCCAGTGTTGGTGTGGCTGTGAATGCATTGCCATGGGAGGGTGAGGACCAGCAGTAGCTTGTAGTGCTGGCATCCTTGGTGTGGGAGCAATCCCTGGACGTTTTCCATTTTGGAGCTGGCGTCGGGCCAAAATGAGGGGGCGAGCGGGAGCGAACGTCGGGGGTTTTGAGAGAGTAGTCAATGGCAGAGGCCCAGTGTTGGTGTGGCTGTGAATGCGTTGCCATGGGAGGGTGAGGACCAGCAGTAGCTTGTAGTGCTGGCGTTCCTGGTGTGGGAGCAATCCCTGGACGTTTTCCATTTCGGAGCTGGCGTCGGGCCAAAATGATTTGGCGAGCGGGAGCGAACGTCGGGGGTTTTGAGAGAGTAGTCAATGGCAGAGGCCCAGTGTTGGTGTGGCTGTGAATGCGTTGCCATGGGAGGGTGAGGACCAGCAGTAGCTTGTAGTGCTGGCGTCCTTGGTGTGGGAGCAATCCCTGGACGTTTTCCATTTTGGAGCTGGCGTCGGGCCAAAATGAGGGGGCGAGCGGGAGCGAACGTCAGGGGTTCTGAGAGAGTAGTCAATGGCAGAGGCCAAGTGTGGGTGTGGCTGTGAATGCATTGCCATGGGAGGGTGAGGACCAGCAGTAGCTTGTAGTGCTGGCGTCCTTGGTGTGGGAGCAATCCCTGGACGTTTTCCATTTTGGAGCTGGCATCGGGCCAAAATGAGGGGGCGAGCGGGAGCGAACGTCGGGGGTTTTGAGAGAGTAGTCAATGGCAGAGGCCCAGTGTTGGTGTGGCTGTGAATGCGTTGCCATGGGAGGGTGAGGACCAGCAGTAGCTTGTAGTGCTGGCGTCCTTGGTGTGGGAGCAATCCCTGGACGTTTTCCATTTTGGAGCTGGCATCGGGCCAAAATGAGGGGGCGAGCGGGAGAGAACGTCGTGGGTTTTGAGAGAGTAGTCAGTGGCAGAGGCCCCGTGTTGCTGTGGCTGTGAATGCGTTGCCATGGGAGGGTGAGGACCAGCAGTAGCTTGTAGTGCTGGCGTCCTTGGTGTGGGAGCAATCCTTAGACGTTTTCAATTTTGGAGCTGGCATCGGGCCAAAATGAGGGGGCGAGCGGGAGCGAACGTCAGGGGTTCTGAGAGTGTAGTCAATGGCAGAGGCCCAGTGTTGGTGTGGCTGTGAATGCGTTGCCATGGGAGGGTGAGGACCAGCAGTAGCTTGTAGTGCTGGCATCCTTGGTGTGGGAGCAATCCCTGGACGTTTTCCATTTTGGAGCTGGCATCGGGCCAAAATGATTTGACGAGCCGTAGTGAACGTCATGGGTTTTGAGAGAGTAGTCAGTGGCAGAGGCCAAGTGTTGGTGTGGCTGTGAATGCGTTGCCATGGGAGGGTGAGGACCAGCAGTAGCTTGTAGTGCTGGCGTCCCTGGTGTGGGAGCAATCCCTGGACGTTTTCCATTTTGGAGCTGGTGTCGGGCCAAAATGAGGGGGCGAGCGGGAGCGAACGTCGGGGGTTCTGAGAGAGTAGTCAATGGCAGAGGCCCCGTGTTGGTGTGGCTGTGAATGCGTTGCCATGGGAGGGTGAGGACCAGCAGTAGCTTGTAGTGCTGGCGTCCTTGGCTTGGGAGCAATCCCTGGACTTTTTCCATTTTGGAGCTGGCGTCGGGCCAAAATGAGGGGGCGAGCGGGAGCGAACGTCGGGGGTTTTGAGAGAGTAGTCAATGGCAGAGGCCCACTGTTGGTGTGGCTGTGAATGCGTTGCCATGGGAGGGTGAGGACCAGCAGTAGCTTGTAGTGCTGGCGTCCTTGGTGTGGGAGCAATCCCTGGACGTTTTCCATTTTGGAGCTGGCGTCGGGCCAAAATGATTTGGCGAGCGGGAGCGAACGTCGGGGGTTCTGAGAGAGTAGTCAATGGCAGAGGCCCAGTGTTGGTGTGGCTGTGAATGCATTGCCATGGGAGGGTGAGGACCAGCAGTAGCTTGTAGTGCTGGCGTCCTTGGTGTGGGAGCAATCCCTGGATGTTTTCCATTTTGGAGCTGGCGTCGGGCCAAAATGAGGGGGCGAGCGGGAGCGAACGTCGGGGGTTCTGAGAGAGTAGTCAGTGGCAGAGGCCCAGTGTTGGTGTGGCTGTGAATGCGTTGCCATGGGAGGGTGAGGACCAGCAGTAGCTTGTAGTGCTGGCGTCCTTGGTGTGGGAGCAATCCCTGGACGTTTTCCATTTTGGAGCTGGCGTCGGGCCAAAATGAGGGGGCGAGCGGGAGCGAACGTCGGGGCTTATGAGAGAGTAGTCAATGGCAGAGGCCCAGTGTTGGTGTGGCTGTGAATGCGTTGCCATGGGAGGGTGAGGACCAGCAGTAGCTTGTAGTGCTGGCGTCCTTGGCTTGGGAGCAATCCCTGGACGTTTTCCATTTTGGAGCTGGCGTCGGGCCAAAATGATTTGGCGAGCGGGAGCGAACGTCGGGGGTTTTGAGAGAGTAGTCAGTGGCAGAGGCCCAGTGTTGGTGTGGCTGTGAATGCGTTGCCATGGGAGGGTGAGGAGCAGCAGTAGCTTGTAGTGCTGGCATCCTTGGCTTGGGAGCAATCCCTGGACGTTTTCCATTTTGCAGCTGGCGTCGGGCCAAAATGATTTGGCGAGCGGGAGCGAACGTCGTGGGTTTTGAGAGAGTAGTCAATGGCAGAGGCCCAGTGTTGGTGTGGCTGTGAATGCGTTGCCATGGGAGGGTGAGGACCAGCAGTAGCTTGTAGTGCTGGCGTCCTTGGTGTGGGAGCAATCCCTGGAGGTTTTCCATTTTGGAGCTGGCGTCGGGCCAAAATGAGGGGGCGAGCGGGAGCGAACGTCGGGGGTTCTGAGAGAGTAGTCAATGGCAGAGGCCCAGTGTTGGTGTGGCTGTGAATGCGTTGCCATGGGAGGGTGAGGACCAGCAGTAGCTTGTAGTGCTGGCGTCCTTGGCTTGGGAGCAATCCCTCGGCTTTTTCCATTTTGGAGCTGGCGTCGGGCCAAAATGAGGGGCGAGCGGGAGCGAACGTCGTGGGTTCTGAGAGAGTAGTCAATGGCAGAGGCCCAGTGTTGGTGTGGCTGTGAATGCGTTGCCATGGGAGGGTGAGGACCAGCAGTAGCTTGTAGTGCTGGCGTCCTTGGTGTGGGAGCAATCCCTGGACGTTTTCCATTTTGGAGCTGGCGTCGGGCCAAAATGATTTGGCGAGCCGGAGTGAACGTCGGGGGTTTTGAGAGAGTAGTCAGTGGCAGAGGCCAAGTGTTGGTGTGGCTGTGAATGCGTTGCCATGGGAGGGTGAGGACCAGCAGTAGCTTGTAGTGCTGGCGTCCCTGGTGTGGGAGCAATCCCTGGACGTTTTCCATTTTGGAGCTGGTGTCGGGCCAAAATGAGGGGGCGAGCGGGAGCGAACGTCGGGGGTTTTGAGAGAGTAGTCAAGGGCAGAGGCCCAGTGTTGGTGTGGCTGTGAATGCGTTGCCATGGGAGGGTGAGGACCAGCAGTAGCTTGTAGTGCTGGCGTCCTTGGCTTGGGAGCAATCCCTGGACGTTTTCCATTTTGGAGCTGGCATCGGGCCAAAGTGAGGGGGCGAGCGGGAGCGAACGTCGGGGCTTTTGAGAGAGTAGTCAATGGCAGAGGCCCAGTGTTGGTGTGGCTGTGAATGCGTTGCCATGGGAGGGTGAGGACCAGCAGTAGCTTGTAGTGCTGGCGTCCTTGGTGTGGGAGCAATCCCTGGACGTTTTCCATTTTGGAGCTGGCGTCGGGCCAAAATGATTTGGCGAGCGGGAGCGAACGTCGTGGGTTTTGAGAGAGTAGTCAATGGCAGAGGCCCAGTGTTGGTGTGGCTGTGAATGCGTTGCCATGGGAGGGTGAGGACCAGCAGTAGCTTGTAGTGCTGGCGTCCCTGGTGTGGGAGCAATCCTTAGACGTTTTCCATTTTGGAGCTGGCGTCGGGCCAAAATGAGGGGGCGAGCGGGAGCGAACGTCAGGGGTTCTGAGAGAGTAGTCAATGGCAGAGGCCCAGTGTTGGTGTGGCTGTGAATGCATTGCCATGGGAGGGTGAGGACCAGCAGTAGCTTGTAGTGCTGGCATCCTTGGTGTGGGAGCAATCCCTGGACGTTTTCCATTTTGGAGCTGGCGTCGGGCCAAAATGAGGGGGCGAGCGGGAGCGAACGTCGGGGGTTTTGAGAGAGTAGTCAATGGCAGAGGCCCAGTGTTGGTGTGGCTGTGAATGCGTTGCCATGGGAGGGTGAGGACCAGCAGTAGCTTGTAGTGCTGGCGTTCCTGGTGTGGGAGCAATCCCTGGACGTTTTCCATTTCGGAGCTGGCGTCGGGCCAAAATGATTTGGCGAGCGGGAGCGAACGTCGGGGGTTTTGAGAGAGTAGTCAATGGCAGAGGCCCAGTGTTGGTGTGGCTGTGAATGCGTTGCCATGGGAGGGTGAGGACCAGCAGTAGCTTGTAGTGCTGGCATCCTTGGTGTGGGAGCAATCCCTGGACGTTTTCCATTTTGGAGCTGGCGTCGGGCCAAAATGAGTTGGCGAGCGGGAGCGAACGTCAGGGGTTTTGAGAGAGTAGTCAATGGCAGAGGCCCAGTGTTGGTGTGGCTGTGAATGCGTTGCCATGGGAGGGTGAGGACCAGCAGTAGCTTGTAGTGCTGGCGTCCTTGGTGTGGGAGCAATCCCTGGACGTTTTCCATTTTGGAGCTGGCGTCGGGCCAAAATGATTTGGCGAGCGGGAGCGAACGTCGGGGCTTTTGAGAGAGTAGTCAGTGGCAGAGGCCCCGTGTTGGTGTGGCTGTGAATGCGTTGCCATGGGAGGGTGAGGACCAGCAGTAGCTTGTAGTGCTGGCGTTCCTGGTGTGGGAGCAATCCCTGGACGTTTTCCATTTCGGAGCTGGCGTCGGGCCAAAATGAGGGGGCGAGCGGGAGCGAACGTCGGGGGTTTTGAGAGAGTAGTCAATGGCAGAGGCCCAGTGTTGGTGTGGCTGTGAATGCGTTGCCATGGGAGGGTGAGGACCAGCAGTAGCTTGTAGTGCTGGCATCCTTGGTGTGGGAGCAATCATTAGACGTTTTCCATTTTGGAGCTGGCGTCGGGCCAAAATGACGGGGCGAGCGGGAGCGAACGTCAGGGGTTTTGAGAGAGTAGTCAATGGCAGAGGCCCAGTGTTGGTGTGGCTGTGAATGCGTTGCCATGGGAGGGTGAGGACCAGCAGTAGCTTGTAGTGCTGGCGTCCTTGGTGTGGGAGCAATCCCTGGACGTTTTCCATTTTGGAGCTGGCGTCGGGCCAAAATGAGGGGGCGAGCGGGAGCGAACGTCAGGGGTTCTGAGAGAGTAGTCAATGGCAGAGGCCAAGTGTGGGTGTGGCTGTGAATGCATTGCCATGGGAGGGTGAGGACCAGCAGTAGCTTGTAGTGCTGGCGTCCTTGGTGTGGGAGCAATCCCTGGACGTTTTCCATTTTGGAGCTGGCATCGGGCCAAAATGAGGGGGCGAGCGGGAGCGAACGTCGGGGGTTTTGAGAGAGTAGTCAATGGCAGAGGCCCAGTGTTGGTGTGGCTGTGAATGCGTTGCCATGGGAGGGTGAGGACCAGCAGTAGCTTGTAGTGCTGGCGTCCTTGGTGTGGGAGCAATCCCTGGACGTTTTCCATTTTGGAGCTGGCATCGGGCCAAAATGAGGGGGCGAGCGGGAGAGAACGTCGTGGGTTTTGAGAGAGTAGTCAGTGGCAGAGGCCCCGTGTTGCTGTGGCTGTGAATGCGTTGCCATGGGAGGGTGAGGACCAGCAGTAGCTTGTAGTGCTGGCGTCCTTGGTGTGGGAGCAATCCTTAGACGTTTTCAATTTTGGAGCTGGCATCGGGCCAAAATGAGGGGGCGAGCGGGAGCGAACGTCAGGGGTTCTGAGAGTGTAGTCAATGGCAGAGGCCCAGTGTTGGTGTGGCTGTGAATGCGTTGCCATGGGAGGGTGAGGACCAGCAGTAGCTTGTAGTGCTGGCATCCTTGGTGTGGGAGCAATCCCTGGACATTTTCCATTTTGGAGCTGGCGTCGGGCCAAAATGATTTGACGAGACGGAGTGAACGTCGGGGGTTTTGAGAGAGTAGTCAGTGGCAGAGGCCCAGTGTTGGTGTGGCTGTGAATGCGTTGCCATGGGAGGGTGAGGAGCAGCAGTAGCTTGTAGTGCTGGCATCCTTGGTGTGGGAGCAATCCCTGGACGTTTTCCATTTTGGAGCTGGCGTCGGGCCAAAATGAGGGGGCGAGCGGGAGCGAACGTCGGGGGTTTTGAGAGAGTAGTCAATGGCAGAGGCCCAGTGTTGGTGTGGCTGTGAATGCGTTGCCATGGGAGGGTGAGGACCAGCAGTAGCTTGTAGTGCTGGCGTCCTTGGTGTGGGAGCAATCCTTAGACGTTTTCCATTTTGGAGCTGGCGTCGGGCCAAAATGAGTTGGCGAGCGGGTGCGAACGTCGGGGGTTTTGAGAGAGTAGTCAATGGCAGAGGCCAAGTGTGGGTGTGGCTGTGAATGCATTGCCATGGGAGGGTGAGGACCAGCAGTAGCTTGTAGTGCTGGCGTCCTTGGTGTGGGAGCAATCCCTGGACGTTTTCCATTTTGGAGCTGGCGTCGGGCCAAAATGAGGGGGCGAGCGGGAGCGAACGTCGGGGGTTTTGAGAGAGTAGTCAATGGCAGAGGCCCAGTGTTGGTGTGGCTGTGAATGCGTTGCCATGGGAGGGTGAGGACCAGCAGTAGCTTGTAGTGCTGGCGTCCTTGGCTTGGGAGCAATCCCTGGACATTTTCTATTTTGGAGCTGGCGTCGGGCCAAAATGAGGGGGCGAGCGGGAGCGAACGTCACGGGTTCTGAGAGAGTAGTCAATGGCAGAGGCCCAGTGTTGGTGTGGCTGTGAATGCGTTGCCATTGGAGGGTGAGGACCAGCAGTAGCTTGTAGTGCTGGCATCCTTGGTGTGGGAGCAATCCCTGGACGTTTTCCATTTTGGAGCTGGCATCGGGCCAAAATGATTTGACGAGCGGGAGTGAACGTCATGGGTTTTGAGAGAGTAGTCAGTGGCAGAGGCCCAGTGTTGGTGTGGCTGTGAATGCGTTGCCATGGGAGGGTGAGGACCAGCAGTAGCTTGTAGTGCTGGCGTCCCTGGTGTGGGAGCAATCCCTGGACGTTTTCCATTTTGGAGCTGGTGTCGGGCCAAAATGAGGGGGCGAGCGGGAGCGAACGTCGGGGGTTTTGAGAGAGTAGTCAATGGCAGAGGCCCAGTGTTGGTGTGGCTGTGAATGCGTTGCCATGGGAGGGTGAGGACCAGCAGTAGCTTGTAGTGCTGGCGTCCTTGGTGTGGGAGCAATCCCTGGACGTTTTCCATTTTGGAGCTGGCGTCGGGCCAAAATGATTTGGCGAGCGGGAGCGAACGTCGGGGGTTCTGAGAGAGTAGTCAATGGCAGAGGCCCAGTGTTGGTGTGGCTGTGAATGCGTTGCCATGGGAGGGTGAGGACCAGCAGTAGCTTGTAGTGCTGGCGTCCTTGGTGTGGGAGCAATCCCTGGATGTTTTCCATTTTGGAGCTGGCGTCGGGCCAAAATGAGGGGGCGAGCGGGAGCGAACGTCGGGGGTTCTGAGAGAGTAGTCAGTGGCAGAGGCCCAGTGTTGGTGTGGCGGTGAATGCGTTGCCATGGGAGGGTGAGGACCAGCAGTAGCTTGTAGTGCTGGCGTCCTTGGTGTGGGAGCAATCCCTGGACGTTTTCCATTTTGGAGCTGGCGTCGGGCCAAAATGAGGGGGCGAGCGGGAGCGAACGTCGGGGCTTATGAGAGAGTAGTCAATGGCAGAGGCCCAGTGTTGGTGTGGCTGTGAATGCGTTGCCATGGGAGGGTGAGGACCAGCAGTAGCTTGTAGTGCTGGCGTCCTTGGCTTGGGAGCAATCCCTGGACGTTTTCCATTTTGGAGCTGGCGTCGGGCCAAAATGATTTGGCGAGCGGGAGCGAACGTCGGGGGTTTTGAGAGAGTAGTCAGTGGCAGAGGCCCAGTGTTGGTGTGGCTGTGAATGCGTTGCCATGGGAGGGTGAGGAGCAGCAGTAGCTTGTAGTGCTGGCATCCTTGGCTTGGGAGCAATCCCTGGACGTTTTCCATTTTGCAGCTGGCGTCGGGCCAAAATGATTTGGCGAGCGGGAGCGAACGTCGGGGGTTTTGAGAGAGTAGTCAATGGCAGAGGCCCAGTGTTGGTGTGGCTGTGAATGCGTTGCCATGGGAGGGTGAGGACCAGCAGTAGCTTGTAGTGCTGGCGTCCTTGGTGTGGGAGCAATCCCTGGACGTTTTCCATTTTGGAGCTGGCGTCGGGCCAAAATGAGGGGGCGAGCGGGAGCGAACGTCGGGGGTTCTGAGAGAGTAGTCAATGGCAGAGGCCCAGTGTTGGTGTGGCTGTGAATGCGTTGCCATGGGAGGGTGAGGACCAGCAGTAGCTTGTAGTGCTGGCGTCCTTGGCTTGGGAGCAATCCCTGGGCTTTTTCCATTTTGGAGCTGGCGTCGGGCCAAAATGAGGGGCGAGCGGGAGCGAACGTCGTGGGTTCTGAGAGAGTAGTCAATGGCAGAGGCCCAGTGTTGGTGTGGCTGTGAATGCGTTGCCATGGGAGGGTGAGGACCAGCAGTAGCTTGTAGTGCTGGCGTCCTTGGTGTGGGAGCAATCCCTGGACGTTTTCCATTTTGGAGCTGGCGTCGGGCCAAAATGATTTGGCGAGCCGGAGTGAACGTCACGGGTTTTGAGAGAGTAGTCAGTGGCAGAGGCCAAGTGTTGGTGTGGCTGTGAATGCGTTGCCATGGGAGGGTGAGGACCAGCAGTAGCTTGTAGTGCTGGCGTCCCTGGTGTGGGAGCAATCCCTGGACGTTTTCCATTTTGGAGCTGGCGTCGGGCCAAAATGAGGGGGCGAGCGGGAGCGAACGTCGGGGCTTTTGAGAGAGTAGTCAATGGCAAAGGCCCCGTGTTGGTGTGGCTGTGAATGCGTTGCCATGGGAGGGTGAGGACCAGCAGTAGCTTGTAGTGCTGGCGTCCTTGGTGTGGGAGCAATCCCTGGACGTTTTCCATTTTGGAGCTGGCATCGGGCCAAAGTGAGGGGGCGAGCGGGAGCGAACGTCGGTGGTTTTGAGAGAGTAGTCAATGGCAGAGGCCCAGTGTTGGTGTGGCTGTGAATGCGTTGCCATGGGAGGGTGAGGACCAGCAGTAGCTTGTAGTGCTGGCGTCCTTGGTGTGGGAGCAATCCCTGGACGTTTTCCATTTTGGAGCTGGCGTCGGGCCAAAATGATTTGGCGAGCGGGAGCGAACGTCGTGGGTTTTGAGAGAGTAGTCAATGGCAGAGGCCCAGTGTTGGTGTGGCTGTGAATGCGTTGCCATGGGAGGGTGAGGACCAGCAGTAGCTTGTAGTGCTGGCGTTCCTGGTGTGGGAGCAATCCCTGGACGTTTTCCATTTCGGAGCTGGCGTCGGGCCAAAATGAGGGGGCGAGCGGGAGCGAACGTCGGGGGTTTTGAGAGAGTAGTCAATGGCAGAGGCCCAGTGTTGGTGTGGCTGTGAATGCGTTGCCATGGGAGGGTGAGGACCAGCAGTAGCTTGTAGTGCTGGCATCCTTGGTGTGGGAGCAATCATTAGACGTTTTCCATTTTGGAGCTGGCGTCGGGCCAAAATGAGTTGGCGAGCGGGAGCGAACGTCAGGGGTTTTGAGAGAGTAGTCAATGGCAGAGGCCCAGTGTTGGTGTGGCTGTGAATGCGTTGCCATGGGAGGGTGAGGACCAGCAGTAGCTTGTAGTGCTGGCGTCCTTGGTGTGGGAGCAATCCCTGGACGTTTTCCATTTTGGAGCTGGCGTCGGGCCAAAATGAGGGGGCGAGCGGGAGCGAACGTCGGGGCTTTTGAGAGAGTAGTCAGTGGCAGAGGCCCCGTGTTGGTGTGACGGTGAATGCGTTGCCATGGGAGGGTGAGGACCAGCAGTAGCTTGTAGTGCTGGCGTTCCTGGTGTGGGAGCAATCCCTGGACGTTTTCCATTTCGGAGCTGGCGTCGGGCCAAAATGAGGGGGCGAGCGGGAGCGAACGTCGGGGGTTTTGAGAGAGTAGTCAATGGCAGAGGCCCAGTGTTGGTGTGGCTGTGAATGCGTTGCCATGGGAGGGTGAGGACCAGCAGTAGCTTGTAGTGCTGGCATCCTTGGTGTGGGAGCAATCATTAGACGTTTTCCATTTTGGAGCTGGCGTCGGGCCAAAATGATTTGGCGAGCGGGAGCGAACGTCGGGGGTTTTGAGAGAGTAGTCAGTGGCAGAGGCCCAGTGTTGGTGTGGCTGTGAATGCGTTGCCATGGGAGGGTGAGGACCAGCAGTAGCTTGTAGTGCTGGCGTCCTTGGTGTGGGAGCAATCCCTGGACGTTTTCCATTTTGGAGCTGGCGTCGGGCCAAAATGAGGGGGCGAGCGGGAGCGAACGTCAGGGGTTCTGAGAGAGTAGTCAATGGCAGAGGCCAAGTGTGGGTGTGGCTGTGAATGCATTGCCATGGGAGGGTGAGGACCAGCAGTAGCTTGTAGTGCTGGCATCCTTGGTGTGGGAGCAATCCCTGGACGTTTTCCATTTTGGAGCTGGCATCGGGCCAAAATGAGGGGGCGAGCGGGAGCGAACGTCGTGGGTTTTGAGAGAGTAGTCAGTGGCAGAGGCCCCGTGTTGGTGTGGCTGTGAATGCGTTGCCATGGGAGGGTGAGGACCAGCAGTAGCTTGTAGTGCTGGCGTCCTTGGTGTGGGAGCAATCCTTAGACGTTTTCAATTTTGGAGCTGGCATCGGGCCAAAATGAGGGGGCGAGCGGGAGCGAACGTCAGGGGTTCTGAGAGTGTAGTCAATGGCAGAGGCCCAGTGTTGGTGTGGCTGTGAATGCGTTGCCATGGGAGGGTGAGGACCAGCAGTAGCTTGTAGTGCTGGCATCCTTGGTGTGGGAGCAATCATTAGACGTTTTCCATTTTGGAGCTGGCGTCGGGCCAAAATGAGGGGGCGAGCGGGAGCGAACGTCAGGGGTTTTGAGAGAGTAGTCAATGGCAGAGGCCCAGTGTTGGTGTGGCTGTGAATGCGTTGCCATGGGAGGGTGAGGACCAGCAGTAGCTTGTAGTGCTGGCGTCCTTGGTGTGGGAGCAATCCCTGGACGTTTTCCATTTTGGAGCTGGCGTCAGGCCAAAATGAGGGGGCGAGCGGGAGCGAACGTCAGGGGTTCTGAGAGAGTAGTCAATGGCAGAGGCCAAGTGTGGGTGTGGCTGTGAATGCATTGCCATGGGAGGGTGAGGACCAGCAGTAGCTTGTAGTGCTGGCGTCCTTGGTGTGGGAGCAATCCCTGGACGTTTTCCATTTTGGAGCTGGCATCGGGCCAAAATGAGGGGGCGAGCGGGAGCGAACGTCGTGGGTTTTGAGAGAGTAGTCAATGGCAGAGGCCCAGTGTTGGTGTGGCTGTGAATGCGTTGCCATGGGAGGGTGAGGACCAGCAGTAGCTTGTAGTGCTGGCGTCCTTGGTGTGGGAGCAATCCCTGGACGTTTTCCATTTTGGAGCTGGCATCGGGCCAAAATGAGGGGGCGAGCGGGAGAGAACGTCGTGGGTTTTGAGAGAGTAGTCAGTGGCAGAGGCCCCGTGTTGGTGTGGCTGTGAATGCGTTGCCATGGGAGGGTGAGGACCAGCAGTAGCTTGTAGTGCTGGCGTCCTTGGTGTGGGAGCAATCCTTAGACGTTTTCAATTTTGGAGCTGGCGTCGGGCCAAAATGATTTGACGAGACGGAGTGAACGTCATGGGTTTTGAGAGAGTACTCAGTGGCAGAGGCCCAGTGTTGGTGTGGCTGTGAATGCGTTGCCATGGGAGGGTGAGGAGCAGCAGTAGCTTGTAGTGCTGGCATCCTTGGTGTGGGAGCAATCCCTGGACGTTTTCCATTTTGGAGCTGGCGTCGGGCCAAAATGAGGGGGCGAGCGGGAGCGAACGTCGTGGGTTTTGAGAGAGTAGTCAATGGCAGAGGCCCAGTGTTGGTGTGGCTGTGAATGCGTTGCCATGGGAGGGTGAGGACCAGCAGTAGCTTGTAGTGCTGGCGTCCTTGGTGTGGGAGCAATCCTTAGACGTTTTCCATTTTGGAGCTGGCGTCGGGCCAAAATGAGTTGGCGAGCGGGTGCGAACGTCGGGGGTTTTGAGAGAGTAGTCAGTGGCAGAGGCCAAGTGTGGGTGTGGCTGTGAATGCATTGCCATGGGAGGGTGAGGAGCAGCAGTAGCTTGTAGTGCTGGCGTCCTTGGTGTGGGAGCAATCCCTGGACGTTTTCCATTTTGGAGCTGGCATCGGGCCAAAATGAGGGGGCGAGCGGGAGAGAACGTCGTGGGTTTTGAGAGAGTAGTCAGTGGCAGAGGCCCCGTGTTGGTGTGGCTGTGAATGCGTTGCCATGGGAGGGTGAGGACCAGCAGTAGCTTGTAGTGCTGGCGTCCTTGGTGTGGGAGCAATCCTTAGACGTTTTCAATTTTGGAGCTGGCATCGGGCCAAAATGAGGGGGCGAGCGGGAGCGAACGTCAGGGGTTCTGAGAGTGTAGTCAATGGCAGAGGCCCAGTGTTGGTGTGGCTGTGAATGCGTTGCCATTGGAGGGTGAGGACCAGCAGTAGCTTGTAGTGCTGGCATCCTTGGTGTGGGAGCAATCATTAGACGTTTTCCATTTTGGAGCTGGCGTCGGGCCAAAATGAGTTGGCGAGCGGGAGCGAACGTCAGGGGTTTTGAGAGAGTAGTCAATGGCAGAGGCCCAGTGTTGGTGTGGCTGTGAATGCGTTGCCATGGGAGGGTGAGGACCAGCAGTAGCTTGTAGTGCTGGCGTCCTCGGTGTGGGAGCAATCCCTGGACGTTTTCCATTTTGGAGCTGGCGTCGGGCCAAAATGAGGGGGCGAGCGGGAGAGAACGTCATGGGTTTTGAGAGAGTAGTCAGTGGCAGAGGCCCCGTGTTGGTGTGGCTGTGAATGCGTTGCCATGGGAGGGTGAGGACCAGCAGTAGCTTGTAGTGCTGGCATCCTTGGTGTGGGAGCAATCCCTGGAGGTTTTCCATTTTGGAGCTGGCGTCGGGCCAAAATGAGGGGGCGAGCGGGAGCGAACGTCAGGGGTTCTGAGAGTGTAGTCAATGGCAGAGGCCCAGTGTTGGTGTGGCTGTGAATGCGTTGCCATGGGAGGGTGAGGACCAGCAGTAGCTTGTAGTGCTGGCATCCTTGGTGTGGGAGCAATCCCTGGACATTTTCCATTTTGGAGCTGGCGTCGGGCCAAAATGATTTGACGAGACGGAGTGAACGTCATGGGTTTTGAGAGAGTACTCAGTGGCAGAGGCCCAGTGTTGGTGTGGCTGTGAATGCGTTGCCATGGGAGGGTGAGGAGCAGCAGTAGCTTGTAGTGCTGGCATCCTTGGTGTGGGAGCAATCCCTGGACGTTTTCCATTTTGGAGCTGGCGTCGGGCCAAAATGAGGGGGCGAGCGGGAGCCAACGTCGTGGGTTTTGAGAGAGTAGTCAATGGCAGAGGCCCAGTGTTGGTGTGGCTGTGAATGCGCTGCCATGGGAGGGTGAGGACCAGCAGTAGCTTGTAGTGCTGGCGTCCTTGGTGTGGGAGCAATCCTTAGACGTTTTCCATTTTGGAGCTGGCGTCGGGCCAAAATGAGTTGGCGAGCGGGTGCGAACGTCGGGGGTTTTGAGAGAGTAGTCAATGGCAGAGGCCAAGTGTGGGTGTGGCTGTGAATGCATTGCCATGGGAGGGTGAGGACCAGCAGTAGCTTGTAGTGCTGGCGTCCTTGGTGTGGGAGCAATCCCTGGACGTTTTCCATTTTGGAGCTGGCGTCGGGCCAAAATGAGGGGGCGAGCGGGAGCGAACGTCGGGGGTTTTGAGAGAGTAGTCAATGGCAGAGGCCCAGTGTTGGTGTGGCTGTGAATGCGTTGCCATGGGAGGGTGAGGACCAGCAGTAGCTTGTAGTGCTGGCGTCCTTGGCTTGGGAGCAATCCCTGGGCTTTTTCCATTTTGGAGCTGGCGTCGGGCCAAAATGAGGGGGCGAGCGGGAGCGAACGTCACGGGTTCTGAGAGAGTAGTCAATGGCAGAGGCCCAGTGTTGGTGTGGCTGTGAATGCGTTGCCATTGGAGGGTGAGGACCAGCAGTAGCTTGTAGTGCTGGC
Organism: Morus bassanus; assembly: GCA_031468815.1. Classification (NCBI taxonomy): domain Eukaryota; kingdom Metazoa; phylum Chordata; class Aves; order Suliformes; family Sulidae; genus Morus; species Morus bassanus. Next base: position 218,329 of record CM062575.1, read on the forward strand.
ATCCTTGGTGTGGGAGCAATCCCTGGACGTTTTCCATTTTGGAGCTGGCATCGGGCCAAAATGATTTGACGAGCGGGAGTGAACGTCATGGGTTTTGAGAGAGTAGTCAGTGGCAGAGGCCCAGTGTTGGTGTGGCTGTGAATGCGTTGCCATGGGAGGGTGAGGACCAGCAGTAGCTTGTAGTGCTGGCGTCCCTGGTGTGGGAGCAATCCCTGGACGTTTTCCATTTTGGAGCTGGTGTCGGGCCAAAATGAGGGGGCGAGCGGGAGCGAACGTCGGGGGTTCTGAGAGAGTAGTCAATGGCAGAGGCCCCGTGTTGGTGTGGCTGTGAATGCGTTGCCATGGGAGGGTGAGGACCAGCAGTAGCTTGTAGTGCTGGCGTCCTTGGCTTGGGAGCAATCCCTGGACTTTTTCCATTTTGGAGCTGGCGTCGGGCCAAAATGAGGGGGCGAGCGGGAGCGAACGTCGGGGGTTTTGAGAGAGTAGTCAATGGCAGAGGCCCACTGTTGGTGTGGCTGTGAATGCGTTGCCATGGGAGGGTGAGGACCAGCAGTAGCTTGTAGTGCTGGCGTCCTTGGTGTGGGAGCAATCCCTGGACGTTTTCCATTTTGGAGCTGGCGTCGGGCCAAAATGATTTGGCGAGCGGGAGCGAACGTCGGGGGTTCTGAGAGAGTAGTCAATGGCAGAGGCCCAGTGTTGGTGTGGCTGTGAATGCATTGCCATGGGAGGGTGAGGACCAGCAGTAGCTTGTAGTGCTGGCGTCCTTGGTGTGGGAGCAATCCCTGGACGTTTTCCATTTTGGAGCTGGCGTCGGGCCAAAATGAGGGGGCGAGCGGGAGCGAACGTCGGGGGTTCTGAGAGAGTAGTCAGTGGCAGAGGCCCAGTGTTGGTGTGGCGGTGAATGCGTTGCCATGGGAGGGTGAGGAGCAGCAGTAGCTTGTAGTGCTGGCGTCCTTGGTGTGGGAGCAATCCCTGGACGTTTTCCATTTTGGAGCTGGCGTCGGGCCAAAATGAGGGGGCGAGCGGGAGCGAACGTCGGGGCTTATGAGAGAGTAGTCAATGGCAGAGGCCCAGTGTTGGTGTGGCTGTGAATGCGTTGCCATGGGAGGGTGAGGACCAGCAGTAGCTTGTAGTGCTGACGTCCTTGGCTTGGGAGCAATCCCTGGACGTTTTCCATTTTGGAGCTGGCGTCGGGCCAAAATGATTTGGCGAGCGGGAGTGAACGTCGGGGGTTTTGAGAGAGTAGTCAGTGGCAGAGGCCCAGTGTTGGTGTGGCTGTGAATGCGTTGCCATGGGAGGGTGAGGAGCAGCAGTAGCTTGTAGTGCTGGCATCCTTGGCTTGGGAGCAATCCCTGGACGTTTTCCATTTTGCAGCTGGCGTCGGGCCAAAATGATTTGGCGAGCGGGAGCGAACGTCGGGGGTTTTGAGAGAGTAGTCAGTGGCAGAGGCCCAGTGTTGGTGTGGCTGTGAATGCGTTGCCATGGGAGGGTGAGGACCAGCAGTAGCTTGTAGTGCTGGCGTCCTTGGTGTGGGAGCAATCCCTGGACGTTTTCCATTTTGGAGCTGGCGTCGGGCCAAAATGATTTGGCGAGCCGGAGGGAACGTCGGGGGTTTTGAGAGAGTAGTCAGTGGCAGAGGCCCAGTGTTGGTGTGGCTGTGAATGCGTTGCCATGGGAGGGTGAGGACCAGCAGTAGCTTGTAGTGCTGGCGTCCCTGGTGTGGGAGCAATCCCTGGACGTTTTCCATTTTGGAGCTGGTGTCGGGCCAAAATGAGGGGGCGAGCGGGAGCGAACGTCGGTGGTTTTGAGAGAGTAGTCAATGGCAGAGGCCCAGTGTTGGTGTGGCTGTGAATGCGTTGCCATGGGAGGGTGAGGACCAGCAGTAGCTTGTAGTGCTGGCGTCCTTGGTGTGGGAGCAATCCCTGGACGTTTTCCATTTTGGAGCTGGCGTCGGGCCAAAATGAGGGGGCGAGCGGGAGCGAACGTCGGGGGTTTTGAGAGAGTAGTCAATGGCAGAGGCCCAGTGTTGGTGTGGCTGTGAATGCGTTGCCATGGGAGGGTGAGGACCAGCAGTAGCTTGTAGTGCTGGCGTCCCTGGTGTGGGAGCAATCCTTAGACGTTTTCCATTTTGGAGCTGGCGTCGGGCCAAAATGAGGGGGCGAGCGGGAGCGAACGTCAGGGGTTCTGAGAGAGTAGTCAATGGCAGAGGCCCAGTGTTGGTGTGGCTGTGAATGCATTGCCATGGGAGGGTGAGGACCAGCAGTAGCTTGTAGTGCTGGCATCCTTGGTGTGGGAGCAATCCCTGGACGTTTTCCATTTTGGAGCTGGCGTCGGGCCAAAATGAGGGGGCGAGCGGGAGCGAACGTCGTGGGTTTTGAGAGAGTAGTCAATGGCAGAGGCCCACTGTTGGTGTGGCTGTGAATGCGTTGCCATGGGAGGGTGAGGACCAGCAGTAGCTTGTAGTGCTGGCGTTCCTGGTGTGGGAGCAATCCCTGGACGTTTTCCATTTCGGAGCTGGCGTCGGGCCAAAATGAGGGGGCGAGCGGGAGCGAACGTCGGGGGTTTTGAGAGAGTAGTCAATGGCAGAGGCCCAGTGTTGGTGTGGCTGTGAATGCGTTGCCATGGGAGGGTGAGGACCAGCAGTAGCTTGTAGTGCTGGCATCCTTGGTGTGGGAGCAATCATTAGACGTTTTCCATTTTGGAGCTGGCGTCGGGCCAAAATGACGGGGCGAGCGGGAGCGAACGTCGTGGGTTCTGAGAGAGTAGTCAATGGCAGAGGCCCAGTGTTGGTGTGGCTGTGAATGCGTTGCCATGGGAGGGTGAGGACCAGCAGTAGCTTGTAGTGCTGGCGTCCTTGGTGTGGGAGCAATCCCTGGACGTTTTCCATTTTGGAGCTGGCGTCGGGCCAAAATGAGGGGGCGAGCGGGAGCGAACGTCGGGGCTTTTGAGAGAGTAGTCAGTGGCAGAGGCCCCGTGTTGGTGTGGCTGTGAATGCGTTGCCATGGGAGGGTGAGGACCAGCAGTAGCTTGTAGTGCTGGCGTCCTTGTTGTGGGAGCAATTCCTGGACGTTTTCCATTTTGGAGCTGGCGTCGGGCCAAAATGATTTGGCGAGCGGGAGCGAACGTCGGGGGTTTTGAGAGAGTAGTCAATGGCAGAGGCCCAGTGTTGGTGTGGCTGTGAATGCGTTGCCATGGGAGGGTGAGGACCAGCAGTAGCTTGTAGTGCTGGCGTCCTTGGTGTGGGAGCAATCCCTGGACGTTTTCCATTTTGGAGCTGGCGTCGGGCCAAAATGAGGGGGCGAGCGGGAGCGAACGTCACGGGTTCTGAGAGAGTAGTCAATGGCAGAGGCCCAGTGTTGGTGTGGCTGTGAATGCGTTGCCATTGGAGGGTGAGGACCAGCAGTAGCTTGTAGTGCTGGCATCCTTGGTGTGGGAGCAATCCCTGGACGTTTTCCATTTTGGAGCTGGCATCGGGCCAAAATGATTTGACGAGCCGTAGTGAACGTCATGGGTTTTGAGAGAGTAGTCAGTGGCAGAGGCCCAGTGTTGGTGTGGCTGTGAATGCGTTGCCATGGGAGGGTGAGGACCAGCAGTAGCTTGTAGTGCTGGCGTCCTTGGTGTGGGAGCAATCCCTGGACGTTTTCCATTTTGGAGCTGGCATCAGGCCAAAATGATTTGGCAAGCGGGAGCGAACATCGTGGGTTTTGAGAGAGTAGTCAGTGGCAGAGGCCCAGTGTTGGTGTGGCTGTGAATGCGTTGCCATGGGAGGGTGAGGAGCAGCAGTAGCTTGTAGTGCTGGCGTCCTTGGTGTGGGAGCAATCCCTGGACGTTTTCCATTTTGGAGCTGGCGTCGGGCCAAAATGAGGGGGCGAGCGGGAGCGAACGTCGGGGCTTTTGAGAGAGTAGTCAGTGGCAGAGGCCCAGTGTTGGTGTGGCTGTGAATGCATTGCCATGGGAGGGTGAGGACCAGCAGTAGCTTGTAGTGCTGGCATCCTTGGTGTGGGAGCAATCCCTGGACGTTTTCCATTTTGGAGCTGGAGTCGGGCCAAAATGAGGGGGCGAGCGGGAGCGAACGTCGGGGGTTTTGAGAGAGTAGTCAATGGCAGAGGCCCAGTGTTGGTGTGGCTGTGAATGCGTTGCCATGGGAGGGTGAGGACCAGCAGTAGCTTGTAGTGCTGGCGTTCCTGGTGTGGGAGCAATCCCTGGACGTTTTCCATTTCGGAGCTGGCGTCGGGCCAAAATGAGGGGGCGAGCGGGAGCGAACGTCGGGGGTTTTGAGAGAGTAGTCAATGGCAGAGGCCCAGTGTTGGTGTGGCTGTGAATGCGTTGCCATGGGAGGGTGAGGACCAGCAGTAGCTTGTAGTGCTGGCATCCTTGGTGTGGGAGCAATCATTAGACGTTTTCCATTTTGGAGCTGGCGTCGGGCCAAAATGACGGGGCGAGCGGGAGCGAACGTCGTGGGTTCTGAGAGAGTAGTCAATGGCAGAGGCCCAGTGTTGGTGTGGCTGTGAATGCGTTGCCATGGGAGGGTGAGGACCAGCAGTAGCTTGTAGTGCTGGCGTCCTTGGTGTGGGAGCAATCCCTGGACGTTTTCCATTTTGGAGCTGGCGTCGGGCCAAAATGATTTGGCGAGCGGGAGCGAACGTCGGGGGTTTTGAGAGAGTAGTCAGTGGCAGAGGCCCCGTGTTGGTGTGGCTGTGAATGCGTTGCCATGGGAGGGTGAGGACCAGCAGTAGCTTGTAGTGCTGGCGTCCTTGGTGTGGGAGCAATCCCTGGACGTTTTCCATTTTGGAGCTGGCGTCGGGCCAAAATGAGGGGGCGAGCGGGAGCGAACGTCACGGGTTCTGAGAGAGTAGTCAATGGCAGAGGCCCAGTGTTGGTGTGGCTGTGAATGCGTTGCCATTGGAGGGTGAGGACCAGCAGTAGCTTGTAGTGCTGGCATCCTTGGTGTGGGAGCAATCCCTGGACGTTTTCCATTTTGGAGCTGGCATCGGGCCAAAATGATTTGACGAGCCGTAGTGAACGTCATGGGTTTTGAGAGAGTAGTCAGTGGCAGAGGCCCAGTGTTGGTGTGGCTGTGAATGCGTTGCCATGGGAGGGTGAGGACCAGCAGTAGCTTGTAGTGCTGGCGTCCTTGGTGTGGGAGCAATCCCTGGACGTTTTCCATTTTGGAGCTGGCGTCGGGCCAAAATGAGTTCGCGAGCGGGAGCGAACGTCGGGGCTTTTGAGAGAGTAGTCAGTGGCAGAGGCCCCGTGTTGGTGTGGCTGTGAATGCGTTGCCATGGGAGGGTGAGGACCAGCAGTAGCTTGTAGTGCTGGCGTCCTTGGTGTGGGAGCAATCCCTGGACGTTTTCCATTTTGGAGCTGGCGTCGGGCCAAAATGAGGGGGCGAGCGGGAGCGAACGTCGGGGCTTTTGAGAGAGTAGTCAGTGGCAGAGGCCCAGTGTTGGTGTGGCTGTGAATGCGTTGCCATGGGAGGGTGAGGACCAGCAGTAGCTTGTAGTGCTGGCGTCCTTGGTGTGGGAGCAATCCCTGGACGTTTTCCATTTTGGAGCTGGCGTCGGGCCAAAATGATTTGGCGAGCGGGAGCGAACGTCGGGGGTTTTGAGAGAGTAGTCAATGGCAGAGGCCCAGTGTTGGTGTGGCTGTGAATGCGTTGCCATGGGAGGGTGAGGACCAGCAGTAGCTTGTAGTGCTGGCGTCCTTGGTGTGGGAGCAATCCCTGGACGTTTTCCATTTTGGAGCTGGCGTCGGGCCAAAATGAGGGGGCGAGCGGGAGCGAACGTCAGGGGTTCTGAGAGAGTAGTCAATGGCAGAGGCCCAGTGTTGGTGTGGCTGTGAATGCGTTGCCATTGGAGGGTGAGGACCAGCAGTAGCTTGTAGTGCTGGCATCCTTGGTGTGGGAGCAATCCCTGGACGTTTTCCATTTTGGAGCTGGCATCGGGCCAAAATGAGGGGGCGAGCGGGAGCGAACGTCGGGGGTTTTGAGAGAGTAGTCAATGGCAGAGGCCCACTGTTGGTGTGGCTGTGAATGCGTTGCCATGGGAGGGTGAGGACCAGCAGTAGCTTGTAGTGCTGGCGTCCTTGGTGTGGGAGCAATCCCTGGACGTTTTCCATTTTGGAGCTGGCGTCGGGCCAAAATGATTTGGCGAGCGGGAGCGAACGTCGGGGGTTCTGAGAGAGTAGTCAATGGCAGAGGCCCAGTGTTGGTGTGGCTGTGAATGCATTGCCATGGGAGGGTGAGGACCAGCAGTAGCTTGTAGTGCTGGCGTCCTTGGTGTGGGAGCAATCCCTGGACGTTTTCCATTTTGGAGCTGGCGTCGGGCCAAAATGAGGGGGCGAGCGGGAGCGAACGTCAGGGGTTCTGAGAGAGTAGTCAATGGCAGAGGCCCAGTTTTGGTGTGGCGGTGAATGCGTTGCCATGGGAGGGTGAGGACCAGCAGTAGCTTGTAGTGCTGGCGTCCTTGGTGTGGGAGCAATCCCTGGACGTTTTCCATTTTGGAGCTGGCGTCGGGCCAAAATGAGGGGGCGAGCGGGAGCGAACGTCGGGGCTTATGAGAGAGTAGTCAGTGGCAGAGGCCCCGTGTTGGTGTGGCTGTGAATGCGTTGCCATGGGAGGGTGAGGACCAGCAGTAGCTTGTAGTGCTGGCGTCCTTGGCTTGGGAGCAATCCCTGGACGTTTTCCATTTTGGAGCTGGCGTCGGGCCAAAATGATTTGGCGAGCGGGAGCGAACGTCGGGGGTTTTGAGAGAGTAGTCAGTGGCAGAGGTCCAGTGTTGGTGTGGCTGTGAATGCGTTGCCATGGGAGGGTGAGGAGCAGCAGTAGCTTGTAGTGCTGGCATCCTTGGCTTGGGAGCAATCCCTGGACGTTTTCCATTTTGCAGCTGGCGTCGGGCCAAAATGATTTGGCGAGCGGGAGCGAACGTCGGGGGTTTTGAGAGAGTAGTCAATGGCAGAGGCCCAGTGTTGGTGTGGCTGTGAATGCGTTGCCATGGGAGGGTGAGGACCAGCAGTAGCTTGTAGTGCTGGCGTCCTTGGTGTGGGAGCAATCCCTGGACGTTTTCCATTTTGGAGCTGGCGTCGGGCCAAAATGATTTGGCGAGCGGGAGCGAACGTCGGGGGTTCTGAGAGAGTAGTCAATGGCAGAGGCCCAGTGTTGGTGTGGCTGTGAATGTGTTGCCATGGGAGGGTGAGGACCAGCAGTAGCTTGTAGTGCTGGCGTCCTTGGCTTGGGAGCAATCCCTGGGCTTTTTCCATTTTGGAGCTGGCGTCGGGCCAAAATGAGGGGCGAGCGGGAGCGAACGTCGTGGGTTCTGAGAGAGTAGTCAATGGCAGAGGCCCAGTGTTGGTGTGGCTGTGAATGCGTTGCCATGGGAGGGTGAGGACCAGCAGTAGCTTGTAGTGCTGGCGTCCTTGGTGTGGGAGCAATCCCTGGACGTTTTCCATTTTGGAGCTGGCGTCGGGCCAAAACGAGGGGGCGAGCGGGAGCGAACGTCAGGGGTTCTGAGAGAGTAGTCAATGGCAGAGGCCCAGTGTTGGTGTGGCTGTGAATGCATTGCCATGGGAGGGTGAGGACCAGCAGTAGCTTGTAGTGCTGGCGTTCCTGGTGTGGGAGCAATCCCTGGACGTTTTCCATTTCGGAGCTGGCGTCGGGCCAAAATGAGGGGGCGAGCGGGAGCGAACGTCGGGGGTTTTGAGAGAGTAGTCAATGGCAGAGGCCCAGTGTTGGTGTGGCTGTGAATGCGTTGCCATGGGAGGGTGAGGACCAGCAGTAGCTTGTAGTGCTGGCATCCTTGGTGTGGGAGCAATCATTAGACGTTTTCCATTTTGGAGCTGGCGTCGGGCCAAAATGACGGGGCGAGCGGGAGCGAACGTCAGGGGTTTTGAGAGAGTAGTCAATGGCAGAGGCCCAGTGTTGGTGTGGCTGTGAATGCGTTGCCATGGGAGGGTGAGGACCAGCAGTAGCTTGTAGTGCTGGCGTCCTTGGTGTGGGAGCAATCCCTGGACGTTTTCCATTTTGGAGCTGGCGTCGGGCCAAAATGAGGGGGCGAGCGGGAGCGAACGTCGGGGCTTTTGAGAGAGTAGTCAGTGGCAGAGGCCCAGTGTTGGTGTGGCTGTGAATGCGTTGCCATGGGAGGGTGAGGACCAGCAGTAGCTTGTAGTGCTGGCGTTCCTGGTGTGGGAGCAATCCCTGGACGTTTTCCATTTCGGAGCTGGCGTCGGGCCAAAATGAGGGGGCGAGCGGGAGCGAACGTCAGGGGTTCTGAGAGAGTAGTCAATGGCAGAGGCCAAGTGTGGGTGTGGCTGTGAATGCATTGCCATGGGAGGGTGAGGAGCAGCAGTAGCTTGTAGTGCTGGCGTCCTTGGTGTGGGAGCAATCCCTGGACGTTTTCCATTTTGGAGCTGGCGTCGGGCCAAAATGAGGGGGCGAGCGGGAGCGAACGTCGGGGGTTTTGAGAGAGTAGTCAATGGCAGAGGCCCAGTGTTGGTGTGGCTGTGAATGCGTTGCCATGGGAGGGTGAGGACCAGCAGTAGCTTGTAGTGCTGGCGTCCTTGGTGTGGGAGCAATCCCTGGACGTTTTCCATTTTGGAGCTGGCATCGGGCCAAAATGAGGGGGCGAGCGGGAGCGAACGTCGTGGGTTTTGAGAGAGTAGTCAGTGGCAGAGGCCCAGTGTTGGTGTGGCTGTGAATGCGTTGCCATGGGAGGGTGAGGACCAGCAGTAGCTTGTAGTGCTGGCGTCCTTGGTGTGGGAGCAATCCTTAGACGTTTTCAATTTTGGAGCTGGCATCGGGCCAAAATGAGGGGGCGAGCGGGAGCGAACGTCAGGGGTTCTGAGAGTGTAGTCAATGGCAGAGGCCCAGTGTTGGTGTGGCTGTGAATGCGTTGCCATGGGAGGGTGAGGACCAGCAGTAGCTTGTAGTGCTGGCATCCTTGGTGTGGGAGCAATCCCTGGACATTTTCCATTTTGGAGCTGGCGTCGGGCCAAAATGATTTGACGAGACGGAGTGAACGTCATGGGTTTTGAGAGAGTACTCAGTGGCAGAGGCCCAGTGTTGGTGTGGCTGTGAATGCGTTGCCATGGGAGGGTGAGGAGCAGCAGTAGCTTGTAGTGCTGGCATCCTTGGTGTGGGAGCAATCCCTGGACGTTTTCCATTTTGGAGCTGGCATCGGGCCAAAATGATTTGACGAGCCGTAGTGAACGTCATGGGTTTTGAGAGAGTAGTCAGTGGCAGAGGCCCAGTGTTGGTGTGGCTGTGAATGCGTTGCCATGGGAGGGTGAGGACCAGCAGTAGCTTGTAGTGCTGGCGTCCCTGGTGTGGGAGCAATCCCTGGACTTTTTCCATTTTGGAGCTGGCGTCGGGCCAAAATGATTTGGCGAGCGGGAGCGAACGTCAGGGGTTCTGAGAGAGTAGTCAATGGCAGAGGCCCCGTGTTGGTGTGGCTGTGAATGCGTTGCCATGGGAGGGTGAGGACCAGCAGTAGCTTGTAGTGCTGGCGTCCTTGGTGTGGGAGCAATCCTTAGACGTTTTCCATTTTGGAGCTGGCGTCGGGCCAAAATGATTTGGCGAGCGTGAGTGAACGTCGGGGGTTCTGAGAGAGTAGTCAATGGCAGAGGCCCAGTGTTGGTGTGGCTGTGAATGCATTGCCATGGGAGGGTGAGGAGCAGCAGTAGCTTGTAGTGCTGGCGTCCTTGGTGTGGGAGCAATCCCTGGACGTTTTCCATTTTGGAGCTGGCGTCGGGCCAAAATGAGGGGGCGAGCGGGAGCGAACGTCGGGGGTTCTGAGAGAGTAGTCAGTGGCAGAGGCCCAGTGTTGGTGTGGCGGTGAATGCGTTGCCATGGGAGGGTGAGGACCAGCAGTAGCTTGTAGTGCTGGCGTCCTTGGTGTGGGAGCAATCCCTGGACGTTTTCCATTTTGGAGCTGGCGTCGGGCCAAAATGAGGGGGCGAGCGGGAGCGAACGTCGGGGCTTATGAGAGAGTAGTCAATGGCAGAGGCCCAGTGTTGGTGTGGCTGTGAATGCGTTGCCATGGGAGGGTGAGGACCAGCAGTAGCTTGTAGTGCTGGCGTCCTTGGTGTGGGAGCAATCCCTGGACGTTTTCCATTTTGGAGCTGGCGTCGGGCCAAAATGAGGGGGCGAGCGGGAGCGAACGTCGGGGGTTTTGAGAGAGTAGTCAGTGGCAGAGGCCCAGTGTTGGTGTGGCTGTGAATGCGTTGCCATGGGAGGGTGAGGAGCAGCAGTAGCTTGTAGTGCTGGCATCCTTGGCTTGGGAGCAATCCCTGGACGTTTTCCATTTTGGAGCTGGCGTCGGGCCAAAATGATTTGGCGAGCGGGAGCGAACGTCGGGGGTTTTGAGAGAGTAGTCAATGGCAGAGGCCCAGTGTTGGTGTGGCTGTGAATGCGTTGCCATGGGAGGGTGAGGACCAGCAGTAGCTTGTAGTGCTGGCGTCCCTGGTGTGGGAGCAATCCTTAGACGTTTTCCATTTTGGAGCTGGCGTCGGGCCAAAATGAGGGGGCGAGCGGGAGCGAACGTCAGGGGTTCTGAGAGAGTAGTCAATGGCAGAGGCCCAGTGTTGGTGTGGCTGTGAATGCATTGCCATGGGAGGGTGAGGACCAGCAGTAGCTTGTAGTGCTGGCATCCTTGGTGTGGGAGCAATCCCTGGACGTTTTCCATTTTGGAGCTGGCGTCGGGCCAAAATGAGGGGGCGAGCGGGAGCGAACGTCGGGGGTTTTGAGAGAGTAGTCAATGGCAGAGGCCCAGTGTTGGTGTGGCTGTGAATGCGTTGCCATGGGAGGGTGAGGACCAGCAGTAGCTTGTAGTGCTGGCGTTCCTGGTGTGGGAGCAATCCCTGGACGTTTTCCATTTCGGAGCTGGCGTCGGGCCAAAATGAGGGGGCAACGGGAGCGAACGTCGGGGGTTTTGAGAGAGTAGTCAATGGCAGAGGCCCAGTGTTGGTGTGGCTGTGAATGCGTTGCCATGGGAGGGTGAGGACCAGCAGTAGCTTGTAGTGCTGGCATCCTTGGTGTGGGAGCAATCATTAGACGTTTTCCATTTTGGAGCTGGCGTCGGGCCAAAATGACGGGGCGAGCGGGAGCGAACGTCAGGGGTTTTGAGAGAGTAGTCAATGGCAGAGGCCCAGTGTTGGTGTGGCTGTGAATGCGTTGCCATGGGAGGGTGAGGACCAGCAGTAGCTTGTAGTGCTGGCGTCCTTGGTGTGGGAGCAATCCCTGGACGTTTTCCATTTTGGAGCTGGCGTCGGGCCAAAATGAGGGGGCGAGCGGGAGCGAACGTCGGGGCTTTTGAGAGAGTAGTCAGTGGCAGAGGCCCCGTGTTGGTGTGGCTGTGAATGCGTTGCCATGGGAGGGTGAGGACCAGCAGTAGCTTGTAGTGCTGGCGTTCCTGGTGTGGGAGCAATCCCTGGACGTTTTCCATTTCGGAGCTGGCGTCGGGCCAAAATGAGGGGGCGAGCGGGAGCGAACGTCGGGGGTTTTGAGAGAGTAGTCAATGGCAGAGGCCCAGTGTTGGTGTGGCTGTGAATGCGTTGCCATGGGAGGGTGAGGACCAGCAGTAGCTTGTAGTGCTGGCATCCTTGGTGTGGGAGCAATCATTAGACGTTTTCCATTTTGGAGCTGGCGTCGGGCCAAAATGAGGGGGCGAGCGGGAGCGAACGTCAGGGGTTTTGAGAGAGTAGTCAATGGCAGAGGCCCAGTGTTGGTGTGGCTGTGAATGCGTTGCCATGGGAGGGTGAGGACCAGCAGTAGCTTGTAGTGCTGGCGTCCTTGGTGTGGGAGCAATCCCTGGACATTTTCCATTTTGGAGCTGGCGTCGGGCCAAAATGAGGGGGCGAGCGGGAGCGAACGTCAGGGGTTCTGAGAGAGTAGTCAATGGCAGAGGCCAAGTGTGGGTGTGGCTGTGAATGCATTGCCATGGGAGGGTGAGGACCAGCAGTAGCTTGTAGTGCTGGCGTCCTTGGTGTGGGAGCAATCCCTGGACGTTTTCCATTTTGGAGCTGGCATCGGGCCAAAATGAGGGGGCGAGCGGGAGCGAACGTCGTGGGTTTTGAGAGAGTAGTCAGTGGCAGAGGCCCAGTGTTGGTGTGGCTGTGAATGCGTTGCCATGGGAGGGTGAGGACCAGCAGTAGCTTGTAGTGCTGGCATCCTTGGTGTGGGAGCAATCCCTGGACATTTTCCATTTTGGAGCTGGCGTCGGGCCAAAATGATTTGACGAGCCGTAGTGAACGTCATGGGTTTTGAGAGAGTAGTCAGTGGCAGAGGCCCAGTGTTGGTGTGGCTGTGAATGCGTTGCCATGGGAGGGTGAGGACCAGCAGTAGCTTGTAGTGCTGGCGTCCTTGGCTTGGGAGCAATCCCTGGACTTTTTCCATTTTGGAGCTGGCGTCGGGCCAAAATGAGGGGGCGAGCGGGAGCGAACGTCGGGGGTTCTGAGAGAGTAGTCAATGGCAGAGGCCCAGTGTTGGTGTGGCTGTGAATGCATTGCCATGGGAGGGTGAGGACCAGCAGTAGCTTGTAGTGCTGGCGTCCTTGGTGTGGGAGCAATCCCTGGACGTTTTCCATTTTGGAGCTGGCGTCGGGCCAAAATGAGTTGGCGAGCGGGAGCGAACTTTGGGGGTTTTGAGAGAGTAGTCAATGGCAGAGGCCCCGTGTTGGTGTGGCTGTGAATGCGTTGCCATGGGAGGGTGAGGACCAGCAGTAGCTTGTAGTGCTGGCGTCCTTGGTGTGGGAGCAATCCCTGGACGTTTTCAGTTTTGGAGCTGGCGTCGGGCCAAAATGAGGGGGCGAGCGGGAGCGAACGTCGTGGGTTTTGAGAGAGTAGTCAATGGCAGAGGCCCAGTGTTGGTGTGGCTGTGAATGCGTTGCCATGGGAGGGTGAGGACCAGCAGTAGCTTGTAGTGCTGGCGTCCTTGGTGTGGGAGCAATCCCTGGACGTTTTCCATTTTGGAGCTGGCGTCGGGCCAAAATGATTTGGCGAGCGGGAGCGAACGTCACGGGTTCTGAGAGAGTAGTCAATGGCAGAGGCCCCGTGTTGGTGTGGCTGTGAATGCGTTGCCATGGGAGGGTGAGGACCAGCAGTAGCTTGTAGTGCTGGCGTCCCTGGTGTGGGAGCAATCCCTGGACGTTTTCCATTTTGGAGCTGGCGTCAGGCCAAAATGAGGGGGCGAGCGGGAGCGAACGTCGGGGGTTTTGAGAGAGTAGTCAGTGGCAGAGGCCCCGTGTTGGTGTGGCTGTGAATGCGTTGCCATGGGAGGGTGAGGACCAGCAGTAGCTTGTAGTGCTGGCGTCCTTGGCTTGGGAGCAATCCCTGGACGTTTTCAATATTGGAGCTGGTGTCAGGCCAAAATGATTTGGCGAGCGGGATCGAATGTTAGGGGTTTTGAGAGAGTAGTCAGTGGCAGAGGCCCAGTGTTGGTGTGGCTGTGAATGCGTTGCCATGGGAGGGTGAGGACCAGCAGTAGCTTGTAGTGCTGGCGTCCTTGGTGTGGGAGCAATCCCTGGACGTTTTCCATTTTGGAGCTGGCGTCAGGCCAAAATGAGGGGGCGAGCGGGAGCGAACGTCGGGGGTTCTGAGAGAGTAGTCAATGGCAGAGGCCCAGTGTTGGTGTGGCTGTGAATGCGTTGCCATGGGAGGGTGAGGACCAGCAGTAGCTTGTAGTGCTGGCGTCCTTGGTGTGGGAGCAATCCTTAGACGTTTTCCATTTTGGAGCTGGCGTCGGGCCAAAATGAGGGGGCGAGCGGGAGCGAACGTCGTGGGTTCTGAGAGAGTAGTCAATGGCAGAGGCCCCGTGTTGGTGTGGCTGTGAATGCGTTGCCATGGGAGGGTGAGGACCAGCAGTAGCTTGTAGTGCTGGCGTCCTTGGTGTGGGAGCAATCCCTGGACGTTTTCCATTTTGGAGCTGGCGTCGGGCCAAAATGAGGGGGCGAGCGGGAGAGAACGTCGTGGGTTTTGAGAGAGTAGTCAGTGGCAGAGGCCCCGTGTTGGTGTGGCTGTGAATGCGTTGCCATGGGAGGGTGAGGAGCAGCAGTAGCTTGTAGTGCTGGCATCCTTGGCTTGGGAGCAATCCCTGGACGTTTTCCATTTTGGAGCTGGCGTCAGGCCAAAATGAGGGGGCGAGCGGGAGCGAACGTCGGGGGTTTTGAGAGAGTAGTCAATGGCAGAGGTCCAGTGTTGGTGTGGCTGTGAATGCGTTGCCATGGGAGGGTGAGGAGCAGCAGTAGCTTGTAGTGCTGGCGTCCTTGGTGTGGGAGCAATCCCTGGACGTTTTCCATTTTGGAGCTGGCGTCGGGCCAAAATGAGGGGGCGAGCGGGAGCGAACGTCGGGGGTTTTGAGAGAGTAGTCAATGGCAGAGGCCCAGTGTTGGTGTGGCTGTGAATGCGTTGCCATGGGAGGGTGAGGACCAGCAGTAGCTTGTAGTGCTGGCGTCCCTGGTGTGGGAGCAATCCTTAGACGTTTTCCATTTTGGAGCTGGCGTCGGGCCAAAATGAGGGGGCGAGCGGGAGCGAACGTCAGGGGTTCTGAGAGAATAGTCAATGGCAGAGGCCCCGTGTTGGTGTGGCTGTGAATGCGTTGCCATGGGAGGGTGAGGACCAGCAGTAGCTTGTAGTGCTGGTGTCCTTGGCTTGGGAGCAATCCCTGGGCTTTTTCCATTTTGGAGCTGGCGTCGGGCCAAAATGATTTGGCGAGCGGGAGCGAACGTCGGTGGTTTTGAGAGAGTAGTCAGTGGCAGAGGCCCAGTGTTGGTGTGGCTGTGAATGCGTTGCCGTGGGAGGGTGAGGACCATCAGTAGCTTGTAGTGCTGGCGTCCTTGGTGTGGGAGCAATCCCCGGACGTTTTCCATTTTGGAGCTGGCGTCGGGCCAAAATGATTTGGCGAGCGGGAGCGAACTTTGGGGGTTTTGAGAGAGTAGTCAATGGCAGAGGCCCCGTGTTGGTGTGGCTGTGAATGTGTTGCCATGGGAGGGTGAGGACCAGCAGTAGCTTGTAGTGCTGGCGTCCTTGGTGTGGGAGCAATCCCTGGACGTTTTCCATTTTGGAGCTGGCGTCGGGCCAAAATGAGGGGGCGAGCGGGAGAGAACGTCGTGGGTTTTGAGAGAGTAGTCAGTGGCAGAGGCCCCGTGTTGGTGTGGCTGTGAATGCGTTGCCATGGGAGGGTGAGGAGCAGCAGTAGCTTGTAGTGCTGGCGTCCTTGGTGTGGGAGCAATCCCTGGACGTTTTCCATTTTGGAGCTGGCGTCGGGCCAAAATGAGGGGGCGAGCGGGAGCGAACGTCAGGGGTTTTGAGAGAGTAGTCAATGGCAGAGGCCCAGTGTTGGTGTGGCTGTGAATGCATTGCCATGGGAGGGTGAGGACCAGCAGTAGCTTGTAGTGCTGGCATCCTTGGCTTGGGAGCAATCCCTGGACGTTTTCCATTTTGGAGCTGGCCTCAGGCCAAAATGAGGGGGCGAGCGGGAGCGAACGTCGGGGGTTTTGAGAGAGTAGTCAATGGCAGAGGCCCAGTGTTGGTGTGGCTGTGAATGCGTTGCCATGGGAGGGTGAGGACCAGCAGTAGCTTGTAGTGCTGGCGTCCTTGGTGTGGGAGCAATCCTTAGACGTTTTCCATTTTGGAGCTGGCATCGGGCCAAAATGAGGGGCGAGCGGCAGCGAACATCGTGGGTTTTGAGAGAGTAGTCAATGGCAGAGGCCCAGTGTTGGTGTGGCTGTGAATGCGTTGCCATGGGAGGGTGAGGACCAGCAGTAGCTTGTAGTGCTGGCGTCCTTGGTGTGGGAGCAATCATTAGACGTTTTCCATTTTGGAGCTGGCGTTTGGCCAAAATGAGGGGGCGAGCGGGAGCGAACGTCGTGGGTTTTGAGAGAGTAGTCAATGGCAGAGGCCCAGTGTTGGTGTGGCTGTGAATGCGTTGCCATGGGAGGGTGAGGACCAGCAGTAGCTTGTAGTGCTGGCGTCCTTGGTGTGGGAGCAATCCTTAGACGTTTTCCATTTTGGAGCTGGCGTCAGGCCAAAATGAGGGGGCGAGCGGGAGCGAACGTCGGGGGTTTTGAGAGAGTAGTCAATGGCAGAGGCCAAGTGTTGGTGTGGCGGTGAATGCGTTGCCATGGGAGGGTGAGGACCAGCAGTAGCTTGTAGTGCTGGCGTCCCTGGCTTGGGAGCAATCCCTGGACGTTTTCCATTTTGGAGCTGGCGTCGGGCCAAAATGATTTGGCGAGCGTGAGCGAACGTCAGGGGTTCTGAGAGAGTAGTCAATGGCAGAGGCCCCGTGTTGGTGTGGCGGTGAATGCGTTGCCATGGGAGGGTGAGGACCAGCAGTAGCTTGTAGTGCTGGCGTCCTTGGCTTGGGAGCAATCCCTGGACGTTTTCCATTTTGGAGCTGGCGTCGGGCCAAAATGATTTGGCGAGCGGGAGCGAACGTCGGGGCTTTTGAGAGAGTAGTCAATGGCAGAGGCCCAGTGTTGGTGTGGCTGTGAATGCGTTGCCATGGGAGGGTGAGGACCAGCAGTAGCTTGTAGTGCTGGCATCCTTGGCTTGGGAGCAATCCTTAGACGTTTTCCATTTTGGAGCTGGCGTCAGGCCAAAATGAGGGGGCGAGCGGGAGCGAACGTCGGGGGTTTTGAGAGAGTAGTCAATGGCAGAGGTCCAGTGTTGGTGTGGCTGTGAATGCGTTGCCATGGGAGGGTGAGGACCAGCAGTAGCTTGTAGTGCTGGCGTCCTTGGTGTGGGAGCAATCCTTAGACGTTTTCCATTTTGGAGCTGGCATCGGGCCAAAATGATTTGGTGAGCGGGAGCGAACATCGTGGGTTTTGAGAGAGTAGTCAATGGCAGAGGCCCAGTGTTGGTGTGGCTGTGAATGCGTTGCCATGGGAGGGTGAGGACCAGCAGTAGCTTGTAGTGCTGGCGTCCTTGGTGTGGGAGCAATCCCTGGACGTTTTCCATTTTGGAGCTGGCGTCGGGCCAAAATGAGGGGGCGAGCGGGAGCGAACGTCGTGGGTTCTGAGAGAGTAGTCAATGGCAGAGGCCAAGTGTTGGTGTGGCGGTGAATGCGTTGCCATGGGAGGGTGAGGACCAGCAGTAGCTTGTAGTGCTGGCGTCCTTGGTGTGGGAGCAATCCCTGGAGGTTTTCCATTTTGGAGCTGGCGTCGGGCCAAAATGAGGGGGCGAGCGGGAGCGAACGTCGGGGGTTTTGAGAGAGTAGTCAATGGCAGAGGCCCACTGTTGGTGTGGCTGTGAATGCGTTGCCATGGGAGGGTGAGGACCAGCAGTAGCTTGTAGTGCTGGCGTCCTTGGTGTGGGAGCAATCCTTAGACGTTTTCCATTTTGGAGCTGGCGTCGGGCCAAAATGAGGGGGCGAGCGGGAGCGAACTTTGGGGGTTTTGAGAGAGTAGTCAATGGCAGAGGCCCAGTGTTGATGTGGCTGTGAATGCGTTGCCATGGGAGGGTGAGGAGCAGCAGTAGCTTGTAGTGCTGGCGTCCTTGGCTTGGGAGCAATCCCTGGACGTTTTACATTTTGGAGCTGGCGTTGGGCCAAAATGATTTGGCGAGCGGGAGCGAACGTCGGGGCTTTTGAGAGAGTAGTCAATGGCAGAGGCCCAGTGTTGGTGTGGCTGTGAATGCGTTGCCATGGGAGGGTGAGGAGCAGCAGTAGCTTGTAGTGCTGGCGTCCTTGGTGTGGGAGCAATCCCTGGACGTTTTCCATTTTGGAGCTGGTGTCGGGCCAAAATGAGGAGGCGAGCGGGAGCGAACGTCAGGGGTTTTGAGAGAGTAGTCAATGGCAGAGGCCCAGTGTTGATGTGGCTGTGAATGCGTTGCCATGGGAGGGTGAGGACCAGCAGTAGCTTGTAGTGCTGGCGTCCTTGGTGTGGGAGCAATCCCTGGACGTTTTCCATTTTGGAGCTGGCGTCGGGCCAAAATGATTTGGCGAGCGGGAGCGAACTTTGGGAGTTTTGAGAGAGTAGTCAATGGCAGAGGCCAAGTGTTGGT
Organism: Morus bassanus; assembly: GCA_031468815.1. Taxonomy (NCBI): domain Eukaryota; kingdom Metazoa; phylum Chordata; class Aves; order Suliformes; family Sulidae; genus Morus; species Morus bassanus. The sequence goes on from CM062575.1 coordinate 236,317, forward strand.
GTGGCTGTGAATGCGTTGCCATGGGAGGGTGAGGACCAGCAGTAGCTTGTAGTGCTGGCGTCCCTGGTGTGGGAGCAATCCCTGGACGTTTTCAGTTTTGGAGCTGGCGTCGGGCCAAAATGAGTTGGCGAGCGGGAGCGAACGTCGGGGCTTTTGAGAGAGTAGTCAATGGCAGAGGCCCCGTGTTGGTGTGGCTGTGAATGCGTTGCCATGGGAGGGTGAGGACCAGCAGTAGCTTGTAGTGCTGGCGTCCTTGGTGTGGGAGCAATCCCTGGACGTTTTCCATTTTGGAGCTGGCGTCGGGCCAAAATGAGTTGGCGAGCGGGAGCGAACGTCGTGGGTTTTGAGAGAGTAGTCAGTGGTAGAGGCCCCGTGTTGGTGTGGCTGTGAATGCGTTGCCATGGGAGGGTGAGGACCAGCAGTAGGTTGTAGTGCTGGCGTCCTTGGTGTGGGAGCAATCCCTGGACGTTTTCCATTTTGGAGCTGGCGTCGGGCCAAAATGAGGGGGCGAGCGGGAGCGAACGTCGTGGGTTCTGAGAGAGTAGTCAATGGCAGAGGCCCCGTGTTGGTGTGGCTGTGAATGCGTTGCCATGGGAGGGTGAGGAGCAGCAGTAGCTTGTAGTGCTGGCGTCCTTGGTGTGGGAGCAATCCCTGGACGTTTTCCATTTTGGAGCTGGCGTCGGGCCAAAATGAGGGGGCGAGCGGGAGAGAACGTCGGGGGTTCTGAGAGAGTAGTCAGTGGCAGAGGCCCCGTGTTGGTGTGGCTGTGAATGCGTTGCCATGGGAGGGTGAGGACCAGCAGTAGCTTGTAGTGCTGGCATCCTTGGCTTGGGAGCAATCCCTGGACGTTTTCCATTTTGGAGCTGGCGTCAGGCCAAAATGAGGGGGCGAGCGGGAGCGAACGTCGGGGGTTTTGAGAGAGTAGTCAATGGCAGAGGTCCAGTGTTGGTGTGGCTGTGAATGCGTTGCCATGGGAGGGTGAGGAGCAGCAGTAGCTTGTAGTGCTGGCGTCCTTGGTGTGGGAGCAATCCCTGGACGTTTTCCATTTTGGAGCTGGCGTCGGGCCAAAATGAGGGGGCGAGCGGGAGCGAACGTCGGGGGTTTTGAGAGAGTAGTCAGTGGCAGAGGCCCAGTGTTGGTGTGGCTGTGAATGTGTTGCCATGGGAGGGTGAGGACCAGCAGTAGCTTGTAGTGCTGGCGTCCCTGGTGTGGGAGCAATCCTTAGACGTTTTCCATTTTGGAGCTGGCATCGGGCCAAAATGAGGGGGCGAGCGGGAGCGAACGTCACGGGTTCTGAGAGAATAGTCAATGGCAGAGGCCCCGTGTTGGTGTGGCTGTGAATGCGTTGCCATGGGAGGGTGAGGACCAGCAGTAGCTTGTAGTGCTGGTGTCCTTGGCTTGGGAGCAATCCCTGGGCTTTTTCCATTTTCGAGCTGGCGTCGGGCCAAAATGATTTGGCGAGCGGGAGCGAACGTCGGTGGTTTTGAGAGAGTAGTCAGTGGCAGAGGCCCAGTGTTGGTGTGGCTGTGAATGCGTTGCCATGGGAGGGTGAGGACCATCAGTAGCTTGTAGTGCTGGCGTCCTTGGTGTGGGAGCAATCCCCGGACGTTTTCCATTTTGGAGCTGGCGTCGGGCCAAAATGATTTGGCGAGCGGGAGCGAACTTTGGGGGTTTTGAGAGAGTAGTCAATGGCAGAGGCCCCGTGTTGGTGTGGCTGTGAATGTGTTGCCATGGGAGGGTGAGGACCAGCAGTAGCTTGTAGTGCTGGCGTCCTTGGTGTGGGAGCAATCCCTGGACGTTTTCCATTTTGGAGCTGGCGTCGGGCCAAAATGAGGGGGCGAGCGGGAGAGAACGTCGTGGGTTTTGAGAGAGTAGTCAGTGGCAGAGGCCCCGTGTTGGTGTGGCTGTGAATGCGTTGCCATGGGAGGGTGAGGAGCAGCAGTAGCTTGTAGTGCTGGCGTCCTTGGTGTGGGAGCAATCCCTGGACGTTTTCCATTTTGGAGCTGGCGTCGGGCCAAAATGAGGGGGCGAGCGGGAGCGAACGTCAGGGGTTTTGAGAGAGTAGTCAATGGCAGAGGCCCAGTGTTGGTGTGGCTGTGAATGCATTGCCATGGGAGGGTGAGGACCAGCAGTAGCTTGTAGTGCTGGCATCCTTGGCTTGGGAGCAATCCCTGGACGTTTTCCATTTTGGAGCTGGCGTCAGGCCAAAATGAGGGGGCGAGCGGGAGCGAACGTCGGGGGTTTTGAGAGAGTAGTCAATGGCAGAGGTCCAGTGTTGGTGTGGCTGTGAATGCGTTGCCATGGGAGGGTGAGGACCAGCAGTAGCTTGTAGTGCTGGCGTCCTTGGTGTGGGAGCAATCCTTAGACGTTTTCCATTTTGGAGCTGGCATCGGGCCAAAATGAGGGGCGAGCGGCAGCGAACATCGTGGGTTTTGAGAGAGTAGTCAATGGCAGAGGCCCCGTGTTGGTGTGGCTGTGAATGCGTTGCCATGGGAGGGTGAGGACCAGCAGTAGCTTGTAGTGCTGGCGTCCTTGGTGTGGGAGCAATCATTAGACGTTTTCCATTTTGGAGCTGGCGTTTGGCCAAAATGAGGGGGCGAGCGGGAGCGAACGTCGTGGGTTTTGAGAGAGTAGTCAATGGCAGAGGCCCAGTGTTGGTGTGGCTGTGAATGCGTTGCCATGGGAGGGTGAGGACCAGCAGTAGCTTGTAGTGCTGGCGTCCTTGGTGTGGGAGCAATCCTTAGACGTTTTCCATTTTGGAGCTGGCGTCAGGCCAAAATGAGGGGGCGAGCGGGAGCGAACGTCGGGGGTTTTGAGAGAGTAGTCAATGGCAGAGGCCAAGTGTTGGTGTGGCGGTGAATGCGTTGCCATGGGAGGGTGAGGACCAGCAGTAGCTTGTAGTGCTGGCGTCCCTGGTGTGGGAGCAATCCCTGGACGTTTTCAATTTTGGAGCTGGCGTCGGGCCAAAATGAGGGGGCGAGCGGGAGCGAACGTCAGGGGTTCTGAGAGAGTAGTCAATGGCAGAGGCCCCGTGTTGGTGTGGCGGTGAATGCGTTGCCATGGGAGGGTGAGGACCAGCAGTAGCTTGTAGTGCTGGCGTCCTTGGCTTGGGAGCAATCCCTGGACGTTTTCCATTTTGGAGCTGGCGTCGGGCCAAAATGAGGGGGCGAGCGGGAGCGAACGTCGGGGGTTTTGAGAGAGTAGTCAATGGCAGAGGCCAAGTGTTGGTGTGGCGGTGAATGCGTTGCCATGGGAGGGTGAGGACCAGCAGTAGCTTGTAGTGCTGGCGTCCTTGGCTTGGGAGCAATCCTTAGACGTTTTCCATTTTGGAGCTGGCGTCGGGCCAAAATGAGGGGGCGAGCGGGAGCGAACGTCAGGGGTTCTGAGAGAGTAGTCAATGGCAGAGGCCCCGTGTTGGTGTGGCGGTGAATGCGTTGCCATGGGAGGGTGAGGACCAGCAGTAGCTTGTAGTGCTGGCGTCCTTGGCTTGGGAGCAATCCCTGGACGTTTTCCATTTTGGAGCTGGCGTCGGGCCAAAATGAGGGGGCGAGCGGGAGCGAACGTCGGGGCTTTTGAGAGAGTAGTCAATGGCAGAGGCCCAGTGTTGGTGTGGCTGTGAATGCGTTGCCATGGGAGGGTGAGGACCAGCAGTAGCTTGTAGTGCTGGCATCCTTGGCTTGGGAGCAATCCCTGGACGTTTTCCATTTTGGAGCTGGCGTCAGGCCAAAATGAGGGGGCGAGCGGGAGCGAACGTCGGGTCTTTTGAGAGAGTAGTCAATGGCAGAGGCCCAGTGTTGGTGTGGCTGTGAATGCGTTGCCATGGGAGGGTGAGGACCAGCAGTAGCTTGTAGTGCTGGCGTCCTTGGTGTGGGAGCAATCCTTAGACGTTTTCCATTTTGGAGCTGGCATCGGGCCAAAATGATTTGGTGAGCGGGAGCGAACATCGTGGGTTTTGAGAGAGTAGTCAATGGCAGAGGCCCAGTGTTGGTGTGGCTGTGAATGCGTTGCCATGGGAGGGTGAGGACCATCAGTAGCTTGTAGTGCTGGCGTCCCTGGTGTGGGAGCAATCCCTGGACGTTTTCCATTTTGGAGCTGGCGTCGGGCCAAAATGAGGGGGCGAGCGGGAGCGAACGTCGTGGGTTCTGAGAGAGTAGTCAATGGCAGAGGCCAAGTGTTGGTGTGGCGGTGAATGCGTTGCCATGGGAGGGTGAGGACCAGCAGTAGCTTGTAGTGCTGGCGTCCTTGGTGTGGGAGCAATCCCTGGAGGTTTTCCATTTTGGAGCTGGCGTCGGGCCAAAATGAGGGGGCGAGCGGGAGCGAACGTCGGGGGTTTTGAGAGAGTAGTCAATGGCAGAGGCCCAGTGTTGGTGTGGCTGTGAATGCGTTGCCATGGGAGGGTGAGGACCAGCAGTAGCTTGTAGTGCTGGCGTCCTTGGTGTGGGAGCAATCCCTGGACGTTTTCCATTTTGGAGCTGGTGTCGGGCCAAAATGATTTGGCGAGCGGGAGCGAACGTCGGGGCTTTTGAGAGAGTAGTCAGTGGCAGAGGCCCAGTGTTGGTGTGGCTGTGAATGCGTTGCCATGGGAGGGTGAGGAGCAGCAGTAGCTTGTAGTGCTGGCGTCCTTGGTGTGGGAGCAATCCCTGGACGTTTTCCATTTTGGAGCTGGCGTCGGGCCAAAATGAGGGGGCGAGCGGGAGCGAACGTCGTGGGTTTTGAGAGAGTAGTCAATGGCAGAGGCCCAGTGTTGGTGTGGCTGTGAATGCGTTGCCATGGGAGGGTGAGGACCAGCAGTAGCTTGTAGTGCTGGCGTCCCTGGTGTGGGAGCAATCCCTGGACGTTTTCCATTTTGGAGCTGGCGTCAGGCCAAAATGAGGGGGCGAGCGGGAGCGAACGTCAGGGGTTCTGAGAGAGTAGTCAATGGCAGAGGCCCAGTGTTGGTGTGGCTGTGAATGCGTTGCCATGGGAGGGTGAGGACCAGCAGTAGCTTGTAGTGCTGGCGTCCTTGGTGTGGGAGCAATCCTTAGACGTTTTCCATTTTGGAGCTGGCATCGGGCCAAAATTATTTGGCGAGCGGGAGCGAACGTCGTGGGTTTTGAGAGAGTAGTCAATGGCAGAGGCCCAGTGTTGGTGTGGCTGTGAATGCGTTGCCATGGGAGGGTGAGGACCAGCAGTAGCTTGTAGTGCTGGCGTCCTTGGTGTGGGAGCAATCCCTGGACGTTTTCCATTTTGGAGCTGGCGTCGGGCCAAAATGATTTGGCGAGTCGGAGTGAACGTCGGGGGTTTTGAGAGAGTAGTCAGTGGCAGAGGCCCAGTGTTGGTGTGGCTGTGAATGCGTTGCCATGGGAGGGTGAGGACCAGCAGTAGCTTGTAGTGCTGGCGTCCTTGGTGTGGGAGCAATCCTTAGACGTTTTCCATTTTGGAGCTGGCATCGGGCCAAAATGATTTGGCGAGCGGGAGCGAACATCGTGGGTTTTGAGAGAGTAGTCAGTGGCAGAGGCCCAGTGTTGGTGTGGCTGTGAATGCGTTGCCATGGGAGGGTGAGGACCAGCAGTAGCTTGTAGTGCTGGCGTCCTTGGTGTGGGAGCAATCCTTAGACGTTTTCCATTTTGGAGCTGGCGTCGGGCCAAAATGAGGGGGCGAGCGGGAGCGAACGTCAGGGGTTCTGAGAGAGTAGTCAGTGGCAGAGGCCCAGTGTTGGTGTGGCTGTGAATGCGTTGCCATGGGAGGGTGAGGACCAGCAGTAGCTTGTAGTGCTGGCGTCCTTGGTGTGGGAGCAATCCCTGGACGTTTTCCATTTTGGAGCTGGCGTCAGGCCAAAATGAGGGGGCGAGCGGGAGCGAACGTCGGGGATTCTGAGAGAGTAGTCAATGGCAGAGGCCCCGTGTTGGTGTGGCTGTGAATGCGTTGCCATGGGAGGGTGAGGACCAGCAGTAGCTTGTAGTGCTGGCGTCCTTGGTGTGGGAGCAATCCCTGGACGTTTTCCATTTTGGAGCTGGCGTCGGGCCAAAATGAGGGGGCGAGCGGGAGCGAACGTCGGGGGTTTTGAGAGAGTAGTCAATGGCAGAGGCCCAGTGTTGGTGTGGCTGTGAATGCGTTGCCATGGGAGGGTGAGGACCAGCAGTAGCTTGTAGTGCTGGCGTCCTTGGTGTGGGAGCAATCCTTAGACGTTTTCCATTTTGGAGCTGGCGTTTGGCCAAAATTATTTGGCGAGCGGGAGCGAACGTCGGTGGTTTTGAGAGAGTAGTCAGTGGCAGAGGCCCAGTGTTGGTGTGGCTGTGAATGCGTTGCCATGGGAGGGTGAGGACCAGCAGTAGCTTGTAGTGCTGGCGTCCTTGGTGTGGGAGCAATCCCTGGACGTTTTCCATTTTGGAGCTGGCGTCGGGCCAAAATGAGGGGGCGAGCGGGAGCGAACGTCGGGGGTTTTGAGAGAGTAGTCAATGGCAGAGGCCCAGTGTTGGTGTGGCTGTGAATGCGTTGCCATGGGAGGGTGAGGACCAGCAGTAGCTTGTAGTGCTGGCGTCCTTGGTGTGGGAGCAATCCCTGGACGTTTTCCATTTTGGAGCTGGCGTCGGGCCAAAATGAGGGGGCGAGCGGGAGCGAACGTCGTGGGTTTTGAGAGAGTAGTCAGTGGCAGAGGCCAAGTGTGGGTGTGGCTGTGAATGCGTTGCCATGGGAGGGTGAGGACCAGCAGTAGCTTGTAGTGCTGGCGTCCTTGGTGTGGGAGCAATCCCTGGACGTTTTCCATTTTGGAGCTGGCGTCGGGCCAAAATGATTTGGCGAGCGGGAGCGAACGTCAGGGGTTCTGAGAGAGTAGTCAATGGCAGAGGCCAAGTGTGGGTGTGGCTGTGAATGCATTGCCATGGGAGGGTGAGGACCAGCAGTAGCTTGTAGTGCTGGCGTCCTTGGTGTGGGAGCAATCCCTGGACGTTTTCCATTTTGGAGCTGGCGTCGGGCCAAAATGAGGGGGCGAGTGGGAGAGAACGTCGTGGGTTTTGAGAGAGTAGTCAGTGGCAGAGGCCAAGTGTGGGTGTGGCTGTGAATGCGTTGCCATGGGAGGGTGAGGACCAGCAGTAGCTTGTAGTGCTGGCGTCCTTGGTGTGGGAGCAATCCCTGGACGTTTTCCATTTTGGAGCTGGCGTCGGGCCAAAATGATTTGGCGAGTCGGAGTGAACGTCGTGGGTTTTGAGAGAGTAGTCAGTGGCAGAGGCCCCGTGTTGGTGTGGCTGTGAATGCGTTGTCATGGGAGGGTGAGGACCAGCAGTAGCTTGTAGTGCTGGCATCCTTGGCTTGGGAGCAATCCCTGGACGTTTTCCATTTTGGAGCTGGCGTCGGGCCAAAATGAGGGGGCGAGCGGGAGCGAACGTCGGGGGTTTTGAGAGAGTAGTCAATGGCAGAGGCCCAGTGTTGGTGTGGCTGTGAATGCGTTGCCATGGGAGGGTGAGGACCAGCAGTAGCTTGTAGTGCTGGCGTCCTTGGTGTGGGAGCAATCCTTAGACGTTTTCCATTTTGGAGCTGGCATCGGGCCAAAATGATTTGGCGAGCGGGAGCGAACATCGTGGGTTTTGAGAGAGTAGTCAGTGGCAGAGGCCCCGTGTTGGTGTGGCTGTGAATGCGTTGCCATGGGAGGGTGAGGACCAGCAGTAGCTTGTAGTGCTGGCGTCCTTGGTGTGGGAGCAATCCCTGGACGTTTTCCATTTTGGAGCTGGCGTCGGGCCAAAATGATTTGGCGAGCGTGTGCGAACGTCGGGGGTTCTGAGAGAGTAGTCAGTGGCAGAGGCCCCGTGTTGGTGTGGCTGTGAATGCGTTGCCATGGGAGGGTGAGGACCAGCAGTAGCTTGTAGTGCTGGCGTCCTTGGTGTGGGAGCAATCCCTGGACGTTTTCCATTTTGGAGCTGGCGTCGGGCCAAAATGAGGGGGCGAGCAGGAGCGAACGTCGTGGGTTTTGAGAGAGTAGTCAATGGCAGAGGCCCCGTGTTGGTGTGGCGGTGAATGCGTTGCCATGGGAGGGTGAGGACCAGCAGTAGCTTGTAGTGCTGGCGTCCTTGGTGTGGGAGCAATCCCTGGACGTTTTCCATTTTGGAGCTGGCGTCGGGCCAAAATGAGGGGGCGAGCGGGAGCGAACGTCGGGGCTTTTGAGAGAGTAGTCAATGGCAGAGGCCCAGTGTTGGTGTGGCTGTGAATGCGTTGCCATGGGAGGGTGAGGACCAGCAGTAGCTTGTAGTGCTGGCGTCCTTGGTGTGGGAGCAATCCCTGGACGTTTTCCATTTTGGAGCTGGCGTCGGGCCAAAATGATTTGGCGAGTCGGAGTGAACGTCGGGGGTTTTGAGAGAGTAGTCAGTGGCAGAGGCCCCGTGTTGGTGTGGCTGTGAATGCGTTGCCATGGGAGGGTGAGGACCAGCAGTAGCTTGTAGTGCTGGCGTCCTTGGTGTGGGAGTAATCCCTGGACGTTTTCCATTTTGGAGCTGGCGTCGGGCCAAAATGAGGGGGCGAGCGGGAGCGAACGTCGTGGGTTTTGAGAGAGTAGTCAGTGGCAGAGGCCAAGTGTGGGTGTGGCTGTGAATGCGTTGCCATGGGAGGGTGAGGACCAGCAGTAGCTTGTAGTGCTGGCGTCCTTGGTGTGGGAGCAATCCCTGGACGTTTTCCATTTTGGAGCTGGCGTCGGGCCAAAATGAGGGGGCGAGCGGGAGCGAACGTCGTGGGTTTTGAGAGAGTAGTCAATGGCAGAGGCCCAGTGTTGGTGTGGCTGTGAATGCGTTGCCATGGGAGGGTGAGGAGCAGCAGTAGCTTGTAGTGCTGGCGTCCTTGGTGTGGGAGCAATCCCTGGACGTTTTCCATTTTGGAGCTGGCGTCGGGCCAAAATGAGGGGGCGAGCGGGAGCGAACGTCGTGGGTTTTGAGAGAGTAGTCAGTGGCAGAGGCCAAGTGTGGGTGTGGCTGTGAATGCGTTGCCATGGGAGGGTGAGGACCAGCAGTAGCTTGTAGTGCTGGCGTCCTTGGTGTGGGAGCAATCCCTGGACGTTTTCCATTTTGGAGCTGGCGTCGGGCCAAAATGAGGGGGCGAGCGGGAGCGAACGTCAGGGGTTCTGAGAGAGTAGTCAATGGCAGAGGCCAAGTGTGGGTGTGGCTGTGAATGCATTGCCATGGGAGGGTGAGGACCAGCAGTAGCTTGTAGTGCTGGCGTCCTTGGTGTGGGAGCAATCCCTGGACGTTTTCCATTTTGGAGCTGGCGTCGGGCCAAAATGAGGGGGCGAGCGGGAGAGAACGTCGTGGGTTTTGAGAGAGTAGTCAGTGGCAGAGGCCAAGTGTGGGTGTGGCTGTGAATGCGTTGCCATGGGAGGGTGAGGACCAGCAGTAGCTTGTAGTGCTGGCGTCCTTGGTGTGGGAGCAATCCCTGGACGTTTTCCATTTTGGAGCTGGCGTCGGGCCAAAATGATTTGGCGAGTCGGAGTGAACGTCGTGGGTTTTGAGAGAGTAGTCAGTGGCAGAGGCCCCGTGTTGGTGTGGCTGTGAATGCGTTGCCATGGGAGGGTGAGGACCAGCAGTAGCTTGTAGTGCTGGCGTCCTTGGTGTGGGAGCAATCCCTGGACGTTTTCCATTTTGGAGCTGGCGTCGGGCCAAAATGATTTGGCGAGTCGGAGTGAACGTCAGGGGTTTTGAGAGAGTAGTCAGTGGCAGAGGCCCCGTGTTGGTGTGGCTGTGAATGCGTTGCCATGGGAGGGTGAGGACCAGCAGTAGCTTGTAGTGCTGGCATCCTTGGCTTGGGAGCAATCCCTGGACGTTTTCCATTTTGGAGCTGGCATCGGGCCAAAATGATTTGGCGAGCGGGAGCGAACATCGTGGGTTTTGAGAGAGTAGTCAGTGGCAGAGGCCCAGTGTTGGTGTGGCTGTGAATGCGTTGCCATGGGAGGGTGAGGACCAGCAGTAGCTTGTAGTGCTGGCGTCCTTGGTGTGGGAGCAATCCTTAGACGTTTTCCATTTTGGAGCTGGCGTCGGGCCAAAATGATTTGGCGAGCGTGAGTGAACGTCGGGGGTTCTGAGAGAGTAGTCAATGGCAGAGGCCCAGTGTTGGTGTGGCTGTGAATGCGTTGCCATGGGAGGGTGAGGACCAGCAGTAGCTTGTAGTGCTGGCGTCCTTGGTGTGGGAGCAATCCCTGGACGTTTTCCATTTTGGAGCTGGCGTCGGGCCAAAATGAGGGGGCGAGCAGGAGCGAACGTCGTGGGTTCTGAGAGAGTAGTCAATGGCAGAGGCCCCGTGTTGGTGTGGCGGTGAATGCGTTGCCATGGGAGGGTGAGGAGCAGCAGTAGCTTGTAGTGCTGGCGTCCTTGGTGTGGGAGCAATCCCTGGACGTTTTCCATTTTGGAGCTGGCGTCGGGCCAAAATGAGGGGGTGAGCGGGAGCGAACGTCGGGGGTTTTGAGAGAGTAGTCAATGGCAGAGGCCCCGTGTTGGTGTGGCTGTGAATGCGTTGCCATGGGAGGGTGAGGACCAGCAGTAGCTTGTAGTGCTGGCGTCCTTGGTGTGGGAGCAATCCTTAGACGTTTTCCATTTTGGAGCTGGCGTCGGGCCAAAATGAGGGGGCGAGCGGGAGCGAACGTCAGGGGTTCTGAGAGAGTAGTCAATGGCAGAGGCCAAGTGTTGGTGTGGCTGTGAATGCGTTGCCATGGGAGGGTGAGGAGCAGCAGTAGCTTGTAGTGCTGGCGTCCTTGGCTTGGGAGCAATCCCTGGACGTTTTCCATTTTGGAGCTGGCGTCGGGCCAAAATGATTTGGCGAGCGGGAGCGAACGTCGGTGGTTTTGAGAGAGTAGTCAGTGGCAGAGGCCCAGTGTTGGTGTGGCTGTGAATGCGTTGCCATGGGAGGGTGAGGACCAGCAGTAGCTTGTAGTGCTGGCGTCCTTGGTGTGGGAGCAATCCCTGGACGTTTTCCATTTTGGAGCTGGCGTCGGGCCAAAATGAGGGGGCGAGCGGGAGCGAACGTCGGGGGTTTTGAGAGAGTAGTCAATGGCAGAGGCCCAGTGTTGGTGTGGCTGTGAATGCGTTGCCATGGGAGGGTGAGGACCAGCAGTAGCTTGTAGTGCTGGCGTCCTTGGTGTGGGAGCAATCCCTGGACGTTTTCCATTTTGGAGCTGGCGTCGGGCCAAAATGAGGGGGCGAGCGGGAGCGAACGTCAGGGGTTCTGAGAGAGTAGTCAATGGCAGAGGCCAAGTGTGGGTGTGGCTGTGAATGCATTGCCATGGGAGGGTGAGGACCAGCAGTAGCTTGTAGTGCTGGCGTCCTTGGCTTGGGAGCAATCCCTGGAGGTTTTACATTTTGGAGCTGGCGTCGGGCCAAAATGAGGGGGCGAGCGGGAGCGAACGTCAGGGGTTCTGAGAGAGTAGTCAATGGCAGAGGCCAAGTGTGGGTGTGGCTGTGAATGCATTGCCATGGGAGGGTGAGGACCAGCAGTAGCTTGTAGTGCTGGCGTCCTTGGCTTGGGAGCAATCCCTGGAGGTTTTACATTTTGGAGCTGGCGTCGGGCCAAAATGAGGGGGCGAGCGGGAGCGAACGTCGGGGGTTTTGAGAGAGTAGTCAGTGGCAGAGGCCAAGTGTGGGTGTGGCTGTGAATGCGTTGCCATGGGAGGGTGAGGACCAGCAGTAGCTTGTAGTGCTGGCGTCCTTGGTGTGGGAGCAATCCCTGGACGTTTTCCATTTTGGAGCTGGCGTCGGGCCAAAATGATTTGGCGAGTCGGAGTGAACGTCGTGGGTTTTGAGAGAGTAGTCAGTGGCAGAGGCCCCGTGTTGGTGTGGCTGTGAATGCGTTGCCGTGGGAGGGTGAGGACCAGCAGTAGCTTGTAGTGCTGGCATCCTTGGCTTGGGAGCAATCCCTGGACGTTTTCCATTTTGGAGCTGGCGTCGGGCCAAAATGATTTGGCGAGCGGGAGCGAACGTCGGGGGTTTTGAGAGAGTAGTCAATGGCAGAGGCCCAGTGTTGGTGTGGCTGTGAATGCGTTGCCATGGGAGGGTGAGGACCAGCAGTAGCTTGTAGTGCTGGCGTCCTTGGTGTGGGAGCAATCCTTAGACGTTTTCCATTTTGGAGCTGGCATCGGGCCAAAATGATTTGGCGAGCGGGAGCGAACATCGTGGGTTCTGAGAGAGTAGTCAGTGGCAGAGGCCCAGTGTTGGTGTGGCTGTGAATGCGTTGCCATGGGAGGGTGAGGAGCAGCAGTAGCTTGTAGTGCTGGCGTCCTTGGTGTGGGAGCAATCCCTGGACGTTTTCCATTTTGGAGCTGGCGTCGGGCCAAAATGAGGGGGCGAGCGGGAGCGAACGTCGGGGGTTTTGAGAGAGTAGTCAATGGCAGAGGCCCAGTGTTGGTGTGGCTGTGAATGCGTTGCCATGGGAGGGTGAGGACCAGCAGTAGCTTGTAGTGCTGGCGTCCTTGGTGTGGGAGCAATCCCTGGACGTTTTCCATTTTGGAGCTGGCGTCGGGCCAAAATGATTTGGCGAGCGGGAGCGAACGTCAGGGGTTTTGAGAGAGTAGTCAATGGCAGAGGCCCAGTGTTGGTGTGGCTGTGAATGCGTTGCCATGGGAGGGTGAGGACCAGCAGTAGCTTGTAGTGCTGGCGTCCTTGGTGTGGGAGCAATCCCTGGACGTTTTCCATTTTGGAGCTGGCGTCGGGCCAAAATGATTTGGCGAGTCGGAGTGAACGTCAGGGGTTTTGAGAGAGTAGTCAGTGGCAGAGGCCCCGTGTTGGTGTGGCTGTGAATGCGTTGCCATGGGAGGGTGAGGACCAGCAGTAGCTTGTAGTGCTGGCATCCTTGGCTTGGGAGCAATCCCTGGACGTTTTCCATTTTGGAGCTGGCATCGGGCCAAAATGATTTGGCGAGCGGGAGCGAACATCGTGGGTTTTGAGAGAGTAGTCAGTGGCAGAGGCCCAGTGTTGGTGTGGCTGTGAATGCGTTGCCATGGGAGGGTGAGGACCAGCAGTAGCTTGTAGTGCTGGCGTCCTTGGTGTGGGAGCAATCCTTAGACGTTTTCCATTTTGGAGCTGGCGTCGGGCCAAAATGATTTGGCGAGCGTGAGTGAACGTCGGGGGTTCTGAGAGAGTAGTCAATGGCAGAGGCCCAGTGTTGGTGTGGCTGTGAATGCGTTGCCATGGGAGGGTGAGGACCAGCAGTAGCTTGTAGTGCTGGCGTCCTTGGTGTGGGAGCAATCCCTGGACGTTTTCCATTTTGGAGCTGGCGTCGGGCCAAAATGAGGGGGCGAGCAGGAGCGAACGTCGTGGGTTCTGAGAGAGTAGTCAATGGCAGAGGCCCCGTGTTGGTGTGGCGGTGAATGCGTTGCCATGGGAGGGTGAGGAGCAGCAGTAGCTTGTAGTGCTGGCGTCCTTGGTGTGGGAGCAATCCCTGGACGTTTTCCATTTTGGAGCTGGCGTCGGGCCAAAATGAGGGGGTGAGCAGGAGCGAACGTCGGGGGTTTTGAGAGAGTAGTCAATGGCAGAGGCCCCGTGTTGGTGTGGCTGTGAATGCGTTGCCATGGGAGGGTGAGGAGCAGCAGTAGCTTGTAGTGCTGGCGTCCTTGGTGTGGGAGCAATCCTTAGACGTTTTCCATTTTGGAGCTGGCGTCGGGCCAAAATGAGGGGGCGAGCGGGAGCGAACGTCAGGGGTTCTGAGAGAGTAGTCAATGGCAGAGGCCAAGTGTTGGTGTGGCTGTGAATGCGTTGCCATGGGAGGGTGAGGAGCAGCAGTAGCTTGTAGTGCTGGCGTCCTTGGCTTGGGAGCAATCCCTGGACGTTTTCCATTTTGGAGCTGGCGTCGGGCCAAAATGATTTGGCGAGCGGGAGCGAACGTCGGTGGTTTTGAGAGAGTAGTCAGTGGCAGAGGCCCAGTGTTGGTGTGGCTGTGAATGCGTTGCCATGGGAGGGTGAGGACCAGCAGTAGCTTGTAGTGCTGGCGTCCTTGGTGTGGGAGCAATCCCTGGACGTTTTCCATTTTGGAGCTGGCGTCGGGCCAAAATGAGGGGGCGAGCGGGAGCGAACGTCGGGGGTTTTGAGAGAGTAGTCAATGGCAGAGGCCCAGTGTTGGTGTGGCTGTGAATGCGTTGCCATGGGAGGGTGAGGACCAGCAGTAGCTTGTAGTGCTGGCGTCCTTGGTGTGGGAGCAATCCCTGGACGTTTTCCATTTTGGAGCTGGCGTCGGGCCAAAATGAGGGGGCGAGCGGGAGCGAACGTCAGGGGTTCTGAGAGAGTAGTCAATGGCAGAGGCCAAGTGTGGGTGTGGCTGTGAATGCATTGCCATGGGAGGGTGAGGACCAGCAGTAGCTTGTAGTGCTGGCGTCCTTGGCTTGGGAGCAATCCCTGGAGGTTTTACATTTTGGAGCTGGCGTCGGGCCAAAATGAGGGGGCGAGCGGGAGCGAACGTCAGGGGTTCTGAGAGAGTAGTCAATGGCAGAGGCCAAGTGTGGGTGTGGCTGTGAATGCATTGCCATGGCAGGGTGAGGACCAGCAGTAGCTTGTAGTGCTGGCGTCCTTGGCTTGGGAGCAATCCCTGGAGGTTTTACATTTTGGAGCTGGCGTCGGGCCAAAATGAGGGGGCGAGCGGGAGCGAACGTCGGGGGTTTTGAGAGAGTAGTCAGTGGCAGAGGCCAAGTGTGGGTGTGGCTGTGAATGCGTTGCCATGGGAGGGTGAGGACCAGCAGTAGCTTGTAGTGCTGGCGTCCTTGGTGTGGGAGCAATCCCTGGACGTTTTCCATTTTGGAGCTGGCGTCGGGCCAAAATGATTTGGCGAGTCGGAGTGAACGTCGTGGGTTTTGAGAGAGTAGTCAGTGGCAGAGGCCCCGTGTTGGTGTGGCTGTGAATGCGTTGCCGTGGGAGGGTGAGGACCAGCAGTAGCTTGTAGTGCTGGCATCCTTGGCTTGGGAGCAATCCCTGGACGTTTTCCATTTTGGAGCTGGCGTCGGGCCAAAATGATTTGGCGAGCGGGAGCGAACGTCGGGGGTTTTGAGAGAGTAGTCAATGGCAGAGGCCCAGTGTTGGTGTGGCTGTGAATGCGTTGCCATGGGAGGGTGAGGACCAGCAGTAGCTTGTAGTGCTGGCGTCCTTGGTGTGGGAGCAATCCTTAGACGTTTTCCATTTTGGAGCTGGCATCGGGCCAAAATGATTTGGCGAGCGGGAGCGAACATCGTGGGTTCTGAGAGAGTAGTCAGTGGCAGAGGCCCAGTGTTGGTGTGGCTGTGAATGCGTTGCCATGGGAGGGTGAGGAGCAGCAGTAGCTTGTAGTGCTGGCGTCCTTGGTGTGGGAGCAATCCCTGGACGTTTTCCATTTTGGAGCTGGCGTCGGGCCAAAATGAGGGGGCGAGCGGGAGCGAACGTCGGGGGTTTTGAGAGAGTAGTCAATGGCAGAGGCCCAGTGTTGGTGTGGCTGTGAATGCGTTGCCATGGGAGGGTGAGGACCAGCAGTAGCTTGTAGTGCTGGCGTCCTTGGTGTGGGAGCAATCCCTGGACGTTTTCCATTTTGGAGCTGGCGTCGGGCCAAAATGATTTGGCGAGCGGGAGCGAACGTCAGGGGTTTTGAGAGAGTAGTCAATGGCAGAGGCCCAGTGTTGGTGTGGCTGTGAATGCGTTGCCATGGGAGGGTGAGGACCAGCAGTAGCTTGTAGTGCTGGCGTCCTTGGTGTGGGAGCAATCCCTGGACGTTTTCCATTTTGGAGCTGGCGTCGGGCCAAAATGATTTGGCGAGTCGGAGTGAACGTCGTGGGTTTTGAGAGAGTAGTCAGTGGCAGAGGCCCCGTGTTGGTGTGGCTGTGAATGCGTTGCCATGGGAGGGTGAGGACCAGCAGTAGCTTGTAGTGCTGGCATCCTTGGCTTGGGAGCAATCCCTGGACGTTTTCCATTTTGGAGCTGGCATCGGGCCAAAATGATTTGGCGAGCGGGAGCGAACATCGTGGGTTTTGAGAGAGTAGTCAGTGGCAGAGGCCCAGTGTTGGTGTGGCTGTGAATGCGTTGCCATGGGAGGGTGAGGACCAGCAGTAGCTTGTAGTGCTGGCGTCCTTGGTGTGGGAGCAATCCTTAGACGTTTTCCATTTTGGAGCTGGCGTCGGGCCAAAATGATTTGGCGAGCGTGAGTGAACGTCGGGGGTTCTGAGAGAGTAGTCAATGGCAGAGGCCCAGTGTTGGTGTGGCTGTGAATGCGTTGCCATGGGAGGGTGAGGACCAGCAGTAGCTTGTAGTGCTGGCGTCCTTGGTGTGGGAGCAATCCCTGGACGTTTTCCATTTTGGAGCTGGCGTCGGGCCAAAATGAGGGGGCGAGCAGGAGCGAACGTCGTGGGTTCTGAGAGAGTAGTCAATGGCAGAGGCCCCGTGTTGGTGTGGCGGTGAATGCGTTGCCATGGGAGGGTGAGGAGCAGCAGTAGCTTGTAGTGCTGGCGTCCTTGGTGTGGGAGCAATCCCTGGACGTTTTCCATTTTGGAGCCGGCGTCGGGCCAAAATGAGGGGGTGAGCGGGAGCGAACGTCGTGGGTTTTGAGAGAGTAGTCAATGGCAGAGGCCCCGTGTTGGTGTGGCTGTGAATGCGTTGCCATGGGAGGGTGAGGAGCAGCAGTAGCTTGTAGTGCTGGCGTCCTTGGTGTGGGAGCAATCCTTAGACGTTTTCCATTTTGGAGCTGGCGTCGGGCCAAAATGAGGGGGCGAGCGGGAGCGAACGTCAGGGGTTCTGAGAGAGTAGTCAATGGCAGAGGCCAAGTGTTGGTGTGGCTGTGAATGCGTTGCCATGGGAGGGTGAGGAGCAGCAGTAGCTTGTAGTGCTGGCGTCCTTGGCTTGGGAGCAATCCCTGGACGTTTTCCATTTTGGAGCTGGCGTCGGGCCAAAATGATTTGGCGAGCGGGAGCGAACGTCGGTGGTTTTGAGAGAGTAGTCAGTGGCAGAGGCCCAGTGTTGGTGTGGCTGTGAATGCGTTGCCATGGGAGGGTGAGGACCAGCAGTAGCTTGTAGTGCTGGCGTCCTTGGTGTGGGAGCAATCCCTGGACGTTTTCCATTTTGGAGCTGGCGTCGGGCCAAAATGAGGGGGCGAGCGGGAGCGAACGTCGGGGGTTTTGAGAGAGTAGTCAATGGCAGAGGCCCAGTGTTGGTGTGGCTGTGAATGCGTTGCCATGGGAGGGTGAGGACCAGCAGTAGCTTGTAGTGCTGGCGTCCTTGGTGTGGGAGCAATCCCTGGACGTTTTCCATTTTGGAGCTGGCGTCGGGCCAAAATGAGGGGGCGAGCGGGAGCGAACGTCAGGGGTTCTGAGAGAGTAGTCAATGGCAGAGGCCAAGTGTGGGTGTGGCTGTGAATGCATTGCCATGGGAGGGTGAGGACCAGCAGTAGCTTGTAGTGCTGGCGTCCTTGGCTTGGGAGCAATCCCTGGAGGTTTTACATTTTGGAGCTGGCGTCGGGCCAAAATGAGGGGGCGAGCGGGAGCGAACGTCGTGGGTTCTGAGAGAGTAGTCAATGGCAGAGGCCAAGTGTGGGTGTGGCTGTGAATGCATTGCCATGGGAGGGTGAGGACCAGCAGTAGCTTGTAGTGCTGGCGTCCTTGGCTTGGGAGCAATCCCTGGAGGTTTTACATTTTGGAGCTGGCGTCGGGCCAAAATGAGGGGGCGAGCGGGAGCGAACGTCGGGGGTTTTGAGAGAGTAGTCAGTGGCAGAGGCCAAGTGTGGGTGTGGCTGTGAATGCGTTGCCATGGGAGGGTGAGGACCAGCAGTAGCTTGTAGTGCTGGCGTCCTTGGTGTGGGAGCAATCCCTGGACGTTTTCCATTTTGGAGCTGGCGTCGGGCCAAAATGATTTGGCGAGTCGGAGTGAACGTCGTGGGTTTTGAGAGAGTAGTCAGTGGCAGAGGCCCCGTGTTGGTGTGGCTGTGAATGCGTTGCCGTGGGAGGGTGAGGACCAGCAGTAGCTTGTAGTGCTGGCATCCTTGGCTTGGGAGCAATCCCTGGACGTTTTCCATTTTGGAGCTGGCGTCGGGCCAAAATGATTTGGCGAGCGGGAGCGAACGTCGGGGGTTTTGAGAGAGTAGTCAATGGCAGAGGCCCAGTGTTGGTGTGGCTGTGAATGCGTTGCCATGGGAGGGTGAGGACCAGCAGTAGCTTGTAGTGCTGGCGTCCTTGGTGTGGGAGCAATCCTTAGACGTTTTCCATTTTGGAGCTGGCATCGGGCCAAAATGATTTGGCGAGCGGGAGCGAACATCGTGGGTTCTGAGAGAGTAGTCAGTGGCAGAGGCCCAGTGTTGGTGTGGCTGTGAATGCGTTGCCATGGGAGGGTGAGGAGCAGCAGTAGCTTGTAGTGCTGGCGTCCTTGGTGTGGGAGCAATCCCTGGACGTTTTCCATTTTGGAGCTGGCGTCGGGCCAAAATGAGGGGGCGAGCGGGAGCGAACGTCGGGGGTTTTGAGAGAGTAGTCAATGGCAGAGGCCCAGTGTTGGTGTGGCTGTGAATGCGTTGCCATGGGAGGGTGAGGACCAGCAGTAGCTTGTAGTGCTGGCGTCCTTGGTGTGGGAGCAATCCCTGGACGTTTTCCATTTTGGAGCTGGCGTCGGGCCAAAATGATTTGGCGAGCGGGAGCGAACGTCGGTGGTTTTGAGAGAGTAGTCAATGGCAGAGGCCCAGTGTTGGTGTGGCTGTGAATGCGTTGCCATGGGAGGGTGAGGAGCAGCAGTAGCTTGTAGTGCTGGCGTCCTTGGCTTGGGAGCAATCCCTGGACGTTTTCCATTTTGGAGCTGGCGTCGGGCCAAAATGAGGGGGCGAGCGGGAGCGAACGTCGTGGGTTCTGAGAGAGTAGTCAATGGCAGAGGCCAAGTGTGGGTGTGGCTGTGAATGCATTGCCATGGGAGGGTGAGGACCAGCAGTAGCTTGTAGTGCTGGCGTCCTTGGTGTGGGAGCAATCCCTGGACGTTTTCCATTTTGGAGCTGGCGTCGGGCCAAAATGAGGGGGCGAGCGGGAGAGAACGTCGTGGGTTTTGAGAGAGTAGTCAGTGGCAGAGGCCAAGTGTGGGTGTGGCTGTGAATGCGTTGCCATGGGAGGGTGAGGACCAGCAGTAGCTTGTAGTGCTGGCGTCCTTGGTGTGGGAGCAATCCCTGGACGTTTTCCATTTTGGAGCTGGCGTCGGGCCAAAATGATTTGGCGAGTCGGAGTGAACGTCGTGGGTTTTGAGAGAGTAGTCAGTGGCAGAGGCCCCGTGTTGGTGTGGCTGTGAATGCGTTGCCATGGGAGGGTGAGGACCAGCAGTAGCTTGTAGTGCTGGCATCCTTGGCTTGGGAGCAATCCCTGGACGTTTTCCATTTTGGAGCTGGCGTCGGGCCAAAATGAGGGGGCGAGCGGGAGCGAACGTCGGGGGTTTTGAGAGAGTAGTCAATGGCAGAGGCCCAGTGTTGGTGTGGCTGTGAATGCGTTGCCATGGGAGGGTGAGGACCAGCAGTAGCTTGTAGTGCTGGCGTCCTTGGTGTGGGAGCAATCCTTAGACGTTTTCCATTTTGGAGCTGGCGTCGGGCCAAAATGAGGGGGCGAGCGGGAGCGAACGTCGTGGGTTTTGAGAGAGTAGTCAGTGGCAGAGGCCCAGTGTTGGTGTGGCTGTGAATGCGTTGCCATGGGAGGGTGAGGACCAGCAGTAGCTTGTAGTGCTGGCGTCCTTGGTGTGGGAGCAATCCTTAGACGTTTTCCATTTTGGAGCTGGCGTCGGGCCAAAATGATTTGGCGAGCGTGAGCGAACGTCGGGGGTTCTGAGAGAGTAGTCAGTGGCAGAGGCCCAGTGTTGGTGTGGCTGTGAATGCGTTGCCATGGGAGGGTGAGGACCAGCAGTAGCTTGTAGTGCTGGCGTCCTTGGTGTGGGAGCAATCCCTGGACGTTTTCCATTTTGGAGCTGGCGTCGGGCCAAAATGAGGGGGCGAGCAGGAGCGAACGTCGGGGGTTCTGAGAGAGTAGTCAATGGCAGAGGCCCCGTGTTGGTGTGGCTGTGAATGCGTTGCCATGGGAGGGTGAGGACCAGCAGTAGCTTGTAGTGCTGGCGTCCTTGGTGTGGGAGCAATCCCTGGACGTTTTCCATTTTGGAGCTGGCGTCGGGCCAAAATGAGGGGGCGAGCGGGAGCGAACGTCGGGGCTTTTGAGAGAGTAGTCAATGGCAGAGGCCCAGTGTTGGTGTGGCTGTGAATGCGTTGCCATGGGAGGGTGAGGACCAGCAGTAGCTTGTAGTGCTGGCATCCTTGGTGTGGGAGCAATCCCTGGACGTTTTCCATTTTGGAGCTGGCGTCGGGCCAAAATGATTTGGCGAGTCGGAGTGAACGTCAGGGGTTTTGAGAGAGTAGTCAGTGGCAGAGGCCCCGTGTTGGTGTGGCTGTGAATGCGTTGCCATGGGAGGGTGAGGACCAGCAGTAGCTTGTAGTGCTGGCATCCTTGGCTTGGGAGCAATCCCTGGACGTTTTCCATTTTGGAGCTGGCATCGGGCCAAAATGATTTGGCGAGCGGGAGCGAACATCGTGGGTTTTGAGAGAGTAGTCAGTGGCAGAGGCCCAGTGTTGGTGTGGCTGTGAATGCGTTGCCATGGGAGGGTGAGGAGCAGCAGTAGCTTGTAGTGCTGGCGTCCTTGGTGTGGGAGCAATCCTTAGACGTTTTCCATTTTGGAGCTGGCGTCGGGCCAAAATGATTTGGCGAGCGTGAGCGAACGTCGGGGGTTCTGAGAGAGTAGTCAATGGCAGAGGCCCCGTGTTGGTGTGGCGGTGAATGCGTTGCCATGGGAGGGTGAGGACCAGCAGTAGCTTGTAGTGCTGGCGTCCTTGGTGTGGGAGCAATCCCTGGACGTTTTCCATTTTGGAGCTGGCGTCGGGCCAAAATGAGGGGGCGAGCGGGAGCGAACGTCGGGGCTTTTGAGAGAGTAGTCAATGGCAGAGGCCCAGTGTTGGTGTGGCTGTGAATGCGTTGCCATGGGAGGGTGAGGACCAGCAGTAGCTTGTAGTGCTGGCGTCCTTGGTGTGGGAGCAATCCCTGGACGTTTTCCATTTTGGAGCTGGCGTCGGGCCAAAATGATTTGGCGAGTCGGAGTGAACGTCAGGGGTTTTGAGAGAGTAGTCAGTGGCAGAGGCCCCGTGTTGGTGTGGCTGTGAATGCGTTGCCATGGGAGGGTGAGGACCAGCAGTAGCTTGTAGTGCTGGCGTCCTTGGTGTGGGAGCAATCCTTAGACGTTTTCCATTTTGGAGCTGGCGTCGGGCCAAAATGATTTGGCGAGCGTGAGCGAACGTCGTGGGTTTTGAGAGAGTAGTCAGTGGCAGAGGCCCCGTGTTGGTGTGGCTGTGAATGCGTTGCCATGGGAGGGTGAGGAGCAGCAGTAGCTTGTAGTGCTGGCGTCCTTGGTGTGGGAGCAATCCCTGGACGTTTTCCATTTTGGAGCTGGCGTCGGGCCAAAATGAGGGGGCGAGCAGGAGCGAACGTCGGGGGTTCTGAGAGAGTAGTCAATGGCAGAGGCCCCGTGTTGGTGTGGCGGTGAATGCGTTGCCATGGGAGGGTGAGGACCAGCAGTAGCTTGTAGTGCTGGCGTCCTTGGTGTGGGAGCAATCCCTGGACGTTTTCCATTTTGGAGCTGGCGTCGGGCCAAAATGAGGGGGCGAGCGGGAGCGAACGTCAGGGGTTCTGAGAGAGTAGTCAATGGCAGAGGCCCAGTGTTGGTGTGGCTGTGAATGCGTTGCCATGGGAGGGTGAGGACCAGCAGTAGCTTGTAGTGCTGGCGTCCTTGGTGTGGGAGCAATCCTTAGACGTTTTCCATTTTGGAGCTGGCGTCGGGCCAAAATGAGGGGGCGAGCGGGAGCGAACGTCAGGGGTTCTGAGAGAGTAGTCAATGGCAGAGGCCCAGTGTTGGTGTGGCTGTGAATGCATTGCCATGGGAGGGTGAGGACCAGCAGTAGCTTGTAGTGCTGGCGTCCTTGGTGTGGGAGCAATCCCTGGACGTTTTCCATTTTGGAGCTGGCGTCGGGCCAAAATGAGGGGGCGAGCAGGAGCGAACGTCGGGGGTTCTGAGAGAGTAGTCAATGGCAGAGGCCAAGTGTGGGTGTGGCTGTGAATGCGTTGCCATGGGAGGGTGAGGAGCAGCAGTAGCTTGTAGTGCTGGCGTCCTTGGTGTGGGAGCAATCCCTGGACGTTTTCCATTTTGGAGCTGGCGTCGGGCCAAAATGAGGGGGCGAGCGGGAGCGAACGTCAGGGGTTCTGAGAGAGTAGTCAATGGCAGAGGCCCAGTGTTGGTGTGGCTGTGAATGCGTTGCCATGGGAGGGTGAGGACCAGCAGTAGCTTGTAGTGCTGGCGTCCTTGGTGTGGGAGCAATCCTTAGACGTTTTCCATTTTGGAGCTGGCGTCGGGCCAAAATGAGGGGGCGAGCGGGAGCGAACGTCAGGGGTTCTGAGAGAGTAGTCAATGGCAGAGGCCCAGTGTTGGTGTGGCTGTGAATGCATTGCCATGGGAGGGTGAGGACCAGCAGTAGCTTGTAGTGCTGGCGTCCTTGGTGTGGGAGCAATCCCTGGACGTTTTCCATTTTGGAGCTGGCGTCGGGCCAAAATGATTTGGCGAGCGGGAGCGAACGTCGGGGGTTCTGAGAGAGTAGTCAATGGCAGAGGCCAAGTGTGGGTGTGGCTGTGAATGCGTTGCCATGGGAGGGTGAGGACCAGCAGTAGCTTGTAGTGCTGGCGTCCTTGGTGTGGGAGCAATCCCCGGACGTTTTCCATTTTGGAGCTGGCGTCGGGCCAAAATGATTTGGCGAGCGTGAGCGAACGTCGGGGGTTCTGAGAGAGTAGTCAGTGGCAGAGGCCCAGTGTTGGTGTGGCTGTGAATGCGTTGCCATGGGAGGGTGAGGAGCAGCAGTAGCTTGTAGTGCTGGCGTCCTTGGTGTGGGAGCAATCCCTGGACGTTTTCCATTTTGGAGCTGGCGTCGGGCCAAAATGAGGGGGCGAGCGGGAGCGAACGTCGTGGGTTCTGAGAGAGTAGTCAATGGCAGAGGCCAAGTGTGGGTGTGGCTGTGAATGCATTGCCATGGGAGGGTGAGGACCAGCAGTAGCTTGTAGTGCTGGCGTCCTTGGTGTGGGAGCAATCCCTGGACGTTTTCCATTTTGGAGCTGGCGTCGGGCCAAAATGAGGGGGCGAGCAGGAGAGAACGTCGTGGGTTTTGAGAGAGTAGTCAATGGCAGAGGCCCAGTGTTGGTGTGGCTGTGAATGCGTTGCCATGGGAGGGTGAGGACCAGCAGTAGCTTGTAGTGCTGGCGTCCTTGGTGTGGGAGCAATCCTTAGACGTTTTCCATTTTGGAGCTGGCGTCGGGCCAAAATGAGGGGGCGAGCGGGAGCGAACGTCGTGGGTTTTGAGAGAGTAGTCAGTGGCAGAGGCCCAGTGTTGGTGTGGCTGTGAATGCGTTGCCATGGGAGGGTGAGGACCAGCAGTAGCTTGTAGTGCTGGCGTCCTTGGTGTGGGAGCAATCCTTAGACGTTTTCCATTTTGGAGCTGGCGTCGGGCCAAAATGATTTGGCGAGCGTGAGCGAACGTCGGGGGTTCTGAGAGAGTAGTCAGTGGCAGAGGCCCAGTGTTGGTGTGGCTGTGAATGCGTTGCCATGGGAGGGTGAGGACCAGCAGTAGCTTGTAGTGCTGGCGTCCTTGGTGTGGGAGCAATCCCTGGACGTTTTCCATTTTGGAGCTGGCGTCGGGCCAAAATGAGGGGGCGAGCGGGAGCGAACGTCGGGGGTTTTGAGAGAGTAGTCAATGGCAGAGGCCCAGTGTTGGTGTGGCGGTGAATGCGTTGCCATGGGAGGGTGAGGACCAGCAGTAGCTTGTAGTGCTGGCGTCCTTGGTGTGGGAGCAATCCCTGGACGTTTTCCATTTTGGAGCTGGCGTCGGGCCAAAATGAGGGGGCGAGCGGGAGCGAACGTCGGGGCTTTTGAGAGAGTAGTCAATGGCAGAGGCCCAGTGTTGGTGTGGCTGTGAATGCGTTGCCATGGGAGGGTGAGGACCAGCAGTAGCTTGTAGTGCTGGCGTCCTTGGTGTGGGAGCAATCCCTGGACGTTTTCCATTTTGGAGCTGGCGTCGGGCCAAAATGATTTGGCGAGTCGGAGTGAACGTCAGGGGTTTTGAGAGAGTAGTCAGTGGCAGAGGCCCCGTGTTGGTGTGGCTGTGAATGCGTTGCCATGGGAGGGTGAGGACCAGCAGTAGCTTGTAGTGCTGGCATCCTTGGTGTGGGAGCAATCCCTGGACGTTTTCCATTTTGGAGCTGGCGTCGGGCCAAAATGAGGGGGCGAGCAGGAGCGAACGTCGGGGGTTCTGAGAGAGTAGTCAATGGCAGAGGCCCCGTGTTGGTGTGGCGGTGAATGCGTTGCCATGGGAGGGTGAGGAGCAGCAGTAGCTTGTAGTGCTGGCGTCCTTGGTGTGGGAGCAATCCCTGGACGTTTTCCATTTTGGAGCTGGCGTCGGGCCAAAATGAGGGGGCGAGCAGGAGCGAACGTCGGGGCTTTTGAGAGAGTAGTCAATGGCAGAGGCCCAGTGTTGGTGTGGCTGTGAATGCGTTGCCATGGGAGGGTGAGGACCAGCAGTAGCTTGTAGTGCTGGCGTCCTTGGTGTGGGAGCAATCCCTGGACGTTTTCCATTTTGGAGCTGGCGTCGGGCCAAAATGATTTGGCGAGTCGGAGTGAACGTCAGGGGTTTTGAGAGAGTAGTCAGTGGCAGAGGCCCCGTGTTGGTGTGGCTGTGAATGCGTTGCCATGGGAGGGTGAGGACCAGCAGTAGCTTGTAGTGCTGGCGTCCTTGGTGTGGGAGCAATCCTTAGACGTTTTCCATTTTGGAGCTGGCGTCGGGCCAAAATGATTTGGCGAGCGTGAGCGAACGTCGGGGGTTCTGAGAGAGTAGTCAGTGGCAGAGGCCCCGTGTTGGTGTGGCTGTGAATGCGTTGCCATGGGAGGGTGAGGACCAGCAGTAGCTTGTAGTGCTGGCGTCCTTGGTGTGGGAGCAATCCCTGGACGTTTTCCATTTTGGAGCTGGCGTCGGGCCAAAATGAGGGGGCGAGCAGGAGCGAACGTCGGGGCTTTTGAGAGAGTAGTCAATGGCAGAGGCCCAGTGTTGGTGTGGCTGTGAATGCGTTGCCATGGGAGGGTGAGGACCAGCAGTAGCTTGTAGTGCTGGCGTCCTTGGTGTGGGAGCAATCCCTGGACGTTTTCCATTTTGGAGCTGGCGTCGGGCCAAAATGATTTGGCGAGTCGGAGTGAACGTCAGGGGTTTTGAGAGAGTAGTCAGTGGCAGAGGCCCCGTGTTGGTGTGGCTGTGAATGCGTTGCCATGGGAGGGTGAGGACCAGCAGTAGCTTGTAGTGCTGGCGTCCTTGGTGTGGGAGCAATCCTTAGACGTTTTCCATTTTGGAGCTGGCGTCGGGCCAAAATGATTTGGCGAGCGTGAGCGAACGTCGGGGGTTCTGAGAGAGTAGTCAGTGGCAGAGGCCCCGTGTTGGTGTGGCTGTGAATGCGTTGCCATGGGAGGGTGAGGACCAGCAGTAGCTTGTAGTGCTGGCGTCCTTGGTGTGGGAGCAATCCTTAGACGTTTTCCATTTTGGAGCTGGCGTCGGGCCAAAATGATTTGGCGAGCGTGAGCGAACGTCGGGGGTTCTGAGAGAGTAGTCAATGGCAGAGGCCCAGTGTTGGTGTGGCTGTGAATGCGTTGCCATGGGAGGGTGAGGACCAGCAGTAGCTTGTAGTGCTGGCGTCCTTGGTGTGGGAGCAATCCCTGGACGTTTTCCATTTTGGAGCTGGCGTCGGGCCAAAATGATTTGGCGAGTCGGAGTGAACGTCAGGGGTTTTGAGAGAGTAGTCAGTGGCAGAGGCCCCGTGTTGGTGTGGCTGTGAATGCGTTGCCATGGGAGGGTGAGGACCAGCAGTAGCTTGTAGTGCTGGCGTCCTTGGTGTGGGAGCAATCCTTAGACGTTTTCCATTTTGGAGCTGGCGTCGGGCCAAAATGATTTGGCGAGCGTGAGCGAACGTCGGGGGTTCTGAGAGAGTAGTCAGTGGCAGAGGCCCCGTGTTGGTGTGGCTGTGAATGCGTTGCCATGGGAGGGTGAGGACCAGCAGTAGCTTGTAGTGCTGGCGTCCTTGGTGTGGGAGCAATCCCTGGACGTTTTCCATTTTGGAGCTGGCGTCGGGCCAAAATGAGGGGGCGAGCAGGAGCGAACGTCGGGGGTTCTGAGAGAGTAGTCAATGGCAGAGGCCCCGTGTTGGTGTGGCGGTGAATGCGTTGCCATGGGAGGGTGAGGACCAGCAGTAGCTTGTAGTGCTGGCGTCCTTGGTGTGGGAGCAATCCCTGGACGTTTTCCATTTTGGAGCTGGCGTCGGGCCAAAATGAGGGGGCGAGCGGGAGAGAACGTCGTGGGTTTTGAGAGAGTAGTCAGTGGCAGAGGCCAAGTGTGGGTGTGGCTGTGAATGCGTTGCCATGGGAGGGTGAGGACCAGCAGTAGCTTGTAGTGCTGGCGTCCTTGGTGTGGGAGCAATCCCTGGACGTTTTCCATTTTGGAGCTGGCGTCGGGCCAAAATGAGGGGGCGAGCGGGAGTGAACGTCGTGGGTTTTGAGAGAGTAGTCAGTGGCAGAGGCCCCGTGTTGGTGTGGCTGTGAATGCGTTGCCATGGGAGGGTGAGGACCAGCAGTAGCTTGTAGTGCTGGCATCCTTGGCTTGGGAGCAATCCCTGGACGTTTTCCATTTTGGAGCTGGCGTCGGGCCAAAATGAGGGGGCGAGCGGGAGCGAACGTCGGGGGTTTTGAGAGAGTAGTCAATGGCAGAGGCCCAGTGTTGGTGTGGCTGTGAATGCGTTGCCATGGGAGGGTGAGGAGCAGCAGTAGCTTGTAGTGCTGGCGTCCTTGGTGTGGGAGCAATCCTTAGACGTTTTCCATTTTGGAGCTGGCGTCGGGCCAAAATGAGGGGGCGAGCGGGAGCGAACGTCGTGGGTTTTGAGAGAGTAGTCAGTGGCAGAGGCCCAGTGTTGGTGTGGCTGTGAATGCGTTGCCATGGGAGGGTGAGGACCAGCAGTAGCTTGTAGTGCTGGCGTCCTTGGTGTGGGAGCAATCCTTAGACGTTTTCCATTTTGGAGCTGGCGTCGGGCCAAAATGATTTGGCGAGCGTGAGCGAACGTCGGGGGTTCTGAGAGAGGAGTCAGTGGCAGAGGCCCAGTGTTGGTGTGGCTGTGAATGCGTTGCCATGGGAGGGTGAGGACCAGCAGTAGCTTGTAGTGCTGGCGTCCTTGGTGTGGGAGCAATCCCTGGACGTTTTCCATTTTGGAGCTGGCGTCGGGCCAAAATGAGGGGGCGAGCAGGAGCGAACGTCGGGGGTTTTGAGAGAGTAGTCAATGGCAGAGGCCCAGTGTTGGTGTGGCGGTGAATGCGTTGCCATGGGAGGGTGAGGACCAGCAGTAGCTTGTAGTGCTGGCGTCCTTGGTGTGGGAGCAATCATTAGACGTTTTCCATTTTGGAGCTGGCGTCGGGCCAAAATGAGGGGGCGAGCAGGAGCGAACGTCGGGGCTTTTGAGAGAGTAGTCAATGGCAGAGGCCCAGTGTTGGTGTGGCTGTGAATGCGTTGCCATGGGAGGGTGAGGACCAGCAGTAGCTTGTAGTGCTGGCGTCCTTGGTGTGGGAGCAATCCCTGGACGTTTTCCATTTTGGAGCTGGCGTCGGGCCAAAATGATTTGGCGAGTCGGAGTGAACGTCAGGGGTTTTGAGAGAGTAGTCAGTGGCAGAGGCCCCGTGTTGGTGTGGCTGTGAATGCGTTGCCATGGGAGGGTGAGGACCAGCAGTAGCTTGTAGTGCTGGCATCCTTGGCTTGGGAGCAATCCCTGGACGTTTTCCATTTTGGAGCTGGCATCGGGCCAAAATGATTTGGCGAGCGTGAGCGAACGTCGGGGGTTCTGAGAGAGTAGTCAATGGCAGAGGCCCAGTGTTGGTGTGGCTGTGAATGCGTTGCCATGGGAGGGTGAGGAGCAGCAGTAGCTTGTAGTGCTGGCGTCCTTGGTGTGGGAGCAATCCCTGGACGTTTTCCATTTTGGAGCTGGCGTCGGGCCAAAATGAGGGGGCGAGCGGGAGCGAACGTCACGGGTTCTGAGAGAGTAGTCAATGGCAGAGGCCCCGTGTTGGTGTGGCGGTGAATGCGTTGCCATGGGAGGGTGAGGAGCAGCAGTAGCTTGTAGTGCTGGCGTCCTTGGTGTGGGAGCAATCCCTGGACGTTTTCCATTTTGGAGCTGGCGTCGGGCCAAAATGAGGGGGTGAGCAGGAGCGAACTTCGGGGCTTTTGAGAGAGTAGTCAATGGCAGAGGCCCAGTGTTGGTGTGGCTGTGAATGCGTTGCCATGGGAGGGTGAGGACCAGCAGTAGCTTGTAGTGCTGGCGTCCTTGGTGTGGGAGCAATCCCTGGACGTTTTCCATTTTGGAGCTGGCGTCGGGCCAAAATGAGGGGGCGAGCGGGAGCGAACGTCAGGGGTTCTGAGAGAGTAGTCAATGGCAGAGGCCCAGTGTTGGTGTGGCTGTGAATGCGTTGCCATGGGAGGGTGAGGACCAGCAGTAGCTTGTAGTGCTGGCGTCCTTGGCTTGGGAGCAATCCCTGGACGTTTTCCATTTTGGAGCTGGCGTTGGGCCAAAATGATTTGGCGAGCGGGAGCGAACGTCGGTGGTTTTGAGAGAGTAGTCAATAGCAGAGGCCCCGTGTTGGTGTGGCTGTGAATGCGTTGCCATGGGAGGGTGAGGACCAGCAGTAGCTTGTAGTGCTGGCGTCCTTGGTGTGGGAGCAATCCCTGGACGTTTTCCATTTTGGAGCTGGCGTCGGGCCAAAATGAGGCGGCGAGCGGGAGCGAACGTCGGGGGTTTTGAGAGAGTAGTCAATGGCAGAGGCCCAGTGTTGGTGTGGCTGTGAATGCGTTGCCATGGGAGGGTGAGGACCAGCAGTAGCTTGTAGTGCTGGCGTCCTTGGTGTGGGAGCAATCCCTGGACGTTTTCCATTTTGGAGCTGGCGTCGGGCCAAAATGAGGGGGCGAGCGGGAGCGAACGTCAGGGGTTCTGAGAGAGTAGTCAATGGCAGAGGCCAAGTGTGGGTGTGGCTGTGAATGCATTGCCATGGGAGGGTGAGGACCAGCAGTAGCTTGTAGTGCTGGCGTCCTTGGCTTGGGAGCAATCCCTGGAGGTTTTACATTTTGGAGCTGGCGTCGGGCCAAAATGAGGGGGCGAGCGGGAGCGAACGTCGGGGGTTTTGAGAGAGTAGTCAGTGGCAGAGGCCAAGTGTGGGTGTGGCTGTGAATGCGTTGCCATGGGAGGGTGAGGACCAGCAGTAGCTTGTAGTGCTGGCGTCCTTGGTGTGGGAGCAATCCCTGGACGTTTTCCATTTTGGAGCTGGCGTCGGGCCAAAATGATTTGGCGAGTCGGAGTGAACGTCGTGGGTTTTGAGAGAGTAGTCAGTGGCAGAGGCCCAGTGTTGGTGTGGCTGTGAATGCGTTGCCATGGGAGGGTGAGGACCAGCAGTAGCTTGTAGTGCTGGCGTCCTTGGTGTGGGAGCAATCCCTGGACGTTTTCCATTTTGGAGCTGGCGTCGGGCCAAAATGATTTGGCGAGTCGGAGTGAACGTCAGGGGTTTTGAGAGAGTAGTCAGTGGCAGAGGCCCCGTGTTGGTGTGGCTGTGAATGCGTTGCCATGGGAGGGTGAGGACCAGCAGTAGCTTGTAGTGCTGGCATCCTTGGCTTGGGAGCAATCCCTGGACGTTTTCCATTTTGGAGCTGGCATCGGGCCAAAATGATTTGGCGAGCGTGAGCGAACGTCGGGGGTTCTGAGAGAGTAGTCAATGGCAGAGGCCCAGTGTTGGTGTGGCTGTGAATGCGTTGCCATGGGAGGGTGAGGAGCAGCAGTAGCTTGTAGTGCTGGCGTCCTTGGTGTGGGAGCAATCCCTGGACGTTTTCCATTTTGGAGCTGGCGTCGGGCCAAAATGAGGGGGCGAGCGGGAGCGAACGTCGGGGGTTTTGAGAGAGTAGTCAATGGCAGAGGCCCAGTGTTGGTGTGGCTGTGAATGCGTTGCCATGGGAGGGTGAGGACCAGCAGTAGCTTGTAGTGCTGGCGTCCTTGGTGTGGGAGCAATCCTTAGACGTTTTCCATTTTGGAGCTGGCGTCGGGCCAAAATGAGGGGGCGAGCGGGAGCGAACGTCGGGGGTTTTGAGAGAGTAGTCAATGGCAGAGGCCCAGTGTTGGTGTGGCTGTGAATGCGTTGCCATGGGAGGGTGAGGAGCAGCAGTAGCTTGTAGTGCTGGCATCCTTGGCTTGGGAGCAATCCCTGGACGTTTTCCATTTTGGAGCTGGCGTCGGGCCAAAATGATTTGGCGAGCGGGAGCGAACGTCGGGGCTTTTGAGAGAGTAGTCAGTGGCAGAGGCCCAGTGTTGGTGTGGCTGTGAATGCGTTGCCATGGGAGGGGGAGGACCAGCAGTAGCTTGTAGTGCTGGCGTCCTTGGCTTGGGAGCAATCCCTGGACGTTTTCTATTTTGGAGCTGGCGTCGGGCCAAAATGAGGGGGCGAGCGGGAGCGAACGTCGTGGGTTTTGAGAGAGTAGTCAGTGGCAGAGGCCCAGTGTTGGTGTGGCTGTGAATGCGTTGCCATGGGAGGGTGAGGACCAGCAGTAGCTTGTAGTGCTGGCGTCCCTGGTGTGGGAGCAATCCTTAGACGTTTTCCATTTTGGAGCTGGCGTCGGGCCAAAATGATTTGGCGAGCGGGAGCGAACGTCAGGGGTTCTGAGAGAGTAGTCAATGGCAGAGGCCCAGTGTTGGTGTGGCTGTGAATGCATTGCCATGGGAGGGTGAGGACCAGCAGTAGCTTGTAGTGCTGGCGTCCTTGGTGTGGGAGCAATCCCTGGACGTTTTCCATTTTGGAGCTGGCGTCGGGCCAAAATGAGGGGGCGAGCAGGAGCGAACGTCAGGGGTTCTGAGAGAGTAGTCAATGGCAGAGGCCAAGTGTTGGTGTGGCTGTGAATGCGTTGCCATGGGAGGGTGAGGACCAGCAGTAGCTTGTAGTGCTGGCGTCCTTGGTGTGGGAGCAATCCCCGGACGTTTTCCATTTTGGAGCTGGCGTCGGGCCAAAATGATTTGGCGAGCGGGAGCGAACGTCGTGGGTTCTGAGAGAGTAGTCAGTGGCAGAGGCCCCGTGTTGGTGTGGCTGTGAATGCGTTGCCATGGGAGGGTGAGGAGCAGCAGTAGCTTGTAGTGCTGGCGTCCTTGGTGTGGGAGCAATCCCTGGACGTTTTCCATTTTGGAGCTGGCGTCGGGCCAAAATGAGGGGGCGAGCAGGAGCGAACGTCGGGGGTTTTGAGAGAGTAGTCAATGGCAGAGGCCCCGTGTTGGTGTGGCGGTGAATGCGTTGCCATGGGAGGGTGAGGACCAGCAGTAGCTTGTAGTGCTGGCGTCCTTGGTGTGGGAGCAATCCCTGGACGTTTTCCATTTTGGAGCTGGCGTCGGGCCAAAATGAGGGGGCGAGCGGGAGCGAACGTCGGGGCTTTTGAGAGAGTAGTCAATGGCAGAGGCCCAGTGTTGGTGTGGCTGTGAATGCGTTGCCATGGGAGGGTGAGGACCAGCAGTAGCTTGTAGTGCTGGCGTCCTTGGTGTGGGAGCAATCCCTGGACGTTTTCCATATGGAGCTGGCGTCGGGCCAAAATGAGGGGGTGAGCGGGAGCGAACGTCAGGGGTTCTGAGAGAGTAGTCAATGGCAGAGGCCCAGTGTTGGTGTGGCTGTGAATGCGTTGCCATGGGAGGGTGAGGACCAGCAGTAGCTTGTAGTGCTGGCGTCCTTGGTGTGGGAGCAATCCTTAGACGTTTTCCATTTTGGAGCTGGCGTCGGGCCAAAATGAGGGGGCGAGCGGGAGCGAACGTCAGGGGTTCTGAGAGAGTAGTCAATGGCAGAGGCCCAGTGTTGGTGTGGCTGTGAATGCATTGCCATGGGAGGGTGAGGACCAGCAGTAGCTTGTAGTGCTGGCGTCCTTGGTGTGGGAGCAATCCCTGGACGTTTTCCATTTTGGAGCTGGCGTCGGGCCAAAATGAGGGGGCGAGCAGGAGCGAACGTCAGGGGTTCTGAGAGAGTAGTCAATGGCAGAGGCCAAGTGTGGGTGTGGCTGTGAATGCGTTGCCATGGGAGGGTGAGGACCAGCAGTAGCTTGTAGTGCTGGCGTCCTTGGTGTGGGAGCAATCCCCGGACGTTTTCCATTTTGGAGCTGGCGTCGGGCCAAAATGAGGGGGCGAGCGGGAGCGAACGTCGGGGGTTCTGAGAGAGTAGTCAGTGGCAGAGGCCCAGTGTTGGTGTGGCTGTGAATGCGTTGCCATGGGAGGGTGAGGAGCAGCAGTAGCTTGTAGTGCTGGCGTCCTTGGTGTGGGAGCAATCCCTGGACGTTTTCCATTTTGGAGCTGGCGTCGGGCCAAAATGAGGGGGCGAGCGGGAGCGAACGTCGTGGGTTCTGAGAGAGTAGTCAATGGCAGAGGCCAAGTGTGGGTGTGGCTGTGAATGCATTGCCATGGGAGGGTGAGGACCAGCAGTAGCTTGTAGTGCTGGCGTCCTTGGTGTGGGAGCAATCCCTGGACGTTTTCCATTTTGGAGCTGGCGTCGGGCCAAAATGAGGGGGCGAGCGGGAGCGAACGTCGTGGGTTTTGAGAGAGTAGTCAGTGGCAGAGGCCAAGTGTGGGTGTGGCTGTGAATGCGTTGCCATGGGAGGGTGAGGACCAGCAGTAGCTTGTAGTGCTGGCGTCCTTGGTGTGGGAGCAATCCCTGGACGTTTTCCATTTTGGAGCTGGCGTCGGGCCAAAATGATTTGGCGAGTCGGAGTGAACGTCGTGGGTTTTGAGAGAGTAGTCAGTGGCAGAGGCCCCGTGTTGGTGTGGCTGTGAATGCGTTGCCATGGGAGGGTGAGGACCAGCAGTAGCTTGTAGTGCTGGCATTCTTGGCTTGGGAGCAATCCCTGGACGTTTTCCATTTTGGAGCTGGCGTCGGGCCAAAATGATTTGGCGAGCGGGAGCGAACGTCGTGGGTTTTGAGAGAGTAGTCAATGGCAGAGGCCCAGTGTTGGTGTGGCTGTGAATGCGTTGCCATGGGAGGGTGAGGAGCAGCAGTAGCTTGTAGTGCTGGCGTCCTTGGTGTGGGAGCAATCCTTAGACGTTTTCCATTTTGGAGCTGGCGTCGGGCCAAAATGAGGGGGCGAGCGGGAGCGAACGTCGTGGGTTTTGAGAGAGTAGTCAGTGGCAGAGGCCCAGTGTTGGTGTGGCTGTGAATGCGTTGCCATGGGAGGGTGAGGACCAGCAGTAGCTTGTAGTGCTGGCGTCCTTGGTGTGGGAGCAATCCTTAGACGTTTTCCATTTTGGAGCTGGCGTCGGGCCAAAATGATTTGGCGAGCGGGAGCGAACGTCGGGGGTTCTGAGAGAGTAGTCAGTGGCAGAGGCCCAGTGTTGGTGTGGCTGTGAATGCGTTGCCATGGGAGGGTGAGGAGCAGCAGTAGCTTGTAGTGCTGGCGTCCTTGGTGTGGGAGCAATCCCTGGACGTTTTCCATTTTGGAGCTGGCGTCGGGCCAAAATGAGGGGGCGAGCAGGAGCGAACGTCGGGGGTTTTGAGAGAGTAGTCAATGGCAGAGGCCCCGTGTTGGTGTGGCGGTGAATGCGTTGCCATGGGAGGGTGAGGACCAGCAGTAGCTTGTAGTGCTGGCGTCCTTGGTGTGGGAGCAATCCCTGGACGTTTTCCATTTTGGAGCTGGCGTCGGGCCAAAATGAGGGGGCGAGCGGGAGCGAACGTCGGGGCTTTTGAGAGAGTAGTCAATGGCAGAGGCCCAGTGTTGGTGTGGCTGTGAATGCGTTGCCATGGGAGGGTGAGGACCAGCAGTAGCTTGTAGTGCTGGCGTCCTTGGTGTGGGAGCAATCCCTGGACGTTTTCCATTTTGGAGCTGGCGTCGGGCCAAAATGATTTGGCGAGTCGGAGTGAACGTCAGGGGTTTTGAGAGAGTAGTCAGTGGCAGAGGCCCCGTGTTGGTGTGGCTGTGAATGCGTTGCCATGGGAGGGTGAGGACCAGCAGTAGCTTGTAGTGCTGGCATCGTTGGCTTGGGAGCAATCCCTGGACGTTTTCCATTTTGGAGCTGGCATCGGGCCAAAATGATTTGGCGAGCGGGAGCGAACATCGTGGGTTTTGAGAGAGTAGTCAGTGGCAGAGGCCAAGTGTGGGTGTGGCTGTGAATGCGTTGCCATGGGAGGGTGAGGAGCAGCAGTAGCTTGTAGTGCTGGCGTCCTTGGTGTGGGAGCAATCCCTGGACGTTTTCCATTTTGGAGCTGGCGTCGGGCCAAAATGAGGGGGCGAGCAGGAGCGAACGTCGGGGGTTCTGAGAGAGTAGTCAATGGCAGAGGCCCCGTGTTGGTGTGGCGGTGAATGCGTTGCCATGGGAGGGTGAGGAGCAGCAGTAGCTTGTAGTGCTGGCGTCCTTGGTGTGGGAGCAATCCCTGGACGTTTTCCATTTTGGAGCTGGCGTCGGGCCAAAATGATTTGGCGAGCGGGAGCGAACGTCGGGGGTTTTGAGAGAGTAGTCAATGGCAGAGGCCCCGTGTTGGTGTGGCTGTGAATGCGTTGCCATGGGAGGGTGAGGACCAGCAGTAGCTTGTAGTGCTGGCGTCCTTGGTGTGGGAGCAATCCTTAGACGTTTTCCATTTTGGAGCTGGCGTCGGGCCAAAATGATTTGGCGAGCGGGAGCGAACGTCAGGGGTTCTGAGAGAGTAGTCAATGGCAGAGGCCCAGTGTTGGTGTGGCTGTGAATGCGTTGCCATGGGAGGGTGAGGACCAGCAGTAGCTTGTAGTGCTGGCGTCCTTGGCTTGGGAGCAATCCCTGGACGTTTTCCATTTTGGAGCTGGCGTCGGGCCAAAATGATTTGGCGAGCGTGAGCGAACGTCGGGGGTTCTGAGAGAGTAGTCAGTGGCAGAGGCCCAGTGTTGGTGTGGCTGTGAATGCGTTGCCATGGGAGGGTGAGGAGCAGCAGTAGCTTGTAGTGCTGGCGTCCTTGGTGTGGGAGCAATCCCTGGACGTTTTCCATTTTGGAGCTGGCGTCGGGCCAAAATGAGGGGGCGAGCGGGAGCGAACGTCAGGGGTTCTGAGAGAGTAGTCAATGGCAGAGGCCAAGTGTGGGTGTGGCTGTGAATGCATTGCCATGGGAGGGTGAGGACCAGCAGTAGCTTGTAGTGCTGGCGTCCTTGGTGTGGGAGCAATCCCTGGACGTTTTCCATTTTGGAGCTGGCATCGGGCCAAAATGATTTGGCGAGCGGGAGCGAACATCGTGGGTTTTGAGAGAGTAGTCAGTGGCAGAGGCCCAGTGTTGGTGTGGCTGTGAATGCGTTGCCATGGGAGGGTGAGGAGCAGCAGTAGCTTGTAGTGCTGGCGTCCTTGGTGTGGGAGCAATCCTTAGACGTTTTCCATTTTGGAGCTGGCATCGGGCCAAAATGATTTGGCGAGCGTGAGCGAACGTCGGGGGTTCTGAGAGAGTAGTCAATGGCAGAGGCCCAGTGTTGGTGTGGCTGTGAATGCGTTGCCATGGGAGGGTGAGGACCAGCAGTAGCTTGTAGTGCTGGCGTCCTTGGCTTGGGAGCAATCCCTGGACGTTTTCCATTTTGGAGCTGGCGTCGGGCCAAAATGAGGGGGCGAGCAGGAGCGAACGTCGGGGGTTCTGAGAGAGTAGTCAATGGCAGAGGCCCCGTGTTGGTGTGGCGGTGAATGCGTTGCCATGGGAGGGTGAGGAGCAGCAGTAGCTTGTAGTGCTGGCGTCCTTGGTGTGGGAGCAATCCCTGGACGTTTTCCATTTTGGAGCTGGCGTCGGGCCAAAATGAGGGGGTGAGCGGGAGCGAACGTCGGGGGTTTTGAGAGAGTAGTCAATGGCAGAGGCCCAGTGTTGGTGTGGCTGTGAATGCGTTGCCATGGGAGGGTGAGGACCAGCAGTAGCTTGTAGTGCTGGCGTCCTTGGTGTGGGAGCAATCCTTAGACGTTTTCCATTTTGGAGCTGGCGTCGGGCCAAAATGAGGGGGCGAGCGGGAGCGAACGTCGGGGGTTCTGAGAGAGTAGTCAATGGCAGAGGCCCAGTGTTGGTGTGGCTGTGAATGCGTTGCCATGGGAGGGTGAGGACCAGCAGTAGCTTGTAGTGCTGGCGTCCTTGGCTTGGGAGCAATCCCTGGACGTTTTCCATTTTGGAGCTGGCGTCGGGCCAAAATGATTTGGCGAGCGTGAGCGAACGTCGGGGGTTCTGAGAGAGTAGTCAGTGGCAGAGGCCCAGTGTTGGTGTGGCTGTGAATGCGTTGCCATGGGAGGGTGAGGACCAGCAGTAGCTTGTAGTGCTGGCGTCCTTGGTGTGGGAGCAATCCCTGGACGTTTTCCATTTTGGAGCTGGCGTCGGGCCAAAATGAGGGGGCGAGCGGGAGCGAACGTCGTGGGTTCTGAGAGAGTAGTCAATGGCAGAGGCCAAGTGTGGGTGTGGCTGTGAATGCATTGCCATGGGAGGGTGAGGACCAGCAGTAGCTTGTAGTGCTGGCGTCCTTGGTGTGGGAGCAATCCCTGGACGTTTTCCATTTTGGAGCTGGCGTCGGGCCAAAATGAGGGGGCGAGCGGGAGAGAACATCGTGGGTTTTGAGAGAGTAGTCAGTGGCAGAGGCCAAGTGTGGGTGTGGCTGTGAATGCGTTGCCATGGGAGGGTGAGGAGCAGCAGTAGCTTGTAGTGCTGGCGTCCTTGGTGTGGGAGCAATCCCTGGACGTTTTCCATTTTGGAGCTGGCGTCGGGCCAAAATGATTTGGCGAGTCGGAGTGAACGTCGTGGGTTTTGAGAGAGTAGTCAGTGGCAGAGGCCCCGTGTTGGTGTGGCTGTGAATGCGTTGCCATGGGAGGGTGAGGACCAGCAGTAGCTTGTAGTGCTGGCATCCTTGGCTTGGGAGCAATCCCTGGACGTTTTCCATTTTGGAGCTGGCGTCGGGCCAAAATGAGGGGGCGAGCGGGAGCGAACGTCGGGGGTTTTGAGAGAGTAGTCAATGGCAGAGGCCCAGTGTTGGTGTGGCTGTGAATGCGTTGCCATGGGAGGGTGAGGAGCAGCAGTAGCTTGTAGTGCTGGCGTCCTTGGTGTGGGAGCAATCCTTAGACGTTTTCCATTTTGGAGCTGGCGTCGGGCCAAAATGAGGGGGCGAGCGGGAGCGAACGTCGTGGGTTTTGAGAGAGTAGTCAGTGGCAGAGGCCCAGTGTTGGTGTGGCTGTGAATGCGTTGCCATGGGAGGGTGAGGACCAGCAGTAGCTTGTAGTGCTGGCGTCCTTGGTGTGGGAGCAATCCTTAGACGTTTTCCATTTTGGAGCTGGCGTCGGGCCAAAATGATTTGGCGAGCGTGAGCGAACGTCGTGGGTTCTGAGAGAGTAGTCAGTGGCAGAGGCCCAGTGTTGGTGTGGCTGTGAATGCGTTGCCATGGGAGGGTGAGGAGCAGCAGTAGCTTGTAGTGCTGGCGTCCTTGGTGTGGGAGCAATCCCTGGACGTTTTCCATTTTGGAGCTGGCGTCGGGCCAAAATGAGGGGGCGAGCAGGAGCGAACGTCGGGGGTTTTGAGAGAGTAGTCAATGGCAGAGGCCCCGTGTTGGTGTGGCGGTGAATGCGTTGCCATGGGAGGGTGAGGACCAGCAGTAGCTTGTAGTGCTGGCGTCCTTGGTGTGGGAGCAATCCCTGGACGTTTTCCATTTTGGAGCTGGCGTCGGGCCAAAATGAGGGGGCGAGCGGGAGCGAACGTCGGGGCTTTTGAGAGAGTAGTCAATGGCAGAGGCCCAGTGTTGGTGTGGCTGTGAATGCGTTGCCATGGGAGGGTGAGGACCAGCAGTAGCTTGTAGTGCTGGCGTCCTTGGTGTGGGAGCAATCCCTGGACGTTTTCCATTTTGGAGCTGGCGTCGGGCCAAAATGATTTGGCGAGTCGGAGTGAACGTCAGGGGTTTTGAGAGAGTAGTCAGTGGCAGAGGCCCCGTGTTGGTGTGGCTGTGAATGCGTTGCCATGGGAGGGTGAGGACCAGCAGTAGCTTGTAGTGCTGGCATCCTTGGCTTGGGAGCAATCCCTGGACGTTTTCCATTTTGGAGCTGGCATCGGGCCAAAATGATTTGGCGAGCGGGAGCGAACATCGTGGGTTTTGAGAGAGTAGTCAGTGGCAGAGGCCCAGTGTTGGTGTGGCTGTGAATGCGTTGCCATGGGAGGGTGAGGAGCAGCAGTAGCTTGTAGTGCTGGCGTCCTTGGTGTGGGAGCAATCCTTAGACGTTTTCCATTTTGGAGCTGGCGTCGGGCCAAAATGATTTGGCGAGCGTGAGCGAACGTCGGGGGTTCTGAGAGAGTAGTCAATGGCAGAGGCCAAGTGTGGGTGTGGCTGTGAATGCATTGCCATGGGAGGGTGAGGACCAGCAGTAGCTTGTAGTGCTGGCGTCCTTGGTGTGGGAGCAATCCCTGGACGTTTTCCATTTTGGAGCTGGCGTCGGGCCAAAATGAGGGGGCGAGCGGGAGAGAACGTCGGGGGTTTTGAGAGAGTAGTCAGTGGCAGAGGCCAAGTGTGGGTGTGGCTGTGAATGCGTTGCCATGGGAGGGTGAGGAGCAGCAGTAGCTTGTAGTGCTGGCGTCCTTGGTGTGGGAGCAATCCCTGGACGTTTTCCATTTTGGAGCTGGCGTCGGGCCAAAATGATTTGGCGAGTCGGAGTGAACGTCGTGGGTTTTGAGAGAGTAGTCAGTGGCAGAGGCCCCGTGTTGGTGTGGCTGTGAATGCGTTGCCATGGGAGGGTGAGGACCAGCAGTAGCTTGTAGTGCTGGCATCCTTGGCTTGGGAGCAATCCCTGGACGTTTTCCATTTTGGAGCTGGCGTCGGGCCAAAATGAGGGGGCGAGCGGGAGCGAACGTCGGGGGTTTTGAGAGAGTAGTCAATGGCAGAGGCCCAGTGTTGGTGTGGCTGTGAATGCGTTGCCATGGGAGGGTGAGGAGCAGCAGTAGCTTGTAGTGCTGGCGTCCTTGGTGTGGGAGCAATCCTTAGACGTTTTCCATTTTGGAGCTGGCGTCGGGCCAAAATGAGGGGGCGAGCGGGAGCGAACGTCGTGGGTTTTGAGAGAGTAGTCAGTGGCAGAGGCCCAGTGTTGGTGTGGCTGTGAATGCGTTGCCATGGGAGGGTGAGGACCAGCAGTAGCTTGTAGTGCTGGCGTCCTTGGTGTGGGAGCAATCCTTAGACGTTTTCCATTTTGGAGCTGGCGTCGGGCCAAAATGATTTGGCGAGCGTGAGCGAACGTCGGGGGTTCTGAGAGAGTAGTCAGTGGCAGAGGCCCAGTGTTGGTGTGGCTGTGAATGCGTTGCCATGGGAGGGTGAGGAGCAGCAGTAGCTTGTAGTGCTGGCGTCCTTGGTGTGGGAGCAATCCCTGGACGTTTTCCATTTTGGAGCTGGCGTCGGGCCAAAATGAGGGGGCGAGCAGGAGCGAACGTCGGGGGTTTTGAGAGAGTAGTCAATGGCAGAGGCCCCGTGTTGGTGTGGCGGTGAATGCGTTGCCATGGGAGGGTGAGGACCAGCAGTAGCTTGTAGTGCTGGCGTCCTTGGTGTGGGAGCAATCCCTGGACGTTTTCCATTTTGGAGCTGGCGTCGGGCCAAAATGAGGGGGCGAGCGGGAGCGAACGTCGGGGCTTTTGAGAGAGTAGTCAATGGCAGAGGCCCAGTGTTGGTGTGGCTGTGAATGCGTTGCCATGGGAGGGTGAGGACCAGCAGTAGCTTGTAGTGCTGGCGTCCTTGGTGTGGGAGCAATCCCTGGACGTTTTCCATTTTGGAGCTGGCGTCGGGCCAAAATGATTTGGCGAGTCGGAGTGAACGTCAGGGGTTTTGAGAGAGTAGTCAGTGGCAGAGGCCCCGTGTTGGTGTGGCTGTGAATGCGTTGCCATGGGAGGGTGAGGACCAGCAGTAGCTTGTAGTGCTGGCATCCTTGGCTTGGGAGCAATCCCTGGACGTTTTCCATTTTGGAGCTGGCATCGGGCCAAAATGATTTGGCGAGCGGGAGCGAACATCGTGGGTTTTGAGAGAGTAGTCAGTGGCAGAGGCCCAGTGTTGGTGTGGCTGTGAATGCGTTGCCATGGGAGGGTGAGGAGCAGCAGTAGCTTGTAGTGCTGGCGTCCTTGGTGTGGGAGCAATCCTTAGACGTTTTCCATTTTGGAGCTGGCGTCGGGCCAAAATGATTTGGCGAGCGTGAGCGAACGTCGGGGGTTCTGAGAGAGTAGTCAATGGCAGAGGCCCAGTGTTGGTGTGGCTGTGAATGCGTTGCCATGGGAGGGTGAGGAGCAGCAGTAGCTTGTAGTGCTGGCGTCCTTGGTGTGGGAGCAATCCCTGGACGTTTTCCATTTTGGAGCTGGCGTCGGGCCAAAATGAGGGGGCGAGCAGGAGCGAACGTCGGGGGTTCTGAGAGAGTAGTCAATGGCAGAGGCCCCGTGTTGGTGTGGCGGTGAATGCGTTGCCATGGGAGGGTGAGGAGCAGCAGTAGCTTGTAGTGCTGGCGTCCTTGGTGTGGGAGCAATCCCTGGACGTTTTCCATTTTGGAGCTGGCGTCGGGCCAAAATGAGGGGGTGAGCGGGAGCGAACGTCGGGGGTTTTGAGAGAGTAGTCAATGGCAGAGGCCCAGTGTTGGTGTGGCTGTGAATGCGTTGCCATGGGAGGGTGAGGACCAGCAGTAGCTTGTAGTGCTGGCGTCCTTGGTGTGGGAGCAATCCTTAGACGTTTTCCATTTTGGAGCTGGCGTCGGGCCAAAATGAGGGGGCGAGCGGGAGCGAACGTCAGGGGTTCTGAGAGAGTAGTCAATGGCAGAGGCCCCGTGTTGGTGTGGCTGTGAATGCGTTGCCATGGGAGGGTGAGGACCAGCAGTAGCTTGTAGTGCTGGCGTCCTTGGTGTGGGAGCAATCCCTGGACGTTTTCCATTTTGGAGCTGGCGTTGGGCCAAAATGATTTGGCGAGCGGGAGCGAACGTCGGTGGTTTTGAGAGAGTAGTCAGTGGCAGAGGCCCAGTGTTGGTGTGGCTGTGAATGCGTTGCCATGGGAGGGTGAGGACCAGCAGTAGCTTGTAGTGCTGGCGTCCTTGGTGTGGGAGCAATCCCTGGACGTTTTCCATTTTGGAGCTGGCGTCGGGCCAAAATGAGGGGGCGAGCGGGAGCGAACGTCGGGGGTTTTGAGAGAGTAGTCAATGGCAGAGGTCCAGTGTTGGTGTGGCTGTGAATGCGTTGCCATGGGAGGGTGAGGACCAGCAGTAGCTTGTAGTGCTGGCGTCCTTGGTGTGGGAGCAATCCCTGGACGTTTTCCATTTTGGAGCTGGCGTCGGGCCAAAATGAGGGGGCGAGCGGGAGCGAACGTCAGGGGTTCTGAGAGAGTAGTCAATGGCAGAGGTCAAGTGTGGGTGTGGCTGTGAATGCATTGCCATGGGAGGGTGAGGACCAGCAGTAGCTTGTAGTGCTGGCGTCCTTGGCTTGGGAGCAATCCCTGGAGGTTTTCCATTTTGGAGCTGGCGTCGGGCCAAAATGAGGGGGCGAGCGGGAGCGAACGTCGGGGGTTTTGAGAGAGTAGTCAGTGGCAGAGGCCAAGTGTGGGTGTGGCTGTGAATGCGTTGCCATGGGAGGGTGAGGACCAGCAGTAGCTTGTAGTGCTGGCGTCCTTGGTGTGGGAGCAATCCCTGGACGTTTTCCATTTTGGAGCTGGCGTCGGGCCAAAATGATTTGGCGAGTCGGAGTGAACGTCGTGGGTTTTGAGAGAGTAGTCAGTGGCAGAGGCCCAGTGTTGGTGTGGCTGTGAATGCGTTGCCGTGGGAGGGTGAGGACCAGCAGTAGCTTGTAGTGCTGGCATCCTTGGCTTGGGAGCAATCCCTGGACGTTTTCCATTTTGGAGCTGGCGTCGGGCCAAAATGATTTGGCGAGCGGGAGCGAACGTCGGGGGTTTTGAGAGAGTAGTCAATGGCAGAGGCCCAGTGTTGGTGTGGCTGTGAATGCGTTGCCATGGGAGGGTGAGGACCAGCAGTAGCTTGTAGTGCTGGCGTCCTTGGTGTGGGAGCAATCCCTGGACGTTTTCCATTTTGGAGCTGGCGTCGGGCCAAAATGATTTGGCGAGCGTGAGCGAACGTCGTGGGTTCTGAGAGAGTAGTCAGTGGCAGAGGCCCAGTGTTGGTGTGGCTGTGAATGCGTTGCCATGGGAGGGTGAGGAGCAGCAGTAGCTTGTAGTGCTGGCGTCCTTGGTGTGGGAGCAATCCCTGGACGTTTTCCATTTTGGAGCTGGCGTCGGGCCAAAATGAGGGGGCGAGCGTGAGCGAACGTCGGGGCTTTTGAGAGAGTAGTCAGTGGCAGAGGCCCAGTGTTGGTGTGGCTGTGAATGCGTTGCCATGGGAGGGTGAGGACCAGCAGTAGCTTGTAGTGCTGGCGTCCTTGGCTTGGGAGCAATCCCTGGACGTTTTCTATTTTGGAGCTGGCGTCGGGCCAAAATGAGGGGGCGAGCGGGAGCGAACGTCGTGGGTTTTGAGAGAGTAGTCAGTGGCAGAGGCCCAGTGTTGGTGTGGCTGTGAATGCGTTGCCATGGGAGGGTGAGGACCAGCAGTAGCTTGTAGTGCTGGCGTCCCTGGTGTGGGAGCAATCCTTAGACGTTTTCCATTTTGGAGCTGGCGTCGGGCCAAAATGATTTGGCGAGCGGGAGCGAACGTCAGGGGTTCTGAGAGAGTAGTCAATGGCAGAGGCCAAGTGTGGGTGTGGCTGTGAATGCATTGCCATGGGAGGGTGAGGACCAGCAGTAGCTTGTAGTGCTGGCGTCCTTGGTGTGGGAGCAATCCTTAGACGTTTTCCATTTTGGAGCTGGCGTCGGGCCAAAATGAGGGGGCGAGCGGGAGCGAACGTCAGGGGTTCTGAGAGAGTAGTCAATGGCAGAGGCCCAGTGTTGGTGTGGCTGTGAATGCATTGCCATGGGAGGGTGAGGACCAGCAGTAGCTTGTAGTGCTGGCGTCCTTGGTGTGGGAGCAATCCCTGGACGTTTTCCATTTTGGAGCTGGCGTCGGGCCAAAATGAGGGGGCGAGCGGGAGCGAACGTCAGGGGTTCTGAGAGAGTAGTCAATGGCAGAGGCCAAGTGTGGGTGTGGCTGTGAATGCGTTGCCATGGGAGGGTGAGGACCAGCAGTAGCTTGTAGTGCTGGCGTCCTTGGTGTGGGAGCAATCCCCGGACGTTTTCCATTTTGGAGCTGGCGTCGGGCCAAAATGATTTGGCGAGCGTGAGCGAACGTCGGGGGTTCTGAGAGAGTAGTCAGTGGCAGAGGCCCAGTGTTGGTGTGGCTGTGAATGCGTTGCCATGGGAGGGTGAGGACCAGCAGTAGCTTGTAGTGCTGGCGTCCTTGGTGTGGGAGCAATCCCTGGACGTTTTCCATTTTGGAGCTGGCGTCGGGCCAAAATGAGGGGGCGAGCAGGAGCGAACGTCGGGGGTTTTGAGAGAGTAGTCAATGGCAGAGGCCCAGTGTTGGTGTGGCTGTGAATGCATTGCCATGGGAGGGTGAGGACCAGCAGTAGCTTGTAGTGCTGGCGTCCTTGGTGTGGGAGCAATCCCTGGACGTTTTCCATTTTGGAGCTGGCGTCGGGCCAAAATGAGGGGGCGAGCGGGAGCGAACGTCGGGGCTTTTGAGAGAGTAGTCAATGGCAGAGGCCCAGTGTTGGTGTGGCTGTGAATGCGTTGCCATGGGAGGGTGAGGACCAGCAGTAGCTTGTAGTGCTGGCGTCCTTGGTGTGGGAGCAATCCCTGGACGTTTTCCATTTTGGAGCTGGCGTCGGGCCAAAATGATTTGGCGAGTCGGAGTGAACGTCAGGGGTTTTGAGAGAGTAGTCAGTGGCAGAGGCCCCGTGTTGGTGTGGCTGTGAATGCGTTGCCATGGGAGGGTGAGGACCAGCAGTAGCTTGTAGTGCTGGCGTCCTTGGTGTGGGAGCAATCCTTAGACGTTTTCCATTTTGGAGCTGGCGTCGGGCCAAAATGATTTGGCGAGCGTGAGCGAACGTCGGGGGTTCTGAGAGAGTAGTCAGTGGCAGAGGCCCCGTGTTGGTGTGGCTGTGAATGCGTTGCCATGGGAGGGTGAGGACCAGCAGTAGCTTGTAGTGCTGGCGTCCTTGGTGTGGGAGCAATCCCTGGACGTTTTCCATTTTGGAGCTGGCGTCGGGCCAAAATGAGGGGGCGAGCAGGAGCGAACGTCGGGGGTTCTGAGAGAGTAGTCAATGGCAGA
Organism: Morus bassanus; assembly: GCA_031468815.1. Taxonomy (NCBI): domain Eukaryota; kingdom Metazoa; phylum Chordata; class Aves; order Suliformes; family Sulidae; genus Morus; species Morus bassanus. The sequence continues at coordinate 280,571 of CM062575.1, forward strand.
GGCCCCGTGTTGGTGTGGCGGTGAATGCGTTGCCATGGGAGGGTGAGGACCAGCAGTAGCTTGTAGTGCTGGCGTCCTTGGTGTGGGAGCAATCCCTGGACGTTTTCCATTTTGGAGCTGGCGTCGGGCCAAAATGAGGGGGCGAGCGGGAGCGAACGTCAGGGGTTCTGAGAGAGTAGTCAATGGCAGAGGCCCAGTGTTGGTGTGGCTGTGAATGCGTTGCCATGGGAGGGTGAGGACCAGCAGTAGCTTGTAGTGCTGGCGTCCTTGGTGTGGGAGCAATCCTTAGACGTTTTCCATTTTGGAGCTGGCGTCGGGCCAAAATGAGGGGGCGAGCGGGAGCGAACGTCAGGGGTTCTGAGAGAGTAGTCAATGGCAGAGGCCCAGTGTTGGTGTGGCTGTGAATGCATTGCCATGGGAGGGTGAGGACCAGCAGTAGCTTGTAGTGCTGGCGTCCTTGGTGTGGGAGCAATCCCTGGACGTTTTCCATTTTGGAGCTGGCGTCGGGCCAAAATGAGGGGGCGAGCAGGAGCGAACGTCAGGGGTTCTGAGAGAGTAGTCAATGGCAGAGGCCAAGTGTGGGTGTGGCTGTGAATGCGTTGCCATGGGAGGGTGAGGACCAGCAGTAGCTTGTAGTGCTGGCGTCCTTGGTGTGGGAGCAATCCCCGGACGTTTTCCATTTTGGAGCTGGCGTCGGGCCAAAATGATTTGGCGAGCGTGAGCGAACGTCGGGGGTTCTGAGAGAGTAGTCAGTGGCAGAGGCCCAGTGTTGGTGTGGCTGTGAATGCGTTGCCATGGGAGGGTGAGGAGCAGCAGTAGCTTGTAGTGCTGGCGTCCTTGGTGTGGGAGCAATCCCTGGACGTTTTCCATTTTGGAGCTGGCGTCGGGCCAAAATGATTTGGCGAGTCGGAGTGAACGTCAGGGGTTTTGAGAGAGTAGTCAGTGGCAGAGGCCCCGTGTTGGTGTGGCTGTGAATGCATTGCCATGGGAGGGTGAGGACCAGCAGTAGCTTGTAGTGCTGGCGTCCTTGGTGTGGGAGCAATCCCTGGACGTTTTCCATTTTGGAGCTGGCGTCGGGCCAAAATGAGGGGGTGAGCAGGAGCGAACGTCGGGGGTTCTGAGAGAGTAGTCAATGGCAGAGGCCCCGTGTTGGTGTGGCGGTGAATGCGTTGCCATGGGAGGGTGAGGACCAGCAGTAGCTTGTAGTGCTGGCGTCCTTGGTGTGGGAGCAATCCCTGGACGTTTTCCATTTTGGAGCTGGCGTCGGGCCAAAATGAGGGGGCGAGCGGGAGCGAACATCAGGGGTTCTGAGAGAGTAGTCAATGGCAGAGGCCAAGTGTTGGTGTGGCTGTGAATGCGTTGCCATGGGAGGGTGAGGACCAGCAGTAGCTTGTAGTGCTGGCGTCCTTGGTGTGGGAGCAATCCCTGGACGTTTTCCATTTTGGAGCTGGCGTCGGGCCAAAATGAGGGGGCGAGTCGGAGTGAACTTCGGGGGTTTTGAGAGAGTAGTCAGTGGCAGAGGCCCAGTGTTGGTGTGGCTGTGAATGCGTTGCCATGGGAGGGTGAGGACCAGCAGTAGCTTGTAGTGCTGGCGTCCTTGGTGTGGGAGCAATCCTTAGACGTCTTCCATTTTGGAGCTGGCGTCGGGCCAAAATGAGGGGGCGAGCGGGAGCGAACGTCGTGGGTTTTGAGAGAGTAGTCAGTGGCAGAGGCCAAGTGTGGGTGTGGCTGTGAATGCATTGCCATGGGAGGGTGAGGACCAGCAGTAGCTTGTAGTGCTGGCGTCCCTGGTGTGGGAGCAATCCCTGGACGTTTTCCATTTTGGAGCTGGCGTCGGGCCAAAATGAGGGGGCGAGCGGGAGCGAACGTCAGGGGTTCTGAGAGAGTAGTCAGTGGCAGAGGCCAAGTGTGGGTGTGGCTGTGAATGCATTGCCATGGGAGGGTGAGGACCAGCAGTAGCTTGTAGTGCTGGCGTCCCTGGTGTGGGAGCAATCCCTGGACGTTTTCCATTTTGGAGCTGGCGTCGGGCCAAAATGAGGGGGCGAGCGGGAGCGAACGTCGGGGGTTTTGAGAGAGTAGTCAGTGGCAGAGGCCCAGTGTTGGTGTGGCTGTGAATGCGTTGCCATGGGAGGGTGAGGACCAGCAGTAGCTTGTAGTGCTGGCGTCCCTGGTGTGGGAGCAATCCCTGGACGTTTTCCATTTTGGAGCTGGCGTCGGGCCAAAATGATTTGGCGAGCGGGAGCGAACGTCAGGGGTTCTGAGAGAGTAGTCAATGGCAGAGGCCAAGTGTGGGTGTGGCTGTGAATGCATTGCCATGGGAGGGTGAGGACCAGCAGTAGCTTGTAGTGCTGGCGTCCTTGGTGTGGGAGCAATCCTTAGACGTTTTCCATTTTGGAGCTGGCGTCGGGCCAAAATGAGGGGGCGAGCGGGAGCGAACGTCAGGGGTTCTGAGAGAGTAGTCAATGGCAGAGGCCCAGTGTTGGTGTGGCTGTGAATGCATTGCCATGGGAGGGTGAGGACCAGCAGTAGCTTGTAGTGCTGGCGTCCTTGGTGTGGGAGCAATCCCTGGACGTTTTCCATTTTGGAGCTGGCGTCGGGCCAAAATGAGGGGGCGAGCAGGAGCGAACATCAGGGGTTCTGAGAGAGTAGTCAATGGCAGAGGCCAAGTGTGGGTGTGGCTGTGAATGCGTTGCCATGGGAGGGTGAGGACCAGCAGTAGCTTGTAGTGCTGGCGTCCTTGGTGTGGGAGCAATCCCCGGACGTTTTCCATTTTGGAGCTGGCGTCGGGCCAAAATGATTTGGCGAGCGTGAGCGAACGTCGGGGGTTCTGAGAGAGTAGTCAGTGGCAGAGGCCAAGTGTGGGTGTGGCTGTGAATGCATTGCCATGGGAGGGTGAGGACCAGCAGTAGCTTGTAGTGCTGGCGTCCCTGGTGTGGGAGCAATCCCTGGACGTTTTCCATTTTGGAGCTGGCGTCGGGCCAAAATGAGGGGGCGAGCGGGAGCGAACGTCGTGGGTTCTGAGAGAGTAGTCAATGGCAGAGGCCCAGTGTTGGTGTGGCTGTGAATGCGTTGCCATGGGAGGGTGAGGACCAGCAGTAGCTTGTAGTGCTGGCGTCCTTGGTGTGGGAGCAATCCCTGGACGTTTTCCATTTTGGAGCTGGCGTCGGGCCAAAATGAGGGGGCGAGCGGGAGCGAACGTCGGGGGTTTTGAGAGAGTAGTCAATGGCAGAGGCCCAGTGTTGGTGTGGCTGTGAATGCGCTGCCATGGGAGGGTGAGGACCAGCAGTAGCTTGTAGTGCTGGCGTCCTTGGTGTGGGAGCAATCCCTGGACGTTTTCCATTTTGGAGCTGGCGTCGGGCCAAAATGAGGGGGCGAGCGGGAGCGAACGTCAGGGGTTCTGAGAGAGTAGTCAATGGCAGAGGCCAAGTGTGGGTGTGGCTGTGAATGCATTGCCATGGGAGGGTGAGGACCAGCAGTAGCTTGTAGTGCTGGCGTCCCTGGTGTGGGAGCAATCCCTGGACGTTTTCCATTTTGGAGCTGGCGTCGGGCCAAAATGATTTGGCGAGCGGGAGCGAACGTCAGGGGTTCTGAGAGAGTAGTCAATGGCAGAGGCCCAGTGTTGGTGTGGCTGTGAATGCATTGCCATGGGAGGGTGAGGACCAGCAGTAGCTTGTAGTGCTGGCGTCCTTGGTGTGGGAGCAATCCTTAGACGTTTTCCATTTTGGAGCTGGCATCAGGACAAAATGATTTGGCAAGCGTGAGCGAACATCGTGGGTTTTGAGAGAGTAGTCAGTGGCAGAGGCCCCGTGTTGGTGTGGCTGTGAATGCGTTGCCATAGGAGGGTGAGGACCAGCAGTAGCTTGTAGTGCTGGCGTCCTTGGTGTGGGAGCAATCCTTAGACGTCTTCCATTTTGGAGCTGGCGTCGGGCCAAAATGATTTGGCGAGCGTGAGCGAACGTCGGGGGTTCTGAGAGAGTAGTCAGTGGCAGAGGCCCAGTGTTGGTGTGGCTGTGAATGCGTTGCCATGGGAGGGTGAGGAGCAGCAGTAGCTTGTAGTGCTGGCGTCCTTGGTGTGGGAGCAATCCCTGGACGTTTTCCATTTTGGAGCTGGCGTCGGGCCAAAATGAGGGGGCGAGCGGGAGCGAACGTCAGGGGTTCTGAGAGAGTAGTCAATGGCAGAGGCCAAGTGTGGGTGTGGCTGTGAATGCGTTGCCATGGGAGGGTGAGGACCAGCAGTAGCTTGTAGTGCTGGCGTCCTTGGTGTGGGAGCAATCCCTGGACGTTTTCCATTTTGGAGCTGGCGTCGGGCCAAAATGAGGGGGCGAGCGGGAGCGAACGTCGTGGGTTTTGAGAGAGTAGTCAGTGGCAGAGGCCCCGTGTTGGTGTGGCTGTGAATGCGTTGCCATGGGAGGGTGAGGACCAGCAGTAGCTTGTAGTGCTGGCGTCCTTGGTGTGGGAGCAATCCCTGGACGTTTTCCATTTTGGAGCTGGCGTCGGGCCAAAATGATTTGGCGAGCGGGAGCGAACGTCGGGTCTTTTGAGAGAGTAGTCAATGGCAGAGGTCCAGTGTTGGTGTGGCTGTGAATGCGTTGCCATGGGAGGGTGAGGACCAGCAGTAGCTTGTAGTGCTGGCGTCCTTGGTGTGGGAGCAATCCCTGGACGTTTTCCATTTTGGAGCTGGCGTCAGGCCAAAATGAGGGGGCGAGCGGGAGCGAACGTCAGGGGTTCTGAGAGAGTAGTCAATGGCAGAGGCCAAGTGTGGGTGTGGCTGTGAATGCGTTGCCATGGGAGGGTGAGGACCAGCAGTAGCTTGTAGTGCTGGCATCCTTGGTGTGGGAGCAATCCCTGGACATTTTCCATTTTGGAGCTGGCGTCGGGCCAAAATGATTTGGCGAGCGGGAGTGAACGTCGTGGGTTTTGAGAGAGTAGTCAGTGGCAGAGGCCCAGTGTTGGTGTGGCTGTGAATGCGTTGCCATGGGAGGGTGAGGACCAGCAGTAGCTTGTAGTGCTGGCATCCTTGGCTTGGGAGCAATCCCTGGACGTTTTCCATTTTGGAGCTGGCGTCGGGCCAAAATGAGGGGGCGAGCGGGAGCGAACGTCGGGGCTTTTGAGAGAGTAGTCAATGGCAGAGGCCCAGTGTTGGTGTGGCTGTGAATGCGTTGCCATGGGAGGGTGAGGACCAGCAGTAGCTTGTAGTGCTGGCGTCCTTGGTGTGGGAGCAATCCTTAGACGTTTTCCATTTTGGAGCTGGCATCAGGACAAAATGATTTGGCAAGCGGGAGCGAACATCGTGGGTTTTGAGAGAGTAGTCAGTGGCAGAGGCCCCGTGTTGGTGTGGCGGTGAATGCGTTGCCATAGGAGGGTGAGGACCAGCAGTAGCTTGTAGTGCTGGCGTCCTTGGTGTGGGAGCAATCCTTAGACGTCTTCCATTTTGGAGCTGGCGTCGGGCCAAAATGATTTGGCGAGCGTGAGCGAACGTCGGGGGTTCTGAGAGAGTAGTCAGTGGCAGAGGCCCAGTGTTGGTGTGGCTGTGAATGCGTTGCCATGGGAGGGTGAGGACCAGCAGTAGCTTGTAGTGCTGGCGTCCTTGGTGTGGGAGCAATCCCTGGACGTTTTCCATTTTGGAGCTGGCGTCGGGCCAAAATGAGGGGGCGAGCAGGAGCGAACGTCGGGGGTTCTGAGAGAGTAGTCAATGGCAGAGGCCCCGTGTTGGTGTGGCGGTGAATGCGTTGCCATGGGAGGGTGAGGACCAGCAGTAGCTTGTAGTGCTGGCGTCCTTGGTGTGGGAGCAATCCCTGGACGTTTTCCATTTTGGAGCTGGCGTCGGGCCAAAATGAGGGGGCGAGCGGGAGCGAACGTCGGGGGTTTTGAGAGAGTAGTCAATGGCAGAGGCCCAGTGTTGGTGTGGCTGTGAATGCGTTGCCATGGGAGGGTGAGGACCAGCAGTAGCTTGTAGTGCTGGCGTCCCTGGTGTGGGAGCAATCCTTAGACGTTCTCCATTTTGGAGCTGGCGTCGGGCCAAAATGAGGGGGCGAGCGGGAGCGAAGGTCAGGGGTTCTGAGAGAGTAGTCAATGGCAGAGGCCAAGTGTGGGTGTGGCTGTGAATGCGTTGCCATGGGAGGGTGAGGACCAGCAGTAGCTTGTAGTGCTGGCGTCCTTGGTGTGGGAGCAATCCCTGGACGTTTTCCATTTTGGAGCTGGCGTCGGGCCAAAATGAGGGGGCGAGCGTGAGCGAACGTCGGGGGTTCTGAGAGAGTAGTCAGTGGCAGAGGCCCAGTGTTGGTGTGGCTGTGAATGCGTTGCCATGGGAGGGTGAGGACCAGCAGTAGCTTGTAGTGCTGGCGTCCTTGGTGTGGGAGCAATCCCTGGACGTTTTCCATTTTGGAGCTGGCGTCGGGCCAAAATGAGGGGGCGAGCAGGAGCGAACGTCGGGGGTTCTGAGAGAGTAGTCAATGGCAGAGGCCCCGTGTTGGTGTGGCTGTGAATGCGTTGCCATGGGAGGGTGAGGACCAGCAGTAGCTTGTAGTGCTGGCGTCCTTGGTGTGGGAGCAATCCCTGGACGTTTTCCATTTTGGAGCTGGCGTCGGGCCAAAATGAGGGGGCGAGCGGGAGCGAACGTCGGTGGTTTTGAGAGAGTAGTCAATGGCAGAGGCCCAGTGTTGGTGTGGCGGTGAATGCGTTGCCATGGGAGGGTGAGGACCAGCAGTAGCTTGTAGTGCTGGCGTCCTTGGTGTGGGAGCAATCCCTGGAGGTTTTCCATTTTGGAGCTGGCGTCGGGCCAAAATGAGGGGGCGAGCGTGAGCGAACGTCGGGGCTTTTGAGAGAGTAGTCAATGGCAGAGGCCCAGTGTTGGTGTGGCTGTGAATGCGTTGCCATGGGAGGGTGAGGACCAGCAGTAGCTTGTAGTGCTGGCGTCCTTGGTGTGGGAGCAATCCCTGGACGTTTTCCATTTTGGAGCTGGCGTCGGGCCAAAATGATTTGGCGAGTCGGAGTGAACGTCAGGGGTTTTGAGAGAGTAGTCAGTGGCAGAGGCCCCGTGTTGGTGTGGCTGTGAATGCGTTGCCATGGGAGGGTGAGGACCAGCAGTAGCTTGTAGTGCTGGCGTCCTTGGTGTGGGAGCAATCCTTAGACGTTTTCCATTTTGGAGCTGGCGTCGGGCCAAAATGATTTGGCGAGCGGGAGCGAACGTCGGGGGTTCTGAGAGAGTAGTCAGTGGCAGAGGCCCCGTGTTGGTGTGGCTGTGAATGCGTTGCCATGGGAGGGTGAGGACCAGCAGTAGCTTGTAGTGCTGGCGTCCTTGGTGTGGGAGCAATCCCTGGACGTTTTCCATTTTGGAGCTGGCGTCGGGCCAAAATGAGGGGGCGAGCAGGAGCGAACGTCGGGGGTTCTGAGAGAGTAGTCAATGGCAGAGGCCCCGTGTTGGTGTGGCGGTGAATGCGTTGCCATGGGAGGGTGAGGACCAGCAGTAGCTTGTAGTGCTGGCGTCCTTGGTGTGGGAGCAATCCCTGGACGTTTTCCATTTTGGAGCTGGCGTCGGGCCAAAATGAGGGGGCGAGCGGGAGCGAACGTCAGGGGTTCTGAGAGAGTAGTCAATGGCAGAGGCCCCGTGTTGGTGTGGCGGTGAATGCGTTGCCATGGGAGGGTGAGGACCAGCAGTAGCTTGTAGTGCTGGCGTCCTTGGTGTGGGAGCAATCCCTGGACGTTTTCCATTTTGGAGCTGGCGTCGGGCCAAAATGATTTGGCGAGCGGGAGCGAACGTCGGGGGTTTTGAGAGAGTAGTCAATGGCAGAGGCCCAGTGTTGGTGTGGCTGTGAATGCGTTGCCATGGGAGGGTGAGGACCAGCAGTAGCTTGTAGTGCTGGCGTCCTTGGTGTGGGAGCAATCCCTGGACGTTTTCCATTTTGGAGCTGGCGTCGGGCCAAAATGATTTGGCGAGTCGGAGTGAACGTCAGGGGTTTTGAGAGAGTAGTCAGTGGCAGAGGCCCCGTGTTGGTGTGGCTGTGAATGCGTTGCCATGGGAGGGTGAGGACCAGCAGTAGCTTGTAGTGCTGGCGTCCTTGGTGTGGGAGCAATCCCTGGACGTTTTCCATTTTGGAGCTGGCGTCGGGCCAAAATGATTTGGCGAGCGGGAGCGAACGTCGGGGGTTCTGAGAGAGTAGTCAGTGGCAGAGGCCCCGTGTTGGTGTGGCTGTGAATGCGTTGCCATGGGAGGGTGAGGACCAGCAGTAGCTTGTAGTGCTGGCGTCCTTGGTGTGGGAGCAATCCCTGGACGTTTTCCATTTTGGAGCTGGCGTCGGGCCAAAATGAGGGGGCGAGCAGGAGCGAACGTCGGGGGTTCTGAGAGAGTAGTCAATGGCAGAGGCCCAGTGTTGGTGTGACGGTGAATGCGTTGCCATGGGAGGGTGAGGACCAGCAGTAGCTTGTAGTGCTGGCGTCCTTGGTGTGGGAGCAATCCCTGGACGTTTTCCATTTTGGAGCTGGCGTCGGGCCAAAATGAGGGGGCGAGCGGGAGCGAACGTCGGGGGTTTTGAGAGAGTAGTCAATGGCAGAGGCCCCGTGTTGGTGTGGCGGTGAATGCGTTGCCATGGGAGGGTGAGGACCAGCAGTAGCTTGTAGTGCTGGCGTCCTTGGTGTGGGAGCAATCCCTGGAGGTTTTCCATTTTGGAGCTGGCGTCGGGCCAAAATGAGGGGGCGAGCGTGAGCGAACGTCGGGGCTTTTGAGAGAGTAGTCAATGGCAGAGGCCCAGTGTTGGTGTGGCTGTGAATGCGTTGCCATGGGAGGGTGAGGACCAGCAGTAGCTTGTAGTGCTGGCGTCCTTGGTGTGGGAGCAATCCCTGGACGTTTTCCATTTTGGAGCTGGCGTCGGGCCAAAATGATTTGGCGAGTCGGAGTGAACGTCAGGGGTTTTGAGAGAGTAGTCAATGGCAGAGGCCCAGTGTTGGTGTGGCTGTGAATGCGTTGCCATGGGAGGGTGAGGACCAGCAGTAGCTTGTAGTGCTGGCGTCCTTGGTGTGGGAGCAATCCTTAGACGTTTTCCATTTTGGAGCTGGCGTCGGGCCAAAATGATTTGGCGAGCGGGAGCGAACGTCGGGGGTTCTGAGAGAGTAGTCAGTGGCAGAGGCCCCGTGTTGGTGTGGCTGTGAATGCGTTGCCATGGGAGGGTGAGGACCAGCAGTAGCTTGTAGTGCTGGCGTCCTTGGTGTGGGAGCAATCCCTGGACGTTTTCCATTTTGGAGCTGGCGTCGGGCCAAAATGAGGGGGCGAGCAGGAGCGAACGTCGGGGGTTCTGAGAGAGTAGTCAATGGCAGAGGCCCCGTGTTGGTGTGGCGGTGAATGCGTTGCCATGGGAGGGTGAGGACCAGCAGTAGCTTGTAGTGCTGGCGTCCTTGGTGTGGGAGCAATCCCTGGACGTTTTCCATTTTGGAGCTGGCGTCGGGCCAAAATGAGGGGGCGAGCGGGAGCGAACGTCAGGGGTTCTGAGAGAGTAGTCAATGGCAGAGGCCCAGTGTTGGTGTGGCTGTGAATGCGTTGCCATGGGAGGGTGAGGACCAGCAGTAGCTTGTAGTGCTGGCGTCCTTGGTGTGGGAGCAATCCTTAGACGTTTTCCATTTTGGAGCTGGCGTCGGGCCAAAATGATTTGGCGAGCGGGAGCGAACGTCAGGGGTTCTGAGAGAGTAGTCAATGGCAGAGGCCCAGTGTTGGTGTGGCTGTGAATGCGTTGCCATGGGAGGGTGAGGACCAGCAGTAGCTTGTAGTGCTGGCGTCCTTGGCTTGGGAGCAATCCTTAGACGTTTTCCATTTTGGAGCTGGCGTCGGGCCAAAATGATTTGGCGAGCGGGAGCGAACGTCGGTGGTTTTGAGAGAGTAGTCAGTGGCAGAGGCCCAGTGTTGGTGTGGCTGTGAATGCGTTGCCATGGGAGGGTGAGGACCAGCAGTAGCTTGTAGTGCTGGCATCCTTGGTGTGGGAGCAATCCCTGGACGTTTTCCATTTTGGAGCTGGCGTCGGGCCAAAATGATTTGGCGAGCGGGAGCGAACGTCGGGGGTTTTGAGAGAGTAGTCAATGGCAGAGGCCAAGTGTGGGTGTGGCTGTGAATGCATTGCCATGGGAGGGTGAGGACCAGCAGTAGCTTGTAGTGCTGGCGTCCTTGGTGTGGGAGCAATCCTTAGACGTTTTCCATTTTGGAGCTGGCGTCGGGCCAAAATGAGGGGGCGAGCGGGAGCGAACGTCAGGGGTTCTGAGAGAGTAGTCAATGGCAGAGGCCCAGTGTTGGTGTGGCTGTGAATGCATTGCCATGGGAGGGTGAGGACCAGCAGTAGCTTGTAGTGCTGGCGTCCTTGGTGTGGGAGCAATCCCTGGACGTTTTCCATTTTGGAGCTGGCGTCGGGCCAAAATGAGGGGGCGAGCAGGAGCGAACGTCAGGGGTTCTGAGAGAGTAGTCAATGGCAGAGGCCAAGTGTGGGTGTGGCTGTGAATGCGTTGCCATGGGAGGGTGAGGACCAGCAGTAGCTTGTAGTGCTGGCGTCCTTGGTGTGGGAGCAATCCCCGGACGTTTTCCATTTTGGAGCTGGCGTCGGGCCAAAATGATTTGGCGAGCGGGAGCGAACGTCAGGGGTTCTGAGAGAGTAGTCAGTGGCAGAGGCCAAGTGTGGGTGTGGCAGTGAATGCATTGCCATGGGAGGGTGAGGACCAGCAGTAGCTTGTAGTGCTGGCGTTCCTGGTGTGGGAGCAATCCCTGGACGTTTTCCATTTTGGAGCTGGCGTCGGGCCAAAATGATTTGGCGAGTCGGAGTGAACTTCGGGGGTTTTGAGAGAGTAGTCAGTGGCAGAGGCCCAGTGTTGGTGTGGCTGTGAATGCGTTGCCATGGGAGGGTGAGGACCAGCAGTAGCTTGTAGTGCTGGCGTCCTTGGTGTGGGAGCAATCCTTAGACGTCTTCCATTTTGGAGCTGGCGTCGGGCCAAAATGAGGGGGCGAGCGGGAGCGAACGTCAGGGGTTCTGAGAGAGTAGTCAATGGCAGAGGCCAAGTGTGGGTGTGGCTGTGAATGCATTGCCATGGGAGGGTGAGCACCAGCAGTAGCTTGTAGTGCTGGCGTCCCTGGTGTGGGAGCAATCCCTGGACGTTTTCCATTTTGGAGCTGGCGTCGGGCCAAAATGATTTGGCGAGCGGGAGCGAACGTCAGGGGTTCTGAGAGAGTAGTCAATGGCAGAGGCCCAGTGTTGGTGTGGCTGTGAATGCGTTGCCATGGGAGGGTGAGGACCAGCAGTAGCTTGTAGTGCTGGCGTCCTTGGTGTGGGAGCAATCCCTGGACGTTTTCCATTTTGGAGCTGGCGTCGGGCCAAAATGAGGGGGCGAGCGTGAGCGAACGTCGGGGGTTTTGAGAGAGTAGTCAATGGCAGAGGCCCAGTGTTGGTGTGGCTGTGAATGCGTTGCCATGGGAGGGTGAGGACCAGCAGTAGCTTGTAGTGCTGGCGTCCTTGGTGTGGGAGCAATCCTTAGACGTTTTCAATTTTGGAGCTGGCATCGGGCCAAAATGATTTTGCGAGCGGGAGCGAACGTCGGGGGTTTTGAGAGAGTAGTCAATGGCAGAGGCCCAGTGTTGGTGTGGCTGTGAATGCGTTGCCATGGGAGGGTGAGGACCAGCAGTAGCTTGTAGTGCTGGCGTCCCTGGTGTGGGAGCAATCCCTGGACGTTTTCCATTTTGGAGCTGGCGTCGGGCCAAAATGATTTGGCGAGCGGGAGCGAACGTCGGGGGTTTTGAGAGAGTAGTCAATGGCAGAGGCCCAGTGTTGGTGTGGCTGTGAATGCGTTGCCATGGGAGGGTGAGGAGCAGCAGTAGCTTGTAGTGCTGGCGTCCTTGGTGTGGGAGCAATCCCTGGACGTTTTCAGTTTTGGAGCTGGCGTCGGGCCAAAATGATTTGGCGAGCGGGAGCGAACGTCGGGGATTTTGAGAGAGTAGTCAGTGGCAGAGGCCAAGTGTGGGTGTGGCTGTGAATGCGTTGCCATGGGAGGGTGAGGACCAGCAGTAGCTTGTAGTGCTGGCGTCCTTGGTGTGGGAGCAATCCCTGGACGTTTTCCATTTTGGAGCTGGCGTCGGGCCAAAATGATTTGGCGAGTCGGAGTGAACGTCGTGGGTTTTGAGAGAGTAGTCAGTGGCAGAGGCCCAGTGTTGGTGTGGCTGTGAATGCGTTGCCATGGGAGGGTGAGGACCAGCAGTAGCTTGTAGTGCTGGCATCCTTGGCTTGGGAGCAATCCCTGGACGTTTTCCATTTTGGAGCTGGCGTCGGGCCAAAATGATTTGGCGAGCGGGAGCGAACGTCGGGGGTTTTGAGAGAGTAGTCAATGGCAGAGGCCCAGTGTTGGTGTGGCTGTGAATGCGTTGCCATGGGAGGGTGAGGACCAGCAGTAGCTTGTAGTGCTGGCGTCCTTGGTGTGGGAGCAATCCTTAGACGTTTTCCATTTTGGAGCTGGCATCAGGCCAAAATGATTTGGCGAGCGTGAGCGAACGTCAGGGGTTCTGAGAGAGTAGTCAGTGGCAGAGGCCCAGTGTTGGTGTGGCTGTGAATGCGTTGCCATAGGAGGGTGAGGACCAGCAGTAGCTTGTAGTGCTGGCGTCCTTGGTGTGGGAGCAATCCTTAGACGTCTTCCATTTTGGAGCTGGCGTCGGGCCAAAATGATTTGGCGAGCGTGAGCGAACGTCGGGGGTTCTGAGAGAGTAGTCAGTGGCAGAGGCCCAGTGTTGGTGTGGCTGTGAATGCGTTGCCATGGGAGGGTGAGGACCAGCAGTAGCTTGTAGTGCTGGCGTCCTTGGTGTGGGAGCAATCCCTGGACGTTTTCCATTTTGGAGCTGGCGTCGGGCCAAAATGAGGGGGCGAGCAGGAGCGAACGTCGGGGGTTCTGAGAGAGTAGTCAATGGCAGAGGCCCAGTGTTGGTGTGGCGGTGAATGCGTTGCCATGGGAGGGTGAGGACCAGCAGTAGCTTGTAGTGCTGGCGTCCTTGGTGTGGGAGCAATCCCTGGACGTTTTCCATTTTGGAGCTGGCGTCGGGCCAAAATGAGGGGGCGAGCGGGAGCGAACGTCAGGGGTTCTGAGAGAGTAGTCAATGGCAGAGGCCAAGTGTGGGTGTGGCTGTGAATGCGTTGCCATGGGAGGGTGAGGACCAGCAGTAGCTTGTAGTGCTGGCGTCCTTGGTGTGGGAGCAATCCCTGGACGTTTTCCATTTTGGAGCTGGCGTCGGGCCAAAATGAGGGGGCGAGCGTGAGCGAACGTCGGGGGTTCTGAGAGAGTAGTCAGTGGCAGAGGCCCAGTGTTGGTGTGGCTGTGAATGCGTTGCCATGGGAGGGTGAGGACCAGCAGTAGCTTGTAGTGCTGGCGTCCTTGGTGTGGGAGCAATCCCTGGACGTTTTCCATTTTGGAGCTGGCGTCGGGCCAAAATGAGGGGGCGAGCAGGAGCGAACGTCGGGGGTTCTGAGAGAGTAGTCAATGGCAGAGGCCCAGTGTTGGTGTGACGGTGAATGTGTTGCCATGGGAGGGTGAGGACCAGCAGTAGCTTGTAGTGCTGGCGTCCTTGGTGTGGGAGCAATCCCTGGACGTTTTCCATTTTGGAGCTGGCGTCGGGCCAAAATGAGGGGGCGAGCGGGAGCGAACGTCGGGGGTTTTGAGAGAGTAGTCAATGGCAGAGGCCCAGTGTTGGTGTGGCTGTGAATGCGTTGCCATGGGAGGGTGAGGACCAGCAGTAGCTTGTAGTGCTGGCGTCCTTGGTGTGGGAGCAATCCCTGGACGTTTTCCATTTTGGAGCTGGCGTCGGGCCAAAATGATTTGGCGAGTCGGAGTGAACGTCGTGGGTTTTGAGAGAGTAGTCAGTGGCAGAGGCCCAGTGTTGGTGTGGCTGTGAATGCATTGCCATGGGAGGGTGAGGACCAGCAGTAGCTTGTAGTGCTGGCGTCCTTGGTGTGGGAGCAATCCCTGGACATTTTCCATTTTGGAGCTGGCGTCGGGCCAAAATGAGGGGGCGAGCGGGAGCGAACGTCGGGGGTTTTGAGAGAGTACTCAATGGCAGAGGCCAAGTGTGGGTGTGGCTGTGAATGCGTTGCCATGGGAGGGTGAGGACCAGCAGTAGCTTGTAGTGCTGGCGTCCTTGGTGTGGGAGCAATCCCTGGACGTTTTCCATTTTGGAGCTGGCGTCGGGCCAAAACGATTTGGCGAGTCGGAGTGAACGTCGTGGGTTTTGAGAGAGTAGTCAGTGGCAGAGGCCCCGTGTTGGTGTGGCTGTGAATGCGTTGCCATGGGAGGGTGAGGACCAGCAGTAGCTTGTAGTGCTGGCGTCCTTGGCTTGGGAGCAATCCCTGGACGTTTTCCATTTTGGAGCTGGCGTCGGGCCAAAATGAGGGGGCGAGCGGGAGCGAACGTCGTGGGTTTTGAGAGAGTAGTCAATGGCAGAGGCCCAGTGTTGGTGTGGCTGTGAATGCATTGCCATGGGAGGGTGAGGACCAGCAGTAGCTTGTAGTGCTGGCGTCCTTGGTGTGGGAGCAATCCTTAGACGTTTTCCATTTTGGAGCTGGCATCAGGCCAAAATGATTTGGCAAGCGGGAGCGAACATCGTGGGTTTTGAGAGAGTAGTCAGTGGCAGAGGCCCAGTGTTGGTGTGGCTGTGAATGCGTTGCGATAGGAGGGTGAGGACCAGCAGTAGCTTGTAGTGCTGGCGTCCTTGGCTTGGGAGCAATCCCTGGGCTTTTTCCATTTTGGAGCTGGCGTCGGGCCAAAATGATTTGGCGAGCGTGAGCGAACGTCGGGGGTTCTGAGAGAGTAGTCAGTGGCAGAGGCCCAGTGTTGGTGTGGCTGTGAATGCGTTGCCATGGGAGGGTGAGGAGCAGCAGTAGCTTGTAGTGCTGGCGTCCTTGGTGTGGGAGCAATCCCTGGACGTTTTCCATTTTGGAGCTGGCGTCAGGCCAAAATGAGGGGGCGAGCAGGAGCGAACGTCGGGGGTTCTGAGAGAGTAGTCAATGGCAGAGGCCCCGTGTTGGTGTGGCGGTGAATGCGTTGCCATGGGAGGGTGAGGACCAGCAGTAGCTTGTAGTGCTGGCGTCCTTGGTGTGGGAGCAATCCCTGGGCTTTTTCCATTTTGGAGCTGGCGTCGGGCCAAAATGAGGGGGCGAGCGGGAGCGAACGTCAGGGGTTTTGAGAGAGTAGTCAATGGCAGAGGCCCAGTGTTGGTGTGGCTGTGAATGCGTTGCCATGGGAGGGTGAGGACCAGCAGTAGCTTGTAGTGCTGGCGTCCCTGGTGTGGGAGCAATCCTTAGACGTTCTCCATTTTGGAGCTGGCGTCGGGCCAAAATGAGGGGGCGAGCGGGAGCGAACGTCAGGGGTTCTGAGAGAGTAGTCAATGGCAGAGGCCAAGTGTGGGTGTGGCTGTGAATGCGTTGCCATGGGAGGGTGAGGACCAGCAGTAGCTTGTAGTGCTGGCATCCTTGGTGTGGGAGCAATCCCTGGACGTTTTCCATTTTGGAGCTGGCATCGGGCCAAAATGATTTGGCGAGCGGGAGCGAACGTCGGGGGTTTTGAGAGAGTAGTCAGTGGCAGAGGCCCAGTGTTGGTGTGGCTGTGAATGCGTTGCCATGGGAGGGTGAGGACCAGCAGTAGCTTGTAGTGCTGGCGTCCTTGGTGTGGGAGCAATCCCCGGACGTTTTCCATTTTGGAGCTGGCGTCGGGCCAAAATGAGGGGGCGAGCGGGAGCGAACGTCGGGGGTTCTGAGAGAGTAGTCAGTGGCAGAGGCCCAGTGTTGGTGTGGCTGTGAATGCGTTGCCATGGGAGGGTGAGGAGCAGCAGTAGCTTGTAGTGCTGGCGTCCTTGGTGTGGGAGCAATCCCTGGACGTTTTCCATTTTGGAGCTGGCGTCGGGCCAAAATGAGGGGGCGAGCAGGAGCGAACGTCGGGGGTTCTGAGAGAGTAGTCAATGGCAGAGGCCCCGTGTTGGTGTGACGGTGAATGCGTTGCCATGGGAGGGTGAGGACCAGCAGTAGCTTGTAGTGCTGGCGTCCTTGGTGTGGGAGCAATCCCTGGACGTTTTCCATTTTGGAGCTGGCGTCGGGCCAAAATGAGGGGGCGAGCGGGAGCGAACGTCGGGGGTTTTGAGAGAGTAGTCAATGGCAGAGGCCCAGTGTTGGTGTGGCTGTGAATGCGTTGCCATGGGAGGGTGAGGACCAGCAGTAGCTTGTAGTGCTGGCGTCCTTGGTGTGGGAGCAATCCTTAGACGTCTTCCATTTTGGAGCTGGCGTCGGGCCAAAATGATTTGGCGAGCGGGAGCGAACGTCGGGGGTTTTGAGAGAGTAGTCAATGGCAGAGGCCCAGTGTTGGTGTGGCTGTGAATGCGTTGCCATGGGAGGGTGAGGACCAGCAGTAGCTTGTAGTGCTGGCGTCCCTGGTGTGGGAGCAATCCTTAGACGTTTTCCATTTTGGAGCTGGCGTCGGGCCAAAATGAGGGGGCGAGCGGGAGCGAACGTCAGGGGTTCTGAGAGAGTAGTCAATGGCAGAGGCCCAGTGTTGGTGTGGCTGTGAATGCGTTGCCATGGGAGGGTGAGGACCAGCAGTAGCTTGTAGTGCTGGCGTCCCTGGCGTGGGAGCAATCCTTAGACGTTCTCCATTTTGGAGCTGGCGTCGGGCCAAAATGAGGGGGCGAGCGGGAGCGAACGTCAGGGGTTCTGAGAGAGTAGTCAATGGCAGAGGCCAAGTGTGGGTGTGGCTGTGAATGCATTGCCATGGGAGGGTGAGGACCAGCAGTAGCTTGTAGTGCTGGCGTCCTTGGTGTGGGAGCAATCCCTGGGCTTTTTCCATTTTGGAGCTGGCGTCGGGCCAAAATGATTTGGCGAGCGGGAGCGAACGTCGGGGGTTTTGAGAGAGTAGTCAATGGCAGAGGCCCAGTGTTGGTGTGGCTGTGAATGCGTTGCCATGGGAGGGTGAGGACCAGCAGTAGCTTGTAGTGCTGGCGTCCTTGGTGTGGGAGCAATCCCTGGACGTTTTCCATTTTGGAGCTGGCGTCGGGCCAAAATGAGGGGGCGAGCAGGAGCGAACGTCGGGGGTTCTGAGAGAGTAGTCAATGGCAGAGGCCCCGTGTTGGTGTGGCTGTGAATGCGTTGCCATGGGAGGGTGAGGACCAGCAGTAGCTTGTAGTGCTGGCATCCTTGGCTTGGGAGCAATCCCTGGACGTTTTCCATTTTGGAGCTGGCGTCGGGCCAAAATGAGGGGGCGAGCGTGAGCGAACGTCGGGGGTTTTGAGAGAGTAGTCAATGGCAGAGGCCCCGTGTTGGTGTGGCTGTGAATGCGTTGCCATGGGAGGGTGAGGAGCAGCAGTAGCTTGTAGTGCTGGCGTCCTTGGTGTGGGAGCAATCCCTGGACGTTTTCCATTTTGGAGCTGGCATCAGGCCAAAATGATTTGGCGAGCGTGAGCGAACGTCAGGGGTTCTGAGAGAGTAGTCAGTGGCAGAGGCCCAGTGTTGGTGTGGCTGTGAATGCGTTGCCATAGGAGGGTGAGGACCAGCAGTAGCTTGTAGTGCTGGCGTCCTTGGTGTGGGAGCAATCCTTAGACGTCTTCCATTTTGGAGCTGGCGTCGGGCCAAAATGATTTGGCGAGCGTGAGCGAACGTCGGGGGTTCTGAGAGAGTAGTCAGTGGCAGAGGCCCAGTGTTGGTGTGGCTGTGAATGCGTTGCCATGGGAGGGTGAGGACCAGCAGTAGCTTGTAGTGCTGGCGTCCTTGGTGTGGGAGCAATCCCTGGACGTTTTCCATTTTGGAGCTGGCGTCGGGCCAAAATGAGGGGGCGAGCAGGAGCGAACGTCGGGGGTTCTGAGAGAGTAGTCAATGGCAGAGGCCCAGTGTTGGTGTGGCGGTGAATGCGTTGCCATGGGAGGGTGAGGACCAGCAGTAGCTTGTAGTGCTGGCGTCCTTGGTGTGGGAGCAATCCCTGGACGTTTTCCATTTTGGAGCTGGCGTCGGGCCAAAATGAGGGGGCGAGCGGGAGCGAACGTCAGGGGTTCTGAGAGAGTAGTCAATGGCAGAGGCCAAGTGTGGGTGTGGCTGTGAATGCGTTGCCATGGGAGGGTGAGGACCAGCAGTAGCTTGTAGTGCTGGCGTCCTTGGTGTGGGAGCAATCCCTGGACGTTTTCCATTTTGGAGCTGGCGTCGGGCCAAAATGAGGGGGCGAGCGTGAGCGAACGTCGGGGGTTCTGAGAGAGTAGTCAGTGGCAGAGGCCCAGTGTTGGTGTGGCTGTGAATGCGTTGCCATGGGAGGGTGAGGACCAGCAGTAGCTTGTAGTGCTGGCGTCCTTGGTGTGGGAGCAATCCCTGGACGTTTTCCATTTTGGAGCTGGCGTCGGGCCAAAATGAGGGGGCGAGCAGGAGCGAACGTCGGGGGTTCTGAGAGAGTAGTCAATGGCAGAGGCCCAGTGTTGGTGTGACGGTGAATGTGTTGCCATGGGAGGGTGAGGACCAGCAGTAGCTTGTAGTGCTGGCGTCCTTGGTGTGGGAGCAATCCCTGGACGTTTTCCATTTTGGAGCTGGCGTCGGGCCAAAATGATTTGGCGAGCGGGAGCGAACGTCGGGGGTTTTGAGAGAGTAGTCAATGGCAGAGGCCCAGTGTTGGTGTGGCTGTGAATGCGTTGCCATGGGAGGGTGAGGACCAGCAGTAGCTTGTAGTGCTGGCGTCCTTGGTGTGGGAGCAATCCCTGGACGTTTTCCATTTTGGAGCTGGCGTCGGGCCAAAATGATTTGGCGAGTCGGAGTGAACGTCGTGGGTTTTGAGAGAGTAGTCAGTGGCAGAGGCCCAGTGTTGGTGTGGCTGTGAATGCATTGCCATGGGAGGGTGAGGACCAGCAGTAGCTTGTAGTGCTGGCGTCCTTGGTGTGGGAGCAATCCCTGGACATTTTCCATTTTGGAGCTGGCGTCGGGCCAAAATGAGGGGGCGAGCGGGAGCGAACGTCGGGGGTTTTGAGAGAGTACTCAATGGCAGAGGCCAAGTGTGGGTGTGGCTGTGAATGCGTTGCCATGGGAGGGTGAGGACCAGCAGTAGCTTGTAGTGCTGGCGTCCTTGGTGTGGGAGCAATCCCTGGACGTTTTCCATTTTGGAGCTGGCGTCGGGCCAAAACGATTTGGCGAGTCGGAGTGAACGTCGTGGGTTTTGAGAGAGTAGTCAGTGGCAGAGGCCCCGTGTTGGTGTGGCTGTGAATGCGTTGCCATGGGAGGGTGAGGACCAGCAGTAGCTTGTAGTGCTGGCGTCCTTGGCTTGGGAGCAATCCCTGGACGTTTTCCATTTTGGAGCTGGCGTCGGGCCAAAATGAGGGGGCGAGCGGGAGCGAACGTCGTGGGTTTTGAGAGAGTAGTCAATGGCAGAGGCCCAGTGTTGGTGTGGCTGTGAATGCATTGCCATGGGAGGGTGAGGACCAGCAGTAGCTTGTAGTGCTGGCGTCCTTGGTGTGGGAGCAATCCTTAGACGTTTTCCATTTTGGAGCTGGCATCAGGCCAAAATGATTTGGCAAGCGGGAGCGAACATCGTGGGTTTTGAGAGAGTAGTCAGTGGCAGAGGCCCCGTGTTGGTGTGGCTGTGAATGCGTTGCGATAGGAGGGTGAGGACCAGCAGTAGCTTGTAGTGCTGGCGTCCTTGGCTTGGGAGCAATCCCTGGGCTTTTTCCATTTTGGAGCTGGCGTCGGGCCAAAATGATTTGGCGAGCGTGAGCGAACGTCGGGGGTTCTGAGAGAGTAGTCAGTGGCAGAGGCCCAGTGTTGGTGTGGCTGTGAATGCGTTGCCATGGGAGGGTGAGGAGCAGCAGTAGCTTGTAGTGCTGGCGTCCTTGGTGTGGGAGCAATCCCTGGACGTTTTCCATTTTGGAGCTGGCGTCAGGCCAAAATGAGGGGGCGAGCAGGAGCGAACGTCGGGGGTTCTGAGAGAGTAGTCAATGGCAGAGGCCCCGTGTTGGTGTGGCGGTGAATGCGTTGCCATGGGAGGGTGAGGACCAGCAGTAGCTTGTAGTGCTGGCGTCCTTGGTGTGGGAGCAATCCCTGGGCTTTTTCCATTTTGGAGCTGGCGTCGGGCCAAAATGAGGGGGCGAGCGGGAGCGAACGTCAGGGGTTTTGAGAGAGTAGTCAATGGCAGAGGCCCAGTGTTGGTGTGGCTGTGAATGCGTTGCCATGGGAGGGTGAGGACCAGCAGTAGCTTGTAGTGCTGGCGTCCCTGGTGTGGGAGCAATCCTTAGACGTTCTCCATTTTGGAGCTGGCGTCGGGCCAAAATGAGGGGGCGAGCGGGAGCGAACGTCAGGGGTTCTGAGAGAGTAGTCAATGGCAGAGGCCAAGTGTGGGTGTGGCTGTGAATGCGTTGCCATGGGAGGGTGAGGACCAGCAGTAGCTTGTAGTGCTGGCATCCTTGGTGTGGGAGCAATCCCTGGACGTTTTCCATTTTGGAGCTGGCGTCGGGCCAAAATGATTTGGCGAGCGGGAGCGAACGTCGGGGGTTTTGAGAGAGTAGTCAGTGGCAGAGGCCCAGTGTTGGTGTGGCTGTGAATGCGTTGCCATGGGAGGGTGAGGACCAGCAGTAGCTTGTAGTGCTGGCGTCCTTGGTGTGGGAGCAATCCCCGGACGTTTTCCATTTTGGAGCTGGCGTCGGGCCAAAATGAGGGGGCGAGCGGGAGCGAACGTCGGGGGTTCTGAGAGAGTAGTCAGTGGCAGAGGCCCAGTGTTGGTGTGGCTGTGAATGCGTTGCCATGGGAGGGTGAGGAGCAGCAGTAGCTTGTAGTGCTGGCGTCCTTGGTGTGGGAGCAATCCCTGGACGTTTTCCATTTTGGAGCTGGCGTCGGGCCAAAATGAGGGGGCGAGCAGGAGCGAACGTCGGGGGTTCTGAGAGAGTAGTCAATGGCAGAGGCCCCGTGTTGGTGTGACGGTGAATGCGTTGCCATGGGAGGGTGAGGACCAGCAGTAGCTTGTAGTGCTGGCGTCCTTGGTGTGGGAGCAATCCCTGGACGTTTTCCATTTTGGAGCTGGCGTCGGGCCAAAATGAGGGGGCGAGCGGGAGCGAACGTCGGGGGTTTTGAGAGAGTAGTCAATGGCAGAGGCCCAGTGTTGGTGTGGCTGTGAATGCGTTGCCATGGGAGGGTGAGGACCAGCAGTAGCTTGTAGTGCTGGCGTCCTTGGTGTGGGAGCAATCCTTAGACGTCTTCCATTTTGGAGCTGGCGTCGGGCCAAAATGATTTGGCGAGCGGGAGCGAACGTCGGGGGTTTTGAGAGAGTAGTCAAGGGCAGAGGCCCAGTGTTGGTGTGGCTGTGAATGCGTTGCCATGGGAGGGTGAGGACCAGCAGTAGCTTGTAGTGCTGGCGTCCCTGGTGTGGGAGCAATCCTTAGACGTTTTCCATTTTGGAGCTGGCGTCGGGCCAAAATGAGGGGGCGAGCGGGAGCGAACGTCAGGGGTTCTGAGAGAGTAGTCAATGGCAGAGGCCCAGTGTTGGTGTGGCTGTGAATGCGTTGCCATGGGAGGGTGAGGACCAGCAGTAGCTTGTAGTGCTGGCGTCCCTGGCGTGGGAGCAATCCTTAGACGTTCTCCATTTTGGAGCTGGCGTCGGGCCAAAATGAGGGGGCGAGCGGGAGCGAACGTCAGGGGTTCTGAGAGAGTAGTCAATGGCAGAGGCCAAGTGTGGGTGTGGCTGTGAATGCATTGCCATGGGAGGGTGAGGACCAGCAGTAGCTTGTAGTGCTGGCGTCCTTGGTGTGGGAGCAATCCCTGGGCTTTTTCCATTTTGGAGCTGGCGTCGGGCCAAAATGATTTGGCGAGCGGGAGCGAACGTCGGGGGTTTTGAGAGAGTAGTCAATGGCAGAGGCCCAGTGTTGGTGTGGCTGTGAATGCGTTGCCATGGGAGGGTGAGGAGCAGCAGTAGCTTGTAGTGCTGGCGTCCTTGGTGTGGGAGCAATCCCTGGACGTTTTCCATTTTGGAGCTGGCGTCGGGCCAAAATGAGGGGGCGAGCAGGAGCGAACGTCGGGGGTTCTGAGAGAGTAGTCAATGGCAGAGGCCCCGTGTTGGTGTGGCTGTGAATGCGTTGCCATGGGAGGGTGAGGACCAGCAGTAGCTTGTAGTGCTGGCATCCTTGGCTTGGGAGCAATCCCTGGACGTTTTCCATTTTGGAGCTGGCGTCGGGCCAAAATGAGGGGGCGAGCGTGAGCGAACGTCGGGGGTTTTGAGAGAGTAGTCAATGGCAGAGGCCCCGTGTTGGTGTGGCTGTGAATGCGTTGCCATGGGAGGGTGAGGAGCAGCAGTAGCTTGTAGTGCTGGCGTCCTTGGTGTGGGAGCAATCCCTGGACGTTTTCCATTTTGGAGCTGGCATCGGGCCAAAATGATTTGGCGAGTCGGAGTGAACGTCGGGGGTTTTGAGAGAGTAGTCAGTGGCAGAGGCCCCGTGTTGGTGTGGCTGTGAATGCGTTGCCATGGGAGGGTGAGGACCAGCAGTAGCTTGTAGTGCTGGCATCCTTGGCTTGGGAGCAATCCCTGGACGTTTTCCATTTTGGAGCTGGCGTCGGGCCAAAATGAGGGGGCGAGCGGGAGCGAACGTCGGGGGTTTTGAGAGAGTAGTCAATGGCAGAGGCCCAGTGTTGGTGTGGCTGTGAATGCGTTGCCATGGGAGGGTGAGGAGCAGCAGTAGCTTGTAGTGCTGGCGTCCTTGGTGTGGGAGCAATCCCTGGACGTTTTCCATTTTGGAGCTGGCATCAGGCCAAAATGATTTGGCAAGCGGGAGCGAACATCGTGGGTTTTGAGAGAGTAGTCAGTGGCAGAGGCCCAGTGTTGGTGTGGCTGTGAATGCGTTGCCATGGGAGGGTGAGGAGCAGCAGTAGCTTGTAGTGCTGGCGTCCTTGGTGTGGGAGCAATCCTTAGACGTCTTCCATTTTGGAGCTGGCGTCGGGCCAAAATGATTTGGCGAGCGTGAGCGAACGTCGGGGGTTCTGAGAGAGTAGTCAGTGGCAGAGGCCCAGTGTTGGTGTGGCGGTGAATGCGTTGCCATGGGAGGGTGAGGACCAGCAGTAGCTTGTAGTGCTGGCGTCCTTGGTGTGGGAGCAATCCCTGGACGTTTTCCATTTTGGAGCTGGCGTCGGGCCAAAATGAGTTGGAGAACGGGAGCGAACGTCGGGGGTTCTGAGAGAGTAGTCAATGGCAGAGGCCCCGTGTTGGTGTGGCGGTGAATGCGTTGCCATGGGAGGGTGAGGACCAGCAGTAGCTTGTAGTGCTGGCGTCCTTGGTGTGGGAGCAATCCCTGGACGTTTTCCATTTTGGAGCTGGCGTCGGGCCAAAATGAGGGGGCGAGCGGGAGCGAACGTCGGGGGTTTTGAGAGAGTAGTCAATGGCAGAGGCCCAGTGTTGGTGTGGCTGTGAATGCGTTGCCATGGGAGGGTGAGGAGCAGCAGTAGCTTGTAGTGCTGGCGTCCTTGGTGTGGGAGCAATCCTTAGACGTTTTCCATTTTGGAGCTGGCGTCGGGCCAAAATGATTTGGCGAGCGGGAGCGAACGTCGGGGGTTTTGAGAGAGTAGTCAATGGCAGAGGCCCAGTGTTGGTGTGGCTGTGAATGCGTTGCCATGGGAGGGTGAGGACCAGCAGTAGCTTGTAGTGCTGGCGTCCCTGGTGTGGGAGCAATCCTTAGACGTTCTCCATTTTGGAGCTGGCGTCGGGCCAAAATGAGGGGGCGAGCGGGAGCGAACGTCAGGGGTTCTGAGAGAGTAGTCAATGGCAGAGGCCAAGTGTGGGTGTGGCTGTGAATGCGTTGCCATGGGAGGGTGAGGACCAGCAGTAGCTTGTAGTGCTGGCGTCCTTGGTGTGGGAGCAATCCCTGGACGTTTTCCATTTTGGAGCTGGCATCGGGCCAAAATGATTTGGCGAGTCGGAGTGAACGTCGTGGGTTTTGAGAGAGTAGTCAGTGGCAGAGGCCCCGTGTTGGTGTGGCTGTGAATGCGTTGCCATGGGAGGGTGAGGACCAGCAGTAGCTTGTAGTGCTGGCATCCCTGGTGTGGGAGCAATCCCTGGACGTTTTCCATTTTGGAGCTGGCGTCGGGCCAAAATGAGGGGGCGAGCGGGAGCGAACGTCGGGGGTTCTGAGAGAGTAGTCAGTGGCAGAGGCCCCGTGTTGGTGTGACGGTGAATGCGTTGCCATGGGAGGGTGAGGACCAGCAGTAGCTTGTAGTGCTGGCGTCCTTGGTGTGGGAGCAATCCCTGGACGTTTTC
The DNA here is from genome assembly GCA_031468815.1 of Morus bassanus. Taxonomy (NCBI): domain Eukaryota; kingdom Metazoa; phylum Chordata; class Aves; order Suliformes; family Sulidae; genus Morus; species Morus bassanus. Next base: position 304,808 of record CM062575.1, read on the forward strand.
CATTTTGGAGCTGGCGTCGGGCCAAAATGAGGGGGCGAGCGGGAGCGAACGTCGGGGGTTTTGAGAGAGTAGTCAATGGCAGAGGCCCAGTGTTGGTGTGGCTGTGAATGCGTTGCCATGGGAGGGTGAGGACCAGCAGTAGCTTGTAGTGCTGGCGTCCTTGGTGTGGGAGCAATCCTTAGACGTCTTCCATTTTGGAGCTGGCGTCGGGCCAAAATGATTTGGCGAGCGGGAGCGAACGTCGGGGGTTTTGAGAGAGTAGTCAATGGCAGAGGCCCCGTGTTGGTGTGGCTGTGAATGCATTGCCATGGGAGGGTGAGGACCAGCAGTAGCTTGTAGTGCTGGCGTCCCTGGTGTGGGAGCAATCCTTAGACGTTCTCCATTTTGGAGCTGGCGTTGGGCCAAAATGAGGGGGCGAGCGGGAGCGAACGTCAGGGGTTCTGAGAGAGTAGTCAATGGCAGAGGCCCAGTGTTGGTGTGGCTGTGAATGCGTTGCCATGGGAGGGTGAGGACCAGCAGTAGCTTGTAGTGCTGGCGTCCCTGGCGTGGGAGCAATCCTTAGACGTTCTCCATTTTGGAGCTGGCGTCGGGCCAAAATGAGGGGGCGAGCGGGAGCGAACGTCAGGGGTTCTGAGAGAGTAGTCAATGGCAGAGGCCAAGTGTGGGTGTGGCTGTGAATGCATTGCCATGGGAGGGTGAGGACCAGCAGTAGCTTGTAGTGCTGGCGTCCTTGGTGTGGGAGCAATCCCTGGGCTTTTTCCATTTTGGAGCTGGCGTCGGGCCAAAATGATTTGGCGAGCGGGAGCGAACGTCGGGGGTTTTGAGAGAGTAGTCAATGGCAGAGGCCCAGTGTTGGTGTGGCTGTGAATGCGTTGCCATGGGAGGGTGAGGAGCAGCAGTAGCTTGTAGTGCTGGCGTCCTTGGTGTGGGAGCAATCCCTGGACGTTTTCCATTTTGGAGCTGGCGTCGGGCCAAAATGAGGGGGCGAGCAGGAGCGAACGTCGGGGGTTCTGAGAGAGTAGTCAATGGCAGAGGCCCCGTGTTGGTGTGGCTGTGAATGCGTTGCCATGGGAGGGTGAGGACCAGCAGTAGCTTGTAGTGCTGGCATCCTTGGCTTGGGAGCAATCCCTGGACGTTTTCCATTTTGGAGCTGGCGTCGGGCCAAAATGAGGGGGCGAGCGTGAGCGAACGTCGGGGGTTTTGAGAGAGTAGTCAATGGCAGAGGCCCCGTGTTGGTGTGGCTGTGAATGCGTTGCCATGGGAGGGTGAGGAGCAGCAGTAGCTTGTAGTGCTGGCGTCCTTGGTGTGGGAGCAATCCCTGGACGTTTTCCATTTTGGAGCTGGCATCGGGCCAAAATGATTTGGCGAGTCGGAGTGAACGTCGAGGGTTTTGAGAGAGTAGTCAGTGGCAGAGGCCCCGTGTTGGTGTGGCTGTGAATGCGTTGCCATGGGAGGGTGAGGACCAGCAGTAGCTTGTAGTGCTGGCATCCTTGGCTTGGGAGCAATCCCTGGACGTTTTCCATTTTGGAGCTGGCGTCGGGCCAAAATGAGGGGGCGAGCGGGAGCGAACGTCGTGGGTTTTGAGAGAGTAGTCAATGGCAGAGGCCCAGTGTTGGTGTGGCTGTGAATGCGTTGCCATGGGAGGGTGAGGACCAGCAGTAGCTTGTAGTGCTGGCGTCCTTGGTGTGGGAGCAATCCTTAGACGTCTTCCATTTTGGAGCTGGCGTCGGGCCAAAATGATTTGGCGAGCGTGAGCGAACGTCGGGGGTTCTGAGAGAGTAGTCAGTGGCAGAGGCCCAGTGTTGGTGTGGCTGTGAATGCGTTGCCATGGGAGGGTGAGGACCAGCAGTAGCTTGTAGTGCTGGCGTCCTTGGTGTGGGAGCAATCCCTGGACGTTTTCCATTTTGGAGCTGGCGTCGGGCCAAAATGAGTTGGAGAACGGGAGCGAACGTCGGGGGTTCTGAGAGAGTAGTCAATGGCAGAGGCCCCGTGTTGGTGTGGCGGTGAATGCGTTGCCATGGGAGGGTGAGGACCAGCAGTAGCTTGTAGTGCTGGCGTCCTTGGTGTGGGAGCAATCCCTGGACGTTTTCCATTTTGGAGCTGGCGTCGGGCCAAAATGAGGGGGCGAGCGGGAGCGAACGTCGGGGGTTTTGAGAGTGTAGTCAATGGCAGAGGCCCAGTGTTGGTGTGGCTGTGAATGCGTTGCCATGGGAGGGTGAGGACCAGCAGTAGCTTGTAGTGCTGGCGTCCTTGGTGTGGGAGCAATCCTTAGACGTTTTCCATTTTGGAGCTGGCGTCGGGCCAAAATGATTTGGCGAGCGGGAGCGAACGTCGGGGGTTTTGAGAGAGTAGTCAATGGCAGAGGCCCAGTGTTGGTGTGGCTGTGAATGCGTTGCCATGGGAGGGTGAGGACCAGCAGTAGCTTGTAGTGCTGGCGTCCCTGGTGTGGGAGCAATCCTTAGACGTTCTCCATTTTGGAGCTGGCGTCGGGCCAAAATGAGGGGGCGAGCGGGAGCGAACGTCAGGGGTTCTGAGAGAGTAGTCAATGGCAGAGGCCAAGTGTGGGTGTGGCTGTGAATGCGTTGCCATGGGAGGGTGAGGACCAGCAGTAGCTTGTAGTGCTGGCGTCCTTGGTGTGGGAGCAATCCCTGGACGTTTTCCATTTTGGAGCTGGCATCGGGCCAAAATGATTTGGCGAGTCGGAGTGAACGTCGTGGGTTTTGAGAGAGTAGTCAGTGGCAGAGGCCCCGTGTTGGTGTGGCTGTGAATGCGTTGCCATGGGAGGGTGAGGACCAGCAGTAGCTTGTAGTGCTGGCATCCCTGGTGTGGGAGCAATCCCTGGACGTTTTCCATTTTGGAGCTGGCGTCGGGCCAAAATGAGGGGGCGAGCGGGAGCGAACGTCAGGGGTTCTGAGAGAGTAGTCAATGGCAGAGGCCCAGTGTTGGTGTGGCTGTGAATGCGTTGCCATGGGAGGGTGAGGACCAGCAGTAGCTTGTAGTGCTGGCGTCCTTGGTGTGGGAGCAATCCTTAGACGTTTTCCATTTTGGAGCTGGCATCGGGCCAAAATGATTTGGCAAGCGGGAGCGAACGTCAGTGGTTTTGAGAGAGTAGTCAGTGGCAGAGGCCCAGTGTTGGTGTGGCTGTGAATGCGTTGCCATGGGAGGGTGAGGACCAGCAGTAGCTTGTAGTGCTGGCGTCCTTGGTGTGGGAGCAATCCTTAGACGTTTTCCATTTTGGAGCTGGCGTCGGGCCAAAATGAGGGGGCGAGCGGGAGCGAACGTCAGGGGTTCTGAGAGAGTAGTCAATGGCAGAGGCCAAGTGTGGGTGTGGCTGTGAATGCATTGCCATGGGAGGGTGAGGACCAGCAGTAGCTTGTAGTGCTTGCGTCCTTGGTGTGGGAGCAATCCCTGGAGGTTTTCCATTTTGGAGCTGGTGTCGGGCCAAAATGAGGGGGCGAGCGGGAGCGAACGTCGGGGGTTTTGAGAGAGTAGTCAATGGCAGAGGCCCAGTGTTGGTGTGGCTGTGAATGCGTTGCCATGGGAGGGTGAGGACCAGCAGTAGCTTGTAGTGCTGGCGTCCCTGGTGTGGGAGCAATCCTTAGACGTTTTCCATTTTGGAGCTGGCGTCGGGCCAAAATGAGGGGGCGAGCGGGAGCGAACATCGTGGGTTTTGAGAGAGTAGTCAATGGCAGAGGCCCAGTGTTGGTGTGGCTGTGAATGCGTTGCCATGGGAGGGTGAGGACCAGCAGTAGCTTGTAGTGCTGGCGTCCTTGGTGTGGGAGCAATCCCTGGACGTTTTCCATTTTGGAGCTGGCGTCGGGCCAAAATGAGGGGGCGAGCGGGAGCGAATGTCGGGGGTTTTGAGAGAGTAGTCAGTGGCAGAGGCCAAGTGTGGGTGTGGCTGTGAATGCGTTGCCATGGGAGGGTGAGGACCAGCAGTAGCTTGTAGTGCTGGCGTCCTTGGTGTGGGAGCAATCCCCGGACGTTTTCCATTTTGGAGCTGGCGTCGGGCCAAAATGATTTGGCGAGTCGGAGTGAACGTCGGGGGTTTTGAGAGAGTAGTCAGTGGCAGAGGCCCCGTGTTGGTGTGGCGGTGAATGCGTTGCCATGGGAGGGTGAGGACCAGCAGTAGCTTGTAGTGCTGGCGTCCTTGGTGTGGGAGCAATCCTTAGACGTTTTCCATTTTGGAGCTGGCGTCGGGCCAAAATGATTTGGCGAGCGGGAGCGAACGTCGGGGGTTCTGAGAGAGTAGTCAATGGCAGAGGCCCAGTGTTGGTGTGGCGGTGAATGCGTTGCCATGGGAGGGTGAGGAGCAGCAGTAGCTTGTAGTGCTGGCGTCCTTGGTGTGGGAGCAATCCCTGGACGTTTTCCATTTTGGAGCTGGCGTCGGGCCAAAATGAGGGGGCGAGCGGGAGCGAACGTCGGGGGTTTTGAGAGAGTAGTCAATGGCAGAGGCCCAGTGTTGGTGTGGCTGTGAATGCGTTGCCATGGGAGGGTGAGGACCAGCAGTAGCTTGTAGTGCTGGCGTCCTTGGTGTGGGAGCAATCCTTAGACGTTTTCCATTTTGGAGCTGGCGTCGGGCCAAAATGATTTGGCGAGCGGGAGCGAACGTCGGGGGTTTTGAGAGAGTAGTCAATGGCAGAGGCCAAGTGTGGGTGTGGCTGTGAATGCGTTGCCATGGGAGGGTGAGGACCAGCAGTAGCTTGTAGTGCTGGCGTCCCTGGTGTGGGAGCAATCTCTGGACGTTTTCCATTTTGGAGCTGGCGTCGGGCCAAAATGAGGGGGCGAGCGGGAGCGAACGTCAGGGGTTCTGAGAGAGTAGTCAATGGCAGAGGCCCAGTGTTGGTGTGGCTGTGAATGCGTTGCCATGGGAGGGTGAGGACCAGCAGTAGCTTGTAGTGCTGGCGTCCCTGGCGTGGGAGCAATCCTTAGACGTTCTCCATTTTGGAGCTGGCGTCGGGCCAAAATGAGGGGGCGAGCGGGAGCGAACGTCAGGGGTTCTGAGAGAGTAGTCAATGGCAGAGGCCAAGTGTGGGTGTGGCTGTGAATGCATTGCCATGGGAGGGTGAGGACCAGCAGTAGCTTGTAGTGCTGGCGTCCTTGGTGTGGGAGCAATCCCTGGGCTTTTTCCATTTTGGAGCTGGCGTCGGGCCAAAATGATTTGGCGAGCGGGAGCGAACGTCGGGGGTTTTGAGAGAGTAGTCAATGGCAGAGGCCCAGTGTTGGTGTGGCTGTGAATGCGTTGCCATGGGAGGGTGAGGAGCAGCAGTAGCTTGTAGTGCTGGCGTCCTTGGTGTGGGAGCAATCCCTGGACGTTTTCCATTTTGGAGCTGGCATCGGGCCAAAATGATTTGGCGAGTCGGAGTGAACGTCGGGGGTTTTGAGAGAGTAGTCAGTGGCAGAGGCCCCGTGTTGGTGTGGCTGTGAATGCGTTGCCATGGGAGGGTGAGGACCAGCAGTAGCTTGTAGTGCTGGCATCCTTGGCTTGGGAGCAATCCCTGGACGTTTTCCATTTTGGAGCTGGCGTCGGGCCAAAATGAGGGGGCGAGCGGGAGCGAACGTCGGGGGTTTTGAGAGAGTAGTCAATGGCAGAGGCCCAGTGTTGGTGTGGCTGTGAATGCGTTGCCATGGGAGGGTGAGGACCAGCAGTAGCTTGTAGTGCTGGCGTCCTTGGTGTGGGAGCAATCCTTAGACGTTTTCCATTTTGGAGCTGGCATCGGGCCAAAATGATTTGGCAAGCGGGAGCGAACGTCAGTGGTTTTGAGAGAGTAGTCAGTGGCAGAGGCCCAGTGTTGGTGTGGCTGTGAATGCGTTGCCATGGGAGGGTGAGGACCAGCAGTAGCTTGTAGTGCTGGCGTCCTTGGTGTGGGAGCAATCCTTAGACGTTTTCCATTTTGGAGCTGGCGTCGGGCCAAAATGAGGGGGCGAGCGGGAGCGAACGTCAGGGGTTCTGAGAGAGTAGTCAATGGCAGAGGCCAAGTGTGGGTGTGGCTGTGAATGCATTGCCATGGGAGGGTGAGGACCAGCAGTAGCTTGTAGTGCTTGCGTCCTTGGTGTGGGAGCAATCCCTGGAGGTTTTCCATTTTGGAGCTGGTGTCGGGCCAAAATGAGGGGGCGAGCGGGAGCGAACGTCGGGGGTTTTGAGAGAGTAGTCAATGGCAGAGGCCCAGTGTTGGTGTGGCTGTGAATGCGTTGCCATGGGAGGGTGAGGACCAGCAGTAGCTTGTAGTGCTGGCGTCCTTGGTGTGGGAGCAATCCTTAGACGTTTTCCATTTTGGAGCTGGCATCGGGCCAAAATGATTTGGCGAGCGGGAGCGAACATCGTGGGTTTTGAGAGAGTAGTCAATGGCAGAGGCCCAGTGTTGGTGTGGCTGTGAATGCGTTGCCATGGGAGGGTGAGGACCAGCAGTAGCTTGTAGTGCTGGCGTCCTTGGTGTGGGAGCAATCCCTGGACGTTTTCCATTTTGGAGCTGGCGTCGGGCCAAAATGAGGGGGCGAGCGGGAGCGAATGTCGGGGGTTTTGAGAGAGTAGTCAGTGGCAGAGGCCAAGTGTGGGTGTGGCTGTGAATGCGTTGCCATGGGAGGGTGAGGACCAGCAGTAGCTTGTAGTGCTGGCGTCCTTGGTGTGGGAGCAATCCCCGGACGTTTTCCATTTTGGAGCTGGCGTCGGGCCAAAATGATTTGGCGAGTCGGAGTGAACGTCGGGGGTTTTGAGAGAGTAGTCAACGGCAGAGGCCCCGTGTTGGTGTGGCGGTGAATGCGTTGCCATGGGAGGGTGAGGACCAGCAGTAGCTTGTAGTGCTGGCATCCTTGGCTTGGGAGCAATCCCTGGACGTTTTCCATTTTGGAGCTGGCGTCGGGCCAAAATGATTTGGCGAGCGGGAGCGAACGTTGGGGGTTTTGAGAGAGTAGTCAATGGCAGAGGCCCAGTGTTGGTGTGGCTGTGAATGCGTTGCCATGGGAGGGTGAGGACCAGCAGTAGCTTGTAGTGCTGGCGTCCTTGGTGTGGGAGCAATCCCTGGGCTTTTTCCATTTTGGAGCTGGCGTCGGGCCAAAATGATTTGGCGAGCGGGAGCGAACGTCGGGGGTTTTGAGAGAGTAGTCAATGGCAGAGGCCCAGTGTTGGTGTGGCTGTGAATGCGTTGCCATGGGAGGGTGAGGAGCAGCAGTAGCTTGTAGTGCTGGCGTCCTTGGTGTGGGAGCAATCCCTGGACGTTTTCCATTTTGGAGCTGGCATCGGGCCAAAATGATTTGGCGAGTCGGAGTGAACGTCGTGGGTTTTGAGAGAGTAGTCAGTGGCAGAGGCCCCGTGTTGGTGTGGCTGTGAATGCGTTGCCATGGGAGGGTGAGGACCAGCAGTAGCTTGTAGTGCTGGCATCCTTGGCTTGGGAGCAATCCCTGGACGTTTTCCATTTTGGAGCTGGCGTCGGGCCAAAATGAGGGGGCGAGCGGGAGCGAACGTCGGGGGTTTTGAGAGAGTAGTCAATGGCAGAAGCCCAGTGTTGGTGTGGCTGTGAATGCGTTGCCATGGGAGGGTGAGGACCAGCAGTAGCTTGTAGTGCTGGCGTCCTTGGTGTGGGAGCAATCCTTAGACGTTTTCCATTTTGGAGCTGGCATCAGGCCAAAATGATTTGGCAAGCGGGAGCGAACGTCAGTGGTTTTGAGAGAGTAGTCAGTGGCAGAGGCCCAGTGTTGGTGTGGCTGTGAATGCGTTGCCATGGGAGGGTGAGGACCAGCAGTAGCTTGTAGTGCTGGCGTCCTTGGTGTGGGAGCAATCCTTAGACGTTTTCCATTTTGGAGCTGGCGTCGGGCCAAAATGAGGGGGCGAGCGGGAGCGAACGTCAGGGGTTCTGAGAGAGTAGTCAATGGCAGAGGCCAAGTGTGGGTGTGGCTGTGAATGCATTGCCATGGGAGGGTGAGGACCAGCAGTAGCTTGTAGTGCTTGCGTCCTTGGTGTGGGAGCAATCCCTGGAGGTTTTCCATTTTGGAGCTGGTGTCGGGCCAAAATGAGGGGGCGAGCGGGAGCGAACGTCGGGGGTTTTGAGAGAGTAGTCAATGGCAGAGGCCCAGTGTTGGTGTGGCTGTGAATGCGTTGCCATGGGAGGGTGAGGACCAGCAGTAGCTTGTAGTGCTGGCGTCCCTGGTGTGGGAGCAATCCTTAGACGTTTTCCATTTTGGAGCTGGCGTCGGGCCAAAATGAGGGGGCGAGCGGGAGCGAACATCGTGGGTTTTGAGAGAGTAGTCAATGGCAGAGGCCCAGTGTTGGTGTGGCTGTGAATGCGTTGCCATGGGAGGGTGAGGACCAGCAGTAGCTTGTAGTGCTGGCGTCCTTGGTGTGGGAGCAATCCCTGGACGTTTTCCATTTTGGAGCTGGCGTCGGGCCAAAATGAGGGGGCGAGCGGGAGCGAATGTCGGGGGTTTTGAGAGAGTAGTCAGTGGCAGAGGCCAAGTGTGGGTGTGGCTGTGAATGCGTTGCCATGGGAGGGTGAGGACCAGCAGTAGCTTGTAGTGCTGGCGTCCTTGGTGTGGGAGCAATCCCCGGACGTTTTCCATTTTGGAGCTGGCGTCGGGCCAAAATGATTTGGCGAGTCGGAGTGAACGTCGGGGGTTTTGAGAGAGTAGTCAGTGGCAGAGGCCCCGTGTTGGTGTGGCGGTGAATGCGTTGCCATGGGAGGGTGAGGACCAGCAGTAGCTTGTAGTGCTGGCGTCCTTGGTGTGGGAGCAATCCTTAGACGTTTTCCATTTTGGAGCTGGCGTCGGGCCAAAATGATTTGGCGAGCGGGAGCGAACGTCGGGGGTTCTGAGAGAGTAGTCAATGGCAGAGGCCCAGTGTTGGTGTGGCGGTGAATGCGTTGCCATGGGAGGGTGAGGAGCAGCAGTAGCTTGTAGTGCTGGCGTCCTTGGTGTGGGAGCAATCCCTGGACGTTTTCCATTTTGGAGCTGGCGTCGGGCCAAAATGAGGGGGCGAGCGGGAGCGAACGTCGGGGGTTTTGAGAGAGTAGTCAATGGCAGAGGCCCAGTGTTGTTGTGGCTGTGAATGCGTTGCCATGGGAGGGTGAGGACCAGCAGTAGCTTGTAGTGCTGGCGTCCTTGGTGTGGGAGCAATCCTTAGACGTTTTCCATTTTGGAGCTGGCGTCGGGCCAAAATGATTTGGCGAGCGGGAGCGAACGTCGGGGGTTTTGAGAGAGTAGTCAATGGCAGAGGCCAAGTGTGGGTGTGGCTGTGAATGCGTTGCCATGGGAGGGTGAGGACCAGCAGTAGCTTGTAGTGCTGGCGTCCCTGGTGTGGGAGCAATCTCTGGACGTTTTCCATTTTGGAGCTGGCGTCGGGCCAAAATGAGGGGGCGAGCGGGAGCGAACGTCAGGGGTTCTGAGAGAGTAGTCAATGGCAGAGGCCCAGTGTTGGTGTGGCTGTGAATGCGTTGCCATGGGAGGGTGAGGACCAGCAGTAGCTTGTAGTGCTGGCGTCCCTGGCGTGGGAGCAATCCTTAGACGTTCTCCATTTTGGAGCTGGCGTCGGGCCAAAATGAGGGGGCGAGCGGGAGCGAACGTCAGGGGTTCTGAGAGAGTAGTCAATGGCAGAGGCCAAGTGTGGGTGTGGCTGTGAATGCATTGCCATGGGAGGGTGAGGACCAGCAGTAGCTTGTAGTGCTGGCGTCCTTGGTGTGGGAGCAATCCCTGGGCTTTTTCCATTTTGGAGCTGGCGTCGGGCCAAAATGATTTGGCGAGCGGGAGCGAACGTCGGGGGTTTTGAGAGAGTAGTCAATGGCAGAGGCCCAGTGTTGGTGTGGCTGTGAATGCGTTGCCATGGGAGGGTGAGGAGCAGCAGTAGCTTGTAGTGCTGGCGTCCTTGGTGTGGGAGCAATCCCTGGACGTTTTCCATTTTGGAGCTGGCATCGGGCCAAAATGATTTGGCGAGTCGGAGTGAACGTCGGGGGTTTTGAGAGAGTAGTCAGTGGCAGAGGCCCCGTGTTGGTGTGGCTGTGAATGCGTTGCCATGGGAGGGTGAGGACCAGCAGTAGCTTGTAGTGCTGGCATCCTTGGCTTGGGAGCAATCCCTGGACGTTTTCCATTTTGGAGCTGGCGTCGGGCCAAAATGAGGGGGCGAGCGGGAGCGAACGTCGGGGGTTTTGAGAGAGTAGTCAATGGCAGAGGCCCAGTGTTGGTGTGGCTGTGAATGCGTTGCCATGGGAGGGTGAGGACCAGCAGTAGCTTGTAGTGCTGGCGTCCTTGGTGTGGGAGCAATCCTTAGACGTTTTCCATTTTGGAGCTGGCATCGGGCCAAAATGATTTGGCAAGCGGGAGCGAACGTCAGTGGTTTTGAGAGAGTAGTCAGTGGCAGAGGCCCAGTGTTGGTGTGGCTGTGAATGCGTTGCCATGGGAGGGTGAGGACCAGCAGTAGCTTGTAGTGCTGGCGTCCTTGGTGTGGGAGCAATCCTTAGACGTTTTCCATTTTGGAGCTGGCGTCGGGCCAAAATGAGGGGGCGAGCGGGAGCGAACGTCAGGGGTTCTGAGAGAGTAGTCAATGGCAGAGGCCAAGTGTGGGTGTGGCTGTGAATGCATTGCCATGGGAGGGTGAGGACCAGCAGTAGCTTGTAGTGCTTGCGTCCTTGGTGTGGGAGCAATCCCTGGAGGTTTTCCATTTTGGAGCTGGTGTCGGGCCAAAATGAGGGGGCGAGCGGGAGCGAACGTCGGGGGTTTTGAGAGAGTAGTCAATGGCAGAGGCCCAGTGTTGGTGTGGCTGTGAATGCGTTGCCATGGGAGGGTGAGGACCAGCAGTAGCTTGTAGTGCTGGCGTCCCTGGTGTGGGAGCAATCCTTAGACGTTTTCCATTTTGGAGCTGGCATCGGGCCAAAATGATTTGGCGAGCGGGAGCGAACATCGTGGGTTTTGAGAGAGTAGTCAATGGCAGAGGCCCAGTGTTGGTGTGGCTGTGAATGCGTTGCCATGGGAGGGTGAGGACCAGCAGTAGCTTGTAGTGCTGGCGTCCTTGGTGTGGGAGCAATCCCTGGACGTTTTCCATTTTGGAGCTGGCGTCGGGCCAAAATGAGGGGGCGAGCGGGAGCGAATGTCGGGGGTTTTGAGAGAGTAGTCAGTGGCAGAGGCCAAGTGTGGGTGTGGCTGTGAATGCGTTGCCATGGGAGGGTGAGGACCAGCAGTAGCTTGTAGTGCTGGCGTCCTTGGTGTGGGAGCAATCCCCGGACGTTTTCCATTTTGGAGCTGGCGTCGGGCCAAAATGATTTGGCGAGTCGGAGTGAACGTCGGGGGTTTTGAGAGAGTAGTCAACGGCAGAGGCCCCGTGTTGGTGTGGCGGTGAATGCGTTGCCATGGGAGGGTGAGGACCAGCAGTAGCTTGTAGTGCTGGCATCCTTGGCTTGGGAGCAATCCCTGGACGTTTTCCATTTTGGAGCTGGCGTCGGGCCAAAATGATTTGGCGAGCGGGAGCGAACGTTGGGGGTTTTGAGAGAGTAGTCAATGGCAGAGGCCCAGTGTTGGTGTGGCTGTGAATGCGTTGCCATGGGAGGGTGAGGACCAGCAGTAGCTTGTAGTGCTGGCGTCCTTGGTGTGGGAGCAATCCCTGGGCTTTTTCCATTTTGGAGCTGGCGTCGGGCCAAAATGATTTGGCGAGCGGGAGCGAACGTCGGGGGTTTTGAGAGAGTAGTCAATGGCAGAGGCCCAGTGTTGGTGTGGCTGTGAATGCGTTGCCATGGGAGGGTGAGGAGCAGCAGTAGCTTGTAGTGCTGGCGTCCTTGGTGTGGGAGCAATCCCTGGACGTTTTCCATTTTGGAGCTGGCATCGGGCCAAAATGATTTGGCGAGTCGGAGTGAACGTCGTGGGTTTTGAGAGAGTAGTCAGTGGCAGAGGCCCCGTGTTGGTGTGGCTGTGAATGCGTTGCCATGGGAGGGTGAGGACCAGCAGTAGCTTGTAGTGCTGGCATCCTTGGCTTGGGAGCAATCCCTGGACGTTTTCCATTTTGGAGCTGGCGTCGGGCCAAAATGAGGGGGCGAGCGGGAGCGAACGTCGGGGGTTTTGAGAGAGTAGTCAATGGCAGAAGCCCAGTGTTGGTGTGGCTGTGAATGCGTTGCCATGGGAGGGTGAGGACCAGCAGTAGCTTGTAGTGCTGGCGTCCTTGGTGTGGGAGCAATCCTTAGACGTTTTCCATTTTGGAGCTGGCATCAGGCCAAAATGATTTGGCAAGCGGGAGCGAACGTCAGTGGTTTTGAGAGAGTAGTCAGTGGCAGAGGCCCAGTGTTGGTGTGGCTGTGAATGCGTTGCCATGGGAGGGTGAGGACCAGCAGTAGCTTGTAGTGCTGGCGTCCTTGGTGTGGGAGCAATCCTTAGACGTTTTCCATTTTGGAGCTGGCGTCGGGCCAAAATGAGGGGGCGAGCGGGAGCGAACGTCAGGGGTTCTGAGAGAGTAGTCAATGGCAGAGGCCAAGTGTGGGTGTGGCTGTGAATGCATTGCCATGGGAGGGTGAGGACCAGCAGTAGCTTGTAGTGCTTGCGTCCTTGGTGTGGGAGCAATCCCTGGAGGTTTTCCATTTTGGAGCTGGTGTCGGGCCAAAATGAGGGGGCGAGCGGGAGCGAACGTCGGGGGTTTTGAGAGAGTAGTCAATGGCAGAGGCCCAGTGTTGGTGTGGCTGTGAATGCGTTGCCATGGGAGGGTGAGGACCAGCAGTAGCTTGTAGTGCTGGCGTCCTTGGTGTGGGAGCAATCCTTAGACGTTTTCCATTTTGGAGCTGGCATCGGGCCAAAATGATTTGGCGAGCGGGAGCGAACATCGTGGGTTTTGAGAGAGTAGTCAATGGCAGAGGCCCAGTGTTGGTGTGGCTGTGAATGCGTTGCCATGGGAGGGTGAGGAGCAGCAGTAGCTTGTAGTGCTGGCGTCCTTGGTGTGGGAGCAATCCCTGGACGTTTTCCATTTTGGAGCTGGCATCGGGCCAAAATGATTTGGCGAGTCGGAGTGAACGTCGGGGGTTTTGAGAGAGTAGTCAGTGGCAGAGGCCCCGTGTTGGTGTGGCTGTGAATGCGTTGCCATGGGAGGGTGAGGACCAGCAGTAGCTTGTAGTGCTGGCATCCTTGGCTTGGGAGCAATCCCTGGACGTTTTCCATTTTGGAGCTGGCGTCGGGCCAAAATGAGGGGGCGAGCGGGAGCGAACGTCGGGGGTTTTGAGAGAGTAGTCAATGGCAGAGGCCCAGTGTTGGTGTGGCTGTGAATGCGTTGCCATGGGAGGGTGAGGACCAGCAGTAGCTTGTAGTGCTGGCGTCCTTGGTGTGGGAGCAATCCTTAGACGTTTTCCATTTTGGAGCTGGCATCAGGCCAAAATGATTTGGCAAGCGGGAGCGAACATCGTGGGTTTTGAGAGAGTAGTCAGTGGCAGAGGCCCAGTGTTGGTGTGGCTGTGAATGCGTTGCCATGGGAGGGTGAGGAGCAGCAGTAGCTTGTAGTGCTGGCGTCCTTGGTGTGGGAGCAATCCCTGGACGTTTTCCATTTTGGAGCTGGCATCGGGCCAAAATGATTTCGCGAGTCGGAGTGAACGTCGGGGGTTTTGAGAGAGTAGTCAGTGGCAGAGGCCCCGTGTTGGTGTGGCTGTGAATGCGTTGCCATGGGAGGGTGAGGACCAGCAGTAGCTTGTAGTGCTGGCATCCTTGGCTTGGGAGCAATCCCTGGACGTTTTCCATTTTGGAGCTGGCGTCGGGCCAAAATGAGGGGGCGAGCGGGAGCGAACGTCGGGGGTTTTGAGAGAGTAGTCAATGGCAGAGGCCCAGTGTTGGTGTGGCGGTGAATGCGTTGCCATGGGAGGGTGAGGACCAGCAGTAGCTTGTAGTGCTGGCGTCCTTGGTGTGGGAGCAATCCTTAGACGTTTTCCATTTTGGAGCTGGCATCAGGCCAAAATGATTTGGCAAGCGGGAGCGAACATCGTGGGTTTTGAGAGAGTAGTCAGTGGCAGAGGCCCAGTGTTGGTGTGGCTGTGAATGCGTTGCCATGGGAGGGTGAGGACCAGCAGTAGCTTGTAGTGCTGGCGTCCTTGGTGTGGGAGCAATCCTTAGACGTTTTCCATTTTGGAGCTGGCATCGGGCCAAAATGATTTGGCGAGCGGGAGCGAACATCGTGGGTTTTGAGAGAGTAGTCAATGGCAGAGGCCCAGTGTTGGTGTGGCTGTGAATGCGTTGCCATGGGAGGGTGAGGAGCAGCAGTAGCTTGTAGTGCTGGCGTCCTTGGTGTGGGAGCAATCCCTGGACGTTTTCCATTTTGGAGCTGGCATCGGGCCAAAATGATTTGGCGAGTCGGAGTGAACGTCGGGGGTTTTGAGAGAGTAGTCAGTGGCAGAGGCCCCGTGTTGGTGTGGCTGTGAATGCGTTGCCATGGGAGGGTGAGGACCAGCAGTAGCTTGTAGTGCTGGCATCCTTGGCTTGGGAGCAATCCCTGGACGTTTTCCATTTTGGAGCTGGCGTCGGGCCAAAATGAGGGGGCGAGCGGGAGCGAACGTCGGGGGTTTTGAGAGAGTAGTCAATGGCAGAGGCCCAGTGTTGGTGTGGCTGTGAATGCGTTGCCATGGGAGGGTGAGGACCAGCAGTAGCTTGTAGTGCTGGCGTCCTTGGTGTGGGAGCAATCCTTAGACGTTTTCCATTTTGGAGCTGGCATCAGGCCAAAATGATTTGGCAAGCGGGAGCGAACATCGTGGGTTTTGAGAGAGTAGTCAGTGGCAGAGGCCCAGTGTTGGTGTGGCTGTGAATGCGTTGCCATGGGAGGGTGAGGAGCAGCAGTAGCTTGTAGTGCTGGCGTCCTTGGTGTGGGAGCAATCCCTGGACGTTTTCCATTTTGGAGCTGGCATCGGGCCAAAATGATTTCGCGAGTCGGAGTGAACGTCGGGGGTTTTGAGAGAGTAGTCAGTGGCAGAGGCCCCGTGTTGGTGTGGCTGTGAATGCGTTGCCATGGGAGGGTGAGGACCAGCAGTAGCTTGTAGTGCTGGCATCCTTGGCTTGGGAGCAATCCCTGGACGTTTTCCATTTTGGAGCTGGCGTCGGGCCAAAATGAGGGGGCGAGCGGGAGCGAACGTCGGGGGTTTTGAGAGAGTAGTCAATGGCAGAGGCCCAGTGTTGGTGTGGCTGTGAATGCGTTGCCATGGGAGGGTGAGGACCAGCAGTAGCTTGTAGTGCTGGCGTCCTTGGTGTGGGAGCAATCCTTAGACGTTTTCCATTTTGGAGCTGGCATCAGGCCAAAATGATTTGGCAAGCGGGAGCGAACATCGTGGGTTTTGAGAGAGTAGTCAGTGGCAGAGGCCCAGTGTTGGTGTGGCTGTGAATGCGTTGCCATGGGAGGGTGAGGACCAGCAGTAGCTTGTAGTGCTGGCGTCCTTGGTGTGGGAGCAATCCTTAGACGTCTTCCATTTTGGAGCTGGCGTCGGGCCAAAATGATTTGGCGAGCGTGAGCGAACGTCGGGGGTTCTGAGAGAGTAGTCAGTGGCAGAGGCCCAGTGTTGGTGTGGCGGTGAATGCGTTGCCATGGGAGGGTGAGGACCAGCAGTAGCTTGTAGTGCTGGCGTCCTTGGTGTGGGAGCAATCCCTGGACGTTTTCCATTTTGGAGCTGGCGTCGGGCCAAAATGAGTTGGAGAACGGGAGCGAACGTCGGGGGTTCTGAGAGAGTAGTCAATGGCAGAGGCCCCGTGTTGGTGTGGCGGTGAATGCGTTGCCATGGGAGGGTGAGGACCAGCAGTAGCTTGTAGTGCTGGCGTCCTTGGTGTGGGAGCAATCCCTGGACGTTTTCCATTTTGGAGCTGGCGTCGGGCCAAAATGAGGGGGCGAGCGGGAGCGAACGTCGGGGGTTTTGAGAGTGTAGTCAATGGCAGAGGCCCAGTGTTGGTGTGGCTGTGAATGCGTTGCCATGGGAGGGTGAGGACCAGCAGTAGCTTGTAGTGCTGGCGTCCTTGGTGTGGGAGCAATCCTTAGACGTTTTCCATTTTGGAGCTGGCGTCGGGCCAAAATGATTTGGCGAGCGGGAGCGAACGTCGGTGGTTTTGAGAGAGTAGTCAATGGCAGAGGCCCAGTGTTGGTGTGGCTGTGAATGCGTTGCCATGGGAGGGTGAGGACCAGCAGTAGCTTGTAGTGCTGGCGTCCCTGGTGTGGGAGCAATCCTTAGACGTTCTCCATTTTGGAGCTGGCGTCGGGCCAAAATGAGGGGGCGAGCGGGAGCGAACGTCAGGGGTTCTGAGAGAGTAGTCAATGGCAGAGGCCAAGTGTGGGTGTGGCTGTGAATGCGTTGCCATGGGAGGGTGAGGACCAGCAGTAGCTTGTAGTGCTGGCGTCCTTGGTGTGGGAGCAATCCCTGGACGTTTTCCATTTTGGAGCTGGCGTCGGGCCAAAATGATTTGGCGAGTCGGAGTGAACGTCGTGGGTTTTGAGAGAGTAGTCAGTGGCAGAGGCCCCGTGTTGGTGTGGCTGTGAATGCGTTGCCATGGGAGGGTGAGGACCAGCAGTAGCTTGTAGTGCTGGCATCCCTGGTGTGGGAGCAATCCCTGGACGTTTTCCATTTTGGAGCTGGCGTCGGGCCAAAATGAGGGGGCGAGCGGGAGCGAACGTCGGGGGTTCTGAGAGAGTAGTCAGTGGCAGAGGCCCAGTGTTGGTGTGACGGTGAATGCGTTGCCATGGGAGGGTGAGGACCAGCAGTAGCTTGTAGTGCTGGCGTCCTTGGTGTGGGAGCAATCCCTGGAGGTTTTCCATTTTGGAGCTGGCGTCGGGCCAAAATGAGGGGGCGAGCGGGAGCGAACGTCGGGGGTTTTGAGAGAGTAGTCAATGGCAGAGGCCCAGTGTTGGTGTGGCTGTGAATGCGTTGCCATGGGAGGGTGAGGACCAGCAGTAGCTTGTAGTGCTGGCGTCCTTGGTGTGGGAGCAATCCTTAGACGTCTTCCATTTTGGAGCTGGCGTCGGGCCAAAATGATTTGGCGAGCGGGAGCGAACGTCGGGGGTTTTGAGAGAGTAGTCAATGGCAGAGGCCCAGTGTTGGTGTGGCTGTGAATGCGTTGCCATGGGAGGGTGAGGACCAGCAGTAGCTTGTAGTGCTGGCGTCCCTGGTGTGGGAGCAATCCTTAGACGTTCTCCATTTTGGAGCTGGCGTCGGGCCAAAATGAGGGGGCGAGCGTGAGCGAACGTCAGGGGTTCTGAGAGAGTAGTCAATGGCAGAGGCCCAGTGTTGGTGTGGCTGTGAATGCGTTGCCATGGGAGGGTGAGGACCAGCAGTAGCTTGTAGTGCTGGCGTCCCTGGCGTGGGAGCAATCCTTAGACGTTCTCCATTTTGGAGCTGGCGTCGGGCCAAAATGAGGGGGCGAGCGGGAGCGAACGTCAGGGGTTCTGAGAGAGTAGTCAATGGCAGAGGCCAAGTGTGGGTGTGGCTGTGAATGCATTGCCATGGGAGGGTGAGGACCAGCAGTAGCTTGTAGTGCTGGCGTCCTTGGTGTGGGAGCAATCCCTGGGCTTTTTCCATTTTGGAGCTGGCGTCGGGCCAAAATGATTTGGCGAGCGGGAGCGAACGTCGGGGGTTTTGAGAGAGTAGTCAATGGCAGAGGCCCAGTGTTGGTGTGGCTGTGAATGCGTTGCCATGGGAGGGTGAGGAGCAGCAGTAGCTTGTAGTGCTGGCGTCCTTGGTGTGGGAGCAATCCCTGGACGTTTTCCATTTTGGAGCTGGCGTCGGGCCAAAATGAGGGGGCGAGCAGGAGCGAACGTCGGGGGTTCTGAGAGAGTAGTCAATGGCAGAGGCCCCGTGTTGGTGTGGCTGTGAATGCGTTGCCATGGGAGGGTGAGGACCAGCAGTAGCTTGTAGTGCTGGCATCCTTGGCTTGGGAGCAATCCCTGGACGTTTTCCATTTTGGAGCTGGCGTCGGGCCAAAATGAGGGGGCGAGCGTGAGCGAACGTCGGGGGTTTTGAGAGAGTAGTCAATGGCAGAGGCCCCGTGTTGGTGTGGCTGTGAATGCGTTGCCATGGGAGGGTGAGGAGCAGCAGTAGCTTGTAGTGCTGGCGTCCTTGGTGTGGGAGCAATCCCTGGACGTTTTCCATTTTGGAGCTGGCATCGGGCCAAAATGATTTGGCGAGTCGGAGTGAACGTCGGGGGTTTTGAGAGAGTAGTCAGTGGCAGAGGCCCCGTGTTGGTGTGGCTGTGAATGCGTTGCCATGGGAGGGTGAGGACCAGCAGTAGCTTGTAGTGCTGGCATCCTTGGCTTGGGAGCAATCCCTGGACGTTTTCCATTTTGGAGCTGGCGTCGGGCCAAAATGAGGGGGCGAGCGGGAGCGAACGTCGGGGGTTTTGAGAGAGTAGTCAATGGCAGAGGCCCAGTGTTGGTGTGGCTGTGAATGCGTTGCCATGGGAGGGTGAGGAGCAGCAGTAGCTTGTAGTGCTGGCGTCCTTGGCTTGGGAGCAATCCTTAGACGTTTTCCATTTTGGAGCTGGCATCAGGCCAAAATGATTTGGCAAGCGGGAGCGAACATCGTGGGTTTTGAGAGAGTAGTCAGTGGCAGAGGCCCAGTGTTGGTGTGGCTGTGAATGCGTTGCCATGGGAGGGTGAGGACCAGCAGTAGCTTGTAGTGCTGGCGTCCTTGGTGTGGGAGCAATCCTTAGACGTCTTCCATTTTGGAGCTGGCGTCGGGCCAAAATGATTTGGCGAGCGTGAGCGAACGTCGGGGGTTCTGAGAGAGTAGTCAGTGGCAGAGACCCAGTGTTGGTGTGGCGGTGAATGCGTTGCCATGGGAGGGTGAGGACCAGCAGTAGCTTGTAGTGCTGGCGTCCTTGGTGTGGGAGCAATCCCTGGACGTTTTCCATTTTGGAGCTGGCGTCGGGCCAAAATGAGGGGGCGAGCGGGAGCGAACGTCGGGGGTTTTGAGAGTGTAGTCAATGGCAGAGGCCCCGTGTTGGTGTGGCTGTGAATGCGTTGCCATGGGAGGGTGAGGACCAGCAGTAGCTTGTAGTGCTGGCGTCCTTGGTGTGGGAGCAATCCTTAGACGTTTTCCATTTTGGAGCTGGCGTCGGGCCAAAATGATTTGGCGAGCGGGAGCGAACGTCGGGGGTTTTGAGAGAGTAGTCAATGGCAGAGGCCCAGTGTTGGTGTGGCTGTGAATGCGTTGCCATGGGAGGGTGAGGACCAGCAGTAGCTTGTAGTGCTGGCGTCCCTGGTGTGGGAGCAATCCTTAGACGTTCTCCATTTTGGAGCTGGCGTCGGGCCAAAATGAGGGGGCGAGCGGGAGCGAACGTCAGGGGTTCTGAGAGAGTAGTCAATGGCAGAGGCCAAGTGTGGGTGTGGCTGTGAATGCGTTGCCATGGGAGGGTGAGGACCAGCAGTAGCTTGTAGTGCTGGCGTCCTTGGTGTGGGAGCAATCCCTGGACGTTTTCCATTTTGGAGCTGGCATCGGGCCAAAATGATTTGGCGAGTCGGAGTGAACGTCGTGGGTTTTGAGAGAGTAGTCAGTGGCAGAGGCCCCGTGTTGGTGTGGCTGTGAATGCGTTGCCATGGGAGGGTGAGGACCAGCAGTAGCTTGTAGTGCTGGCATCCCTGGTGTGGGAGCAATCCCTGGACGTTTTCCATTTTGGAGCTGGCGTCGGGCCAAAATGAGGGGGCGAGCGGGAGCGAACGTCAGGGGTTCTGAGAGAGTAGTCAATGGCAGAGGCCCAGTGTTGGTGTGGCTGTGAATGCGTTGCCATGGGAGGGTGAGGACCAGCAGTAGCTTGTAGTGCTGGCGTCCTTGGTGTGGGAGCAATCCTTAGACGTTTTCCATTTTGGAGCTGGCATCGGGCCAAAATGATTTGGCAAGCGGGAGCGAACGTCAGTGGTTTTGAGAGAGTAGTCAGTGGCAGAGGCCCAGTGTTGGTGTGGCTGTGAATGCGTTGCCATGGGAGGGTGAGGACCAGCAGTAGCTTGTAGTGCTGGCGTCCTTGGTGTGGGAGCAATCCTTAGACGTTTTCCATTTTGGAGCTGGCGTCGGGCCAAAATGAGGGGGCGAGCGGGAGCGAACGTCAGGGGTTCTGAGAGAGTAGTCAATGGCAGAGGCCAAGTGTGGGTGTGGCTGTGAATGCATTGCCATGGGAGGGTGAGGACCAGCAGTAGCTTGTAGTGCTGGCGTCCTTGGTGTGGGAGCAATCTCTGGACGTTTTCCATTTTGGAGCTGGTGTCGGGCCAAAATGAGGGGGCGAGCGGGAGCGAACGTCGGGGGTTTTGAGAGAGTAGTCAATGGCAGAGGCCCAGTGTTGGTGTGGCTGTGAATGCGTTGCCATGGGAGGGTGAGGACCAGCAGTAGCTTGTAGTGCTGGCGTCCCTGGTGTGGGAGCAATCCTTAGACGTTTTCCATTTTGGAGCTGGCATCGGGCCAAAATGATTTGGCGAGCGGGAGCGAACATCGTGGGTTTTGAGAGAGTAGTCAATGGCAGAGGCCCAGTGTTGGTGTGGCTGTGAATGCGTTGCCATGGGAGGGTGAGGACCAGCAGTAGCTTGTAGTGCTGGCGTCCTTGGTGTGGGAGCAATCCCTGGACGTTTTCCATTTTGGAGCTGGCGTCGGGCCAAAATGAGGGGGCGAGCGGGAGCGAATGTCGGGGGTTTTGAGAGAGTAGTCAGTGGCAGAGGCCAAGTGTGGGTGTGGCTGTGAATGCGTTGCCATGGGAGGGTGAGGACCAGCAGTAGCTTGTAGTGCTGGCGTCCTTGGTGTGGGAGCAATCCCCGGACGTTTTCCATTTTGGAGCTGGCGTCGGGCCAAAATGATTTGGCGAGTCGGAGTGAACGTCGGGGGTTTTGAGAGAGTAGTCAGTGGCAGAGGCCCCGTGTTGGTGTGGCGGTGAATGCGTTGCCATGGGAGGGTGAGGACCAGCAGTAGCTTGTAGTGCTGGCATCCTTGGCTTGGGAGCAATCCCTGGACGTTTTCCATTTTGGAGCTGGCGTCGGGCCAAAATGATTTGGCGAGCGGGAGCGAACGTCGGGGCTTTTGAGAGAGTAGTCAATGGCAGAGGCCCAGTGTTGGTGTGGCTGTGAATGCGTTGCCATGGGAGGGTGAGGACCAGCAGTAGCTTGTAGTGCTGGCGTCCTTGGTGTGGGAGCAATCCTTAGACGTTTTCCATTTTGGAGCTGGCGTCGGGCCAAAATGATTTGGCGAGCGGGAGCGAACGTCGGGGGTTCTGAGAGAGTAGTCAATGGCAGAGGCCCCGTGTTGGTGTGGCGGTGAATGCGTTGCCATGGGAGGGTGAGGAGCAGCAGTAGCTTGTAGTGCTGGCGTCCTTGGTGTGGGAGCAATCCCTGGACGTTTTCCATTTTGGAGCTGGCGTCGGGCCAAAATGAGGGGGCGAGCGGGAGCGAACGTCGGGGGTTTTGAGAGAGTAGTCAATGGCAGAGGCCCAGTGTTGGTGTGGCTGTGAATGCGTTGCCATGGGAGGGTGAGGACCAGCAGTAGCTTGTAGTGCTGGCGTCCTTGGTGTGGGAGCAATCCTTAGACGTTTTCCATTTTGGAGCTGGCGTCGGGCCAAAATGATTTGGCGAGCGGGAGCGAACGTCGGGGGTTTTGAGAGAGTAGTCAATGGCAGAGGCCAAGTGTGGGTGTGGCTGTGAATGCGTTGCCATGGGAGGGTGAGGACCAGCAGTAGCTTGTAGTGCTGGCGTCCCTGGTGTGGGAGCAATCTCTGGACGTTTTCCATTTTGGAGCTGGCGTCGGGCCAAAATGATTTGGCAAGCGGGAGCGAACATCGTGGGTTTTGAGAGAGTAGTCAGTGGCAGAGGCCCAGTGTTGGTGTGGCTGTGAATGCGTTGCCATGGGAGGGTGAGGACCAGCAGTAGCTTGTAGTGCTGGCGTCCTTGGTGTGGGAGCAATCCTTAGACGTTTTCCATTTTGGAGCTGGCGTCGGGCCAAAATGATTTGGCGAGCGTGAGCGAACGTCGGGGGTTCTGAGAGAGTAGTCAGTGGCAGAGGCCCAGTGTTGGTGTGGCTGTGAATGCGTTGCCATGGGAGGGTGAGGAGCAGCAGTAGCTTGTAGTGCTGGCGTCCTTGGTGTGGGAGCAATCCCTGGACGTTTTCCATTTTGGAGCTGGCGTCGGGCCAAAATGATTTGGCGAGCGGGAGCGAACGTCGGGGGTTCTGAGAGAGTAGTCAATGGCAGAGGCCCCGTGTTGGTGTGGCGGTGAATGCGTTGCCATGGGAGGGTGAGGACCAGCAGTAGCTTGTAGTGCTGGCGTCCTTGGTGTGGGAGCAATCTCTGGACGTTTTCCATTTTGGAGCTGGCGTCGGGCCAAAATGAGGGGGCGAGCGGGAGCGAACGTCGTGGGTTTTGAGAGAGTAGTCAATGGCAGAGGCCCAGTGTTGGTGTGGCTGTGAATGCGTTGCCATGGGAGGGTGAGGACCAGCAGTAGCTTGTAGTGCTGGCGTCCTTGGTGTGGGAGCAATCCTTAGACGTTTTCCATTTTGGAGCTGGCGTCGGGCCAAAATGATTTGGCGAGCGGGAGCGAACGTCGGGGGTTTTGAGAGAGTAGTCAAT
The DNA here is from genome assembly GCA_031468815.1 of Morus bassanus. Taxonomy (NCBI): domain Eukaryota; kingdom Metazoa; phylum Chordata; class Aves; order Suliformes; family Sulidae; genus Morus; species Morus bassanus. The sequence goes on from CM062575.1 coordinate 327,305, forward strand.
GGCAGAGGCCCAGTGTTGGTGTGGCTGTGAATGCGTTGCCATGGGAGGGTGAGGACCAGCAGTAGCTTGTAGTGCTGGCGTCCTTGGTGTGGGAGCAATCCCCGGACGTTTTCCATTTTGGAGCTGGCGTCGGGCCAAAATGAGGGGGCGAGCGGGAGCGAACGTCGGGGGTTTTGAGAGAGTAGTCAATGGCAGAGGCCAAGTGTTGGTGTGGCTGTGAATGCGTTGCCATGGGAGGGTGAGGAGCAGCAGTAGCTTGTAGTGCTGGCGTCCTTGGTGTGGGAGCAATCCCTGGACGTTTTCCATTTTGGAGCTGGCGTCGGGCCAAAATGAGTTGGCGAGCGGGAGCGAACGTCGTGGGTTTTGAGAGAGTAGTCAGTGGCAGAGGCCCAGTGTTGGTGTGGCTGTGAATGCGTTGCCATGGGAGGGTGAGGACCAGCAGTAGCTTGTAGTGCTGGCGTCCTTGGTGTGGGAGCAATCCCTGGACGTTTTCCATTTTGGAGCTGGCGTCGGGCCAAAATGAGGGGGCGAGCGGGAGCGAACGTCGGGGGTTTTGAGAGAGTAGTCAGTGGCAGAGGCCCAGTGTTGGTGTGGCTGTGAATGCGTTGCCATGGGAGGGTGAGGAGCAGCAGTAGCTTGTAGTGCTGGCGTCCTTGGTGTGGGAGCAATCCCTGGACGTTTTCCATTTTGGAGCTGGCGTCGGGCCAAAATGAGTTGGCGAGCGGGAGCGAACGTCGGGGGTTTTGAGAGTGTAGTCAGTGGCAGAGGCCCCGTGTTGGTGTGGCTGTGAATGCGTTGCCGTGGGAGGGTGAGGACCAGCAGTAGCTTGTAGTGCTGGCGTCCTTGGCTTGGGAGCAATCCCTGGGCTTTTTCCATTTTGGAGCTGGCGTCGGGCCAAAATGAGTTGGCGAGCGGGAGCGAACGTCGGGGGTTTTGAGAGAGTAGTCAATGGCAGAGGCCCAGTGTTGGTGTGGCTGTGAATGCGTTGCCATGGGAGGGTGAGGACCAGCAGTAGCTTGTAGTGCTGGCGTCCCTGGTGTGGGAGCAATCCTTAGACGTTTTCCATTTTGGAGCTGGCGTCGGGCCAAAATGATTTGGCGAGCGGGAGCGAACGTCAGGGGTTCTGAGAGAGTAGTCAATGGCAGAGGCCCAGTGTTGGTGTGGCTGTGAATGCATTGCCATGGGAGGGTGAGGACCAGCAGTAGCTTGTAGTGCTGGCGTCCTTGGTGTGGGAGCAATCCCTGGACGTTTTCCATTTTGGAGCTGGCGTCGGGCCAAAATGAGGGGGCGAGCGGGAGCGAACGTCGGGGGTTTTGAGAGAGTAGTCAATGGCAGAGGCCAAGTGTGGGTGTGGCTGTGAATGCGTTGCCATGGGAGGGTGAGGACCAGCAGTAGCTTGTAGTGCTGGCGTCCTTGGTGTGGGAGCAATCCCCGGACGTTTTCCATTTTGGAGCTGGCGTCGGGCCAAAATGAGGGGGCGAGCGGGAGCGAACGTCAGGGGTTTTGAGAGAGTAGTCAATGGCAGAGGCCCAGTGTTGGTGTGGCGGTGAATGCGTTGCCATGGGAGGGTGAGGACCAGCAGTAGCTTGTAGTGCTGGCGTCCTTGGTGTGGGAGCAATCCCTGGACGTTTTCCATTTTGGAGCTGGCGTCGGGCCAAAATGAGGGGGCGAGTGGGAGAGAACGTCGTGGGTTTTGAGAGAGTAGTCAGTGGCAGAGGCCCCGTGTTGGTGTGGCTGTGAATGCGTTGCCATGGGAGGGTGAGGACCAGCAGTAGCTTGTAGTGCTGGCGTCCTTGGTGTGGGAGCAATCCCTGGACGTTTTCCATTTTGGAGCTGGCGTCGGGCCAAAATGATTTGGCGAGCGGGAGCGAACGTCGGGGGTTCTGAGAGAGTAGTCAATGGCAGAGGCCCAGTGTTGGTGTGGCTGTGAATGCATTGCCATGGGAGGGTGAGGACCAGCAGTAGCTTGTAGTGCTGGCGTCCTTGGTGTGGGAGCAATCCCTGGACGTTTTCCATTTTGGAGCTGGCGTCGGGCCAAAATGAGGGGGCGAGCGGGAGCGAACGTCGGGGGTTTTGAGAGAGTTGTCAATGGCAGAGGCCCCGTGTTGGTGTGGCTGTGAACGCGTTGCCATGGGAGGGTGAGGAGCAGCAGTAGCTTGTAGTGCTGGCGTCCTTGGCTTGGGAGCAATCCCTGGGCTTTTTCCATTTTGGAGCTGGCGTCGGGCCAAAATGAGGGGGCGAGCGGGAGCGAATGTCGTGGGTTTTGAGAGAGTAGTCAATGGCAGAGGCCCAGTGTTGGTGTGGCTGTGAATGCGTTGCCATGGGAGGGTGAGGACCAGCAGTAGCTTGTAGTGCTGGCGTCCTTGGTGTGGGAGCAATCCCTGGACGTTTTCCATTTTGGAGCTGGCGTCGGGCCAAAATGAGGGGGCGAGCGGGAGCGAACGTCAGGGGTTCTGAGAGAGTAGTCAATGGCAGAGGCCAAGTGTGGGTGTGGCTGTGAATGCATTGCCATGGGAGGGTGAGGACCAGCAGTAGCTTGTAGTGCTGGCGTCCTTGGTGTGGGAGCAATCCCTGGACGTTTTCCATTTTGGAGCTGGCGTCGGGCCAAAATGAGGGGGCGAGCGGGAGAGAACGTCGTGGGTTTTGAGAGAGTAGTCAATGGCAGAGGCCCAGTGTTGGTGTGGCTGTGAATGCGTTGCCATGGGAGGGTGAGGACCAGCAGTAGCTTGTAGTGCTGGCGTCCTTGGTGTGGGAGCAATCTCTGGACGTTTTCCATTTTGGAGCTGGCGTTGGGCCAAAATGAGGGGGCGAGCGGGAGCGAACGTCGGGGGTTTTGAGAGAGTAGTCAATGGCAGAGGCCCAGTGTTAGTGTGGCTGTGAATGCATTGCCATGGGAGGGTGAGGAGCAGCAGTAGCTTGTAGTGCTGGCGTCCTTGGTGTGGGAGCAATCCCTGGACGTTTTCCATTTTGGAGCTGGCGTCGGGCCAAAATGAGGGGGCGAGCGGGAGCGAACGTCGTGGGTTCTGAGAGAGTAGTCAGTGGCAGAGGCCCAGTGTTGGTGTGGCTGTGAATGCGTTGCCATGGGAGGGTGAGGACCAGCAGTAGCTTGTAGTGCTGGCGTCCTTGGTGTGGGAGCAATCCCTGGACATTTTCCATTTTGGAGCTGGCGTCGGGCCAAAATGAGGGGGCGAGCGGGAGCGAACGTCAGGGGTTCTGAGAGAGTAGTCAATGGCAGAGGCCAAGTGTGGGTGTGGCTGTGAATGCATTGCCATGGGAGGGTGAGGACCAGCAGTAGCTTGTAGTGCTGGCGTCCTTGGTGTGGGAGCAATCCCTGGACGTTTTCCATTTTGGAGCTGGCGTCGGGCCAAAATGAGGGGGCGAGCGGGAGCGAACGTCGGGGGTTTTGAGAGAGTAGTCAATGGCAGAGGCCCAGTGTTGGTGTGGCTGTGAATGCGTTGCCATGGGAGGGTGAGGACCAGCAGTAGCTTGTAGTGCTGGCGTCCTTGGTGTGGGAGCAATCCCTGGACGTTTTCCATTTTGGAGCTGGCGTCGGGCCAAAATGAGGGGGCGAGCGGGAGAGAACGTCGTGGGTTTTGAGAGAGTAGTCAGTGGCAGAGGCCCAGTGTTGGTGTGGCTGTGAATGCATTGCCATGGGAGGGTGAGGACCAGCAGTAGCTTGTAGTGCTGGCGTCCTTGGTGTGGGAGCAATCCCTGGACATTTTCCATTTTGGAGCTGGCGTCGGGCCAAAATGAGGGGGCGAGCGGGAGCGAACGTCGGGGGTTTTGAGAGAGTAGTCAATGGCAGAGGCCCAGTGTTAGTGTGGCTGTGAATGCATTGCCATGGGAGGGTGAGGAGCAGCAGTAGCTTGTAGTGCTGGCGTCCTTGGTGTGGGAGCAATCCCTGGACGTTTTCCATTTTGGAGCTGGCGTCGGGCCAAAATGAGGGGGCGAGCGGGAGCGAACGTCGTGGGTTCTGAGAGAGTAGTCAGTGGCAGAGGCCCAGTGTTGGTGTGGCTGTGAATGCGTTGCCATGGGAGGGTGAGGACCAGCAGTAGCTTGTAGTGCTGGCGTCCTTGGTGTGGGAGCAATCCCTGGACATTTTCCATTTTGGAGCTGGCGTCGGGCCAAAATGAGGGGGCGAGCGGGAGCGAACGTCAGGGGTTCTGAGAGAGTAGTCAATGGCAGAGGCCAAGTGTGGGTGTGGCTGTGAATGCATTGCCATGGGAGGGTGAGGACCAGCAGTAGCTTGTAGTGCTGGCGTCCTTGGTGTGGGAGCAATCCCTGGACGTTTTCCATTTTGGAGCTGGCGTCGGGCCAAAATGAGGGGGCGAGCGGGAGCGAACGTCGGGGGTTTTGAGAGAGTAGTCAATGGCAGAGGCCCAGTGTTGGTGTGGCTGTGAATGCGTTGCCATGGGAGGGTGAGGACCAGCAGTAGCTTGTAGTGCTGGCGTCCTTGGTGTGGGAGCAATCCCTGGACGTTTTCCATTTTGGAGCTGGCGTCGGGCCAAAATGAGGGGGCGAGCGGGAGAGAACGTCGTGGGTTTTGAGAGAGTAGTCAGTGGCAGAGGCCCAGTGTTGGTGTGGCTGTGAATGCGTTGCCATGGGAGGGTGAGGACCAGCAGTAGCTTGTAGTGCTGGCGTCCTTGGTGTGGGAGCAATCCCTGGACATTTTCCATTTTGGAGCTGGCGTCGGGCCAAAATGAGGGGGCGAGCGGGAGCGAACGTCGTGGGTTTTGAGAGAGTAGTCAATGGCAGAGGCCCAGTGTTGGTGTGGCTGTGAATGCGTTGCCATGGGAGGGTGAGGACCAGCAGTAGCTTGTAGTGCTGGCGTCCTTGGTGTGGGAGCAATCCTTAGACGTTTTCCATTTTGGAGCTGGCGTCGGGCCAAAATGATTTGGCGAGCGGGAGCGAACGTCGGGGGTTTTGAGAGAGTAGTCAATGGCAGAGGCCCAGTGTTGGTGTGGCTGTGAATGCGTTGCCATGGGAGGGTGAGGACCAGCAGTAGCTTGTAGTGCTGGCGTCCTTGGTGTGGGAGCAATCCCCGGACGTTTTCCATTTTGGAGCTGGCGTCGGGCCAAAATGAGGGGGCGAGCGGGAGCGAACGTCGGGGGTTTTGAGAGAGTAGTCAATGGCAGAGGCCAAGTGTTGGTGTGGCTGTGAATGCGTTGCCATGGGAGGGTGAGGACCAGCAGTAGCTTGTAGTGCTGGCGTCCTTGGTGTGGGAGCAATCCCTGGACGTTTTCCATTTTGGAGCTGGCGTCGGGCCAAAATGAGTTGGCGAGCGGGAGCGAACGTCGTGGGTTTTGAGAGAGTAGTCAGTGGCAGAGGCCCAGTGTTGGTGTGGCTGTGAATGCGTTGCCATGGGAGGGTGAGGACCAGCAGTAGCTTGTAGTGCTGGCGTCCTTGGTGTGGGAGCAATCCCTGGACGTTTTCCATTTTGGAGCTGGCGTCGGGCCAAAATGAGGGGGCGAGCGGGAGCGAACGTCGGGGGTTTTGAGAGAGTAGTCAGTGGCAGAGGCCCAGTGTTGGTGTGGCTGTGAATGCGTTGCCATGGGAGGGTGAGGAGCAGCAGTAGCTTGTAGTGCTGGCGTCCTTGGTGTGGGAGCAATCCCTGGACGTTTTCCATTTTGGAGCTGGCGTCGGGCCAAAATGATTTGGCGAGCGGGAGCGAACGTCGGGGGTTCTGAGAGAGTAGTCAATGGCAGAGGCCCAGTGTTGGTGTGGCTGTGAATGCATTGCCATGGGAGGGTGAGGACCAGCAGTAGCTTGTAGTGCTGGCGTCCTTGGTGTGGGAGCAATCCCTGGACGTTTTCCATTTTGGAGCTGGCGTCGGGCCAAAATGAGGGGGCGAGCGGGAGCGAACGTCGGGGGTTTTGAGAGAGTAGTCAGTGGCAGAGGCCCAGTGTTGGTGTGGCTGTGAATGCGTTGCCATGGGAGGGTGAGGAGCAGCAGTAGCTTGTAGTGCTGGCGTCCTTGGTGTGGGAGCAATCCCTGGACGTTTTCCATTTTGGAGCTGGCGTCGGGCCAAAATGATTTGGCGAGCGGGAGCGAACGTCGGGGGTTCTGAGAGAGTAGTCAATGGCAGAGGCCCAGTGTTGGTGTGGCTGTGAATGCATTGCCATGGGAGGGTGAGGACCAGCAGTAGCTTGTAGTGCTGGCGTCCTTGGTGTGGGAGCAATCCCTGGACGTTTTCCATTTTGGAGCTGGCGTCGGGCCAAAATGAGGGGGCGAGCGGGAGCGAACGTCGGGGGTTTTGAGAGAGTTGTCAATGGCAGAGGCCCCGTGTTGGTGTGGCTGTGAACGCGTTGCCATGGGAGGGTGAGGAGCAGCAGTAGCTTGTAGTGCTGGCGTCCTTGGCTTGGGAGCAATCCCTGGGCTTTTTCCATTTTGGAGCTGGCGTCGGGCCAAAATGAGGGGGCGAGCGGGAGCGAATGTCGTGGGTTTTGAGAGAGTAGTCAATGGCAGAGGCCCAGTGTTGGTGTGGCTGTGAATGCGTTGCCATGGGAGGGTGAGGACCAGCAGTAGCTTGTAGTGCTGGCGTCCTTGGTGTGGGAGCAATCCCTGGACGTTTTCCATTTTGGAGCTGGCGTCGGGCCAAAATGAGGGGGCGAGCGGGAGCGAACGTCAGGGGTTCTGAGAGAGTAGTCAATGGCAGAGGCCAAGTGTGGGTGTGGCTGTGAATGCATTGCCATGGGAGGGTGAGGACCAGCAGTAGCTTGTAGTGCTGGCGTCCTTGGTGTGGGAGCAATCCCTGGACGTTTTCCATTTTGGAGCTGGCGTCGGGCCAAAATGAGGGGGCGAGCGGGAGAGAACGTCGTGGGTTTTGAGAGAGTAGTCAATGGCAGAGGCCCAGTGTTGGTGTGGCTGTGAATGCGTTGCCATGGGAGGGTGAGGACCAGCAGTAGCTTGTAGTGCTGGCGTCCTTGGTGTGGGAGCAATCTCTGGACGTTTTCCATTTTGGAGCTGGCGTTGGGCCAAAATGAGGGGGCGAGCGGGAGCGAACGTCGGGGGTTTTGAGAGAGTAGTCAATGGCAGAGGCCCCGTGTTGGTGTGGCGGTGAATGCGTTGCCATGGGAGGGTGAGGACCAGCAGTAGCTTGTAGTGCTGGCGTCCTTGGTGTGGGAGCAATCTCTGGACGTTTTCCATTTTGGAGCTGGCGTTGGGCCAAAATGAGGGGGCGAGCGGGAGCGAACGTCGGGGGTTTTGAGAGAGTAGTCAATGGCAGAGGCCCAGTGTTAGTGTGGCTGTGAATGCATTGCCATGGGAGGGTGAGGAGCAGCAGTAGCTTGTAGTGCTGGCGTCCTTGGTGTGGGAGCAATCCCTGGACGTTTTCCATTTTGGAGCTGGCGTCGGGCCAAAATGAGGGGGCGAGCGGGAGCGAACGTCGTGGGTTCTGAGAGAGTAGTCAGTGGCAGAGGCCCAGTGTTGGTGTGGCTGTGAATGCGTTGCCATGGGAGGGTGAGGACCAGCAGTAGCTTGTAGTGCTGGCGTCCTTGGTGTGGGAGCAATCCCTGGACATTTTCCATTTTGGAGCTGGCGTCGGGCCAAAATGAGGGGGCGAGCGGGAGCGAACGTCGTGGGTTTTGAGAGAGTAGTCAATGGCAGAGGCCCAGTGTTGGTGTGGCTGTGAATGCGTTGCCATGGGAGGGTGAGGACCAGCAGTAGCTTGTAGTGCTGGCGTCCTTGGTGTGGGAGCAATCCTTAGACGTTTTCCATTTTGGAGCTGGCGTCGGGCCAAAATGATTTGGCGAGCGGGAGCGAACGTCGGGGGTTTTGAGAGAGTAGTCAATGGCAGAGGCCCAGTGTTGGTGTGGCTGTGAATGCGTTGCCATGGGAGGGTGAGGACCAGCAGTAGCTTGTAGTGCTGGCGTCCTTGGTGTGGGAGCAATCCCTGGACATTTTCCATTTTGGAGCTGGCGTCGGGCCAAAATGAGGGGGCGAGCGGGAGCGAACGTCAGGGGTTCTGAGAGAGTAGTCAATGGCAGAGGCCAAGTGTGGGTGTGGCTGTGAATGCATTGCCATGGGAGGGTGAGGACCAGCAGTAGCTTGTAGTGCTGGCGTCCTTGGTGTGGGAGCAATCCCTGGACGTTTTCCATTTTGGAGCTGGCGTCGGGCCAAAATGAGGGGGCGAGCGGGAGCGAACGTCGGGGGTTTTGAGAGAGTAGTCAATGGCAGAGGCCCAGTGTTGGTGTGGCTGTGAATGCGTTGCCATGGGAGGGTGAGGACCAGCAGTAGCTTGTAGTGCTGGCGTCCTTGGTGTGGGAGCAATCCCTGGACGTTTTCCATTTTGGAGCTGGCGTCGGGCCAAAATGAGGGGGCGAGCGGGAGAGAACGTCGTGGGTTTTGAGAGAGTAGTCAGTGGCAGAGGCCCAGTGTTGGTGTGGCTGTGAATGCATTGCCATGGGAGGGTGAGGACCAGCAGTAGCTTGTAGTGCTGGCGTCCCTGGTGTGGGAGCAATCCCTGGACGTTTTCAGTTTTGGAGATGGCGTCGGGCCAAAATGATTTGGCGAGCGGGAGTGAACGTCACGGGTTCTGAGAGAGTAGTCAATGGCAGAGGCCCAGTGTTGGTGTGGCTGTGAATGCGTTGCCATGGGAGGGTGAGGAGCAGCAGTAGCTTGTAGTGCTGGCGTCCTTGGTGTGGGAGCAATCCCTGGACGTTTTCCATTTTGGAGCTGGCGTCGGGCCAAAATGAGGGGGCGAGCGGGAGCGAACGTCACGGGTTCTGAGAGAGTAGTGAATGGCAGAGGCCCAGTGTTGGTGTGGCTGTGAATGCGTTGCCATGGGAGGGTGAGGACCAGCAGTAGCTTGTAGTGCTGGCGTCCTTGGTGTGGGAGCAATCCCTGGACGTTTTCCATTTTGGAGCTGGCGTCGGGCCAAAATGATTTGGCGAGCGGGAGCGAACGTCAAGGGTTCTGAGAGAGTAGTCAATGGCAGAGGCCAAGTGTTGGTGTGGCTGTGAATGCGTTGCCATGGGAGGGTGAGGACCAGCAGTAGCTTGTAGTGCTGGCGTCCTTGGTGTGGGAGCAATCCTTGGACGTTTTCAGTTTTGGAGCTGGCGTTTGGCCAAAATGATTTGGCGAGCGGGAGCGAACGTCGGGGGTTTTGAGAGAGTAGTCAATGGCAGAGCCCCCGTGTTGGTGTGGCTGTGAATGCATTGCCATGGGAGGGTGAGGACCAGCAGTAGCTTGTAGTGCTGGCGTCCCTGGTGTGGGAGCAATCCCTGGACGTTTTCAGTTTTGGAGCTGGCGTCGGGCCAAAATGATGGGGCGAGCGGGAGCGAACGTCGGGGGTTCTGAGAGAGTAGTCAATGGCAGAGGCCCAGTGTTGGTGTGGCTGTGAATGCGTTGCCATGGGAGGGTGAGGACCAGCAGTAGCTTGTAGTGCTGGCGTCCTGGTGTGGGAGCAATCCTTAGACGTTTTCCATTTTGGAGCTGGCGTCGGGCCAAAATGAGGGGGCGAGCGGGAGCGAACGTCAGGGGTTCTGAGAGAGTAGTCAATGGCAGAGGCCAAGTGTGGGTGTGGCTGTGAATGCATTGCCATGGGAGGGTGAGGACCAGCAGTAGCTTGTAGTGCTGGCGTCCTTGGTGTGGGAGCAATCCCTGGACGTTTTCCATTTTGGAGCTGGCGTCGGGCCAAAATGAGGGGGCGAGCGGGAGAGAACGTCGTGGGTTTTGAGAGAGTAGTCAGTGGCAGAGGCCCCGTGTTGGTGTGGCTGTGAATGCGTTGCCATGGGAGGGTGAGGACCAGCAGTAGCTTGTAGTGCTGGCGTCCTTGGTGTGGGAGCAATCCTTAGACGTTTTCAATTTTGGAGCTGGCATCGGGCCAAAATGAGGGGGCGAGCGGGAGCGAACGTCGTGGGTTTTGAGAGAGTAGTCAATGGCAGAGGCCCAGTGTTGGTGTGGCTGTGAATGCATTGCCATGGGAGGGTGAGGACCAGCAGTAGCTTGTAGTGCTGGCGTCCCTGGTGTGGGAGCAATCCCTGGACGTTTTCAGTTTTGGAGCTGGCGTCGGGCCAAAATGAGGGGGCGAGCGGGAGCGAACGTCACGGGTTCTGAGAGAGTAGTCAATGGCAGAGGCCCAGTGTTGGTGTGGCTGTGAATGCGTTGCCATGGGAGGGTGAGGACCAGCAGTAGCTTGTAGTGCTGGCGTCCTTGGTGTGGGAGCAATCCCTGGACGTTTTCCATTTTGGAGCTGGCGTCGGGCCAAAATGAGGGGGCGAGCGGGAGCGAACGTCACGGGTTCTGAGAGAGTAGTCAATGGCAGAGGCCCAGTGTTGGTGTGGCTGTGAATGCATTGCCATAGGAGGGTGAGGACCAGCAGTAGCTTGTAGTGCTGGCGTCCTTGGTGTGGGAGCAATCCCTGGACGTTTTCCATTTTGGAGCTGGCGTCGGGCCAAAATGAGGGGGCGAGCGGGAGTGAACGTCGGGGGTTCTGAGAGTGTAGTCAATGGCAGAGGCCAAGTGTTGGTGTGGCTGTGAATGCATTGCCATGGGAGGGTGAGGACCAGCAGTAGCTTGTAGTGCTGGCGTCCCTGGTGTGGGAGCAATCCCTGGACGTTTTCAGTTTTGGAGCTGGCGTCGGGCCAAAATGATGGGGCGAGCGGGAGCGAACGTCGGGGGTTCTGAGAGAGTAGTCAATGGCAGAGGCCCAGTGTTGGTGTGGCTGTGAATGCGTTGCCATGGGAGGGTGAGGACCAGCAGTAGCTTGTAGTGCTGGCGTCCTGGTGTGGGAGCAATCCTTAGACGTTTTCCATTTTGGAGCTGGCGTCGGGCCAAAATGAGGGGGCGAGCGGGAGCGAACGTCAGGGGTTCTGAGAGAGTAGTCAATGGCAGAGGCCAAGTGTGGGTGTGGCTGTGAATGCATTGCCATGGGAGGGTGAGGACCAGCAGTAGCTTGTAGTGCTGGCGTCCTTGGTGTGGGAGCAATCCCTGGACGTTTTCCATTTTGGAGCTGGCGTCGGGCCAAAATGATTTGGCGAGCGGGAGCGAACGTCGTGGGTTTTGAGAGAGTAGTCAATGGCAGAGGCCCAGTGTTGGTGTGGCTGTGAATGCGTTGCCATGGGAGGGTGAGGAGCAGCAGTAGCTTGTAGTGCTGGCGTCCTTGGCTTGGGAGCAATCCCTGGACGTTTTCCATTTTGGAGCTGGCGTCGGGCCAAAATGAGGGGGCGAGCAGGAGCGAACGTCGTGGGTTTTGAGAGAGTAGTCAGTGGCAGAGGCCCCGTGTTGGTGTGGCTGTGAATGCGTTGCCATGGGAGGGTGAGGACCAGCAGTAGCTTGTAGTGCTGGCGTCCTTGGTGTGGGAGCAATCCCTGGACGTTTTCCATTTTGGAGCTGGCGTCGGGCCAAAATGAGGGGGCGAGCGGGAGCGAACGTCACGGGTTCTGAGAGAGTAGTCAATGGCAGAGGCCCAGTGTTGGTGTGGCTGTGAATGCGTTGCCATGGGAGGGTGAGGACCAGCAGTAGCTTGTAGTGCTGGCGTCCTTGGTGTGGGAGCAATCCCTGGACGTTTTCCATTTTGGATCTGGCATCGGGCCAAAATGATTTGGCGAGCGGGAGCGAACGTCGGGGGTTCTGAGAGAGTAGTCAATGGCAGAGGCCCAGTGTTGGTGTGGCTGTGAATGCGTTGCCATGGGAGGGTGAGGACCAGCAGTAGCTTGTAGTGCTGGCGTCCTTGGTGTGGGAGCAATCCCTGGACGTTTTCCATTTTGGAACAGGTGTCAGGCCAAAATGAGGGGGCGAGCGGGAGCGAACGTCGGGGGTTTTGAGAGAGTAGTCAATGGCAGAGGCCCAGTGTTGGTGTGGCTGTGAATGCGTTGCCATGGGAGGGTGAGGACCAGCAGTAGCTTGTAGTGCTGGCGTCCTTGGTGTGGGAGCAATCCCTGGACATTTTCCATTTTGGAGCTGGCGTCAGGCCAAAATGAGGGGGCGAGCGGGAGCGAACGTCATGGGTTTTGAGAGAGTAGTCAATGGCAGAGGCCCAGTGTTGGTGTGGCTGTGAATGCGTTGCCATGGGAGGGTGAGGACCAGCAGTAGCTTGTAGTGCTGGCGTCCTTGGTGTGGGAGCAATCCCTGGACGTTTTCCATTTTGGAGCTGGCGTCGGGCCAAAATGAGGGGGCGAGCGGGAGCGAACGTCGTGGGTTTTGAGAGAGTAGTCAATGGCAGAGGCCCAGTGTTGGTGTGGCTGTGAATGCGTTGCCATGGGAGGGTGAGGACCAGCAGTAGCTTGTAGTGCTGGCGTCCTTGGTGTGGGAGCAATCCCTGGACGTTTTCCATTTTGGAGCTGGCGTCGGGCCAAAATGATTTGGCGAGCAGGAGAGAACGTCGTGGGTTTTGAGAGAGTAGTCAGTGGCAGAGGCCCCGTGTTGGTGTGGCTGTGAATGCGTTGCCATGGGAGGGTGAGGACCAGCAGTAGCTTGTAGTGCTGGCGTCCTTGGTGTGGGAGCAATCCCTGGACGTTTTCCATTTTGGAGCTGGCGTCGGGCCAAAATGATTTGGCGAGCGGGAGCGAACGTCGGTGGTTTTGAGAGAGTAGTCAGTGGCAGAGGCCCAGTGTTGGTGTGGCTGTGAATGCGTTGCCATGGGAGGGTGAGGAGCAGCAGTAGCTTGTAGTGCTGGCGTCCTTGGTGTGGGAGCAATCCCTGGACGTTTTCCATTTTGGAGCTGGCGTCGGGCCAAAATGAGGGGGCGAGCGGGAGCGAACGTCGGGGGTTTTGAGAGAGTAGTCAATGGCAGAGGCCCAGTGTTGGTGTGGCTGTGAATGCGTTGCCATGGGAGGGTGAGGACCAGCAGTAGCTTGTAGTGCTGGCGTCCTTGGCTTGGGAGCAATCCCTGGACGTTTTCCATTCTGGAGCTGGCGTCGGGCCAAAATGAGGGGGCGAGCGGGAGCGAACGTCGTGGGTTCTGAGAGAGTAGTCAGTGGCAGAGGCCCAGTGTTGGTGTGGCTGTGAATGCGTTGCCATGGGAGGGTGAGGACCAGCAGTAGCTTGTAGTGCTGGCGTCCCTGGTGTGGGAGCAATCCTTAGACGTTTTCCATTTTGGAGCTGGCGTCGGGCCAAAATGAGGGGGCGAGCGGGAGCGAACGTCAGGGGTTCTGAGAGAGTAGTCAATGGCAGAGGCCAAGTGTGGGTGTGGATGTGAATGCATTGCCATGGGAGGGTGAGGACCAGCAGTAGCTTGTAGTGCTGGCGTCCTTGGTGTGGGAGCAATCCCTGGACGTTTTCCATTTTGGAGCTGGCGTCGGGCCAAAATGAGGGGGCGAGCGGGAGCGAACGTCGGGGGTTTTGAGAGAGTAGTCAATGGCAGAGGCCCAGTGTTGGTGTGGCTGTGAATGCGTTGCCATGGGAGGGTGAGGACCAGCAGTAGCTTGTAGTGCTGGCGTCCTTGGTGTGGGAGCAATCCCTGGACGTTTTCCATTTTGGAGCTGGCGTCGGGCCAAAATGAGGGGGCGAGCGGGAGCGAACGTCGGGGCTTTTGAGAGAGTAGTCAGTGGCAGAGGCCCAGTGTTGGTGTGGCTGTGAATGCGTTGCCATGGGAGGGTGAGGACCAGCAGTAGCTTGTAGTGCTGGCGTCCTTGGTGTGGGAGCAATCCTTAGACGTTTTCAATTTTGGAGCTGGCATCGGGCCAAAATGAGGGGGCAAGCGGGAGCGAACGTCGGGGGTTTTGAGAGAGTAGTCAATGGCAGAGGCCCCGTGTTGGTGTGGCTGTGAATGCATTGCCATGGGAGGGTGAGGACCAGCAGTAGCTTGTAGTGCTGGCGTCCCTGGTGTGGGAGCAATCCCTGGACGTTTTCAGTTTTGGAGCTGGCGTCGGGCCAAAATGAGGGGGCGAGCGGGAGCGAACGTCACGGGTTCTGAGAGAGTAGTCAATGGCAGAGGCCCAGTGTTGGTGTGGCTGTGAATGCGTTGCCATTGGAGGGTGAGGAGCAGCAGTAGCTTGTAGTGCTGGCGTCCTTGGTGTGGGAGCAATCCCTGGACGTTTTCCATTTTGGAGCTGGCGTCGGGCCAAAATGAGGGGGCGAGCGGGAGCGAACGTCACGGGTTCTGAGAGAGTAGTCAATGGCAGAGGCCCAGTGTTGGTGTGGCTGTGAATGCATTGCCATGGGAGGGTGAGGACCAGCAGTAGCTTGTAGTGCTGGCGTCCTTGGTGTGGGAGCAATCCCTGGACGTTTTCCATTTTGGAGCTGGCGTCGGGCCAAAATGATTTGGCGAGCGGGAGCGAACGTCGGGGGTTCTGAGAGTGTAGTCAATGGCAGAGGCCAAGTGTTGGTGTGGCTGTGAATGCGTTGCCATGGGAGGGTGAGGACCAGCAGTAGCTTGTAGTGCTGGCGTCCTTGGTGTGGGAGCAATCCCCGGACTTTTTCAGTTTTGGAGCTGGCGTTTGGCCAAAATGATTTGGCGAGCGGGAGCGAACGTCGTGGGTTTTGAGAGAGTAGTCAATGGCAGAGGCCCCGTGTTGGTGTGGCTGTGAATGCATTGCCATGGGAGGGTGAGGACCAGCAGTAGCTTGTAGTGCTGGCGTCCTTGGTGTGGGAGCAATCCCTGGACGTTTTCCATTTTGGAGCTGGCGTCGGGCCAAAATGAGTTGGCGAGCGGGAGCGAACTTTGGGGGTTTTGAGAGAGTAGTCAATGGCAGAGGCCCAGTGTTGGTGTGGCTGTGAATGCGTTGCCATGGGAGGGTGAGGACCAGCAGTAGCTTGTAGTGCTGGCGTCCCTGGTGTGGGAGCAATCCCTGGACGTTTTCAGTTTTGGAGCTGGCGTCGGGCCAAAATGAGGGGGCGAGCGGGAGCGAACGTCGGGGGTTCTGAGAGAGTAGTCAATGGCAGAGGCCCAGTGTTGGTGTGGCTGTGAATGCGTTGCCATGGGAGGGTGAGGACCAGCAGTAGCTTGTAGTGCTGGCGTCCTGGTGTGGGAGCAATCCTTAGACGTTTTCCATTTTGGAGCTGGCGTCGGGCCAAAATGAGGGGGCGAGCGGGAGCGAACGTCAGGGGTTCTGAGAGAGTAGTCAATGGCAGAGGCCAAGTGTGGGTGTGGCTGTGAATGCATTGCCATGGGAGGGTGAGGACCAGCAGTAGCTTGTAGTGCTGGCGTCCTTGGTGTGGGAGCAATCCCTGGACGTTTTCCATTTTGGAGCTGGCGTCGGGCCAAAATGAGGGGGCGAGCGGGAGCGAACGTCGGGGGTTTTGAGAGAGTAGTCAATGGCAGAGGCCCAGTGTTGGTGTGGCTGTGAATGCGTTGCCATGGGAGGGTGAGGACCAGCAGTAGCTTGTAGTGCTGGCGTCCTTGGTGTGGGAGCAATCCCTGGACGTTTTCCATTTTGGAGCTGGCGTCGGGCCAAAATGAGGGGGCGAGCAGGAGCGAACGTCGTGGGTTTTGAGAGAGTAGTCAGTGGCAGAGGCCCCGTGTTGGTGTGGCTGTGAATGCGTTGCCATGGGAGGGTGAGGACCAGCAGTAGCTTGTAGTGCTGGCGTCCTTGGTGTGGGAGCAATCCCTGGACGTTTTACATTTTGCAGCTGGCGTCGGGCCAAAATGAGGGGGCGAGCGGGAGCGAACGTCGGGGGTTTTGAGAGAGTAGTCAATGGCAGAGGCCCAGTGTTGGTGTGGCTGTGAATGCTTTGCCATGGGAGGGTGAGGACCAGCAGTAGCTTGTAGTGCTGGCGTCCCTGGTGTGGGAGCAATCCCTGGACGTTTTCCATTTTGGAGCTGGCATCGGGCCAAAATAAGTTCGCGAGCGGGAGCGAACTTTGGGGGTTTTGAGAGAGTAGTCAATGGCAGAGGCCCAGTGTTGGTGTGGCTGTGAATGCGTTGCCATGGGAGGGTGAGGACCAGCAGTAGCTTGTAGTGCTGGCGTCCTTGGTGTGGGAGCAATCCCTGGACGTTTTCCATTTTGGAGCTGGCGTCGGGCCAAAATGAGGGGGCGAGCGGGAGTGAACGTCACGGGTTCTGAGAGAGTAGTCAATGGTAGAGGCCCAGTGTTGGTGTGGCTGTGAATGCGTTGCCATGGGAGGGTGAGGACCAGCAGTAGCTTGTAGTGCTGGCGTCCTTGGTGTGGGAGCAATCCCTGGACGTTTTCCATTTTGGAGCTGGCGTCGGGCCAAAATGAGGGGGCGAGCGGGAGCGAACGTCGTGGGTTTTGAGAGAGTAGTCAATGGCAGAGGCCCAGTGTTGGTGTGGCTGTGAATGCGTTGCCATGGGAGGGTGAGGACCAGCAGTAGCTTGTAGTGCTGGCGTCCTTGGTGTGGGAGCAATCCCTGGACGTTTTACATTTTGGAGCTGGCGTCGGGCCAAAATGAGGGGGCGAGCGGGAGCGAACGTCGGGGGTTTTGAGAGAGTAGTCAATGGCAGAGGCCCAGTGTTGGTGTGGCTGTGAATGCGTTGCCATGGGAGGGTGAGGACCAGCAGTAGCTTGTAGTGCTGGCGTCCTTGGTGTGGGAGCAATCCCTGGACGTTTTCCATTTTGGATCTGGCATCGGGCCAAAATGAGGGGGCGAGCGGGAGCGAACGTCGGGGGTTCTGAGAGAGTAGTCAATGGCAGAGGCCCCGTGTTGGTGTGGCTGTGAATGCGTTGCCATGGGAGGGTGAGGACCAGCAGTAGGTTGTAGTGCTGGCGTCCTTGGTGTGGGAGCAATCCCTGGACGTTTTCCATTTTGGAACAGGTGTCAGGCCAAAATGAGGGGGCGAGCGGGAGCGAATGTCAGGGGTTTTGAGAGAGTAGTCAAGGGCAGAGGCCCAGTGTTGGTGTGGCTGTGAATGCGTTGCCATGGGAGGGTGAGGACCAGAAGTGGCTTGTAGTGCTGGCGTCCTTGGTGTGGGAGCAATCCCTGGACGTTTTCCATTTTGGAGCTGGCGTCAGGCCAAAATGAGGGGGGCGAGCGGGAGCGAACGTCATGGGTTTTGAGAGAGTAGTCAATGGCAGAGGCCCAGTGTTGGTGTGGCTGTGAATGCGTTGCCATGGGAGGGTGAGGACCAGCAGTAGCTTGTAGTGCTGGCGTCCTTGGTGTGGGAGCAATCCCTGGACGTTTTCCATTTTGCAGCTGGCGTCGGGCCAAAATGAGTTGGCGAGCGGGAGCGAACGTCGTGGGTTTTGAGAGAGTAGTCAATGGCAGAGGCCCCGTGTTGGTGTGGCTGTGAATGCGTTGCCATGGGAGGGTGATGACCAGCAGTAGCTTGTAGTGCTGGCGTCCTTGGTGTGAGAGCAATCCCTGGACGTTTTCCATTTTGGAGCTGGCGTCGGGCCAAAATGATTTGGCGAGCAGGAGAGAACGTCGTGGGTTTTGAGAGAGTAGTCAGTGGCAGAGGCCCCATGTTGGTGTGGCTGTGAATGCGTTGCCATGGGAGGGTGAGGACCAGCAGTAGCTTGTAGTGCTGGCGTCCTTGGTGTGGGAGCAATCCCTGGACGTTTTCCATTTTGGAGCTGGCGTCGGGCCAAAATGAGGGGGCGAGCGGGAGCGAACGTCGTGGGTTTTGAGAGAGTAGTCAGTGGCAGAGGCCCAGTGTTGGTGTGGCTGTGAATGCGTTGCCATGGGAGGGTGAGGACCAGCAGTAGCTTGTAGTGCTGGCGTCCTTGGCTTGGGAGCAATCCCTGGACGTTTTCCATTTTGGAGCTGGCGTCGGGCCAAAATGATTTGGCGAGCGGGAGCGAACGTCGGGGGTTTTGAGAGAGTAGTCAATGGCAGAGGCCCAGTGTTGGTGTGGCTGTGAATGCGTTGCCATGGGAGGGTGAGGAGCAGCAGTAGCTTGTAGTGCTGGCGTCCTTGGTGTGGGAGCAATCCCTGGACGTTTTCAGTTTTGGAGCTGGCGTCGGGCCAAAATGAGTTGGCGAGCGGGAGCGAACGTCGTGGGTTCTGAGAGAGTAGTCAATGGCAGAGGCCCAGTGTTGGTGTGGCTGTGAATGCGTTGCCATGGGAGGGTGAGGACCAGCAGTAGCTTGTAGTGCTGGCGTCCTTGGTGTGGGAGCACTCCCTGGACGTTTTCCATTTTGGAGCTGGCGTCGGGCCAAAATGAGGGGGCGAGCGGGAGCGAACGTCACGGGTTCTGAGAGAGTAGTCAATGGCAGAGGCCCAGTGTTGGTGTGGCTGTGAATGCGTTGCCATGGGAGGGTGAGGACCAGCAGTAGCTTGTAGTGCTGGCGTCCTTGGTGTGGGAGCAATCCCTGGACCTTTTCCATTTTGGAGCTGGCGTCGGGCCAAAATGAGGGGGCGAGCGTGAGCGAACGTCGGGGCTTTTGAGAGAATAGTCAATGGCAGAGGCCCAGTGTTGGTGTGGCTGTGAATGCGTTGCCATGGGAGGGTGAGGAGCAGCAGTAGCTTGTAGTGCTGGCGTCCTTGGTGTGGGAGCAACCCCTGGACGTTTTCCATTTTGGAGCTGGCGTCGGGCCAAAATGAGTTGGCGAGCGGGAGCGAACGTCGGGGGTTTTGAGAGAGTAGTCAGTGGTAGAGGCCCCGTGTTGGTGTGGCTGTGAATGCGTTGCCATGGGAGGGTGAGGACCAGCAGTAGCTTGTAGTGCTGGCGTCCTTGGTGTGGGAGCAATCCCTGGACGTTTTCCATTTTGGAGCTGGTGTCAGGCCAAAATGAGGGGGCGAGCGGGAGCGAACGTCGTGGGTTTTGAGAGAGTAGTCAATGGCAGAGGCCCCGTGTTGGTGTGGCTGTGAATGCGTTGCCATGGGAGGGTGATGACCAGCAGTAGCTTGTAGTGCTGGCGTCCTTGGTGTGGGAGCAATCCCTGGACGTTTTCCATTTTGGAGCTGGCGTCGGGCCAAAATGAGGGGGCGAGCGGGAGCGAACGTCGTGGGTTTTGAGAGAGTAGTCAATGGCAGAGGCCCAGTGTTGGTGTGGCTGTGAATGCGTTGCCATGGGAGGGTGAGGACCAGCAGTAGCTTGTAGTGCTGGCGTCCTTGGTGTGGGAGCAATCCCTGGACGTTTTACATTTTGGAGCTGGCGTCGGGCCAAAATGAGGGGGCGAGCGGGAGCGAACGTCGGGGGTTTTGAGAGAGTAGTCAATGGCAGAGGCCCAGTGTTGGTGTGGCTGTGAATGCGTTGCCATGGGAGGGTGAGGACCAGCAGTAGCTTGTAGTGCTGGCGTCCTTGGTGTGGGAGCAATCCCTGGACGTTTTCCATTTTGGATCTGGCATCGGGCCAAAATGAGGGGGCGAGCGGGAGCGAACGTCGGGGGTTCTGAGAGAGTAGTCAATGGCAGAGGCCCCGTGTTGGTGTGGCTGTGAATGCGTTGCCATGGGAGGGTGAGGACCAGCAGTAGGTTGTAGTGCTGGCGTCCTTGGTGTGGGAGCAATCCCTGGACGTTTTCCATTTTGGAACAGGTGTCAGGCCAAAATGAGGGGGCGAGCGGGAGCGAATGTCAGGGGTTTTGAGAGAGTAGTCAAGGGCAGAGGCCCAGTGTTGGTGTGGCTGTGAATGCGTTGCCATGGGAGGGTGAGGACCAGAAGTGGCTTGTAGTGCTGGCGTCCTTGGTGTGGGAGCAATCCCTGGACGTTTTCCATTTTGGAGCTGGCGTCAGGCCAAAATGAGGGGGCGAGCGGGAGCGAACGTCATGGGTTTTGAGAGAGTAGTCAATGGCAGAGGCCCAGTGTTGGTGTGGCTGTGAATGCGTTGCCATGGGAGGGTGAGGACCAGCAGTAGCTTGTAGTGCTGGCGTCCTTGGTGTGGGAGCAATCCCTGGACGTTTTCCATTTTGCAGCTGGCGTCGGGCCAAAATGAGTTGGCGAGCGGGAGCGAACGTCGTGGGTTTTGAGAGAGTAGTCAATGGCAGAGGCCCCGTGTTGGTGTGGCTGTGAATGCGTTGCCATGGGAGGGTGATGACCAGCAGTAGCTTGTAGTGCTGGCGTCCTTGGTGTGGGAGCAATCCCTGGACGTTTTCCATTTTGGAGCTGGCGTCGGGCCAAAATGATTTGGCGAGCAGGAGAGAACGTCGTGGGTTTTGAGAGAGTAGTCAGTGGCAGAGGCCCCATGTTGGTGTGGCTGTGAATGCGTTGCCATGGGAGGGTGAGGACCAGCAGTAGCTTGTAGTGCTGGCGTCCTTGGTGTGGGAGCAATCCCTGGACGTTTTCCATTTTGGAGCTGGCGTCGGGCCAAAATGAGGGGGCGAGCGGGAGCGAACGTCGTGGGTTTTGAGAGAGTAGTCAGTGGCAGAGGCCCAGTGTTGGTGTGGCTGTGAATGCGTTGCCATGGGAGGGTGAGGACCAGCAGTAGCTTGTAGTGCTGGCGTCCTTGGTGTGGGAGCAATCCCTGGACGTTTTCCATTTTGGAGCTGGCGTCGGGCCAAAATGATTTGGCGAGCGGGAGCGAACGTCGGGGGTTTTGAGAGAGTAGTCAATGGCAGAGGCCCAGTGTTGGTGTGGCTGTGAATGCGTTGCCATGGGAGGGTGAGGAGCAGCAGTAGCTTGTAGTGCTGGCGTCCTTGGTGTGGGAGCAATCCCTGGACGTTTTCAGTTTTGGAGCTGGCGTCGGGCCAAAATGAGTTGGCGAGCGGGAGCGAACGTCGTGGGTTCTGAGAGAGTAGTCAATGGCAGAGGCCCAGTGTTGGTGTGGCTGTGAATGCGTTGCCATGGGAGGGTGAGGACCAGCAGTAGCTTGTAGTGCTGGCGTCCTTGGTGTGGGAGCACTCCCTGGACGTTTTCCATTTTGGAGCTGGCGTCGGGCCAAAATGAGGGGGCGAGCGGGAGCGAACGTCACGGGTTCTGAGAGAGTAGTCAATGGCAGAGGCCCAGTGTTGGTGTGGCTGTGAATGCGTTGCCATGGGAGGGTGAGGACCAGCAGTAGCTTGTAGTGCTGGCGTCCTTGGTGTGGGAGCAATCCCTGGACCTTTTCCATTTTGGAGCTGGCGTCGGGCCAAAATGAGGGGGCGAGCGTGAGCGAACGTCGGGGCTTTTGAGAGAATAGTCAATGGCAGAGGCCCAGTGTTGGTGTGGCTGTGAATGCGTTGCCATGGGAGGGTGAGGAGCAGCAGTAGCTTGTAGTGCTGGCGTCCTTGGTGTGGGAGCAACCCCTGGACGTTTTCCATTTTGGATCTGGCGTCGGGCCAAAATGAGTTGGCGAGCGGGAGCGAACGTCGGGGGTTTTGAGAGAGTAGTCAGTGGTAGAGGCCCCGTGTTGGTGTGGCTGTGAATGCGTTGCCATGGGAGGGTGAGGACCAGCAGTAGCTTGTAGTGCTGGCGTCCTTGGTGTGGGAGCAATCCCTGGACGTTTTCCATTTTGGAGCTGGTGTCAGGCCAAAATGATTTGGCGAGCGGGAGCGAACGTCGTGGGTTTTGAGAGAGTAGTCAATGGCAGAGGCCCAGTGTTGGTGTGGCTGTGAATGCGTTGCCATGGGAGGGTGATGACCAGCAGTAGCTTGTAGTGCTGGCGTCCTTGGTGTGGGAGCAATCCCTGGACGTTTTCCATTTTGGAGCTGGCGTCGGGCCAAAATGATTTGGCGAGCAGGAGAGAACGTCGTGGGTTTTGAGAGAGTAGTCAGTGGCAGAGGCCCCATGTTGGTGTGGCTGTGAATGCGTTGCCATGGGAGGGTGAGGACCAGCAGTAGCTTGTAGTGCTGGCGTCCTTGGTGTGGGAGCAATCCCTGGACGTTTTCACTTTTGGAGCTGGCGTCGGGCCAAAATGAGGGGGCAAGCGGGAGCGAACGTCGTGGGTTTTGAGAGAGTAGTCAGTGGCAGAGGCCCAGTGTTGGTGTGGCTGTGAATGCGTTGCCATGGGAGGGTGAGGATCAGCAGTAGCTTGTAGTGCTGGCGTCCTTAGCCTGGGAGCAATCCCTGGACATTTTCCATTTTGGAGCTGGCGTCAGGCCAAAATGAGGGGGGCGAGCGGGAGCGAACGTCGGGGGTTTTGAGAGAGTAGTCAATGGCAGAGGCCCAGTGTTGGTGTGGCTGTGAATGCGTTGCCATGGGAGGGTGAGGACCAGCAGTAGCTTGTAGTGCTGGCATCCTTGGTGTGGGAGCAATCCCTGGACGTTTTCCATTTTGGAGCTGGCGTCGGGCCAAAATGATTTGGCGAGCGGGAGCGAACGTCACGGGTTCTGAGAGAGTAGTCAATGGCAGAGGCCCAGTGTTGGTGTGGCTGTGAATGCGTTGCCATGGGAGGGTGAGGACCAGCAGTAGCTTGTAGTGCTGGCGTCCTTGGTGTGGGAGCAATCCCTGGACGTTTTCCATTTTGGAGCTGGCGTCGGGCCAAAATGAGGGGGCGAGCGGGAGCGAACGTCAGGGGTTCTGAGAGAGTAGTCAATGGCAGAGGCCCAGTGTTGGTGTGGCTGTGAATGCGTTGCCATGGGAGGGTGAGGACCAGCAGTAGCTTGTAGTGCTGGCGTCCTTGGTGTGGGAGCAATCCCTGGACGTTTTCCATTTTGGAGCTGGCGTCGGGCCAAAATGAGGGGGCGAGCGGGAGCGAACGTCAGGGGTTCTGAGAGAGTAGTCAATGGCAGAGGCCCAGTGTTGGTGTGGCTGTGAATGCGTTGCCATGGGAGGGTGAGGACCAGCAGTAGCTTGTAGTGCTGGCATCCTTGGTGTGGGAGCAATCCCTGGACGTTTTCCATTTTGGAGCTGGCGTCGGGCCAAAATGAGGGGGCGAGCGGGAGCGAACGTCGGGGGTTCTGAGAGAGTAGTCAATGGCAGAGGCCCCGTGTTGGTGTGGCTGTGAATGCGTTGCCATGGGAGGGTGATGACCAGCAGTAGCTTGTAGTGCTGGCGTCCTTGGTGTGGGAGCAATCCTTAGACGTTTTCCATTTTGGAGCTGGCATCGGGCCAAAATGAGGGGGCGAGCGGGAGCGAACTTTGGGGGTTTTGAGAGAGTAGTCAATGGCAGAGGCCCAGTGTTGGTGTGGCTGTGAATGCGTTGCCATGGGAGGGTGAGGACCAGCAGTAGCTTGTAGTGCTGGCGTCCTTGGTGTGGGAGCAATCCCTGGACGTTTTCCATTTTGGAGCTGGCGTCGGGCCAAAATGAGGGGGCGAGCGGGAGCGAACGTCGGGGGTTCTGAGAGAGTAGTCAATGGCAGAGGCCCCGTGTTGGTGTGGCTGTGAATGCGTTGCCATGGGAGGGTGAGGACCAGCAGTAGCTTGTAGTGCTGGCGTCCCTGGTGTGGGAGCAATCCCTGGACGTTTTCCATTTTGGAGCTGGCGTCGGGCCAAAATGAGTTGGCGAGCGGGAGCGAACTTTGGGGGTTTTGAGAGAGTAGTCAATGGCAGAGGCCCAGTGTTGGTGTGGCTGTGAATGCGTTGCCATGGGAGGGTGAGGACCAGCAGTAGCTTGTAGTGCTGGCGTCCTTGGTGTGGGAGCAATCCCTGGAGGTTTTCACTTTTGGAGCTGGCGTCAGGCCAAAATGAGGGGGCGAGCGGGAGCGAACGTCACGGGTTCTGAGAGAGTAGTCAATGGCAGAGGCCCAGTGTTGGTGTGGCTGTGAATGCGTTGCCATGGGAGGGTGAGGACCAGCAGTAGCTTGTAGTGCTGGCGTCCTTGGTGTGGGAGCAATCCCTGGACGTTTTCCATTTTGGAGCTGGCGTCGGGCCAAAATGAGGGGGCGAGCGGGAGCGAACGTCAGGGGTTCTGAGAGAGTAGTCAATGGCAGAGGCCCAGTGTTGGTGTGGCTGTGAATGCGTTGCCATGGGAGGGTGAGGACCAGCAGTAGCTTGTAGTGCTGGCATCCTTGGTGTGGGAGCAATCCCTGGACGTTTTCCATTTTGGAGCTGGCATCGGGCCAAAATGAGTTCGCGAGCGGGAGCGAACGTCGTGGGTTTTGAGAGAGTAGTCAGTGGCAGAGGCCCAGTGTTGGTGTGGCTGTGAATGCGTTGCCATGGGAGGGTGAGGACCAGCAGTAGCTTGTAGTGCTGGCGTCCTTGGTGTGGGAGCAATCCCTGGACGTTTTCCATTTTGGAGCTGGTGTCGGGCCAAAATGAGGGGGCGAGCGGGAGCGAACGTCAGGGGTTTTGAGAGAGTAGTCAGTGGCAGAGGCCCCGTGTTGGTGTGGCTGTGAATGCGTTGCCATGGGAGGGTGAGGACCAGCAGTAGCTTGTAGTGCTGGCATCCTTGGTGTGGGAGCAATCCCTGGACGTTTTCCATTTTGGAGCTGGCGTCGGGCCAAAATGAGGCGGCGAGCGGGAGCGAACGTCGTGGGTTTTGAGAGAGTAGTCAAGGGCAGAGGCCCAGTGTTGGTGTGGCTGTGAATGCCTTGCCATGGGAGGGTGAGGACCAGCAGTAGCTTGTAGTGCTGGCGTCCTTGGTGTGGGAGCAATCCCTGGACGTTTTCCATTTTGGAGCTGGCGTCGGGCCAAAATGAGGGGGCGAGCGGGAGCGAACGTCGTGGGTTTTGAGAGAGTAGTCAATGGCAGAGGCCCAGTGTTGGTGTG
Organism: Morus bassanus; assembly: GCA_031468815.1. Lineage (NCBI taxonomy): Eukaryota > Metazoa > Chordata > Aves > Suliformes > Sulidae > Morus > Morus bassanus. The sequence continues at coordinate 351,647 of CM062575.1, forward strand.
GCTGTGAATGCGTTGCCATGGGAGGGTGAGGACCAGCAGTAGCTTGTAGTGCTGGCGTCCTTGGTGTGGGAGCAATCCTTAGACGTTTTCAATTTTGGAGCTGGCGTCAGGCCAAAATGAGGGGGCGAGCGGGAGCGAACGTCACGGGTTCTGAGAGAGTAGTCAATGGCAGAGGCCCAGTGTTGGTGTGGCTGTGAATGCGTTGCCATGGGAGGGTGAGGACCAGCAGTAGCTTGTAGTGCTGGCGTCCTTGGTGTGGGAGCAATCCCCCGACGTTTTCCATTTTGGAGCTGGCGTCGGGCCAAAATGAGGGGGCGAGCGGGAGCGAACGTCAGGGGTTCTGAGAGAGTAGTCAATGGCAGAGGCCCAGTGTTGGTGTGGCTGTGAATGCGTTGCCATGGGAGGGTGAGGACCAGCAGTAGCTTGTAGTGCTGGCATCCTTGGTGTGGGAGCAATCCCTGGACGTTTTCCATTTTGGAGCTGGCGTCGGGCCAAAATGAGTTCGCGAGCGGGAGCGAACGTCGGGGGTTTTGAGAGAGTAGTCAGTGGCAGAGGCCCAGTGTTGGTGTGGCTGTGAATGCGTTGCCATGGGAGGGTGAGGACCAGCAGTAGCTTGTAGTGCTGGCGTCCTTGGTGTGGGAGCAATCCCTGGACGTTTTCCATTTTGGAGCTGGCGTCGGGCCAAAATGAGGGGGCGAGCGGGAGCGAACGTCATGGGTTTTGAGAGAGTAGTCAGTGGCAGAGGCCCCGTGTTGGTGTGGCTGTGAATGCGTTGCCATGGGAGGGTGAGGACCAGCAGTAGCTTGTAGTGCTGGCGTCCTTGGTGTGGGAGCAATCCCTGGACGTTTTCCATTTTGCAGCTGGCGTCGGGCCAAAATGAGTTGGCGAGCGGGAGCGAACGTCGTGGGTTTTGAGAGAGTAGTCAATGGCAGAGGCCCAGTGTTGGTGTGGCTGTGAATGCGTTGCCATGGGAGGGTGAGGACCAGCAGTAGCTTGTAGTGCTGGCGTCCTTGGTGTGGGAGCAATCCCTGGACGTTTTCCATTTTGGAGCTGGCGTCGGGCCAAAATGAGGGGGCGAGCGGGAGCGAACGTCGTGGGTTTTGAGAGTGTAGTCAGTGGCAGAGGCCCAGTGTTGGTGTGGCTGTGAATGCGTTGCCATGGGAGGGTGAGGACCAGCAGTAGCTTGTAGTGCTGGCGTCCTTGGTGTGGGAGCAATCCCTGGACGTTTTCCATTTTGGAGCTGGCATCGGGCCAAAATGAGGGGGCGAGCGGGAGCGAACGTCGGGGGTTCTGAGAGAGTAGTCAATGGCAGAGGCCCAGTGTTGGTGTGGCTGTGAATGCGTTGCCATGGGAGGGTGAGGACCAGCAGTAGCTTGTAGTGCTGGCGTCCTTGGTGTGGGAGCAATCCCTGGACGTTTTCCATTTTGGAGCTGGCGTCGGGCCAAAATGAGGGGGCGAGCGGGAGCGAACGTCGGGGGTTCTGAGAGAGTAGTCAATGGCAGAGGCTCCGTGTTGGTGTGGCTGTGAATGCGTTGCCATGGGAGGGTGAGGACCAGCAGTAGCTTGTAGTGCTGGCGTCCCTGGTGTGGGAGCAATCCCTGGACGTTTTCCATTTTGGAGCTGGCGTCGGGCCAAAATGAGTTGGCGAGCGGGAGCGAACTTTGGGGGTTTTGAGAGAGTAGTCAATGGCAGAGGCCCAGTGTTGGTGTGGCTGTGAATGCGTTGCCATGGGAGGGTGAGGACCAGCAGTAGCTTGTAGTGCTGGCGTCCTTGGTGTGGGAGCAATCCCTGGAGGTTTTCACTTTTGGAGCTGGCGTCAGGCCAAAATGAGGGGGCGAGCGGGAGCGAACGTCACGGGTTCTGAGAGAGTAGTCAATGGCAGAGGCCCAGTGTTGGTGTGGCTGTGAATGCGTTGCCATGGGAGGGTGAGGACCAGCAGTAGCTTGTAGTGCTGGCGTCCTTGGTGTGGGAGCAATCCCTGGACGTTTTCCATTTTGGAGCTGGCGTCGGGCCAAAATGAGGGGGCGAGCGGGAGCGAACGTCAGGGGTTCTGAGAGAGTAGTCAATGGCAGAGGCCCAGTGTTGGTGTGGCTGTGAATGCGTTGCCATGGGAGGGTGAGGACCAGCAGTAGCTTGTAGTGCTGGCATCCTTGGTGTGGGAGCAATCCCTGGACGTTTTCCATTTTGGAGCTGGCATCGGGCCAAAATGAGTTCGCGAGCGGGAGCGAACGTCGTGGGTTTTGAGAGAGTAGTCAGTGGCAGAGGCCCAGTGTTGGTGTGGCTGTGAATGCGTTGCCATGGGAGGGTGAGGACCAGCAGTAGCTTGTAGTGCTGGCGTCCTTGGTGTGGGAGCAATCCTTAGACGTTTTCAATTTTGGAGCTGGCGTCAGGCCAAAATGAGGGGGCGAGCGGGAGCGAACGTCACGGGTTCTGAGAGAGTAGTCAATGGCAGAGGCCCAGTGTTGGTGTGGCTGTGAATGCGTTGCCATGGGAGGGTGAGGACCAGCAGTAGCTTGTAGTGCTGGCGTCCTTGGTGTGGGAGCAATCCCCCGACGTTTTCCATTTTGGAGCTGGCGTCGGGCCAAAATGAGGGGGCGAGCGGGAGCGAACGTCAGGGGTTCTGAGAGAGTAGTCAATGGCAGAGGCCCAGTGTTGGTGTGGCTGTGAATGCGTTGCCATGGGAGGGTGAGGACCAGCAGTAGCTTGTAGTGCTGGCATCCTTGGTGTGGGAGCAATCCCTGGACGTTTTCCATTTTGGAGCTGGCGTCGGGCCAAAATGAGTTCGCGAGCGGGAGCGAACGTCGGGGGTTTTGAGAGAGTAGTCAGTGGCAGAGGCCCAGTGTTGGTGTGGCTGTGAATGCGTTGCCATGGGAGGGTGAGGACCAGCAGTAGCTTGTAGTGCTGGCGTCCTTGGTGTGGGAGCAATCCCTGGACGTTTTCCATTTTGGAGCTGGCGTCGGGCCAAAATGAGGGGGCGAGCGGGAGCGAACGTCATGGGTTTTGAGAGAGTAGTCAGTGGCAGAGGCCCCGTGTTGGTGTGGCTGTGAATGCGTTGCCATGGGAGGGTGAGGACCAGCAGTAGCTTGTAGTGCTGGCGTCCTTGGTGTGGGAGCAATCCCTGGACGTTTTCCATTTTGCAGCTGGCGTCGGGCCAAAATGAGTTGGCGAGCGGGAGCGAACGTCGTGGGTTTTGAGAGAGTAGTCAATGGCAGAGGCCCAGTGTTGGTGTGGCTGTGAATGCGTTGCCATGGGAGGGTGAGGACCAGCAGTAGCTTGTAGTGCTGGCGTCCTTGGTGTGGGAGCAATCCCTGGACGTTTTCCATTTTGGAGCTGGCGTCGGGCCAAAATGAGGGGGCGAGCGGGAGCGAACGTCGTGGGTTTTGAGAGTGTAGTCAGTGGCAGAGGCCCAGTGTTGGTGTGGCTGTGAATGCGTTGCCATGGGAGGGTGAGGACCAGCAGTAGCTTGTAGTGCTGGCGTCCTTGGTGTGGGAGCAATCCCTGGACGTTTTCCATTTTGGAGCTGGCATCGGGCCAAAATGAGGGGGCGAGCGGGAGCGAACGTCGGGGGTTCTGAGAGAGTAGTCAATGGCAGAGGCCCAGTGTTGGTGTGGCTGTGAATGCGTTGCCATGGGAGGGTGAGGACCAGCAGTAGCTTGTAGTGCTGGCGTCCTTGGTGTGGGAGCAATCCCTGGACGTTTTCCATTTTGGAGCTGGCGTCGGGCCAAAATGAGGGGGCGAGCGGGAGCGAACGTCGGGGGTTCTGAGAGAGTAGTCAATGGCAGAGGCTCCGTGTTGGTGTGGCTGTGAATGCGTTGCCATGGGAGGGTGAGGACCAGCAGTAGCTTGTAGTGCTGGCGTCCCTGGTGTGGGAGCAATCCCTGGACGTTTTCCATTTTGGAGCTGGCGTCGGGCCAAAATGAGTTGGCGAGCGGGAGCGAACTTTGGGGGTTTTGAGAGAGTAGTCAATGGCAGAGGCCCAGTGTTGGTGTGGCTGTGAATGCGTTGCCATGGGAGGGTGAGGACCAGCAGTAGCTTGTAGTGCTGGCGTCCTTGGTGTGGGAGCAATCCCTGGAGGTTTTCACTTTTGGAGCTGGCGTCAGGCCAAAATGAGGGGGCGAGCGGGAGCGAACGTCACGGGTTCTGAGAGAGTAGTCAATGGCAGAGGCCCAGTGTTGGTGTGGCTGTGAATGCGTTGCCATGGGAGGGTGAGGACCAGCAGTAGCTTGTAGTGCTGGCGTCCTTGGTGTGGGAGCAATCCCTGGACGTTTTCCATTTTGGAGCTGGCGTCGGGCCAAAATGAGGGGGCGAGCGGGAGCGAACGTCAGGGGTTCTGAGAGAGTAGTCAATGGCAGAGGCCCAGTGTTGGTGTGGCTGTGAATGCGTTGCCATGGGAGGGTGAGGAGCAGCAGTAGCTTGTAGTGCTGGCATCCTTGGTGTGGGAGCAATCCCTGGACGTTTTCCATTTTGGAGCTGGCATCGGGCCAAAATGAGTTCGCGAGCGGGAGCGAACGTCGTGGGTTTTGAGAGAGTAGTCAGTGGCAGAGGCCCAGTGTTGGTGTGGCTGTGAATGCGTTGCCATGGGAGGGTGAGGACCAGCAGTAGCTTGTAGTGCTGGCGTCCTTGGTGTGGGAGCAATCCCTGGACGTTTTCCATTTTGGAGCTGGTGTCGGGCCAAAATGAGGGGGCGAGCGGGAGCGAACGTCAGGGGTTTTGAGAGAGTAGTCAGTGGCAGAGGCCCCGTGTTGGTGTGGCTGTGAATGCGTTGCCATGGGAGGGTGAGGACCAGCAGTAGCTTGTAGTGCTGGCGTCCTTGGCTTGGGAGCAATCCCTGGACGTTTTCCATTTTGGAGCTGGCGTCGGGCCAAAATGAGGCGGCGAGCGGGAGCGAACGTCGTGGGTTTTGAGAGAGTAGTCAAGGGCAGAGGCCCAGTGTTGGTGTGGCTGTGAATGCCTTGCCATGGGAGGGTGAGGACCAGCAGTAGCTTGTAGTGCTGGCGTCCTTGGTGTGGGAGCAATCCCTGGACGTTTTCCATTTTGGAGCTGGCGTCGGGCCAAAATGAGGGGGCGAGCGGGAGCGAACGTCGTGGGTTTTGAGAGAGTAGTCAATGGCAGAGGCCCAGTGTTGGTGTGGCTGTGAATGCGTTGCCATGGGAGGGTGAGGACCAGCAGTAGCTTGTAGTGCTGGCGTCCTTGGTGTGGGAGCAATCCTTAGACGTTTTCAATTTTGGAGCTGGCGTCAGGCCAAAATGAGGGGGCGAGCGGGAGCGAACGTCACGGGTTCTGAGAGAGTAGTCAATGGCAGAGGCCCAGTGTTGGTGTGGCTGTGAATGCGTTGCCATGGGAGGGTGAGGACCAGCAGTAGCTTGTAGTGCTGGCGTCCTTGGTGTGGGAGCAATCCCCCGACGTTTTCCATTTTGGAGCTGGCGTCGGGCCAAAATGAGGGGGCGAGCGGGAGCGAACGTCAGGGGTTCTGAGAGAGTAGTCAATGGCAGAGGCCCAGTGTTGGTGTGGCTGTGAATGCGTTGCCATGGGAGGGTGAGGACCAGCAGTAGCTTGTAGTGCTGGCATCCTTGGTGTGGGAGCAATCCCTGGACGTTTTCCATTTTGGAGCTGGCGTCGGGCCAAAATGAGTTCGCGAGCGGGAGCGAACGTCGGGGGTTTTGAGAGAGTAGTCAGTGGCAGAGGCCCAGTGTTGGTGTGGCTGTGAATGCGTTGCCATGGGAGGGTGAGGACCAGCAGTAGCTTGTAGTGCTGGCGTCCTTGGTGTGGGAGCAATCCCTGGACGTTTTCCATTTTGGAGCTGGCGTCGGGCCAAAATGAGGGGGCGAGCGGGAGCGAACGTCATGGGTTTTGAGAGAGTAGTCAGTGGCAGAGGCCCCGTGTTGGTGTGGCTGTGAATGCGTTGCCATGGGAGGGTGAGGACCAGCAGTAGCTTGTAGTGCTGGCGTCCTTGGTGTGGGAGCAATCCCTGGACGTTTTCCATTTTGCAGCTGGCGTCGGGCCAAAATGAGTTGGCGAGCGGGAGCGAACGTCGTGGGTTTTGAGAGAGTAGTCAATGGCAGAGGCCCAGTGTTGGTGTGGCTGTGAATGCGTTGCCATGGGAGGGTGAGGACCAGCAGTAGCTTGTAGTGCTGGCGTCCTTGGTGTGGGAGCAATCCCTGGACGTTTTCCATTTTGGAGCTGGCGTCGGGCCAAAATGAGGGGGCGAGCGGGAGCGAACGTCGTGGGTTTTGAGAGTGTAGTCAGTGGCAGAGGCCCAGTGTTGGTGTGGCTGTGAATGCGTTGCCATGGGAGGGTGAGGACCAGCAGTAGCTTGTAGTGCTGGCGTCCTTGGTGTGGGAGCAATCCCTGGACGTTTTCCATTTTGGAGCTGGCATCGGGCCAAAATGAGGGGGCGAGCGGGAGCGAACGTCGGGGGTTCTGAGAGAGTAGTCAATGGCAGAGGCCCAGTGTTGGTGTGGCTGTGAATGCGTTGCCATGGGAGGGTGAGGACCAGCAGTAGCTTGTAGTGCTGGCGTCCTTGGTGTGGGAGCAATCCCTGGACGTTTTCCATTTTGGAGCTGGCGTCGGGCCAAAATGAGGGGGCGAGCGGGAGCGAATGTCGTGGGTTTTGAGAGAGTAGTCAATGGCAGAGGCCCAGTGTTGGTGTGGCTGTGAATGCGTTGCCATGGGAGGGTGAGGACCAGCAGTAGCTTGTAGTGCTGGCGTCCTTGGTGTGGGAGCAATCCCTGGACGTTTTCCATTTTGGAGCTGGCGTCGGGCCAAAATGAGGGGGCGAGCGGGAGCGAACGTCGGGGGTTTTGAGAGAGTAGTCAATGGCAGAGGCCCAGTGTTGGTGTGGCTGTGAATGCGTTGCCATGGGAGGGTGAGGACCAGCAGTAGCTTGTAGTGCTGGCGTCCTTGGTGTGGGAGCAATCCTTAGACGTTTTCAATTTTGGAGCTGGCATCGGGCCAAAATGATTTGGCGAGCGGGAGCGAACATCGTGGGTTTTGAGAGAGTAGTCAATGGCAGAGGCCCAGTGTTGGTGTGGCTGTGAATGCGTTGCCATGGGAGGGTGAGGACCAGCAGTAGCTTGTAGTGCTGGCGTCCTTGGTGTGGGAGCAATCCCTGGACGTTTTCCATTTTGGAGCTGGCGTCGGGCCAAAATGAGGGGGCGAGCGGGAGCGAACGTCGTGGGTTTTGAGAGAGTAGTCAATGGCAGAGGCCCCGTGTTGGTGTGGCTGTGAATGCGTTGCCATGGGAGGGTGAGGACCAGCAGTAGCTTGTAGTGCTGGCGTCCCTGGTGTGGGAGCAATCCCTGGACGTTTTCCATTTTGGAGCTGGCGTCAGGCCAAAATGAGTTGGCGAGCGGGAGCGAACTTTGGGGGTTTTGAGAGAGTAGTCAATGGCAGAGGCCCAGTGTTGGTGTGGCTGTGAATGCGTTGCCATGGGAGGGTGAGGACCAGCAGTAGCTTGTAGTGCTGGCGTCCTTGGTGTGGGAGCAATCCTTAGACGTTTTCAATTTTGGAGCTGGCGTCAGGCCAAAATGAGGGGGCGAGCGGGAGCGAACGTCACGGGTTCTGAGAGAGTAGTCAATGGCAGAGGCCCAGTGTTGGTGTGGCTGTGAATGCGTTGCCATGGGAGGGTGAGGACCAGCAGTAGCTTGTAGTGCTGGCGTCCTTGGTGTGGGAGCAATCCCCCGACGTTTTCCATTTTGGAGCTGGCGTCGGGCCAAAATGAGGGGGCGAGCGGGAGCGAACGTCAGGGGTTCTGAGAGAGTAGTCAATGGCAGAGGCCCAGTGTTGGTGTGGCTGTGAATGCGTTGCCATGGGAGGGTGAGGACCAGCAGTAGCTTGTAGTGCTGGCATCCTTGGTGTGGGAGCAATCCCTGGACGTTTTCCATTTTGGAGCTGGCGTCGGGCCAAAATGAGTTCGCGAGCGGGAGCGAACGTCGGGGGTTTTGAGAGAGTAGTCAGTGGCAGAGGCCCAGTGTTGGTGTGGCTGTGAATGCGTTGCCATGGGAGGGTGAGGACCAGCAGTAGCTTGTAGTGCTGGCGTCCTTGGTGTGGGAGCAATCCCTGGACGTTTTCCATTTTGGAGCTGGCGTCGGGCCAAAATGAGGGGGCGAGCGGGAGCGAACGTCATGGGTTTTGAGAGAGTAGTCAGTGGCAGAGGCCCCGTGTTGGTGTGGCTGTGAATGCGTTGCCATGGGAGGGTGAGGACCAGCAGTAGCTTGTAGTGCTGGCGTCCTTGGTGTGGGAGCAATCCCTGGACGTTTTCCATTTTGCAGCTGGCGTCGGGCCAAAATGAGTTGGCGAGCGGGAGCGAACGTCGTGGGTTTTGAGAGAGTAGTCAATGGCAGAGGCCCAGTGTTGGTGTGGCTGTGAATGCGTTGCCATGGGAGGGTGAGGACCAGCAGTAGCTTGTAGTGCTGGCGTCCTTGGTGTGGGAGCAATCCCTGGACGTTTTCCATTTTGGAGCTGGCGTCGGGCCAAAATGAGGGGGCGAGCGGGAGCGAACGTCGTGGGTTTTGAGAGTGTAGTCAGTGGCAGAGGCCCAGTGTTGGTGTGGCTGTGAATGCGTTGCCATGGGAGGGTGAGGACCAGCAGTAGCTTGTAGTGCTGGCGTCCTTGGTGTGGGAGCAATCCCTGGACGTTTTCCATTTTGGAGCTGGCATCGGGCCAAAATGAGGGGGCGAGCGGGAGCGAACGTCGGGGGTTCTGAGAGAGTAGTCAATGGCAGAGGCCCAGTGTTGGTGTGGCTGTGAATGCGTTGCCATGGGAGGGTGAGGACCAGCAGTAGCTTGTAGTGCTGGCGTCCTTGGTGTGGGAGCAATCCCTGGACGTTTTCCATTTTGGAGCTGGCGTCGGGCCAAAATGAGGGGGCGAGCGGGAGCGAATGTCGTGGGTTTTGAGAGAGTAGTCAATGGCAGAGGCCCAGTGTTGGTGTGGCTGTGAATGCGTTGCCATGGGAGGGTGAGGACCAGCAGTAGCTTGTAGTGCTGGCGTCCTTGGTGTGGGAGCAATCCCTGGACGTTTTCCATTTTGGAGCTGGCGTCGGGCCAAAATGAGGGGGCGAGCGGGAGCGAACGTCGGGGGTTTTGAGAGAGTAGTCAATGGCAGAGGCCCAGTGTTGGTGTGGCTGTGAATGCGTTGCCATGGGAGGGTGAGGACCAGCAGTAGCTTGTAGTGCTGGCGTCCTTGGTGTGGGAGCAATCCTTAGACGTTTTCAATTTTGGAGCTGGCATCGGGCCAAAATGATTTGGCGAGCGGGAGCGAACATCGTGGGTTTTGAGAGAGTAGTCAATGGCAGAGGCCCAGTGTTGGTGTGGCTGTGAATGCGTTGCCATGGGAGGGTGAGGACCAGCAGTAGCTTGTAGTGCTGGCGTCCTTGGTGTGGGAGCAATCCCTGGACGTTTTCCATTTTGGAGCTGGCGTCGGGCCAAAATGAGGGGGCGAGCGGGAGCGAACGTCGTGGGTTTTGAGAGAGTAGTCAATGGCAGAGGCCCCGTGTTGGTGTGGCTGTGAATGCGTTGCCATGGGAGGGTGAGGACCAGCAGTAGCTTGTAGTGCTGGCGTCCCTGGTGTGGGAGCAATCCCTGGACGTTTTCCATTTTGGAGCTGGCGTCAGGCCAAAATGAGTTGGCGAGCGGGAGCGAACTTTGGGGGTTTTGAGAGAGTAGTCAATGGCAGAGGCCCAGTGTTGGTGTGGCTGTGAATGCGTTGCCATGGGAGGGTGAGGACCAGCAGTAGCTTGTAGTGCTGGCGTCCTGGGTGTGGGAGCAATCCCTGGACGTTTTCACTTTTGGAGCTGGCGTCGGGCCAAAATGAGGGGGCGAGCGGGAGCGAACGTCACGGGTTTTGAGAGAGTAGTCAATGGCAGAGGCCCAGTGTTGGTGTGGCTGTGAATGCGTTGCCATGGGAGGGTGAGGACCAGCAGTAGCTTGTAGTGCTGGCGTCCTTGGTGTGGGAGCAATCCCTGGATGTCTTCCATTTTGGAGCTGGCATCGGGCCAAAATGAGGGGGCGAGCGGGAGCGAACGTCAGGGGTTCTGAGAGAGTAGTCAATGGCAGAGGCCCAGTGTTGGTGTGGCTGTGAATGCGTTGCCATGGGAGGGTGAGGACCAGCAGTAGCTTGTAGTGCTGGCATCCTTGGTGTGGGAGCAATCCCTGGACGTTTTCCATTTTGGAGCTGGCGTCGGGCCAAAATGAGTTTGCGAGCGGGAGCGAACGTCGGGGGTTTTGAGAGAGTAGTCAGTGGCAGAGGCCCAGTGTTGGTGTGGCTGTGAATGCGTTGCCATGGGAGGGTGAGGACCAGCAGTAGCTTGTAGTGCTGGCGTCCTTGGTGTGGGAGCAATCCCTGGACGTTTTCCATTTTGGAGCTGGTGTCGGGCCAAAATGAGGGGGCGAGCGGGAGCGAACGTCGGGGGTTTTGAGAGAGTAGTCAGTGGCAGAGGCCCCGTGTTGGTGTGGCTGTGAATGCGTTGCCATGGGAGGGTGAGGACCAGCAGTAGCTGGTAGTGCTGGCGTCCTTGGCTTGGGAGCAATCCCTGGACGTTTTCCATTTTGCAGCTGGCGTCGGGCCAAAATGAGTTGGCGAGCGGGAGCGAACGTCGTGGGTTTTGAGAGAGTAGTCAATGGCAGAGGCCCAGTGTTGGTGTGGCTGTGAATGCGTTGCCATGGGAGGGTGAGGACCAGCAGTAGCTTGTAGTGCTGGCGTCCTTGGTGTGGGAGCAATCCCTGGACGTTTTCCATTTTGGAGCTGGCGTCGGGCCAAAATGAGGCGGCGAGCGGGAGCGAACGTCGGGGGTTCTGAGAGAGTAGTCAATGGCAGAGGCCAAGTGTTGGTGTGGTGGTGAATGCGTTGCCATGGGAGGGTGAGGACCAGCAGTAGCTTGTAGTGCTGGCGTCCTTGGTGTGGGAGCAATCCCTGGACGTTTTCCATTTTGGAGCTGGCGTTTGGCCAAAATGAGGGGGCGAGCGGGAGCGAACGTCGTGGGTTTTGAGAGAGTAGTCAATGGCAGAGGCCCAGTGTTGGTGTGGCTGTGAATGCGTTGCCATGGGAGGGTGAGGACCAGCAGTAGCTTGTAGTGCTGGCGTCCCTGGTGTGGGAGCAATCCCTGGACGTTTTCCATTTTGGAGCTGGCGTCGGGCCAAAATGAGTTCGCGAGCGGGAGCGAACGTCGGGGGTTTTGAGAGAGTAGTCAATGGCAGAGGCCCAGTGTTGGTGTGGCTGTGAATGCGTTGCCATGGGAGGGTGAGGACCAGCAGTAGCTTGTAGTGCTGGCGTCCTTGGTGTGGGAGCAATCCCTGGACGTTTTCAGTTTTGGAGCTGGCGTCAGGCCAAAATGAGGGGGCGAGCGGGAGCGAACGTCACGGGTTCTGAGAGAGTAGTCAATGGCAGAGGCCCAGTGTTGGTGTGGCTGTGAATGCGTTGCCATGGGAGGGTGAGGACCAGCAGTAGCTTGTAGTGCTGGCGTCCTTGGTGTGGGAGCAATCCCCGGACGTTTTCCATTTTGGAGCTGGCGTCGGGCCAAAATGAGGGGGCGAGCGGGAGCGAACGTCAGGGGTTCTGAGAGAGTAGTCAATGGCAGAGGCCCAGTGTTGGTGTGGCTGTGAATGCGTTGCCATGGGAGGGTGAGGACCAGCAGTAGCTTGTAGTGCTGGCATCCTTGGTGTGGGAGCAATCCCTGGACGTTTTCCATTTTGGAGCTGGCGTCGGGCCAAAATGAGTTCGCGAGCGGGAGCGAACGTCGGGGGTTTTGAGAGAGTAGTCAGTGGCAGAGGCTCAGTGTTGGTGTGGCTGTGAATGCGTTGCCATGGGAGGGTGAGGACCAGCAGTAGCTTGTAGTGCTGGCGTCCTTGGTGTGGGAGCAATCCCTGGACGTTTTCCATTTTGGAGCTGGCGTCGGGCCAAAATGAGGGGGCGAGCGGGAGCGAACGTCATGGGTTTTGAGAGAGTAGTCAGTGGCAGAGGCCCCGTGTTGGTGTGGCTGTGAATGCGTTGCCATGGGAGGGTGAGGACCAGCAGTAGCTTGTAGTGCTGGCATCCTTGGCTTGGGAGCAATCCCTGGACGTTTTCCATTTTGCAGCTGGCGTCGGGCCAAAATGAGTTGGCGAGCGGGAGCGAACGTCGTGGGTTTTGAGAGAGTAGTCAATGGCAGAGGCCCAGTGTTGGTGTGGCTGTGAATGCGTTGCCATGGGAGGGTGAGGACCAGCAGTAGCTTGTAGTGCTGGCGTCCTTGGTGTGGGAGCAATCCCTGGACGTTTTCCATTTTGGAGCTGGCATCGGGCCAAAATGAGGGGGCGAGCGGGAGCGAACGTCGTGGGTTTTGAGAGTGTAGTCAGTGGCAGAGGCCCAGTGTTGGTGTGGCTGTGAATGCGTTGCCATGGGAGGGTGAGGACCAGCAGTAGCTGGTAGTGCTGGCGTCCTTGGCTTGGGAGCAATCCCTGGACGTTTTCCATTTTGCAGCTGGCGTCGGGCCAAAATGAGTTGGCGAGCGGGAGCGAACGTCGTGGGTTTTGAGAGAGTAGTCAATGGCAGAGGCCCAGTGTTGGTGTGGCTGTGAATGCGTTGCCATGGGAGGGTGAGGAGCAGCAGTAGCTTGTAGTGCTGGCGTCCTTGGTGTGGGAGCAATCCCTGGACGTTTTCCATTTTGGAGCTGGCGTCGGGCCAAAATGAGTTTGCGAGCGGGAGCGAACGTCGGGGGTTCTGAGAGAGTAGTCAATGGCAGAGGCCAAGTGTTGGTGTGGTGGTGAATGCGTTGCCATGGGAGGGTGAGGACCAGCAGTAGCTTGTAGTGCTGGCGTCCTTGGTGTGGGAGCAATCCCTGGACGTTTTCCATTTTGGAGCTGGCGTTTGGCCAAAATGAGGGGGCGAGCAGGAGCGAACGTCGTGGGTTTTGAGAGAGTAGTCAATGGCAGAGGCCCAGTGTTGGTGTGGCTGTGAATGCGTTGCCATGGGAGGGTGAGGACCAGCAGTAGCTTGTAGTGCTGGCGTCCCTGGTGTGGGAGCAATCCCTGGACGTTTTCCATTTTGGAGCTGGCGTCGGGCCAAAATGAGTTCGCGAGCGGGAGCGAACGTCGGGGGTTTTGAGAGAGTAGTCAATGGCAGAGGCCCAGTGTTGGTGTGGCTGTGAATGCGTTGCCATGGGAGGGTGAGGACCAGCAGTAGCTTGTAGTGCTGGCGTCCTTGGTGTGGGAGCAATCCCTGGACGTTTTCAGTTTTGGAGCTGGCGTCAGGCCAAAATGAGGGGGCGAGCGGGAGCGAACGTCACGGGTTCTGAGAGAGTAGTCAATGGCAGAGGCCCAGTGTTGGTGTGGCTGTGAATGCGTTGCCATGGGAGGGTGAGGACCAGCAGTAGCTTGTAGTGCTGGCGTCCTTGGTGTGGGAGCAATCCCTGGACGTTTTCCATTTTGGAGCTGGCGTCGGGCCAAAATGAGTTCGCGAGCGGGAGCGAACGTCGTGGGTTTTGAGAGAGTAGTCAGTGGCAGAGGCTCAGTGTTGGTGTGGCTGTGAATGCGTTGCCATGGGAGGGTGAGGACCAGCAGTAGCTTGTAGTGCTGTCGTCCTTGGTGTGGGAGCAATCCCTGGACGTTTTCCATTTTGGAGCTGGCGTCGGGCCAAAATGAGGGGGCGAGCGGGAGCGAACGTCGTGGGTTTTGAGAGAGTAGTCAGTGGCAGAGGCCCCGTGTTGGTGTGGCTGTGAATGCGTTGCCATGGGAGGGTGAGGACCAGCAGTAGCTTGTAGTGCTGGCATCCTTGGCTTGGGAGCAATCCCTGGACGTTTTCCATTTTGCAGCTGGCGTCGGGCCAAAATGAGTTGGCGAGCGGGAGCGAACGTCGTGGGTTTTGAGAGAGTAGTCAATGGCAGAGGCCCAGTGTTGGTGTGGCTGTGAATGCGTTGCCATGGGAGGGTGAGGACCAGCAGTAGCTTGTAGTGCTGGCGTCCTTGGTGTGGGAGCAATCCCTGGACGTTTTCCATTTTGGAGCTGGCATCGGGCCAAAATGAGGGGGCGAGCGGGAGCGAACGTCGTGGGTTTTGAGAGTGTAGTCAGTGGCAGAGGCCCAGTGTTGGTGTGGCTGTGAATGCGTTGCCATGGGAGGGTGAGGACCAGCAGTAGCTTGTAGTGCTGGCGTCCTTGGTGTGGGAGCAATCCCTGGACGTTTTACATTTTGCAGCTGGCGTCGGGCCAAAATGAGGGGGCGAGCGGGAGCGAACGTCAGGGGTTTTGAGAGAGTACTCAATGGCAGAGGCCCAGTGTTGGTGTGGCTGTGAATGCGTTGCCATGGGAGGGTGAGGACCAGCAGTAGCTTGTAGTGCTGGCGTCCTTGGTGTGGGAGCAATCCCTGGACGTTTTCCATTTTGGAGCTGGCGTCGGGCCAAAATGAGGGGGCGAGCGGGAGCGAACGTCGTGGGTTTTGAGAGAGTAGTCAATGGCAGAGGCCCAGTGTTGGTGTGGCTGTGAATGCGTTGCCATGGGAGGGTGAGGACCAGCAGTAGCTTGTAGTGCTGGCGTCCTTGGCTTGGGAGCAATCCCTGGACGTTTTCCATTTTGGAGCTGGCGTCAGGCCAAAATGAGGGGGCGAGCGGGAGCGAACGTCGGGGGTTTTGAGAGAGTAGTCAATGGCAGAGGCCCTGTGTTGATGTGGCTGTGAATGCGTTGCCATGGGAGGGTGAGGACCAGCAGTAGCTTGTAGTGCTGGCATCCTTGGTGTGGGAGCAATCATTAGACGTTTTCCATTTTGGAGCTGGCGTCGGGCCAAAATGATTTGGCGAGCGGGAGCGAACATCGTGGGTTTTGAGAGAGTAGTCAATGGCAGAGGCCCAGTGTTGGTGTGGCTGTGAATGCGTTGCCATGGGAGGGTGAGGACCAGCAGTAGCTTGTAGTGCTGGCGTCCTTGGTGTGGGAGCAATCCCTGGACGTTTTCCATTTTGGAGCTGGCGTCGGGCCAAAATGAGGCGGCGAGTGGGAGCGAACGTCGGGGGTTCTGAGAGAGTAGTCAATGGCAGAGGCCCAGTGTTGGTGTGGCGGTGAATGCGTTGCCATGGGAGGGTGAGGACCAGCAGTAGCTTGTAGTGCTGGCGTCCTTGGTGTGGGAGCAATCCCTGGACGTTTTCCATTTTGGAGCTGGCGTTTGGCCAAAATGAGGGGGCGAGCGGGAGCGAACGTCGTGGGTTTTGAGAGAGTAGTCAATGGCAGAGGCCCAGTGTTGGTGTGGCTGTGAATGTGTTGCCATGGGAGGGTGAGGACCAGCAGTAGCTTGTAGTGCTGGCGTCCCTGGTGTGGGAGCAATCCCTGGACGTTTTCCATTTTGGAGCTGGCGTCGGGCCAAAATGATTTGGCGAGCGGGAGCGAACGTCGGGGGTTTTGAGAGAGTAGTCAATGGCAGAGGCCCAGTGTTGGTGTGGCTGTGAATGCGTTGCCATGGGAGGGTGAGGACCAGCAGTAGCTTGTAGTGCTGGCGTCCTTGGTGTGGGAGCAATCCCTGGACGTTTTCAGTTTTGGAGCTGGCGTCGGGCCAAAATGATTTGGCGAGCGGGAGCGAACGTCGGTGGTTCTGAGAGAGTAGTCAGTGGCAGAGGCCCAGTGTTGGTGTGGCGGTGAATGCGTTGCCATGGGAGGGTGAGGACCAGCAGTAGCTTGTAGTGCTGTCGTCCTTGGTGTGGGAGCAATCCCTGGACGTTTTCCATTTTGGAGCTGGCGTCAGGCCAAAATGAGTTGGCGAGCGGGAGCGAACTTTGGGGGTTTTGAGAGAGTAGTCAATGGCAGAGGCCCAGTGTTGGTGTGGCTGTGAATGCGTTGCCATGGGAGGGTGAGGACCAGCAGTAGCTTGTAGTGCTGGCGTCCTGGGTGTGGGAGCAATCCCTGGACGTTTTCCATTTTGGAGCTGGTGTCGGGCCAAAATGAGGGGGCGAGCGGGAGCGAACGTCGGGGGTTTTGAGAGAGTAGTCAGTGGCAGAGGCCCCGTGTTGGTGTGGCTGTGAATGCGTTGCCATGGGAGGGTGAGGACCAGCAGTAGCTTGTAGTGCTGGCGTCCTTGGCTTGGGAGCAATCCCTGGACGTTTTCCATTTTGCAGCTGGCGTCGGGCCAAAATGAGTTGGCGAGCGGGAGCGAACGTCGTGGGTTTTGAGAGAGTAGTCAATGGCAGAGGCCCAGTGTTGGTGTGGCTGTGAATGCGTTGCCATGGGAGGGTGAGGACCAGCAGTAGCTTGTAGTGCTGGCGTCCTTGGTGTGGGAGCAATCCCTGGACGTTTTCCATTTTGGAGCTGGCGTCGGGCCAAAATGAGGGGGCGAGCGGGAGCGAACGTCGGGGGTTTTGAGAGTGTAGTCAGTGGCATAGCCCAGTGTTGGTGTGGCTGTGAATGCGTTGCCATGGGAGGGTGAGGACCAGCAGTAGCTTGTAGTGCTGGCATCCTTGGTGTGGGAGCAATCCCTGGACTTTTTCAATTTTGGAGCTGGCGTCGGGCCAAAATGAGGGGGCGAGCAGGAGCGAACGTCGGTGGTTTTGAGAGAGTAGTCAATGGCAGAGGCCCAGTGTTGGTGTGGCTGTGAATGTGTTGCCATGGGAGGGTGAGGACCAGCAGTAGCTTGTAGTGCTGGCGTCCTTGGTGTGGGAGCAATCCTTAGACGTTTTCCATTTTGGAGCTGGCGTCGGGCCAAAATGATTTGGCGAGCGTGAGCGAACGTCGGGGGTTCTGAGAGAGTAGTCAGTGGCAGAGGCCCAGTGTTGGTGTGGCTGTGAATGCGTTGCCATGGGAGGGTGAGGACCAGCAGTAGCTTGTAGTGCTGGCGTCCTTGGTGTGGGAGCAATCCCTGGACGTTTTCCATTTTGGAGCTGGCGTCGGGCCAAAATGAGTTGGAGAACGGGAGCGAACGTCGGGGGTTCTGAGAGAGTAGTCAATGGCAGAGGCCCCGTGTTGGTGTGGCGGTGAATGCGTTGCCATGGGAGGGTGAGGACCAGCAGTAGCTTGTAGTGCTGGCGTCCTTGGTGTGGGAGCAATCCCTGGACGTTTTCCATTTTGGAGCTGGCGTCGGGCCAAAATGAGGGGGCGAGCGGGAGCGAACGTCGGGGGTTTTGAGAGTGTAGTCAATGGCAGAGGCCCAGTGTTGGTGTGGCTGTGAATGCGTTGCCATGGGAGGGTGAGGACCAGCAGTAGCTTGTAGTGCTGGCGTCCTTGGTGTGGGAGCAATCCTTAGACGTTTTCCATTTTGGAGCTGGCGTCGGGCCAAAATGATTTGGCGAGCGGGAGCGAACGTCGGGGGTTTTGAGAGAGTAGTCAATGGCAGAGGCCCAGTGTTGGTGTGGCTGTGAATGCGTTGCCATGGGAGGGTGAGGACCAGCAGTAGCTTGTAGTGCTGGCGTCCCTGGTGTGGGAGCAATCCTTAGACGTTCTCCATTTTGGAGCTGGCGTCGGGCCAAAATGAGGGGGCGAGCGGGAGCGAACGTCAGGGGTTCTGAGAGAGTAGTCAATGGCAGAGGCCAAGTGTGGGTGTGGCTGTGAATGCGTTGCCATGGGAGGGTGAGGACCAGCAGTAGCTTGTAGTGCTGGCGTCCTTGGTGTGGGAGCAATCCCTGGACGTTTTCCATTTTGGAGCTGGCATCGGGCCAAAATGATTTGGCGAGTCGGAGTGAACGTCGTGGGTTTTGAGAGAGTAGTCAGTGGCAGAGGCCCCGTGTTGGTGTGGCTGTGAATGCGTTGCCATGGGAGGGTGAGGACCAGCAGTAGCTTGTAGTGCTGGCATCCCTGGTGTGGGAGCAATCCCTGGACGTTTTCCATTTTGGAGCTGGCGTCGGGCCAAAATGAGGGGGCGAGCGGGAGCGAACGTCAGGGGTTCTGAGAGAGTAGTCAATGGCAGAGGCCCAGTGTTGGTGTGGCTGTGAATGCGTTGCCATGGGAGGGTGAGGACCAGCAGTAGCTTGTAGTGCTGGCGTCCTTGGTGTGGGAGCAATCCTTAGACGTTTTCCATTTTGGAGCTGGCATCGGGCCAAAATGATTTGGCAAGCGGGAGCGAACGTCAGTGGTTTTGAGAGAGTAGTCAGTGGCAGAGGCCCAGTGTTGGTGTGGCTGTGAATGCGTTGCCATGGGAGGGTGAGGACCAGCAGTAGCTTGTAGTGCTGGCGTCCTTGGTGTGGGAGCAATCCTTAGACGTTTTCCATTTTGGAGCTGGCGTCGGGCCAAAATGAGGGGGCGAGCGGGAGCGAACGTCAGGGGTTCTGAGAGAGTAGTCAATGGCAGAGGCCAAGTGTGGGTGTGGCTGTGAATGCATTGCCATGGGAGGGTGAGGACCAGCAGTAGCTTGTAGTGCTTGCGTCCTTGGTGTGGGAGCAATCCCTGGAGGTTTTCCATTTTGGAGCTGGTGTCGGGCCAAAATGAGGGGGCGAGCGGGAGCGAACGTCGGGGGTTTTGAGAGAGTAGTCAATGGCAGAGGCCCAGTGTTGGTGTGGCTGTGAATGCGTTGCCATGGGAGGGTGAGGACCAGCAGTAGCTTGTAGTGCTGGCGTCCCTGGTGTGGGAGCAATCCTTAGACGTTTTCCATTTTGGAGCTGGCGTCGGGCCAAAATGAGGGGGCGAGCGGGAGCGAACATCGTGGGTTTTGAGAGAGTAGTCAATGGCAGAGGCCCAGTGTTGGTGTGGCTGTGAATGCGTTGCCATGGGAGGGTGAGGACCAGCAGTAGCTTGTAGTGCTGGCGTCCTTGGTGTGGGAGCAATCCCTGGACGTTTTCCATTTTGGAGCTGGCGTCGGGCCAAAATGAGGGGGCGAGCGGGAGCGAATGTCGGGGGTTTTGAGAGAGTAGTCAGTGGCAGAGGCCAAGTGTGGGTGTGGCTGTGAATGCGTTGCCATGGGAGGGTGAGGACCAGCAGTAGCTTGTAGTGCTGGCGTCCTTGGTGTGGGAGCAATCCCCGGACGTTTTCCATTTTGGAGCTGGCGTCGGGCCAAAATGATTTGGCGAGTCGGAGTGAACGTCGGGGGTTTTGAGAGAGTAGTCAGTGGCAGAGGCCCCGTGTTGGTGTGGCGGTGAATGCGTTGCCATGGGAGGGTGAGGACCAGCAGTAGCTTGTAGTGCTGGCGTCCTTGGTGTGGGAGCAATCCTTAGACGTTTTCCATTTTGGAGCTGGCGTCGGGCCAAAATGATTTGGCGAGCGGGAGCGAACGTCGGGGGTTCTGAGAGAGTAGTCAATGGCAGAGGCCCAGTGTTGGTGTGGCGGTGAATGCGTTGCCATGGGAGGGTGAGGAGCAGCAGTAGCTTGTAGTGCTGGCGTCCTTGGTGTGGGAGCAATCCCTGGACGTTTTCCATTTTGGAGCTGGCGTCGGGCCAAAATGAGGGGGCGAGCGGGAGCGAACGTCGGGGGTTTTGAGAGAGTAGTCAATGGCAGAGGCCCAGTGTTGTTGTGGCTGTGAATGCGTTGCCATGGGAGGGTGAGGACCAGCAGTAGCTTGTAGTGCTGGCGTCCTTGGTGTGGGAGCAATCCTTAGACGTTTTCCATTTTGGAGCTGGCGTCGGGCCAAAATGATTTGGCGAGCGGGAGCGAACGTCGGGGGTTTTGAGAGAGTAGTCAATGGCAGAGGCCAAGTGTGGGTGTGGCTGTGAATGCGTTGCCATGGGAGGGTGAGGACCAGCAGTAGCTTGTAGTGCTGGCGTCCCTGGTGTGGGAGCAATCTCTGGACGTTTTCCATTTTGGAGCTGGCGTCGGGCCAAAATGAGGGGGCGAGCGGGAGCGAACGTCAGGGGTTCTGAGAGAGTAGTCAATGGCAGAGGCCCAGTGTTGGTGTGGCTGTGAATGCGTTGCCATGGGAGGGTGAGGACCAGCAGTAGCTTGTAGTGCTGGTGTCCTTGGCTTGGGAGCAATCCCTGGGCTTTTTCCATTTTGCAGCTGGCGTCGGGCCAAAATGAGGGGGTGAGCGGGAGCGAACGTCGTGGGTTCTGAGAGAGTAGTCAATGGCAGAGGCCCAGTGTTGGTGTGGCTGTGAATGCGTTGCCATGGGAGTGTAAGGACCAGCAGTAGCTTGTAGTGCTGGCGTCCTTGGTGTGGGAGCAATCCCTGGGCTTTTTCCATTTTGGAGCTGGCGTCGGGCCAAAATGATTTGGCGAGCGGGAGCGAACGTCGGGGGTTTTGAGAGAGTAGTCAATGGCAGAGGCCCAGTGTTGGTGTGGCTGTGAATGCGTTGCCATGGGAGGGTGAGGAGCAGCAGTAGCTTGTAGTGCTGGCGTCCTTGGTGTGGGAGCAATCCCTGGACGTTTTCCATTTTGGAGCTGGCATCGGGCCAAAATGATTTGGCGAGTCGGAGTGAACGTCGGGGGTTTTGAGAGAGTAGTCAGTGGCAGAGGCCCCGTGTTGGTGTGGCTGTGAATGCGTTGCCATGGGAGGGTGAGGACCAGCAGTAGCTTGTAGTGCTGGCATCCTTGGCTTGGGAGCAATCCCTGGACGTTTTCCATTTTGGAGCTGGCGTCGGGCCAAAATGAGGGGGCGAGCGGGAGCGAACGTCGGGGGTTTTGAGAGAGTAGTCAATGGCAGAGGCCCAGTGTTGGTGTGGCTGTGAATGCGTTGCCATGGGAGGGTGAGGACCAGCAGTAGCTTGTAGTGCTGGCGTCCTTGGTGTGGGAGCAATCCTTAGACGTTTTCCATTTTGGAGCTGGCATCGGGCCAAAATGATTTGGCAAGCGGGAGCGAACGTCAGTGGTTTTGAGAGAGTAGTCAGTGGCAGAGGCCCAGTGTTGGTGTGGCTGTGAATGCGTTGCCATGGGAGGGTGAGGACCAGCAGTAGCTTGTAGTGCTGGCGTCCTTGGTGTGGGAGCAATCCTTAGACGTTTTCCATTTTGGAGCTGGCGTCGGGCCAAAATGAGGGGGCGAGCGGGAGCGAACGTCAGGGGTTCTGAGAGAGTAGTCAATGGCAGAGGCCAAGTGTGGGTGTGGCTGTGAATGCATTGCCATGGGAGGGTGAGGACCAGCAGTAGCTTGTAGTGCTTGCGTCCTTGGTGTGGGAGCAATCCCTGGAGGTTTTCCATTTTGGAGCTGGTGTCGGGCCAAAATGAGGGGGCGAGCGGGAGCGAACGTCGGGGGTTTTGAGAGAGTAGTCAATGGCAGAGGCCCAGTGTTGGTGTGGCTGTGAATGCGTTGCCATGGGAGGGTGAGGACCAGCAGTAGCTTGTAGTGCTGGCGTCCCTGGTGTGGGAGCAATCCTTAGACGTTTTCCATTTTGGAGCTGGCATCGGGCCAAAATGATTTGGCGAGCGGGAGCGAACATCGTGGGTTTTGAGAGAGTAGTCAATGGCAGAGGCCCAGTGTTGGTGTGGCTGTGAATGCGTTGCCATGGGAGGGTGAGGACCAGCAGTAGCTTGTAGTGCTGGCGTCCTTGGTGTGGGAGCAATCCCTGGACGTTTTCCATTTTGGAGCTGGCGTCGGGCCAAAATGAGGGGGCGAGCGGGAGCGAATGTCGGGGGTTTTGAGAGAGTAGTCAGTGGCAGAGGCCAAGTGTGGGTGTGGCTGTGAATGCGTTGCCATGGGAGGGTGAGGACCAGCAGTAGCTTGTAGTGCTGGCGTCCTTGGTGTGGGAGCAATCCCCGGACGTTTTCCATTTTGGAGCTGGCGTCGGGCCAAAATGATTTGGCGAGTCGGAGTGAACGTCGGGGGTTTTGAGAGAGTAGTCAACGGCAGAGGCCCCGTGTTGGTGTGGCGGTGAATGCGTTGCCATGGGAGGGTGAGGACCAGCAGTAGCTTGTAGTGCTGGCATCCTTGGCTTGGGAGCAATCCCTGGACGTTTTCCATTTTGGAGCTGGCGTCGGGCCAAAATGATTTGGCGAGCGGGAGCGAACGTTGGGGGTTTTGAGAGAGTAGTCAATGGCAGAGGCCCAGTGTTGGTGTGGCTGTGAATGCGTTGCCATGGGAGGGTGAGGACCAGCAGTAGCTTGTAGTGCTGGCGTCCTTGGTGTGGGAGCAATCCCTGGGCTTTTTCCATTTTGGAGCTGGCGTCGGGCCAAAATGATTTGGCGAGCGGGAGCGAACGTCGGGGGTTTTGAGAGAGTAGTCAATGGCAGAGGCCCAGTGTTGGTGTGGCTGTGAATGCGTTGCCATGGGAGGGTGAGGAGCAGCAGTAGCTTGTAGTGCTGGCGTCCTTGGTGTGGGAGCAATCCCTGGACGTTTTCCATTTTGGAGCTGGCATCGGGCCAAAATGATTTGGCGAGTCGGAGTGAACGTCGTGGGTTTTGAGAGAGTAGTCAGTGGCAGAGGCCCCGTGTTGGTGTGGCTGTGAATGCGTTGCCATGGGAGGGTGAGGACCAGCAGTAGCTTGTAGTGCTGGCATCCTTGGCTTGGGAGCAATCCCTGGACGTTTTCCATTTTGGAGCTGGCGTCGGGCCAAAATGAGGGGGCGAGCGGGAGCGAACGTCGGGGGTTTTGAGAGAGTAGTCAATGGCAGAAGCCCAGTGTTGGTGTGGCTGTGAATGCGTTGCCATGGGAGGGTGAGGACCAGCAGTAGCTTGTAGTGCTGGCGTCCTTGGTGTGGGAGCAATCCTTAGACGTTTTCCATTTTGGAGCTGGCATCAGGCCAAAATGATTTGGCAAGCGGGAGCGAACGTCAGTGGTTTTGAGAGAGTAGTCAGTGGCAGAGGCCCAGTGTTGGTGTGGCTGTGAATGCGTTGCCATGGGAGGGTGAGGACCAGCAGTAGCTTGTAGTGCTGGCGTCCTTGGTGTGGGAGCAATCCTTAGACGTTTTCCATTTTGGAGCTGGCGTCGGGCCAAAATGAGGGGGCGAGCGGGAGCGAACGTCAGGGGTTCTGAGAGAGTAGTCAATGGCAGAGGCCAAGTGTGGGTGTGGCTGTGAATGCATTGCCATGGGAGGGTGAGGACCAGCAGTAGCTTGTAGTGCTTGCGTCCTTGGTGTGGGAGCAATCCCTGGAGGTTTTCCATTTTGGAGCTGGTGTCGGGCCAAAATGAGGGGGCGAGCGGGAGCGAACGTCGGGGGTTTTGAGAGAGTAGTCAATGGCAGAGGCCCAGTGTTGGTGTGGCTGTGAATGCGTTGCCATGGGAGGGTGAGGACCAGCAGTAGCTTGTAGTGCTGGCGTCCTTGGTGTGGGAGCAATCCTTAGACGTTTTCCATTTTGGAGCTGGCATCGGGCCAAAATGATTTGGCGAGCGGGAGCGAACATCGTGGGTTTTGAGAGAGTAGTCAATGGCAGAGGCCCAGTGTTGGTGTGGCTGTGAATGCGTTGCCATGGGAGGGTGAGGAGCAGCAGTAGCTTGTAGTGCTGGCGTCCTTGGTGTGGGAGCAATCCCTGGACGTTTTCCATTTTGGAGCTGGCATCGGGCCAAAATGATTTGGCGAGTCGGAGTGAACGTCGGGGGTTTTGAGAGAGTAGTCAGTGGCAGAGGCCCCGTGTTGGTGTGGCTGTGAATGCGTTGCCATGGGAGGGTGAGGACCAGCAGTAGCTTGTAGTGCTGGCATCCTTGGCTTGGGAGCAATCCCTGGACGTTTTCCATTTTGGAGCTGGCGTCGGGCCAAAATGAGGGGGCGAGCGGGAGCGAACGTCGGGGGTTTTGAGAGAGTAGTCAATGGCAGAGGCCCAGTGTTGGTGTGGCTGTGAATGCGTTGCCATGGGAGGGTGAGGACCAGCAGTAGCTTGTAGTGCTGGCGTCCTTGGTGTGGGAGCAATCCTTAGACGTTTTCCATTTTGGAGCTGGCATCAGGCCAAAATGATTTGGCAAGCGGGAGCGAACATCGTGGGTTTTGAGAGAGTAGTCAGTGGCAGAGGCCCAGTGTTGGTGTGGCTGTGAATGCGTTGCCATGGGAGGGTGAGGAGCAGCAGTAGCTTGTAGTGCTGGCGTCCTTGGTGTGGGAGCAATCCCTGGACGTTTTCCATTTTGGAGCTGGCATCGGGCCAAAATGATTTCGCGAGTCGGAGTGAACGTCGGGGGTTTTGAGAGAGTAGTCAGTGGCAGAGGCCCCGTGTTGGTGTGGCTGTGAATGCGTTGCCATGGGAGGGTGAGGACCAGCAGTAGCTTGTAGTGCTGGCATCCTTGGCTTGGGAGCAATCCCTGGACGTTTTCCATTTTGGAGCTGGCGTCGGGCCAAAATGAGGGGGCGAGCGGGAGCGAACGTCGGGGGTTTTGAGAGAGTAGTCAATGGCAGAGGCCCAGTGTTGGTGTGGCTGTGAATGCGTTGCCATGGGAGGGTGAGGACCAGCAGTAGCTTGTAGTGCTGGCGTCCTTGGTGTGGGAGCAATCCTTAGACGTTTTCCATTTTGGAGCTGGCATCAGGCCAAAATGATTTGGCAAGCGGGAGCGAACATCGTGGGTTTTGAGAGAGTAGTCAGTGGCAGAGGCCCAGTGTTGGTGTGGCTGTGAATGCGTTGCCATGGGAGGGTGAGGACCAGCAGTAGCTTGTAGTGCTGGCGTCCTTGGTGTGGGAGCAATCCTTAGACGTCTTCCATTTTGGAGCTGGCGTCGGGCCAAAATGATTTGGCGAGCGTGAGCGAACGTCGGGGGTTCTGAGAGAGTAGTCAGTGGCAGAGGCCCAGTGTTGGTGTGGCGGTGAATGCGTTGCCATGGGAGGGTGAGGACCAGCAGTAGCTTGTAGTGCTGGCGTCCTTGGTGTGGGAGCAATCCCTGGACGTTTTCCATTTTGGAGCTGGCGTCGGGCCAAAATGAGTTGGAGAACGGGAGCGAACGTCGGGGGTTCTGAGAGAGTAGTCAATGGCAGAGGCCCCGTGTTGGTGTGGCGGTGAATGCGTTGCCATGGGAGGGTGAGGACCAGCAGTAGCTTGTAGTGCTGGCGTCCTTGGTGTGGGAGCAATCCCTGGACGTTTTCCATTTTGGAGCTGGCGTCGGGCCAAAATGAGGGGGCGAGCGGGAGCGAACGTCGGGGGTTTTGAGAGTGTAGTCAATGGCAGAGGCCCAGTGTTGGTGTGGCTGTGAATGCGTTGCCATGGGAGGGTGAGGACCAGCAGTAGCTTGTAGTGCTGGCGTCCTTGGTGTGGGAGCAATCCTTAGACGTTTTCCATTTTGGAGCTGGCGTCGGGCCAAAATGATTTGGCGAGCGGGAGCGAACGTCGGGGGTTTTGAGAGAGTAGTCAATGGCAGAGGCCCAGTGTTGGTGTGGCTGTGAATGCGTTGCCATGGGAGGGTGAGGACCAGCAGTAGCTTGTAGTGCTGGCGTCCCTGGTGTGGGAGCAATCCTTAGACGTTCTCCATTTTGGAGCTGGCGTCGGGCCAAAATGAGGGGGCGAGCGGGAGCGAACGTCAGGGGTTCTGAGAGAGTAGTCAATGGCAGAGGCCAAGTGTGGGTGTGGCTGTGAATGCGTTGCCATGGGAGGGTGAGGACCAGCAGTAGCTTGTAGTGCTGGCGTCCTTGGTGTGGGAGCAATCCCTGGACGTTTTCCATTTTGGAGCTGGCGTCGGGCCAAAATGATTTGGCGAGTCGGAGTGAACGTCGTGGGTTTTGAGAGAGTAGTCAGTGGCAGAGGCCCCGTGTTGGTGTGGCTGTGAATGCGTTGCCATGGGAGGGTGAGGACCAGCAGTAGCTTGTAGTGCTGGCATCCCTGGTGTGGGAGCAATCCCTGGACGTTTTCCATTTTGGAGCTGGCGTCGGGCCAAAATGAGGGGGCGAGCGGGAGCGAACGTCGGGGGTTCTGAGAGAGTAGTCAGTGGCAGAGGCCCAGTGTTGGTGTGACGGTGAATGCGTTGCCATGGGAGGGTGAGGACCAGCAGTAGCTTGTAGTGCTGGCGTCCTTGGTGTGGGAGCAATCCCTGGAGGTTTTCCATTTTGGAGCTGGCGTCGGGCCAAAATGAGGGGGCGAGCGGGAGCGAACGTCGGGGGTTTTGAGAGAGTAGTCAATGGCAGAGGCCCAGTGTTGGTGTGGCTGTGAATGCGTTGCCATGGGAGGGTGAGGACCAGCAGTAGCTTGTAGTGCTGGCGTCCTTGGTGTGGGAGCAATCCTTAGACGTCTTCCATTTTGGAGCTGGCGTCGGGCCAAAATGATTTGGCGAGCGGGAGCGAACGTCGGGGGTTTTGAGAGAGTAGTCAATGGCAGAGGCCCAGTGTTGGTGTGGCTGTGAATGCGTTGCCATGGGAGGGTGAGGACCAGCAGTAGCTTGTAGTGCTGGCGTCCCTGGTGTGGGAGCAATCCTTAGACGTTCTCCATTTTGGAGCTGGCGTCGGGCCAAAATGAGGGGGCGAGCGTGAGCGAACGTCAGGGGTTCTGAGAGAGTAGTCAATGGCAGAGGCCCAGTGTTGGTGTGGCTGTGAATGCGTTGCCATGGGAGGGTGAGGACCAGCAGTAGCTTGTAGTGCTGGCGTCCCTGGCGTGGGAGCAATCCTTAGACGTTCTCCATTTTGGAGCTGGCGTCGGGCCAAAATGATTTGGCGAGCGGGAGCGAACGTCAGGGGTTCTGAGAGAGTAGTCAATGGCAGAGGCCAAGTGTGGGTGTGGCTGTGAATGCATTGCCATGGGAGGGTGAGGACCAGCAGTAGCTTGTAGTGCTGGCGTCCTTGGTGTGGGAGCAATCCCTGGGCTTTTTCCATTTTGGAGCTGGCGTCGGGCCAAAATGATTTGGCGAGCGGGAGCGAACGTCGGGGGTTTTGAGAGAGTAGTCAATGGCAGAGGCCCAGTGTTGGTGTGGCTGTGAATGCGTTGCCATGGGAGGGTGAGGAGCAGCAGTAGCTTGTAGTGCTGGCGTCCTTGGTGTGGGAGCAATCCCTGGACGTTTTCCATTTTGGAGCTGGCGTCGGGCCAAAATGAGGGGGCGAGCAGGAGCGAACGTCGGGGGTTCTGAGAGAGTAGTCAATGGCAGAGGCCCCGTGTTGGTGTGGCTGTGAATGCGTTGCCATGGGAGGGTGAGGACCAGCAGTAGCTTGTAGTGCTGGCATCCTTGGCTTGGGAGCAATCCCTGGACGTTTTCCATTTTGGAGCTGGCGTCGGGCCAAAATGATTTGGCGAGCGGGAGCGAACGTCGGGGGTTTTGAGAGAGTAGTCAATGGCAGAGGCCCCGTGTTGGTGTGGCTGTGAATGCGTTGCCATGGGAGGGTGAGGAGCAGCAGTAGCTTGTAGTGCTGGCGTCCTTGGTGTGGGAGCAATCCCTGGACGTTTTCCATTTTGGAGCTGGCATCGGGCCAAAATGATTTGGCGAGTCGGAGTGAACGTCGGGGGTTTTGAGAGAGTAGTCAGTGGCAGAGGCCCCGTGTTGGTGTGGCTGTGAATGCGTTGCCATGGGAGGGTGAGGACCAGCAGTAGCTTGTAGTGCTGGCATCCTTGGCTTGGGAGCAATCCCTGGACGTTTTCCATTTTGGAGCTGGCGTCGGGCCAAAATGAGGGGGCGAGCGGGAGCGAACGTCGGGGGTTTTGAGAGAGTAGTCAATGGCAGAGGCCCAGTGTTGGTGTGGCTGTGAATGCGTTGCCATGGGAGGGTGAGGAGCAGCAGTAGCTTGTAGTGCTGGCGTCCTTGGCTTGGGAGCAATCCTTAGACGTTTTCCATTTTGGAGCTGGCATCAGGCCAAAATGATTTGGCAAGCGGGAGCGAACATCGTGGGTTTTGAGAGAGTAGTCAGTGGCAGAGGCCCAGTGTTGGTGTGGCTGTGAATGCGTTGCCATGGGAGGGTGAGGACCAGCAGTAGCTTGTAGTGCTGGCGTCCTTGGTGTGGGAGCAATCCTTAGACGTCTTCCATTTTGGAGCTGGCGTCGGGCCAAAATGATTTGGCGAGCGTGAGCGAACGTCGGGGGTTCTGAGAGAGTAGTCAGTGGCAGAGACCCAGTGTTGGTGTGGCGGTGAATGCGTTGCCATGGGAGGGTGAGGACCAGCAGTAGCTTGTAGTGCTGGCGTCCTTGGTGTGGGAGCAATCCCTGGACGTTTTCCATTTTGGAGCTGGCGTCGGGCCAAAATGAGGGGGCGAGCGGGAGCGAACGTCGGGGGTTTTGAGAGAGTAGTCAATGGCAGAGGCCCCGTGTTGGTGTGGCTGTGAATGCGTTGCCATGGGAGGGTGAGGACCAGCAGTAGCTTGTAGTGCTGGCGTCCTTGGTGTGGGAGCAATCCTTAGACGTTTTCCATTTTGGAGCTGGCGTCGGGCCAAAATGATTTGGCGAGCGGGAGCGAACGTCGGGGGTTTTGAGAGAGTAGTCAATGGCAGAGGCCCAGTGTTGGTGTGGCTGTGAATGCGTTGCCATGGGAGGGTGAGGACCAGCAGTAGCTTGTAGTGCTGGCGTCCCTGGTGTGGGAGCAATCCTTAGACGTTCTCCATTTTGGAGCTGGCGTCGGGCCAAAATGAGGGGGCGAGCGGGAGCGAACGTCAGGGGTTCTGAGAGAGTAGTCAATGGCAGAGGCCAAGTGTGGGTGTGGCTGTGAATGCGTTGCCATGGGAGGGTGAGGACCAGCAGTAGCTTGTAGTGCTGGCGTCCTTGGTGTGGGAGCAATCCCTGGACGTTTTCCATTTTGGAGCTGGCATCGGGCCAAAATGATTTGGCGAGTCGGAGTGAACGTCGTGGGTTTTGAGAGAGTAGTCAGTGGCAGAGGCCCCGTGTTGGTGTGGCTGTGAATGCGTTGCCATGGGAGGGTGAGGACCAGCAGTAGCTTGTAGTGCTGGCATCCCTGGTGTGGGAGCAATCCCTGGACGTTTTCCATTTTGGAGCTGGCGTCGGGCCAAAATGAGGGGGCGAGCGGGAGCGAACGTCAGGGGTTCTGAGAGAGTAGTCAATGGCAGAGGCCCAGTGTTGGTGTGGCTGTGAATGCGTTGCCATGGGAGGGTGAGGACCAGCAGTAGCTTGTAGTGCTGGCGTCCTTGGTGTGGGAGCAATCCTTAGACGTTTTCCATTTTGGAGCTGGCATCGGGCCAAAATGATTTGGCAAGCGGGAGCGAACGTCAGTGGTTTTGAGAGAGTAGTCAGTGGCAGAGGCCCAGTGTTGGTGTGGCTGTGAATGCGTTGCCATGGGAGGGTGAGGACCAGCAGTAGCTTGTAGTGCTGGCGTCCTTGGTGTGGGAGCAATCCTTAGACGTTTTCCATTTTGGAGCTGGCGTCGGGCCAAAATGAGGGGGCGAGCGGGAGCGAACGTCAGGGGTTCTGAGAGAGTAGTCAATGGCAGAGGCCAAGTGTGGGTGTGGCTGTGAATGCATTGCCATGGGAGGGTGAGGACCAGCAGTAGCTTGTAGT
Organism: Morus bassanus; assembly: GCA_031468815.1. Lineage (NCBI taxonomy): Eukaryota > Metazoa > Chordata > Aves > Suliformes > Sulidae > Morus > Morus bassanus. The sequence continues at coordinate 380,766 of CM062575.1, forward strand.
GCTGGCGTCCTTGGTGTGGGAGCAATCCCTGGAGGTTTTCCATTTTGGAGCTGGTGTCGGGCCAAAATGAGGGGGCGAGCGGGAGCGAACGTCGGGGGTTTTGAGAGAGTAGTCAATGGCAGAGGCCCAGTGTTGGTGTGGCTGTGAATGCGTTGCCATGGGAGGGTGAGGACCAGCAGTAGCTTGTAGTGCTGGCGTCCCTGGTGTGGGAGCAATCCTTAGACGTTTTCCATTTTGGAGCTGGCATCGGGCCAAAATGATTTGGCGAGCGGGAGCGAACATCGTGGGTTTTGAGAGAGTAGTCAATGGCAGAGGCCCAGTGTTGGTGTGGCTGTGAATGCGTTGCCATGGGAGGGTGAGGACCAGCAGTAGCTTGTAGTGCTGGCGTCCTTGGTGTGGGAGCAATCCCTGGACGTTTTCCATTTTGGAGCTGGCGTCGGGCCAAAATGAGGGGGCGAGCGGGAGCGAATGTCGGGGGTTTTGAGAGAGTAGTCAGTGGCAGAGGCCAAGTGTGGGTGTGGCTGTGAATGCGTTGCCATGGGAGGGTGAGGACCAGCAGTAGCTTGTAGTGCTGGCGTCCTTGGTGTGGGAGCAATCCCCGGACGTTTTCCATTTTGGAGCTGGCGTCGGGCCAAAATGATTTGGCGAGTCGGAGTGAACGTCGGGGGTTTTGAGAGAGTAGTCAGTGGCAGAGGCCCCGTGTTGGTGTGGCGGTGAATGCGTTGCCATGGGAGGGTGAGGACCAGCAGTAGCTTGTAGTGCTGGCATCCTTGGCTTGGGAGCAATCCCTGGACGTTTTCCATTTTGGAGCTGGCGTCGGGCCAAAATGATTTGGCGAGCGGGAGCGAACGTCGGGGCTTTTGAGAGAGTAGTCAATGGCAGAGGCCCAGTGTTGGTGTGGCTGTGAATGCGTTGCCATGGGAGGGTGAGGACCAGCAGTAGCTTGTAGTGCTGGCGTCCTTGGTGTGGGAGCAATCCTTAGACGTTTTCCATTTTGGAGCTGGCGTCGGGCCAAAATGATTTGGCGAGCGGGAGCGAACGTCGGGGGTTCTGAGAGAGTAGTCAATGGCAGAGGCCCCGTGTTGGTGTGGCGGTGAATGCGTTGCCATGGGAGGGTGAGGAGCAGCAGTAGCTTGTAGTGCTGGCGTCCTTGGTGTGGGAGCAATCCCTGGACGTTTTCCATTTTGGAGCTGGCGTCGGGCCAAAATGAGGGGGCGAGCGGGAGCGAACGTCGGGGGTTTTGAGAGAGTAGTCAATGGCAGAGGCCCAGTGTTGGTGTGGCTGTGAATGCGTTGCCATGGGAGGGTGAGGACCAGCAGTAGCTTGTAGTGCTGGCGTCCTTGGTGTGGGAGCAATCCTTAGACGTTTTCCATTTTGGAGCTGGCGTCGGGCCAAAATGATTTGGCGAGCGGGAGCGAACGTCGGGGGTTTTGAGAGAGTAGTCAATGGCAGAGGCCAAGTGTGGGTGTGGCTGTGAATGCGTTGCCATGGGAGGGTGAGGACCAGCAGTAGCTTGTAGTGCTGGCGTCCCTGGTGTGGGAGCAATCTCTGGACGTTTTCCATTTTGGAGCTGGCGTCGGGCCAAAATGATTTGGCAAGCGGGAGCGAACATCGTGGGTTTTGAGAGAGTAGTCAGTGGCAGAGGCCCAGTGTTGGTGTGGCTGTGAATGCGTTGCCATGGGAGGGTGAGGACCAGCAGTAGCTTGTAGTGCTGGCGTCCTTGGTGTGGGAGCAATCCTTAGACGTTTTCCATTTTGGAGCTGGCGTCGGGCCAAAATGATTTGGCGAGCGTGAGCGAACGTCGGGGGTTCTGAGAGAGTAGTCAGTGGCAGAGGCCCAGTGTTGGTGTGGCTGTGAATGCGTTGCCATGGGAGGGTGAGGAGCAGCAGTAGCTTGTAGTGCTGGCGTCCTTGGTGTGGGAGCAATCCCTGGACGTTTTCCATTTTGGAGCTGGCGTCGGGCCAAAATGATTTGGCGAGCGGGAGCGAACGTCGGGGGTTCTGAGAGAGTAGTCAATGGCAGAGGCCCCGTGTTGGTGTGGCGGTGAATGCGTTGCCATGGGAGGGTGAGGACCAGCAGTAGCTTGTAGTGCTGGCGTCCTTGGTGTGGGAGCAATCTCTGGACGTTTTCCATTTTGGAGCTGGCGTCGGGCCAAAATGAGGGGGCGAGCGGGAGCGAACGTCGTGGGTTTTGAGAGAGTAGTCAATGGCAGAGGCCCAGTGTTGGTGTGGCTGTGAATGCGTTGCCATGGGAGGGTGAGGACCAGCAGTAGCTTGTAGTGCTGGCGTCCTTGGTGTGGGAGCAATCCTTAGACGTTTTCCATTTTGGAGCTGGCGTCGGGCCAAAATGATTTGGCGAGCGGGAGCGAACGTCGGGGGTTTTGAGAGAGTAGTCAATGGCAGAGGCCCAGTGTTGGTGTGGCTGTGAATGCGTTGCCATGGGAGGGTGAGGACCAGCAGTAGCTTGTAGTGCTGGCGTCCTTGGTGTGGGAGCAATCCCCGGACGTTTTCCATTTTGGAGCTGGCGTCGGGCCAAAATGAGGGGGCGAGCGGGAGCGAACGTCGGGGGTTTTGAGAGAGTAGTCAATGGCAGAGGCCAAGTGTTGGTGTGGCTGTGAATGCGTTGCCATGGGAGGGTGAGGACCAGCAGTAGCTTGTAGTGCTGGCGTCCTTGGTGTGGGAGCAATCCCTGGACGTTTTCCATTTTGGAGCTGGCGTCGGGCCAAAATGAGTTGGCGAGCGGGAGCGAACGTCGTGGGTTTTGAGAGAGTAGTCAGTGGCAGAGGCCCAGTGTTGGTGTGGCTGTGAATGCGTTGCCATGGGAGGGTGAGGACCAGCAGTAGCTTGTAGTGCTGGCGTCCTTGGTGTGGGAGCAATCCCTGGACGTTTTCCATTTTGGAGCTGGCGTCGGGCCAAAATGAGGGGGCGAGCGGGAGCGAACGTCGGGGGTTTTGAGAGAGTAGTCAGTGGCAGAGGCCCAGTGTTGGTGTGGCTGTGAATGCGTTGCCATGGGAGGGTGAGGAGCAGCAGTAGCTTGTAGTGCTGGCGTCCTTGGTGTGGGAGCAATCCCTGGACGTTTTCCATTTTGGAGCTGGCGTCGGGCCAAAATGAGTTGGCGAGCGGGAGCGAACGTCGGGGGTTTTGAGAGTGTAGTCAGTGGCAGAGGCCCCGTGTTGGTGTGGCTGTGAATGCGTTGCCGTGGGAGGGTGAGGACCAGCAGTAGCTTGTAGTGCTGGCGTCCTTGGCTTGGGAGCAATCCCTGGGCTTTTTCCATTTTGGAGCTGGCGTCGGGCCAAAATGAGTTGGCGAGCGGGAGCGAACGTCGGGGGTTTTGAGAGAGTAGTCAATGGCAGAGGCCCAGTGTTGGTGTGGCTGTGAATGCGTTGCCATGGGAGGGTGAGGACCAGCAGTAGCTTGTAGTGCTGGCGTCCCTGGTGTGGGAGCAATCCTTAGACGTTTTCCATTTTGGAGCTGGCGTCGGGCCAAAATGATTTGGCGAGCGGGAGCGAACGTCAGGGGTTCTGAGAGAGTAGTCAATGGCAGAGGCCCAGTGTTGGTGTGGCTGTGAATGCATTGCCATGGGAGGGTGAGGACCAGCAGTAGCTTGTAGTGCTGGCGTCCTTGGTGTGGGAGCAATCCCTGGACGTTTTCCATTTTGGAGCTGGCGTCGGGCCAAAATGAGGGGGCGAGCGGGAGCGAACGTCGGGGGTTTTGAGAGAGTAGTCAATGGCAGAGGCCAAGTGTGGGTGTGGCTGTGAATGCGTTGCCATGGGAGGGTGAGGACCAGCAGTAGCTTGTAGTGCTGGCGTCCTTGGTGTGGGAGCAATCCCCGGACGTTTTCCATTTTGGAGCTGGCGTCGGGCCAAAATGAGGGGGCGAGCGGGAGCGAACGTCAGGGGTTTTGAGAGAGTAGTCAATGGCAGAGGCCCAGTGTTGGTGTGGCGGTGAATGCGTTGCCATGGGAGGGTGAGGACCAGCAGTAGCTTGTAGTGCTGGCGTCCTTGGTGTGGGAGCAATCCCTGGACGTTTTCCATTTTGGAGCTGGCGTCGGGCCAAAATGAGGGGGCGAGTGGGAGAGAACGTCGTGGGTTTTGAGAGAGTAGTCAGTGGCAGAGGCCCCGTGTTGGTGTGGCTGTGAATGCGTTGCCATGGGAGGGTGAGGACCAGCAGTAGCTTGTAGTGCTGGCGTCCTTGGTGTGGGAGCAATCCCTGGACGTTTTCCATTTTGGAGCTGGCGTCGGGCCAAAATGATTTGGCGAGCGGGAGCGAACGTCGGGGGTTCTGAGAGAGTAGTCAATGGCAGAGGCCCAGTGTTGGTGTGGCTGTGAATGCATTGCCATGGGAGGGTGAGGACCAGCAGTAGCTTGTAGTGCTGGCGTCCTTGGTGTGGGAGCAATCCCTGGACGTTTTCCATTTTGGAGCTGGCGTCGGGCCAAAATGAGGGGGCGAGCGGGAGCGAACGTCGGGGGTTTTGAGAGAGTTGTCAATGGCAGAGGCCCCGTGTTGGTGTGGCTGTGAACGCGTTGCCATGGGAGGGTGAGGAGCAGCAGTAGCTTGTAGTGCTGGCGTCCTTGGCTTGGGAGCAATCCCTGGGCTTTTTCCATTTTGGAGCTGGCGTCGGGCCAAAATGAGGGGGCGAGCGGGAGCGAATGTCGTGGGTTTTGAGAGAGTAGTCAATGGCAGAGGCCCAGTGTTGGTGTGGCTGTGAATGCGTTGCCATGGGAGGGTGAGGACCAGCAGTAGCTTGTAGTGCTGGCGTCCTTGGCTTGGGAGCAATCCCTGGACGTTTTCCATTTTGGAGCTGGCGTCGGGCCAAAATGAGGGGGCGAGCGGGAGCGAACGTCAGGGGTTCTGAGAGAGTAGTCAATGGCAGAGGCCAAGTGTGGGTGTGGCTGTGAATGCATTGCCATGGGAGGGTGAGGACCAGCAGTAGCTTGTAGTGCTGGCGTCCTTGGTGTGGGAGCAATCCCTGGACGTTTTCCATTTTGGAGCTGGCGTCGGGCCAAAATGAGGGGGCGAGCGGGAGAGAACGTCGTGGGTTTTGAGAGAGTAGTCAATGGCAGAGGCCCAGTGTTGGTGTGGCTGTGAATGCGTTGCCATGGGAGGGTGAGGACCAGCAGTAGCTTGTAGTGCTGGCGTCCTTGGTGTGGGAGCAATCTCTGGACGTTTTCCATTTTGGAGCTGGCGTTGGGCCAAAATGATTTGGCGAGCGGGAGCGAACGTCGGGGGTTTTGAGAGAGTAGTCAATGGCAGAGGCCCAGTGTTAGTGTGGCTGTGAATGCATTGCCATGGGAGGGTGAGGAGCAGCAGTAGCTTGTAGTGCTGGCGTCCTTGGTGTGGGAGCAATCCCTGGACGTTTTCCATTTTGGAGCTGGCGTCGGGCCAAAATGAGGGGGCGAGCGGGAGCGAACGTCGTGGGTTCTGAGAGAGTAGTCAGTGGCAGAGGCCCAGTGTTGGTGTGGCTGTGAATGCGTTGCCATGGGAGGGTGAGGACCAGCAGTAGCTTGTAGTGCTGGCGTCCTTGGTGTGGGAGCAATCCCTGGACATTTTCCATTTTGGAGCTGGCGTCGGGCCAAAATGAGGGGGCGAGCGGGAGCGAACGTCAGGGGTTCTGAGAGAGTAGTCAATGGCAGAGGCCAAGTGTGGGTGTGGCTGTGAATGCATTGCCATGGGAGGGTGAGGACCAGCAGTAGCTTGTAGTGCTGGCGTCCTTGGTGTGGGAGCAATCCCTGGACGTTTTCCATTTTGGAGCTGGCGTCGGGCCAAAATGAGGGGGCGAGCGGGAGCGAACGTCGGGGGTTTTGAGAGAGTAGTCAATGGCAGAGGCCCAGTGTTGGTGTGGCTGTGAATGCGTTGCCATGGGAGGGTGAGGACCAGCAGTAGCTTGTAGTGCTGGCGTCCTTGGTGTGGGAGCAATCCCTGGACGTTTTCCATTTTGGAGCTGGCGTCGGGCCAAAATGAGGGGGCGAGCGGGAGAGAACGTCGTGGGTTTTGAGAGAGTAGTCAGTGGCAGAGGCCCAGTGTTGGTGTGGCTGTGAATGCATTGCCATGGGAGGGTGAGGACCAGCAGTAGCTTGTAGTGCTGGCGTCCTTGGTGTGGGAGCAATCCCTGGACGTTTTCAGTTTTGGAGATGGCGTCGGGCCAAAATGATTTGGCGAGCGGGAGTGAACGTCACGGGTTCTGAGAGAGTAGTCAATGGCAGAGGCCCAGTGTTGGTGTGGCTGTGAATGCGTTGCCATGGGAGGGTGAGGAGCAGCAGTAGCTTGTAGTGCTGGCGTCCTTGGTGTGGGAGCAATCCCTGGACGTTTTCCATTTTGGAGCTGGCGTCGGGCCAAAATGAGGGGGCGAGCGGGAGCGAACGTCACGGGTTCTGAGAGAGTAGTGAATGGCAGAGGCCCAGTGTTGGTGTGGCTGTGAATGCGTTGCCATGGGAGGGTGAGGACCAGCAGTAGCTTGTAGTGCTGGCGTCCTTGGTGTGGGAGCAATCCCTGGACGTTTTCCATTTTGGAGCTGGCGTCGGGCCAAAATGATTTGGCGAGCGGGAGCGAACGTCAAGGGTTCTGAGAGAGTAGTCAATGGCAGAGGCCAAGTGTTGGTGTGGCTGTGAATGCGTTGCCATGGGAGGGTGAGGACCAGCAGTAGCTTGTAGTGCTGGCGTCCTTGGTGTGGGAGCAATCCTTGGACGTTTTCAGTTTTGGAGCTGGCGTTTGGCCAAAATGATTTGGCGAGCGGGAGCGAACGTCGGGGGTTTTGAGAGAGTAGTCAATGGCAGAGCCCCCGTGTTGGTGTGGCTGTGAATGCATTGCCATGGGAGGGTGAGGACCAGCAGTAGCTTGTAGTGCTGGCGTCCCTGGTGTGGGAGCAATCCCTGGACGTTTTCAGTTTTGGAGCTGGCGTCGGGCCAAAATGATGGGGCGAGCGGGAGCGAACGTCGGGGGTTCTGAGAGAGTAGTCAATGGCAGAGGCCCAGTGTTGGTGTGGCTGTGAATGCGTTGCCATGGGAGGGTGAGGACCAGCAGTAGCTTGTAGTGCTGGCGTCCTGGTGTGGGAGCAATCCTTAGACGTTTTCCATTTTGGAGCTGGCGTCGGGCCAAAATGAGGGGGCGAGCGGGAGCGAACGTCAGGGGTTCTGAGAGAGTAGTCAATGGCAGAGGCCAAGTGTGGGTGTGGCTGTGAATGCATTGCCATGGGAGGGTGAGGACCAGCAGTAGCTTGTAGTGCTGGCGTCCTTGGTGTGGGAGCAATCCCTGGACGTTTTCCATTTTGGAGCTGGCGTCGGGCCAAAATGAGGGGGCGAGCGGGAGAGAACGTCGTGGGTTTTGAGAGAGTAGTCAGTGGCAGAGGCCCCGTGTTGGTGTGGCTGTGAATGCGTTGCCATGGGAGGGTGAGGACCAGCAGTAGCTTGTAGTGCTGGCGTCCTTGGTGTGGGAGCAATCCTTAGACGTTTTCAATTTTGGAGCTGGCATCGGGCCAAAATGAGGGGGCGAGCGGGAGCGAACGTCGTGGGTTTTGAGAGAGTAGTCAATGGCAGAGGCCCAGTGTTGGTGTGGCTGTGAATGCATTGCCATGGGAGGGTGAGGACCAGCAGTAGCTTGTAGTGCTGGCGTCCCTGGTGTGGGAGCAATCCCTGGACGTTTTCAGTTTTGGAGCTGGCGTCGGGCCAAAATGAGGGGGCGAGCGGGAGCGAACGTCACGGGTTCTGAGAGAGTAGTCAATGGCAGAGGCCCAGTGTTGGTGTGGCTGTGAATGCGTTGCCATGGGAGGGTGAGGACCAGCAGTAGCTTGTAGTGCTGGCGTCCTTGGTGTGGGAGCAATCCCTGGACGTTTTCCATTTTGGAGCTGGCGTCGGGCCAAAATGAGGGGGCGAGCGGGAGCGAACGTCACGGGTTCTGAGAGAGTAGTCAATGGCAGAGGCCCAGTGTTGGTGTGGCTGTGAATGCATTGCCATAGGAGGGTGAGGACCAGCAGTAGCTTGTAGTGCTGGCGTCCTTGGTGTGGGAGCAATCCCTGGACGTTTTCCATTTTGGAGCTGGCGTCGGGCCAAAATGAGGGGGCGAGCGGGAGTGAACGTCGGGGGTTCTGAGAGTGTAGTCAATGGCAGAGGCCAAGTGTTGGTGTGGCTGTGAATGCATTGCCATGGGAGGGTGAGGACCAGCAGTAGCTTGTAGTGCTGGCGTCCCTGGTGTGGGAGCAATCCCTGGACGTTTTCAGTTTTGGAGCTGGCGTCGGGCCAAAATGATGGGGCGAGCGGGAGCGAACGTCGGGGGTTCTGAGAGAGTAGTCAATGGCAGAGGCCCAGTGTTGGTGTGGCTGTGAATGCGTTGCCATGGGAGGGTGAGGACCAGCAGTAGCTTGTAGTGCTGGCGTCCTGGTGTGGGAGCAATCCTTAGACGTTTTCCATTTTGGAGCTGGCGTCGGGCCAAAATGAGGGGGCGAGCGGGAGCGAACGTCAGGGGTTCTGAGAGAGTAGTCAATGGCAGAGGCCAAGTGTGGGTGTGGCTGTGAATGCATTGCCATGGGAGGGTGAGGACCAGCAGTAGCTTGTAGTGCTGGCGTCCTTGGTGTGGGAGCAATCCCTGGACGTTTTCCATTTTGGAGCTGGCGTCGGGCCAAAATGATTTGGCGAGCGGGAGCGAACGTCGTGGGTTTTGAGAGAGTAGTCAATGGCAGAGGCCCAGTGTTGGTGTGGCTGTGAATGCGTTGCCATGGGAGGGTGAGGAGCAGCAGTAGCTTGTAGTGCTGGCGTCCTTGGCTTGGGAGCAATCCCTGGACGTTTTCCATTTTGGAGCTGGCGTCGGGCCAAAATGAGGGGGCGAGCAGGAGCGAACGTCGTGGGTTTTGAGAGAGTAGTCAGTGGCAGAGGCCCCGTGTTGGTGTGGCTGTGAATGCGTTGCCATGGGAGGGTGAGGACCAGCAGTAGCTTGTAGTGCTGGCGTCCTTGGTGTGGGAGCAATCCCTGGACGTTTTCCATTTTGGAGCTGGCGTCGGGCCAAAATGAGGGGGCGAGCGGGAGCGAACGTCACGGGTTCTGAGAGAGTAGTCAATGGCAGAGGCCCAGTGTTGGTGTGGCTGTGAATGCGTTGCCATGGGAGGGTGAGGACCAGCAGTAGCTTGTAGTGCTGGCGTCCTTGGTGTGGGAGCAATCCCTGGACGTTTTCCATTTTGGATCTGGCATCGGGCCAAAATGATTTGGCGAGCGGGAGCGAACGTCGGGGGTTCTGAGAGAGTAGTCAATGGCAGAGGCCCAGTGTTGGTGTGGCTGTGAATGCGTTGCCATGGGAGGGTGAGGACCAGCAGTAGCTTGTAGTGCTGGCGTCCTTGGTGTGGGAGCAATCCCTGGACGTTTTCCATTTTGGAACAGGTGTCAGGCCAAAATGAGGGGGCGAGCGGGAGCGAACGTCGGGGGTTTTGAGAGAGTAGTCAATGGCAGAGGCCCAGTGTTGGTGTGGCTGTGAATGCGTTGCCATGGGAGGGTGAGGACCAGCAGTAGCTTGTAGTGCTGGCGTCCTTGGTGTGGGAGCAATCCCTGGACATTTTCCATTTTGGAGCTGGCGTCAGGCCAAAATGAGGGGGCGAGCGGGAGCGAACGTCATGGGTTTTGAGAGAGTAGTCAATGGCAGAGGCCCAGTGTTGGTGTGGCTGTGAATGCGTTGCCATGGGAGGGTGAGGACCAGCAGTAGCTTGTAGTGCTGGCGTCCTTGGTGTGGGAGCAATCCCTGGACGTTTTCCATTTTGGAGCTGGCGTCGGGCCAAAATGAGGGGGCGAGCGGGAGCGAACGTCGTGGGTTTTGAGAGAGTAGTCAATGGCAGAGGCCCAGTGTTGGTGTGGCTGTGAATGCGTTGCCATGGGAGGGTGAGGACCAGCAGTAGCTTGTAGTGCTGGCGTCCTTGGTGTGGGAGCAATCCCTGGACGTTTTCCATTTTGGAGCTGGCGTCGGGCCAAAATGATTTGGCGAGCAGGAGAGAACGTCGTGGGTTTTGAGAGAGTAGTCAGTGGCAGAGGCCCCGTGTTGGTGTGGCTGTGAATGCGTTGCCATGGGAGGGTGAGGACCAGCAGTAGCTTGTAGTGCTGGCGTCCTTGGTGTGGGAGCAATCCCTGGACGTTTTCCATTTTGGAGCTGGCGTCGGGCCAAAATGATTTGGCGAGCGGGAGCGAACGTCGGTGGTTTTGAGAGAGTAGTCAGTGGCAGAGGCCCAGTGTTGGTGTGGCTGTGAATGCGTTGCCATGGGAGGGTGAGGAGCAGCAGTAGCTTGTAGTGCTGGCGTCCTTGGTGTGGGAGCAATCCCTGGACGTTTTCCATTTTGGAGCTGGCGTCGGGCCAAAATGAGGGGGCGAGCGGGAGCGAACGTCGGGGGTTTTGAGAGAGTAGTCAATGGCAGAGGCCCAGTGTTGGTGTGGCTGTGAATGCGTTGCCATGGGAGGGTGAGGACCAGCAGTAGCTTGTAGTGCTGGCGTCCTTGGCTTGGGAGCAATCCCTGGACGTTTTCCATTCTGGAGCTGGCGTCGGGCCAAAATGAGGGGGCGAGCGGGAGCGAACGTCGTGGGTTCTGAGAGAGTAGTCAGTGGCAGAGGCCCAGTGTTGGTGTGGCTGTGAATGCGTTGCCATGGGAGGGTGAGGACCAGCAGTAGCTTGTAGTGCTGGCGTCCCTGGTGTGGGAGCAATCCTTAGACGTTTTCCATTTTGGAGCTGGCGTCGGGCCAAAATGAGGGGGCGAGCGGGAGCGAACGTCAGGGGTTCTGAGAGAGTAGTCAATGGCAGAGGCCAAGTGTGGGTGTGGATGTGAATGCATTGCCATGGGAGGGTGAGGACCAGCAGTAGCTTGTAGTGCTGGCGTCCTTGGTGTGGGAGCAATCCCTGGACGTTTTCCATTTTGGAGCTGGCGTCGGGCCAAAATGAGGGGGCGAGCGGGAGCGAACGTCGGGGGTTTTGAGAGAGTAGTCAATGGCAGAGGCCCAGTGTTGGTGTGGCTGTGAATGCGTTGCCATGGGAGGGTGAGGACCAGCAGTAGCTTGTAGTGCTGGCGTCCTTGGTGTGGGAGCAATCCCTGGACGTTTTCCATTTTGGAGCTGGCGTCGGGCCAAAATGAGGGGGCGAGCGGGAGCGAACGTCGGGGCTTTTGAGAGAGTAGTCAGTGGCAGAGGCCCAGTGTTGGTGTGGCTGTGAATGCGTTGCCATGGGAGGGTGAGGACCAGCAGTAGCTTGTAGTGCTGGCGTCCTTGGTGTGGGAGCAATCCTTAGACGTTTTCAATTTTGGAGCTGGCATCGGGCCAAAATGAGGGGGCGAGCGGGAGCGAACGTCGGGGGTTTTGAGAGAGTAGTCAATGGCAGAGGCCCCGTGTTGGTGTGGCTGTGAATGCATTGCCATGGGAGGGTGAGGACCAGCAGTAGCTTGTAGTGCTGGCGTCCCTGGTGTGGGAGCAATCCCTGGACGTTTTCAGTTTTGGAGCTGGCGTCGGGCCAAAATGAGGGGGCGAGCGGGAGCGAACGTCACGGGTTCTGAGAGAGTAGTCAATGGCAGAGGCCCAGTGTTGGTGTGGCTGTGAATGCGTTGCCATTGGAGGGTGAGGAGCAGCAGTAGCTTGTAGTGCTGGCGTCCTTGGTGTGGGAGCAATCCCTGGACGTTTTCCATTTTGGAGCTGGCGTCGGGCCAAAATGAGGGGGCGAGCGGGAGCGAACGTCACGGGTTCTGAGAGAGTAGTCAATGGCAGAGGCCCAGTGTTGGTGTGGCTGTGAATGCATTGCCATGGGAGGGTGAGGACCAGCAGTAGCTTGTAGTGCTGGCGTCCTTGGTGTGGGAGCAATCCCTGGACGTTTTCCATTTTGGAGCTGGCGTCGGGCCAAAATGATTTGGCGAGCGGGAGCGAACGTCGGGGGTTCTGAGAGTGTAGTCAATGGCAGAGGCCAAGTGTTGGTGTGGCTGTGAATGCGTTGCCATGGGAGGGTGAGGACCAGCAGTAGCTTGTAGTGCTGGCGTCCTTGGTGTGGGAGCAATCCCCGGACTTTTTCAGTTTTGGAGCTGGCGTTTGGCCAAAATGATTTGGCGAGCGGGAGCGAACGTCGTGGGTTTTGAGAGAGTAGTCAATGGCAGAGGCCCCGTGTTGGTGTGGCTGTGAATGCATTGCCATGGGAGGGTGAGGACCAGCAGTAGCTTGTAGTGCTGGCGTCCTTGGTGTGGGAGCAATCCCTGGACGTTTTCCATTTTGGAGCTGGCGTCGGGCCAAAATGAGTTGGCGAGCGGGAGCGAACTTTGGGGGTTTTGAGAGAGTAGTCAATGGCAGAGGCCCAGTGTTGGTGTGGCTGTGAATGCGTTGCCATGGGAGGGTGAGGACCAGCAGTAGCTTGTAGTGCTGGCGTCCCTGGTGTGGGAGCAATCCCTGGACGTTTTCAGTTTTGGAGCTGGCGTCGGGCCAAAATGAGGGGGCGAGCGGGAGCGAACGTCGGGGGTTCTGAGAGAGTAGTCAATGGCAGAGGCCCCGTGTTGGTGTGGCTGTGAATGCGTTGCCATGGGAGGGTGAGGACCAGCAGTAGCTTGTAGTGCTGGCGTCCTGGTGTGGGAGCAATCCTTAGACGTTTTCCATTTTGGAGCTGGCGTCGGGCCAAAATGAGGGGGCGAGCGGGAGCGAACGTCAGGGGTTCTGAGAGAGTAGTCAATGGCAGAGGCCAAGTGTGGGTGTGGCTGTGAATGCATTGCCATGGGAGGGTGAGGACCAGCAGTAGCTTGTAGTGCTGGCGTCCTTGGTGTGGGAGCAATCCCTGGACGTTTTCCATTTTGGAGCTGGCGTCGGGCCAAAATGAGGGGGCGAGCGGGAGCGAACGTCGGGGGTTTTGAGAGAGTAGTCAATGGCAGAGGCCCAGTGTTGGTGTGGCTGTGAATGCGTTGCCATGGGAGGGTGAGGACCAGCAGTAGCTTGTAGTGCTGGCGTCCTTGGTGTGGGAGCAATCCCTGGACGTTTTCCATTTTGGAGCTGGCGTCGGGCCAAAATGAGGGGGCGAGCAGGAGCGAACGTCGTGGGTTTTGAGAGAGTAGTCAGTGGCAGAGGCCCCGTGTTGGTGTGGCTGTGAATGCGTTGCCATGGGAGGGTGAGGACCAGCAGTAGCTTGTAGTGCTGGCGTCCTTGGTGTGGGAGCAATCCCTGGACGTTTTACATTTTGCAGCTGGCGTCGGGCCAAAATGAGGGGGCGAGCGGGAGCGAACGTCGGGGGTTTTGAGAGAGTAGTCAATGGCAGAGGCCCAGTGTTGGTGTGGCTGTGAATGCTTTGCCATGGGAGGGTGAGGACCAGCAGTAGCTTGTAGTGCTGGCGTCCCTGGTGTGGGAGCAATCCCTGGACGTTTTCCATTTTGGAGCTGGCATCGGGCCAAAATAAGTTCGCGAGCGGGAGCGAACTTTGGGGGTTTTGAGAGAGTAGTCAATGGCAGAGGCCCAGTGTTGGTGTGGCTGTGAATGCGTTGCCATGGGAGGGTGAGGACCAGCAGTAGCTTGTAGTGCTGGCGTCCTTGGTGTGGGAGCAATCCCTGGACGTTTTCCATTTTGGAGCTGGCGTCGGGCCAAAATGAGGGGGCGAGCGGGAGTGAACGTCACGGGTTCTGAGAGAGTAGTCAATGGTAGAGGCCCAGTGTTGGTGTGGCTGTGAATGCGTTGCCATGGGAGGGTGAGGACCAGCAGTAGCTTGTAGTGCTGGCGTCCTTGGTGTGGGAGCAATCCCTGGACGTTTTCCATTTTGGAGCTGGCGTCGGGCCAAAATGAGGGGGCGAGCGGGAGCGAACGTCGTGGGTTTTGAGAGAGTAGTCAATGGCAGAGGCCCAGTGTTGGTGTGGCTGTGAATGCGTTGCCATGGGAGGGTGAGGACCAGCAGTAGCTTGTAGTGCTGGCGTCCTTGGTGTGGGAGCAATCCCTGGACGTTTTACATTTTGGAGCTGGCGTCGGGCCAAAATGAGGGGGCGAGCGGGAGCGAACGTCGGGGGTTTTGAGAGAGTAGTCAATGGCAGAGGCCCAGTGTTGGTGTGGCTGTGAATGCGTTGCCATGGGAGGGTGAGGACCAGCAGTAGCTTGTAGTGCTGGCGTCCTTGGTGTGGGAGCAATCCCTGGACGTTTTCCATTTTGGATCTGGCATCGGGCCAAAATGAGGGGGCGAGCGGGAGCGAACGTCGGGGGTTCTGAGAGAGTAGTCAATGGCAGAGGCCCCGTGTTGGTGTGGCTGTGAATGCGTTGCCATGGGAGGGTGAGGACCAGCAGTAGGTTGTAGTGCTGGCGTCCTTGGTGTGGGAGCAATCCCTGGACGTTTTCCATTTTGGAACAGGTGTCAGGCCAAAATGAGGGGGCGAGCGGGAGCGAATGTCAGGGGTTTTGAGAGAGTAGTCAAGGGCAGAGGCCCAGTGTTGGTGTGGCTGTGAATGCGTTGCCATGGGAGGGTGAGGACCAGAAGTGGCTTGTAGTGCTGGCGTCCTTGGTGTGGGAGCAATCCCTGGACGTTTTCCATTTTGGAGCTGGCGTCAGGCCAAAATGAGGGGGCGAGCGGGAGCGAACGTCATGGGTTTTGAGAGAGTAGTCAATGGCAGAGGCCCAGTGTTGGTGTGGCTGTGAATGCGTTGCCATGGGAGGGTGAGGACCAGCAGTAGCTTGTAGTGCTGGCGTCCTTGGTGTGGGAGCAATCCCTGGACGTTTTCCATTTTGCAGCTGGCGTCGGGCCAAAATGAGTTGGCGAGCGGGAGCGAACGTCGTGGGTTTTGAGAGAGTAGTCAATGGCAGAGGCCCCGTGTTGGTGTGGCTGTGAATGCGTTGCCATGGGAGGGTGATGACCAGCAGTAGCTTGTAGTGCTGGCGTCCTTGGTGTGAGAGCAATCCCTGGACGTTTTCCATTTTGGAGCTGGCGTCGGGCCAAAATGATTTGGCGAGCAGGAGAGAACGTCGTGGGTTTTGAGAGAGTAGTCAGTGGCAGAGGCCCCATGTTGGTGTGGCTGTGAATGCGTTGCCATGGGAGGGTGAGGACCAGCAGTAGCTTGTAGTGCTGGCGTCCTTGGTGTGGGAGCAATCCCTGGACGTTTTCCATTTTGGAGCTGGCGTCGGGCCAAAATGAGGGGGCGAGCGGGAGCGAACGTCGTGGGTTTTGAGAGAGTAGTCAGTGGCAGAGGCCCAGTGTTGGTGTGGCTGTGAATGCGTTGCCATGGGAGGGTGAGGACCAGCAGTAGCTTGTAGTGCTGGCGTCCTTGGCTTGGGAGCAATCCCTGGACGTTTTCCATTTTGGAGCTGGCGTCGGGCCAAAATGATTTGGCGAGCGGGAGCGAACGTCGGGGGTTTTGAGAGAGTAGTCAATGGCAGAGGCCCAGTGTTGGTGTGGCTGTGAATGCGTTGCCATGGGAGGGTGAGGAGCAGCAGTAGCTTGTAGTGCTGGCGTCCTTGGTGTGGGAGCAATCCCTGGACGTTTTCAGTTTTGGAGCTGGCGTCGGGCCAAAATGAGTTGGCGAGCGGGAGCGAACGTCGTGGGTTCTGAGAGAGTAGTCAATGGCAGAGGCCCAGTGTTGGTGTGGCTGTGAATGCGTTGCCATGGGAGGGTGAGGACCAGCAGTAGCTTGTAGTGCTGGCGTCCTTGGTGTGGGAGCACTCCCTGGACGTTTTCCATTTTGGAGCTGGCGTCGGGCCAAAATGAGGGGGCGAGCGGGAGCGAACGTCACGGGTTCTGAGAGAGTAGTCAATGGCAGAGGCCCAGTGTTGGTGTGGCTGTGAATGCGTTGCCATGGGAGGGTGAGGACCAGCAGTAGCTTGTAGTGCTGGCGTCCTTGGTGTGGGAGCAATCCCTGGACCTTTTCCATTTTGGAGCTGGCGTCGGGCCAAAATGAGGGGGCGAGCGTGAGCGAACGTCGGGGCTTTTGAGAGAATAGTCAATGGCAGAGGCCCAGTGTTGGTGTGGCTGTGAATGCGTTGCCATGGGAGGGTGAGGAGCAGCAGTAGCTTGTAGTGCTGGCGTCCTTGGTGTGGGAGCAACCCCTGGACGTTTTCCATTTTGGAGCTGGCGTCGGGCCAAAATGAGTTGGCGAGCGGGAGCGAACGTCGGGGGTTTTGAGAGAGTAGTCAGTGGCAGAGGCCCCGTGTTGGTGTGGCTGTGAATGCGTTGCCATGGGAGGGTGAGGACCAGCAGTAGCTTGTAGTGCTGGCGTCCTTGGTGTGGGAGCAATCCCTGGACGTTTTCCATTTTGGAGCTGGTGTCAGGCCAAAATGAGGGGGCGAGCGGGAGCGAACGTCGTGGGTTTTGAGAGAGTAGTCAATGGCAGAGGCCCCGTGTTGGTGTGGCTGTGAATGCGTTGCCATGGGAGGGTGATGACCAGCAGTAGCTTGTAGTGCTGGCGTCCTTGGTGTGGGAGCAATCCCTGGACGTTTTCCATTTTGGAGCTGGCGTCGGGCCAAAATGAGGGGGCGAGCGGGAGCGAACGTCGTGGGTTTTGAGAGAGTAGTCAATGGCAGAGGCCCAGTGTTGGTGTGGCTGTGAATGCGTTGCCATGGGAGGGTGAGGACCAGCAGTAGCTTGTAGTGCTGGCGTCCTTGGTGTGGGAGCAATCCCTGGACGTTTTACATTTTGGAGCTGGCGTCGGGCCAAAATGAGGGGGCGAGCGGGAGCGAACGTCGGGGGTTTTGAGAGAGTAGTCAATGGCAGAGGCCCAGTGTTGGTGTGGCTGTGAATGCGTTGCCATGGGAGGGTGAGGACCAGCAGTAGCTTGTAGTGCTGGCGTCCTTGGTGTGGGAGCAATCCCTGGACGTTTTCCATTTTGGATCTGGCATCGGGCCAAAATGAGGGGGCGAGCGGGAGCGAACGTCGGGGGTTCTGAGAGAGTAGTCAATGGCAGAGGCCCCGTGTTGGTGTGGCTGTGAATGCGTTGCCATGGGAGGGTGAGGACCAGCAGTAGGTTGTAGTGCTGGCGTCCTTGGTGTGGGAGCAATCCCTGGACGTTTTCCATTTTGGAACAGGTGTCAGGCCAAAATGAGGGGGCGAGCGGGAGCGAATGTCAGGGGTTTTGAGAGAGTAGTCAAGGGCAGAGGCCCAGTGTTGGTGTGGCTGTGAATGCGTTGCCATGGGAGGGTGAGGACCAGAAGTGGCTTGTAGTGCTGGCGTCCTTGGTGTGGGAGCAATCCCTGGACGTTTTCCATTTTGGAGCTGGCGTCAGGCCAAAATGAGGGGGCGAGCGGGAGCGAACGTCATGGGTTTTGAGAGAGTAGTCAATGGCAGAGGCCCAGTGTTGGTGTGGCTGTGAATGCGTTGCCATGGGAGGGTGAGGACCAGCAGTAGCTTGTAGTGCTGGCGTCCTTGGTGTGGGAGCAATCCCTGGACGTTTTCCATTTTGCAGCTGGCGTCGGGCCAAAATGAGTTGGCGAGCGGGAGCGAACGTCGTGGGTTTTGAGAGAGTAGTCAATGGCAGAGGCCCCGTGTTGGTGTGGCTGTGAATGCGTTGCCATGGGAGGGTGATGACCAGCAGTAGCTTGTAGTGCTGGCGTCCTTGGTGTGGGAGCAATCCCTGGACGTTTTCCATTTTGGAGCTGGCGTCGGGCCAAAATGATTTGGCGAGCAGGAGAGAACGTCGTGGGTTTTGAGAGAGTAGTCAGTGGCAGAGGCCCCATGTTGGTGTGGCTGTGAATGCGTTGCCATGGGAGGGTGAGGACCAGCAGTAGCTTGTAGTGCTGGCGTCCTTGGTGTGGGAGCAATCCCTGGACGTTTTCCATTTTGGAGCTGGCGTCGGGCCAAAATGAGGGGGCGAGCGGGAGCGAACGTCGTGGGTTTTGAGAGAGTAGTCAGTGGCAGAGGCCCAGTGTTGGTGTGGCTGTGAATGCGTTGCCATGGGAGGGTGAGGACCAGCAGTAGCTTGTAGTGCTGGCGTCCTTGGCTTGGGAGCAATCCCTGGACGTTTTCCATTTTGGAGCTGGCGTCGGGCCAAAATGATTTGGCGAGCGGGAGCGAACGTCGGGGGTTTTGAGAGAGTAGTCAATGGCAGAGGCCCAGTGTTGGTGTGGCTGTGAATGCGTTGCCATGGGAGGGTGAGGAGCAGCAGTAGCTTGTAGTGCTGGCGTCCTTGGTGTGGGAGCAATCCCTGGACGTTTTCAGTTTTGGAGCTGGCGTCGGGCCAAAATGAGTTGGCGAGCGGGAGCGAACGTCGTGGGTTCTGAGAGAGTAGTCAATGGCAGAGGCCCAGTGTTGGTGTGGCTGTGAATGCGTTGCCATGGGAGGGTGAGGACCAGCAGTAGCTTGTAGTGCTGGCGTCCTTGGTGTGGGAGCACTCCCTGGACGTTTTCCATTTTGGAGCTGGCGTCGGGCCAAAATGAGGGGGCGAGCGGGAGCGAACGTCACGGGTTCTGAGAGAGTAGTCAATGGCAGAGGCCCAGTGTTGGTGTGGCTGTGAATGCGTTGCCATGGGAGGGTGAGGACCAGCAGTAGCTTGTAGTGCTGGCGTCCTTGGTGTGGGAGCAATCCCTGGACCTTTTCCATTTTGGAGCTGGCGTCGGGCCAAAATGAGGGGGCGAGCGTGAGCGAACGTCGGGGCTTTTGAGAGAATAGTCAATGGCAGAGGCCCAGTGTTGGTGTGGCTGTGAATGCGTTGCCATGGGAGGGTGAGGACCAGCAGTAGCTTGTAGTGCTGGCGTCCTTGGTGTGGGAGCAACCCCTGGACGTTTTCCATTTTGGATCTGGCGTCGGGCCAAAATGAGTTGGCGAGCGGGAGCGAACGTCGGGGGTTTTGAGAGAGTAGTCAGTGGTAGAGGCCCCGTGTTGGTGTGGCTGTGAATGCGTTGCCATGGGAGGGTGAGGACCAGCAGTAGCTTGTAGTGCTGGCGTCCTTGGTGTGGGAGCAATCCCTGGACGTTTTCCATTTTGGAGCTGGTGTCAGGCCAAAATGATTTGGCGAGCGGGAGCGAACGTCGTGGGTTTTGAGAGAGTAGTCAATGGCAGAGGCCCAGTGTTGGTGTGGCTGTGAATGCGTTGCCATGGGAGGGTGATGACCAGCAGTAGCTTGTAGTGCTGGCGTCCTTGGTGTGGGAGCAATCCCTGGACGTTTTCCATTTTGGAGCTGGCGTCGGGCCAAAATGATTTGGCGAGCAGGAGAGAACGTCGTGGGTTTTGAGAGAGTAGTCAGTGGCAGAGGCCCCATGTTGGTGTGGCTG
This sequence comes from Morus bassanus, assembly GCA_031468815.1. Lineage (NCBI taxonomy): Eukaryota > Metazoa > Chordata > Aves > Suliformes > Sulidae > Morus > Morus bassanus. Next base: position 399,907 of record CM062575.1, read on the forward strand.
TGAATGCGTTGCCATGGGAGGGTGAGGACCAGCAGTAGCTTGTAGTGCTGGCGTCCTTGGTGTGGGAGCAATCCCTGGACGTTTTCACTTTTGGAGCTGGCGTCGGGCCAAAATGAGGGGGCAAGCGGGAGCGAACGTCGTGGGTTTTGAGAGAGTAGTCAGTGGCAGAGGCCCAGTGTTGGTGTGGCTGTGAATGCGTTGCCATGGGAGGGTGAGGATCAGCAGTAGCTTGTAGTGCTGGCGTCCTTAGCCTGGGAGCAATCCCTGGACATTTTCCATTTTGGAGCTGGCGTCAGGCCAAAATGAGGGGGCGAGCGGGAGCGAACGTCGGGGGTTTTGAGAGAGTAGTCAATGGCAGAGGCCCAGTGTTGGTGTGGCTGTGAATGCGTTGCCATGGGAGGGTGAGGACCAGCAGTAGCTTGTAGTGCTGGCATCCTTGGTGTGGGAGCAATCCCTGGACGTTTTCCATTTTGGAGCTGGCGTCGGGCCAAAATGATTTGGCGAGCGGGAGCGAACGTCACGGGTTCTGAGAGAGTAGTCAATGGCAGAGGCCCAGTGTTGGTGTGGCTGTGAATGCGTTGCCATGGGAGGGTGAGGACCAGCAGTAGCTTGTAGTGCTGGCGTCCTTGGTGTGGGAGCAATCCCTGGACGTTTTCCATTTTGGAGCTGGCGTCGGGCCAAAATGAGGGGGCGAGCGGGAGCGAACGTCAGGGGTTCTGAGAGAGTAGTCAATGGCAGAGGCCCAGTGTTGGTGTGGCTGTGAATGCGTTGCCATGGGAGGGTGAGGACCAGCAGTAGCTTGTAGTGCTGGCGTCCTTGGTGTGGGAGCAATCCCTGGACGTTTTCCATTTTGGAGCTGGCGTCGGGCCAAAATGAGGGGGCGAGCGGGAGCGAACGTCAGGGGTTCTGAGAGAGTAGTCAATGGCAGAGGCCCAGTGTTGGTGTGGCTGTGAATGCGTTGCCATGGGAGGGTGAGGACCAGCAGTAGCTTGTAGTGCTGGCATCCTTGGTGTGGGAGCAATCCCTGGACGTTTTCCATTTTGGAGCTGGCGTCGGGCCAAAATGAGGGGGCGAGCGGGAGCGAACGTCGGGGGTTCTGAGAGAGTAGTCAATGGCAGAGGCCCCGTGTTGGTGTGGCTGTGAATGCGTTGCCATGGGAGGGTGATGACCAGCAGTAGCTTGTAGTGCTGGCGTCCTTGGTGTGGGAGCAATCCTTAGACGTTTTCCATTTTGGAGCTGGCATCGGGCCAAAATGAGGGGGCGAGCGGGAGCGAACTTTGGGGGTTTTGAGAGAGTAGTCAATGGCAGAGGCCCAGTGTTGGTGTGGCTGTGAATGCGTTGCCATGGGAGGGTGAGGACCAGCAGTAGCTTGTAGTGCTGGCGTCCTTGGTGTGGGAGCAATCCCTGGACGTTTTCCATTTTGGAGCTGGCGTCGGGCCAAAATGAGGGGGCGAGCGGGAGCGAACGTCGGGGGTTCTGAGAGAGTAGTCAATGGCAGAGGCCCCGTGTTGGTGTGGCTGTGAATGCGTTGCCATGGGAGGGTGAGGACCAGCAGTAGCTTGTAGTGCTGGCGTCCCTGGTGTGGGAGCAATCCCTGGACGTTTTCCATTTTGGAGCTGGCGTCGGGCCAAAATGAGTTGGCGAGCGGGAGCGAACTTTGGGGGTTTTGAGAGAGTAGTCAATGGCAGAGGCCCAGTGTTGGTGTGGCTGTGAATGCGTTGCCATGGGAGGGTGAGGACCAGCAGTAGCTTGTAGTGCTGGCGTCCTTGGTGTGGGAGCAATCCCTGGAGGTTTTCACTTTTGGAGCTGGCGTCAGGCCAAAATGAGGGGGCGAGCGGGAGCGAACGTCACGGGTTCTGAGAGAGTAGTCAATGGCAGAGGCCCAGTGTTGGTGTGGCTGTGAATGCGTTGCCATGGGAGGGTGAGGACCAGCAGTAGCTTGTAGTGCTGGCGTCCTTGGTGTGGGAGCAATCCCTGGACGTTTTCCATTTTGGAGCTGGCGTCGGGCCAAAATGAGGGGGCGAGCGGGAGCGAACGTCAGGGGTTCTGAGAGAGTAGTCAATGGCAGAGGCCCAGTGTTGGTGTGGCTGTGAATGCGTTGCCATGGGAGGGTGAGGACCAGCAGTAGCTTGTAGTGCTGGCATCCTTGGTGTGGGAGCAATCCCTGGACGTTTTCCATTTTGGAGCTGGCATCGGGCCAAAATGAGTTCGCGAGCGGGAGCGAACGTCGTGGGTTTTGAGAGAGTAGTCAGTGGCAGAGGCCCAGTGTTGGTGTGGCTGTGAATGCGTTGCCATGGGAGGGTGAGGACCAGCAGTAGCTTGTAGTGCTGGCGTCCTTGGTGTGGGAGCAATCCCTGGACGTTTTCCATTTTGGAGCTGGTGTCGGGCCAAAATGAGGGGGCGAGCGGGAGCGAACGTCAGGGGTTTTGAGAGAGTAGTCAGTGGCAGAGGCCCCGTGTTGGTGTGGCTGTGAATGCGTTGCCATGGGAGGGTGAGGACCAGCAGTAGCTTGTAGTGCTGGCATCCTTGGTGTGGGAGCAATCCCTGGACGTTTTCCATTTTGGAGCTGGCGTCGGGCCAAAATGAGGCGGCGAGCGGGAGCGAACGTCGTGGGTTTTGAGAGAGTAGTCAAGGGCAGAGGCCCAGTGTTGGTGTGGCTGTGAATGCCTTGCCATGGGAGGGTGAGGACCAGCAGTAGCTTGTAGTGCTGGCGTCCTTGGTGTGGGAGCAATCCCTGGACGTTTTCCATTTTGGAGCTGGCGTCGGGCCAAAATGAGGGGGCGAGCGGGAGCGAACGTCGTGGGTTTTGAGAGAGTAGTCAATGGCAGAGGCCCAGTGTTGGTGTGGCTGTGAATGCGTTGCCATGGGAGGGTGAGGACCAGCAGTAGCTTGTAGTGCTGGCGTCCTTGGTGTGGGAGCAATCCTTAGACGTTTTCAATTTTGGAGCTGGCGTCAGGCCAAAATGAGGGGGCGAGCGGGAGCGAACGTCACGGGTTCTGAGAGAGTAGTCAATGGCAGAGGCCCAGTGTTGGTGTGGCTGTGAATGCGTTGCCATGGGAGGGTGAGGACCAGCAGTAGCTTGTAGTGCTGGCGTCCTTGGTGTGGGAGCAATCCCCCGACGTTTTCCATTTTGGAGCTGGCGTCGGGCCAAAATGAGGGGGCGAGCGGGAGCGAACGTCAGGGGTTCTGAGAGAGTAGTCAATGGCAGAGGCCCAGTGTTGGTGTGGCTGTGAATGCGTTGCCATGGGAGGGTGAGGACCAGCAGTAGCTTGTAGTGCTGGCATCCTTGGTGTGGGAGCAATCCCTGGACGTTTTCCATTTTGGAGCTGGCGTCGGGCCAAAATGAGTTCGCGAGCGGGAGCGAACGTCGGGGGTTTTGAGAGAGTAGTCAGTGGCAGAGGCCCAGTGTTGGTGTGGCTGTGAATGCGTTGCCATGGGAGGGTGAGGACCAGCAGTAGCTTGTAGTGCTGGCGTCCTTGGTGTGGGAGCAATCCCTGGACGTTTTCCATTTTGGAGCTGGCGTCGGGCCAAAATGAGGGGGCGAGCGGGAGCGAACGTCATGGGTTTTGAGAGAGTAGTCAGTGGCAGAGGCCCCGTGTTGGTGTGGCTGTGAATGCGTTGCCATGGGAGGGTGAGGACCAGCAGTAGCTTGTAGTGCTGGCGTCCTTGGTGTGGGAGCAATCCCTGGACGTTTTCCATTTTGCAGCTGGCGTCGGGCCAAAATGAGTTGGCGAGCGGGAGCGAACGTCGTGGGTTTTGAGAGAGTAGTCAATGGCAGAGGCCCAGTGTTGGTGTGGCTGTGAATGCGTTGCCATGGGAGGGTGAGGACCAGCAGTAGCTTGTAGTGCTGGCGTCCTTGGTGTGGGAGCAATCCCTGGACGTTTTCCATTTTGGAGCTGGCGTCGGGCCAAAATGAGGGGGCGAGCGGGAGCGAACGTCGTGGGTTTTGAGAGTGTAGTCAGTGGCAGAGGCCCAGTGTTGGTGTGGCTGTGAATGCGTTGCCATGGGAGGGTGAGGACCAGCAGTAGCTTGTAGTGCTGGCGTCCTTGGTGTGGGAGCAATCCCTGGACGTTTTCCATTTTGGAGCTGGCATCGGGCCAAAATGAGGGGGCGAGCGGGAGCGAACGTCGGGGGTTCTGAGAGAGTAGTCAATGGCAGAGGCCCAGTGTTGGTGTGGCTGTGAATGCGTTGCCATGGGAGGGTGAGGACCAGCAGTAGCTTGTAGTGCTGGCGTCCTTGGTGTGGGAGCAATCCCTGGACGTTTTCCATTTTGGAGCTGGCGTCGGGCCAAAATGAGGGGGCGAGCGGGAGCGAACGTCGGGGGTTCTGAGAGAGTAGTCAATGGCAGAGGCTCCGTGTTGGTGTGGCTGTGAATGCGTTGCCATGGGAGGGTGAGGACCAGCAGTAGCTTGTAGTGCTGGCGTCCCTGGTGTGGGAGCAATCCCTGGACGTTTTCCATTTTGGAGCTGGCGTCGGGCCAAAATGAGTTGGCGAGCGGGAGCGAACTTTGGGGGTTTTGAGAGAGTAGTCAATGGCAGAGGCCCAGTGTTGGTGTGGCTGTGAATGCGTTGCCATGGGAGGGTGAGGACCAGCAGTAGCTTGTAGTGCTGGCGTCCTTGGTGTGGGAGCAATCCCTGGACGTTTTCCATTTTGGAGCTGGCGTCGGGCCAAAATGAGGGGGCGAGCGGGAGCGAACGTCAGGGGTTCTGAGAGAGTAGTCAATGGCAGAGGCCCAGTGTTGGTGTGGCTGTGAATGCGTTGCCATGGGAGGGTGAGGACCAGCAGTAGCTTGTAGTGCTGGCATCCTTGGTGTGGGAGCAATCCCTGGACGTTTTCCATTTTGGAGCTGGCATCGGGCCAAAATGAGTTCGCGAGCGGGAGCGAACGTCGTGGGTTTTGAGAGAGTAGTCAGTGGCAGAGGCCCAGTGTTGGTGTGGCTGTGAATGCGTTGCCATGGGAGGGTGAGGACCAGCAGTAGCTTGTAGTGCTGGCGTCCTTGGTGTGGGAGCAATCCTTAGACGTTTTCAATTTTGGAGCTGGCGTCAGGCCAAAATGAGGGGGCGAGCGGGAGCGAACGTCACGGGTTCTGAGAGAGTAGTCAATGGCAGAGGCCCAGTGTTGGTGTGGCTGTGAATGCGTTGCCATGGGAGGGTGAGGACCAGCAGTAGCTTGTAGTGCTGGCGTCCTTGGTGTGGGAGCAATCCCCCGACGTTTTCCATTTTGGAGCTGGCGTCGGGCCAAAATGAGGGGGCGAGCGGGAGCGAACGTCAGGGGTTCTGAGAGAGTAGTCAATGGCAGAGGCCCAGTGTTGGTGTGGCTGTGAATGCGTTGCCATGGGAGGGTGAGGACCAGCAGTAGCTTGTAGTGCTGGCATCCTTGGTGTGGGAGCAATCCCTGGACGTTTTCCATTTTGGAGCTGGCGTCGGGCCAAAATGAGTTCGCGAGCGGGAGCGAACGTCGGGGGTTTTGAGAGAGTAGTCAGTGGCAGAGGCCCAGTGTTGGTGTGGCTGTGAATGCGTTGCCATGGGAGGGTGAGGACCAGCAGTAGCTTGTAGTGCTGGCGTCCTTGGTGTGGGAGCAATCCCTGGACGTTTTCCATTTTGGAGCTGGCGTCGGGCCAAAATGAGGGGGCGAGCGGGAGCGAACGTCATGGGTTTTGAGAGAGTAGTCAGTGGCAGAGGCCCCGTGTTGGTGTGGCTGTGAATGCGTTGCCATGGGAGGGTGAGGACCAGCAGTAGCTTGTAGTGCTGGCGTCCTTGGTGTGGGAGCAATCCCTGGACGTTTTCCATTTTGCAGCTGGCGTCGGGCCAAAATGAGTTGGCGAGCGGGAGCGAACGTCGTGGGTTTTGAGAGAGTAGTCAATGGCAGAGGCCCAGTGTTGGTGTGGCTGTGAATGCGTTGCCATGGGAGGGTGAGGACCAGCAGTAGCTTGTAGTGCTGGCGTCCTTGGTGTGGGAGCAATCCCTGGACGTTTTCCATTTTGGAGCTGGCGTCGGGCCAAAATGAGGGGGCGAGCGGGAGCGAACGTCGTGGGTTTTGAGAGTGTAGTCAGTGGCAGAGGCCCAGTGTTGGTGTGGCTGTGAATGCGTTGCCATGGGAGGGTGAGGACCAGCAGTAGCTTGTAGTGCTGGCGTCCTTGGTGTGGGAGCAATCCCTGGACGTTTTCCATTTTGGAGCTGGCATCGGGCCAAAATGAGGGGGCGAGCGGGAGCGAACGTCGGGGGTTCTGAGAGAGTAGTCAATGGCAGAGGCCCAGTGTTGGTGTGGCTGTGAATGCGTTGCCATGGGAGGGTGAGGACCAGCAGTAGCTTGTAGTGCTGGCGTCCTTGGTGTGGGAGCAATCCCTGGACGTTTTCCATTTTGGAGCTGGCGTCGGGCCAAAATGAGGGGGCGAGCGGGAGCGAACGTCGGGGGTTCTGAGAGAGTAGTCAATGGCAGAGGCTCCGTGTTGGTGTGGCTGTGAATGCGTTGCCATGGGAGGGTGAGGACCAGCAGTAGCTTGTAGTGCTGGCGTCCCTGGTGTGGGAGCAATCCCTGGACGTTTTCCATTTTGGAGCTGGCGTCGGGCCAAAATGAGTTGGCGAGCGGGAGCGAACTTTGGGGGTTTTGAGAGAGTAGTCAATGGCAGAGGCCCAGTGTTGGTGTGGCTGTGAATGCGTTGCCATGGGAGGGTGAGGACCAGCAGTAGCTTGTAGTGCTGGCGTCCTTGGTGTGGGAGCAATCCCTGGAGGTTTTCACTTTTGGAGCTGGCGTCAGGCCAAAATGAGGGGGCGAGCGGGAGCGAACGTCACGGGTTCTGAGAGAGTAGTCAATGGCAGAGGCCCAGTGTTGGTGTGGCTGTGAATGCGTTGCCATGGGAGGGTGAGGACCAGCAGTAGCTTGTAGTGCTGGCGTCCTTGGTGTGGGAGCAATCCCTGGACGTTTTCCATTTTGGAGCTGGCGTCGGGCCAAAATGAGGGGGCGAGCGGGAGCGAACGTCAGGGGTTCTGAGAGAGTAGTCAATGGCAGAGGCCCAGTGTTGGTGTGGCTGTGAATGCGTTGCCATGGGAGGGTGAGGACCAGCAGTAGCTTGTAGTGCTGGCATCCTTGGTGTGGGAGCAATCCCTGGACGTTTTCCATTTTGGAGCTGGCATCGGGCCAAAATGAGTTCGCGAGCGGGAGCGAACGTCGTGGGTTTTGAGAGAGTAGTCAGTGGCAGAGGCCCAGTGTTGGTGTGGCTGTGAATGCGTTGCCATGGGAGGGTGAGGACCAGCAGTAGCTTGTAGTGCTGGCGTCCTTGGTGTGGGAGCAATCCCTGGACGTTTTCCATTTTGGAGCTGGTGTCGGGCCAAAATGAGGGGGCGAGCGGGAGCGAACGTCAGGGGTTTTGAGAGAGTAGTCAGTGGCAGAGGCCCAGTGTTGGTGTGGCTGTGAATGCGTTGCCATGGGAGGGTGAGGACCAGCAGTAGCTTGTAGTGCTGGCGTCCTTGGCTTGGGAGCAATCCCTGGACGTTTTCCATTTTGGAGCTGGCGTCGGGCCAAAATGAGGCGGCGAGCGGGAGCGAACGTCGTGGGTTTTGAGAGAGTAGTCAAGGGCAGAGGCCCAGTGTTGGTGTGGCTGTGAATGCCTTGCCATGGGAGGGTGAGGACCAGCAGTAGCTTGTAGTGCTGGCGTCCTTGGTGTGGGAGCAATCCCTGGACGTTTTCCATTTTGGAGCTGGCGTCGGGCCAAAATGAGGGGGCGAGCGGGAGCGAACGTCGTGGGTTTTGAGAGAGTAGTCAATGGCAGAGGCCCAGTGTTGGTGTGGCTGTGAATGCGTTGCCATGGGAGGGTGAGGACCAGCAGTAGCTTGTAGTGCTGGCGTCCTTGGTGTGGGAGCAATCCTTAGACGTTTTCCATTTTGGAGCTGGCGTCAGGCCAAAATGAGGGGGCGAGCGGGAGCGAACGTCACGGGTTCTGAGAGAGTAGTCAATGGCAGAGGCCCAGTGTTGGTGTGGCTGTGAATGCGTTGCCATGGGAGGGTGAGGACCAGCAGTAGCTTGTAGTGCTGGCGTCCTTGGTGTGGGAGCAATCCCCCGACGTTTTCCATTTTGGAGCTGGCGTCGGGCCAAAATGAGGGGGCGAGCGGGAGCGAACGTCAGGGGTTCTGAGAGAGTAGTCAATGGCAGAGGCCCAGTGTTGGTGTGGCTGTGAATGCGTTGCCATGGGAGGGTGAGGACCAGCAGTAGCTTGTAGTGCTGGCATCCTTGGTGTGGGAGCAATCCCTGGACGTTTTCCATTTTGGAGCTGGCGTCGGGCCAAAATGAGTTCGCGAGCGGGAGCGAACGTCGGGGGTTTTGAGAGAGTAGTCAGTGGCAGAGGCCCAGTGTTGGTGTGGCTGTGAATGCGTTGCCATGGGAGGGTGAGGACCAGCAGTAGCTTGTAGTGCTGGCGTCCTTGGTGTGGGAGCAATCCCTGGACGTTTTCCATTTTGGAGCTGGCGTCGGGCCAAAATGAGGGGGCGAGCGGGAGCGAACGTCATGGGTTTTGAGAGAGTAGTCAGTGGCAGAGGCCCCGTGTTGGTGTGGCTGTGAATGCGTTGCCATGGGAGGGTGAGGACCAGCAGTAGCTTGTAGTGCTGGCGTCCTTGGTGTGGGAGCAATCCCTGGACGTTTTCCATTTTGCAGCTGGCGTCGGGCCAAAATGAGTTGGCGAGCGGGAGCGAACGTCGTGGGTTTTGAGAGAGTAGTCAATGGCAGAGGCCCAGTGTTGGTGTGGCTGTGAATGCGTTGCCATGGGAGGGTGAGGACCAGCAGTAGCTTGTAGTGCTGGCGTCCTTGGTGTGGGAGCAATCCCTGGACGTTTTCCATTTTGGAGCTGGCATCGGGCCAAAATGAGGGGGCGAGCGGGAGCGAACGTCGGGGGTTCTGAGAGAGTAGTCAATGGCAGAGGCCCAGTGTTGGTGTGGCTGTGAATGCGTTGCCATGGGAGGGTGAGGACCAGCAGTAGCTTGTAGTGCTGGCGTCCTTGGTGTGGGAGCAATCCCTGGACGTTTTCCATTTTGGAGCTGGCGTCGGGCCAAAATGAGGGGGCGAGCGGGAGCGAATGTCGTGGGTTTTGAGAGAGTAGTCAATGGCAGAGGCCCAGTGTTGGTGTGGCTGTGAATGCGTTGCCATGGGAGGGTGAGGACCAGCAGTAGCTTGTAGTGCTGGCGTCCTTGGTGTGGGAGCAATCCCTGGACGTTTTCCATTTTGGAGCTGGCGTCGGGCCAAAATGAGGGGGCGAGCGGGAGCGAACGTCGGGGGTTTTGAGAGAGTAGTCAATGGCAGAGGCCCAGTGTTGGTGTGGCTGTGAATGCGTTGCCATGGGAGGGTGAGGACCAGCAGTAGCTTGTAGTGCTGGCATCCTTGGTGTGGGAGCAATCCCTGGACGTTTTCCATTTTGGAGCTGGCGTCGGGCCAAAATGAGTTCGCGAGCGGGAGCGAACGTCGGGGGTTTTGAGAGAGTAGTCAGTGGCAGAGGCCCAGTGTTGGTGTGGCTGTGAATGCGTTGCCATGGGAGGGTGAGGACCAGCAGTAGCTTGTAGTGCTGGCGTCCTTGGTGTGGGAGCAATCCCTGGACGTTTTCCATTTTGGAGCTGGCGTCGGGCCAAAATGAGGGGGCGAGCGGGAGCGAACGTCATGGGTTTTGAGAGAGTAGTCAGTGGCAGAGGCCCCGTGTTGGTGTGGCTGTGAATGCGTTGCCATGGGAGGGTGAGGACCAGCAGTAGCTTGTAGTGCTGGCGTCCTTGGTGTGGGAGCAATCCCTGGACGTTTTCCATTTTGCAGCTGGCGTCGGGCCAAAATGAGTTGGCGAGCGGGAGCGAACGTCGTGGGTTTTGAGAGAGTAGTCAATGGCAGAGGCCCAGTGTTGGTGTGGCTGTGAATGCGTTGCCATGGGAGGGTGAGGACCAGCAGTAGCTTGTAGTGCTGGCGTCCTTGGCTTGGGAGCAATCCCTGGACGTTTTCCATTTTGGAGCTGGCGTCGGGCCAAAATGAGGGGGCGAGCGGGAGCGAACGTCGTGGGTTTTGAGAGTGTAGTCAGTGGCAGAGGCCCAGTGTTGGTGTGGCTGTGAATGCGTTGCCATGGGAGGGTGAGGACCAGCAGTAGCTTGTAGTGCTGGCGTCCTTGGTGTGGGAGCAATCCCTGGACGTTTTCCATTTTGGAGCTGGCATCGGGCCAAAATGAGGGGGCGAGCGGGAGCGAACGTCGGGGGTTCTGAGAGAGTAGTCAATGGCAGAGGCCCAGTGTTGGTGTGGCTGTGAATGCGTTGCCATGGGAGGGTGAGGACCAGCAGTAGCTTGTAGTGCTGGCGTCCTTGGTGTGGGAGCAATCCCTGGACGTTTTCCATTTTGGAGCTGGCGTCGGGCCAAAATGAGGGGGCGAGCGGGAGCGAATGTCGTGGGTTTTGAGAGAGTAGTCAATGGCAGAGGCCCAGTGTTGGTGTGGCTGTGAATGCGTTGCCATGGGAGGGTGAGGACCAGCAGTAGCTTGTAGTGCTGGCGTCCTTGGTGTGGGAGCAATCCCTGGACGTTTTCCATTTTGGAGCTGGCGTCGGGCCAAAATGAGGGGGCGAGCGGGAGCGAACGTCGGGGGTTTTGAGAGAGTAGTCAATGGCAGAGGCCCAGTGTTGGTGTGGCTGTGAATGCGTTGCCATGGGAGGGTGAGGACCAGCAGTAGCTTGTAGTGCTGGCGTCCTTGGTGTGGGAGCAATCCTTAGACGTTTTCAATTTTGGAGCTGGCATCGGGCCAAAATGATTTGGCGAGCGGGAGCGAACATCGTGGGTTTTGAGAGAGTAGTCAATGGCAGAGGCCCAGTGTTGGTGTGGCTGTGAATGCGTTGCCATGGGAGGGTGAGGACCAGCAGTAGCTTGTAGTGCTGGCGTCCTTGGTGTGGGAGCAATCCCTGGACGTTTTCCATTTTGGAGCTGGCGTCGGGCCAAAATGAGGGGGCGAGCGGGAGCGAACGTCGTGGGTTTTGAGAGAGTAGTCAATGGCAGAGGCCCCGTGTTGGTGTGGCTGTGAATGCGTTGCCATGGGAGGGTGAGGACCAGCAGTAGCTTGTAGTGCTGGCGTCCCTGGTGTGGGAGCAATCCCTGGACGTTTTCCATTTTGGAGCTGGCGTCAGGCCAAAATGAGTTGGCGAGCGGGAGCGAACTTTGGGGGTTTTGAGAGAGTAGTCAATGGCAGAGGCCCAGTGTTGGTGTGGCTGTGAATGCGTTGCCATGGGAGGGTGAGGACCAGCAGTAGCTTGTAGTGCTGGCGTCCTTGGTGTGGGAGCAATCCCTGGACGTTTTCACTTTTGGAGCTGGCGTCGGGCCAAAATGAGGGGGCGAGCGGGAGCGAACGTCACGGGTTCTGAGAGAGTAGTCAATGGCAGAGGCCCAGTGTTGGTGTGGCTGTGAATGCGTTGCCATGGGAGGGTGAGGACCAGCAGTAGCTTGTAGTGCTGGCATCCTTGGTGTGGGAGCAATCCCTGGACGTTTTCCATTTTGGAGCTGGCGTCGGGCCAAAATGAGTTTGCGAGCGGGAGCGAACGTCGGGGGTTTTGAGAGAGTAGTCAGTGGCAGAGGCCCAGTGTTGGTGTGGCTGTGAATGCGTTGCCATGGGAGGGTGAGGACCAGCAGTAGCTTGTAGTGCTGGCGTCCTTGGTGTGGGAGCAATCCCTGGACGTTTTCCATTTTGGAGCTGGTGTCGGGCCAAAATGAGGGGGCGAGCGGGAGCGAACGTCGGGGGTTTTGAGAGAGTAGTCAGTGGCAGAGGCCCCGTGTTGGTGTGGCTGTGAATGCGTTGCCATGGGAGGGTGAGGACCAGCAGTAGCTGGTAGTGCTGGCGTCCTTGGCTTGGGAGCAATCCCTGGACGTTTTCCATTTTGCAGCTGGCGTCGGGCCAAAATGAGTTGGCGAGCGGGAGCGAACGTCGTGGGTTTTGAGAGAGTAGTCAATGGCAGAGGCCCAGTGTTGGTGTGGCTGTGAATGCGTTGCCATGGGAGGGTGAGGACCAGCAGTAGCTTGTAGTGCTGGCGTCCTTGGTGTGGGAGCAATCCCTGGACGTTTTCCATTTTGGAGCTGGCGTCGGGCCAAAATGAGGCGGCGAGCGGGAGCGAACGTCGGGGGTTCTGAGAGAGTAGTCAATGGCAGAGGCCAAGTGTTGGTGTGGTGGTGAATGCGTTGCCATGGGAGGGTGAGGACCAGCAGTAGCTTGTAGTGCTGGCGTCCTTGGTGTGGGAGCAATCCCTGGACGTTTTCCATTTTGGAGCTGGCGTTTGGCCAAAATGAGGGGGCGAGCGGGAGCGAACGTCGTGGGTTTTGAGAGAGTAGTCAATGGCAGAGGCCCAGTGTTGGTGTGGCTGTGAATGCGTTGCCATGGGAGGGTGAGGACCAGCAGTAGCTTGTAGTGCTGGCGTCCCTGGTGTGGGAGCAATCCCTGGACGTTTTCCATTTTGGAGCTGGCGTCGGGCCAAAATGAGTTCGCGAGCGGGAGCGAACGTCGGGGGTTTTGAGAGAGTAGTCAATGGCAGAGGCCCAGTGTTGGTGTGGCTGTGAATGCGTTGCCATGGGAGGGTGAGGACCAGCAGTAGCTTGTAGTGCTGGCGTCCTTGGTGTGGGAGCAATCCCTGGACGTTTTCAGTTTTGGAGCTGGCGTCAGGCCAAAATGAGGGGGCGAGCGGGAGCGAACGTCACGGGTTCTGAGAGAGTAGTCAATGGCAGAGGCCCAGTGTTGGTGTGGCTGTGAATGCGTTGCCATGGGAGGGTGAGGACCAGCAGTAGCTTGTAGTGCTGGCGTCCTTGGTGTGGGAGCAATCCCTGGACGTTTTCCATTTTGGAGCTGGCGTCGGGCCAAAATGAGGGGGCGAGCGGGAGCGAACGTCAGGGGTTCTGAGAGAGTAGTCAATGGCAGAGGCCCAGTGTTGGTGTGGCTGTGAATGCGTTGCCATGGGAGGGTGAGGACCAGCAGTAGCTTGTAGTGCTGGCATCCTTGGTGTGGGAGCAATCCCTGGACGTTTTCCATTTTGGAGCTGGCGTCGGGCCAAAATGAGTTCGCGAGCGGGAGCGAACGTCGGGGGTTTTGAGAGAGTAGTCAGTGGCAGAGGCTCAGTGTTGGTGTGGCTGTGAATGCGTTGCCATGGGAGGGTGAGGACCAGCAGTAGCTTGTAGTGCTGGCGTCCTTGGTGTGGGAGCAATCCCTGGACGTTTTCCATTTTGGAGCTGGCGTCGGGCCAAAATGAGGGGGCGAGCGGGAGCGAACGTCATGGGTTTTGAGAGAGTAGTCAGTGGCAGAGGCCCCGTGTTGGTGTGGCTGTGAATGCGTTGCCATGGGAGGGTGAGGACCAGCAGTAGCTTGTAGTGCTGGCATCCTTGGCTTGGGAGCAATCCCTGGACGTTTTCCATTTTGCAGCTGGCGTCGGGCCAAAATGAGTTGGCGAGCGGGAGCGAACGTCGTGGGTTTTGAGAGAGTAGTCAATGGCAGAGGCCCAGTGTTGGTGTGGCTGTGAATGCGTTGCCATGGGAGGGTGAGGACCAGCAGTAGCTTGTAGTGCTGGCGTCCTTGGTGTGGGAGCAATCCCTGGACGTTTTCCATTTTGGAGCTGGCATCGGGCCAAAATGAGGGGGCGAGCGGGAGCGAACGTCGTGGGTTTTGAGAGTGTAGTCAGTGGCAGAGGCCCAGTGTTGGTGTGGCTGTGAATGCGTTGCCATGGGAGGGTGAGGACCAGCAGTAGCTGGTAGTGCTGGCGTCCTTGGCTTGGGAGCAATCCCTGGACGTTTTCCATTTTGCAGCTGGCGTCGGGCCAAAATGAGTTGGCGAGCGGGAGCGAACGTCGTGGGTTTTGAGAGAGTAGTCAATGGCAGAGGCCCAGTGTTGGTGTGGCTGTGAATGCGTTGCCATGGGAGGGTGAGGAGCAGCAGTAGCTTGTAGTGCTGGCGTCCTTGGTGTGGGAGCAATCCCTGGACGTTTTCCATTTTGGAGCTGGCGTCGGGCCAAAATGAGTTTGCGAGCGGGAGCGAACGTCGGGGGTTCTGAGAGAGTAGTCAATGGCAGAGGCCAAGTGTTGGTGTGGTGGTGAATGCGTTGCCATGGGAGGGTGAGGACCAGCAGTAGCTTGTAGTGCTGGCGTCCTTGGTGTGGGAGCAATCCCTGGACGTTTTCCATTTTGGAGCTGGCGTTTGGCCAAAATGAGGGGGCGAGCAGGAGCGAACGTCGTGGGTTTTGAGAGAGTAGTCAATGGCAGAGGCCCAGTGTTGGTGTGGCTGTGAATGCGTTGCCATGGGAGGGTGAGGACCAGCAGTAGCTTGTAGTGCTGGCGTCCCTGGTGTGGGAGCAATCCCTGGACGTTTTCCATTTTGGAGCTGGCGTCGGGCCAAAATGAGTTCGCGAGCGGGAGCGAACGTCGGGGGTTTTGAGAGAGTAGTCAATGGCAGAGGCCCAGTGTTGGTGTGGCTGTGAATGCGTTGCCATGGGAGGGTGAGGACCAGCAGTAGCTTGTAGTGCTGGCGTCCTTGGTGTGGGAGCAATCCCTGGACGTTTTCAGTTTTGGAGCTGGCGTCAGGCCAAAATGAGGGGGCGAGCGGGAGCGAACGTCACGGGTTCTGAGAGAGTAGTCAATGGCAGAGGCCCAGTGTTGGTGTGGCTGTGAATGCGTTGCCATGGGAGGGTGAGGACCAGCAGTAGCTTGTAGTGCTGGCGTCCTTGGTGTGGGAGCAATCCCTGGACGTTTTCCATTTTGGAGCTGGCGTTTGGCCAAAATGAGTTCGCGAGCGGGAGCGAACGTCGTGGGTTTTGAGAGAGTAGTCAGTGGCAGAGGCTCAGTGTTGGTGTGGCTGTGAATGCGTTGCCATGGGAGGGTGAGGACCAGCAGTAGCTTGTAGTGCTGTCGTCCTTGGTGTGGGAGCAATCCCTGGACGTTTTCCATTTTGGAGCTGGCGTCGGGCCAAAATGAGGGGGCGAGCGGGAGCGAACGTCGTGGGTTTTGAGAGAGTAGTCAGTGGCAGAGGCCCCGTGTTGGTGTGGCTGTGAATGCGTTGCCATGGGAGGGTGAGGACCAGCAGTAGCTTGTAGTGCTGGCATCCTTGGCTTGGGAGCAATCCCTGGACGTTTTCCATTTTGCAGCTGGCGTCGGGCCAAAATGAGTTGGCGAGCGGGAGCGAACGTCGTGGGTTTTGAGAGAGTAGTCAATGGCAGAGGCCCAGTGTTGGTGTGGCTGTGAATGCGTTGCCATGGGAGGGTGAGGACCAGCAGTAGCTTGTAGTGCTGGCGTCCTTGGTGTGGGAGCAATCCCTGGACGTTTTCCATTTTGGAGCTGGCGTTTGGCCAAAATGAGGGGGCGAGCGGGAGCGAACGTCGTGGGTTTTGAGAGAGTAGTCAATGGCAGAGGCCCAGTGTTGGTGTGGCTGTGAATGCGTTGCCATGGGAGGGTGAGGACCAGCAGTAGCTTGTAGTGCTGGCGTCCCTGGTGTGGGAGCAATCCCTGGACGTTTTCCATTTTGGAGCTGGCGTCGGGCCAAAATGAGTTCGCGAGCGGGAGCGAACGTCGGGGGTTTTGAGAGAGTAGTCAATGGCAGAGGCCCAGTGTTGGTGTGGCTGTGAATGCGTTGCCATGGGAGGGTGAGGACCAGCAGTAGCTTGTAGTGCTGGCGTCCTTGGTGTGGGAGCAATCCCTGGACGTTTTCAGTTTTGGAGCTGGCGTCAGGCCAAAATGAGGGGGCGAGCGGGAGCGAACGTCACGGGTTCTGAGAGAGTAGTCAATGGCAGAGGCCCAGTGTTGGTGTGGCTGTGAATGCGTTGCCATGGGAGGGTGAGGACCAGCAGTAGCTTGTAGTGCTGGCGTCCTTGGTGTGGGAGCAATCCCCGGACGTTTTCCATTTTGGAGCTGGCGTCGGGCCAAAATGAGGGGGCGAGCGGGAGCGAACGTCAGGGGTTCTGAGAGAGTAGTCAATGGCAGAGGCCCAGTGTTGGTGTGGCTGTGAATGCGTTGCCATGGGAGGGTGAGGACCAGCAGTAGCTTGTAGTGCTGGCATCCTTGGTGTGGGAGCAATCCCTGGACGTTTTCCATTTTGGAGCTGGCGTCGGGCCAAAATGAGTTCGCGAGCGGGAGCGAACGTCGGGGGTTTTGAGAGAGTAGTCAGTGGCAGAGGCTCAGTGTTGGTGTGGCTGTGAATGCGTTGCCATGGGAGGGTGAGGACCAGCAGTAGCTTGTAGTGCTGGCGTCCTTGGTGTGGGAGCAATCCCTGGACGTTTTCCATTTTGGAGCTGGCGTCGGGCCAAAATGAGGGGGCGAGCGGGAGCGAACGTCATGGGTTTTGAGAGAGTAGTCAGTGGCAGAGGCCCCGTGTTGGTGTGGCTGTGAATGCGTTGCCATGGGAGGGTGAGGACCAGCAGTAGCTTGTAGTGCTGGCATCCTTGGCTTGGGAGCAATCCCTGGACGTTTTCCATTTTGCAGCTGGCGTCGGGCCAAAATGAGTTGGCGAGCGGGAGCGAACGTCGTGGGTTTTGAGAGAGTAGTCAATGGCAGAGGCCCAGTGTTGGTGTGGCTGTGAATGCGTTGCCATGGGAGGGTGAGGACCAGCAGTAGCTTGTAGTGCTGGCGTCCTTGGTGTGGGAGCAATCCCTGGACGTTTTCCATTTTGGAGCTGGCATCGGGCCAAAATGAGGGGGCGAGCGGGAGCGAACGTCGTGGGTTTTGAGAGTGTAGTCAGTGGCAGAGGCCCAGTGTTGGTGTGGCTGTGAATGCGTTGCCATGGGAGGGTGAGGACCAGCAGTAGCTGGTAGTGCTGGCGTCCTTGGCTTGGGAGCAATCCCTGGACGTTTTCCATTTTGCAGCTGGCGTCGGGCCAAAATGAGTTGGCGAGCGGGAGCGAACGTCGTGGGTTTTGAGAGAGTAGTCAATGGCAGAGGCCCAGTGTTGGTGTGGCTGTGAATGCGTTGCCATGGGAGGGTGAGGAGCAGCAGTAGCTTGTAGTGCTGGCGTCCTTGGTGTGGGAGCAATCCCTGGACGTTTTCCATTTTGGAGCTGGCGTCGGGCCAAAATGAGTTTGCGAGCGGGAGCGAACGTCGGGGGTTCTGAGAGAGTAGTCAATGGCAGAGGCCAAGTGTTGGTGTGGTGGTGAATGCGTTGCCATGGGAGGGTGAGGACCAGCAGTAGCTTGTAGTGCTGGCGTCCTTGGTGTGGGAGCAATCCCTGGACGTTTTCCATTTTGGAGCTGGCGTTTGGCCAAAATGAGGGGGCGAGCAGGAGCGAACGTCGTGGGTTTTGAGAGAGTAGTCAATGGCAGAGGCCCAGTGTTGGTGTGGCTGTGAATGCGTTGCCATGGGAGGGTGAGGACCAGCAGTAGCTTGTAGTGCTGGCGTCCCTGGTGTGGGAGCAATCCCTGGACGTTTTCCATTTTGGAGCTGGCGTCGGGCCAAAATGAGTTCGCGAGCGGGAGCGAACGTCGGGGGTTTTGAGAGAGTAGTCAATGGCAGAGGCCCAGTGTTGGTGTGGCTGTGAATGCGTTGCCATGGGAGGGTGAGGACCAGCAGTAGCTTGTAGTGCTGGCGTCCTTGGTGTGGGAGCAATCCCTGGACGTTTTCAGTTTTGGAGCTGGCGTCAGGCCAAAATGAGGGGGCGAGCGGGAGCGAACGTCACGGGTTCTGAGAGAGTAGTCAATGGCAGAGGCCCAGTGTTGGTGTGGCTGTGAATGCGTTGCCATGGGAGGGTGAGGACCAGCAGTAGCTTGTAGTGCTGGCGTCCTTGGTGTGGGAGCAATCCCTGGACGTTTTCCATTTTGGAGCTGGCGTCGGGCCAAAATGAGTTCGCGAGCGGGAGCGAACGTCGTGGGTTTTGAGAGAGTAGTCAGTGGCAGAGGCTCAGTGTTGGTGTGGCTGTGAATGCGTTGCCATGGGAGGGTGAGGACCAGCAGTAGCTTGTAGTGCTGTCGTCCTTGGTGTGGGAGCAATCCCTGGACGTTTTCCATTTTGGAGCTGGCGTCGGGCCAAAATGAGGGGGCGAGCGGGAGCGAACGTCGTGGGTTTTGAGAGAGTAGTCAGTGGCAGAGGCCCCGTGTTGGTGTGGCTGTGAATGCGTTGCCATGGGAGGGTGAGGACCAGCAGTAGCTTGTAGTGCTGGCATCCTTGGTGTGGGAGCAATCCCTGGACGTTTTCCATTTTGCAGCTGGCGTCGGGCCAAAATGAGTTGGCGAGCGGGAGCGAACGTCGTGGGTTTTGAGAGAGTAGTCAATGGCAGAGGCCCAGTGTTGGTGTGGCTGTGAATGCGTTGCCATGGGAGGGTGAGGACCAGCAGTAGCTTGTAGTGCTGGCGTCCTTGGTGTGGGAGCAATCCCTGGACGTTTTCCATTTTGGAGCTGGCATCGGGCCAAAATGAGGGGGCGAGCGGGAGCGAACGTCGTGGGTTTTGAGAGTGTAGTCAGTGGCAGAGGCCCAGTGTTGGTGTGGCTGTGAATGCGTTGCCATGGGAGGGTGAGGACCAGCAGTAGCTTGTAGTGCTGGCGTCCTTGGTGTGGGAGCAATCCCTGGACGTTTTACATTTTGCAGCTGGCGTCGGGCCAAAATGAGGGGGCGAGCGGGAGCGAACGTCAGGGGTTTTGAGAGAGTACTCAATGGCAGAGGCCCAGTGTTGGTGTGGCTGTGAATGCGTTGCCATGGGAGGGTGAGGACCAGCAGTAGCTTGTAGTGCTGGCGTCCTTGGTGTGGGAGCAATCCCTGGACGTTTTCCATTTTGGAGCTGGCGTCGGGCCAAAATGAGGGGGCGAGCGGGAGCGAACGTCGTGGGTTTTGAGAGAGTAGTCAATGGCAGAGGCCCAGTGTTGGTGTGGCTGTGAATGCGTTGCCATGGGAGGGTGAGGACCAGCAGTAGCTTGTAGTGCTGGCGTCCTTGGCTTGGGAGCAATCCCTGGACGTTTTCCATTTTGGAGCTGGCGTCAGGCCAAAATGAGGGGGCGAGCGGGAGCGAACGTCGGGGGTTTTGAGAGAGTAGTCAATGGCAGAGGCCCTGTGTTGATGTGGCTGTGAATGCGTTGCCATGGGAGGGTGAGGACCAGCAGTAGCTTGTAGTGCTGGCATCCTTGGTGTGGGAGCAATCATTAGACGTTTTCCATTTTGGAGCTGGCGTCGGGCCAAAATGATTTGGCGAGCGGGAGCGAACATCGTGGGTTTTGAGAGAGTAGTCAATGGCAGAGGCCCAGTGTTGGTGTGGCTGTGAATGCGTTGCCATGGGAGGGTGAGGACCAGCAGTAGCTTGTAGTGCTGGCGTCCTTGGTGTGGGAGCAATCCCTGGACGTTTTCCATTTTGGAGCTGGCGTCGGGCCAAAATGAGGCGGCGAGTGGGAGCGAACGTCGGGGGTTCTGAGAGAGTAGTCAATGGCAGAGGCCCAGTGTTGGTGTGGCGGTGAATGCGTTGCCATGGGAGGGTGAGGACCAGCAGTAGCTTGTAGTGCTGGCGTCCTTGGTGTGGGAGCAATCCCTGGACGTTTTCCATTTTGGAGCTGGCGTTTGGCCAAAATGAGGGGGCGAGCGGGAGCGAACGTCGTGGGTTTTGAGAGAGTAGTCAATGGCAGAGGCCCAGTGTTGGTGTGGCTGTGAATGTGTTGCCATGGGAGGGTGAGGACCAGCAGTAGCTTGTAGTGCTGGCGTCCCTGGTGTGGGAGCAATCCCTGGACGTTTTCCATTTTGGAGCTGGCGTCGGGCCAAAATGAGGGGGCGAGCGGGAGCGAACGTCGGGGGTTTTGAGAGAGTAGTCAATGGCAGAGGCCCAGTGTTGGTGTGGCTGTGAATGCGTTGCCATGGGAGGGTGAGGACCAGCAGTAGCTTGTAGTGCTGGCGTCCTTGGTGTGGGAGCAATCCCTGGACGTTTTCAGTTTTGGAGCTGGCGTCGGGCCAAAATGATTTGGCGAGCGGGAGCGAACGTCGGTGGTTCTGAGAGAGTAGTCAGTGGCAGAGGCCCAGTGTTGGTGTGGCGGTGAATGCGTTGCCATGGGAGGGTGAGGACCAGCAGTAGCTTGTAGTGCTGGCGTCCTTGGTGTGGGAGCAATCCCTGGACGTTTTCCATTTTGGAGCTGGCGTCAGGCCAAAATGAGTTGGCGAGCGGGAGCGAACTTTGGGGGTTTTGAGAGAGTAGTCAATGGCAGAGGCCCAGTGTTGGTGTGGCTGTGAATGCGTTGCCATGGGAGGGTGAGGACCAGCAGTAGCTTGTAGTGCTGGCGTCCTGGGTGTGGGAGCAATCCCTGGACGTTTTCCATTTTGGAGCTGGTGTCGGGCCAAAATGAGGGGGCGAGCGGGAGCGAACGTCGGGGGTTTTGAGAGAGTAGTCAGTGGCAGAGGCCCCGTGTTGGTGTGGCTGTGAATGCGTTGCCATGGGAGGGTGAGGACCAGCAGTAGCTTGTAGTGCTGGCGTCCTTGGCTTGGGAGCAATCCCTGGACGTTTTCCATTTTGCAGCTGGCGTCGGGCCAAAATGAGTTGGCGAGCGGGAGCGAACGTCGTGGGTTTTGAGAGAGTAGTCAATGGCAGAGGCCCAGTGTTGGTGTGGCTGTGAATGCGTTGCCATGGGAGGGTGAGGACCAGCAGTAGCTTGTAGTGCTGGCGTCCTTGGTGTGGGAGCAATCCCTGGACGTTTTCCATTTTGGAGCTGGCGTCGGGCCAAAATGAG
Organism: Morus bassanus; assembly: GCA_031468815.1. Lineage (NCBI taxonomy): Eukaryota > Metazoa > Chordata > Aves > Suliformes > Sulidae > Morus > Morus bassanus. Next base: position 420,544 of record CM062575.1, read on the forward strand.
GGGGCGAGCGGGAGCGAACGTCGGGGGTTTTGAGAGTGTAGTCAGTGGCATAGCCCAGTGTTGGTGTGGCTGTGAATGCGTTGCCATGGGAGGGTGAGGACCAGCAGTAGCTTGTAGTGCTGGCATCCTTGGTGTGGGAGCAATCCCTGGACTTTTTCAATTTTGGAGCTGGCGTCGGGCCAAAATGAGGGGGCGAGCAGGAGCGAACGTCGGTGGTTTTGAGAGAGTAGTCAATGGCAGAGGCCCAGTGTTGGTGTGGCTGTGAATGTGTTGCCATGGGAGGGTGAGGACCAGCAGTAGCTTGTAGTGCTGGCGTCCTTGGTGTGGGAGCAATCCTTAGACGTTTTCCATTTTGGAGCTGGCATCGGGCCAAAATGAGGGGGCGAGCGGGAGCGAACGTCGTGGGTTTTGAGAGAGTAGTCAGTGGCAGAGGCCCCGTGTTGGTGTGGCTGTGAATGCGTTGCCGTGGGAGGGTGAGGACCAGCAGTAGCTTGTAGTGCTGGCGTCCTTGGCTTGGGAGCAATCCCTGGGCTTTTTCCATTTTGGAGCTGGCGTCGGGCCAAAATGAGTTGGCGAGCGGGAGCGAACGTCGTGGGTTTTGAGAGAGTAGTCAATGGCAGAGGCCCAGTGTTGGTGTGGCTGTGAATGCGTTGCCATGGGAGGGTGAGGACCAGCAGTAGCTTGTAGTGCTGGCGTCCCTGGTGTGGGAGCAATCCTTAGACGTTTTCCATTTTGGAGCTGGCGTCGGGCCAAAATGAGGGGGCGAGCGGGAGCGAACGTCGTGGGTTCTGAGAGAGTAGTCAATGGCAGAGGCCCAGTGTTGGTGTGGCTGTGAATGCGTTGCCATGGGAGGGTGAGGACCAGCAGTAGCTTGTAGTGCTGGCGTCCCTGGTGTGGGAGCAATCCCTGGACGTTTTCCATTTTGGAGCTGGCGTCGGGCCAAAATGAGGGGGCGAGCGGGAGCGAACGTCAGGGGTTCTGAGAGAGTAGTCAATGGCAGAGGCCAAGTGTGGGTGTGGCTGTGAATGCATTGCCATGGGAGGGTGAGGAGCAGCAGTAGCTTGTAGTGCTGGCGTCCTTGGTGTGGGAGCAATCCCTGGACGTTTTCCATTTTGGAGCTGGCATCGGGCCAAAATGAGGGGGCGAGCGGGAGCGAACGTCGGGGGTTTTGAGAGAGTAGTCAATGGCAGAGGCCCAGTGTTGGTGTGGCTGTGAATGCGTTGCCATGGGAGGGTGAGGACCAGCAGTAGCTTGTAGTGCTGGCGTCCTTGGTGTGGGAGCAATCCCTGGACGTTTTCCATTTTGGAGCTGGCATCGGGCCAAAATGAGGGGGCGAGCGGGAGCGAACGTCGGGGGTTTTGAGAGAGTAGTCAATGGCAGAGGCCCCGTGTTGGTGTGGCTGTGAATGCGTTGCCATGGGAGGGTGAGGACCAGCAGTAGCTTGTAGTGCTGGCGTCCTTGGTGTGGGAGCAATCCTTAGACGTTTTCAATTTTGGAGCTGGCATCGGGCCAAAATGAGGGGGCGAGCGGGAGCGAACGTCAGGGGTTCTGAGAGTGTAGTCAATGGCAGAGGCCCAGTGTTGGTGTGGCTGTGAATGCGTTGCCATGGGAGGGTGAGGACCAGCAGTAGCTTGTAGTGCTGGCATCCTTGGTGTGGGAGCAATCCCTGGACATTTTCCATTTTGGAGCTGGCGTCGGGCCAAAATGATTTGACGAGTCGGAGTGAACGTCGTGGGTTCTGAGAGAGTAGTCAGTGGCAGAGGCCCAGTGTTGGTGTGGCTGTGAATGCGTTGCCATGGGAGGGTGAGGAGCAGCAGTAGCTTGTAGTGCTGGCATCCTTGGTGTGGGAGCAATCCCTGGACGTTTTCCATTTTGGAGCTGGCGTCGGGCCAAAATGATTTGGCGAGCGGGAGCGAACGTCGTGGGTTTTGAGAGAGTAGTCAATGGCAGAGGCCCAGTGTTGGTGTGGCTGTGAATGCGTTGCCATGGGAGGGTGAGGACCAGCAGTAGCTTGTAGTGCTGGCGTCCTTGGTGTGGGAGCAATCCTTAGACGTTTTCCATTTTGGAGCTGGCGTCGGGCCAAAATGAGGGGGCGAGCGGGAGCGAACGTCAGGGGTTCTGAGAGTGTAGTCAATGGCAGAGGCCCAGTGTTGGTGTGGCTGTGAATGCGTTGCCATGGGAGGGTGAGGACCAGCAGTAGCTTGTAGTGCTGGCGTCCTTGGTGTGGGAGCAATCCCTGGAGGTTTTCCATTTTGGAGCTGGCGTCGGGCCAAAATGAGGGGGCGAGCGGGAGCGAACGTCGTGGGTTTTGAGAGAGTAGTCAATGGCAGAGGCCCAGTGTTGGTGTGGCTGTGAATGCGTTGCCATGGGAGGGTGAGGACCAGCAGTAGCTTGTAGTGCTGGCGTCCTTGGTGTGGGAGCAATCCTTAGACGTTTTCCATTTTGGAGCTGGCGTCGGGCCAAAATGAGGGGGCGAGTGGGAGAGAACGTCGTGGGTTTTGAGAGAGTAGTCAATGGCAGAGGCCCAGTGTTGGTGTGGCTGTGAATGCGTTGCCATGGGAGGGTGAGGACCAGCAGTAGCTTGTAGTGCTGGCGTCCTTGGCTTGGGAGCAATCCCTGGACATTTTCTATTTTGGAGCTGGCGTCGGGCCAAAATGAGGGGGCGAGCGGGAGCGAACGTCACGGGTTCTGAGAGAGTAGTCAATGGCAGAGGCCCAGTGTTGGTGTGGCTGTGAATGCGTTGCCATTGGAGGGTGAGGACCAGCAGTAGCTTGTAGTGCTGGCATCCTTGGTGTGGGAGCAATCCCTGGACGTTTTCCATTTTGGAGCTGGCATCGGGCCAAAATGATTTGACGAGCCGTAGTGAACGTCATGGGTTTTGAGAGAGTAGTCAGTGGCAGAGGCCAAGTGTTGGTGTGGCTGTGAATGCGTTGCCATGGGAGGGTGAGGACCAGCAGTAGCTTGTAGTGCTGGCGTCCCTGGTGTGGGAGCAATCCCTGGACGTTTTCCATTTTGGAGCTGGTGTCGGGCCAAAATGAGGGGGCGAGCGGGAGCGAACGTCGGGGGTTCTGAGAGAGTAGTCAATGGCAGAGGCCCCGTGTTGGTGTGGCGGTGAATGCGTTGCCATGGGAGGGTGAGGACCAGCAGTAGCTTGTAGTGCTGGCGTCCTTGGTGTGGGAGCAATCCCTGGACGTTTTCCATTTTGGAGCTGGCGTCAGGCCAAAATGAGGGGGCGAGCGGGAGCGAACATCGTGGGTTTTGAGAGAGTAGTCAATGGCAGAGGCCCAGTGTTGGTGTGGCTGTGAATGCGTTGCCATGGGAGGGTGAGGACCAGCAGTAGCTTGTAGTGCTGGCGTCCTTGGTGTGGGAGCAATCCCTGGACGTTTTCCATTTTGGAGCTGGTGTCGGGCCAAAATGAGGGGGCGAGCGGGAGCGAACGTCGGGGGTTTTGAGAGAGTAGTCAGTGGCAGAGGCCCCGTGTTGGTGTGGCTGTGAATGCGTTGCCATGGGAGGGTGAGGACCAGCAGTAGCTTGTAGTGCTGGCGTCCTTGGTGTGGGAGCAATCCCTGGACGTTTTCCATTTTGCAGCTGGCGTCGGGCCAAAATGAGTTGGCGAGCGGGAGCGAACGTCGTGGGTTTTGAGAGAGTAGTCAATGGCAGAGGCCCAGTGTTGGTGTGGCTGTGAATGCGTTGCCATGGGAGGGTGAGGACCAGCAGTAGCTTGTAGTGCTGGCGTCCTTGGTGTGGGAGCAATCCCTGGACGTTTTCCATTTTGGAGCTGGCGTCGGGCCAAAATGAGGGGGCGAGCGGGAGCGAACGTCGGGGGTTTTGAGAGTGTAGTCAGTGGCATAGCCCAGTGTTGGTGTGGCTGTGAATGCGTTGCCATGGGAGGGTGAGGACCAGCAGTAGCTTGTAGTGCTGGCATCCTTGGTGTGGGAGCAATCCCTGGACTTTTTCAATTTTGGAGCTGGCGTCGGGCCAAAATGAGGGGGCGAGCAGGAGCGAACGTCGGTGGTTTTGAGAGAGTAGTCAATGGCAGAGGCCCAGTGTTGGTGTGGCTGTGAATGTGTTGCCATGGGAGGGTGAGGACCAGCAGTAGCTTGTAGTGCTGGCGTCCTTGGTGTGGGAGCAATCCTTAGACGTTTTCCATTTTGGAGCTGGCATCGGGCCAAAATGAGGGGGCGAGCGGGAGCGAACGTCGTGGGTTTTGAGAGAGTAGTCAGTGGCAGAGGCCCCGTGTTGGTGTGGCTGTGAATGCGTTGCCGTGGGAGGGTGAGGACCAGCAGTAGCTTGTAGTGCTGGCGTCCTTGGCTTGGGAGCAATCCCTGGGCTTTTTCCATTTTGGAGCTGGCGTCGGGCCAAAATGAGTTGGCGAGCGGGAGCGAACGTCGTGGGTTTTGAGAGAGTAGTCAATGGCAGAGGCCCAGTGTTGGTGTGGCTGTGAATGCGTTGCCATGGGAGGGTGAGGACCAGCAGTAGCTTGTAGTGCTGGCGTCCCTGGTGTGGGAGCAATCCTTAGACGTTTTCCATTTTGGAGCTGGCGTCGGGCCAAAATGAGGGGGCGAGCGGGAGCGAACGTCGTGGGTTCTGAGAGAGTAGTCAATGGCAGAGGCCCAGTGTTGGTGTGGCTGTGAATGCATTGCCATGGGAGGGTGAGGACCAGCAGTAGCTTGTAGTGCTGGCGTCCCTGGTGTGGGAGCAATCCCTGGACGTTTTCCATTTTGGAGCTGGCGTCGGGCCAAAATGAGGGGGCGAGCGGGAGCGAACGTCAGGGGTTCTGAGAGAGTAGTCAATGGCAGAGGCCAAGTGTGGGTGTGGCTGTGAATGCATTGCCATGGGAGGGTGAGGAGCAGCAGTAGCTTGTAGTGCTGGCGTCCTTGGTGTGGGAGCAATCCCTGGACGTTTTCCATTTTGGAGCTGGCATCGGGCCAAAATGAGGGGGCGAGCGGGAGCGAACGTCGGGGGTTTTGAGAGAGTAGTCAATGGCAGAGGCCCAGTGTTGGTGTGGCTGTGAATGCGTTGCCATGGGAGGGTGAGGACCAGCAGTAGCTTGTAGTGCTGGCGTCCTTGGTGTGGGAGCAATCCCTGGACGTTTTCCATTTTGGAGCTGGCATCGGGCCAAAATGAGGGGGCGAGCGGGAGCGAACGTCGGGGGTTTTGAGAGAGTAGTCAATGGCAGAGGCCCCGTGTTGGTGTGGCTGTGAATGCGTTGCCATGGGAGGGTGAGGACCAGCAGTAGCTTGTAGTGCTGGCGTCCTTGGTGTGGGAGCAATCCTTAGACGTTTTCAATTTTGGAGCTGGCATCGGGCCAAAATGAGGGGGCGAGCGGGAGCGAACGTCAGGGGTTCTGAGAGTGTAGTCAATGGCAGAGGCCCAGTGTTGGTGTGGCTGTGAATGCGTTGCCATGGGAGGGTGAGGACCAGCAGTAGCTTGTAGTGCTGGCATCCTTGGTGTGGGAGCAATCCCTGGACATTTTCCATTTTGGAGCTGGCGTCGGGCCAAAATGATTTGACGAGACGGAGTGAACGTCGTGGGTTCTGAGAGAGTAGTCAGTGGCAGAGGCCCAGTGTTGGTGTGGCTGTGAATGCGTTGCCATGGGAGGGTGAGGAGCAGCAGTAGCTTGTAGTGCTGGCATCCTTGGTGTGGGAGCAATCCCTGGACGTTTTCCATTTTGGAGCTGGCGTCGGGCCAAAATGATTTGGCGAGCGGGAGCGAACGTCGTGGGTTTTGAGAGAGTAGTCAATGGCAGAGGCCCAGTGTTGGTGTGGCTGTGAATGCGTTGCCATGGGAGGGTGAGGACCAGCAGTAGCTTGTAGTGCTGGCGTCCTTGGTGTGGGAGCAATCCTTAGACGTTTTCCATTTTGGAGCTGGCGTCGGGCCAAAATGAGTTGGCGAGCGGGTGCGAACGTCGGGGGTTTTGAGAGAGTAGTCAATGGCAGAGGCCAAGTGTGGGTGTGGCTGTGAATGCATTGCCATGGGAGGGTGAGGACCAGCAGTAGCTTGTAGTGCTGGCGTCCTTGGTGTGGGAGCAATCCCTGGAGGTTTTCCATTTTGGAGCTGGCGTCGGGCCAAAATGAGGGGGCGAGCGGGAGCGAACGTCGGGGGTTTTGAGAGAGTAGTCAATGGCAGAGGCCCAGTGTTGGTGTGGCTGTGAATGCGTTGCCATGGGAGGGTGAGGACCAGCAGTAGCTTGTAGTGCTGGCGTCCTTGGTGTGGGAGCAATCCTTAGACGTTTTCCATTTTGGAGCTGGCGTCGGGCCAAAATGAGGGGGCGAGTGGGAGAGAACGTCGTGGGTTTTGAGAGAGTAGTCAATGGCAGAGGCCCAGTGTTGGTGTGGCTGTGAATGCGTTGCCATGGGAGGGTGAGGACCAGCAGTAGCTTGTAGTGCTGGCGTCCTTGGCTTGGGAGCAATCCCTGGACATTTTCTATTTTGGAGCTGGCGTCGGGCCAAAATGAGGGGGCGAGCGGGAGCGAACGTCACGGGTTCTGAGAGAGTAGTCAATGGCAGAGGCCCAGTGTTGGTGTGGCTGTGAATGCGTTGCCATTGGAGGGTGAGGACCAGCAGTAGCTTGTAGTGCTGGCATCCTTGGTGTGGGAGCAATCCCTGGACGTTTTCCATTTTGGAGCTGGCATCGGGCCAAAATGATTTGACGAGCCGTAGTGAACGTCATGGGTTTTGAGAGAGTAGTCAGTGGCAGAGGCCAAGTGTTGGTGTGGCTGTGAATGCGTTGCCATGGGAGGGTGAGGACCAGCAGTAGCTTGTAGTGCTGGCGTCCCTGGTGTGGGAGCAATCCCTGGACGTTTTCCATTTTGGAGCTGGTGTCGGGCCAAAATGAGGGGGCGAGCGGGAGCGAACGTCGGGGGTTCTGAGAGAGTAGTCAATGGCAGAGGCCCCGTGTTGGTGTGGCTGTGAATGCGTTGCCATGGGAGGGTGAGGACCAGCAGTAGCTTGTAGTGCTGGCGTCCTTGGCTTGGGAGCAATCCCTGGACTTTTTCCATTTTGGAGCTGGCGTCGGGCCAAAATGAGGGGGCGAGCGGGAGCGAACGTCGGGGGTTTTGAGAGAGTAGTCAATGGCAGAGGCCCACTGTTGGTGTGGCTGTGAATGCGTTGCCATGGGAGGGTGAGGACCAGCAGTAGCTTGTAGTGCTGGCGTCCTTGGTGTGGGAGCAATCCCTGGACGTTTTCCATTTTGGAGCTGGCGTCGGGCCAAAATGATTTGGCGAGCGGGAGCGAACGTCGGGGGTTCTGAGAGAGTAGTCAATGGCAGAGGCCCAGTGTTGGTGTGGCTGTGAATGCATTGCCATGGGAGGGTGAGGACCAGCAGTAGCTTGTAGTGCTGGCGTCCTTGGTGTGGGAGCAATCCCTGGATGTTTTCCATTTTGGAGCTGGCGTCGGGCCAAAATGAGGGGGCGAGCGGGAGCGAACGTCGGGGGTTCTGAGAGAGTAGTCAGTGGCAGAGGCCCAGTGTTGGTGTGGCTGTGAATGCGTTGCCATGGGAGGGTGAGGACCAGCAGTAGCTTGTAGTGCTGGCGTCCTTGGTGTGGGAGCAATCCCTGGACGTTTTCCATTTTGGAGCTGGCGTCGGGCCAAAATGAGGGGGCGAGCGGGAGCGAACGTCGGGGCTTATGAGAGAGTAGTCAATGGCAGAGGCCCAGTGTTGGTGTGGCTGTGAATGCGTTGCCATGGGAGGGTGAGGACCAGCAGTAGCTTGTAGTGCTGGCGTCCTTGGCTTGGGAGCAATCCCTGGACGTTTTCCATTTTGGAGCTGGCGTCGGGCCAAAATGATTTGGCGAGCGGGAGCGAACGTCGGGGGTTTTGAGAGAGTAGTCAGTGGCAGAGGCCCAGTGTTGGTGTGGCTGTGAATGCGTTGCCATGGGAGGGTGAGGAGCAGCAGTAGCTTGTAGTGCTGGCATCCTTGGCTTGGGAGCAATCCCTGGACGTTTTCCATTTTGCAGCTGGCGTCGGGCCAAAATGATTTGGCGAGCGGGAGCGAACGTCGTGGGTTTTGAGAGAGTAGTCAATGGCAGAGGCCCAGTGTTGGTGTGGCTGTGAATGCGTTGCCATGGGAGGGTGAGGACCAGCAGTAGCTTGTAGTGCTGGCGTCCTTGGTGTGGGAGCAATCCCTGGAGGTTTTCCATTTTGGAGCTGGCGTCGGGCCAAAATGAGGGGGCGAGCGGGAGCGAACGTCGGGGGTTCTGAGAGAGTAGTCAATGGCAGAGGCCCAGTGTTGGTGTGGCTGTGAATGCGTTGCCATGGGAGGGTGAGGACCAGCAGTAGCTTGTAGTGCTGGCGTCCTTGGCTTGGGAGCAATCCCTCGGCTTTTTCCATTTTGGAGCTGGCGTCGGGCCAAAATGAGGGGCGAGCGGGAGCGAACGTCGTGGGTTCTGAGAGAGTAGTCAATGGCAGAGGCCCCGTGTTGGTGTGGCTGTGAATGCGTTGCCATGGGAGGGTGAGGACCAGCAGTAGCTTGTAGTGCTGGCGTCCTTGGTGTGGGAGCAATCCCTGGACGTTTTCCATTTTGGAGCTGGCGTCGGGCCAAAATGATTTGGCGAGCCGGAGTGAACGTCGGGGGTTTTGAGAGAGTAGTCAGTGGCAGAGGCCAAGTGTTGGTGTGGCTGTGAATGCGTTGCCATGGGAGGGTGAGGACCAGCAGTAGCTTGTAGTGCTGGCGTCCCTGGTGTGGGAGCAATCCCTGGACGTTTTCCATTTTGGAGCTGGTGTCGGGCCAAAATGAGGGGGCGAGCGGGAGCGAACGTCGGGGGTTTTGAGAGAGTAGTCAAGGGCAGAGGCCCAGTGTTGGTGTGGCTGTGAATGCGTTGCCATGGGAGGGTGAGGACCAGCAGTAGCTTGTAGTGCTGGCGTCCTTGGCTTGGGAGCAATCCCTGGACGTTTTCCATTTTGGAGCTGGCATCGGGCCAAAGTGAGGGGGCGAGCGGGAGCGAACGTCGGTGGTTTTGAGAGAGTAGTCAATGGCAGAGGCCCAGTGTTGGTGTGGCTGTGAATGCGTTGCCATGGGAGGGTGAGGACCAGCAGTAGCTTGTAGTGCTGGCGTCCTTGGTGTGGGAGCAATCCCTGGACGTTTTCCATTTTGGAGCTGGCGTCGGGCCAAAATGATTTGGCGAGCGGGAGCGAACGTCGTGGGTTTTGAGAGAGTAGTCAATGGCAGAGGCCCAGTGTTGGTGTGGCTGTGAATGCGTTGCCATGGGAGGGTGAGGACCAGCAGTAGCTTGTAGTGCTGGCGTCCCTGGTGTGGGAGCAATCCTTAGACGTTTTCCATTTTGGAGCTGGCGTCGGGCCAAAATGAGGGGGCGAGCGGGAGCGAACGTCAGGGGTTCTGAGAGAGTAGTCAATGGCAGAGGCCCAGTGTTGGTGTGGCTGTGAATGCATTGCCATGGGAGGGTGAGGACCAGCAGTAGCTTGTAGTGCTGGCATCCTTGGTGTGGGAGCAATCCCTGGACGTTTTCCATTTTGGAGCTGGCGTCGGGCCAAAATGACGGGGCGAGCGGGAGCGAACGTCGGGGGTTTTGAGAGAGTAGTCAATGGCAGAGGCCCAGTGTTGGTGTGGCTGTGAATGCGTTGCCATGGGAGGGTGAGGACCAGCAGTAGCTTGTAGTGCTGGCGTTCCTGGTGTGGGAGCAATCCCTGGACGTTTTCCATTTCGGAGCTGGCGTCGGGCCAAAATGATTTGGCGAGCGGGAGCGAACGTCGGGGGTTTTGAGAGAGTAGTCAATGGCAGAGGCCCAGTGTTGGTGTGGCTGTGAATGCGTTGCCATGGGAGGGTGAGGACCAGCAGTAGCTTGTAGTGCTGGCGTCCTTGGTGTGGGAGCAATCCCTGGACGTTTTCCATTTTGGAGCTGGCGTCGGGCCAAAATGAGGGGGCGAGCGGGAGCGAACGTCAGGGGTTCTGAGAGAGTAGTCAATGGCAGAGGCCAAGTGTGGGTGTGGCTGTGAATGCATTGCCATGGGAGGGTGAGGACCAGCAGTAGCTTGTAGTGCTGGCGTCCTTGGTGTGGGAGCAATCCCTGGACGTTTTCCATTTTGGAGCTGGCATCGGGCCAAAATGAGGGGGCGAGCGGGAGCGAACGTCGGGGGTTTTGAGAGAGTAGTCAATGGCAGAGGCCCAGTGTTGGTGTGGCTGTGAATGCGTTGCCATGGGAGGGTGAGGACCAGCAGTAGCTTGTAGTGCTGGCGTCCTTGGTGTGGGAGCAATCCCTGGACGTTTTCCATTTTGGAGCTGGCATCGGGCCAAAATGAGGGGGCGAGCGGGAGAGAACGTCGTGGGTTTTGAGAGAGTAGTCAGTGGCAGAGGCCCCGTGTTGCTGTGGCTGTGAATGCGTTGCCATGGGAGGGTGAGGACCAGCAGTAGCTTGTAGTGCTGGCGTCCTTGGTGTGGGAGCAATCCTTAGACGTTTTCAATTTTGGAGCTGGCATCGGGCCAAAATGAGGGGGCGAGCGGGAGCGAACGTCAGGGGTTCTGAGAGTGTAGTCAATGGCAGAGGCCCAGTGTTGGTGTGGCTGTGAATGCGTTGCCATGGGAGGGTGAGGACCAGCAGTAGCTTGTAGTGCTGGCATCCTTGGTGTGGGAGCAATCCCTGGACGTTTTCCATTTTGGAGCTGGCATCGGGCCAAAATGATTTGACGAGCCGTAGTGAACGTCATGGGTTTTGAGAGAGTAGTCAGTGGCAGAGGCCAAGTGTTGGTGTGGCTGTGAATGCGTTGCCATGGGAGGGTGAGGACCAGCAGTAGCTTGTAGTGCTGGCGTCCCTGGTGTGGGAGCAATCCCTGGACGTTTTCCATTTTGGAGCTGGTGTCGGGCCAAAATGAGGGGGCGAGCGGGAGCGAACGTCGGGGGTTCTGAGAGAGTAGTCAATGGCAGAGGCCCCGTGTTGGTGTGGCTGTGAATGCGTTGCCATGGGAGGGTGAGGACCAGCAGTAGCTTGTAGTGCTGGCGTCCTTGGCTTGGGAGCAATCCCTGGACTTTTTCCATTTTGGAGCTGGCGTCGGGCCAAAATGAGGGGGCGAGCGGGAGCGAACGTCGGGGGTTTTGAGAGAGTAGTCAATGGCAGAGGCCCACTGTTGGTGTGGCTGTGAATGCGTTGCCATGGGAGGGTGAGGACCAGCAGTAGCTTGTAGTGCTGGCGTCCTTGGTGTGGGAGCAATCCCTGGACGTTTTCCATTTTGGAGCTGGCGTCGGGCCAAAATGATTTGGCGAGCGGGAGCGAACGTCGGGGGTTCTGAGAGAGTAGTCAATGGCAGAGGCCCAGTGTTGGTGTGGCTGTGAATGCATTGCCATGGGAGGGTGAGGACCAGCAGTAGCTTGTAGTGCTGGCGTCCTTGGTGTGGGAGCAATCCCTGGATGTTTTCCATTTTGGAGCTGGCGTCGGGCCAAAATGAGGGGGCGAGCGGGAGCGAACGTCGGGGCTTATGAGAGAGTAGTCAGTGGCAGAGGCCCAGTGTTGGTGTGGCTGTGAATGCGTTGCCATGGGAGGGTGAGGACCAGCAGTAGCTTGTAGTGCTGGCGTCCTTGGTGTGGGAGCAATCCCTGGACGTTTTCCATTTTGGAGCTGGCGTCGGGCCAAAATGAGGGGGCGAGCGGGAGCGAACGTCGGGGCTTATGAGAGAGTAGTCAATGGCAGAGGCCCAGTGTTGGTGTGGCTGTGAATGCGTTGCCATGGGAGGGTGAGGACCAGCAGTAGCTTGTAGTGCTGGCGTCCTTGGCTTGGGAGCAATCCCTGGACGTTTTCCATTTTGGAGCTGGCGTCGGGCCAAAATGATTTGGCGAGCGGGAGCGAACGTCGGGGGTTTTGAGAGAGTAGTCAGTGGCAGAGGCCCAGTGTTGGTGTGGCTGTGAATGCGTTGCCATGGGAGGGTGAGGAGCAGCAGTAGCTTGTAGTGCTGGCATCCTTGGCTTGGGAGCAATCCCTGGACGTTTTCCATTTTGCAGCTGGCGTCGGGCCAAAATGATTTGGCGAGCGGGAGCGAACGTCGTGGGTTTTGAGAGAGTAGTCAATGGCAGAGGCCCAGTGTTGGTGTGGCTGTGAATGCGTTGCCATGGGAGGGTGAGGACCAGCAGTAGCTTGTAGTGCTGGCGTCCTTGGTGTGGGAGCAATCCCTGGAGGTTTTCCATTTTGGAGCTGGCGTCGGGCCAAAATGAGGGGGCGAGCGGGAGCGAACGTCGGGGGTTCTGAGAGAGTAGTCAATGGCAGAGGCCCAGTGTTGGTGTGGCTGTGAATGCGTTGCCATGGGAGGGTGAGGACCAGCAGTAGCTTGTAGTGCTGGCGTCCTTGGCTTGGGAGCAATCCCTCGGCTTTTTCCATTTTGGAGCTGGCGTCGGGCCAAAATGAGGGGCGAGCGGGAGCGAACGTCGTGGGTTCTGAGAGAGTAGTCAATGGCAGAGGCCCAGTGTTGGTGTGGCTGTGAATGCGTTGCCATGGGAGGGTGAGGACCAGCAGTAGCTTGTAGTGCTGGCGTCCTTGGTGTGGGAGCAATCCCTGGACGTTTTCCATTTTGGAGCTGGCGTCGGGCCAAAATGATTTGGCGAGCCGGAGTGAACGTCGGGGGTTTTGAGAGAGTAGTCAGTGGCAGAGGCCAAGTGTTGGTGTGGCTGTGAATGCGTTGCCATGGGAGGGTGAGGACCAGCAGTAGCTTGTAGTGCTGGCGTCCCTGGTGTGGGAGCAATCCCTGGACGTTTTCCATTTTGGAGCTGGTGTCGGGCCAAAATGAGGGGGCGAGCGGGAGCGAACGTCGGGGGTTTTGAGAGAGTAGTCAAGGGCAGAGGCCCAGTGTTGGTGTGGCTGTGAATGCGTTGCCATGGGAGGGTGAGGACCAGCAGTAGCTTGTAGTGCTGGCGTCCTTGGCTTGGGAGCAATCCCTGGACGTTTTCCATTTTGGAGCTGGCATCGGGCCAAAGTGAGGGGGCGAGCGGGAGCGAACGTCGGTGGTTTTGAGAGAGTAGTCAATGGCAGAGGCCCAGTGTTGGTGTGGCTGTGAATGCGTTGCCATGGGAGGGTGAGGACCAGCAGTAGCTTGTAGTGCTGGCGTCCTTGGTGTGGGAGCAATCCCTGGACGTTTTCCATTTTGGAGCTGGCGTCGGGCCAAAATGATTTGGCGAGCGGGAGCGAACGTCGTGGGTTTTGAGAGAGTAGTCAATGGCAGAGGCCCAGTGTTGGTGTGGCTGTGAATGCGTTGCCATGGGAGGGTGAGGACCAGCAGTAGCTTGTAGTGCTGGCGTCCCTGGTGTGGGAGCAATCCTTAGACGTTTTCCATTTTGGAGCTGGCGTCGGGCCAAAATGAGGGGGCGAGCGGGAGCGAACGTCAGGGGTTCTGAGAGAGTAGTCAATGGCAGAGGCCCAGTGTTGGTGTGGCTGTGAATGCATTGCCATGGGAGGGTGAGGACCAGCAGTAGCTTGTAGTGCTGGCATCCTTGGTGTGGGAGCAATCCCTGGACGTTTTCCATTTTGGAGCTGGCGTCGGGCCAAAATGAGGGGGCGAGCGGGAGCGAACGTCGGGGGTTTTGAGAGAGTAGTCAATGGCAGAGGCCCAGTGTTGGTGTGGCTGTGAATGCGTTGCCATGGGAGGGTGAGGACCAGCAGTAGCTTGTAGTGCTGGCGTTCCTGGTGTGGGAGCAATCCCTGGACGTTTTCCATTTCGGAGCTGGCGTCGGGCCAAAATGATTTGGCGAGCGGGAGCGAACGTCGGGGGTTTTGAGAGAGTAGTCAATGGCAGAGGCCCAGTGTTGGTGTGGCTGTGAATGCGTTGCCATGGGAGGGTGAGGACCAGCAGTAGCTTGTAGTGCTGGCATCCTTGGTGTGGGAGCAATCCCTGGACGTTTTCCATTTTGGAGCTGGCGTCGGGCCAAAATGAGTTGGCGAGCGGGAGCGAACGTCAGGGGTTTTGAGAGAGTAGTCAATGGCAGAGGCCCAGTGTTGGTGTGGCTGTGAATGCGTTGCCATGGGAGGGTGAGGACCAGCAGTAGCTTGTAGTGCTGGCGTCCTTGGTGTGGGAGCAATCCCTGGACGTTTTCCATTTTGGAGCTGGCGTCGGGCCAAAATGATTTGGCGAGCGGGAGCGAACGTCGGGGCTTTTGAGAGAGTAGTCAGTGGCAGAGGCCCCGTGTTGGTGTGGCTGTGAATGCGTTGCCATGGGAGGGTGAGGACCAGCAGTAGCTTGTAGTGCTGGCGTTCCTGGTGTGGGAGCAATCCCTGGACGTTTTCCATTTCGGAGCTGGCGTCGGGCCAAAATGAGGGGGCGAGCGGGAGCGAACGTCGGGGGTTTTGAGAGAGTAGTCAATGGCAGAGGCCCAGTGTTGGTGTGGCTGTGAATGCGTTGCCATGGGAGGGTGAGGACCAGCAGTAGCTTGTAGTGCTGGCATCCTTGGTGTGGGAGCAATCATTAGACGTTTTCCATTTTGGAGCTGGCGTCGGGCCAAAATGACGGGGCGAGCGGGAGCGAACGTCAGGGGTTTTGAGAGAGTAGTCAATGGCAGAGGCCCAGTGTTGGTGTGGCTGTGAATGCGTTGCCATGGGAGGGTGAGGACCAGCAGTAGCTTGTAGTGCTGGCGTCCTTGGTGTGGGAGCAATCCCTGGACGTTTTCCATTTTGGAGCTGGCGTCGGGCCAAAATGAGGGGGCGAGCGGGAGCGAACGTCAGGGGTTCTGAGAGAGTAGTCAATGGCAGAGGCCAAGTGTGGGTGTGGCTGTGAATGCATTGCCATGGGAGGGTGAGGACCAGCAGTAGCTTGTAGTGCTGGCGTCCTTGGTGTGGGAGCAATCCCTGGACGTTTTCCATTTTGGAGCTGGCATCGGGCCAAAATGAGGGGGCGAGCGGGAGCGAACGTCGGGGGTTTTGAGAGAGTAGTCAATGGCAGAGGCCCAGTGTTGGTGTGGCTGTGAATGCGTTGCCATGGGAGGGTGAGGACCAGCAGTAGCTTGTAGTGCTGGCGTCCTTGGTGTGGGAGCAATCCCTGGACGTTTTCCATTTTGGAGCTGGCATCGGGCCAAAATGAGGGGGCGAGCGGGAGAGAACGTCGTGGGTTTTGAGAGAGTAGTCAGTGGCAGAGGCCCCGTGTTGCTGTGGCTGTGAATGCGTTGCCATGGGAGGGTGAGGACCAGCAGTAGCTTGTAGTGCTGGCGTCCTTGGTGTGGGAGCAATCCTTAGACGTTTTCAATTTTGGAGCTGGCATCGGGCCAAAATGAGGGGGCGAGCGGGAGCGAACGTCAGGGGTTCTGAGAGTGTAGTCAATGGCAGAGGCCCAGTGTTGGTGTGGCTGTGAATGCGTTGCCATGGGAGGGTGAGGACCAGCAGTAGCTTGTAGTGCTGGCATCCTTGGTGTGGGAGCAATCCCTGGACATTTTCCATTTTGGAGCTGGCGTCGGGCCAAAATGATTTGACGAGACGGAGTGAACGTCGGGGGTTTTGAGAGAGTAGTCAGTGGCAGAGGCCCAGTGTTGGTGTGGCTGTGAATGCGTTGCCATGGGAGGGTGAGGAGCAGCAGTAGCTTGTAGTGCTGGCATCCTTGGTGTGGGAGCAATCCCTGGACGTTTTCCATTTTGGAGCTGGCGTCGGGCCAAAATGAGGGGGCGAGCGGGAGCGAACGTCGGGGGTTTTGAGAGAGTAGTCAATGGCAGAGGCCCAGTGTTGGTGTGGCTGTGAATGCGTTGCCATGGGAGGGTGAGGACCAGCAGTAGCTTGTAGTGCTGGCGTCCTTGGTGTGGGAGCAATCCTTAGACGTTTTCCATTTTGGAGCTGGCGTCGGGCCAAAATGAGTTGGCGAGCGGGTGCGAACGTCGGGGGTTTTGAGAGAGTAGTCAATGGCAGAGGCCAAGTGTGGGTGTGGCTGTGAATGCATTGCCATGGGAGGGTGAGGACCAGCAGTAGCTTGTAGTGCTGGCGTCCTTGGTGTGGGAGCAATCCCTGGACGTTTTCCATTTTGGAGCTGGCGTCGGGCCAAAATGAGGGGGCGAGCGGGAGCGAACGTCGGGGGTTTTGAGAGAGTAGTCAATGGCAGAGGCCCAGTGTTGGTGTGGCTGTGAATGCGTTGCCATGGGAGGGTGAGGACCAGCAGTAGCTTGTAGTGCTGGCGTCCTTGGCTTGGGAGCAATCCCTGGACATTTTCTATTTTGGAGCTGGCGTCGGGCCAAAATGAGGGGGCGAGCGGGAGCGAACGTCACGGGTTCTGAGAGAGTAGTCAATGGCAGAGGCCCAGTGTTGGTGTGGCTGTGAATGCGTTGCCATTGGAGGGTGAGTACCAGCAGTAGCTTGTAGTGCTGGCATCCTTGGTGTGGGAGCAATCCCTGGACGTTTTCCATTTTGGAGCTGGCATCGGGCCAAAATGATTTGACGAGCGGGAGTGAACGTCATGGGTTTTGAGAGAGTAGTCAGTGGCAGAGGCCCAGTGTTGGTGTGGCTGTGAATGCGTTGCCATGGGAGGGTGAGGACCAGCAGTAGCTTGTAGTGCTGGCGTCCCTGGTGTGGGAGCAATCCCTGGACGTTTTCCATTTTGGAGCTGGTGTCGGGCCAAAATGAGGGGGGCGAGCGGGAGCGAACGTCGGGGGTTTTGAGAGAGTAGTCAATGGCAGAGGCCCAGTGTTGGTGTGGCTGTGAATGCGTTGCCATGGGAGGGTGAGGACCAGCAGTAGCTTGTAGTGCTGGCGTCCTTGGTGTGGGAGCAATCCCTGGACGTTTTCCATTTTGGAGCTGGCGTCGGGCCAAAATGATTTGGCGAGCGGGAGCGAACGTCGGGGGTTCTGAGAGAGTAGTCAATGGCAGAGGCCCAGTGTTGGTGTGGCTGTGAATGCGTTGCCATGGGAGGGTGAGGACCAGCAGTAGCTTGTAGTGCTGGCGTCCTTGGTGTGGGAGCAATCCCTGGATGTTTTCCATTTTGGAGCTGGCGTCGGGCCAAAATGAGGGGGCGAGCGGGAGCGAACGTCGGGGGTTCTGAGAGAGTAGTCAGTGGCAGAGGCCCAGTGTTGGTGTGGCGGTGAATGCGTTGCCATGGGAGGGTGAGGACCAGCAGTAGCTTGTAGTGCTGGCGTCCTTGGTGTGGGAGCAATCCCTGGACGTTTTCCATTTTGGAGCTGGCGTCGGGCCAAAATGAGGGGGCGAGCGGGGAGCGAACGTCGGGGCTTATGAGAGAGTAGTCAATGGCAGAGGCCCAGTGTTGGTGTGGCTGTGAATGCGTTGCCATGGGAGGGTGAGGACCAGCAGTAGCTTGTAGTGCTGGCGTCCTTGGCTTGGGAGCAATCCCTGGACGTTTTCCATTTTGGAGCTGGCGTCGGGCCAAAATGATTTGGCGAGCGGGAGCGAACGTCGGGGGTTTTGAGAGAGTAGTCAGTGGCAGAGGCCCAGTGTTGGTGTGGCTGTGAATGCGTTGCCATGGGAGGGTGAGGAGCAGCAGTAGCTTGTAGTGCTGGCATCCTTGGCTTGGGAGCAATCCCTGGACGTTTTCCATTTTGCAGCTGGCGTCGGGCCAAAATGATTTGGCGAGCGGGAGCGAACGTCGGGGGTTTTGAGAGAGTAGTCAATGGCAGAGGCCCAGTGTTGGTGTGGCTGTGAATGCGTTGCCATGGGAGGGTGAGGACCAGCAGTAGCTTGTAGTGCTGGCGTCCTTGGTGTGGGAGCAATCCCTGGACGTTTTCCATTTTGGAGCTGGCGTCGGGCCAAAATGAGGGGGCGAGCGGGAGCGAACGTCGGGGGTTCTGAGAGAGTAGTCAATGGCAGAGGCCCAGTGTTGGTGTGGCTGTGAATGCGTTGCCATGGGAGGGTGAGGACCAGCAGTAGCTTGTAGTGCTGGCGTCCTTGGCTTGGGAGCAATCCCTGGGCTTTTTCCATTTTGGAGCTGGCGTCGGGCCAAAATGAGGGGCGAGCGGGAGCGAACGTCGTGGGTTCTGAGAGAGTAGTCAATGGCAGAGGCCCAGTGTTGGTGTGGCTGTGAATGCGTTGCCATGGGAGGGTGAGGACCAGCAGTAGCTTGTAGTGCTGGCGTCCTTGGTGTGGGAGCAATCCCTGGACGTTTTCCATTTTGGAGCTGGCGTCGGGCCAAAATGATTTGGCGAGCCGGAGTGAACGTCACGGGTTTTGAGAGAGTAGTCAGTGGCAGAGGCCAAGTGTTGGTGTGGCTGTGAATGCGTTGCCATGGGAGGGTGAGGACCAGCAGTAGCTTGTAGTGCTGGCGTCCCTGGTGTGGGAGCAATCCCTGGACGTTTTCCATTTTGGAGCTGGCGTCGGGCCAAAATGAGGGGGCGAGCGGGAGCGAACGTCGGGGCTTTTGAGAGAGTAGTCAATGGCAAAGGCCCCGTGTTGGTGTGGCTGTGAATGCGTTGCCATGGGAGGGTGAGGACCAGCAGTAGCTTGTAGTGCTGGCGTCCTTGGTGTGGGAGCAATCCCTGGACGTTTTCCATTTTGGAGCTGGCATCGGGCCAAAGTGAGGGGGCGAGCGGGAGCGAACGTCGGTGGTTTTGAGAGAGTAGTCAATGGCAGAGGCCCAGTGTTGGTGTGGCTGTGAATGCGTTGCCATGGGAGGGTGAGGACCAGCAGTAGCTTGTAGTGCTGGCGTCCTTGGTGTGGGAGCAATCCCTGGACGTTTTCCATTTTGGAGCTGGCGTCGGGCCAAAATGATTTGGCGAGCGGGAGCGAACGTCGTGGGTTTTGAGAGAGTAGTCAATGGCAGAGGCCCAGTGTTGGTGTGGCTGTGAATGCGTTGCCATGGGAGGGTGAGGACCAGCAGTAGCTTGTAGTGCTGGCGTTCCTGGTGTGGGAGCAATCCCTGGACGTTTTCCATTTCGGAGCTGGCGTCGGGCCAAAATGAGGGGGCGAGCGGGAGCGAACGTCGGGGGTTTTGAGAGAGTAGTCAATGGCAGAGGCCCAGTGTTGGTGTGGCTGTGAATGCGTTGCCATGGGAGGGTGAGGACCAGCAGTAGCTTGTAGTGCTGGCATCCTTGGTGTGGGAGCAATCATTAGACGTTTTCCATTTTGGAGCTGGCGTCGGGCCAAAATGAGTTGGCGAGCGGGAGCGAACGTCAGGGGTTTTGAGAGAGTAGTCAATGGCAGAGGCCCAGTGTTGGTGTGGCTGTGAATGCGTTGCCATGGGAGGGTGAGGACCAGCAGTAGCTTGTAGTGCTGGCGTCCTTGGTGTGGGAGCAATCCCTGGACGTTTTCCATTTTGGAGCTGGCGTCGGGCCAAAATGAGGGGGCGAGCGGGAGCGAACGTCGGGGCTTTTGAGAGAGTAGTCAGTGGCAGAGGCCCCGTGTTGGTGTGACGGTGAATGCGTTGCCATGGGAGGGTGAGGACCAGCAGTAGCTTGTAGTGCTGGCGTTCCTGGTGTGGGAGCAATCCCTGGACGTTTTCCATTTCGGAGCTGGCGTCGGGCCAAAATGAGGGGGCGAGCGGGAGCGAACGTCGGGGGTTTTGAGAGAGTAGTCAATGGCAGAGGCCCAGTGTTGGTGTGGCTGTGAATGCGTTGCCATGGGAGGGTGAGGACCAGCAGTAGCTTGTAGTGCTGGCATCCTTGGTGTGGGAGCAATCATTAGACGTTTTCCATTTTGGAGCTGGCGTCGGGCCAAAATGATTTGGCGAGCGGGAGCGAACGTCGGGGGTTTTGAGAGAGTAGTCAGTGGCAGAGGCCCAGTGTTGGTGTGGCTGTGAATGCGTTGCCATGGGAGGGTGAGGACCAGCAGTAGCTTGTAGTGCTGGCGTCCTTGGTGTGGGAGCAATCCCTGGACGTTTTCCATTTTGGAGCTGGCGTCGGGCCAAAATGAGGGGGCGAGCGGGAGCGAACGTCAGGGGTTCTGAGAGAGTAGTCAATGGCAGAGGCCAAGTGTGGGTGTGGCTGTGAATGCATTGCCATGGGAGGGTGAGGACCAGCAGTAGCTTGTAGTGCTGGCATCCTTGGTGTGGGAGCAATCCCTGGACGTTTTCCATTTTGGAGCTGGCATCGGGCCAAAATGAGGGGGCGAGCGGGAGCGAACGTCGTGGGTTTTGAGAGAGTAGTCAGTGGCAGAGGCCCCGTGTTGGTGTGGCTGTGAATGCGTTGCCATGGGAGGGTGAGGACCAGCAGTAGCTTGTAGTGCTGGCGTCCTTGGTGTGGGAGCAATCCTTAGACGTTTTCAATTTTGGAGCTGGCATCGGGCCAAAATGAGGGGGCGAGCGGGAGCGAACGTCAGGGGTTCTGAGAGTGTAGTCAATGGCAGAGGCCCAGTGTTGGTGTGGCTGTGAATGCGTTGCCATGGGAGGGTGAGGACCAGCAGTAGCTTGTAGTGCTGGCATCCTTGGTGTGGGAGCAATCATTAGACGTTTTCCATTTTGGAGCTGGCGTCGGGCCAAAATGAGGGGGCGAGCGGGAGCGAACGTCAGGGGTTTTGAGAGAGTAGTCAATGGCAGAGGCCCAGTGTTGGTGTGGCTGTGAATGCGTTGCCATGGGAGGGTGAGGACCAGCAGTAGCTTGTAGTGCTGGCGTCCTTGGTGTGGGAGCAATCCCTGGACGTTTTCCATTTTGGAGCTGGCGTCAGGCCAAAATGAGGGGGCGAGCGGGAGCGAACGTCAGGGGTTCTGAGAGAGTAGTCAATGGCAGAGGCCAAGTGTGGGTGTGGCTGTGAATGCATTGCCATGGGAGGGTGAGGACCAGCAGTAGCTTGTAGTGCTGGCGTCCTTGGTGTGGGAGCAATCCCTGGACGTTTTCCATTTTGGAGCTGGCATCGGGCCAAAATGAGGGGGCGAGCGGGAGCGAACGTCGTGGGTTTTGAGAGAGTAGTCAATGGCAGAGGCCCAGTGTTGGTGTGGCTGTGAATGCGTTGCCATGGGAGGGTGAGGACCAGCAGTAGCTTGTAGTGCTGGCGTCCTTGGTGTGGGAGCAATCCCTGGACGTTTTCCATTTTGGAGCTGGCATCGGGCCAAAATGAGGGGGCGAGCGGGAGAGAACGTCGTGGGTTTTGAGAGAGTAGTCAGTGGCAGAGGCCCCGTGTTGGTGTGGCTGTGAATGCGTTGCCATGGGAGGGTGAGGACCAGCAGTAGCTTGTAGTGCTGGCGTCCTTGGTGTGGGAGCAATCCTTAGACGTTTTCAATTTTGGAGCTGGCGTCGGGCCAAAATGATTTGACGAGACGGAGTGAACGTCATGGGTTTTGAGAGAGTACTCAGTGGCAGAGGCCCAGTGTTGGTGTGGCTGTGAATGCGTTGCCATGGGAGGGTGAGGAGCAGCAGTAGCTTGTAGTGCTGGCATCCTTGGTGTGGGAGCAATCCCTGGACGTTTTCCATTTTGGAGCTGGCGTCGGGCCAAAATGAGGGGGCGAGCGGGAGCGAACGTCGTGGGTTTTGAGAGAGTAGTCAATGGCAGAGGCCCAGTGTTGGTGTGGCTGTGAATGCGTTGCCATGGGAGGGTGAGGACCAGCAGTAGCTTGTAGTGCTGGCGTCCTTGGTGTGGGAGCAATCCTTAGACGTTTTCCATTTTGGAGCTGGCGTCGGGCCAAAATGAGTTGGCGAGCGGGTGCGAACGTCGGGGGTTTTGAGAGAGTAGTCAGTGGCAGAGGCCAAGTGTGGGTGTGGCTGTGAATGCATTGCCATGGGAGGGTGAGGAGCAGCAGTAGCTTGTAGTGCTGGCGTCCTTGGTGTGGGAGCAATCCCTGGACGTTTTCCATTTTGGAGCTGGCATCGGGCCAAAATGAGGGGGCGAGCGGGAGAGAACGTCGTGGGTTTTGAGAGAGTAGTCAGTGGCAGAGGCCCCGTGTTGGTGTGGCTGTGAATGCGTTGCCATGGGAGGGTGAGGACCAGCAGTAGCTTGTAGTGCTGGCGTCCTTGGTGTGGGAGCAATCCTTAGACGTTTTCAATTTTGGAGCTGGCATCGGGCCAAAATGAGGGGGCGAGCGGGAGCGAACGTCAGGGGTTCTGAGAGTGTAGTCAATGGCAGAGGCCCAGTGTTGGTGTGGCTGTGAATGCGTTGCCATTGGAGGGTGAGGACCAGCAGTAGCTTGTAGTGCTGGCATCCTTGGTGTGGGAGCAATCATTAGACGTTTTCCATTTTGGAGCTGGCGTCGGGCCAAAATGAGTTGGCGAGCGGGAGCGAACGTCAGGGGTTTTGAGAGAGTAGTCAATGGCAGAGGCCCAGTGTTGGTGTGGCTGTGAATGCGTTGCCATGGGAGGGTGAGGACCAGCAGTAGCTTGTAGTGCTGGCGTCCTCGGTGTGGGAGCAATCCCTGGACGTTTTCCATTTTGGAGCTGGCGTCGGGCCAAAATGAGGGGGCGAGCGGGAGAGAACGTCGTGGGTTTTGAGAGAGTAGTCAGTGGCAGAGGCCCCGTGTTGGTGTGGCTGTGAATGCGTTGCCATGGGAGGGTGAGGACCAGCAGTAGCTTGTAGTGCTGGCATCCTTGGTGTGGGAGCAATCCCTGGAGGTTTTCCATTTTGGAGCTGGCGTCGGGCCAAAATGAGGGGGCGAGCGGGAGCGAACGTCAGGGGTTCTGAGAGTGTAGTCAATGGCAGAGGCCCAGTGTTGGTGTGGCTGTGAATGCGTTGCCATGGGAGGGTGAGGACCAGCAGTAGCTTGTAGTGCTGGCATCCTTGGTGTGGGAGCAATCCCTGGACATTTTCCATTTTGGAGCTGGCATCGGGCCAAAATGATTTGACGAGACGGAGTGAACGTCATGGGTTTTGAGAGAGTACTCAGTGGCAGAGGCCCAGTGTTGGTGTGGCTGTGAATGCGTTGCCATGGGAGGGTGAGGAGCAGCAGTAGCTTGTAGTGCTGGCATCCTTGGTGTGGGAGCAATCCCTGGACGTTTTCCATTTTGGAGCTGGCGTCGGGCCAAAATGAGGGGGCGAGCGGGAGCCAACGTCGTGGGTTTTGAGAGAGTAGTCAATGGCAGAGGCCCAGTGTTGGTGTGGCTGTGAATGCGCTGCCATGGGAGGGTGAGGACCAGCAGTAGCTTGTAGTGCTGGCGTCCTTGGTGTGGGAGCAATCCTTAGACGTTTTCCATTTTGGAGCTGGCGTCGGGCCAAAATGAGTTGGCGAGCGGGTGCGAACGTCGGGGGTTTTGAGAGAGTAGTCAATGGCAGAGGCCAAGTGTGGGTGTGGCTGTGAATGCATTGCCATGGGAGGGTGAGGACCAGCAGTAGCTTGTAGTGCTGGCGTCCTTGGTGTGGGAGCAATCCCTGGACGTTTTCCATTTTGGAGCTGGCGTCGGGCCAAAATGAGGGGGCGAGCGGGAGCGAACGTCGGGGGTTTTGAGAGAGTAGTCAATGGCAGAGGCCCAGTGTTGGTGTGGCTGTGAATGCGTTGCCATGGGAGGGTGAGGACCAGCAGTAGCTTGTAGTGCTGGCGTCCTTGGCTTGGGAGCAATCCCTGGGCTTTTTCCATTTTGGAGCTGGCGTCGGGCCAAAATGAGGGGGCGAGCGGGAGCGAACGTCACGGGTTCTGAGAGAGTAGTCAATGGCAGAGGCCCAGTGTTGGTGTGGCTGTGAATGCGTTGCCATTGGAGGGTGAGGACCAGCAGTAGCTTGTAGTGCTGGCATCCTTGGTGTGGGAGCAATCCCTGGACGTTTTCCATTTTGGAGCTGGCATCGGGCCAAAATGATTTGACGAGCGGGAGTGAACGTCATGGGTTTTGAGAGAGTAGTCAGTGGCAGAGGCCCAGTGTTGGTGTGGCTGTGAATGCGTTGCCATGGGAGGGTGAGGACCAGCAGTAGCTTGTAGTGCTGGCGTCCCTGGTGTGGGAGCAATCCCTGGACGTTTTCCATTTTGGAGCTGGTGTCGGGCCAAAATGAGGGGGCGAGCGGGAGCGAACGTCGGGGGTTCTGAGAGAGTAGTCAATGGCAGAGGCCCCGTGTTGGTGTGGCTGTGAATGCGTTGCCATGGGAGGGTGAGGACCAGCAGTAGCTTGTAGTGCTGGCGTCCTTGGCTTGGGAGCAATCCCTGGACTTTTTCCATTTTGGAGCTGGCGTCGGGCCAAAATGAGGGGGCGAGCGGGAGCGAACGTCGGGGGTTTTGAGAGAGTAGTCAATGGCAGAGGCCCACTGTTGGTGTGGCTGTGAATGCGTTGCCATGGGAGGGTGAGGACCAGCAGTAGCTTGTAGTGCTGGCGTCCTTGGTGTGGGAGCAATCCCTGGACGTTTTCCATTTTGGAGCTGGCGTCGGGCCAAAATGATTTGGCGAGCGGGAGCGAACGTCGGGGGTTCTGAGAGAGTAGTCAATGGCAGAGGCCCAGTGTTGGTGTGGCTGTGAATGCATTGCCATGGGAGGGTGAGGACCAGCAGTAGCTTGTAGTGCTGGCGTCCTTGGTGTGGGAGCAATCCCTGGACGTTTTCCATTTTGGAGCTGGCGTCGGGCCAAAATGATTTGGCGAGCCGGAGGGAACGTCGGGGGTTTTGAGAGAGTAGTCAGTGGCAGAGGCCCAGTGTTGGTGTGGCTGTGAATGCGTTGCCATGGGAGGGTGAGGACCAGCAGTAGCTTGTAGTGCTGGCGTCCCTGGTGTGGGAGCAATCCCTGGACGTTTTCCATTTTGGAGCTGGTGTCGGGCCAAAATGAGGGGGCGAGCGGGAGCGAACGTCGGTGGTTTTGAGAGAGTAGTCAATGGCAGAGGCCCAGTGTTGGTGTGGCTGTGAATGCGTTGCCATGGGAGGGTGAGGACCAGCAGTAGCTTGTAGTGCTGGCGTCCTTGGTGTGGGAGCAATCCCTGGACGTTTTCCATTTTGGAGCTGGCGTCGGGCCAAAATGAGGGGGCGAGCGGGAGCGAACGTCGGGGGTTTTGAGAGAGTAGTCAATGGCAGAGGCCCAGTGTTGGTGTGGCTGTGAATGCGTTGCCATGGGAGGGTGAGGACCAGCAGTAGCTTGTAGTGCTGGCGTCCCTGGTGTGGGAGCAATCCTTAGACGTTTTCCATTTTGGAGCTGGCGTCGGGCCAAAATGAGGGGGCGAGCGGGAGCGAACGTCAGGGGTTCTGAGAGAGTAGTCAATGGCAGAGGCCCAGTGTTGGTGTGGCTGTGAATGCATTGCCATGGGAGGGTGAGGACCAGCAGTAGCTTGTAGTGCTGGCATCCTTGGTGTGGGAGCAATCCCTGGACGTTTTCCATTTTGGAGCTGGCGTCGGGCCAAAATGAGGGGGCGAGCGGGAGCGAACGTCGTGGGTTTTGAGAGAGTAGTCAATGGCAGAGGCCCACTGTTGGTGTGGCTGTGAATGCGTTGCCATGGGAGGGTGAGGACCAGCAGTAGCTTGTAGTGCTGGCGTTCCTGGTGTGGGAGCAATCCCTGGACGTTTTCCATTTCGGAGCTGGCGTCGGGCCAAATTGAGGGGGCGAGCGGGAGCGAACGTCGGGGGTTTTGAGAGAGTAGTCAATGGCAGAGGCCCAGTGTTGGTGTGGCTGTGAATGCGTTGCCATGGGAGGGTGAGGACCAGCAGTAGCTTGTAGTGCTGGCATCCTTGGTGTGGGAGCAATCATTAGACGTTTTCCATTTTGGAGCTGGCGTCGGGCCAAAATGACGGGGCGAGCGGGAGCGAACGTCGTGGGTTCTGAGAGAGTAGTCAATGGCAGAGGCCCAGTGTTGGTGTGGCTGTGAATGCGTTGCCATGGGAGGGTGAGGACCAGCAGTAGCTTGTAGTGCTGGCGTCCTTGGTGTGGGAGCAATCCCTGGACGTTTTCCATTTTGGAGCTGGCGTCGGGCCAAAATGAGGGGGCGAGCGGGAGCGAACGTCGGGGCTTTTGAGAGAGTAGTCAGTGGCAGAGGCCCCGTGTTGGTGTGGCTGTGAATGCGTTGCCATGGGAGGGTGAGGACCAGCAGTAGCTTGTAGTGCTGGCGTCCTTGTTGTGGGAGCAATTCCTGGACGTTTTCCATTTTGGAGCTGGCGTCGGGCCAAAATGATTTGGCGAGCGGGAGCGAACGTCGGGGGTTTTGAGAGAGTAGTCAATGGCAGAGGCCCAGTGTTGGTGTGGCTGTGAATGCGTTGCCATGGGAGGGTGAGGACCAGCAGTAGCTTGTAGTGCTGGCGTCCTTGGTGTGGGAGCAATCCCTGGACGTTTTCCATTTTGGAGCTGGCGTCGGGCCAAAATGAGGGGGCGAGCGGGAGCGAACGTCACGGGTTCTGAGAGAGTAGTCAATGGCAGAGGCCCAGTGTTGGTGTGGCTGTGAATGCGTTGCCATTGGAGGGTGAGGACCAGCAGTAGCTTGTAGTGCTGGCATCCTTGGTGTGGGAGCAATCCCTGGACGTTTTCCATTTTGGAGCTGGCATCGGGCCAAAATGATTTGACGAGCCGTAGTGAACGTCATGGGTTTTGAGAGAGTAGTCAGTGGCAGAGGCCCAGTGTTGGTGTGGCTGTGAATGCGTTGCCATGGGAGGGTGAGGACCAGCAGTAGCTTGTAGTGCTGGCGTCCTTGGTGTGGGAGCAATCCCTGGACGTTTTCCATTTTGGAGCTGGCATCAGGCCAAAATGATTTGGCAAGCGGGAGCGAACATCGTGGGTTTTGAGAGAGTAGTCAGTGGCAGAGGCCCAGTGTTGGTGTGGCTGTGAATGCGTTGCCATGGGAGGGTGAGGAGCAGCAGTAGCTTGTAGTGCTGGCGTCCTTGGTGTGGGAGCAATCCCTGGACGTTTTCCATTTTGGAGCTGGCGTCGGGCCAAAATGAGGGGGCGAGCGGGAGCGAACGTCGGGGCTTTTGAGAGAGTAGTCAGTGGCAGAGGCCCAGTGTTGGTGTGGCTGTGAATGCATTGCCATGGGAGGGTGAGGACCAGCAGTAGCTTGTAGTGCTGGCATCCTTGGTGTGGGAGCAATCCCTGGACGTTTTCCATTTTGGAGCTGGAGTCGGGCCAAAATGAGGGGGCGAGCGGGAGCGAACGTCGGGGGTTTTGAGAGAGTAGTCAATGGCAGAGGCCCAGTGTTGGTGTGGCTGTGAATGCGTTGCCATGGGAGGGTGAGGACCAGCAGTAGCTTGTAGTGCTGGCGTTCCTGGTGTGGGAGCAATCCCTGGACGTTTTCCATTTCGGAGCTGGCGTCGGGCCAAAATGAGGGGGCGAGCGGGAGCGAACGTCGGGGGTTTTGAGAGAGTAGTCAATGGCAGAGGCCCAGTGTTGGTGTGGCTGTGAATGCGTTGCCATGGGAGGGTGAGGACCAGCAGTAGCTTGTAGTGCTGGCATCCTTGGTGTGGGAGCAATCATTAGACGTTTTCCATTTTGGAGCTGGCGTCGGGCCAAAATGACGGGGCGAGCGGGAGCGAACGTCGTGGGTTCTGAGAGAGTAGTCAATGGCAGAGGCCCAGTGTTGGTGTGGCTGTGAATGCGTTGCCATGGGAGGGTGAGGACCAGCAGTAGCTTGTAGTGCTGGCGTCCTTGGTGTGGGAGCAATCCCTGGACGTTTTCCATTTTGGAGCTGGCGTCGGGCCAAAATGATTTGGCGAGCGGGAGCGAACGTCGGGGGTTTTGAGAGAGTAGTCAGTGGCAGAGGCCCCGTGTTGGTGTGGCTGTGAATGCGTTGCCATGGGAGGGTGAGGACCAGCAGTAGCTTGTAGTGCTGGCGTCCTTGGTGTGGGAGCAATCCCTGGACGTTTTCCATTTTGGAGCTGGCGTCGGGCCAAAATGAGGGGGCGAGCGGGAGCGAACGTCACGGGTTCTGAGAGAGTAGTCAATGGCAGAGGCCCAGTGTTGGTGTGGCTGTGAATGCGTTGCCATTGGAGGGTGAGGACCAGCAGTAGCTTGTAGTGCTGGCATCCTTGGTGTGGGAGCAATCCCTGGACGTTTTCCATTTTGGAGCTGGCATCGGGCCAAAATGATTTGACGAGCCGTAGTGAACGTCATGGGTTTTGAGAGAGTAGTCAGTGGCAGAGGCCCAGTGTTGGTGTGGCTGTGAATGCGTTGCCATGGGAGGGTGAGGACCAGCAGTAGCTTGTAGTGCTGGCGTCCTTGGTGTGGGAGCAATCCCTGGACGTTTTCCATTTTGGAGCTGGCGTCGGGCCAAAATGACGGGGCGAGCGGGAGCGAACGTCGGGGCTTTTGAGAGAGTAGTCAGTGGCAGAGGCCCCGTGTTGGTGTGGCTGTGAATGCGTTGCCATGGGAGGGTGAGGACCAGCAGTAGCTTGTAGTGCTGGCGTCCTTGGTGTGGGAGCAATCCCTGGACGTTTTCCATTTTGGAGCTGGCGTCGGGCCAAAATGAGGGGGCGAGCGGGAGCGAACGTCGGGGCTTTTGAGAGAGTAGTCAGTGGCAGAGGCCCAGTGTTGGTGTGGCTGTGAATGCGTTGCCATGGGAGGGTGAGGACCAGCAGTAGCTTGTAGTGCTGGCGTCCTTGGTGTGGGAGCAATCCCTGGACGTTTTCCATTTTGGAGCTGGCGTCGGGCCAAAATGATTTGGCGAGCGGGAGCGAACGTCGGGGGTTTTGAGAGAGTAGTCAATGGCAGAGGCCCAGTGTTGGTGTGGCTGTGAATGCGTTGCCATGGGAGGGTGAGGACCAGCAGTAGCTTGTAGTGCTGGCGTCCTTGGTGTGGGAGCAATCCCTGGACGTTTTCCATTTTGGAGCTGGCGTCGGGCCAAAATGAGGGGGCGAGCGGGAGCGAACGTCAGGGGTTCTGAGAGAGTAGTCAATGGCAGAGGCCCAGTGTTGGTGTGGCTGTGAATGCGTTGCCATTGGAGGGTGAGGACCAGCAGTAGCTTGTAGTGCTGGCATCCTTGGTGTGGGAGCAATCCCTGGACGTTTTCCATTTTGGAGCTGGCATCGGGCCAAAATGAGGGGGCGAGCGGGAGCGAACGTCGGGGGTTTTGAGAGAGTAGTCAATGGCAGAGGCCCACTGTTGGTGTGGCTGTGAATGCGTTGCCATGGGAGGGTGAGGACCAGCAGTAGCTTGTAGTGCTGGCGTCCTTGGTGTGGGAGCAATCCCTGGACGTTTTCCATTTTGGAGCTGGCGTCGGGCCAAAATGATTTGGCGAGCGGGAGCGAACGTCGGGGGTTCTGAGAGAGTAGTCAATGGCAGAGGCCCAGTGTTGGTGTGGCTGTGAATGCATTGCCATGGGAGGGTGAGGACCAGCAGTAGCTTGTAGTGCTGGCGTCCTTGGTGTGGGAGCAATCCCTGGACGTTTTCCATTTTGGAGCTGGCGTCGGGCCAAAATGAGGGGGCGAGCGGGAGCGAACGTCAGGGGTTCTGAGAGAGTAGTCAATGGCAGAGGCCCAGTTTTGGTGTGGCGGTGAATGCGTTGCCATGGGAGGGTGAGGACCAGCAGTAGCTTGTAGTGCTGGCGTCCTTGGTGTGGGAGCAATCCCTGGACGTTTTCCATTTTGGAGCTGGCGTCGGGCCAAAATGAGGGGGCGAGCGGGAGCGAACGTCGGGGCTTATGAGAGAGTAGTCAGTGGCAGAGGCCCCGTGTTGGTGTGGCTGTGAATGCGTTGCCATGGGAGGGTGAGGACCAGCAGTAGCTTGTAGTGCTGGCGTCCTTGGCTTGGGAGCAATCCCTGGACGTTTTCCATTTTGGAGCTGGCGTCGGGCCAAAATGATTTGGCGAGCGGGAGCGAACGTCGGGGGTTTTGAGAGAGTAGTCAGTGGCAGAGGTCCAGTGTTGGTGTGGCTGTGAATGCGTTGCCATGGGAGGGTGAGGAGCAGCAGTAGCTTGTAGTGCTGGCATCCTTGGCTTGGGAGCAATCCCTGGACGTTTTCCATTTTGCAGCTGGCGTCGGGCCAAAATGATTTGGCGAGCGGGAGCGAACGTCGGGGGTTTTGAGAGAGTAGTCAATGGCAGAGGCCCAGTGTTGGTGTGGCTGTGAATGCGTTGCCATGGGAGGGTGAGGACCAGCAGTAGCTTGTAGTGCTGGCGTCCCTGGTGTGGGAGCAATCCCTGGACGTTTTCCATTTTGGAGCTGGCGTCGGGCCAAAATGAGGGGGCGAGCGGGAGCGAACGTCGGGGGTTCTGAGAGAGTAGTCAATGGCAGAGGCCCAGTGTTGGTGTGGCTGTGAATGTGTTGCCATGGGAGGGTGAGGACCAGCAGTAGCTTGTAGTGCTGGCGTCCTTGGCTTGGGAGCAATCCCTGGGCTTTTTCCATTTTGGAGCTGGCGTCGGGCCAAAATGAGGGGCGAGCGGGAGCGAACGTCGTGGGTTCTGAGAGAGTAGTCAATGGCAGAGGCCCAGTGTTGGTGTGGCTGTGAATGCGTTGCCATGGGAGGGTGAGGACCAGCAGTAGCTTGTAGTGCTGGCGTCCTTGGTGTGGGAGCAATCCCTGGACGTTTTCCATTTTGGAGCTGGCGTCGGGCCAAAACGAGGGGGCGAGCGGGAGCGAACGTCAGGGGTTCTGAGAGAGTAGTCAATGGCAGAGGCCCAGTGTTGGTGTGGCTGTGAATGCATTGCCATGGGAGGGTGAGGACCAGCAGTAGCTTGTAGTGCTGGCGTTCCTGGTGTGGGAGCAATCCCTGGACGTTTTCCATTTCGGAGCTGGCGTCGGGCCAAAATGATTTGGCGAGCGGGTGCGAACGTCGGGGGTTTTGAGAGAGTAGTCAATGGCAGAGGCCCAGTGTTGGTGTGGCTGTGAATGCGTTGCCATGGGAGGGTGAGGACCAGCAGTAGCTTGTAGTGCTGGCATCCTTGGTGTGGGAGCAATCATTAGACGTTTTCCATTTTGGAGCTGGCGTCGGGCCAAAATGACGGGGCGAGCGGGAGCGAACGTCAGGGGTTTTGAGAGAGTAGTCAATGGCAGAGGCCCAGTGTTGGTGTGGCTGTGAATGCGTTGCCATGGGAGGGTGAGGACCAGCAGTAGCTTGTAGTGCTGGCGTCCTTGGTGTGGGAGCAATCCCTGGACGTTTTCCATTTTGGAGCTGGCGTCGGGCCAAAATGAGGGGGCGAGCGGGAGCGAACGTCGGGGCTTTTGAGAGAGTAGTCAGTGGCAGAGGCCCAGTGTTGGTGTGGCTGTGAATGCGTTGCCATGGGAGGGTGAGGACCAGCAGTAGCTTGTAGTGCTGGCGTTCCTGGTGTGGGAGCAATCCCTGGACGTTTTCCATTTCGGAGCTGGCGTCGGGCCAAAATGAGGGGGCGAGCGGGAGCGAACGTCAGGGGTTCTGAGAGAGTAGTCAATGGCAGAGGCCAAGTGTGGGTGTGGCTGTGAATGCATTGCCATGGGAGGGTGAGGAGCAGCAGTAGCTTGTAGTGCTGGCGTCCTTGGTGTGGGAGCAATCCCTGGACGTTTTCCATTTTGGAGCTGGCGTCGGGCCAAAATGAGGGGGCGAGCGGGAGCGAACGTCGGGGGTTTTGAGAGAGTAGTCAATGGCAGAGGCCCAGTGTTGGTGTGGCTGTGAATGCGTTGCCATGGGAGGGTGAGGACCAGCAGTAGCTTGTAGTGCTGGCGTCCTTGGTGTGGGAGCAATCCCTGGACGTTTTCCATTTTGGAGCTGGCATCGGGCCAAAATGAGGGGGCGAGCGGGAGCGAACGTCGTGGGTTTTGAGAGAGTAGTCAGTGGCAGAGGCCCAGTGTTGGTGTGGCTGTGAATGCGTTGCCATGGGAGGGTGAGGACCAGCAGTAGCTTGTAGTGCTGGCGTCCTTGGTGTGGGAGCAATCCTTAGACGTTTTCAATTTTGGAGCTGGCATCGGGCCAAAATGAGGGGGCGAGCGGGAGCGAACGTCAGGGGTTCTGAGAGTGTAGTCAATGGCAGAGGCCCAGTGTTGGTGTGGCTGTGAATGCGTTGCCATGGGAGGGTGAGGACCAGCAGTAGCTTGTAGTGCTGGCATCCTTGGTGTGGGAGCAATCCCTGGACATTTTCCATTTTGGAGCTGGCGTCGGGCCAAAATGATTTGACGAGACGGAGTGAACGTCATGGGTTTTGAGAGAGTACTCAGTGGCAGAGGCCCAGTGTTGGTGTGGCTGTGAATGCGTTGCCATGGGAGGGTGAGGAGCAGCAGTAGCTTGTAGTGCTGGCATCCTTGGTGTGGGAGCAATCCCTGGACGTTTTCCATTTTGGAGCTGGCATCGGGCCAAAATGATTTGACGAGCCGTAGTGAACGTCATGGGTTTTGAGAGAGTAGTCAGTGGCAGAGGCCCAGTGTTGGTGTGGCTGTGAATGCGTTGCCATGGGAGGGTGAGGACCAGCAGTAGCTTGTAGTGCTGGCGTCCCTGGTGTGGGAGCAATCCCTGGACTTTTTCCATTTTGGAGCTGGCGTCGGGCCAAAATGATTTGGCGAGCGGGAGCGAACGTCAGGGGTTCTGAGAGAGTAGTCAATGGCAGAGGCCCCGTGTTGGTGTGGCTGTGAATGCGTTGCCATGGGAGGGTGAGGACCAGCAGTAGCTTGTAGTGCTGGCGTCCTTGGTGTGGGAGCAATCCTTAGACGTTTTCCATTTTGGAGCTGGCGTCGGGCCAAAATGATTTGGCGAGCGTGAGTGAACGTCGGGGGTTCTGAGAGAGTAGTCAATGGCAGAGGCCCAGTGTTGGTGTGGCTGTGAATGCATTGCCATGGGAGGGTGAGGAGCAGCAGTAGCTTGTAGTGCTGGCGTCCTTGGTGTGGGAGCAATCCCTGGACGTTTTCCATTTTGGAGCTGGCGTCGGGCCAAAATGAGGGGGCGAGCGGGAGCGAACGTCGGGGGTTCTGAGAGAGTAGTCAGTGGCAGAGGCCCAGTGTTGGTGTGGCGGTGAATGCGTTGCCATGGGAGGGTGAGGACCAGCAGTAGCTTGTAGTGCTGGCGTCCTTGGTGTGGGAGCAATCCCTGGACGTTTTCCATTTTGGAGCTGGCGTCGGGCCAAAATGAGGGGGCGAGCGGGAGCGAACGTCGGGGCTTATGAGAGAGTAGTCAATGGCAGAGGCCCAGTGTTGGTGTGGCTGTGAATGCGTTGCCATGGGAGGGTGAGGACCAGCAGTAGCTTGTAGTGCTGGCGTCCTTGGTGTGGGAGCAATCCCTGGACGTTTTCCATTTTGGAGCTGGCGTCGGGCCAAAATGAGGGGGCGAGCGGGAGCGAACGTCGGGGGTTTTGAGAGAGTAGTCAGTGGCAGAGGCCCAGTGTTGGTGTGGCTGTGAATGCGTTGCCATGGGAGGGTGAGGAGCAGCAGTAGCTTGTAGTGCTGGCATCCTTGGCTTGGGAGCAATCCCTGGACGTTTTCCATTTTGGAGCTGGCGTCGGGCCAAAATGATTTGGCGAGCGGGAGCGAACGTCGGGGGTTTTGAGAGAGTAGTCAATGGCAGAGGCCCAGTGTTGGTGTGGCTGTGAATGCGTTGCCATGGGAGGGTGAGGACCAGCAGTAGCTTGTAGTGCTGGCGTCCCTGGTGTGGGAGCAATCCTTAGACGTTTTCCATTTTGGAGCTGGCGTCGGGCCAAAATGAGGGGGCGAGCGGGAGCGAACGTCAGGGGTTCTGAGAGAGTAGTCAATGGCAGAGGCCCAGTGTTGGTGTGGCTGTGAATGCATTGCCATGGGAGGGTGAGGACCAGCAGTAGCTTGTAGTGCTGGCATCCTTGGTGTGGGAGCAATCCCTGGACGTTTTCCATTTTGGAGCTGGCGTCGGGCCAAAATGAGGGGGCGAGCGGGAGCGAACGTCGGGGGTTTTGAGAGAGTAGTCAATGGCAGAGGCCCAGTGTTGGTGTGGCTGTGAATGCGTTGCCATGGGAGGGTGAGGACCAGCAGTAGCTTGTAGTGCTGGCGTTCCTGGTGTGGGAGCAATCCCTGGACGTTTTCCATTTCGGAGCTGGCGTCGGGCCAAAATGAGGGGGCAACGGGAGCGAACGTCGGGGGTTTTGAGAGAGTAGTCAATGGCAGAGGCCCAGTGTTGGTGTGGCTGTGAATGCGTTGCCATGGGAGGGTGAGGACCAGCAGTAGCTTGTAGTGCTGGCATCCTTGGTGTGGGAGCAATCATTAGACGTTTTCCATTTTGGAGCTGGCGTCGGGCCAAAATGACGGGGCGAGCGGGAGCGAACGTCAGGGGTTTTGAGAGAGTAGTCAATGGCAGAGGCCCAGTGTTGGTGTGGCTGTGAATGCGTTGCCATGGGAGGGTGAGGACCAGCAGTAGCTTGTAGTGCTGGCGTCCTTGGTGTGGGAGCAATCCCTGGACGTTTTCCATTTTGGAGCTGGCGTCGGGCCAAAATGAGGGGGCGAGCGGGAGCGAACGTCGGGGCTTTTGAGAGAGTAGTCAGTGGCAGAGGCCCCGTGTTGGTGTGGCTGTGAATGCGTTGCCATGGGAGGGTGAGGACCAGCAGTAGCTTGTAGTGCTGGCGTTCCTGGTGTGGGAGCAATCCCTGGACGTTTTCCATTTCGGAGCTGGCGTCGGGCCAAAATGAGGGGGCGAGCGGGAGCGAACGTCGGGGGTTTTGAGAGAGTAGTCAATGGCAGAGGCCCAGTGTTGGTGTGGCTGTGAATGCGTTGCCATGGGAGGGTGAGGACCAGCAGTAGCTTGTAGTGCTGGCATCCTTGGTGTGGGAGCAATCATTAGACGTTTTCCATTTTGGAGCTGGCGTCGGGCCAAAATGAGGGGGCGAGCGGGAGCGAACGTCAGGGGTTTTGAGAGAGTAGTCAATGGCAGAGGCCCAGTGTTGGTGTGGCTGTGAATGCGTTGCCATGGGAGGGTGAGGACCAGCAGTAGCTTGTAGTGCTGGCGTCCTTGGTGTGGGAGCAATCCCTGGACATTTTCCATTTTGGAGCTGGCGTCGGGCCAAAATGAGGGGGCGAGCGGGAGCGAACGTCAGGGGTTCTGAGAGAGTAGTCAATGGCAGAGGCCAAGTGTGGGTGTGGCTGTGAATGCATTGCCATGGGAGGGTGAGGACCAGCAGTAGCTTGTAGTGCTGGCGTCCTTGGTGTGGGAGCAATCCCTGGACGTTTTCCATTTTGGAGCTGGCATCGGGCCAAAATGAGGGGGCGAGCGGGAGCGAACGTCGTGGGTTTTGAGAGAGTAGTGAATGGCAGAGGCCCAGTGTTGGTGTGGCTGTGAATGCGTTGCCATGGGAGGGTGAGGACCAGCAGTAGCTTGTAGTGCTGGCATCCTTGGTGTGGGAGCAATCCCTGGACATTTTCCATTTTGGAGCTGGCGTCGGGCCAAAATGATTTGACGAGCCGTAGTGAACGTCATGGGTTTTGAGAGAGTAGTCAGTGGCAGAGGCCCAGTGTTGGTGTGGCTGTGAATGCGTTGCCATGGGAGGGTGAGGACCAGCAGTAGCTTGTAGTGCTGGCGTCCTTGGCTTGGGAGCAATCCCTGGACTTTTTCCATTTTGGAGCTGGCGTCGGGCCAAAATGAGGGGGCGAGCGGGAGCGAACGTCGGGGGTTCTGAGAGAGTAGTCAATGGCAGAGGCCCAGTGTTGGTGTGGCTGTGAATGCATTGCCATGGGAGGGTGAGGACCAGCAGTAGCTTGTAGTGCTGGCGTCCTTGGTGTGGGAGCAATCCCTGGACGTTTTCCATTTTGGAGCTGGCGTCGGGCCAAAATGAGGGGGCGAGCGGGAGCGAACGTC
Source organism: Morus bassanus (assembly GCA_031468815.1). Taxonomy (NCBI): domain Eukaryota; kingdom Metazoa; phylum Chordata; class Aves; order Suliformes; family Sulidae; genus Morus; species Morus bassanus. The sequence continues at coordinate 455,901 of CM062575.1, forward strand.
GGGGGTTCTGAGAGAGTAGTCAGTGGCAGAGGCCCAGTGTTGGTGTGGCGGTGAATGCGTTGCCATGGGAGGGTGAGGAGCAGCAGTAGCTTGTAGTGCTGGCGTCCTTGGTGTGGGAGCAATCCCTGGACGTTTTCCATTTTGGAGCTGGCGTCGGGCCAAAATGAGGGGGCGAGCGGGAGCGAACGTCGGGGCTTATGAGAGAGTAGTCAATGGCAGAGGCCCAGTGTTGGTGTGGCTGTGAATGCGTTGCCATGGGAGGGTGAGGACCAGCAGTAGCTTGTAGTGCTGGCGTCCTTGGCTTGGGAGCAATCCCTGGACGTTTTCCATTTTGGAGCTGGCGTCGGGCCAAAATGATTTGGCGAGCGGGAGCGAACGTCGGGGGTTTTGAGAGAGTAGTCAGTGGCAGAGGCCCAGTGTTGGTGTGGCTGTGAATGCATTGCCATGGGAGGGTGAGGAGCAGCAGTAGCTTGTAGTGCTGGCATCCTTGGCTTGGGAGCAATCCCTGGACGTTTTCCATTTTGCAGCTGGCGTCGGGCCAAAATGATTTGGCGAGCGGGAGCGAACGTCGGGGGTTTTGAGAGAGTAGTCAATGGCAGAGGCCCAGTGTTGGTGTGGCTGTGAATGCGTTGCCATGGGAGGGTGAGGAGCAGCAGTAGCTTGTAGTGCTGGCGTCCTTGGTGTGGGAGCAATCCCTGGAGGTTTTCCATTTTGGAGCTGGCGTCGGGCCAAAATGATTTGGCGAGCGGGAGCGAACGTCGGGGGTTCTGAGAGAGTAGTCAATGGCAGAGGCCCAGTGTTGGTGTGGCTGTGAATGCGTTGCCATGGGAGGGTGAGGACCAGCAGTAGCTTGTAGTGCTGGCGTCCTTGGCTTGGGAGCAATCCCTGGACGTTTTCCATTTTGGAGCTGGCGTCGGGCCAAAATGAGGGGCGAGCGGGAGCGAACGTCGTGGGTTCTGAGAGAGTAGTCAATGGCAGAGGCCCAGTGTTGGTGTGGCTGTGAATGCGTTGCCATGGGAGGGTGAGGACCAGCAGTAGCTTGTAGTGCTGGCATCCTTGGCTTGGGAGCAATCCCTGGACGTTTTCCATTTTGGAGCTGGCGTCGGGCCAAAATGATTTGGCGAGCCGGAGTGAACGTCGGGGGTTTTGAGAGAGTAGTCAGTGGCAGAGGCCAAGTGTTGGTGTGGCTGTGAATGCGTTGCCATGGGAGGGTGAGGACCAGCAGTAGCTTGTAGTGCTGGCGTCCCTGGTGTGGGAGCAATCCCTGGACGTTTTCCATTTTGGAGCTGGTGTCGGGCCAAAATGAGGGGGCGAGCGGGAGCGAACGTCGGGGCTTTTGAGAGAGTAGTCAGTGGCAAAGGCCCCGTGTTGGTGTGGCTGTGAATGCGTTGCCATGGGAGGGTGAGGAGCAGCAGTAGCTTGTAGTGCTGGCGTCCTTGGCTTGGGAGCAATCCCTGGACGTTTTCCATTTTGGAGCTGGCATCGGGCCAAAGTGAGGGGGCGAGCGGGAGCGAACGTCGGTGGTTTTGAGAGAGTAGTCAATGGCAGAGGCCCAGTGTTGGTGTGGCTGTGAATGCGTTGCCATGGGAGGGTGAGGACCAGCAGTAGCTTGTAGTGCTGGCATCCTTGGTGTGGGAGCAATCATTAGACGTTTTCCATTTTGGAGCTGGCGTCGGGCCAAAATGACGGGGCGAGCGGGAGCGAACGTCAGGGGTTTTGAGAGAGTAGTCAATGGCAGAGGCCCAGTGTTGGTGTGGCTGTGAATGCGTTGCCATGGGAGGGTGAGGACCAGCAGTAGCTTGTAGTGCTGGCGTCCTTGGTGTGGGAGCAATCCCTGGACGTTTTCCATTTTGGAGCTGGCGTCGGGCCAAAATGAGGGGGCGAGCGGGAGCGAACGTCGGGGCTTTTGAGAGAGTAGTCAGTGGCAGAGGCCCCGTGTTGGTGTGGCTGTGAATGCGTTGCCATGGGAGGGTGAGGACCAGCAGTAGCTTGTAGTGCTGGCGTTCCTGGTGTGGGAGCAATCCCTGGACGTTTTCCATTTCGGAGCTGGCGTCGGGCCAAAATGAGGGGGCGAGCGGGAGCGAACGTCGGGGGTTTTGAGAGAGTAGTCAATGGCAGAGGCCCAGTGTTGGTGTGGCTGTGAATGCGTTGCCATGGGAGGGTGAGGACCAGCAGTAGCTTGTAGTGCTGGCATCCTTGGTGTGGGAGCAATCATTAGACGTTTTCCATTTTGGAGCTGGCGTCGGGCCAAAATGAGGGGGCGAGCGGGAGCGAACGTCAGGGGTTTTGAGAGAGTAGTCAATGGCAGAGGCCCAGTGTTGGTGTGGCTGTGAATGCGTTGCCATGGGAGGGTGAGGACCAGCAGTAGCTTGTAGTGCTGGCGTCCTTGGTGTGGGAGCAATCCCTGGACATTTTCCATTTTGGAGCTGGCGTCGGGCCAAAATGAGGGGGCGAGCGGGAGCGAACGTCAGGGGTTCTGAGAGAGTAGTCAATGGCAGAGGCCAAGTGTGGGTGTGGCTGTGAATGCATTGCCATGGGAGGGTGAGGACCAGCAGTAGCTTGTAGTGCTGGCGTCCTTGGTGTGGGAGCAATCCCTGGACGTTTTCCATTTTGGAGCTGGCATCGGGCCAAAATGAGGGGGCGAGCGGGAGCGAACGTCGTGGGTTTTGAGAGAGTAGTGAATGGCAGAGGCCCAGTGTTGGTGTGGCTGTGAATGCGTTGCCATGGGAGGGTGAGGACCAGCAGTAGCTTGTAGTGCTGGCATCCTTGGTGTGGGAGCAATCCCTGGACATTTTCCATTTTGGAGCTGGCGTCGGGCCAAAATGATTTGACGAGCCGTAGTGAACGTCATGGGTTTTGAGAGAGTAGTCAGTGGCAGAGGCCCAGTGTTGGTGTGGCTGTGAATGCGTTGCCATGGGAGGGTGAGGACCAGCAGTAGCTTGTAGTGCTGGCGTCCTTGGCTTGGGAGCAATCCCTGGACTTTTTCCATTTTGGAGCTGGCGTCGGGCCAAAATGAGGGGGCGAGCGGGAGCGAACGTCGGGGGTTCTGAGAGAGTAGTCAATGGCAGAGGCCCAGTGTTGGTGTGGCTGTGAATGCATTGCCATGGGAGGGTGAGGACCAGCAGTAGCTTGTAGTGCTGGCGTCCTTGGTGTGGGAGCAATCCCTGGACGTTTTCCATTTTGGAGCTGGCGTCGGGCCAAAATGAGGGGGCGAGCGGGAGCGAACGTCGGGGGTTCTGAGAGAGTAGTCAGTGGCAGAGGCCCAGTGTTGGTGTGGCGGTGAATGCGTTGCCATGGGAGGGTGAGGAGCAGCAGTAGCTTGTAGTGCTGGCGTCCTTGGTGTGGGAGCAATCCCTGGACGTTTTCCATTTTGGAGCTGGCGTCGGGCCAAAATGAGGGGGCGAGCGGGAGCGAACGTCGGGGCTTATGAGAGAGTAGTCAATGGCAGAGGCCCAGTGTTGGTGTGGCTGTGAATGCGTTGCCATGGGAGGGTGAGGACCAGCAGTAGCTTGTAGTGCTGGCGTCCTTGGCTTGGGAGCAATCCCTGGACGTTTTCCATTTTGGAGCTGGCGTCGGGCCAAAATGATTTGGCGAGCGGGAGCGAACGTCGGGGGTTTTGAGAGAGTAGTCAGTGGCAGAGGCCCAGTGTTGGTGTGGCTGTGAATGCATTGCCATGGGAGGGTGAGGAGCAGCAGTAGCTTGTAGTGCTGGCATCCTTGGCTTGGGAGCAATCCCTGGACGTTTTCCATTTTGCAGCTGGCGTCGGGCCAAAATGATTTGGCGAGCGGGAGCGAACGTCGGGGGTTTTGAGAGAGTAGTCAATGGCAGAGGCCCAGTGTTGGTGTGGCTGTGAATGCGTTGCCATGGGAGGGTGAGGAGCAGCAGTAGCTTGTAGTGCTGGCGTCCTTGGTGTGGGAGCAATCCCTGGAGGTTTTCCATTTTGGAGCTGGCGTCGGGCCAAAATGATTTGGCGAGCGGGAGCGAACGTCGGGGGTTCTGAGAGAGTAGTCAATGGCAGAGGCCCAGTGTTGGTGTGGCTGTGAATGCGTTGCCATGGGAGGGTGAGGACCAGCAGTAGCTTGTAGTGCTGGCGTCCTTGGCTTGGGAGCAATCCCTGGACGTTTTCCATTTTGGAGCTGGCGTCGGGCCAAAATGAGGGGCGAGCGGGAGCGAACGTCGTGGGTTCTGAGAGAGTAGTCAATGGCAGAGGCCCAGTGTTGGTGTGGCTGTGAATGCGTTGCCATGGGAGGGTGAGGACCAGCAGTAGCTTGTAGTGCTGGCATCCTTGGCTTGGGAGCAATCCCTGGACGTTTTCCATTTTGGAGCTGGCGTCGGGCCAAAATGATTTGGCGAGCCGGAGTGAACGTCGGGGGTTTTGAGAGAGTAGTCAGTGGCAGAGGCCAAGTGTTGGTGTGGCTGTGAATGCGTTGCCATGGGAGGGTGAGGACCAGCAGTAGCTTGTAGTGCTGGCGTCCCTGGTGTGGGAGCAATCCCTGGACGTTTTCCATTTTGGAGCTGGTGTCGGGCCAAAATGAGGGGGCGAGCGGGAGCGAACGTCGGGGCTTTTGAGAGAGTAGTCAGTGGCAAAGGCCCCGTGTTGGTGTGGCTGTGAATGCGTTGCCATGGGAGGGTGAGGAGCAGCAGTAGCTTGTAGTGCTGGCGTCCTTGGCTTGGGAGCAATCCCTGGACGTTTTCCATTTTGGAGCTGGCATCGGGCCAAAGTGAGGGGGCGAGCGGGAGCGAACGTCGGTGGTTTTGAGAGAGTAGTCAATGGCAGAGGCCCAGTGTTGGTGTGGCTGTGAATGCGTTGCCATGGGAGGGTGAGGAGCAGCAGTAGCTTGTAGTGCTGGCGTCCTTGGTGTGGGAGCAATCCCTGGACGTTTTCCATTTTGGAGCTGGCGTCGGGCCAAAATGAGGGGGCGAGCGGGAGCGAACGTCATGGGTTTTGAGAGAGTAGTCAATGGCAGAGGCCCAGTGTTGGTGTGGCTGTGAATGCGTTGCCATGGGAGGGTGAGGACCAGCAGTAGCTTGTAGTGCTGGCGTCCCTGGTGTGGGAGCAATCCTTAGACGTTTTCCATTTTGGAGCTGGCGTCGGGCCAAAATGAGGGGGCGAGCGGGAGCGAACGTCAGGGGTTCTGAGAGAGTAGTCAATGGCAGAGGCCCAGTGTTGGTGTGGCTGTGAATGCATTGCCATGGGAGGGTGAGGACCAGCAGTAGCTTGTAGTGCTGGCATCCTTGGTGTGGGAGCAATCCCTGGACGTTTTCCATTTTGGAGCTGGCGTCGGGCCAAAATGAGGGGGCGAGCGGGAGCGAACGTCGGGGGTTTTGAGAGAGTAGTCAATGGCAGAGGCCCAGTGTTGGTGTGGCTGTGAATGCGTTGCCATGGGAGGGTGAGGACCAGCAGTAGCTTGTAGTGCTGGCGTCCTTGGCTTGGGAGCAATCCCTGGACGTTTTCCATTTTGGAGCTGGCATCGGGCCAAAGTGAGGGGGCGAGCGGGAGCGAACGTCGGTGGTTTTGAGAGAGTAGTCAATGGCAGAGGCCCAGTGTTGGTGTGGCTGTGAATGCGTTGCCATGGGAGGGTGAGGACCAGCAGTAGCTTGTAGTGCTGGCGTCCTTGGCTTGGGAGCAATCCCTGGACGTTTTCCATTTTGGAGCTGGCGTCGGGCCAAAATGAGGGGGCGAGCGGGAGCGAACGTCGTGGGTTTTGAGAGAGTAGTCAATGGCAGAGGCCCAGTGTTGGTGTGGCTGTGAATGCGTTGCCATGGGAGGGTGAGGACCAGCAGTAGCTTGTAGTGCTGGCGTCCCTGGTGTGGGAGCAATCCTTAGACGTTTTCCATTTTGGAGCTGGCGTCGGGCCAAAATGAGGGGGCGAGCGGGAGCGAACGTCAGGGGTTCTGAGAGAGTAGTCAATGGCAGAGGCCCAGTGTTGGTGTGGCTGTGAATGCATTGCCATGGGAGGGTGAGGACCAGCAGTAGCTTGTAGTGCTGGCATCCTTGGTGTGGGAGCAATCCCTGGACGTTTTCCATTTTGGAGCTGGCGTCGGGCCAAAATGAGGGGGCGAGCGGGAGCGAACGTCGGGGGTTTTGAGAGAGTAGTCAATGGCAGAGGCCCAGTGTTGGTGTGGCTGTGAATGCGTTGCCATGGGAGGGTGAGGACCAGCAGTAGCTTGTAGTGCTGGCGTTCCTGGTGTGGGAGCAATCCCTGGACGTTTTCCATTTCGGAGCTGGCGTCGGGCCAAAATGAGGGGGCGAGCGGGAGCGAACGTCGGGGGTTTTGAGAGAGTAGTCAATGGCAGAGGCCCAGTGTTGGTGTGGCTGTGAATGCGTTGCCATGGGAGGGTGAGGACCAGCAGTAGCTTGTAGTGCTGGCATCCTTGGTGTGGGAGCAATCATTAGACGTTTTCCATTTTGGAGCTGGCGTCGGGCCAAAATGACGGGGCGAGCGGGAGCGAACGTCGGGGCTTTTGAGAGAGTAGTCAGTGGCAGAGGCCCCGTGTTGGTGTGGCTGTGAATGCGTTGCCATGGGAGGGTGAGGACCAGCAGTAGCTTGTAGTGCTGGCGTCCTTGGTGTGGGAGCAATCCCTGGACGTTTTCCATTTTGGAGCTGGCGTCGGGCCAAAATGAGGGGGCGAGCGGGAGCGAACGTCGGGGCTTTTGAGAGAGTAGTCAGTGGCAGAGGCCCAGTGTTGGTGTGGCTGTGAATGCATTGCCATGGGAGGGTGAGGACCAGCAGTAGCTTGTAGTGCTGGCATCCTTGGTGTGGGAGCAATCCCTGGACGTTTTCCATTTTGGAGCTGGAGTCGGGCCAAAATGAGGGGGCGAGCGGGAGCGAACGTCGGGGGTTTTGAGAGAGTAGTCAATGGCAGAGGCCCACTGTTGGTGTGGCTGTGAATGCGTTGCCATGGGAGGGTGAGGACCAGCAGTAGCTTGTAGTGCTGGCGTTCCTGGTGTGGGAGCAATCCCTGGACGTTTTCCATTTTGGAGCTGGCGTCGGGCCAAAATGAGGGGGCGAGCGGGAGCGAACGTCGGGGGTTTTGAGAGAGTAGTCAATGGCAGAGGCCCAGTGTTGGTGTGGCTGTGAATGCGTTGCCATGGGAGGGTGAGGACCAGCAGTAGCTTGTAGTGCTGGCATCCTTGGTGTGGGAGCAATCATTAGACGTTTTCCATTTTGGAGCTGGCGTCGGGCCAAAATGACGGGGCGAGCGGGAGCGAACGTCGTGGGTTCTGAGAGAGTAGTCAATGGCAGAGGCCCAGTGTTGGTGTGGCTGTGAATGCGTTGCCATGGGAGGGTGAGGACCAGCAGTAGCTTGTAGTGCTGGCGTCCTTGGTGTGGGAGCAATCCCTGGACGTTTTCCATTTTGGAGCTGGCGTCGGGCCAAAATGAGGGGGCGAGCGGGAGCGAACGTCGGGGCTTTTGAGAGAGTAGTCAGTGGCAGAGGCCCCGTGTTGGTGTGGCTGTGAATGCGTTGCCATGGGAGGGTGAGGACCAGCAGTAGCTTGTAGTGCTGGCGTCCTTGTTGTGGGAGCAATTCCTGGACGTTTTCCATTTTGGAGCTGGCGTCGGGCCAAAATGATTTGGCGAGCGGGAGCGAACGTCGGGGGTTTTGAGAGAGTAGTCAATGGCAGAGGCCCAGTGTTGGTGTGGCTGTGAATGCATTGCCATGGGAGGGTGAGGACCAGCAGTAGCTTGTAGTGCTGGCGTCCTTGGTGTGGGAGCAATCCCTGGACGTTTTCCATTTTGGAGCTGGCGTCGGGCCAAAATGAGGGGGCGAGCGGGAGCGAACGTCACGGGTTCTGAGAGAGTAGTCAATGGCAGAGGCCCAGTGTTGGTGTGGCTGTGAATGCGTTGCCATTGGAGGGTGAGGACCAGCAGTAGCTTGTAGTGCTGGCATCCTTGGTGTGGGAGCAATCCCTGGACGTTTTCCATTTTGGAGCTGGCATCGGGCCAAAATGATTTGACGAGCCGTAGTGAACGTCATGGGTTTTGAGAGAGTAGTCAGTGGCAGAGGCCCAGTGTTGGTGTGGCTGTGAATGCGTTGCCATGGGAGGGTGAGGACCAGCAGTAGCTTGTAGTGCTGGCGTCCTTGGTGTGGGAGCAATCCCTGGACGTTTTCCATTTTGGAGCTGGCGTCGGGCCAAAATGACGGGGCGAGCGGGAGCGAACGTCGGGGCTTTTGAGAGAGTAGTCAGTGGCAGAGGCCCCGTGTTGGTGTGGCTGTGAATGCGTTGCCATGGGAGGGTGAGGACCAGCAGTAGCTTGTAGTGCTGGCGTCCTTGGTGTGGGAGCAATCCCTGGACGTTTTCCATTTTGGAGCTGGCGTCGGGCCAAAATGAGGGGGCGAGCGGGAGCGAACGTCGGGGCTTTTGAGAGAGTAGTCAGTGGCAGAGGCCCAGTGTTGGTGTGGCTGTGAATGCGTTGCCATGGGAGGGTGAGGACCAGCAGTAGCTTGTAGTGCTGGCGTCCTTGGTGTGGGAGCAATCCCTGGACGTTTTCCATTTTGGAGCTGGCGTCGGGCCAAAATGAGGGGGCGAGCGGGAGCGAACGTCGGGGGTTTTGAGAGAGTAGTCAATGGCAGAGGCCCAGTGTTGGTGTGGCTGTGAATGCGTTGCCATGGGAGGGTGAGGACCAGCAGTAGCTTGTAGTGCTGGCGTCCTTGGTGTGGGAGCAATCATTAGACGTTTTCCATTTTGGAGCTGGCGTCGGGCCAAAATGAGGGGGCGAGCGGGAGCGAACGTCAGGGGTTCTGAGAGAGTAGTCAATGGCAGAGGCCCAGTGTTGGTGTGGCTGTGAATGCGTTGCCATTGGAGGGTGAGGACCAGCAGTAGCTTGTAGTGCTGGCATCCTTGGTGTGGGAGCAATCCCTGGACGTTTTCCATTTTGGAGCTGGCATCGGGCCAAAATGAGGGGGCGAGCGGGAGCGAACGTCGGGGGTTTTGAGAGAGTAGTCAATGGCAGAGGCCCACTGTTGGTGTGGCTGTGAATGCGTTGCCATGGGAGGGTGAGGACCAGCAGTAGCTTGTAGTGCTGGCGTCCTTGGTGTGGGAGCAATCCCTGGACGTTTTCCATTTTGGAGCTGGCGTCGGGCCAAAATGATTTGGCGAGCGGGAGCGAACGTCGGGGGTTCTGAGAGAGTAGTCAATGGCAGAGGCCCAGTGTTGGTGTGGCTGTGAATGCATTGCCATGGGAGGGTGAGGACCAGCAGTAGCTTGTAGTGCTGGCGTCCTTGGTGTGGGAGCAATCCCTGGACGTTTTCCATTTTGGAGCTGGCGTCGGGCCAAAATGAGGGGGCGAGCGGGAGCGAACGTCGGGGCTTATGAGAGAGTAGTCAGTGGCAGAGGCCCAGTGTTGGTGTGGCTGTGAATGCGTTGCCATGGGAGGGTGAGGAGCAGCAGTAGCTTGTAGTGCTGGCGTCCTTGGCTTGGGAGCAATCCCTGGACGTTTTCCATTTTGGAGCTGGCGTCGGGCCAAAATGAGGGGGCGAGCGGGAGCGAACGTCGGGGGTTTTGAGAGAGTAGTCAATGGCAGAGGTCCAGTGTTGGTGTGGCTGTGAATGCGTTGCCATGGGAGGGTGAGGAGCAGCAGTAGCTTGTAGTGCTGGCATCCTTGGCTTGGGAGCAATCCCTGGACGTTTTCCATTTTGCAGCTGGCGTCGGGCCAAAATGATTTGGCGAGCGGGAGCGAACGTCGTGGGTTTTGAGAGAGTAGTCAATGGCAGAGGCCCAGTGTTGGTGTGGCTGTGAATGCGTTGCCATGGGAGGGTGAGGACCAGCAGTAGCTTGTAGTGCTGGCGTCCTTGGTGTGGGAGCAATCCCTGGACGTTTTCCATTTTGGAGCTGGCGTCGGGCCAAAATGAGGGGGCGAGCGGGAGCGAACGTCGGGGGTTCTGAGAGAGTAGTCAATGGCAGAGGCCCAGTGTTGGTGTGGCTGTGAATGCGTTGCCATGGGAGGGTGAGGACCAGCAGTAGCTTGTAGTGCTGGCGTCCTTGGCTTGGGAGCAATCCCTGGGCTTTTTCCATTTTGGAGCTGGCGTCGGGCCAAAATGAGGGGCGAGCGGGAGCGAACGTCGTGGGTTCTGAGAGAGTAGTCAATGGCAGAGGCCCAGTGTTGGTGTGGCTGTGAATGCGTTGCCATGGGAGGGTGAGGACCAGCAGTAGCTTGTAGTGCTGGCGTCCTTGGTGTGGGAGCAATCCCTGGACGTTTTCCATTTTGGAGCTGGCGTCGGGCCAAAATGAGGGGGCGAGCGGGAGCGAACGTCGTGGGTTCTGAGAGAGTAGTCAATGGCAGAGGCCCAGTGTTGGTGTGGCTGTGAATGCATTGCCATGGGAGGGTGAGGACCAGCAGTAGCTTGTAGTGCTGGCGTTCCTGGTGTGGGAGCAATCCCTGGACGTTTTCCATTTTGGAGCTGGCGTCGGGCCAAAATGAGGGGGCGAGCGGGAGCGAACGTCGGGGGTTTTGAGAGAGTAGTCAATGGCAGAGGCCCAGTGTTGGTGTGGCTGTGAATGCGTTGCCATGGGAGGGTGAGGACCAGCAGTAGCTTGTAGTGCTGGCATCCTTGGTGTGGGAGCAATCATTAGACGTTTTCCATTTTGGAGCTGGCGTCGGGCCAAAATGACGGGGCGAGCGGGAGCGAACGTCAGGGGTTTTGAGAGAGTAGTCAATGGCAGAGGCCCAGTGTTGGTGTGGCTGTGAATGCGTTGCCATGGGAGGGTGAGGACCAGCAGTAGCTTGTAGTGCTGGCGTCCTTGGTGTGGGAGCAATCCCTGGACGTTTTCCATTTTGGAGCTGGCGTCGGGCCAAAATGAGGGGGCGAGCGGGAGCGAACGTCGGGGCTTTTGAGAGAGTAGTCAGTGGCAGAGGCCCCGTGTTGGTGTGGCTGTGAATGCGTTGCCATGGGAGGGTGAGGACCAGCAGTAGCTTGTAGTGCTGGCGTTCCTGGTGTGGGAGCAATCCCTGGACGTTTTCCATTTCGGAGCTGGCGTCGGGCCAAAATGAGGGGGCGAGCGGGAGCGAACGTCAGGGGTTCTGAGAGAGTAGTCAATGGCAGAGGCCAAGTGTGGGTGTGGCTGTGAATGCATTGCCATGGGAGGGTGAGGAGCAGCAGTAGCTTGTAGTGCTGGCGTCCTTGGTGTGGGAGCAATCCCTGGACGTTTTCCATTTTGGAGCTGGCGTCGGGCCAAAATGAGGGGGCGAGCGGGAGCGAACGTCGGGGGTTTTGAGAGAGTAGTCAATGGCAGAGGCCCAGTGTTGGTGTGGCTGTGAATGCGTTGCCATGGGAGGGTGAGGACCAGCAGTAGCTTGTAGTGCTGGCGTCCTTGGTGTGGGAGCAATCCCTGGACGTTTTCCATTTTGGAGCTGGCATCGGGCCAAAATGAGGGGGCGAGCGGGAGCGAACGTCGTGGGTTTTGAGAGAGTAGTCAGTGGCAGAGGCCCAGTGTTGGTGTGGCTGTGAATGCGTTGCCATGGGAGGGTGAGGACCAGCAGTAGCTTGTAGTGCTGGCATCCTTGGTGTGGGAGCAATCCCTGGACATTTTCCATTTTGGAGCTGGCGTCGGGCCAAAATGATTTGACGAGACGGAGTGAACGTCATGGGTTTTGAGAGAGTACTCAGTGGCAGAGGCCCAGTGTTGGTGTGGCTGTGAATGCGTTGCCATGGGAGGGTGAGGACCAGCAGTAGCTTGTAGTGCTGGCATCCTTGGTGTGGGAGCAATCCCTGGACGTTTTCCATTTTGGAGCTGGCATCGGGCCAAAATGATTTGACGAGCCGTAGTGAACGTCATGGGTTTTGAGAGAGTAGTCAGTGGCAGAGGCCCAGTGTTGGTGTGGCTGTGAATGCGTTGCCATGGGAGGGTGAGGACCAGCAGTAGCTTGTAGTGCTGGCGTCCCTGGTGTGGGAGCAATCCCTGGACGTTTTCCATTTTGGAGCTGGCGTCGGGCCAAAATGATTTGGCGAGCGGGAGCGAACGTCAGGGGTTCTGAGAGAGTAGTCAATGGCAGAGGCCCCGTGTTGGTGTGGCTGTGAATGCGTTGCCATGGGAGGGTGAGGACCAGCAGTAGCTTGTAGTGCTGGCGTCCTTGGCTTGGGAGCAATCCCTGGACTTTTTCCATTTTGGAGCTGGCGTCGGGCCAAAATGAGGGGGCGAGCGGGAGCGAACGTCGGGGGTTCTGAGAGAGTAGTCAATGGCAGAGGCCCAGTGTTGGTGTGGCTGTGAATGCATTGCCATGGGAGGGTGAGGACCAGCAGTAGCTTGTAGTGCTGGCGTCCTTGGTGTGGGAGCAATCCCTGGACGTTTTCCATTTTGGAGCTGGCGTCGGGCCAAAATGAGGGGGCGAGCGGGAGCGAACGTCGGGGGTTCTGAGAGAGTAGTCAGTGGCAGAGGCCCAGTGTTGGTGTGGCGGTGAATGCGTTGCCATGGGAGGGTGAGGACCAGCAGTAGCTTGTAGTGCTGGCGTCCTTGGTGTGGGAGCAATCCCTGGACGTTTTCCATTTTGGAGCTGGCGTCGGGCCAAAATGAGGGGGCGAGCGGGAGCGAACGTCGGGGCTTATGAGAGAGTAGTCAATGGCAGAGGCCCAGTGTTGGTGTGGCTGTGAATGCGTTGCCATGGGAGGGTGAGGACCAGCAGTAGCTTGTAGTGCTGGCGTCCTTGGTGTGGGAGCAATCCCTGGACGTTTTCCATTTTGGAGCTGGCGTCGGGCCAAAATGAGGGGGCGAGCGGGAGCGAACGTCGGGGGTTTTGAGAGAGTAGTCAGTGGCAGAGGCCCAGTGTTGGTGTGGCTGTGAATGCGTTGCCATGGGAGGGTGAGGAGCAGCAGTAGCTTGTAGTGCTGGCATCCTTGGCTTGGGAGCAATCCCTGGACGTTTTCCATTTTGCAGCTGGCGTCGGGCCAAAATGATTTGGCGAGCGGGAGCGAACGTCGGGGGTTTTGAGAGAGTAGTCAATGGCAGAGGCCCAGTGTTGGTGTGGCTGTGAATGCGTTGCCATGGGAGGGTGAGGACCAGCAGTAGCTTGTAGTGCTGGCGTCCTTGGTGTGGGAGCAATCCCTGGACGTTTTCCATTTTGGAGCTGGCGTCGGGCCAAAATGATTTGGCGAGCGGGAGCGAACGTCGGGGCTTTTGAGAGAGTAGTCAATGGCAAAGGCCCCGTGTTGGTGTGGCTGTGAATGCGTTGCCATGGGAGGGTGAGGACCAGCAGTAGCTTGTAGTGCTGGCGTCCTTGGTGTGGGAGCAATCCCTGGACGTTTTCCATTTTGGAGCTGGCGTCGGGCCAAAATGAGGGGGCGAGCGTGAGCGAACGTCGTGGGTTTTGAGAGAGTAGTCAATGGCAGAGGCCCAGTGTTGGTGTGGCTGTGAATGCGTTGCCATGGGAGGGTGAGGACCAGCAGTAGCTTGTAGTGCTGGCGTCCCTGGTGTGGGAGCAATCCTTAGACGTTTTCCATTTTGGAGCTGGCGTCGGGCCAAAATGAGGGGGCGAGCAGGAGCGAACGTCAGGGGTTCTGAGAGAGTAGTCAATGGCAGAGGCCCAGTGTTGGTGTGGCTGTGAATGCATTGCCATGGGAGGGTGAGGACCAGCAGTAGCTTGTAGTGCTGGCATCCTTGGTGTGGGAGCAATCCCTGGACGTTTTCCATTTCGGAGCTGGCGTCGGGCCAAAATGAGGGGGCGAGCGGGAGCGAACGTCGGGGGTTTTGAGAGAGTAGTCAATGGCAGAGGCCCAGTGTTGGTGTGGCTGTGAATGCGTTGCCATGGGAGGGTGAGGACCAGCAGTAGCTTGTAGTGCTGGCATCCTTGGTGTGGGAGCAATCATTAGACGTTTTCCATTTTGGAGCTGGCGTCGGGCCAAAATGACGGGGCGAGCGGGAGCGAACGTCAGGGGTTTTGAGAGAGTAGTCAATGGCAGAGGCCCAGTGTTGGTGTGGCTGTGAATGCGTTGCCATGGGAGGGTGAGGACCAGCAGTAGCTTGTAGTGCTGGCGTCCTTGGTGTGGGAGCAATCCCTGGACGTTTTCCATTTTGGAGCTGGCGTCGGGCCAAAATGAGGGGGCGAGCGGGAGCGAACGTCGGGGCTTTTGAGAGAGTAGTCAGTGGCAGAGGCCCCGTGTTGGTGTGGCTGTGAATGCGTTGCCATGGGAGGGTGAGGACCAGCAGTAGCTTGTAGTGCTGGCGTTCCTGGTGTGGGAGCAATCCCTGGACGTTTTCCATTTCGGAGCTGGCGTCGGGCCAAAATGAGGGGGCGAGCGGGAGCGAACGTCGGGGGTTTTGAGAGAGTAGTCAATGGCAGAGGCCCAGTGTTGGTGTGGCTGTGAATGCGTTGCCATGGGAGGGTGAGGACCAGCAGTAGCTTGTAGTGCTGGCATCCTTGGTGTGGGAGCAATCATTAGACGTTTTCCATTTTGGAGCTGGCGTCGGGCCAAAATGAGGGGGCGAGCGGGAGCGAACGTCAGGGGTTTTGAGAGAGTAGTCAATGGCAGAGGCCCAGTGTTGGTGTGGCTGTGAATGCGTTGCCATGGGAGGGTGAGGACCAGCAGTAGCTTGTAGTGCTGGCGTCCTTGGTGTGGGAGCAATCCCTGGACATTTTCCATTTTGGAGCTGGCGTCGGGCCAAAATGAGGGGGCGAGCGGGAGCGAACGTCAGGGGTTCTGAGAGAGTAGTCAATGGCAGAGGCCAAGTGTGGGTGTGGCTGTGAATGCATTGCCATGGGAGGGTGAGGACCAGCAGTAGCTTGTAGTGCTGGCGTCCTTGGTGTGGGAGCAATCCCTGGACGTTTTCCATTTTGGAGCTGGCATCGGGCCAAAATGAGGGGGCGAGCGGGAGCGAACGTCGTGGGTTTTGAGAGAGTAGTCAGTGGCAGAGGCCCAGTGTTGGTGTGGCTGTGAATGCGTTGCCATGGGAGGGTGAGGACCAGCAGTAGCTTGTAGTGCTGGCATCCTTGGTGTGGGAGCAATCCCTGGACATTTTCCATTTTGGAGCTGGCGTCGGGCCAAAATGATTTGACGAGACAGAGTGAACGTCATATGTTTTGAGAGAGTAGTCAGTGGCAGAGGCCCAGTGTTGGTGTGGCTGTGAATGCGTTGCCATGGGAGGGTGAGGAGCAGCAGTAGCTTGTAGTGCTGGCATCCTTGGTGTGGGAGCAATCCCTGGACGTTTTCCATTTTGGAGCTGGCATCGGGCCAAAATGATTTGACGAGCCGTAGTGAACGTCATGGGTTTTGAGAGAGTAGTCAGTGGCAGAGGCCCAGTGTTGGTGTGGCTGTGAATGCGTTGCCATGGGAGGGTGAGGACCAGCAGTAGCTTGTAGTGCTGGCGTCCTTGGCTTGGGAGCAATCCCTGGACTTTTTCCATTTTGGAGCTGGCGTCGGGCCAAAATGAGGGGGCGAGCGGGAGCGAACGTCGGGGGTTCTGAGAGAGTAGTCAATGGCAGAGGCCCAGTGTTGGTGTGGCTGTGAATGCATTGCCATGGGAGGGTGAGGACCAGCAGTAGCTTGTAGTGCTGGCGTCCTTGGTGTGGGAGCAATCCCTGGACGTTTTCCATTTTGGAGCTGGCGTCGGGCCAAAATGAGGGGGCGAGCGGGAGCGAACGTCGGGGGTTCTGAGAGAGTAGTCAGTGGCAGAGGCCCAGTGTTGGTGTGGCGGTGAATGCGTTGCCATGGGAGGGTGAGGAGCAGCAGTAGCTTGTAGTGCTGGCGTCCTTGGTGTGGGAGCAATCCCTGGACGTTTTCCATTTTGGAGCTGGCGTCGGGCCAAAATGAGGGGGCGAGCGGGAGCGAACGTCGGGGCTTATGAGAGAGTAGTCAATGGCAGAGGCCCAGTGTTGGTGTGGCTGTGAATGCGTTGCCATGGGAGGGTGAGGACCAGCAGTAGCTTGTAGTGCTGGCGTCCTTGGCTTGGGAGCAATCCCTGGACGTTTTCCATTTTGGAGCTGGCGTCGGGCCAAAATGATTTGGCGAGCGGGAGCGAACGTCGGGGGTTTTGAGAGAGTAGTCAGTGGCAGAGGCCCAGTGTTGGTGTGGCTGTGAATGCATTGCCATGGGAGGGTGAGGAGCAGCAGTAGCTTGTAGTGCTGGCATCCTTGGCTTGGGAGCAATCCCTGGACGTTTTCCATTTTGCAGCTGGCGTCGGGCCAAAATGATTTGGCGAGCGGGAGCGAACGTCGGGGGTTTTGAGAGAGTAGTCAATGGCAGAGGCCCAGTGTTGGTGTGGCTGTGAATGCGTTGCCATGGGAGGGTGAGGACCAGCAGTAGCTTGTAGTGCTGGCGTCCTTGGTGTGGGAGCAATCCCTGGAGGTTTTCCATTTTGGAGCTGGCGTCGGGCCAAAATGATTTGGCGAGCGGGAGCGAACGTCGGGGGTTCTGAGAGAGTAGTCAATGGCAGAGGCCCAGTGTTGGTGTGGCTGTGAATGCGTTGCCATGGGAGGGTGAGGAGCAGCAGTAGCTTGTAGTGCTGGCGTCCTTGGTGTGGGAGCAATCCCTGGACGTTTTCCATTTTGGAGCTGGCGTCGGGCCAAAATGATTTGGCGAGCGGGAGCGAACGTCGGGGGTTCTGAGAGAGTAGTCAATGGCAGAGGCCCAGTGTTGGTGTGGCTGTGAATGCGTTGCCATGGGAGGGTGAGGACCAGCAGTAGCTTGTAGTGCTGGCGTCCTTGGCTTGGGAGCAATCCCTGGACGTTTTCCATTTTGGAGCTGGCGTCGGGCCAAAATGAGGGGCGAGCGGGAGCGAACGTCGTGGGTTCTGAGAGAGTAGTCAATGGCAGAGGCCCAGTGTTGGTGTGGCTGTGAATGCGTTGCCATGGGAGGGTGAGGACCAGCAGTAGCTTGTAGTGCTGGCATCCTTGGCTTGGGAGCAATCCCTGGACGTTTTCCATTTTGGAGCTGGCGTCGGGCCAAAATGATTTGGCGAGCCGGAGTGAACGTCGGGGGTTTTGAGAGAGTAGTCAGTGGCAGAGGCCAAGTGTTGGTGTGGCTGTGAATGCGTTGCCATGGGAGGGTGAGGACCAGCAGTAGCTTGTAGTGCTGGCGTCCCTGGTGTGGGAGCAATCCCTGGACGTTTTCCATTTTGGAGCTGGTGTCGGGCCAAAATGAGGGGGCGAGCGGGAGCGAACGTCGGGGCTTTTGAGAGAGTAGTCAGTGGCAAAGGCCCCGTGTTGGTGTGGCTGTGAATGCGTTGCCATGGGAGGGTGAGGAGCAGCAGTAGCTTGTAGTGCTGGCGTCCTTGGCTTGGGAGCAATCCCTGGACGTTTTCCATTTTGGAGCTGGCATCGGGCCAAAGTGAGGGGGCGAGCGGGAGCGAACGTCGGTGGTTTTGAGAGAGTAGTCAATGGCAGAGGCCCAGTGTTGGTGTGGCTGTGAATGCGTTGCCATGGGAGGGTGAGGAGCAGCAGTAGCTTGTAGTGCTGGCGTCCTTGGTGTGGGAGCAATCCCTGGACGTTTTCCATTTTGGAGCTGGCGTCGGGCCAAAATGAGGGGGCGAGCGGGAGCGAACGTCATGGGTTTTGAGAGAGTAGTCAATGGCAGAGGCCCAGTGTTGGTGTGGCTGTGAATGCGTTGCCATGGGAGGGTGAGGACCAGCAGTAGCTTGTAGTGCTGGCGTCCCAGGTGTGGGAGCAATCCTTAGACGTTTTCCATTTTGGAGCTGGCGTCGGGCCAAAATGAGGGGGCGAGCGGGAGCGAACGTCAGGGGTTCTGAGAGAGTAGTCAATGGCAGAGGCCCAGTGTTGGTGTGGCTGTGAATGCATTGCCATGGGACGGTGAGGACCAGCAGTAGCTTGTAGTGCTGGCATCCTTGGTGTGGGAGCAATCCCTGGACGTTTTCCATTTTGGAGCTGGCGTCGGGCCAAAATGAGGGGGCGAGCGGGAGCGAACGTCGGGGGTTTTGAGAGAGTAGTCAATGGCAGAGGCCCAGTGTTGGTGTGGCTGTGAATGCGTTGCCATGGGAGGGTGAGGACCAGCAGTAGCTTGTAGTGCTGGCGTCCTTGGCTTGGGAGCAATCCCTGGACGTTTTCCATTTTGGAGCTGGCATCGGGCCAAAGTGAGGGGGCGAGCGGGAGCGAACGTCGGTGGTTTTGAGAGAGTAGTCAATGGCAGAGGCCCAGTGTTGGTGTGGCTGTGAATGCGTTGCCATGGGAGGGTGAGGACCAGCAGTAGCTTGTAGTGCTGGCGTCCTTGGTGTGGGAGCAATCCCTGGACGTTTTCCATTTTGGAGCTGGCGTCGGGCCAAAATGAGGGGGCGAGCGGGAGCGAACGTCGTGGGTTTTGAGAGAGTAGTCAATGGCAGAGGCCCAGTGTTGGTGTGGCTGTGAATGCGTTGCCATGGGAGGGTGAGGACCAGCAGTAGCTTGTAGTGCTGGCGTCCCTGGTGTGGGAGCAATCCTTAGACGTTTTCCATTTTGGAGCTGGCGTCGGGCCAAAATGAGGGGGCGAGCGGGAGCGAACGTCGGGGGTTTTGAGAGAGTAGTCAATGGCAGAGGCCCAGTGTTGGTGTGGCTGTGAATGCGTTGCCATGGGAGGGTGAGGACCAGCAGTAGCTTGTAGTGCTGGCGTTCCTGGTGTGGGAGCAATCCCTGGACGTTTTCCATTTCGGAGCTGGCGTCGGGCCAAAATGAGGGGGCGAGCGGGAGCGAACGTCGGGGGTTTTGAGAGAGTAGTCAATGGCAGAGGCCCAGTGTTGGTGTGGCTGTGAATGCGTTGCCATGGGAGGGTGAGGACCAGCAGTAGCTTGTAGTGCTGGCATCCTTGGTGTGGGAGCAATCATTAGACGTTTTCCATTTTGGAGCTGGCGTCGGGCCAAAATGACGGGGCGAGCGGGAGCGAACGTCAGGGGTTTTGAGAGAGTAGTCAATGGCAGAGGCCCAGTGTTGGTGTGGCTGTGAATGCGTTGCCATGGGAGGGTGAGGACCAGCAGTAGCTTGTAGTGCTGGCGTCCTTGGTGTGGTAGCAATCCCTGGACGTTTTCCATTTTGGAGCTGGCGTCGGGCCAAAATGATTTGGCGAGCCGGAGTGAACGTCGGGGGTTTTGAGAGAGTAGTCAGTGGCAGAGGCCAAGTGTTGGTGTGGCTGTGAATGCGTTGCCATGGGAGGGTGAGGACCAGCAGTAGCTTGTAGTGCTGGCGTCCCTGGTGTGGGAGCAATCCCTGGACGTTTTCCATTTTGGAGCTGGTGTCGGGCCAAAATGAGGGGGCGAGCGGGAGCGAACGTCGGGGCTTTTGAGAGAGTAGTCAGTGGCAAAGGCCCCGTGTTGGTGTGGCTGTGAATGCGTTGCCATGGGAGGGTGAGGACCAGCAGTAGCTTGTAGTGCTGGCGTCCTTGGCTTGGGAGCAATCCCTGGACTTTTTCCATTTTGGAGCTGGCGTCGGGCCAAAATGAGGGGGCGAGCGGGAGAGAACGTCGGGGGTTCTGAGAGAGTAGTCAATGGCAGAGGCCCAGTGTTGGTGTGGCTGTGAATGCATTGCCATGGGAGGGTGAGGACCAGCAGTAGCTTGTAGTGCTGGCGTCCTTGGTGTGGGAGCAATCCCTGGACGTTTTCCATTTTGGAGCTGGCGTCGGGCCAAAATGAGGGGGCGAGCGGGAGCGAACGTCGGGGGTTCTGAGAGAGTAGTCAGTGGCAGAGGCCCAGTGTTGGTGTGGCGGTGAATGCGTTGCCATGGGAGGGTGAGGAGCAGCAGTAGCTTGTAGTGCTGGCGTCCTTGGTGTGGGAGCAATCCCTGGACGTTTTCCATTTTGGAGCTGGCGTCGGGCCAAAATGAGGGGGCGAGCGGGAGCGAACGTCGGGGCTTATGAGAGAGTAGTCAATGGCAGAGGCCCAGTGTTGGTGTGGCTGTGAATGCGTTGCCATGGGAGGGTGAGGACCAGCAGTAGCTTGTAGTGCTGGCGTCCTTGGCTTGGGAGCAATCCCTGGACGTTTTCCATTTTGGAGCTGGCGTCGGGCCAAAATGATTTGGCGAGCGGGAGCGAACGTCGGGGGTTTTGAGAGAGTAGTCAGTGGCAGAGGCCCCGTGTTGGTGTGGCTGTGAATGCGTTGCCATGGGAGGGTGAGGAGCAGCAGTAGCTTGTAGTGCTGGCATCCTTGGCTTGGGAGCAATCCCTGGACGTTTTCCATTTTGCAGCTGGCGTCGGGCCAAAATGATTTGGCGAGCGGGAGCGAACGTCGGGGGTTTTGAGAGAGTAGTCAATGGCAGAGGCCCAGTGTTGGTGTGGCTGTGAATGCGTTGCCATGGGAGGGTGAGGACCAGCAGTAGCTTGTAGTGCTGGCGTCCTTGGTGTGGGAGCAATCCCTGGAGGTTTTCCATTTTGGAGCTGGCGTCGGGCCAAAATGATTTGGCGAGCGGGAGCGAACGTCGGGGGTTCTGAGAGAGTAGTCAATGGCAGAGGCCCAGTGTTGGTGTGGCTGTGAATGCGTTGCCATGGGAGGGTGAGGACCAGCAGTAGCTTGTAGTGCTGGCGTCCTTGGCTTGGGAGCAATCCCTGGGCTTTTTCCATTTTGGAGCTGGCGTCGGGCCAAAATGAGGGGCGAGCGGGAGCGAACGTCGTGGGTTCTGAGAGAGTAGTCAATGGCAGAGGCCCAGTGTTGGTGTGGCTGTGAATGCGTTGCCATGGGAGGGTGAGGACCAGCAGTAGCTTGTAGTGCTGGCATCCTTGGCTTGGGAGCAATCCCTGGACGTTTTCCATTTTGGAGCTGGCGTCGGGCCAAAATGATTTGGCGAGCCGGAGTGAACGTCGGGGGTTTTGAGAGAGTAGTCAGTGGCAGAGGCCAAGTGTTGGTGTGGCTGTGAATGCGTTGCCATGGGAGGGTGAGGACCAGCAGTAGCTTGTAGTGCTGGCGTCCCTGGTGTGGGAGCAATCCCTGGACGTTTTCCATTTTGGAGCTGGTGTCGGGCCAAAATGAGGGGGCGAGCGGGAGCGAACGTCGGGGCTTTTGAGAGAGTAGTCAGTGGCAAAGGCCCCGTGTTGGTGTGGCTGTGAATGCGTTGCCATGGGAGGGTGAGGAGCAGCAGTAGCTTGTAGTGCTGGCGTCCTTGGCTTGGGAGCAATCCCTGGACGTTTTCCATTTTGGAGCTGGCATCGGGCCAAAGTGAGGGGGCGAGCGGGAGCGAACGTCGGTGGTTTTGAGAGAGTAGTCAATGGCAGAGGCCCAGTGTTGGTGTGGCTGTGAATGCGTTGCCATGGGAGGGTGAGGAGCAGCAGTAGCTTGTAGTGCTGGCGTCCTTGGTGTGGGAGCAATCCCTGGACGTTTTCCATTTTGGAGCTGGCGTCGGGCCAAAATGAGGGGGCGAGCGGGAGCGAACGTCATGGGTTTTGAGAGAGTAGTCAATGGCAGAGGCCCAGTGTTGGTGTGGCTGTGAATGCGTTGCCATGGGAGGGTGAGGACCAGCAGTAGCTTGTAGTGCTGGCGTCCCTGGTGTGGGAGCAATCCTTAGACGTTTTCCATTTTGGAGCTGGCGTCGGGCCAAAATGAGGGGGCGAGCGGGAGCGAACGTCGTGGGTTTTGAGAGAGTAGTCAATGGCAGAGGCCCAGTGTTGGTGTGGCTGTGAATGCGTTGCCATGGGAGGGTGAGGACCAGCAGTAGCTTGTAGTGCTGGCGTCCTTGGTGTGGGAGCAATCCCTGGACGTTTTCCATTTTGGAGCTGGCGTCGGGCCAAAATGAGGGGGCGAGCGGGAGCGAACGTCGGGGGTTTGAGAGAGTAGTCAATGGCAGAGGCCCAGTGTTGGTGTGGCTGTGAATGCGTTGCCATGGGAGGGTGAGGACCAGCAGTAGCTTGTAGTGCTGGCGTCCCTGGTGTGGGAGCAATCCTTAGACGTTTTCCATTTTGGAGCTGGCGTCGGGCCAAAATGAGGGGGCGAGCGGGAGCGAACGTCAGGGGTTCTGAGAGAGTAGTCAATGGCAGAGGCCCAGTGTTGGTGTGGCTGTGAATGCATTGCCATGGGAGGGTGAGGACCAGCAGTAGCTTGTAGTGCTGGCATCCTTGGTGTGGGAGCAATCCCTGGACGTTTTCCATTTTGGAGCTGGCGTCGGGCCAAAATGAGGGGGCGAGCGGGAGCGAACGTCGGGGGTTTTGAGAGAGTAGTCAATGGCAGAGGCCCAGTGTTGGTGTGGCTGTGAATGCGTTGCCATGGGAGGGTGAGGACCAGCAGTAGCTTGTAGTGCTGGCGTTCCTGGTGTGGGAGCAATCCCTGGACGTTTTCCATTTCGGAGCTGGCGTCGGGCCAAAATGAGGGGGCGAGCGGGAGCGAACGTCGGGGGTTTTGAGAGAGTAGTCAATGGCAGAGGCCCAGTGTTGGTGTGGCTGTGAATGCGTTGCCATGGGAGGGTGAGGACCAGCAGTAGCTTGTAGTGCTGGCATCCTTGGTGTGGGAGCAATCCTTAGACGTTTTCCATTTTGGAGCTGGCGTCGGGCCAAAATGACGGGGCGAGCGGGAGCGAACGTCAGGGGTTTTGAGAGAGTAGTCAATGGCAGAGGCCCAGTGTTGGTGTGGCTGTGAATGCGTTGCCATGGGAGGGTGAGGACCAGCAGTAGCTTGTAGTGCTGGCGTCCTTGGTGTGGTAGCAATCCCTGGACGTTTTCCATTTTGGAGCTGGCGTCGGGCCAAAATGATTTGGCGAGCCGGAGTGAACGTCGGGGGTTTTGAGAGAGTAGTCAGTGGCAGAGGCCAAGTGTTGGTGTGGCTGTGAATGCGTTGCCATGGGAGGGTGAGGACCAGCAGTAGCTTGTAGTGCTGGCGTCCCTGGTGTGGGAGCAATCCCTGGACGTTTTCCATTTTGGAGCTGGCGTCGGGCCAAAATGAGGGGGCGAGCGGGAGCGAACGTCGGGGCTTTTGAGAGAGTAGTCAGTGGCAAAGGCCCCGTGTTGGTGTGGCTGTGAATGTGTTGCCATGGGAGGGTGAGGACCAGCAGTAGCTTGTAGTGCTGGCGTCCTTGGCTTGGGAGCAATCCCTGGACGTTTTCCATTTTGGAGCTGGCATCGGGCCAAAGTGAGGGGGCGAGCGGGAGCGAACGTCGGTGGTTTTGAGAGAGTAGTCAATGGCAGAGGCCCAGTGTTGGTGTGGCTGTGAATGCGTTGCCATGGGAGGGTGAGGACCAGCAGTAGCTTGTAGTGCTGGCGTCCTTGGTGTGGGAGCAATCCCTGGACGTTTTCCATTTTGGAGCTGGCGTCGGGCCAAAATGAGGGGGCGAGCGGGAGCGAACGTCGTGGGTTTTGAGAGAGTAGTCAATGGCAGAGGCCCAGTGTTGGTGTGGCTGTGAATGCGTTGCCATGGGAGGGTGAGGACCAGCAGTAGCTTGTAGTGCTGGCGTCCCTGGTGTGGGAGCAATCCTTAGACGTTTTCCATTTTGGAGCTGGCGTCGGGCCAAAATGAGGGGGCGAGCGGGAGCGAACGTCGTGGGTTCTGAGAGAGTAGTCAATGGCAGAGGCCCAGTGTTGGTGTGGCTGTGAATGCATTGCCATGGGAGGGTGAGGACCAGCAGTAGCTTGTAGTGCTGGCATCCTTGGTGTGGGAGCAATCCCTGGACGTTTTCCATTTTGGAGCTGGCGTCGGGCCAAAATGAGGGGGCGAGCGGGAGCGAACGTCGGGGGTTTTGAGAGAGTAGTCAATGGCAGAGGCCCAGTGTTGGTGTGGCTGTGAATGCGTTGCCATGGGAGGGTGAGGACCAGCAGTAGCTTGTAGTGCTGGCGTCCTTGGCTTGGGAGCAATCCCTGGACGTTTTCCATTTTGGAGCTGGCATCGGTCCAAAGTGAGGGGGCGAGCGGGAGCGAACGTCGGTGGTTTTGAGAGAGTAGTCAATGGCAGAGGCCCAGTGTTGGTGTGGCTGTGAATGCGTTGCCATGGGAGGGTGAGGACCAGCAGTAGCTTGTAGTGCTGGCGTCCTTGGTGTGGGAGCAATCCCTGGACGTTTTCCATTTTGGAGCTGGCGTCGGGCCAAAATGAGGGGGCGAGCGGGAGCGAACGTCGTGGGTTTTGAGAGAGTAGTCAATGGCAGAGGCCCAGTGTTGGTGTGGCTGTGAATGCGTTGCCATGGGAGGGTGAGGACCAGCAGTAGCTTGTAGTGCTGGCGTCCTTGGTGTGGGAGCAATCCTTAGACGTTTTCCATTTTGGAGCTGGCGTCGGGCCAAAATGAGGGGGCGAGCGGAAGCGAACGTCAGGGGTTCTGAGAGAGTAGTCAATGGCAGAGGCCCAGTGTTGGTGTGGCTGTGAATGCATTGCCATGGGAGGGTGAGGACCAGCAGTAGCTTGTAGTGCTGGCATCCTTGGTGTGGGAGCAATCCCTGGACGTTTTCCATTTTGGAGCTGGCGTCGGGCCAAAATGAGGGGGCGAGCGGGAGCGAACGTCGGGGGTTTTGAGAGAGTAGTCAATGGCAGAGGCCCAGTGTTGGTGTGGCTGTGAATGCGTTGCCATGGGAGGGTGAGGACCAGCAGTAGCTTGTAGTGCTGGCGTTCCTGGTGTGGGAGCAATCCCTGGACGTTTTCCATTTCGGAGCTGGCGTCGGGCCAAAATGAGGGGGCGAGCGGGAGCGAACGTCGGGGGTTTTGAGAGAGTAGTCAATGGCAGAGGCCCAGTGTTGGTGTGGCTGTGAATGCGTTGCCATGGGAGGGTGAGGACCAGCAGTAGCTTGTAGTGCTGGCATCCTTGGTGTGGGAGCAATCATTAGACGTTTTCCATTTTGGAGCTGGCGTCGGGCCAAAATGAGGGGGCGAGCGGGAGCGAACGTCAGGGGTTTTGAGAGAGTAGTCAATGGCAGAGGCCCAGTGTTGGTGTGGCTGTGAATGCGTTGCCATGGGAGGGTGAGGACCAGCAGTAGCTTGTAGTGCTGGCGTCCTTGGTGTGGGAGCAATCCCTGGACGTTTTCCATTTTGGAGCTGGCGTCGGGCCAAAATGAGGGGGCGAGCGGGAGCGAACGTCGGGGCTTTGAGAGAGTAGTCAGTGGCAGAGGCCCCGTGTTGGTGTGGCTGTGAATGCGTTGCCATGGGAGGGTGAGGAGCAGCAGTAGCTTGTAGTGCTGGCGTCCTTGGTGTGGGAGCAATCCCTGGACGTTTTCCATTTTGGAGCTGGCGTCGGGCCAAAATGATTTGGCGAGCGGGAGCGAACGTCGGGGGTTTTGAGAGAGTAGTCAATGGCAGAGGCCCAGTGTTGGTGTGGCTGTGAATGCGTTGCCATGGGAGGGTGAGGACCAGCAGTAGCTTGTAGTGCTGGCGTCCTTGGTGTGGGAGCAATCCCTGGACGTTTTCCATTTTGGAGCTGGCGTCGGGCCAAAATGATTTGGCGAGTGGGAGCGAACGTCGGGGGTTTTGAGAGAGTAGTCAGTGGCAGAGGCCCAGTGTTGGTGTGGCTGTGAATGCATTGCCATGGGAGGGTGAGGACCAGCAGTAGCTTGTAGTGCTGGCGTCCTTGGTGTGGGAGCAATCTCTGGACGTTTTCCATTTTGGAGCTGGCGTCGGGCCAAAATGAGGGGGCGAGCGGGACCGAACGTCGGGGGTTTTGAGAGAGTAGTCAATGGCAGAGGCCCCGTGTTGGTGTGGCTGTGAATGCGTTGCCATGGGAGGGTGAGGACCAGCAGTAGCTTGTAGTGCTGGCGTCCTTGGCTTGGGAGCAATCCCTGGGCTTTTTCCATTTTGGAGCTGGTGTCGGGCCAAAATGAGGGGCGAGCGGGAGCGAACGTCGGGGCTTATGAGAGAGTAGTCAATGGCAGAGGCCCAGTGTTGGTGTGGCTGTGAATGCGTTGCCATGGGAGGGTGAGGACCAGCAGTAGCTTGTAGTGCTGGCATCCTTGGTGTGGGAGCAATCCCTGGAGGTTTTCCATTTTGGAGCTGGCGTCGGGCCAAAATGATTTGGCGAGCCGGAGTGAACGTCGTGGGTTTTGAGAGAGTAGTCAGTGGCAGAGGCCCAGTGTTGGTGTGGCTGTGAATGCGTTGCCATGGGAGGGTGAGGACCAGCAGTAGCTTGTAGTGCTGGCGTCCTTGGTGTGGGAGCAATCCCTGGACGTTTTCCATTTTGGAGCTGGCGTCGGGCCAAAATGATTTGGCGAGCGGGAGCGAACGTCGTGGGTTCTGAGAGAGTAGTCAATGGCAGAGGCCAAGTGTTGGTGTGGCGGTGAATGCGTTGCCATGGGAGGGTGAGGACCAGCAGTAGCTTGTAGTGCTGGCGTCCTTGGTGTGGGAGCAATCCCTGGACGTTTTCCATTTTGGAGCTGGCGTCGGGCCAAAATGAGGGGGCGAGCGGGAGCGAACGTCGGGGCTTTTGAGAGAGTAGTCAGTGGCAAAGGCCCCGTGTTGGTGTGGCTGTGAATGTGTTGCCATGGGAGGGTGAGGACCAGCAGTAGCTTGTAGTGCTGGCGTCCTTGGCTTGGGAGCAATCCCTGGACGTTTTCCATTTTGGAGCTGGCATCGGGCCAAAGTGAGGGGGCGAGCGGGAGCGAACGTCGGTGGTTTTGAGAGAGTAGTCAATGGCAGAGGCCCAGTGTTGGTGTGGCTGTGAATGCGTTGCCATGGGAGGGTGAGGACCAGCAGTAGCTTGTAGTGCTGGCGTCCTTGGTGTGGGAGCAATCCCTGGACGTTTTCCATTTTGGAGCTGGCGTCGGGCCAAAATGAGGGGGCGAGCGGGAGCGAACGTCGTGGGTTTTGAGAGAGTAGTCAATGGCAGAGGCCCAGTGTTGGTGTGGCTGTGAATGCGTTGCCATGGGAGGGTGAGGACCAGCAGTAGCTTGTAGTGCTGGCGTCCCTGGTGTGGGAGCAATCCTTAGACGTTTTCCATTTTGGAGCTGGCGTCGGGCCAAAATGAGGGGGCGAGCGGGAGCGAACGTCAGGGGTTCTGAGAGAGTAGTCAATGGCAGAGGCCCAGTGTTGGTGTGGCTGTGAATGCATTGCCATGGGAGGGTGAGGACCAGCAGTAGCTTGTAGTGCTGGCATCCTTGGTGTGGGAGCAATCCCTGGACGTTTTCCATTTTGGAGCTGGCGTCGGGCCAAAATGAGGGGGCGAGCGGGAGCGAACGTCGGGGGTTTTGAGAGAGTAGTCAATGGCAGAGGCCCAGTGTTGGTGTGGCTGTGAATGCGTTGCCATGGGAGGGTGAGGACCAGCAGTAGCTTGTAGTGCTGGCGTCCTTGGCTTGGGAGCAATCCCTGGACGTTTTCCATTTTGGAGCTGGCATCGGGCCAAAGTGAGGGGGCGAGCGGGAGCGAACGTCGGTGGTTTTGAGAGAGTAGTCAATGGCAGAGGCCCAGTGTTGGTGTGGCTGTGAATGCGTTGCCATGGGAGGGTGAGGACCAGCAGTAGCTTGTAGTGCTGGCGTCCTTGGTGTGGGAGCAATCCCTGGACGTTTTCCATTTTGGAGCTGGCGTCGGGCCAAAATGAGGGGGCGAGCGGGAGCGAACGTCGTGGGTTTTGAGAGAGTAGTCAATGGCAGAGGCCCAGTGTTGGTGTGGCTGTGAATGCGTTGCCATGGGAGGGTGAGGACCAGCAGTAGCTTGTAGTGCTGGCGTCCCTGGTGTGGGAGCAATCCCTGGACGTTTTCCATTTTGGAGCTGGCGTCGGGCCAAAATGAGGGGGCGAGCGGGAGCGAACGTCAGGGGTTCTGAGAGAGTAGTCAATGGCAGAGGCCCAGTGTTGGTGTGGCTGTGAATGCATTGCCATGGGAGGGTGAGGACCAGCAGTAGCTTGTAGTGCTGGCATCCTTGGTGTGGGAGCAATCCCTGGACGTTTTCCATTTTGGAGCTGGCGTCGGGCCAAAATGAGGGGGCGAGCGGGAGCGAACGTCGGGGGTTTTGAGAGAGTAGTCAATGGCAGAGGCCCAGTGTTGGTGTGGCTGTGAATGCGTTGCCATGGGAGGGTGAGGACCAGCAGTAGCTTGTAGTGCTGGCGTTCCTGGTGTGGGAGCAATCCCTGGACGTTTTCCATTTCGGAGCTGGCGTCGGGCCAAAATGAGGGGGCGAGCGGGAGCGAACGTCGGGGGTTTTGAGAGAGTAGTCAATGGCAGAGGCCCAGTGTTGGTGTGGCTGTGAATGCGTTGCCATGGGAGGGTGAGGACCAGCAGTAGCTTGTAGTGCTGGCGTCCTTGGTGTGGGAGCAATCCCTGGACGTTTTCCATTTTGGAGCTGGCGTCGGGCCAAAATGACGGGGCGAGCGGGAGCGAACGTCAGGGGTTTTGAGAGAGTAGTCAATGGCAGAGGCCCAGTGTTGGTGTGGCTGTGAATGCGTTGCCATGGGAGGGTGAGGACCAGCAGTAGCTTGTAGTGCTGGCGTCCTTGGTGTGGGAGCAATCCCTGGACGTT
This sequence comes from Morus bassanus, assembly GCA_031468815.1. Classification (NCBI taxonomy): domain Eukaryota; kingdom Metazoa; phylum Chordata; class Aves; order Suliformes; family Sulidae; genus Morus; species Morus bassanus. The sequence goes on from CM062575.1 coordinate 484,147, forward strand.
TTCCATTTTGGAGCTGGCGTCGGGCCAAAATGAGGGGGCGAGCGGGAGCGAACGTCGGGGCTTTGAGAGAGTAGTCAGTGGCAGAGGCCCCGTGTTGGTGTGGCGGTGAATGCGTTGCCATGGGAGGGTGAGGACCAGCAGTAGCTTGTAGTGCTGGCGTCCTTGGTGTGGGAGCAATCCCTGGACGTTTTCCATTTTGGAGCTGGCGTCGGGCCAAAATGAGGGGGCGAGCGGGAGCGAACGTCGGGGCTTTTGAGAGAGTAGTCAGTGGCAAAGGCCCCGTGTTGGTGTGGCTGTGAATGTGTTGCCATGGGAGGGTGAGGACCAGCAGTAGCTTGTAGTGCTGGCGTCCTTGGCTTGGGAGCAATCCCTGGACGTTTTCCATTTTGGAGCTGGCATCGGGCCAAAGTGAGGGGGCGAGCGGGAGCGAACGTCGGTGGTTTTGAGAGAGTAGTCAATGGCAGAGGCCCAGTGTTGGTGTGGCTGTGAATGCGTTGCCATGGGAGGGTGAGGACCAGCAGTAGCTTGTAGTGCTGGCGTCCTTGGTGTGGGAGCAATCCCTGGACGTTTTCCATTTTGGAGCTGGCGTCGGGCCAAAATGAGGGGGCGAGCGGGAGCGAACGTCGTGGGTTTTGAGAGACTAGTCAATGGCAGAGGCCCAGTGTTGGTGTGGCTGTGAATGCGTTGCCATGGGAGGGTGAGGACCAGCAGTAGCTTGTAGTGCTGGCGTCCCTGGTGTGGGAGCAATCCTTAGACGTTTTCCATTTTGGAGCTGGCGTCGGGCCAAAATGAGGGGGCGAGCGGGAGCGAACGTCAGGGGTTCTGAGAGAGTAGTCAATGGCAGAGGCCCAGTGTTGGTGTGGCTGTGAATGCATTGCCATGGGAGGGTGAGGACCAGCAGTAGCTTGTAGTGCTGGCATCCTTGGTGTGGGAGCAATCCCTGGACGTTTTCCATTTTGGAGCTGGCGTCGGGCCAAAATGAGGGGGCGAGCGGGAGCGAACGTCGGGGGTTTTGAGAGAGTAGTCAATGGCAGAGGCCCAGTGTTGGTGTGGCTGTGAATGCGTTGCCATGGGAGGGTGAGGACCAGCAGTAGCTTGTAGTGCTGGCGTCCTTGGCTTGGGAGCAATCCCTGGACGTTTTCCATTTTGGAGCTGGCATCGGGCCAAAGTGAGGGGGCGAGCGGGAGCGAACGTCGGTGGTTTTGAGAGAGTAGTCAATGGCAGAGGCCCAGTGTTGGTGTGGCTGTGAATGCGTTGCCATGGGAGGGTGAGGACCAGCAGTAGCTTGTAGTGCTGGCGTCCTTGGTGTGGGAGCAATCCCTGGACGTTTTCCATTTTGGAGCTGGCGTCGGGCCAAAATGAGGGGGCGAGCGGGAGCGAACGTCGTGGGTTTTGAGAGAGTAGTCAATGGCAGAGGCCCAGTGTTGGTGTGGCTGTGAATGCGTTGCCATGGGAGGGTGAGGACCAGCAGTAGCTTGTAGTGCTGGCGTCCCTGGTGTGGGAGCAATCCTTAGACGTTTTCCATTTTGGAGCTGGCGTCGGGCCAAAATGAGGGGGCGAGCGGGAGCGAACGTCAGGGGTTCTGAGAGAGTAGTCAATGGCAGAGGCCCAGTGTTGGTGTGGCTGTGAATGCATTGCCATGGGAGGGTGAGGACCAGCAGTAGCTTGTAGTGCTGGCATCCTTGGTGTGGGAGCAATCCCTGGACGTTTTCCATTTTGGAGCTGGCGTCGGGCCAAAATGAGGGGGCGAGCGGGAGCGAACGTCGGGGGTTTTGAGAGAGTAGTCAATGGCAGAGGCCCAGTGTTGGTGTGGCTGTGAATGCGTTGCCATGGGAGGGTGAGGACCAGCAGTAGCTTGTAGTGCTGGCGTTCCTGGTGTGGGAGCAATCCCTGGACGTTTTCCATTTCGGAGCTGGCGTCGGGCCAAAATGAGGGGGCGAGCGGGAGCGAACGTCGGGGGTTTTGAGAGAGTAGTCAATGGCAGAGGCCCAGTGTTGGTGTGGCTGTGAATGCGTTGCCATGGGAGGGTGAGGACCAGCAGTAGCTTGTAGTGCTGGCGTCCTTGGTGTGGGAGCAATCCCTGGACGTTTTCCATTTTGGAGCTGGCGTCGGGCCAAAATGACGGGGCGAGCGGGAGCGAACGTCAGGGGTTTTGAGAGAGTAGTCAATGGCAGAGGCCCAGTGTTGGTGTGGCTGTGAATGCGTTGCCATGGGAGGGTGAGGACCAGCAGTAGCTTGTAGTGCTGGCGTCCTTGGTGTGGGAGCAATCCCTGGACGTTTTCCATTTTGGAGCTGGCGTCGGGCCAAAATGAGGGGGCGAGCGGGAGCGAACGTCGGGGCTTTGAGAGAGTAGTCAGTGGCAGAGGCCCCGTGTTGGTGTGGCTGTGAATGCGTTGCCATGGGAGGGTGAGGAGCAGCAGTAGCTTGTAGTGCTGGCGTCCTTGGTGTGGGAGCAATCCCTGGACGTTTTCCATTTTGGAGCTGGCGTCGGGCCAAAATGATTTGGCGAGCGGGAGCGAACGTCGGGGGTTTTGAGAGAGTAGTCAATGGCAGAGGCCCAGTGTTGGTGTGGCTGTGAATGCGTTGCCATGGGAGGGTGAGGACCAGCAGTAGCTTGTAGTGCTGGCGTCCTTGGTGTGGGAGCAATCCCTGGACGTTTTCCATTTTGGAGCTGGCGTCGGGCCAAAATGAGGGGGCGAGCGGGAGCGAACGTCGGGGGTTTTGAGAGAGTAGTCAGTGGCAGAGGCCCAGTGTTGGTGTGGCTGTGAATGCATTGCCATGGGAGGGTGAGGACCAGCAGTAGCTTGTAGTGCTGGCGTCCTTGGTGTGGGAGCAATCTCTGGACGTTTTCCATTTTGGAGCTGGCGTCGGGCCAAAATGAGGGGGCGAGCGGGAGCGAACGTCAGGGGTTTTGAGAGAGTAGTCAATGGCAGAGGCCCCGTGTTGGTGTGGCTGTGAATGCGTTGCCATGGGAGGGTGAGGACCAGCAGTAGCTTGTAGTGCTGGCGTCCTTGGCTTGGGAGCAATCCCTGGGCTTTTTCCATTTTGGAGCTGGTGTCGGGCCAAAATGAGGGGCGAGCGGGAGCGAACGTCGGGGCTTATGAGAGAGTAGTCAATGGCAGAGGCCCAGTGTTGGTGTGGCTGTGAATGCGTTGCCATGGGAGGGTGAGGACCAGCAGTAGCTTGTAGTGCTGGCATCCTTGGTGTGGGAGCAATCCCTGGAGGTTTTCCATTTTGGAGCTGGCGTCGGGCCAAAATGATTTGGCGAGCCGGAGTGAACGTCGTGGGTTTTGAGAGAGTAGTCAGTGGCAGAGGCCCAGTGTTGGTGTGGCTGTGAATGCGTTGCCATGGGAGGGTGAGGACCAGCAGTAGCTTGTAGTGCTGGCGTCCTTGGTGTGGGAGCAATCCCTGGACGTTTTCCATTTTGGAGCTGGCGTCGGGCCAAAATGATTTGGCGAGCGGGAGCGAACGTCGTGGGTTCTGAGAGAGTAGTCAATGGCAGAGGCCAAGTGTTGGTGTGGCGGTGAATGCGTTGCCATGGGAGGGTGAGGACCAGCAGTAGCTTGTAGTGCTGGCGTCCTTGGTGTGGGAGCAATCCCTGGACGTTTTCCATTTTGGAGCTGGCGTCGGGCCAAAATGAGGGGGCGAGCGGGAGCGAACGTCGTGGGTTCTGAGAGAGTAGTCAATGGCAGAGGCCCAGTGTTGGTGTGGCTGTGAATGCATTGCCATTGGAGGGTGAGGACCAGCAGTAGCTTGTAGTGCTGGCGTCCTTGTTGTGGGAGAAATCCCTGGATGTTTTCCATTTTGGAGCTGGCGTCGGGCCAAAATGATTTGGCGAGCGGGAGCGAACGTCGTGGGTTTTGAGAGAGTAGTCAGTGGCAGAGGCCCAGTGTTGGTGTGGCTGTGAATGCGTTGCCATGGGAGGGTGAGGACCAGCAGTAGCTTGTAGTGTTGGCGTCCCTGGTGTGGGAGCAATCCTTAGACGTTTTCCATTTTGGAGCTGGCGTCGGGCCAAAATGAGGGGGCGAGCGGGAGCGAACGTCTGCGGTTCTGAGAGAGTAGTCAGTGGCAGAGGCCCAGTGTTGGTGTGGCGGTGAATGCGTTGCCATGGGAGGGTGAGGACCAGCAGTAGCTTGTAGTGCTGGCGTCCCTGGTGTGGGAGCAATCCTTAGACATTTTCCATTTTGGAGCTGGCATCGGGCCAAAATGATTTGGCGAGCGGGAGCGAACGTCAAGGGTTCTGAGAGAGTAGTCAATGGCAGAGGCCAAGTGTTGGTGTGGCGGTGAATGCGTTGCCATGGGAGGGTGAGGACCAGCAGTAGCTTGTAGTGCTGGCGTCCTTGGTGTGGGAGCAATCCCTGGACGTTTTGAATTTTGGAGCTGGCGTCGGGCCAAAATGAGGGGGCGAGCGGGAGCGAACGTCAGGGGTTCTGAGAGAGTAGTCAATGGCAGAGGCCCAGTGTTGGTGTGGCTGTGAATGCATTGCCATTGGAGGGTGAGGACCAGCAGTAGCTTGTAGTGCTGGCGTCCTTGGTGTGGGAGCAATCCCTGGATGTTTTCCATTTTGGAGCTGGCGTCGGGCCAAAATGAGGGGGCGAGCGGGAGCGAACGTCAAGGGTTCTGAGAGAGTAGTCAATGGCAGAGGCCCAGTGTTGGTGTGGCTGTGAATGCATTGCCATGGAAGGGTGAGGACCAGCAGTAGCTTGTAGTGCTGGCGTCCTTGGTGTGGGAGCAATCCCTGGAGGTTTTACATTTTGGAGCTGGCGTCGGGCCAAAATGAGGGGGCGAGCGGGAGCGAACGTCGGGGCTTTTGAGAGAGTAGTCAGTGGCAGAGGCCCAGTGTTGGTGTGGCTGTGAATGCGTTGCCATGGGAGGGTGAGGACCAGCAGTAGCTTGTAGTGCTGGCATCCTTGGTGTGGGAGCAATCCCTGGACGTTTTCCATTTTGGAGCTGGCGTCGGGCCAAAATGAGGGGGCGAGTGGGAGCGAACGTCGGGGGTTCTGAGAGAGTAGTCAATGGCAGAGGCCCAGTGTTGATGTGGCTGTGAATGCGTTGCCATGGGAGGGTGAGGACCAGCAGTAGCTTGTAGTGCTGGCATCCTTGGTGTGGGAGCAATCCCTGGACGTTTTCCATTTTGGAGCTGGCGTCGGGCCAAAATGAGGGGGCGAGCCGGAGTGAACGTCGTGGGTTTTGAGAGAGTAGTCAGTGGCAGAGGTCCCGTGTTGGTGTGGCTGTGAATGCGTTGCCATGGGAGGGTGAGGACCAGCAGTAGCTTGTAGTGCTGGCGTCCCTGGTGTGGGAGCAATCTCTGGACGTTTTCCATTTTGGAGCTGGTGTCAGGCCAAAATGAGGGGGCGAGCGGGAGCGAACGTCGGGGGTTTTGAGAGAGTAGTCAATGGCAGAGGCCCCGTGTTGGTGTGGCTGTGAATGCGTTGCCATGGGAGGGTGAGGACCAGCAGTAGCTTGTAGTGCTGGCGTCCTTGGCTTGGGAGCAATCCCTGGACGTTTTCCATTTTGGAGCTGGCGTCGGGCCAAAATGAGGGGGCGAGCGGGAGAGAACGTCGTGGGTTTTGAGAGAGTAGTCAATGGCAGAGGCCCAGTGTTGGTGTGGCTGTGAATGCGTTGCCATGGGAGGGTGAGGACCAGCAGTAGCTTGTAGTGCTGGCGTCCTTGGCTTGGGAGCAATCCCTGGACGTTTTCCATTTTGGAGCTGGCGTCGGGCCAAAATGAGGGGGCGAGCGGGAGCGAACGTCAGGGGTTCTGAGAGAGTAGTCAATGGCAGAGGCCCAGTGTTGGTGTGGCTTTGAATGCATTGCCATGGGAGGGTGAGGACCAGCAGTAGCTTGTAGTGCTGGCGTCCTTGGTGTGGGAGCAATCCCTGGACGTTTTCCATTTTGGAGCTGGCGTCGGGCCAAAATGAGGGGGCGAGCGGGAGAGAACGTCGTGGGTTTTGAGAGAGTAGTCAGTGGCAGAGGCCCCGTGTTGGTGTGGCTGTGAATGCGTTGCCATGGGAGGGTGAGGAGCAGCAGTAGCTTGTAGTGCGGGCGTCCTTGGTGTGGGAGCAATCCTTAGACGTTTTCCATTTTGGAGCTGGCATCGGGCCAAAATGAGGGGGCGAGCGGGAGCGAACGTCGTGGGTTTTGAGAGAGTAGTCAATGGCAGAGGCCCCGTGTTGGTGTGGCTGTGAATGCGTTGCCATGGGAGGGTGAGGACCAGCAGTAGCTTGTAGTGCTGGCGTCCTTGGTGTGGGAGCAATCCCTGGACGTTTTCCATTTTGGAGCTGGCGTCGGGCCAAAATGAGGGGGCGAGCGGGAGAGAACGTCGTGGGTTTTGAGAGAGTAGTCAGTGGCAGAGGCCCCGTGTTGGTGTGGCTGTGAATGCGTTGCCATGGGAGGGTGAGGAGCAGCAGTAGCTTGTAGTGCGGGCGTCCTTGGTGTGGGAGCAATCCTTAGACGTTTTCCATTTTGGAGCTGGCATCGGGCCAAAATGAGGGGGCGAGCGGGAGCGAACGTCGTGGGTTTTGAGAGAGTAGTCAATGGCAGAGGCCCAGTGTTGGTGTGGCTGTGAATGCGTTGCCATGGGAGGGTGAGGACCAGCAGTAGCTTGTAGTGCTGGCGTCCTTGGTGTGGGAGCAATCCCTGGACGTTTTCCATTTTGGAGCTGGCGTCGGGCCAAAATGAGGGGGCGAGCGGGAGCGAACGTCAGGGGTTTTGAGAGAGTAGTCAGTGGCAGAGGCCCCGTGTTGGTGTGGCTGTGAATGCGTTGCCATGGGAGGGTGAGGACCAGCAGTAGCTTGTAGTGCTGGCGTCCCTGGTGTGGGAGCAATCCTTAGACGTTTTCCATTTTGGAGCTGGCGTCGGGCCAAAATGAGGGGGCGAGCGGGAGCGAACGTCAAGGGTTCTGAGAGAGTAGTCAATGGCAGAGGCCAAGTGTTGGTGTGGCTGTGAATGCATTGCCATGGAAGGGTGAGGACCAGCAGTAGCTTGTAGTGCTGGCGTCCTTGGTGTGGGAGCAATCCCTGGAGGTTTTACATTTTGGAGCTGGCGTCGGGCCAAAATGAGGGGGCGAGCGGGAGCGAACGTCGGGGCTTTTGAGAGAGTAGTCAGTGGCAGAGGCCCAGTGTTGGTGTGGCTGTGAATGCGTTGCCATGGGAGGGTGAGGACCAGCAGTAGCTTGTAGTGCTGGCGTCCTTGGTGTGGGAGCAATCCCTGGACGTTTTCCATTTTGGAGCTGGCGTCGGGCCAAAATGAGGGGGCGAGCGGGAGCGAACGTCGGGGCTTATGAGAGAGTAGTCAGTGGCAGAGGCCCCGTGTTGGTGTGGCTGTGAATGCGTTGCCATGGGAGGGTGAGGACCAGCAGTAGCTTGTAGTGCTGGCGTCCTTGGCTTGGGAGCAATCCCTGGACGTTTTCCATTTTGGAGCTGGCGTCGGGCCAAAATGATTTGGCGAGCGGGAGCGAACGTCGGGGGTTTTGAGAGAGTAGTCAATGGCAGAGGCCCAGTGTTGGTGTGGCTGTGAATGCGTTGCCATGGGAGGGTGAGGACCAGCAGTAGCTTGTAGTGCTGGCGTCCCTGGTGTGGGAGCAATCCCTGGACGTTTTCCATTTTGGAGCTGGCGTCGGGCCAAAATGAGGGGGCGAGCGGGAGCGAACGTCGTGGGTTTTGAGAGAGTAGTCAGTGGCAGAGGCCCCGTGTTGGTGTGGCTGTGAATGCGTTGCCATGGGAGGGTGAGGACCAGCAGTAGCTTGTAGTGCTGGCGTCCTTGGTGTGGGAGCAATCCCTGGACGTTTTCAATTTTGGAGCTGGCATCGGGCCAAAATGAGGGGCGAGCGGGAGCGAACGTCGGGGCTTATGAGAGAGTAGTCAATGGCAGAGGCCCAGTGTTGGTGTGGCTGTGAATGCGTTGCCATGGGAGGGTGAGGACCAGCAGTAGCTTGTAGTGCTGGCATCCTTGGTGTGGGAGCAATCCCTGGACGTTTTCCATTTTGGAGCTGGCGTCGGGCCAAAATGATTTGGCGAGTGGGAGCGAACGTCGGGGGTTTTGAGAGAGTAGTCAGTGGCAGAGGCCCAGTGTTGGTGTGGCTGTGAATGCATTGCCATGGGAGGGTGAGGACCAGCAGTAGCTTGTAGTGCTGGCGTCCCTGGTGTGGGAGCAATCCCTGGACGTTTTCCATTTTGGAGCTGGCGTCGGGCCAAAATGAGTTGGAGAGCGGGAGCGAACGTCGTGGGTTTTGAGAGAGTAGTCAGTGGCAGAGGCCCAGTGTTGGTGTGGCTGTGAATGCGTTGCCATGGGAGGGTGAGGACCAGCAGTAGCTTGTAGTGCTGGCGTCCTTGGTGTGGGAGCAATCCCTGGACGTTTTCCATTTTGGAGCTGGCATCAGGCCAAAATGATTTGGCGAGCGGGAGCGAACGTCGTGGGTTTTGAGAGAGTAGTCAATGGCAGAGGCCCAGTGTTGGTGTGGCTGTGAATGCGTTGCCATGGGAGGGTGAGGACCAGCAGTAGCTTGTAGTGCTGGCGTCCTTGGTGTGGGAGCAATCCCTGGACGTTTTCCATTTTGGAGCTGGCGTCGGGCCAAAATGAGGGGGCGAGCGGGAGCGAACGTCGTGGGTTTTGAGAGAGTAGTCAGTGGCAGAGGCCCCGTGTTGGTGTGGCTGTGAATGCGTTGCCATGGGAGGGTGAGGACCAGCAGTAGCTTGTAGTGCTGGCGTCCTTGGTGTGGGAGCAATCCTTAGACGTTTTCAATTTTGGAGCTGGCATCGGGCCAAAATGAGTTGGCGAGCGGGAGCGAACGTCGGTGGTTCTGAGAGAGTAGTCAATGGCAGAGGCCCCGTGTTGGTGTGGCTGTGAATGCGTTGCCATGGGAGGGTGAGGACCAGCAGTAGCTTGTAGTGCTGGCGTCCCTGGTGTGGGAGCAATCTCTGGACGTTTTCCATTTTGGAGCTGGCGTCGGGCCAAAATGAGGGGGCGAGCGGGAGCGAACGTCGTGGGTTTTGAGAGAGTAGTCAATGGCAGAGGCCCCGTGTTGGTGTGGCTGTGAATGCGTTGCCATGGGAGGGTGAGGACCAGCAGTAGCTTGTAGTGCTGGCGTCCTTGGTGTGGGAGCAATCATTAGACGTTTTCCATTTTGGAGCTGGCGTCGGGCCAAAATGAGGGGCGAGTGGGAGCGAACGTCGTGGGTTCTGAGAGAGTAGTCAATGGCAGAGGCCCAGTGTTGGTGTGGCTGTGAATGCGTTGCCATGGGAGGGTGAGGACCAGCAGTAGCTTGTAGTGCTGGCGTCCTTGGTGTGGGAGCAATCCCTGGAGGTTTTCCATTTTGGAGCTGGCGTCGGGCCAAAATGATTTGGCGAGCCGGAGTGAACGTCGTGGGTTTTGAGAGAGTAGTCAGTGGCAGAGGCCCAGTGTTGGTGTGGCGGTGAATTAGTTGCCATGGGAGGGTGAGGACCAGCAGTAGCTTGTAGTGCTGGCGTCCTTGGTGTGGGAGCAATCCCTGGACGTTTTCCATTTTGGAGCTGGTGTCGGGCCAAAATGATTTGGCGAGTGGGAGCGAAAGTCGGGGGTTTTGAGAGAGTAGTCAATAGCAGAGGCCCAGTGTTGGTGTGGCTGTGAATGTGTTGCCATGGGAGGGTGAGGACCAGCAGTAGCTTGTAGTGCTGGCGTCCCTGGTGTGGGAGCAATCCCTGGACGTTTTCCATTTTGGAGCTGGCGTCGGGCCAAAATGAGGGGGCGAGCGGGAGCGAACGTCGTGGGTTCTGAGAGAGTAGTCAATGGCAGAGGCCAAGTGTTGGTGTGGCGGTGAATGCGTTGCCATGGGAGGGTGAGGACCAGCAGTAGCTTGTAGTGCTGGCGTCCTTGGTGTGGGAGCAATCCCTGGAGGTTTTCCATTTTGGAGCTGGCGTCGGGCCAAAATGAGGGGGCGAGCGGGAGCGAACGTCGTGGGTTTTGAGAGAGTAGTCAATGGCAGAGGCCCCGTGTTGGTGTGGCTGTGAATGCGTTGCCATGGGAGGGTGAGGACCAGCAGTAGCTTGTAGTGCTGGCGTCCTTGGCTTGGGAGCAATCCCTGGGCTTTTTCCATTTTGGAGCTGGCGTCGGGCCAAAATGATTTGGCGAGCAGGAGCGAACGTCGGGGGTTTTGAGAGAGTAGTCAATGGCAGAGGCCCAGTGTTGGTGTGGCTGTGAATGCGTTGCCATGGGAGGGTGAGGAGCAGCAGTAGCTTGTAGTGCTGGCGTCCCTGGTGTGGGAGCAATCCTTAGACGTTTTCCATTTTGGAGCTGGCGTCGGGCCAAAATGATTTGGCGAGCGGGAGCGAACGTCGTGGGTTTTGAGAGAGTAGTCAGTGGCAGAGGCCCAGTGTTGGTGTGGCTGTGAATGCGTTGCCATGGGAGGGTGAGGACCAGCAGTAGCTTGTAGTGCTGGCGTCCTTGGTGTGGGAGCAATCCCTGGACGTTTTCCATTTTGGAGCTGGTGTCGGGCCAAAATGATTTGGCGAGTGGGAGCGAACGTCGGGGGTTTTGAGAGAGTAGTCAATGGCAGAGGCCCAGTGTTGGTGTGGCTGTGAATGTGTTGCCATGGGAGGGTGAGGACCAGCAGTAGCTTGTAGTGCTGGCGTCCCTGGTGTGGGAGCAATCCCTGGACGTTTTCCATTTTGGAGCTGGCGTCGGGCCAAAATGAGGGGGCGAGCGGGAGCGAACATCGGGGGTTCTGAGAGAGTAGTCAGTGGCAGAGGCCCAGTGTTGGTGTGGCGGTGAATGCGTTGCCATGGGAGGGTGAGGACCAGCAGTAGCTTGTAGTGCTGGCGTCCCTGGTGTGGGAGCAATCCTTAGACTTTTTCCATTTTGGAGCTGGCGTCGGGCCAAAATGAGGGGGCGAGCGGGAGCGAACGTCGGGGGTTCTGAGAGAGTAGTCAATGGCAGAGGCCCAGTGTTGGTGTGGCTGTGAATGCGTTGCCATGGGAGGGTGAGGACCAGCAGTAGCTTGTAGTGCTGGCGTCCTTGGTGTGGGAGCAATCCCTGGACGTTTTCCATTTTGGAGCTGGCGTCGGGCCAAAATGAGGGGGCGAGTGGGAGCGAACGTCGTGGGTTCTGAGAGAGTAGTCAATGGCAGAGGCCCAGTGTTGGTGTGGCTGTGAATGCGTTGCCATGGGAGGGTGAGGACCAGCAGTAGCTTGTAGTGCTGGCATCCTTGGTGTGGGAGCAATCCCTGGAGGTTTTCCATTTTGGAGCTGGCGTCGGGCCAAAATGATTTGGCGAGCTGGAGTGAACGTCGGGGGTTTTGAGAGAGTAGTCAGTGGCAGAGGCCCAGTGTTGGTGTGGCGGTGAATTAGTTGCCATGGGAGGGTGAGGACCAGCAGTAGCTTGTAGTGCTGGCGTCCTTGGTGTGGGAGCAATCCCTGGACGTTTTCCATTTTGGAGCTGGCGTCGGGCCAAAATGAGGGGGCGAGCGGGAGCGAACGTCGTGGGTTCTGAGAGAGTAGTCAATGGCAGAGGCCAAGTGTTGGTGTGGCGGTGAATGCGTTGCCATGGGAGGGTGAGGACCAGCAGTAGCTTGTAGTGCTGGCGTCCTTGGTGTGGGAGCAATCCCTGGACGTTTTCCATTTTGGAGCTGGCGTCGGGCCAAAATGAGGGGGCGAGCGGGAGCGAACGTCGTGGGTTTTGAGAGAGTAGTCAATAGCAGAGGCCCAGTGTTGGTGTGGCTGTGAATGTGTTGCCATGGGAGGGTGAGGACCAGCAGTAGCTTGTAGTGCTGGCGTCCCTGGTGTGGGAGCAATCCTTAGACGTTTTCCATTTTGGAGCTGGCGTCGGGCCAAAATGAGGGGGCGAGCGGGAGCGAACATCGGGGGTTCTGAGAGAGTAGTCAATGGCAGAGGCCCAGTGTTGGTGTGGCTGTGAATGCGTTGCCATGGGAGGGTGAGGACCAGCAGTAGCTTGTAGTGCTGGCGTCCTTGGTGTGGGAGCAATCCCTGGACGTTTTCCATTTTGGAGCTGGCGTCGGGCCAAAATGAGGGGGCGAGTGGGAGAGAACGTCGTGGGTTCTGAGAGAGTAGTCAATGGCAGAGGCCCAGTGTTGGTGTGGCGGTGAATGCGTTGCCATGGGAGGGTGAGGACCAGCAGTAGCTTGTAGTGCTGGCATCCTTGGTGTGGGAGCAATCCCTGGACGTTTTCCATTTTGGAGCTGGCGTCGGGCCAAAATGAGGGGGCGAGCGGGAACGAACGTCGTGGGTTTTGAGAGAGTAGTCAGTGGCAGAGGTCCCGTGTTGGTGTGGCTGTGAATGCGTTGCCATGGGAGGGTGAGGACCAGCAGTAGCTTGTAGTGCTGGCGTCCCTGGTGTGGGAGCAATCTCTGGACGTTTTCCATTTTGGAGCTGGTGTCAGGCCAAAATGAGGGGGCGAGCGGGAGCGAACGTCGGGGGTTTTGAGAGAGTAGTCAATGGCAGAGGCCCAGTGTTGGTGTGGCTGTGAATGCGTTGCCATGGGAGGGTGAGGACCAGCAGTAGCTTGTAGTGCTGGCGTCCTTGGCTTGGGAGCAATCCTTAGACGTTTTCCATTTTGGAGCTGGCGTTGGGCCAAAATGAGGGGGCGAGCGGGAGCGAACGTCGGTGGTTTTGAGAGAGTAGTCAATGGCAGAGGCCCAGTGTTGGTGTGGCTGTGAATGCGTTGCCATGGGAGGGTGAGGACCAGCAGTAGCTTGTAGTGCTGGCGTCCTTGGCTTGGGAGCAATCCTTAGACGTTTTCCATTTTGGAGCTGGCATCGGGCCAAAATGAGGGGGCGAGCGGGAGCGAACGTCGTGGGTTTTGAGAGAGTAGTCAATGGCAGAGGCCCCGTGTTGGTGTGGCTGTGAATGCGTTGCCATGGGAGGGTGAGGAGCAGCAGTAGCTTGTAGTGCTGGCGTCCTTGGTGTGGGAGCAATCCCTGGACGTTTTCCATTTTGGAGCTGGCGTCGGGCCAAAATGATTTGGCGAGTGGGAGCGAACGTCGGGGGTTTTGAGAGAGTAGTCAATGGCAGAGGCCCAGTGTTGGTGTGGCTGTGAATGCATTGCCATGGGAGGGTGAGGACCAGCAGTAGCTTGTAGTGCTGGCGTCCTTGGTGTGGGAGCAATCTCTGGACGTTTTCCATTTTGGAGCTGGCGTCGGGCCAAAATGAGGGGGCGAGCGGGAGCGAACGTCGTGGGTTTTGAGAGAGTAGTCAATGGCAGAGGCCCCGTGTTGGTGTGGCTGTGAATGCGTTGCCATGGGAGGGTGAGGACCAGCAGTAGCTTGTAGTGCTGGCGTCCTTGGCTTGGGAGCAATCCCTGGGCTTTTTCCATTTTGGAGCTGGTGTCGGGCCAAAATGAGGGGCGAGCGGGAGCGAACGTCGGGGCTTATGAGAGAGTAGTCAATGGCAGAGGCCCAGTGTTGGTGTGGCTGTGAATGCGTTGCCATGGGAGGGTGAGGACCAGCAGTAGCTTGTAGTGCTGGCATCCTTGGTGTGGGAGCAATCCCTGGAGGTTTTCCATTTTGGAGCTGGCGTCGGGCCAAAATGATTTGGCGAGCCGGAGTGAACGTCGTGGGTTTTGAGAGAGTAGTCAGTGGCAGAGGCCCAGTGTTGGTGTGGCTGTGAATGCGTTGCCATGGGAGGGTGAGGACCAGCAGTAGCTTGTAGTGCTGGCGTCCTTGGTGTGGGAGCAATCCCTGGACGTTTTCCATTTTGGAGCTGGCGTCGGGCCAAAATGATTTGGCGAGCGGGAGCGAACGTCGTGGGTTCTGAGAGAGTAGTCAATGGCAGAGGCCAAGTGTTGGTGTGGCGGTGAATGCGTTGCCATGGGAGGGTGAGGACCAGCAGTAGCTTGTAGTGCTGGCGTCCTTGGTGTGGGAGCAATCCCTGGACGTTTTCCATTTTGGAGCTGGCGTCGGGCCAAAATGAGGGGGCGAGCGGGAGCGAACGTCGTGGGTTCTGAGAGAGTAGTCAATGGCAGAGGCCCAGTGTTGGTGTGGCTGTGAATGCATTGCCATTGGAGGGTGAGGACCAGCAGTAGCTTGTAGTGCTGGCGTCCTTGGTGTGGGAGAAATCCCTGGATGTTTTCCATTTTGGAGCTGGCGTCGGGCCAAAATGATTTGGCGAGCGGGAGCGAACGTCGGGGCTTTTGAGAGAGTAGTCAGTGGCAGAGGCCCAGTGTTGGTGTGGCTGTGAATGCGTTGCCATGGGAGGGTGAGGACCAGCAGTAGCTTGTAGTGCTGGCGTCCCTGGTGTGGGAGCAATCCTTAGACGTTTTCCATTTTGGAGCTGGCGTCGGGCCAAAATGAGGGGGCGAGCGGGAGCGAACGTCGGCGGTTCTGAGAGAGTAGTCAGTGGCAGAGGCCCAGTGTTGGTGTGGCGGTGAATGCGTTGCCATGGGAGGGTGAGGACCAGCAGTAGCTTGTAGTGCTGGCGTCCCTGGTGTGGGAGCAATCCTTAGACATTTTCCATTTTGGAGCTGGCATCGGGCCAAAATGATTTGGCGAGCGGGAGCGAACGTCAAGGGTTCTGAGAGAGTAGTCAATGGCAGAGGCCAAGTGTTGGTGTGGCTGTGAATGCGTTGCCATGGGAGGGTGAGGACCAGCAGTAGCTTGTAGTGCTGGCGTCCTTGGTGTGGGAGCAATCCCTGGACGTTTTGAATTTTGGAGCTGGCGTCGGGCCAAAATGAGGGGGCGAGCGGGAGTGAACGTCAGGGGTTCTGAGAGAGTAGTCAATGGCAGAGGCCCAGTGTTGGTGTGGCTGTGAATGCATTGCCATTGGAGGGTGAGGACCAGCAGTAGCTTGTAGTGCTGGCGTCCTTGGTGTGGGAGCAATCCCTGGATGTTTTCCATTTTGGAGCTGGCGTCGGGCCAAAATGAGGGGGCGAGCGGGAGCGAACGTCGGGGCTTTTGAGAGAGTAGTCAGTGGCAGAGGCCCAGTGTTGGTGTGGCTGTGAATGCGTTGCCATGGGAGGGTGAGGACCAGCAGTAGCTTGTAGTGCTGGCGTCCCTGGTGTGGGAGCAATCCCTGGAGGTTTTCCATTTTGGAGCTGGCGTCGGGCCAAAATGAGGGGGCGAGCGGGAGCGAACGTCGGGGCTTTTGAGAGAGTAGTCAGTGGCAGAGGCCCAGTGTTGGTGTGGCTGTGAATGCGTTGCCATGGGAGGGTGAGGACCAGCAGTAGCTTGTAGTGCTGGCATCCTTGGCTTGGGAGCAATCCCTGGACGTTTTCCATTTTGGAGCTGGCGTCGGGCCAAAATGAGGGGGCGAGTGGGAGCGAACGTCGGGGGTTCTGAGAGAGTAGTCAATGGCAGAGGCCCAGTGTTGATGTGGCTGTGAATGCGTTGCCATGGGAGGGTGAGGACCAGCAGTAGCTTGTAGTGCTGGCATCCTTGGTGTGGGAGCAATCCCTGGACGTTTTCCATTTTGGAGCTGGCGTCGGGCCAAAATGATTTGGCGAGCGGGAGCGAACGTCGTGGGTTTTGAGAGAGTAGTCAGTGGCAGAGGTCCCGTGTTGGTGTGGCTGTGAATGCGTTGCCATGGGAGGGTGAGGACCAGCAGTAGCTTGTAGTGCTGGCGTCCCTGGTGTGGGAGCAATCTCTGGACGTTTTCCATTTTGGAGCTGGTGTCAGGCCAAAATGAGGGGGCGAGCGGGAGCGAACGTCGGGGGTTTTGAGAGAGTAGTCAATGGCAGAGGCCCCGTGTTGGTGTGGCTGTGAATGCGTTGCCATGGGAGGGTGAGGACCAGCAGTAGCTTGTAGTGCTGGCGTCCTTGGCTTGGGAGCAATCCCTGGACGTTTTCCATTTTGGAGCTGGCGTCGGGCCAAAATGAGGGGGCGAGCGGGAGCGAACGTCGGGGGTTTTGAGAGAGTAGTCAATGGCAGAGGCCCAGTGTTGGTGTGGCTGTGAATGCGTTGCCATGGGAGGGTGAGGACCAGCAGTAGCTTGTAGTGCTGGCGTCCTTGGCTTGGGAGCAATCCCTGGACGTTTTCCATTTTGGAGCTGGCGTCGGGCCAAAATGATTTGGCGAGCGGGAGCGAACGTCAGGGGTTCTGAGAGAGTAGTCAATGGCAGAGGCCCCGTGTTGGTGTGGCTGTGAATGCGTTGCCATGGGAGGGTGAGGACCAGCAGTAGCTTGTAGTGCTGGCGTCCTTGGCTTGGGAGCAATCCCTGGACTTTTTCCATTTTGGAGCTGGCGTCGGGCCAAAATGAGGGGGCGAGCGGGAGCGAACGTCGGGGGTTTTGAGAGAGTAGTCAGTGGCAGAGGCCCAGTGTTGGTGTGGCTGTGAATGCGTTGCCATGGGAGGGTGAGGACCAGCAGTAGCTTGTAGTGCTGGCGTCCTTGGCTTGGGAGCAATCCCTGGACATTTTCCATTTTGGAGCTGGCATCAGGCCAAAATGATTTGGCGAGCGGGAGCGAACGTCGTGGGTTTTGAGAGAGTAGTCAATGGCAGAGGCCCCGTGTTAGTGTGGCTGTGAATGCGTTGCCATGGGAGGGTGAGGACCAGCAGTAGCTTGTAGTGCTGGCGTCCTTGGTGTGGGAGCAATCCCTGGACGTTTTCCATTTTGGAGCTGGCGTCGGGCCAAAATGATTTGGCGAGCGGGAGAGAACGTCGTGGGTTTTGAGAGAGTAGTCAATGGCAGAGGCCCAGTGTTGGTGTGGCTGTGAATGCGTTGCCATGGGAGGGTGAGGACCAGCAGTAGCTTGTAGTGCTGGCGTCCTTGGTGTGGGAGCAATCCCTGGACGTTTTCCATTTTGGAGCTGGCGTCGGGCCAAAATGAGGGGGCGAGCGGGAGCGAACGTCATGGGTTTTGAGAGAGTAGTCAGTGGCAGAGGCCCCGTGTTGGTGTGGCTGTGAATGCGTTGCCATGGGAGGGTGAGGACCAGCAGTAGCTTGTAGTGCTGGCGTCCCTGGTGTGGGAGCAATCCTTAGACGTTTTCCATTTTGGAGCTGGCGTCGGGCCAAAATGAGGGGGCGAGCGGGAGCGAACGTCAAGGGTTCTGAGAGAGTAGTCAATGGCAGAGGCCCAGTGTTGGTGTGGCTGTGAATGCATTGCCATGGGAGGGTGAGGAGCAGCAGTAGCTTGTAGTGCTGGCGTCCTTGGTGTGGGAGCAATCCCTGGAGGTTTTACATTTTGGAGCTGGCGTCGGGCCAAAATGAGGGGGCGAGCGGGAGCGAACGTCGGGGCTTTTGAGAGAGTAGTCAGTGGCAGAGGCCCAGTGTTGGTGTGGCTGTGAATGCGTTGCCATGGGAGGGTGAGGACCAGCAGTAGCTTGTAGTGCTGGCGTCCTTGGTGTGGGAGCAATCCCTGGACGTTTTCCATTTTGGAGCTGGCATCGGGCCAAAATGATTTGGCGAGCGGGAGCGAACGTCGTGGGTTTTGAGAGAGTAGTCAATGGCAGAGGCCCCGTGTTGGTGTGGCTGTGAATGCGTTGCCATGGGAGGGTGAGGACCAGCAGTAGCTTGTAGTGCTGGCGTCCTTGGCTTGGGAGCAATCCCTGGACGTTTTCCATTTTGGAGCTGGCATCAGGCCAAAATGATTTGGCGAGCGGGAGCGAACGTCGTGGGTTTTGAGAGAGTAGTCAATGGCAGAGGCCCCGTGTTAGTGTGGCTGTGAATGCGTTGCCATGGGAGGGTGAGGACCAGCAGTAGCTTGTAGTGCTGGCGTCCTTGGTGTGGGAGCAATCCCTGGACGTTTTCCATTTTGGAGCTGGCGTCGGGCCAAAATGAGGGGGCGAGCGGGAGAGAACGTCGTGGGTTTTGAGAGAGTAGTCAATGGCAGAGGCCCAGTGTTGGTGTGGCTGTGAATGCGTTGCCATGGGAGGGTGAGGACCAGCAGTAGCTTGTAGTGCTGGCGTCCTTGGTGTGGGAGCAATCCCTGGACGTTTTCCATTTTGGAGCTGGCGTCGGGCCAAAATGAGGGGGCGAGCGGGAGCGAACGTCATGGGTTTTGAGAGAGTAGTCAGTGGCAGAGGCCCCGTGTTGGTGTGGCTGTGAATGCGTTGCCATGGGAGGGTGAGGACCAGCAGTAGCTTGTAGTGCTGGCGTCCCTGGTGTGGGAGCAATCCTTAGACGTTTTCCATTTTGGAGCTGGCGTCGGGCCAAAATGAGGGGGCGAGCGGGAGCGAACGTCGGCGGTTCTGAGAGAGTAGTCAGTGGCAGAGGCCCAGTGTTGGTGTGGCGGTGAATGCGTTGCCATGGGAGGGTGAGGACCAGCAGTAGCTTGTAGTGCTGGCGTCCCTGGTGTGGGAGCAATCCTTAGACATTTTCCATTTTGGAGCTGGCATCGGGCCAAAATGATTTGGCGAGCGGGAGCGAACGTCAGGGGTTCTGAGAGAGTAGTCAATGGCAGAGGCCCCGTGTTGGTGTGGCTGTGAATGCGTTGCCATGGGAGGGTGAGGACCAGCAGTAGCTTGTAGTGCTGGCGTCCTTGGCTTGGGAGCAATCCCTGGACTTTTTCCATTTTGGAGCTGGCGTCGGGCCAAAATGAGGGGGCGAGCGGGAGCGAACGTCGGGGGTTTTGAGAGAGTAGTCAGTGGCAGAGGCCCAGTGTTGGTGTGGCTGTGAATGCGTTGCCATGGGAGGGTGAGGACCAGCAGTAGCTTGTAGTGCTGGCGTCCTTGGCTTGGGAGCAATCCCTGGACATTTTCCATTTTGGAGCTGGCATCAGGCCAAAATGATTTGGCGAGCGGGAGCGAACGTCGTGGGTTTTGAGAGAGTAGTCAATGGCAGAGGCCCCGTGTTAGTGTGGCTGTGAATGCGTTGCCATGGGAGGGTGAGGACCAGCAGTAGCTTGTAGTGCTGGCGTCCTTGGTGTGGGAGCAATCCCTGGACGTTTTCCATTTTGGAGCTGGCGTCGGGCCAAAATGAGGGGCCGAGCGGGAGAGAACGTCATGGGTTTTGAGAGAGTAGTCAGTGGCAGAGGCCCAGTGTTGGTGTGGCTGTGAATGCGTTGCCATGGGAGGGTGAGGACCAGCAGTAGCTTGTAGTGCTGGCGTCCTTGGTGTGGGAGCAATCCCTGGACGTTTTCCATTTTGGAGCTGGCGTCGGGCCAAAATGAGGGGGCGAGCGGGAGCGAACGTCATGGGTTTTGAGAGAGTAGTCAGTGGCAGAGGCCCCGTGTTGGTGTGGCTGTGAATGCGTTGCCATGGGAGGGTGAGGACCAGCAGTAGCTTGTAGTGCTGGCGTCCCTGGTGTGGGAGCAATCCTTAGACGTTTTCCATTTTGGAGCTGGCGTCGGGCCAAAATGATTTGGCGAGCGGGAGCGAACGTCAAGGGTTCTGAGAGAGTAGTCAATGGCAGAGGCCAAGTGTTGGTGTGGCTGTGAATGCGTTGCCATGGGAGGGTGAGGACCAGCAGTAGCTTGTAGTGCTGGCGTCCTTGGTGTGGGAGCAATCCCTGGACGTTTTGAATTTTGGAGCTGGCGTCGGGCCAAAATGAGGGGGCGAGCGGGAGTGAACGTCAGGGGTTCTGAGAGAGTAGTCAATGGCAGAGGCCCAGTGTTGGTGTGGCTGTGAATGCATTGCCATTGGAGGGTGAGGACCAGCAGTAGCTTGTAGTGCTGGCGTCCTTGGTGTGGGAGCAATCCCTGGATGTTTTCCATTTTGGAGCTGGCGTCGGGCCAAAATGAGGGGGCGAGCGGGAGCGAACGTCGGGGCTTTTGAGAGAGTAGTCAGTGGCAGAGGCCCAGTGTTGGTGTGGCTGTGAATGCGTTGCCATGGGAGGGTGAGGACCAGCAGTAGCTTGTAGTGCTGGCGTCCCTGGTGTGGGAGCAATCCCTGGAGGTTTTCCATTTTGGAGCTGGCGTCGGGCCAAAATGAGGGGGCGAGCGGGAGCGAACGTCGGGGCTTTTGAGAGAGTAGTCAGTGGCAGAGGCCCAGTGTTGGTGTGGCTGTGAATGCGTTGCCATGGGAGGGTGAGGACCAGCAGTAGCTTGTAGTGCTGGCATCCTTGGCTTGGGAGCAATCCCTGGACGTTTTCCATTTTGGAGCTGGCGTCGGGCCAAAATGAGGGGGCGAGTGGGAGCGAACGTCGGGGGTTCTGAGAGAGTAGTCAATGGCAGAGGCCCAGTGTTGATGTGGCTGTGAATGCGTTGCCATGGGAGGGTGAGGACCAGCAGTAGCTTGTAGTGCTGGCATCCTTGGTGTGGGAGCAATCCCTGGACGTTTTCCATTTTGGAGCTGGCGTCGGGCCAAAATGATTTGGCGAGCGGGAGCGAACGTCGTGGGTTTTGAGAGAGTAGTCAGTGGCAGAGGTCCCGTGTTGGTGTGGCTGTGAATGCGTTGCCATGGGAGGGTGAGGACCAGCAGTAGCTTGTAGTGCTGGCGTCCCTGGTGTGGGAGCAATCTCTGGACGTTTTCCATTTTGGAGCTGGTGTCAGGCCAAAATGAGGGGGCGAGCGGGAGCGAACGTCGGGGGTTTTGAGAGAGTAGTCAATGGCAGAGGCCCCGTGTTGGTGTGGCTGTGAATGCGTTGCCATGGGAGGGTGAGGACCAGCAGTAGCTTGTAGTGCTGGCGTCCTTGGCTTGGGAGCAATCCCTGGACGTTTTCCATTTTGGAGCTGGCGTCGGGCCAAAATGAGGGGGCGAGCGGGAGCGAACGTCGGGGGTTTTGAGAGAGTAGTCAATGGCAGAGGCCCAGTGTTGGTGTGGCTGTGAATGCGTTGCCATGGGAGGGTGAGGACCAGCAGTAGCTTGTAGTGCTGGCGTCCTTGGCTTGGGAGCAATCCCTGGACGTTTTCCATTTTGGAGCTGGCGTCGGGCCAAAATGATTTGGCGAGCGGGAGCGAACGTCAGGGGTTCTGAGAGAGTAGTCAATGGCAGAGGCCCCGTGTTGGTGTGGCTGTGAATGCGTTGCCATGGGAGGGTGAGGACCAGCAGTAGCTTGTAGTGCTGGCGTCCTTGGCTTGGGAGCAATCCCTGGACTTTTTCCATTTTGGAGCTGGCGTCGGGCCAAAATGAGGGGGCGAGCGGGAGCGAACGTCGGGGGTTTTGAGAGAGTAGTCAGTGGCAGAGGCCCAGTGTTGGTGTGGCTGTGAATGCGTTGCCATGGGAGGGTGAGGACCAGCAGTAGCTTGTAGTGCTGGCGTCCTTGGCTTGGGAGCAATCCCTGGACATTTTCCATTTTGGAGCTGGCATCAGGCCAAAATGATTTGGCGAGCGGGAGCGAACGTCGTGGGTTTTGAGAGAGTAGTCAATGGCAGAGGCCCCGTGTTAGTGTGGCTGTGAATGCGTTGCCATGGGAGGGTGAGGACCAGCAGTAGCTTGTAGTGCTGGCGTCCTTGGTGTGGGAGCAATCCCTGGACGTTTTCCATTTTGGAGCTGGCGTCGGGCCAAAATGAGGGGGCGAGCGGGAGAGAACGTCGTGGGTTTTGAGAGAGTAGTCAATGGCAGAGGCCCAGTGTTGGTGTGGCTGTGAATGCGTTGCCATGGGAGGGTGAGGACCAGCAGTAGCTTGTAGTGCTGGCGTCCTTGGTGTGGGAGCAATCCCTGGACGTTTTCCATTTTGGAGCTGGCGTCGGGCCAAAATGAGGGGGCGAGCGGGAGCGAACGTCATGGGTTTTGAGAGAGTAGTCAGTGGCAGAGGCCCCGTGTTGGTGTGGCTGTGAATGCGTTGCCATGGGAGGGTGAGGACCAGCAGTAGCTTGTAGTGCTGGCGTCCCTGGTGTGGGAGCAATCCTTAGACGTTTTCCATTTTGGAGCTGGCGTCGGGCCAAAATGAGGGGGCGAGCGGGAGCGAACGTCAAGGGTTCTGAGAGAGTAGTCAATGGCAGAGGCCCAGTGTTGGTGTGGCTGTGAATGCATTGCCATGGGAGGGTGAGGAGCAGCAGTAGCTTGTAGTGCTGGCGTCCTTGGTGTGGGAGCAATCCCTGGAGGTTTTACATTTTGGAGCTGGCGTCGGGCCAAAATGAGGGGGCGAGCGGGAGCGAACGTCGGGGCTTTTGAGAGAGTAGTCAGTGGCAGAGGCCCAGTGTTGGTGTGGCTGTGAATGCGTTGCCATGGGAGGGTGAGGACCAGCAGTAGCTTGTAGTGCTGGCGTCCTTGGTGTGGGAGCAATCCCTGGACGTTTTCCATTTTGGAGCTGGCATCGGGCCAAAATGATTTGGCGAGCGGGAGCGAACGTCGTGGGTTTTGAGAGAGTAGTCAATGGCAGAGGCCCCGTGTTGGTGTGGCTGTGAATGCGTTGCCATGGGAGGGTGAGGACCAGCAGTAGCTTGTAGTGCTGGCGTCCTTGGCTTGGGAGCAATCCCTGGACGTTTTCCATTTTGGAGCTGGCATCAGGCCAAAATGATTTGGCGAGCGGGAGCGAACGTCGTGGGTTTTGAGAGAGTAGTCAATGGCAGAGGCCCCGTGTTAGTGTGGCTGTGAATGCGTTGCCATGGGAGGGTGAGGACCAGCAGTAGCTTGTAGTGCTGGCGTCCTTGGTGTGGGAGCAATCCCTGGACGTTTTCCATTTTGGAGCTGGCGTCGGGCCAAAATGAGGGGGCGAGCGGGAGAGAACGTCGTGGGTTTTGAGAGAGTAGTCAATGGCAGAGGCCCAGTGTTGGTGTGGCTGTGAATGCGTTGCCATGGGAGGGTGAGGACCAGCAGTAGCTTGTAGTGCTGGCGTCCTTGGTGTGGGAGCAATCCCTGGACGTTTTCCATTTTGGAGCTGGCGTCGGGCCAAAATGAGGGGGCGAGCGGGAGCGAACGTCATGGGTTTTGAGAGAGTAGTCAGTGGCAGAGGCCCCGTGTTGGTGTGGCTGTGAATGCGTTGCCATGGGAGGGTGAGGACCAGCAGTAGCTTGTAGTGCTGGCGTCCCTGGTGTGGGAGCAATCCTTAGACGTTTTCCATTTTGGAGCTGGCGTCGGGCCAAAATGAGGGGGCGAGCGGGAGCGAACGTCAAGGGTTCTGAGAGAGTAGTCAATGGCAGAGGCCCAGTGTTGGTGTGGCTGTGAATGCATTGCCATGGGAGGGTGAGGAGCAGCAGTAGCTTGTAGTGCTGGCGTCCTTGGTGTGGGAGCAATCCCTGGAGGTTTTACATTTTGGAGCTGGCGTCGGGCCAAAATGAGGGGGCGAGCGGGAGCGAACGTCGGGGCTTTTGAGAGAGTAGTCAATGGCAGAGGCCCCGTGTTGGTGTGGCTGTGAATGCGTTGCCATGGGAGGGTGAGGACCAGCAGTAGCTTGTAGTGCTGGCGTCCTTGGCTTGGGAGCAATCCCTGGACGTTTTCCATTTTGGAGCTGGCATCGGGCCAAAATGATTTGGCGAGCGGGAGCGAACGTCGGGGGTTTTGAGAGAGTAGTGAATGGCAGAGGCCCAGTGTTGGTGTGGCTGTGAATGCGTTGCCATGGGAGGGTGAGGACCAGCAGTAGCTTGTAGTGCTGGCGTCCCTGGTGTGGGAGCAATCCTTAGACGTTTTCCATTTTGGAGCTGGCGTCGGGCCAAAATGAGGGGGCGAGCGGGAGCGAACGTCAAGGGTTCTGAGAGAGTAGTCAATGGCAGAGGCCCAGTGTTGGTGTGGCTGTGAATGCATTGCCATGGGAGGGTGAGGAGCAGCAGTAGCTTGTAGTGCTGGCGTCCTTGGTGTGGGAGCAATCATTAGACGTTTTCCATTTTGGAGCTGGCGTCGGGCCAAAATGAGGGGGCGAGCGGGAGCGAACGTCGGGGCTTTTGAGAGAGTAGTCAGTGGCAGAGGCCCAGTGTTGGTGTGGCTGTGAATGCGTTGCCATGGGAGGGTGAGGACCAGCAGTAGCTTGTAGTGCTGGCGTCCTTGGTGTGGGAGCAATCCCTGGACGTTTTCCATTTTGGAGCTGGCATCGGGCCAAAATGATTTGGCGAGCGGGAGCGAACGTCGTGGGTTTTGAGAGAGTAGTCAATGGCAGAGGCCCCGTGTTGGTGTGGCTGTGAATGCGTTGCCATGGGAGGGTGAGGACCAGCAGTAGCTTGTAGTGCTGGCGTCCTTGGCTTGGGAGCAATCCCTGGACGTTTTCCATTTTGGAGCTGGCGTCGGGCCAAAATGATTTGGCGAGCGGGAGCGAACGTCGGGGGTTTTGAGAGAGTAGTCAATGGCAGAGGCCCAGTGTTGGTGTGGCTGTGAATGCGTTGCCATGGGAGGGTGAGGACCAGCAGTAGCTTGTAGTGCTGGCGTCCCTGGTGTGGGAGCAATCCCTGGACGTTTTCCATTTTGGAGCTGGCGTCGGGCCAAAATGAGGGGGCGAGCGGGAGCGAACGTCGTGGGTTTTGAGAGAGTAGTCAGTGGCAGAGGCCCCGTGTTGGTGTGGCTGTGAATGCGTTGCCATGGGAGGGTGAGGACCAGCAGTAGCTTGTAGTGCTGGCGTCCTTGGTGTGGGAGCAATCCCTGGACGTTTTCAATTTTGGAGCTGGCATCGGGCCAAAATGAGGGGCGAGCGGGAGCGAACGTCGGGGCTTATGAGAGAGTAGTCAATGGCAGAGGCCCAGTGTTGGTGTGGCTGTGAATGCGTTGCCATGGGAGGGTGAGGACCAGCAGTAGCTTGTAGTGCTGGCATCCTTGGTGTGGGAGCAATCCCTGGACGTTTTCCATTTTGGAGCTGGCGTCGGGCCAAAATGATTTGGCGAGTGGGAGCGAACGTCGGGGGTTTTGAGAGAGTAGTCAGTGGCAGAGGCCCAGTGTTGGTGTGGCTGTGAATGCATTGCCATGGGAGGGTGAGGACCAGCAGTAGCTTGTAGTGCTGGCATCCCTGGTGTGGGAGCAATCCCTGGACGTTTTCCATTTTGGAGCTGGCGTCGGGCCAAAATGAGGGGGCGAGCGGGAGCGAACGTCGTGGGTTTTGAGAGAGTAGTCAGTGGCAGAGGCCCCGTGTTGGTGTGGCTGTGAATGCGTTGCCATGGGAGGGTGAGGACCAGCAGTAGCTTGTAGTGCTGGCGTCCTTGGTGTGGGAGCAATCCTTAGACGTTTTCCATTTTGGAGCTGGCATCGGGCCAAAATGATTTGGCGAGCGGGAGCGAACGTCAGGGGTTCTGAGAGAGTAGTCAATGGCAGAGGCCCAGTGTTGGTGTGGCTGTGAATGCGTTGCCATGGGAGGGTGAGGACCAGCAGTAGCTTGTAGTGCTGGCGTCCTTGGTGTGGGAGCAATCTCTGGACGTTTTCCATTTTGGAGCTGGCGTCGGGCCAAAATGAGGGGGCGAGCGGGAGCGAACGTCGGGGGTTTTGAGAGAGTAGTCAATGGCAGAGGCCCAGTGTTGGTGTGGCTGTGAATGCGTTGCCATGGGAGGGTGAGGACCAGCAGTAGCTTGTAGTGCTGGCATCCTTGGTGTGGGAGCAATCATTAGACGTTTTCCATTTTGGAGCTGGCGTCGGGCCAAAATGACGGGGCGAGCGGGAGCGAACGTCGTGGGTTCTGAGAGAGTAGTCAATGGCAGAGGCCCAGTGTTGGTGTGGCTGTGAATGCGTTGCCATGGGAGGGTGAGGACCAGCAGTAGCTTGTAGTGCTGGCGTCCTTGGTGTGGGAGCAATCCCTGGAGGTTTTCCATTTTGGAGCTGGCGTCGGGCCAAAATGAGGGGGCGAGCCGGAGTGAACGTCGTGGGTTTTGAGAGAGTAGTCAGTGGCAGAGGCCCAGTGTTGGTGTGGCGGTGAATTAGTTGCCATGGGAGGGTGAGGACCAGCAGTAGCTTGTAGTGCTGGCGTCCTTGGTGTGGGAGCAATCCCTGGACGTTTTCCATTTTGGAGCTGGTGTCGGGCCAAAATGATTTGGCGAGTGGGAGCGAAAGTCGGGGGTTTTGAGAGAGTAGTCAATAGCAGAGGCCCAGTGTTGGTGTGGCTGTGAATGTGTTGCCATGGGAGGGTGAGGACCAGCAGTAGCTTGTAGTGCTGGCGTCCCTGGTGTGGGAGCAATCCCTGGACGTTTTCCATTTTGGAGCTGGCGTCGGGCCAAAATGAGGGGGCGAGCGGGAGCGAACGTCGTGGGTTCTGAGAGAGTAGTCAATGGCAGAGGCCAAGTGTTGGTGTGGCGGTGAATGCGTTGCCATGGGAGGGTGAGGACCAGCAGTAGCTTGTAGTGCTGGCGTCCTTGGTGTGGGAGCAATCCCTGGACGTTTTCCATTTTGGAGCTGGCGTCGGGCCAAAATGAGGGGGCGAGCGGGAGCGAACGTCGTGGGTTTTGAGAGAGTAGTCAATGGCAGAGGCCCCGTGTTGGTGTGGCTGTGAATGCGTTGCCATGGGAGGGTGAGGACCAGCAGTAGCTTGTAGTGCTGGCGTCCTTGGCTTGGGAGCAATCCCTGGGCTTTTTCCATTTTGGAGCTGGCGTCGGGCCAAAATGATTTGGCGAGCAGGAGCGAACGTCGGGGGTTTTGAGAGAGTAGTCAATGGCAGAGGCCCAGTGTTGGTGTGGCTGTGAATGCGTTGCCATGGGAGGGTGAGGAGCAGCAGTAGCTTGTAGTGCTGGCGTCCCTGGTGTGGGAGCAATCCTTAGACGTTTTCCATTTTGGAGCTGGCGTCGGGCCAAAATGATTTGGCGAGCGGGAGCGAACGTCGTGGGTTTTGAGAGAGTAGTCAGTGGCAGAGGCCCAGTGTTGGTGTGGCTGTGAATGCGTTGCCATGGGAGGGTGAGGACCAGCAGTAGCTTGTAGTGCTGGCGTCCTTGGTGTGGGAGCAATCCCTGGACGTTTTCCATTTTGGAGCTGGTGTCGGGCCAAAATGATTTGGCGAGTGGGAGCGAACGTCGGGGGTTTTGAGAGAGTAGTCAATGGCAGAGGCCCAGTGTTGGTGTGGCTGTGAATGTGTTGCCATGGGAGGGTGAGGACCAGCAGTAGCTTGTAGTGCTGGCGTCCCTGGTGTGGGAGCAATCCCTGGACGTTTTCCATTTTGGAGCTGGCGTCGGGCCAAAATGAGGGGGCGAGCGGGAGCGAACATTGGGGGTTCTGAGAGAGTAGTCAGTGGCAGAGGCCCAGTGTTGGTGTGGCTGTGAATGCGTTGCCATGGGAGGGTGAGGACCAGCAGTAGCTTGTAGTGCTGGCATCCTTGGCTTGGGAGCAATCCCTGGACGTTTTCCATTTTGGAGCTGGCGTCGGGCCAAAATGAGGGGGCGAGCGGGAGCGAACGTCGGGGGTTCTGAGAGAGTAGTCAATGGCAGAGGCCCAGTGTTGGTGTGGCTGTGAATGCGTTGCCATGGGAGGGTGAGGACCAGCAGTAGCTTGTAGTGCTGGCGTCCTTGGTGTGGGAGCAATCCCTGGACGTTTTCCATTTTGGAGCTGGCGTCGGGCCAAAATGAGGGGGCGAGTGGGAGCGAACGTCGTGGGTTCTGAGAGAGTAGTCAATGGCAGAGGCCCAGTGTTGGTGTGGCTGTGAATGCGTTGCCATGGGAGGGTGAGGACCAGCAGTAGCTTGTAGTGCTGGCGTCCTTGTTGTGGGAGCAATCCCTGGAGGTTTTCCATTTTGGAGCTGGCGTCGGGCCAAAATGATTTGGCGAGCTGGAGTGAACGTCGGGGGTTTTGAGAGAGTAGTCAATAGCAGAGGCCCAGTGTTGGTGTGGCTGTGAATGTGTTGCCATGGGAGGGTGAGGACCAGCAGTAGCTTGTAGTGCTGGCGTCCTTGGTGTGGGAGCAATCCCTGGAGGTTTTCAATTTTGGAGCTGGCGTCGGGCCAAAATGAGGGGGCGAGCGGGAGCGAACGTCGTGGGTTCTGAGAGAGTAGTCAATGGCAGAGGCCAAGTGTTGGTGTGGCGGTGAATGCGTTGCCATGGGAGGGTGAGGACCAGCAGTAGCTTGTAGTGCTGGCGTCCTTGGTGTGGGAGCAATCCCTGGACGTTTTCCATTTTGGAGCTGGCGTCGGGCCAAAATGAGGGGGCGAGCGGGAGCGAACGTCGGGGGTTTTGAGAGAGTAGTCAATAGCAGAGGCCCCGTGTTGGTGTGGCTGTGAATGTGTTGCCATGGGAGGGTGAGGACCAGCAGTAGCTTGTAGTGCTGGCGTCCCTGGTGTGGGAGCAATCCCTGGACGTTTTCCATTTTGGAGCTGGCGTCGGGCCAAAATGAGGGGGCGAGCGGGAGCGAACATCGGGGGTTCTGAGAGAGTAGTCAATGGCAGAGGCCCAGTGTTGGTGTGGCTGTGAATGCGTTGCCATGGGAGGGTGAGGACCAGCAGTAGCTTGTAGTGCTGGCGTCCCTGGTGTGGGAGCAATCCTTAGACGTTTTCCATTTTGGAGCTGGCGTCGGGCCAAAATGAGGGGGCGAGCGGGAGCGAACGTCGTGGGTTCTGAGAGAGTAGTCAATGGCAGAGGCCCAGTGTTGGTGTGGCTGTGAATGCGTTGCCATGGGAGGGTGAGGACCAGCAGTAGCTTGTAGTGCTGGCGTCCTTGGTGTGGGAGCAATCCCTGGACGTTTTCCATTTTGGAGCTGGCGTCGGGCCAAAATGAGGGGGCGAGTGGGAGAGAACGTCGTGGGTTCTGAGAGAGTAGTCAATGGCAGAGGCCCAGTGTTGGTGTGGCTGTGAATGCGTTGCCATGGGAGGGTGAGGACCAGCAGTAGCTTGTAGTGCTGGCATCCTTGGTGTGGGAGCAATCCCTGGACGTTTTCCATTTTGGAGCTGGCGTCGGGCCAAAATGAGGGGGCGAGCGGGAACGAACGTCGTGGGTTTTGAGAGAGTAGTCAGTGGCAGAGGTCCCGTGTTGGTGTGGCTGTGAATGCGTTGCCATGGGAGGGTGAGGACCAGCAGTAGCTTGTAGTGCTGGCGTCCCTGGTGTGGGAGCAATCTCTGGACGTTTTCCATTTTGGAGCTGGTGTCAGGCCAAAATGAGGGGGCGAGCGGGAGCGAACGTCGGGGGTTTTGAGAGAGTAGTCAATGGCAGAGGCCCAGTGTTGGTGTGGCTGTGAATGCGTTGCCATGGGAGGGTGAGGACCAGCAGTAGCTTGTAGTGCTGGCGTCCTTGGCTTGGGAGCAATCCTTAGACGTTTTCCATTTTGGAGCTGGCGTTGGGCCAAAATGAGGGGGCGAGCGGGAGCGAACGTCGGTGGTTTTGAGAGAGTAGTCAATGGCAGAGGCCCAGTGTTGGTGTGGCTGTGAATGCGTTGCCATGGGAGGGTGAGGACCAGCAGTAGCTTGTAGTGCTGGCGTCCTTGGCTTGGGAGCAATCCTTAGACGTTTTCCATTTTGGAGCTGGCATCGGGCCAAAATGAGGGGGCGAGCGGGAGCGAACGTCGTGGGTTTTGAGAGAGTAGTCAATGGCAGAGGCCCCGTGTTGGTGTGGCTGTGAATGCGTTGCCATGGGAGGGTGAGGAGCAGCAGTAGCTTGTAGTGCTGGCGTCCTTGGTGTGGGAGCAATCCCTGGACGTTTTCCATTTTGGAGCTGGTGTCGGGCCAAAATGAGGGGGCGAGCGGGAGAGAACGTCGTGGGTTTTGAGAGAGTAGTCAGTGGCAGAGGCCCCGTGTTGGTGTGGCTGTGAATGCGTTGCCATGGGAGGGTGAGGACCAGCAGTAGCTTGTAGTGCTGGCGTCCCTGGTGTGGGAGCAATCCCTGGACGTTTTCCATTTTGGAGCTGGCATCAGGCCAAAATAATTTGGCGAGCGGGAGCGAACGTCGGGGGTTTTGAGAGAGTAGTCAATGGCAGAGGCCCCGTGTTGGTGTGGCTGTGAATGCGTTGCCATGGGAGGGTGAGGACCAGCAGTAGCTTGTAGTGCTGGCGTCCTTGGCTTGGGAGCAATCCCTGGACGTTTTCCATTTTGGAGCTGGCGTCGGGCCAAAATGATTTGGCGAGCGGGAGCGAACGTCGTGGGTTTTGAGAGAGTAGTCAATGGCAGAGGCCCAGTGTTGGTGTGGCTGTGAATGCGTTGCCATGGGAGGGTGAGGACCAGCAGTAGCTTGTAGTGCTGGCGTCCTTGGTGTGGGAGCAATCCCTGGACGTTTTCCATTTTGGAGCTGGCGTCGGGCCAAAATGAGGGGGCGAGCGGGAGCGAACGTCGTGGGTTTTGAGAGAGTAGTCAGTGGCAGAGGCCCCGTGTTGGTGTGGCTGTGAATGCGTTGCCATGGGAGGGTGAGGACCAGCAGTAGCTTGTAGTGCTGGCGTCCTTGGTGTGGGAGCAATCCTTAGACGTTTTCAATTTTGGAGCTGGCATCGGGCCAAAATGAGGGGGCGAGCGGGAGCGAACGTCAGGGGTTCTGAGAGAGTAGTCAATGGCAGAGGCCCAGTGTTGGTGTGGCTGTGAATGCGTTGCCATGGGAGGGTGAGGACCAGCAGTAGCTTGTAGTGCTGGCATCCTTGGTGTGGGAGCAATCCCTGGACGTTTTCCATTTTGGAGCTGGCGTCGGGCCAAAATGATTTGGCGAGTGGGAGCGAACGTCGGGGGTTTTGAGAGAGTAGTCAATAGCAGAGGCCCAGTGTTGGTGTGGCTGTGAATGCATTGCCATGGGAGGGTGAGGACCAGCAGTAGCTTGTAGTGCTGGCGTCCCTGGTGTGGGAGCAATCCTTAGACGTTTTCAATTTTGGAGCTGGCATCGGGCCAAAATGAGGGGGCGAGCGGGAGCGAACGTCATGGGTTCTGAGAGAGTAGTCAATGGCAGAGGCCCAGTGTTGGTGTGGCTGTGAATGCGTTGCCATGGGAGGGTGAGGACCAGCAGTAGCTTGTAGTGCTGGCATCCTTGGTGTGGGAGCAATCCCTGGACGTTTTCCATTTTGGAGCTGGCGTCGGGCCAAAATGAGGGGGCGAGCGGGAGCGAACGTCAGGGGTTTTGAGAGAGTAGTCAATGGCAGAGGCCCAGTGTTGGTGTGGCTGTGAATGCGTTGCCATGGGAGGGTGAGGACCAGCAGTAGCTTGTAGTGCTGGCGTCCCTGGTGTGGGAGCAATCCCTGGAGGTTTTCCATTTTGGAGCTGGCGTCGGGCCAAAATGATTTGGCGAGCCGGAGTGAACGTCGTGGGTTTTGAGAGAGTAGTCAATGGCAGAGGCCCAGTGTTGGTGTGGCTGTGAATGCATTGCCATGGGAGGGTGAGGAGCAGCAGTAGCTTGTAGTGCTGGCGTCCTTGGTGTGGGAACAATCCCTGGACGTTTTCCATTTTGGAGCTGGTGTCGGGCCAAAATGATTTGGCGAGCGGGAGCGAACGTCGGGGGTTTTGAGAGAGTAGTCAATAGCAGAGGCCCAGTGTTGGTGTGGCTGTGAATGTGTTGCCATGGGAGGGTGAGGACCAGCAGTAGCTTGTAGTGCTGGCGTCCTTGGTGTGGGAGCAATCCCTGGACGTTTTCCATTTTGGAGCTGGCGTCGGGCCAAAATGAGGGGGCGAGCGGGAGCGAACGTCGTGGGTTCTGAGAGAGTAGTCAATGGCAGAGGCCAAGTGTTGGTGTGGCTGTGAATGCGTTGCCATGGGAGGGTGAGGACCAGCAGTAGCTTGTAGTGCTGGCGTCCTTGGTGTGGGAGCAATCCCTGGACGTTTTCCATTTTGGAGCTGGCGTCGGGCCAAAATGAGGGGGCGAGCGGGAGCGAACGTCGTGGGTTTTGAGAGAGTAGTCAATGGCAGAGGCCCCGTGTTGGTGTGGCTGTGAATGCATTGCCATGGGAGGGTGAGGACCAGCAGTAGCTTGTAGTGCTGGCGTCCTTGGCTTGGGAGCAATCCCTGGGCTTTTTCCATTTTGGAGCTGGCGTCGGGCCAAAATGATTTGGCGAGCGGGAGCGAACGTCGGGGGTTTTGAGAGAGTAGTCAATGGCAGAGGCCCAGTGTTGGTGTGGCTGTGAATGCGTTGCCATGGGAGGGTGAGGAGCAGCAGTAGCTTGTAGTGCTGGCGTCCCTGGTGTGGGAGCAATCCCTGGACGTTTTCCATTTTGGAGCTGGCGTCGGGCCAAAATGAGGGGGCGAGCGGGAGCGAACATCGGGGGTTCTGAGAGAGTAGTCAGTGGCAGAGGCCCAGTGTTGGTGTGGCGGTGAATTAGTTGCCATGGGAGGGTGAGGACCAGCAGTAGCTTGTAGCGCTGGCGTCCTTGGTGTGGGAGCAATCCCTGGACGTTTTCCATTTTGGAGCTGGCGTCGGGCCAAAATGAGGGGGCGAGCGGGAGCGAACGTCGTGGGTTCTGAGAGAGTAGTCAATGGCAGAGGCCAAGTGTTGGTGTGGCGGTGAATGCGTTGCCATGGGAGGGTGAGGACCAGCAGTAGCTTGTAGTGCTGGCGTCCTTGGTGTGGGAGCAATCCCTGGACTTTTTCCATTTTGGAGCTGGCGTCGGGCCAAAATGAGGGGGCGAGCGGGAGCGAACGTCGTGGGTTTTGAGAGAGTAGTCAATAGCAGAGGCCCAGTGTTGGTGTGGCTGTGAATGTGTTGCCATGGGAGGGTGAGGACCAGCAGTAGCTTGTAGTGCTGGCGTCCCTGGTGTGGGAGCAATCCCTGGACGTTTTCCATTTTGGAGCTGGCGTCGGGCCAAAATGAGGGGGCGAGCGGGAGCGAACATCGGGGGTTCTGAGAGAGTAGTCAATGGCAGAGGCCCAGTGTTGGTGTGGCTGTGAATGCGTTGCCATGGGAGGGTGAGGACCAGCAGTAGCTTGTAGTGCTGGCGTCCCTGGTGTGGGAGCAATCCTTAGACGTTTTCCATTTTGGAGCTGGCGTCGGGCCAAAATGAGGGGGCGAGCGGGAGCGAACGTCGTGGGTTCTGAGAGAGTAGTCAATGGCAGAGGCCCAGTGTTGGTGTGGCTGTGAATGCGTTGCCATGGGAGGGTGAGGACCAGCAGTAGCTTGTAGTGCTGGCGTCCTTGGTGTGGGAGCAATCCCTGGACGTTTTCCATTTTGGAGCTGGCGTCGGGCCAAAATGAGGGGGCGAGCGGGAGCGAACGTCGTGGGTTCTGAGAGAGTAGTCAATGGCAGAGGCCCAGTGTTGGTGTGGCTGTGAATGCGTTGCCATGGGAGGGTGAGGACCAGCAGTAGCTTGTAGTGCTGGCATCCTTGGTGCGGGAGCAATCCCTGGACGTTTTCCATTTTGGAGCTGGCGTCGGGCCAAAATGATTTGGCGAGTCAGAGTGAACGTCGTGGGTTTTGAGAGAGTAGTCAGTGGCAGAGGTCCCGTGTTGGTGTGGCTGTGAATGCGTTGCCATGGGAGGGTGAGGACCAGCAGTAGCTTGTAGTGCTGGCGTCTCTGGTGTGGGAGCAATCTCTGGACGTTTTCCATTTTGGAGCTGGTGTCAGGCCAAAATGAGGGGGCGAGCGGGAGCGAACGTCGGGGGTTTTGAGAGAGTAGTCAATGGCAGAGGCCCAGTGTTGGTGTGGCTGTGAATGCGTTGCCATGGGAGGGTGAGGACCAGCAGTAGCTTGTAGTGCTGGCGTCCTTGGCTTGGGAGCAATCCTTAGACGTTTTCCATTTTGGAGCTGGCGTTGGGCCAAAATGAGGGGGCGAGCGGGAGCGAACGTCGGTGGTTTTGAGAGAGTAGTCAATGGCAGAGGCCCAGTGTTGGTGTGGCTGTGAATGCGTTGCCATGGGAGGGTGAGGACCAGCAGTAGCTTGTAGTGCTGGCGTCCTTGGCTTGGGAGCAATCCTTAGACGTTTTCCATTTTGGAGCTGGCATCGGGCCAAAATGATTTGGCGAGCGGGAGTGAACGTCGTGGGTTTTGAGAGAGTAGTCAAGGCAGAGGCCCCGTGTTGGTGTGGCTGTGAATGCGTTGCCATGGGAGGGTGAGGACCAGCAGTAGCTTGTAGTGCTGGCGTCCTTGGTGTGGGAGCAATCCCTGGACGTTTTCCATTTTGGAGCTGGCGTCGGGCCAAAATGATTTGGCGAGCGGGAGCGAACGTCGGGGGTTTTGAGAGAGTAGTCAATGGCAGAGGCCCAGTGTTGGTGTGGCTGTGAATGCGTTGCCATGGGAGGGTGAGGACCAGCAGTAGCTTGTAGTGCTGGCGTCCTTGGCTTGGGAGCAATCCTTAGACGTTTTCCATTTTGGAGCTGGCGTTGGGCCAAAATGAGGGGGCGAGCGGGAGCGAACGTCGGTGGTTTTGAGAGAGTAGTCAATGGCAGAGGCCCAGTGTTGGTGTGGCTGTGAATGCGTTGCCATGGGAGGGTGAGGACCAGCAGTAGCTTGTAGTGCTGGCGTCCTTGGCTTGGGAGCAATCCCTGGGCTTTTTCCATTTTGGAGCTGGCGTCGGGCCAAAATGAGGGGGCGAGCGGGAGCGAACGTCGGGGGTTTTGAGAGAGTAGTCAATGGCAGAGGCCCAGTGTTGGTGTGGCTGTGAATGCGTTGCCATGGGAGGGTGAGGACCAGCAGTAGCTTGTAGTGCTGGCGTCCTTGGTGTGGGAGCAATCCCTGGACGTTTTCCATTTTGGAGCTGGCGTCGGGCCAAAATGAGGGGGCGAGCGGGAGCGAACGTCGGGGGTTTTGAGAGAGTAGTCAGAGGCAGAGGCCCCGTGTTGGTGTGGCTGTGAATGCGTTGCCATGGGAGGGTGAGGACCAGCAGTAGCTTGTAGTGCTGGCGTCCTTGGTGTGGGAGCAATCCTTAGACGTTTTCCATTTTGGAGCTGGCGTCGGGCCAAAATGAGGGGGCGAGCGGGAGCGAACGTCAAGGGTTCTGAGAGAGTAGTCAATGGCAGAGGCCAAGTGTTGGTGTGGCTGTGAATGCATTGCCATGGGAGGGTGAGGACCAGCAGTAGCTGGTAGTGCTGGCGTCCTTGGTGTGGGAGCAATCCCTGGACGTTTTCCATTTTGGAGCTGGTGTCGGGCCAAAATGATTTTCGAGTGGGAGCGAACGTCGGGGGTTTTGAGAGAGTAGTCAATAGCAGAGGCCCAGTGTTGGTGTGGCTGTGAATGTGTTGCCATGGGAGGGTGAGGACCAGCAGTAGCTTGTAGTGCTGGCGTCCCTGGTGTGGGAGTAATCCCTGGACGTTTTCCATTTTGGAGCTGGCGTCGGGCCAAAATGAGGGGGCGAGCGGGAGCGAACGTCGTGGGTTCTGAGAGAGTAGTCAATGGCAGAGGCCAAGTGTTGGTGTGGCGGTGAATGCGTTGCCATGGGAGGGTGAGGACCAGCAGTAGCTTGTAGTGCTGGCGTCCTTGGTGTGGGAGCAATCCCTGGACGTTTTCCATTTTGGAGCTGGCGTCGGGCCAAAATGAGGGGGCGAGCGGGAGCGAACGTCGTGGGTTTTGAGAGAGTAGTCAATGGCAGAGGCCCCGTGTTGGTGTGGCTGTGAATGCGTTGCCATGGGAGGGTGAGGACCAGCAGTAGCTTGTAGTGCTGGCGTCCTTGGCTTGGGAGCAATCCCTGGGCTTTTTCCATTTTGGAGCTGGCGTCGGGCCAAAATGATTTGGCGAGCAGGAGCGAACGTCGGGGGTTTTGAGAGAGTAGTCAATGGCAGAGGCCCAGTGTTGGTGTGGCTGTGAATGCGTTGCCATGGGAGGGTGAGGAGCAGCAGTAGCTTGTAGTGCTGGCGTCCCTGGTGTGGGAGCAATCCCTGGACGTTTTCCATTTTGGAGCTGGCGTCGGGCCAAAATGAGGGGGCGAGCGGGAGCGAACATCGGGGGTTCTGAGAGAGTAGTCAGTGGCAGAGGCCCAGTGTTGGTGTGGCGGTGAATGCGTTGCCATGGGAGGGTGAGGACCAGCAGTAGCTTGTAGTGCTGGCGTCCCTGGTGTGGGAGCAATCCTTAGACTTTTTCCATTTTGGAGCTGGCGTCGGGCCAAAATGAGGGGGCGAGCGGGAGCGAACGTCGGGGGTTCTGAGAGAGTAGTCAATGGCAGAGGCCCAGTGTTGGTGTGGCTGTGAATGCGTTGCCATGGGAGGGTGAGGACCAGCAGTAGCTTGTAGTGCTGGCGTCCTTGGTGTGGGAGCAATCCCTGGACGTTTTCCATTTTGGAGCTGGCGTCGGGCCAAAATGAGGGGGCGAGTGGGAGCGAACGTCGTGGGTTCTGAGAGAGTAGTCAATGGCAGAGGCCCAGTGTTGGTGTGGCTGTGAATGCGTTGCCATGGGAGGGTGAGGACCAGCAGTAGCTTGTAGTGCTGGCATCCTTGGTGTGGGAGCAATCCCTGGAGGTTTTCCATTTTGGAGCTGGCGTCGGGCCAAAATGATTTGGCGAGCTGGAGCGAACGTCGGGGGTTTTGAGAGAGTAGTCAATAGCAGAGGCCCCGTGTTGGTGTGGCGGTGAATTAGTTGCCATGGGAGGGTGAGGACCAGCAGTAGCTTGTAGTGCTGGCGTCCTTGGCTTGGGAGCAATCCCTGGAGGTTTTCCATTTTGGAGCTGGCGTCGGGCCAAAATGAGGGGGCGAGCGGGAGCGAACGTCGGGGGTTCTGAGAGAGTAGTCAATGGCAGAGGCCAAGTGTTGGTGTGGCTGTGAATGCGTTGCCATGGGAGGGTGAGGACCAGCAGTAGCTTGTAGTGCTGGCGTCCTTGGTGTGGGAGCAATCCCTGGACGTTTTCCATTTTGGAGCTGGCGTCGGGCCAAAATGAGGGGGCGAGCGGGAGCGAACGTCGTGGGTTTTGAGAGAGTAGTCAATAGCAGAGGCCCAGTGTTGGTGTGGCTGTGAATGTGTTGCCATGGGAGGGTGAGGACCAGCAGTAGCTTGTAGTGCTGGCGTCCCTGGTGTGGGAGCAATCCCTGGACGTTTTCCATTTTGGAGCTGGCGTCGGGCCAAAATGAGGGGGCGAGCGGGAGCGAACATCGGGGGTTCTGAGAGAGTAGTCAATGGCAGAGGCCCAGTGTTGGTGTGGCTGTGAATGCGTTGCCATGGGAGGGTGAGGACCAGCAGTAGCTTGTAGTGCTGGCGTCCCTGGTGTGGGAGCAATCCTTAGACGTTTTCCATTTTGGAGCTGGCGTCGGGCCAAAATGATTTGGCGAGTCAGAGTGAACGTCGTGGGTTTTGAGAGAGTAGTCAGTGGCAGAGGTCCCGTGTTGGTGTGGCTGTGAATGCGTTGCCATGGGAGGGTGAGGACCAGCAGTAGCTTGTAGTGCTGGCGTCCCTGGTGTGGGAGCAATCTCTGGACGTTTTCCATTTTGGAGCTGGTGTCAGGCCAAAATGAGGGGGCGAGCGGGAGCGAACGTCGGGGGTTTTGAGAGAGTAGTCAATGGCAGAGGCCCAGTGTTGGTGTGGCTGTGAATGCGTTGCCATGGGAGGGTGAGGACCAGCAGTAGCTTGTAGTGCTGGCGTCCTTGGCTTGGGAGCAATCCTTAGACGTTTTCCATTTTGGAGCTGGCGTTGGGCCAAAATGAGGGGGCGAGCGGGAGCCAACGTCGGTGGTTTTGAGAGAGTAGTCAATGGCAGAGGCCCAGTGTTGGTGTGGCTGTGAATGCGTTGCCATGGGAGGGTGAGGACCAGCAGTAGCTTGTAGTGCTGGCGTCCCTGGTGTGGGAGCAATCTCTGGACGTTTTCCATTTTGGAGCTGGCATCGGGCCAAAATGAGGGGGCGAGCGGGAGTGAACGTCGTGGGTTTTGAGAGAGTAGTCAAGGCAGAGGCCCCGTGTTGGTGTGGCTGTGAATGCGTTGCCATGGGAGGGTGAGGACCAGCAGTAGCTTGTAGTGCTGGCGTCCTTGGTGTGGGAGCAATCCCTGGACGTTTTCCATTTTGGAGCTGGTGTCGGGCCAAAATGATTTGGCGAGCGGGAGCGAACGTCGGGGGTTTTGAGAGAGTAGTCAATGGCAGAGGCCCCGTGTTGGTGTGGCTGTGAATGCATTGCCATGGGAGGGTGAGGACCAGCAGTAGCTTGTAGTGCTGGCGTCCTTGGCTTGGGAGCAATCCCTGGGCTTTTTCCATTTTGGAGCTGGCGTCGGGCCAAAATGATTTGGCGAGCGGGAGCGAACGTCGGGGGTTTTGAGAGAGTAGTCAATGGCAGAGGCCCAGTGTTGGTGTGGCTGTGAATGCGTTGCCATGGGAGGGTGAGGACCAGCAGTAGCTTGTAGTGCTGGCGTCCCTGGTGTGGGAGCAATCCCTGGACGTTTTCCATTTTGGAGCTGGCGTCGGGCCAAAATGAGTTGGCGAGCGGGAGCGAACATCGGGGGTTTTGAGAGAGTAGTCAATGGCAGAGGCCCCGTGTTGGTGTGGCTGTGAATGCGTTGCCATGGGAGGGTGAGGACCAGCAGTAGCTTGTAGTGCTGGCGTCCTTGGTGTGGGAGCAATCCCTGGACGTTTTCCATTTTGGAGCTGGCGTCGGGCCAAAATGAGGGGGCGAGCGGGAGAGAACGTCGTGGGTTTTGAGAGAGTAGTCAGTGGCAGAGGCCCCGTGTTGGTGTGGCTGTGAATGCGTTGCCATGGGAGGGTGAGGACCAGCAGTAGCTTGTAGTGCTGGCGTCCTTGGTGTGGGAGCAATCCTTAGACGTTTTCCATTTTGGAGCTGGCGTCGGGCCAAAATGAGGGGGCGAGCGGGAGCGAACGTCAAGGGTTCTGAGAGAGTAGTCAATGGCAGAGGCCAAGTGTTGGTGTGGCTGTGAATGCATTGCCATGGGAGGGTGAGGACCAGCAGTAGCTTGTAGTGCTGGCGTCCTTGGTGTGGGAGCAATCCCTGGACGTTTTCCATTTTGGAGCTGGCGTCGGGCCAAAATGAGGGGGCGAGCGGGAGCGAACGTCGTGGGTTTTGAGAGAGTAGTCAATGGCAGAGGCCCAGTGTTGGTGTGGCTGTGAATGCGTTGCCATGGGAGGGTGAGGACCAGCAGTAGCTTGTAGTGCTGGCTTCCTTGGCTTGGGAGCAATCCCTGGGCTTTTTCAATTTTGGAGCTGGCGTCGGGCCAAAATGAGGGGGCGAGCAGGAGCGAACGTCGGGGGTTTTGAGAGAGTAGTCAATGGCAGAGGCCCAGTGTTGGTGTGGCTGTGAATGCGTTGCCATGGGAGGGTGAGGAGCAGCAGTAGCTTGTAGTGCTGGCGTCCCTGGTGTGGGAGCAATCCCTGGACGTTTTCCATTTTGGAGCTGGCGTCGGGCCAAAATGAGGGGGCGAGCGGGAGCGAACATCGGGGGTTCTGAGAGAGTAGTCAGTGGCAGAGGCCCAGTGTTGGTGTGGCGGTGAATGCGTTGCCATGGGAGGGTGAGGACCAGCAGTAGCTTGTAGTGCTGGCGTCCCTGGTGTGGGAGCAATCCTTAGACTTTTTCCATTTTGGAGCTGGCGTCGGGCCAAAATGAGGGGGCGAGCGGGAGCGAACGTTGGGGGTTCTGAGAGAGTAGTCAATGGCAGAGGCCCAGTGTTGGTGTGGCTGTGAATGCGTTGCCATGGGAGGGTGAGGACCAGCAGTAGCTTGTAGTGCTGGCGTCCTTGGTGTGGGAGCAATCCCTGGACTTTTTCCATTTTGGAGCTGGCGTCGGGCCAAAATGAGGGGGCGAGTGGGAGCGAACGTCGTGGGTTCTGAGAGAGTAGTCAATGGCAGAGGCCCAGTGTTGGTGTGGCTGTGAATGCGTTGCCATGGGAGGGTGAGGACCAGCAGTAGCTTGTAGTGCTGGCATCCTTGGTGTGGGAGCAATCCCTGGAGGTTTTCCATTTTGGAGCTGGCGTCGGGCCAAAATGATTTGGCGAGCTGGAGTGAACGTCGGGGGTTTTGAGAGAGTAGTCAATAGCAGAGGCCCAGTGTTGGTGTGGCGGTGAATTAGTTGCCATGGGAGGGTGAGGACCAGCAGTAGCTTGTAGTGCTGGCGTCCTTGGTGTGGGAGCAATCCCTGGAGGTTTTCAATTTTGGAGCTGGCGTCGGGCCAAAATGAGGGGGCGAGCGGGAGCGAATGTCGTGGGTTCTGAGAGAGTAGTCAATGGCAGAGGCCAAGTGTTGGTGTGGCGGTGAATGCGTTGCCATGGGAGGGTGAGGACCAGCAGTAGCTTGTAGTGCTGGCGTCCTTGGTGTGGGAGCAATCCCTGGACGTTTTCCATTTTGGAGCTGGCGTCGGGCCAAAATGAGGGGGCGAGCGGGAGCGAACGTCGTGGGTTTTGAGAGAGTAGTCAATAGCAGAGGCCCAGTGTTGGTGTGGCTGTGAATGTGTTGCCATGGGAGGGTGAGGACCAGCAGTAGCTTGTAGTGCTGGCGTCCCTGGTGTGGGAGCAATCCCTGGACGTTTTCCATTTTGGAGCTGGCGTCGGGCCAAAATGAGGGGGCGAGCGGGAGCGAACATCGGGGGTTCTGAGAGAGTAGTCAATGGCAGAGGCCCAGTGTTGGTGTGGCTGTGAATGCGTTGCCATGGGAGGGTGAGGACCAGCAGTAGCTTGTAGTGCTGGCGTCCCTGGTGTGGGAGCAATCCTTAGACGTTTTCCATTTTGGAGCTGGCGTCGGGCCAAAATGAGGGGGCGAGCGGGAGCGAACGTCGTGGGTTCTGAGAGAGTAGTCAATGGCAGAGGCCCAGTGTTGGTGTGGCTGTGAATGCGTTGCCATGGGAGGGTGAGGACCAGCAGTAGCTTGTAGTGCTGGCGTCCTTGGTGTGGGAGCAATCCCTGGACGTTTTCCATTTTGGAGCTGGCGTCGGGCCAAAATGAGGGGGCGAGCGGGAGCGAACGTCGTGGGTTCTGAGAGAGTAGTCAATGGCAGAGGCCCCGTGTTGGTGTGGCTGTGAATGCGTTGCCATGGGAGGGTGAGGACCAGCAGTAGCTTGTAGTGCTGGCGTCCCTGGTGTGGGAGCAATCCTTAGACGTTTTCCATTTTGGAGCTGGCGTCAGGCCAAAATGAGGGGGCGAGCGGGAGCAAACATCGGGGGTTCTGAGAGAGTAGTCAATGGCAGAGGCCAAGTGTTGGTGTGGCGGTGAATGCGTTGCCATGGGAGGGTGAGGACCAGCAGTAGCTTGTAGTGCTGGCGTCCTTGGTGTGGGAGCAATCCCTGGACGTTTTCCATTTTGGAGCTGGCATCAGGCCAAAATGATTTGGCGAGCGGGAGCGAACGTCGTGGGTTTTGAGAGAGTAGTCAATGGCAGAGGCCCCGTGTTGGTGTGGCTGTGAATGCGTTGCCATGGGAGGGTGAGGACCAGCAGTAGCTTGTAGTGCTGGCGTCCTTGGCTTGGGAGCAATCCCTGGACATTTTCCATTTTGGAGCTGGCATCAGGCCAAAATGATTTGGCGAGCGGGAGCGAACGTCGGGGGTTTTGAGAGAGTAGTCAATGGCAGAGGCCCAGTGTTGGTGTGGCTGTGAATGCGTTGCCATGGGAGGGTGAGGACCAGCAGTAGCTTGTAGTGCTGGCGTCCCTGGTGTGGGAGCAATCCCTGGACATTTTCCATTTTGGAGCTGGCGTTGGGCCAAAATGAGGGGGCGAGCGGGAGCGAACGTCGGTGGTTTTGAGAGAGTAGTCAATGGCAGAGGCCCAGTGTTGGTGTGGCTGTGAATGCGTTGCCATGGGAGGGTGAGGACCAGCAGTAGCTTGTAGTGCTGGCGTCCTTGGCTTGGGAGCAATCCTTAGACGTTTTCCATTTTGGAGCTGGCGTCGGGCCAAAATGAGGGGGCGAGCGGGAGTGAACGTCGTGGGTTTTGAGAGAGTAGTCAATGGCAGAGGCCCCGTGTTGGTGTGGCTGTGAATGCGTTGCCATGGGAGGGTGAGGACCAGCAGTAGCTTGTAGTGCTGGCGTCCTTGGTGTGGGAGCAATCCCTGGACGTTTTCCATTTTGGAGCTGGTGTCGGGCCAAAATGAGGGGGCGAGCGGGAGAGAACGTCGTGGGTTTTGAGAGAGTAGTCAGTGGCAGAGGCCCCGTGTTGGTGTGGCTGTGAATGCGTTGCCATGGGAGGGTGAGGACCAGCAGTAGCTTGTAGTGCTGGCGTCCCTGGTGTGGGAGCAATCCCTGGACGTTTTCCATTTTGGAGCTGGCATCAGGCCAAAATGATTTGGCGAGCGGGAGCGAACATCGGGGGTTTTGAGAGAGTAGTCAATGGCAGAGGCCCCGTGTTGGTGTGGCTGTGAATGCGTTGCCATGGGAGGGTGAGGACCAGCAGTAGCTTGTAGTGCTGGCGTCCTTGGTGTGGGAGCAATCCCTGGACGTTTTCCATTTTGGAGCTGGCGTCGGGCCAAAATGAGGGGGCGAGCGGGAGAGAACGTCGTGGGTTTTGAGAGAGTAGTCAGTGGCAGAGGCCCCGTGTTGGTGTGGCTGTGAATGCGTTGCCATGGGAGGGTGAGGACCAGCAGTAGCTTGTAGTGCTGGCGTCCCTGGTGTGGGAGCAATCCTTAGACGTTTTCCATTTTGGAGCTGGCGTCGGGCCAAAATGAGGGGGCGAGCGGGAGCGAACGTCAAGGGTTCTGAGAGAGTAGTCAATGGCAGAGGCCAAGTGTTGGTGTGGCTGTGAATGCGTTGCCATGGGAGGGTGAGGACCAGCAGTAGCTTGTAGTGCTGGCATCCTTGGTGTGGGAGCAATCCCTGGAGGTTTTCCATTTTGGAGCTGGCGTCGGGCCAAAATGATTTGGCGAGCTGGAGTGAACGTCGGGGGTTTTGAGAGAGTAGTCAATAGCAGAGGCCCAGTGTTGGTGTGGCGGTGAATTAGTTGCCATGGGAGGGTGAGGACCAGCAGTAGCTTGTAGTGCTGGCGTCCTTGGTGTGGGAGCAATCCCTGGAGGTTTTCAATTTTGGAGCTGGCGTCGGGCCAAAATGAGGGGGCGAGCGGGAGCGAATGTCGTGGGTTCTGAGAGAGTAGTCAATGGCAGAGGCCAAGTGTTGGTGTGGCGGTGAATGCGTTGCCATGGGAGGGTGAGGACCAGCAGTAGCTTGTAGTGCTGGCGTCCTTGGTGTGGGAGCAATCCCTGGACGTTTTCCATTTTGGAGCTGGCGTCGGGCCAAAATGAGGGGGCGAGCGGGAGCGAACGTCGTGGGTTTTGAGAGAGTAGTCAATAGCAGAGGCCCAGTGTTGGTGTGGCTGTGAATGTGTTGCCATGGGAGGGTGAGGACCAGCAGTAGCTTGTAGTGCTGGCGTCCCTGGTGTGGGAGCAATCCCTGGACGTTTTCCATTTTGGAGCTGGCGTCGGGCCAAAATGAGGGGGCGAGCGGGAGCGAACATCGGGGGTTCTGAGAGAGTAGTCAATGGCAGAGGCCCAGTGTTGGTGTGGCTGTGAATGCGTTGCCATGGGAGGGTGAGGACCAGCAGTAGCTTGTAGTGCTGGCGTCCCTGGTGTGGGAGCAATCCTTAGACGTTTTCCATTTTGGAGCTGGCGTCGGGCCAAAATGAGGGGGCGAGCGGGAGCGAACGTCGTGGGTTCTGAGAGAGTAGTCAATGGCAGAGGCCCAGTGTTGGTGTGGCTGTGAATGCGTTGCCATGGGAGGGTGAGGACCAGCAGTAGCTTGTAGTGCTGGCGTCCTTGGTGTGGGAGCAATCCCTGGACGTTTTCCATTTTGGAGCTGGCGTCGGGCCAAAATGAGGGGGCGAGCGGGAGCGAACGTCGTGGGTTCTGAGAGAGTAGTCAATGGCAGAGGCCCCGTGTTGGTGTGGCTGTGAATGCGTTGCCATGGGAGGGTGAGGACCAGCAGTAGCTTGTAGTGCTGGCGTCCCTGGTGTGGGAGCAATCCTTAGACGTTTTCCATTTTGGAGCTGGCGTCAGGCCAAAATGAGGGGGCGAGCGGGAGCAAACATCGGGGGTTCTGAGAGAGTAGTCAATGGCAGAGGCCAAGTGTTGGTGTGGCGGTGAATGCGTTGCCATGGGAGGGTGAGGACCAGCAGTAGCTTGTAGTGCTGGCGTCCTTGGTGTGGGAGCAATCCCTGGACGTTTTCCATTTTGGAGCTGGCATCAGGCCAAAATGATTTGGCGAGCGGGAGCGAACGTCGTGGGTTTTGAGAGAGTAGTCAATGGCAGAGGCCCCGTGTTGGTGTGGCTGTGAATGCGTTGCCATGGGAGGGTGAGGACCAGCAGTAGCTTGTAG
Organism: Morus bassanus; assembly: GCA_031468815.1. Classification (NCBI taxonomy): domain Eukaryota; kingdom Metazoa; phylum Chordata; class Aves; order Suliformes; family Sulidae; genus Morus; species Morus bassanus. Next base: position 527,799 of record CM062575.1, read on the forward strand.
TGCTGGCGTCCTTGGCTTGGGAGCAATCCCTGGACATTTTCCATTTTGGAGCTGGCATCAGGCCAAAATGATTTGGCGAGCGGGAGCGAACGTCGGGGGTTTTGAGAGAGTAGTCAATGGCAGAGGCCCAGTGTTGGTGTGGCTGTGAATGCGTTGCCATGGGAGGGTGAGGACCAGCAGTAGCTTGTAGTGCTGGCGTCCCTGGTGTGGGAGCAATCCCTGGACATTTTCCATTTTGGAGCTGGCGTTGGGCCAAAATGAGGGGGCGAGCGGGAGCGAACGTCGGTGGTTTTGAGAGAGTAGTCAATGGCAGAGGCCCAGTGTTGGTGTGGCTGTGAATGCGTTGCCATGGGAGGGTGAGGACCAGCAGTAGCTTGTAGTGCTGGCGTCCTTGGCTTGGGAGCAATCCTTAGACGTTTTCCATTTTGGAGCTGGCGTCGGGCCAAAATGAGGGGGCGAGCGGGAGTGAACGTCGTGGGTTTTGAGAGAGTAGTCAATGGCAGAGGCCCCGTGTTGGTGTGGCTGTGAATGCGTTGCCATGGGAGGGTGAGGACCAGCAGTAGCTTGTAGTGCTGGCGTCCTTGGTGTGGGAGCAATCCCTGGACGTTTTCCATTTTGGAGCTGGTGTCGGGCCAAAATGAGGGGGCGAGCGGGAGAGAACGTCGTGGGTTTTGAGAGAGTAGTCAGTGGCAGAGGCCCCGTGTTGGTGTGGCTGTGAATGCGTTGCCATGGGAGGGTGAGGACCAGCAGTAGCTTGTAGTGCTGGCGTCCCTGGTGTGGGAGCAATCCCTGGACGTTTTCCATTTTGGAGCTGGCATCAGGCCAAAATGATTTGGCGAGCGGGAGCGAACATCGGGGGTTTTGAGAGAGTAGTCAATGGCAGAGGCCCCGTGTTGGTGTGGCTGTGAATGCGTTGCCATGGGAGGGTGAGGACCAGCAGTAGCTTGTAGTGCTCGCGTCCTTGGTGTGGGAGCAATCCCTGGACGTTTTCCATTTTGGAGCTGGCGTCGGGCCAAAATGAGGGGGCGAGCGGGAGAGAACGTCGTGGGTTTTGAGAGAGTAGTCAGTGGCAGAGGCCCCGTGTTGGTGTGGCTGTGAATGCGTTGCCATGGGAGGGTGAGGACCAGCAGTAGCTTGTAGTGCTGGCGTCCCTGGTGTGGGAGCAATCCTTAGACGTTTTCCATTTTGGAGCTGGCGTCGGGCCAAAATGAGGGGGCGAGCGGGAGCGAACGTCAAGGGTTCTGAGAGAGTAGTCAATGGCAGAGGCCAAGTGTTGGTGTGGCTGTGAATGCATTGCCATGGGAGGGTGAGGACCAGCAGTAGCTTGTAGTGCTGGCGTCCTTGGTGTGGGAGCAATCCCTGGAGGTTTTCCATTTTGGAGCTGGCGTCGGGCCAAAATGAGGGGGCGAGCGGGAGCGAACGTCGGTGGTTTTGAGAGAGTAGTCAATGGCAGAGGCCCCGTGTTGGTGTGGCTGTGAATGCGTTGCCATGGGAGGGTGAGGACCAGCAGTAGCTTGTAGTGCTGGCGTCCTTGGCTTGGGAGCAATCCCTGGACGTTTTCCATTTTGGAGCTGGCATCAGGCCAAAATGATTTGGCGAGCGGGAGCGAACGTCGGGGCTTTTGAGAGAGTAGTCAATGGCAGAGGCCCAGTGTTGGTGTGGCTGTGAATGCGTTGCCATGGGAGGGTGAGGACCAGCAGTAGCTTGTAGTGCTGGTGTCCTTGGCTTGGGAGCAATCCCTGGGCTTTTTCCATTTTGCAGCTGGCGTCGGGCCAAAATGAGGGGGCGAGCGGGAGCGAACGTCGTGGGTTTTGAGAGAGTAGTCAATGGCAGAGGCCCAGTGTTGGTGTGGCTGTGAATGCGTTGCCATGGGAGGGTGAGGAGCAGCAGTAGCTTGTAGTGCTGGCGTCCTTGGTGTGGGAGCAATCCCTGGACGTTTTCCATTTTGGAGCTGGCGTCGGGCCAAAATGAGGGGGCGAGCGGGAGCGAACGTCGTGGGTTTTGAGAGAGTAGTCAGTGGCAGAGGCCCCGTGTTGGTGTGGCTGTGAATGCGTTGCCATGGGAGGGTGAGGACCAGCAGTAGCTTGTAGTGCTGGCGTCCCTGGTGTGGGAGCAATCCTTAGACGTTTTCCATTTTGGAGCTGGCGTCGGGCCAAAATGAGGGGGCGAGCGGGAGCGAACGTCGGGGGTTCTGAGAGAGTAGTCAATGGCAGAGGCCAAGTGTTGGTGTGGCGGTGAATGCGTTGCCATGGGAGGGTGAGGACCAGCAGTAGCTTGTAGTGCTGGCGTCCTTGGCTTGGGAGCAATCCCTGGACGTTTTACATTTTGGAGCTGGCATCAGGCCAAAATGATTTGGCGAGCGGGAGCGAACGTCGGGGGTTTTGAGAGAGTAGTCAATGGCAGAGGCCCCGTGTTGGTGTGGCTGTGAATGCGTTGCCATGGGAGGGTGAGGACCAGCAGTAGCTTGTAGTGCTGGCGTCCTTGGCTTGGGAGCAATCCCTGGACGTTTTCCATTTTGGAGCTGGCGTCGGGCCAAAATGATTTGGCGAGCGGGAGCGAACGTCGGGGGTTTTGAGAGAGTAGTCAATGGCAGAGGCCCAGTGTTGGTGTGGCTGTGAATGCGTTGCCATGGGAGGGTGAGGACCAGCAGTAGCTTGTAGTGCTGGCGTCCCTGGTGTGGGAGCAATCCCTGGACATTTTCCATTTTGGAGCTGGCGTCGGGCCAAAATGAGGGGGCGAGCGGGAGCGAACGTCGTGGGTTTTGAGAGAGTAGTCAATGGCAGAGGCCCCGTGTTGGTGTGGCTGTGAATGCGTTGCCATGGGAGGGTGAGGACCAGCAGTAGCTTGTAGTGCTGGTGTCCTTGGCTTGGGAGCAATCCCTGGGCTTTTTCCATTTTGGAGCTGGCGTCGGGCCAAAATGAGGGGGCGAGTGGGAGCGAACGTCGTGGGTTATGAGAGAGTAGTCAATGGCAGAGGCCCAGTGTTGGTGTGGCGGTGAATGCGTTGCCATGGGAGTGTAAGGACCAGCAGTAGCTTGTAGTGCTGGCATCCTTGGTGTGGGAGCAATCCCTGGAGGTTTTCCATTTTGGAGCTGGCGTCGGGCCAAAATGAGGGGGCGAGCGGGAGAGAACGTCGTGGGTTTTGAGAGAGTAGTCAGTGGCAGAGGCCCAGTGTTGGTGTGGCTGTGAATGCGTTGCCATGGGAGGGTGAGGACCAGCAGTAGCTTGTAGTGCTGGCGTCCCTGGTGTGGGAGCAATCCTTAGACGTTTTCCATTTTGGAGCTGGCGTCAGGCCAAAATGAGGGGGCGAGCGGGAGCGAACGTCGGGGGTTCTGAGAGAGTAGTCAATGGCAGAGGCCAAGTGTTGGTGTGGCGGTGAATGCGTTGCCATGGGAGGGTGAGGACCAGCAGTAGCTTGTAGTGCTGGCGTCCTTGGTGTGGGAGCAATCCCTGGAGGTTTTCCATTTTGGAGCTGGCGTCGGGCCAAAATGAGGGGGCGAGCGGGAGCGAACGTCGGGGGTTTTGAGAGAGTAGTCAATGGCAGAGGCCCCGTGTTGGTGTGGCTGTGAATGCGTTGCCATGGGAGGGTGAGGACCAGCAGTAGCTTGTAGTGCTGGCGTCCTTGGTGTGGGAGCAATCCCTGGGCTTTTTCCATTTTGGAGCTGGCGTCGGGCCAAAATGATTTGGCGAGCGGGAGCGAACGTCGTGGGTTTTGAGAGAGTAGTCAATGGCAGAGGCCCAGTGTTGGTGTGGCTGTGAATGCGTTGCCATGGGAGGGTGAGGACCAGCAGTAGCTTGTAGTGCTGGCGTCCCTGGTGTGGGAGCAATCCCTGGACGTTTTCCATTTTGGAGCTGGCGTCGGGCCAAAATGAGTTGGCGAGCGGGAGCGAACATCGGGGGTTTTGAGAGAGTAGTCAATGGCAGAGGCCCCGTGTTGGTGTGGCTGTGAATGCGTTGCCATGGGAGGGTGAGGACCAGCAGTAGCTTGTAGTGCTCGCGTCCTTGGTGTGGGAGCAATCCCTGGACGTTTTCCATTTTGGAGCTGGCGTCGGGCCAAAATGAGGCGGCGAGCGGGAGCGAATGTCGTGGGTTTTGAGAGAGTAGTCAGTGGCAGAGGCCCCGTGTTGGTGTGGCTGTGAATGCGTTGCCATGGGAGGGTGAGGACCAGCAGTAGCTTGTAGTGCTGGCGTCCCTGGTGTGGGAGCAATCCTTAGACGTTTTCCATTTTGGAGCTGGCGTCGGGCCAAAATGAGGGGGCGAGCGGGAGCGAACGTCAAGGGTTCTGAGAGAGTAGTCAATGGCAGAGGCCAAGTGTTGGTGTGGCTGTGAATGCATTGCCATGGGAGGGTGAGGACCAGCAGTAGCTTGTAGTGCTGGCGTCCTTGGTGTGGGAGCAATCCCTGGAGGTTTTACATTTTGGAGCTGGCGTCGGGCCAAAATGATTTGGCGAGCGGGAGCGAACGTCGGGGCTTTTGAGAGAGTAGTCAGTGGCAGAGGCCCAGTGTTGGTGTGGCTGTGAATGCGTTGCCATGGGAGGGTGAGGACCAGCAGTAGCTTGTAGTGCTGGCGTCCTTGGTGTGGGAGCAATCCCTGGACGTTTTCCATTCTGGAGCTGGCATCAGGCCAAAATGATTTGGCGAGCGGGAGCGAACGTCGGGGGTTTTGAGAGAGTAGTCAGTGGCAGAGGCCCAGTGTTGGTGTGGCTGTGAATGCGTTGCCATGGGAGGGTGAGGACCAGCAGTAGCTTGTAGTGCTGGCGTCCTTGGTGTGGGAGCAATCCCTGGACGTTTTCCATTTTGGAGCTGGCATCGGGCCAAAATGAGGGGGCGAGCGGGAGCGAACGTCGTGGGTTTTGAGAGAGTAGTCAGTGGCAGAGGCCCCGTGTTGGTGTGGCTGTGAATGCGTTGCCATGGGAGGGTGAGGACCAGCAGTAGCTTGTAGTGCTGGCGTCCCTGGTGTGGGAGCAATCCTTAGACGTTTTCCATTTTGGAGCTGGCGTCGGGCCAAAATGAGGGGGCGAGCGGGAGCGAACGTCGTGGGTTCTGAGAGAGTAGTCAATGGCAGAGGCCAAGTGTTGGTGTGGCTGTGAATGCATTGCCATGGGAGGGTGAGGACCAGCAGTAGCTTGTAGTGCTGGCGTCCTTGGTGTGGGAGCAATCCCTGGACGTTTTCCATTTTGGAGCTGGCGTCGGGCCAAAATGAGGGGGCGAGCGGGAGCGAACGTCGGGGCTTTTGAGAGAGTAGTCAGTGGCAGAGGCCCAGTGTTGGTGTGGCTGTGAATGCGTTGCCATGGGAGGGTGAGGACCAGCAGTAGCTTGTAGTGCTGGCGTCCTTGGTGTGGGAGCAATCCCTGGAGGTTTTCCATTTTGGAGCTGGCGTCGGGCCAAAATGATTTGGCGAGCGGGAGCGAACGTCGGGGGTTTTGAGAGAGTAGTCAATGGCAGAGGCCCCGTGTTGGTGTGGCTGTGAATGCGTTGCCATGGGAGGGTGAGGACCAGCAGTAGCTTGTAGTGCTGGCGTCCTTGGCTTGGGAACAATCCCTGGACGTTTTACATTTTGGAGCTGGCATCAGGCCAAAATGATTTGGCGAGCGGGAGCGAACGTCGGGGCTTTTGAGAGAGTAGTCAATGGCAGAGGCCCAGTGTTGGTGTGGCTGTGAATGCGTTGCCATGGGAGGGTGAGGACCAGCAGTAGCTTGTAGTGCTGGCGTCCTTGGTGTGGGAGCAATCCCTGGAGGTTTTCCATTTTGGAGCTGGCGTCGGGCCAAAATGAGGGGGCGAGCGGGAGCGAACGTCATGGGTTTTGAGAGAGTAGTCAATGGCAGAGGCCCAGTGTTGGTGTGGCTGTGAATGCGTTGCCATGGGAGGGTGAGGACCAGCAGTAGCTTGTAGTGCTGGCGTCCTTGGTGTGGGAGCAATCCCTGGACGTTTTCAATTTTGGAGCTGGCATCGGGCCAAAATGATTTGGCGAGCGGGAGCGAACGTCGTGGGTTTTGAGAGAGTAGTCAGTGGCAGAGGCCCAGCGTTGGTGTGGCTGTGAATGCGTTGCCATGGGAGGGTGAGGACCAGCAGTAGCTTGTAGTGCTGGCATCCTTGGTGTGGGAGCAATCCTTAGACGTTTTCAATTTTGGAGCTGGCATCGGGCCAAAATGAGGGGGCGAGCGGGAGCGAACGTCAGAGGTTCTGAGAGAGTAGTCAATGGCAGAGGCCCAGTGTTGGTGTGGCTGTGAATGCGTTGCCATGGGAGGGTGAGGACCAGCAGTAGCTTGTAGTGCTGGCGTCCTTGGTGTGGGAGCAATCCCTGGACGTTTTCCATTTTGGAGCTGGCGTCGGGCCAAAATGAGGGGGCGAGCGGGAGCCAACGTCGTGGGTTTTGAGAGAGTAGTCAGTGGCAGAGGCCCCGTGTTGGTGTGGCTGTGAATGCGTTGCCATGGGAGGGTGAGGACCAGCAGTAGCTTGTAGTGCTGGTGTCCTTGGCTTGGGAGCAATCCCTGGAGGTTTTCCATTTTGCAGCTGGCATCGGGCCAAAATGAGGGGGCGAGTGGGAGCGAACGTCGTGGGTTCTGAGAGAGTAGTCAATGGCAGAGGCCCAGTGTTGGTGTGGCTGTGAATGCGTTGCCATGGGAGGGTGAGGACCAGCAGTAGCTTGTAGTGCTGGCGTCCTTGGCTTGGGAGCAATCCCTGGACGTTTTCCATTTTGGAGCTGGTGTCGGGCCAAAATGATTTGGCAAGCGTGAGCGAACGTCGGGGGTTTTGAGAGAGTAGTCAGTGGCAGAGGCCCCGTGTTGGTGTGGCTGTGAATGCGTTGCCATGGGAGGGTGAGGACCAGCAGTAGCTTGTAGTGCTGGCGTCCCTGGTGTGGGAGCAATCCTGGACGTTTTCCATTTTGGAGCTGGCGTCGGGCCAAAATGAGTTGGCGAGCGGGAGCGAACGTCGGGGGTTTTGAGAGAGTAGTCAATGGCAGAGGCCCCGTGTTGGTGTGGCTGTGAATGCGTTGCCATGGGAGGGTGAGGACCAGCAGTAGCTTGTAGTGCTGGCGTCCTTGGTGTGGGAGCAATCCCTGGACGTTTTCCATTTTGGAGCTGGCGTCGGGCCAAAATGAGGGGGCGAGCGGGAGAGAACGTCGTGGGTTTTGAGAGAGTAGTCAGTGGCAGAGGCCCCGTGTTGGTGTGGCTGTGAATGCGTTGCCATGGGAGGGTGAGGACCAGCAGTAGCTTGTAGTGCTGGCGTCCTTGGTGTGGGAGCAATCCTTAGACGTTTTCAATTTTGGAGCTGGCATCGGGCCAAAATGAGGGGGCGAGCGGGAGCGAACGTCGTGGGTTTTGAGAGAGTAGTCAATGGCAGAGGCCCAGTGTTGGTGTGGCTGTGAATGCGTTGCCATGGGAGGGTGAGGACCAGCAGTAGCTTGTAGTGCTGGCGTCCTTGGTGTGGGAGCAATCCCTGGACGTTTTCCATTTTGGAGCTGGCGTCGGGCCAAAATGAGGGGGCGAGCGGGAGCGAACGTCGTGGGTTTTGAGAGAGTAGTCAGTGGCAGAGGCCCCGTGTTGGTGTGGCTGTGAATGCGTTGCCATGGGAGGGTGAGGACCAGCAGTAGCTTGTAGTGCTGGCGTCCCTGGTGTGGGAGCAATCCTTAGACGTTTTCCATTTTGGAGCTGGCGTCGGGCCAAAATGATTTGGCGAGCGGGAGCGAACGTCGGGGCTTTTGAGAGAGTAGTCAGTGGCAGAGGCCCAGTGTTGGTGTGGCTGTGAATACGTTGCCATGGGAGGGTGAGGACCAGCAGTAGCTTGTAGTGCTGGCGTCCTTGGTGTGGGAGCAATCCCTGGACGTTTTCCATTTTGGAGCTGGCATCAGGCCAAAATGATTTGGCGAGCGGGAGCGAACGTCGGGGGTTTTGAGAGAGTAGTCAGTGGCAGAGGCCCCGTGTTGGTGTGGCTGTGAATGCGTTGCCATGGGAGGGTGAGGACCAGCAGTAGCTTGTAGTGCTGGCGTCCTTGGTGTGGGAGCAATCCCTGGACGTTTTCCATTTTGGAGCTGGCATCGGGCCAAAATGAGGCGGCGAGCGGGAGCGAACGTCGTGGGTTTTGAGAGAGTAGTCAGTGGCAGAGGCCCCGTGTTGGTGTGGCTGTGAATGCGTTGCCATGGGAGGGTGAGGACCAGCAGTAGCTTGTAGTGCTGGCGTCCCTGGTGTGGGAGCAATCCTTAGACGTTTTCCATTTTGGAGCTGGCGTCGGGCCAAAATGAGGGGGCGAGCGGGAGCGAACGTCAAGGGTTCTGAGAGAGTAGTCAATGGCAGAGGCCAAGTGTTGGTGTGGCTGTGAATGCATTGCCATGGGAGGGTGAGGACCAGCAGTAGCTTGTAGTGCTGGCGTCCTTGGTGTGGGAGCAATCCCTGGAGGTTTTACATTTTGGAGCTGGCGTCGGGCCAAAATGAGGGGGTGAGCGGGAGCGAACGTCGGGGCTTTTGAGAGAGTAGTCAGTGGCAGAGGCCCAGTGTTGGTGTGGCTGTGAATGCGTTGCCATGGGAGGGTGAGGACCAGCAGTAGCTTGTAGTGCTGGCGTCCTTGGCTTGGGAGCAATCCCTGGACGTTTTCCATTTTGGAGCTGGCATCAGGCCAAAATGATTTGGCGAGCGGGAGCGAACGTCGGGGGTTTTGAGAGAGTAGTCAATGGCAGAGGCCCCGTGTTGGTGTGGCTGTGAATGCGTTGCCATGGGAGGGTGAGGACCAGCAGTAGCTTGTAGTGCTGGCATCCTTGGCTTGGGAGCAATCCCTGGACGTTTTCCATTTTGGAGGTGGCATCAGGCCAAAATGATTTGGCGAGCGGGAGCGAACGTCGGGGCTTTTGAGAGAGTAGTCAATGGCAGAGGCCCAGTGTTGGTGTGGCTGTGAATGCGTTGCCATGGGAGGGTGAGGACCAGCAGTAGCTTGTAGTGCTGGCGTCCTTGGTGTGGGAGCAATCCCTGGACGTTTTCCATTTTGGAGCTGGCGTCGGGCCAAAATGAGGGGGCGAGCGGGAGCGAACGTCGTGGGTTTTGAGAGAGTAGTCAATGGCAGAGGCCCCGTGTTGGTGTGGCTGTGAATGCGTTGCCATGGGAGGGTGAGGACCAGCAGTAGCTTGTAGTGCTGGCATCCTTGGTGTGGGAGCAATCCTTAGACGTTTTCCATTTTGGAGCTGGCATCGGGCCAAAATGAGGGGGCGAGCGGGAGCGAACGTCAGAGGTTCTGAGAGAGTAGTCAATGGCAGAGGCCCAGTGTTGGTGTGGCTGTGAATGCGTTGCCATGGGAGGGTGAGGAGCAGCAGTAGCTTGTAGTGCTGGCATCCTTGGTGTGGGAGCAATCCCTGGACGTTTTCCATTTTGGAGCTGGCGTCGGGCCAAAATGAGGGGGCGAGCGGGAGCGAACGTCGGGGGTTTTGAGAGAGTAGTCAATGGCAGAGGCCCAGTGTTGGTGTGGCTGTGAATGCGTTGCCATGGGAGGGTGAGGACCAGCAGTAGCTTGTAGTGCTGGTGTCCTTGGCTTGGGAGCAATCCCTGGGCTTTTTCCATTTTGCAGCTGGCGTCGGGCCAAAATGAGGGGGTGAGCGGGAGCGAACGTCGTGGGTTCTGAGAGAGTAGTCAATGGCAGAGGCCCAGTGTTGGTGTGGCTGTGAATGCGTTGCCATGGGAGTGTAAGGACCAGCAGTAGCTTGTAGTGCTGGCATCCTTGGTGTGGGAGCAATCATTAGACGTTTTCCATTTTGGAGCTGGCGTCGGGCCAAAATGAAGGGTCGAGCGGGAGCGAACGTCGTGGGTTTTGAGAGAGTAGTCAATGGCAGAGGCCCCGTGTTGGTGTGGCTGTGAATGCGTTGCCATGGGAGGGTGAGGACCAGCAGTAGCTTGTAGTGCTGGCGTCCTTGGTGTGGGAGCAATCCCTGGACGTTTTCCATTTTGGAGCTGGCGTCGGGCCAAAATGAGGCGGCGAGCGGGAGCGAACGTCGGGGCTTTTGAGAGAGTAGTCAGTGGCAGAGGCCCCGTGTTGGTGTGGTGCGAATGCGTTGCCATGGGAGGGTGAGGGCTAGCAGTAGCTTGTAGTGCTGGCATCCCTGGTGTGGGAGCAATCCCTGGACGTTTTCCATTTTGGAGCTGGCGTCGGGCCAAAATGAGGGGGCGAGCGGGAGCGAACGTCGGGGGTTTTGAGAGAGTAGTCAATGGCAGAGGCCCAGTGTTGGTGTGGCTGTGAATGCGTTGCCATGGGAGGGTGAGGACCAGCAGTAGCTTGTAGTGCTGGCGTCCTTGGTTTGGGAGCAATCCTTAGACGTTTTCCATTTTGGAGCTGGCATCGGGCCAAAATGAGGGGGCGAGCGGGAGCGAACGTCGTGGGTTTTGAGAGAGTAGTCAATGGCAGAGGCCAAGTGTTGGTGTGGCTGTGAATGCATTGCCATGGGAGGGTGAGGACCAGCAGTAGCTTGTAGTGCTGGCGTCCCTGGTGTGGGAGCAATCCTTAGACGTTTTCCATTTTGGAGCTGGCGTCGGGCCAAAATGAGGGGGCGAGCGGGAGCGAACGTCGGGGGTTCTGAGAGAGTAGTCAATGGCAGAGGCCCAGTGTTGGTGTGGCTGTGAATGCATTGCCATGGGAGGGTGAGGACCAGCAGTAGCTTGTAGTGCTGGCGTCCTTGGTGTGGGAGCAATCCCTGGAGGTTTAACATTTTGGAGCTGGCGTCGGGCCAAAATGATTTGGCGAGCGGGAGCGAACGTCGGTGGTTTTGAGAGAGTAGTCAGTGGCAGAGGCCCAGTGTTGGTGTGGCTGTGAATGCGTTGCCATGGGAGGGTGAGGACCAGCAGTAGCTTGTAGTGCTGGCGTCCTTGGCTTGGGAGCAATCCTTAGACGTTTTCCATTTTGGAGCTGGCGTCGGGCCAAAATGAGGGGGCGAGCGGGAGCGAACGTCAGGGGTTCTGAGAGAGTAGTCAATGGCAGAGGCCCAGTGTTGGTGTGGCTGTGAATGCATTGCCATGGGAGGGTGAGGACCAGCAGTAGCTTGTAGTGCTGGCGTCCTTGGTGTGGGAGCAATCCCTGGAGGTTTTACATTTTGGAGCTGGCGTCGGGCCAAAATGATTTGGCGAGCGGGAGCGAACGTCGGGGGTTTTGAGAGAGTAGTCAGTGGCAGAGGCCCCGTGTTGGTGTGGCTGTGAATGCGTTGCCATGGGAGGGTGAGGACCAGCAGTAGCTTGTAGTGCTGGCGTCCTTGGTGTGGGAGCAATCCCTGGACGTTTTCCATTTTGGAGCTGGCATCGGGCCAAAATGAGGCGGCGAGCGGGAGCGAACGTCGTGGGTTTTGAGAGAGTAGTCAGTGGCAGAGGCCCCGTGTTGGTGTGGCTGTGAATGCGTTGCCATGGGAGGGTGAGGACCAGCAGTAGCTTGTAGTGCTGGCGTCCCTGGTGTGGGAGCAATCCTTAGACGTTTTCCATTTTGGAGCTGGCGTCGGGCCAAAATGAGGGGGCGAGCGGGAGCGAACGTCAAGGGTTCTGAGAGAGTAGTCAATGGCAGAGGCCAAGTGTTGGTGTGGCTGTGAATGCATTGCCATGGGAGGGTGAGGACCAGCAGTAGCTTGTAGTGCTGGCGTCCTTGGTGTGGGAGCAATCCCTGGAGGTTTTACATTTTGGAGCTGGCGTCGGGCCAAAATGAGGGGGCGAGCGGGAGCGAACGTCGGGGCTTTTGAGAGAGTAGTCAGTGGCAGAGGCCCAGTGTTGGTGTGGCTGTGAATGCGTTGCCATGGGAGGGTGAGGACCAGCAGTAGCTTGTAGTGCTGGCGTCCTTGGCTTGGGAGCAATCCCTGGACGTTTTCCATTTTGGAGCTGGCATCAGGCCAAAATGATTTGGCGAGCGGGAGCGAACGTCGGGGGTTTTGAGAGAGTAGTCAATGGCAGAGGCCCCGTGTTGGTGTGGCTGTGAATGCGTTGCCATGGGAGGGTGAGGACCAGCAGTAGCTTGTAGTGCTGGCATCCTTGGCTTGGGAGCAATCCCTGGACGTTTTCCATTTTGGAGGTGGCATCAGGCCAAAATGATTTGGCGAGCGGGAGCGAACGTCGGGGCTTTTGAGAGAGTAGTCAATGGCAGAGGCCCAGTGTTGGTGTGGCTGTGAATGCGTTGCCATGGGAGGGTGAGGACCAGCAGTAGCTTGTAGTGCTGGCGTCCTTGGTGTGGGAGCAATCCCTGGACGTTTTCCATTTTGGAGCTGGCGTCGGGCCAAAATGAGGGGGCGAGCGGGAGCGAACGTCGTGGGTTTTGAGAGAGTAGTCAATGGCAGAGGCCCCGTGTTGGTGTGGCTGTGAATGCGTTGCCATGGGAGGGTGAGGACCAGCAGTAGCTTGTAGTGCTGGCATCCTTGGTGTGGGAGCAATCCTTAGACGTTTTCCATTTTGGAGCTGGCATCGGGCCAAAATGAGGGGGCGAGCGGGAGCGAACGTCAGAGGTTCTGAGAGAGTAGTCAATGGCAGAGGCCCAGTGTTGGTGTGGCTGTGAATGCGTTGCCATGGGAGGGTGAGGAGCAGCAGTAGCTTGTAGTGCTGGCATCCTTGGTGTGGGAGCAATCCCTGGACGTTTTCCATTTTGGAGCTGGCGTCGGGCCAAAATGAGGGGGCGAGCGGGAGCGAACGTCGGGGGTTTTGAGAGAGTAGTCAATGGCAGAGGCCCAGTGTTGGTGTGGCTGTGAATGCGTTGCCATGGGAGGGTGAGGACCAGCAGTAGCTTGTAGTGCTGGTGTCCTTGGCTTGGGAGCAATCCCTGGGCTTTTTCCATTTTGCAGCTGGCGTCGGGCCAAAATGAGGGGGTGAGCGGGAGCGAACGTCGTGGGTTCTGAGAGAGTAGTCAATGGCAGAGGCCCAGTGTTGGTGTGGCTGTGAATGCGTTGCCATGGGAGTGTAAGGACCAGCAGTAGCTTGTAGTGCTGGCATCCTTGGTGTGGGAGCAATCATTAGACGTTTTCCATTTTGGAGCTGGCGTCGGGCCAAAATGAAGGGTCGAGCGGGAGCGAACGTCGTGGGTTTTGAGAGAGTAGTCAATGGCAGAGGCCCCGTGTTGGTGTGGCTGTGAATGCGTTGCCATGGGAGGGTGAGGACCAGCAGTAGCTTGTAGTGCTGGCGTCCTTGGTGTGGGAGCAATCCCTGGACGTTTTCCATTTTGGAGCTGGCGTCGGGCCAAAATGAGGCGGCGAGCGGGAGCGAACGTCGGGGCTTTTGAGAGAGTAGTCAGTGGCAGAGGCCCCGTGTTGGTGTGGTGCGAATGCGTTGCCATGGGAGGGTGAGGGCTAGCAGTAGCTTGTAGTGCTGGCATCCCTGGTGTGGGAGCAATCCCTGGACGTTTTCCATTTTGGAGCTGGCGTCGGGCCAAAATGAGGGGGCGAGCGGGAGCGAACGTCGGGGGTTTTGAGAGAGTAGTCAATGGCAGAGGCCCAGTGTTGGTGTGGCTGTGAATGCGTTGCCATGGGAGGGTGAGGACCAGCAGTAGCTTGTAGTGCTGGCGTCCTTGGTTTGGGAGCAATCCTTAGACGTTTTCCATTTTGGAGCTGGCATCGGGCCAAAATGAGGGGGCGAGCGGGAGCGAACGTCGTGGGTTTTGAGAGAGTAGTCAATGGCAGAGGCCAAGTGTTGGTGTGGCTGTGAATGCATTGCCATGGGAGGGTGAGGACCAGCAGTAGCTTGTAGTGCTGGCGTCCCTGGTGTGGGAGCAATCCTTAGACGTTTTCCATTTTGGAGCTGGCGTCGGGCCAAAATGAGGGGGCGAGCGGGAGCGAACGTCGGGGGTTCTGAGAGAGTAGTCAATGGCAGAGGCCCAGTGTTGGTGTGGCTGTGAATGCATTGCCATGGGAGGGTGAGGACCAGCAGTAGCTTGTAGTGCTGGCGTCCTTGGTGTGGGAGCAATCCCTGGAGGTTTAACATTTTGGAGCTGGCGTCGGGCCAAAATGATTTGGCGAGCGGGAGCGAACGTCGGTGGTTTTGAGAGAGTAGTCAGTGGCAGAGGCCCAGTGTTGGTGTGGCTGTGAATGCGTTGCCATGGGAGGGTGAGGACCAGCAGTAGCTTGTAGTGCTGGCGTCCTTGGCTTGGGAGCAATCCTTAGACGTTTTCCATTTTGGAGCTGGCGTCGGGCCAAAATGAGGGGGCGAGCGGGAGCGAACGTCAGGGGTTCTGAGAGAGTAGTCAATGGCAGAGGCCCAGTGTTGGTGTGGCTGTGAATGCATTGCCATGGGAGGGTGAGGACCAGCAGTAGCTTGTAGTGCTGGCGTCCTTGGTGTGGGAGCAATCCCTGGAGGTTTTACATTTTGGAGCTGGCGTCGGGCCAAAATGATTTGGCGAGCGGGAGCGAACGTCGGGGGTTTTGAGAGAGTAGTCAGTGGCAGAGGCCCAGTGTTGGTGTGGCTGTGAATGCGTTGCCATGGGAGGGTGAGGACCAGCAGTAGCTTGTAGTGCTGGCGTCCTTGGCTTGGGAGCAATCCCTGGACATTTTCCATTTTGGAGCTGGCGTCGGGCCAAAATGATTTGGCGAGCGGGAGCGAACATCGTGGGTTTTGAGAGAGTAGTCAATGGCAGAGGCCCCGTGTTGGTGTGGCTGTGAATGCGTTGCCATGGGAGGGTGAGGACCAGCAGTAGCTTGTAGTGCTGGCGTCCTTGGTGTGGGAGCAATCCCTGGACGTTTTCCATTTTGGAGCTGGCGTCGGGCCAAAATGAGGGGGCGAGCGGGAGCGAACGTCGTGGGTTTTGAGAGAGTAGTCAATGGCAGAGGCCCAGTGTTGGTGTGGCTGTGAATGCGTTGCCATGGGAGGGTGAGGACCAGCAGTAGCTTGTAGTGCTGGCGTCCTTGGTGTGGGAGCAATCCCTGGACGTTTTCAATTTTGGAGCTGGCATCGGGCCAAAATGATTTGGCGAGCGGGAGCGAACGTCGTGGGTTTTGAGAGAGTAGTCAGTGGCAGAGGCCCAGCGTTGGTGTGGCTGTGAATGCGTTGCCATGGGAGGGTGAGGACCAGCAGTAGCTTGTAGTGCTGGCATCCTTGGTGTGGGAGCAATCCTTAGACGTTTTCAATTTTGGAGCTGGCATCGGGCCAAAATGAGGGGGCGAGCGGGAGCGAACGTCAGAGGTTCTGAGAGAGTAGTCAATGGCAGAGGCCCAGTGTTGGTGTGGCTGTGAATGCGTTGCCATGGGAGGGTGAGGAGCAGCAGTAGCTTGTAGTGCTGGCATCCTTGGTGTGGGAGCAATCCCTGGACGTTTTCCATTTTGGAGCTGGCGTCGGGCCAAAATGAGGGGGCGAGCGGGAGCGAACGTCGTGGGTTTTGAGAGAGTAGTCAATGGCAGAGGCCCAGTGTTGGTGTGGCTGTGAATGCGTTGCCATGGGAGGGTGAGGACCAGCAGTAGCTTGTAGTGCTGGTGTCCTTGGCTTGGGAGCAATCCCTGGGCTTTTTCCATTTTGCAGCTGGCGTCGGGCCAAAATGAGGGGGCGAGCGGGAGCGAACGTCGTGGGTTCTGAGAGAGTAGTCAATGGCAGAGGCCCAGTGTTGGTGTGGCTGTGAATGCATTGCCATGGGAGTGTAAGGACCAGCAGTAGCTTGTAGTGCTGGCATCCTTGGTGTGGGAGCAATCCCTGGAGGTTTTCCATTTTGGAGCTGGCGTCGGGCCAAAATGAGGGGTCGAGCGGGAGCGAACGTCGTGGGTTTTGAGAGAGTAGTCAATGGCAGAGGCCCCGTGTTGGTGTGGCTGTGAATGCGTTGCCATGGGAGGGTGAGGACCAGCAGTAGCTTGTAGTGCTGGCGTCCTTGGTGTGGGAGCAATCCCTGGACGTTTTCCATTTTGGAGCTGGCGTCGGGCCAAAATGAGGCGGCGAGCGGGAGCGAACGTCGGGGCTTTTGAGAGAGTAGTCAGTGGCAGAGGCCCCGTGTTGGTGTGGTGCAAATGCGTTGCCATGGGAGGGTGAGGGCTAGCAGTAGCTTGTAGTGCTGGCATCCCTGGTGTGGGAGCAATCCCTGGACGTTTTCCATTTTGGAGCTGGCGTCGGGCCAAAATGAGGGGGCGAGCGGGAGCGAACGTCGGGGGTTTTGAGAGAGTAGTCAATGGCAGAGGCCCAGTGTTGGTGTGGCTGTGAATGCGTTGCCATGGGAGGGTGAGGACCAGCAGTAGCTTGTAGTGCTGGCATCCTTGGTGTGGGAGCAATCCTTAGACGTTTTCCATTTTGGAGCTGGCATCGGGCCAAAATGAGGGGGCGAGCGGGAGCGAACGTCAGGGGTTCTGAGAGAGTAGTCAATGGCAGAGGCCCAGTGTTGGTGTGGCTGTGAATGCATTGCCATGGGAGGGTGAGGACCAGCAGTAGCTTGTAGTGCTGGCGTCCTTGGTGTGGGAGCAATCCCTGGAGGTTTTACATTTTGGAGCTGGCGTCGGGCCAAAATGATTTGGCGAGCGGGAGCGAACGTCGGTGGTTTTGAGAGAGTAGTCAGTGGCAGAGGCCCAGTGTTGGTGTGGCTGTGAATGCGTTGCCATGGGAGGGTGAGGACCAGCAGTAGCTTGTAGTGCTGGCATCCTTGGTGTGGGAGCAATCCCTGGACATTTTCCATTTTGGAGCTGGCATCAGGCCAAAATGATTTGGCGAGCGGGAGTGAACGTCGTGGGTTTTGAGAGAGTAGTCAATGGCAGAGGCCCCGTGTTGGTGTGGCTGTGAATGCGTTGCCATGGGAGGGTGAGGACCAGCAGTAGCTTGTAGTGCTGGCGTCCTTGGTGTGGGAGCAATCCCTGGACGTTTTCCATTTTGGAGCTGGCGTCGGGCCAAAATGAAGGGGCGAGCGGGAGAGAACGTCGTGGGTTTTGAGAGAGTAGTCAGTGGCAGAGGCCCAGTGTTGGTGTGGCTGTGAATGCTTTGCCATGGGAGGGTGAGGACCAGCAGTAGCTTGTAGTGCTGGCGTCCTTGGTGTGGGAGCAATCCCTGGACGTTTTCCATTTTGGAGCTGGCGTCGGGCCAAAATGAGGGGGCGAGCGGGAGCGAACGTCGTGGGTTTTGAGAGAGTAGTCAGTGGCAGAGGCCCCGTGTTGGTGTGGCTGTGAATGCGTTGCCATGGGAGGGTGAGGAGCAGCAGTAGCTTGTAGTGCTGGCATCCCTGGTGTGGGAGCAATCCCTGGACGTTTTCCATTTTGGAGCTGGCGTCGGGCCAAAATGAGGGGGCGAGCGGGAGCGAACGTCAAGGGTTCTGAGAGAGTAGTCAATGGCAGAGGCCCAGTGTTGGTGTGGCTGTGAATGCGTTGCCATGGGAGGGTGAGGACCAGCAGTAGCTTGTAGTGCTGGCGTCCCTGGTGTGGGAGCAATCCTTAGACGTTTTCCATTTTGGAGCTGGCGTCGGGCCAAAATGAGGGGGCGAGCGGGAGCGAACGTCGTGGGTTCTGAGAGAGTAGTCAATGGCAGAGGCCCAGTGTTGGTGTGGCTGTGAATGCATTGCCATGGGAGGGTGAGGACCAGCAGTAGCTTGTAGTGCTGGCATCCTTGGTGTGGGAGCAATCCCTGGAGGTTTTCCATTTTGGAGCTGGCGTCGGGCCAAAATGATTTGGCGAGCGGGAGCGAACGTCGGTGGTTTTGAGAGAGTAGTCAGTGGCAGAGGCCCAGTGTTGGTGTGGCTGTGAATGCGTTGCCATGGGAGGGTGAGGACCAGCAGTAGCTTGTAGTGCTGGCGTCCTTGGCTTGGGAGCAATCCTTAGACGTTTTCCATTTTGGAGCTGGCGTCGGGCCAAAATGAGGGGGCGAGCGGGAGCGAACGTCAGGGGTTCTGAGAGAGTAGTCAATGGCAGAGGCCCAGTGTTGGTGTGGCTGTGAATGCGTTGCCATGGGAGGGTGAGGACCAGCAGTAGCTTGTAGTGCTGGCGTCCTTGGTGTGGGAGCAATCCCTGGAGGTTTTACATTTTGGAGCTGGCGTCGGGCCAAAATGATTTGGCGAGCGGGAGCGAACGTCGGGGGTTTTGAGAGAGTAGTCAGTGGCAGAGGCCCAGTGTTGGTGTGGCTGTGAATGCGTTGCCATGGGAGGGTGAGGACCAGCAGTAGCTTGTAGTGCTGGCGTCCTTGGCTTGGGAGCAATCCCTGGACATTTTCCATTTTGGAGCTGGCATCAGGCCAAAATGATTTGGCGAGCGGGAGCGAACGTCGGGGGTTTTGAGAGAGTAGTCAATGGCAGAGGCCCCGTGTTGGTGTGGCTGTGAATGCGTTGCCATGGGAGGGTGAGGACCAGCAGTAGCTTGTAGTGCTGGCGTCCTTGGTGTGGGAGCAATCCCTGGACGTTTTCCATTTTGGAGCTGGCGTCGGGCCAAAATGAGGCGGCGAGCGGGAGCGAACGTCGGGGCTTTTGAGAGAGTAGTCAGTGGCAGAGGCCCCGTGTTGGTGTGGTGCGAATGCGTTGCCATGGGAGGGTGAGGGCTAGCAGTAGCTTGTAGTGCTGGCATCCCTGGTGTGGGAGCAATCCCTGGACGTTTTCCATTTTGGAGCTGGCGTCGGGCCAAAATGAGGGGGCGAGCGGGAGCGAACGTCGGGGGTTTTGAGAGAGTAGTCAATGGCAGAGGCCCAGTGTTGGTGTGGCTGTGAATGCGTTGCCATGGGAGGGTGAGGACCAGCAGTAGCTTGTAGTGCTGGCGTCCTTGGCTTGGGAGCAATCCTTAGACGTTTTCCATTTTGGAGCTGGCGTCGGGCCAAAATGAGGGGGCGAGCGGGAGCGAACGTCAGGGGTTCTGAGAGAGTAGTCAATGGCAGAGGCCCAGTGTTGGTGTGGCTGTGAATGCATTGCCATGGGAGGGTGAGGACCAGCAGTAGCTTGTAGTGCTGGCGTCCTTGGTGTGGGAGCAATCCCTGGAGGTTTTACATTTTGGAGCTGGCATCGGGCCAAAATGATTTGGCGAGCGGGAGCGAACGTCGGGGGTTTTGAGAGAGTAGTCAGTGGCAGAGGCCCAGTGTTGGTGTGGCTGTGAATGCGTTGCCATGGGAGGGTGAGGACCAGCAGTAGCTTGTAGTGCTGGCGTCCTTGGCTTGGGAGCAATCCTTAGACGTTTTCCATTTTGGAGCTGGCGTCGGGCCAAAATGAGGGGGCGAGCGGGAGCGAACGTCAGGGGTTCTGAGAGAGTAGTCAATGGCAGAGGCCCAGTGTTGGTGTGGCTGTGAATGCATTGCCATGGGAGGGTGAGGACCAGCAGTAGCTTGTAGTGCTGGCGTCCTTGGTGTGGGAGCAATCCCTGGAGGTTTTACATTTTGGAGCTGGCGTCGGGCCAAAATGAGGCGGCGAGCGGGAGCGAACGTCGGGGGTTTTGAGAGAGTAGTCAGTGGCAGAGGCCCAGTGTTGGTGTGGCTGTGAATGCGTTGCCATGGGAGGGTGAGGACCAGCAGTAGCTTGTAGTGCTGGCGTCCTTGGCTTGGGAGCAATCCCTGGACATTTTCCATTTTGGAGCTGGCATCAGGCCAAAATGATTTGGCGAGCGGGAGCGAACATCGTGGGTTTTGAGAGAGTAGTCAATGGCAGAGGCCCCGTGTTGGTGTGGCTGTGAATGCTTTGCCATGGGAGGGTGAGGACCAGCAGTAGCTTGTAGTGCTGGCGTCCTTGGTGTGGGAGCAATCCCTGGACGTTTTCCATTTTGGAGCTGGCGTCGGGCCAAAATGAAGGGGCGAGCGGGAGAGAACGTCGTGGGTTTTGAGAGAGTAGTCAGTGGCAGAGGCCCAGTGTTGGTGTGGCTGTGAATGCTTTGCCATGGGAGGGTGAGGACCAGCAGTAGCTTGTAGTGCTGGCGTCCTTGGTGTGGGAGCAATCCCTGGACGTTTTCCATTTTGGAGCTGGCGTCGGGCCAAAATGAGGGGGCGAGCGGGAGCGAACGTCGTGGGTTTTGAGAGAGTAGTCAATGGCAGAGGCCCCGTGTTGGTGTGGCTGTGAATGCGTTGCCATGGGAGTGTAAGGACCAGCAGTAGCTTGTAGTGCTGGCATCCTTGGTGTGGGAGCAATCCCTGGACGTTTTCCATTTTGGAGCTGGCGTCGGGCCAAAATGAGGGGGCGAGCGGGAGCGAACGTCGTGGGTTTTGAGAGAGTAGTCAGTGGCAGAGGCCCCGTGTTGGTGTGGCTGTGAATGCGTTGCCATGGGAGGGTGAGGACCAGCAGTAGCTTGTAGTGCTGGCGTCCCTGGTGTGGGAGCAATCCCTGGACGTTTTCCATTTTGGAGCTGGCGTCGGGCCAAAATGAGGGGGCGAGCGGGAGCGAACGTCAAGGGTTCTGAGAGAGTAGTCAATGGCAGAGGCCCAGTGTTGGTGTGGCTGTGAATGCGTTGCCATGGGAGGGTGAGGACCAGCAGTAGCTTGTAGTGCTGGCGTCCCTGGTGTGGGAGCAATCCTTAGACGTTTTCCATTTTGGAGCTGGCGTCGGGCCAAAATGAGGGGGCGAGCGGGAGCGAACGTCGGGGGTTCTGAGAGAGTAGTCAATGGCAGAGGCCCAGTGTTGGTGTGGCTGTGAATGCATTGCCATGGGAGGGTGAGGACCAGCAGTAGCTTGTAGTGCTGGCATCCTTGGTGTGGGAGCAATCCCTGGAGGTTTTCCATTTTGGAGCTGGCGTCGGGCCAAAATGATTTGGCGAGCGGGAGCGAACGTCGGTGGTTTTGAGAGAGTAGTCAATGGCAGAGGCCCCGTGTTGGTGTGGCTGTGAATGCGTTGCCATGGGAGGGTGAGGACCAGCAGTAGCTTGTAGTGCTGGCGTCCTTGGTGTGGGAGCAATCCCTGGACGTTTTCCATTTTGGAGCTGGCGTCGGGCCAAAATGAAGGGGCGAGCGGGAGAGAACGTCGTGGGTTTTGAGAGAGTAGTCAGTGGCAGAGGCCCAGTGTTGGTGTGGCTGTGAATGCTTTGCCATGGGAGGGTGAGGACCAGCAGTAGCTTGTAGTGCTGGCGTCCTTGGTGTGGGAGCAATCCCTGGACGTTTTCCATTTTGGAGCTGGCGTCGGGCCAAAATGAGGGGGCGAGCGGGAGTGAACGTCGTGGGTTTTGAGAGAGTAGTCAGTGGCAGAGGCCCCGTGTTGGTGTGGCTGTGAATGCGTTGCCATGGGAGGGTGAGGACCAGCAGTAGCTTGTAGTGCTGGCGTCCCTGGTGTGGGAGCAATCCCTGGACGTTTTCCATTTTGGAGCTGGCGTCGGGCCAAAATGAGGGGGCGAGCGGGAGCGAACGTCAAGGGTTCTGAGAGAGTAGTCAATGGCAGAGGCCCAGTGTTGGTGTGGCTGTGAATGCGTTGCCATGGGAGGGTGAGGACCAGCAGTAGCTTGTAGTGCTGGCGTCCCTGGTGTGGGAGCAATCCTTAGACGTTTTCCATTTTGGAGCTGGCGTCGGGCCAAAATGAGGGGGCGAGCGGGAGCGAACGTCGTGGGTTCTGAGAGAGTAGTCAATGGCAGAGGCCCAGTGTTGGTGTGGCTGTGAATGCGTTGCCATGGGAGGGTGAGGAGCAGCAGTAGCTTGTAGTGCTGGCGTCCTTGGTGTGGGAGCAATCCCTGGACGTTTTCCATTTTGGAGCTGGCATCAGGCCAAAATGATTTGGCGAGCGGGAGCGAACGTCGGGTGTTTTGAGAGAGTAGTCAGTGGCAGAGGCCCAGTGTTGGTGTGGCTGTGAATGCGTTGCCATGGGAGGGTGAGGACCAGCAGTAGCTTGTAGTGCTGGCGTCCTTGGTGTGGGAGCAATCCCTGGACGTTTTCCATTTTGGAGCTGGCGTCGGGCCAAAATGAGGCGGCGAGCGGGAGCGAACGTCGTGGGTTTTGAGAGAGTAGTCAGTGGCAGAGGCCCAGTGTTGGTGTGGCTGTGAATGCGTTGCCATGGGAGGGTGAGGACCAGCAGTAGCTTGTAGTGCTGGCGTCCTTGGTGTGGGAGCAATCCTTAGACGTTTTCCATTTTGGAGCTGGCGTCGGGCCAAAATGAGGGGGCGAGCGGGAGCGAACGTCAAGGGTTCTGAGAGAGTAGTCAATGGCAGAGGCCAAGTGTTGGTGTGGCTGTGAATGCATTGCCATGGGAGGGTGAGGACCAGCAGTAGCTTGTAGTGCTGGCGTCCTTGGTGTGGGAGCAATCCCTGGACGTTTTCCATTTTGGAGCTGGCATCAGGCCAAAATGATTTGGCGAGCGGGAGCGAACGTCGGGGGTTTTGAGAGAGTAGTCAATGGCAGAGGCCCCGTGTTGGTGTGGCTGTGAATGCGTTGCCATGGGAGGGTGAGGACCAGCAGTAGCTTGTAGTGCTGGCGTCCTTGGCTTGGGAGCAATCCCTGGACGTTTTCCATTTTGGAGCTGGCATCAGGCCAAAATGATTTGGCGAGCGGGAGCGAACGTCGGGGCTTTTGAGAGAGTAGTCAATGGCAGAGGCCCAGTGTTGGTGTGGCTGTGAATGCGTTGCCATGGGAGGGTGAGGACCAGCAGTAGCTTGTAGTGCTGGCGTCCTTGGTGTGGGAGCAATCCCTGGACGTTTTCCATTTTGGAGCTGGCATCGGGCCAAAATGAGGGGGCGAGCGGGAGCGAACGTCGTGGGTTTTGAGAGAGTAGTCAATGGCAGAGGCCCAGTGTTGGTGTGGCTGTGAATGCGTTGCCATGGGAGGGTGAGGACCAGCAGTAGCTTGTAGTGCTGGCGTCCTTGGTGTGGGAGCAATCCCTGGACGTTTTCAATTTTGGAGCTGGCATCGGGCCAAAATGATTTGGCGAGCGGGAGCGAACGTCGTGGGTTTTGAGAGAGTAGTCAGTGGCAGAGGCCCCGTGTTGGTGTGGCTGTGAATGCGTTGCCATGGGAGGGTGAGGACCAGCAGTAGCTTGTAGTGCTGGCATCCTTGGTGTGGGAGCAATCCTTAGACGTTTTCAATTTTGGAGCTGGCATCGGGCCAAAATGAGGGGGCGAGCGGGAGCGAACGTCAGAGGTTCTGAGAGAGTAGTCAATGGCAGAGGCCCAGTGTTGGTGTGGCTGTGAATGCGTTGCCATGGGAGGGTGAGGAGCAGCAGTAGCTTGTAGTGCTGGCATCCTTGGTGTGGGAGCAATCCCTGGACGTTTTCCATTTTGGAGCTGGCGTCGGGCCAAAATGAGGGGGCGAGCGGGAGCGAACGTCGTGGGTTTTGAGAGAGTAGTCAATGGCAGAGGCCCAGTGTTGGTGTGGCTGTGAATGCGTTGCCATGGGAGGGTGAGGACCAGCAGTAGCTTGTAGTGCTGGTGTCCTTGGCTTGGGAGCAATCCCTGGGCTTTTTCCATTTTGCAGCTGGCGTCGGGCCAAAATGAGGGGGCGAGCGGGAGCGAACGTCGTGGGTTCTGAGAGAGTAGTCAATGGCAGAGGCCCAGTGTTGGTGTGGCTGTGAATGCGTTGCCATGGGAGGGTGAGGACCAGCAGTAGCTTGTAGTGCTGGCGTCCTTGGCTTGGGAGCAATCCCTGGAGGTTTTCCATTTTGGAGCTGGCGTCGGGCCAAAATGAGGGGTCGAGCGGGAGCGAACGTCGTGGGTTTTGAGAGAGTAGTCAATGGCAGAGGCCCCGTGTTGGTGTGGCTGTGAATGCGTTGCCATGGGAGGGTGAGGACCAGCAGTAGCTTGTAGTGCTGGCGTCCTTGGTGTGGGAGCAATCCCTGGACGTTTTCCATTTTGGAGCTGGCGTCGGGCCAAAATGAGGCGGCGAGCGGGAGCGAACGTCGGGGCTTTTGAGAGAGTAGTCAGTGGCAGAGGCCCCGTGTTGGTGTGGTGCGAATGCGTTGCCATGGGAGGGTGAGGGCTAGCAGTAGCTTGTAGTGCTGGCATCCCTGGTGTGGGAGCAATCCCTGGACGTTTTCCATTTTGGAGCTGGCGTCGGGCCAAAATGAGGGGGCGAGCGGGAGCGAACGTCGGGGGTTTTGAGAGAGTAGTCAATGGCAGAGGCCCAGTGTTGGTGTGGCTGTGAATGCGTTGCCATGGGAGGGTGAGGACCAGCAGTAGCTTGTAGTGCTGGCGTCCTTGGCTTGGGAGCAATCCTTAGACGTTTTCCATTTTGGAGCTGGTATCGGGCCAAAATGAGGGGGCGAGCGGGAGCGAACGTCGTGGGTTTTGAGAGAGTAGTCAATGGCAGAGGCCAAGTGTTGGTGTGGCTGTGAATGCATTGCCATGGGAGGGTGAGGACCAGCAGTAGCTTGTAGTGCTGGCGTCCCTGGTGTGGGAGCAATCCTTAGACGTTTTCCATTTTGGAGCTGGCGTCGGGCCAAAATGAGGGGGCGAGCGGGAGCGAACGTCAGGGGTTCTGAGAGAGTAGTCAATGGCAGAGGCCCAGTGTTGGTGTGGCTGTGAATGCATTGCCATGGGAGGGTGAGGACCAGCAGTAGCTTGTAGTGCTGGCGTCCTTGGTGTGGGAGCAATCCCTGGAGGTTTTACATTTTGGAGCTGGCGTCGGGCCAAAATGATTTGGCGAGCGGGAGCGAACGTCGGTGGTTTTGAGAGAGTAGTCAGTGGCAGAGGCCCAGTGTTGGTGTGGCTGTGAATGCGTTGCCATGGGAGGGTGAGGACCAGCAGTAGCTTGTAGTGCTGGCGTCCTTGGCTTGGGAGCAATCCTTAGACGTTTTCCATTTTGGAGCTGGCGTCGGGCCAAAATGAGGGGGCGAGCGGGAGCGAACGTCAGGGGTTCTGAGAGAGTAGTCAATGGCAGAGGCCCAGTGTTGGTGTGGCTGTGAATGCATTGCCATGGGAGGGTGAGGACCAGCAGTAGCTTGTAGTGCTGGCGTCCTTGGTGTGGGAGCAATCCCTGGAGGTTTTCCATTTTGGAGCTGGCGTCGGGCCAAAATGATTTGGCGAGCGGGAGCGAACGTCGGGGGTTTTGAGAGAGTAGTCAGTGGCAGAGGCCCAGTGTTGGTGTGGCTGTGAATGCGTTGCCATGGGAGGGTGAGGACCAGCAGTAGCTTGTAGTGCTGGCGTCCTTGGCTTGGGAGCAATCCCTGGACGTTTTCCATTTTGGAGCTGGCATCAGGCCAAAATGATTTGGCGAGCGGGAGCGAACATCGTGGGTTTTGAGAGAGTAGTCAATGGCAGAGGCCCCGTGTTGGTGTGGCTGTGAATGCGTTGCCATGGGAGGGTGAGGACCAGCAGTAGCTTGTAGTGCTGGCGTCCTTGGTGTGGGAGCAATCCCTGGACGTTTTCCATTTTGGAGCTGGCGTCGGGCCAAAATGAGGGGGCGAGCGGGAGCGAACGTCGTGGGTTTTGAGAGAGTAGTCAATGGCAGAGGCCCAGTGTTGGTGTGGCTGTGAATGCGTTGCCATGGGAGGGTGAGGAGCAGCAGTAGCTTGTAGTGCTGGCGTCCTTGGTGTGGGAGCAATCCCTGGACGTTTTCAATTTTGGAGCTGGCATCGGGCCAAAATGATTTGGCGAGCGGGAGCGAACGTCGTGGGTTTTGAGAGAGTAGTCAGTGGCAGAGGCCCAGCGTTGGTGTGGCTGTGAATGCGTTGCCATGGGAGGGTGAGGACCAGCAGTAGCTTGTAGTGCTGGCATCCTTGGTGTGGGAGCAATCCTTAGACGTTTTCAATTTTGGAGCTGGCATCGGGCCAAAATGAGGGGGCGAGCGGGAGCGAACGTCAGAGGTTCTGAGAGAGTAGTCAATGGCAGAGGCCCAGTGTTGGTGTGGCTGTGAATGCGTTGCCATGGGAGGGTGAGGAGCAGCAGTAGCTTGTAGTGCTGGCATCCTTGGTGTGGGAGCAATCCCTGGACGTTTTCCATTTTGCAGCTGGCGTCGGGCCAAAATGAGGGGGCGAGCGGGAGCGAACGTCGTGGGTTTTGAGAGAGTAGTCAATGGCAGAGGCCCAGTGTTGGTGTGGCTGTGAATGCGTTGCCATGGGAGGGTGAGGACCAGCAGTAGCTTGTAGTGCTGGTGTCCTTGGCTTGGGAGCAATCCCTGGGCTTTTTCCATTTTGCAGCTGGCGTCGGGCCAAAATGAGGGGGCGAGCGGGAGCGAACGTCGTGGGTTCTGAGAGAGTAGTCAATGGCAGAGGCCCAGTGTTGGTGTGGCTGTGAATGCGTTGCCATGGGAGTGTAAGGACCAGCAGTAGCTTGTAGTGCTGGCATCCTTGGTGTGGGAGCAATCCCTGGACGTTTTCCATTTTGGAGCTGGCGTCGGGCCAAAATGATTTGGCGAGCCGGAGTGAACGTCGTGGGTTTTGAGAGAGTAGTCAATGGCAGAGGCCCCGTGTTGGTGTGGCTGTGAATGCGTTGCCATGGGAGTGTAAGGACCAGCAGTAGCTTGTAGTGCTGGCATCCTTGGTGTGGGAGCAATCCCTGGACGTTTTCCATTTTGGAGCTGGCGTCGGGCCAAAATGATTTGGCGAGCCGGAGTGAACGTCGGGGGTTTTGAGAGAGTAGTCAATGGCAGAGGCCCCGTGTTGGTGTGGTGCGAATGCGTTGCCATGGGAGGGTGAGGGCTAGCAGTAGCTTGTAGTGCTGGCATCCCTGGTGTGGGAGCAATCCCTGGACGTTTTCCATTTTGGAGCTGGCGTCGGGCCAAAATGAGGGGGCGAGCGGGAGCGAACGTCGGGGGTTTTGAGAGAGTAGTCAATGGCAGAGGCCCAGTGTTGGTGTGGCTGTGAATGCGTTGCCATGGGAGGGTGAGGACCAGCAGTAGCTTGTAGTGCTGGCGTCCTTGGCTTGGGAGCAATCCCTGGACGTTTTCCATTTTGGAGCTGGCGTCGGGCCAAAATGATTTGGCGAGCGGGAGCGAACGTCGTGGGTTTTGAGAGAGTAGTCAATGGCAGAGGCCCCGTGTTGGTGTGGCTGTGAATGCGTTGCCATGGGAGGGTGAGGAGCAGCAGTAGCTTGTAGTGCTGGCGTCCTTGGTGTGGGAGCAATCATTAGACGTTTTCCATTTTGGAGCTGGCGTCGGGCCAAAATGAGGGGGCGAGCGGGAGCGAACGTCGGGGGTTCTGAGAGAGTAGTCAATGGCAGAGGCCAAGTGTTGGTGTGGCTGTGAATGCGTTGCCATGGGAGGGTGAGGACCAGCAGTAGCTTGTAGTGCTGGCGTCCTTGGTGTGGGAGCAATCCCTGGACGTTTTCCATTTTGGAGCTGGCGTCGGGCCAAAATGAGGGGGCGAGCGGGAGCGAACGTCGTGGGTTCTGAGAGAGTAGTCAATGGCAGAGGCCCAGTGTTGGTGTGGCTGTGAATGCGTTGCCATGGGAGTGTAAGGACCAGCAGTAGCTTGTAGTGCTGGCATCCTTGGTGTGGGAGCAATCCCTGGACGTTTTCCATTTTGGAGCTGGCGTCGGGCCAAAATGATTTGGCGAGCCGGAGTGAACGTCGGGGCTTTTGAGAGAGTAGTCAGTGGCAGAGGCCCCGTGTTGGTGTGGTGCGAATGCGTTGCCATGGGAGGGTGAGGGCTAGCAGTAGCTTGTAGTGCTGGCATCCCTGGTGTGGGAGCAATCCCTGGACGTTTTCCATTTTGGAGCTGGCGTCGGGCCAAAATGAGGGGGCGAGCGGGAGCGAACGTCGGGGGTTTTGAGAGAGTAGTCAATGGCAGAGGCCCAGTGTTGGTGTGGCTGTGAATGCGTTGCCATGGGAGGGTGAGGACCAGCAGTAGCTTGTAGTGCTGGCGTCCTTGGCTTGGGAGCAATCCCTGGACGTTTTCCATTTTGGAGCTGGCGTCGGGCCAAAATGATTTGGCGAGCGGGAGCGAACGTCGTGGGTTTTGAGAGAGTAGTCAATGGCAGAGGCCCCGTGTTGGTGTGGCTGTGAATGCGTTGCCATGGGAGGGTGAGGACCAGCAGTAGCTTGTAGTGCTGGCGTCCTTGGTGTGGGAGCAATCCCTGGACGTTTTCCATTTTGGAGCTGGCGTCGGGCCAAAATGAAGGGGCGAGCGGGAGAGAACGTCGTGGGTTTTGAGAGAGTAGTCAGTGGCAGAGGCCCAGTGTTGGTGTGGCTGTGAATGCTTTGCCATGGGAGGGTGAGGACCAGCAGTAGCTTGTAGTGCTGGCGTCCTTGGTGTGGGAGCAATCCCTGGACGTTTTCCATTTTGGAGCTGGCGTCGGGCCAAAATGAGGGGGCGAGCGGGAGCGAACGTCGTGGGTTTTGAGAGAGTAGTCAATGGCAGAGGCCCAGTGTTGGTGTGGCTGTGAATGCGTTGCCATGGGAGGGTGAGGACCAGCAGTAGCTTGTAGTGCTGGTGTCCTTGGCTTGGGAGCAATCCCTGGGCTTTTTCCATTTTGCAGCTGGCGTCGGGCCAAAATGAGGGGGCGAGCGGGAGCGAACGTCGTGGGTTCTGAGAGAGTAGTCAATGGCAGAGGCCCAGTGTTGGTGTGGCTGTGAATGCGTTGCCATGGGAGTGTAAGGACCAGCAGTAGCTTGTAGTGCTGGCATCCTTGGTGTGGGAGCAATCCCTGGACGTTTTCCATTTTGGAGCTGGCGTCGGGCCAAAATGATTTGGCGAGCCGGAGTGAACGTCGGGGGTTTTGAGAGAGTAGTCAATGGCAGAGGCCCCGTGTTGGTGTGGCTGTGAATGCGTTGCCATGGGAGGGTGAGGACCAGCAGTAGCTTGTAGTGCTGGCGTCCTTGGTGTGGGAGCAATCCCTGGACGTTTTCCATTTTGGAGCTGGCGTCGGGCCAAAATGATTTGGCGAGCGGGAGCGAACGTCGGGGCTTTTGAGAGAGTAGTCAGTGGCAGAGGCCCCGTGTTGGTGTGGTGCGAATGCGTTGCCATGGGAGGGTGAGGGCTAGCAGTAGCTTGTAGTGCTGGCATCCCTGGTGTGGGAGCAATCCCTGGACGTTTTCCATTTTGGAGCTGGCGTCGGGCCAAAATGAGGGGGCGAGCGGGAGCGAACGTCGGGGGTTTTGAGAGAGTAGTCAATGGCAGAGGCCCAGTGTTGGTGTGGCTGTGAATGCGTTGCCATGGGAGGGTGAGGACCAGCAGTAGCTTGTAGTGCTGGCGTCCTTGGCTTGGGAGCAATCCCTGGACGTTTTCCATTTTGGAGCTGGCGTCGGGCCAAAATGATTTGGCGAGCGGGAGCGAACGTCGTGGGTTTTGAGAGAGTAGTCAATGGCAGAGGCCCCGTGTTGGTGTGGCTGTGAATGCGTTGCCATGGGAGGGTGAGGAGCAGCAGTAGCTTGTAGTGCTGGCGTCCTTGGTGTGGGAGCAATCATTAGACGTTTTCCATTTTGGAGCTGGCGTCGGGCCAAAATGAGGGGGCGAGCGGGAGCGAACGTCGGGGGTTCTGAGAGAGTAGTCAATGGCAGAGGCCAAGTGTTGGTGTGGCTGTGAATGCGTTGCCATGGGAGGGTGAGGACCAGCAGTAGCTTGTAGTGCTGGCGTCCTTGGTGTGGGAGCAATCCCTGGACGTTTTCCATTTTGGAGCTGGCGTCGGGCCAAAATGAGGGGGCGAGCGGGAGCGAACGTCGTGGGTTTTGAGAGAGTAGTCAATGGCAGAGGCCCCGTGTTGGTGTGGCTGTGAATGCGTTGCCATGGGAGGGTGAGGACCAGCAGTAGCTTGTAGTGCTGGCGTCCTTGGTGTGGGAGCAATCCCTGGACGTTTTCCATTTTGGAGCTGGCGTCGGGCCAAAATGAAGGGGCGAGCGGGAGAGAACGTCGTGGGTTTTGAGAGAGTAGTCAGTGGCAGAGGCCCAGTGTTGGTGTGGCTGTGAATGCTTTGCCATGGGAGGGTGAGGACCAGCAGTAGCTTGTAGTGCTGGCGTCCTTGGTGTGGGAGCAATCCCTGGACGTTTTCCATTTTGGAGCTGGCGTCGGGCCAAAATGAGGGGGCGAGCGGGAGCGAACGTCGTGGGTTTTGAGAGAGTAGTCAATGGCAGAGGCCCAGTGTTGGTGTGGCTGTGAATGCGTTGCCATGGGAGGGTGAGGACCAGCAGTAGCTTGTAGTGCTGGTGTCCTTGGCTTGGGAGCAATCCCTGGGCTTTTTCCATTTTGCAGCTGGCGTCGGGCCAAAATGAGGGGGCGAGCGGGAGCGAACGTCGTGGGTTCTGAGAGAGTAGTCAATGGCAGAGGCCCAGTGTTGGTGTGGCTGTGAATGCGTTGCCATGGGAGTGTAAGGACCAGCAGTAGCTTGTAGTGCTGGCATCCTTGGTGTGGGAGCAATCCCTGGACGTTTTCCATTTTGGAGCTGGCGTCGGGCCAAAATGATTTGGCGAGCCGGAGTGAACGTCGGGGGTTTTGAGAGAGTAGTCAATGGCAGAGGCCCCGTGTTGGTGTGGCTGTGAATGCGTTGCCATGGGAGGGTGAGGACCAGCAGTAGCTTGTAGTGCTGGCGTCCTTGGTGTGGGAGCAATCCCTGGACGTTTTCCATTTTGGAGCTGGCGTCGGGCCAAAATGAGGCGGCGAGCGGGAGCGAACGTCGGGGCTTTTGAGAGAGTAGTCAGTGGCAGAGGCCCCGTGTTGGTGTGGTGCGAATGCGTTGCCATGGGAGGGTGAGGGCTAGCAGTAGCTTGTAGTGCTGGCATCCCTGGTGTGGGAGCAATCCCTGGACGTTTTCCATTTTGGAGCTGGCGTCGGGCCAAAATGAGGGGGCGAGCGGGAGCGAACGTCGGGGGTTTTGAGAGAGTAGTCAATGGCAGAGGCCCAGTGTTGGTGTGGCTGTGAATGCGTTGCCATGGGAGGGTGAGGACCAGCAGTAGCTTGTAGTGCTGGCGTCCTTGGCTTGGGAGCAATCCCTGGACGTTTTCCATTTTGGAGCTGGCGTCGGGCCAAAATGATTTGGCGAGCGGGAGCGAACGTCGTGGGTTTTGAGAGAGTAGTCAATGGCAGAGGCCCCGTGTTGGTGTGGCTGTGAATGCGTTGCCATGGGAGGGTGAGGAGCAGCAGTAGCTTGTAGTGCTGGCGTCCTTGGTGTGGGAGCAATCATTAGACGTTTTCCATTTTGGAGCTGGCGTCGGGCCAAAATGAGGGGGCGAGCGGGAGCGAACGTCGGGGGTTCTGAGAGAGTAGTCAATGGCAGAGGCCAAGTGTTGGTGTGGCTGTGAATGCGTTGCCATGGGAGGGTGAGGACCAGCAGTAGCTTGTAGTGCTGGCGTCCTTGGTGTGGGAGCAATCCCTGGACGTTTTCCATTTTGGAGCTGGCGTCGGGCCAAAATGAGGGGGCGAGCGGGAGCGAACGTCGTGGGTTTTGAGAGAGTAGTCAATGGCAGAGGCCCCGTGTTGGTGTGGCTGTGAATGCGTTGCCATGGGAGGGTGAGGACCAGCAGTAGCTTGTAGTGCTGGCGTCCTTGGTGTGGGAGCAATCCCTGGACGTTTTCCATTTTGGAGCTGGCGTCGGGCCAAAATGAGGGGGCGAGCGGGAGAGAACGTCGTGGGTTTTGAGAGAGTAGTCAGTGGCAGAGGCCCAGTGTTGGTGTGGCTGTGAATGCTTTGCCATGGGAGGGTGAGGACCAGCAGTAGCTTGTAGTGCTGGCGTCCTTGGTGTGGGAGCAATCCCTGGACGTTTTCCATTTTGGAGCTGGCGTCGGGCCAAAATGAGGGGGCGAGCGGGAGCGAATGTCGTGGGTTTTGAGAGAGTAGTCAATGGCAGAGGCCCAGTGTTGGTGTGGCTGTGAATGCGTTGCCATGGGAGGGTGAGGACCAGCAGTAGCTTGTAGTGCTGGCGTCCCTGGTGTGGGAGCAATCCTTAGACGTTTTCCATTTTGGAGCTGGCGTCGGGCCAAAATGAGGGGGCGAGCGGGAGCGAACGTCGGGGGTTCTGAGAGAGTAGTCAATGGCAGAGGCCCAGTGTTGGTGTGGCTGTGAATGCATTGCCATGGGAGGGTGAGGACCAGCAGTAGCTTGTAGTGCTGGCATCCTTGGTGTGGGAGCAATCCCTGGAGGTTTTCCATTTTGGAGCTGGCGTCGGGCCAAAATGATTTGGCGAGCGGGAGCGAACGTCGGTGGTTTTGAGAGAGTAGTCAGTGGCAGAGGCCCAGTGTTGGTGTGGCTGTGAATGCGTTGCCATGGGAGGGTGAGGACCAGCAGTAGCTTGTAGTGCTGGCGTCCTTGGCTTGGGAGCAATCCTTAGACGTTTTCCATTTTGGAGCTGGCGTCGGGCCAAAATGAGGGGGCGAGCGGGAGCGAACGTCAGGGGTTCTGAGAGAGTAGTCAATGGCAGAGGCCCAGTGTTGGTGTGGCTGTGAATGCATTGCCATGGGAGGGTGAGGACCAGCAGTAGCTTGTAGTGCTGGCGTCCTTGGTGTGGGAGCAATCCCTGGAGGTTTTACATTTTGGAGCTGGCGTCGGGCCAAAATGATTTGGCGAGTGGGAGCGAACGTCGGGGGTTTTGAGAGAGTAGTCAGTGGCAGAGGCCCAGTGTTGGTGTGGCTGTGAATGCGTTGCCATGGGAGGGTGAGGACCAGCAGTAGCTTGTAGTGCTGGCGTCCTTGGCTTGGGAGCAATCCCTGGACATTTTCCATTTTGGAGCTGGCATCAGGCCAAAATGATTTGGCGAGCGGGAGCGAACGTCGGGGGTTTTGAGAGAGTAGTGAATGGCAGAGGCCCCGTGTTGGTGTGGCTGTGAATGCGTTGCCATGGGAGGGTGAGGACCAGCAGTAGCTTGTAGTGCTGGCGTCCTTGGTGTGGGAGCAATCCCTGGACGTTTTCCATTTTGGAGCTGGCGTCGGGCCAAAATGAGGCGGCGAGCGGGAGCGAACGTCGGGGCTTTTGAGAGAGTAGTCAGTGGCAGAGGCCCCGTGTTGGTGTGGTGCGAATGCGTTGCCATGGGAGGGTGAGGGCTAGCAGTAGCTTGTAGTGCTGGCATCCCTGGTGTGGGAGCAATCCCTGGACGTTTTCCATTTTGGAGCTGGCGTCGGGCCAAAATGAGGGGGCGAGTGGGAGCGAACGTCGGGGGTTTTGAGAGAGTAGTCAATGGCAGAGGCCCAGTGTTGGTGTGGCTGTGAATGCGTTGCCATGGGAGGGTGAGGACCAGCAGTAGCTTGTAGTGCTGGCGTCCTTGGCTTGGGAGCAATCCTTAGACGTTTTCCATTTTGGAGCTGGCGTCGGGCCAAAATGAGGGGGCGAGCGGGAGCGAACGTCAGGGGTTCTGAGAGAGTAGTCAATGGCAGAGGCCCAGTGTTGGTGTGGCTGTGAATGCGTTGCCATGGGAGGGTGAGGACCAGCAGTAGCTTGTAGTGCTGGCGTCCTTGGCTTGGGAGCAATCCCTGGACATTTTCCATTTTGGAGCTGGCATCAGG
The DNA here is from genome assembly GCA_031468815.1 of Morus bassanus. Classification (NCBI taxonomy): domain Eukaryota; kingdom Metazoa; phylum Chordata; class Aves; order Suliformes; family Sulidae; genus Morus; species Morus bassanus. Next base: position 560,910 of record CM062575.1, read on the forward strand.
CCAAAATGATTTGGCGAGCGGGAGCGAACATCGTGGGTTTTGAGAGAGTAGTCAATGGCAGAGGCCCCGTGTTGGTGTGGCTGTGAATGCGTTGCCATGGGAGGGTGAGGACCAGCAGTAGCTTGTAGTGCTGGCGTCCTTGGTGTGGGAGCAATCCCTGGACGTTTTCCATTTTGGAGCTGGCGTCGGGCCAAAATGAGTTGGCGAGCGGGAGAGAACGTCGTGGGTTTTGAGAGAGTAGTCAGTGGCAGAGGCCCAGTGTTGGTGTGGCTGTGAATGCTTTGCCATGGGAGGGTGAGGACCAGCAGTAGCTTGTAGTGCTGGCGTCCTTGGTGTGGGAGCAATCCCTGGACGTTTTCCATTTTGGAGCTGGCGTCGGGCCAAAATGAGGGGGCGAGCGGGAGCGAACGTCGTGGGTTTTGAGAGAGTAGTCAGTGGCAGAGGCCCAGTGTTGGTGTGGCTGTGAATGCGTTGCCATGGGAGGGTGAGGACCAGCAGTAGCTTGTAGTGCTGGCGTCCCTGGTGTGGGAGCAATCCCTGGACGTTTTCCATTTTGGAGCTGGCGTCGGGCCAAAATGAGGGGGCGAGCGGGAGCGAACGTCAAGGGTTCTGAGAGAGTAGTCAGTGGCAGAGGCCCAGTGTTGGTGTGGCTGTGAATGCGTTGCCATGGGAGGGTGAGGACCAGCAGTAGCTTGTAGTGCTGGCGTCCTTGGCTTGGGAGCAATCCCTGGACATTTTCCATTTTGGAGCTGGCATCAGGCCAAAATGATTTGGCGAGCGGGAGCGAACGTCGGGGGTTTTGAGAGAGTAGTCAATGGCAGAGGCCCCGTGTTGGTGTGGCTGTGAATGCGTTGCCATGGGAGGGTGAGGACCAGCAGTAGCTTGTAGTGCTGGCGTCCTTGGTGTGGGAGCAATCCCTGGACGTTTTCCATTTTGGAGCTGGCGTCGGGCCAAAATGAGGGGTCGAGCGGGAGAGAACGTCGTGGGTTTTGAGAGAGTAGTCAGTGGCAGAGGCCCCGTGTTGGTGTGGCTGTGAATGCGTTGCCATGGGAGGGTGAGGACCAGCAGTAGCTTGTAGTGCTGGCGTCCTTGGTGTGGGAGCAATCCCTGGACGTTTTCCATTTTGGAGCTGGCGTCGGGCCAAAATGAGGGGTCGAGCGGGAGAGAACGTCGTGGGTTTTGAGAGAGTAGTCAGTGGCAGAGGCCCCGTGTTGGTGTGGCTGTGAATGCGTTGCCATGGGAGGGTGAGGACCAGCAGTAGCTTGTAGTGCTGGCGTCCCTGGTGTGGGAGCAATCCTTAGACGTTTTCCATTTTGGAGCTGGCGTCGGGCCAAAATGAGGGGGCGAGCGGGAGCGAACGTCAAGGGTTCTGAGAGAGTAGTCAATGGCAGAGGCCCAGTGTTGGTGTGGCTGTGAATGCGTTGCCATGGGAGGGTGAGGACCAGCAGTAGCTTGTAGTGCTGGCATCCTTGGTGTGGGAGCAATCCCTGGACGTTTTCCATTTTGGAGCTGGCGTCGGGCCAAAATGATTTGGCGAGTGGGAGCGAACGTCGGGGGTTTTGAGAGAGTAGTCAGTGGCAGAGGCCCAGTGTTGGTGTGGCTGTGAATGCGTTGCCATGGGAGGGTGAGGACCAGCAGTAGCTTGTAGTGCTGGCGTCCTTGGCTTGGGAGCAATCCCTGGACGTTTTCCATTTTGGAGCTGGCGTCGGGCCAAAATGAGGGGGCGAGCGGGAGCGAACGTCGGGGCTTTTGAGAGAGTAGTCAGTGGCAGAGGCCCAGTGTTGGTGTGGCTGTGAATGCGTTGCCATGGGAGGGTGAGGACCAGCAGTAGCTTGTAGTGCTGGCGTCCTTGGTGTGGGAGCAATCCCTGGAGGTTTTCCATTTTGGAGCTGGCGTCGGGCCAAAATGAGTTGGCGAGCGGGAGCGAACGTCGTGGGTTTTGAGAGAGTAGTCAATGGCAGAGGCCCAGTGTTGGTGTGGCTGTGAATGCGTTGCCATGGGAGGGTGAGGACCAGCAGTAGCTTGTAGTGCTGGCGTCCTTGGCTTGGGAGCAATCCCTGGACGTTTTCCATTTTGGAGCTGGCGTCAGGCCAAAATGATTTGGCGAGCGGGAGCGAACGTCGGGGGTTTTGAGAGAGTAGTCAGTGGCAGAGGCCCAGTGTTGGTGTGGCTGTGAATGCGTTGCCATGGGAGGGTGAGGACCAGCAGTAGCTTGTAGTGCTGGCGTCCTTGGTGTGGGAGCAATCCCTGGACGTTTTCCATTTTGGAGCTGGCGTCGGGCCAAAATGAGGGGGCGAGCGGGAGCGAACGTCGTGGGTTTTGAGAGAGTAGTCAGTGGCAGAGGCCCTGTGTTGGTGTGGCTGTGAATGCGTTGCCATGGGAGGGTGAGGACCAGCAGTAGCTTGTAGTGCTGGCGTCCTTGGTGTGGGAGCAATCCCTGGACGTTTTCCATTTTGGAGCTGGCATCGGGCCAAAATGAGGGGGCGAGCGGGAGCGAACGTCAGGGGTTCTGAGAGAGTAGTCAATGGCAGAGGCCCAGTGTTGGTGTGGCTGTGAATGCGTTGCCATGGGAGGGTGAGGACCAGCAGTAGCTTGTAGTGCTGGCATCCTTGGTGTGGGAGCAATCCCTGGACGTTTTCCATTTTGGAGCTGGCGTCGGGCCAAAATGAGGGGCGAGTGGGAGCGAACGTCGTGGGTTCTGAGAGAGTAGTCAATGGCAGAGGCCCAGTGTTGGTGTGGCTGTGAATGCGTTGCCATGGGAGGGTGAGGACCAGCAGTAGCTTGTAGTGCTGGCATCCTTGGTGTGGGAGCAATCCCTGGAGGTTTTCCATTTTGGAGCTGGCGTCGGGCCAAAATGATTTGGCGAGCCGGAGTGAACGTCGTGGGTTTTGAGAGAGTAGTCAGTGGCAGAGGCCCAGTGTTGGTGTGGCGGTGAATTAGTTGCCATGGGAGGGTGAGGACCAGCAGTAGCTTGTAGTGCTGGCGTCCTTGGTGTGGGAGCAATCCCTGGACGTTTTCCATTTTGGAGCTGGCGTCGGGCCAAAATGAGGGGGCGAGCGGGAGCGAACGTCGTGGGTTCTGAGAGAGTAGTCAATGGCAGAGGCCCAGTGTTGGTGTGGCTGTGAATGCGTTGCCATGGGAGGGTGAGGAGCAGCAGTAGCTTGTAGTGCTGGCGTCCTTGGTGTGGGAGCAATCCCTGGACGTTTTCCATTTTGGAGCTGGCGTCGGGCCAAAATGAGGGGGCGAGCGGGAGCGAACGTCGTGGGTTTTGAGAGAGTAGTCAATGGCAGAGGCCCCGTGTTGGTGTGGCTGTGAATGCGTTGCCATGGGAGGGTGAGGACCAGCAGTAGCTTGTAGTGCTGGCGTCCTTGGTGTGGGAGCAATCCCTGGGCTTTTTCCATTTTGGAGCTGGCGTCGGGCCAAAATGATTTGGCGAGCAGGAGCGAACGTCGGGGGTTTTGAGAGAGTAGTCAATGGCAGAGGCCCAGTGTTGGTGTGGCTGTGAATGCGTTGCCATGGGAGGGTGAGGACCAGCAGTAGCTTGTAGTGCTGGCGTCCCTGGTGTGGGAGCAATCCTTAGACGTTTTCCATTTTGGAGCTGGCGTCGGGCCAAAATGAGGGGGCGAGCGGGAGCGAACGTCGGGGGTTCTGAGAGAGTAGTCAATGGCAGAGGCCCCGTGTTGGTGTGGCTGTGAATGCGTTGCCATGGGAGGGTGAGGACCAGCAGTAGCTTGTAGTGCTGGCGTCCTTGGTGTGGGAGCAATCCCTGGACGTTTTCCATTTTGGAGCTGGCGTCGGGCCAAAATGAGTTCGCGAGCGGGAGCGAACGTCGTGGGTTTTGAGAGAGTAGTCAGTGGCAGAGGCCCAGTGTTGGTGTGGCTGTGAATGCGTTGCCATGGGAGGGTGAGGACCAGCAGTAGCTTGTAGTGCTGGCGTCCTTGGTGTGGGAGCAATCCCTGGACGTTTTCCATTTTGGAGCTGGTGTCGGGCCAAAATGATTTGGCGAGTGGGAGCGAACGTCGGGGGTTTTGAGAGAGTAGTCAATGGCAGAGGCCCAGTGTTGGTGTGGCTGTGAATGTGTTGCCATGGGAGGGTGAGGACCAGCAGTAGCTTGTAGTGCTGGCGTCCCTGGTGTGGGAGCAATCCCTGGACGTTTTCCATTTTGGAGCTGGCGTCGGGCCAAAATGAGGGGGCGAGCGGGAGCGAACATCGGGGGTTCTGAGAGAGTAGTCAATGGCAGAGGCCCAGTGTTGGTGTGGCTGTGAATGCGTTGCCATGGGAGGGTGAGGACCAGCAGTAGCTTGTAGTGCTGGCGTCCCTGGTGTGGGAGCAATCCTTAGACTTTTTCCATTTTGGAGCTGGCGTCGGGCCAAAATGAGGGGGCGAGCGGGAGCGAACGTCGGGGGTTCTGAGAGAGTAGTCAATGGCAGAGGCCCAGTGTTGGTGTGGCTGTGAATGCGTTGCCATGGGAGGGTGAGGACCAGCAGTAGCTTGTAGTGCTGGCGTCCTTGGCTTGGGAGCAATCCCTGGACATTTTCCATTTTGGAGCTGGCATCAGGCCAAAATGAGGGGGCGAGCGGGAGCGAACGTCATGGGTTTTGAGAGAGTAGTCAATGGCAGAGGCCCCGTGTTGGTGTGGCTGCGAATGCGTTGCCATGGGAGGGTGAGGACCAGCAGTATCTTGTAGTGCTGGCGTCCTTGGTGTGGGAGCAATCCCTGGACGTTTTCCATTTTGGAGCTGGCATCGGGCCAAAATGAGGGGGCGAGCAGGAGAGAACGTCGTGGGTTTTGAGAGAGTAGTCAGTGGCAGAGGCCCCGTGTTGGTGTGGCTGTGAATGCGTTGCCATGGGAGGGTGAGGACCAGCAGTAGCTTGTAGTGCTGGCGTCCCTGGTGTGGGAGCAATCCTTAGACGTTTTCCATTTTGGAGCTGGCGTCAGGCCAAAATGAGGGGGCGAGCGGGAGCGAACGTCGGGGGTTCTGAGAGAGTAGTCAATGGCAGAGGCCAAGTGTTGGTGTGGCGGTGAATGCGTTGCCATGGGAGGGTGAGGACCAGCAGTAGCTTGTAGTGCTGGCGTCCTTGGTGTGGGAGCAATCCCTGGAGGTTTTATATTTTGGAGCTGGCGTCGGGCCAAAATGAGGGGGCGAGCGGGAGCGAACGTCGGGGCTTTTGAGAGAGTAGTCAGTGGCAGAGGCCCAGTGTTGGTGTGGCTGTGAATGCTTTGCCATGGGAGGGTGAGGACCAGCAGTAGCTTGTAGTGCTGGCGTCCTTGGTGTGGGAGCAATCCCTGGACGTTTTCCATTTTGGAGCTGGCGTCGGGCCAAAATGAGGGGGCGAGCGGGAGCGAACGTCGTGGGTTTTGAGAGAGTAGTCAATGGCAGAGGCCCAGTGTTGGTGTGGCTGTGAATGCGTTGCCATGGGAGGGTGAGGACCAGCAGTAGCTTGTAGTGCTGGTGTCCTTGGCTTGGGAGCAATCCCTGGGCTTTTTCCATTTTGGAGCTGGCGTCGGGCCAAAATGAGGGGGCGAGCGGGAGCGAACGTCGTGGGTTCTGAGAGAGTAGTCAATGGCAGAGGCCCAGTGTTGGTGTGGCTGTGAATGCGTTGCCATGGGAGTGTAAGGACCAGCAGTAGCTTGTAGTGCTGGCATCCTTGGTGTGGGAGCAATCCCTGGACGTTTTCCATTTTGGAGCTGGCGTCGGGCCAAAATGATTTGGCGAGCCGGAGTGAACGTCGGGGGTTTTGAGAGAGTAGTCAATGGCAGAGGCCCCGTGTTGGTGTGGCTGTGAATGCGTTGCCATGGGAGGGTGAGGACCAGCAGTAGCTTGTAGTGCTGGCGTCCTTGGTGTGGGAGCAATCCCTGGACGTTTTCCATTTTGGAGCTGGCGTCGGGCCAAAATGAGGCGGCGAGCGGGAGCGAACGTCGGGGCTTTTGAGAGAGTAGTCAGTGGCAGAGGCCCCGTGTTGGTGTGGTGCGAATGCGTTGCCATGGGAGGGTGAGGGCTAGCAGTAGCTTGTAGTGCTGGCATCCCTGGTGTGGGAGCAATCCCTGGACGTTTTCCATTTTGGAGCTGGCGTCGGGCCAAAATGAGGGGGCGAGCGGGAGCGAACGTCGGGGGTTTTGAGAGAGTAGTCAATGGCAGAGGCCCAGTGTTGGTGTGGCTGTGAATGCGTTGCCATGGGAGGGTGAGGACCAGCAGTAGCTTGTAGTGCTGGCGTCCCTGGTGTGGGAGCAATCCCTGGACGTTTTCCATTTTGGAGCTGGCGTCGGGCCAAAATGAGTTGGCGAGCGGGAGCGAACATCGGGGGTTTTGAGAGAGTAGTCAATGGCAGAGGCCCCGTGTTGGTGTGGCTGTGAATGCGTTGCCATGGGAGGGTGAGGAGCAGCAGTAGCTTGTAGTGCTGGCGTCCTTGGTGTGGGAGCAATCCGTGGACGTTTTCAATTTTGGAGCTGGCGTCGGGCCAAAATGAGGGGGCGAGCGGGAGCGAACGTCGGGGGTTCTGAGAGAGTAGTCAATGGCAGAGGCCAAGTGTTGGTGTGGCTGTGAATGCGTTGCCATGGGAGGGTGAGGACCAGCAGTAGCTTGTAGTGCTGGCGTCCTTGGTGTGGGAGCAATCCCTGGACGTTTTCCATTTTGGAGCTGGCGTCGGGCCAAAATGAGGGGGCGAGCGGGAGCGAACGTCGTGGGTTTTGAGAGAGTAGTCAATGGCAGAGGCCCCGTGTTGGTGTGGCTGTGAATGCGTTGCCATGGGAGGGTGAGGACCAGCAGTAGCTTGTAGTGCTGGCGTCCTTGGTGTGGGAGCAATCCCTGGACGTTTTCCATTTTGGAGCTGGCGTCGGGCCAAAATGAAGGGGCGAGCGGGAGCGAACGTCGTGGGTTTTGAGAGAGTAGTCAGTGGCAGAGGCCCAGTGTTGGTGTGGCTGTGAATGCTTTGCCATGGGAGGGTGAGGACCAGCAGTAGCTTGTAGTGCTGGCGTCCTTGGTGTGGGAGCAATCCCTGGACGTTTTCCATTTTGGAGCTGGCGTCGGGCCAAAATGAGGGGGCGAGCGGGAGCGAACGTCAAGGGTTCTGAGAGAGTAGTCAATGGCAGAGGCCCAGTGTTGGTGTGGCTGTGAATGCGTTGCCATGGGAGGGTGAGGACCAGCAGTAGCTTGTAGTGCTGGCGTCCCTGGTGTGGGAGCAATCCTTAGACGTTTTCCATTTTGGAGCTGGCGTCGGGCCAAAATGAGGGGGCGAGCGGGAGCGAACGTCGGGGGTTCTGAGAGAGTAGTCAATGGCAGAGGCCCAGTGTTGGTGTGGCTGTGAATGCGTTGCCATGGGAGGGTGAGGACCAGCAGTAGCTTGTAGTGCTGACGTCCTTGGTGTGGGAGCAATCCCTGGACGTTTTCCATTTTGGAGCTGGCGTCGGGCCAAAATGAGGGGGCGAGCGGGAGCGAACGCCATGGGTTTTGAGAGAGTAGTCAATGGCAGAGGCCCAGTGTTGGTGTGGCTGTGAATGCGTTGCCATGGGAGGGTGAGGACCAGCAGTAGCTTGTAGTGCTGGCGTCCTTGGCTTGGGAGCAATCCCTGGACGTTTTCCATTTTGGAGCTGGCGTCGGGCCAAAATGAGGGGGCGAGCGGGAGCGAACGTCAGGGGTTCTGAGAGAGTAGTCAATGGCAGAGGCCCAGTGTTGGTGTGGCTGTGAATGCATTGCCATGGGAGGGTGAGGACCAGCAGTAGCTTGTAGTGCTGGCGTCCTTGGTGTGGGAGCAATCCCTGGAGGTTTTACATTTTGGAGCTGGCGTCGGGCCAAAATGAGGGGGCGAGCGGGAGCGAACGTCGGGGGTTTTGAGAGAGTAGTCAGTGGCAGAGGCCCAGTGTTGGTGTGGCTGTGAATGCGTTGCCATGGGAGGGTGAGGACCAGCAGTAGCTTGTAGTGCTGGCGTCCTTGGCTTGGGAGCAATCCCTGGACATTTTCCATTTTGGAGCTGGCATCAGGCCAAAATGATTTGGCGAGCGGGAGCGAACGTCGGGGGTTTTGAGAGAGTAGTCAATGGCAGAGGCCCCGTGTTGGTGTGGCTGTGAATGCGTTGCCATGGGAGGGTGAGGACCAGCAGTAGCTTGTAGTGCTGGCGTCCTTGGTGTGGGAGCAATCATTAGACGTTTTCCATTTTGGAGCTGGCGTCGGGCCAAAATGAGGCGGCGAGCGGGAGCGAACGTCGGGGGTTTTGAGAGAGTAGTCAGTGGCAGAGGCCCCGTGTTGGTGTGGTGCGAATGCGTTGCCATGGGAGGGTGAGGGCTAGCAGTAGCTTGTAGTGCTGGCATCCCTGGTGTGGGAGCAATCCCTGGACGTTTTCCATTTTGGAGCTGGCGTCGGGCCAAAATGAGGGGGCGAGCGGGAGCGAACGTCGGGGGTTTTGAGAGAGTAGTCAATGGCAGAGGCCCAGTGTTGGTGTGGCTGTGAATGCATTGCCATGGGAGGGTGAGGACCAGCAGTAGCTTGTAGTGCTGGCGTCCTTGGCTTGGGAGCAATCCTTAGACGTTTTCCATTTTGGAGCTGGCGTCGGGCCAAAATGAGGGGGCTAGCGGGAGCGAACGTCAGGGGTTCTGAGAGAGTAGTCAATGGCAGAGGCCCAGTGTTGGTGTGGCTGTGAATGCGTTGCCATGGGAGGGTGAGGACCAGCAGTAGCTTGTAGTGCTGGCGTCCTTGGCTTGGGAGCAATCCCTGGACATTTTCCATTTTGGAGCTGGCATCAGGCCAAAATGATTTGGCGAGCGGGAGCGAACATCGTGGGTTTTGAGAGAGTAGTCAATGGCAGAGGCCCCGTGTTGGTGTGGCTGTGAATGCGTTGCCATGGGAGGGTGAGGACCAGCAGTAGCTTGTAGTGCTGGCGTCCTTGGTGTGGGAGCAATCCCTGGACGTTTTCCATTTTGGAGCTGGCGTCGGGCCAAAATGAAGGGGCGAGCGGGAGAGAACGTCGTGGGTTTTGAGAGAGTAGTCAGTGGCAGAGGCCCAGTGTTGGTGTGGCTGTGAATGCTTTGCCATGGGAGGGTGAGGACCAGCAGTAGCTTGTAGTGCTGGCGTCCTTGGTGTGGGAGCAATCCCTGGACGTTTTCCATTTTGGAGCTGGCGTCGGGCCAAAATGAGGGGGCGAGCGGGAGCGAACGTCGTGGGTTTTGAGAGAGTAGTCAGTGGCAGAGGCCCCGTGTTGGTGTGGCTGTGAATGCGTTGCCATGGGAGGGTGAGGACCAGCAGTAGCTTGTAGTGCTGGCGTCCCTGGTGTGGGAGCAATCCCTGGACGTTTTCCATTTTGGAGCTGGCGTCGGGCCAAAATGAGGGGGCGAGCGGGAGCGAACGTCAAGGGTTCTGAGAGAGTAGTCAATGGCAGAGGCCCAGTGTTGGTGTGGCTGTGAATGCGTTGCCATGGGAGGGTGAGGACCAGCAGTAGCTTGTAGTGCTGGCGTCCCTGGTGTGGGAGCAATCCTTAGACGTTTTCCATTTTGGAGCTGGCGTCGGGCCAAAATGAGGGGGCGAGCGGGAGCGAACGTCGGGGGTTCTGAGAGAGTAGTCAATGGCAGAGGCCCAGTGTTGGTGTGGCTGTGAATGCATTGCCATGGGAGGGTGAGGACCAGCAGTAGCTTGTAGTGCTGGCATCCTTGGTGTGGGAGCAATCCCTGGAGGTTTTCCATTTTGGAGCTGGCGTCGGGCCAAAATGATTTGGCGAGCGGGAGCGAACGTCGGGGGTTTTGAGAGAGTAGTCAGTGGCAGAGGCCCAGTGTTGGTGTGGCTGTGAATGCGTTGCCATGGGAGGGTGAGGACCAGCAGTAGCTTGTAGTGCTGGCGTCCTTGGCTTGGGAGCAATCCCTGGACATTTTCCATTTTGGAGCTGGCATCAGGCCAAAATGATTTGGCGAGCGGGAGCGAACGTCGGGGGTTTTGAGAGAGTAGTCAATGGCAGAGGCCCCGTGTTGGTGTGGCTGTGAATGCGTTGCCATGGGAGGGTGAGGACCAGCAGTAGCTTGTAGTGCTGGCGTCCTTGGTGTGGGAGCAATCCCTGGACGTTTTCCATTTTGGAGCTGGCGTCGGGCCAAAATGAGGGGTCGAGCGGGAGAGAACGTCGTGGGTTTTGAGAGAGTAGTCAGTGGCAGAGGCCCCGTGTTGGTGTGGCTGTGAATGCGTTGCCATGGGAGGGTGAGGACCAGCAGTAGCTTGTAGTGCTGGCGTCCTTGGTGTGGGAGCAATCCCTGGACGTTTTCCATTTTGGAGCTGGCGTCGGGCCAAAATGAGGGGGCGAGCGGGAGCGAACGTCGTGGGTTTTGAGAGAGTAGTCAGTGGCAGAGGCCCCGTGTTGGTGTGGCTGTGAATGCGTTGCCATGGGAGGGTGAGGACCAGCAGTAGCTTGTAGTGCTGGCGTCCCTGGTGTGGGAGCAATCCTTAGACGTTTTCCATTTTGGAGCTGGCGTCGGGCCAAAATGAGGGGGCGAGCGGGAGCGAACGTCAAGGGTTCTGAGAGAGTAGTCAATGGCAGAGGCCCAGTGTTGGTGTGGCTGTGAATGCGTTGCCATGGGAGGGTGAGGACCAGCAGTAGCTTGTAGTGCTGGCATCCTTGGTGTGGGAGCAATCCCTGGACGTTTTCCATTTTGGAGCTGGCGTCGGGCCAAAATGATTTGGCGAGTGGGAGCGAACGTCGGGGGTTTTGAGAGAGTAGTCAGTGGCAGAGGCCCAGTGTTGGTGTGGCTGTGAATGCGTTGCCATGGGAGGGTGAGGACCAGCAGTAGCTTGTAGTGCTGGCGTCCTTGGCTTGGGAGCAATCCCTGGACGTTTTCCATTTTGGAGCTGGCGTCGGGCCAAAATGAGGGGGCGAGCGGGAGCGAACGTCGGGGCTTTTGAGAGAGTAGTCAGTGGCAGAGGCCCAGTGTTGGTGTGGCTGTGAATGCGTTGCCATGGGAGGGTGAGGACCAGCAGTAGCTTGTAGTGCTGGCGTCCTTGGTGTGGGAGCAATCCCTGGACGTTTTCCATTTTGGAGCTGGCGTCGGGCCAAAATGAGTTGGCGAGCGGGAGCGAACGTCGTGGGTTTTGAGAGAGTAGTCAATGGCAGAGGCCCAGTGTTGGTGTGGCTGTGAATGCGTTGCCATGGGAGGGTGAGGACCAGCAGTAGCTTGTAGTGCTGGCGTCCTTGGCTTGGGAGCAATCCCTGGACGTTTTCCATTTTGGAGCTGGCGTCAGGCCAAAATGATTTGGCGAGCGGGAGCGAACGTCGGGGGTTTTGAGAGAGTAGTCAGTGGCAGAGGCCCAGTGTTGGTGTGGCTGTGAATGCGTTGCCATGGGAGGGTGAGGACCAGCAGTAGCTTGTAGTGCTGGCGTCCTTGGTGTGGGAGCAATCCCTGGACGTTTTCCATTTTGGAGCTGGCGTCGGGCCAAAATGAGGGGGCGAGCGGGAGCGAACGTCGTGGGTTTTGAGAGAGTAGTCAGTGGCAGAGGCCCCGTGTTGGTGTGGCTGTGAATGCGTTGCCATGGGAGGGTGAGGACCAGCAGTAGCTTGTAGTGCTGGCGTCCTTGGTGTGGGAGCAATCCCTGGACGTTTTCCATTTTGGAGCTGGCATCGGGCCAAAATGAGGGGGCGAGCGGGAGCGAACGTCAGGGGTTCTGAGAGAGTAGTCAATGGCAGAGGCCCAGTGTTGGTGTGGCTGTGAATGCGTTGCCATGGGAGGGTGAGGACCAGCAGTAGCTTGTAGTGCTGGCGTCCCTGGTGTGGGAGCAATCCCTGGACGTTTTCCATTTTGGAGCTGGCGTCGGGCCAAAATGAGGGGCGAGTGGGAGCGAACGTCGTGGGTTCTGAGAGAGTAGTCAATGGCAGAGGCCCAGTGTTGGTGTGGCTGTGAATGCGTTGCCATGGGAGGGTGAGGACCAGCAGTAGCTTGTAGTGCTGGCATCCTTGGTGTGGGAGCAATCCCTGGAGGTTTTCCATTTTGGAGCTGGCGTCGGGCCAAAATGATTTGGCGAGCCGGAGTGAACGTCGTGGGTTTTGAGAGAGTAGTCAGTGGCAGAGGCCCAGTGTTGGTGTGGCGGTGAATTAGTTGCCATGGGAGGGTGAGGACCAGCAGTAGCTTGTAGTGCTGGCGTCCTTGGTGTGGGAGCAATCCCTGGACGTTTTCCATTTTGGAGCTGGCGTCGGGCCAAAATGAGGGGGCGAGCGGGAGCGAACGTCGTGGGTTCTGAGAGAGTAGTCAATGGCAGAGGCCCAGTGTTGGTGTGGCTGTGAATGCGTTGCCATGGGAGGGTGAGGAGCAGCAGTAGCTTGTAGTGCTGGCGTCCTTGGTGTGGGAGCAATCCCTGGACGTTTTCCATTTTGGAGCTGGCGTCGGGCCAAAATGAGGGGGCGAGCGGGAGCGAACGTCGTGGGTTTTGAGAGAGTAGTCAATGGCAGAGGCCCCGTGTTGGTGTGGCTGTGAATGCGTTGCCATGGGAGGGTGAGGACCAGCAGTAGCTTGTAGTGCTGGCGTCCTTGGTGTGGGAGCAATCCCTGGGCTTTTTCCATTTTGGAGCTGGCGTCGGGCCAAAATGATTTGGCGAGCAGGAGCGAACGTCGGGGGTTTTGAGAGAGTAGTCAATGGCAGAGGCCCAGTGTTGGTGTGGCTGTGAATGCGTTGCCATGGGAGGGTGAGGACCAGCAGTAGCTTGTAGTGCTGGCGTCCCTGGTGTGGGAGCAATCCTTAGACGTTTTCCATTTTGGAGCTGGCGTCGGGCCAAAATGAGGGGGCGAGCGGGAGCGAACGTCGGGGGTTCTGAGAGAGTAGTCAATGGCAGAGGCCCCGTGTTGGTGTGGCTGTGAATGCGTTGCCATGGGAGGGTGAGGACCAGCAGTAGCTTGTAGTGCTGGCGTCCTTGGTGTGGGAGCAATCCCTGGACGTTTTCCATTTTGGAGCTGGCGTCGGGCCAAAATGAGTTCGCGAGCGGGAGCGAACGTCGTGGGTTTTGAGAGAGTAGTCAGTGGCAGAGGCCCAGTGTTGGTGTGGCTGTGAATGCGTTGCCATGGGAGGGTGAGGACCAGCAGTAGCTTGTAGTGCTGGCGTCCTTGGTGTGGGAGCAATCCCTGGACGTTTTCCATTTTGGAGCTGGTGTCGGGCCAAAATGATTTGGCGAGTGGGAGCGAACGTCGGGGGTTTTGAGAGAGTAGTCAATGGCAGAGGCCCAGTGTTGGTGTGGCTGTGAATGTGTTGCCATGGGAGGGTGAGGACCAGCAGTAGCTTGTAGTGCTGGCGTCCCTGGTGTGGGAGCAATCCCTGGACGTTTTCCATTTTGGAGCTGGCGTCGGGCCAAAATGAGGGGGCGAGCGGGAGCGAACATCGGGGGTTCTGAGAGAGTAGTCAATGGCAGAGGCCCAGTGTTGGTGTGGCTGTGAATGCGTTGCCATGGGAGGGTGAGGACCAGCAGTAGCTTGTAGTGCTGGCGTCCCTGGTGTGGGAGCAATCCTTAGACTTTTTCCATTTTGGAGCTGGCGTCGGGCCAAAATGAGGGGGCGAGCGGGAGCGAACGTCGGGGGTTCTGAGAGAGTAGTCAATGGCAGAGGCCCAGTGTTGGTGTGGCTGTGAATGCGTTGCCATGGGAGGGTGAGGACCAGCAGTAGCTTGTAGTGCTGGCGTCCTTGGCTTGGGAGCAATCCCTGGACATTTTCCATTTTGGAGCTGGCATCAGGCCAAAATGAGGGGGCGAGCGGGAGCGAACGTCATGGGTTTTGAGAGAGTAGTCAATGGCAGAGGCCCCGTGTTGGTGTGGCTGCGAATGCGTTGCCATGGGAGGGTGAGGACCAGCAGTATCTTGTAGTGCTGGCGTCCTTGGTGTGGGAGCAATCCCTGGACGTTTTCCATTTTGGAGCTGGCGTCGGGCCAAAATGAGGGGGCGAGCAGGAGAGAACGTCGTGGGTTTTGAGAGAGTAGTCAGTGGCAGAGGCCCCGTGTTGGTGTGGCTGTGAATGCGTTGCCATGGGAGGGTGAGGACCAGCAGTAGCTTGTAGTGCTGGCGTCCCTGGTGTGGGAGCAATCCCTGGACATTTTCCATTTTGGAGCTGGCGTCAGGCCAAAATGAGGGGGCGAGCGGGAGCGAACGTCGGGGGTTCTGAGAGAGTAGTCAATGGCAGAGGCCAAGTGTTGGTGTGGCGGTGAATGCGCTGCCATGGGAGGGTGAGGACCAGCAGTAGCTTGTAGTGCTGGCGTCCTTGGTGTGGGAGCAATCCCTGGAGGTTTTATATTTTGGAGCTGGCGTCGGGCCAAAATGAGGGGGCGAGCGGGAGCGAACGTCGGGGCTTTTGAGAGAGTAGTCAGTGGCAGAGGCCCAGTGTTGGTGTGGCTGTGAATGCGTTGCCATGGGAGGGTGAGGACCAGCAGTAGCTTGTAGTGCTGGCGTCCTTGGTGTGGGAGCAATCCCTGGACGTTTTCCATTTTGGAGCTGGCGTCGGGCCAAAATGATTTGGCGAGCGGGAGCGAACGTCGTGGGTTTTGAGAGAGTAGTCAATGGCAGAGGCCCCGTGTTGGTGTGGCTGTGAATGCGTTGCCATGGGAGGGTGAGGACCAGCAGTAGCTTGTAGTGCTGGCGTCCTTGGCTTGGGAGCAATCCCTGGACGTTTTCCATTTTGGAGCTGGCGTCGGGCCAAAATTATTTGGCGAGCGGGAGCGAACGTCGCGGGTTTTGAGAGAGTAGTCAATGGCAGAGGCCCAGTGTTGGTGTGGCTGTGAATGCGTTGCCATGGGAGGGTGAGGACCAGCAGTAGCTTGTAGTGCTGGCGTCCCTGGTGTGGGAGCAATCCCTGGACGTTTTCCATTTTGGAGCTGGCGTCGGGCCAAAATGAGTTGGCGAGCGGGAGCGAACATCGGGGGTTTTGAGAGAGTAGTCAATGGCAGAGGCCCCGTGTTGGTGTGGCTGTGAATGCGTTGCCATGGGAGGGTGAGGACCAGCAGTAGCTTGTAGTGCTGGCGTCCCTGGTGTGGGAGCAATCCTTAGACTTTTTCCATTTTGGAGCTGGCGTCGGGCCAAAATGAGTTGGCGAGCGGGAGCGAACGTCGTGGGTTTTGAGAGAGTAGTCAGTGGCAGAGGCCCCGTGTTGGTGTGGCTGTGAATGCGTTGCCATGGGAGGGTGAGGACCAGCAGTAGCTTGTAGTGCTGGCGTCCTTGGTGTGGGAGCAATCCTTAGACGTTTTCAATTTTGGAGCTGGCATCGGGCCAAAATGAGGGGGCGAGCGGGAGCGAACGTCGTGGGTTTTGAGAGAGTAGTCAATGGCAGAGGCCCAGTGTTGGTGTGGCTGTGAATGCGTTGCCATGGGAGGGTGAGGACCAGCAGTAGCTTGTAGTGCTGGCGTCCCTGGTGTGGGAGCAATCCTTAGACGTTTTCCATTTTGGAGCTGGCGTCGGGCCAAAATGAGGGGGCGAGCGGGAGCGAACGTCGGGGGTTCTGAGAGAGTAGTCAATGGCAGAGGCCCCGTGTTGGTGTGGCTGTGAATGCGTTGCCATGGGAGGGTGAGGACCAGCAGTAGCTTGTAGTGCTGGCGTCCTTGGTGTGGGAGCAATCCCTGGACGTTTTCCATTTTGGAGCTGGCGTCGGGCCAAAATGAGTTCGCGAGCGGGAGCGAACGTCGTGGGTTTTGAGAGAGTAGTCAGTGGCAGAGGCCCAGTGTTGGTGTGGCTGTGAATGCGTTGCCATGGGAGGGTGAGGACCAGCAGTAGCTTGTAGTGCTGGCGTCCTTGGTGTGGGAGCAATCCCTGGACGTTTTCCATTTTGGAGCTGGTGTCGGGCCAAAATGATTTGGCGAGTGGGAGCGAACGTCGGGGGTTTTGAGAGAGTAGTCAATGGCAGAGGCCCAGTGTTGGTGTGGCTGTGAATGTGTTGCCATGGGAGGGTGAGGACCAGCAGTAGCTTGTAGTGCTGGCGTCCCTGGTGTGGGAGCAATCCCTGGACGTTTTCCATTTTGGAGCTGGCGTCGGGCCAAAATGAGGGGGCGAGCGGGAGCGAACATCGGGGGTTCTGAGAGAGTAGTCAATGGCAGAGGCCCAGTGTTGGTGTGGCTGTGAATGCGTTGCCATGGGAGGGTGAGGACCAGCAGTAGCTTGTAGTGCTGGCGTCCCTGGTGTGGGAGCAATCCTTAGACTTTTTCCATTTTGGAGCTGGCGTCGGGCCAAAATGAGGGGGCGAGCGGGAGCGAACGTCGGGGGTTCTGAGAGAGTAGTCAATGGCAGAGGCCCAGTGTTGGTGTGGCTGTGAATGCGTTGCCATGGGAGGGTGAGGACCAGCAGTAGCTTGTAGTGCTGGCGTCCTTGGCTTGGGAGCAATCCCTGGACATTTTCCATTTTGGAGCTGGCATCAGGCCAAAATGAGGGGGCGAGCGGGAGCGACCGTCGGGGCTTTTGAGAGAGTAGTCAATGGCAGAGGCCCAGTGTTGGTGTGGCTGTGAATGCGCTGCCATGGGAGGGTGAGGACCAGCAGTAGCTTGTAGTGCTGGCGTCCTCGGTGTGGGAGCAATCCCTGGACGTTTTCCATTTTGGAGCTGGCGTCGGGCCAAAATGAGGGGGCGAGCGGGAGCCAACGTCATGGGTTTTGAGAGAGTAGTGAATGGCAGAGGCCCAGTGTTGGTGTGGCTGTGAATGCGTTGCCATGGGAGGGTGAGGACCAGCAGTAGCTTGTAGTGCTGGCGTCCTTGGAGTGAGAGCAATCCCTGGACATTTTCCATTTTGGAGCTGGCGTCGGGCCAAAATGAGGGGGCGAGCGGGAGCGAACGTCGTGGGTTTTGAGAGAGTAGTCAATGGCAGAGGCCCAGTGTTGGTGTGGCTGTGAATGCGCTGCCATGGGAGGGTGAGGACCAGCAGTAGCTTGTAGTGCTGACGTCCTTGGTGTGGGAGCAATCCCTGGACGTTTTCCATTTTGGAGCTGGCGTCGGGCCAAAATGAGGGGGCGAGCGGGAGCGAACGTCGGGGCTTTTGAGAGAGTAGTCAATGGCAGAGGCCCAGTGTTGGTGTGGCTGTGAATGCGTTGCCATGGGAGGGTGAGGACCAGCAGTAGCTTGTAGTGCTGGCGTCCTTGGTGTGGGAGCAATCCCTGGACGTTTTCCATTTTGGAGCTGGCGTCGGGCCAAAATGAGGGGGCGAGCGGGAGCGAACGTCGTGGGTTTTGAGAGAGTAGTCAATGGCAGAGGCCCAGTGTTGGTGTGGCTGTGAATGCGCTGCCATGGGAGGGTGAGGACCAGCAGTAGCTTGTAGTGCTGGCGTTGTTGGCTTGGGAGCAATCCCTGGACATTTTCCATTTTGGAGCTGGCGTCGGGCCAAAATGAGGGGGCGAGCGGGAGCGAACGTCGGGGCTTTTGAGAGTAGTCAATGGCAGAGGCCCAGTGTTGGTGTGGCTGTGAATGTGCTGCCATGGGAGGGTGAGGACCAGCAGTAGCTTGTAGTGCTGGCGTCCTTGGTGTGGGAGCAATCCCTGGACGTTTTCAATTTTGGAGCTGGCGTCGGGCCAAAATGAGGGGGCGAGCGGGAGCGAACGTCGTGGGTTTTGAGAGAGTAGTCAATGGCAGAGGCCCAGTGTTGGTGTGGCTGTGAATGCGCTGCCATGGGAGGGTGAGGACCAGCAGTAGCTTGTAGTGCTGGCGTCCTTGGTGTGGGAGCAATCCCTGGACGTTTTCCATTTTGGAGCTGGCGTCGGGCCAAAATGAGGGGGCGAGCGGGAGCGAACGTCGGGGCTTTTGAGAGAGTAGTCAATGGCAGAGGCCCAGCGTTGGTGTGGCTGTGAATGCGTTGCCATGGGAGGGTGAGGACCAGCAGTAGCTTGTAGTGCTGGCGTTGTTGGCTTGGGAGCAATCCCTGGACGTTTTCCATTTTGGAGCTGGCGTCGGGCCAAAATGAGGGGGCGAGCGGGAGCCAACGTCATGGGTTTTGAGAGAGTAGTGAATGGCAGAGGCCCAGTGTTGGTGTGGCTGTGAATGCGTTGCCATGGGAGGGTGAGGACCAGCAGTAGCTTGTAGTGCTGGCGTCCTTGGAGTGACAGCAATCCCTGGACATTTTCCATTTTGGAGCTGGCGTCGGGCCAAAATGAGGGGGCGAGCGGGAGTGAACGTCATGGGTTTTGAGAGAGTAGTGAATGGCAGAGGCCCAGTGTTGGTGTGGCTGTGAATGCGTTGCCATGGGAGGGTGAGGACCAGCAGTAGCTTGTAGTGCTGGCGTCCTTGGTGTGGGAGCAATCCCTGGACGTTTTCAATTTTGGAGCTGGCGTCGGGCCAAAATGAGGGGGCGAGCGGGAGCGAACGTCGTGGGTTTTGAGAGAGTAGTGAATGGCAGAGGCCCAGTGTTGGTGTGGCTGTGAATGCGCTGCCATGGGAGGGTGAGGACAAGCCGTAGCTTGTAGTGCTGGCGTCCTTGGAGTGACAGCAATCCCTGGACGTTTTCCAATTTGGAGCTGGCGTCGGGCCAAAATGAGGCGGCGAGCGGGAGCGAACGTCGTGGGTTTTGAGAGAGTAGTGAATGGCAGAGGCCCAGTGTTGGTGTGGCTGTGAATGCGCTGCCATGGGAGGGTGAGGACCAGCAGTAGCTTGTAGTGCTGGCGTCCTTGGTGTGGGAGCAATCCCTGGACGTTTTCAATTTTGGAGCTGGCGTCGGGCCAAAATGAGGGGGCGAGCGGGAGCGAACGCCGTGGGTTTTGAGAGAGTAGTCAATGGCAGAGGCCCAGTGTTGGTGTGGCTGTGAATGCGTCGCCATGGGAGGGTGAGGACCAGCAGTAGCTTGTAGTACTGGCGTCCTTGGTGTGGGAGCAATCCCTGGACGTTTTCCATTTTGGAGCTGGCGTCGGGCCAAAATGAGGGGGCGAGCGGGAGCCAACGTCATGGGTTTTGAGAGAGTAGTGAATGGCAGAGGCCCAGTGTTGGTGTGGCTGTGAATGCGCTGCCATGGGAGGGTGAGGACCAGCAGTAGCTTGTAGTGCTGGCGTCCTTGGTGTGGGAGCAATCCCTGGACGTTTTCCATTTTGGAGCTGGCGTCGGGCCAAAATGAGGGGGCGAGCGGGAGCGAACGTCGTGGGTTTTGAGAGAGTAGTCAATGGCAGAGGCCCAGTGTTGGTGTGGCTGTGGATGTGCTGCCATGGGAGGGTGAGGACCAGCAGTAGCTTGTAGTGCTGGCGTCCTTGGTGTGGGAGCAATCCCTGGACGTTTTCAATTTTGGAGCTGGCGTCGGGCCAAAATGAGGGGGCGAGCGGGAGCGACCGTCGGGGCTTTTGAGAGAGTAGTCAATGGCAGAGGCCCAGTGTTGGTGTGGCTGTGAATGCGCTGCCATGGGAGGGTGAGGACCAGCAGTAGCTTGTAGTGCTGGCGTCCTCGGTGTGGGAGCAATCCCTGGACGTTTTCCATTTTGGAGCTGGCGTCGGGCCAAAATGAGGGGGCGAGCGGGAGCCAACGTCATGGGTTTTGAGAGAGTAGTGAATGGCAGAGGCCCAGTGTTGGTGTGGCTGTGAATGCGTTGCCATGGGAGGGTGAGGACCAGCAGTAGCTTGTAGTGCTGGCGTCCTTGGAGTGAGAGCAATCCCTGGACATTTTCCATTTTGGAGCTGGCGTCGGGCCAAAATGAGGGGGCGAGCGGGAGCGAACGTCGTGGGTTTTGAGAGAGTAGTCAATGGCAGAGGCCCAGTGTTGGTGTGGCTGTGAATGCGCTGCCATGGGAGGGTGAGGACCAGCAGTAGCTTGTAGTGCTGACGTCCTTGGTGTGGGAGCAATCCCTGGACGTTTTCCATTTTGGAGCTGGCGTCGGGCCAAAATGAGGGGGCGAGCGGGAGCGAACGTCGGGGGTTTTGAGAGAGTAGTCAATGGCAGAGGCCCAGTGTTGGTGTGGCTGTGAATGCGTTGCCATGGGAGGGTGAGGACCAGCAGTAGCTTGTAGTGCTGGCGTCCTTGGTGTGGGAGCAATCCCTGGACGTTTTCCATTTTGGAGCTGGCGTCGGGCCAAAATGAGGGGGCGAGCGGGAGCGAACGTCGTGGGTTTTGAGAGAGTAGTGAATGGCAGAGGCCCAGTGTTGGTGTGGCTGTGAATGTGCTGCCATGGGAGGGTGAAGACCAGCAGTAGCTTGTAGTGCTGGCGTCCTTGGTGTGGGAGCAATCCCTGGACGTTTTCAATTTTGGAGCTGGCGTCGGGCCAAAATGAGGGGGCGAGCGGGAGCGAACGTCGTGGGTTTTGAGAGAGTAGTGAATGGCAGAGGCCCAGTGTTGGTGTGGCTGTGAATGCGCTGCCATGGGAGGGTGAGGACCAGCAGTAGCTTGTAGTGCTGGCGTCCCTGGTGTGGGAGCAATCCGTGGACGTTTTCAATTTTGGAGCTGGCGTCGGGCCAAAATGAAGGGGCGATCGGGAGCGAACGTCGTGGGTTTTGAGAGAGTAGTGAATGGCAGAGGCCCAGTGTTGGTGTGGCTGTGAATGCGCTGCCATGGGAGGGTGAGGACCAGCAGTAGCTTGTAGTGCTGGCGTTGTTGGCTTGGGAGCAATCCCTGGACATTTTCAATTTTGGAGCTGGCGTCGGGCCAAAATGAGGGGGCGAGTGGGAGCGAACGTCGGGGGTTTCGAGAGTAGTCAATGGCAGAGGCCCAGTGTTGGTGTGGCTGTGAATGCATTGCCATGGGACGGTGAGGACCAGCAGTAGCTTGTAGTGCTGGCGTCCTTGGTGTGGGAGCAATCCCTGGACGTTTTCAATTTTGGAGCTGGCGTCGGGCCAAAATGAGGGGGCGAGCGGGAGCCAACGTCGTGGGTTTTGAGAGAGTAGTCAATGGCAGAGGCCCCGTGTTGGTGTGGCTGTGAATGCGCTGCCATGGGAGGGTGAGGACCAGCAGTAGCTTGTAGTGCTGGCGTTGTTGGCTTGGGAGCAATCCCTGGATGTCTTCCATTTTGGAGCTGGCGTCGGGGCAAAATGAGGGGGCGAGCGGGAGCGAACATCGTGGGTTTTGAGAGAGTAGTCAATGGCAGAGGCCCAGTGTTGGTGTGGCTGTGAATGCGCTGCCATGGGAGGGTGAGGACCAGCAGTAGCTTGTAGTGCTGGCGTTGTTGGCTTGCGAGCAATCCCTGGACGTTTTCCATTTTGGAGCTGGCGTCGGGCCAAAATGAGGGGGCGAGCGGGAGCGAACGTCATGGGTTTTGAGAGAGTAGTGAATGGCAGAGGCCCAGTGTTGGTGTGGCTGTGAATGCGTTGCCATGGGAGGGTGAGGACCAGCAGTAGCTTGTAGTGCTGGCGTCCTTGGTGTGGGAGCAATCCCTGGACGTTTTCAATTTTGGAGCTGGCGTCGGGCCAAAATGAGGGGGCGAGCGGGAGCGAACGTCGTGGGTTTTGAGAGAGTAGTCAATGGCAGAGGCCCAGTGTTGGTGTGGCTGTGAATGCGCTGCCATGGGAGGGTGAGGACAAGCCGTAGCTTGTAGTGCTGGCGTCCTTGGCTTGGGAGCAATCCCTGGACGTTTTCCAATTTGGAGCTGGCGTCGGGCCAAAATGATTTGGCGAGCGGGAGCGAACGTCGTGGGTTTTGAGAGAGTAGTGAATGGCAGAGGCCCAGTGTTGGTGTGGCTGTGAATGCGCTGCCATGGGAGGGTGAGGACCAGCAGTAGCTTGTAGTGCTGGCGTCCTTGGTGTGGGAGCAATCCCTGGACGTTTTCAATTTTGGAGCTGGCGTCGGGCCAAAATGAGGGGGCGAGCGGGAGCGAACGCCGTGGGTTTTGAGAGAGTAGTCAATGGCAGAGGCCCAGTGTTGGTGTGGCTGTGAATGCGTCGCCATGGGAGGGTGAGGACCAGCAGTAGCTTGTAGTGCTGGCGTCCTTGGTGTGGGAGCAATCCCTGGACGTTTTCCATTTTGGAGCTGGCGTCGGGCCAAAATGAGGGGGCGAGCGGGAGCCAACGTCATGGGTTTTGAGAGAGTAGTCAATGGCAGAGGCCCAGTGTTGGTGTGGCTGTGAATGCGCTGCCATGGGAGGGTGAGGACCAGCAGTAGCTTGTAGTGCTGGCGTCCTTGGTGTGGGAGCAATCCCTGGACGTTTTCCATTTTGGAGCTGGCGTCGGGCCAAAATGAGGGGGCGAGCGAAAGCGAACGTCGTGGGTTTTGAGAGAGTAGTCAATGGCAGAGGCCCAGTGTTGGTGTGGCTGTGGATGTGCTGCCATGGGAGGGTGAGGACCAGCAGTAGCTTGTAGTGCTGGCGTCCTTGGTGTGGGAGCAATCCCTGGACGTTTTCAATTTTGGAGCTGGCGTCGGGCCAAAATGAGGGGGCGAGCGGGAGCGACCGTCGGGGCTTTTGAGAGAGTAGTCAATGGCAGAGGCCCAGTGTTGGTGTGGCTGTGAATGCGCTGCCATGGGAGGGTGAGGACCAGCAGTAGCTTGTAGTGCTGGCGTCCTCGGTGTGGGAGCAATCCCTGGACGTTTTCCATTTTGGAGCTGGCGTCGGGCCAAAATGAGGGGGCGAGCGGGAGCCAACGTCATGGGTTTTGAGAGAGTAGTGAATGGCAGAGGCCCAGTGTTGGTGTGGCTGTGAATGCGTTGCCATGGGAGGGTGAGGACCAGCAGTAGCTTGTAGTGCTGGCGTCCTTGGAGTGAGAGCAATCCCTGGACATTTTCCATTTTGGAGCTGGCGTCGGGCCAAAATGAGGGGGCGAGCGGGAGCGAACGTCGTGGGTTTTGAGAGAGTAGTCAATGGCAGAGGCCCAGTGTTGGTGTGGCTGTGAATGCGCTGCCATGGGAGGGTGAGGACCAGCAGTAGCTTGCAGTGCTGACGTCCTTGGTGTGGGAGCAATCCCTGGACGTTTTCCATTTTGGAGCTGGCGTCGGGCCAAAATGAGGGGGCGAGCGGGAGCGAACGTCGGGGCTTTTGAGAGAGTAGTCAATGGCAGAGGCCCAGTGTTGGTGTGGCTGTGAATGCGTTGCCATGGGAGGGTGAGGACCAGCAGTAGCTTGTAGTGCTGGCGTCCTTGGTGTGGGAGCAATCCCTGGACGTTTTCCATTTTGGAGCTGGCGTCGGGCCAAAATGAGGGGGCGAGCGGGAGCGAACGTCGTGGGTTTTGAGAGAGTAGTGAATGGCAGAGGCCCAGTGTTGGTGTGGCTGTGAATGCGCTGCCATGGGAGGGTGAGGACCAGCAGTAGCTTGTAGTGCTGGCGTCCTTGGTGTGGGAGCAATCCCTGGACGTTTTCAATTTTGGAGCTGGCGTCGGGCCAAAATGAGGGGGCGAGCGGGAGCGAACGCCGTGGGTTTTGAGAGAGTAGTCAATGGCAGAGGCCCAGTGTTGGTGTGGCTGTGAATGCGTCGCCATGGGAGGGTGAGGACCAGCAGTAGCTTGTAGTGCTGGCGTCCTTGGTGTGGGAGCAATCCCTGGACGTTTTCCATTTTGGAGCTGGCGTCGGGCCAAAATGAGGGGGCGAGCGGGAGCCAACGTCATGGGTTTTGAGAGAGTAGTCAATGGCAGAGGCCCAGTGTTGGTGTGGCTGTGAATGCGCTGCCATGGGAGGGTGAGGACCAGCAGTAGCTTGTAGTGCTGGCGTCCTTGGTGTGGGAGCAATCCCTGGACGTTTTCCATTTTGGAGCTGGCGTCGGGCCAAAATGAGGGGGCGAGCGAAAGCGAACGTCGTGGGTTTTGAGAGAGTAGTCAATGGCAGAGGCCCAGTGTTGGTGTGGCTGTGGATGTGCTGCCATGGGAGGGTGAGGACCAGCAGTAGCTTGTAGTGCTGGCGTCCTTGGTGTGGGAGCAATCCCTGGACGTTTTCAATTTTGGAGCTGGCGTCGGGCCAAAATGAGGGGGCGAGCGGGAGCGACCGTCGGGGCTTTTGAGAGAGTAGTCAATGGCAGAGGCCCAGTGTTGGTGTGGCTGTGAATGCGCTGCCATGGGAGGGTGAGGACCAGCAGTAGCTTGTAGTGCTGGCGTCCTCGGTGTGGGAGCAATCCCTGGACGTTTTCCATTTTGGAGCTGGCGTCGGGCCAAAATGAGGGGGCGAGCGGGAGCCAACGTCATGGGTTTTGAGAGAGTAGTGAATGGCAGAGGCCCAGTGTTGGTGTGGCTGTGAATGCGTTGCCATGGGAGGGTGAGGACCAGCAGTAGCTTGTAGTGCTGGCGTCCTTGGAGTGAGAGCAATCCCTGGACATTTTCCATTTTGGAGCTGGCGTCGGGCCAAAATGAGGGGGCGAGCGGGAGCGAACATCGTGGGTTTTGAGAGAGTAGTCAATGGCAGAGGCCCAGTGTTGGTGTGGCTGTGAATGCGCTGCCATGGGAGGGTGAGGACCAGCAGTAGCTTGTAGTGCTGACGTCCTTGGTGTGGGAGCAATCCCTGGACGTTTTCCATTTTGGAGCTGGCGTCGGGCCAAAATGAGGGGGCGAGCGGGAGCGAACGTCGGGGCTTTTGAGAGAGTAGTCAATGGCAGAGGCCCAGTGTTGGTGTGGCTGTGAATGCGTTGCCATGGGAGGGTGAGGACCAGCAGTAGCTTGTAGTGCTGGCGTCCTTGGTGTGGGAGCAATCCCTGGACGTTTTCCATTTTGGAGCTGGCGTCGGGCCAAAATGAGGGGGCGAGCGGGAGCGAACGTCGTGGGTTTTGAGAGAGTAGTGAATGGCAGAGGCCCAGTGTTGGTGTGGCTGTGAATGTGCTGCCATGGGAGGGTGAAGACCAGCAGTAGCTTGTAGTGCTGGCGTCCTTGGTGTGGGAGCAATCCCTGGACGTTTTCCATTTTGGAGCTGGCGTCGGGCCAAAATGAGGGGGCGAGCGGGAGCGAACGTCGTGGGTTTTGAGAGAGTAGTGAATGGCAGAGGCCCAGTGTTGGTGTGGCTGTGAATGCGCTGCCATGGGAGGGTGAAGACCAGCAGTAGCTTGTAGTGCTGGCGTCCTTGGTGTGGGAGCAATCCCTGGACGTTTTCCATTTTGGAGCTGGCGTCGGGCCAAAATGAAGGGGCGATCGGGAGCGAACGTCGTGGGTTTTGAGAGAGTAGTCAATGGCAGAGGCCCAGTGTTGGTGTGGCTGTGAATGCGCTGCCATGGGAGGGTGAGGACCAGCAGTAGCTTGTAGTGCTGGCGTTGTTGGCTTGGGAGCAATCCCTGGACATTTTCAATTTTGGAGCTGGCGTCGGGCCAAAATGAGGGGGCGAGTGGGAGCGAACGTCGGGGGTTTCGAGAGTAGTCAATGGCAGAGGCCCAGTGTTGGTGTGGCTGTGAATGCATTGCCATGGGACGGTGAGGACCAGCAGTAGCTTGTAGTGCTGGCGTCCTTGGTGTGGGAGCAATCCCTGGACGTTTTCAATTTTGGAGCTGGCGTCGGGCCAAAATGAGGGGGCGAGCGGGAGCCAACGTCGTGGGTTTTGAGAGAGTAGTCAATGGCAGAGGCCCCGTGTTGGTGTGGCTGTGAATGCGCTGCCATGGGAGGGTGAGGACCAGCAGTAGCTTGTAGTGCTGGCGTTGTTGGCTTGGGAGCAATCCCTGGATGTCTTCCATTTTGGAGCTGGCGTCGGGGCAAAATGAGGGGGCGAGCGGGAGCGAACATCGTGGGTTTTGAGAGAGTAGTCAATGGCAGAGGCCCAGTGTTGGTGTGGCTGTGAATGCGCTGCCATGGGAGGGTGAGGACCAGCAGTAGCTTGTAGTGCTGGCGTTGTTGGCTTGCGAGCAATCCCTGGACGTTTTCCATTTTGGAGCTGGCGTCGGGCCAAAATGAGGGGGCGAGCGGGAGCGAACGTCGGGGCTTTTGAGAGAGTAGTCAATGGCAGAGGCCCAGTGTTGGTGTGGCTGTGAATGCGTTGCCATGGGAGGGTGAGGACCAGCAGTAGCTTGTAGTGCTGACGTCCTTGGTGTGGGAGCAATCCCTGGACGTTTTCCATTTTGGAGCTGGCGTCGGGCCAAAATGAGGGGGCGAGCGGGAGCGAACGCCGTGGGTTTTGAGAGAGTAGTCAATGGCAGAGGCCCAGTGTTGGTGTGGCTGTGAATGCGTTGCCATGGGAGGGTGAGGACCAGCAGTAGCTTGTAGTACTGGCGTCCTTGGAGTGAGAGCAATCCCTGGACATTTTCCATTTTGGAGCTGGCGTCGGGCCAAAATGAGGGGGCGAGCGGGAGCGAACGTCGTGGGTTTTGAGAGAGTAGTCAATGGCAGAGGCCCAGTGTTGGTGTGGCTGTGAATGCGCTGCCATGGGAGGGTGAGGACCAGCAGTAGCTTGTAGTGCTGACGTCCTTGGTGTGGGAGCAATCCCTGGACGTTTTCCATTTTGGAGCTGGCGTCGGGCCAAAATGAGGGGGCGAGCGGGAGCGAACGTCGGGGCTTTTGAGAGAGTAGTCAATGGCAGAGGCCCAGTGTTGGTGTGGCTGTGAATGCGTTGCCATGGGAGGGTGAGGACCAGCAGTAGCTTGTAGTGCTGGCGTCCTTGGTGTGGGAGCAATCCCTGGACGTTTTCCATTTTGGAGCTGGCGTCGGGCCAAAATGAGGGGGCGAGCGGGAGCGAACGTCGTGGGTTTTGAGAGAGTAGTGAATGGCAGAGGCCCAGTGTTGGTGTGGCTGTGAATGCGCTGCCATGGGAGGGTGAAGACCAGCAGTAGCTTGTAGTGCTGGCGTCCTTGGTGTGGGAGCAATCCCTGGACGTTTTCCATTTTGGAGCTGGCGTCGGGCCAAAATGAGGGGGCGAGCGGGAGCGAACGTCGTGGGTTTTGAGAGAGTAGTGAATGGCAGAGGCCCAGTGTTGGTGTGGCTGTGAATGCGCTGCCATGGGAGGGTGAAGACCAGCAGTAGCTTGTAGTGCTGGCGTCCTTGGTGTGGGAGCAATCCGTGGACGTTTTCAATTTTGGAGCTGGCGTCGGGCCAAAATGAAGGGGCGATCGGGAGCGAACGTCGTGGGTTTTGAGAGAGTAGTCAATGGCAGAGGCCCAGTGTTGGTGTGGCTGTGAATGCGCTGCCATGGGAGGGTGAGGACCAGCAGTAGCTTGTAGTGCTGGCGTTGTTGGCTTGGGAGCAATCCCTGGACATTTTCAATTTTGGAGCTGGCGTCGGGCCAAAATGAGGGGGCGAGTGGGAGCGAACGTCGTGGGTTTTGAGAGAGTAGTCAATGGCAGAGGCCCAGTGTTGGTGTGGCTGTGAATGCATTGCCATGGGACGGTGAGGACCAGCAGTAGCTTGTAGTGCTGGCGTCCTTGGTGTGGGAGCAATCCCTGGACGTTTTCAATTTTGGAGCTGGCGTCGGGCCAAAATGAGGGGGCGAGCGGGAGCCAACGTCGTGGGTTTTGAGAGAGTAGTCAATGGCAGAGGCCCAGTGTTGGTGTGGCTGTGAATGCGCTGCCATGGGAGGGTGAGGACCAGCAGTAGCTTGTAGTGCTGGCGTTGTTGGCTTGGGAGCAATCCCTGGATGTCTTCCATTTTGGAGCTGGCGTCGGGGCAAAATGAGGGGGCGAGCGGGAGCGAACATCGTGGGTTTTGAGAGAGTAGTCAATGGCAGAGGCCCAGTGTTGGTGTGGCTGTGAATGCGCTGCCATGGGAGGGTGAGGACCAGCAGTAGCTTGTAGTGCTGGCGTTGTTGGCTTGCGAGCAATCCCTGGACGTTTTCCATTTTGGAGCTGGCGTCGGGCCAAAATGAGGGGGCGAGCGGGAGCGAACGTCGGGGCTTTTGAGAGAGTAGTCAATGGCAGAGGCCCAGTGTTGGTGTGGCTGTGAATGCGTTGCCATGGGAGGGTGAGGACCAGCAGTAGCTTGTAGTGCTGACGTCCTTGGTGTGGGAGCAATCCCTGGACGTTTTCCATTTTGGAGCTGGCGTCGGGCCAAAATGAGGGGGCGAGCGGGAGCGAACGCCATGGGTTTTGAGAGAGTAGTCAATGGCAGAGGCCCAGTGTTGGTGTGGCTGTGAATGCGTTGCCATGGGAGGGTGAGGACCAGCAGTAGCTTGTAGTACTGGCGTCCTTGGTGTGGGAGCAATCCCTGGACGTTTTCCATTTTGGAGCTGGCGTCGGGCCAAAATGAGGGGGCGAGCGGGAGCCAACGTCATGGGTTTTGAGAGAGTAGTCAATGGCAGAGGCCCCGTGTTGGTGTGGCTGTGAATGCGCTGCCATGGGAGGGTGAGGACCAGCAGTAGCTTGTAGTGCTGGCGTCCTTGGCTTGGGAGCAATCCCTGGACGTTTTCCATTTTGGAGCTGGCGTCGGGCCAAAATGAGGGGGCGAGCGAAAGCGAACGTCGTGGGTTTTGAGAGAGTAGTCAATGGCAGAGGCCCAGTGTTGGTGTGGCTGTGGATGTGCTGCCATGGGAGGGTGAGGACCAGCAGTAGCTTGTAGTGCTGGCGTCCTTGGTGTGGGAGCAATCCCTGGACGTTTTCAATTTTGGAGCTGGCGTCGGGCCAAAATGAGGGGGCGAGCGGGAGCGACCGTCGGGGCTTTTGAGAGAGTAGTGAATGGCAGAGGCCCAGTGTTGGTGTGGCTGTGAATGCACTGCCATGGGAGGGTGAGGACCAGCAGTAGCTTGTAGTGCTGGCGTCCTCGGTGTGGGAGCAATCCCTGGACGTTTTCCATTTTGGAGCTGGCGTCGGGCCAAAATGAGGGGGCGAGCGGGAGCGAACGTCGGGGGTTCTGAGAGAGTAGTGAATGGCAGAGGCCCAGTGTTGGTGTGGCTGTGAATGCGCTGCCATGGGAGGGTGAGGACCAGCAGTAGCTTGTAGTGCTGGCGTTGTTGGCTTGGGAGCAATCCCTGGACATTTTCCATTTTGGAGCTGGCGTCGGGCCAAAATGAGGGGGCGAGCGGGAGCGAACGTCGTGGGTTTTGAGAGAGTAGTGAATGGCAGAGGCCCAGTGTTGGTGTGGCTGTGAATGCGCTGCCATGGGAGGGTGAGGACCAGCAGTAGCTTGTAGTGCTGACGTCCTTGGTGTGGGAGCAATCCCTGGACGTTTTCCATTTTGGAGCTGGCGTCGGGCCAAAATGAGGGGGCGAGCGGGAGCGAACGTCGGGGCTTTTGAGAGAGTAGTCAATGGCAGAGGCCCAGTGTTGGTGTGGCTGTGAATGCGTTGCCATGGGAGGGTGAGGACCAGCAGTAGCTTGTAGTGCTGGCGTTGTTGGCTTGGGAGCAATCCCTGGACGTTTTCCATTTTGGAGCTGGCGTCGGGCCAAAATGAGGGGGCGAGCGGGAGCGAACGTCGTGGGTTTTGAGAGAGTAGTGAATGGCAGAGGCCCAGTGTTGGTGTGGCTGTGAATGCGCTGCCATGGGAGGGTGAAGACCAGCAGTAGCTTGTAGTGCTGGCGTCCTTGGTGTGGGAGCAATCCGTGGACGTTTTCAATTTTGGAGCTGGCGTCGGGCCAAAATGAAGGGGCGATCGGGAGCGAACGTCGTGGGTTTTGAGAGAGTAGTCAATGGCAGAGGCCCAGTGTTGGTGTGGCTGTGAATGCGCTGCCATGGGAGGGTGAGGACCAGCAGTAGCTTGTAGTGCTGGCGTTGTTGGCTTGGGAGCAATCCCTGGACATTTTCAATTTTGGAGCTGGCGTCGGGCCAAAATGAGGGGGCGAGTGGGAGCGAACGTCGGGGGTTTTGAGAGTAGTCAATGGCAGAGGCCCAGTGTTGGTGTGGCTGTGAATGCATTGCCATGGGACGGTGAGGAGCAGCAGTAGCTTGTAGTGCTGGCGTCCTTGGTGTGGGAGCAATCCCTGGACGTTTTCAATTTTGGAGCTGGCGTCGGGCCAAAATGAGGGGGCGAGCGGGAGCCAACGTCGTGGGTTTTGAGAGAGTAGTCAATGGCAGAGGCCCAGTGTTGGTGTGGCTGTGAATGCGCTGCCATGGGAGGGTGAGGACCAGCAGTAGCTTGTAGTGCTGGCGTTGTTGGCTTGGGAGCAATCCCTGGACGTTTTCAATTTTGGAGCTGGCGTCGGGGCAAAATGAGGGGGCGAGCGGGAGCGAACATCGTGGGTTTTGAGAGAGTAGTCAATGGCAGAGGCCCAGTGTTGGTGTGGCTGTGAATGCGCTGCCATGGGAGGGTGAGGACCAGCAGTAGCTTGTAGTGCTGGCGTCCTTGGTGTGGGAGCAATCCCTGGACGTTTTCCATTTTGGAGCTGGCGTCGGGCCAAAATGAGGGGGCGAGCGGGAGCGAACGTCGGGGCTTTTGAGAGAGTAGTCAATGGCAGAGGCCCAGTGTTGGTGTGGCTGTGAATGCGTTGCCATGGGAGGGTGAGGACCAGCAGTAGCTTGTAGTGCTGGCGTTGTTGGCTTGGGAGCAATCCCTGGACGTTTTCCATTTTGGAGCTGGCGTCGGGCCAAAATGAGGGGGCGAGCGGGAGCCAACGTCATGGGTTTTGAGAGAGTAGTCAATGGCAGAGGCCCAGTGTTGGTGTGGCTGTGAATGCGTTGCCATGGGAGGGTGAGGACCAGCAGTAGCTTGTAGTGCTGGCGTCCTTGGAGTGAGAGCAATCCCTGGACATTTTCCATTTTGGAGCTGGCGTCGGGCCAAAATGAGGGGGCGAGCGGGAGTGAACGTCGTGGGTTTTGAGAGAGTAGTGAATGGCAGAGGCCCAGTGTTGGTGTGGCTGTGAATGCGTTGCCATGGGAGGGTGAGGACCAGCAGTAGCTTGTAGTGCTGGCGTCCTTGGTGTGGGAGCAATCCCTGGACGTTTTCAATTTTGGAGCTGGCGTCGGGCCAAAATGAGGGGGCGAGCGGGAGCGAACGTCGTGGGTTTTGAGAGAGTAGTCAATGGCAGAGGCCCAGTGTTGGTGTGGCTGTGAATGCGCTGCCATGGGAGGGTGAGGACCAGCAGTAGCTTGTAGTGCTGGCGTCCTCGGTGTGGGAGCAATCCCTGGACATTTTCCATTTTGGAGCTGGCGTCGGGCCAAAATGAGGCGGCGAGCGGGAGCGAACGTCGGGGGTTTTGAGAGTAGTCAATGGCAGAGGCCCAGTGTTGGTGTGGCTGTGAATGCGCTGCCATGGGAGGGTGAGGACCAGCAGTAGCTTGTAGTGCTGGCGTCCTTGGTGTGGGAGCAATCCCTGGACGTTTTCCATTTTGGAGCTGGCGTCGGGCCAAAATGAGGGGGCGAGCGGGAGCGAACGCCGTGGGTTTTGAGAGAGTAGTCAATGGCAGAGGCCCAGTGTTGGTGTGGCTGTGAATGCGTTGCCATGGGAGGGTGAGGACCAGCAGTAGCTTGTAGTGCTGGCGTCCTTGGTGTGGGAGCAATCCCTGGACGTTTTCAATTTTGGAGCTGGCGTCGGGCCAAAATGAGGGGGCGAGCGGGAGCCAACGTCATGGGTTTTGAGAGAGTAGTCAATGGCAGAGGCCCAGTGTTGGTGTGGCTGTGAATGCGTTGCCATGGGAGGGTGAGGACCAGCAGTAGCTTGTAGTGCTGGCGTCCTTGGCTTGGGAGCAATCCCTGGACGTCTTCCATTTTGGAGCTGGCGTCGGGCCAAAATGAGGGGGCGAGCGGGAGTGAACGTCGTGGGTTTTGAGAGAGTAGTGAATGGCAGAGGCCCAGTGTTGGTGTGGCTGTGAATGCGTTGCCATGGGAGGGTGAGGACCAGCAGTAGCTCGTAGTGCTGGCGTCCTTGGAGTGGGAGCAATCCCTGGACGTTTTCAATTTTGGAGCTGGCGTCGGGCCAAAATGAGGGGGCGAGCGGGAGCGAACGTCGTGGGTTTTGAGAGAGTAGTGAATGGCAGAGGCCCAGTGTTGGTGTGGCTGTGAATGCGCTGCCATGGGAGGGTGAGGACCAGCAGTAGCTTGTAGTGCTGACGTCCTTGGTGTGGGAGCAATCCCTGGACGTTTTCCATTTTGGAGCTGGCGTCGGGCCAAAATGAGGGGGCGAGCGGGAGCGAACGCCGTGGGTTTTGAGAGAGTAGTGAATGGCAGAGGCCCAGTGTTGGTGTGGCTGTGAATGCGCTGCCATGGGAGGGTGAGGACCAGCAGTAGCTTGTAGTGCTGGCGTTGTTGGCTTGGGAGCAATCCCTGGACGTTTTCCATTTTGGAGCTGGCGTCGGGCCAAAATGAGGGGGCGAGCGGGAGCGAACGCCGTGGGTTTTGAGAGAGTAGTCAATGGCAGAGGCCCAGTGTTGGTGTGGCTGTGAATGCGTTGCCATGGGAGGGTGAGGACCAGCAGTAGCTTGTAGTGCTGGCGTCCTTGGCTTGGGAGCAATCCCTGGACGTTTTCAATTTTGGAGCTGGCGTCGGGCCAAAATGAGGGGGCGAGCGGGAGCGAACGTCGTGGGTTTTGAGAGAGTAGTCAATGGCAGAGGCCCAGTGTTGGTGTGGCTGTGAATGCGCTGCCATGGGAGGGTGAGGACCAGCAGTAGCTTGTAGTGCTGGCGTCCTTGGTGTGGGAGCAATCCCTGGACGTTTTCCATTTTGGAGCTGGCGTCGGGCCAAAATGAGGCGGCGAGCGGGAGCGAACGTCGTGGGTTTTGAGAGAGTAGTGAATGGCAGAGGCCCAGTGTTGGTGTGGCTGTGAATGTACTGCCATGGGAGGGTGAGGACCAGCAGTAGCTTGTAGTGCTGGCGTCCTTGGTGTGGGAGCAATCCCTGGACGTTTTCAATTTTGGAGCTGGCGTCGGGCCAAAATGAGGGGGCGAGCGGGAGCCAACGTCGTGGGTTTTGAGAGAGTAGTGAATGGCAGAGGCCCAGTGTTGGTGTGGCTGTGAATGCGTTGCCATGGGAGGGTGAGGACCAGCAGTAGCTGGTAGTGCTGGCGTCCTTGGAGTGAGAGCAATCCCTGGACATTTTCCATTTTGGAGCTGGCGTCGGGCCAAAATGAGGGGGCGAGCGGGAGTGAACGTCGTGGGTTTTGAGAGAGTAGTGAATGGCAGAGGCCCAGTGTTGGTGTGGCTGTGAATGCGTTGCCATGGGAGGGTGAGGACCAGCAGTAGCTCGTAGTGCTGGCGTCCTTGGAGTGGGAGCAATCCCTGGACGTTTTCAATTTTGGAGCTGGCGTCGGGCCAAAATGAGGGGGCGAGCGGGAGCGAACGTCGTGGGTTTTGAGAGAGTAGTCAATGGCAGAGGCCCAGTGTTGGTGTGGCTGTGAATGCGCTGCCATGGGAGGGTGAGGACCAGCAGTAGCTTGTAGTGCTGACGTCCTTGGTGTGGGAGCAATCCCTGGAGGTTTTCCATTTTGGAGCTGGCGTCGGGCCAAAATGAGGGGGCGAGCGGGAGCGAACGTCGTGGGTTTTGAGAGAGTAGTCAATGGCAGAGGCCCCGTGTTGGTGTGGCTGTGAATGCGCTGCCATGGGAGGGTGAGGACCAGCAGTAGCTTGTAGTGCTGGCGTCCTTGGCTTGGGAGCAATCCCTGGATGTCTTCCATTTTGGAGCTGGCGTCGGGCCAAAATGAGGGGGCGAGCGGGAGCGAACGTCATGGGTTTTGAGAGAGTAGTGAATGGCAGAGGCCCAGTGTTGGTGTGGCTGTGAATGCGCTGCCATGGGAGGGTGAGGACCAGCAGTAGCTTGTAGTGCTGGCGTCCTTGGTGTGGGAGCAATCCCTGGACGTTTTCCATTTTGGAGCTGGCGTCGGGCCAAAATGAGGTGGCGAGCGAAAGCGAACGTCGTGGGTTTTGAGAGAGTAGTGAATGGCAGAGGCCCAGTGTTGGTGTGGCTGTGAATGCGTTGCCATGGGAGGGTGAGGACCAGCAGTAGCTGGTAGTGCTGGCGTTGTTGGCTTGGGAGCAATCCCTGGACGTTTTCCATTTTGGAGCTGGCGTCGGGCCAAAATGAGGGGGCGAGCGGGAGCGAACGTCGTGGGTTTTGAGAGAGTAGTCAATGGCAGAGGCCCAGTGTTGGTGTGGCTGTGAATGCGCTGCCATGGGAGGGTGAGGACCAGCAGTAGCTTGTAGTGCTGGCGTCCTTGGTGTGGGAGCAATCCCTGGACGTTTTCCATTTTGGAGCTGGCGTCGGGCCAAAATGAGGGGGCGAGCGGGAGCGAACGTCGTGGGTTTTGAGAGAGTAGTGAATGGCAGAGGCCCAGTGTTGGTGTGGCTGTGAATGCGTTGCCATGGGAGGGTGAGGACCAGCAGTAGCTTGTAGTGCTGGCGTCCTTGGTGTGGGAGCAATCCCTGGACGTTTTCAATTTTGGAGCTGGCATCGGGCCAAAATGAGGGGGCGAGCGGGAGCCAACGTCATGGGTTTTGAGAGAGTAGTGAATGGCAGAGGCCCAGTGTTAGTGTGGCTGTGAATGCGCTGCCATGGGAGGGTGAGGACCAGCAGTAGCCTGTAGTGCTGGCGTCCTTGGAGTGAGAGCAATCCCTGGACATTTTCCATTTTGGAGCTGGCGTCGGGCCAAAATGAGGGGGCGAGCGGGAGTGAACGTCGTGGGTTTTGAGAGAGTAGTGAATGGCAGAGGCCCAGTGTTGGTGTGGCTGTGAATGCGTTGCCATGGGAGGGTGAGGACCAGCAGTAGCTCGTAGTGCTGGCGTCCTTGGAGTGGGAGCAATCCCTGGACGTTTTCAATTTTGGAGCTGGCGTCGGGCCAAAATGAGGGGGCGAGCGGGAGCGAACGTCGTGGGTTTTGAGAGAGTAGTCAATGGCAGAGGCCCAGTGTTGGTGTGGCTGTGAATGCGCTGCCATGGGAGGGTGAGGACCAGCAGTAGCTTGTAGTGCTGGCGTCCTTGGCTTGGGAGCAATCCCTGGACGTTTTCCATTTTGGAGCTGGCGTCGGGCCAAAATGAGGGGGCGAGCGAAAGCGAACGTCGTGGGTTTTGAGAGAGTAGTCAATGGCAGAGGCCCAGTGTTGGTGTGGCTGTGAATGCGTTGCCATGGGAGGGTGAGGACCAGCAGTAGCTTGTAGTGCTGGCGTCCTTGGTGTGGGAGCAATCCCTGGACGTTTTCCATTTTGGAGCTGGCGTCGGGCCAAAATGAGGGGGCGAGCGGGAGCCAACGTCATGGGTTTTGAGAGAGTAGTGAATGGCAGAGGCCCAGTGTTAGTGTGGCTGTGAATGCGCTGCCATGGGAGGGTGAGGACCAGCAGTAGCCTGTAGTGCTGGCGTCCTTGGAGTGAGAGCAATCCCTGGACATTTTCCATTTAGGAGCTGGCGTCGGGCCAAAATGAGGGGGCGAGCGGGAGTGAACGTCGTGGGTTTTGAGAGAGTAGTGAATGGCAGAGGCCCAGTGTTGGTGTGGCTGTGAATGCGTTGCCATGGGAGGGTGAGGACCAGCAGTAGCTCGTAGTGCTGGCGTCCTTGGAGTGGGAGCAATCCCTGGACGTTTTCAATTTTGGAGCTGGCGTCGGGCCAAAATGAGGGGGCGAGCGGGAGCGAACGTCGTGGGTTTTGAGAGAGTAGTCAATGGCAGAGGCCCAGTGTTGGTGTGGCTGTGAATGCGCTGCCATGGGAGGGTGAGGACCAGCAGTAGCTTGTAGTGCTGGCGTCCTTGGTGTGGGAGCAATCCCTGGACGTTTTCCATTTTGGAGCTGGCGTCGGGCCAAAATGAGGGGGCGAGCGGGAGCGAACGTCGTGGGTTTTGAGAGAGTAGTCAATGGCAGAGGCCCCGTGTTGGTGTGGCTGTGAATGCGCTGCCATGGGAGGGTGAGGACCAGCAGTAGCTTGTAGTGCTGGCGTCCTTGGCTTGGGAGCAATCCCTGGACGTTTTCCATTTTGGAGCTGGCGTCGGGGCAAAATGAGGGGGCGAGCGGGAGCGAACATCATGGGTTTTGAGAGAGTAGTCAATGGCAGAGGCCCAGTGTTGGTGTGGCTGTGAATGCGCTGCCATGGGAGGGTGAGGACCAGCAGTAGCTTGTAGTGCTGGCGTCCTTGGTGTGGGAGCAATCCCTGGACGTTTTCCATTTTGGAGCTGGCGTCGGGCCAAAATGAGGGGGCGAGCGGGAGCGAACGTCGGGGGTTTTGAGAGAGTAGTGAATGGCAGAGGCCCAGTGTTGGTGTGGCTGTGAATGCGTTGCCATGGGAGGGTGAGGACCAGCAGTAGCTTGTAGTGCTGGCGTCCTTGGTGTGGGAGCAATCCCTGGACGTTTTCAATTTTGGAGCTGGCGTCGGGCCAAAATGAGGGGGCGAGCGGGAGCCAACGTCATGGGTTTTGAGAGAGTAGTGAATGGCAGAGGCCCAGTGTTAGTGTGGCTGTGAATGCGCTGCCATGGGAGGGTGAGGACCAGCAGTAGCCTGTAGTGCTGGCGTCCTTGGAGTGAGAGCAATCCCTGGACATTTTCCATTTTGGAGCTGGCGTCGGGCCAAAATGAGGGGGCGAGCGGGAGTGAACGTCGTGGGTTTTGAGAGAGTAGTGAATGGCAGAGGCCCAGTGTTGGTGTGGCTGTGAATGCGTTGCCATGGGAGGGTGAGGACCAGCAGTAGCTTGTAGTGCTGGCGTCCTTGGAGTGGGAGCAATCCCTGGACGTTTTCAATTTTGGAGCTGGCGTCGGGCCAAAATGAGGGGGCGAGCGGGAGCGAACGTCGTGGGTTTTGAGAGAGTAGTCAATGGCAGAGGCCCAGTGTTGGTGTGGCTGTGAATGCGCTGCCATGGGAGGGTGAGGACCAGCAGTAGCTTGTAGTGCTGGCGTCCTTGGTGTGGGAGCAATCCCTGGAGGTTTTCCATTTTGGAGCTGGCGTCGGGCCAAAATGAGGGGGCGAGCGGGAGCGAACGTCGTGGGTTTTGAGAAAGTAGTCAATGGCAGAGGCCCAGTGTTGGTGTGGCTGTGAATGCGCTGCCATGGGAGGGTGAGGACCAGCAGTAGCTTGTAGTGCTGGCGTCCTTGGCTTGGGAGCAATCCCTGGATGTCTTCCATTTTGGAGCTGGCGTCGGGCCAAAATGAGGGGGCGAGCGGGAGCGAACATCGTGGGTTTTGAGAGAGTAGTCAATGGCAGAGGCCCAGTGTTGGTGTGGCTGTGAATGCGTTGCCATGGGAGGGTGAGGACCAGCAGTAGCTTGTAGTGCTGGCGTTGTTGGCTTGGGAGCAATCCCTGGACGTTTTCCATTTTGGAGCTGGCGTCGGGCCAAAATGAAGGGGCGAGCGGGAGCCAACGTCGTGGGTTTTGAGGGAGTAGTCAATGGCAGAGGCCCAGTGTTGGTGTGGCTGTGAATGCGCTGCCATGGGAGGGTGAGGACCAGCAGTAGCTTGTAGTGCTGGCGTTGTTGGCTTGGGAGCAATCCCTGGACATCTTCCATTTTGGAGCTGGCGTCGGGCCAAAATGAGGGGGCGAGCGGGAGCGAACGTCGTGGGTTTTGAGAGAGTAGTCAATGGCAGAGGCCCAGTGTTGGTGTGGCTGTGAATGCGCTGCCATGGGAGGGTGAGGACCAGCAGTAGCTTGTAGTGCTGGCGTCCTTGGTGTGGGAGCAATCCCTGGACGTTTTCCATTTTGGAGCTGGCGTCGGGCCAAAATGAGGGGGCGAGCGGGAGCGAACGTCGTGGGTTTTGAGAGAGTAGTGAATGGCAGAGGCCCAGTGTTGGTGTGGCTGTGAATGCGCTGCCATGGGAGGGTGAAGACCAGCAGTAGCTTGTAGTGCTGGCGTCCTTGGTGTGGGAGCAATCCGTGGACGTTTTCAATTTTGGAGCTGGCGTCGGGCCAAAATGAGGGGGCGAGCGGGAGCGAACGTCGTGGGTTTTGAGAGAGTAGTCAATGGCAGAGGCCCAGTGTTGGTGTGGCTGTGAATGCGTTGCCATGGGAGGGTGAGGACCAGCAGTAGCTCGTAGTGCTGGCGTCCTTGGAGTGGGAGCAATCCCTGGACGTTTTCAATTTTGGAGCTGGCGTCGGGCCAAAATGAGGGGGCGAGCGGGAGCGAACGTCGTGGGTTTTGAGAGAGTAGTCAATGGCAGAGGCCCAGTGTTGGTGTGGCTGTGAATGCGCTGCCATGGGACGGTGAGGACCAGCAGTAGCTTGTAGTGCTGGCGTCCTTGGCTTGGGAGCAATCCCTGGACGTTTTCCATTTTGGAGCTGGCGTCGGGCCAAAATGAGGGGGCGAGCGAAAGCGAACGTCGTGGGTTTTGAGAGAGTAGTCAATGGCAGAGGCCCAGTGTTGGTGTGGCTGTGAATGCGTTGCCATGGGAGGGTGAGGACCAGCAGTAGCTTGTAGTGCTGGCGTCCTTGGTGTGGGAGCAATCCCTGGACGTTTTCCATTTTGGAGCTGGCGTCGGGCCAAAATGAGGGGGCGAGCGGGAGCCAACGTCATGGGTTTTGAGAGAGTAGTGAATGGCAGAGGCCCAGTGTTAGTGTGGCTGTGAATGCGCTGCCATGGGAGGGTGAGGACCAGCAGTAGCCTGTAGTGCTGGCGTCCTTGGAGTGAGAGCAATCCCTGGACATTTTCCATTTAGGAGCTGGCGTCGGGCCAAAATGAGGGGGCGAGCGGGAGTGAACGTCGTGGGTTTTGAGAGAGTAGTGAATGGCAGAGGCCCAGTGTTGGTGTGGCTGTGAATGCGTTGCCATGGGAGGGTGAGGACCAGCAGTAGCTCGTAGTGCTGGCGTCCTTGGAGTGGGAGCAATCCCTGGACGTTTTCAATTTTGGAGCTGGCGTCGGGCCAAAATGAGGGGGCGAGCGGGAGCGAACGTCGTGGGTTTTGAGAGAGTAGTCAATGGCAGAGGCCCAGTGTTGGTGTGGCTGTGAATGCGCTGCCATGGGAGGGTGAGGACCAGCAGTAGCTTGTAGTGCTGGCGTCCTTGGTGTGGGAGCAATCCCTGGACGTTTTCCATTTTGGAGCTGGCGTCGGGCCAAAATGAGGGGGCGAGCGGGAGCGAACGTCGTGGGTTTTGAGAGAGTAGTCAATGGCAGAGGCCCCGTGTTGGTGTGGCTGTGAATGCGCTGCCATGGGAGGGTGAGGACCAGCAGTAGCTTGTAGTGCTGGCGTCCTTGGCTTGGGAGCAATCCCTGGACGTTTTCCATTTTGGAGCTGGCGTCGGGGCAAAATGAGGGGGCGAGCGGGAGCGAACATCATGGGTTTTGAGAGAGTAGTCAATGGCAGAGGCCCAGTGTTGGTGTGGCTGTGAATGCGCTGCCATGGGAGGGTGAGGACCAGCAGTAGCTTGTAGTGCTGGCGTCCTTGGTGTGGGAGCAATCCCTGGACGTTTTCCATTTTGGAGCTGGCGTCGGGCCAAAATGAGGGGGCGAGCGGGAGCGAACGTCGTGGGTTTTGAGAGAGTAGTGAATGGCAGAGGCCCAGTGTTGGTGTGGCTGTGAATGCGTTGCCATGGGAGGGTGAGGACCAGCAGTAGCTTGTAGTGCTGGCGTCCTTGGTGTGGGAGCAATCCCTGGACGTTTTCAATTTTGGAGCTGGCGTCGGGCCAAAATGAGGGGGCGAGCGGGAGCCAACGTCATGGGTTTTGAGAGAGTAGTGAATGGCAGA
The DNA here is from genome assembly GCA_031468815.1 of Morus bassanus. Lineage (NCBI taxonomy): Eukaryota > Metazoa > Chordata > Aves > Suliformes > Sulidae > Morus > Morus bassanus. Next base: position 600,098 of record CM062575.1, read on the forward strand.
GGCCCAGTGTTAGTGTGGCTGTGAATGCGCTGCCATGGGAGGGTGAGGACCAGCAGTAGCCTGTAGTGCTGGCGTCCTTGGAGTGAGAGCAATCCCTGGACATTTTCCATTTTGGAGCTGGCGTCGGGCCAAAATGAGGGGGCGAGCGGGAGTGAACGTCGTGGGTTTTGAGAGAGTAGTGAATGGCAGAGGCCCAGTGTTGGTGTGGCTGTGAATGCGTTGCCATGGGAGGGTGAGGACCAGCAGTAGCTTGTAGTGCTGGCGTCCTTGGAGTGGGAGCAATCCCTGGACGTTTTCAATTTTGGAGCTGGCGTCGGGCCAAAATGAGGGGGCGAGCGGGAGCGAACGTCGTGGGTTTTGAGAGAGTAGTCAATGGCAGAGGCCCAGTGTTGGTGTGGCTGTGAATGCGCTGCCATGGGAGGGTGAGGACCAGCAGTAGCTTGTAGTGCTGGCGTCCTTGGTGTGGGAGCAATCCCTGGAGGTTTTCCATTTTGGAGCTGGCGTCGGGCCAAAATGAGGGGGCGAGCGGGAGCGAACGTCGTGGGTTTTGAGAAAGTAGTCAATGGCAGAGGCCCAGTGTTGGTGTGGCTGTGAATGCGCTGCCATGGGAGGGTGAGGACCAGCAGTAGCTTGTAGTGCTGGCGTCCTTGGAGTGGGAGCAATCCCTGGATGTCTTCCATTTTGGAGCTGGCGTCGGGCCAAAATGAGGGGGCGAGCGGGAGCGAACATCGTGGGTTTTGAGAGAGTAGTCAATGGCAGAGGCCCAGTGTTGGTGTGGCTGTGAATGCGTTGCCATGGGAGGGTGAGGACCAGCAGTAGCTTGTAGTGCTGGCGTTGTTGGCTTGGGAGCAATCCCTGGACGTTTTCCATTTTGGAGCTGGCGTCGGGCCAAAATGAAGGGGCGAGCGGGAGCCAACGTCGTGGGTTTTGAGGGAGTAGTCAATGGCAGAGGCCCAGTGTTGGTGTGGCTGTGAATGCGCTGCCATGGGAGGGTGAGGACCAGCAGTAGCTTGTAGTGCTGGCGTTGTTGGCTTGGGAGCAATCCCTGGACATCTTCCATTTTGGAGCTGGCGTCGGGCCAAAATGAGGGGGCGAGCGGGAGCGAACGTCGTGGGTTTTGAGAGAGTAGTCAATGGCAGAGGCCCAGTGTTGGTGTGGCTGTGAATGCGCTGCCATGGGAGGGTGAGGACCAGCAGTAGCTTGTAGTGCTGGCGTCCTTGGTGTGGGAGCAATCCCTGGACGTTTTCCATTTTGGAGCTGGCGTCGGGCCAAAATGAGGGGGCGAGCGGGAGCGAACGTCGTGGGTTTTGAGAGAGTAGTGAATGGCAGAGGCCCAGTGTTGGTGTGGCTGTGAATGCGCTGCCATGGGAGGGTGAAGACCAGCAGTAGCTTGTAGTGCTGGCGTCCTTGGTGTGGGAGCAATCCGTGGACGTTTTCAATTTTGGAGCTGGCGTCGGGCCAAAATGAGGGGGCGAGCGGGAGCGAACGTCGTGGGTTTTGAGAGAGTAGTCAATGGCAGAGGCCCAGTGTTGGTGTGGCTGTGAATGCGCTGCCATGGGAGGGTGAGGACCAGCAGTAGCTTGTAGTGCTGGCGTTGTTGGCTTGGGAGCAATCCCTGGACGTTTTCAATTTTGGAGCTGGCGTCGGGCCAAAATGAGGGGGCGAGCGGGAGCGAACGTCGTGGGTTTTGAGAGAGTAGTCAATGGCAGAGGCCCAGTGTTGGTGTGGCTGTGAATGCGCTGCCATGGGAGGGTGAGGACCAGCAGTAGCTTGTAGTGCTGACGTCCTTGGTGTGGGAGCAATCCCTGGACGTTTTCCATTTTGGAGCTGGCGTCGGGCCAAAATGAGGGGGCGAGCGGGAGCGAACGCCGTGGGTTTTGAGAGAGTAGTCAATGGCAGGGGCCCAGTGTTGGTGTGGCTGTGAATGCGTTGCCATGGGAGGGTGAGGACCAGCAGTAGCTTGTAGTGCTGGCGTTGTTGGCTTGGGAGCAATCCCTGGACGTTTTCCATTTTGGAGCTGGCGTCGGGCCAAAATGAGGGGGCGAGCGGGAGCGAACGTCGTGGGTTTTGAGAGAGTAGTCAATGGCAGAGGCCCAGTGTTGGTGTGGCTGTGAATGTGTTGCCATGGGAGGGTGAGGACCAGCAGTAGCTTATAGTGCTGGCGTCCTTGGTGTGGGAGCAATCCCTGGACGTTTTCCATTTTGGAGCTGGCGTCGGGCCAAAATGAGGGGGCGAGCGGGAGCGAACGTCGTGGGTTTTGAGAGAGTAGTCAATGGCAGAGGCCCAGTGTTGGTGTGGCTGTGAATGCGCTGCCATGGGAGGGTGAGGACCAGCAGTAGCTTGTAGTGCTGGCGTCCTCGGTGTGGGAGCAATCCCTGGACATTTTCCATTTTGGAGCTGGCGTCGGGCCAAAATGAGGGGGCGAGCGGGAGCGAACGTCGGGGGTTTTGAGAGTAGTCAATGGCAGAGGCCCAGTGTTGGTGTGGCTGTGAATGTGCTGCCATGGGAGGGTGAGGACAAGCCGTAGCTTGTAGTGCTGGCGTTGTTGGCTTGGGAGCAATCCCTGGACGTTTTCCATTTTGGAGCTGGCGTCGGGCCAAAATGAGGGGGCGAGCGAAAGCGAACGTCGTGGGTTTTGAGAGAGTAGTGAATGGCAGAGGCCCAGTGTTGGTGTGGCTGTGAATGCGCTGCCATGGGAGGGTGAGGACCAGCAGTAGCTTGTAGTGCTGGCGTCCTTGGTGTGGGAGCAATCCCTGGACGTTTTCCATTTTGGAGCTGGCGTCGGGCCAAAATGAGGGGGCGAGCGGGAGCGAACGTCGTGGGTTTTGAGAGAGTAGTGAATGGCAGAGGCCCAGTGTTGGTGTGGCTGTGAATGTGCTGCCATGGGAGGGTGAGGACCAGCAGTAGCTTGTAGTGCTGGCGTCCTTGGTGTGGGAGCAATCCCTGGACGTTTTCAATTTTGGAGCTGGCGTCGGGCCAAAATGAGGGGGCGAGCGGGAGCCAACGTCATGGGTTTTGAGAGAGTAGTCAATGGCAGAGGCCCAGTGTTGGTGTGGCTGTGAATGCGTTGCCATGGGAGGGTGAGGACCAGCAGTAGCCTGTAGTGCTGGCGTCCTTGGTGTGGGAGCAATCCCTGGAGGTTTTCCATTTTGGAGCTGGCGTCGGGCCAAAATGAGGGGGCGAGCGGGAGTGAACGTCGTGGGTTTTGAGAGAGTAGTGAATGGCAGAGGCCCAGTGTTGGTGTGGCTGTGAATGCGTTGCCATGGGAGGGTGAGGACCAGCAGTAGCTCGTAGTGCTGGCGTCCTTGGAGTGGGAGCAATCCCTGGACGTTTTCAATTTTGGAGCTGGCGTCGGGCCAAAATGAGGCGGCGAGCGGGAGCGAACGTCGTGGGTTTTGAGAGAGTAGTCAATGGCAGAGGCCCAGTGTTGGTGTGGCTGTGAATGCGCTGCCATGGGAGGGTGAGGACCAGCAGTAGCTTGTAGTGCTGACGTCCTTGGTGTGGGAGCAATCCCTGGACGTTTTCCATTTTGGAGCTGGCGTCGGGCCAAAATGAGGGGGCGAGCGGGAGCGAACGTCGTGGGTTTTGAGAGAGTAGTGAATGGCAGAGGCCCCGTGTTGGTGTGGCTGTGAATGCGCTGCCATGGGAGGGTGAGGACCAGCAGTAGCTTGTAGTGCTGGCGTCCTTGGCTTGGGAGCAATCCCTGGATGTCTTCCATTTTGGAGCTGGCGTCGGGGCAAAATGAGGGGGCGAGCGGGAGCGAACGTCATGGGTTTTGAGAGAGTAGTCAATGGCAGAGGCCCAGTGTTGGTGTGGCTGTGAATGCGCTGCCATGGGAGGGTGAGGACCAGCAGTAGCTTGTAGTGCTGGCGTCCTTGGTGTGGGAGCAATCCCTGGACGTTTTCCATTTTGGAGCTGGCGTCGGGCCAAAATGAGGGGGCGAGCGAAAGCGAACGTCGTGGGTTTTGAGGGAGTAGTCAATGGCAGAGGCCCAGTGTTGGTGTGGCTGTGAATGCGTTGCCATGGGAGGGTGAGGACCAGCAGTAGCTTGTAGTGCTGGCGTTGTTGGCTTGGGAGCAATCCCTGGACGTTTTCAATTTTGGAGCTGGCGTCGGGCCAAAATGAGGGGGCGAGCGAAAGCGAACGTCGTGGGTTTTGAGAGAGTAGTCAATGGCAGAGGCCCAGTGTTGGTGTGGCTGTGAATGCGCTGCCATGGGAGGGTGAGGACCAGCAGTAGCTTGTAGTGCTGGCGTCCTTGGTGTGGGAGCAATCCCTGGACGTTTTCCATTTTGGAGCTGGCGTCGGGCCAAAATGAGGGGGCGAGCGGGAGCGAACGTCGTGGGTTTTGAGAGAGTAGTGAATGGCAGAGGCCCAGTGTTGGTGTGGCTGTGAATGCGTTGCCATGGGAGGGTGAGGACCAGCAGTAGCTTGTAGTGCTGGCGTCCTTGGTGTGGGAGCAATCCCTGGACGTTTTCCATTTTGGAGCTGGCGTCGGGCCAAAATGAGGGGGCGAGCGAAAGCGAACGTCGTGGGTTTTGAGAGAGTAGTCAATGGCAGAGGCCCAGTGTTGGTGTGGCTGTGAATGCGCTGCCATGGGAGGGTGAGGACCAGCAGTAGCTTGTAGTGCTGGCGTCCTTGGTGTGGGAGCAATCCCTGGACGTTTTCCATTTTGGAGCTGGCGTCGGGCCAAAATGAGGGGGCGAGCGGGAGCGAACGTCGTGGGTTTTGAGAGAGTAGTGAATGGCAGAGGCCCAGTGTTGGTGTGGCTGTGAATGCGTTGCCATGGGAGGGTGAGGACCAGCAGTAGCTTGTAGTGCTGGCGTCCTTGGTGTGGGAGCAATCCCTGGACGTTTTCCATTTTGGAGCTGGCGTCGGGCCAAAATGAGGGGGCGAGCGGGAGCCAACGTCATGGGTTTTGAGAGAGTAGTGAATGGCAGAGGCCCAGTGTTAGTGTGGCTGTGAATGCGCTGCCATGGGAGGGTGAGGACCAGCAGTAGCCTGTAGTGCTGGCGTCCTTGGAGTGAGAGCAATCCCTGGACATTTTCCATTTTGGAGCTGGCGTCGGGCCAAAATGAGGGGGCGAGCGGGAGTGAACGTCGTGGGTTTTGAGAGAGTAGTGAATGGCAGAGGCCCAGTGTTGGTGTGGCTGTGAATGCGTTGCCATGGGAGGGTGAGGACCAGCAGTAGCTCGTAGTGCTGGCGTCCTTGGAGTGGGAGCAATCCCTGGACGTTTTCCATTTTGGAGCTGGCGTCGGGCCAAAATGAGGGGGCGAGCGGGAGCGAACGTCGTGGGTTTTGAGAGAGTAGTCAATGGCAGAGGCCCCGTGTTGGTGTGGCTGTGAATGCGCTGCCATGGGAGGGTGAGGACCAGCAGTAGCTTGTAGTGCTGGCGTCCTTGGCTTGGGAGCAATCCCTGGATGTCTTCCATTTTGGAGCTGGCGTCGGGGCAAAATGAGGGGGCGAGCGGGAGCGAACATCGTGGGTTTTGAGAGAGTAGTCAATGGCAGAGGCCCAGTGTTGGTGTGGCTGTGAATGCGCTGCCATGGGAGGGTGAGGACCAGCAGTAGCTTGTAGTGCTGGCGTCCTTGGTGTGGGAGCAATCCCTGGACGTTTTCCATTTTGGAGCTGGCGTCGGGCCAAAATGAGGGGGCGAGCGGGAGCGAACGTCGGGGCTTTTGAGAGAGTAGTCAATGGCAGAGGCCCAGTGTTGGTGTGGCTGTGAATGCGTTGCCATGGGAGGGTGAGGACCAGCAGTAGCTTGTAGTGCTGGCGTCCTTGGTGTGGGAGCAATCCCTGGACGTTTTCAATTTTGGAGCTGGCGTCGGGCCAAAATGAGGGGGCGAGCGGGAGCCAACGTCATGGGTTTTGAGAGAGTAGTGAATGGCAGAGGCCCAGTGTTAGTGTGGCTGTGAATGCGCTGCCATGGGAGGGTGAGGACCAGCAGTAGCCTGTAGTGCTGGCGTCCTTGGAGTGAGAGCAATCCCTGGACATTTTCCATTTTGGAGCTGGCGTCGGGCCAAAATGAGGGGGCGAGCGGGAGTGAACGTCGTGGGTTTTGAGAGAGTAGTGAATGGCAGAGGCCCAGTGTTGGTGTGGCTGTGAATGCGTTGCCATGGGAGGGTGAGGACCAGCAGTAGCTTGTAGTGCTGGCGTCCTTGGAGTGGGAGCAATCCCTGGACGTTTTCAATTTTGGAGCTGGCGTCGGGCCAAAATGAGGGGGCGAGCGGGAGCGAACGTCGTGGGTTTTGAGAGAGTAGTCAATGGCAGAGGCCCAGTGTTGGTGTGGCTGTGAATGCGCTGCCATGGGAGGGTGAGGACCAGCAGTAGCTTGTAGTGCTGGCGTCCTTGGTGTGGGAGCAATCCCTGGAGGTTTTCCATTTTGGAGCTGGCGTCGGGCCAAAATGAGGGGGCGAGCGGGAGCGAACGCCGTGGGTTTTGAGAGAGTAGTGAATGGCAGAGGCCCAGTGTTGGTGTGGCTGTGAATGCGCTGCCATGGGAGGGTGAGGACCAGCAGTAGCTTGTAGTGCTGGCGTCCTTGGCTTGGGAGCAATCCCTGGATGTCTTCCATTTTGGAGCTGGCGTCGGGCCAAAATGAGGGGGCGAGCGGGAGCGAACGTCGTGGGTTTTGAGAGAGTAGTCAATGGCAGAGGCCCAGTGTTGGTGTGGCTGTGAATGCGCTGCCATGGGAGGGTGAGGACCAGCAGTAGCTTGTAGTGCTGGCGTCCTTGGTGTGGGAGCAATCCGTGGACGTTTTCCATTTTGGAGCTGGCGTCGGGCCAAAATGAGGCGGCGAGCGAAAGCGAACGTCGTGGATTTTGAGAGAGTAGTCAATGGCAGAGGCCCAGTGTTGGTGTGGCTGTGAATGTGTTGCCATGGGAGGGTGAGGACCAGCAGTAGCTTGTAGTGCTGGCGTTGTTGGCTTGGGAGCAATCCCTGGACGTTTTCAATTTTGGAGCTGGCGTCGGGCCAAAATGAGGGGGCGAGCGGGAGCCAACGTCATGGGTTTTGAGAGAGTAGTGAATGGCAGAGGCCCAGTGTTAGTGTGGCTGTGAATGCGCTGCCATGGGAGGGTGAGGACCAGCAGTAGCCTGTAGTGCTGGCGTCCTTGGAGTGAGAGCAATCCCTGGACATTTTCCATTTTGGAGCTGGCGTCGGGCCAAAATGAGGGGGCGAGCGGGAGTGAACGTCGTGGGTTTTGAGAGAGTAGTGAATGGCAGAGGCCCAGTGTTGGTGTGGCTGTGAATGCGTTGCCATGGGAGGGTGAGGACCAGCAGTAGCTTGTAGTGCTGGCGTCCTTGGAGTGGGAGCAATCCCTGGACGTTTTCAATTTTGGAGCTGGCGTCGGGCCAAAATGAGGGGGCGAGCGGGAGCGAACGTCGTGGGTTTTGAGAGAGTAGTCAATGGCAGAGGCCCAGTGTTGGTGTGGCTGTGAATGCGCTGCCATGGGAGGGTGAGGACCAGCAGTAGCTTGTAGTGCTGGCGTCCTTGGTGTGGGAGCAATCCCTGGAGGTTTTCCATTTTGGAGCTGGCGTCGGGCCAAAATGAGGGGGCGAGCGGGAGCGAACGCCGTGGGTTTTGAGAGAGTAGTCAATGGCAGAGGCCCAGTGTTGGTGTGGCTGTGAATGCGTTGCCATGGGAGGGTGAGGACCAGCAGTAGCTTGTAGTGCTGGCGTCCTTGGAGTGGGAGCAATCCCTGGATGTCTTCCATTTTGGAGCTGGCGTCGGGCCAAAATGAGGGGGCGAGCGGGAGCGAACATCGTGGGTTTTGAGAGAGTAGTCAATGGCAGAGGCCCAGTGTTGGTGTGGCTGTGAATGCGCTGCCATGGGAGGGTGAGGACCAGCAGTAGCTTGTAGTGCTGGCGTCCTTGGTGTGGGAGCAATCCCTGGACGTTTTCAATTTTGGAGCTGGCGTCGGGCCAAAATGAGGCGGCGAGCGGGAGCGAACGTCGTGGGTTTTGAGAGAGTAGTCAATGGCAGAGGCCCAGTGTTGGTGTGGCTGTGAATGCGCTGCCATGGGAGGGTGAGGACCAGCAGTAGCTTGTAGTGCTGGCGTTGTTGGCTTGGGAGCAATCCCTGGACGTTTTCCATTTTGGAGCTGGCGTCGGGCCAAAATGAGGGGGCGAGCGGGAGCGAACGTCATGGGTTTTGAGAGAGTAGTCAATGGCAGAGGCCCAGTGTTGGTATGGTTGTGAATGCGTTGCCATGGGAGGGTGAGGACCAGCAGTAGCTTGTAGTGCTGGCGTCCTTGGAGTGACAGCAATCCCTGGACATTTTCCATTTTGGAGCTGGCGTCGGGCCAAAATGAGGGGGCGAGTGGGAGCGAACGTCGGGGGTTTTGAGAGAGTAGTGAATGGCAGAGGCCCAGTGTTGGTGTGGCTGTGAATGCGTTGCCATGGGAGGGTGAGGACCAGCAGTAGCTGGTAGTGCTGGCGTCCTTGGTGTGGGAGCAATCCCTGGACGTTTTCAATTTTGGAGCTGGCGTCGGGCCAAAATGAGGGGGCGAGCGGGAGCGAACGTCGTGGGTTTTGAGAGAGTAGTCAGTGGCAGAGGCCCAGTGTTGGTGTGGCTGTGAATGCGCTGCCATGGGAGGGTGAGGACCAGCAGTAGCTTGTAGTGCTGGCGTCCTTGGTGTGGGAGCAATCCCTGGACGTTTTCCATTTTGGAGCTGGCGTCGGGCCAAAATGAGGGGGCGAGCGGGAGCGAACGTCGGGGCTTTTGAGAGTAGTCAATGGCAGAGGCCCAGTGTTGGTGTGGCTGTGAATGCGCTGCCATGGGAGGGTGAGGACAAGCCGTAGCTTGTAGTGCTGGCGTCCTTGGTGTGGGAGCAATCCCTGGACGTTTTCCATTTTGGAGCTGGCGTCGGGCCAAAATGAGGGGGCGAGCGGGAGCGAACGTCATGGGTTTTGAGAGAGTAGTCAATGGCAGAGGCCCAGTGTTGGTGTGGCTGTGAATGCGCTGCCATGGGAGGGTGAGGACCAGCAGTAGCTTGTAGTGCTGGCGTCCTTGGTGTGGGAGCAATCCCTGGACGTTTTCCATTTTGGAGCTGGCGTCGGGCCAAAATGAGGGGGCGAGCGAAAGCGAACGTCGTGGGTTTTGAGAGAGTAGTCAATGGCAGAGGCCCAGTGTTGGTGTGGCTGTGGATGTGCTGCCATGGGAGGGTGAGGACCAGCAGTAGCTGGTAGTGCTGGCGTCCTTGGTGTGGGAGCAATCCCTGGACGTTTTCAATTTTGGAGCTGGCGTCGGGCCAAAATGAGGGGGCGAGCGGAGCGACCGTCGGGGCTTTTGAGAGAGTAGTGAATGGCAGAGGCCCAGTGTTGGTGTGGCTGTGAATGCGCTGCCATGGGAGGGTGAGGACCAGCAGTAGCTTGTAGTGCTGGCGTCCTTGGTGTGGGAGCAATCCCTGGACGTTTTCCATTTTGGAGCTGGCGTCGGGCCAAAATGAAGGGGCGAGCGGGAGCCAACGTCGTGGGTTTTGAGGGAGTAGTCAATGGCAGAGGCCCAGTGTTGGTGTGGCTGTGAATGCGTTGCCATGGGAGGGTGAGGACCAGCAGTAGCTTGTAGTGCTGGCGTTGTTGGCTTGGGAGCAATCCCTGGACATCTTCCATTTTGGAGCTGGCGTCGGGCCAAAATGAGGGGGCGAGCGGGAGCGAACGTCGTGGGTTTTGAGAGAGTAGTGAATGGCAGAGGCCCAGTGTTGGTGTGGCTGTGAATGCGCTGCCATGGGAGGGTGAGGACCAGCAGTAGCTTGTAGTGCTGGCGTTGTTGGCTTGGGAGCAATCCCTGGACGTTTTCAATTTTGGAGCTGGCGTCGGGCCAAAATGAGGGGGCGAGCGGGAGCGAACGTTGTGGGTTTTGAGAGAGTAGTCAATGGCAGAGGCCCAGTGTTGGTGTGGCTGTGAATGCGCTGCCATGGGACGGTGAGGACCAGCAGTAGCTTGTAGTGTTGGCGTCCTTGGCTTGGGAGCAATCCGTGGACGTTTTCAATTTTGGAGCTGGCGTCGGGCCAAAATGAGGGGGCGAGCGGGAGTGAACGTCGTGGGTTTTGAGAGAGTAGTCAATGGCAGAGGCCCAGTGTTGGTGTGGCTGTGAATGCGCTGCCATGGGAGGGTGAGGACCAGCAGTAGCTTGTAGTGCTGGCGTTGTTGGCTTGGGAGCAATCCCTGGACGTTTTCCATTTTGGAGCTGGCGTCGGGCCAAAATGAGGGGGCGAGCGGGAGCCAACGTCATGGGTTTTGAGAGAGTAGTGAATGGCAGAGGCCCAGTGTTGGTATGGTTGTGAATGCGTTGCCATGGGAGGGTGAGGACCAGCAGTAGCTTGTAGTGCTGGCGTCCTTGGAGTGACAGCAATCCCTGGACATTTTCCATTTTGGAGCTGGCGTCGGGCCAAAATGAGGGGGCGAGCGGGAGCGAACGTCGGGGGTTTTGAGAGAGTAGTGAATGGCAGAGGCCCAGTGTTGGTGTGGCTGTGAATGCGTTGCCATGGGAGGGTGAGGACCAGCAGTAGCTCGTAGTGCTGGCGTCCTTGGTGTGGGAGCAATCCCTGGACGTTTTCAATTTTGGAGCTGGCGTCGGGCCAAAATGAGGGGGCGAGCGGGAGCGAACGTCGTGGGTTTTGAGAGAGTAGTCAATGGCAGAGGCCCAGTGTTGGTGTGGCTGTGAATGCGCTGCCATGGGAGGGTGAGGACCAGCAGTAGCTTGTAGTGCTGGCGTCCTTGGTGTGGGAGCAATCCCTGGACGTTTTCCATTTTGGAGCTGGCGTCGGGCCAAAATGAAGGGGCGAGCGGGAGCGAACGTCGGGGCTTTTGAGAGTAGTCAATGGCAGAGGCCCAGTGTTGGTGTGGCTGTGAATGCGCTGCCATGGGAGGGTGAGGACAAGCCGTAGCTTGTAGTGCTGGCGTCCTTGGTGTGGGAGCAATCCCTGGACGTTTTCCATTTTGGAGCTGGCGTCGGGCCAAAATGAGGGGGCGAGCGGGAGCGAACGTCATGGGTTTTGAGAGAGTAGTCAATGGCAGAGGCCCAGTGTTGGTGTGGCTGTGAATGCGCTGCCATGGGAGGGTGAGGACCAGCAGTAGCTTGTAGTGCTGGCGTCCTTGGTGTGGGAGCAATCCCTGGACGTTTTCCATTTTGGAGCTGGCGTCGGGCCAAAATGAGGGGGCGAGCGAAAGCGAACGTCATGGGTTTTGAGAGAGTAGTCAATGGCAGAGGCCCAGTGTTGGTGTGGCTGTGGATGTGCTGCCATGGGAGGGTGAGGACCAGCAGTAGCTGGTAGTGCTGGCGTCCTTGGTGTGGGAGCAATCCCTGGACGTTTTCAATTTTGGAGCTGGCGTCGGGCCAAAATGAGGGGGCGAGCGGAGCGACCGTCGGGGCTTTTGAGAGAGTAGTGAATGGCAGAGGCCCAGTGTTGGTGTGGCTGTGAATGCGCTGCCATGGGAGGGTGAGGACCAGCAGTAGCTTGTAGTGCTGGCGTTGTTGGCTTGGGAGCAATCCCTGGACGTTTTCCATTTTGGAGCTGGCGTCGGGCCAAAATGAGGGGGCGAGCGGGAGCGAACGTCGTGGGTTTTGAGAGAGTAGTGAATGGCAGAGGCCCAGTGTTGGTGTGGCTGTGAATGCGCTGCCATGGGAGGGTGAAGACCAGCAGTAGCTTGTAGTGCTGGCGTCCTTGGTGTGGGAGCAATCCCTGGACGTTTTCCATTTTGGAGCTGGCGTCGGGCCAAAATGAGGGGGCGAGCGGGAGCGAACGTCGTGGGTTTTGAGAGAGTAGTGAATGGCAGAGGCCCAGTGTTGGTGTGGCTGTGAATGCGCTGCCATGGGAGGGTGAAGACCAGCAGTAGCTTGTAGTGCTGGCGTCCTTGGTGTGGGAGCAATCCCTGGACGTTTTCCATTTTGGAGCTGGCGTCGGGCCAAAATGAGGGGGCGAGCGGGAGCGAACGTCGGGGCTTTTGAGAGAGTAGTGAATGGCAGAGGCCCAGTGTTGGTGTGGCTGTGAATGCGCTGCCATGGGAGGGTGAGGACCAGCAGTAGCTTGTAGTGCTGGCGTTGTTGGCTTGGGAGCAATCCCTGGACGTTTTCCATTTTGGAGCTGGCGTCGGGCCAAAATGAGGGGGCGAGCGGGAGCGAACGTCGTGGGTTTTGAGAGAGTAGTGAATGGCAGAGGCCCAGTGTTGGTGTGGCTGTGAATGCGCTGCCATGGGAGGGTGAAGACCAGCAGTAGCTTGTAGTGCTGGCGTCCTTGGTGTGGGAGCAATCCCTGGACGTTTTCCATTTTGGAGCTGGCGTCGGGCCAAAATGAGGGGGCGAGCGGGAGCGAACGTCGTGGGTTTTGAGAGAGTAGTGAATGGCAGAGGCCCAGTGTTGGTGTGGCTGTGAATGCGCTGCCATGGGAGGGTGAAGACCAGCAGTAGCTTGTAGTGCTGGCGTCCTTGGTGTGGGAGCAATCCCTGGACGTTTTCCATTTTGGAGCTGGCGTCGGGCCAAAATGAGGGGGCGAGCGGGAGCGAACGTCGTGGGTTTTGAGAGAGTAGTGAATGGCAGAGGCCCAGTGTTGGTGTGGCTGTGAATGCGCTGCCATGGGAGGGTGAAGACCAGCAGTAGCTTGTAGTGCTGGCGTCCTTGGTGTGGGAGCAATCCCTGGACGTTTTCCATTTTGGAGCTGGCGTCGGGCCAAAATGAGGGGGCGAGCGGGAGCGAACGTCGGGGCTTTTGAGAGAGTAGTGAATGGCAGAGGCCCAGTGTTGGTGTGGCTGTGAATGCGCTGCCATGGGAGGGTGAGGACCAGCAGTAGCTTGTAGTGCTGGCGTTGTTGGCTTGGGAGCAATCCCTGGACGTTTTCCATTTTGGAGCTGGCGTCGGGCCAAAATGAGGGGGCGAGCGGGAGCGAACGTCGTGGGTTTTGAGAGAGTAGTGAATGGCAGAGGCCCAGTGTTGGTGTGGCTGTGAATGCGCTGCCATGGGAGGGTGAAGACCAGCAGTAGCTTGTAGTGCTGGCGTCCTTGGTGTGGGAGCAATCCCTGGACGTTTTCCATTTTGGAGCTGGCGTCGGGCCAAAATGAGGGGGCGAGCGGGAGCGAACGTCGTGGGTTTTGAGAGAGTAGTCAATGGCAGAGGCCCAGTGTTGGTGTGGCTGTGAATGCGCTGCCATGGGAGGGTGAAGACCAGCAGTAGCTTGTAGTGCTGGCGTCCTTGGTGTGGGAGCAATCCGTGGACGTTTTCAATTTTGGAGCTGGCGTCGGGCCAAAATGAGGGGGCGAGCGGGAGTGAACGTCGTGGGTTTTGAGAGAGTAGTCAATGGCAGAGGCCCAGTGTTGGTGTGGCTGTGAATGCGCTGCCATGGGAGGGTGAGGACCAGCAGTAGCTTGTAGTGCTGGCGTTGTTGGCTTGGGAGCAATCCCTGGACATTTTCAATTTTGGAGCTGGCGTCGGGCCAAAATGAGGGGGCGAGTGGGAGCGAACGTCGGGGGTTTTGAGAGTAGTCAATGGCAGAGGCCCAGTGTTGGTGTGGCTGTGAATGCATTGCCATGGGACGGTGAGGACCAGCAGTAGCTTGTAGTGCTGGCGTCCTTGGTGTGGGAGCAATCCCTGGACGTTTTCAATTTTGGAGCTGGCGTCGGGCCAAAATGAGGGGGCGAGCGGGAGCGAACGTCGTGGGTTTTGAGAGAGTAGTCAATGGCAGAGGCCCCGTGTTGGTGTGGCTGTGAATGCGCTGCCATGGGAGGGTGAGGACCAGCAGTAGCTTGTAGTGCTGGCGTTGTTGGCTTGGGAGCAATCCCTGGACGTCTTCCATTTTGGAGCTGGCGTCGGGGCAAAATGAGGGGGCGAGCGGGAGCGAACATCGTGGGTTTTGAGAGAGTAGTCAATGGCAGAGGCCCAGTGTTGGTGTGGCTGTGAATGCGCTGCCATGGGAGGGTGAGGACCAGCAGTAGCTTGTAGTGCTGGCGTCCTTGGTGTGGGAGCAATCCCTGGACGTTTTCCATTTTGGAGCTGGCGTCGGGCCAAAATGAGGGGGCGAGCGGGAGCGAACGTCGTGGGTTTTGAGAGAGTAGTCAATGGCAGAGGCCCAGTGTTGGTGTGGCTGTGAATGCGTTGCCATGGGAGGGTGAGGACCAGCAGTAGCTTATAGTGCTGGCGTCCTTGGTGTGGGAGCAATCCCTGGACGTTTTCAATTTTGGAGCTGGCGTCGGGCCAAAATGAGGGGGCGAGCGGGAGCGAACGTCGGGGCTTTTGAGAGAGTAGTGAATGGCAGAGGCCCAGTGTTGGTGTGGCTGTGAATGCGTTGCCATGGGAGGGTGAGGACCAGCAGTAGCTCGTAGTGCTGGCGTCCTCGGTGTGGGAGCAATCCCTGGACGTTTTCCATTTTGGAGCTGGCGTCGGGCCAAAATGAGGCGGCGAGCGGGAGCGAACGTCGTGGGTTTTGAGAGAGTAGTCAATGGCAGAGGCCCAGTGTTGGTGTGGCTGTGAATGCGCTGCCATGGGAGGGTGAGGACCAGCAGTAGCTTGTAGTGCTGGCGTTGTTGGCTTGGGAGCAATCCCTGGACGTTTTCCATTTTGGAGCTGGCGTCGGGCCAAAATGAGGGGGCGAGCGGGAGCCAACGTCATGGGTTTTGAGAGAGTAGTCAATGGCAGAGGCCCAGTGTTGGTGTGGCTGTGAATGCGTTGCCATGGGAGGGTGAGGACCAGCAGTAGCTTGTAGTGCTGGCGTCCTTGGTGTGGGAGCAATCCCTGGACGTTTTCCATTTTGGAGCTGGCGTCGGGCCAAAATGAGGGGGCGAGCGGGAGCCAACGTCATGGGTTTTGAGAGAGTAGTCAATGGCAGAGGCCCAGTGTTGGTGTGGCTGTGAATGCGTTGCCATGGGAGGGTGAGGACCAGCAGTAGCTTGTAGTGCTGGCGTCCTTGGCTTGGGAGCAATCCCTGGACGTCTTCCATTTTGGAGCTGGCATCGGGCCAAAATGAGGGGGCGAGCGGGAGCGAACGTCGTGGGTTTTGAGAGAGTAGTGAATGGCAGAGGCCCAGTGTTGGTGTGGCTGTGAATGCGTTGCCATGGGAGGGTGAGGAGCAGCAGTAGCTTGTAGTGCTGGCGTCCTTGGTGTGGGAGCAATCCGTGGACGTTTTCAATTTAGGAGCTGGCGTCGGGCCAAAATGAGGGGGCGAGCGGGAGCGAACGTCGTGGGTTTTGAGAGAGTAGTCAATGGCAGAGGCCCAGTGTTGGTGTGGCTGTGAATGCGCTGCCATGGGAGGGTGAGGACCAGCAGTAGCTTGTAGTGCTGGCGTCCTCGGTGTGGGAGCAATCCCTGGACATTTTCCATTTTGGAGCTGGCGTCGGGCCAAAATGAGGGGGCGAGCGGGAGCGAACGTCGGGGGTTTTGAGAGTAGTCAATGGCAGAGGCCCAGTGTTGGTGTGGCTGTGAATGTGCTGCCATGGGAGGGTGAGGACAAGCCGTAGCTTGTAGTGCTGGCGTCCTTGGCTTGGGAGCAATCCCTGGACGTTTTCCATTTTGGAGCTGGCGTCGGGCCAAAATGAGGGGGCGAGCGGGAGCGAACGTCGTGGGTTTTGAGAGAGTAGTGAATGGCAGAGGCCCAGTGTTGGTGTGGCTGTGAATGCGCTGCCATGGGAGGGTGAGGACCAGCAGTAGCTTGTAGTGCTGGCGTTGTTGGCTTGGGAGCAATCCCTGGACGTTTTCCATTTTGGAGCTGGCGTCGGGCCAAAATGAGGGGGCGAGCGGGAGCGAACGCCGTGGGTTTTGAGAGAGTAGTCAATGGCAGAGGCCCAGTGTTGGTGTGGCTGTGAATGCGTTGCCATGGGAGGGTGAGGACCAGCAGTAGCTTGTAGTGCTGGCGTTGTTGGCTTGGGAGCAATCCCTGGACGTCTTCCATTTTGGAGCTGGCGTCGGGCCAAAATGAGGGGGCGAGCGGGAGTGAACGTCGTGGGTTTTGAGAGAGTAGTCAATGGCAGAGGCCCAGTGTTGGTGTGGCTGTGAATGCGCTGCCATGGGAGGGTGAGGACCAGCAGTAGCTTGTAGTGCTGACGTCCTTGGTGTGGGAGCAATCCCTGGACGTTTTCAATTTTGGAGCTGGCGTCGGGCCAAAATGAGGGGGCGAGCGGGAGCGAACGTCGGGGCTTTTGAGAGAGTAGTCAATGGCAGAGGCCCAGTGTTGGTGTGGCTGTGAATGCGTTGCCATGGGAGGGTGAGGACCAGCAGTAGCTTGTAGTGCTGGCGTTCTTGGTGTGGGAGCAATCCCTGGACGTTTTCCATTTTGGAGCTGGCGTCGGGCCAAAATGAGGGGGCGAGCGGGAGCGAACGTCGTGGGTTTTGAGAGAGTAGTCAATGGCAGAGGCCCAGTGTTGGTGTGGCTGTGGATGTGCTGCCATGGGAGGGTGAGGACCAGCAGTAGCTTGTAGTGCTGGCGTCCTTGGTGTGGGAGCAATCCCTGGAGGTTTTCCATTTTGGAGCTGGCGTCGGGCCAAAATGAGGGGGCGAGCGGGAGCGACCGTCGTGGGTTTTGAGAGAGTAGTGAATGGCAGAGGCCCAGTGTTGGTGTGGCTGTGAATGCGCTGCCATGGGAGGGTGAAGACCAGCAGTAGCTTGTAGTGCTGGCGTCCTTGGAGTGAGAGCAATCCCTGGACGTTTTCAATTTTGGAGCTGGCGTCGGGCCAAAATGAGGGGGCGAGCGGGAGCGAACGTCGTGGGTTTTGAGAGAGTAGTCAATGGCAGAGGCCCAGTGTTGGTGTGGCTGTGAATGCGTTGCCATGGGAGGGTGAGGACCAGCAGTAGCTCGTAGTGCTGGCGTCCTTGGAGTGGGAGCAATCCCTGGACGTTTTCAATTTTGGAGCTGGCGTCGGGCCAAAATGAGGGGGCGAGCGGGAGCGAACGTCGTGGGTTTTGAGAGAGTAGTCAATGGCAGAGGCCCAGTGTTGGTGTGGCTGTGAATGCGCTGCCATGGGACGGTGAGGACCAGCAGTAGCTTGTAGTGCTGGCGTCCTTGGTGTGGGAGCAATCCCTGGACGTTTTCCATTTTGGAGCTGGCGTCGGGCCAAAATGAGGGGGCGAGCGGGAGCGAACGTCGGGGCTTTTGAGAGAGTAGTGAATGGCAGAGGCCCAGTGTTGGTGTGGCTGTGAATACGCTGCCATGGGAGGGTGAAGACCAGCAGTAGCTTGTAGTGCTGGCGTTGTTGGCTTGGGAGCAATCCCTGGACGTTTTCCATTTTGGAGCTGGCGTCGGGCCAAAATGAGGGGGCGAGCGGGAGCGAACGTCGTGGGTTTTGAGAGAGTAGTGAATGGCAGAGGCCCAGTGTTGGTGTGGCTGTGAATGCGCTGCCATGGGAGGGTGAGGACCAGCAGTAGCTTGTAGTGCTGGCGTCCTTGGTGTGGGAGCAATCCCTGGAGGTTTTCCATTTTGGAGCTGGCGTCGGGCCAAAATGAGGGGGCGAGCGGGAGCGACCGTCGTGGGTTTTGAGAGAGTAGTGAATGGCAGAGGCCCAGTGTTGGTGTGGCTGTGAATGCGCTGCCATGGGAGGGTGAAGACCAGCAGTAGCTTGTAGTGCTGGCGTCCTTGGAGTGAGAGCAATCCCTGGACGTTTTCAATTTTGGAGCTGGCGTCGGGCCAAAATGAGGGGGCGAGCGGGAGCCAACATCATGGGTTTTGAGAGAGTAGTCAATGGCAGAGGCCCAGTGTTGGTGTGGCTGTGAATGCGTTGCCATGGGAGGGTGAGGACCAGCAGTAGCTCGTAGTGCTGGCGTCCTTGGAGTGGGAGCAATCCCTGGACGTTTTCAATTTTGGAGCTGGCGTCGGGCCAAAATGAGGGGGCGAGCGGGAGCGAACGTCGTGGGTTTTGAGAGAGTAGTCAATGGCAGAGGCCCAGTGTTGGTGTGGCTGTGAATGCGCTGCCATGGGACGGTGAGGACCAGCAGTAGCTTGTAGTGCTGGCGTCCTTGGTGTGGGAGCAATCCCTGGACGTTTTCCATTTTGGAGCTGGCGTCGGGCCAAAATGAGGGGGCGAGCGGGAGCGAACGTCGGGGCTTTTGAGAGAGTAGTGAATGGCAGAGGCCCAGTGTTGGTGTGGCTGTGAATGCGCTGCCATGGGAGGGTGAAGACCAGCAGTAGCTTGTAGTGCTGGCGTTGTTGGCTTGGGAGCAATCCCTGGACGTTTTCCATTTTGGAGCTGGCGTCGGGCCAAAATGAGGGGGCGAGCGGGAGCGAACGTCGTGGGTTTTGAGAGAGTAGTCAATGGCAGAGGCCCAGTGTTGGTGTGGCTGTGAATGCGCTGCCATGGGACGGTGAGGACCAGCAGTAGCTTGTAGTGCTGGCGTCCTTGGTGTGGGAGCAATCCCTGGACGTTTTCCATTTTGGAGCTGGCGTCGGGCCAAAATGAGGGGGCGAGCGGGAGCGAACGTCGTGGGTTTTGAGAGAGTAGTGAATGGCAGAGGCCCAGTGTTGGTGTGGCTGTGAATGCGCTGCCATGGGAGGGTGAAGACCAGCAGTAGCTTGTAGTGCTGGCGTTGTTGGCTTGGGAGCAATCCCTGGACGTTTTCCATTTTGGAGCTGGCGTCGGGCCAAAATGAGGGGGCGAGCGGGAGCGAACGTCGTGGGTTTTGAGAGAGTAGTGAATGGCAGAGGCCCAGTGTTGGTGTGGCTGTGAATGCGCTGCCATGGGAGGGTGAGGACCAGCAGTAGCTTGTAGTGCTGGCGTCCTTGGTGTGGGAGCAATCCCTGGACGTTTTCAATTTTGGAGCTGGCGTCGGGCCAAAATGAGGGGGCGAGCGGGAGCGAACGTCGTGGGTTTTGAGAGAGTAGTCAATGGCAGAGGCCCAGTGTTGGTGTGGCTGTGGATGTGCTGCCATGGGAGGGTGAGGACCAGCAGTAGCTTGTAGTGCTGGCGTCCTTGGTGTGGGAGCAATCCCTGGAGGTTTTCCATTTTGGAGCTGGCGTCGGGCCAAAATGAGGGGGCGAGCGGGAGCGACCGTCGTGGGTTTTGAGAGAGTAGTGAATGGCAGAGGCCCAGTGTTGGTGTGGCTGTGAATGCGCTGCCATGGGAGGGTGAAGACCAGCAGTAGCTTGTAGTGCTGGCGTCCTTGGAGTGAGAGCAATCCCTGGACGTTTTCAATTTTGGAGCTGGCGTCGGGCCAAAATGAGGGGGCGAGCGGGAGCCAACATCATGGGTTTTGAGAGAGTAGTCAATGGCAGAGGCCCAGTGTTGGTGTGGCTGTGAATGCGTTGCCATGGGAGGGTGAGGACCAGCAGTAGCTCGTAGTGCTGGCGTCCTTGGCTTGGGAGCAATCCCTGGACGTTTTCCATTTTGGAGCTGGCGTCGGGCCAAAATGAGGGGGCGAGCGGGAGCGAACGTCGTGGGTTTTGAGAGAGTAGTCAATGGCAGAGGCCCAGTGTTGGTGTGGCTGTGAATGCGCTGCCATGGGAGGGTGAGGACCAGCAGTAGCTTGTAGTGCTGGCGTCCTTGGTGTGGGAGCAATCCCTGGAGGTTTTCCATTTTGGAGCTGGCGTCGGGCCAAAATGAGGGGGCGAGCGGGAGCGACCGTCGTGGGTTTTGAGAGAGTAGTGAATGGCAGAGGCCCAGTGTTGGTGTGGCTGTGAATGCGCTGCCATGGGAGGGTGAAGACCAGCAGTAGCTTGTAGTGCTGGCGTCCTTGGAGTGAGAGCAATCCCTGGACGTTTTCAATTTTGGAGCTGGCGTCGGGCCAAAATGAGGGGGCGAGCGGGAGCGAACGTCGTGGGTTTTGAGAGAGTAGTCAATGGCAGAGGCCCAGTGTTGGTGTGGCTGTGAATGCGTTGCCATGGGAGGGTGAGGACCAGCAGTAGCTCGTAGTGCTGGCGTCCTTGGAGTGGGAGCAATCCCTGGACGTTTTCAATTTTGGAGCTGGCGTCGGGCCAAAATGAGGGGGCGAGCGGGAGCGAACGTCGTGGGTTTTGAGAGAGTAGTCAATGGCAGAGGCCCAGTGTTGGTGTGGCTGTGAATGCGCTGCCATGGGACGGTGAGGACCAGCAGTAGCTTGTAGTGCTGGCGTCCTTGGTGTGGGAGCAATCCCTGGACGTTTTCAATTTTGGAGCTGGCGTCGGGCCAAAATGAGGGGGCGAGCGGGAGCGAACGTCGTGGGTTTTGAGAGAGTAGTCAATGGCAGAGGCCCAGTGTTGGTGTGGCTGTGAATGCGCTGCCATGGGAGGGTGAAGACCAGCAGTAGCTTGTAGTGCTGGCGTTGTTGGCTTGGGAGCAATCCCTGGACGTTTTCCATTTTGGAGCTGGCGTCGGGCCAAAATGAGGGGGGCGAGCGGGAGCGAACGTCGTGGGTTTTGAGAGAGTAGTGAATGGCAGAGGCCCAGTGTTGGTGTGGCTGTGAATGCGCTGCCATGGGAGGGTGAGGACCAGCAGTAGCTTGTAGTGCTGGCGTCCTTGGTGTGGGAGCAATCCCTGGACGTTTTCCATTTTGGAGCTGGCGTCGGGCCAAAATGAGGGGGCGAGCGGGAGTGAACGTCGTGGGTTTTGAGAGAGTAGTCAATGGCAGAGGCCCAGTGTTGGTGTGGCTGTGAATGCGCTGCCATGGGAGGGTGAGGACCAGCAGTAGCTTGTAGTGCTGGCGTCCTTGGTGAGGGAGCAATCCATGGACGTTTTCCATTTTGGAGCTGGCGTCGGGCCAAAATGAGGGGGCGAGCGGGAGCGAACATCGTGGGTTTTGAGAGAGTAGTCAATGGCAGAGGCCCAGTGTTGGTGTGGCTGTGGATGTGCTGCCATGGGAGGGTGAGGACCAGCAGTAGCTTGTAGTGCTGGCGTCCTTGGTGTGGGAGCAATCCCTGGACGTTTTCCATTTTGGAGCTGGCGTCGGGCCAAAATGAGGGGGCGAGCGGGAGCGACCGTCGTGGGTTTTGAGAGAGTAGTGAATGGCAGAGGCCCAGTGTTGGTGTGGCTGTGAATGCGCTGCCATGGGAGGGTGAGGACCAGCAGTAGCTTGTAGTGCTGGCGTCCTTGGAGTGAGAGCAATCCCTGGACGTTTTCAATTTTGGAGCTGGCGTCGGGCCAAAATGAGGGGGCGAGCGGGAGCCAACATCATGGGTTTTGAGAGAGTAGTGAATGGCAGAGGCCCAGTGTTGGTGTGGCTGTGAATGCGTTGCCATGGGAGGGTGAGGACCAGCAGTAGCTCGTAGTGCTGGCGTCCTTGGAGTGGGAGCTATCCCTGGACGTTTTCAATTTTGGAGCTGGCGTCGGGCCAAAATGAGGGGGCGAGCGGGAGCGAACGTCGTGGGTTTTGAGAGAGTAGTCAATGGCAGAGGCCCAGTGTTGGTGTGGCTGTGAATGCGCTGCCATGGGACGGTGAGGACCAGCAGTAGCTTGTAGTGCTGGCGTCCTTGGTGTGGGAGCAATCCCTGGACGTTTTCAATTTTGGAGCTGGCGTCGGGCCAAAATGAGGGGGCGAGCGGGAGCGAACGTCGTGGGTTTTGAGAGAGTAGTCAATGGCAGAGGCCCAGTGTTGGTGTGGCTGTGAATGCGCTGCCATGGGAGGGTGAAGACCAGCAGTAGCTTGTAGTGCTGGCGTTGTTGGCTTGGGAGCAATCCCTGGACGTTTTCCATTTTGGAGCTGGCGTCGGGCCAAAATGAGGGGGCGAGCGGGAGCGAACGTCGTGGGTTTTGAGAGAGTAGTGAATGGCAGAGGCCCAGTGTTGGTGTGGCTGTGAATGCGCTGCCATGGGAGGGTGAGGACCAGCAGTAGCTTGTAGTGCTGGCGTCCTTGGTGTGGGAGCAATCCCTGGACGTTTTCCATTTTGGAGCTGGCGTCGGGCCAAAATGAGGGGGCGAGCGGGAGTGAACGTCGTGGGTTTTGAGAGAGTAGTCAATGGCAGAGGCCCAGTGTTGGTGTGGCTGTGAATGCGCTGCCATGGGAGGGTGAGGACCAGCAGTAGCTTGTAGTGCTGGCGTTGTTGGCTTGGGAGCAATCCCTGGACATTTTCAATTTTGGAGCTGGCGTCGGGCCAAAATGAGGGGGCGAGCGGGAGCGAACGTCGTGGGTTTTGAGAGAGTAGTCAATGGCAGAGGCCCAGTGTTGGTGTGGCTGTGAATGCGCTGCCATGGGACGGTGAGGACCAGCAGTAGCTTGTAGTGCTGGCGTCCTTGGTGTGGGAGCAATCCCTGGACGTTTTCAATTTTGGAGCTGGCGTCGGGCCAAAATGAGGGGGCGAGCGGGAGCGAACGTCGTGGGTTTTGAGAGAGTAGTCAATGGCAGAGGCCCAGTGTTGGTGTGGCTGTGAATGCGCTGCCATGGGAGGGTGAAGACCAGCAGTAGCTTGTAGTGCTGGCGTTGTTGGCTTGGGAGCAATCCCTGGACGTTTTCCATTTTGGAGCTGGCGTCGGGCCAAAATGAGGGGGCGAGCGGGAGCGAACGTCGTGGGTTTTGAGAGAGTAGTGAATGGCAGAGGCCCAGTGTTGGTGTGGCTGTGAATGCGCTGCCATGGGAGGGTGAGGACCAGCAGTAGCTTGTAGTGCTGGCGTCCTTGGTGTGGGAGCAATCCCTGGACGTTTTCCATTTTGGAGCTGGCGTCGGGCCAAAATGAGGGGGCGAGCGGGAGTGAACGTCGTGGGTTTTGAGAGAGTAGTCAATGGCAGAGGCCCAGTGTTGGTGTGGCTGTGAATGCGCTGCCATGGGAGGGTGAGGACCAGCAGTAGCTTGTAGTGCTGGCGTTGTTGGCTTGGGAGCAATCCCTGGACATTTTCAATTTTGGAGCTGGCGTCGGGCCAAAATGAGGGGGCGAGTGGGAGCGAACGTCGGGGCTTTTGAGAGTAGTCAATGGCAGAGGCCCCGTGTTGGTGTGGCTGTGAATGCATTGCCATGGGACGGTGAGGACCAGCAGTAGCTTGTAGTGCTGGCGTCCTTGGTGAGGGAGCAATCCATGGACGTTTTCCATTTTGGAGCTGGCGTCGGGCCAAAATGAGGGGGCGAGCGGGAGCGAACATCGTGGGTTTTGAGAGAGTAGTCAATGGCAGAGGCCCAGTGTTGGTGTGGCTGTGGATGTGCTGCCATGGGAGGGTGAGGACCAGCAGTAGCTTGTAGTGCTGGCGTCCTTGGTGTGGGAGCAATCCCTGGACGTTTTCCATTTTGGAGCTGGCGTCGGGCCAAAATGAGGGGGCGAGCGGGAGCGACCGTCGTGGGTTTTGAGAGAGTAGTGAATGGCAGAGGCCCAGTGTTGGTGTGGCTGTGAATGCGCTGCCATGGGAGGGTGAGGACCAGCAGTAGCTTGTAGTGCTGGCGTCCTTGGAGTGAGAGCAATCCCTGGACGTTTTCAATTTTGGAGCTGGCGTCGGGCCAAAATGAGGGGGCGAGCGGGAGCCAACATCATGGGTTTTGAGAGAGTAGTGAATGGCAGAGGCCCAGTGTTGGTGTGGCTGTGAATGCGTTGCCATGGGAGGGTGAGGACCAGCAGTAGCTCGTAGTGCTGGCGTCCTTGGAGTGGGAGCAATCCCTGGACGTTTTCAATTTTGGAGCTGGCGTCGGGCCAAAATGAGGGGGCGAGCGGGAGCGAACGTCGTGGGTTTTGAGAGAGTAGTCAATGGCAGAGGCCCAGTGTTGGTGTGGCTGTGAATGCGCTGCCATGGGAGGGTGAGGACCAGCAGTAGCTTGTAGTGCTGGCGTCCTTGGTGTGGGAGCAATCCCTGGACGTTTTCCATTTTGGAGCTGGCGTCGGGCCAAAATGAGGGGGCGAGCGGGAGCGAACGTCGTGGGTTTTGAGAGAGTAGTGAATGGCAGAGGCCCAGTGTTGGTGTGGCTGTGAATGCGCTGCCATGGGAGGGTGAAGACCAGCAGTAGCTTGTAGTGCTGGCGTTGTTGGCTTGGGAGCAATCCCTGGACGTTTTCCATTTTGGAGCTGGCGTCGGGCCAAAATGAGGGGGCGAGCGGGAGCGAACGTCGTGGGTTTTGAGAGAGTAGTCAATGGCAGAGGCCCAGTGTTGGTGTGGCTGTGAATGCGCTGCCATGGGAGGGTGAAGACCAGCAGTAGCTTGTAGTGCTGGCGTCCTTGGTGTGGGAGCAATCCGTGGACGTTTTCAATTTTGGAGCTGGCGTCGGGCCAAAATGAGGGGGCGAGCGGGAGTGAACGTCGTGGGTTTTGAGAGAGTAGTGAATGGCAGAGGCCCAGTGTTGGTGTGGCTGTGAATGCGCTGCCATGGGAGGGTGAGGACCAGCAGTAGCTTGTAGTGCTGGCGTTGTTGGCTTGGGAGCAATCCCTGGACATTTTCAATTTTGGAGCTGGCGTCGGGCCAAAATGAGGGGGCGAGTGGGAGCGAACGTCGGGGCTTTTGAGAGTAGTCAATGGCAGAGGCCCAGTGTTGGTGTGGCTGTGAATGCATTGCCATGGGACGGTGAGGACCAGCAGTAGCTGGTAGTGCTGGCGTCCTTGGTGTGGGAGCAATCCCTGGACGTTTTCAATTTTGGAGCTGGCGTCGGGCCAAAATGAGGGGGCGAGCGGGAGCCAACGTTGTGGGTTTTGAGAGAGTAGTCAATGGCAGAGGCCCAGTGTTGGTGTGGCTGTGAATGCGCTGCCATGGGAGGGTGAGGACCAGCAGTAGCTTGTAGTGCTGGCGTCCTTGGTGTGGGAGCAATCCCTGGACGTTTTCCATTTTGGAGCTGGCGTCGGGCCAAAATGAGGGGGCGAGCGGGAGCGAACGTCGGGGCTTTTGAGAGAGTAGTGAATGGCAGAGGCCCAGTGTTGGTGTGGCTGTGAATGCGTTGCCATGGGAGGGTGAGGACCAGCAGTAGCTTGTAGTGCTGGCGTCCTTGGTGTGGGAGCAATCCCTGGACGTTTTCAATTTTGGAGCTGGCGTCGGGCCAAAATGAGGGGGCGAGCGGGAGTGAACGTCGTGGGTTTTGAGAGAGTAGTGAATGGCAGAGGCCCAGTGTTGGTGTGGCTGTGAATGCGTTGCCATGGGAGGGTGAGGACCAGCAGTAGCTGGTAGTGCTGGCGTCCTTGGTGTGGGAGCAATCCCTGGACGTTTTCAATTTTGGAGCTGGCGTCGGGCCAAAATGAGGGGGCGAGCGGGAGCGAACGCCGTGGGTTTTGAGAGAGTAGTGAATGGCAGAGGCCCAGTGTTGGTGTGGCTGTGAATGCGCTGCCATGGGAGGGTGAGGACCAGCAGTAGCTTGTAGTGCTGGCGTCCTTGGTGTGGGAGCAATCCCTGGACATTTTCCATTTTGGAGCTGGCGTCGGGCCAAAATGAGGGGGCGAGCGGGAGCGAACGTCGGGGGTTTTGAGAGTAGTCAATGGCAGAGGCCCAGTGTTGGTGTGGCTGTGAATGTGCTGCCATGGGAGGGTGAAGACAAGCCGTAGCTTGTAGTGCTGGCGTCCTTGGCTTGGGAGCAATCCCTGGACGTTTTCCATTTTGGAGCTGGCGTCGGGCCAAAATGAGGCGGCGAGCGGGAGCGAACGTCGTGGGTTTTGAGAGAGTAGTGAATGGCAGAGGCCCAGTGTTGGTGTGGCTGTGAATGCGCTGCCATGGGAGGGTGAGGACCAGCAGTAGCTTGTAGTGCTGGCGTTGTTGGCTTGGGAGCAATCCCTGGACGTTTTCCATTTTGGAGCTGGCGTCGGGCCAAAATGAGGGGGCGAGCGGGAGCGAACGCCGTGGGTTTTGAGAGAGTAGTGAATGGCAGAGGCCCAGTGTTGGTGTGGCTGTGAATGCGTTGCCATGGGAGGGTGAGGACCAGCAGTAGCTGGTAGTGCTGGCGTCCTTGGTGTGGGAGCAATCCCTGGACGTTTTCCATTTTGGAGCTGGCGTCGGGCCAAAATGAGGGGGCGAGCGGGAGCCAACGTCATGGGTTTTGAGAGAGTAGTCAATGGCAGAGGCCCAGTGTTGGTGTGGCTGTGAATGCGTTGCCATGGGAGGGTGAGGACCAGCAGTAGCTTGTAGTGCTGGCGTCCTTGGCTTGGGAGCAATCCCTGGACGTCTTCCATTTTGGAGCTGGCGTCGGGCCAAAATGAGGGGGCGAGCGGGAGTGAACGTCGTGGGTTTTGAGAGAGTAGTGAATGGCAGAGGCCCAGTGTTGGTGTGGCTGTGAATGCGTTGCCATGGGAGGGTGAGGACCAGCAGTAGCTCGTAGTGCTGGCGTCCTTGGAGTGGGAGCAATCCCTGGACGTTTTCAATTTTGGAGCTGGCGTCGGGCCAAAATGAGGGGGCGAGCGGGAGCGAACGTCGTGGGTTTTGAGAGAGTAGTCAATGGCAGAGGCCCAGTGTTGGTGTGGCTGTGAATGCGCTGCCATGGGAGGGTGAGGACCAGCAGTAGCTTGTAGTGCTGACGTCCTTGGTGTGGGAGCAATCCCTGGACGTTTTCCATTTTGGAGCTGGCGTCGGGCCAAAATGAGGGGGCGAGCGGGAGCGAACGCCGTGGGTTTTGAGAGAGTAGTGAATGGCAGAGGCCCAGTGTTGGTGTGGCTGTGAATGCGTTGCCATGGGAGGGTGAGGACCAGCAGTAGCTTGTAGTGCTGGCGTTGTTGGCTTGGGAGCAATCCCTGGACGTTTTCCATTTTGGAGCTGGCGTCGGGCCAAAATGAGGGGGCGAGCGGGAGCCAACGTCATGGGTTTTGAGAGAGTAGTGAATGGCAGAGGCCCAGTGTTGGTGTGGCTGTGAATGCGCTGCCATGGGAGGGTGAGGACCAGCAGTAGCTTGTAGTGCTGGCGTCCTTGGTGTGGGAGCAATCCCTGGACGTTTTCAATTTTGGAGCTGGCGTCGGGCCAAAATGAGGGGGCGAGCGGGAGTGAACGTCGGGGGTTTTGAGAGTAGTCAATGGCAGAGGCCCAGTGTTGGTGTGGCTGTGAATGTGCTGCCATGGGAGGGTGAGGACAAGCCGTAGCTTGTAGTGCTGGCGTTGTTGGCTTGGGAGCAATCCCTGGACGTTTTCCATTTTGGAGCTGGCGTCGGGCCAAAATGAGGGGGCGAGCGGGAGCGAACGCCGTGGGTTTTGAGAGAGTAGTCAATGGCAGAGGCCCAGTGTTGGTGTGGCTGTGAATGCGTTGCCATGGGAGGGTGAGGACCAGCAGTAGCTTGTAGTGCTGGCGTCCTTGGCTTGGGAGCAATCCCTGGACGTTTTCCATTTTGGAGCTGGCGTCGGGCCAAAATGAGGGGGCGAGCGAAAGCGAACGTCGTGGGTTTTGAGAGAGTAGTCAATGGCAGAGGCCCAGTGTTGGTGTGGCTGTGAATGCGCTGCCATGGGAGGGTGAGGACCAGCAGTAGCTTGTAGTGCTGGCGTCCTTGGTGTGGGAGCAATCCCTGGACGTTTTCCATTTTGGAGCTGGCGTCGGGCCAAAATGAGGCGGCGAGCGGGAGCGAACGTCGTGGGTTTTGAGAGAGTAGTGAATGGCAGAGGCCCAGTGTTGGTGTGGCTGTGAATGTACTGCCATGGGAGGGTGAGGACCAGCAGTAGCTTGTAGTGCTGGCGTCCTTGGTGTGGGAGCAATCCCTGGACGTTTTCAATTTTGGAGCTGGCGTCGGGCCAAAATGAGGGGGCGAGCGTGAGCCAACGTCGTGGGTTTTGAGAGAGTAGTGAATGGCAGAGGCCCAGTGTTGGTGTGGCTGTGAATGCGTTGCCATGGGAGGGTGAGGACCAGCAGTAGCTGGTAGTGCTGGCGTCCTTGGAGTGAGAGCAATCCCTGGACATTTTCCATTTTGGAGCTGGCGTCGGGCCAAAATGAGGGGGCGAGCGGGAGTGAACGTCGTGGGTTTTGAGAGAGTAGTGAATGGCAGAGGCCCAGTGTTGGTGTGGCTGTGAATGCGTTGCCATGGGAGGGTGAGGACCAGCAGTAGCTCGTAGTGCTGGCGTCCTTGGAGTGGGAGCAATCCCTGGACGTTTTCAATTTTGGAGCTGGCGTCGGGCCAAAATGAGGGGGCGAGCGGGAGCGAACGTCGTGGGTTTTGAGAGAGTAGTCAATGGCAGAGGCCCAGTGTTGGTGTGGCTGTGAATGCGCTGCCATGGGAGGGTGAGGACCAGCAGTAGCTTGTAGTGCTGACGTCCTTGGTGTGGGAGCAATCCCTGGAGGTTTTCCATTTTGGAGCTGGCGTCGGGCCAAAATGAGGGGGCGAGCGGGAGCGAACGTCGTGGGTTTTGAGAGAGTAGTCAATGGCAGAGGCCCCGTGTTGGTGTGGCTGTGAATGCGCTGCCATGGGAGGGTGAGGACCAGCAGTAGCTTGTAGTGCTGGCGTCCTTGGCTTGGGAGCAATCCCTGGATGTCTTCCATTTTTGAGCTGGCGTCGGGGCAAAATGAGGGGGCGAGCGGGAGCGAACGTCATGGGTTTTGAGAGAGTAGTCAATGGCAGAGGCCCAGTGTTGGTGTGGCTGTGAATGCGCTGCCATGGGAGGGTGAGGACCAGCAGTAGCTTGTAGTGCTGGCGTCCTTGGTGTGGGAGCAATCCCTGGACGTTTTCCATTTTGGAGCTGGCGTCGGGCCAAAATGAGGTGGCGAGCGAAAGCGAACGTCGTGGGTTTTGAGAGAGTAGTGAATGGCAGAGGCCCAGTGTTGGTGTGGCTGTGAATGCGTTGCCATGGGAGGGTGAGGACCAGCAGTAGCTGGTAGTGCTGGCGTTGTTGGCTTGGGAGCAATCCCTGGACGTTTTCCATTTTGGAGCTGGCGTCGGGCCAAAATGAGGGGGCGAGCGAAAGCGAACGTCGTGGGTTTTGAGAGAGTAGTCAATGGCAGAGGCCCAGTGTTGGTGTGGCTGTGAATGCGCTGCCATGGGAGGGTGAGGACCAGCAGTAGCTTGTAGTGCTGGCGTCCTTGGCTTGGGAGCAATCCCTGGACGTTTTCCATTTTGGAGCTGGCGTCGGGCCAAAATGAGGGGGCGAGCGGGAGCGAACGTCGTGGGTTTTGAGAGAGTAGTGAATGGCAGAGGCCCAGTGTTGGTGTGGCTGTGAATGCGCTGCCATGGGAGGGTGAGGACCAGCAGTAGCTTGTAGTGCTGGCGTCCTTGGTGTGGGAGCAATCCCTGGACGTTTTCAATTTTGGAGCTGGCATCGGGCCAAAATGAGGGGGCGAGCGGGAGCCAACGTCATGGGTTTTGAGAGAGTAGTGAATGGCAGAGGCCCAGTGTTAGTGTGGCTGTGAATGCGCTGCCATGGGAGGGTGAGGACCAGCAGTAGCCTGTAGTGCTGGCGTCCTTGGAGTGGGAGCAATCCCTGGACGTTTTCAATTTTGGAGCTGGCGTCGGGCCAAAATGAGGGGGCGAGCGGGAGCGAACGTCGTGGGTTTTGAGAGAGTAGTCAATGGCAGAGGCCCAGTGTTGGTGTGGCTGTGAATGCGCTGCCATGGGAGGGTGAGGACCAGCAGTAGCTTGTAGTGCTGGCGTCCTTGGCTTGGGAGCAATCCCTGGACGTTTTCCATTTTGGAGCTGGCGTCGGGCCAAAATGAGGGGGCGAGCGAAAGCGAACGTCGTGGGTTTTGAGAGAGTAGTCAATGGCAGAGGCCCAGTGTTGGTGTGGCTGTGAATGCGTTGCCATGGGAGGGTGAGGACCAGCAGTAGCTTGTAGTGCTGGCGTCCTTGGTGTGGGAGCAATCCCTGGACGTTTTCAATTTTGGAGCTGGCGTCGGGCCAAAATGAGGGGGCGAGCGGGAGCCAACGTCATGGGTTTTGAGAGAGTAGTGAATGGCAGAGGCCCAGTGTTAGTGTGGCTGTGAATGCGCTGCCATGGGAGGGTGAGGACCAGCAGTAGCCTGTAGTGCTGGCGTCCTCGGTGTGGGAGCAATCCCTGGACATTTTCCATTTTGGAGCTGGCGTCGGGCCAAAATGAGGGGGCGAGCGGGAGTGAACGTCGTGGGTTTTGAGAGAGTAGTGAATGGCAGAGGCCCAGTGTTGGTGTGGCTGTGAATGCGTTGCCATGGGAGGGTGAGGACCAGCAGTAGCTTGTAGTGCTGGCGTCCTTGGAGTGGGAGCAATCCCTGGACGTTTTCAATTTTGGAGCTGGCGTCGGGCCAAAATGAGGGGGCGAGCGGGAGCGAACGTCGTGGGTTTTGAGAGAGTAGTCAATGGCAGAGGCCCAGTGTTGGTGTGGCTGTGAATGCACTGCCATGGGAGGGCGAGGACCAGCAGTAGCTTGTAGTGCTGGCGTCCTTGGTGTGGGAGCAATCCCTGGACGTTTTCCATTTTGGAGCTGGCGTCGGGCCAAAATGAGGGGGCGAGCGGGAGCGAACGTCGTGGGTTTTGAGAGAGTAGTCAATGGCAGAGGCCCCGTGTTGGTGTGGCTGTGAATGCGCTGCCATGGGAGGGTGAGGACCAGCAGTAGCTTGTAGTGCTGGCGTCCTTGGCTTGGGAGCAATCCCTGGACGTTTTCCATTTTGGAGCTGGCGTCGGGGCAAAATGAGGGGGCGAGCGGGAGCGAACATCATGGGTTTTGAGAGAGTAGTCAATGGCAGAGGCCCAGTGTTGGTGTGGCTGTGAATGCGCTGCCATGGGAGGGTGAGGACCAGCAGTAGCTTGTAGTGCTGGCGTCCTTGGTGTGGGAGCAATCCCTGGACGTTTTCCATTTTGGAGCTGGCGTCGGGCCAAAATGAAGGGGCGAGCGGGAGCGAACGTCGGGGGTTTTGAGAGAGTAGTGAATGGCAGAGGCCCAGTGTTGGTGTGGCTGTGAATGCGTTGCCATGGGAGGGTGAGGACCAGCAGTAGCTTGTAGTGCTGGCGTCCTTGGTGTGGGAGCAATCCCTGGACGTTTTCAATTTTGGAGCTGGCGTCGGGCCAAAATGAGGGGGCGAGCGGGAGCCAACGTCATGGGTTTTGAGAGAGTAGTGAATGGCAGAGGCCCAGTGTTAGTGTGGCTGTGAATGCGCTGCCATGGGAGGGTGAGGACCAGCAGTAGCCTGTAGTGCTGGCGTCCTTGGAGTGAGAGCAATCCCTGGACATTTTCCATTTTGGAGCTGGCGTCGGGCCAAAATGAGGGGGCGAGCGGGAGTGAACGTCGTGGGTTTTGAGAGAGTAGTGAATGGCAGAGGCCCAGTGTTGGTGTGGCTGTGAATGCGTTGCCATGGGAGGGTGAGGACCAGCAGTAGCTTGTAGTGCTGGCGTCCTTGGAGTGGGAGCAATCCCTGGACGTTTTCAATTTTGGAGCTGGCGTCGGGCCAAAATGAGGGGGCGAGCGGGAGCGAACGTCGTGGGTTTTGAGAGAGTAGTCAATGGCAGAGGCCCAGTGTTGGTGTGGCTGTGAATGCGCTGCCATGGGAGGGTGAGGACCAGCAGTAGCTTGTAGTGCTGGCGTCCTTGGTGTGGGAGCAATCCCTGGAGGTTTTCCATTTTGGAGCTGGCGTCGGGCCAAAATGAGGGGGCGAGCGGGAGCGAACGTCGTGGGTTTTGAGAAAGTAGTCAATGGCAGAGGCCCAGTGTTGGTGTGGCTGTGAATGCGCTGCCATGGGAGGGTGAGGACCAGCAGTAGCTTGTAGTGCTGGCGTCCTTGGCTTGGGAGCAATCCCTGGATGTCTTCCATTTTGGAGCTGGCGTCGGGCCAAAATGAGGGGGCGAGCGGGAGCGAACATCGTGGGTTTTGAGAGAGTAGTCAATGGCAGAGGCCCAGTGTTGGTGTGGCTGTGAATGCGTTGCCATGGGAGGGTGAGGACCAGCAGTAGCTTGTAGTGCTGGCGTCCTTGGTGTGGGAGCAATCCCTGGACGTTTTCAGTTTTGGAGCTGGCGTCGGGCCAAAATGAAGGGGCGAGCGGGAGCCAACGTCGTGGGTTTTGAGGGAGTAGTCAATGGCAGAGGCCCAGTGTTGGTGTGGCTGTGAATGCGCTGCCATGGGAGGGTGAGGACCAGCAGTAGCTTGTAGTGCTGGCGTTGTTGGCTTGGGAGCAATCCCTGGACATCTTCCATTTTGGAGCTGGCGTCGGGCCAAAATGAGGGGGCGAGCGGGAGCGAACGTCGTGGGTTTTGAGAGAGTAGTGAATGGCAGAGGCCCAGTGTTGGTGTGGCTGTGAATGCGCTGCCATGGGAGGGTGAAGACCAGCAGTAGCTTGTAGTGCTGGCGTCCTTGGTGTGGGAGCAATCCCTGGACGTTTTCCATTTTGGAGCTGGTGTCGGGCCAAAATGAGGGGGCGAGCGGGAGCGAACGTCGTGGGTTTTGAGAGAGTAGTGAATGGCAGAGGCCCAGTGTTGGTGTGGCTGTGAATGCGCTGCCATGGGAGGGTGAAGACCAGCAGTAGCTTGTAGTGCTGGCGTCCTTGGTGTGGGAGCAATCCGTGGACGTTTTCAATTTTGGAGCTGGCGTCGGGCCAAAATGAGGGGGCGAGCGGGAGCGAACGTCGTGGGTTTTGAGAGAGTAGTCAATGGCAGAGGCCCAGTGTTGGTGTGGCTGTGAATGCGCTGCCATGGGAGGGTGAGGACCAGCAGTAGCTTGTAGTGCTGGCGTCCTTGGCTTGGGAGCAATCCCTGGACGTTTTCAATTTTGGAGCTGGCGTCGGGCCAAAATGAGGGGGCGAGCGGGAGCGAACGTCGTGGGTTTTGATAGAGTAGTCAATGGCAGAGGCCCAGTGTTGGTGTGGCTGTGAATGCGCTGCCATGGGAGGGTGAGGACCAGCAGTAGCTTGTAGTGCTGACGTCCTTGGTGTGGGAGCAATCCCTGGACGTTTTCCATTTTGGAGCTGGCGTCGGGCCAAAATGAGGGGGCGAGCGGGAGCGAACGCCGTGGGTTTTGAGAGAGTAGTCAATGGCAGAGGCCCAGTGTTGGTGTGGCTGTGAATGCGTTGCCATGGGAGGGTGAGGACCAGCAGTAGCTTGTAGTGCTGGCGTTGTTGGCTTGGGAGCAATCCCTGGACGTTTTCCATTTTGGAGCTGGCGTCGGGCCAAAATGAGGGGGCGAGCGGGAGCCAACGTCATGGGTTTTGAGAGAGTAGTGAATGGCAGAGGCCCAGTGTTGGTGTGGCTGTGAATGCGCTGCCATGGGAGGGTGAGGACCAGCAGTAGCTTGTAGTGCTGGCGTTGTTGGCTTGGGAGCAATCCCTGGACGTTTTCCATTTTGGAGCTGGCGTCGGGCCAAAATGAGGGGGCGAGCGGGAGCGAACGTCGTGGGTTTTGAGAGAGTAGTCAATGGCAGAGGCCCAGTGTTGGTGTGGCTGTGAATGTGTTGCCATGGGAGGGTGAGGACCAGCAGTAGCTTATAGTGCTGGCGTTGTTGGCTTGGGAGCAATCCCTGGACGTTTTCCATTTTGGAGCTGGCGTCGGGCCAAAATGAGGGGGCGAGCGAAAGCGAACGTCGTGGGTTTTGAGAGAGTAGTGAATGGCAGAGGCCCAGTGTTGGTGTGGCTGTGAATGCGCTGCCATGGGAGGGTGAGGACCAGCAGTAGCTTGTAGTGCTGGCGTCCTTGGTGTGGGAGCAATCCCTGGACGTTTTCCATTTTGGAGCTGGCGTCGGGCCAAAATGAGGGGGCGAGCGGGAGCGAACGTCGTGGGTTTTGAGAGAGTAGTGAATGGCAGAGGCCCAGTGTTGGTGTGGCTGTGAATGTGCTGCCATGGGAGGGTGAGGACCAGCAGTAGCTTGTAGTGCTGGCGTCCTTGGTGTGGGAGCAATCCCTGGACGTTTTCAATTTTGGAGCTGGCGTCGGGCCAAAATGAGGGGGCGAGCGGGAGCCAACGTCATGGGTTTTGAGAGAGTAGTCAATGGCAGAGGCCCAGTGTTGGTGTGGCTGTGAATGCGTTGCCATGGGAGGGTGAGGACCAGCAGTAGCCTGTAGTGCTGGCGTCCTTGGTGTGGGAGCAATCCCTGGAGGTTTTCCATTTTGGAGCTGGCGTCGGGCCAAAATGAGGGGGCGAGCGGGAGTGAACGTCGTGGGTTTTGAGAGAGTAGTGAATGGCAGAGGCCCAGTGTTGGTGTGGCTGTGAATGCGTTGCCATGGGAGGGTGAGGACCAGCAGTAGCTCGTAGTGCTGGCGTCCTTGGAGTGGGAGCAATCCCTGGACGTTTTCAATTTTGGAGCTGGCGTCAGGCCAAAATGAGGGGGCGAGCGGGAGCGAACGTCGTGGGTTTTGAGAGAGTAGTGAATGGCAGAGGCCCCGTGTTGGTGTGGCTGTGAATGCGCTGACATGGGAGGGTGAGGACCAGCAGTAGCTTGTAGTGCTGGCGTCCTTGGCTTGGGAGCAATCCCTGGATGTCTTCCATTTTGGAGCTGGCGTCGGGCCAAAATGAGGGGGCGAGCGGGAGCGAACGTCATGGGTTTTGAGAGAGTAGTCAATGGCAGAGGCCCAGTGTTGGTGTGGCTGTGAATGCGCTGCCATGGGAGGGTGAGGACCAGCAGTAGCTTGTAGTGCTGGCGTCCTTGGTGTGGGAGCAATCCCTGGACGTTTTCCATTTTGGAGCTGGCGTCGGGCCAAAATGAGGGGGCGAGCGAAAGCGAACGTCGTGGGTTTTGAGGGAGTAGTCAATGGCAGAGGCCCAGTGTTGGTGTGGCTGTGAATGCGTTGCCATGGGAGGGTGAGGACCAGCAGTAGCTTGTAGTGCTGGCGTTGTTGGCTTGGGAGCAATCCCTGGACGTTTTCCATTTTGGAGCTGGCGTCGGGCCAAAATGAGGGGGCGAGCGAAAGCGAACGTCGTGGGTTTTGAGAGAGTAGTCAATGGCAGAGGCCCAGTGTTGGTGTGGCTGTGAATGCGCTGCCATGGGAGGGTGAGGACCAGCAGTAGCTTGTAGTGCTGGCGTCCTTGGTGTGGGAGCAATCCCTGGACGTTTTCCATTTTGGAGCTGGCGTCGGGCCAAAATGAGGGGGCGAGCGGGAGCGAACGTCGTGGGTTTTGAGAGAGTAGTGAATGGCAGAGGCCCAGTGTTGGTGTGGCTGTGAATGCGTTGCCATGGGAGGGTGAGGACCAGCAGTAGCTTGTAGTGCTGGCGTCCTTGGTGTGGGAGCAATCCCTGGACGTTTTCCATTTTGGAGCTGGCGTCGGGCCAAAATGAGGGGGCGAGCGAAAGCGAACGTCGTGGGTTTTGAGAGAGTAGTCAATGGCAGAGGCCCAGTGTTGGTGTGGCTGTGAATGCGCTGCCATGGGAGGGTGAGGACCAGCAGTAGCTTGTAGTGCTGGCGTCCTTGGTGTGGGAGCAATCCCTGGACGTTTTCCATTTTGGAGCTGGCGTCGGGCCAAAATGAGGGGGCGAGCGGGAGCGAACGTCGTGGGTTTTGAGAGAGTAGTGAATGGCAGAGGCCCAGTGTTGGTGTGGCTGTGAATGCGTTGCCATGGGAGGGTGAGGACCAGCAGTAGCTTGTAGTGCTGGCGTCCTTGGTGTGGGAGCAATCCCTGGACGTTTTCAATTTTGGAGCTGGCGTCGGGCCAAAATGAGGGGGCGAGCGGGAGCCAACGTCATGGGTTTTGAGAGAGTAGTGAATGGCAGAGGCCCAGTGTTAGTGTGGCTGTGAATGCGCTGCCATGGGAGGGTGAGGACCAGCAGTAGCCTGTAGTGCTGGCGTCCTTGGAGTGAGAGCAATCCCTGGACATTTTCCATTTTGGAGCTGGCGTCGGGCCAAAATGAGGGGGCGAGCGGGAGTGAACGTCGTGGGTTTTGAGAGAGTAGTGAATGGCAGAGGCCCAGTGTTGGTGTGGCTGTGAATGCGTTGCCATGGGAGGGTGAGGACCAGCAGTAGCTCGTAGTGCTGGCGTCCTTGGAGTGGGAGCAATCCCTGGACGTTTTCCATTTTGGAGCTGGCGTCGGGCCAAAATGAGGGGGCGAGCGGGAGCGAACGTCGTGGGTTTTGAGAGAGTAGTCAATGGCAGAGGCCCCGTGTTGGTGTGGCTGTGAATGCGCTGCCATGGGAGGGTGAGGACCAGCAGTAGCTTGTAGTGCTGGCGTCCTTGGCTTGGGAGCAATCCCTGGATGTCTTCCATTTTGGAGCTGGCGTCGGGGCAAAATGAGGGGGCGAGCGGGAGCGAACATCGTGGGTTTTGAGAGAGTAGTCAATGGCAGAGGCCCAGTGTTGGTGTGGCTGTGAATGCGCTGCCATGGGAGGGTGAGGACCAGCAGTAGCTTGTAGTGCTGGCGTCCTTGGTGTGGGAGCAATCCCTGGACGTTTTCCATTTTGGAGCTGGCGTCGGGCCAAAATGAGGGGGCGAGCGGGAGCGAACGTCGGGGCTTTTGAGAGAGTAGTCAATGGCAGAGGCCCAGTGTTGGTGTGGCTGTGAATGCGTTGCCATGGGAGGGTGAGGACCAGCAGTAGCTTGTAGTGCTGGCGTCCTTGGTGTGGGAGCAATCCCTGGACGTTTTCAATTTTGGAGCTGGCGTCAGGCCAAAATGAGGGGGCGAGCGGGAGCCAACGTCATGGGTTTTGAGAGAGTAGTGAATGGCAGAGGCCCAGTGTTAGTGTGGCTGTGAATGCGCTGCCATGGGAGGGTGAGGACCAGCAGTAGCCTGTAGTGCTGGCGTCCTTGGAGTGAGAGCAATCCCTGGACATTTTCCATTTTGGAGCTGGCGTCGGGCCAAAATGAGGGGGCGAGCGGGAGTGAACGTCGTGGGTTTTGAGAGAGTAGTGAATGGCAGAGGCCCAGTGTTGGTGTGGCTGTGAATGCGTTGCCATGGGAGGGTGAGGACCAGCAGTAGCTTGTAGTGCTGGCGTCCTTGGAGTGGGAGCAATCCCTGGACGTTTTCAATTTTGGAGCTGGCGTCGGGCCAAAATGAGGGGGCGAGCGGGAGCGAACGTCGTGGGTTTTGAGAGAGTAGTCAATGGCAGAGGCCCAGTGTTGGTGTGGCTGTGAATGCGCTGCCATGGGAGGGTGAGGACCAGCAGTAGCTTGTAGTGCTGGCGTCCTTGGTGTGGGAGCAATCCCTGGAGGTTTTCCATTTTGGAGCTGGCGTCGGGCCAAAATGAGGGGGCGAGCGGGAGCGAACGCCGTGGGTTTTGAGAGAGTAGTGAATGGCAGAGGCCCAGTGTTGGTGTGGCTGTGAATGCGCTGCCATGGGAGGGTGAGGACCAGCAGTAGCTTGTAGTGCTGGCGTCCTTGGCTTGGGAGCAATCCCTGGATGTCTTCCATTTTGGAGCTGGCGTCGGGCCAAAATGAGGGGGCGAGCGGGAGCGAACGTCGTGGGTTTTGAGAGAGTAGTCAATGGCAGAGGCCCAGTGTTGGTGTGGCTGTGAATGCGCTGCCATGGGAGGGTGAGGACCAGCAGTAGCTTGTAGTGCTGGCGTCCTTGGTGTGGGAGCAATCCGTGGACGTTTTCCATTTTGGAGCTGGCGTCGGGCCAAAATGAGGCGGCGAGCGAAAGCGAACGTCGTGGATTTTGAGAGAGTAGTCAATGGCAGAGGCCCAGTGTTGGTGTGGCTGTGAATGTGTTGCCATGGGAGGGTGAGGACCAGCAGTAGCTTGTAGTGCTGGCGTTGTTGGCTTGGGAGCAATCCCTGGACGTTTTCAATTTTGGAGCTGGCGTCGGGCCAAAATGAGGGGGCGAGCGGGAGCCAACGTCATGGGTTTTGAGAGAGTAGTGAATGGCAGAGGCCCAGTGTTAGTGTGGCTGTGAATGCGCTGCCATGGGAGGGTGAGGACCAGCAGTAGCCTGTAGTGCTGGCGTCCTTGGAGTGAGAGCAATCCCTGGACATTTTCCATTTTGGAGCTGGCGTCGGGCCAAAATGAGGGGGCGAGCGGGAGTGAACGTCGTGGGTTTTGAGAGAGTAGTGAATGGCAGAGGCCCAGTGTTGGTGTGGCTGTGAATGCGTTGCCATGGGAGGGTGAGGACCAGCAGTAGCTTGTAGTGCTGGCGTCCTTGGAGTGGGAGCAATCCCTGGACGTTTTCAATTTTGGAGCTGGCGTCGGGCCAAAATGAGGGGGCGAGCGGGAGCGAACGTCGTGGGTTTTGAGAGAGTAGTCAATGGCAGAGGCCCAGTGTTGGTGTGGCTGTGAATGCGCTGCCATGGGAGGGTGAGGACCAGCAGTAGCTGGTAGTGCTGGCGTCCTTGGTGTGGGAGCAATCCCTGGAGGTTTTCCATTTTGGAGCTGGCGTCGGGCCAAAATGAGGGGGCGAGCGGGAGCGAACGCCGTGGGTTTTGAGAGAGTAGTCAATGGCAGAGGCCCAGTGTTGGTGTGGCTGTGAATGCGTTGCCATGGGAGGGTGAGGACCAGCAGTAGCTTGTAGTGCTGGCGTCCTTGGCTTGGGAGCAATCCCTGGATGTCTTCCATTTTGGAGCTGGCGTCGGGCCAAAATGAGGGGGCGAGCGGGAGCGAACATCGTGGGTTTTGAGAGAGTAGTCAATGGCAGAGGCCCAGTGTTGGTGTGGCTGTGAATGCGCTGCCATGGGAGGGTGAGGACCAGCAGTAGCTTGTAGTGCTGGCGTCCTTGGTGTGGGAGCAATCCCTGGACGTTTTCAATTTTGGAGCTGGCGTCGGGCCAAAATGAGGCGGCGAGCGAAAGCGAACGTCGTGGGTTTTGAGAGAGTAGTCAATGGCAGAGGCCCAGTGTTGGTGTGGCTGTGAATGTGTTGCCATGGGAGGGTGAGGACCAGCAGTAGCTTGTAGTGCTGGCGTCCTTGGCGTGGGAGCAATCCCTGGACGTTTTCCATTTTGGAGCTGGCGTCGGGCCAAAATGAAGGGGCGAGCGGGAGCCAACGTCGTGGGTTTTGAGGGAGTAGTCAATGGCAGAGGCCCAGTGTTGGTGTGGCTGTGAATGCGTTGCCATGGGAGGGTGAGGACCAGCAGTAGCTTGTAGTGCTGGCGTTGTTGGCTTGGGAGCAATCCCTGGACATCTTCCATTTTGGAGCTGGCGTCGGGCCAAAATGAGGGGGCGAGCGGGAGCGAACGTCGTGGGTTTTGAGAGAGTAGTGAATGGCAGAGGCCCAGTGTTGGTGTGGCTGTGAATGCGCTGCCATGGGAGGGTGAGGACCAGCAGTAGCTTGTAGTGCTGGCGTCCTTGGAGTGGGAGCAATCCCTGGACGTTTTCAATTTTGGAGCTGGCGTCGGGCCAAAATGAGGGGGCGAGCGGGAGCGAACGTCGTGGGTTTTGAGAGAGTAGTCAATGGCAGAGGCCCAGTGTTGGTGTGGCTGTGAATGCGCTGCCATGGGAGGGTGAGGACCAGCAGTAGCTTGTAGTGCTGGCGTCCTTGGTGTGGGAGCAATCCGTGGACGTTTTCAATTTTGGAGCTGGCGTCGGGCCAAAATGAGGGGGCGAGCGGGAGCGAACGTCGTGGGTTTTGAGAGAGTAGTCAATGGCAGAGGCCCAGTGTTGGTGTGGCTGTGAATGCGCTGCCATGGGAGGGTGAGGACCAGCAGTAGCTTGTAGTGCTGGCGTCCTTGGCTTGGGAGCAATCCCTGGACGTTTTCCATTTTGGAGCTGGCGTCGGGCCAAAATGAGGGGGCGAGCGGGAGCCAACGTCATGGGTTTTGAGAGAGTAGTGAATGGCAGAGGCCCAGTGTTGGTATGGTTGTGAATGCGTTGCCATGGGAGGGTGAGGACCAGCAGTAGCTTGTAGTGCTGGCGTCCTTGGAGTGACAGCAATCCCTGGACATTTTCCATTTTGGAGCTGGCGTCGGGCCAAAATGAGGGGGCGAGCGGGAGCGAACGTCGGGGGTTTTGAGAGAGTAGTGAATGGCAGAGGCCCAGTGTTGGTGTGGCTGTGAATGCGTTGCCATGGGAGGGTGAGGACCAGCAGTAGCTGGTAGTGCTGGCGTCCTTGGTGTGGGAGCAATCCCTGGACGTTTTCCATTTTGGAGCTGGCGTCGGGCCAAAATGAGGGGGCGAGCGGGAGCGAACGTCGTGGGTTTTGAGAGAGTAGTCAATGGCAGAGGCCCAGTGTTGGTGTGGCTGTGAATGCGCTGCCATGGGAGGGTGAGGACCAGCAGTAGCTTGTAGTGCTGGCGTCCTTGGTGTGGGAGCAATCCCTGGACGTTTTCCATTTTGGAGCTGGCGTCGGGCCAAAATGAGGGGGCGAGCGGGAGCGAACGTCGGGGCTTTTGAGAGTAGTCAATGGCAGAGGCCCAGTGTTGGTGTGGCTGTGAATGCGCTGCCATGGGAGGGTGAGGACAAGCCGTAGCTTGTAGTGCTGGCGTCCTTGGTGTGGGAGCAATCCCTGGACGTTTTCCATTTTGGAGCTGGCGTCGGGCCAAAATGAGGGGGCGAGCGGGAGCGAACGTCATGGGTTTTGAGAGAGTAGTGAATGGCAGAGGCCCAGTGTTGGTGTGGCTGTGAATGCGCTGCCATGGGAGGGTGAGGACCAGCAGTAGCTTGTAGTGCTGGCGTCCTTGGTGTGGGAGCAATCCCTGGACGTTTTCCATTTTGGAGCTGGCGTCGGGCCAAAATGAGGGGGCGAGCGAAAGCGAACGTCGTGGGTTTTGAGAGAGTAGTCAATGGCAGAGGCCCAGTGTTGGTGTGGCTGTGGATGTGCTGCCATGGGAGGGTGAGGACCAGCAGTAGCTGGTAGTGCTGGCGTCCTTGGTGTGGGAGCAATCCCTGGACGTTTTCAATTTTGGAGCTGGCGTCGGGCCAAAATGAGGGGGCGAGCGGAGCGACCGTCGTGGGTTTTGAGAGAGTAGTCAATGGCAGAGGCCCAGTGTTGGTGTGGCTGTGAATGCGCTGCCATGGGAGGGTGAGGACCAGCAGTAGCTTGTAGTGCTGGCGTTGTTGGCTTGGGAGCAATCCCTGGACGTTTTCCATTTTGGAGCTGGCGTCGGGCCAAAATGAGGGGGCGAGCGGGAGCGAACGTCGTGGGTTTTGAGAGAGTAGTGAATGGCAGAGGCCCAGTGTTGGTGTGGCTGTGAATGCGCTGCCATGGGAGGGTGAAGACCAGCAGTAGCTTGTAGTGCTGGCGTCCTTGGTGTGGGAGCAATCCCTGGACGTTTTCCATTTTGGAGCTGGCGTCGGGCCAAAATGAGGGGGCGAGCGGGAGCGAACGTCGTGGGTTTTGAGAGAGTAGTCAATGGCAGAGGCCCAGTGTTGGTGTGGCTGTGAATGCGCTGCCATGGGAGGGTGAAGACCAGCAGTAGCTTGTAGTGCTGGCGTCCTTGGTGTGGGAGCAATCCGTGGACGTTTTCAATTTTGGAGCTGGCGTCGGGCCAAAATGAGGGGGCGAGCGGGAGTGAACGTCGTGGGTTTTGAGAGAGTAGTCAATGGCAGAGGCCCAGTGTTGGTGTGGCTGTGAATGCGCTGCCATGGGAGGGTGAGGACCAGCAGTAGCTTGTAGTGCTGGCGTCCTTGGTGTGGGAGCAATCCCTGGACGTTTTCAATTTTGGAGCTGGCGTCGGGCCAAAATGAGGGGGCGAGTGGGAGCGAACGTCGGGGGTTTTGAGAGTAGTCAATGGCAGAGGCCCAGTGTTGGTGTGGCTGTGAATGCATTGCCATGGGACGGTGAGGACCAGCAGTAGCTTGTAGTGCTGGCGTCCTTGGTGTGGGAGCAATCCCTGGACGTTTTCAATTTTGGAGCTGGCGTCGGGCCAAAATGAGGGGGCGAGCGGGAGCGAACGTCGTGGGTTTTGAGAGAGTAGTCAATGGCAGAGGCCCCGTGTTGGTGTGGCTGTGAATGCGCTGCCATGGGAGGGTGAGGACCAGCAGTAGCTTGTAGTGCTGGCGTTGTTGGCTTGGGAGCAATCCCTGGACATCTTCCATTTTGGAGCTGGCGTCGGGGCAAAATGAGGGGGCGAGCGGGAGCGAACATCGTGGGTTTTGAGAGAGTAGTCAATGGCAGAGGCCCAGTGTTGGTGTGGCTGTGAATGCGCTGCCATGGGAGGGTGAGGACCAGCAGTAGCTTGTAGTGCTGGCGTCCTTGGTGTGGGAGCAATCCCTGGACGTTTTCCATTTTGGAGCTGGCGTCGGGCCAAAATGAGGGGGCGAGCGGGAGCGAACGTCGTGGGTTTTGAGAGAGTAGTCAATGGCAGAGGCCCAGTGTTGGTGTGGCTGTGAATGTGTTGCCATGGGAGGGTGAGGACCAGCAGTAGCTTATAGTGCTGGCGTCCTTGGTGTGGGAGCAATCCCTGGACGTTTTCAATTTTGGAGCTGGCGTCGGGCCAAAATGAGGGGGCGAGCGGGAGCGAACGTCGGGGCTTTTGAGAGAGTAGTGAATGGCAGAGGCCCAGTGTTGGTGTGGCTGTGAATGCGTTGCCATGGGAGGGTGAGGACCAGCAGTAGCTCGTAGTGCTGGCGTCCTTGGTGTGGGAGCAATCCCTGGACGTTTTCCATTTTGGAGCTGGCGTCGGGCCAAAATGAGGCGGCGAGCGGGAGCGAACGTCGTGGGTTTTGAGAGAGTAGTGAATGGCAGAGGCCCAGTGTTGGTGTGGCTGTGAATGCGCTGCCATGGGAGGGTGAGGACCAGCAGTAGCTTGTAGTGCTGGCGTTGTTGGCTTGGGAGCAATCCCTGGACGTTTTCCATTTTGGAGCTGGCGTCGGGCCAAAATGAGGGGGCGAGCGGGAGCCAACGTCATGGGTTTTGAGAGAGTAGTCAATGGCAGAGGCCCAGTGTTGGTGTGGCTGTGAATGCGTTGCCATGGGAGGGTGAGGACCAGCAGTAGCTTGTAGTGCTGGCGTCCTTGGTGTGGGAGCAATCCCTGGACGTTTTCCATTTTGGAGCTGGCGTCGGGCCAAAATGAGGGGGCGAGCGGGAGCCAACGTCATGGGTTTTGAGAGAGTAGTCAATGGCAGAGGCCCAGTGTTGGTGTGGCTGTGAATGCGTTGCCATGGGAGGGTGAGGACCAGCAGTAGCTTGTAGTGCTGGCGTCCTTGGCTTGGGAGCAATCCCTGGACGTCTTCCATTTTGGAGCTGGCATCGGGCCAAAATGAGGGGGCGAGCGGGAGCGAACGTCGTGGGTTTTGAGAGAGTAGTGAATGGCAGAGGCCCAGTGTTGGTGTGGCTGTGAATGCGTTGCCATGGGAGGGTGAGGAGCAGCAGTAGCTTGTAGTGCTGGCGTCCTTGGTGTGGGAGCAATCCGTGGACGTTTTCAATTTTGGAGCTGGCGTCGGGCCAAAATGAGGGGGCGAGCGGGAGCGAACGTCGTGGGTTTTGAGAGAGTAGTCAATGGCAGAGGCCCAGTGTTGGTGTGGCTGTGAATGCGCTGCCATGGGAGGGTGAGGACCAGCAGTAGCTTGTAGTGCTGGCGTCCTCGGTGTGGGAGCAATCCCTGGACATTTTCCATTTTGGAGCTGGCGTCGGGCCAAAATGAGGGGGCGAGCGGGAGCGAACGTCGGGGGTTTTGAGAGTAGTCAATGGCAGAGGCCCAGTGTTGGTGTGGCTGTGAATGTGCTGCCATGGGAGGGTGAGGACAAGCCGTAGCTTGTAGTGCTGGCGTCCTTGGCTTGGGAGCAATCCCTGGACGTTTTCCATTTTGGAGCTGGCGTCGGGCCAAAATGAGGGGGCGAGCGGGAGCGAACGTCGTGGGTTTTGAGAGAGTAGTGAATGGCAGAGGCCCAGTGTTGGTGTGGCTGTGAATGCGCTGCCATGGGAGGGTGAGGACCAGCAGTAGCTTGTAGTTCTGGCGTTGTTGGCTTGGGAGCAATCCCTGGACGTCTTCCATTTTGGAGCTGGCGTCGGGCCAAAATGAGGGGGCGAGCGGGAGCGAACGCCGTGGGTTTTGAGAGAGTAGTCAATGGCAGAGGCCCAGTGTTGGTGTGGCTGTGAATGCGCTGCCATGGGAGGGTGAGGACCAGCAGTAGCTTGTAGTGCTGACGTCCTTG
Organism: Morus bassanus; assembly: GCA_031468815.1. Classification (NCBI taxonomy): domain Eukaryota; kingdom Metazoa; phylum Chordata; class Aves; order Suliformes; family Sulidae; genus Morus; species Morus bassanus. The sequence continues at coordinate 643,662 of CM062575.1, forward strand.
GTGTGGGAGCAATCCCTGGACGTTTTCCATTTTGGAGCTGGCGTCGGGCCAAAATGAGGGGGCGAGCGGGAGCGAACGTCGGGGCTTTTGAGAGAGTAGTCAATGGCAGAGGCCCAGTGTTGGTGTGGCTGTGAATGCGTTGCCATGGGAGGGTGAGGACCAGCAGTAGCTTGTAGTGCTGGCGTCCTTGGTGTGGGAGCAATCCCTGGACGTTTTCCATTTTGGAGCTGGCGTCGGGCCAAAATGAGGGGGCGAGCGGGAGCGAACGTCGTGGGTTTTGAGAGAGTAGTCAATGGCAGAGGCCCAGTGTTGGTGTGGCTGTGGATGTGCTGCCATGGGAGGGTGAGGACCAGCAGTAGCTTGTAGTGCTGGCGTCCTTGGTGTGGGAGCAATCCCTGGAGGTTTTCAATTTTGGAGCTGGCGTCGGGCCAAAATGAGGGGGCGAGCGGGAGCGACCGTCGTGGGTTTTGAGAGAGTAGTCAATGGCAGAGGCCCAGTGTTGGTGTGGCTGTGAATGCGTTGCCATGGGAGGGTGAGGACCAGCAGTAGCTGGTAGTGCTGGCGTCCTTGGAGTGGGAGCAATCCCTGGACGTTTTCAATTTTGGAGCTGGCGTCGGGCCAAAATGAGGGGGCGAGCGGGAGCGAACGTCGTGGGTTTTGAGAGAGTAGTCAATGGCAGAGGCCCAGTGTTGGTGTGGCTGTGAATGCGCTGCCATGGGACGGTGAGGACCAGCAGTAGCTTGTAGTGCTGGCGTCCTTGGTGTGGGAGCAATCCCTGGACGTTTTCCATTTTGGAGCTGGCGTCGGGCCAAAATGAGGGGGCGAGCGGGAGCGAACGTCGTGGGTTTTGAGAGAGTAGTGAATGGCAGAGGCCCAGTGTTGGTGTGGCTGTGAATGCGCTGCCATGGGAGGGTGAAGACCAGCAGTAGCTTGTAGTGCTGGCGTTGTTGGCTTGGGAGCAATCCCTGGACGTTTTCCATTTTGGAGCTGGCGTCGGGCCAAAATGAGGGGGCGAGCGGGAGCGAACGTCGTGGGTTTTGAGAGAGTAGTGAATGGCAGAGGCCCAGTGTTGGTGTGGCTGTGAATGCGCTGCCATGGGAGGGTGAGGACCAGCAGTAGCTTGTAGTGCTGGCGTCCTTGGTGTGGGAGCAATCCCTGGACGTTTTCCATTTTGGAGCTGGCGTCGGGCCAAAATGAGGGGGCGAGCGGGAGCGAACGTCGTGGGTTTTGAGAGAGTAGTCAATGGCAGAGGCCCAGTGTTGGTGTGGCTGTGGATGTGCTGCCATGGGAGGGTGAGGACCAGCAGTAGCTTGTAGTGCTGGCGTCCTTGGTGTGGGAGCAATCCCTGGAGGTTTTCCATTTTGGAGCTGGCGTCGGGCCAAAATGAGGGGGCGAGCGGGAGCGACCGTCGTGGGTTTTGAGAGAGTAGTGAATGGCAGAGGCCCAGTGTTGGTGTGGCTGTGAATGCGCTGCCATGGGAGGGTGAAGACCAGCAGTAGCTTGTAGTGCTGGCGTCCTTGGAGTGAGAGCAATCCCTGGACGTTTTCAATTTTGGAGCTGGCGTCGGGCCAAAATGAGGGGGCGAGCGGGAGCCAACATCATGGGTTTTGAGAGAGTAGTCAATGGCAGAGGCCCAGTGTTGGTGTGGCTGTGAATGCGTTGCCATGGGAGGGTGAGGACCAGCAGTAGCTCGTAGTGCTGGCGTCCTTGGAGTGGGAGCAATCCCTGGACGTTTTCAATTTTGGAGCTGGCGTCGGGCCAAAATGAGGGGGCGAGCGGGAGCGAACGTCGTGGGTTTTGAGAGAGTAGTCAATGGCAGAGGCCCAGTGTTGGTGTGGCTGTGAATGCGCTGCCATGGGACGGTGAGGACCAGCAGTAGCTTGTAGTGCTGGCGTCCTTGGTGTGGGAGCAATCCCTGGACGTTTTCCATTTTGGAGCTGGCGTCGGGCCAAAATGAGGGGGCGAGCGGGAGCGAACGTCGTGGGTTTTGAGAGAGTAGTGAATGGCAGAGGCCCAGTGTTGGTGTGGCTGTGAATGCGCTGCCATGGGAGGGTGAAGACCAGCAGTAGCTTGTAGTGCTGGCGTTGTTGGCTTGGGAGCAATCCCTGGACGTTTTCCATTTTGGAGCTGGCGTCGGGCCAAAATGAGGGGGCGAGCGGGAGCGAACGTCGTGGGTTTTGAGAGAGTAGTGAATGGCAGAGGCCCAGTGTTGGTGTGGCTGTGAATGCGCTGCCATGGGAGGGTGAGGACCAGCAGTAGCTTGTAGTGCTGGCGTCCTTGGTGTGGGAGCAATCCCTGGACGTTTTCCATTTTGGAGCTGGCGTCGGGCCAAAATGAGGGGGCGAGCGGGAGTGAACGTCGTGGGTTTTGAGAGAGTAGTCAATGGCAGAGGCCCAGTGTTGGTGTGGCTGTGAATGCGCTGCCATGGGAGGGTGAGGACCAGCAGTAGCTTGTAGTGCTGGCGTTGTTGGCTTGGGAGCAATCCCTGGACATTTTCAATTTTGGAGCTGGCGTCGGGCCAAAATGAGGGGGCGAGTGGGAGCGAACGTCGGGGCTTTTGAGAGTAGTCAATGGCAGAGGCCCCGTGTTGGTGTGGCTGTGAATGCATTGCCATGGGACGGTGAGGACCAGCAGTAGCTTGTAGTGCTGGCGTCCTTGGTGAGGGAGCAATCCATGGACGTTTTCCATTTTGGAGCTGGCGTCGGGCCAAAATGAGGGGGCGAGCGGGAGCGAACATCGTGGGTTTTGAGAGAGTAGTCAATGGCAGAGGCCCAGTGTTGGTGTGGCTGTGGATGTGCTGCCATGGGAGGGTGAGGACCAGCAGTAGCTTGTAGTGCTGGCGTCCTTGGTGTGGGAGCAATCCCTGGACGTTTTCCATTTTGGAGCTGGCGTCGGGCCAAAATGAGGGGGCGAGCGGGAGCGACCGTCGTGGGTTTTGAGAGAGTAGTGAATGGCAGAGGCCCAGTGTTGGTGTGGCTGTGAATGCGCTGCCATGGGAGGGTGAGGACCAGCAGTAGCTTGTAGTGCTGGCGTTGTTGGCTTGGAAGCAATCCCTGGACGTTTTCCATTTTGGAGCTGGCGTCGGGCCAAAATGAGGGGGCGAGCGAAAGCGAACGTCGTGGGTTTTGAGGGAGTAGTGAATGGCAGAGGCCCAGTGTTGGTGTGGCTGTGAATGCGTTGCCATGGGAGGGTGAGGACCAGCAGTAGCTTGTAGTGCTGGCGTCCTTGGTGTGGGAGCAATCCCTGGACGTCTTCCATTTTGGAGCTGGCGTCGGGCCAAAATGAGGCGGCGAGCGGGAGCGAACGTCGTGGGTTTTGAGAGAGTAGTCAATGGCAGAGGCCCAGTGTTGGTGTGGCTGTGAATGTGCTGCCATGGGAGGGTGAGGACCAGCAGTAGCTTGTAGTGCTGGCGTCCTTGGTGTGGGAGCAATCCCTGGACGTTTTCCATTTTGGAGCTGGCGTCGGGCCAAAATGAGGGGGCGAGCGGGAGCGAACGTCGGGGCTTTTGAGAGAGTAGTCAATGGCAGAGGCCCAGTGTTGGTGTGGCTGTGAATGCGTTGCCATGGGAGGGTGAGGACCAGCAGTAGCTTGTAGTGCTGGCGTCCTTGGTGTGGGAGCAATCCCTGGACGTTTTCAATTTTGGAGCTGGCGTCGGGCCAAAATGAAGGGGCGAGCGGGAGCCAACGTCGGGGCTTTTGAGAGAGTAGTGAATGGCAGAGGCCCAGTGTTGGTGTGGCTGTGAATGTGTTGCCATGGGAGGGTGAGGACCAGCAGTAGCTTGTAGTGCTGGCGTCCTTGGTGTGGGAGCAATCCCTGGACGTTTTCCATTTTGGAGCTGGCGTCGGGCCAAAATGAGGGGGCGAGCGGGAGCGAACGTCGTGGGTTTTGAGAGAGTAGTCAGTGGCAGAGGCCCAGTGTTGGTGTGGCTGTGAATGCGCTGCCATGGGAGGGTGAAGACCAGCAGTAGCTTGTAGTGCTGGCGTCCTTGGTGTGGGAGCAATCCCTGGACGTTTTCAATTTTGGAGCTGGCGTCGGGCCAAAATGAGGGGGCGAGCGGGAGCGAACATCGTGGGTTTTGAGAGAGTAGTCAATGGCAGAGGCCCAGTGTTGGTGTGGCTGTGAATGTGCTGCCATGGGACGGTGAGGACCAGCAGTAGCTTGTAGTGCTGGCGTCCTTGGTGTGGGAGCAATCCCTGGACATTTTCCATTTTGGAGCTGGCGTCAGGCCAAAATGAGGGGGCGAGCGGGAGCGAACGTCGGGGGTTTTGAGAGTAGTCAATGGCAGAGGCCCAGTGTTGGTGTGGCTGTGAATGTGCTGCCATGGGACGGTGAGGACCAGCAGTAGCTCGTAGTGCTGACATCCTTGGTGTGGGAGCAATCCCTGGACGTTTTCAATTTTGGAGCTGGCGTCGGGCCAAAATGAGGCGGCGAGCGGGAGCGAACGTCGTGGGTTTTGAGAGAGTAGTCAATGGCAGAGGCCCAGTGTTGGTGTGGCTGTGAATGCGTTGCCATGGGAGGGTGAGGACCAGCAGTAGCTTGTAGTGCTGGCGTCCTTGGTGTGGGAGCAATCCCTGGACATTTTCCATTTTGGAGCTGGCGTCGGGCCAAAATGAGGGGGCGAGCGGGAGCGAACGTCGGGGCTTTTGAGAGAGTAGTGAATGGCAGAGGCCCAGTGTTGGTGTGGCTGGGAATGCGTTGCCATGGGAGGGTGAGGACCAGCAGTAGCTGGTAGTGCTGGCGTCCTTGGTGTGGGAGCAATCCCTGGACGTTTTCAATTTTGGAGCTGGCGTCGGGCCAAAATGAGGGGGCGAGCGGGAGCGAACGTCGTGGGTTTTGAGGGAGTAGTCAATGGCAGAGGCCCAGTGTTGGTGTGGCTGTGAATGCGTTGCCATGGGAGGGTGAGGACCAGCAGTAGCTTGTAGTGCTGGCGTCCTTGGTGTGGGAGCAATCCCTGGACATTTTCCATTTTGGAGCTGGCGTCGGGCCAAAATGAGGGGGCGAGCGGGAGCGAACGTCGGGGCTTTTGAGAGAGTAGTCAATGGCAGAGGCCCAGTGTTGGTGTGGCTGTGAATGCGTTGCCATGGGAGGGTGAGGACCAGCAGTAGCTGGTAGTGCTGGCGTCCTTGGTGTGGGAGCAATCCCTGGACGTTTTCCATTTTGGAGCTGGCGTCGGGCCAAAATGAGGGGGCGAGCGGGAGCGAACGTCGTGGGTTTTGAGAGAGTAGTCAATGGCAGAGGCCCAGTGTTGGTGTGGCTGTGAATGCGCTGCCATGGGAGGGTGAGGACCGGCAGTAGCTTGTAGTGCTGGCGTCCTTGGTGTGGGAGCAATCCCTGGATGTTTTCCATTTTGGAGCTGGCATCAGGCCAAAATGAGGGGGCGAGCGGGAGCGAACGTCGGGGGTTTTGAGAGTAGTCAATGGCAGAGGCCCAGTGTTGGTGTGGCTGTGAATGTGCTGCCATGGGACGGTGAGGACCAGCAGTAGCTTGTAGTGCTGACGTCCTTGGTGTGGGAGCAATCCCTGGACGTTTTCAATTTTGGAGCTGGCGTCGGGCCAAAATGAGGCGGCGAGCGGGAGCGAACGTCGTGGGTTTTGAGAGAGTAGTCAATGGCAGAGGCCCAGTGTTGGTGTGGCTGTGAATGCGTTGCCATGGGAGGGTGAGGACCAGCAGTAGCTGGTAGTGCTGGCGTCCTTGGTGTGGGAGCAATCCCTGGACGTTTTCCATTTTGGAGCTGGCGTCGGGCCAAAATGAGGGGGCGAGCGGGAGCGAACGTCGTGGGTTTTGAGAGAGTAGTCAATGGCAGAGGCCCAGTGTTGGTGTGGCTGTGAATGCGCTGCCATGGGAGGGTGAGGACCAGCAGTAGCTTGTAGTGCTGGCGTCCTCGGTGTGGGAGCAATCCCTGGACATTTTCCATTTTGGAGCTGGCGTCGGGCCAAAATGAGGGGGCGAGCGGGAGCGAACGTCGGGGGTTTTGAGAGTAGTCAATGGCAGAGGCCCAGTGTTGGTGTGGCTGTGAATGTGCTGCCATGGGAGGGTGAGGACAAGCCGTAGCTTGTAGTGCTGGCGTCCTTGGCTTGGGAGCAATCCCTGGACGTTTTCCATTTTGGAGCTGGCGTCGGGCCAAAATGAGGCGGCGAGTGGGAGCGAACGTCGTGGGTTTTGAGAGAGTAGTGAATGGCAGAGGCCCAGTGTTGGTGTGGCTGTGAATGCGCTGCCATGGGACGGTGAGGACCAGCAGTAGCTTGTAGTGCTGGCGTCCTTGGTGTGGGAGCAATCCCTGGAGGTTTTCCATTTTGGAGCTGGCGTCGGGCCAAAATGAGGGGGCGAGCGGGAGCGAACATCATGGGTTTTGAGAGAGTAGTCAATGGCAGAGGCCCAGTGTTGGTGTGGCTGTGAATGCGCTGCCATGGGAGGGTGAGGACCAGCAGTAGCTTGTAGTGCTGGCGTCCTTGGTGTGGGAGCAATCCCTGGACGTTTTCCATTTTGGAGCTGGCGTCGGGCCAAAATGAGGGGGCGAGCGGGAGCGAACGTCGTGGGTTTTGAGAGAGTAGTCAATGGCAGAGGCCCAGTGTTGGTGTGGCTGTGAATGCGTTGCCATGGGAGGGTGAGGACCAGCAGTAGCTTGTAGTGCTGGCGTCTTTGGTGTGGGAGCAATCCCTGGAGGTTTTCCATTTTGGAGCTGGCGTCGGGCCAAAATGAGGCGGCGAGCGGGAGCGAACGTCGTGGGTTTTGAGAGAGTAGTCAATGGCAGAGGCCCAGTGTTGGTGTGGCTGTGGATGTGCTGCCATGGGAGGGTGAGGACCAGCAGTAGCTCGTAGTGCTGGCGTCCTTGGTGTGGGAGCAATCCCTGGACGTTTTCCATTTTGGAGCTGGCGTCGGGCCAAAATGAAGGGGCGAGCGGGAGCGAACGTCGTGGGTTTTGAGAGAGTAGTGAATGGCAGAGGCCCAGTGTTGGTGTGGCTGTGAATGCGCTGCCATGGGAGGGTGAGGTCCGGCAGTAGCTTGTAGTGCTGGCATCCTTGGTGTGGGAGCAATCCCTGGACGTTTTCCATTTTGGAGCTGGCGTCGGGCCAAAATGAGGGGGCGAGCGGGAGCGAACGTCGTGGGTTTTGAGAGAGTAGTCAGCGGCAGAGGCCCAGTGTTGGTGTGGCTGTGAATGCGCTGCCATGGGAGGGTGAAGACCAGCAGTAGCTTGTAGTGCTGGCGTCCTTGGTGTGGGAGCAATCCCTGGACGTTTTCAATTTTGGAGCTGGCGTCGGGCCAAAATGAGGGGGCGAGCGGGAGCGAACATCGTGGGTTTTGAGAGAGTAGTCAATGGCAGAGGCCCAGTGTTGGTGTGGCTGTGAATGCTTTGCCATGGGAGGGTGAGGACCAGCAGTAGCTTGTAGTGCTGGCGTCCTTGGTGTGGGAGCAATCCCTGGACATTTTCCATTTTGGAGCTGGCGTCAGGCCAAAATGAGGGGGCGAGCGGGAGCGAACGTCGGGGGTTTTGAGAGTAGTCAATGGCAGAGGCCCAGTGTTGGTGTGGCTGTGAATGCGTTGCCATGGGAGGGTGAGGACCAGCAGTAGCTTGTAGTGCTGGCGTCCTTGGTGTGGGAGCAATCCCTGGACATTTTCCATTTTGGAGCTGGCGTCAGGCCAAAATGAGGGGGCGAGCGGGAGCGAACGTCGGGGCTTTTGAGAGAGTAGTCAATGGCAGAGGCCCAGTGTTGGTGTGGCTGTGAATGCGTTGCCATGGGAGGGTGAGGACCAGCAGTAGCTGGTAGTGCTGGCGTCCTTGGTGTGGGAGCAATCCCTGGACGTTTTCAATTTTGGAGCTGGCGTCGGGCCAAAATGAGGGGGCGAGCGAAAGCGAACGTCGTGGGTTTTGAGAGAGTAGTCAATGGCAGAGGCCCAGTGTTGGTGTGGCTGTGAATGCGCTGCCATGGGAGGGTGAGGACCGGCAGTAGCTTGTAGTGCTGGCATCCTTGGTGTGGGAGCAATCCCTGGACGTTTTCCATTTTGGAGCTGGCGTCGGGCCAAAATGAGGGGCGAGCGGGAGCAAACGTCGTGGGTTTTGAGAGAGTAGTCAGTGGCAGAGGCCCAGAGTTGGTGTGGCTGTGAATGCGCTGCCATGGGAGGGTGAAGACCAGCAGTAGCTTGTAGTGCTGGCGTCCTTGGTGTGGGAGCAATCCCTGGACGTTTTCAATTTTGGAGCTGGCGTCGGGCCAAAATGAGGGGGCGAGCGGGAGCGAACATCGTGGGTTTTGAGAGAGTAGTCAATGGCAGAGGCCCAGTGTTGGTGTCGCTGTGAATGCGCTGCCATGGGAGGGTGAGGACCAGCAGTAGCTTGTAGTGCTGGCGTCCTTGGTGTGGGAGCAATCCCTGGACATTTTCCATTTTGGAGCTGGCATCAGGCCAAAATGAGGGGGCGAGCGGGAGCAAACGTCGGGGCTTTTGAGAGTAGTCAATGGCAGAGGCCCAGTGTTGGTGTGGCTGTGAATGTGCTGCCATGGGACGGTGAGGACCAGCAGTAGCTTGTAGTGCTGACGTCCTTGGTGTGGGAGCAATCCCTGGACGTTTTCAATTTTGGAGCTGGCGTCGGGCCAAAATGAGGCGGCGAGCGGGAGCGAACGTCGTGGGTTTTGAGAGAGTAGTCAATGGCAGAGGCCCAGTGTTGGTGTGGCTGTGAATGCGTTGCCATGGGAGGGTGAGGACCAGCAGTAGCTTGTAGTGCTGGCGTCCTTGGTGTGGGAGCAATCCCTGGACATTTTCCATTTTGGAGCTGGCGTCGGGCCAAAATGAGGGGGCGAGCGGGAGCGAACGTCGGGGCTTTTGAGAGAGTAGTCAATGGCAGAGGCCCAGTGTTGGTGTGGCTGTGAATGCGTTGCCATGGGAGGGTGAGGACCAGCAGTAGCTGGTAGTGCTGGCGTCCTTGGTGTGGGAGCAATCCCTGGACGTTTTCAATTTTGGAGCTGGCGTCGGGCCAAAATGAGGGGGCGAGCGGGAGCCAACGTCGTGGGTTTTGAGAGAGTAGTCAATGGCAGAGGCCCAGTGTTGGTGTGGCTGTGAATGCGCTGCCATGGGAGGGTGAGGACCAGCAGTAGCTTGTAGTGCTGGCGTCCTCGGTGTGGGAGCAATCCCTGGACATTTTCCATTTTGGAGCTGGCGTCGGGCCAAAATGAGGGGGCGAGCGGGAGCGAACGTCGGGGGTTTTGAGAGTAGTCAATGGCAGAGGCCCAGTGTTGGTGTGGCTGTGAATGCGTTGCCATGGGAGGGTGAGGACCAGCAGTAGCTTGTAGTGCTGACGTCCTTGGTGTGGGAGCAATCCCTGGACGTTTTCCATTTTGGAGCTGGCGTCGGGCCAAAATGAGGGGGCGAGCGGGAGCGAACGTCGGGGCTTTTGAGAGAGTAGTCAATGGCAGAGGCCCAGTGTTGGTGTGGCTGTGAATGCGTTGCCATGGGAGGGTGAGGACCAGCAGTAGCTGGTAGTGCTGGCGTCTTTGGTGTGGGAGCAATCCCTGGACGTTTTCAATTTTGGAGCTGGCGTCGGGCCAAAATGAGGGGGCGAGCGGGAGCGAACGTCGTGGGTTTTGAGAGAGTAGTGAATGGCAGAGGCCCAGTGTTGGTGTGGCTGTGAATGCGCCGCCATGGGAGGGTGAGGACCAGCAGTAGCTTGTAGTGCTGGCGTCCTCGGTGTGGGAGCAATCCCTGGACGTTTTCCATTTTGGAGCTGGCGTCGGGCCAAAATGAGGGGGCGAGCGGGAGCGAACGTCGTGGGTTTTGAGAGAGTAGTCAATGGCAGAGGCCCAGTGTTGGTGTGGCTGTGAATGTGCTGCCATGGGAGGGTGAGGACAAGCCGTAGCTTGTAGTGCTGGCGTCCTTGGCTTGGGAGCAATCCCTGGACGTTTTCCATTTTGGAGCTGGCGTCGGGCCAAAATGAGGGGGCGAGCGGGAGCGAACGTCGTGGGTTTTGAGAGAGTAGTCAATGGCAGAGGCCCAGTGTTGGTGTGGCTGTGAATGCGCTGCCATGGGAGGGTGAGGACCAGCAGTAGCTTGTAGTGCTGGCGTCCTTGGTGTGGGAGCAATCCCTGGAGGTTTTCCATTTTGGAGCTGGCGTCGGGCCAAAATGAGGGGGCGAGCGGGAGCGAACGTCATAGGTTTTGAGAGAGTAGTCAATGGCAGAGGCCCAGTGTTGGTGTGGCTGTGAATGCGCTGCCATGGGAGGGTGAGGACCAGCAGTAGCTTGTAGTGCTGGCGTCCTTGGTGTGGGAGCAATCCCTGGAGGTTTTCCATTTTGGAGCTGGCGTCGGGCCAAAATGAGGGGGCGAGCGGGAGCGAACATCGTGGGTTTTGAGAGAGTAGTCAATGGCAGAGGCCCAGTGTTGGTGTGGCTGTGAATGCGTTGCCATGGGAGGGTGAGGACCAGCAGTAGCTTGTAGTGCTGGCGTCTTTGGTGTGGGAGCAATCCCTGGAGGTTTTCCATTTTGGAGCTGGCGTCGGGCCAAAATGAGGGGGCGAGCGGGAGCGAACGTCGGGGGTTTTGAGAGTAGTCAATGGCAGAGGCCCAGTGTTGGTGTGGCTGTGAATGTGCTGCCATGGGAGGGTGAGGACAAGCCGTAGCTTGTAGTGCTGGCGTCCTTGGCTTGGGAGCAATCCCTGGACGTTTTCCATTTTGGAGCTGGCGTCGGGCCAAAATGAGGCGGCGAGTGGGAGCGAACGTCGTGGGTTTTGAGAGAGTAGTGAATGGCAGAGGCCCAGTGTTGGTGTGGCTGTGAATGCGCTGCCATGGGACGGTGAGGACCAGCAGTAGCTTGTAGTGCTGGCGTCCTTGGTGTGGGAGCAATCCCTGGAGGTTTTCCATTTTGGAGCTGGCGTCGGGCCAAAATGAGGGGGCGAGCGGGAGCGAACATCATGGGTTTTGAGAGAGTAGTCAATGGCAGAGGCCCAGTGTTGGTGTGGCTGTGAATGCGCTGCCATGGGAGGGTGAGGACCAGCAGTAGCTTGTAGTGCTGGCGTCCTTGGTGTGGGAGCAATCCCTGGACGTTTTCCATTTTGGAGCTGGCGTCGGGCCAAAATGAGGGGGCGAGCGGGAGCGAACGTCGTGGGTTTTGAGAGAGTAGTCAATGGCAGAGGCCCAGTGTTGGTGTGGCTGTGAATGCGTTGCCATGGGAGGGTGAGGACCAGCAGTAGCTTGTAGTGCTGGCGTCTTTGGTGTGGGAGCAATCCCTGGAGGTTTTCCATTTTGGAGCTGGCGTCGGGCCAAAATGAGGCGGCGAGCGGGAGCGAACGTCGTGGGTTTTGAGAGAGTAGTCAATGGCAGAGGCCCAGTGTTGGTGTGGCTGTGGATGTGCTGCCATGGGAGGGTGAGGACCAGCAGTAGCTCGTAGTGCTGGCGTCCTTGGTGTGGGAGCAATCCCTGGACGTTTTCCATTTTGGAGCTGGCGTCGGGCCAAAATGAAGGGGCGAGCGGGAGCGAACGTCGTGGGTTTTGAGAGAGTAGTGAATGGCAGAGGCCCAGTGTTGGTGTGGCTGTGAATGCGCTGCCATGGGAGGGTGAGGTCCGGCAGTAGCTTGTAGTGCTGGCATCCTTGGTGTGGGAGCAATCCCTGGACGTTTTCCATTTTGGAGCTGGCGTCGGGCCAAAATGAGGGGGCGAGCGGGAGCGAACGTCGTGGGTTTTGAGAGAGTAGTCAGCGGCAGAGGCCCAGTGTTGGTGTGGCTGTGAATGCGCTGCCATGGGAGGGTGAAGACCAGCAGTAGCTTGTAGTGCTGGCGTCCTTGGTGTGGGAGCAATCCCTGGACGTTTTCAATTTTGGAGCTGGCGTCGGGCCAAAATGAGGGGGCGAGCGGGAGCGAACATCGTGGGTTTTGAGAGAGTAGTCAATGGCAGAGGCCCAGTGTTGGTGTGGCTGTGAATGCTTTGCCATGGGAGGGTGAGGACCAGCAGTAGCTTGTAGTGCTGGCGTCCTTGGTGTGGGAGCAATCCCTGGACATTTTCCATTTTGGAGCTGGCGTCAGGCCAAAATGAGGGGGCGAGCGGGAGCGAACGTCGGGGGTTTTGAGAGTAGTCAATGGCAGAGGCCCAGTGTTGGTGTGGCTGTGAATGCGTTGCCATGGGAGGGTGAGGACCAGCAGTAGCTTGTAGTGCTGGCGTCCTTGGTGTGGGAGCAATCCCTGGACATTTTCCATTTTGGAGCTGGCGTCAGGCCAAAATGAGGGGGCGAGCGGGAGCGAACGTCGGGGCTTTTGAGAGAGTAGTCAATGGCAGAGGCCCAGTGTTGGTGTGGCTGTGAATGCGTTGCCATGGGAGGGTGAGGACCAGCAGTAGCTGGTAGTGCTGGCGTCCTTGGTGTGGGAGCAATCCCTGGACGTTTTCAATTTTGGAGCTGGCGTCGGGCCAAAATGAGGGGGCGAGCGAAAGCGAACGTCGTGGGTTTTGAGAGAGTAGTCAATGGCAGAGGCCCAGTGTTGGTGTGGCTGTGAATGCGCTGCCATGGGAGGGTGAGGACCGGCAGTAGCTTGTAGTGCTGGCATCCTTGGTGTGGGAGCAATCCCTGGACGTTTTCCATTTTGGAGCTGGCGTCGGGCCAAAATGAGGGGCGAGCGGGAGCAAACGTCGTGGGTTTTGAGAGAGTAGTCAGTGGCAGAGGCCCAGAGTTGGTGTGGCTGTGAATGCGCTGCCATGGGAGGGTGAAGACCAGCAGTAGCTTGTAGTGCTGGCGTCCTTGGTGTGGGAGCAATCCCTGGACGTTTTCAATTTTGGAGCTGGCGTCGGGCCAAAATGAGGGGGCGAGCGGGAGCGAACATCGTGGGTTTTGAGAGAGTAGTCAATGGCAGAGGCCCAGTGTTGGTGTCGCTGTGAATGCGCTGCCATGGGAGGGTGAGGACCAGCAGTAGCTTGTAGTGCTGGCGTCCTTGGTGTGGGAGCAATCCCTGGACATTTTCCATTTTGGAGCTGGCATCAGGCCAAAATGAGGGGGCGAGCGGGAGCAAACGTCGGGGCTTTTGAGAGTAGTCAATGGCAGAGGCCCAGTGTTGGTGTGGCTGTGAATGTGCTGCCATGGGACGGTGAGGACCAGCAGTAGCTTGTAGTGCTGACGTCCTTGGTGTGGGAGCAATCCCTGGACGTTTTCAATTTTGGAGCTGGCGTCGGGCCAAAATGAGGCGGCGAGCGGGAGCGAACGTCGTGGGTTTTGAGAGAGTAGTCAATGGCAGAGGCCCAGTGTTGGTGTGGCTGTGAATGCGTTGCCATGGGAGGGTGAGGACCAGCAGTAGCTTGTAGTGCTGGCGTCCTTGGTGTGGGAGCAATCCCTGGACATTTTCCATTTTGGAGCTGGCGTCGGGCCAAAATGAGGGGGCGAGCGGGAGCGAACGTCGGGGCTTTTGAGAGAGTAGTCAATGGCAGAGGCCCAGTGTTGGTGTGGCTGTGAATGCGTTGCCATGGGAGGGTGAGGACCAGCAGTAGCTGGTAGTGCTGGCGTCCTTGGTGTGGGAGCAATCCCTGGACGTTTTCAATTTTGGAGCTGGCGTCGGGCCAAAATGAGGGGGCGAGCGGGAGCCAACGTCGTGGGTTTTGAGAGAGTAGTCAATGGCAGAGGCCCAGTGTTGGTGTGGCTGTGAATGCGCTGCCATGGGAGGGTGAGGACCAGCAGTAGCTTGTAGTGCTGGCGTCCTCGGTGTGGGAGCAATCCCTGGACATTTTCCATTTTGGAGCTGGCGTCGGGCCAAAATGAGGGGGCGAGCGGGAGCGAACGTCGGGGGTTTTGAGAGTAGTCAATGGCAGAGGCCCAGTGTTGGTGTGGCTGTGAATGCGTTGCCATGGGAGGGTGAGGACCAGCAGTAGCTTGTAGTGCTGACGTCCTTGGTGTGGGAGCAATCCCTGGACGTTTTCCATTTTGGAGCTGGCGTCGGGCCAAAATGAGGGGGCGAGCGGGAGCGAACGTCGGGGCTTTTGAGAGAGTAGTCAATGGCAGAGGCCCAGTGTTGGTGTGGCTGTGAATGCGTTGCCATGGGAGGGTGAGGACCAGCAGTAGCTGGTAGTGCTGGCGTCTTTGGTGTGGGAGCAATCCCTGGACGTTTTCAATTTTGGAGCTGGCGTCGGGCCAAAATGAGGGGGCGAGCGGGAGCGAACGTCGTGGGTTTTGAGAGAGTAGTGAATGGCAGAGGCCCAGTGTTGGTGTGGCTGTGAATGCGCCGCCATGGGAGGGTGAGGACCAGCAGTAGCTTGTAGTGCTGGCGTCCTCGGTGTGGGAGCAATCCCTGGACGTTTTCCATTTTGGAGCTGGCGTCGGGCCAAAATGAGGGGGCGAGCGGGAGCGAACGTCGTGGGTTTTGAGAGAGTAGTCAATGGCAGAGGCCCAGTGTTGGTGTGGCTGTGAATGTGCTGCCATGGGAGGGTGAGGACAAGCCGTAGCTTGTAGTGCTGGCGTCCTTGGCTTGGGAGCAATCCCTGGACGTTTTCCATTTTGGAGCTGGCGTCGGGCCAAAATGAGGGGGCGAGCGGGAGCGAACGTCGTGGGTTTTGAGAGAGTAGTCAATGGCAGAGGCCCAGTGTTGGTGTGGCTGTGAATGCGCTGCCATGGGAGGGTGAGGACCAGCAGTAGCTTGTAGTGCTGGCGTCCTTGGTGTGGGAGCAATCCCTGGAGGTTTTCCATTTTGGAGCTGGCGTCGGGCCAAAATGAGGGGGCGAGCGGGAGCGAACGTCATAGGTTTTGAGAGAGTAGTCAATGGCAGAGGCCCAGTGTTGGTGTGGCTGTGAATGCGCTGCCATGGGAGGGTGAGGACCAGCAGTAGCTTGTAGTGCTGGCGTCCTTGGTGTGGGAGCAATCCCTGGAGGTTTTCCATTTTGGAGCTGGCGTCGGGCCAAAATGAGGGGGCGAGCGGGAGCGAACATCGTGGGTTTTGAGAGAGTAGTCAATGGCAGAGGCCCAGTGTTGGTGTGGCTGTGAATGCGTTGCCATGGGAGGGTGAGGACCAGCAGTAGCTTGTAGTGCTGGCGTCTTTGGTGTGGGAGCAATCCCTGGAGGTTTTCCATTTTGGAGCTGGCGTCGGGCCAAAATGAGGCGGCGAGCGGGAGCGAACGTCGTGGGTTTTGAGAGAGTAGTCAATGGCAGAGGCCCAGTGTTGGTGTGGCTGTGGATGTGCTGCCATGGGAGGGTGAGGACCAGCAGTAGCTCGTAGTGCTGGCGTCCTTGGTGTGGGAGCAATCCCTGGACGTTTTCCATTTTGGAGCTGGCGTCGGGCCAAAATGAGGGGGCGAGCGGGAGCGAACGTCGTGGGTTTTGAGAGAGTAGTCAATGGCAGAGGCCCAGTGTTGGTGTGGCTGTGAATGCGTTGCCATGGGAGGGTGAGGACCAGCAGTAGCTGGTAGTGCTGGCGTCCTTGGTGTGGGAGCAATCCCTGGACGTTTTCCATTTTGGAGCTGGCGTCGGGCCAAAATGAGGGGGCGAGCGGGAGCGAACGTCGTGGGTTTTGAGAGAGTAGTCAATGGCAGAGGCCCAGTGTTGGTGTGGCTGTGAATGCGCTGCCATGGGAGGGTGAGGACCAGCAGTAGCTTGTAGTGCTGGCGTCCTCGGTGTGGGAGCAATCCCTGGACATTTTCCATTTTGGAGCTGGCGTCGGGCCAAAATGAGGGGGCGAGCGGGAGCGAACGTCGGGGGTTTTGAGAGTAGTCAATGGCAGAGGCCCAGTGTTGGTGTGGCTGTGAATGTGTTGCCATGGGAGGGTGAGGACCAGCAGTAGCTTGTAGTGCTGGCGTCCTTGGTGTGGGAGCAATCCCTGGACGTTTTCAATTTTGGAGCTGGCGTCGGGCCAAAATGAGGGGGCGAGCGAAAGCGAACGTCGTGGGTTTTGAGAGAGTAGTCAATGGCAGAGGCCCAGTGTTGGTGTGGCTGTGAATGCGCTGCCATGGGAGGGTGAGGACCAGCAGTAGCTTGTAGTGCTGGCGTCCTTGGTGTGGGAGCAATCCCTGGACGTTTTCCATTTTGGAGCTGGCGTCGGGCCAAAATGAGGGGGCGAGCGGGAGCGAACATCGTGGGTTTTGAGAGAGTAGTCAATGGCAGAGGCCCCGTGTTGGTGTGGCTGTGAATGCGTTGCCATGGGAGGGTGAGGAGCAGCAGTAGCTTGTAGTGCTGGCATCCTTGGTGTGGGAGCAATCCCTGGACATTTTCAATTTTGGAGCTGGCGTCGGGCCAAAATGAAGGGGCGAGCGGGAGCGAACGTCGTGGTTTTTGCGAGAGTAATCAATGGCAGAGGCCCAGTGTTGGTGTGGCTGTGAATGTGTTGCCATGGGAGGGTGAGGACCAGCAGTAGCTTGTAGTGCTGGCGTCCTTGGTGTGCGAGCAATCCCTGGACGTTTTCCATTTTGGAGCTGGCGTCGGGCCAAAATGAGGGGGCGAGCGGGAGCGAACGTCGTGGGTTTTGAGGGAGTAGTCAATGGCAGAGGCCCAGTGTTGGTGTGGCTGTGAATGCGCTGCCATGGGAGGGTGAGGACCAGCAGTAGCTTGTAGTGCTGGCGTCCTTGGCTTGGGAGCAATCCCTGGACGTCTTCCATTTTGGAGCTGGCGTCGGGCCAAAATGAGGGGGCGAGCGGGAGCGAACGTCGTGGGTTTTGAGAGAGTAGTCAATGGCAGAGGCCCAGTGTTGGTGTGGCTGTGAATGCGCTGCCATGGGAGGGTGAGGACCAGCAGTAGCTTGTAGTGCTGGCATCCTTGGCGTGGGAGCAATCCCTGGACATTTTCCATTTTGGAGCTGGCGTCGGGCCAAAATGAGGGGGCGAGCGGGAGCGAACGTCGTGGGTTTTGAGAGAGTAGTCAGTGGCAGAGGCCCAGTGTTGGTGTGGCTGTGAATGCGCTGCCATGGGAGGGTGAAGACCAGCAGTAGCTTGTAGTGCTGGCGTCCTTGGCTTGGGAGCAATCCCTGGACGTTTTCCATTTTGGAGCTGGCGTCGGGCCAAAATGAGGGGGCGAGCGGGAGCGAACGTCGTGGGTTTTGAGAGAGTAGTCAATGGCAGAGGCCCAGTGTTGGTGTGGCTGTGAATGCGCTGCCATGGGAGGGTGAGGACCAGCAGTAGCTTGTAGTGCTGGCGTCCTTGGTGTGGGAGCAATCCCTGGACATTTTCCATTTTGGAGCTGGCGTCGGGCCAAAATGAGGGGGCGAGCGGGAGCGAACGTCGGGGGTTTTGAGAGTAGTCAATGGCAGAGGCCCAGTGTTGGTGTGGCTGTGAATGCGCTGCCATGGGAGGGTGAGGACCAGCAGTAGCTTGTAGTGCTGACGTCCTTGGTGTGGGAGCAATCCCTGGACGTTTTCCATTTTGGAGCTGGCGTCGGGCCAAAATGAGGCGGCGAGCGGGAGCGAACGTCGTGGGTTTTGAGAGAGTAGTGAATGGCAGAGGCCCAGTGTTGGTGTGGCTGTGAATGCGCTGCCATGGGAGGGTGAAGACCAGCAGTAGCTTGTAGTGCTGGCGTCCTTGGTGTGGGAGCAATCCCTGGACGTTTTCCATTTTGGAGCTGGCGTCGGGCCAAAATGAGGGGGCGAGCGGGAGCGAACGTCGGGGCTTTTGAGAGAGTAGTCAATGGCAGAGGCCCAGTGTTGGTGTGGCTGTGAATGTGCTGCCATGGGAGGGTGAGGACCAGCAGTAGCTTGTAGTGCTGGCGTCCTCGGTGTGGGAGCAATCCCTGGACATTTTCCATTTTGGAGCTGGCGTCGGGCCAAAATGAGTCGGCGAGCGGAAGCGAACGTCGGGGGTTTTGAGAGTAGTCAATGGCAGAGGCCCAGTGTTGGTGTGGCTGTGAATGTGCTGCCATGGGACGGTGAGGAGCAGCAGTAGCTTGTAGTGCTGGCGTCCTTGGTGTGGGAGCAATCCCTGGACGTTTTCCATTTTGGAGCTGGCATCGGGCCAAAATGAGGCGGCGAGCGGGAGCGAACGTCGTGGGTTTTGAGAGAGTAGTCAATGGCAGAGGCCCAGTGTTGGTGTGGCTGTGAATGCGCTGCCATGGGAGGGTGAGGACCAGCAGTAGCTTGTAGTGCTGGCGTCCTTGGTGTGGGAGCAATCCCTGGACGTTTTCAATTTTGGAGCTGGCGTCGGGCCAAAATGAGGGGGCAAGCGGGAGCGAACGTCGTGGGTTTTGAGAGAGTAGTCAATGGCAGAGGCCCAGTGTTGGTGTGGCTGTGAATGCGTTGCCATGGGAGGGTGAGGACCAGCAGTAGCTCGTAGTGCTGGCGTCCTTGGTGTGGGAGCAATCCCTGGACATTTTCAATTTTGGAGCTGGCGTCGGGCCAAAATGAAGGGGCGAGCGGGAGCGAACGTCGTGGTTTTTGCGAGAGTAATCAATGGCAGAGGCCCAGTGTTGGTGTGGCTGTGAATGTGTTGCCATGGGAGGGTGAGGACCAGCAGTAGCTTGTAGTGCTGGCGTCCTTGGTGTGCGAGCAATCCCTGGACATTTTCCATTTTGGAGCTGGCGTCGGGCCAAAATGAGGGGGCGAGCGGGAGCGAACGTCGTGGGTTTTGAGGGAGTAGTCAATGGCAGAGGCCCAGTGTTGGTGTGGCTGTGAATGCGCTGCCATGGGAGGGTGAGGACCAGCAGTAGCTTGTAGTGCTGGCGTCCTTGGCTTGGGAGCAATCCCTGGACGTCTTCCATTTTGGAGCTGGCGTCGGGCCAAAATGAGGGGGCGAGCGGGAGCGAACATCGTGGGTTTTGAGAGAGTAGTCAATGGCAGAGGCCCAGTGTTGGTGTGGCTGTGAATGCGCTGCCATGGGAGGGTGAGGACCAGCAGTAGCTTGTAGTGCTGGCATCCTTGGCGTGGGAGCAATCCCTGGACATTTTCCATTTTGGAGCTGGCGTCGGGCCAAAATGAGGGGGCGAGCGGGAGCGAACGTCGTGGGTTTTGAGAGAGTAGTCAGTGGCAGAGGCCCAGTGTTGGTGTGGCTGTGAATGCGCTGCCATGGGAGGGTGAAGACCAGCAGTAGCTTGTAGTGCTGGCGTCCTTGGCTTGGGAGCAATCCCTGGACGTTTTCAATTTTGGAGCTGGCGTCGGGCCAAAATGAGGGGGCGAGCGGGAGCGAACGTCGTGGGTTTTGAGAGAGTAGTCAATGGCAGAGGCCCCGTGTTGGTGTGGCTGTGAATGCGCTGCCATGGGAGGGTGAGGACCAGCAGTAGCTTGTAGTGCTGGCGTCCTTGGTGTGGGAGCAATCCCTGGACATTTTCCATTTTGGAGCTGGCGTCGGGCCAAAATGAGGGGGCGAGCGGGAGCGAACGTCGGGGGTTTTGAGAGTAGTCAATGGCAGAGGCCCAGTGTTGGTGTGGCTGTGAATGCGCTGCCATGGGAGGGTGAGGACAAGCAGTAGCTTGTAGTGCTGACGTCCTTGGTGTGGGAGCAATCCCTGGACGTTTTCAATTTTGGAGCTGGCGTCGGGCCAAAATGAGGCGGCGAGCGGGAGCGAACGTCTTGGGTTTTGAGAGAGTAGTGAATGGCAGAGGCCCAGTGTTGGTGTGGCTGTGAATGCGCTGCCATGGGAGGGTGAAGACCAGCAGTAGCTTGTAGTGCTGGCGTCCTTGGTGTGGGAGCAATCCCTGGACGTTTTCCATTTTGGAGCTGGCGTCGGGCCAAAATGAGGGGGCGAGCGGGAGCGAACGTCGGGGCTTTTGAGAGAGTAGTCAATGGCAGAGGCCCAGTGTTGGTGTGGCTGTGAATGTGCTGCCATGGGAGGGTGAGGACCAGCAGTAGCTTGTAGTGCTGGCGTCCTCGGTGTGGGAGCAATCCCTGGACATTTTCCATTTTGGAGCTGGCGTCGGGCCAAAATGAGTCGGCGAGCGGAAGCGAACGTCGGGGGTTTTGAGAGTAGTCAATGGCAGAGGCCCAGTGTTGGTGTGGCTGTGAATGTGCTGCCATGGGACGGTGAGGAGCAGCAGTAGCTTGTAGTGCTGGCGTCCTTGGTGTGGGAGCAATCCCTGGACGTTTTCCATTTTGGAGCTGGCATCGGGCCAAAATGAGGCGGCGAGCGGGAGCGAACGTCGTGGGTTTTGAGAGAGTAGTCAATGGCAGAGGCCCAGTGTTGGTGTGGCTGTGAATGCGCTGCCATGGGAGGGTGAGGACCAGCAGTAGCTTGTAGTGCTGGCGTCCTTGGTGTGGGAGCAATCCCTGGACGTTTTCAATTTTGGAGCTGGCGTCGGGCCAAAATGAGGGGGCAAGCGGGAGCGAACGTCGTGGGTTTTGAGAGAGTAGTCAATGGCAGAGGCCCAGTGTTGGTGTGGCTGTGAATGCGTTGCCATGGGAGGGTGAGGACCAGCAGTAGCTCGTAGTGCTGGCGTCCTTGTTGTGGGAGCAATCCCTGGACGTTTTCCATTTTGGAGCTGGCGTCGGGCCAAAATGAGGGGGCGAGCGGGAGCGAACGTCGTGGGTTTTGAGAGAGTAGTCAATGGCAGAGGCCCAGTGTTGGTGTGGCTGTGAATGCGCTGCCATGGGAGGGTGAGGACCAGCAGTAGCTTGTAGTGCTGGCGTCCTTGGCTTGGGAGCAATCCCTGGACATTTTCAATTTTGGAGCTGGCGTCGGGCCAAAATGAGGCGGCGAGCGGGAGCGAACGTCGTGGGTTTTGAGAGAGTAGTCAATGGCAGAGGCCCAGTGTTGGTGTGGCTGTGAATGTGCTGCCATGGGAGGGTGAGGACCAGCAGTAGCTTGTAGTGCTGGCGTCCTTGGTGTGGGAGCAATCCCTGGACATTTTCCATTTTGGAGCTGGCGTCAGGCCAAAATGAGGGGGCGAGCGGGAGCGAACGTCGGGGCTTTTGAGAGAGTAGTCAATGGCAGAGGCCCAGTGTTGGTGTGGCTGTGAATGCGCTGCCATGGGAGGGTGAAGACCAGCAGTAGCTTGTAGTGCTGGCGTCCTTGGTGTGGGAGCAATCCCTGGACGTTTTCCATTTTGGAGCTGGCGTCGGGCCAAAATGAGGGGGCGAGCGGGAGCGAACATCGTGGGTTTTGAGAGAGTAGTCAATGGCAGAGGCCCAGTGTTGGTGTGGCTGTGAATGCGCTGCCATGGGAGGGTGAGGACCAGCAGTAGCTTGTAGTGCTGGCGTCCTTGGAGTGGGAGCAATCCCTGGACGTTTTCCATTTTGGAGCTGGCGTCGGGCCAAAATGAGGGGGCGAGCGGGAGCGAACGTCGTGGGTTTTGAGAGAGTAGTCAATGGCAGAGGCCCAGTGTTGGTGTGGCTGTGAATGTGTTGCCATGGGAGGGTGAGGACCAGCAGTAGATTGTAGTGGTGGCGTCCTTGGCTTGGGAGCAATCCCTGGACGTTTTCCATTTTGGAGCTGGCGTCGGGCCAAAATGAGGGGGCGATCGAAAGCAAATGTCGGGGCTTTTGAGAGAGTAGTCAATGGCAGAGGCCCAGTGTTGGTGTGAATGTGAATGCGCTGCCATGGGAGGGTGAAGACCAGCAGTAGCTTGTAGTGCTGGCGTCCTTGGTGTGGGAGCAATCCCTGGACGTTTTCCATTTTGGAGCTGGCGTCGGGCCAAAATGAGGGGGCGAGCGGGAGCGAACGTCGGGGCTTTTGAGAGAGTAGTCAATGGCAGAGGCCCAGTGTTGGTGTGGCTGTGAATGTGCTGCCATGGGAGGGTGAGGACCAGCAGTAGCTTGTAGTGCTGGCGTCCTCGGTGTGGGAGCAATCCCTGGACATTTTCCATTTTGGAGCTGGCGTCGGGCCAAAATGAGTCGGCGAGCGGAAGCGAACGTCGGGGGTTTTGAGAGTAGTCAATGGCAGAGGCCCAGTGTTGGTGTGGCTGTGAATGTGCTGCCATGGGACGGTGAGGAGCAGCAGTAGCTTGTAGTGCTGGCGTCCTTGGTGTGGGAGCAATCCCTGGACGTTTTCCATTTTGGAGCTGGCATCGGGCCAAAATGAGGCGGCGAGCGGGAGCGAACGTCGTGGGTTTTGAGAGAGTAGTCAATGGCAGAGGCCCAGTGTTGGTGTGGCTGTGAATGCGCTGCCATGGGAGGGTGAGGACCAGCAGTAGCTTGTAGTGCTGGCGTCCTTGGTGTGGGAGCAATCCCTGGACGTTTTCAATTTTGGAGCTGGCGTCGGGCCAAAATGAGGGGGCAAGCGGGAGCGAACGTCGTGGGTTTTGAGAGAGTAGTCAATGGCAGAGGCCCAGTGTTGGTGTGGCTGTGAATGCGTTGCCATGGGAGGGTGAGGACCAGCAGTAGCTCGTAGTGCTGGCGTCCTTGTTGTGGGAGCAATCCCTGGACGTTTTCCATTTTGGAGCTGGCGTCGGGCCAAAATGAGGGGGCGAGCGGGAGCGAACGTCGTGGGTTTTGAGAGAGTAGTGAATGGCAGAGGCCCAGTGTTGGTGTGGCTGTGAATGCGCTGCCATGGGAGGGTGAGGACCAGCAGTAGCTTGTAGTGCTGGCGTCCTTGGCTTGGGAGCAATCCCTGGACATTTTCAATTTTGGAGCTGGCGTCGGGCCAAAATGAGGCGGCGAGCGGGAGCGAACGTCGTGGGTTTTGAGAGAGTAGTCAATGGCAGAGGCCCAGTGTTGGTGTGGCTGTGAATGTGCTGCCATGGGAGGGTGAGGACCAGCAGTAGCTTGTAGTGCTGGCGTCCTTGGTGTGGGAGCAATCCCTGGACATTTTCCATTTTGGAGCTGGCGTCAGGCCAAAATGAGGGGGCGAGCGGGAGCGAACGTCGGGGCTTTTGAGAGAGTAGTCAATGGCAGAGGCCCAGTGTTGGTGTGGCTGTGAATGCGCTGCCATGGGAGGGTGAAGACCAGCAGTAGCTTGTAGTGCTGGCGTCCTTGGTGTGGGAGCAATCCCTGGACGTTTTCCATTTTGGAGCTGGCGTCGGGCCAAAATGAGGGGGCGAGCGGGAGCGAACATCGTGGGTTTTGAGAGAGTAGTCAATGGCAGAGGCCCAGTGTTGGTGTGGCTGTGAATGCGCTGCCATGGGAGGGTGAGGACCAGCAGTAGATTGTAGTGGTGGCGTCCTTGGCTTGGGAGCAATCCCTGGACGTTTTCCATTTTGGAGCTGGCGTCGGGCCAAAATGAGGGGGCGATCGAAAGCAAATGTCGGGGCTTTTGAGAGAGTAGTCAATGGCAGAGGCCCAGTGTTGGTGTGAATGTGAATGTGCTGCCATGGGACGGTGAGGACCAGCAGTAGCTTGTAGTGCTGGCGTTGTTGGCTTGGGAGCAATCCCTGGACGTTTTCCATTTTGGAGCTGGCGTCGGGCCAAAATGAGGGGGCGAGCGGGAGCGAACGTCGTGGGTTTTGAGAGAGTAGTCAATGGCAGAGGCCCAGTGTTGGTGTGGCTGTGAATGCGCTGCCATGGGAGGGTGAAGACCAGCAGTAGCTTGTAGTGGTGGCGTCCTTGGCTTGGGAGCAATCCCTGGACGTTTTCAATTTTGGAGCTGGCGTCGGGCCAAAATGAGGCGGCGAGCGGGAGCGAACGTCGTGGGTTTTGAGAGAGTAGTCAATGGCAGAGGCCCAGTGTTGGTGTGGCTGTGAATGCGCTGCCATGGGAGGGTGAGGAGCAGCAGTAGCTTGTAGTGCTGGCGTCCTTGGTGTGGGAGCAATCCCTGGACGTTTTCTATTTTGGAGCTGGCATCGGGCCAAAATGAGGCGGCGAGCGGGAGCGAACGTCGTGGGTTTTGAGAGAGTAGTCAATGGCAGAGGCCCAGTGTTGGTGTGGCTGTGAATGCGCTGCCATGGGAGGGTGAGGACCAGCAGTAGCTTGTAGTGCTGGCGTCCTTGGTGTGGGAGCAATCCCTGGACGTTTTCCATTTTGGAGCTGGCGTCGGGCCAAAATGAGGGGGCGAGCGGGAGCGAACGTCGTGGGTTTTGAGAGAGTAGTCAATGGCAGAGGCCCAGTGTTGGTGTGGCTGTGAATGCGCTGCCATGGGAGGGTGAGGACCAGCAGTAGCTTGTAGTGCTGGCGTCCTTGGCTTGGGAGCAATCCCTGGACATTTTCAATTTTGGAGCTGGCGTCGGGCCAAAATGAGGCGGCGAGCGGGAGCGAACGTCGTGGGTTTTGAGAGAGTAGTCAATGGCAGAGGCCCAGTGTTGGTGTGGCTGTGAATGTGCTGCCATGGGAGGGTGAGGACCAGCAGTAGCTTGTAGTGCTGGCGTCCTTGGTGTGGGAGCAATCCCTGGACATTTTCCATTTTGGAGCTGGCGTCAGGCCAAAATGAGGGGGCGAGCGGGAGCGAACGTCGGGGCTTTTGAGAGAGTAGTCAATGGCAGAGGCCCAGTGTTGGTGTGGCTGTGAATGCGCTGCCATGGGAGGGTGAGGACCAGCAGTAGCTTGTAGTGCTGGCGTTGTTGGCTTGGGAGCAATCCCTGGACGTTTTCAATTTTGGAGCTGGCGTCGGGCCAAAATGAGGGGGCGAGCGGGAGCGAACGTCGTGGGTTTTGAGAGAGTAGTCAATGGCAGAGGCCCAGTGTTGGTGTGGCTGTGAATGTGTTGCCATGGGAGGGTGAGGACCAGCAGTAGATTGTAGTGGTGGCGTCCTTGGCTTGGGAGCAATCCCTGGACGTTTTCCATTTTGGAGCTGGCGTCGGGCCAAAATGAGGGGGCGATCGAAAGCAAACGTCGGGGCTTTTGAGAGAGTAGTCAATGGCAGAGGCCCAGTGTTGGTGTGGCTGTGAATGCGCTGCCATGGGACGGTGAGGACCAGCAGTAGCTTGTAGTGCTGGCGTTGTTGGCTTGGGAGCAATCCCTGGACGTTTTCCATTTTGGAGCTGGCGTCGGGCCAAAATGAGGGGGCGAGCGGGAGCGAACGTCGTGGGTTTTGAGAGAGTAGTCAATGGCAGAGGCCCAGTGTTGGTGTGGCTGTGAATGCGCTGCCATGGGAGGGTGAAGACCAGCAGTAGCTTGTAGTGGTGGCGTCCTTGGCTTGGGAGCAATCCCTGGACGTTTTCAATTTTGGAGCTGGCGTCGGGCCAAAATGAGGGGGCGAGCGGGAGCGAACGTCGTGGGTTTTGAGAGAGTAGTCAATGGCAGAGGCCCAGTGTTGGTGTGGCTGTGAATGCGCTGCCATGGGAGGGTGAGGACCAGCAGTAGCTTGTAGTGGTGGCGTTGTTGACTTGGGAGCAATCCCTGGACGTCTTCCATTTTGGAGCTGGCGTCGGGCCAAAATGAGGGGGCGAGCGGGAGCGAACGTCGTGGGTTTTGAGAGAGTAGTCAATGGCAGAGGCCCAGTGTTGGTGTGGCTGTGAATGCGTTGCCATGGGAGGGTGAGGACCAGCAGTAGCTTGTAGTGCTGGCGTCCTTGGCTTGGGAGCAATCCCTGGATGTCTTCCATTTTGGAGCTGGCGTCGGGCCAAAATGAGGGGGCGAGCGGGAGCCAACGTCGTGGGTTTTGAGAGAGTAGTCAATGGCAGAGGCCCAGTGTTGGTGTGGCTGTGAATGCGCTGCCATGGGACGGTGAGGACCAGCAGTAGCTTGTAGTGCTGGCGTCCTTGGTGTGGGAGCAATTCCTGGACATTTTCCATTTTGGAGCTGGCGTCGGGCCAAAATGAGGGGGCGAGTGGGAGCGAACGTCGTGGGTTTTGAGAGAGTAGTCAATGGCAGAGGCCCAGTGTTGGTGTGGCTGTGAATGCGCTGCCATGGGAGGGTGAGGACCAGCAGTAGCTTGTAGTGCTGGCGTCCTTGGTGTGGGAGCAATCCCTGGACGTTTTCAGTTTTGGAGCTGGCGTCGGGCCAAAATGAGGCGGCGAGCGGGAGCGAACGTCGGGGCTTTTGAGAGTAGTCAATGGCAGAGGCCCAGTGTTGGTGTGGCTGTGAATGCGCTGCCATGGGAGGGTGAGGACCAGCAGTAGCTTGTAGTGCTGGCGTCCTTGGTGTGGGAGCAATCCCTGGACGTTTTCCATTTTGGAGCTGGCGTCGGGCCAAAATGAGGCGGCGAGCGGGAGCGAACGTCGTGGGTTTTGAGAGAGTAGTCAATGGCAGAGGCCCCGTGTTGGTGTGGCTGTGAATGCGCTGCCATGGGACGGTGAGGACCAGCAGTAGCTTGTAGTGCTGGCGTCCTCGGTGTGGGAGCAATCCCTGGACATTTTCCATTTTGGAGCTGGCGTCGGGCCAAAATGAGGGGGCGAGCGGGAGCGAACGTCGTGGGTTTTGAGAGAGTAGTCAATGGCAGAGGCCCAGTGTTGGTGTGGCTGTGAATGTGCTGCCATGGGAGGGTGAGGACCAGCAGTAGCTTGTAGTGCTGGCGTCCTTGGTGTGGGAGCAATCCCTGGACATTTTCCATTTTGGAGCTGGCGTCGGGCCAAAATGAGGGGGCGAGCGGGAGCGAACGTCGGGGCTTTTGAGAGAGTAGTCAATGGCAGAGGCCCAGTGTTGGTGTGGCTGTGAATGTGCTGCCATGGGAGGGTGAAGACCAGCAGTAGCTTGTAGTGCTGGCGTCCTTGGTGTGGGAGCAATCCCTGGACGTTTTCCATTTTGGAGCTGGCGTCGGGCCAAAATGAGGGGGCGAGCGGGAGCGAACGTCGTGGGTTTTGAGAGAGTAGTCAATGGCAGAGGCCCAGTGTTGGTGTGGCTGTGAATGCGCTGCCATGGGAGGGTGAGGACCAGCAGTAGCTTGTAGTGCTGGCGTCCTTGGCGTGGGAGCAATCCCTGGACATTTTCCATTTTGGAGCTGGCGTCGGGCCAAAATGAGGGGGCGAGCGGGAGCCAACGTCGGGGCTTTTGAGAGAGTAGTCAATGGCAGAGGCCCAGTGTTGGTGTGAATGTGAATGTGCTGCCATGGGACGGTGAGGACCAGCAGTAGCTTGTAGTCCTGACGTCCTTGGCTTGGGAGCAATCCCTGGACGTTTTCCATTTTGGAGCTGGCGTCGGGCCAAAATGAGGGGGCGAGCGGGAGCGAACGTCTTGGGTTTTGAGAGAGTAGTGAATGGCAGAGGCCCAGTGTTGGTGTGGCTGTGAATGCGCTGCCATGGGAGGGTGAGGACCAGCAGTAGCTTGTAGTGCTGGCGTCCTTGGTGTGGGAGCAATCCCTGGACGTTTTCAGTTTTGGAGCTGGCTTCGGGCCAAAATGAGGGGGCGAGCGGGAGCGAACGTCGTGGGTTTTGAGAGAGTAGTCAATGGCAGAGGCCCAGTGTTGGTGTGGCTGTGAATGCGCTGCCATGGGAGGGTGAGGACCAGCAGTAGCTTGTAGTGCTGGCGTCCTTGGCTTGGGAGCAATCCCTGGACGTCTTCCATTTTGGAGCTGGCGTCGGGCCAAAATGAGGCGGCGAGCGGGAGCGAACGTCGTGGGTTTTGAGAGAGTAGTCAATGGCAGAGGCCCAGTGTTGGTGTGGCTGTGAATGCGCTGCCATGGGAGGGTGAGGACCAGCAGTAGCTTGTAGTGCTGGCGTCCTTGGTGTGGGAGCAATCCCTGGACGTCTTCCATTTTGGAGCTGGCGTCGGGCCAAAATGAGGCGGCGAGCGGGAGCGAACGTCGTGGGTTTTGAGGGAGTAGTCAATGGCAGAGGCCCAGTGTTGGTGTGGCTGTGAATGCGCTGCCATGGGAGGGTGAGGACCAGCAGTAGCTTGTAGTGTTGGCGTCCTTGGCTTGGGAGCAATCCCTGGACGTCTTTCATTTTGGAGCTGGCGTCGGGCCAAAATGAGGGGGCGAGCGGGAGCGAACGTCGTGGGTTTTGAGAGAGTAGTCAATGGCAGAGGCCCAGTGTTGGTGTGGCTGTGAATGCGCTGCCATGGGACGGTGAGGACCAGCAGTAGCTTGTAGTGCTGGCGTCCTTGGTGTGGGAGCAATTCCTGGACATTTTCCATTTTGGAGCTGGCGTCGGGCCAAAATGAGGGGGCGAGCGGGAGCGAACGTCGTGGGTTTTGAGGGAGTAGTCAATGGCAGAGGCCCAGTGTTGGTGTGGCTGTGAATGCGCTGCCATGGGAGGGTGAAGACCAGCAGTAGCTTGTAGTGCTGGCGTCCTTGGTGTGGGAGCAATCCCTGGACGTTTTCCATTTTGGAGCTGGCGTCGGGCCAAAATGAGGGGGCGAGCGGGAGCGAACGTCGTGGGTTTTGAGAGAGTAGTCAATGGCAGAGGCCCAGTGTTGGTGTGGCTGTGAATGCGCTGCCATGGGAGGGTGAGGACCAGCAGTAGCTTGTAGTGCTGGCGTCCTTGGAGTGGGAGCAATCCCTGGACGTTTTCCATTTTGGAGCTGGCGTCGGGCCAAAATGAGGGGGCGAGCGGGAGCGAACGTCGTGGGTTTTGAGAGAGTAGTCAATGGCAGAGGCCCAGTGTTGGTGTGGCTGTGAATGTGTTGCCATGGGAGGGTGAGGACCAGCAGTAGATTGCAGTGGTGGCGTCCTTGGTGTGGGAGCAATCCCTGGACGTTTTCCATTTTGGAGCTGGCGTCGGGCCAAAATGAGGGGGCGAGCGGGAGCGAACGTCGTGGGTTTTGAGAGAGTAGTCAATGGCAGAGGCCCAGTGTTGGTGTGGCTGTGAATGCGCTGCCATGGGACGGTGAGGACCAGCAGTAGCTTGTAGTGCTGGCGTCCTTGGTGTGGGAGCAATTCCTGGACATTTTCCATTTTGGAGCTGGTGTCGGGCCAAAATGAGGGGGCGAGTGGGAGCGAACGTCATGGGTTTTGAGAGAGTAGTCAATGGCAGAGGCCCAGTGTTGGTGTGGCTGTGAATGCGCTGCCATGGGAGGGTGAGGACCAGCAGTAGCTTGTAGTGCTGGCGTCCTTGGTGTGGGAGCAATCCCTGGACATTTTCCATTTTGGAGCTGGCGTCGGGCCAAAATGAGGCGGCGAGCGGGAGCGAACGTCGGGGCTTTTGAGAGTAGTCAATGGCAGAGGCCCAGTGTTGGTGTGGCTGTGAATGCGCTGCCATGGGACGATGAGGACCAGCAGTAGCTTGTAGTGCTGGCGTCCTTGGTGTGGGAGCAATCCCTGGACGTTTTCCATTTTGGAGCTGGCGTCGGGCCAAAATGAGGCGGCGAGCGGGAGCGAACGTCGTGGGTTTTGAGAGAGTAGTGAATGGCAGAGGCCCCGTGTTGGTGTGGCTGTGAATGCGCTGCCATGGGAGGGTGAAGACCAGCAGTAGCTTGTAGTGCTGGCGTCCTTGGTGTGGGAGCAATCCCTGGACGTTTTCAATTTTGGAGCTGGCGTCGGGCCAAAATGAGGCGGCGAGCGGGAGCGAACGTCGTGGGTTTTGAGAGAGTAGTCAATGGCAGAGGCCCAGTGTTGGTGTGGCTGTGAATGCGCTGCCATGGGAGGGTGAGGACCAGCAGTAGCTTGTAGTGGTGGCGTTGTTGACTTGGGAGCAATCCCTGGACGTTTTCCATTTTGGAGCTGGCGTCGGGCCAAAATGAGGCGGCGAGCGGGAGCGAACGTCGTGGGTTTTGAGAGAGTAGTCAATGGCAGAGGCCCAGTGTTGGTGTGGCTGTGAATGCGCTGCCATGGGAGGGTGAGGACCAGCAGTAGCTTGTAGTGTTGGCGTCCTTGGCTTGGGAGCAATCCCTGGACGTCTTTCATTTTGGAGCTGGCGTCGGGCCAAAATGAGGGGGCGAGCGGGAGCGAACGTCATGGGTTTTGAGAGAGTAGTCAATGGCAGAGGCCCAGTGTTGGTGTGGCTGTGAATGCGCTGCCATGGGAGGGTGAGGACCAGCAGTAGCTTGTAGTGCTGGCGTCCTCGGTGTGGGAGCAATTCCTGGACATTTTCCATTTTGGAGCTGGCGTCGGGCCAAAATGAGGGGGCGAGTGGGAGCGAACGTCATGGGTTTTGAGAGAGTAGTGAATGGCAGAGGCCCAGTGTTGGTGTGGCTGTGAATGCGCTGCCATGGGAGGGTGAGGACCAGCAGTAGCTTGTAGTGCTGGCGTCCTTGGTGTGGGAGCAATCCCTGGACATTTTCCATTTTGGAGCTGGCGTCGGGCCAAAATGAGGCGGCGAGCGGGAGCGAACGTCGGGGCTTTTGAGAGTAGTCAATGGCAGAGGCCCAGTGTTGGTGTGGCTGTGAATGCGTTGCCATGGGAGGGTGAGGACCAGCAGTAGCTCGTAGTGCTGGCGTCCTTGGTGTGGGAGCAATCCCTGGACGTTTTCCATTTTGGAGCTGGCGTCGGGCCAAAATGAGGGGGCAAGCGGGAGCGAACGTCATGGGTTTTGAGAGAGTAGTGAATGGCAGAGGCCCAGTGTTGGTGTGGCTGTGAATGCGCTGCCATGGGAGGGTGAGGACCAGCAGTAGCTTGTAGTGCTGGCGTCCTTGGTGTGGGAGCAATCCCTGGACGTTTTCAATTTTGGAGCTGGCGTCGGGCCAAAATGAGGGGGCAAGCGGGAGCGAACGTCGTGGGTTTTGAGAGAGTAGTCAATGGCAGAGGCCCAGTGTTGGTGTGGCTGTGAATGCGTTGCCATGGGAGGGTGAGGACCAGCAGTAGCTTGTAGTGCTGGCGTCCTTGGCTTGGGAGCAATCCCTGGACGTTTTCCATTTTGGAGCTGGCGTCGGGCCAAAATGAGGCGGCGAGCGGGAGCGAACGTCGGGGCTTTTGAGAGAGTAGTCAATGGCAGAGGCCCAGTGTTGGTGTGGCTGTGAATGCGTTGCCATGGGAGGGTGAGGACCAGCAGTAGCTTGTAGTGCTGGCGTCCTTGGCTTGGGAGCAATCCCTGGACGTTTTCCATTTTGGAGCTGGCATCGGGCCAAAATGAGGGGGCGAGCGGGAGCCAACGTCGTGGGTTTTGAGAGAGTAGTCAATGGCAGAGGCCCAGTGTTGGTGTGGCTGTGAATGCGCTGCCATGGGACGGTGAGGACCAGCAGTAGCTTGTAGTGCTGGCGTCCTTGGTGTGGGAGCAATTCCTGGACATTTTCCATTTTGGAGCTGGCGTCGGGCCAAAATGAGGGGGCGAGTGGGAGCGAACGTCGTGGGTTTTGAGAGAGTAGTCAATGGCAGAGGCCCAGTGTTGGTGTGGCTGTGAATGCGCTGCCATGGGAGGGTGAGGACCAGCAGTAGCTTGTAGTGCTGGCGTCCTTGGTGTGGGAGCAATCCCTGGACATTTTCCATTTTGGAGCTGGCGTCGGGCCAAAATGAGGCGGCGAGCGGGAGCGAACGTCGGGGCTTTTGAGAGTAGTCAATGGCAGAGGCCCAGTGTTGGTGTGGCTGTGAATGCGCTGCCATGGGAGGGTGAGGACCAGCAGTAGCTTGTAGTGCTGGCGTCCTTGGTGTGGGAGCAATCCCTGGACGTTTTCCATTTTGGAGCTGGCGTCGGGCCAAAATGAGGCGGCGAGCGGGAGCGAACGTCGTGGGTTTTGAGAGAGTAGTGAATGGCAGAGGCCCAGTGTTGGTGTGGCTGTGAATGCGCTGCCATGGGACGGTGAGGACCAGCAGTAGCTTGTAGTGCTGGCGTCCTCGGTGTGGGAGCAATCCCTGGACATTTTCCATTTTGGAGCTGGCGTCGGGCCAAAATGAGGGGGCGAGCGGGAGCGAACGTCGTGGGTTTTGAGAGAGTAGTCAATGGCAGAGGCCCAGTGTTGGTGTGGCTGTGAATGTGCTGCCATGGGAGGGTGAGGACCAGCAGTAGCTTGTAGTGCTGGCGTCCTTGGTGTGGGAGCAATCCCTGGACATTTTCCATTTTGGAGCTGGCGTCGGGCCAAAATGAGGGGGCGAGCGGGAGCGAACGTCGGGGCTTTTGAGAGAGTAGTCAATGGCAGAGGCCCAGTGTTGGTGTGGCTGTGAATGCGCTGCCATGGGAGGGTGAGGACCAGCAGTAGCTTGTAGTGCTGGCGTCCTTGGCTTGGGAGCAATCCCTGGACGTTTTCCATTTTGGAGCTGGCGTCGGGCCAAAATGAGGGGGCGAGCAGGAGCCAACGTCGGGGCTTTTGAGAGAGTAGTCAATGGCAGAGGCCCAGTGTTGGTGTGAATGTGAATGTGCTGCCATGGGACGGTGAGGACCAGCAGTAGCTTGTAGTCCTGACGTCCTTGGTGTGGGAGTAATCCCTGGACGTTTTCAATTTTGGAGCTGGCGTCGGGCCAAAATGAGGGGGCGAGCGGGAGCGAACGTCTTGGGTTTTGAGAGAGTAGTCAATGGCAGAGGCCCAGTGTTGGTGTGGCTGTGAATGCGCTGCCATGGGAGGGTGAGGACCAGCAGTAGCTTGTAGTGCTGGCGTCCTTGGTGTGGGAGCAATCCCTGGACGTTTTCAGTTTTGGAGCTGGCTTCGGGCCAAAATGAGGGGGCGAGCGGGAGCGAACGTCGTGGGTTTTGAGAGAGTAGTCAATGGCAGAGGCCCAGTGTTGGTGTGGCTGTGAATGCGCTGCCATGGGAGGGTGAGGACCAGCAGTAGCTTGTAGTGCTGGCGTTGTTGGCTTGGGAGCAATCCCTGGACGTTTTCCATTTTGGAGCTGGCGTCGGGCCAAAATGAGGCGGCGAGCGGGAGCGAACGTCGTGGGTTTTGAGAGAGTAGTCAATGGCAGAGGCCCAGTGTTGGTGTGGCTGTGAATGCGCTGCCATGGGAGGGTGAAGACCAGCAGTAGCTTGTAGTGCTGGCGTCCTTGGCTTGGGAGCAATCCCTGGACGTTTTCAATTTTGGAGCTGGCGTCGGGCCAAAATGAGGGGGCGAGCGGGAGCGAACGTCGTGGGTTTTGAGAGAGTAGTCAATGGCAGAGGCCCAGTGTTGGTGTGGCTGTGAATGCGCTGCCATGGGAGGGTGAGGACCAGCAGTAGCTTGTAGTGCTGGCGTCCTTGGCTTGGGAGCAATCCCTGGACGTCTTCCATTTTGGAGCTGGCGTCGGGCCAAAATGAGGGGGCGAGCGGGAGCGAACATCGTGGGTTTTGAGAGAGTAGTCAATGGCAGAGGCCCAGTGTTGGTGTGGCTGTGAATGCGCTGCCATGGGACGGTGAGGACCAGCAGTAGCTTGTAGTGCTGGCGTCCTTGGTGTGGGAGCAATTCCTGGACATTTTCCATTTTGGAGCTGGCGTCGGGCCAAAATGAGGGGGCGAGCGGGACCGAACGTCGTGGGTTTTGAGGGAGTAGTCAATGGCAGAGGCCCAGTGTTGGTGTGGCTGTGAATGCGCTGCCATGGGAGGGTGAGGACCAGCAGTAGCTTGTAGTGCTGGCGTCCTTGGTGTGGGAGCAATCCCTGGACATTTTCCATTTTGGAGCTGGCGTCGGGCCAAAATGAGGGGGCGAGCGGGAGCGAACGTCGGGGCTTTTGAGAGTAGTCAATGGCAGAGGCCCAGTGTTGGTGTGGCTGTGAATGCGCTGCCATGGGACGGTGAGGACCAGCAGTAGCTTGTAGTGCTGGCGTCCTTGGTGTGGGAGCAATCCCTGGACGTTTTCCATTTTGGAGCTGGCGTCGGGCCAAAATGAGGGGGCGAGCGGGAGCGAACGTCGTGGGTTTTGGGAGAGTAGTGAATGGCAGAGGCTCAGTGTTGGTGTGGCTGTGAATGCGCTGCCATGGGAGGGTGAGGAGCAGCAGTAGCTTGTAGTGCTGGCGTCCTTGGCGTGGGAGCAATCCCTGGACATTTTCCATTTTGGAGCTGGCGTCGGGCCAAAATGAGGGGGCGAGCGGGAGCCAACGTCGTGGGTTTTGAGAGAGTAGTCAATGGCAGAGGCCCAGTGTTGGTGTGGCTGTGAATGCGTTGCCATGGGAGGGTGAGGACCAGCAGTAGCTTGTAGTGCTGGCGTCCTTGGCTTGGGAGCAATCCCTGGACGTTTTCCATTTTGGAGCTGGCGTCGGGCCAAAATGAGGGGGCGAGCGGGAGCCAACGTCGTGGGTTTTGAGAGAGTAGTCAATGGCAGAGGCCCAGTGTTGGTGTGGCTGTGAATGCGCTGCCATGGGAGGGTGAGGACCAGCAGTAGCTGGTAGTGCTGGCGTCCTTGGTGTGGGAGCAATCCCTGGACGTTTTCCATTTTGGAGCTGGCGTCGGGCCAAAATGAGGCGGCGAGCGGGAGCGAACGTCGTGGGTTTTGAGAGAGTAGTCAATGGCAGAGGCCCAGTGTTGGTGTGGCTGTGAATGCGCTGCCATGGGAGGGTGAGGACCAGCAGTAGCTTGTAGTGCTGGCGTCCTTGGTGTGGGAGCAATCCCTGGACGTTTTCCATTTTGGAGCTGGCGTCGGGCCAAAATGAGGGGGCGAGCGGGAGCGAACGTCGGGGCTTTTGAGAGAGTAGTCAATGGCAGAGGCCCAGTGTTGGTGTGAATGTGAATGTGCTGCCATGGGAGGGTGAGGACCAGCGGTAGCTTGTAGTCCTGACGTCCTTGGTGTGGGAGCAATCCCTGGACGTTTTCCATTTTGGAGCTGGCGTCGGGCCAAAATGAGGCGGCGAGCGGGAGCGAACGTCTTGGGTTTTGAGAGAGTAGTCAATGGCAGAGGCCCAGTGTTGGTGTGGCTGTGAATGCGCTGCCATGGGAGGGTGAGGACCAGCAGTAGCTTGTAGTGCTGGCGTTGTTGGCTTGGGAGCAATCCCTGGACGTTTTCAATTTTGGAGCTGGCGTCGGGCCAAAATGAGGGGGCGAGCGGGAGCGAACGTCGTGGGTTTTGAGAGAGTAGTCAATGGCAGAGGCCCAGTGTTGGTGTGGCTGTGAATGCGCTGCCATGGGAGGGTGAAGACCAGCAGTAGCTTGTAGTGTTGGCGTCCTTGGCTTGGGAGCAATCCCTGGACGTCTTTCATTTTGGAGCTGGCGTCGGGCCAAAATGAGGGGGCGAGCGGGAGCGAACGTCGTGGGTTTTGAGAGAGTAGTCAATGGCAGAGGCCCAGTGTTGGTGTGGCTGTGAATGCGCTGCCATGGGACGGTGAGGACCAGCAGTAGCTTGTAGTGCTGGCGTCCTTGGTGTGGGAGCAATTCCTGGACATTTTCCATTTTGGAGCTGGCGTCGGGCCAAAATGAGGGGGCAGGTGGCAGCGAACGTCATGGGTTTTGAGAGAGTAGTCAATGGCAGAGGCCCAGTGTTGGTGTGGCTGTGAATGCGCTGCCATGGGAGGGTGAGGACCAGCAGTAGCTTGTAGTGCTGGCGTCCTTGGCGTGGGAGCAATCCCTGGACATTTTCCATTTTGGAGCTGGCGTCGGGCCAAAATGAGGCGGCGAGCGGGAGCGAACGTCGGGGCTTTCGAGAGTAGTCAATGGCAGAGGCCCAGTGTTGGTGTGGCTGTGAATGCGCTGCCATGGGACGGTGAGGACCAGCAGTAGCTTGTAGTGCTGGCGTCCTTGGTGTGGGAGCAATCCCTGGACGTTTTCCATTTTGGAGCTGGCGTCGGGCCAAAATGAGGCGGCGAGCGGGAGCGAACGTCGTGGGTTTTGAGAGAGTAGTGAATGGCAGAGGCCCAGTGTTGGTGTGGCTGTGAATGCGCTGCCATGGGAGGGTGAGGACCAGCAGTAGCTTGTAGTGCTGGCGTCCTTGGAGTGGGAGCAATCCCTGGACGTTTTCCATTTTGGAGCTGGCGTCGGGCCAAAATGAGGGGGCGAGCGGGAGCGAACGTCGTGGGTTTTGAGGGAGTAGTCAATGGCAGAGGCCCAGTGTTGGTGTGGCTGTGAATGCGTTGCCATGGGAGGGTGAAGACCAGCAGTAGCTTGTAGTGTTGGCGTCCTTGGCTTGGGAGCAATCCCTGGACGTCTTTCATTTTGGAGCTGGCGTCGGGCCAAAATGAGGGGGCGAGCGGGAGCCAACGTCGTGGGTTTTGAGAGAGTAGTGAATGGCAGAGGCCCAGTGTTGGTGTGGCTGTGAATGCGCTGCCATGGGACGGTGAGGACCAGCAGTAGCTTGTAGTGCTGGCGTCCTTGGTGTGGGAGCAATTCCTGGACATTTTCCATTTTGGAGCTGGCGTCGGGCCAAAATGAGGGGGCGAGCGGGAGCGAACGTCATGGGTTTTGAGAGAGTAGTCAATGGCAGAGGCCCAGTGTTGGTGTGGCTGTGAATGCGCTGCCATGGGAGGGTGAGGACCAGCAGTAGCTTGTAGTGCTGGCGTCCTTGGCGTGGGAGCAATCCCTGGACATTTTCCATTTTGGAGCTGGCGTCGGGCCAAAATGAGGCGGCGAGCGGGAGCGAACGTCGGGGCTTTTGAGAGTAGTCAATGGCAGAGGCCCAGTGTTGGTGTGGCTGTGAATGCGCTGCCATGGGACGGTGAGGACCAGCAGTAGCTTGTAGTGCTGGCGTCCTTGGTGTGGGAGCAATCCCTGGACGTTTTCCATTTTGGAGCTGGCGTCGGGCCAAAATGAGGCGGCGAGCGGGAGCGAACGTCGTGGGTTTTGAGAGAGTAGTGAATGGCAGAGGCCCAGTGTTGGTGTGGCTGTGAATGCGCTGCCATGGGAGGGTGAGGACCAGCAGTAGCTTGTAGTGCTGGCGTCCTTGGAGTGGGAGCAATCCCTGGACGTTTTCCATTTTGGAGCTGGCGTCGGGCCAAAATGAGGGGGCGAGCGGGAGCGAACGTCGTGGGTTTTGAGAGAGTAGTCAATGGCAGAGGCCCAGTGTTGGTGTGGCTGTGAATGTGTTGCCATGGGAGGGTGAGGACCAGCAGTAGCTGGTATTGCTGGCGTCCTTAGCCTGGGAGCAATCCCTGGACATTTTCCATTTTGGAGCTGGCGTCGGGCCAAAATGAGGGGGCGAGCGAAAGCGAACGTCGTGGGTTTTGAGAGAGTAGTCAATGGCAGAGGCCCAGTGTTGGTGTGGCTGTGAATGCGTTGCCATGGGAGGGTGAGGACCAGCAGTAGCTTGTAGTGCTGACGTCCTTGGCTTGGGAGCAATCCCTGGACGTTTTCCATTTTGGAGCTGGCGTCGGGCCAAAATGAGGGGGCGAGCGGGAGCGAACGTCGTGGGTTTTGAGAGAGTAGTCAATGGCAGAGGCCCAGTGTTGGTGTGGCTGTGAATGCGTTGCCATGGGAGGGTGAGGACCAGCAGTAGCTTGTAGTGCTGGCGTCCTTGGCTTGGGAGCAATCCCTGGATGTTTTCCATTTTGGAGCTGGCGTCGGGCCAAAATGAGGGGGCGAGCGGGAGCCAACGTCGGGGCTTTTGAGAGAGTAGTCAATGGCAGAGGCCCAGTGTTGGTGTGAATGTGAATGTGCTGCCATGGGACGGTGAGGACCAGCAGTAGCTTGTAGTGCTGGCGTTGTTGGCTTGGGAGCAATCCCTGGACGTTTTCCATTTTGGAGCTGGCGTCGGGCCAAAATGAGGGGGGCGAGCGGGAGCCAACGTCTTGGGTTTTGAGAGAGTAGTGAATGGCAGAGGCCCAGTGTTGGTGTGGCTGTGAATGCGCTGCCATGGGAGGGTGAGGACCAGCAGTAGCTTGTAGTGCTGGCGTCCTTGGTGTGGGAGCAATCCCTGGACATTTTCCATTTTGGAGCTGGCGTCGGGCCAAAATGAGGGGGCGAGCGGGAGCGAACGTCGGGGCTTTTGAGAGTAGTCAATGGCAGAGGCCCAGTGTTGGTGTGGCTGTGAATGCGCTGCCATGGGAGGGTGAGGACCAGCAGTAGCTTGTAGTGCTGGCGTCCTTGGTGTGGGAGCAATCCCTGGACGTTTTCCATTTTGGAGCTGGCGTCGGGCCAAAATGAGGCGGCGAGCGGGAGCGAACGTCGTGGGTTTTGAGAGAGTAGTGAATGGCAGAGGCCCAGTGTTGGTGTGGCTGTGAATGCGCTGCCATGGGACGGTGAGGACCAGCAGTAGCTTGTAGTGCTGGCGTCCTTGGTGTGGGAGCAATCCCTGGACGTTTTCAATTTTGGAGCTGGCGTCGGGCCAAAATGAGGGGGCAAGCGGGAGCGAACGTCGTGGGTTTTGAGAGAGTAGTCAATGGCAGAGGCCCAGTGTTGGTGTGGCTGTGAATGCGCTGCCATGGGAGGGTGAAGACCAGCAGTAGCTTGTAGTGGTGGCGTCCTTGGCTTGGGAGCAATCCCTGGACGTTTTCAATTTTGGAGCTGGCGTCGGGCCAAAATGAGGGGGCGAGCGGGAGCGAACGTCGTGGGTTTTGAGAGAGTAGTCAATGGCAGAGGCCCAGTGTTGGTGTGGCTGTGAATGCGCTGCCATGGGAGGGTGAGGACCAGCAGTAGCTTGTAGTGCTGGCGTCCTTGGCTTGGGAGCAATCCCTGGACGTCTTCCATTTTGGAGCTGGCGTCGGGCCAAAATGAGGCGGCGAGCGGGAGCGAACGTCGTGGGTTTTGAGGGAGTAGTCAATGGCAGAGGCCCAGTGTTGGTGTGGCTGTGAATGCGCTGCCATGGGAGGGTGAAGACCAGCAGTAGCTTGTAGTGTTGGCGTCCTTGGCTTGGGAGCAATCCCTGGACGTCTTTCATTTTGGAGCTGGCGTCGGGCCAAAATGAGGGGGCGAGCGGGAGCGAACGTCGTGGGTTTTGAGAGAGTAGTCAATGGCAGAGGCCCAGTGTTGGTGTGGCTGTGAATGCGCTGCCATGGGACGGTGAGGACCAGCAGTAGCTTGTAGTGCTGGCGTCCTTGGTGTGGGAGCAATTCCTGGACATTTTCCATTTTGGAGCTGGCGTCGGGCCAAAATGAGGGGGCGAGTGGGAGCGAACGTCGTGGGTTTTGAGAGAGTAGTCAATGGCAGAGGCCCAGTGTTGGTGTGGCTGTGAATGCGCTGCCATGGGAGGGTGAGGACCAGCAGTAGCTTGTAGTGCTGGCGTCCTTGGTGTGGGAGCAATCCCTGGACATTTTCCATTTTGGAGCTGGCGTCGGGCCAAAATGAGGCGGCGAGCGGAAGCGAACGTCGGGGGTTTTGAGAGTAGTCAATGGCAGAGGCCCAGTGTTGGTGTGGCTGTGAATGCGCTGCCATGGGAGGGTGAGGACCAGCAGTAGCTTGTAGTGCTGGCGTCCTTGGTGTGGGAGCAATCCCTGGACGTTTTCCATTTTGGAGCTGGCGTCGGGCCAAAATGAGGGGGCGAGCGGGAGCGAACGTCGTGGGTTTTGAGAGAGTAGTGAATGGCAGAGGCCCAGTGTTGGTGTGGCTGTGAATGCGCTGCCATGGGAGGGTGAGGACCAGCAGTAGCTTGTAGTGCTGGCGTCCTTGGTGTGGGAGCAATCCCTGGACGTTTTCCGTTTTGGAGCTGGCGTCGGGCCAAAATGAGGGGGCAAGCGGGAGCGAACGTCGTGGGTTTTGAGAGAGTAGTCAATGGCAGAGGCCCAGTGTTGGTGTGGCTGTGAATGCGCTGCCATGGGAGGGTGAAGACCAGCAGTAGATTGTAGTGGTGGCGTCCTTGGTTTGGGAGCAATCCCTGGACGTTTTCCATTTTGGAGCTGGCGTCGGGCCAAAATGAGGGGGCGAGCGAAAGCGAACGTCGTGGGTTTTGAGAGAGTAGTCAATGGCAGAGGCCCAGTGTTGGTGTGGCTGTGAATGCGTTGCCATGGGAGGGTGAGGACCAGCAGTAGCTTGTAGTGCTGGCGTCCTCGGTGTGGGAGCAATCCCTGGACATTTTCCATTTTGGAGCTGGCGTCGGGCCAAAATGAGTCGGCGAGCGGGAGCGAACGTCGGGGGTTTTGAGAGTAGTCAATGGCAGAGGCCCAGTGTTGGTGTGGCTGTGAATGTGCTGCCATGGGAGGGTGAGGACCAGCAGTAGCTTGTAGTGCTGACGTCCTTGGCTTGGGAGCAATCCCTGGACGTTTTCCATTTTGGAGCTGGCGTCGGGGCAAAATGAGGGGGCGAGCGGGAGCAAACGTCATGGGTTCTGAGAGAGTAGTCAATGGCAGAGGCCCAGTGTTGGTGTGGCTGTGAATGCGCTGCCATGGGACGGTGAGGACCAGCAGTAGCTTGTAGTGCTGGCGTCCTTGGTGTGGGAGCAATTCCTGGACATTTTCCATTTTGGAGCTGGCGTCGGGCCAAAATGAGGGGGCGAGTGGGAGCGAACGTCATGGGTTTTGAGAGAGTAGTCAATGGCAGAGGCCCAGTGTTGGTGTGGCTGTGAATGCGCTGCCATGGGAGGGTGAGGAGCAGCAGTAGCTTGTAGTGCTGGCGTCCTTGGCGTGGGAGCAATCCCTGGACATTTTCCATTTTGGAGCTGGCGTCGGGCCAAAATGAGGGGGCGAGCGGGAGCGAACGTCGGGGCTTTTGAGAGTAGTCAATGGCAAAGGCCCAGTGTTGGTGTGGCTGTGAATGCGCTGCCATGGGACGATGAGGACCAGCAGTAGCTTGTAGTGCTGGCGTCCTTGGTGTGGGAGCAATCCCTGGACGTTTTCCA
The DNA here is from genome assembly GCA_031468815.1 of Morus bassanus. Lineage (NCBI taxonomy): Eukaryota > Metazoa > Chordata > Aves > Suliformes > Sulidae > Morus > Morus bassanus. The sequence continues at coordinate 683,724 of CM062575.1, forward strand.
TTTTGGAGCTGGCGTCGGGCCAAAATGAGGGGGCGAGCGGGAGCGAACGTCTTGGGTTTTGAGAGAGTAGTCAATGGCAGAGGCCCCGTGTTGGTGTGGCTGTGAATGCGCTGCCATGGGAGGGTGAAGACCAGCAGTAGCTTGTAGTGCTGGCGTTGTTGGCTTGGGAGCAATCCCTGGACGTTTTCAATTTTGGAGCTGGCGTCGGGCCAAAATGAGGCGGCGAGCGGGAGCGAACGTCGTGGGTTTTGAGAGAGTAGTCAATGGCAGAGGCCCAGTGTTGGTGTGGCTGTGAATGCGCTGCCATGGGAGGGTGAGGACCAGCAGTAGCTTGTAGTGGTGGCGTTGTTGACTTGGGAGCAATCCCTGGACGTCTTCCATTTTGGAGCTGGCGTCGGGCCAAAATGAGGCGGCGAGCGGGAGCGAACGTCGGGGCTTTTGAGAGAGTAGTGAATGGCAGAGGCCCAGTGTTGGTGTGGCTGTGAATGCGCTGCCATGGGAGGGTGAGGACCAGCAGTAGCTTGTAGTGTTGGCGTCCTTGGCTTGGGAGCAATCCCTGGACGTCTTTCATTTTGGAGCTGGCGTCGGGCCAAAATGAGGGGGCGAGCGGGAGCGAACGTCGTGGGTTTTGAGAGAGTAGTCAATGGCAGAGGCCCAGTGTTGGTGTGGCTGTGAATGCGCTGCCATGGGAGGGTGAGGACCAGCAGTAGCTTGTAGTGCTGGCGTCCTCGGTGTGGGAGCAATTCCTGGACATTTTCCATTTTGGAGCTGGCGTCGGGCCAAAATGAGGGGGCGAGTGGGAGCGAACGTCATGGGTTTTGAGAGAGTAGTGAATGGCAGAGGCCCAGTGTTGGTGTGGCTGTGAATGCGCTGCCATGGGAGGGTGAGGACCAGCAGTAGCTTGTAGTGCTGGCGTCCTTGGTGTGGGAGCAATCCCTGGACATTTTCCATTTTGGAGCTGGCGTCGGGCCAAAATGAGGCGGCGAGCGGGAGCGAACGTCGGGGCTTTTGAGAGTAGTCAATGGCAGAGGCCCAGTGTTGGTGTGGCTGTGAATGCGTTGCCATGGGAGGGTGAGGACCAGCAGTAGCTCGTAGTGCTGGCGTCCTTGGTGTGGGAGCAATCCCTGGACGTTTTCCATTTTGGAGCTGGCGTCGGGCCAAAATGAGGGGGCAAGCGGGAGCGAACGTCATGGGTTTTGAGAGAGTAGTGAATGGCAGAGGCCCAGTGTTGGTGTGGCTGTGAATGCGCTGCCATGGGAGGGTGAGGACCAGCAGTAGCTTGTAGTGCTGGCGTCCTTGGTGTGGGAGCAATCCCTGGACGTTTTCAATTTTGGAGCTGGCGTCGGGCCAAAATGAGGGGGCAAGCGGGAGCGAACGTCGTGGGTTTTGAGAGAGTAGTCAATGGCAGAGGCCCAGTGTTGGTGTGGCTGTGAATGCGTTGCCATGGGAGGGTGAGGACCAGCAGTAGCTTGTAGTGCTGGCGTCCTTGGCTTGGGAGCAATCCCTGGACGTTTTCCATTTTGGAGCTGGCGTCGGGCCAAAATGAGGCGGCGAGCGGGAGCGAACGTCGGGGCTTTTGAGAGAGTAGTCAATGGCAGAGGCCCAGTGTTGGTGTGGCTGTGAATGCGTTGCCATGGGAGGGTGAGGACCAGCAGTAGCTTGTAGTGCTGGCGTCCTTGGCTTGGGAGCAATCCCTGGACGTTTTCCATTTTGGAGCTGGCATCGGGCCAAAATGAGGGGGCGAGCGGGAGCCAACGTCGTGGGTTTTGAGAGAGTAGTCAATGGCAGAGGCCCAGTGTTGGTGTGGCTGTGAATGCGCTGCCATGGGACGGTGAGGACCAGCAGTAGCTTGTAGTGCTGGCGTCCTTGGTGTGGGAGCAATTCCTGGACATTTTCCATTTTGGAGCTGGCGTCGGGCCAAAATGAGGGGGCAAGCGGGAGCGAACGTCGTGGGTTTTGAGAGAGTAGTCAATGGCAGAGGCCCAGTGTTGGTGTGGCTGTGAATGCGCTGCCATGGGAGGGTGAGGACCAGCAGTAGCTTGTAGTGCTGGCGTCCTTGGTGTGGGAGCAATCCCTGGACATTTTCCATTTTGGAGCTGGCGTCGGGCCAAAATGAGGCGGCGAGCGGGAGCGAACGTCGGGGCTTTTGAGAGTAGTCAATGGCAGAGGCCCAGTGTTGGTGTGGCTGTGAATGCGCTGCCATGGGAGGGTGAGGACCAGCAGTAGCTTGTAGTGCTGGCGTCCTTGGTGTGGGAGCAATCCCTGGACGTTTTCCATTTTGGAGCTGGCGTCGGGCCAAAATGAGGCGGCGAGCGGGAGCGAACGTCGTGGGTTTTGAGAGAGTAGTCAATGGCAGAGGCCCAGTGTTGGTGTGGCTGTGAATGCGTTGCCATGGGAGGGTGAGGACCAGCAGTAGCTTGTAGTGCTGGCGTCCTCGGTGTGGGAGCAATCCCTGGACATTTTCCATTTTGGAGCTGGCGTCGGGCCAAAATGAGGGGGCGAGCGGGAGCGAACGTCGTGGGTTTTGAGAGAGTAGTCAATGGCAGAGGCCCAGTGTTGGTGTGGCTGTGAATGTGCTGCCATGGGAGGGTGAGGACCAGCAGTAGCTTGTAGTGGTGGCGTTGTTGACTTGGGAGCAATCCCTGGACATTTTCCATTTTGGAGCTGGCATCGGGCCAAAATGAGGGGGCGAGCGGGAGCGAACGTCGGGGCTTTTGAGAGAGTAGTCAATGGCAGAGGCCCAGTGTTGGTGTGGCTGTGAATGCGCTGCCATGGGAGGGTGAGGACCAGCAGTAGCTTGTAGTGCTGGCGTTGTTGGCTTGGGAGCAATCCCTGGACATTTTCCATTTTGGAGCTGGCGTCGGGCCAAAATGAGGGGGCGAGCGGGAGCGAACGTCGTGGGTTTTGAGGGAGTAGTCAATGGCAGAGGCCCAGTGTTGGTGTGGCTGTGAATGCGCTGCCATGGGAGGGTGAGGACCAGCAGTAGCTTGTAGTGCTGGCGTCCTTGGTGTGGGAGCAATCCCTGGACATTTTCCATTTTGGAGCTGGCGTCGGGCCAAAATGAGGGGGCGAGCGGGAGCGAACGTCGGGGCTTTTGAGAGTAGTCAATGGCAGAGGCCCAGTGTTGGTGTGGCTGTGAATGCGCTGCCATGGGAGGGTGAGGACCAGCAGTAGCTTGTAGTGCTGGCGTCCTTGGTGTGGGAGCAATCCCTGGACGTTTTCCATTTTGGAGCTGGCGTCGGGCCAAAATGAGGGGGCGAGCGGGAGCGAACGTCGTGGGTTTTGAGAGAGTAGTGAATGGCAGAGGCTCAGTGTTGGTGTGGCTGTGAATGCGCTGCCATGGGAGGGTGAGGAGCAGCAGTAGCTTGTAGTGCTGGCGTCCTTGGCGTGGGAGCAATCCCTGGACATTTTCCATTTTGGAGCTGGCGTCGGGCCAAAATGAGGCGGCGAGCGGGAGCCAACGTCGTGGGTTTTGAGAGAGTAGTCAATGGCAGAGGCCCAGTGTTGGTGTGGCTGTGAATGCGTTGCCATGGGAGGGTGAGGACCAGCAGTAGCTTGTAGTGCTGGCGTCCTTGGTGTGGGAGCAATCCCTGGACGTTTTCCATTTTGGAGCTGGCGTCGGGCCAAAATGAGGGGGCGAGCGGGAGCCAACGTCGTGGGTTTTGAGAGAGTAGTCAATGGCAGAGGCCCAGTGTTGGTGTGGCTGTGAATGCGCTGCCATGGGAGGGTGAGGACCAGCAGTAGCTGGTAGTGCTGGCGTCCTTGGTGTGGGAGCAATCCCTGGACGTTTTCCATTTTGGAGCTGGCGTCGGGCCAAAATGAGGCGGCGAGCGGGAGCGAACGTCGTGGGTTTTGAGAGAGTAGTCAATGGCAGAGGCCCAGTGTTGGTGTGGCTGTGAATGCGCTGCCATGGGAGGGTGAGGACCAGCAGTAGCTTGTAGTGCTGGCGTCCTTGGTGTGGGAGCAATCCCTGGACGTTTTCCATTTTGGAGCTGGCGTCGGGCCAAAATGAGGGGGCGAGCGGGAGCGAACGTCGTGGGTTTTGAGAGAGTAGTCAATGGCAGAGGCCCAGTGTTGGTGTGGCTGTGAATGCGTTGCCATGGGAGGGTGAGGACCAGCAGTAGCTTGTAGTGCTGGCGTTGTTGGCTTGGGAGCAATCCCTGGACGTTTTCAATTTTGGAGCTGGCGTCGGGCCAAAATGAGGGGGCGAGCGGGAGCGAACGTCGTGGGTTTTGAGAGAGTAGTCAATGGCAGAGGCCCAGTGTTGGTGTGGCTGTGAATGCGCTGCCATGGGAGGGTGAGGACCAGCAGTAGCTTGTAGTGGTGGCGTCCTTGGCTTGGGAGCAATCCCTGGACGTTTTCCATTTTGGAGCTGGCGTCGGGCCAAAATGAGGCGGCGAGCGGGAGCGAACGTCGTGGGTTTTGAGGGAGTAGTCAATGGCAGAGGCCCAGTGTTGGTGTGGCTGTGGATGTGCTGCCATGGGAGGGTGAGGACCAGCAGTAGCTTGTAGTGTTGGCGTCCTTGGCTTGGGAGCAATCCCTGGACGTCTTTCATTTTGGAGCTGGCGTCGGGCCAAAATGAGGGGGCGAGCGGGAGCCAACGTCGGGGCTTTTGAGAGAGTAGTCAATGGCAGAGGCCCAGTGTTGGTGTGGCTGTGAATGCGCTGCCATGGGACGGTGAGGACCAGCAGTAGCTTGTAGTGCTGGCGTCCTTGGTGTGGGAGCAATTCCTGGACATTTTCCATTTTGGAGCTGGCGTCGGGCCAAAATGAGGGGGCGAGTGGGAGCGAACGTCATGGGTTTTGAGAGAGTAGTCAATGGCAGAGGCCCAGTGTTGGTGTGGCTGTGAATGCGCTGCCATGGGAGGGTGAGGAGCAGCAGTAGCTTGTAGTGCTGGCGTCCTTGGCGTGGGAGCAATCCCTGGACATTTTCCATTTTGGAGCTGGCGTCGGGCCAAAATGAGGCGGCGAGCGGGAGCGAACGTCGGGGCTTTTGAGAGTAGTCAATGGCAGAGGCCCAGTGTTGGTGTGGCTGTGAATGCGCTGCCATGGGACGGTGAGGACCAGCAGTAGCTTGTAGTGCTGGCGTCCTTGGTGTGGGAGCAATCCCTGGACGTTTTCCATTTTGGAGCTGGCGTCGGGCCAAAATGAGGCGGCGAGCGGGAGCGAACGTCGTGGGTTTTGAGAGAGTAGTGAATGGCAGAGGCCCAGTGTTGGTGTGGCTGTGAATGCGCTGCCATGGGAGGGTGAGGACCAGCAGTAGCTTGTAGTGCTGGCGTCCTTGGAGTGGGAGCAATCCCTGGACGTTTTCCATTTTGGAGCTGGCGTCGGGCCAAAATGAGGGGGGCGAGCGGGAGCGAACGTCGTGGGTTTTGAGAGAGTAGTCAATGGCAGAGGCCCAGTGTTGGTGTGGCTGTGAATGTGTTGCCATGGGAGGGTGAGGACCAGCAGTAGCTGGTAGTGCTGGCGTCCTTGGTGTGGGAGCAATCCCTGGACATTTTCCATTTTGGAGCTGGCGTCGGGCCAAAATGAGGGGGCGAGCGAAAGCGAACGTCGTGGGTTTTGAGAGAGTAGTCAATGGCAGAGGCCCAGTGTTGGTGTGGCTGTGAATGCGTTGCCATGGGAGGGTGAGGACCAGCAGTAGCTTGTAGTGCTGGCGTCCTTGGCTTGGGAGCAATCCCTGGACGTTTTCCATTTTGGAGCTGGCGTCGGGCCAAAATGAGGGGGCGAGCGGGAGCGAACGTCGTGGGTTTTGAGAGAGTAGTCAATGGCAGAGGCCCAGTGTTGGTGTGGCTGTGAATGCGTTGCCATGGGAGGGTGAGGACCAGCAGTAGCTTGTAGTGCTGGCGTCCTTGGTGTGGGAGCAATCCCTGGACGTTTTCCATTTTGGAGCTGGCGTCGGGCCAAAATGAGGGGGCGAGCGGGAGCGAACGTCGGGGCTTTTGAGAGAGTAGTCAATGGCAGAGGCCCAGTGTTGGTGTGAATGTGAATGTGCTGCCATGGGAGGGTGAGGACCAGCGGTAGCTTGTAGTCCTGACGTCCTTGGTGTGGGAGCAATCCCTGGACGTTTTCCATTTTGGAGCTGGCGTCGGGCCAAAATGAGGCGGCGAGCGGGAGCGAACGTCTTGGGTTTTGAGAGAGTAGTCAATGGCAGAGGCCCAGTGTTGGTGTGGCTGTGAATGCGCTGCCATGGGACGGTGAGGACCAGCAGTAGCTTGTAGTGCTGGCGTTGTTGGCTTGGGAGCAATCCCTGGACGTTTTCAATTTTGGAGCTGGCGTCGGGCCAAAATGAGGGGGCGAGCGGGAGCCAACGTCGTGGGTTTTGAGAGAGTAGTCAATGGCAGAGGCCCAGTGTTGGTGTGGCTGTGAATGCGTTGCCATGGGAGGGTGAGGACCAGCAGTAGCTTGTAGTGCTGGCGTCCTTGGCTTGGGAGCAATCCCTGGACGTTTTCCATTTTGGAGCTGGCGTCGGGCCAAAATGAGGGGGCGAGCGGGAGCCAACGTCGTGGGTTTTGAGAGAGTAGTCAATGGCAGAGGCCCAGTGTTGGTGTGGCTGTGAATGCGCTGCCATGGGAGGGTGAGGACCAGCAGTAGCTGGTAGTGCTGGCGTCCTTGGTGTGGGAGCAATCCCTGGACGTTTTCCATTTTGGAGCTGGCGTCGGGCCAAAATGAGGCGGCGAGCGGGAGCGAACGTCGTGGGTTTTGAGAGAGTAGTCAATGGCAGAGGCCCAGTGTTGGTGTGGCTGTGAATGCGCTGCCATGGGAGGGTGAGGACCAGCAGTAGCTTGTAGTGCTGGCGTCCTTGGTGTGGGAGCAATCCCTGGACGTTTTCCATTTTGGAGCTGGCGTCGGGCCAAAATGAGGGGGCGAGCGGGAGCGAACGTCGTGGGTTTTGAGAGAGTAGTCAATGGCAGAGGCCCAGTGTTGGTGTGGCTGTGAATGCGTTGCCATGGGAGGGTGAGGACCAGCAGTAGCTTGTAGTGCTGGCGTTGTTGGCTTGGGAGCAATCCCTGGACGTTTTCAATTTTGGAGCTGGCGTCGGGCCAAAATGAGGGGGCGAGCGGGAGCGAACGTCGTGGGTTTTGAGAGAGTAGTCAATGGCAGAGGCCCAGTGTTGGTGTGGCTGTGAATGCGCTGCCATGGGAGGGTGAGGACCAGCAGTAGCTTGTAGTGGTGGCGTCCTTGGCTTGGGAGCAATCCCTGGACGTTTTCCATTTTGGAGCTGGCGTCGGGCCAAAATGAGGCGGCGAGCGGGAGCGAACGTCGTGGGTTTTGAGGGAGTAGTCAATGGCAGAGGCCCAGTGTTGGTGTGGCTGTGGATGTGCTGCCATGGGAGGGTGAGGACCAGCAGTAGCTTGTAGTGTTGGCGTCCTTGGCTTGGGAGCAATCCCTGGACGTCTTTCATTTTGGAGCTGGCGTCGGGCCAAAATGAGGGGGCGAGCGGGAGCAAACGTCGGGGCTTTTGAGAGAGTAGTCAATGGCAGAGGCCCAGTGTTGGTGTGGCTGTGAATGCGCTGCCATGGGACGGTGAGGACCAGCAGTAGCTTGTAGTGCTGGCGTCCTTGGTGTGGGAGCAATTCCTGGACATTTTCCATTTTGGAGCTGGCGTCGGGCCAAAATGAGGGGGCGAGTGGGAGCGAACGTCATGGGTTTTGAGAGAGTAGTCAATGGCAGAGGCCCAGTGTTGGTGTGGCTGTGAATGCGCTGCCATGGGAGGGTGAGGAGCAGCAGTAGCTTGTAGTGCTGGCGTCCTTGGCGTGGGAGCAATCCCTGGACATTTTCCATTTTGGAGCTGGCGTCGGGCCAAAATGAGGCGGCGAGCGGGAGCGAACGTCGGGGCTTTTGAGAGTAGTCAATGGCAGAGGCCCAGTGTTGGTGTGGCTGTGAATGCGCTGCCATGGGACGGTGAGGACCAGCAGTAGCTTGTAGTGCTGGCGTCCTTGGTGTGGGAGCAATCCCTGGACGTTTTCCATTTTGGAGCTGGCGTCGGGCCAAAATGAGGGGGCGAGCGGGAGCCAACGTCGTGGGTTTTGAGAGAGTAGTGAATGGCAGAGGCCCAGTGTTGGTGTGGCTGTGAATGCGCTGCCATGGGAGGGTGAGGACCAGCAGTAGCTTGTAGTGCTGGCGTCCTTGGAGTGGGAGCAATCCCTGGACGTTTTCCATTTTGGAGCTGGCGTCGGGCCAAAATGAGGGGGCGAGCGGGAGCGAACGTCGTGGGTTTTGAGAGAGTAGTCAATGGCAGAGGCCCAGTGTTGGTGTGGCTGTGAATGTGTTGCCATGGGAGGGTGAGGACCAGCAGTAGCTGGTAGTGCTGGCGTCCTTGGTGTGGGAGCAATCCCTGGACATTTTCCATTTTGGAGCTGGCGTCGGGCCAAAATGAGGGGGCGAGCGAAAGCGAACGTCGTGGGTTTTGAGAGAGTAGTCAATGGCAGAGGCCCAGTGTTGGTGTGGCTGTGAATGCGTTGCCATGGGAGGGTGAGGACCAGCAGTAGCTTGTAGTGCTGGCGTCCTTGGCTTGGGAGCAATCCCTGGACGTTTTCCATTTTGGAGCTGGCGTCGGGCCAAAATGAGGGGGCGAGCGGGAGCGAACGTCGTGGGTTTTGAGAGAGTAGTCAATGGCAGAGGCCCAGTGTTGGTGTGGCTGTGAATGCGTTGCCATGGGAGGGTGAGGACCAGCAGTAGCTTGTAGTGCTGGCGTCCTTGGTGTGGGAGCAATCCCTGGACGTTTTCCATTTTGGAGCTGGCGTCGGGCCAAAATGAGGGGGCGAGCGGGAGCGAACGTCGGGGCTTTTGAGAGAGTAGTCAATGGCAGAGGCCCAGTGTTGGTGTGAATGTGAATGTGCTGCCATGGGAGGGTGAGGACCAGCGGTAGCTTGTAGTCCTGACGTCCTTGGTGTGGGAGCAATCCCTGGACGTTTTCCATTTTGGAGCTGGCGTCGGGCCAAAATGAGGCGGCGAGCGGGAGCGAACGTCTTGGGTTTTGAGAGAGTAGTCAATGGCAGAGGCCCAGTGTTGGTGTGGCTGTGAATGCGCTGCCATGGGACGGTGAGGACCAGCAGTAGCTTGTAGTGCTGGCGTTGTTGGCTTGGGAGCAATCCCTGGACGTTTTCAATTTTGGAGCTGGCGTCGGGCCAAAATGAGGCGGCGAGCGGGAGCGAACGTCGTGGGTTTTGAGAGAGTAGTCAATGGCAGAGGCCCAGTGTTGGTGTGGCTGTGAATGCGCTGCCATGGGAGGGTGAGGACCAGCAGTAGCTTGTAGTGCTGGCGTCCTTGGTGTGGGAGCAATCCCTGGACATTTTCCATTTTGGAGCTGGCGTCGGGCCAAAATGAGGCGGCGAGCGGGAGCGAACGTCGGGGCTTTTGAGAGTAGTCAATGGCAGAGGCCCAGTGTTGGTGTGGCTGTGAATGCGTTGCCATGGGAGGGTGAGGACCAGCAGTAGCTCGTAGTGCTGGCGTCCTTGGTGTGGGAGCAATCCCTGGACGTTTTCCATTTTGGAGCTGGCGTCGGGCCAAAATGAGGGGGCAAGCGGGAGCGAACGTCATGGGTTTTGAGAGAGTAGTGAATGGCAGAGGCCCAGTGTTGGTGTGGCTGTGAATGCGCTGCCATGGGAGGGTGAGGACCAGCAGTAGCTTGTAGTGCTGGCGTCCTTGGTGTGGGAGCAATCCCTGGACGTTTTCAATTTTGGAGCTGGCGTCGGGCCAAAATGAGGGGGCAAGCGGGAGCGAACGTCGTGGGTTTTGAGAGAGTAGTCAATGGCAGAGGCCCAGTGTTGGTGTGGCTGTGAATGCGTTGCCATGGGAGGGTGAGGACCAGCAGTAGCTTGTAGTGCTGGCGTCCTTGGCTTGGGAGCAATCCCTGGACGTTTTCCATTTTGGAGCTGGCGTCGGGCCAAAATGAGGCGGCGAGCGGGAGCGAACGTCGGGGCTTTTGAGAGAGTAGTCAATGGCAGAGGCCCAGTGTTGGTGTGGCTGTGAATGCGTTGCCATGGGAGGGTGAGGACCAGCAGTAGCTTGTAGTGCTGGCGTCCTTGGCTTGGGAGCAATCCCTGGACGTTTTCCATTTTGGAGCTGGCATCGGGCCAAAATGAGGGGGCGAGCGGGAGCCAACGTCGTGGGTTTTGAGAGAGTAGTCAATGGCAGAGGCCCAGTGTTGGTGTGGCTGTGAATGCGCTGCCATGGGACGGTGAGGACCAGCAGTAGCTTGTAGTGCTGGCGTCCTTGGTGTGGGAGCAATTCCTGGACATTTTCCATTTTGGAGCTGGCGTCGGGCCAAAATGAGGGGGCGAGTGGGAGCGAACGTCGTGGGTTTTGAGAGAGTAGTCAATGGCAGAGGCCCAGTGTTGGTGTGGCTGTGAATGCGCTGCCATGGGAGGGTGAGGACCAGCAGTAGCTTGTAGTGCTGGCGTCCTTGGTGTGGGAGCAATCCCTGGACATTTTCCATTTTGGAGCTGGCGTCGGGCCAAAATGAGGCGGCGAGCGGGAGCGAACGTCGGGGCTTTTGAGAGTAGTCAATGGCAGAGGCCCAGTGTTGGTGTGGCTGTGAATGCGCTGCCATGGGAGGGTGAGGACCAGCAGTAGCTTGTAGTGCTGGCGTCCTTGGTGTGGGAGCAATCCCTGGACGTTTTCCATTTTGGAGCTGGCGTCGGGCCAAAATGAGGCGGCGAGCGGGAGCGAACGTCGTGGGTTTTGAGAGAGTAGTCAATGGCAGAGGCCCAGTGTTGGTGTGGCTGTGAATGCGTTGCCATGGGAGGGTGAGGACCAGCAGTAGCTTGTAGTGCTGGCGTCCTCGGTGTGGGAGCAATCCCTGGACATTTTCCATTTTGGAGCTGGCGTCGGGCCAAAATGAGGGGGCGAGCGGGAGCGAACGTCGTGGGTTTTGAGAGAGTAGTCAATGGCAGAGGCCCAGTGTTGGTGTGGCTGTGAATGTGCTGCCATGGGAGGGTGAGGACCAGCAGTAGCTTGTAGTGGTGGCGTTGTTGACTTGGGAGCAATCCCTGGACATTTTCCATTTTGGAGCTGGCGTCGGGCCAAAATGAGGGGGCGAGCGGGAGCGAACGTCGGGGCTTTTGAGAGAGTAGTCAATGGCAGAGGCCCAGTGTTGGTGTGGCTGTGAATGCGCTGCCATGGGAGGGTGAGGACCAGCAGTAGCTTGTAGTGCTGGCGTCCTTGGCTTGGGAGCAATCCCTGGACATTTTCCATTTTGGAGCTGGCGTCGGGCCAAAATGAGGGGGCGAGCGGGAGCGAACGTCGTGGGTTTTGAGGGAGTAGTCAATGGCAGAGGCCCAGTGTTGGTGTGGCTGTGAATGCGCTGCCATGGGAGGGTGAGGACCAGCAGTAGCTTGTAGTGCTGGCGTCCTTGGTGTGGGAGCAATCCCTGGACATTTTCCATTTTGGAGCTGGCGTCGGGCCAAAATGAGGGGGCGAGCGGGAGCCAACGTCGGGGCTTTTGAGAGTAGTCAATGGCAGAGGCCCAGTGTTGGTGTGGCTGTGAATGCGCTGCCATGGGAGGGTGAGGACCAGCAGTAGCTTGTAGTGCTGGCGTCCTTGGTGTGGGAGCAATCCCTGGACGTTTTCCATTTTGGAGCTGGCGTCGGGCCAAAATGAGGGGGCGAGCGGGAGCGAACGTCGTGGGTTTTGAGAGAGTAGTGAATGGCAGAGGCTCAGTGTTGGTGTGGCTGTGAATGCGCTGCCATGGGAGGGTGAGGAGCAGCAGTAGCTTGTAGTGCTGGCGTCCTTGGCGTGGGAGCAATCCCTGGACATTTTCCATTTTGGAGCTGGCGTCGGGCCAAAATGAGGCGGCGAGCGGGAGCCAACGTCGTGGGTTTTGAGAGAGTAGTCAATGGCAGAGGCCCAGTGTTGGTGTGGCTGTGAATGCGTTGCCATGGGAGGGTGAGGACCAGCAGTAGCTTGTAGTGCTGGCGTTGTTGGCTTGGGAGCAATCCCTGGACGTTTTCCATTTTGGAGCTGGCGTCGGGCCAAAATGAGGGGGCGAGCGGGAGCCAACGTCGTGGGTTTTGAGAGAGTAGTCAATGGCAGAGGCCCAGTGTTGGTGTGGCTGTGAATGCGCTGCCATGGGAGGGTGAGGACCAGCAGTAGCTGGTAGTGCTGGCGTCCTTGGTGTGGGAGCAATCCCTGGACGTTTTCCATTTTGGAGCTGGCGTCGGGCCAAAATGAGGCGGCGAGCGGGAGCGAACGTCGTGGGTTTTGAGAGAGTAGTCAATGGCAGAGGCCCAGTGTTGGTGTGGCTGTGAATGCGCTGCCATGGGAGGGTGAGGACCAGCAGTAGCTTGTAGTGCTGGCGTCCTTGGTGTGGGAGCAATCCCTGGACGTTTTCCATTTTGGAGCTGGCGTCGGGCCAAAATGAGGGGGCGAGCGGGAGCGAACGTCGTGGGTTTTGAGAGAGTAGTCAATGGCAGAGGCCCAGTGTTGGTGTGGCTGTGAATGCGTTGCCATGGGAGGGTGAGGACCAGCAGTAGCTTGTAGTGCTGGCGTTGTTGGCTTGGGAGCAATCCCTGGACGTTTTCAATTTTGGAGCTGGCGTCGGGCCAAAATGAGGGGGCGAGCGGGAGCGAACGTCGTGGGTTTTGAGAGAGTAGTCAATGGCAGAGGCCCAGTGTTGGTGTGGCTGTGAATGCGCTGCCATGGGAGGGTGAGGACCAGCAGTAGCTTGTAGTGGTGGCGTCCTTGGCTTGGGAGCAATCCCTGGACGTTTTCCATTTTGGAGCTGGCGTCGGGCCAAAATGAGGCGGCGAGCGGGAGCGAACGTCGTGGGTTTTGAGGGAGTAGTCAATGGCAGAGGCCCAGTGTTGGTGTGGCTGTGGATGTGCTGCCATGGGAGGGTGAGGACCAGCAGTAGCTTGTAGTGTTGGCGTCCTTGGCTTGGGAGCAATCCCTGGACGTCTTTCATTTTGGAGCTGGCGTCGGGCCAAAATGAGGGGGCGAGCGGGAGCCAACGTCGGGGCTTTTGAGAGAGTAGTCAATGGCAGAGGCCCAGTGTTGGTGTGGCTGTGAATGCGCTGCCATGGGACGGTGAGGACCAGCAGTAGCTTGTAGTGCTGGCGTCCTTGGTGTGGGAGCAATTCCTGGACATTTTCCATTTTGGAGCTGGCGTCGGGCCAAAATGAGGGGGCGAGTGGGAGCGAACGTCATGGGTTTTGAGAGAGTAGTCAATGGCAGAGGCCCAGTGTTGGTGTGGCTGTGAATGCGCTGCCATGGGAGGGTGAGGAGCAGCAGTAGCTTGTAGTGCTGGCGTCCTTGGCGTGGGAGCAATCCCTGGACATTTTCCATTTTGGAGCTGGCGTCGGGCCAAAATGAGGGGGCGAGCGGGAGCGAACGTCGTGGGTTTTGAGAGAGTAGTCAATGCAGAGGCCCAGTGTTGGTGTGGCTGTGAATGCGCTGCCATGGGACGGTGAGGACCAGCAGTAGCTTGTAGTGGTGGCGTCCTTGGTGTGGGAGCAATCCCTGGACATTTTCCATTTTGGAGCTGGCGTCGGGCCAAAATGAGGGGGCGAGCGAAAGCGAACGTCGTGGGTTTTGAGAGAGTAGTCAATGGCAGAGGCCCAGTGTTGGTGTGGCTGTGAATGCGTTGCCATGGGAGGGTGAGGACCAGCAGTAGCTTGTAGTGCTGGCGTCCTTGGCTTGGGAGCAATCCCTGGATGTTTTCCATTTTGGAGCTGGCGTCGGGCCAAAATGAGGGGGCGAGCGGGAGCGAACGTCGTGGGTTTTGAGAGAGTAGTCAATGGCAGAGGCCCAGTGTTGGTGTGGCTGTGAATGCGTTGCCATGGGAGGGTGAGGACCAGCAGTAGCTTGTAGTGCTGGCGTCCTTGGTGTGGGAGCAATCCCTGGACGTTTTCCATTTTGGAGCTGGCGTCGGGCCAAAATGAGGGGGCGAGCGGGAGCGAACGTCGGGGCTTTTGAGAGAGTAGTCAATGGCAGAGGCCCAGTGTTGGTGTGAATGTGAATGTGCTGCCATGGGAGGGTGAGGACCAGCGGTAGCTTGTAGTCCTGACGTCCTTGGTGTGGGAGCAATCCCTGGACGTTTTCCATTTTGGAGCTGGCGTCGGGCCAAAATGAGGCGGCGAGCGGGAGCGAACGTCTTGGGTTTTGAGAGAGTAGTCAATGGCAGAGGCCCAGTGTTGGTGTGGCTGTGAATGCGCTGCCATGGGACGGTGAGGACCAGCAGTAGCTTGTAGTGCTGGCGTTGTTGGCTTGGGAGCAATCCCTGGACGTTTTCAATTTTGGAGCTGGCGTCGGGCCAAAATGAGGGGGCGAGCGGGAGCGAACGTCGTGGGTTTTGAGAGAGTAGTCAATGGCAGAGGCCCAGTGTTGGTGTGGCTGTGAATGCGCTGCCATGGGAGGGTGAGGACCAGCAGTAGCTTGTAGTGTTGGCGTCCTTGGCTTGGGAGCAATCCCTGGACGTCTTTCATTTTGGAGCTGGCGTCGGGCCAAAATGAGGGGGCGAGCGGGAGCGAACGTCGTGGGTTTTGAGAGAGTAGTCAATGGCAGAGGCCCAGTGTTGGTGTGGCTGTGAATGCGCTGCCATGGGACGGTGAGGACCAGCAGTAGCTTGTAGTGCTGGCGTCCTTGGTGTGGGAGCAATTCCTGGACATTTTCCATTTTGGAGCTGGCGTCGGGCCAAAATGAGGGGGCAGGTGGCAGCGAACGTCATGGGTTTTGAGAGAGTAGTCAATGGCAGAGGCCCAGTGTTGGTGTGGCTGTGAATGCGCTGCCATGGGAGGGTGAGGACCAGCAGTAGCTTGTAGTGCTGGCGTCCTTGGCGTGGGAGCAATCCCTGGACATTTTCCATTTTGGAGCTGGCGTCGGGCCAAAATGAGGCGGCGAGCGGGAGCGAACGTCGGGGCTTTCGAGAGTAGTCAATGGCAGAGGCCCAGTGTTGGTGTGGCTGTGAATGCGCTGCCATGGGACGGTGAGGACCAGCAGTAGCTTGTAGTGCTGGCGTCCTTGGTGTGGGAGCAATCCCTGGACGTTTTCCATTTTGGAGCTGGCGTCGGGCCAAAATGAGGCGGCGAGCGGGAGCGAACGTCGTGGGTTTTGAGAGAGTAGTCAATGGCAGAGGCCCAGTGTTGGTGTGGCTGTGAATGCGCTGCCATGGGAGGGTGAGGACCAGCAGTAGCTTGTAGTGCTGGCGTTGTTGGCTTGGGAGCAATCCCTGGACGTTTTCCATTTTGGAGCTGGCGTCGGGCCAAAATGAGGCGGCGAGCGGGAGCGAACGTCGTGGGTTTTGAGGGAGTAGTCAATGGCAGAGGCCCAGTGTTGGTGTGGCTGTGAATGCGTTGCCATGGGAGGGTGAAGACCAGCAGTAGCTTGTAGTGTTGGCGTCCTTGGCTTGGGAGCAATCCCTGGACGTCTTTCATTTTGGAGCTGGCGTCGGGCCAAAATGAGGGGGCGAGCGGGAGCGAACGTCGTGGGTTTTGAGAGAGTAGTCAATGGCAGAGGCCCAGTGTTGGTGTGGCTGTGAATGCGCTGCCATGGGACGGTGAGGACCAGCAGTAGCTTGTAGTGCTGGCGTCCTTGGTGTGGGAGCAATTCCTGGACATTTTCCATTTTGGAGCTGGCGTCGGGCCAAAATGAGGGGGCGAGTGGGAGCGAACGTCATGGGTTTTGAGAGAGTAGTCAATGGCAGAGGCCCAGTGTTGGTGTGGCTGTGAATGCGCTGCCATGGGAGGGTGAGGACCAGCAGTAGCTTGTAGTGCTGGCGTCCTTGGTGTGGGAGCAATCCCTGGACATTTTCCATTTTGGAGCTGGCGTCGGGCCAAAATGAGGCGGCGAGCGGGAGCGAACGTCGGGGCTTTTGAGAGTAGTCAATGGCAGAGGCCCAGTGTTGGTGTGGCTGTGAATGCGCTGCCATGGGACGGTGAGGACCAGCAGTAGCTTGTAGTGCTGGCGTCCTTGGTGTGGGAGCAATCCCTGGACGTTTTCCATTTTGGAGCTGGCGTCGGGCC
Source organism: Morus bassanus (assembly GCA_031468815.1). Taxonomy (NCBI): domain Eukaryota; kingdom Metazoa; phylum Chordata; class Aves; order Suliformes; family Sulidae; genus Morus; species Morus bassanus. The sequence continues at coordinate 699,685 of CM062575.1, forward strand.
AAAATGAGGCGGCGAGCGGGAGCGAACGTCGTGGGTTTTGAGAGAGTAGTGAATGGCAGAGGCCCAGTGTTGGTGTGGCTGTGAATGCGCTGCCATGGGAGGGTGAGGACCAGCAGTAGCTTGTAGTGCTGGCGTCCTTGGAGTGGGAGCAATCCCTGGACGTTTTCCATTTTGGAGCTGGCGTCGGGCCAAAATGAGGGGGCGAGCGGGAGCGAACGTCGTGGGTTTTGAGAGAGTAGTCAATGGCAGAGGCCCAGTGTTGGTGTGGCTGTGAATGTGTTGCCATGGGAGGGTGAGGACCAGCAGTAGCTGGTATTGCTGGCGTCCTTAGCCTGGGAGCAATCCCTGGACATTTTCCATTTTGGAGCTGGCGTCGGGCCAAAATGAGGGGGCGAGCGAAAGCGAACGTCGTGGGTTTTGAGAGAGTAGTCAATGGCAGAGGCCCAGTGTTGGTGTGGCTGTGAATGCGTTGCCATGGGAGGGTGAGGACCAGCAGTAGCTTGTAGTGCTGACGTCCTTGGCTTGGGAGCAATCCCTGGACGTTTTCCATTTTGGAGCTGGCGTCGGGCCAAAATGAAGGGGCGAGCGGGAGCGAACGTCGTGGGTTTTGAGAGAGTAGTGAATGGCAGAGGCCCAGTGTTGGTGTGGCTGTGAATGCGTTGCCATGGGAGGGTGAGGACCAGCAGTAGCTTGTAGTGCTGGCGTCCTTGGCTTGGGAGCAATCCCTGGATGTTTTCCATTTTGGAGCTGGCGTCGGGCCAAAATGAGGGGGCGAGCGGGAGCCAACGTCGGGGCTTTTGAGAGAGTAGTCAATGGCAGAGGCCCAGTGTTGGTGTGAATGTGAATGTGCTGCCATGGGACGGTGAGGACCAGCAGTAGCTTGTAGTCCTGACGTCCTTGGTGTGGGAGCAATCCCTGGACGTTTTCCATTTTGGAGCTGGCGTCGGGCCAAAATGAGGGGGCGAGCGGGAGCCAACGTCTTGGGTTTTGAGAGAGTAGTCAATGGCAGAGGCCCAGTGTTGGTGTGGCTGTGAATGCGCTGCCATGGGAGGGTGAGGACCAGCAGTAGCTTGTAGTGCTGGCGTCCTTGGTGTGGGAGCAATCCCTGGACGTTTTCCATTTTGGAGCTGGCGTCAGGCCAAAATGAGGGGGCGAGCGGGAGCCAACGTCGTGGGTTTTGAGAGAGTAGTCAATGGCAGAGGCCCAGTGTTGGTGTGGCTGTGAATGCGTTGCCATGGGAGGGTGAGGACCAGCAGTAGCTTGTAGTGCTGGCGTTGTTGGCTTGGGAGCAATCCCTGGACGTTTTCCATTTTGGAGCTGGCGTCGGGCCAAAATGAGGGGGCGAGCGGGAGCGAACGTCGTGGGTTTTGAGAGAGTAGTCAATGGCAGAGGCCCAGTGTTGGTGTGGCTGTGAATGCGCTGCCATGGGAGGGTGAAGACCAGCAGTAGCTTGTAGTGGTGGCGTCCTTGGCTTGGGAGCAATCCCTGGACGTTTTCAATTTTGGAGCTGGCGTCGGGCCAAAATGAGGGGGCGAGCGGGAGCGAACGTCGTGGGTTTTGAGAGAGTAGTGAATGGCAGAGGCCCAGTGTTGGTGTGGCTGTGAATGCGCTGCCATGGGAGGGTGAGGACCAGCAGTAGCTTGTAGTGGTGGCGTCCTTGGCTTGGGAGCAATCCCTGGACGTCTTCCATTTTGGAGCTGGCGTCGGGCCAAAATGAGGCGGCGAGCGGGAGCGAACGTCGTGGGTTTTGAGGGAGTAGTCAATGGCAGAGGCCCAGTGTTGGTGTGGCTGTGAATGCGCTGCCATGGGAGGGTGAGGACCAGCAGTAGCTTGTAGTGTTGGCGTCCTTGGCTTGGGAGCAATCCCTGGACGTCTTTCATTTTGGAGCTGGCGTCGGGCCAAAATGAGGGGGCGAGCGGGAGCGAACGTCGTGGGTTTTGAGAGAGTAGTCAATGGCAGAGGCCCAGTGTTGGTGTGGCTGTGAATGCGCTGCCATGGGAGGGTGAGGACCAGCAGTAGCTTGTAGTGCTGGCGTCCTTGGTGTGGGAGCAATTCCTGGACATTTTCCATTTTGGAGCTGGCGTCGGGCCAAAATGAGGGGGCGAGTGGGAGCGAACGTCGTGGGTTTTGAGAGAGTAGTCAATGGCAGAGGCCCAGTGTTGGTGTGGCTGTGAATGCGCTGCCATGGGAGGGTGAGGACCAGCAGTAGCTTGTAGTGCTGGCGTCCTTGGTGTGGGAGCAATCCCTGGACATTTTCCATTTTGGAGCTGGCGTCGGGCCAAAATGAGGCGGCGAGCGGGAGCGAACGTCGGGGCTTTTGAGAGTAGTCAATGGCAGAGGCCCAGTGTTGGTGTGGCTGTGAATGCGCTGCCATGGGAGGGTGAGGACCAGCAGTAGCTTGTAGTGCTGGCGTCCTTGGTGTGGGAGCAATCCCTGGACGTTTTCCATTTTGGAGCTGGCGTCGGGCCAAAATGAGGCGGCGAGCGGGAGCGAACGTCGTGGGTTTTGAGAGAGTAGTGAATGGCAGAGGCCCAGTGTTGGTGTGGCTGTGAATGCGTTGCCATGGGAGGGTGAGGACCAGCAGTAGCTTGTAGTGCTGGCGTCCTTGGTGTGGGAGCAATCCCTGGACGTTTTCAATTTTGGAGCTGGCGTCGGGCCAAAATGAGGGGGCAAGCGGGAGCGAACGTCGTGGGTTTTGAGAGAGTAGTCAATGGCAGAGGCCCAGTGTTGGTGTGGCTGTGAATGTGCTGCCATGGGAGGGTGAGGACCAGCAGTAGCTTGTAGTGCTGACGTCCTTGGCTTGGGAGCAATCCCTGGACGTTTTCAATTTTGGAGCTGGCGTCGGGCCAAAATGAGGGGGCGAGCGGGAGCGAACGTCGTGGGTTTTGAGAGAGTAGTCAATGGCAGAGGCCCAGTGTTGGTGTGGCTGTGAATGCGCTGCCATGGGAGGGTGAGGACCAGCAGTAGCTTGTAGTGCTGGCGTCCTTGGCTTGGGAGCAATCCCTGGACGTCTTCCATTTTGGAGCTGGCGTCGGGCCAAAATGAGGCGGCGAGCGGGAGCGAACGTCGTGGGTTTTGAGGGAGTAGTCAATGGCAGAGGCCCAGTGTTGGTGTGGCTGTGAATGCGCTGCCATGGGAGGGTGAAGACCAGCAGTAGCTTGTAGTGTTGGCGTCCTTGGCTTGGGAGCAATCCCTGGACGTCTTTCATTTTGGAGCTGGCGTCGGGCCAAAATGAGGGGGCGAGCGGGAGCGAACGTCGTGGGTTTTGAGAGAGTAGTCAATGGCAGAGGCCCAGTGTTGGTGTGGCTGTGAATGCGCTGCCATGGGACGGTGAGGACCAGCAGTAGCTTGTAGTGCTGGCGTCCTTGGTGTGGGAGCAATTCCTGGACATTTTCCATTTTGGAGCTGGCGTCGGGCCAAAATGAGGGGGCGAGCGGGAGCGAACGTCGTGGGTTTTGAGGGAGTAGTCAATGGCAGAGGCCCAGTGTTGGTGTGGCTGTGAATGCGCTGCCATGGGAGGGTGAGGACCAGCAGTAGCTTGTAGTGCTGGCGTCCTTGGTGTGGGAGCAATCCCTGGACATTTTCCATTTTGGAGCTGGCGTCGGGCCAAAATGAGGCGGCGAGCGGGAGCGAACGTCGGGGCTTTTGAGAGTAGTCAATGGCAGAGGCCCAGTGTTGGTGTGGCTGTGAATGCGCTGCCATGGGAGGGTGAGGACCAGCAGTAGCTTGTAGTGCTGGCGTCCTTGGTGTGGGAGCAATCCCTGGACGTTTTCCATTTTGGAGCTGGCGTCGGGCCAAAATGAGGGGGCGAGCGGGAGCGAACGTCGTGGGTTTTGAGAGAGTAGTGAATGGCAGAGGCCCAGTGTTGGTGTGGCTGTGAATGCGCTGCCATGGGACGGTGAGGACCAGCAGTAGCTTGTAGTGCTGGCGTCCTTGGTGTGGGAGCAATCCCTGGACGTTTTCCATTTTGGAGCTGGCGTCGGGCCAAAATGAGGGGGCAAGCGGGAGCGAACGTCGTGGGTTTTGAGAGAGTAGTCAATGGCAGAGGCCCAGTGTTGGTGTGGCTGTGAATGCGCTGCCATGGGAGGGTGAGGACCAGCAGTAGCTTGTAGTGCTGGCGTCCTTGGCTTGGGAGCAATCCCTGGACGTTTTCCATTTTGGAGCTGGCGTCGGGCCAAAATGAGGGGGCGAGCGAAAGCGAACGTCGTGGGTTTTGAGAGAGTAGTCAATGGCAGAGGCCCAGTGTTGGTGTGGCTGTGAATGCGTTGCCATGGGAGGGTGAGGACCAGCAGTAGCTTGTAGTGCTGGCGTCCTCGGTGTGGGAGCAATCCCTGGACATTTTCCATTTTGGAGCTGGCGTCGGGCCAAAATGAGTCGGCGAGCGGGAGCGAACGTCGGGGGTTTTGAGAGTAGTCAATGGCAGAGGCCCAGTGTTGGTGTGGCTGTGAATGTGCTGCCATGGGAGGGTGAGGACCAGCAGTAGCTTGTAGTGCTGACGTCCTTGGCTTGGGAGCAATCCCTGGACGTTTTCCATTTTGGAGCTGGCGTCGGGGCAAAATGAGGGGGCGAGCGGGAGCAAACGTCATGGGTTCTGAGAGAGTAGTCAATGGCAGAGGCCCAGTGTTGGTGTGGCTGTGAATGCGCTGCCATGGGAGGGTGAGGACCAGCAGTAGCTCGTAGTGCTGGCGTCCTTGGTGTGGGAGCAATCCCTGGACGTTTTCAATTTTGGAGCTGGCGTCGGGCCAAAATGAGGCGGCGAGCGGGAGCGAACGTCGTGGGTTTTGAGAGAGTAGTCAATGGCAGAGGCCCAGTGTTGGTGTGGCTGTGAATGTGCTGCCATGGGAGGGTGAGGACCAGCAGTAGCTTGTAGTGCTGGCGTTGTTGGCTTGGGAGCAATCCCTGGACGTTTTCCATTTTGGAGCTGGCGTCGGGCCAAAATGAGGGGGCGAGCGGGAGCGAACGTCGTGGGTTTTGAGAGAGTAGTCAATGGCAGAGGCCCAGTGTTGGTGTGGCTGTGAATGCGCTGCCATGGGAGGGTGAGGACCAGCAGTAGCTCGTAGTGCTGGCATCCTTGGTGTGGGAGCAATCCCTGGACGTTTTCAATTTTGGAGCTGGCGTCGGGCCAAAATGAGGGGGCGAGCGGGAGCGAACGTCGTGGGTTTTGAGAGAGTAGTCAATGGCAGAGGCCCAGTGTTGGTGTGGCTGTGAATGCGCTGCCATGGGAGGGTGAGGACCAGCAGTAGCTGGTAGTGCTGGCGTCCTTGGTGTGGGAGCAATCCCTGGACGTTTTCCATTTTGGAGCTGGCGTCGGGCCAAAATGAGGCGGCGAGCGGGAGCGAACGTCGTGGGTTTTGAGAGAGTAGTCAATGGCAGAGGCCCAGTGTTGGTGTGGCTGTGAATGCGCTGCCATGGGAGGGTGAGGACCAGCAGTAGCTTGTAGTGTTGGCGTCCTTGGCTTGGGAGCAATCCCTGGACGTCTTTCATTTTGGAGCTGGCGTCGGGCCAAAATGAGGGGGCGAGCGGGAGCGAACGTCGTGGGTTTTGAGAGAGTAGTCAATGGCAGAGGCCCAGTGTTGGTGTGGCTGTGAATGCACTGCCATGGGAGGGTGAGGACCAGCAGTAGCTTGTAGTGCTGGCGTCCTTGGTGTGGGAGCAATTCCTGGACGTTTTCAATTTTGGAGCTGGCGTCGGGCCAAAATGAGGGGGCGAGTGGGAGCGAACGTCATGGGTTTTGAGAGAGTAGTGAATGGCAGAGGCCCAGTGTTGGTGTGGCTGTGAATGCGCTGCCATGGGAGGGTGAGGACCAGCAGTAGCTTGTAGTGCTGGCGTCCTTGGTGTGGGAGCAATCCCTGGACATTTTAAATTTTGGAGCTGGCGTCGGGCCAAAATGAGGCGGCGAGCGGGAGCGAACGTCGGGGCTTTTGAGAGTAGTCAATGGCAGAGGCCCCGTGTTGGTGTGGCTGTGAATGCGTTGCCATGGGAGGGTGAGGACCAGCAGTAGCTTGTAGTGCTGACGTCCTTGGTGTGGGAGCAATCCCTGGACGTTTTCCATTTTGGAGCTGGCGTCGGGCCAAAATGAGGGGGCGAGCGGTCGCGAACGTCGTGGGTTTTGAGAGAGTAGTCAATGGCAGAGGCCCAGTGTTGGTGTGGCTGTGAATGCGCTGCCATGGGACGGTGAGGACCAGCAGTAGCTCGTAGTGCTGGCGTCCTTGGTGTGGGAGCAATTCCTGGACATTTTCCATTTTGGAGCTGGCGTCGGGCCAAAATGAGGGGGCGAGCGGGAGCGAACGTCGTGGGTTTTGAGAGAGTAGTCAATTGCAGAGGCCCAGTGTTGGTGTGGCTGTGAATGCGCTGCCATGGGAGGGTGAGGACCAGCAGTAGCTTGTAGTGCTGGCGTCCTTGGTGTGGGAGCAATCCCTGGACATTTTCCATTTTGGAGCTGGCGTCGGGCCAAAATGAGGCGGCGAGCGGGAGCGAACGTCGGGGCTTTTGAGAGTAGTCAATGGCAGAGGCCCAGTGTTGGTGTGGCTGTGAATGCGCTGCCATGGGACGGTGAGGACCAGCAGTAGCTTGTAGTGCTGGCGTCCTTGGTGTGGGAGCAATCCCTGGACGTTTTCCATTTTGGAGCTGGCGTCGGGCCAAAATGAGGGGGCGAGCGGGAGCGAACGTCGTGGGTTTTGAGAGAGTAGTGAATGGCAGAGGCCCAGTGTTGGTGTGGCTGTGAATGCGCTGCCATGGGAGGGTGAGGACCAGCAGTAGCTGGTAGTGCTGGCGTCCTTGGTGTGGGAGCAATTCCTGGACGTTTTCAATTTTGGAGCTGGCGTCGGGCCAAAATGAGGGGGCGAGCGGGAGCGAACGTCGTGGGTTTTGAGAGAGTAGTCAATGGCAGAGGCCCAGTGTTGGTGTGGCTGTGAATGCGCTGCCATGGGAGGGTGAGGACCAGCAGTAGCTTGTAGTGCTGGCGTCCTTGGTGTGGGAGCAATCCCTGGACATTTTCCATTTTGGAGCTGGCGTCGGGGCAAAATGAGGCGGCGAGCGGGAGCGAACGTCGGGGCTTTTGAGAGTAGTCAATGGCAGAGGCCCAGTGTTGGTGTGGCTGTGAATGCGCTGCCATGGGACGGTGAGGACCAGCAGTAGCTTGTAGTGCTGGCGTCCTTGGTGTGGGAGCAATCCCTGGACGTTTTCCGTTTTGGAGCTGGCGTCGGGCCAAAATGAGGGGGCGAGCGGGAGCGAACGTCGTGGGTTTTGAGAGAGTAGTGAATGGCAGAGGCCCAGTGTTGGTGTGGCTGTGAATGCGCTGCCATGGGACGGTGAGGACCAGCAGTAGCTTGTAGTGCTGGCGTCCTTGGTGTGGGAGCAATCCCTGGACGTTTTCAATTTTGGAGCTGGCGTCGGGCCAAAATGAGGGGGCAAGCGGGAGCGAACGTCGTGGGTTTTGAGAGAGTAGTCAATGGCAGAGGCCCAGTGTTGGTGTGGCTGTGAATGCGCTGCCATGGGAGGGTGAAGACCAGCAGTAGCTTGTAGTGGTGGCGTCCTTGGCTTGGGAGCAATCCCTGGACGTTTTCAATTTTGGAGCTGGCGTCGGGCCAAAATGAGGGGGCGAGCGGGAGCGAACGTCGTGGGTTTTGAGAGAGTAGTCAATGGCAGAGGCCCAGTGTTGGTGTGGCTGTGAATGCGCTGCCATGGGAGGATGAGGACCAGCAGTAGCTTGTAGTGCTGGCGTCCTTGGTGTGGGAGCAATCCCTGGACGTCTTCCATTTTGGAGCTGGCGTCGGGCCAAAATGAGGGGGCGAGCGGGAGCGAACGTCGTGGGTTTTGAGGGAGTAGTCAATGGCAGAGGCCCAGTGTTGGTGTGGCTGTGAATGCGCTGCCATGGGAGGGTGAAGACCAGCAGTAGCTTGTAGTGTTGGCGTCCTTGGCTTGGGAGCAATCCCTGGACGTCTTTCATTTTGGAGCTGGCGTCGGGCCAAAATGAGGGGGCGAGCGGGAGCGAACGTCGTGGGTTTTGAGAGAGTAGTCAATGGCAGAGGCCCAGTGTTGGTGTGGCTGTGAATGCGCTGCCATGGGACGGTGAGGACCAGCAGTAGCTTGTAGTGCTGGCGTCCTTGGTGTGGGAGCAATTCCTGGACATTTTCAATTTTGGAGCTGGCGTCGGGCCAAAATGAGGGGGCGAGTGGGAGCGAACGTCGTGGGTTTTGAGAGAGTAGTCAATGGCAGAGGCCCAGTGTTGGTGTGGCTGTGAATGCGCTGCCATGGGAGGGTGAGGACCAGCAGTAGCTTGTAGTGCTGGCGTCCTTGGTGTGGGAGCAATCCCTGGACATTTTCCATTTTGGAGCTGGCGTCGGGCCAAAATGAGGCGGCGAGCGGGAGCGAACGTCGGGGCTTTTGAGAGTAGTCAATGGCAGAGGCGCAGTGTTGGTGTGGCTGTGAATGCGCTGCCATGGGAGGGTGAGGACCAGCAGTAGCTTGTAGTGCTGGCGTCCTTGGTGTGGGAGCAATCCCTGGACGTTTTCCATTTTGGAGCTGGCGTCGGGCCAAAATGAGGCGGCGAGCGGGAGCGAACGTCGTGGGTTTTGAGAGAGTAGTGAATGGCAGAGGCCCAGTGTTGGTGTGGCTGTGAATGCGCTGCCATGGGACGGTGAGGACCAGCAGTAGCTTGTAGTGCTGGCGTCCTTGGCTTGGGAGCAATCCCTGGACGTTTTCCATTTTGGAGCTGGCGTCGGGCCAAAATGAGGGGGCGAGCGAAAGCGAACGTCGTGGGTTTTGAGAGAGTAGTCAATGGCAGAGGCCCAGTGTTGGTGTGGCTGTGAATGCGTTGCCATGGGAGGGTGAGGACCAGCAGTAGCTTGTAGTGCTGGCGTCCTTGGTGTGGGAGCAATCCCTGGACATTTTCCATTTTGGAGCTGGCGTCGGGCCAAAATGAGGGGGCGAGCGGGAGCGAACGTCGGGGGTTTTGAGAGTAGTCAATGGCAGAGGCCCAGTGTTGGTGTGGCTGTGAATGTGCTGCCATGGGAGGGTGAGGACCAGCAGTAGCTTGTAGTACTGACGTCCTTGGCTTGGGAGCAATCCCTGGACGTTTTCCGTTTTGGAGCTGGCGTCGGGCCAAAATGAGGGGGCGAGCGGGAGCAAACGTCATGGGTTCTGAGAGAGTAGTCAATGGCAGAGGCCCAGTGTTGGTGTGGCTGTGAATGCGCTGCCATGGGAGGGTGAAGACCAGCAGTAGCTCGTAGTGCTGGCGTCCTTGGTGTGGGAGCAATCCCTGGACGTTTTCAATTTTGGAGCTGGCGTCGGGCCAAAATGAGGCGGCGAGCGGGAGCGAACGTCGTGGGTTTTGAGAGAGTAGTCAATGGCAGAGGCCCAGTGTTGGTGTGGCTGTGAATGTGCTGCCATGGGAGGGTGAGGACCAGCAGTAGCTTGTAGTGCTGGCGTTGTTGGCTTGGGAGCAATCCCTGGACGTTTTCCATTTTGGAGCTGGCGTCGGGCCAAAATGAGGGGGCGAGCGGGAGCGAACGTCGTGGGTTTTGAGAGAGTAGTGAATGGCAGAGGCCCAGTGTTGGTGTGGCTGTGAATGCGCTGCCATGGGAGGGTGAGGACCAGCAGTAGCTCGTAGTGCTGGCATCCTTGGTGTGGGAGCAATCCCTGGACGTTTTCAATTTTGGAGCTGGCGTCGGGCCAAAATGAGGGGGCGAGCGGGAGCCAACGTCGTGGGTTTTGAGAGAGTAGTCAATGGCAGAGGCCCAGTGTTGGTGTGGCTGTGAATGCGCTGCCATGGGAGGGTGAGGACCAGCAGTAGCTGGTAGTGCTGGCGTCCTTGGTGTGGGAGCAATCCCTGGACGTTTTCCATTTTGGAGCTGGCGTCGGGCCAAAATGAGGCGGCGAGCGGGAGCGAACGTCGTGGGTTTTGAGAGAGTAGTCAATGGCAGAGGCCCAGTGTTGGTGTGGCTGTGAATGCGCTGCCATGGGAGGGTGAGGACCAGCAGTAGCTTGTAGTGTTGGCGTCCTTGGCTTGGGAGCAATCCCTGGACGTCTTTCATTTTGGAGCTGGCGTCGGGCCAAAATGAGGGGGCGAGCGGGAGCGAACGTCGTGGGTTTTGAGAGAGTAGTCAATGGCAGAGGCCCAGTGTTGGTGTGGCTGTGAATGCACTGCCATGGGAGGGTGAGGACCAGCAGTAGCTTGTAGTGCTGGCGTCCTTGGTGTGGGAGCAATTCCTGGACGTTTTCAATTTTGGAGCTGGCGTCGGGCCAAAATGAGGGGGCGAGTGGGAGCGAACGTCATGGGTTTTGAGAGAGTAGTCAATGGCAGAGGCCCAGTGTTGGTGTGGCTGTGAATGCGCTGCCATGGGAGGGTGAGGACCAGCAGTAGCTTGTAGTGCTGGCGTCCTTGGTGTGGGAGCAATCCCTGGACATTTTAAATTTTGGAGCTGGCGTCGGGCCAAAATGAGGCGGCGAGCGGGAGCGAACGTCGGGGCTTTTGAGAGTAGTCAATGGCAGAGGCCCAGTGTTGGTGTGGCTGTGAATGCGTTGCCATGGGACGGTGAGGACCAGCAGTAGCTTGTAGTGCTGGCGTCCTTGGTGTGGGAGCAATCCCTGGACGTTTTCCATTTTGGAGCTGGCGTCGGGCCAAAATGAGGGGGCGAGCGGGAGCGAACGTCGTGGGTTTTGAGAGAGTAGTGAATGGCAGAGGCCCCGTGTTGGTGTGGCTGTGAATGCGCTGCCATGGGAGGGTGAGGACCAGCAGTAGCTTGTAGTGCTGGCGTCCTTGGTGTGGGAGCAATCCCTGGACGTTTTCAATTTTGGAGCTGGCGTCGGGCCAAAATGAGGGGGCGAGCGGGAGCGAACGTCGTGGGTTTTGAGAGAGTAGTGAATGGCAGAGGCCCAGTGTTGGTGTGGCTGTGAATGCGCTGCCATGGGAGGGTGAAGACCAGCAGTAGATTGTAGTGGTGGCGTCCTTGGCTTGGGAGCAATCCCTGGACGTTTTCCATTTTGGAGCTGGCGTCGGGCCAAAATGAGGGGGCGAGCGAAAGCGAACGTCGTGGGTTTTGAGAGAGTAGTCAATGGCAGAGGCCCAGTGTTGGTGTGGCTGTGAATGCGTTGCCATGGGAGGGTGAGGACCAGCAGTAGCTTGTAGTGCTGGCGTCCTCGGTGTGGGAGCAATCCCTGGACATTTTCCATTTTGGAGCTGGCGTCGGGCCAAAATGAGGCGGCGAGCGGGAGCGAACGTCGGGGGTTTTGAGAGTAGTCAATGGCAGAGGCCCAGTGTTGGTGTGGCTGTGAATGTGCTGCCATGGGAGGGTGAGGACCAGCAGTAGCTTGTAGTGCTGACGTCCTTGGCTTGGGAGCAATCCCTGGACGTCTTTCATTTTGGAGCTGGCGTCGGGCCAAAATGAGGGGGCGAGCGGTCGCGAACGTCGTGGGTTTTGAGAGAGTAGTCAATGGCAGAGGCCCAGTGTTGGTGTGGCTGTGAATGCGCTGCCATGGGACGGTGAGGACCAGCAGTAGCTCGTAGTGCTGGCGTCCTTGGTGTGGGAGCAATTCCTGGACATTTTCCATTTTGGAGCTGGCGTCGGGCCAAAATGAGGGGGCGAGCGGGAGCGAACGTCGTGGGTTTTGAGAGAGTAGTCAATGGCAGAGGCCCAGTGTTGGTGTGGCTGTGAATGTGCTGCCATGGGAGGGTGAGGACCAGCAGTAGCTTGTAGTGCTGGCGTCCTTGGTGTGGGAGCAATCCCTGGACGTTTTCCATTTTGGAGCTGGCGTCGGGCCAAAATGAGGCGGCGAGCGGGAGCGAACGTCGTGGGTTTTGAGAGAGTAGTCAATGGCAGAGGCCCAGTGTTGGTGTGGCTGTGAATGCGCTGCCATGGGAGGGTGAGGACCAGCAGTAGCTTGTTATGTTGGCGTCCTTGGCTTGGGAGCAATCCCTGGACGTCTTTCATTTTGGAGCTGGCGTCGGGCCAAAATGAGGGGGCGAGCGGGAGCGAACGTCGTGGGTTTTGAGAGAGTAGTCAATGGCAGAGGCCCAGTGTTGGTGTGGCTGTGAATGCACTGCCATGGGAGGGTGAGGACCAGCAGTAGCTTGTAGTGCTGGCGTCCTTGGTGTGGGAGCAATTCCTGGACATTTTCCATTTTGGAGCTGGCGTCGGGCCAAAATGAGGGGGCGAGTGGGAGCGAACGTCATGGGTTTTGAGAGAGTAGTCAATGGCAGAGGCCCAGTGTTGGTGTGGCTGTGAATGCGCTGCCATGGGAGGGTGAGGACCAGCAGTAGCTTGTAGTGCTGGCGTCCTTGGTGTGGGAGCAATCCCTGGACATTTTAAATTTTGGAGCTGGCGTCGGGCCAAAATGAGGCGGCGAGCGGGAGCGAACGTCGGGGCTTTTGAGAGTAGTCAATGGCAGAGGCCCAGTGTTGGTGTGGCTGTGAATGCGTTGCCATGGGACGGTGAGGACCAGCAGTAGCTTGTAGTGCTGGCGTCCTTGGTGTGGGAGCAATCCCTGGACGTTTTCCATTTTGGAGCTGGCGTCGGGCCAAAATGAGGGGGCGAGCGGGAGCGAACGTCGTGGGTTTTGAGAGAGTAGTGAATGGCAGAGGCCCAGTGTTGGTGTGGCTGTGAATGCGCTGCCATGGGAGGGTGAGGACCAGCAGTAGCTTGTAGTGCTGGCGTCCTTGGTGTGGGAGCAATCCCTGGACGTTTTCAATTTTGGAGCTGGCGTCGGGCCAAAATGAGGGGGCGAGCGGGAGCGAACGTCGTGGGTTTTGAGAGAGTAGTCAATGGCAGAGGCCCAGTGTTGGTGTGGCTGTGAATGCGCTGCCATGGGAGGGTGAAGACCAGCAGTAGATTGTAGTGGTGGCGTCCTTGGCTTGGGAGCAATCCCTGGACGTTTTCCATTTTGGAGCTGGCGTCGGGCCAAAATGAGGGGGCGAGCGGGAGCCAACGTCGGGGCTTTTGAGAGAGTAGTCAATGGCAGAGGCCCAGTGTTGGTGTGGCTGTGAATGCGTTGCCATGGGAGGGTGAGGACCAGCAGTAGCTTGTAGTGCTGGCGTCCTCGGTGTGGGAGCAATCCCTGGACATTTTCCATTTTGGAGCTGGCGTCGGGCCAAAATGAGGCGGCGAGCGGGAGCGAACGTCGGGGGTTTTGAGAGTAGTCAATGGCAGAGGCCCAGTGTTGGTGTGGCTGTGAATGTGCTGCCATGGGAGGGTGAGGACCAGCAGTAGCTTGTAGTGCTGACGTCCTTGGCTTGGGAGCAATCCCTGGACGTCTTTCATTTTGGAGCTGGCGTCGGGCCAAAATGAGGGGGCGAGCGGTCGCGAACGTCGTGGGTTTTGAGAGAGTAGTCAATGGCAGAGGCCCAGTGTTGGTGTGGCTGTGAATGCGCTGCCATGGGACGGTGAGGACCAGCAGTAGCTCGTAGTGCTGGCGTCCTTGGTGTGGGAGCAATTCCTGGACATTTTCCATTTTGGAGCTGGCGTCGGGCCAAAATGAGGGGGCGAGCGGGAGCGAACGTCGTGGGTTTTGAGAGAGTAGTCAATGGCAGAGGCCCAGTGTTGGTGTGGCTGTGAATGTGCTGCCATGGGAGGGTGAGGACCAGCAGTAGCTTGTAGTGCTGGCGTTGTTGGCTTGGGAGCAATCCCTGGACGTTTTCCATTTTGGAGCTGGCGTCGGGCCAAAATGAGGGGGCGAGCGGGAGCGAACGTCGTGGGTTTTGAGAGAGTAGTGAATGGCAGAGGCCCAGTGTTGGTGTGGCTGTGAATGCGCTGCCATGGGAGGGTGAGGACCAGCAGTAGCTCGTAGTGCTGGCATCCTTGGTGTGGGAGCAATCCCTGGACGTTTTCAATTTTGGAGCTGGCGTCGGGCCAAAATGAGGGGGCGAGCGGGAGCCAACGTCGTGGGTTTTGAGAGAGTAGTCAATGGCAGAGGCCCAGTGTTGGTGTGGCTGTGAATGCGCTGCCATGGGAGGGTGAGGACCAGCAGTAGCTGGTAGTGCTGGCGTCCTTGGTGTGGGAGTAATCCCTGGACGTTTTCCATTTTGGAGCTGGCGTCGGACCAAAATGAGGCGGCGAGCGGGAGCGAACGTCGTGGGTTTTGAGAGAGTAGTCAATGGCAGAGGCCCAGTGTTGGTGTGGCTGTGAATGCGCTGCCATGGGAGGGTGAGGACCAGCAGTAGCTTGTAGTGTTGGCGTCCTTGGCTTGGGAGCAATCCCTGGACGTCTTTCATTTTGGAGCTGGCGTCGGGCCAAAATGAGGGGGCGAGCGGGAGCGAACGTCGTGGGTTTTGAGAGAGTAGTCAATGGCAGAGGCCCAGTGTTGGTGTGGCTGTGAATGCACTGCCATGGGAGGGTGAGGACCAGCAGTAGCTTGTAGTGCTGGCGTCCTTGGTGTGGGAGCAATTCCTGGACATTTTCCATTTTGGAGCTGGCGTCGGGCCAAAATGAGGGGGCGAGTGGGAGCGAACGTCATGGGTTTTGAGAGAGTAGTCAATGGCAGAGGCCCAGTGTTGGTGTGGCTGTGAATGCGCTGCCATGGGACGGTGAGGACCAGCAGTAGCTTGTAGTGCTGGCGTCCTTGGTGTGGGAGCAATCCCTGGACATTTTAAATTTTGGAGCTGGCGTCGGGCCAAAATGAGGCGGCGAGCGGGAGCGAACGTCGGGGCTTTTGAGAGTAGTCAATGGCAGAGGCCCAGTGTTGGTGTGGCTGTGAATGCGTTGCCATGGGACGGTGAGGACCAGCAGTAGCTTGTAGTGCTGGCGTCCTTGGTGTGGGAGCAATCCCTGGACGTTTTCCATTTTGGAGCTGGCGTCGGGCCAAAATGAGGGGGCGAGCGGGAGCGAACGTCGTGGGTTTTGAGAGAGTAGTGAATGGCAGAGGCCCAGTGTTGGTGTGGCTGTGAATGCGCTGCCATGGGAGGGTGAGGACCAGCAGTAGCTTGTAGTGCTGGCGTCCTTGGTGTGGGAGCAATCCCTGGACGTTTTCAATTTTGGAGCTGGCGTCGGGCCAAAATGAGGCGGCGAGCGGGAGCGAACGTCGTGGGTTTTGAGAGAGTAGTCAATGGCAGAGGCCCAGTGTTGGTGTGGCTGTGAATGCGCTGCCATGGGAGGGTGAAGACCAGCAGTAGATTGTAGTGGTGGCGTCCTTGGCTTGGGAGCAATCCCTGGACGTTTTCCATTTTGGAGCTGGCGTCGGGCCAAAATGAGGGGGCGAGCGAAAGCGAACGTCGTGGGTTTTGAGAGAGTAGTCAATGGCAGAGGCCCAGTGTTGGTGTGGCTGTGAATGCGTTGCCATGGGAGGGTGAGGACCAGCAGTAGCTTGTAGTGCTGGCGTCCTCGGTGTGGGAGCAATCCCTGGACATTTTCCATTTTGGAGCTGGCGTCGGGCCAAAATGAGGCGGCGAGCGGGAGCGAACGTCGGGGGTTTTGAGAGTAGTCAATGGCAGAGGCCCAGTGTTGGTGTGGCTGTGAATGTGCTGCCATGGGAGGGTGAGGACCAGCAGTAGCTTGTAGTGCTGACGTCCTTGGCTTGGGAGCAATCCCTGGACGTCTTTCATTTTGGAGCTGGCGTCGGGCCAAAATGAGGGGGCGAGCGGTCGCGAACGTCGTGGGTTTTGAGAGAGTAGTCAATGGCAGAGGCCCAGTGTTGGTGTGGCTGTGAATGCGCTGCCATGGGAGGGTGAGGACCAGCAGTAGCTCGTAGTGCTGGCGTCCTTGGTGTGGGAGCAATTCCTGGACATTTTCCATTTTGGAGCTGGCGTCGGGCCAAAATGAGGGGGCGAGCGGGAGCGAACGTCGTGGGTTTTGAGAGAGTAGTCAATGGCAGAGGCCCAGTGTTGGTGTGGCTGTGAATGCGCTGCCATGGGAGGGTGAGGACCAGCAGTAGCTTGTAGTGCTGGCGTCCTTGGTGTGGGAGCAATCCCTGGACATTTTCCATTTTGGAGCTGGCGTCGGGCCAAAATGAGGCGGCGAGCGGGAGCGAACGTCGGGGCTTTTGAGAGTAGTCAATGGCAGAGGCCCAGTGTTGGTGTGGCTGTGAATGCGCTGCCATGGGACGGTGAGGACCAGCAGTAGCTTGTAGTGCTGGCGTCCTTGGTGTGGGAGCAATCCCTGGACGTTTTCCATTTTGGAGCTGGCGTCGGGCCAAAATGAGGGGGCGAGCGGGAGCGAACGTCGTGGGTTTTGAGAGAGTAGTCAATGGCAGAGGCCCAGTGTTGGTGTGGCTGTGAATGCGCTGCCATGGGAGGGTGAGGACCAGCAGTAGCTTGTAGTGCTGGCGTCCTTGGTGTGGGAGCAATCCCTGGACGTTTTCAATTTTGGAGCTGGCGTCGGGCCAAAATGAGGGGGCAAGCGGGAGCGAACGTCGTGGGTTTTGAGAGAGTAGTCAATGGCAGAGGCCCAGTGTTGGTGTGGCTGTGAATGCGTTGCCATGGGAGGGTGAGGACCAGCAGTAGCTCGTAGTGCTGGCGTCCTTGGTGTGGGAGCAATCCCTGGACGTTTTCCATTTTGGAGCTGGCGTCGGGCCAAAATGAGGCGGCGAGCGGGAGCGAACATCGTGGGTTTTGAGAGTAGTCAATGGCAGAGGCCCAGTGTTGGTGTGGCTGTGAATGTGCTGCCATGGGAGGGTGAGGACCAGCAGTAGCTTGTAGTGCTGACGTCCTTGGCTTGGGAGCAATCCCTGGACGTTTTCCATTTTGGAGCTGGCGTCGGGCCAAAATGAGGGGGCGAGCGGGAGCAAACGTCATGGGTTCTGAGAGAGTAGTCAATGGCAGAGGCCCAGTGTTGGTGTGGCTGTGAATGCGCTGCCATGGGAGGGTGAGGACCAGCAGTAGCTTGTAGTGCTGGCGTCCTTGGTGTGGGAGCAATCCCTGGACGTTTTCCATTTTGGAGCTGGCGTCGGGCCAAAATGAGGCGGCGAGCGGGAGCGAACGTCGTGGGTTTTGAGAGAGTAGTCAATGGCAGAGGCCCAGTGTTGGTGTGGCTGTGAATGTGCTGCCATGGGAGGGTGAGGACCAGCAGTAGCTTGTAGTGCTGGCGTCCTTGGTGTGGGAGCAATCCCTGGACATTTTCAATTTTTGAGCTGGCGTCGGGCCAAAATGAGGGGGCGAGCGGGAGCGAACGTCGGGGCTTTTGAGAGAGTAGTGAATGGCAGAGGCCCAGTGTTGGTGTGGCTGTGAATGCGCTGCCATGGGAGGGTGAGGACCAGCAGTAGCTCGTAGTGCTGGCATCCTTGGTGTGGGAGCAATCCCTGGACGTTTTCCATTTTGGAGCTGGCGTCGGGCCAAAATGAGGGGGCGAGCGGGAGCCAACGTCGTGGGTTTTGAGAGAGTAGTCAATGGCAGAGGCCCAGTGTTGGTGTGGCTGTGAATGTGTTGCCATGGGACGGTGAGGACCAGCAGTAGCTTGTAGTGCTGGCGTTGTTGGCTTGGGAGCAATCCCTGGACGTTTTCCATTTTGGAGCTGGCGTCGGGCCAAAATGAGGCGGCGAGCGGGAGCGAACGTCGTGGGTTTTGAGAGAGTAGTCAATGGCAGAGGCCCAGTGTTGGTGTGGCTGTGAATGCGCTGCCATGGGAGGGTGAGGACCAGCAGTAGCTTGTAGTGTTGGCGTCCTTGGCTTGGGAGCAATCCCTGGACGTCTTTCATTTTGGAGCTGGCGTCGGGCCAAAATGAGGGGGCGAGTGGGAGCGAACGTCGTGGGTTTTGAGAGAGTAGTCAATGGCAGAGGCCCAGTGTTGGTGTGGCTGTGAATGCGCTGCCATGGGAGGGTGAGGACCAGCAGTAGCTTGTAGTGCTGGCGTCCTTGGTGTGGGAGCAATCCCTGGACATTTTAAATTTTGGAGCTGGCGTCGGGCCAAAATGAGGCGGCGAGCAGGAGCGAACGTCGGGGGTTTTGAGAGTAGTCAATGGCAGAGGCCCAGTGTTGGTGTGGCTGTGAATGTGCTGCCATGGGAGGGTGAGGACCAGCAGTAGCTTGTAGTGCTGGCGTCCTTGGTGTGGGAGCAATCCCTGGACGTTTTCCATTTTGGAGCTGGCGTCGGGCCAAAATGAGGGGGCGAGCGGGAGCGAACGTCGTGGGTTTTGAGAGAGTAGTGAATGGCAGAGGCCCAGTGTTGGTGTGGCTGTGAATGCGCTGCCATGGGAGGGTGAGGACCAGCAGTAGCTTGTAGTGCTGGCGTCCTTGGTGTGGGAGCAATCCCTGGACGTTTTCAATTTTGGAGCTGGCGTCGGGCCAAAATGAGGCGGCGAGCGGGAGCGAACGTCGTGGGTTTTGAGAGAGTAGTCAATGGCAGAGGCCCCGTGTTGGTGTGGCTGTGAATGCGCTGCCATGGGAGGGTGAAGACCAGCAGTAGCTTGTAGTGTTGGCGTCCTTGGCTTGGGAGCAATCCCTGGACGTCTTTCATTTTGGAGCTGGCGTCGGGCCAAAATGAGGGGGCGAGCGGGAGCGAACGTCGTGGGTTTTGAGAGAGTAGTCAATGGCAGAGGCCCAGTGTTGGTGTGGCTGTGAATGCGCTGCCATGGGACGGTGAGGACCAGCAGTAGCTTGTAGTGCTGGCGTCCTTGGTGTGGGAGCAATCCCTGGACATTTTCCATTTTGGAGCTGGCGTCGGGCCAAAATGAGGGGGCGAGTGGGAGCGAACGTCGTGGGTTTTGAGAGAGTAGTCAATGGCAGAGGCCCAGTGTTGGTGTGGCTGTGAATGCGCTGCCATGGGAGGGTGAGGACCAGCAGTAGCTTGTAGTGCTGGCGTCCTTGGTGTGGGAGCAATCCCTGGACATTTTCCATTTTGGAGCTGGCGTCGGGCCAAAATGAGGCGGCGAGCGGGAGCGAACGTCGGGGCTTTTGAGAGTAGTCAATGGCAGAGGCCCAGTGTTGGTGTGGCTGTGAATGCGCTGCCATGGGACGGTGAGGACCAGCAGTAGCTTGTAGTGCTGGCGTCCTTGGTGTGGGAGCAATCCCTGGACGTTTTCCATTTTGGAGCTGGCGTCGGGCCAAAATGAGGCGGCGAGCGGGAGCGAACGTCGTGGGTTTTGAGAGAGTAGTCAATGGCAGAGGCCCAGTGTTGGTGTGGCTGTGAATGCGCTGCCATGGGAGGGTGAGGACCAGCAGTAGCTTGTAGTGCTGGCGTCCTTGGTGTGGGAGCAATCCCTGGACGTTTTCCATTTTGGAGCTGGCGTCGGGCCAAAATGAGGGGGCAAGCGGGAGCGAACGTCGTGGGTTTTGAGAGAGTAGTCAATGGCAGAGGCCCAGTGTTGGTGTGGCTGTGAATGCGTTGCCATGGGAGGGTGAGGACCAGCAGTAGCTGGTAGTGCTGGCGTCCTTGGTGTGGGAGCAATCCCTGGACGTTTTCCATTTTGGAGCTGGCGTCGGGCCAAAATGAGGCGGCGAGCGGGAGCGAACATCGTGGGTTTTGAGAGAGTAGTCAATGGCAGAGGCCCAGTGTTGGTGTGGCTGTGAATGCGCTGCCATGGGAGGGTGAAGACCAGCAGTAGATTGTAGTGGTGGCGTCCTTGGCTTGGGAGCAATCCCTGGACGTTTTCCATTTTGGAGCTGGCGTCGGGCCAAAATGAGGGGGCGAGCGAAAGCGAACGTCGTGGGTTTTGAGAGAGTAGTCAATGGCAGAGGCCCAGTGTTGGTGTGGCTGTGAATGCGTTGCCATGGGAGGGTGAGGACCAGCAGTAGCTTGTAGTGCTGGCATCCTCGGTGTGGGAGCAATCCCTGGACATTTTCCATTTTGGAGCTGGCGTCGGGCCAAAATGAGGGGGCGAGCGGGAGCGAACGTCGGGGGTTTTGAGAGTAGTCAATGGCAGAGGCCCAGTGTTGGTGTGGCTGTGAATGCGCTGCCATGGGAGGGTGAGGACCAGCAGTAGCTTGTAGTGCTGACGTCCTTGGCGTGGGAGCAATCCCTGGACGTTTTCCATTTTGGAGCTGGCGTCGGGCCAAAATGAGGGGGCGAGCGGGAGCAAACGTCATGGGTTCTGAGAGAGTAGTCAATGGCAGAGGCCCAGTGTTGGTGTGGCTGTGAATGCGCTGCCATGGGAGGGTGAGGACCAGCAGTAGCTCGTAGTGCTGGCGTCCTTGGTGTGGGAGCAATCCCTGGACGTTTTCCATTTTGGAGCTGGCGTCGGGCCAAAATGAGGCGGCGAGCGGGAGCGAACGTCGTGGGTTTTGAGAGAGTAGTCAATGGCAGAGGCCCAGTGTTGGTGTGGCTGTGAATGTGCTGCCATGGGAGGGTGAGGACCAGCAGTAGCTTGTAGTGCTGGCGTCCTTGGTGTGGGAGCAATCCCTGGACGTTTTCCATTTTGGAGCTGGCGTCGGGCCAAAATGAGGGGGCGAGCGGGAGCGAACGTCGGGGCTTTTGAGAGAGTAGTGAATGGCAGAGGCCCAGTGTTGGTGTGGCTGTGAATGCTTTGCCATGGGAGGGTGAGGACCAGCAGTAGCTCGTAGTGCTGGCATCCTTGGTGTGGGAGCAATCCCTGGACGTTTTCCATTTTGGAGCTGGCGTCGGGCCAAAATGAGGCGGCGAGCGGGAGCCAACGTCGTGGGTTTTGAGAGAGTAGTGAATGGCAGAGGCCCAGTGTTGGTGTGGCTGTGAATGTGTTGCCATGGGAGGGTGAGGACCAGCAGTAGCTTGTAGTGCTGGCGTCCTTGGTGTGGGAGCAATCCCTGGACGTTTTCCATTTTGGAGCTGGCGTCGGGCCAAAATGAGGGGGCGAGCGGGAGCGAACGTCGTGGGTTTTGAGAGAGTAGTGAATGGCAGAGGCCCAGTGTTGGTGTGGCTGTGAATGCGCTGCCATGGGAGGGTGAGGACCAGCAGTAGCTTGTAGTGTTGGCGTCCTTGGTGTGGGAGCAATCCCTGGACGTCTTTCATTTTGGAGCTGGCGTCGGGCCAAAATGAGGGGGCGAGCGGGAGCGAACGTCGGGGCTTTTGAGAGTAGTCAATGGCAGAGGCCCAGTGTTGGTGTGGCTGTGAATGCGCTGCCATGGGACGGTGAGGACCAGCAGTAGCTTGTAGTGCTGGCGTCCTTGGTGTGGGAGCAATCCCTGGACGTTTTCCATTTTGGAGCTGGCGTCGGGCCAAAATGAGGGGGCGAGCGGGAGCGAACGTCGTGGGTTTTGAGAGAGTAGTGAATGGCAGAGGCCCAGTGTTGGTGTGGCTGTGAATGCGCTGCCATGGGAGGGTGAGGACCAGCAGTAGCTTGTAGTGCTGGCGTCCTTGGTGTGGGAGCAATCCCTGGACGTTTTCCATTTTGGAGCTGGCGTCGGGCCAAAATGAGGCGGCGAGCGGGAGCGAACGTCGTGGGTTTTGAGAGAGTAGTCAATGGCAGAGGCCCAGTGTTGGTGTGGCTGTGAATGCGCTGCCATGGGAGGGTGAAGACCAGCAGTAGATTGTAGTGCTGGCGTCCTCGGTGTGGGAGCAATCCCTGGACGTTTTCAATTTTGGAGCTGGCGTCGGGCCAAAATGAGGGGGCGAGCGGGAGCGAACGTCGGGGGTTTTGAGAGTAGTCAATGGCAGAGGCCCAGTGTTGGTGTGGCTGTGAATGTGCTGCCATGGGAGGGTGAGGACCAGCAGTAGCTTGTAGTGCTGGCGTCCTTGGTGTGCGAGCAATCCCTGGACGTTTTCCATTTTGGAGCTGGCGTCGGGCCAAAATGAGGCGGCGAGCGGGAGCGAACGTCGTGGGTTTTGAGGGAGTAGTCAATGGCAGAGGCCCAGTGTTGGTGTGGCTGTGAATGCGCTGCCATGGGAGGGTGAAGACCAGCAGTAGCTTGTAGTGTTGGCGTCCTTGGCTTGGGAGCAATCCCTGGACGTCTTTCATTTTGGAGCTGGCGTCGGGCCAAAATGAGGGGGCGAGCGGGAGCGAACGTCGTGGGTTTTGAGAGAGTAGTGAATGGCAGAGGCCCAGTGTTGGTGTGGCTGTGAATGCGCTGCCATGGGACGGTGAGGACCAGCAGTAGCTTGTAGTGCTGGCGTCCTTGGTGTGGGAGCAATTCCTGGACATTTTCCATTTTGGAGCTGGCGTCGGGCCAAAATGAGGGGGCGAGCGGGAGCGAACGTCGTGGGTTTTGAGAGAGTAGTCAATTGCAGAGGCCCAGTGTTGGTGTGGCTGTGAATGCGCTGCCATGGGACGGTGAGGACCAGCAGTAGCTTGTAGTGCTGGCGTCCTTGGTGTGGGAGCAATCCCTGGACGTTTTCCATTTTGGAGCTGGCGTCGGGCCAAAATGAGGGGGCGAGCGGGAGCGAACGTCGTGGGTTTTGAGAGAGTAGTGAATGGCAGAGGCCCAGTGTTGGTGTGGCTGTGAATGCGCTGCCATGGGAGGGTGAGGACCAGCAGTAGCTTGTAGTGCTGGCGTCCTTGGTGTGGGAGCAATCCCTGGACGTTTTCAATTTTGGAGCTGGCGTCGGTCCAAAATGAGGGGGCAAGCGGGAGCGAACGTCGTGGGTTTTGAGAGAGTAGTCAATGGCAGAGGCCCAGTGTTGGTGTGGCTGTGAATGCGTTGCCATGGG
Source organism: Morus bassanus (assembly GCA_031468815.1). Lineage (NCBI taxonomy): Eukaryota > Metazoa > Chordata > Aves > Suliformes > Sulidae > Morus > Morus bassanus. The sequence goes on from CM062575.1 coordinate 722,162, forward strand.
AGGGTGAGGACCAGCAGTAGCTCGTAGTGCTGGCGTCCTTGGTGTGGGAGCAATCCCTGGACGTTTTCCATTCTGGAGCTGGCGTCGGGCCAAAATGAGGCGGCGAGCGGGAGCGAACATCGTGGGTTTTGAGAGAGTAGTCAATGGCAGAGGCCCAGTGTTGGTGTGGCTGTGAATGCGCTGCCATGGGAGGGTGAAGACCAGCAGTAGATTGTAGTGGTGGCGTCCTTGGCTTGGGAGCAATCCCTGGACGTCTTCCATTTTGGAGCTGGCGTCGGGCCAAAATGAGGGGGCGAGCGAAAGCGAACGTCGTGGGTTTTGAGAGAGTAGTCAATGGCAGAGGCCCAGTGTTGGTGTGGCTGTGAATGCGTTGCCATGGGAGGGTGAGGACCAGCAGTAGCTTGTAGTGCTGGCGTCCTCGGTGTGGGAGCAATCCCTGGACATTTTCCATTTTGGAGCTGGCGTCGGGCCAAAATGAGGGGGCGAGCGGGAGCGAACGTCGGGGGTTTTGAGAGTAGTCAATGGCAGAGGCCCAGTGTTGGTGTGGCTGTGAATGTGCTGCCATGGGAGGGTGAGGACCAGCAGTAGCTTGTAGTGCTGGCGTTGTTGGCTTGGGAGCAATCCCTGGACGTTTTCCATTTTGGAGCTGGCGTCGGGCCAAAATGAGGGGGCGAGCGGGAGCAAACGTCATGGGTTCTGAGAGAGTAGTCAATGGCAGAGGCCCAGTGTTGGTGTGGCTGTGAATGCGCTGCCATGGGAGGGTGAGGACCAGCAGTAGCTCGTAGTGCTGGCGTCCTTGGTGTGGGAGCAATCCCTGGACGTTTTCCATTTTGGAGCTGGCGTCGGGCCAAAATGAGGGGGCGAGCGGGAGCGAACGTCGTGGGTTTTGAGAGAGTAGTCAATGGCAGAGGCCCAGTGTTGGTGTGGCTGTGAATGTGCTGCCATGGGAGGGTGAGGACCAGCAGTAGCTTGTAGTGCTGGCGTCCTTGGTGTGGGAGCAATCCCTGGACATTTTCAATTTTGGAGCTGGCGTCGGGCCAAAATGAGGCGGCGAGCGGGAGCGAACGTCGGGGCTTTTGAGAGAGTAGTGAATGGCAGAGGCCCAGTGTTGGTGTGGCTGTGAATGCGCTGCCATGGGAGGGTGAGGACCAGCAGTAGCTCGTAGTGCTGGCATCCTTGGTGTGGGAGCAATCCCTGGACGTTTTCCATTTTGGAGCTGGCGTCGGGCCAAAATGAGGGGGCGAGCGGGAGCCAACGTCGTGGGTTTTGAGAGAGTAGTCAATGGCAGAGGCCCAGTGTTGGTGTGGCTGTGAATGTGTTGCCATGGGAGGGTGAGGACCAGCAGTAGCTTGTAGTGCTGGCGTTGTTGGCTTGGGAGCAATCCCTGGACGTTTTCCATTTTGGAGCTGGCGTCGGGCCAAAATGAGGCGGCGAGCGGGAGCGAACGTCGTGGGTTTTGAGAGAGTAGTCAATGGCAGAGGCCCAGTGTTGGTGTGGCTGTGAATGCGCTGCCATGGGAGGGTGAGGACCAGCAGTAGCTTGTAGTGTTGGCGTCCTTGGCTTGGGAGCAATCCCTGGACGTCTTTCATTTTGGAGCTGGCGTCGGGCCAAAATGAGGGGGCGAGCGGGAGCGAACGTCGTGGGTTTTGAGAGAGTAGTCAATGGCAGAGGCCCAGTGTTGGTGTGGCTGTGAATGCGCTGCCATGGGAGGGTGAGGACCAGCAGTAGCTTGTAGTGCTGGCGTCCTTGGTGTGGGAGCAATTCCTGGACATTTTCCATTTTGGAGCTGGCGTCGGGCCAAAATGAGGGGGCGAGCGGGAGCGAACGTCGTGGGTTTTGAGAGAGTAGTCAATGGCAGAGGCCCAGTGTTGGTGTGGCTGTGAATGCGCTGCCATGGGAGGGTGAGGACCAGCAGTAGCTTGTAGTGCTGGCGTCCTTGGTGTGGGAGCAATCCCTGGACATTTTAAATTTTGGAGCTGGCGTCGGGCCAAAATGAGGCGGCGAGCGGGAGCGAACGTCGGGGCTTTTGAGAGTAGTCAATGGCAGAGGCCCAGTGTTGGTGTGGCTGTGAATGCGCTGCCATGGGACGGTGAGGACCAGCAGTAGCTTGTAGTGCTGGCGTCCTTGGTGTGGGAGCAATCCCTGGACGTTTTCCATTTTGGAGCTGGCGTCGGGCCAAAATGAGGGGGCGAGCGGGAGCGAACGTCGTGGGTTTTGAGAGAGTAGTGAATGGCAGAGGCCCAGTGTTGGTGTGGCTGTGAATGCGCTGCCATGGGAGGGTGAGGACCAGCAGTAGCTTGTAGTGCTGGCGTCCTTGGCTTGGGAGCAATCCCTGGACGTTTTCCATTTTGGAGCTGGCGTCGGGCCAAAATGAGTCGGCGAGCGGGAGCGAACATCGTGGGTTTTGAGAGAGTAGTCAATGGCAGAGGCCCAGTGTTGGTGTGGCTGTGAATGCGCTGCCATGGGAGGGTGAGGACCAGCAGTAGCTTGTAGTGCTGGCGTCCTTGGTGTGGGAGCAATCCCTGGACGTTTTCCATTTTGGAGCTGGCGTCGGGCCAAAATGAGGGGGCGAGCGGGAGCGAACGTCGTGGGTTTTGAGAGAGTAGTCAATGGCAGAGGCCCAGTGTTGGTGTGGCTGTGAATGTGCTGCCATGGGAGGGTGAGGACCAGCAGTAGCTTGTAGTGCTGGCGTCCTTGGTGTGGGAGCAATCCCTGGACATTTTCAATTTTGGAGCTGGCGTCGGGCCAAAATGAGGCGGCGAGCGGGAGCGAACGTCGGGGCTTTTGAGAGAGTAGTGAATGGCAGAGGCCCAGTGTTGGTGTGGCTGTGAATGCGCTGCCATGGGAGGGTGAGGACCAGCAGTAGCTGGTAGTGCTGGCGTTGTTGGCTTGGGAGCAATCCCTGGACGTTTTCAATTTTGGAGCTGGCGTCGGGCCAAAATGAGGGGGCGAGCGGGAGCCAACGTCGTGGGTTTTGAGAGAGTAGTCAATGGCAGAGGCCCAGTGTTGGTGTGGCTGTAAATGTGTTGCCATGGGAGGGTGAGGACCAGCAGTAGCTTGTAGTGCTGGCGTTGTTGGCTTGGGAGCAATCCCTGGACGTTTTCCATTTTGGAGCTGGCGTCGGGCCAAAATGAGGCGGCGAGCGAAAGCGAACATCGTGGGTTTTGAGAGAGTAGTCAATGGCAGAGGCCCAGTGTTGGTGTGGCTGTGAATGTGCTGCCATGGGAGGGTGAGGACCAGCAGTAGCTTGTAGTGCTGACGTCCTTGGTGTGGGAGCAATCCCTGGACATTTTCAGTTTTGGAGCTGGCGTCGGGCCAAAATGAGGGGGCGAGCGGGAGCGAACATCGTGGGTTTTGAGAGAGTAGTCAATGGCAGAGGCCCAGTGTTGGTGTGGCTGTGAATGTGTTGCCATGGGAGGGTGAGGACCAGCAGTAGCTTGTAGTGCTGGCGTCCCTGGTGTGGGAGCAATCCCTGGACGTTTTCAATTTTGGAGCTGGCGTCGGGCCAAAATGAGGGGGCGAGCGGGAGTGAACGTCGTGGGTTTTGAGAGAGTAGTCAATGGCAGAGGCCCAGTGTTGGTGTGGCTGTGAATGCGCTGCCATGGGAGGGTGAGGACCGGCAGTAGCTTGTAGTGCTGGCGTCCTTGGTGTGGGAGCAATCCCTGGACATTTTCCATTTTGGAGCTGGCATCGGGCCAAAATGAGGGGGCGAGCGGGAGCGAACATCGGGGCTTTTGAGAGTAGTCAATGGCAGAGGCCCAGTGTTGGTGTGGCTGTGAATGTGCTGCCATGGGAGGGTGAGGACCAGCAGTAGCTCGTAGTGCTGGCGTCCTTGGTGTGGGAGCAATCCCTGGATGTTTTCAATTTTGGAGCTGGCGTCGGGCCAAAATTAGGCGGCGAGCGGGAGCGAACGTCGGGGCTTTTGAGAGAGTAGTGAATGGCAGAGGCCCAGTGTTGGTGTGGCTGTGAATGCGCTGCCATGGGAGGGTGAGGACCAGCAGTAGCTCGTAGTGCTGGCATCCTTGGTGTGGGAGCAATCCCTGGACGTTTTCCATTTTGGAGCTGGCGTCGGGCCAAAATGAGGGGGCGAGCGGGAGCCAACGTCGTGGGTTTTGAGAGAGTAGTCAATGGCAGAGGCCCAGTGTTGGTGTGGCTGTGAATGTGTTGCCATGGGAGGGTGAGGACCAGCAGTAGCTTGTAGTGCTGGCGTTGTTGGCTTGGGAGCAATCCCTGGACGTTTTCCATTTTGGAGCTGGCGTCGGGCCAAAATGAGGGGGCGAGCGGGAGCGAACGTCGTGGGTTTTGAGAGAGTAGTCAATGGCAGAGGCCCAGTGTTGGTGTGGCTGTGAATGCGCTGCCATGGGAGGGTGAGGACCAGCAGTAGCTTGTAGTGTTGGCGTCCTTGGCTTGGGAGCAATCCCTGGACGTCTTTCATTTTGGAGCTGGCGTCGGGCCAAAATGAGGGGGCGAGCGGGAGCGAACGTCGTGGGTTTTGAGAGAGTAGTCAATGGCAGAGGCCCAGTGTTGGTGTGGCTGTGAATGCGCTGCCATGGGACGGTGAGGACCAGCAGTAGCTTGTAGTGCTGGCGTCCTTGGTGTGGGAGCAATTCCTGGACATTTTCCATTTTGGAGCTGGCGTCGGGCCAAAATGAGGGGGCGAGCGGGAGCGAACGTCGTGGGTTTTGAGAGAGTAGTCAATGGCAGAGGCCCAGTGTTGGTGTGGCTGTGAATGCGCTGCCATGGGACGGTGAGGACCAGCAGTAGCTTGTAGTGCTGGCGTCCTTGGTGTGGGAGCAATCCCTGGACATTTTAAATTTTGGAGCTGGCGTCGGGCCAAAATGAGGCGGCGAGCGGGAGCGAACGTCGGGGCTTTTGAGAGTAGTCAATGGCAGAGGCCCAGTGTTGGTGTGGCTGTGAATGCGCTGCCATGGGACGGTGAGGACCAGCAGTAGCTTGTAGTGCTGGCGTCCTTGGTGTGGGAGCAATCCCTGGACGTTTTCCATTTTGGAGCTGGCGTCGGGCCAAAATGAGGGGGCGAGCGGGAGCGAACGTCGTGGGTTTTGAGAGAGTAGTGAATGGCAGAGGCCCAGTGTTGGTGTGGCTGTGAATGCGCTGCCATGGGAGGGTGAGGACCAGCAGTAGCTTGTAGTGCTGGCGTCCTTGGCTTGGGAGCAATCCCTGGACGTTTTCCATTTTGGAGCTGGCGTCGGGCCAAAATGAGTCGGCGAGCGGGAGCGAACGTCGTGGGTTTTGAGAGAGTAGTCAATGGCAGAGGCCCAGTGTTGGTGTGGCTGTGAATGCGCTGCCATGGGAGGGTGAGGACCAGCAGTAGCTCGTAGTGCTGGCGTCCTTGGTGTGGGAGCAATCCCTGGACGTTTTCCATTTTGGAGCTGGCGTCGGGCCAAAATGAGGGGGCGAGCGGGAGCGAACGTCGTGGGTTTTGAGAGAGTAGTCAATGGCAGAGGCCCAGTGTTGGTGTGGCTGTGAATGTGCTGCCATGGGAGGGTGAGGACCAGCAGTAGCTTGTAGTGCTGGCGTCCTTGGTGTGGGAGCAATCCCTGGACATTTTCAATTTTGGAGCTGGCGTCGGGCCAAAATGAGGCGGCGAGCGGGAGCGAACGTCGGGGCTTTTGAGAGAGTAGTGAATGGCAGAGGCCCAGTGTTGGTGTGGCTGTGAATGCGCTGCCATGGGAGGGTGAGGACCAGCAGTAGCTGGTAGTGCTGGCGTCCTTGGCTTGGGAGCAATCCCTGGACGTTTTCAATTTTGGAGCTGGCGTCGGGCCAAAATGAGGGGGCGAGCGGGAGCCAACGTCGTGGGTTTTGAGAGAGTAGTCAATGGCAGAGGCCCAGTGTTGGTGTGGCTGTAAATGTGTTGCCATGGGAGGGTGAGGACCAGCAGTAGCTTGTAGTGCTGGCGTTGTTGGCTTGGGAGCAATCCCTGGACGTTTTCCATTTTGGAGCTGGCGTCGGGCCAAAATGAGGCGGCGAGCGAAAGCGAACATCGTGGGTTTTGAGAGAGTAGTCAATGGCAGAGGCCCAGTGTTGGTGTGGCTGTGAATGTGCTGCCATGGGAGGGTGAGGACCAGCAGTAGCTTGTAGTGCTGACGTCCTTGGTGTGGGAGCAATCCCTGGACATTTTCAGTTTTGGAGCTGGCGTCGGGCCAAAATGAGGGGGCGAGCGGGAGCGAACATCGTGGGTTTTGAGAGAGTAGTCAATGGCAGAGGCCCAGTGTTGGTGTGGCTGTGAATGTGTTGCCATGGGAGGGTGAGGACCAGCAGTAGCTTGTAGTGCTGGCGTCCCTGGTGTGGGAGCAATCCCTGGACGTTTTCAATTTTGGAGCTGGCGTCGGGCCAAAATGAGGGGGCGAGCGGGAGTGAACGTCGTGGGTTTTGAGAGAGTAGTCAATGGCAGAGGCCCAGTGTTGGTGTGGCTGTGAATGCGCTGCCATGGGAGGGTGAGGACCGGCAGTAGCTTGTAGTGCTGGCGTCCTTGGTGTGGGAGCAATCCCTGGACATTTTCCATTTTGGAGCTGGCGTCGGGCCAAAATGAGGGGGCGAGCGGGAGCGAACATCGGGGCTTTTGAGAGTAGTCAATGGCAGAGGCCCAGTGTTGGTGTGGCTGTGAATGTGCTGCCATGGGAGGGTGAGGACAAGCCGTAGCTTGTAGTGCTGACGTCCTTGGTGTGGGAGCAATCCCTGGACGTTTTCAATTTTGGAGCTGGCGTCGGGCCAAAATGAGGGGGCGAGCGGGAGCGAACGTCTTGGGTTTTGAGAGAGTAGTGAATGGCAGAGGCCCAGTGTTGGTGTGGCTGTGAATGCGTTGCCATGGGAGGGTGAGGACCAGCAGTAGCTCGTAGTGCTGGCGTTGTTGGCTTGGGAGCAATCCCTGGACGTTTTCAATTTTGGAGCTGGCGTCGGGCCAAAATGAGGGGGCGAGCGGGAGCGAACGTCATGGGTTTTGAGAGAGTAGTCAATGGCAGAGGCCCAGTGTTGGTGTGGCTGTGAATGCGCTGCCATGGGAGGGTGAGGACCAGCAGTAGCTCGTAGTGCTGGCGTCCTTGGTGTGGGAGCAATCCCTGGACGTTTTCCATTTTGGAGCTGGCGTCGGGCCAAAATGAGGGGGCGAGCGGGAGCGAACGTCGGGGCTTTTGAGAGAGTAGTCAATGGCAGAGGCCCAGTGTTGGTGTGGCTGTGAATGCGCTGCCATGGGAGGGTGAGGACCAGCAGTAGCTTGTAGTGCTGGCGTCCTTGGTGTGGGAGCAATCCCTGGACGTTTTCCATTTTGGAGCTGGCGTCGGGCCAAAATGAGGCGGCGAGCGGGAGCGAATGTCGTGGGTTTTGAGAGAGTAGTCAATGGCAGAGGCCCAGTGTTGGTGTGGCTGTGAATGCGCTGCCATGGGAGGGTGAGGAGCAGCAGTAGCTTGTAGTGCTGGCGTCCTTGGTGTGGGAGCAATCCCTGGACATTTTCCATTTTGGAGCTGGCATCGGGCCAAAATGAGGGGGCGAGCGGGAGCGAACATCGGGGCTTTTGAGAGTAGTCAATGGCAGAGGCCCAGTGTTGGTGTGGCTGTGAATGTGCTGCCATGGGAGGGTGAGGACCAGCAGTAGCTCGTAGTGCTGGCGTCCTTGGTGTGGGAGCAATCCCTGGACATTTTCAATTTTGGAGCTGGCGTCGGGCCAAAATTAGGCGGCGAGCGGGAGCGAACGTCGGGGCTTTTGAGAGAGTAGTGAATGGCAGAGGCCCAGTGTTGGTGTGGCTGTGAATGCGCTGCCATGGGAGGGTGAGGACCAGCAGTAGCTCGTAGTGCTGGCATCCTTGGTGTGGGAGCAATCCCTGGACGTTTTCCATTTTGGAGCTGGCGTCGGGCCAAAATGAGGGGGCGAGCGGGAGCCAACGTCGTGGGTTTTGAGAGAGTAGTCAATGGCAGAGGCCCAGTGTTGGTGTGGCTGTGAATGTGTTGCCATGGGAGGGTGAGGACCAGCAGTAGCTTGTAGTGCTGGCGTTGTTGGCTTGGGAGCAATCCCTGGACGTTTTCCATTTTGGAGCTGGCGTCGGGCCAAAATGAGGGGGCGAGCGGGAGCGAACGTCGTGGGTTTTGAGAGAGTAGTCAATGGCAGAGGCCCAGTGTTGGTGTGGCTGTGAATGCGCTGCCATGGGAGGGTGAGGACCAGCAGTAGCTTGTAGTGTTGGCGTCCTTGGCTTGGGAGCAATCCCTGGACGTCTTTCATTTTGGAGCTGGCGTCGGGCCAAAATGAGGGGGCGAGCGGGAGCGAACGTCGTGGGTTTTGAGAGAGTAGTCAATGGCAGAGGCCCAGTGTTGGTGTGGCTGTGAATGCGCTGCCATGGGACGGTGAGGACCAGCAGTAGCTTGTAGTGCTGGCGTCCTTGGTGTGGGAGCAATTCCTGGACATTTTCCATTTTGGAGCTGGCGTCGGGCCAAAATGAGGGGGCGAGCGGGAGCGAACGTCGTGGGTTTTGAGAGAGTAGTCAATGGCAGAGGCCCAGTGTTGGTGTGGCTGTGAATGCGCTGCCATGGGACGGTGAGGACCAGCAGTAGCTTGTAGTGCTGGCGTCCTTGGTGTGGGAGCAATCCCTGGACATTTTAAATTTTGGAGCTGGCGTCGGGCCAAAATGAGGCGGCGAGCGGGAGCGAACGTCGGGGCTTTTGAGAGTAGTCAATGGCAGAGGCCCAGTGTTGGTGTGGCTGTGAATGCGCTGCCATGGGACGGTGAGGACCAGCAGTAGCTTGTAGTGCTGGCGTCCTTGGTGTGGGAGCAATCCCTGGACGTTTTCCATTTTGGAGCTGGCGTCGGGCCAAAATGAGGGGGCGAGCGGGAGCGAACGTCGTGGGTTTTGAGAGAGTAGTGAATGGCAGAGGCCCAGTGTTGGTGTGGCTGTGAATGCGCTGCCATGGGAGGGTGAGGACCAGCAGTAGCTTGTAGTGCTGGCGTCCTTGGCTTGGGAGCAATCCCTGGACGTTTTCCATTTTGGAGCTGGCGTCGGGCCAAAATGAGGGGGCGAGCGGGAGCGAACGTCGTGGGTTTTGAGAGAGTAGTCAATGGCAGAGGCCCAGTGTTGGTGTGGCTGTGAATGCGCTGCCATGGGAGGGTGAGGACCAGCAGTAGCTCGTAGTGCTGGCGTCCTTGGTGTGGGAGCAATCCCTGGACGTTTTCCATTTTGGAGCTGGCGTCGGGCCAAAATGAGGGGGCGAGCGGGAGCGAACGTCGTGGGTTTTGAGAGAGTAGTCAATGGCAGAGGCCCAGTGTTGGTGTGGCTGTGAATGTGCTGCCATGGGAGGGTGAGGACCAGCAGTAGCTTGTAGTGCTGGCGTCCTTGGTGTGGGAGCAATCCCTGGACATTTTCAATTTTGGAGCTGGCGTCGGGCCAAAATGAGGCGGCGAGCGGGAGCGAACGTCGGGGCTTTTGAGAGAGTAGTGAATGGCAGAGGCCCAGTGTTGGTGTGGCTGTGAATGCGCTGCCATGGGAGGGTGAGGACCAGCAGTAGCTGGTAGTGCTGGCGTCCTTGGCTTGGGAGCAATCCCTGGACGTTTTCAATTTTGGAGCTGGCGTCGGGCCAAAATGAGGGGGCGAGCGGGAGCCAACGTCGTGGGTTTTGAGAGAGTAGTCAATGGCAGAGGCCCAGTGTTGGTGTGGCTGTAAATGTGTTGCCATGGGAGGGTGAGGACCAGCAGTAGCTTGTAGTGCTGGCGTTGTTGGCTTGGGAGCAATCCCTGGACGTTTTCCATTTTGGAGCTGGCGTCGGGCCAAAATGAGGCGGCGAGCGAAAGCGAACATCGTGGGTTTTGAGAGAGTAGTCAATGGCAGAGGCCCAGTGTTGGTGTGGCTGTGAATGTGCTGCCATGGGAGGGTGAGGACCAGCAGTAGCTTGTAGTGCTGACGTCCTTGGTGTGGGAGCAATCCCTGGACATTTTCAGTTTTGGAGCTGGCGTCGGGCCAAAATGAGGGGGCGAGCGGGAGCGAACATCGTGGGTTTTGAGAGAGTAGTCAATGGCAGAGGCCCAGTGTTGGTGTGGCTGTGAATGTGTTGCCATGGGAGGGTGAGGACCAGCAGTAGCTTGTAGTGCTGGCGTCCCTGGTGTGGGAGCAATCCCTGGACGTTTTCAATTTTGGAGCTGGCGTCGGGCCAAAATGAGGGGGCGAGCGGGAGTGAACGTCGTGGGTTTTGAGAGAGTAGTCAATGGCAGAGGCCCAGTGTTGGTGTGGCTGTGAATGCGCTGCCATGGGAGGGTGAGGACCGGCAGTAGCTTGTAGTGCTGGCGTCCTTGGTGTGGGAGCAATCCCTGGACATTTTCCATTTTGGAGCTGGCGTCGGGCCAAAATGAGGGGGCGAGCGGGAGCGAACATCGGGGCTTTTGAGAGTAGTCAATGGCAGAGGCCCAGTGTTGGTGTGGCTGTGAATGTGCTGCCATGGGAGGGTGAGGACAAGCCGTAGCTTGTAGTGCTGACGTCCTTGGTGTGGGAGCAATCCCTGGACGTTTTCAATTTTGGAGCTGGCGTCGGGCCAAAATGAGGGGGCGAGCGGGAGCGAACGTCTTGGGTTTTGAGAGAGTAGTGAATGGCAGAGGCCCAGTGTTGGTGTGGCTGTGAATGCGTTGCCATGGGAGGGTGAGGACCAGCAGTAGCTCGTAGTGCTGGCGTTGTTGGCTTGGGAGCAATCCCTGGACGTTTTCAATTTTGGAGCTGGCGTCGGGCCAAAATGAGGGGGCGAGCGGGAGCGAACGTCATGGGTTTTGAGAGAGTAGTCAATGGCAGAGGCCCAGTGTTGGTGTGGCTGTGAATGCGCTGCCATGGGAGGGTGAGGACCAGCAGTAGCTCGTAGTGCTGGCGTCCTTGGTGTGGGAGCAATCCCTGGACGTTTTCCATTTTGGAGCTGGCGTCGGGCCAAAATGAGGGGGCGAGCGGGAGCGAACGTCGGGGCTTTTGAGAGAGTAGTCAATGGCAGAGGCCCAGTGTTGGTGTGGCTGTGAATGCGCTGCCATGGGAGGGTGAGGACCAGCAGTAGCTTGTAGTGCTGGCGTCCTTGGTGTGGGAGCAATCCCTGGACGTTTTCCATTTTGGAGCTGGCGTCGGGCCAAAATGAGGCGGCGAGCGGGAGCGAATGTCGTGGGTTTTGAGAGAGTAGTCAATGGCAGAGGCCCAGTGTTGGTGTGGCTGTGAATGCGCTGCCATGGGAGGGTGAGGACCAGCAGTAGCTTGTAGTGCTGGCGTCCTTGGTGTGGGAGCAATCCCTGGACGTTTTCCATTTTGGAGCTGGCGTCGGGGCAAAATGAAGGGGCGAGCGGGAGCGAACATCGTGGGTTTTTGAGAGAGTAGTCAATGGCAGAGGCCCAGTGTTGGTGTGGCTGTGAATGCGCTGCCATGGGAGGGTGAGGACCAGCAGTAGCTGGTAGTGCTGGCGTCCTTGACTTGGGAGCAATCCCTGGACGTTTTCCATTTTGGAGCTGGCGTCGGGCCAAAATGAGGCGGCGAGCGGGAGCAAACGTCGGGGCTTTTGAGAGAGTAGTCAATGGCAGAGGCCCAGTGTTGGTGTGGCTGTGAATGCGTTGCCATGGGAGGGTGAGGACCAGCAGTAGCTTGTAGTGCTGGCGTCCTTGGCTTGGGAGCAATCCCTGGATGTCTTCCATTTTGGAGCTGGCGTCGGGGCAAAATGAGGAGGCGAGCGGGAGCAAACGTCGGGGCTTTTGAGAGAGTAGTGAATGGCAGAGGCCCAGTGTTGGTGTGGCTGTGAATGCGTCGCCATGGGAGGGTGAGGACCAGCAGTAGCTTGTAGTGCTGGCGTCCTTGGTGTGGGAGCAATCCCTGGACATTTTCAGTTTTGGAGCTGGCGTCGGGCCAAAATGAAGGGGCGAGCGGGAGCGAACGTTGTGGTTTTTGCGAGAGTAGTCAATGGCAGAGGCCCAGTGTTGGTGTGGCTGTGAATGTGTTGCCATGGGAGGGTGAGGACCAGCAGTAGCTTGTAGTGCTGGCGTCCTTGGTGTGGGAGCAATCCCTGGACGTTTTCAATTTTGGAGCTGGCGTCGGGCCAAAATGAGGCGGCGAGCGGGAGCGAACGTCGTGGGTTTTGAGAGAGTAGTCAATGGCAGAGGCCCAGTGTTGGTGTGGCTGTGAATGCTTTGCCATGGGAGGGTGAGGACCAGCAGTAGCTTGTAGTGCTGGCGTCCTTGGTGTGGGAGCAATCCCTGGATGTTTTCCATTTTGGAGCTGGCGTCGGGCCAAAATGAGGGGGCGAGCGGGAGCGAACGTCGTGGGTTTTGAGAGAGTAGTCAATGGCAGAGGCCCAGTGTTGGTGTGGCTGTGAACGCGTTGCCATGGGAGGGTGAGGACCAGCAGTAGCTTGTAGTGCTGGCGTCCTTGGCGTGGGAGCAATCCCTGGACGTTTTCAGTTTTGGAGCTGGCGTCGGGCCAAAATGAGGGGACGAGCGGGAGCAAACGTCGGGGCTTTTGAGAGAGTAGTCAATGGCAGAGGCCCAGTGTTGGTGTGGCTGTGAATGCGTTGCCATGGGAGGGTGAGGACCAGCAGTAGCTTGTAGTGCTGGCATCCTTGGCGTGGGAGCAATCCCTGGACATTTTCCATTTTGGAGCTGGCGTCGGGCCAAAATGAGGGGGCGAGCGGGAGCAAACGTCGTGGTTTTTGCAGAGAGTAGTCAATGGCAGAGGCCCAGTGTTGGTGTGGCTGTGAATGCGTTGCCATGGGAGGGTGAGGACCAGCAGTAGCTTGTAGTGCTGGCGTCCTTGGCGTGGGAGCAATCCCTGGACGTTTTCAATTTTGGAGCTGGCATCGGGCCAAAATGAGGGGGCGAGCGGGAGCCAACGTCGTGGGTTTTGAGGGAGTAGTCAATGGCAGAGGCCCAGTGTTGGTGTAGCTGTGAATGCGCTGCCATGGGAGGGTGAGGACCAGCAGTAGCTGGTAGTGCTGGCGTCCTTGGCTTGGGAGCAATCCCTGGACGTTTTCCATTTTGGAGCTGGCGTCGGGCCGAAATGAAGGGGCGAGCGGGAGCGAACGTCGGGGCTTCTGAGAGAGTAGTCAATGGCAGAGGCCCAGTGTTGGTGTGGCTGTGAATGTGTTGCCATGGGAGGGTGAGGACCAGCAGTAGCTTGTAGTGCTGGCGTCCTTGGTGTGGGAGCAATCCCTGGACGTTTTCCATTTTGGAGCTGGCATCGGGCCAAAATGAGGGGGCGAGCGGGAGCAAACGTCGGGGGTTTTGAGAGAGTAGTCAATGGCAGAGGCCCAGTGTTGGTGTGGCTGTGAATGCGTTGCCATGGCAGGGTGAGGACCAGCAGTAGCTCGTAGTGCTGGCGTCCTTGACTTGGGAGCAATCCCTGGACGTTTTCCATTTTGGAGCTGGCGTCGGGCCAAAATGAGGGGGCGAGCGGGAGCGAACATCGTGGGTTTTGAGAGAGTAGTCAATGGCAGAGGCCCAGTGTTGGTGTGGCTGTGAATGCGCTGCCATGGGAGGGTGAGGACCAGCAGTAGCTTGTAGTGCTGGCATCCTTGGCGTGGGAGCAATTCCTGGACATTTTCCATTTTGGAGCTGGCGTCGGGCCAAAATGAAGGGGCGAGCGGGAGCAAACGTCGTGGTTTTTGCGAGAGTAGTCAATGGCAGAGGCCCAGTGTTGGTGTGGCTGTGAATGCGCTGCCATGGGAGGGTGAGGACCAGCAGTAGCTTGTAGTGCTGGCGTCCTTGGTGTGGGAGCAATCCCTGGACATTTTCCATTTTAGAGCTGGCGTCGGGCCAAAATGAGGGGGCGAGCGGGAGCCAACGTCGTGGGTTTTGAGAGAGTAGTCAATGGCAGAGGCCCAGTGTTGGTGTGGCTGTGAATGCTTTGCCATGGGAGGGTGAGGACCAGCAGTAGCTTGTAGTGCTGGCGTCCTTGGTGTGGGAGCAATCCCTGGATGTTTTCCATTTTGGAGCTGGCGTCGGGCCAAAATGAGGGGGCGAGCGGGAGCGAACGTCGTGGGTTTTGAGAGAGTAGTCAATGGCAGAGGCCCAGTGTTGGTGTGGCTGTGAACGCGTTGCCATGGGAGGGTGAGGACCAGCAGTAGCTTGTAGTGCTGGCGTCCTTGGCGTGGGAGCAATCCCTGGACGTTTTCAGTTTTGGAGCTGGCGTCGGGCCAAAATGAGGGGACGAGCGGGAGCAAACGTCGGGGCTTTTGAGAGAGTAGTCAATGGCAGAGGCCCAGTGTTGGTGTGGCTGTGAATGCGTTGCCATGGGAGGGTGAGGACCAGCAGTAGCTTGTAGTGCTGGCGTTGTTGGCTTGGGAGCAATCCCTGGACATTTTCCATTTTGGAGCTGGCGTCGGGCCAAAATGAAGGGGCGAGCGGGAGCGAACGTCGTGGTTTTTGCAGAGAGTAGTCAATGGCAGAGGCCCAGTGTTGGTGTGGCTGTGAATGCGCTGCCATGGGAGGGTGAGGAGCAGCAGTAGCTTGTAGTGCTGGCGTCCTTGGCGTGGGAGCAATCCCTGGACGTTTTCCATTTTGGAGCTGGCGTCGGGCCAAAATGAAGGGGCGAGCGGGAGCAAACGTCGTGGTTTTTGCGAGAGTAGTCAATGGCAGAGGCCCAGTGTTGGTGTGGCTGTGAATGCGTTGCCATGGGAGGGTGAGGACCAGCAGTAGCTGGTAGTGCTGGCGTCCTTGGCGTGGGAGCAATCCCTGGACGTTTTCAATTTTGGAGCTGGCATCGGGCCAAAATGAGGGGGCGAGCGGGAGCCAACGTCGTGGGTTTTGAGGGAGTAGTCAATGGCAGAGGCCCAGTGTTGGTGTAGCTGTGAATGCGCTGCCATGGGAGGGTGAGGACCAGCAGTAGCTGGTAGTGCTGGCGTCCTTGGTGTGGGAGCAATCCCTGGACGTTTTCCATTTTGGAGCTGGCGTCGGGCCGAAATGAAGGGGCGAGCGGGAGCGAACGTCGGGGCTTCTGAGAGAGTAGTCAATGGCAGAGGCCCAGTGTTGGTGTGGCTGTGAATGTGTTGCCATGGGAGGGTGAGGACCAGCAGTAGCTTGTAGTGCTGGCGTCCTTGGTGTGGGAGCAATCCCTGGACGTTTTCCATTTTGGAGCTGGCATCGGGCCAAAATGAGGGGGCAAGCGGGAGCAAACGTCGTGGGTTTTGAGAGAGTAGTCAATGGCAGAGGCCCAGTGTTGGTGTGGCTGTGAATGCGCTGCCATGGGAGGGTGAGGACCAGCAGTAGCTTGTAGTGCTGGCGTCCTTGGTGTGGGAGCAATCCCTGGACGTTTTCCATTTTGGAGCTGGCGTCGGGCCAAAATGAGGGGTCGAGCGGGAGCGAACATCGTGGGTTTTGAGAGAGTAGTCAATGGCAGAGGCCCAGTGTTGGTGTGGCTGTGAATGCGCTGCCATGGGAGGGTGAGGACCAGCAGTAGCTTGTAGTGCTGGCATCCTTGGCGTGGGAGCAATTCCTGGACATTTTCCATTTTGGAGCTGGCGTCGGGCCAAAATGAAGGGGCGAGCGGGAGCAAACGTCGTGGTTTTTGCGAGAGTAGTCAATGGCAGAGGCCCAGTGTTGGTGTGGCTGTGAATGCGCTGCCATGGGAGGGTGAGGACCAGCAGTAGCTTGTAGTGCTGGCGTCCTTGGTGTGGGAGCAATCCCTGGACATTTTCCATTTTGGAGCTGGCGTCGGGGCAAAATGAAGGGGCGAGCGGGAGCAAACGTCGTGGTTTTTGAGAGAGTAGTCAATGGCAGAGGCCCAGTGTTGGTGTGGCTGTGAATGCGTTGCCATGGGAGGGTGAGGACCAGCAGTAGCTGGTAGTGCTGGCGTCCTTGGTGTGGGAGCAATCCCTGGACGTTTTCCATTTTGGAGCTGGCGTCGGGCCAAAATGAGGGGGCGAGCGGGAGCCAACGTCGGGGCTTTTGAGAGAGTAGTCAATGGCAGAGGCCCAGTGTTGGTGTGGCTGTGAATGCGTTGCCATGGGAGGGTGAGGACCAGCAGTAGCTTGTAGTGCTGGCGTCCTTGGTGTGGGAGCAATCCCTGGACGTTTTCCATTTTTGAGCTGGCGTCGGGCCAAAATGAAGGGGACGAGCGGGAGCGAACGTCAGGGCTTTTGAGAGAGTAGTCAATGGCAGAGGCCCAGTGTTGGTGTGGCTGTGAATGCGTTGCCATGGGAGGGTGAGGACCAGCAGTAGCTTGTAGTGCTGGCATCCTTGGCGTGGGAGCAATCCCTGGACGTTTTCCATTTTGGAGCTGGCGTCGGGCCAAAATGAGGGGGCGAGCGGGAGCGAACATCGTGGGTTTTGAGAGAGTAGTCAATGGCAGAGGCCCAGTGTTGGTGTGGCTGTGAATGTGTTGCCATGGGAGGGTGAGGACCAGCAGTAGCTTGTAGTGCTGGCATCCTTGGCTTGGGAGCAATCCCTGGACATTTTCCATTTTGGAGCTGGCGTCGGGCCAAAATGAGGGGGCGATCGGGAGCCAACGTCGGGGGTTTTGAGAGAGTAGTCAATGGCAGAGGCCCAGTGTTGGTGTGGCTGTGAATGCGTTGCCATGGGAGGGTGAGGAGCAGCAGTAGCTTGTAGTGCTGGCGTCCTTGGTGTGGGAGCAATCCCTGGACGTTTTCAGTTTTGGAGCTGGCGTCGGGCCAAAATGAGGGGACGAGCGGGAGCAAACGTCGGGGCTTTTGAGAGAGTAGTCAATGGCAGAGGCCCAGTGTTGGTGTGGCTGTGAATGCGTTGCCATGGGAGGGTGAGGACCAGCAGTAGCTTGTAGTGCTGGCGTTGTTGGCTTGGGAGCAATCCCTGGACATTTTCCATTTTGGAGCTGGCGTCGGGCCAAAATGAAGGGGCGAGCGGGAGCGAACGTCGTGGTTTTTGCAGAGAGTAGTCAATGGCAGAGGCCCAGTGTTGGTGTGGCTGTGAATGCGCTGCCATGGGAGGGTGAGGAGCAGCAGTAGCTTGTAGTGCTGGCGTCCTTGGCGTGGGAGCAATCCCTGGACGTTTTCCATTTTGGAGCTGGCGTCGGGCCTAAATGAAGGGGCGAGCGGGAGCAAACGTCGTGGTTTTTGCGAGAGTAGTCAATGGCAGAGGCCCAGTGTTGGTGTGGCTGTGAATGCGTTGCCATGGGAGGGTGAGGACCAGCAGTAGCTGGTAGTGCTGGCGTCCTTGGCGTGGGAGCAATCCCTGGACGTTTTCAATTTTGGAGCTGGCATCGGGCCAAAATGAGGGGGCGAGCGGGAGCCAACGTCGTGGGTTTTGAGGGAGTAGTCAATGGCAGAGGCCCAGTGTTGGTGTAGCTGTGAATGCGCTGCCATGGGAGGGTGAGGACCAGCAGTAGCTGGTAGTGCTGGCGTCCTTGGTGTGGGAGCAATCCCTGGACGTTTTCCATTTTGGAGCTGGCGTCGGGCCGAAATGAAGGGGCGAGCGGGAGCGAACGTCGGGGCTTCTGAGAGAGTAGTCAATGGCAGAGGCCCAGTGTTGGTGTGGCTGTGAATGTGTTGCCATGGGAGGGTGAGGACCAGCAGTAGCTTGTAGTGCTGGCGTCCTTGGTGTGGGAGCAATCCCTGGACGTTTTCCATTTTGGAGCTGGCATCGGGCCAAAATGAGGGGGCAAGCGGGAGCAAACGTCGTGGGTTTTGAGAGAGTAGTCAATGGCAGAGGCCCAGTGTTGGTGTGGCTGTGAATGCGCTGCCATGGGAGGGTGAGGACCAGCAGTAGCTTGTAGTGCTGGCGTCCTTGGTGTGGGAGCAATCCCTGGACGTTTTCCATTTTGGAGCTGGCGTCGGGCCAAAATGAGGGGTCGAGCGGGAGCGAACATCGTGGGTTTTGAGAGAGTAGTCAATGGCAGAGGCCCAGTGTTGGTGTGGCTGTGAATGCGCTGCCATGGGACGGTGAGGACCAGCAGTAGCTTGTAGTGCTGGCATCCTTGGCGTGGGAGCAATTCCTGGACATTTTCCATTTTGGAGCTGGCGTCGGGCCAAAATGAAGGGGCGAGCGGGAGCAAACGTCGTGGTTTTTGCGAGAGTAGTCAATGGCAGAGGCCCAGTGTTGGTGTGGCTGTGAATGCGCTGCCATGGGAGGGTGAGGACCAGCAGTAGCTTGTAGTGCTGGCGTCCTTGGTGTGGGAGCAATCCCTGGACATTTTCCATTTTGGAGCTGGCGTCGGGGCAAAATGAAGGGGCGAGCGGGAGCAAACGTCGTGGTTTTTGAGAGAGTAGTCAATGGCAGAGGCCCAGTGTTGGTGTGGCTGTGAATGCGTTGCCATGGGAGGGTGAGGACCAGCAGTAGCTGGTAGTGCTGGCGTCCTTGGTGTGGGAGCAATCCCTGGACGTTTTCCATTTTGGAGCTGGCGTCGGGCCAAAATGAGGGGGCGAGCGGGAGCCAACGTCGGGGCTTTTGAGAGAGTAGTCAATGGCAGAGGCCCAGTGTTGGTGTGGCTGTGAATGCGTTGCCATGGGAGGGTGAGGACCAGCAGTAGCTTGTAGTGCTGGCGTCCTTGGTGTGGGAGCAATCCCTGGACGTTTTCCATTTTTGAGCTGGCGTCGGGCCAAAATGAAGGGGACGAGCGGGAGCGAACGTCAGGGCTTTTGAGAGAGTAGTCAATGGCAGAGGCCCAGTGTTGGTGTGGCTGTGAATGCGTTGCCATGGGAGGGTGAGGACCAGCAGTAGCTTGTAGTGCTGGCATCCTTGGCGTGGGAGCAATCCCTGGACGTTTTCCATTTTGGAGCTGGCGTCGGGCCAAAATGAGGGGGCGAGCGGGAGCGAACATCGTGGGTTTTGAGAGAGTAGTCAATGGCAGAGGCCCAGTGTTGGTGTGGCTGTGAATGTGTTGCCATGGGAGGGTGAGGACCAGCAGTAGCTTGTAGTGCTGGCATCCTTGGCTTGGGAGCAATCCCTGGACATTTTCCATTTTGGAGCTGGCGTCGGGCCAAAATGAGGGGGCGATCGGGAGCCAACGTCGGGGGTTTTGAGAGAGTAGTCAATGGCAGAGGCCCAGTGTTGGTGTGGCTGTGAATGCGTTGCCATGGGAGGGTGAGGAGCAGCAGTAGCTTGTAGTGCTGGCGTCCTTGGTGTGGGAGCAATCCCTGGACGTTTTCCATTTTGGAGCTGGCGTCGGGCCAAAATGAGGGGGCGAGCGGGAGCAAACGTCGGGGCTTTTGAGAGAGTAGTCAATGGCAGAGGCCCAGTGTTGGTGTGGCTGTGAATGCGTTGCCATGGGAGGGTGAGGAGCAGCAGTAGCTGGTAGTGCTGGCGTCCTTGGCTTGGGAGCAATCCCTGGACGTTTTCCATTTTGGAGCTGGCGTCGGGCCAAAATGAGGGGGCGAGCGGGAGCAAACGTCGGGGCTTTTGAGAGAGTAGTCAATGGCAGAGGCCCAGTGTTGGTGTGGCTGTGAATGCGCTGCCATGGGAGGGTGAGGACCAGCAGTAGCTCGTAGTGCTGGCGTCCTTGGAGTGGGAGCAATCCCTGGATGTCTTCCATTTTGGAGCTGGCGTCGGGCCAAAATGAGGGGGCGAGCGGGAGCGAACGTCGTGGGTTTTGAGAGAGTAGTCAATGGCAGAGGCCCAGTGTTGGTGTGGCTGTGAATGCACTGCCATGGGAGGGTGAGGACCAGCAGTAGCTTGTAGTGCTGGCATCCTTGGCGTGGGAGCAATTCCTGGACATTTTCCATTTTGGAGCTGGCGTCGGGCCAAAATGAAGGGGCGAGTGGAAGCAAACGTCGTGGTTTTTGCGAGAGTAGTCAATGGCAGAGGCCCAGTGTTGGTGTGGCTGTGAATGCGCTGCCATGGGAGGGTGAGGACCAGCAGTAGCTTGTAGTGCTGGCGTCCTTGGAGTGGGAGCAATCCCTGGACATTTTCCATTTTGGAGCTGGCGTCGGGCCAAAATGAGGGGGCGAGCGGGAGCGAACGTCGTGGGTTTTGAGAGAGTAGTCAATGGCAGAGGCCCAGTGTTGGTGTGGCTGTGAATGCGCTGCCATGGGAGGGTGAGGAGCAGCAGTAGCTTGTAGTGCTGGCGTCCTTGGTGTGGGAGCAATCCCTGGACATTTTCCATTTTGGAGCTGGCGTCGGGGCAAAATGAAGGGGCGAGCGGGAGCGAACGTCGGGGCTTTTGAGAGAGTAGTCAATGGCAGAGGCCCAGTGTTGGTGTGGCTGTGAATGCGCTGCCATGGGAGGGTGAGGACCAGCAGTAGCTGGTAGTGCTGGCGTCCTTGGTGTGGGAGCAATCCCTGGACATTTTCCATTTTGGAGCTGGCGTCGGGGCAAAATGAGGGGGCAAGCGGGAGCCAACGTCGTGGGTTTTGAGAGAGTAGTCAATGGCAGAGGCCCAGTGTTGGTGTGGCTGTGAATGCGCTGCCATGGGAGGGTGAGGACCAGCAGTAGCTTGTAGTGCTGGCGTCCTTGGCTTGGGAGCAATCCCTGGATGTCTTCCATTTTGGAGCTGGCGTCGGGGCAAAATGAAGGGGCGAGCGGGAGCCAACGTCGTGGTTTTTGAGAGAGTAGTCAATGGCAGAGGCCCAGTGTTGGTGTGGCTGTGAATGCGCTGCCATGGGAGGGTGAGGACCAGCAGTAGCTTGTAGTGCTGGCATCCTTGGCGTGGGAGCAATCCCTGGACATTTTCCATTTTGGAGCTGGCATCGGGCCAAAATGAGGGGGCGAGCGGGAGCCAACGTCGTGGGTTTTGAGAGAGTAGTCAATGGCAGAGGCCCAGTGTTGGTGTGGCTGTGAATGCGCTGCCATGGGAGGGTGAGGACCAGCAGTAGCTTGTAGTGCTGGCGTCCTTGGTGTGGGAGCAATCCCTGGACGTTTTCCATTTTGGAGCTGGCGTCGGGCCAAAATGAGGCGGCGAGCGGGAGCGAACGTCGGGGCTTTTGAGAGAGTAGTCAATGGCAGAGGCCCAGTGTTGGTGTGGCTGTGAATGCGCTGCCATGGGAGGGTGAGGACCAGCAGTAGCTTGTAGTGCTGGCGTCCTTGGTGTGGGAGCAATCCCTGGACGTTTTCCATTTTGGAGCTGGCGTCGGGCCAAAATGAGGGGACGAGCGGGAGCGAACGTCGGGGCTTTTGAGAGAGTAGTCAATGGCAGAGGCCCAGTGTTGGTGTGGCTGTGAATGCGTTGCCATGGGAGGGTGAGGACCAGCAGTAGCTTGTAGTGCTGGCATCCTTGGTGTGGGAGCAATCCCTGGACGTTTTCCATTTTGGAGCTGGCGTCGGGCCAAAATGAGGGGGCGAGCGGGAGCGAACGTCGTGGGTTTTGAGAGAGTAGTGAATGGCAGAGGCCCAGTGTTGGTGTGGCTGTGAATGCGCTGCCATGGGAGGGTGAGGACCAGCAGTAGCTTGTAGTGCTGGCATCCTTGGTGTGGGAGCAATCCCTGGACGTTTTCAATTTTGGAGCTGGCGTCGGGGCAAAATGAGGGGGCGAGCGGGAGCGAACATCGTGGGTTTTGAGAGAGTAGTCAATGGCAGAGGCCCAGTGTTGGTGTGGCTGTGAATGCGTTGCCATGGGAGGGTGAGGACCAGCAGTAGCTGGTAGTGCTGGCATCCTTGGTGTGGGAGCAATCCCTGGACGTTTTCCATTTTGGAGCTGGCGTCGGGCCAAAATGAGGGGGCGAGTGGGAGCGAACGTCGGGGCTTTTGAGAGAGTAGTCAATGGCAGAGGCCCAGTGTTGGTGTGGCTGTGAATGCGTTGCCATGGGAGGGTGAGGACCAGCAGTAGCTTGTAGTGCTGGCGTCCTTGGTGTGGGAGCAATCCCTGGACGTTTTCAGTTTTGGAGCTGGCGTCGGGCCAAAATGAGGGGGCGAGCGGGAGCAAACGTCGGGGCTTTTGAGAGAGTAGTCAATGGCAGAGGCCCAGTGTTGGTGTGGCTGTGAATGCGTTGCCATGGGAGGGTGAGGAGCAGCAGTAGCTTGTAGTGCTGGCGTCCTTGGCGTGGGAGCAATCCCTGGACGTTTTCAGTTTTGGAGCTGGCGTCGGGCCAAAATGAGGGGGCGAGCGGGAGCGAACATCGTGGGTTTTGAGAGAGTAGTCAATGGCAGAGGCCCAGTGTTGGTGTGGCTGTGAATGCGCTGCCATGGGAGGGTGAGGACCAGCAGTAGCTGGTAGTGCTGGCGTCCTTGGTGTGGGAGCAATCCCTGGATGTTTTCAGTTTTGGAGCTGGCGTCGGGCCAAAATGAAGGGGCGATCGGGAGCGAACATCGTGGGTTTTGAGAGAGTAGTCAATGGCAGAGGGCCAGTGTTGGTGTGGCTGTGAATGCGCTGCCATGGGAGGGTGAGGACCAGCAGTAGCTTGTAGTGCTGGCGTCCTTGGTGTGGGAGCAATCCCTGGACATTTTCCATTTTGGAGCTGGCGTCGGGCCAAAATGAAGGGGCGAGCGGGAGCGAACGTCGGGGCTTTTGAGAGAGTAGTCAATGGCAGAGGCCCCGTGTTGGTGTGGCTGTGAATGCGTTGCCATGGGAGGGTGAGGACCAGCAGTAGCTGGTAGTGCTGGCGTCCTTGGTGTGGGAGCAATCCCTGGACGTTTTCAGTTTTGGAGCTGGCGTCGGGCCAAAATGAGGCGGCGAGCGGGAGCGAACGTCGTGGATTTTGAGAGAGTAGTCAATGGCAGAGGCCCAGTGTTGGTGTGGCTGTGAATGCGCTGCCATGGGAGGGTGAGGACCAGCAGTAGCTTGTAGTGCTGGCGTCCTTGGTGTGGGAGCAATCCCTGGACGTTTTCCATTTTGGAGCTGGCGTCGGGCCAAAATGAGGGGACGAGCGGGAGCGAACGTCGGGGCTTTTGAGAGAGTAGTCAATGGCAGAGGCCCAGTGTTGGTGTGGCTGTGAATGCGTTGCCATGGGAGGGTGAGGAGCAGCAGTAGCTGGTAGTGCTGGCGTCCTTGGTGTGGGAGCAATCCCTGGACGTTTTCAGTTTTGGAGCTGGCGTCGGGCCAAAATGAGGCGGCGAGCGGGAGCGAACGTCGGGGCTTTTCAGAGAGTAGTCAATGGCAGAGGCCCAGTGTTGGTGTGGCTGTGAATGCGCTGCCATGGGAGGGTGAGGACCAGCAGTAGCTTGTAGTGCTGGCGTCCTTGGTGTGGGAGCAATCCCTGGACGTTTTCCATTTTGGAGCTGGCGTCGGGCCAAAATGAGGGGACGAGCGGGAGCGAACGTCGGGGCTTTTGAGAGAGTAGTCAATGGCAGAGGCCCAGTGTTGGTGTGGCTGTGAATGCGCTGCCATGGGAGGGTGAGGACCAGCAGTAGCTTGTAGTGCTGGCGTCCTTGGTGTGGGAGCAATCCCTGGACATTTTCCATTTTGGAGCTGGCGTCGGGCCAAAATGAAGGGGCGAGCGGGAGCGAACGTCGGGGCTTTTGAGAGAGTAGTCAATGGCAGAGGCCCAGTGTTGGTGTGGCTGTGAATGCGTTGCCATGGGAGGGTGAGGAGCAGCAGTAGCTGGTAGTGCTGGCGTCCTTGGTGTGGGAGCAATCCCTGGACGTTTTCAGTTTTGGAGCTGGCGTCGGGCCAAAATGAGGCGGCGAGCGGGAGCGAACGTCGGGGCTTTTGAGAGAGTAGTCAATGGCAGAGGCCCAGTGTTGGTGTGGCTGTGAATGCGCTGCCATGGGAGGGTGAGGACCAGCAGTAGCTTGTAGTGCTGGCGTCCTTGGTGTGGGAGCAATCCCTGGACGTTTTCCATTTTGGAGCTGGCGTCGGGCCAAAATGAGGGGACGAGCGGGAGCGAACGTCGGGGCTTTTGAGAGAGTAGTCAATGGCAGAGGCCCAGTGTTGGTGTGGCTGTGAATGCGTTGCCATGGGAGGGTGAGGACCAGCAGTAGCTTGTAGTGCTGGCATCCTTGGTGTGGCAGCAATCCCTGGACGTTTTCAATTTTGGAGCTGGCGTCGGGCCAAAATGAGGGGGCGAGCGGGAGCGAACGTCGGGGGTTTTGAGAGAGTAGTCAATGGCAGAGGCCCAGTGTTGGTGTGGCTGTGAATGCGCTGCCATGGGAGGATGAGGACCAGCAGTAGCTTGTAGTGCTGGCATCCTTGGTGTGGGAGCAATCCCTGGACGTTTTCAATTTTGGAGCTGGCGTCGGGCCAAAATGAGGGGGCGAGCGGGAGCGAACATCGTGGGTTTTGAGAGAGTAGTCAATGGCAGAGGCCCAGTGTTGGTGTGGCTGTGAATGCGTTGCCATGGGAGGGTGAGGACCAGCAGTAGCTGGTAGTGCTGGCATCCTTGGTGTGGGAGCAATCCCTGGACGTTTTCCATTTTGGAGCTGGCGTCGGGCCAAAATGAGGGGGCGAGCGGGAGCAAACGTCGGGGCTTTTGAGAGAGTAGTCAATGGCAGAGGCCCAATGTTGGTGTGGCTGTGAATGCGTTGCCATGGGAGGGTGAGGAGCAGCAGTAGCTTGTAGTGCTGGCGTCCTTGGTGTGGGAGCAATCCCTGGACGTTTTCAGTTTTGGAGCTGGCGTCGGGCCAAAATGAGGGGGCGAGCGGGAGCAAACTTCGGGGCTTTTGAGAGAGTAGTCAATGGCAGAGGCCCAGTGTTGGTGTGGCTGTGAATGCGTTGCCATGGGAGGGTGAGGACCAGCAGTAGCTTGTAGTGCTGGCGTCCTTGGCGTGGGAGCAATCCCTGGACGTTTTCAGTTTTGGAGCTGGCGTCGGGCCAAAATGAGGGGGCAAGCGGGAGCCAACGTCGTGGGTTTTGAGAGAGTAGTCAATGGCAGAGGCCCAGTGTTGGTGTGGCTGTGAATGCGCTGCCATGGGAGGGTGAGGACCAGCAGTAGCTTGTAGTGCTGGCGTCCTTGGCGTGGGAGCAATCCCTGGACGTTTTCAGTTTTGGAGCTGGCGTCGGGCCAAAATGAGGCGGCTAGCGGGAGCGAACATCGTGGGTTTTGAGAGAGTAGTCAATGGCAGAGGCCCAGTGTTGGTGTGGCTGTGAATGCGTTGCCATGGGAGGGTGAGGACCAGCAGTAGCTGGTAGTGCTGGCGTCCTTGGTGTGGGAGCAATCCCTGGACGTTTTCCATTTTGGAGCTGGCGTCGGGCCAAAATGAGGGGGCGAGCGGGAGCGAACGTCGGGGCTTTTGAGAGAGTAGTCAATGGCAGAGGCCCAGTGTTGGTGTGGCTGTGAATGCGTTGCCATGGGAGGGTGAGGACCAGCAGTAGCTGGTAGTGCTGGCGTCCTTGGTGTGGGAGCAATCCCTGGACGTTTTCAGTTTTGGAGCTGGCGTCGGGCCAAAATGAGTCGGCGAGCGGGAGCGAATGTCGTGGGTTTTGAGAGAGTAGTCAATGGCAGAGGCCCAGTGTTGGTGTGGCTGTGAATGCGTTGCCATGGGAGGGTGAGGACCAGCAGTAGCTGGTAGTGCTGGCGTCCTTGGTGTGGGAGCAATCCCTGGACGTTTTCAGTTTTGGAGCTGGCGTCGGGCCAAAATGAAGGGGCGAGCGGGAGCGAACATCGTGGGTTTTGAGAGAGTAGTCAATGGCAGAGGCCCAGTGTTGGTGTGGCTGTGAATGTGTTGCCATGGGAGGGTGAGGACCAGCAGTAGCTTGTAGTGCTGGCATCCTTGGTGTGGGAGCAATCCCTGGACATTTTCCATTTTGGAGCTGGCGTCGGGCCAAAATGAAGGGGCGAGCGGGAGCGAACGTCGGGGCTTTTGAGAGAGTAGTCAATGGCAGAGGCCCAGTGTTGGTGTGGCTGTGAATGTGTTGCCATGGGAGGGTGAGGACCAGCAGTAGCTTGTAGTGCTGGCGTCCTTGGTGTGGGAGCAATCCCTGGACGTTTTCCATTTTGGAGCTGGCGTCGGGCCAAAATGAAGGGGCGAGCGGGAGCGAATGTCGTGGGTTTTGAGAGAGTAGTCAATGGCAGAGGCCCAGTGTTGGTGTGGCTGTGAATGCGTTGCCATGGGAGGGTGAGGACCAGCAGTAGCTGGTAGTGCTGGCGTCCTTGGTGTGGGAGCAATCCCTGGACGTTTTCAATTTTGGAGCTGGCGTCGGGCCAAAATGAGGCGGCGATCGGGAGCGAACATCGTGGGTTTTGAGAGAGTAGTCAATGGCAGAGGCCCAGTGTTGGTGTGGCTGTGAATGCGCTGCCATGGGAGGGTGAGGACCAGCAGTAGCTTGTAGTGCTGGCATCCTTGGCGTGGGAGCAATCCCTGGACATTTTCCATTTTGGAGCTGGCGTCGGGCCTAAATGAAGGGGCGAGCGGGAGCGAACATCGTGGTTTTTGCGAGAGTAGTCAATGGCAGAGGCCCAGTGTTGGTGTGGCTGTGAATGCGTTGCCATGGGAGGGTGAGGACCAGCAGTAGCTGGTAGTGCTGGCGTCCTTGGCGTGGGAGCAATCCCTGGACGTTTTCAATTTTGGAGCTGGCATCGGGCCAAAATGAGGGGGCAAGCGGGAGCCAACGTCGTGGGTTTTGAGAGAGTAGTCAATGGCAGAGGCCCAGTGTTGGTGTGGCTGTGAATGCGTTGCCATGGGAGGGTGAGGACCAGCAGTAGCTTGTAGTGCTGGCGTCCTTGGTGTGGGAGCAATCCCTGGACATTTTCCATTTTGGAGCTGGCGTCGGGCCAAAATGAAGGGGCGAGCGGGAGCGAACGTCGGGGCTTTTGAGAGAGTAGTCAATGGCAGAGGCCCAGTGTTGGTGTGGCTGTGAATGCGTTGCCATGGGAGGGTGAGGACCAGCAGTAGCTTGTAGTGCTGGCGTCCTTGGTGTGGGAGCAATCCCTGGACGTTTTCCATTTTGGAGCTGGCGTCGGGCCAAAATGAAGGGGCGAGCGGGAGCGAACGTCGGGGCTTTTGAGAGAGTAGTCAATGGCAGAGGCCCAGTGTTGGTGTGGCTGTGAATGTGTTGCCATGGGAGGGTGAGGACCAGCAGTAGCTTGTAGTGCTGGCGTCCTTGGCTTGGGAGCAATCCCTGGACGTTTTCCATTTTGGAGCTGGCGTCGGGCCAAAATGAGGGGGCGAGCGGGAGCGAACGTCGTGGGTTTTGAGAGAGTAGTCAATGGCAGAGGCCCCGTGTTGGTGTGGCTGTGAATGCGCTGCCATGGGAGGGTGAGGACCAGCAGTAGCTTGTAGTGCTGGCGTCCTTGGCTTGGGAGCAATCCCTGGATGTCTTCCATTTTGGAGCTGGCGTCGGGGCAAAATGAGGGGGCAAGCGGGAGCGAACATCGTGGGTTTTGAGAGAGTAGTCAATGGCAGAGGCCCAGTGTTGGTGTGGCTGTGAATGCGTTGCCATGGGAGGGTGAGGACCAGCAGTAGCTGGTAGTGCTGGCGTCCTTGGTGTGGGAGCAATCCCTGGACGTTTTCCATTTTGGAGCTGGCGTCGGGCCAAAATGAGGGGGCGAGCGGGAGCGAACGTCGGGGCTTTTGAGAGAGTAGTCAATGGCAGAGGCCCAGTGTTGGTGTGGCTGTGAATGCGTTGCCATGGGAGGGTGAGGACCAGCAGTAGCTTGTAGTGCTGGCGTCCTTGGCGTGGGAGCAATCCCTGGACGTTTTCAATTTTGGAGCTGGCGTCGGGCCAAAATGAGGGGGCGAGCGGGAGCGAACGTCGGGGCTTTTGAGAGAGTAGTCAATGGCAGAGGCCCAGTGTTGGTGTGGCTGTGAATGCGTTGCCATGGGAGGGTGAGGACCAGCAGTAGCTTGTAGTGCTGGCATCCTTGGCGTGGGAGCAATCCCTGGACATTTTCCATTTTGGAGCTGGCCTCGGGCCAAAATGAGGGGGCGAGCGGGAGCGAACGTCGGGGCTTTTGAGAGAGTAGTCAATGGCAGAGGCCCAGTGTTGGTGTGGCTGTGAATGTGTTGCCATGGGAGGGTGAGGACCAGCAGTAGCTTGTAGTGCTGGCGTCCTTGGTGTGGGAGCAATCCCTGGACGTTTTCCGTTTTGGAGCTGGCATCGGGCCAAAATGAGGGGGCGAGCGGGAGCGAACGTCGGGGGTTTTGAGAGAGTAGTCAATGGCAGAGGCCCCGTGTTGGTGTGGCTGTGAATGCGTTGCCATGGGAGGGTGAGGACCAGCAGTAGCTTGTAGTGCTGGCGTCCTTGGCGTGGGAGCAATCCCTGGACATTTTCCATTTTGGAGCTGGCGTCGGGCCAAAATGAGGGGGCGAGCGGGAGCGAACGTCGTGGGTTTTGAGAGAGTAGTCAATGGCAGAGGCCCCGTGTTGGTGTGGCTGTGAATGCGCTGCCATGGGAGGGTGAGGACCAGCAGTAGCTTGTAGTGCTGGCGTCCTTGGCTTGGGAGCAATCCCTGGATGTCTTCCATTTTGGAGCTGGCGTCGGGGCAAAATGAGGGGGCAAGCGGGAGCGAACATCGTGGGTTTTGAGAGAGTAGTCAATGGCAGAGGCCCAGTGTTGGTGTGGCTGTGAATGCGCTGCCATGGGAGGGTGAGGACCAGCAGTAGCTGGTAGTGCTGGCGTCCTTGGTGTGGGAGCAATCCCTGGACGTTTTCCATTTTGGAGCTGGCGTCGGGCCAAAATGAGGGGGCGAGCGGGAGCGAACGTCGTGGGTTTTGAGAGAGTAGTCAATGGCAGAGGCCCAGTGTTGGTGTGGCTGTGAATGCGTTGCCATGGGAGGGTGAGGACCAGCAGTAGCTTGTAGTGCTGGCGTCCTTGGTGTGGGAGCAATCCCTGGACGTTTTCAGTTTCGGAGCTGGCGTCGGGCCAAAATGAGGGGGCGAGCGGGAGCGAACGTCGGGGCTTTTGAGAGAGTAGTCAATGGCAGAGGCCCAGTGTTGGTGTGGCTGTGAATGCGTTGCCATGGGAGGGTGAGGACCAGCAGTAGCTTGTAGTGCTGGCATCCTTGGCGTGGGAGCAATCCCTGGACATTTTCCATTTTGGAGCTGGCGTCGGGCCAAAATGAGGGGGCGAGCGGGAGCGAACGTCGGGGCTTTTGAGAGAGTAGTCAATGGCAGAGGCCCCGTGTTGGTGTGGCTGTGAATGTGTTGCCATGGGAGGGTGAGGACCAGCAGTAGCTTGTAGTGCTGGCGTCCTTGGTGTGGGAGCAATCCCTGGACGTTTTCCATTTTGGAGCTGGCGTCGGGCCAAAATGAGGGGGCGAGCGGGAGCGAACGTCGTGGGTTTTGAGAGAGTAGTCAATGGCAGAGGCCCCGTGTTGGTGTGGCTGTGAATGCGTTGCCATGGGAGGGTGAGGACCAGCAGTAGCTTGTAGTGCTGGCGTCCTTGGTGTGGGAGCAATCCCTGGACGTTTTCAATTTTGGAGCTGGCGTCGGGCCAAAATGAGGGGGCGAGCGGGAGCGAACGTCGGGGCTTTTGAGAGAGTAGTCAATGGCAGAGGCCCAGTGTTGGTGTGGCTGTGAATGCGTTGCCATGGGAGGGTGAGGACCAGCAGTAGCTTGTAGTGCTGGCATCCTTGGCGTGGGAGCAATCCCTGGACATTTTCCATTTTGGAGCTGGCCTCGGGCCAAAATGAGGGGGCGAGCGGGAGCGAACGTCGGGGCTTTTGAGAGAGTAGTCAATGGCAGAGGCCCAGTGTTGGTGTGGCTGTGAATGTGTTGCCATGGGAGGGTGAGGACCAGCAGTAGCTTGTAGTGCTGGCGTCCTTGGTGTGGGAGCAATCCCTGGACGTTTTCCGTTTTGGAGCTGGCATCGGGCCAAAATGAGGGGGCGAGCGGGAGCGAACGTCGGGGGTTTTGAGAGAGTAGTCAATGGCAGAGGCCCCGTGTTGGTGTGGCTGTGAATGCGTTGCCATGGGAGGGTGAGGACCAGCAGTAGCTTGTAGTGCTGGCGTCCTTGGCGTGGGAGCAATCCCTGGACATTTTCCATTTTGGAGCTGGCGTCGGGCCAAAATGAGGGGGCGAGCGGGAGCGAACGTCAGGGCTTTTGAGAGAGTAGTCAATGGCAGAGGCCCCGTGTTGGTGTGGCTGTGAATGCGCTGCCATGGGAGGGTGAGGACCAGCAGTAGCTTGTAGTGCTGGCGTCCTTGGCTTGGGAGCAATCCCTGGATGTCTTCCATTTTGGAGCTGGCGTCGGGGCAAAATGAGGGGGCAAGCGGGAGCGAACATCGTGGGTTTTGAGAGAGTAGTCAATGGCAGAGGCCCAGTGTTGGTGTGGCTGTGAATGCGCTGCCATGGGAGGGTGAGGACCAGCAGTAGCTGGTAGTGCTGGCGTCCTTGGTGTGGGAGCAATCCCTGGACGTTTTCCATTTTGGAGCTGGCGTCGGGCCAAAATGAGGGGGCGAGCGGGAGCGAACGTCGTGGGTTTTGAGAGAGTAGTCAATGGCAGAGGCCCAGTGTTGGTGTGGCTGTGAATGCGTTGCCATGGGAGGGTGAGGACCAGCAGTAGCTTGTAGTGCTGGCGTCCTTGGTGTGGGAGCAATCCCTGGACGTTTTCAGTTTCGGAGCTGGCGTCGGGCCAAAATGAGGGGGCGAGCGGGAGCGAACGTCGGGGCTTTTGAGAGAGTAGTCAATGGCAGAGGCCCAGTGTTGGTGTGGCTGTGAATGCGTTGCCATGGGAGGGTGAGGACCAGCAGTAGCTTGTAGTGCTGGCATCCTTGGCGTGGGAGCAATCCCTGGACATTTTCCATTTTGGAGCTGGCGTCGGGCCAAAATGAGGGGGCGAGCGGGAGCGAACGTCGGGGCTTTTGAGAGAGTAGTCAATGGCAGAGGCCCCGTGTTGGTGTGGCTGTGAATGTGTTGCCATGGGAGGGTGAGGACCAGCAGTAGCTTGTAGTGCTGGCGTCCTTGGTGTGGGAGCAATCCCTGGACGTTTTCCATTTTGGAGCTGGCGTCGGGCCAAAATGAGGGGGCGAGCGGGAGCGAACGTCGTGGGTTTTGAGAGAGTAGTCAATGGCAGAGGCCCCGTGTTGGTGTGGCTGTGAATGCGTTGCCATGGGAGGGTGAGGACCAGCAGTAGCTGGTAGTGCTGGCGTCCTTGGCGTGGGAGCAATCCCTGGACGTTTTCCATTTTGGAGCTGGCGTCGGGCCAAAATGAGGCGGCGAGCGGGAGCGAACATCGTGGGTTTTGAGAGAGTAGTCAATGGCAGAGGCCCAGTGTTGGTGTGGCTGTGAATGCGTTGCCATGGGAGGGTGAGGACCAGCAGTAGCTTGTAGTGCTGGCGTCCTTGGTGTGGGAGCAATCCCTGGACATTTTCCATTTTGGAGCTGGCATCAGGCCAAAATGAAGGGGCGAGCGGGAGCGAACGTCGTGGGTTTTGAGAGAGTAGTCAATGGCAGAGGCCCAGTGTTGGTGTGGCTGTGAATGCGCTGCCATGGGAGGGTGAGGACCAGCAGTAGCTTGTAGTGCTGGCGTCCTTGGTGTGGGAGCAATCCCTGGACGTTTTCCGTTTTGGAGCTGGCGTCGGGCCAAAATGAAGGGGCGAGCGGGAGCGAACGTCGTGGGTTTTGAGAGAGTAGTCAATGGCAGAGGCCCCGTGTTGGTGTGGCTGTGAATGCGCTGCCATGGGAGGGTGAGGACCAGCAGTAGCTTGTAGTGCTGGCGTCCTTGGCTTGGGAGCAATCCCTGGATGTCTTCCATTTTGGAGCTGGCGTCGGGGCAAAATGAGGGGGCGAGCGGGAGCGAACATCGTGGGTTTTGAGAGAGTAGTCAATGGCAGAGGCCCAGTGTTGGTGTGGCTGTGAATGCGTTGCCATGGGAGGGTGAGGACCAGCAGTAGCTTGTAGTGCTGGCGTCCTTGGTGTGGGAGCAATCCCTGGACGTTTTCCATTTTGGAGCTGGCCTCGGGCCAAAATGAGGCGGCGAGCGGGAGCGAACGTCGGGGCTTTTGAGAGAGTAGTCAATGGCAGAGGCCCAGTGTTGGTGTGGCTGTGAATGCGTTGCCATGGGAGGGTGAGGACCAGCAGTAGCTTGTAGTGCTGGCGTCCTTGGTGTGGGAGCAATCCCTGGATGTCTTCCATTTTGGAGCTGGCGTCGGGCCAAAATGAGGGGGCGAGCGGGAGCGAACGTCGGGGCTTTTGAGAGAGTAGTCAATGGCAGAGGCCCAGTGTTGGTGTGGCTGTGAATGCGCTGCCATGGGAGGGTGAGGACCAGCAGTAGCTTGTAGTGCTGGCGTCCTTGGCTTGGGAGCAATCCCTGGACGTTTTCAATTTTGGAGCTGGCGTCGGGCCAAAATGAGGGGGCGAGCGGGAGCGAACGTCGGGGCTTTTGAGAGAGTAGTCAATGGCAGAGGCCCCGTGTTGGTGTGGCTGTGAATGCGCTGCCATGGGAGGGTGAGGACCAGCAGTAGCTTGTAGTGCTGGCGTCCTTGGTGTGGGAGCAATCCCTGGACGTTTTCAATTTTGGAGCTGGCGTCGGGCCAAAATGAAGGGGCGAGCGGGAGCGAACGTCGTGGGTTTTGAGAGAGTAGTCAATGGCAGAGTCCC
Organism: Morus bassanus; assembly: GCA_031468815.1. Taxonomy (NCBI): domain Eukaryota; kingdom Metazoa; phylum Chordata; class Aves; order Suliformes; family Sulidae; genus Morus; species Morus bassanus. Next base: position 754,418 of record CM062575.1, read on the forward strand.
CGTGTTGGTGTGGCTGTGAATGCGCTGCCATGGGAGGGTGAGGACCAGCAGTAGCTTGTAGTGCTGGCGTCCTTGGCTTGGGAGCAATCCCTGGATGTCTTCCATTTTGGAGCTGGCGTCGGGGCAAAATGAGGGGGCGAGCGGGAGCGAACATCGTGGGTTTTGAGAGAGTAGTCAATGGCAGAGGCCCAGTGTTGGTGTGGCTGTGAATGCGTTGCCATGGGAGGGTGAGGACCAGCAGTAGCTTGTAGTGCTGGCATCCTTGGCGTGGGAGCAATCCCTGGACATTTTCCATTTTGGAGCTGGCCTCGGGCCAAAATGAGGGGGCGAGCGGGAGCGAACGTCGGGGCTTTTGAGAGAGTAGTCAATGGCAGAGGCCCAGTGTTGGTGTGGCTGTGAATGTGTTGCCATGGGAGGGTGAGGACCAGCAGTAGCTTGTAGTGCTGGTGTCCTTGGTGTGGGAGCAATCCCTGGACGTTTTCCGTTTTGGAGCTGGCATCGGGCCAAAATGAGGGGGCGAGCGGGAGCGAACGTCGGGGGTTTTGAGAGAGTAGTCAATGGCAGAGGCCCCGTGTTGGTGTGGCTGTGAATGCGTTGCCATGGGAGGGTGAGGACCAGCAGTAGCTTGTAGTGCTGGCGTCCTTGGCGTGGGAGCAATCCCTGGACATTTTCCATTTTGGAGCTGGCGTCGGGCCAAAATGAGGGGGCGAGCGGGAGCGAACGTCGTGGGTTTTGAGAGAGTAGTCAATGGCAGAGGCCCCGTGTTGGTGTGGCTGTGAATGCGCTGCCATGGGAGGGTGAGGACCAGCAGTAGCTTGTAGTGCTGGCGTCCTTGGCTTGGGAGCAATCCCTGGATGTCTTCCATTTTGGAGCTGGCGTCGGGGCAAAATGAGGGGGCAAGCGGGAGCGAACATCGTGGGTTTTGAGAGAGTAGTCAATGGCAGAGGCCCAGTGTTGGTGTGGCTGTGAATGCGCTGCCATGGGAGGGTGAGGACCAGCAGTAGCTGGTAGTGCTGGCGTCCTTGGTGTGGGAGCAATCCCTGGACGTTTTCCATTTTGGAGCTGGCGTCGGGCCAAAATGAGGGGGCGAGCGGGAGCCAACGTCGTGGGTTTTGAGAGAGTAGTCAATGGCAGAGGCCCAGTGTTGGTGTGGCTGTGAATGCGTTGCCATGGGAGGGTGAGGACCAGCAGTAGCTTGTAGTGCTGGCGTCCTTGGTGTGGGAGCAATCCCTGGATGTTTTCAGTTTTGGAGCTGGCGTCGGGCCAAAATGAGGGGGCGAGCGGGAGCGAACGTCGGGGCTTTTGAGAGAGTAGTCAATGGCAGAGGCCCCGTGTTGGTGTGGCTGTGAATGTGTTGCCATGGGAGGGTGAGGACCAGCAGTAGCTTGTAGTGCTGGCGTCCTTGGTGTGGGAGCAATCCCTGGATGTTTTCCATTTTGGAGCTGGCGTCGGGCCAAAATGAGGGGGCGAGCGGGAGCGAACGTCGTGGGTTTTGAGAGAGTAGTCAATGGCAGAGGCCCAGTGTTGGTGTGGCTGTGAATGCGCTGCCATGGGAGGGTGAGGACCAGCAGTAGCTTGTAGTGCTGGCATCCTTGGCGTGGGAGCAATCCCTGGACATTTTCCATTTTGGAGCTGGCGTCGGGCCAAAATGAAGGGGCGAGCGGGAGCGAACGTCGGGGCTTTTGAGAGAGTAGTCAATGGCAGAGGCCCCGTGTTGGTGTGGCTGTGAATGTGTTGCCATGGGAGGGTGAGGACCAGCAGTAGCTTGTAGTGCTGGCGTCCTTGGTGTGGGAGCAATCCCTGGACGTTTTCCATTTTGGAGCTGGCGTCGGGCCAAAATGAAGGGGCGAGCGGGAGCGAACGTCGTGGGTTTTGAGAGAGTAGTCAATGGCAGAGGCCCCGTGTTGGTGTGGCTGTGAATGCGTTGCCATGGGAGGGTGAGGACCAGCAGTAGCTGGTAGTGCTGGCGTCCTTGGCGTGGGAGCAATCCCTGGACGTTTTCCATTTTGGAGCTGGCGTCGGGCCAAAATGAGGCGGCGAGCGGGAGCGAACATCGTGGGTTTTGAGAGAGTAGTCAATGGCAGAGGCCCAGTGTTGGTGTGGCTGTGAATGCGCTGCCATGGGAGGGTGAGGACCAGCAGTAGCTTGTAGTGCTGGCATCCTTGGTGTGGGAGCAATCCCTGGACATTTTCCATTTTGGAGCTGGCATCAGGCCAAAATGAAGGGGCGAGCGGGAGCGAACGTCGGGGCTTTTGAGAGAGTAGTCAATGGCAGAGGCCCAGTGTTGGTGTGGCTGTGAATGCGCTGCCATGGGAGGGTGAGGACCAGCAGTAGCTTGTAGTGCTGGCGTCCTTGGTGTGGGAGCAATCCCTGGACGTTTTCCGTTTTGGAGCTGGCGTCGGGCCAAAATGAAGGGGCGAGCGGGAGCGAACGTCGTGGGTTTTGAGAGAGTAGTCAATGGCAGAGGCCCCGTGTTGGTGTGGCTGTGAATGCGCTGCCATGGGAGGGTGAGGACCAGCAGTAGCTTGTAGTGCTGGCGTCCTTGGCTTGGGAGCAATCCCTGGATGTCTTCCATTTTGGAGCTGGCGTCGGGGCAAAATGAGGGGGCGAGCGGGAGCGAACATCGTGGGTTTTGAGAGAGTAGTCAATGGCAGAGGCCCAGTGTTGGTGTGGCTGTGAATGCGTTGCCATGGGAGGGTGAGGACCAGCAGTAGCTTGTAGTGCTGGCGTCCTTGGTGTGGGAGCAATCCCTGGACGTTTTCCATTTTGGAGCTGGCGTCGGGCCAAAATGAGGGGGCGAGCGGGAGCAAACGTCGGGGCTTTTGAGAGAGTAGTCAATGGCAGAGGCCCAGTGTTGGTGTGGCTGTGAATGCGTTGCCATGGGAGGGTGAGGACCAGCAGTAGCTTGTAGTGCTGGCGTCCTTGGTGTGGGAGCAATCCCTGGACGTTTTCCATTTTGGAGCTGGCGTCGGGCCAAAATGAGGGGGCGAGCGGGAGCAGACGTCGGGGCTTTTGAGAGAGTAGTCAATGGCAGAGGCCCAGTGTTGGTGTGGCTGTGAATGCGTTGCCATGGGAGGGTGAGGACCAGCAGTAGCTTGTAGTGCTGGCGTCCTTGGTGTGGGAGCAATCCCTGGATGTCTTCCATTTTGGAGCTGGCGTCGGGCCAAAATGAGGGGGCGAGCGGGAGCGAACGTCGGGGCTTTTGAGAGAGTAGTCAATGGCAGAGGCCCAGTGTTGGTGTGGCTGTGAATGCGCTGCCATGGGAGGGTGAGGACCAGCAGTAGCTTGTAGTGCTGGCGTCCTTGGCTTGGGAGCAATCCCTGGACGTTTTCAATTTTGGAGCTGGCGTCGGGCCAAAATGAGGGGGCGAGCGGGAGCGAACGTCGGGGCTTTTGAGAGAGTAGTCAATGGCAGAGGCCCAGTGTTGGTGTGGCTGTGAATGCGCTGCCATGGGAGGGTGAGGACCAGCAGTAGCTTGTAGTGCTGGCGTCCTTGGTGTGGGAGCAATCCCTGGACGTTTTCAATTTTGGAGCTGGCGTCGGGCCAAAATGAAGGGGCGAGCGGGAGCGAACGTCGTGGGTTTTGAGAGAGTAGTCAATGGCAGAGTCCCCGTGTTGGTGTGGCTGTGAATGCGCTGCCATGGGAGGGTGAGGACCAGCAGTAGCTTGTAGTGCTGGCGTCCTTGGCTTGGGAGCAATCCCTGGACGTTTTCAGTTTTGGAGCTGGCGTCGGGGCAAAATGAGGGGGCGAGCGGGAGCGAACATCGTGGGTTTTGAGAGAGTAGTCAATGGCAGAGGCCCAGTGTTGGTGTGGCTGTGAATGCGTTGCCATGGGAGGGTGAGGACCAGCAGTAGCTTGTAGTGGTGGCGTCCTTGGTGTGGGAGCAATCCCTGGACGTTTTCAGTTTTGGAGCTGGCGTCGGGCCAAAATGAGGGGGCGAGCGGGAGCAAACGTCGGGGCTTTTGAGAGAGTAGTCAATGGCAGAGGCCCAGTGTTGGTGTGGCTGTGAATGCGCTGCCATGGGAGGGTGAGGACCAGCAGTAGCTTGTAGTGCTGGCGTCCTTGGTGTGGGAGCAATCCCTGGACGTTTTCAATTTTGGAGCTGGCGTCGGGCCAAAATGAGGGGGCGAGCGGGAGCGAACGTCGGGGCTTTTGAGAGAGTAGTCAATGGCAGAGGCCCAGTGTTGGTGTGGCTGTGAATGCGTTGCCATGGGAGGGTGAGGACCAGCAGTAGCTGGTAGTGCTGGCGTCCTTGGTGTGGGAGCAATCCCTGGACGTTTTCCATTTTGGAGCTGGCGTCGGGCCAAAATGAGGGGGCGAGCGGGAGCCAACGTCGTGGGTTTTGAGAGAGTAGTCAATGGCAGAGGCCCAGTGTTGGTGTGGCTGTGAATGCGCTGCCATGGGAGGGTGAAGACCAGCAGTAGCTTGTAGTGCTGGCGTTGTTGGCTTGGGAGCAATCCCTGGACGTTTTCCGTTTTGGAGCTGGCGTCGGGCCAAAATGAGGCGGCGAGCGGGAGCAAACGTCGGGGCTTTTGAGAGAGTAGTCAATGGCAGAGGCCCCGTGTTGGTGTGGCTGTGAATGCGTTGCCATGGGAGGGTGAGGACCAGCAGTAGCTTGTAGTGCTGGCATCCTTGGTGTGGGAGCAATCCCTGGACATTTTCCATTTTGGAGCTGGCGTCGGGGCAAAATGAAGGGGCGAGCGGGAGCGAACGTCGGGGCTTTTGAGAGAGTAGTCAATGGCAGAGGCGCAGTGTTGGTGTGGCTGTGAATGTGTTGCCATGGGAGGGTGAGGACCAGCAGTAGCTTGTAGTGCTGGCATCCTTGGCGTGGGAGCAATCCCTGGACATTTTCCATTTTGGAGCTGGCGTCGGGGCAAAATGAAGGGGCGAGCGGGAGCGAACGTCGGGGCTTTTGAGAGAGTAGTCAATGGCAGAGGCCCAGTGTTGGTGTGGCTGTGAATGTGTTGCCATGGGAGGGTGAGGACCAGCAGTAGCTTGTAGTGCTGGCGTCCTTGGTGTGGGAGCAATCCCTGGACGTTTTCCATTTTGGAGCTGGCGTCGGGGCAAAATGAAGGGGCGAGCGGGAGCGAACGTCGGGGCTTTTGAGAGAGTAGTCAATGGCAGAGGCCCAGTGTTGGTGTGGCTGTGAATGCGCTGCCATGGGAGGGTGAGGACCAGCAGTAGCTTGTAGTGCTGGCGTCCTTGGTGTGGGAGCAATCCCTGGACGTTTTCCATTTTGGAGCTGGCGTCGGGCCAAAATGAGGGGGCGAGCGGGAGCGAACGTCGGGGCTTTTGAGAGAGTAGTCAATGGCAGAGGCCCAGTGTTGGTGTGGCTGTGAATGCGTTGCCATGGGAGGGTGAGGACCAGCAGTAGCTTGTAGTGCTGGCATCCTTGGCGTGGGAGCAATCCCTGGACGTTTTCCATTTTGGAGCTGGCGTCGGGCCAAAATGAAGGGGCGAGCGGGAGCGAACGTCGGGGCTTTTGAGAGAGTAGTCAATGGCAGAGGCCCAGTGTTGGTGTGGCTGTGAATGTGTTGCCATGGGAGGGTGAGGACCAGCAGTAGCTTGTAGTGCTGGCGTCCTTGGTGTGGGAGCAATCCCTGGACGTTTTCAGTTTTGGAGCTGGCGTCGGGCCAAAATGAGGGGGCGAGCGGGAGCGAACGTCGGGGCTTTTGAGAGAGTAGTCAATGGCAGAGGCCCAGTGTTGGTGTGGCTGTGAATGCGTTGCCATGGGAGGGTGAGGACCAGCAGTAGCTGGTAGTGCTGGCGTCCTTGGTGTGGGAGCAATCCCTGGACGTTTTCCATTTTGGAGCTGGCGTCGGGCCAAAATGAGGGGGCGAGCGGGAGCCAACGTCGTGGGTTTTGAGAGAGTAGTCAATGGCAGAGGCCCAGTGTTGGTGTGGCTGTGAATGCGCTGCCATGGGAGGGTGAAGACCAGCAGTAGCTGGTAGTGCTGGCGTCCTTGGTGTGGGAGCAATCCCTGGACGTTTTCCGTTTTGGAGCTGGCGTCGGGCCAAAATGAGGCGGCGAGCGGGAGCAAACGTCGGGGCTTTTGAGAGAGTAGTCAATGGCAGAGGCCCCGTGTTGGTGTGGCTGTGAATGCGTTGCCATGGGAGGGTGAGGACCAGCAGTAGCTTGTAGTGCTGGCATCCTTGGCGTGGGAGCAATCCCTGGACATTTTCCATTTTGGAGCTGGCGTCGGGGCAAAATGAAGGGGCGAGCGGGAGCGAACGTCGGGGCTTTTGAGAGAGTAGTCAATGGCAGAGGCGCAGTGTTGGTGTGGCTGTGAATGTGTTGCCATGGGAGGGTGAGGACCAGCAGTAGCTTGTAGTGCTGGCGTCCTTGGTGTGGGAGCAATCCCTGGACATTTTCCATTTTGGAGCTGGCGTCGGGGCAAAATGAAGGGGCGAGCGGGAGCGAACGTCGGGGCTTTTGAGAGAGTAGTCAATGGCAGAGGCCCAGTGTTGGTGTGGCTGTGAATGTGTTGCCATGGGAGGGTGAGGACCAGCAGTAGCTTGTAGTGCTGGCGTCCTTGGTGTGGGAGCAATCCCTGGACGTTTTCCATTTTGGAGCTGGCATCGGGGCAAAATGAAGGGGCGAGCGGGAGCGAACGTCGGGGCTTTTGAGAGAGTAGTCAATGGCAGAGGCCCAGTGTTGGTGTGGCTGTGAATGCGCTGCCATGGGAGGGTGAGGACCAGCAGTAGCTTGTAGTGCTGGCGTCCTTGGTGTGGGAGCAATCCCTGGACGTTTTCCATTTTGGAGCTGGCGTCGGGCCAAAATGAGGGGGCGAGCGGGAGCGAACGTCGGGGCTTTTGAGAGAGTAGTCAATGGCAGAGGCCCAGTGTTGGTGTGGCTGTGAATGCGTTGCCATGGGAGGGTGAGGACCAGCAGTAGCTTGTAGTGCTGGCATCCTTGGCGTGGGAGCAATCCCTGGACGTTTTCCATTTTGGAGCTGGCGTCGGGCCAAAATAAAGGGGCGAGCGGGAGCGAACGTCGGGGCTTTTGAGAGAGTAGTCAATGGCAGAGGCCCAGTGTTGGTGTGGCTGTGAATGTGTTGCCATGGGAGGGTGAGGACCAGCAGTAGCTTGTAGTGCTGGCGTCCTTGGTGTGGGAGCAATCCCTGGACGTTTTCAGTTTTGGAGCTGGCGTCGGGCCAAAATGAAGGGGCGAGCGGGAGCGAACGTCGGGGCTTTTGAGAGAGTAGTCAATGGCAGAGGCCCAGTGTTGGTGTGGCTGTGAATGCGTTGCCATGGGAGGGTGAGGAGCAGCAGTAGCTTGTAGTGCTGGCGTCCTTGGTGTGGGAGCAATCCCTGGACGTTTTCCATTTTGGAGCTGGCGTCAGGCCAAAATGAGGGGGCGAGCGGGAGCGAACGTCGTGGGTTTTGAGAGAGTAGTCAATGGCAGAGGCCCAGTGTTGGTGTGGCTGTGAATGCGCTGCCATGGGAGGGTGAGGACCAGCAGTAGCTTGTAGTGCTGGCGTCCTTGGCTTGGGAGCAATCCCTGGATGTCTTCCATTTTGGAGCTGGCGTCGGGCCAAAATGAGGGGGCGAGCGGGAGCGAACATCGTGGGTTTTGAGAGAGTAGTCAATGGCAGAGGCCCAGTGTTGGTGTGGCTGTGAATGCGTTGCCATGGGAGGGTGAGGACCAGCAGTAGCTGGTAGTGCTGGCGTCCTTGGTGTGGGAGCAATCCCTGGACGTTTTCCATTTTGGAGCTGGCGTCGGGCCAAAATGAGGGGGCGAGCGGGAGCGAACGTCGGGGCTTTTGAGAGAGTAGTCAATGGCAGAGGCCCAGTGTTGGTGTGGCTGTGAATGCGTTACCATGGGAGGGTGAGGACCAGCAGTAGCTTGTAGTGCTGGCGTCCTTGGTGTGGGAGCAATCCCTGGACGTTTTCCATTTTGGAGCTGGCGTCGGGCCAAAATGAGGGGGCGAGCGGGAGCAAACGTCGGGGCTTTTGAGAGAGTAGTCAATGGCAGAGGCCCAGTGTTGGTGTGGCTGTGAATGCGCTGCCATGGGAGGGTGAGGACCAGCAGTAGCTTGTAGTGCTGGCGTCCTTGGTGTGGGAGCAATCCCTGGACGTTTTCAGTTTTGGAGCTGGCGTCGGGCCAAAATGAGGGGGCGAGCGGGAGCGAACGTCGGGGCTTTTGAGAGAGTAGTCAATGGCAGAGGCCCAGTGTTGGTGTGGCTGTGAATGCGTTGCCATGGGAGGGTGAGGACCAGCAGTAGCTTGTAGTGCTGGCATCCTTGGCGTGGGAGCAATCCCTGGACGTTTTCCATTTTGGAGCTGGCATCGGGCCAAAATGAGGGGGCGAGCGGGAGCGAACGTCGTGGGTTTTGAGAGAGTAGTCAATGGCAGAGGCCCCGTGTTGGTGTGGCTGTGAATGCGTTGCCATGGGAGGGTGAGGACCAGCAGTAGCTTGTAGTGCTGGCGTCCTTGGCGTGGGAGCAATCCCTGGACGTTTTCCATTTTGGAGCTGGCGTCGGGCCAAAATGAGGCGGCGATCGGGAGCGAACATCGTGGGTTTTGAGAGAGTAGTCAATGGCAGAGGCCCAGTGTTGGTGTGGCTGTGAATGCGTTGCCATGGGAGGGTGAGGACCAGCAGTAGCTTGTAGTGCTGGCATCCTTGGCGTGGGAGCAATCCCTGGACATTTTCCATTTTGGAGCTGGCGTCGGGCCTAAATGTAGGGGCGAGCGGGAGCAAACGTCGTGGTTTTTGCGAGAGTAGTCAATGGCAGAGGCCCAGTGTTGGTGTGGCTGTGAATGCGTTGCCATGGGAGGGTGAGGAGCAGCAGTAGCTGGTAGTGCTGGCATCCTTGGCGTGGGAGCAATCCCTGGACGTTTTCAATTTTGGAGCTGGCGTCGGGCCAAAATGAGGGGGCAAGCGGGAGCCAACGTCATGGGTTTTGAGAGAGTAGTCAATGGCAGAGGCCCAGTGTTGGTGTGGCTGTGAATGCGTTGCCATGGGAGGGTGAGGACCAGCAGTAGCTTGTAGTGCTGGCGTCCTTGGTGTGGGAGCAATCCCTGGACATTTTCCATTTTGGAGCTGGCGTCGGGGCAAAATGATTTGGCGAGCGGGAGCGAACGTCGGGGCTTTTGAGAGAGTAGTGAATGGCAGAAGCCCAGTGTTGGTGTGGCTGTGAATGTGTTGCCATGGGAGGGTGAGGACCAGCAGTAGCTGGTAGTGCTGGCGTCCTTGGTGTGGGAGCAATCCCTGGACGTTTTCCATTTTGGAGCTGGCGTCGGGCCAAAATGAGGGGGCGAGCGGGAGCGAACGTCGGGGCTTTTGAGAGAGTAGTCAATGGCAGAGGCCCAGTGTTGGTGTGGCTGTGAATGCGTTGCCATGGGAGGGTGAGGACCAGCAGTAGCTTGTAGTGCTGGCATCCTTGGCGTGGGAGCAATCCCTGGACGTTTTCCATTTTGGAGCTGGCGTCGGGCCAAAATGAAGGGGCGAGCGGGAGCGAACGTCGGGGCTTTTGAGAGAGTAGTCAATGGCAGAGGCCCAGTGTTGGTGTGGCTGTGAATGTGTTGCCATGGGAGGGTGAGGACCAGCAGTAGCTTGTAGTGCTGGCGTCCTTGGTGTGGGAGCAATCCCTGGACGTTTTCAGTTTTGGAGCTGGCGTCGGGCCAAAATGAGGGGGCGAGCGGGAGCGAACGTCGGGGCTTTTGAGAGAGTAGTCAATGGCAGAGGCCCAGTGTTGGTGTGGCTGTGAATGCGTTGCCATGGGAGGGTGAGGACCAGCAGTAGCTGGTAGTGCTGGCGTCCTTGGTGTGGGAGCAATCCCTGGACGTTTTCCATTTTGGAGCTGGCGTCGGGCCAAAATGAGGGGGCGAGCGGGAGCCAACGTCGTGGGTTTTGAGAGAGTAGTCAATGGCAGAGGCCCAGTGTTGGTGTGGCTGTGAATGCGCTGCCATGGGAGGGTGAAGACCAGCAGTAGCTGGTAGTGCTGGCGTCCTTGGTGTGGGAGCAATCCCTGGACGTTTTCCGTTTTGGAGCTGGCGTCGGGCCAAAATGAGGCGGCGAGCGGGAGCAAACGTCGGGGCTTTTGAGAGAGTAGTCAATGGCAGAGGCCCCGTGTTGGTGTGGCTGTGAATGCGTTGCCATGGGAGGGTGAGGACCAGCAGTAGCTTGTAGTGCTGGCATCCTTGGCGTGGGAGCAATCCCTGGACATTTTCCATTTTGGAGCTGGCGTCGGGGCAAAATGAAGGGGCGAGCGGGAGCGAACGTCGGGGCTTTTGAGAGAGTAGTCAATGGCAGAGGCGCAGTGTTGGTGTGGCTGTGAATGTGTTGCCATGGGAGGGTGAGGACCAGCAGTAGCTTGTAGTGCTGGCGTCCTTGGTGTGGGAGCAATCCCTGGACATTTTCCATTTTGGAGCTGGCGTCGGGGCAAAATGAAGGGGCGAGCGGGAGCGAACGTCGGGGCTTTTGAGAGAGTAGTCAATGGCAGAGGCCCAGTGTTGGTGTGGCTGTGAATGTGTTGCCATGGGAGGGTGAGGACCAGCAGTAGCTTGTAGTGCTGGCGTCCTTGGTGTGGGAGCAATCCCTGGACGTTTTCCATTTTGGAGCTGGCATCGGGGCAAAATGAAGGGGCGAGCGGGAGCGAACGTCGGGGCTTTTGAGAGAGTAGTCAATGGCAGAGGCCCAGTGTTGGTGTGGCTGTGAATGCGCTGCCATGGGAGGGTGAGGACCAGCAGTAGCTTGTAGTGCTGGCGTCCTTGGTGTGGGAGCAATCCCTGGACGTTTTCCATTTTGGAGCTGGCGTCGGGCCAAAATGAGGGGGCGAGCGGGAGCGAACGTCGGGGCTTTTGAGAGAGTAGTCAATGGCAGAGGCCCAGTGTTGGTGTGGCTGTGAATGCGTTGCCATGGGAGGGTGAGGACCAGCAGTAGCTTGTAGTGCTGGCATCCTTGGCGTGGGAGCAATCCCTGGACGTTTTCCATTTTGGAGCTGGCGTCGGGCCAAAATAAAGGGGCGAGCGGGAGCGAACGTCGGGGCTTTTGAGAGAGTAGTCAATGGCAGAGGCCCAGTGTTGGTGTGGCTGTGAATGTGTTGCCATGGGAGGGTGAGGACCAGCAGTAGCTTGTAGTGCTGGCGTCCTTGGTGTGGGAGCAATCCCTGGACGTTTTCAGTTTTGGAGCTGGCGTCGGGCCAAAATGAAGGGGCGAGCGGGAGCGAACGTCGGGGCTTTTGAGAGAGTAGTCAATGGCAGAGGCCCAGTGTTGGTGTGGCTGTGAATGCGTTGCCATGGGAGGGTGAGGAGCAGCAGTAGCTTGTAGTGCTGGCGTCCTTGGTGTGGGAGCAATCCCTGGACGTTTTCCATTTTGGAGCTGGCGTCAGGCCAAAATGAGGGGGCGAGCGGGAGCGAACGTCGTGGGTTTTGAGAGAGTAGTCAATGGCAGAGGCCCAGTGTTGGTGTGGCTGTGAATGCGCTGCCATGGGAGGGTGAGGACCAGCAGTAGCTTGTAGTGCTGGCGTCCTTGGCTTGGGAGCAATCCCTGGATGTCTTCCATTTTGGAGCTGGCGTCGGGCCAAAATGAGGGGGCGAGCGGGAGCGAACATCGTGGGTTTTGAGAGAGTAGTCAATGGCAGAGGCCCAGTGTTGGTGTGGCTGTGAATGCGTTGCCATGGGAGGGTGAGGACCAGCAGTAGCTGGTAGTGCTGGCGTCCTTGGTGTGGGAGCAATCCCTGGACGTTTTCCATTTTGGAGCTGGCGTCGGGCCAAAATGAGGGGGCGAGCGGGAGCGAACGTCGGGGCTTTTGAGAGAGTAGTCAATGGCAGAGGCCCAGTGTTGGTGTGGCTGTGAATGCGTTACCATGGGAGGGTGAGGACCAGCAGTAGCTTGTAGTGCTGGCGTCCTTGGTGTGGGAGCAATCCCTGGACGTTTTCCATTTTGGAGCTGGCGTCGGGCCAAAATGAGGGGGCGAGCGGGAGCAAACGTCGGGGCTTTTGAGAGAGTAGTGAATGGCAGAGGCCCAGTGTTGGTGTGGCTGTGAATGCGTTGCCATGGGAGGGTGAGGACCAGCAGTAGCTTGTAGTGCTGGCGTTGTTGGCTTGGGAGCAATCCCTGGACGTTTTCCATTTTGGAGCTGGCGTCGGGCCAAAATGAGGCGGCGAGCGGGAGCGAATGTCGTGGGTTTTGAGAGAGTAGTCAATGGCAGAGGCCCAGTGTTGGTGTGGCTGTGAATGCGTTGCCATGGGAGGGTGAGGACCAGCAGTAGCTTGTAGTGCTGGCATCCTTGGCGTGGGAGCAATCCCTGGACGTTTTCCATTTTGGAGCTGGCATCGGGCCAAAATGAGGGGGCGAGCGGGAGCGAACGTCGTGGGTTTTGAGAGAGTAGTCAATGGCAGAGGCCCCGTGTTGGTGTGGCTGTGAATGCGTTGCCATGGGAGGGTGAGGACCAGCAGTAGCTTGTAGTGCTGGCGTCCTTGGCGTGGGAGCAATCCCTGGACGTTTTCCATTTTGGAGCTGGCGTCGGGCCAAAATGAGGCGGCGATCGGGAGCGAACATCGTGGGTTTTGAGAGAGTAGTCAATGGCAGAGGCCCAGTGTTGGTGTGGCTGTGAATGCGTTGCCATGGGAGGGTGAGGACCAGCAGTAGCTTGTAGTGCTGGCATCCTTGGCGTGGGAGCAATCCCTGGACATTTTCCATTTTGGAGCTGGCGTCGGGCCTAAATGTAGGGGCGAGCGGGAGCAAACGTCGTGGTTTTTGCGAGAGTAGTCAATGGCAGAGGCCCAGTGTTGGTGTGGCTGTGAATGCGTTGCCATGGGAGGGTGAGGAGCAGCAGTAGCTGGTAGTGCTGGCATCCTTGGCGTGGGAGCAATCCCTGGACGTTTTCAATTTTGGAGCTGGCGTCGGGCCAAAATGAGGGGGCAAGCGGGAGCCAACGTCATGGGTTTTGAGAGAGTAGTCAATGGCAGAGGCCCAGTGTTGGTGTGGCTGTGAATGCGTTGCCATGGGAGGGTGAGGACCAGCAGTAGCTTGTAGTGCTGGCGTCCTTGGTGTGGGAGCAATCCCTGGACATTTTCCATTTTGGAGCTGGCGTCGGGGCAAAATGATTTGGCGAGCGGGAGCGAACGTCGGGGCTTTTGAGAGAGTAGTGAATGGCAGAAGCCCAGTGTTGGTGTGGCTGTGAATGTGTTGCCATGGGAGGGTGAGGACCAGCAGTAGCTGGTAGTGCTGGCGTCCTTGGTGTGGGAGCAATCCCTGGACGTTTTCCATTTTGGAGCTGGCGTCGGGCCAAAATGAAGGGGCGAGCGGGAGCGAACGTCGTGGGTTTTGAGAGAGTAGTCAATGGCAGAGGCCCAGTGTTGGTGTGGCTGTGAATGTGTTGCCATGGGAGGGTGAGGACCAGCAGTAGCTGGTAGTGCTGGCGTCCTTGGTGTGGGAGCAATCCCTGGACGTTTTCCATTTTGGAGCTGGCGTCGGGCCAAAATGAGGGGGCGAGCGGGAGCAAACGTCGTGGGTTTTGAGAGAGTAGTCAATGGCAGAGGCCCCGTGTTGGTGTGGCTGTGAATGCGCTGCCATGGGAGGGTGAGGACCAGCAGTAGCTTGTAGTGCTGGCGTCCTTGGCTTGGGAGCAATCCCTGGATGTCTTCCATTTTGGAGCTGGCGTCGGGCCAAAATGAGGGGGGCGAGCGGGAGCGAACATCGTGGGTTTTGAGAGAGTAGTCAATGGCAGAGGCCCCGTGTTGGTGTGGCTGTGAATGCGTTGCCATGGGAGGGTGAGGACCAGCAGTAGCTGGTAGTGCTGGCGTCCTTGGTGTGGGAGCAATCCCTGGACGTTTTAAATTTTGGAGCTGGCGTCGGGCCAAAATGAGGGGGCGAGCGGGAGCGAACGTCGTGGGTTTTTGAGAGAGTAGTCAATGGCAGAGGCCCAGTGTTGGTGTGGCTGTGAATGCGTTGCCATGGGAGGGTGAGGACCAGCAGTAGCTTGTAGTGCTGGCGTCCTTGGTGTGGGAGCAATCCCTGGACGTTTTCCATTTTGGAGCTGGCGTCGGGCCAAAATGAGGGGGCGAGCGGGAGCAAACGTCGGGGCTTTTGAGAGAGTAGTCAATGGCAGAGGCCCAGTGTTGGTGTGGCTGTGAATGCGCTGCCATGGGAGGGTGAGGACCAGCAGTAGCTTGTAGTGCTGGCATCCTTGGTGTGGGAGCAATCCCTGGACGTTTTCAGTTTTGGAGCTGGCGTCGGGGCAAAATGAAGGGGCGAGCGGGAGCGAATGTCGTGGGTTTTGAGAGAGTAGTCAATGGCAGAGGCCCAGTGTTGGTGTGGCTGTGAATGCGTTGCCATGGGAGGGTGAGGACCAGCAGTAGCTGGTAGTGCTGGCGTCCTTGGTGTGGGAGCAATCCCTGGATGTTTTCCATTTTGGAGCTGGCGTCGGGCCAAAATGAAGGGGCGAGCGGGAGCGAACGTCGTGGGTTTTGAGAGAGTAGTCAATGGCAGAGGCCCAGTGTTGGTGTGGCTGTGAATGCCTTGCCATGGGAGGGTGAGGACCAGCAGTAGCTTGTAGTGCTGGCGTCCTTGGCGTGGGAGCAATCCCTGGACATTTTCCATTTTGGAGCTGGCGTCGGGCCAAAATGAAGGGGCGAGCGGGAGCGAACGTCGGGGCTTTTGAGAGAGTAGTCAATGGCAGAGGCCCAGTGTTGGTGTGGCTGTGAATGCGCTGCCATGGGAGGGTGAGGACCAGCAGTAGCTTGTAGTGCTGGCGTCCTTGGTGTGGGAGCAATCCCTGGACGTTTTCCATTTTGGAGCTGGCGTCGGGCCAAAATGAGGGGGCGAGCGGGAGCGAACGTCGTGGGTTTTGAGAGAGTAGTCAATGGCAGAGGCCCCGTGTTGGTGTGGCTGTGAATGCGCTGCCATGGGAGGGTGAGGACCAGCAGTAGCTTGTAGTGCTGGCGTCCTTGGTGTGGGAGCAATCCCTGGACGTTTTCCATTTTGGAGCTGGCGTCGGGCCAAAATGAGGGGGCGAGCGGGAGCGAACGTCGTGGGTTTTGAGAGAGTAGTCAATGGCAGAGGCCCCGTGTTGGTGTGGCTGTGAATGCGCTGCCATGGGAGGGTGAGGACCAGCAGTAGCTTGTAGTGCTGGCGTCCTTGGTGTGGGAGCAATCCCTGGACGTTTTCCATTTTGGAGCTGGCGTCGGGCCAAAATGAGGGGGCGAGCGGGAGCGAACGTCGTGGGTTTTGAGAGAGTAGTCAATGGCAGAGGCCCCGTGTTGGTGTGGCTGTGAATGCGTTGCCATGGGAGGGTGAGGACCAGCAGTAGCTGGTAGTGCTGGCGTCCTTGGTGTGGGAGCAATCCCTGGACGTTTTCCATTTTGGAGCTGGCGTCGGGCCAAAATGAGGGGGCGAGCGGGAGCGAACGTCGGGGCTTTTGAGAGAGTAGTCAATGGCAGAGGCCCAGTGTTGGTGTGGCTGTGAATGCGTTGCCATGGGAGGGTGAGGACCAGCAGTAGCTTGTAGTGCTGGCGTCCTTGGTGTGGGAGCAATCCCTGGACGTTTTCCATTTTGGAGCTGGCGTCGGGGCAAAATGAGGGGGCGAGCGGGAGCAAACGTCGGGGCTTTTGAGAGAGTAGTCAATGGCAGAGGCCCAGTGTTGGTGTGGCTGTGAATGCGCTGCCATGGGAGGGTGAGGACCAGCAGTAGCTTGTAGTGCTGGCGTCCTTGGTGTGGGAGCAATCCCTGGACGTTTTCAGTTTTGGAGCTGGCGTCGGGCCAAAATGAGGCGGCGAGCGGGAGCGAATGTCGTGGGTTTTGAGAGAGTAGTCAATGGCAGAGGCCCAGTGTTGGTGTGGCTGTGAATGCGTTGCCATGGGAGGGTGAGGACCAGCAGTAGCTGGTAGTGCTGGCGTCCTTGGTGTGGGAGCAATCCCTGGACGTTTTCCATTTTGGAGCTGGCGTCGGGCCAAAATGAGGGGGCGAGCGGGAGCGAACGTCGTGGGTTTTGAGAGAGTAGTCAATGGCAGAGGCCCCGTGTTGGTGTGGCTGTGAATGCGCTGCCATGGGAGGGTGAGGACCAGCAGTAGCTTGTAGTGCTGGCGTCCTTGGCTTGGGAGCAATCCCTGGATGTCTTCCATTTTGGAGCTGGCGTCGGGCCAAAATGAGGGGGCGAGCGGGAGCGAACGTCGTGGGTTTTGAGAGAGTAGTCAATGGCAGAGGCCCAGTGTTGGTGTGGCTGTGAATGCGTTGCCATGGGAGGGTGAGGACCAGCAGTAGCTGGTAGTGCTGGCGTCCTTGGTGTGGGAGCAATCCCTGGACGTTTTAAATTTTGGAGCTGGCGTCGGGCCAAAATGAGGGGGCGAGCGGGAGCGAACGTCGTGGGTTTTGAGAGAGTAGTCAATGGCAGAGGCCCAGTGTTGGTGTGGCTGTGAATGCGCTGCCATGGGAGGGTGAGGACCAGCAGTAGCTTGTAGTGCTGGCATCCTTGGCGTGGGAGCAATCCCTGGACATTTTCCATTTTGGAGCTGGCGTCGGGGCAAAATGAAGGGGCGAGCGGGAGCGAACGTCGTGGGTTTTGAGAGAGTAGTCAATGGCAGAGGCCCCGTGTTGGTGTGGCTGTGAATGCGTTGCCATGGGAGGGTGAGGAGCAGCAGTAGCTGGTAGTGCTGGCGTCCTTGGCGTGGGAGCAATCCCTGGACGTTTTCCATTTTGGAGCTGGCGTCGGGCCAAAATGAGGGGGCGAGCGGGAGCGAACGTCGTGGGTTTTGAGAGAGTAGTCAATGGCAGAGGCCCCGTGTTGGTGTGGCTGTGAATGCGCTGCCATGGGAGGGTGAGGACCAGCAGTAGCTTGTAGTGTTGGCATCCTTGGCTTGGGAGCAATCCCTGGACGTTTTCCATTTTGGAGCTGGCGTCGGGCCAAAATGAGGGGGCGAGCGGGAGCAAACGTCGGGGCTTTTGAGAGAGTAGTCAATGGCAGAGGCCCAGTGTTGGTGTGGCTGTGAATGCGTTGCCATGGGAGGGTGAGGACCAGCAGTAGCTGGTAGTGCTGGCGTCCTTGGTGTGGGAGCAATCCCTGGACGTTTTCAATTTTGGAGCTGGCGTCGGGCCAAAATGAGGGGGCGATCGGGAGCGAACGTCAGGGCTTTTGAGAGAGTAGTGAATGGCAGAGGCCCAGTGTTGGTGTGGCTGTGAATGCGTTGCCATGGGAGGGTGAGGACCAGCAGTAGCTTGTAGTGCTGGCGTTGTTGGCTTGGGAGCAATCCCTGGACGTTTTCCATTTTGGAGCTGGCGTCGGGCCAAAATGAGGCGGCGAGCGGGAGCGAATGTCGTGGGTTTTGAGAGAGTAGTCAATGGCAGAGGCCCAGTGTTGGTGTGGCTGTGAATGCGTTGCCATGGGAGGGTGAGGACCAGCAGTAGCTTGTAGTGCTGGCGTCCTTGGTGTGGGAGCAATCCCTGGACGTTTTCCGTTTTGGAGCTGGCATCGGGCCAAAATGAGGGGGCGAGCGGGAGCGAACGTCGTGGGTTTTGAGAGAGTAGTCAATGGCAGAGGCCCAGTGTTGGTGTGGCTGTGAATGCGTTGCCATGGGAGGGTGAGGAGCAGCAGTAGCTGGTAGTGCTGGCGTCCTTGGCGTGGGAGCAATCCCTGGACGTTTTCCATTTTGGAGCTGGCGTCGGGGCAAAATGAAGGGGCGAGCGGGAGCAAACGTCGTGGGTTTTGAGAGAGTAGTGAATGGCAGAGGCCCAGTGTTGGTGTGGCTGTGAATGCGCTGCCATGGGAGGGTGAAGACCAGCAGTAGCTTGTAGTGCTGGCATCCTTGGCTTGGGAGCAATCCCTGGACATTTTCCATTTTGGAGCTGGCGTCGGGCCAAAATGAGGGGGCGAGCGGGAGCAAACGTCGGGGCTTTTGAGAGAGTAGTCAATGGCAGAGGCCCCGTGTTGGTGTGGCTGTGAATGCGCTGCCATGGGAGGGTGAGGACCAGCAGTAGCTTGTAGTGCTGGCGTCCTTGGCTTGGGAGCAATCCCTGGATGTCTTCCATTTTGGAGCTGGCGTCGGGGCAAAATGAGGGGGCGAGCGGGAGCGAACATCGTGGGTTTTGAGAGAGTAGTCAATGGCAGAGGCCCAGTGTTGGTGTGGCTGTGAATGCGTTGCCATGGGAGGGTGAGGACCAGCAGTAGCTGGTAGTGCTGGCGTCCTTGGTGTGGGAGCAATCCCTGGACGTTTTCAATTTTGGAGCTGGCGTCGGGCCAAAATGAGGGGGCGATCGGGAGCGAACGTCAGGGCTTTTGAGAGAGTAGTGAATGGCAGAGGCCCAGTGTTGGTGTGGCTGTGAATGCGTTGCCATGGGAGGGTGAGGACCAGCAGTAGCTTGTAGTGCTGGCGTTGTTGGCTTGGGAGCAATCCCTGGACGTTTTCCATTTTGGAGCTGGCGTCGGGCCAAAATGAGGCGGCGAGCGGGAGCGAATGTCGTGGGTTTTGAGAGAGTAGTCAATGGCAGAGGCCCAGTGTTGGTGTGGCTGTGAATGCGTTGCCATGGGAGGGTGAGGAGCAGCAGTAGCTTGTAGTGCTGGCGTCCTTGGTGTGGGAGCAATCCCTGGATGTTTTCAGTTTTGGAGCTGGCGTCGGGCCAAAATGAGGGGGCGAGCGGGAGCGAACGTCGTGGGTTTTGAGAGAGTAGTGAATGGCAGAGGCCCAGTGTTGGTGTGGCTGTGAACGCGTTGCCATGGGAGGGTGAGGACCAGCAGTAGCTTGTAGTGCTGGCGTCCTTGGTGTGGGAGCAATCCCTGGACGTTTTCCATTTTGGAGCTGGCGTCGGGCCAAAATGAGGGGGCGAGCGGGAGCGAACGTCGTGGGTTTTGAGAGAGTAGTCAATGGCAGAGGCCCAGTGTTGGTGTGGCTGTGAATGCGTTGCCATGGGAGGGTGAGGAGCAGCAGTAGCTGGTAGTGCTGGCGTCCTTGGCGTGGGAGCAATCCCTGGACGTTTTCCATTTTGGAGCTGGCGTCGGGGCAAAATGAAGGGGCGAGCGGGAGCAAACGTCGTGGGTTTTGAGAGAGTAGTGAATGGCAGAGGCCCAGTGTTGGTGTGGCTGTGAATGCGCTGCCATGGGAGGGTGAAGACCAGCAGTAGCTTGTAGTGCTGGCGTCCTTGGCTTGGGAGCAATCCCTGGACGTTTTCCATTTTGGAGCTGGCGTCGGGCCAAAATGAGGGGGCGAGCGGGAGCAAACGTCGGGGCTTTTGAGAGAGTAGTCAATGGCAGAGGCCCCGTGTTGGTGTGGCTGTGAATGCGCTGCCATGGGAGGGTGAGGACCAGCAGTAGCTTGTAGTGCTGGCGTCCTTGGCTTGGGAGCAATCCCTGGATGTCTTCCATTTTGGAGCTGGCGTCGGGCCAAAATGAGGGGGCGAGCGGGAGCGAACATCGTGGGTTTTGAGAGAGTAGTCAATGGCAGAGGCCCAGTGTTGGTGTGGCTGTGAATGCGTTGCCATGGGAGGGTGAGGACCAGCAGTAGCTGGTAGTGCTGGCGTCCTTGGTGTGGGAGCAATCCCTGGACGTTTTCCATTTTGGAGCTGGCGTCGGGCCAAAATGAGGGGGCGAGCGGGAGCGAACGTCGGGGTTTTTGAGAGAGTAGTCAATGGCAGAGGCCCAGTGTTGGTGTGGCTGTGAATGCGTTGCCATGGGAGGGTGAGGACCAGCAGTAGCTTGTAGTGCTGGCGTCCTTGGTGTGGGAGCAATCCCTGGACGTTTTCAGTTTTGGAGCTGGCGTCGGGCCAAAATGAGGGGGCGAGCGGGAGCAAACGTCGGGGCTTTTGAGAGAGTAGTCAATGGCAGAGGCCCAGTGTTGGTGTGGCTGTGAATGCGCTGCCATGGGAGGGTGAGGACCAGCAGTAGCTTGTAGTGCTGGCGTCCTTGGTGTGGGAGCAATCCCTGGACGTTTTCAATTTTGGAGCTGGCGTCGGGCCAAAATGAGGGGGCGAGCGGGAGCGAACGTCGGGGCTTTTGAGAGAGTAGTCAATGGCAGAGGCCCAGTGTTGGTGTGGCTGTGAATGTGTTGCCATGGGAGGGTGAGGACCAGCAGTAGCTTGTAGTGCTGGCGTCCTTGGTGTGGGAGCAATCCCTGGACGTTTTCAGTTTTGGAGCTGGCGTCGGGCCAAAATGAGGGGGCGAGCGGGAGCGAATGTCGTGGGTTTTGAGAGAGTAGTCAATGGCAGAGGCCCAGTGTTGGTGTGGCTGTGAATGCGTTGCCATGGGAGGGTGAGGACCAGCAGTAGCTTGTAGTGCTGGCGTCCTTGGTGTGGGAGCAATCCCTGGACGTTTTCAGTTTTGGAGCTGGCGTCGGGCCAAAATGAGGGGGCGAGCGGGAGCAAACGTCGTGGGTTTTGAGAGAGTAGTCAATGGCAGAGGCCCCGTGTTGGTGTGGCTGTGAATGCGCTGCCATGGGAGGGTGAGGACCAGCAGTAGCTTGTAGTGCTGGCGTCCTTGGCTTGGGAGCAATCCCTGGATGTCTTCCATTTTGGAGCTGGCGTCGGGGCAAAATGAGGGGGCGAGCGAGAGCGAAAATCGTGGGTTTTGAGAGAGTAGTCAATGGCAGAGGCCCCGTGTTGGTGTGGCTGTGAATGCGTTGCCATGGGAGGGTGAGGACCAGCAGTAGCTGGTAGTGCTGGCGTCCTTGGTGTGGGAGCAATCCCTGGACGTTTTCCATTTTGGAGCTGGCGTCGGGCCAAAATGAGGCGGCGAGCGGGAGCGAACGTCGTGGGTTTTTGAGAGAGTAGTCAATGGCAGAGGCCCAGTGTTGGTGTGGCTGTGAATGCGTTGCCATGGGAGGGTGAGGACCAGCAGTAGCTTGTAGTGCTGGCGTCCTTGGTGTGGGAGCAATCCCTGGACGTTTTCAGTTTTGGAGCTGGCGTCGGGCCAAAATGAGGGGGCGAGCGGGAGCAAACGTCGGGGCTTTTGAGAGAGTAGTCAATGGCAGAGGCCCAGTGTTGGTGTGGCTGTGAATGCGCTGCCATGGGAGGGTGAGGACCAGCAGTAGCTTGTAGTGCTGGCGTCCTTGGTGTGGGAGCAATCCCTGGACGTTTTCCATTTTGGAGCTGGCGTCGGGCCAAAATGAGGCGGCGAGCGGGAGCCAACGTCGTGGGTTTTGAGAGAGTAGTCAATGGCAGAGGCCCAGTGTTGGTGTGGCTGTGAATGCGCTGCCATGGGAGGGTGAGGACCAGCAGTAGCTTGTAGTGCTGGCGTCCTTGGTGTGGGAGCAATCCCTGGACGTTTTCAATTTTGGAGCTGGCGTCGGGCCAAAATGAGGGGGCGAGCGGGAGCGAACGTCGGGGCTTTTGAGAGAGTAGTCAATGGCAGAGGCCCAGTGTTGGTGTGGCTGTGAATGTGTTGCCATGGGAGGGTGAGGACCAGCAGTAGCTTGTAGTGCTGGCGTCCTTGGTGTGGGAGCAATCCCTGGACGTTTTCAGTTTTGGAGCTGGCGTCGGGCCAAAATGAGGGGGCGAGCGGGAGCGAATGTCGTGGGTTTTGAGAGAGTAGTCAATGGCAGAGGCCCAGTGTTGGTGTGGCTGTGAATGCGTTGCCATGGGAGGGTGAGGACCAGCAGTAGCTTGTAGTGCTGGCGTCCTTGGTGTGGGAGCAATCCCTGGACGTTTTCAGTTTTGGAGCTGGCGTCGGGCCAAAATGAGGGGGCGAGCGGGAGCAAACGTCGTGGGTTTTGAGAGAGTAGTCAATGGCAGAGGCCCCGTGTTGGTGTGGCTGTGAATGCGCTGCCATGGGAGGGTGAGGACCAGCAGTAGCTTGTAGTGCTGGCGTCCTTGGCTTGGGAGCAATCCCTGGATGTCTTCCATTTTGGAGCTGGCGTCGGGGCAAAATGAGGGGGCGAGCGAGAGCGAAAATCGTGGGTTTTGAGAGAGTAGTCAATGGCAGAGGCCCCGTGTTGGTGTGGCTGTGAATGCGTTGCCATGGGAGGGTGAGGACCAGCAGTAGCTGGTAGTGCTGGCGTCCTTGGTGTGGGAGCAATCCCTGGACGTTTTCCATTTTGGAGCTGGCGTCGGGCCAAAATGAGGCGGCGAGCGGGAGCGAACGTCGTGGGTTTTTGAGAGAGTAGTCAATGGCAGAGGCCCAGTGTTGGTGTGGCTGTGAATGCGTTGCCATGGGAGGGTGAGGACCAGCAGTAGCTTGTAGTGCTGGCGTCCTTGGTGTGGGAGCAATCCCTGGACGTTTTCAGTTTTGGAGCTGGCGTCGGGCCAAAATGAGGGGGCGAGCGGGAGCAAACGTCGGGGCTTTTGAGAGAGTAGTCAATGGCAGAGGCCCAGTGTTGGTGTGGCTGTGAATGCGCTGCCATGGGAGGGTGAGGACCAGCAGTAGCTTGTAGTGCTGGCGTCCTTGGTGTGGGAGCAATCCCTGGACGTTTTCCATTTTGGAGCTGGCGTCGGGCCAAAATGAGGCGGCGAGCGGGAGCCAACGTCGTGGGTTTTGAGAGAGTAGTCAATGGCAGAGGCCCAGTGTTGGTGTGGCTGTGAATGCGCTGCCATGGGAGGGTGAGGACCAGCAGTAGCTTGTAGTGCTGGCATCCTTGGTGTGGGAGCAATCCCTGGACGTTTTCCATTTTGGAGCTGGCGTCGGGCCAAAATGAGTCGGCGAGCGGGAGCGAATGTCGTGGGTTTTGAGAGAGTAGTCAATGGCAGAGGCCCAGTGTTGGTGTGGCTGTGAATGCGTTGCCATGGGAGGGTGAGGACCAGCAGTAGCTGGTAGTGCTGGCGTCCTTGGTGTGGGAGCAATCCCTGGATGTTTTCCATTTTGGAGCTGGCGTCGGGCCAAAATGAGGGGGCGAGCGGGAGCGAACGTCGTGGGTTTTGAGAGAGTAGTCAATGGCAGAGGCCCAGTGTTGGTGTGGCTGTGAATGCGTTGCCATGGGAGGGTGAGGACCAGCAGTAGCTTGTAGTGCTGGCGTCCTTGGCGTGGGAGCAATCCCTGGACATTTTCCATTTTGGAGCTGGCGTCGGGCCAAAATGAGGGGGCGAGCGGGAGCCAACGTCGTGGGTTTTGAGAGAGTAGTCAATGGCAGAGGCCCAGTGTTGGTGTGGCTGTGAATGTGTTGCCATGGGAGGGTGAGGACCAGCAGTAGCTTGTAGTGCTGGCGTCCTTGGTGTGGGAGCAATCCCTGGACGTTTTCCATTTTGGAGCTGGCGTCGGGCCAAAATGAGGGGGCGAGCGGGAGCGAACGTCGTGGGTTTTGAGAGAGTAGTCAATGGCAGAGGCCCCGTGTTGGTGTGGCTGTGAATGCGCTGCCATGGGAGGGTGAGGACCAGCAGTAGCTTGTAGTGCTGGCGTCCTTGGCTTGGGAGCAATCCCTGGATGTTTTCCATTTTGGAGCTGGCGTCGGGGCAAAATGAGGGGGCGAGCGGGAGCGAACATCGTGGGTTTTGAGAGAGTAGTCAATGGCAGAGGCCCCGTGTTGGTGTGGCTGTGAATGCGTTGCCATGGGAGGGTGAGGACCAGCAGTAGCTGGTAGTGCTGGCGTCCTTGGTGTGGGAGCAATCCCTGGACGTTTTCCATTTTGGAGCTGGCGTCGGGCCAAAATGAGGGGGCGAGCGGGAGCGAACGTCGGGGCTTTTGAGAGAGTAGTCAATGGCAGAGGCCCAGTGTTGGTGTGGCTGTGAATGCGTTGCCATGGGAGGGTGAGGACCAGCAGTAGCTTGTAGTG
Organism: Morus bassanus; assembly: GCA_031468815.1. Classification (NCBI taxonomy): domain Eukaryota; kingdom Metazoa; phylum Chordata; class Aves; order Suliformes; family Sulidae; genus Morus; species Morus bassanus. The sequence goes on from CM062575.1 coordinate 778,045, forward strand.
CTGGCGTCCTTGGTGTGGGAGCAATCCCTGGACGTTTTCAGTTTTGGAGCTGGCGTCGGGCCAAAATGAGGGGGCGAGCGGGAGCAAACGTCGGGGCTTTTGAGAGAGTAGTCAATGGCAGAGGCCCAGTGTTGGTGTGGCTGTGAATGCGCTGCCATGGGAGGGTGAGGACCAGCAGTAGCTTGTAGTGCTGGCGTCCTTGGTGTGGGAGCAATCCCTGGACGTTTTCAATTTTGGAGCTGGCGTCGGGCCAAAATGAGGGGGCGAGCGGGAGCGAACGTCGGGGCTTTTGAGAGAGTAGTCAATGGCAGAGGCCCAGTGTTGGTGTGGCTGTGAATGCGTTACCATGGGAGGGTGAGGACCAGCAGTAGCTTGTAGTGCTGGCGTCCTTGGTGTGGGAGCAATCCCTGGACACTTTCCATTTTGGAGCTGGCGTCGGGCCAAAATGAGGCGGCGAGCGGGAGCGAACGTCGGGGCTTTTGAGAGAGTAGTCAATGGCAGAGGCCCAGTGTTGGTGTGGCTGTGAATGCGTTGCCATGGGAGGGTGAGGACCAGCAGTAGCTGGTAGTGCTGGCGTCCTTGGTGTGGGAGCAATCCCTGGATGTTTTCCATTTTGGAGCTGGCGTCGGGCCAAAATGAGGCGGCGAGCGGGAGCGAACGTCGTGGGTTTTGAGAGAGTAGTCAATGGCAGAGGCCCCGTGTTGGTGTGGCTGTGAATGTGTTGCCATGGGAGGGTGAGGACCAGCAGTAGCTTGTAGTGCTGGCGTCCTTGGTGTGGGAGCAATCCCTGGACGTTTTCCATTTTGGAGCTGGCGTCGGGCCAAAATGAGGGGGCGAGCGGGAGCGAACGTCGTGGGTTTTGAGAGAGTAGTCAATGGCAGAGGCCCCGTGTTGGTGTGGCTGTGAATGCGCTGCCATGGGAGGGTGAGGACCAGCAGTAGCTTGTAGTGCTGGCGTCCTTGGCTTGGGAGCAATCCCTGGATGTCTTCCATTTTGGAGCTGGCGTCGGGGCAAAATGAGGGGGCGAGCGGGAGCGAACATCGTGGGTTTTGAGAGAGTAGTCAATGGCAGAGGCCCCGTGTTGGTGTGGCTGTGAATGCATTGCCATGGGAGGGTGAGGACCAGCAGTAGCTGGTAGTGCTGGCGTCCTTGGTGTGGGAGCAATCCCTGGACGTTTTCCATTTTGGAGCTGGCGTCGGGCCAAAATGAGGGGGCGAGCGGGAGCGAACGTTGGGGCTTTTGAGAGAGTAGTCAATGGCAGAGGCCCCGTGTTGGTGTGGCTGTGAATGCGTTGCCATGGGAGGGTGAGGACCAGCAGTAGCTTGTAGTGCTGGCGTCCTTGGTGTGGGAGCAATCCCTGGACGTTTTCAGTTTTGGAGCTGGCGTCGGGCCAAAATGAGGGGGCGAGCGGGAGCAAACGTCGGGGCTTTTGAGAGAGTAGTCAATGGCAGAGGCCCAGTGTTGGTGTGGCTGTGAATGCGTTGCCATGGGAGGGTGAGGACCAGCAGTAGCTTGTAGTGCTGGCGTCCTTGGTGTGGGAGCAATCCCTGGACGTTTTCCATTTTGGAGCTGGCGTCGGGCCAAAATGAAGGGGCGAGCGGGAGCGAACGTCGGGGCTTTTGAGAGAGTAGTCAATGGCAGAGGCCCAGTGTTGGTGTGGCTGTGAATGTGTTGCCATGGGAGGGTGAGGACCAGCAGTAGCTTGTAGTGCTGGCGTCCTTGGTGTGGGAGCAATCCCTGGACGTTTTCCATTTTGGAGCTGGCGTCGGGCCAAAATGAGGGGGCGAGCGGGAGCGAACGTCGTGGGTTTTGAGAGAGTAGTCAATGGCAGAGGCCCCGTGTTGGTGTGGCTGTGAATGCGCTGCCATGGGAGGGTGAGGACCAGCAGTAGCTTGTAGTGCTGGCGTCCTTGGCTTGGGAGCAATCCCTGGATGTCTTCCATTTTGGAGCTGGCGTCGGGGCAAAATGAGGGGGCGAGCGGGAGCGAACATCGTGGGTTTTGAGAGAGTAGTCAATGGCAGAGGCCCCGTGTTGGTGTGGCTGTGAATGCGTTGCCATGGGAGGGTGAGGACCAGCAGTAGCTGGTAGTGCTGGCGTCCTTGGTGTGGGAGCAATCCCTGGACGTTTTCCATTTTGGAGCTGGCGTCGGGCCAAAATGAGGGGGCGAGCGGGAGCGAACGTCGGGGCTTTTGAGAGAGTAGTCAATGGCAGAGGCCCAGTGTTGGTGTGGCTGTGAATGCGTTGCCATGGGAGGGTGAGGACCAGCAGTAGCTTGTAGTGCTGGCGTCCTTGGTGTGGGAGCAATCCCTGGACGTTTTCAGTTTTGGAGCTGGCGTCGGGCCAAAATGAGGGGGCGAGCGGGAGCAAACGTCGGGGCTTTTGAGAGAGTAGTCAATGGCAGAGGCCCCGTGTTGGTGTGGCTGTGAATGCGCTGCCATGGGAGGGTGAGGACCAGCAGTAGCTTGTAGTGCTGGCGTCCTTGGTGTGGGAGCAATCCCTGGACGTTTTCAATTTTGGAGCTGGCGTCGGGCCAAAATGAGGGGGCGAGCGGGAGCGAACGTCGGGGCTTTTGAGAGAGTAGTCAATGGCAGAGGCCCAGTGTTGGTGTGGCTGTGAATGCGTTACCATGGGAGGGTGAGGACCAGCAGTAGCTGGTAGTGCTGGCGTCCTTGGTGTGGGAGCAATCCCTGGACGTTTTCCATTTTGGAGCTGGCGTCGGGCCAAAATGAGGCGGCGAGCGGGAGCGAATGTCGTGGGTTTTGAGAGAGTAGTCAATGGCAGAGGCCCAGTGTTGGTGTGGCTGTGAATGCGTTGCCATGGGAGGGTGAGGACCAGCAGTAGCTGGTAGTGCTGGCGTCCTTGGTGTGGGAGCAATCCCTGGATGTTTTCCATTTTGGAGCTGGCGTCGGGCCAAAATGAGGCGGCGAGCGGGAGCGAACGTCGTGGGTTTTGAGAGAGTAGTCAATGGCAGAGGCCCCGTGTTGGTGTGGCTGTGAATGCGTTGCCATGGGAGGGTGAGGACCAGCAGTAGCTTGTAGTGCTGGCATCCTTGGCGTGGGAGCAATCCCTGGACATTTTCCATTTTGGAGCTGGCGTCGGGCCAAAATGAAGGGGCGAGCGGGAGCGAACGTCGGGGCTTTTGAGAGAGTAGTCAATGGCAGAGGCCCAGTGTTGGTGTGGCTGTGAATGCGTTGCCATGGGAGGGTGAGGACCAGCAGTAGCTTGTAGTGCTGGCGTCCTTGGTGTGGGAGCAATCCCTGGACGTTTTCAGTTTTGGAGCTGGCGTCGGGCCAAAATGAGGGGGCGAGCGGGAGCGAACGTCGTGGGTTTTGAGAGAGTAGTCAATGGCAGAGGCCCAGTGTTGGTGTGGCTGTGAATGCGCTGCCATGGGAGGGTGAGGACCAGCAGTAGCTTGTAGTGCTGGCATCCTTGGCGTGGGAGCAATTCTTGGACATTTTCCATTTTGGAGCTGGCGTCGGGCCAAAATGAAGGGGCGAGCGGGAGCAAACGTCGTGGTTTTTGCGAGAGTAGTCAATGGCAGAGGCCCAGTGTTGGTGTGGCTGTGAATGCGCTGCCATGGGAGGGTGAGGACCAGCAGTAGCTGGTAGTGCTGGCGTCCTTGGCGTGGGAGCAATCCCTGGACGTTTTCCATTTTGGAGCTGGCGTCGGGCCAAAATGAGGGGGCGAGCGGGAGCGAACGTCGTGGGTTTTGAGAGAGTAGTCAATGGCAGAGGCCCCGTGTTGGTGTGGCTGTGAATGCGCTGCCATGGGAGGGTGAGGACCAGCAGTAGCTTGTAGTGCTGGCATCCTTGGCTTGGGAGCAATCCCTGGACGTTTTCCATTTTGGAGCTGGCGTCGGGCCAAAATGAGGGGGCGAGCGGGAGCCAACGTCGTGGGTTTTGAGAGAGTAGTCAATGGCAGAGGCCCAGTGTTGGTGTGGCTGTGAACGCGTTGCCATGGGAGGGTGAGGACCAGCAGTAGCTTGTAGTGCTGGCGTCCTTGGTGTGGGAGCAATCCCTGGACGTTTTCCATTTTGGAGCTGGCGTCGGGCCAAAATGAGGGGGCGAGCGGGAGCAAACGTCGGGGCTTTTGAGAGAGTAGTCAATGGCAGAGGCCCAGTGTTGGTGTGGCTGTGAATGCGTTGCCATGGGAGGGTGAGGAGCAGCAGTAGCTGGTAGTGCTGGCGTCCTTGGTGTGGGAGCAATCCCTGGACGTTTTCCATTTTGGAGCTGGCGTCGGGCCAAAATGAGGGGGCGATCGGGAGCGAACGTCAGGGCTTTTGAGAGAGTAGTGAATGGCAGAGGCCCAGTGTTGGTGTGGCTGTGAATGCGTTGCCATGGGAGGGTGAGGACCAGCAGTAGCTTGTAGTGCTGGCGTCCTTGGTGTGGGAGCAATCCCTGGACGTTTTCAGTTTTGGAGCTGGCGTCGGGCCAAAATGAGGGGGCGAGCGGGAGCAAACGTCGGGGCTTTTGAGAGAGTAGTCAATGGCAGAGGCCCAGTGTTGGTGTGGCTGTGAATGCGTTGCCATGGGAGGGTGAGGAGCAGCAGTAGCTTGTAGTGCTGGCGTCCTTGGTGTGGGAGCAATCCCTGGACGTTTTCAATTTTGGAGCTGGCGTCGGGCCAAAATGAGGGGGCGAGCGGGAGCGAATGTCGGGGCTTTTGAGAGAGTAGTCAATGGCAGAGGCCCAGTGTTGGTGTGGCTGTGAATGCGTTGCCATGGGAGGGTGAGGACCAGCAGTAGCTTGTAGTGCTGGCATCCTTGGTGTGGGAGCAATCCCTGGACGTTTTCAATTTTGGAGCTGGCGTCGGGCCAAAATGAGGGGGCGATCGGGAGCGAACGTCAGGGCTTTTGAGAGAGTAGTGAATGGCAGAGGCCCAGTGTTGGTGTGGCTGTGAATGCGTTGCCATGGGAGGGTGAGGACCAGCAGTAGCTTGTAGTGCTGGCGTCCTTGGTGTGGGAGCAATCCCTGGACGTTTTCCATTTTGGAGCTGGCGTCGGGCCAAAATGAGGCGGCGAGCGGGAGCGAATGTCGTGGGTTTTGAGAGAGTAGTCAATGGCAGAGGCCCAGTGTTGGTGTGGCTGTGAATGCGTTGCCATGGGAGGGTGAGGACCAGCAGTAGCTTGTAGTGCTGGCGTCCTTGGTGTGGGAGCAATCCCTGGATGTTTTCAGTTTTGGAGCTGGCGTCGGGCCAAAATGAGGGGGCGAGCGGGAGCCAACGTCGTGGGTTTTGAGAGAGTAGTCAATGGCAGAGGCCCAGTGTTGGTGTGGCTGTGAATGCGCTGCCATGGGAGGGTGAAGACCAGCAGTAGCTTGTAGTGCTGGCGTTGTTGGCTTGGGAGCAATCCCTGGACGTTTTCCATTTTGGAGCTGGCGTCGGGCCAAAATGAAGGGGCGAGCGGGAGCAAACGTCGGGGCTTTTGAGAGAGTAGTCAATGGCAGAGGCCCCGTGTTGGTGTGGCTGTGAATGCGCTGCCATGGGAGGGTGAAGACCAGCAGTAGCTTGTAGTGCTGGCGTCCTTGGTGTGGGAGCAATCCCTGGACGTTTTCAATTTTGGAGTTGGCGTCGGGCCAAAATGAAGGGGCAAGCGGGAGCGGACGTCGGGGCTTTTGAGAGAGTAGTCAATGGCAGAGGCCCAGTGTTGGTGTGGCTGTGAATGCGTTGCCATGGGAGGGTGAGGACCAGCAGTAGCTTGTAGTGCTGGCGTCCTTGGTGTGGGAGCAATCCCTGGACGTTTTCAGTTTTGGAGCTGGCGTCGGGCCAAAATGAGGGGGCGAGCGGGAGCCAACGTCGTGGGTTTTGAGAGAGTAGTCAATGGCAGAGGCCCCGTGTTGGTGTGGCTGTGAATGCGTTGCCATGGGAGGGTGAGGACCAGCAGTAGCTGGTAGTGCTGGCGTCCTTGGTGTGGGAGCAATCCCTGGACGTTTTCAATTTTGGAGCTGGCGTCGGGCCAAAATGAGGGGGCGAGCGGGAGCGAACGTCGTGGGTTTTGAGAGAGTAGTCAATGGCAGAGGCCCAGTGTTGGTGTGGCTGTGAATGCGTTGCCATGGGAGGGTGAGGACCAGCAGTAGCTTGTAGTGCTGGCGTCCTTGGTGTGGGAGCAATCCCTGGACGTTTTCCATTTTGGAGCTGGCGTCGGGCCAAAATGAGGGGGCGAGCGGGAGCAAACGTCGGGGCTTTTGAGAGAGTAGTGAATGGCAGAGGCCCAGTGTTGGTGTGGCTGTGAATGCGTTGCCATGGGAGGGTGAGGACCAGCAGTAGCTTGTAGTGCTGGCGTCCTTGGTGTGGGAGCAATCCCTGGACGTTTTCAATTTTGGAGCTGGCGTCGGGCCAAAATGAGGGGGCGAGCGGGAGCGAACGTCTGGGCTTTTGAGAGAGTAGTCAATGGCAGAGGCCCAGTGTTGGTGTGGCTGTGAATGTGTTGCCATGGGAGGGTGAGGACCAGCAGTAGCTTGTAGTGCTGGCGTCCTTGGTGTGGGAGCAATCCCTGGACGTTTTCAATTTTGGAGCTGGCGTCGGGCCAAAATGAGGGGGCGATCGGGAGCGAACGTCAGGGCTTTTGAGAGAGTAGTGAATGGCAGAGGCCCAGTGTTGGTGTGGCTGTGAATGCGTTGCCATGGGAGGGTGAGGACCAGCAGTAGCTTGTAGTGCTGGCGTTGTTGGCTTGGGAGCAATCCCTGGACGTTTTCCATTTTGGAGCTGGCGTCGGGCCAAAATGAGGCGGCGAGCGGGAGCGAATGTCGTGGGTTTTGAGAGAGTAGTCAATGGCAGAGGCCCAGTGTTGGTGTGGCTGTGAATGCGTTGCCATGGGAGGGTGAGGACCAGCAGTAGCTTGTAGTGCTGGCGTCCTTGGTGTGGGAGCAATCCCTGGATGTTTTCAGTTTTGGAGCTGGCGTCGGGCCAAAATGAGGGGGCGAGCGGGAGCGAACGTCGTGGGTTTTGAGAGAGTAGTCAATGGCAGAGGCCCAGTGTTGGTGTGGCTGTGAATGCGCTGCCATGGGAGGGTGAAGACCAGCAGTAGCTTGTAGTGCTGGCGTTGTTGGCTTGGGAGCAATTCCTGGACATTTTCCATTTTGGAGTTGGCGTCGGGCCAAAATGAGGCGGCGAGCGGGAGCAAACGTCGGGGCTTTTGAGAGAGTAGTCAATGGCAGAGGCCCCGTGTTGGTGTGGCTGTGAATGCGCTGCCATGGGAGGGTGAGGACCAGCAGTAGCTTGTAGTGCTGGCGTCCTTGGCGTGGGAGCAATCCCTGGACGTTTTCCATTTTGGAGTTGGCGTCGGGCCAAAATGAAGGGGCAAGCGGGAGCGGACGTCGGGGCTTTTGAGAGAGTAGTCAATGGCAGAGGCCCAGTGTTGGTGTGGCTGTGAATGCGTTGCCATGGGAGGGTGAGGACCAGCAGTAGCTTGTAGTGCTGGCGTCCTTGGTGTGGGAGCAATCCCTGGACGTTTTCCATTTTGGAGCTGGCGTCGGGCCAAAATGAGGGGGCGAGCGGGAGCAAACGTCGGGGCTTTTGAGAGAGTAGTCAATGGCAGAGGCCCAGTGTTGGTGTGGCTGTGAATGCGCTGCCATGGGAGGGTGAGGACCAGCAGTAGCTTGTAGTGCTGGCGTCCTTGGCTTGGGAGCAATCCCTGGACGTTTTCCATTTTGGAGCTGGCGTCGGGCCAAAATGAGGGGGCGAGCGGGAGCGAACGTCGTGGGTTTTGAGAGAGTAGTCAATGGCAGAGGCCCAGTGTTGGTGTGGCTGTGAATGCGTTGCCATGGGAGGGTGAGGACCAGCAGTAGCTTGTAGTGCTGGCGTCCTTGGTGTGGGAGCAATCCCTGGACGTTTTCCATTTTGGAGCTGGCGTCAGGCCAAAATAAAGGGGCGAGCGGGAGCGAACGTCGTGGGTTTTGAGAGAGTAGTCAATGGCAGAGGCCCAGTGTTGGTGTGGCTGTGAATGCGTTGCCATGGGAGGGTGAGGACCAGCAGTAGCTGGTAGTGCTGGCGTCCTTGGTGTGGGAGCAATCCCTGGATGTTTTCCATTTTGGAGCTGGCGTCAGGCCAAAATGAAGGGGCGAGCGGGAGCGAACGTCGTGGGTTTTGAGAGAGTAGTCAATGGCAGAGGCCCAGTGTTGGTGTGGCTGTGAATGCGTTGCCATGGGAGGGTGAGGACCAGCAGTAGCTTGTAGTGCTGGCATCCTTGGCGTGGGAGCAATCCCTGGACGTTTTCCATTTTGGAGCTGGCGTCGGGCCAAAATGAAGGGGCGAGCGGGAGCGAACGTCGGGGCTTTTGAGAGAGTAGTCAATGGCAGAGGCCCAGTGTTGGTGTGGCTGTGAATGTGTTGCCATGGGAGGGTGAGGACCAGCAGTAGCTGGTAGTGCTGGCGTCCTTGGTGTGGGAGCAATCCCTGGACGTTTTCCATTTTGGAGCTGGCGTCGGGCCAAAATGAGGCGGCGAGCGGGAGCCAACGTCGTGGGTTTTGAGAGAGTAGTCAATGGCAGAGGCCCAGTGTTGGTGTGGCTGTGAATGCGTTGCCATGGGAGGGTGAGGACCAGCAGTAGCTGGTAGTGCTGGCGTCCTTGGTGTGGGAGCAATCCCTGGACGTTTTCCATTTTGGAGCTGGCGTCGGGCCAAAATGAGGGGGCGAGCGGGAGTGAAACGCGGGGCTTTTGAGAGAGTAGTCAATGGCAGAGGCCCAGTGTTGGTGTGGCTGTGAATGCGTTGCCATGGGAGGGTGAGGACCAGCAGTAGCTTGTAGTGCTGGCGTCCTTGGTGTGGGAGCAATCCCTGGACGTTTTCAGTTTTGGAGCTGGCGTCGGGCCAAAATGAGGGGGCGAGCGGGAGCAAACGTCGGGGCTTTTGAGAGAGTAGTCAATGGCAGAGGCCCAGTGTTGGTGTGGCTGTGAATGCGCTGCCATGGGAGGGTGAGGACCAGCAGTAGCTTGTAGTGCTGGCGTCCTTGGTGTGGGAGCAATCCCTGGACATTTTCCATTTTGGAGCTGGCGTCGGGCCAAAATGAGGGGGCGAGCGGGAGCGAACGTCGGGGCTTTTGAGAGAGTAGTCAATGGCAGAGGCCCAGTGTTGGTGTGGCTGTGAATGTGTTGCCATGGGAGGGTGAGGACCAGCAGTAGCTTGTAGTGCTGGCGTCCTTGGTGTGGGAGCAATCCCTGGACGTTTTCAGTTTTGGAGCTGGCGTCGGGCCAAAATGAGGGGGCGAGCGGGAGCGAATGTCGTGGGTTTTGAGAGAGTAGTCAATGGCAGAGGCCCAGTGTTGGTGTGGCTGTGAATGCGTTGCCATGGGAGGGTGAGGACCAGCAGTAGCTGGTAGTGCTGGCGTCCTTGGTGTGGGAGCAATCCCTGGACGTTTTCCATTTTGGAGCTGGCGTCAGGCCAAAATAAAGGGGCGAGCGGGAGCGAACGTCGTGGGTTTTGAGAGAGTAGTCAATGGCAGAGGCCCAGTGTTGGTGTGGCTGTGAATGCGTTGCCATGGGAGGGTGAGGACCAGCAGTAGCTGGTAGTGCTGGCGTCCTTGGTGTGGGAGCAATCCCTGGACGTTTTCAATTTTGGAGCTGGCATCGGGCCAAAATGAGGGGGCAAGCGGGAGCCAACGTCGTGGGTTTTGAGAGAGTAGTCAATGGCAGAGGCCCCGTGTTGGTGTGGCTGTGAATGCGCTGCCATGGGAGGGTGAGGACCAGCAGTAGCTTGTAGTGCTGGCGTCCTTGGTGTGGGAGCAATCCCTGGACGTTTTCAATTTTGGAGCTGGCGTCGGGCCAAAATGAGGGGGCGAGCGGGAGCGAACGTCGGGGCTTTTGAGAGAGTAGTCAATGGCAGAGGCCCAGTGTTGGTGTGGCTGTGAATGCGTTGCCATGGGAGGGTGAGGACCAGCAGTAGCTTGTAGTGCTGGCGTCCTTGGTGTGGGAGCAATTCCTGGACGTTTTCAGTTTTGGAGCTGGCGTCGGGCCAAAATGAGTCGGCGAGCGGGAGCAAACGTCGTGGGTTTTGAGAGAGTAGTCAATGGCAGAGGCCCAGTGTTGGTGTGGCTGTGAATGCGTTGCCATGGGAGGGTGAGGACCAGCAGGAGCTGGTAGTGCTGGCGTCCTTGGTGTGGGAGCAATCCCTGGACGTTTTCCATTTTGGAGCTGGCATCAGGCCAAAATGAGGGGGCAAGCGGGAGCCAACGTCGTGGGTTTTGAGAGAGTAGTCAATGGCAGAGGCCCCGTGTTGGTGTGGCTGTGAATGCGCTGCCATGGGAGGGTGAGGACCAGCAGTAGCTTGTAGTGCTGGCGTCCTTGGTGTGGGAGCAATCCCTGGACACTTTCCATTTTGGAGCTGGCGTCGGGCCAAAATGAGGGGGCGAGCGGGAGCAAACGTCGGGGCTTTTGAGAGAGTAGTCAATGGCAGAGGCCCAGTGTTGGTGTGGCTGTGAATGCATTGCCATGGGAGGGTGAGGACCAGCAGTAGCTGGTAGTGCTGGCGTCCTTGGTGTGGGAGCAATCCCTGGACGTTTTAAATTTTGGAGCTGGCGTCGGGCCAAAATGAGGGGGCGAGCGGGAGCAAACGTCGGGGCTTTTGAGAGAGTAGTCAATGGCAGAGGCCCCGTGTTGGTGTGGCTGTGAATGCGTTGCCATGGGAGGGTGAGGACCAGCAGTAGCTGGTAGTGCTGGCGTCCTTGGTGTGGGAGCAATCCCTGGACGTTTTCAGTTTTGGAGCTGGCGTCGGGCCAAAATGAGGGGGCGAGCGGGAGCCAACGTCGGGGCTTTTGAGAGAGTAGTCAATGGCAGAGGCCCAGTGTTGGTGTGGCTGTGAATGCGCTGCCATGGGAGGGTGAGGACCAGCAGTAGCTTGTAGTGCTGGCTTCCTTGGTGTGGGAGCAATCCCTGGACGTTTTCAATTTTGGAGCTGGCGTCGGGCCAAAATGAGGGGGCGATCGGGAGCGAACGTCAGGGCTTTTGAGAGAGTAGTGAATGGCAGAGGCCCAGTGTTGGTGTGGCTGTGAATGCGTTGCCATGGGAGGGTGAGGACCAGCAGTAGCTTGTAGTGCTGGCGTTGTTGGCTTGGGAGCAATCCCTGGACGTTTTCCATTTTGGAGCTGGCGTCGGGCCAAAATGAGGCGGCGAGCGGGAGCGAATGTCGTGGGTTTTGAGAGAGTAGTCAATGGCAGAGGCCCAGTGTTGGTGTGGCTGTGAATGCGTTGCCATGGGAGGGTGAGGACCAGCAGTAGCTGGTAGTGCTGGCGTCCTTGGTGTGGGAGCAATCCCTGGATGTTTTCAATTTTGGAGCTGGCGTCAGGCCAAAATTAGGGGGCGATCGGGAGCGAACGTCGTGGGTTTTGAGAGAGTAGTGAATGGCAGAGGCCCCGTGTTGGTGTGGCTGTGAATGTGTTGCCATGGGAGGGTGAGGACCAGCAGTAGCTTGTAGTGCTGGCGTTGTTGGCTTGGGAGCAATCCCTGGACGTTTTCCATTTTGGAGCTGGCGTCGGGCCAAAATGAGGCGGCGAGCGGGAGCAAACGTCGGGGCTTTTGAGAGAGTAGTCAATGGCAGAGGCCCCGTGTTGGTGTGGCTGTGAATGCGCTGCCATGGGAGGGTGAGGACCAGCAGTAGCTTGTAGTGCTGGCGTCCTTGGTGTGGGAGCAATCCCTGGACGTTTTCAATTTTGGAGTTGGCGTCGGGCCAAAATGAAGGGGCAAGCGGGAGCGGACGTCGGGGCTTTTGAGAGAGTAGTCAATGGCAGAGGCCCAGTGTTGGTGTGGCTGTGAACGCGTTGCCATGGGAGGGTGAGGACCAGCAGTAGCTTGTAGTGCTGGCGTCCTTGGTGTGGGAGCAATCCCTGGACGTTTTCAGTTTTGGAGCTGGCGTCGGGCCAAAATGAGGGGGCGAGCGGGAGCAAACGTCGTGGCTTTTGAGAGAGTAGTCAATGGCAGAGGCCCAGTGTTGGTGTGGCTGTGAATGCGCTGCCATGGGAGGGTGAGGACCAGCAGTAGCTTGTAGTGCTGGCGTCCTTGGTGTGGGAGCAATCCCTGGACGTTTTCAATTTTGGAGCTGGCGTCGGGCCAAAATGAGGGGGCGAGCGGGAGCGAACGTCGGGGCTTTTGAGAGAGTAGTCAATGGCAGAGGCCCAGTGTTGGTGTGGCTGTGAATGCGTTGCCATGGGAGGGTGAGGACCAGCAGTAGCTTGTAGTGCTGGCGTCCTTGGTGTGGGAGCAATCCCTGGACGTTTTCCATTTTGGAGCTGGCGTCGGGCCAAAATAAAGGGGCGAGCGGGAGCGAACGTCGTGGGTTTTGAGAGAGTAGTCAATGGCAGAGGCCCAGTGTTGGTGTGGCTGTGAATGTGTTGCCATGGGAGGGTGAGGACCAGCAGTAGCTGGTAGTGCTGGCGTCCTTGGTGTGGGAGCAATCCCTGGACGTTTTCCATTTTGGAGCTGGCGTCGGGCCAAAATGAGGCGGCGAGCGGGAGCCAACGTCGTGGGTTTTGAGAGAGTAGTCAATGGCAGAGGCCCAGTGTTGGTGTGGCTGTGAATGCGTTGCCATGGGAGGGTGAGGACCAGCAGTAGCTGGTAGTGCTGGCGTCCTTGGTGTGGGAGCAATCCCTGGACGTTTTCCATTTTGGAGCTGGCGTCGGGCCAAAATGAGGGGGCGAGCGGGAGTGAACGTCGGGGCTTTTGAGAGAGTAGTCAATGGCAGAGGCCCAGTGTTGGTGTGGCTGTGAATGCGTTGCCATGGGAGGGTGAGGACCAGCAGTAGCTTGTAGTGCTGGCGTCCTTGGTGTGGGAGCAATCCCTGGACGTTTTCCATTTTGGAGCTGGCGTCGGGCCAAAATGAGGGGGCGAGCGGGAGCAAACGTCGGGGCTTTTGAGAGAGTAGTCAATGGCAGAGGCCCAGTGTTGGTGTGGCTGTGAATGCGCTGCCATGGGAGGGTGAGGACCAGCAGTAGCTTGTAGTGCTGGCGTCCTTGGTGTGGGAGCAATCCCTGGACATTTTCCATTTTGGAGCTGGCGTCGGGCCAAAATGAGGGGGCGAGCGGGAGCGAACGTCGTGGGTTTTGAGAGAGTAGTCAATGGCAGAGGCCCAGTGTTGGTGTGGCTGTGAATGTGTTGCCATGGGAGGGTGAGGACCAGCAGTAGCTTGTAGTGCTGGCGTCCTTGGTGTGGGAGCAATCCCTGGACGTTTTCAGTTTTGGAGCTGGCGTCGGGCCAAAATGAGGGGGCGAGCGGGAGCGAATGTCGTGGGTTTTGAGAGAGTAGTCAATGGCAGAGGCCCAGTGTTGGTGTGGCTGTGAATGCGTTGCCATGGGAGGGTGAGGACCAGCAGTAGCTGGTAGTGCTGGCGTCCTTGGTGTGGGAGCAATCCCTGGACGTTTTCCATTTTGGAGCTGGCGTCAGGCCAAAATAAAGGGGCGAGCGGGAGCGAACGTCGTGGGTTTTGAGAGAGTAGTCAATGGCAGAGGCCCAGTGTTGGTGTGGCTGTGAATGCATTGCCATGGGAGGGTGAGGACCAGCAGTAGCTTGTAGTGCTGGCGTCCTTGGTGTGGGAGCAATCCCTGGACGTTTTCAGTTTTGGAGCTGGCGTCGGGCCAAAATGAGGGGGCGAGCGGGAGCAAACGTCGGGGCTTTTGAGAGAGTAGTCAATGGCAGAGGCCCAGTGTTGGTGTGGCTGTGAATGCGCTGCCATGGGAGGGTGAGGACCAGCAGTAGCTTGTAGTGCTGGCGTCCTTGGTGTGGGAGCAATCCCTGGACATTTTCCATTTTGGAGCTGGCGTCGGGCCAAAATGAGGGGGCGAGCGGGAGCGAACGTCGGGGCTTTTGAGAGAGTAGTCAATGGCAGAAGCCCAGTGTTGGTGTGGCTGTGAATGTGTTGCCATGGGAGGGTGAGGACCAGCAGTAGCTTGTAGTGCTGGCGTCCTTGGTGTGGGAGCAATCCCTGGACGTTTTCAGTTTTGGAGCTGGCGTCGGGCCAAAATGAGGGGGCGAGCGGGAGCGAATGTCGTGGGTTTTGAGCGAGTAGTCAATGGCAGAGGCCCAGTGTTGGTGTGGCTGTGAATGCGTTGCCATGGGAGGGTGAGGACCAGCAGTAGCTGGTAGTGCTGGCGTCCTTGGTGTGGGAGCAATCCCTGGACGTTTTCCATTTTGGAGCTGGCGTCAGGCCAAAATAAAGGGGCGAGCGGGAGCGAACGTCGTGGGTTTTGAGAGAGTAGTCAATGGCAGAGGCCCAGTGTTGGTGTGGCTGTGAATGCGTTGCCATGGGAGGGTGAGGACCAGCAGTAGCTGGTAGTGCTGGCGTCCTTGGTGTGGGAGCAATCCCTGGACGTTTTCAATTTTGGAGCTGGCATCGGGCCAAAATGAGGGGGCAAGCGGGAGCGAACGTCGTGGGTTTTGAGAGAGTAGTCAATGGCAGAGGCCCCGTGTTGGTGTGGCTGTGAATGCGCTGCCATGGGAGGGTGAGGACCAGCAGTAGCTTGTAGTGCTGGCGTCCTTGGTGTGGGAGCAATCCCTGGACGTTTTCAATTTTGGAGCTGGCGTCGGGCCAAAATGAGGGGGCGAGCGGGAGCGAACGTCGGGGCTTTTGAGAGAGTAGTCAATGGCAGAGGCCCAGTGTTGGTGTGGCTGTGAATGCGTTGCCATGGGAGGGTGAGGACCAGCAGTAGCTTGTAGTGCTGGCGTCCTTGGTGTGGGAGCAATTCCTGGACGTTTTCAGTTTTGGAGCTGGCGTCGGGCCAAAATGAGTCGGCGAGCGGGAGCAAACGTCGTGGGTTTTGAGAGAGTAGTCAATGGCAGAGGCCCAGTGTTGGTGTGGCTGTGAATGCGTTGCCATGGGAGGGTGAGGACCAGCAGGAGCTGGTAGTGCTGGCGTCCTTGGTGTGGGAGCAATCCCTGGACGTTTTCCATTTTGGAGCTGGCATCAGGCCAAAATGAGGGGGCAAGCGGGAGCCAACGTCGTGGGTTTTGAGAGAGTAGTCAATGGCAGAGGCCCCGTGTTGGTGTGGCTGTGAATGCGCTGCCATGGGAGGGTGAGGACCAGCAGTAGCTTGTAGTGCTGGCGTCCTTGGTGTGGGAGCAATCCCTGGACACTTTCCATTTTGGAGCTGGCGTCGGGCCAAAATGAGGGGGCGAGCGGGAGCGAACATCGTGGGTTTTGAGAGAGTAGTCAATGGCAGAGGCCCAGTGTTGGTGTGGCTGTGAATGCATTGCCATGGGAGGGTGAGGACCAGCAGTAGCTGGTAGTGCTGGCGTCCTTGGTGTGGGAGCAATCCCTGGACGTTTTCCATTTTGGAGCTGGCGTCGGGCCAAAATGAGGGGGCGAGCGGGAGCAAACGTCGGGGCTTTTGAGAGAGTAGTCAATGGCAGAGGCCCAGTGTTGGTGTGGCTGTGAATGCGCTGCCATGGGAGGGTGAGGACCAGCAGTAGCTTGTAGTGCTGGCGTCCTTGGTGTGGGAGCAATCCCTGGACGTTTTCAATTTTGGAGCTGGCGTCGGGCCAAAATGAGGGGGCGATCGGGAGCGAACGTCAGGGCTTTTGAGAGAGTAGTGAATGGCAGAGGCCCAGTGTTGGTGTGGCTGTGAATGCGTTGCCATGGGAGGGTGAGGACCAGCAGTAGCTTGTAGTGCTGGCGTCCTTGGTGTGGGAGCAATCCCTGGACGTTTTCCATTTTGGAGCTGGCGTCGGGCCAAAATGAGGCGGCGAGCGGGAGCGAATGTCGTGGGTTTTGAGAGAGTAGTCAATGGCAGAGGCCCAGTGTTGGTGTGGCTGTGAATGCGTTGCCATGGGAGGGTGAGGACCAGCAGTAGCTGGTAGTGCTGGCGTCCTTGGTGTGGGAGCAATCCCTGGATGTTTTCAATTTTGGAGCTGGCGTCAGGCCAAAATTAGGGGGCGATCGGGAGCGAACGTCGTGGGTTTTGAGAGAGTAGTGAATGGCAGAGGCCCCGTGTTGGTGTGGCTGTGAACGCGTTGCCATGGGAGGGTGAGGACCAGCAGTAGCTTGTAGTGCTGGCGTTGTTGGCTTGGGAGCAATCCCTGGACGTTTTCCATTTTGGAGCTGGCGTCGGGCCAAAATGAGGCGGCGAGCGGGAGCAAACGTCGGGGCTTTTGAGAGAGTAGTCAATGGCAGAGGCCCCGTGTTGGTGTGGCTGTGAATGCGCTGCCATGGGAGGGTGAGGACCAGCAGTAGCTTGTAGTGCTGGCGTCCTTGGTGTGGGAGCAATCCCTGGACGTTTTCAATTTTGGAGTTGGCGTCGGGCCAAAATGAAGGGGCAAGCGGGAGCGGACGTCGGGGCTTTTGAGAGAGTAGTCAATGGCAGAGGCCCAGTGTTGGTGTGGCTGTGAACGCGTTGCCATGGGAGGGTGAGGACCAGCAGTAGCTTGTAGTGCTGGCGTCCTTGGTGTGGGAGCAATCCCTGGACATTTTCAGTTTTGGAGCTGGCGTCGGGCCAAAATGAGGGGGCGAGCGGGAGCAAACGTCGGGGCTTTTGAGAGAGTAGTCAATGGCAGAGGCCCAGTGTTGGTGTGGCTGTGAATGCGCTGCCATGGGAGGGTGAGGACCAGCAGTAGCTTGTAGTGCTGGCGTCCTTGGTGTGGGAGCAATCCCTGGACGTTTTCAATTTTGGAGCTGGCGTCGGGCCAAAATGAGGGGGCGAGCGGGAGCGAACGTCGGGGCTTTTGAGAGAGTAGTCAATGGCAGAGGCCCAGTGTTGGTGTGGCTGTGAATGCGTTGCCATGGGAGGGTGAGGACCAGCAGTAGCTTGTAGTGCTGGCGTCCTTGGTGTGGGAGCAATCCCTGGACGTTTTCCATTTTGGAGCTGGCGTCGGGCCAAAATAAAGGGGCGAGCGGGAGCGAACGTCGTGGGTTTTGAGAGAGTAGTCAATGGCAGAGGCCCAGTGTTGGTGTGGCTGTGAATGCGTTGCCATGGGAGGGTGAGGACCAGCAGTAGCTGGTAGTGCTGGCGTCCTTGGTGTGGGAGCAATCCCTGGATGTTTTCCATTTTGGAGTTGGCGTCAGGCCAAAATGAAGGGGCGAGCGGGAGCGAACGTCGTGGGTTTTGAGAGAGTAGTCAATGGCAGAGGCCCAGTGTTGGTGTGGCTGTGAATGCGTTGCCATGGGAGGGTGAGGACCAGCAGTAGCTTGTAGTGCTGGCATCCTTGGCGTGGGAGCAATCCCTGGACGTTTTCCATTTTGGAGCTGGCGTCGGGCCAAAATGAAGGGGCGAGCGGGAGCGAACGTCGGGGCTTTTGAGAGAGTAGTCAATGGCAGAGGCCCAGTGTTGGTGTGGCTGTGAATGCGTTGCCATGGGAGGGTGAGGACCAGCAGTAGCTGGTAGTGCTGGCGTCCTTGGTGTGGGAGCAATCCCTGGACGTTTTCCATTTTGGAGCTGGCGTCGGGCCAAAATGAGGCAGCGAGCGGGAGCCAACGTCGTGGGTTTTGAGAGAGTAGTCAATGGCAGAGGCCCAGTGTTGGTGTGGCTGTGAATGCGTTGCCATGGGAGGGTGAGGACCAGCAGTAGCTGGTAGTGCTGGCGTCCTTGGTGTGGGAGCAATCCCTGGACGTTTTCCATTTTGGAGCTGGCGTCGGGCCAAAATGAGGGGGCGAGCGGGAGTGAACGTCGGGGCTTTTGAGAGAGTAGTCAATGGCAGAGGCCCAGTGTTGGTGTGGCTGTGAATGCGTTGCCATGGGAGGGTGAGGACCAGCAGTAGCTTGTAGTGCTGGCGTCCTTGGTGTGGGAGCAATCCCTGGACGTTTTCCATTTTGGAGCTGGCATCGGGCCAAAATGAGGGGGCGAGCGGGAGCAAACGTCGGGGCTTTTGAGAGAGTAGTCAATGGCAGAGGCCCAGTGTTGGTGTGGCTGTGAATGCGCTGCCATGGGAGGGTGAGGACCAGCAGTAGCTTGTAGTGCTGGCGTCCTTGGTGTGGGAGCAATCCCTGGACATTTTCCATTTTGGAGCTGGCGTCGGGCCAAAATGAGGGGGCGAGCGGGAGCGAACGTCGGGGCTTTTGAGAGAGTAGTCAATGGCAGAGGCCCAGTGTTGGTGTGGCTGTGAATGTGTTGCCATGGGAGGGTGAGGACCAGCAGTAGCTTGTAGTGCTGGCGTCCTTGGTGTGGGAGCAATCCCTGGACGTTTTCAGTTTTGGAGCTGGCGTCGGGCCAAAATGAGGGGGCGAGCGGGAGCGAATGTCGTGGGTTTTGAGAGAGTAGTCAATGGCAGAGGCCCAGTGTTGGTGTGGCTGTGAATGCGTTGCCATGGGAGGGTGAGGACCAGCAGTAGCTGGTAGTGCTGGCGTCCTTGGTGTGGGAGCAATCCCTGGACGTTTTCCATTTTGGAGCTGGCGTCAGGCCAAAATAAAGGGGCGAGCGGGAGCGAACGTCGTGGGTTTTGAGAGAGTAGTCAATGGCAGAGGCCCAGTGTTGGTGTGGCTGTGAATGCGTTGCCATGGGAGGGTGAGGACCAGCAGTAGCTTGTAGTGCTGGCGTCCTTGGTGTGGGAGCAATCCCTGGACGTTTTCAGTTTTGGAGCTGGCGTCGGGCCAAAATGAGGGGGCGAGCGGGAGCAAACGTCGGGGCTTTTGAGAGAGTAGTCAATGGCAGAGGCCCAGTGTTGGTGTGGCTGTGAATGCGCTGCCATGGGAGGGTGAGGACCAGCAGTAGCTTGTAGTGCTGGCGTCCTTGGTGTGGGAGCAATCCCTGGACATTTTCCATTTTGGAGCTGGCGTCGGGCCAAAATGAGGGGGCGAGCGGGAGCGAACGTCGGGGCTCTTGAGAGAGTAGTCAATGGCAGAAGCCCAGTGTTGGTGTGGCTGTGAATGTGTTGCCATGGGAGGGTGAGGACCAGCAGTAGCTTGTAGTGCTGGCGTCCTTGGTGTGGGAGCAATCCCTGGACGTTTTCAGTTTTGGAGCTGGCGTCGGGCCAAAATGAGGGGGCGAGCGGGAGCGAATGTCGTGGGTTTTGAGAGAGTAGTCAATGGCAGAGGCCCAGTGTTGGTGTGGCTGTGAATGCGTTGCCATGGGAGGGTGAGGACCAGCAGTAGCTGGTAGTGCTGGCGTCCTTGGTGTGGGAGCAATCCCTGGACGTTTTCCATTTTGGAGCTGGCGTCAGGCCAAAATAAAGGGGCGAGCGGGAGCGAACGTCGTGGGTTTTGAGAGAGTAGTCAATGGCAGAGGCCCAGTGTTGGTGTGGCTGTGAATGCGTTGCCATGGGAGGGTGAGGACCAGCAGTAGCTGGTAGTGCTGGCGTCCTTGGTGTGGGAGCAATCCCTGGACGTTTTCAATTTTGGAGCTGGCATCGGGCCAAAATGAGGGGGCAAGCGGGAGCCAACGTCGTGGGTTTTGAGAGAGTAGTCAATGGCAGAGGCCCCGTGTTGGTGTGGCTGTGAATGCGCTGCCATGGGAGGGTGAGGACCAGCAGTAGCTTGTAGTGCTGGCGTCCTTGGTGTGGGAGCAATCCCTGGACGTTTTCAATTTTGGAGCTGGCGTCGGGCCAAAATGAGGGGGCGAGCGGGAGCGAACGTCGGGGCTTTTGAGAGAGTAGTCAATGGCAGAGGCCCAGTGTTGGTGTGGCTGTGAATGCGTTGCCATGGGAGGGTGAGGACCAGCAGTAGCTTGTAGTGCTGGCGTCCTTGGTGTGGGAGCAATTCCTGGACGTTTTCAGTTTTGGAGCTGGCGTCGGGCCAAAATGAGTCGGCGAGCGGGAGCAAACGTCGTGGGTTTTGAGAGAGTAGTCAATGGCAGAGGCCCAGTGTTGGTGTGGCTGTGAATGCGTTGCCATGGGAGGGTGAGGACCAGCAGGAGCTGGTAGTGCTGGCGTCCTTGGTGTGGGAGCAATCCCTGGACGTTTTCCATTTTGGAGCTGGCATCAGGCCAAAATGAGGGGGCAAGCGGGAGCCAACGTCGTGGGTTTTGAGAGAGTAGTCAATGGCAGAGGCCCCGTGTTGGTGTGGCTGTGAATGCGCTGCCATGGGAGGGTGAGGACCAGCAGTAGCTTGTAGTGCTGGCGTCCTTGGTGTGGGAGCAATCCCTGGACACTTTCCATTTTGGAGCTGGCGTCGGGCCAAAATGAGGGGGCGAGCGGGAGCGAACATCGTGGGTTTTGAGAGAGTAGTCAATGGCAGAGGCCCAGTGTTGGTGTGGCTGTGAATGCATTGCCATGGGAGGGTGAGGACCAGCAGTAGCTGGTAGTGCTGGCGTCCTTGGTGTGGGAGCAATCCCTGGACGTTTTCCATTTTGGAGCTGGCGTCGGGCCAAAATGAGGGGGCGAGCGGGAGCAAACGTCGGGGCTTTTGAGAGAGTAGTCAATGGCAGAGGCCCAGTGTTGGTGTGGCTGTGAATGCGCTGCCATGGGAGGGTGAGGACCAGCAGTAGCTTGTAGTGCTGGCGTCCTTGGTGTGGGAGCAATCCCTGGACGTTTTCAATTTTGGAGCTGGCGTCGGGCCAAAATGAGGGGGCGATCGGGAGCGAACGTCAGGGCTTTTGAGAGAGTAGTGAATGGCAGAGGCCCAGTGTTGGTGTGGCTGTGAATGCGTTGCCATGGGAGGGTGAGGACCAGCAGTAGCTTGTAGTGCTGGCGTCCTTGGTGTGGGAGCAATCCCTGGACGTTTTCCATTTTGGAGCTGGCGTCGGGCCAAAATGAGGCGGCGAGCGGGAGCGAATGTCGTGGGTTTTGAGAGAGTAGTCAATGGCAGAGGCCCAGTGTTGGTGTGGCTGTGAATGCGTTGCCATGGGAGGGTGAGGACCAGCAGTAGCTGGTAGTGCTGGCGTCCTTGGTGTGGGAGCAATCCCTGGATGTTTTCAATTTTGGAGCTGGCGTCAGGCCAAAATTAGGGGGCGATCGGGAGCGAACGTCGTGGGTTTTGAGAGAGTAGTGAATGGCAGAGGCCCCGTGTTGGTGTGGCTGTGAACGCGTTGCCATGGGAGGGTGAGGACCAGCAGTAGCTTGTAGTGCTGGCGTTGTTGGCTTGGGAGCAATCCCTGGACGTTTTCCATTTTGGAGCTGGCGTCGGGCCAAAATGAGGCGGCGAGCGGGAGCAAACGTCGGGGCTTTTGAGAGAGTAGTCAATGGCAGAGGCCCCGTGTTGGTGTGGCTGTGAATGCGCTGCCATGGGAGGGTGAGGACCAGCAGTAGCTTGTAGTGCTGGCGTCCTTGGTGTGGGAGCAATCCCTGGACGTTTTCAATTTTGGAGTTGGCGTCGGGCCAAAATGAAGGGGCAAGCGGGAGCGGACGTCGGGGCTTTTGAGAGAGTAGTCAATGGCAGAGGCCCAGTGTTGGTGTGGCTGTGAACGCGTTGCCATGGGAGGGTGAGGACCAGCAGTAGCTTGTAGTGCTGGCGTCCTTGGTGTGGGAGCAATCCCTGGACATTTTCAGTTTTGGAGCTGGCGTCGGGCCAAAATGAGGGGGCGAGCGGGAGCGAACGTCGGGGCTTTTGAGAGAGTAGTCAATGGCAGAGGCCCAGTGTTGGTGTGGCTGTGAATGCGCTGCCATGGGAGGGTGAGGACCAGCAGTAGCTTGTAGTGCTGGCGTCCTTGGTGTGGGAGCAATCCCTGGACGTTTTCCATTTTGGAGCTGGCGTCGGGCCAAAATAAAGGGGCGAGCGGGAGCGAACGTCGTGGGTTTTGAGAGAGTAGTCAATGGCAGAGGCCCAGTGTTGGTGTGGCTGTGAATGCGTTGCCATGGGAGGGTGAGGACCAGCAGTAGCTGGTAGTGCTGGCGTCCTTGGTGTGGGAGCAATCCCTGGATGTTTTCCATTTTGGAGTTGGCGTCAGGCCAAAATGAAGGGGCGAGCGGGAGCGAACGTCGTGGGTTTTGAGAGAGTAGTCAATGGCAGAGGCCCAGTGTTGGTGTGGCTGTGAATGCGTTGCCATGGGAGGGTGAGGACCAGCAGTAGCTTGTAGTGCTGGCATCCTTGGCGTGGGAGCAATCCCTGGACGTTTTCCATTTTGGAGCTGGCGTCGGGCCAAAATGAAGGGGCGAGCGGGAGCGAACGTCGGGGCTTTTGAGAGAGTAGTCAATGGCAGAGGCCCAGTGTTGGTGTGGCTGTGAATGTGTTGCCATGGGAGGGTGAGGACCAGCAGTAGCTGGTAGTGCTGGCGTCCTTGGTGTGGGAGCAATCCCTGGACGTTTTCCATTTTGGAGCTGGCGTCGGGCCAAAATGAGGCAGCGAGCGGGAGCCAACGTCGTGGGTTTTGAGAGAGTAGTCAATGGCAGAGGCCCAGTGTTGGTGTGGCTGTGAATGCGTTGCCATGGGAGGGTGAGGACCAGCAGTAGCTGGTAGTGCTGGCGTCCTTGGTGTGGGAGCAATCCCTGGACGTTTTCCATTTTGGAGCTGGCGTCGGGCCAAAATGAGGGGGCGAGCGGGAGTGAACGTCGGGGCTTTTGAGAGAGTAGTCAATGGCAGAGGCCCAGTGTTGGTGTGGCTGTGAATGCGTTGCCATGGGAGGGTGAGGACCAGCAGTAGCTTGTAGTGCTGGCGTCCTTGGTGTGGGAGCAATCCCTGGACGTTTTCCATTTTGGAGCTGGCATCGGGCCAAAATGAGGGGGCGAGCGGGAGCAAACGTCGGGGCTTTTGAGAGAGTAGTCAATGGCAGAGGCCCAGTGTTGGTGTGGCTGTGAATGCGCTGCCATGGGAGGGTGAGGACCAGCAGTAGCTTGTAGTGCTGGCGTCCTTGGTGTGGGAGCAATCCCTGGACATTTTCCATTTTGGAGCTGGCGTCGGGCCAAAATGAGGGGGCGAGCGGGAGCGAACGTCGGGGCTTTTGAGAGAGTAGTCAATGGCAGAGGCCCAGTGTTGGTGTGGCTGTGAATGTGTTGCCATGGGAGGGTGAGGACCAGCAGTAGCTTGTAGTGCTGGCGTCCTTGGTGTGGGAGCAATCCCTGGACGTTTTCAGTTTTGGAGCTGGCGTCGGGCCAAAATGAGGGGGCGAGCGGGAGCGAATGTCGTGGGTTTTGAGAGAGTAGTCAATGGCAGAGGCCCAGTGTTGGTGTGGCTGTGAATGCGTTGCCATGGGAGGGTGAGGACCAGCAGTAGCTGGTAGTGCTGGCGTCCTTGGTGTGGGAGCAATCCCTGGACGTTTTCCATTTTGGAGCTGGCGTCAGGCCAAAATAAAGGGGCGAGCGGGAGCGAACGTCGTGGGTTTTGAGAGAGTAGTCAATGGCAGAGGCCCAGTGTTGGTGTGGCTGTGAATGCGTTGCCATGGGAGGGTGAGGACCAGCAGTAGCTGGTAGTGCTGGCGTCCTTGGTGTGGGAGCAATCCCTGGACGTTTTCAATTTTGGAGCTGGCATCGGGCCAAAATGAGGGGGCAAGCGGGAGCCAACGTCGTGGATTTTGAGAGAGTAGTCAATGGCAGAGGCCCCGTGTTGGTGTGGCTGTGAATGCGCTGCCATGGGAGGGTGAGGACCAGCAGTAGCTTGTAGTGCTGGCGTCCTTGGTGTGGGAGCAATCCCTGGACATTTTCCATTTTGGAGCTGGCGTCGGGCCAAAATGAAGGGGCGAGCGGGAGCGAACATCGTGGGTTTTGAGAGAGTAGTCAATGGCAGAGGCCCAGTGTTGGTGTGGCTGTGAATGCATTGCCATGGGAGGGTGAGGACCAGCAGTAGCTTGTAGTGCTGGCGTCCTTGGTGTGGGAGCAATCCCTGGACGTTTTCCATTTTGGAGCTGGCGTCGGGCCAAAATGAGGGGGCGAGCGGGAGCCAACGTCGTGGGTTTTGAGAGAGTAGTCAATGGCAGAGGCCCCGTGTTGGTGTGGCTGTGAATGCGTTGCCATGGGAGGGTGAGGAGCAGCAGTAGCTTGTAGTGCTGGCGTCCTTGGTGTGGGAGCAATCCCTGGACGTTTTCCATTTTGGAGCTGGCGTCGGGCCAAAATGAGGGGGCGAGCGGGAGCGAACGTCGTGGGTTTTGAGAGAGTAGTCAATGGCAGAGGCCCAGTGTTGGTGTGGCTGTGAATGCGTTGCCATGGGAGGGTGAGGACCAGCAGTAGCTTGTAGTGCTGGCGTCCTTGGTGTGGGAGCAATCCCTGGACGTTTTCAGTTTTGGAGCTGGCGTCGGGCCAAAATGAGGGGGCGAGCGGGAGCAAACGTCGGGGCTTTTGAGAGAGTAGTCAATGGCAGAGGCCCAGTGTTGGTGTGGCTGTGAATGCGCTGCCATGGGAGGGTGAGGACCAGCAGTAGCTTGTAGTGCTGGCGTCCTTGGTGTGGGAGCAATCCCTGGACGTTTTCAATTTTGGAGCTGGCGTCGGGCCAAAATGAGGGGGCGAGCGGGAGCGAACGTCGGGGCTTTTGAGAGAGTAGTCAATGGCAGAGGCCCAGTGTTGGTGTGGCTGTGAATGCGTTGCCATGGGAGGGTGAGGACCAGCAGTAGCTGGTAGTGCTGGCGTCCTTGGTGTGGGAGCAATCCCTGGACGTTTTCAGTTTTGGAGCTGGCGTCGGGCCAAAATGAGTCGGCGAGCGGGAGCAAACGTCGTGGGTTTTGAGAGAGTAGTCAATGGCAGAGGCCCAGTGTTGGTGTGGCTGTGAATGTGTTGCCATGGGAGGGTGAGGACCAGCAGGAGCTGGTAGTGCTGGCGTCCTTGGTGTGGGAGCAATCCCTGGACGTTTTCCATTTTGGAGCTGGCATCAGGCCAAAATGAGGGGGCAAGCGGGAGCCAACGTCGTGGGTTTTGAGAGAGTAGTCAATGGCAGAGGCCCCGTGTTGGTGTGGCTGTGAATGCGCTGCCATGGGAGGGTGAGGACCAGCAGTAGCTTGTAGTGCTGGCGTCCTTGGTGTGGGAGCAATCCCTGGACACTTTCCATTTTGGAGCTGGCGTCGGGCCAAAATGAGGGGGCGAGCGGGAGCGAACATCGTGGGTTTTGAGAGAGTAGTCAATGGCAGAGGCCCCGTGTTGGTGTGGCTGTGAATGCATTGCCATGGGAGGGTGAGGACCAGCAGTAGCTGGTAGTGCTGGCGTCCTTGGTGTGGGAGCAATCCCTGGACGTTTTCCATTTTGGAGCTGGCGTCGGGCCAAAATGAGGGGGCGAGCGGGAGCGAACGTCGGGGCTTTTGAGAGAGTAGTCAATGGCAGAGGCCCCGTGTTGGTGTGGCTGTGAATGCGTTGCCATGGGAGGGTGAGGACCAGCAGTAGCTGGTAGTGCTGGCGTCCTTGGTGTGGGAGCAATCCCTGGACGTTTTCAGTTTTGGAGCTGGCGTCGGGCCAAAATGAGGGGGCGAGCGGGAGCAAACGTCGGGGCTTTTGAGAGAGTAGTCAATGGCAGAGGCCCAGTGTTGGTGTGGCTGTGAATGCGCTGCCATGGGAGGGTGAGGACCAGCAGTAGCTTGTAGTGCTGGCGTCCTTGGTGTGGGAGCAATCCCTGGACGTTTTCAATTTTGGAGCTGGCGTCGGGCCAAAATGAGGGGGCGATCGGGAGCGAACGTCAGGGCTTTTGAGAGAGTAGTCAATGGCAGAGGCCCAGTGTTGGTGTGGCTGTGAATGCGCTGCCATGGGAGGGTGAGGACCAGCAGTAGCTTGTAGTGCTGGCGTCCTTGGTGTGGGAGCAATCCCTGGACATTTTCCATTTTGGAGCTGGCGTCGGGCCAAAATGAGGGGGCGAGCGGGAGCGAACGTCGGGGCTTTTGAGAGAGTAGTCAATGGCAGAGGCCCAGTGTTGGTGTGGCTGTGAATGTGTTGCCATGGGAGGGTGAGGACCAGCAGTAGCTTGTAGTGCTGGCGTCCTTGGTGTGGGAGCAATCCCTGGACGTTTTCAGTTTTGGAGCTGGCGTCGGGCCAAAATGAGGGGGCGAGCGGGAGCGAATGTCGTGGGTTTTGAGAGAGTAGTCAATGGCAGAGGCCCAGTGTTGGTGTGGCTGTGAATGCGTTGCCATGGGAGGGTGAGGACCAGCAGTAGCTGGTAGTGCTGGCGTCCTTGGTGTGGGAGCAATCCCTGGACGTTTTCCATTTTGGAGCTGGCGTCAGGCCAAAATAAAGGGGCGAGCGGGAGCGAACGTCGTGGGTTTTGAGAGAGTAGTCAATGGCAGAGGCCCAGTGTTGGTGTGGCTGTGAATGCGCTGCCATGGGAGGGTGAGGACCAGCAGTAGCTTGTAGTGCTGGCGTCCTTGGTGTGGGAGCAATCCCTGGACGTTTTCAATTTTGGAGCTGGCGTCGGGCCAAAATGAGGGGGCGAGCGGGAGCGAACGTCGGGGCTTTTGAGAGAGTAGTCAATGGCAGAGGCCCAGTGTTGGTGTGGCTGTGAATGCGTTGCCATGGGAGGGTGAGGACCAGCAGTAGCTTGTAGTGCTGGCGTCCTTGGTGTGGGAGCAATCCCTGGACGTTTTCCATTTTGGAGCTGGCGTCGGGCCAAAATGAGGCGGCGAGCGGGAGCGAGTGTCGTGGGTTTTGAGAGAGTAGTCAATGGCAGAGGCCCAGTGTTGGTGTGGCTGTGAATGCGCTGCCATGGGAGGGTGAGGACCAGCAGTAGCTTGTAGTGCTGGCGTCCTTGGTGTGGGAGCAATCCCTGGACATTTTCCATTTTGGAGCTGGCGTCGGGCCAAAATGAGGGGGCGAGCGGGAGCGAACGTCGGGGCTTTTGAGAGAGTAGTCAATGGCAGAGGCCCAGTGTTGGTGTGGCTGTGAATGTGTTGCCATGGGAGGGTGAGGACCAGCAGTAGCTTGTAGTGCTGGCGTTGTTGGCTTGGGAGCAATCCCTGGACGTTTTCCATTTTGGAGCTGGCGTCGGGCCAAAATGAGGCGGCGAGCGGGAGCGAGTGTCGTGGGTTTTGAGAGAGTAGTCAATGGCAGAGGCCCAGTGTTGGTGTGGCTGTGAATGCGTTGCCATGGGAGGGTGAGGACCAGCAGTAGCTGGTAGTGCTGGCGTCCTTGGTGTGGGAGCAATCCCTGGATGTTTTCCGTTTTGGAGCTGGCGTCAGGCCAAAATTAGGGGGCGATCGGGAGCGAACGTCGTGGGTTTTGAGAGAGTAGTGAATGGCAGAGGCCCCGTGTTGGTGTGGCTGTGAACGCGTTGCCATGGGAGGGTGAGGACCAGCAGTAGCTTGTAGTGCTGGCGTCCTTGGTGTGGGAGCAATCCCTGGACGTTTTCCATTTTGGAGTTGGCGTCGGGCCAAAATGAGGGGGCGATCGGGAGCAGACGTCGGGGCTTTTGAGAGAGTAGTCAATGGCAGAGGCCCAGTGTTGGTGTGGCTGTGAATGCGTTGCCATGGGAGGGTGAGGACCAGCAGTAGCTTGTAGTGCTGGCGTCCTTGGCGTGTGAGCAATCCCTGGACGTTTTCCATTTTGGAGCTGGCGTCGGTCCAATATGAGGGGGCGAGCGGGAGCCAACGTCGTGGGTTTTGAGAGAGTAGTCAATGGCAGAGGCCCAGTGTTGGTGTGGCTGTGAATGCGTTGCCATGGGAGGGTGAGGACCAGCAGTAGCTTGTAGTGCTGGCGTCCTTGGCGTGGGAGCAATCCCTGGACGTTTTCCATTTTGGAGCTGGCGTCGGGCCAAAATGAGGCGGCGAGCGGGAGCGAACATCGTGGGTTTTGAGAGAGTAGTCAATGGCAGAGGCCCAGTGTTGGTGTGGCTGTGAATGCGTTGCCATGGGAGGGTGAGGACCAGCAGTAGCTGGTAGTGCTGGCGTCCTTGGTGTGGGAGCAATCCCTGGACGTTTTCAATTTTGGAGCTGGCGTCGGGCCAAAATGAGGGGGCGAGCGGGAGCGAACATCGTGGGTTTTGAGAGAGTAGTCAATGGCAGAGGCCCAGTGTTGGTGTGGCTGTGAATGTGTTGCCATGGGAGGGTGAGGACCAGCAGTAGCTTGTAGTGCTGGCGTCCTTGGTGTGGGAGCAATCCCTGGACGTTTTCCATTTTGGAGCTGGCGTCGGGCCAAAATGAGGGGGCGAGCGGGAGCGAACGTCGTGGGTTTTGAGAGAGTAGTCAATGGCAGAGGCCCCGTGTTGGTGTGGCTGTGAATGCGCTGCCATGGGAGGGTGAGGACCAGCAGTAGCTTGTAGTGCTGGCATCCTTGGCTTGGGAGCAATCCCGGGACGTTTTCCGTTTTGGAGCTGGCGTCAGGCCAAAATGAGGCGGCGAGCGGGAGCCAACGTCGTGGGTTTTGAGAGAGTAGTCAATGGCAGAGGCCCAGTGTTGGTGTGGCTGTGAACGCGTTGCCATGGGAGGGTGAGGACCAGCAGTAGCTTGTAGTGCTGGCGTCCTTGGTGTGGGAGCAATCCCTGGACGTTTTCAGTTTTGGAGCTGGCGTCGGGCCAAAATGAGGGGGCGAGCGGGAGCAAACGTCGGGGCTTTTGAGAGAGTAGTCAATGGCAGAGGCCCAGTGTTGGTGTGGCTGTGAATGCGCTGCCATGGGAGGGTGAGGAGCAGCAGTAGCTTGTAGTGCTGGCGTCCTTGGTGTGGGAGCAATCCCTGGACGTTTTCCATTTTGGAGCTGGCATCGGGCCAAAATGAGGCGGCGATCGGGAGCGAACGTCAGGGCTTTTGAGAGAGTAGTGAATGGCAGAGGCCCCGTGTTGGTGTGGCTGTGAATGCGTTGCCATGGGAGGGTGAGGACCAGCAGTAGCTTGTAGTGCTGGCGTTGTTGGCTTGGGAGCAATCCCTGGACGTTTTCAATTTTGGAGCTGGCGTCGGGCCAAAATGAGGCGGCGAGCGGGAGCAAACGTCGTGGGTTTTGAGAGAGTAGTCAATGGCAGAGGCCCAGTGTTGGTGTGGCTGTGAATGCGCTGCCATGGGAGGGTGAGGACCAGCAGTAGCTTGTAGTGCTGGCGTCCTTGGCTTGGGAGCAATCCCTGGACGTTTTCCATTTTGGAGCTGGCGTCGGGCCAAAATGAGGGGGCGAGCGGGAGCGAACATCGTGGGTTTTGAGAGAGTAGTCAATGGCAGAGGCCCAGTGTTGGTGTGGCTGTGAATGCGTTGCCATGGGAGGGTGAGGACCAGCAGTAGCTGGTAGTGCTGGCGTCCTTGGTGTGGGAGCAATCCCTGGACGTTTTCAATTTTGGAGCTGGCGTCGGGGCAAAATGAAGGGGCGAGCGGGAGCGAACGTCGGGGCTTTTGAGAGAGTAGTCAATGGCAGAGGCCCAGTGTTGGTGTGGCTGTGAATGCGCTGCCATGGGAGGGTGAGGACCAGCAGTAGCTTGTAGTGCTGGCGTCCTTGGTGTGGGAGCAATCCCTGGACGTTTTCAGTTTTGGAGCTGGCGTCGGGCCAAAATGAGGGGGCGAGCGGGAGCAAACGTCGTGGGTTTTGAGAGAGTAGTCAATGGCAGAGGCCCAGTGTTGGTGTGGCTGTGAATGCGTTGCCATGGGAGGGTGAGGACCAGCAGTAGCTGGTAGTGCTGGCGTCCTTGGTGTGGGAGCAATCCCTGGACGTTTTCAATTTTGGAGCTGGCGTCGGGCCAAAATGAGGGGGCGAGCGGGAGCGAACGTCGGGGCTTTTGAGAGAGTAGTCAATGGCAGAGGCCCCGTGTTGGTGTGGCTGTGAATGCGCTGCCATGGGAGGGTGAGGACCAGCAGTAGCTTGTAGTGCTGGCGTCCTTGGCTTGGGAGCAATCCCTGGATGTCTTCCATTTTGGAGCTGGCGTCGGGGCAAAATGAGGGGGCGAGCGGGAGCGAACATCGTGGGTTTTGAGAGAGTAGTCAATGGCAGAGGCCCAGTGTTGGTGTGGCTGTGAATGCGTTGCCATGGGAGGGTGAGGAGCAGCAGTAGCTGGTAGTGCTGGCGTCCTTGGTGTGGGAGCAATCCCTGGATGTTTTCCATTTTGGAGCTGGCGTCGGGGCAAAATGAAGGGGCGAGCGGGAGCGAACGTCGGGGCTTTTGAGAGAGTAGTCAATGGCAGAGGCCCAGTGTTGGTGTGGCTGTGAATGCGCTGCCATGGGAGGGTGAGGACCAGCAGTAGCTTGTAGTGCTGGTGTCCTTGGTGTGGGAGCAATCCCTGGACGTTTTCCATTTTGGAGCTGGCGTCGGGCCAAAATGAGGGGGCGAGCGGGAGCAGACGTCGGGGCTTTTGAGAGAGTAGTCAATGGCAGAGGCCCAGTGTTGGTGTGGCTGTGAATGCGTTGCCATGGGAGGGTGAGGACCAGCAGTAGCTTGTAGTGCTGGCGTCCTTGGCGTGTGAGCAATCCCTGGACGTTTTCCATTTTGGAGCTGGCGTCGGGCCAAAATGAGGGGGCGAGCGGGAGCCAACGTCGTGGGTTTTGAGAGAGTAGTCAATGGCAGAGGCCCAGTGTTGGTGTGGCTGTGAATGCGTTGCCATGGGAGGGTGAGGACCAGCAGTAGCTTGTAGTGCTGGCGTCCTTGGCGTGGGAGCAATCCCTGGACGTTTTCCATTTTGGAGCTGGCGTCGGGCCAAAATGAGGGGGCGAGCGGGAGCGAACATCGTGGGTTTTGAGAGAGTAGTCAATGGCAGAGGCCCAGTGTTGGTGTGGCTGTGAATGCGTTGCCATGGGAGGGTGAGGAGCAGCAGTAGCTGGTAGTGCTGGCGTCCTTGGTGTGGGAGCAATCCCTGGACGTTTTCAATTTTGGAGCTGGCGTCGGGCCAAAATGAGGGGGCGAGCGGGAGCGAACGTCGGGGCTTTTGAGAGAGTAGTCAATGGCAGAGGCCCCGTGTTGGTGTGGCTGTGAATGCGCTGCCATGGGAGGGTGAGGACCAGCAGTAGCTTGTAGTGCTGGCGTCCTTGGCTTGGGAGCAATCCCTGGATGTCTTCCATTTTGGAGCTGGCGTCGGGCCAAAATGAAGGGGCGAGCGGGAGCGAACGTCGGGGCTTTTGAGAGAGTAGTCAATGGCAGAGGCCCAGTGTTGGTGTGGCTGTGAATGCGCTGCCATGGGAGGGTGAGGACCAGCAGTAGCTTGTAGTGCTGGCGTCCTTGGTGTGGGAGCAATCCCTGGACGTTTTCCATTTTGGAGCTGGCGTCGGGCCAAAATGAGGGGGCGAGCGGGAGCAGACGTCGTGGGTTTTGAGAGAGTAGTCAGTGGCAGAGGCCCAGTGTTGGTGTGGCTGTGAATGCGTTGCCATGGGAGGGTGAGGACCAGCAGTAGCTTGTAGTGCTGGCGTCCTTGGTGTGGGAGCAATCCCTGGACGTTTTCCATTTTGGAGCTGGCGTCGGGCCAAAATGAGGGGGCGAGCGGGAGCGAACGTCGTGGGTTTTGAGAGAGTAGTCAATGGCAGAGGCCCAGTGTTGGTGTGGCTGTGAATGCGCTGCCATGGGAGGGTGAGGACCAGCAGTAGCTTGTAGTGCTGGCATCCTTGGCTTGGGAGCAATCCCTGGACGTTTTCAGTTTTGGAGCTGGCGTCGGGCCAAAATGAGGGGGCGAGCGGGAGCAAACGTCGGGGCTTTTGAGAGAGTAGTCAATGGCAGAGGCCCAGTGTTGGTGTGGCTGTGAATGCGCTGCCATGGGAGGGTGAGGAGCAGCAGTAGCTTGTAGTGCTGGCGTCCTTGGTGTGGGAGCAATCCCTGGACGTTTTCCATTTTGGAGCTGGCATCGGGCCAAAATGAGGCGGCGATCGGGAGCGAACGTCAGGGCTTTTGAGAGAGTAGTGAATGGCAGAGGCCCCGTGTTGGTGTGGCTGTGAATGCGTTGCCATGGGAGGGTGAGGACCAGCAGTAGCTTGTAGTGCTGGCGTTGTTGGCTTGGGAGCAATCCCTGGACGTTTTCAATTTTGGAGCTGGCGTCGGGCCAAAATGAGGCGGCGAGCGGGAGCAAACGTCGTGGGTTTTGAGAGAGTAGTCAATGGCAGAGGCCCAGTGTTGGTGTGGCTGTGAATGCGTTGCCATGGGAGGGTGAGGACCAGCAGTAGCTTGTAGTGCTGGCGTCCTTGGTGTGGGAGCAATCCCTGGATGTTTTCAGTTTTGGAGCTGGCGTCGGGCCAAAATGAGGGGGCGAGCGGGAGCCAACGTCGTGGGTTTTGAGAGAGTAGTCAATGGCAGAGGCCCAGTGTTGGTGTGGCTGTGAATGCGCTGCCATGGGAGGGTGAAGACCAGCAGTAGCTTGTAGTGCTGGCGTTGTTGGCTTGGGAGCAATCCCTGGACGTTTTCCATTTTGGAGCTGGCGTCGGGCCAAAATGAGGCGGCGAGCGGGAGCAAACGTCGGGGCTTTTGAGAGAGTAGTCAATGGCAGAGGCCCCGTGTTGGTGTGGCTGTGAATGCGCTGCCATGGGAGGGTGAGGACCAGCAGTAGCTTGTAGTGCTGGCGTCCTTGGTGTGGGAGCAATCCCTGGACGTTTTCAGTTTTGGAGTTGGCGTCGGGCCAAAATGAAGGGGCAAGCGGGAGCGGACGTCGGGGCTTTTGAGAGAGTAGTCAATGGCAGAGGCCCAGTGTTGGTGTGGCTGTGAATGCGTTGCCATGGGAGGGTGAGGACCAGCAGTAGCTTGTAGTGCTGGCGTCCTTGGTGTGGGAGCAATCCGTGGACGTTTTCCGTTTTGGAGCTGGCGTCGGGCCAAAATGAGGGGGCGAGCGGGAGCCAACGTCGGGGCTTTTGAGAGAGTAGTCAATGGCAGAGGCCCAGTGTTGGTGTGGCTGTGAATGCGTTGCCATGGGAGGGTGAGGACCAGCAGTAGCTTGTAGTGCTGGCGTCCTTGGTGTGGGAGCAATCCCTGGACGTTTTCAGTTTTGGAGCTGGCGTCGGGCCAAAATGAGGGGGCGAGCGGGAGCAAACGTCGGGGCTTTTGAGAGAGTAGTCAATGGCAGAGGCCCAGTGTTGGTGTGGCTGTGAATGCGCTGCCATGGGAGGGTGAGGACCAGCAGTAGCTTGTAGTGCTGGCGTCCTTGGTGTGGGAGCAATCCCTGGACGTTTTCCATTTTGGAGCTGGCGTCGGGCCAAAATGAGGGGGCGAGCGGGAGCGAACGTCGGGGCTTTTGAGAGAGTAGTCAATGGCAGAGGCCCAGTGTTGGTGTGGCTGTGAATGCGTTGCCATGGGAGGGTGAGGACCAGCAGTAGCTTGTAGTGCTGACGTCCTTGGTGTGGGAGCAATCCCTGGATGTTTTCCATTTTGGAGCTGGCGTCAGGCCAAAATGAAGGGGCGAGCGGGAGCGAACGTCGTGGGTTTTGAGAGAGTAGTCAATGGCAGAGGCCCCGTGTTGGTGTGGCTGTGAATGCGCTGCCATGGGAGGGTGAGGACCAGCAGTAGCTTGTAGTGCTGGCATCCTTGGCGTGGGAGCAATCCCTGGACGTTTTCCATTTTGGAGCTGGCGTCGGGCCAAAATGAAGGGGCGAGCGGGAGCGAACGTCGGGGCTTTTGAGAGAGTAGTCAATGGCAGAGGCCCAGTGTTGGTGTGGCTGTGAATGCGTTGCCATGGGAGGGTGAGGACCAGCAGTAGCTTGTAGTGCTGGCGTCCTTGGTGTGGGAGCAATCCCTGGACGTTTTCCATTTTGGAGCTGGCGTCGGGCCAAAATGAGTCGGCGAGCGGGAGCAAACGTCGGGGCTTTTGAGAGAGTAGTCAATGGCAGAGGCCCAGTGTTGGTGTGGCTGTGAATGCGCTGCCATGGGAGGGTGAGGACCAGCAGTAGCTTGTAGTGCTGGCGTTCTTGGTGTGGGAGCAATCCCTGGACATTTTCCATTTTGGAGCTGGCGTCGGGCCAAAATGAGGGGGCGAGCGGGAGCGAACGTCGGGGCTTTTGAGAGAGTAGTCAATGGCAGAGGCCCAGTGTTGGTGTGGCTGTGAATGTGTTGCCATGGGAGGGTGAGGACCAGCAGTAGCTTGTAGTGCTGGCGTCCTTGGTGTGGGAGCAATCCCTGGACGTTTTCAGTTTTGGAGCTGGCGTCGGGCCAAAATGAGGGGGCGAGCGGGAGCGAATGTCGTGGGTTTTGAGAGAGTAGTCAATGGCAGAGGCCCAGTGTTGGTGTGGCTGTGAATGCGTTGCCATGGGAGGGTGAGGACCAGCAGTAGCTGGTAGTGCTGGCGTCCTTGGTGTGGGAGCAATCCCTGGACGTTTTCCATTTTGGAGCTGGCGTCAGGCCAAAATAAAGGGGCGAGCGGGAGCGAACGTCGTGGGTTTTGAGAGAGTAGTCAATGGCAGAGGCCCAGTGTTGGTGTGGCTGTGAATGCGTTGCCATGGGAGGGTGAGGACCAGCAGTAGCTGGTAGTGCTGGCGTCCTTGGTGTGGGAGCAATCCCTGGACGTTTTCAATTTTGGAGCTGGCATCGGGCCAAAATGAGGGGGCAAGCGGGAGCCAACGTCGTGGGTTTTGAGAGAGTAGTCAATGGCAGAGGCCCCGTGTTGGTGTGGCTGTGAATG
This sequence comes from Morus bassanus, assembly GCA_031468815.1. NCBI lineage: Eukaryota > Metazoa > Chordata > Aves > Suliformes > Sulidae > Morus > Morus bassanus. Next base: position 812,204 of record CM062575.1, read on the forward strand.
TGTTGCCATGGGAGGGTGAGGACCAGCAGTAGCTTGTAGTGCTGGCGTCCTTGGTGTGGGAGCAATCCCTGGACATTTTCCATTTTGGAGCTGGCGTCGGGCCAAAATGAAGGGGCGAGCGGGAGCGAACATCGTGGGTTTTGAGAGAGTAGTCAATGGCAGAGGCCCAGTGTTGGTGTGGCTGTGAATGCGTTGCCATGGGAGGGTGAGGACCAGCAGTAGCTTGTAGTGCTGGCGTCCTTGGTGTGGGAGCAATCCCTGGACGTTTTCCATTTTGGAGCTGGCGTCGGGCCAAAATGAGGGGGCGAGCGGGAGCCAACGTCGTGGGTTTTGAGAGAGTAGTCAATGGCAGAGGCCCCGTGTTGGTGTGGCTGTGAATGCGTTGCCATGGGAGGGTGAGGACCAGCAGTAGCTGGTAGTGCTGGCGTCCTTGGTGTGGGAGCAATCCCTGGACGTTTTCCATTTTGGAGCTGGCGTCGGGCCAAAATGAGGGGGCGAGCGGGAGCAAACGTCGGGGCTTTTGAGAGAGTAGTCAATGGCAGAGGCCCAGTGTTGGTGTGGCTGTGAATGCGTTGCCATGGGAGGGTGAGGACCAGCAGTAGCTTGTAGTGCTGGCGTCCTTGGTGTGGGAGCAATCCCTGGACGTTTTCAGTTTTGGAGCTGGCGTCGGGCCAAAATGAGGGGGCGAGCGGGAGCAAACGTCGGGGCTTTTGAGAGAGTAGTGAATGGCAGAGGCCCAGTGTTGGTGTGGCTGTGAATGCGCTGCCATGGGAGGGTGAGGACCAGCAGTAGCTTGTAGTGCTGGCGTCCTTGGTGTGGGAGCAATCCCTGGACGTTTTCAATTTTGGAGCTGGCGTCGGGCCAAAATGAGGGGGCGAGCGGGAGCGAACGTCGGGGCTTTTGAGAGAGTAGTCAATGGCAGAGGCCCAGTGTTGGTGTGGCTGTGAATGCGTTGCCATGGGAGGGTGAGGACCAGCAGTAGCTTGTAGTGCTGGCGTCCTTGGTGTGGGAGCAATTCCTGGACGTTTTCAGTTTTGGAGCTGGCGTCGGGCCAAAATGAGTCGGCGAGCGGGAGCGAACGTCGTGGGTTTTGAGAGAGTAGTCAATGGCAGAGGCCCAGTGTTGGTGTGGCTGTGAATGCGTTGCCATGGGAGGGTGAGGACCAGCAGGAGCTGGTAGTGCTGGCGTCCTTGGTGTGGGAGCAATCCCTGGACGTTTTCAATTTTGGAGCTGGCATCAGGCCAAAATGAGGGGGCAAGCGGGAGCCAACGTCGTGGGTTTTGAGAGAGTAGTCAATGGCAGAGGCCCCGTGTTGGTGTGGCTGTGAATGCGCTGCCATGGGAGGGTGAGGACCAGCAGTAGCTTGTAGTGCTGGCGTCCTTGGTGTGGGAGCAATCCCTGGACACTTTCCATTTTGGAGCTGGCGTCGGGCCAAAATGAGGCGGCGAGCGGGAGCGAACATCGTGGGTTTTGAGAGAGTAGTCAATGGCAGAGGCCCAGTGTTGGTGTGGCTGTGAATGCATTGCCATGGGAGGGTGAGGACCAGCAGTAGCTGGTAGTGCTGGCGTCCTTGGTGTGGGAGCAATCCCTGGACGTTTTCCATTTTGGAGCTGGCGTCGGGCCAAAATGAGGGGGCGAGCGGGAGCAAACGTCGGGGCTTTTGAGAGAGTAGTCAATGGCAGAGGCCCAGTGTTGGTGTGGCTGTGAATGCGCTGCCATGGGAGGGTGAGGACCAGCAGTAGCTTGTAGTGCTGGCGTCCTTGGTGTGGGAGCAATCCCTGGACGTTTTCCATTTTGGAGCTGGCGTCGGGCCAAAATGAGGGGGCGATCGGGAGCGAACGTCAGGGCTTTTGAGAGAGTAGTGAATGGCAGAGGCCCAGTGTTGGTGTGGCTGTGAATGCGTTGCCATGGGAGGGTGAGGACCAGCAGTAGCTTGTAGTGCTGGCGTTGTTGGCTTGGGAGCAATCCCTGGACGTTTTCCATTTTGGAGCTGGCGTCGGGCCAAAATGAGGGGGCGAGCGGGAGCGAATGTCGTGGGTTTTGAGAGAGTAGTCAATGGCAGAGGCCCAGTGTTGGTGTGGCTGTGAATGCGTTGCCATGGGAGGGTGAGGACCAGCAGTAGCTGGTAGTGCTGGCGTCCTTGGTGTGGGAGCAATCCCTGGATGTTTTCCGTTTTGGAGCTGGCGTCAGGCCAAAATTAGGGGGCGATCGGGAGCGAACGTCGTGGGTTTTGAGAGAGTAGTGAATGGCAGAGGCCCCGTGTTGGTGTGGCTGTGAACGCGTTGCCATGGGAGGGTGAGGACCAGCAGTAGCTTGTAGTGCTGGCGTCCTTGGTGTGGGAGCAATCCCTGGACGTTTTCCATTTTGGAGCTGGCGTCGGGCCAAAATGAGGGGGCGAGCGGGAGCAGACGTCGGGGCTTTTGAGAGAGTAGTCAATGGCAGAGGCCCAGTGTTGGTGTGGCTGTGAATGCGTTGCCATGGGAGGGTGAGGACCAGCAGTAGCTTGTAGTGCTGGCGTCCTTGGCGTGTGAGCAATCCCTGGACGTTTTCCATTTTGGAGCTGGCGTCGGGCCAAAATGAGGGGGCGAGCGGGAGCGAACGTCGTGGGTTTTGAGAGAGTAGTCAATGGCAGAGGCCCAGTGTTGGTGTGGCTGTGAATGCGTTGCCATGGGAGGGTGAGGACCAGCAGTAGCTGGTAGTGCTGGCGTCCTTGGTGTGGGAGCAATCCCTGGATGTTTTCCGTTTTGGAGCTGGCGTCAGGCCAAAATTAGGGGGCGATCGGGAGCGAACGTCGTGGGTTTTGAGAGAGTAGTGAATGGCAGAGGCCCCGTGTTGGTGTGGCTGTGAACGCGTTGCCATGGGAGGGTGAGGACCAGCAGTAGCTTGTAGTGCTGGCGTCCTTGGTGTGGGAGCAATCCCTGGACGTTTTCCATTTTGGAGCTGGCGTCGGGCCAAAATGAGGGGGCGAGCGGGAGCAGACGTCGGGGCTTTTGAGAGAGTAGTCAATGGCAGAGGCCCAGTGTTGGTGTGGCTGTGAATGCGTTGCCATGGGAGGGTGAGGACCAGCAGTAGCTTGTAGTGCTGGCGTCCTTGGCGTGTGAGCAATCCCTGGACGTTTTCCATTTTGGAGCTGGCGTCGGGCCAAAATGAGGGGGCGAGCGGGAGCGAACGTCGTGGGTTTTGAGAGAGTAGTCAATGGCAGAGGCCCAGTGTTGGTGTGGCTGTGAATGCGTTGCCATGGGAGGGTGAGGACCAGCAGTAGCTTGTAGTGCTGGCGTCCTTGGCGTGGGAGCAATCCCTGGACGTTTTCCATTTTGGAGCTGGCGTCGGGCCAAAATGAGGCGGCGAGCGGGAGCGAACATCGTGGGTTTTGAGAGAGTAGTCAATGGCAGAGGCCCAGTGTTGGTGTGGCTGTGAATGCGTTGCCATGGGAGGGTGAGGACCAGCAGTAGCTGGTAGTGCTGGCGTCCTTGGTGTGGGAGCAATCCCTGGACGTTTTCAATTTTGGAGCTGGCGTCGGGCCAAAATGAGGGGGCGAGCGGGAGCGAACATCGTGGGTTTTGAGAGAGTAGTCAATGGCAGAGGCCCAGTGTTGGTGTGGCTGTGAATGTGTTGCCATGGGAGGGTGAGGACCAGCAGTAGCTTGTAGTGCTGGCGTCCTTGGTGTGGGAGCAATCCCTGGACGTTTTCCATTTTGGAGCTGGCGTCGGGCCAAAATGAGGGGGCGAGCGGGAGCGAACGTCGTGGGTTTTGAGAGAGTAGTCAATGGCAGAGGCCCCGTGTTGGTGTGGCTGTGAATGCGCTGCCATGGGAGGGTGAGGACCAGCAGTAGCTTGTAGTGCTGGCATCCTTGGCTTGGGAGCAATCCCTGGACGTTTTCCATTTTGGAGCTGGCGTCAGGCCAAAATGAGGCGGCGAGCGGGAGCCAACGTCGTGGGTTTTGAGAGAGTAGTCAATGGCAGAGGCCCAGTGTTGGTGTGGCTGTGAACGCGTTGCCATGGGAGGGTGAGGACCAGCAGTAGCTTGTAGTGCTGGCGTCCTTGGTGTGGGAGCAATCCCTGGACGTTTTCAGTTTTGGAGCTGGCGTCGGGCCAAAATGAGTCGGCGAGCGGGAGCAAACGTCGGGGCTTTTGAGAGAGTAGTCAATGGCAGAGGCCCAGTGTTGGTGTGGCTGTGAATGCGCTGCCATGGGAGGGTGAGGACCAGCAGTAGCTTGTAGTGCTGGCGTCCTTGGTGTGGGAGCAATCCCTGGACGTTTTCCATTTTGGAGCTGGCATCGGGCCAAAATGAGGCGGCGATCGGGAGCGAACGTCAGGGCTTTTGAGAGAGTAGTGAATGGCAGAGGCCCCGTGTTGGTGTGGCTGTGAATGCGTTGCCATGGGAGGGTGAGGACCAGCAGTAGCTTGTAGTGCTGGCGTTGTTGGCTTGGGAGCAATCCCTGGACGTTTTCAATTTTGGAGCTGGCGTCGGGCCAAAATGAGGCGGCGAGCGGGAGCAAACGTCGTGGGTTTTGAGAGAGTAGTCAATGGCAGAGGCCCAGTGTTGGTGTGGCTGTGAATGCGTTGCCATGGGAGGGTGAGGACCAGCAGTAGCTTGTAGTGCTGGCGTCCTTGGCTTGGGAGCAATCCCTGGATGTCTTCCATTTTGGAGCTGGCGTCGGGGCAAAATGAGGGGGCGAGCGGGAGCGAACATCGTGGGTTTTGAGAGAGTAGTCAATGGCAGAGGCCCAGTGTTGGTGTGGCTGTGAATGCGTTGCCATGGGAGGGTGAGGACCAGCAGTAGCTGGTAGTGCTGGCGTCCTTGGTGTGGGAGCAATCCCTGGACGTTTTCAATTTTGGAGCTGGCGTCGGGGCAAAATGAAGGGGCGAGCGGGAGCGAACGTCGGGGCTTTTGAGAGAGTAGTCAATGGCAGAGGCCCAGTGTTGGTGTGGCTGTGAATGCGCTGCCATGGGAGGGTGAGGACCAGCAGTAGCTTGTAGTGCTGGCGTCCTTGGTGTGGGAGCAATCCCTGGACGTTTTCAGTTTTGGAGCTGGCATCGGGCCAAAATGAGGGGGCGAGCGGGAGCAAACGTCGTGGGTTTTGAGAGAGTAGTCAATGGCAGAGGCCCAGTGTTGGTGTGGCTGTGAATGCGTTGCCATGGGAGGGTGGGGACCAGCAGTAGCTGGTAGTGCTGGCGTCCTTGGTGTGGGAGCAATCCCTGGACGTTTTCAATTTTGGAGCTGGCGTCGGGCCAAAATGAGGGGGCGAGCGGGAGCGAACGTCGGGGCTTTTGAGAGAGTAGTCAATGGCAGAGGCCCCGTGTTGGTGTGGCTGTAAATGCGCTGCCATGGGAGGGTGAGGACCAGCAGTAGCTTGTAGTGCTGGCGTCCTTGGCTTGGGAGCAATCCCTGGATGTCTTCCATTTTGGAGCTGGCGTCGGGGCAAAATGAGGGGGCGAGCGGGAGCGAACATCGTGGGTTTTGAGAGAGTAGTCAATGGCAGAGGCCCAGTGTTGGTGTGGCTGTGAATGCGTTGCCATGGGAGGGTGAGGAGCAGCAGTAGCTGGTAGTGCTGGCGTCCTTGGTGTGGGAGCAATCCCTGGACGTTTTCCATTTTGGAGCTGGCGTCGGGGCAAAATGAAGGGGCGAGCGGGAGCGAACGTCGGGGCTTTTGAGAGAGTAGTCAATGGCAGAGGCCCAGTGTTGGTGTGGCTGTGAATGCGCTGCCATGGGAGGGTGAGGACCAGCAGTAGCTTGTAGTGCTGGCGTCCTTGGTGTGGGAGCAATCCCTGGACGTTTTCCATTTTGGAGCTGGCGTCGGGCCAAAATGAGGGGGCGAGCGGGAGCAGACGTCGGGGCTTTTGAGAGAGTAGTCAATGGCAGAGGCCCAGTGTTGGTGTGGCTGTGAATGCGTTGCCATGGGAGGGTGAGGACCAGCAGTAGCTTGTAGTGCTGGCGTCCTTGGCGTGTGAGCAATCCCTGGACGTTTTCCATTTTGGAGCTGGCGTCGGGCCAAAATGAGGGGGCGAGCGGGAGCCAACGTCGTGGGTTTTGAGAGAGTAGTCAATGGCAGAGGCCCAGTGTTGGTGTGGCTGTGAATGCGTTGCCATGGGAGGGTGAGGACCAGCAGTAGCTTGTAGTGCTGGCGTCCTTGGCGTGGGAGCAATCCCTGGACGTTTTCCATTTTGGAGCTGGCGTCGGGCCAAAATGAGGCGGCGAGCGGGAGCGAACATCGTGGGTTTTGAGAGAGTAGTCAATGGCAGAGGCCCCGTGTTGGTGTGGCTGTGAATGCGTTGCCATGGGAGGGTGAGGACCAGCAGTAGCTGGTAGTGCTGGCGTCCTTGGTGTGGGAGCAATCCCTGGACGTTTTCAATTTTGGAGCTGGCATCGGGCCAAAATGAGGGGGCGAGCGGGAGCGAACATCGTGGGTTTTGAGAGAGTAGTCAATGGCAGAGGCCCAGTGTTGGTGTGGCTGTGAATGTGTTGCCATGGGAGGGTGAGGACCAGCAGTAGCTTGTAGTGCTGGCGTCCTTGGTGTGGGAGCAATCCCTGGACGTTTTCCATTTTGGAGCTGGCGTCGGGCCAAAATGAGGGGGCGAGCGGGAGCGAACGTCGTGGGTTTTGAGAGAGTAGTCAATGGCAGAGGCCCCGTGTTGGTGTGCCTGTGAATGCGCTGCCATGGGAGGGTGAGGACCAGCAGTAGCTTGTAGTGCTGGCATCCTTGGCTTGGGAGCAATCCCTGGACGTTTTCCATTTTGGAGCTGGCGTCAGGCCAAAATGAGGCGGCGAGCGGGAGCCAACGTCGTGGGTTTTGAGAGAGTAGTCAATGGCAGAGGCCCAGTGTTGGTGTGGCTGTGAATGCGCTGCCATGGGAGGGTGAGGACCAGCAGTAGCTTGTAGTGCTGGCGTCCTTGGTGTGGGAGCAATCCCTGGACGTTTTCCATTTTGGAGCTGGCGTCAGGCCAAAATGAGGGGGCGAGCGGGAGCAAACGTCGGGGCTTTTGAGAGAGTAGTCAATGGCAGAGGCCCAGTGTTGGTGTGGCTGTGAATGCGCTGCCATGGGAGGGTGAGGACCAGCAGTAGCTTGTAGTGCTGGCGTCCTTGGTGTGGGAGCAATCCCTGGACGTTTTCCATTTTGGAGCTGGCATCGGGCCAAAATGAGGCGGCGATCGGGAGCGAACGTCAGGGCTTTTGAGAGAGTAGTGAATGGCAGAGGCCCAGTGTTGGTGTGGCTGTGAATGCGTTGCCATGGGAGGGTGAGGACCAGCAGTAGCTTGTAGTGCTGGCGTTGTTGGCTTGGGAGCAATCCCTGGACGTTTTCAATTTTGGAGCTGGCGTCGGGCCAAAATGAGGCGGCGAGCGGGAGCAAACGTCGTGGGTTTTGAGAGAGTAGTCAATGGCAGAGGCCCAGTGTTGGTGTGGCTGTGAATGCGCTGCCATGGGAGGGTGAGGACCAGCAGTAGCTTGTAGTGCTGGCGTCCTTGGCTTGGGAGCAATCCCTGGATGTCTTCCATTTTGGAGCTGGCGTCGGGGCAAAATGAGGGGGCGAGCGGGAGCGAACATCGTGGGTTTTGAGAGAGTAGTCAATGGCAGAGGCCCCGTGTTGGTGTGGCTGTGAATGCGTTGCCATGGGAGGGTGAGGACCAGCAGTAGCTGGTAGTGCTGGCGTCCTTGGTGTGGGAGCAATCCCTGGACGTTTTCAATTTTGGAGCTGGCGTCGGGGCAAAATGAAGGGGCGAGCGGGAGCGAACGTCGGGGCTTTTGAGAGAGTAGTCAATGGCAGAGGCCCAGTGTTGGTGTGGCTGTGAATGCGCTGCCATGGGAGGGTGAGGACCAGCAGTAGCTTGTAGTGCTGGCGTCCTTGGTGTGGGAGCAATCCCTGGACGTTTTCAGTTTTGGAGCTGGCGTCGGGCCAAAATGAGGGGGCGAGCGGGAGCAAACGTCGGGGCTTTTGAGAGAGTAGTCAATGGCAGAGGCCCAGTGTTGGTGTGGCTGTGAATGCGCTGCCATGGGAGGGTGAGGACCAGCAGTAGCTTGTAGTGCTGGCGTCCTTGGTGTGGGAGCAATCCCTGGACGTTTTCAATTTTGGAGCTGGCGTCGGGCCAAAATGAGGGGGCGAGCGGGAGCGAACGTCAGGGCTTTTGAGAGAGTAGTCAATGGCAGAGGCCCCGTGTTGGTGTGGCTGTGAATGCGCTGCCATGGGAGGGTGAGGACCAGCAGTAGCTTGTAGTGCTGGCGTCCTTGGCTTGGGAGCAATCCCTGGATGTCTTCCATTTTGGAGCTGGCGTCGGGGCAAAATGAGGGGGCGAGCGGGAGCGAACATCGTGGGTTTTGAGAGAGTAGTCAATGGCAGAGGCCCCGTGTTGGTGTGGCTGTGAATGCGTTGCCATGGGAGGGTGAGGAGCAGCAGTAGCTGGTAGTGCTGGCGTCCTTGGTGTGGGAGCAATCCCTGGACGTTTTCCATTTTGGAGCTGGCGTCGGGGCAAAATGAAGGGGCGAGCGGGAGCGAACGTCGGGGCTTTTGAGAGAGTAGTCAATGGCAGAGGCCCAGTGTTGGTGTGGCTGTGAATGCGCTGCCATGGGAGGGTGAGGACCAGCAGTAGCTTGTAGTGCTGGCGTCCTTGGTGTGGGAGCAATCCCTGGACGTTTTCAGTTTTGGAGCTGGCGTCGGGCCAAAATGAGGGGGCGAGCGGGAGCAAACGTTGGGGCTTTTGAGAGAGTAGTCAATGGCAGAGGCCCAGTGTTGGTGTGGCTGTGAATGTGTTGCCATGGGAGGGTGAGGACCAGCAGTAGCTGGTAGTGCTGGCGTCCTTGGTGTGGGAGCAATCCCTGGACGTTTTCAGTTTTGGAGCTGGCGTCGGGCCAAAATGAGTCGGCGAGCGGGAGCGAATGTCGTGGGTTTTGAGAGAGTAGTCAATGGCAGAGGCCCAGTGTTGGTGTGGCTGTGAATGCGTTGCCATGGGAGGGTGAGGACCAGCAGTAGCTTGTAGTGCTGGCGTCCTTGGTGTGGGAGCAATCCCTGGATGTTTTCCATTTTGGAGCTGGCGTCGGGCCAAAATGAAGGGGCGAGCGGGAGCCAACGTCGTGGGTTTTGAGAGAGTAGTCAATGGCAGAGGCCCAGTGTTGGTGTGGCTGTGAATGCGTTGCCATGGGAGGGTGAGGACCAGCAGTAGCTTGTAGTGCTGGCATCCTTGGTGTGGGAGCAATCCCTGGACATTTTCCATTTTGGAGCTGGCGTCGGGGCAAAATGAAGGGGCGAACGGGAGCGAACGTCGTGGGTTTTGAGAGAGTAGTCAATGGCAGAGGCCCAGTGTTGGTGTGGCTGTGAATGTGTTGCCATGGGAGGGTGAGGAGCAGCAGTAGCTTGTAGTGCTGGCGTCCTTGGTGTGGGAGCAATCCCTGGACGTTTTCCATTTTGGAGCTGGCATCGGGCCAAAATGAGGGGGCGAGCGGGAGCGAACGTCGTGGGTTTTGAGAGAGTAGTCAATGGCAGAGGCCCCGTGTTGGTGTGGCTGTGAATGCGTTGCCATGGGAGGGTGAGGACCAGCAGTAGCTGGTAGTGCTGGCGTCCTTGGCGTGGGAGCAATCCCTGGACGTTTTCCATTTTGGAGCTGGCGTCGGGCCAAAATGAGGGGGCGAGCGGGAGCGAACATCGTGGGTTTTGAGAGAGTAGTCAATGGCAGAGGCCCAGTGTTGGTGTGGCTGTGAATGCGCTGCCATGGGAGGGTGAGGACCAGCAGTAGCTTGTAGTGCTGGCATCCTTGGCGTGGGAGCAATCCCTGGACATTTTCCATTTTGGAGCTGGCGTCGGGCCTAAATGAAGGGGCGAGCGGGAGCGAACGTCGTGGTTTTTGCGAGAGTAGTCAATGGCAGAGGCCCAGTGTTGGTGTGGCTGTGAATGCGTTGCCATGGGAGGGTGAGGACCAGCAGGAGCTGGTAGTGCTGGCATCCTTGGCGTGGGAGCAATCCCTGGACGTTTTCAATTTTGGAGCTGGCATCGGGCCAAAATGAGGGGGCAAGCGGGAGCCAACGTCGTGGGTTTTGAGAGAGTAGTCAATGGCAGAGGCCCCGTGTTGGTGTGGCTGTGAATGCGTTGCCATGGGAGGGTGAGGACCAGCAGTAGCTTGTAGTGCTGGCGTCCTTGGTGTGGGAGCAATCCCTGGACGTTTTCAGTTTTGGAGCTGGCGTCGGGCCAAAATGAGGGGGCGAGCGGGAGCCAACGTCGTGGGTTTTGAGAGAGTAGTCAATGGCAGAGGCCCAGTGTTGGTGTGGCTGTGAATGCGTTGCCATGGGAGGGTGAGGAGCAGCAGTAGCTTGTAGTGCTGGCGTCCTTGGTGTGGGAGCAATCCCTGGACGTTTTCAGTTTTGGAGCTGGAGTCGGGCCAAAATGAGGCGGCGAGCGGGAGCAAACGTCGGGGCTTTTGAGAGAGTAGTCAATGGCAGAGGCCCAGTGTTGGTGTGGCTGTGAATGCGCTGCCATGGGAGGGTGAGGACCAGCAGTAGCTTGTAGTGCTGGCGTCCTTGGTGTGGGAGCAATCCCTGGACGTTTTCAATTTTGGAGCTGGCGTCGGGCCAAAATGAGGGGGCGATCGGGAGCGAAAGTCAGGGCTTTTGAGAGAGTAGTGAATGGCAGAGGCCCAGTGTTGGTGTGGCTGTGAATGCGTTGCCATGGGAGGGTGAGGACCAGCAGTAGCTTGTAGTGCTGGCGTTGTTGGCTTGGGAGCAATCCCTGGACGTTTTCCATTTTGGAGCTGGCGTCGGGCCAAAATGAGGGGGCGAGCGGGAGCCAACGTCATGGGTTTTGAGAGAGTAGTCAATGGCAGAGGCCCAGTGTTGGTGTGGCTGTGAATGCGTTGCCATGGGAGGGTGAGGACCAGCAGTAGCTGGTAGTGCTGGCGTCCTTGGTGTGGGAGCAATCCCTGGATGTTTTCCATTTTGGAGCTGGCATCAGGCCAAAATGAGGGGGCGATCGGGAGCGAACGTCGTGGGTTTTGAGAGAGTAGTGAATGGCAGAGGCCCAGTGTTGGTGTGGCTGTGAATGCGTTGCCATGGGAGGGTGAGGACCAGCAGGAGCTGGTAGTGCTGGCGTCCTTGGTGTGGGAGCAATCCCTGGACGTTTTCCATTTTGGAGCTGGCGTCGGGCCAAAATGAGGGGGCGAGCGGGAGCAGACGTCGGGGCTTTTGAGAGAGTAGTCAATGGCAGAGGCCCAGTGTTGGTGTGGCTGTGAATGCGTTGCCATGGGAGGGTGAGGACCAGCAGTAGCTGGTAGTGCTGGCGTCCTTGGCGTGGGAGCAATCCCTGGACGTTTTCCATTTTGGAGCTGGCGTCGGGCCAAAATGAGGGGGCGAGCGGGAGCCAACGTCGTGGGTTTTGAGAGAGTAGTCAATGGCAGAGGCCCAGTGTTGGTGTGGCTGTGAATGCGTTGCCATGGGAGGGTGAGGAGCAGCAGTAGCTGGTAGTGCTGGCGTCCTTGGTGTGGGAGCAATCCCTGGACGTTTTCCATTTTGGAGCTGGCGTCGGGCCAAAATGAGGGGGCGAGCGGGAGCCAACGTCGTGGGTTTTGAGAGAGTAGTCAATGGCAGAGGCCCAGTGTTGGTGTGGCTGTGAATGCGTTGCCATGGGAGGGTGAGGACCAGCAGTAGCTGGTAGTGCTGGCGTCCTTGGTGTGGGAGCAATCCCTGGACGTTTTCAATTTTGGAGCTGGCGTCGGGCCAAAATGAGGGGGCGAGCGGGAGCGAACGTCAGGGCTTTTGAGAGAGTAGTCAATGGCAGAGGCCCAGTGTTGGTGTGGCTGTGAATGCGTTGCCATGGGAGGGTGAGGACCAGCAGTAGCTGGTAGTGCTGGCGTCCTTGGCTTGGGAGCAATCCCTGGACGTTTTCCATTTTGGAGCTGGCGTCGGGCCAAAATGAGGGGGCGAGCGGGAGCAAACGTCGGGGCTTTTGAGAGAGTAGTCAATGGCAGAGGCCCAGTGTTGGTGTGGCTGTGAATGCGTTGCCATGGGAGGGTGAGGACCAGCAGTAGCTTGTAGTGCTGGCGTCCTTGGTGTGGGAGCAATCCCTGGACGTTTTCAGTTTTGGAGCTGGCGTCGGGCCAAAATGAGGGGGCGAGCGGGAGCCAACGTCGTGGGTTTTGAGAGAGTAGTCAATGGCAGAGGCCCAGTGTTGGTGTGGCTGTGAATGCGTTGCCATGGGAGGGTGAGGAGCAGCAGTAGCTTGTAGTGCTGGCGTCCTTGGTGTGGGAGCAATCCCTGGACGTTTTCAGTTTTGGAGCTGGAGTCGGGCCAAAATGAGGCGGCGAGCGGGAGCAAACGTCGGGGCTTTTGAGAGAGTAGTCAATGGCAGAGGCCCAGTGTTGGTGTGGCTGTGAATGCGCTGCCATGGGAGGGTGAGGACCAGCAGTAGCTTGTAGTGCTGGCGTCCTTGGTGTGGGAGCAATCCCTGGACGTTTTCAATTTTGGAGCTGGCGTCGGGCCAAAATGAGGGGGCGATCGGGAGCGAAAGTCAGGGCTTTTGAGAGAGTAGTGAATGGCAGAGGCCCAGTGTTGGTGTGGCTGTGAATGCGTTGCCATGGGAGGGTGAGGACCAGCAGTAGCTTGTAGTGCTGGCGTTGTTGGCTTGGGAGCAATCCCTGGACGTTTTCCATTTTGGAGCTGGCGTCGGGCCAAAATGAGGGGGCGAGCGGGAGCCAACGTCATGGGTTTTGAGAGAGTAGTCAATGGCAGAGGCCCAGTGTTGGTGTGGCTGTGAATGCGTTGCCATGGGAGGGTGAGGACCAGCAGTAGCTGGTAGTGCTGGCGTCCTTGGTGTGGGAGCAATCCCTGGATGTTTTCCATTTTGGAGCTGGCATCAGGCCAAAATGAGGGGGCGATCGGGAGCGAACGTCGTGGGTTTTGAGAGAGTAGTGAATGGCAGAGGCCCAGTGTTGGTGTGGCTGTGAATGCGTTGCCATGGGAGGGTGAGGACCAGCAGGAGCTGGTAGTGCTGGCGTCCTTGGTGTGGGAGCAATCCCTGGACGTTTTCCATTTTGGAGCTGGCGTCGGGCCAAAATGAGGGGGCGAGCGGGAGCAGACGTCGGGGCTTTTGAGAGAGTAGTCAATGGCAGAGGCCCAGTGTTGGTGTGGCTGTGAATGCGTTGCCATGGGAGGGTGAGGACCAGCAGTAGCTGGTAGTGCTGGCGTCCTTGGCGTGGGAGCAATCCCTGGACGTTTTCCATTTTGGAGCTGGCGTCGGGCCAAAATGAGGGGGCGAGCGGGAGCCAACGTCGTGGGTTTTGAGAGAGTAGTCAATGGCAGAGGCCCAGTGTTGGTGTGGCTGTGAATGCGTTGCCATGGGAGGGTGAGGAGCAGCAGTAGCTGGTAGTGCTGGCGTCCTTGGTGTGGGAGCAATCCCTGGACGTTTTCCATTTTGGAGCTGGCGTCGGGCCAAAATGAGGGGGCGAGCGGGAGCCAACGTCGTGGGTTTTGAGAGAGTAGTCAATGGCAGAGGCCCAGTGTTGGTGTGGCTGTGAATGCGTTGCCATGGGAGGGTGAGGACCAGCAGTAGCTGGTAGTGCTGGCGTCCTTGGTGTGGGAGCAATCCCTGGACGTTTTCAATTTTGGAGCTGGCGTCGGGCCAAAATGAGGGGGCGAGCGGGAGCGAACGTCAGGGCTTTTGAGAGAGTAGTCAATGGCAGAGGCCCAGTGTTGGTGTGGCTGTGAATGCGTTGCCATGGGAGGGTGAGGACCAGCAGTAGCTGGTAGTGCTGGCGTCCTTGGCTTGGGAGCAATCCCTGGACGTTTTCCATTTTGGAGCTGGCGTCGGGCCAAAATGAGGGGGCGAGCGGGAGCAAACGTCGGGGCTTTTGAGAGAGTAGTCAATGGCAGAGGCCCAGTGTTGGTGTGGCTGTGAATGCGTTGCCATGGGAGGGTGAGGACCAGCAGTAGCTTGTAGTGCTGGCGTCCTTGGTGTGGGAGCAATCCCTGGATGTTTTCAGTTTTGGAGCTGGCATCAGGCCAAAATGAGGGGGAGATCGGGAGCGAACGTCGTGGGTTTTGAGAGAGTAGTGAATGGCAGAGGCCCAGTGTTGGTGTGGCTGTGAACGCGTTGCCATGGGAGGGTGAGGACCAGCAGTAGCTTGTAGTGCTGGCGTCCTTGGTGTGGGAGCAATCCCTGGACGTTTTCCATTTTGGAGCTGGCGTCGGGCCAAAATGAGGGGGCGAGCGGGAGCAGACGTCGGGGCTTTTGAGAGAGTAGTCAATGGCAGAGGCCCAGTGTTGGTGTGGCTGTGAATGCGTTGCCATGGGAGGGTGAGGACCAGCAGTAGCTGGTAGTGCTGGCGTTGTTGGCGTGGGAGCAATCCCTGGACGTTTTCCATTTTGGAGCTGGCGTCGGGCCAAAATGAGTCGGCGAGCGGGAGCCAACGTCGTGGGTTTTGAGAGAGTAGTCAATGGCAGAGGCCCAGTGTTGGTGTGGCTGTGAATGCGTTGCCATGGGAGGGTGAAGACCAGCAGTAGCTTGTAGTGCTGGCGTCCTTGGCGTGGGAGCAATCCCTGGACGTTTTCCATTTTGGAGCTGGCGTCGGGCCAAAATGAGGCGGCGAGCGGGAGCGAACATCGTGGGTTTTGAGAGAGTAGTCAATGGCAGAGGCCCAGTGTTGGTGTGGCTGTGAATGCGTTGCCATGGGAGGGTGAGGACCAGCAGTAGCTGGTAGTGCTGGCGTCCTTGGCGTGGGAGCAATCCCTGGACGTTTTCCATTTTGGAGCTGGCATCGGGCCAAAATGAGGGGGCGAGCGGGAGCCAACGTCGTGGGTTTTGAGAGAGTAGTCAATGGCAGAGGCCCAGTGTTGGTGTGGCTGTGAATGCGTTGCCATGGGAGGGTGAGGAGCAGCAGTAGCTTGTAGTGCTGGCGTCCTTGGTGTGGGAGCAATCCCTGGACGTTTTCAATTTTGGAGCTGGCGTCGGGGCAAAATGAAGGGGCGAGCGGGAGCGAACGTCGTGGGTTTTGAGAGAGTAGTCAATGGCAGAGGCCCAGTGTTGGTGTGGCTGTGAATGCGCTGCCATGGGAGGGTGAGGACCAGCAGTAGCTTGTAGTGCTGGCGTCCTTGGTGTGGGAGCAATCCCTGGACGTTTTCAATTTTGGAGCTGGCGTCGGGCCAAAATGAGTCGGCGAGCGGGAGCGAACGTCGTGGGTTTTGAGAGAGTAGTCAATGGCAGAGGCCCAGTGTTGGTGTGGCTGTGAATGCGCTGCCATGGGAGGGTGAGGACCAGCAGTAGCTTGTAGTGCTGGCATCCTTGGCGTGGGAGCAATCCGTGGACATTTTCCATTTTGGAGCTGGCGTCGGGCCAAAATGAAGGGGCGAGCGGGAGCGAACGTCGTGGTTTTTGAGAGAGTAGTCAATGGCAGAGGGCCAGTGTTGGGGTGGCTGTGAATGTGTTGCCATGGGAGGGTGAGGACCAGCAGTAGCTTGTAGTGCTGGCGTCCTTGGTGTGGGAGCAATCCCTGGACGTTTTCCATTTTGGAGCTGGCGTCGGGCCAAAATGAGGGGGCGAGCGGGAGCCAACGTCGTGGGTTTTGAGAGAGTAGTCAATGGCAGAGGCCCAGTGTTGGTGTGGCTGTGAATGCGTTGCCATGGGAGGGTGAGGACCAGCAGTAGCTTGTAGTGCTGGCGTCCTTGGTGTGGGAGCAATCCCTGGACATTTTCCATTTTGGAGCTGGCGTCGGGCCAAAATGAGGGGGCGAGCGGGAGCAAACGTCGGGGCTTTTGAGAGAGTAGTCAATGGCAGAGGCCCCGTGTTGGTGTGGCTGTGAATGCATTGCCATGGGAGGGTGAGGACCAGCAGTAGCTTGTAGTGCTGGCATCCTTGGCGTGGGAGCAATCCCTGGACATTTTCCATTTTGGAGCTGGCGTCGGGGCAAAATGAAGGGGCGAGCGGGAGCGAACGTCGTGGTTTTTGAGAGAGTAGTCAATGGCAGAGGCCCAGTGTTGGTGTGGCTGTGAATGCGTTGCCATGGGAGGGTGAGGACCAGCAGTAGCAGGTAGTGCTGGCGTCCTTGGCGTGGGAGCAATCCCTGGAGGTTTTCAATTTTGGAGCTGGCATCGGGCCAAAATGAGGGGGCGAGCGGGAGCCAACGTCGTGGGTTTTGAGGGAGTAGTCAATGGCAGAGGCCCAGTGTTGGTGTGGCTGTGAATGCATTGCCATGGGAGGGTGAGGACCAGCAGTAGCTGGTAGTGCTGGCGTCCTTGGTGTGGGAGCAATCCCTGGATGTTTTCAGTTTTGGAGCTGGCATCGGGCCAAAATGAGGGGGCGAGCGGGAGCCAACGTCGTGGGTTTTGAGAGAGTAGTCAATGGCAGAGGCCCAGTGTTGGTGTGGCTGTGAACGCGTTGCCATGGGAGGGTGAGGACCAGCAGTAGCTTGTAGTGCTGGCGTCCTTGGTGTGGGAGCAATCCCTGGACGTTTTCCATTTTGGAGCTGGCGTCGGGCCAAAATGAGGGGGCGAGCGGGAGCAAACGTCGGGGCTTTTGAGAGAGTAGTCAATGGCAGAGGCCCAGTGTTGGTGTGGCTGTGAATGCGTTGCCATGGGAGGGTGAGGACCAGCAGTAGCTTGTAGTGCTGGCATCCTTGGCGTGGGAGCAATCCCTGGACATTTTCCATTTTGGAGCTGGCGTCGGGCCAAAATGAAGGGGCGAGCGGGAGCGAACATCGTGGTTTTTGAGAGAGTAGTCAATGGCAGAGGCCCAGTGTTGGTGTGGCTGTGAATGCGTTGCCATGGGAGGGTGAGGACCAGCAGTAGCTTGTAGTGCTGGCGTCCTTGGTGTGGGAGCAATCCCTGGACGTTTTCCATTTTGGAGCTGGCGTCGGGCCAAAATGAGGGGGCGAGCGGGAGCCAACGTCGTGGGTTTTGAGAGAGTAGTCAATGGCAGAGGCCCAGTGTTGGTGTGGCTGTGAATGCGTTGCCATGGGAGGGTGAGGACCAGCAGTAGCTTGTAGTGCTGGCATCCTTGGCGTGGGAGCAATCCCTGGACATTTTCCATTTTGGAGCTGGCGTCGGGGCAAAATGAAGGGGCGAGCGGGAGCGAACGTCGTGGTTTTTGAGAGAGTAGTCAATGGCAGAGGGCCAGTGTTGGGGTGGCTGTGAATGCGTTGCCATGGGAGGGTGAGGACCAGCAGTAGCTTGTAGTGCTGGCGTCCTTGGTGTGGGAGCAATCCCTGGACGTTTTCCATTTTGGAGCTGGCGTCGGGCCAAAATGAAGGGGCGAGTGGGAGCGAATGTCGTGGGTTTTGAGGGAGTAGTCAATGGCAGAGGCCCAGTGTTGGTGTGGCTGTGAATGCGTTGCCATGGGAGGGTGAGGACCAGCAGTAGCTTGTAGTGCTGGCGTCCTTGGCTTGGGAGCAATCCCTGGACGTTTTCCATTTTGGAGCTGGCGTCGGGCCAAAATGAGTCGGCGAGCGGGAGCGAATGTCGTGGGTTTTGAGAGAGTAGTCAATGGCAGAGGCCCAGTGTTGGTGTGGCTGTGAATGCATTGCCATGGGAGGGTGAGGACCAGCAGTAGCTGGTAGTGCTGGCGTCCTTGGTGTGGGAGCAATCCCTGGATGTTTTCAGTTTTGGAGATGGCATCGGGCCAAAATGAGGGGGCGAGCGGGAGCCAACGTCGTGGGATTTGAGAGAGTAGTCAATGGCAGAGGGCCAGTGTTGGTGTGGCTGTGAACGCGTTGCCATGGGAGGGTGAGGACCAGCAGTAGCTTGTAGTGCTGGCGTCCTTGGCGTGGGAGCAATCCCTGGACGTTTTCCATTTTGGAGCTGGCGTCGGGCCAAAATGAGGGGGCGAGCGGGAGCAAACGTCGGGGCTTTTGAGAGAGTAGTCAATGGCAGAGGCCCAGTGTTGGTGTGGCTGTGAATGCATTGCCATGGGAGGGTGAGGACCAGCAGTAGCTTGTAGTGCTGGCATCCTTGGCGTGGGAGCAATCCCTGGACATTTTCCATTTTGGAGCTGGCGTCGGGCCAAAATGAAGGGGCGAGCGGGAGCGAACGTCGGGGCTTTTGAGAGAGTAGTCAATGGCAGAGGGCCAGTGTTGGGGTGGCTGTGAATGCGTTGCCATGGGAGGGTGAGGACCAGCAGTAGCTTGTAGTGCTGGCATCCTTGGCGTGGGAGCAATCCCTGGACATTTTCCATTTTGGAGCTGGCGTCGGGCCAAAATGAAGGGGCGAGCGGGAGCGAACGTCGTGGTTTTTGAGAGAGTAGTCAATGGCAGAGGCCCAGTGTTGGTGTGGCTGTGAATGCGTTGCCATGGGAGGGTGAGGACCAGCAGTAGCTTGTAGTGCTGGCGTCCTTGGTGTGGGAGCAATCCCTGGACGTTTTCCATTTTGGAGCTGGCGTCGGGCCAAAATGAGGGGGCGAGCGGGAGCCAACGTCGTGGGTTTTGAGAGAGTAGTCAATGGCAGAGGCCCAGTGTTGGTGTGGCTGTGAATGCGTTGCCATGGGAGGGTGAGGACCAGCAGTAGCTTGTAGTGCTGGCGTCCTTGGTGTGGGAGCAATCCCTGGACATTTTCCATTTTGGAGCTGGCGTCGGGCCAAAATGAGGGGGCGAGCGGGAGCAAACGTCGGGGCTTTTGAGAGAGTAGTCAATGGCAGAGGCCCCGTGTTGGTGTGGCTGTGAATGCGTTGCCATGGGAGGGTGAGGACCAGCAGTAGCTTGTAGTGCTGGCATCCTTGGCGTGGGAGCAATCCCTGGACATTTTCCATTTTGGAGCTGGCGTCGGGGCAAAATGAAGGGGCGAGCGGGAGCGAACGTCGTGGTTTTTGAGAGAGTAGTCAATGGCAGAGGGCCAGTGTTGGGGTGGCTGTGAATGCGTTGCCATGGGAGGGTGAGGACCAGCAGTAGCTTGTAGTGCTGGCGTCCTTGGTGTGGGAGCAATCCCTGGACGTTTTCCATTTTGGAGCTGGCGTCGGGCCAAAATGAGGGGGCGAGCGGGAGCAAACGTCGGGGCTTTTGAGAGAGTAGTCAATGGCAGAGGCCCAGTGTTGGTGTGGCTGTGAATGCATTGCCATGGGAGGGTGAGGACCAGCAGTAGCTTGTAGTGCTGGCATCCTTGGCGTGGGAGCAATCCCTGGACATTTTCCATTTTGGAGCTGGCGTCGGGCCAAAATGAAGGGGCGAGCGGGAGCGAACGTCGGGGCTTTTGAGAGAGTAATCAATGGCAGAGGGCCAGTGTTGGGGTGGCTGTGAATGTGTTGCCATGGGAGGGTGAGGACCAGCAGTAGCTTGTAGTGCTGGCGTCCTTGGTGTGGGAGCAATCCCTGGACGTTTTCCATTTTGGAGCTGGCGTCGGGCCAAAATGAGGCGGAGAGTGGGAGCGAATGTCGTGGGTTTTGAGAGAGTAGTCAATGGCAGAGGCCCAGTGTTGGTGTGGCTGTGAATGCACTGCCATGGGAGGGTGAGGACCAGCAGTAGCTTGTAGTGCTGGCATCCTTGGCGTGGGAGCAATCCCTGGACATTTTCCATTTTGGAGCTGGCGTCGGGCCAAAATGAAGGGGCGAGCGGGAGCCAACGTCGTGGTTTTTGCGAGAGTAGTCAATGGCAGAGGCCCAGTGTTGGTGTGGCTGTGAATGCGTTGCCATGGGAGGGTGAGGACCAGCAGTAGCTTGTAGTGCTGGCGTCCTTGGTGTGGGAGCAATCCCTGGACATTTTCCATTTTGGAGCTGGCGTCGGGCCAAAATGAAGGGGCGAGCGGGAGCGAACGTCGGGGCTTTTGAGAGAGTAGTCAATGGCAGAGGCCCAGTGTTGGTGTGGCTGTGAATGCGTTGCCATGGGAGGGTGAGGACCAGCAGGAGCTGGTAGTGCTGGCGTCCTTGGTGTGGGAGCAATCCCTGGACGTTTTCCATTTTGGAGCTGGCGTCGGGCCAAAATGAGGGGGCGAGCGGGAGCCAACGTCATGGGTTTTGAGAGAGTAGTCAATGGCAGAGGCCCAGTGTTGGTGTGGCTGTGAATGCGTTGCCATGGGAGGGTGAGGACCAGCAGTAGCTTGTAGTGCTGGCATCCTTGGTGTGGGAGCAATCCCTGGACGTTTTCAATTTTGGAGCTGGCGTCGGGCCAAAATGAAGGGGCGAGTGGGAGCGAACGTCGTGGGTTTTGAGAGAGTAGTCAATGGCAGAGGCCCAGTGTTGGTGTGGCTGTGAATGCGCTGCCATGGGAGGGTGAGGACCAGCAGTAGCTGGTAGTGCTGGCGTCCTTGGTGTGGGAGCAATCCCTGGACGTTTTCAATTTTGGAGCTGGCATCGGGCCAAAATGAGGGGGCGAGCGGGAGCCAACGTCGTGGGTTTTGAGAGAGTAGTCAATGGCAGAGGCCCAGTGTTGGTGTGGCTGTGAATGCGTTGCCATGGGAGGGTGAGGACCAGCAGGAGCTTGTAGTGCTGGCGTCCTTGGTGTGGGAGCAATCCCTGGACGTTTTCAGTTTTGGAGCTGGCGTCGGGCCAAAATGAGGGGGCGAGCGGGAGCAAACGTCGGGGCTTTTGAGAGAGTAGTCAATGGCAGAGGCCCAGTGTTGGTGTGGCTGTGAATGCGTTGCCATGGGAGGGTGAGGACCAGCAGTAGCTTGTAGTGCTGGCGTCCTTGGTGTGGGAGCAATCCCTGGACGTTTTCCATTTTGGAGCTGGCGTCGGGCCAAAATGAGGGGGCGAGCGGGAGCGAACGTCGGGGCTTTTGAGAGAGTAGTCAATGGCAGAGGCCCAGTGTTGGTGTGGCTGTGAATGCGTTGCCATGGGAGGGTGAGGACCAGCAGTAAAAATCAACTATCCCAGCTAAAACCGTGACAGTATCCACCCCTTATTCCATACCATTTACGTCATGCTCATTTTCCTCCTAGTAGCTGGTTTATTGCCGTGTTTTCGATTTAGCGTGAATATAATGTTGATAACACACTGAAATTTTGTTTGCTATGTGGTGTTTACACTAAATGATGGACTTTTCAGCTTCCCATGCTCTGCCAGGTGCACAAGAAGCTGGGAGGATATATAGCCAGGACAGCTGACTCCAACTGGTGAAAAGGATATTCCATACCATATGATGTCACACTCAGTATGTAAGCTGAGGGGCAGTGACAGCTACTCAGGGACTAGCTGGACATCAGTCAGCAGGCATTGAGCAATTGCATCATGCATCACTTGCTTTGTATACTCTATTTTTTTGTTTGTTTTTTAGTTTATTTCAATTATTAAACTGTTCTTATCTCAACCCATGTTTTCTCACTTTTACTCTTCCTATCATCTTCCCCATCCCACCGGGTGCAGGGGGAGGAGTGAGCGAGCAGCTGTGTGGTGCTTAGTTGCTGGCTGGGGTTAAACCACTACACTGATAATCAAAAATAACCACGTGTAATGACCAGCAAATCCTCTAGCTGCACTGAGCAACCGGCATCGGACTCATTGCCTGTACTGAGTTCATGAGACATCAACATTATGATTGTAGATCCATGCATACTTTGTAAGGCTGGCATGTTCCTGTTTGTTATGTTACACAGTAATTCAAGCTACCACACTGTGCTTCCCAATCACCATTCACTTCCATAACCACCTAGCAGTCCACGTCACATGTCTGAAAGTAAAATAATGCTCTATTTTAGTCTTACGTTTATAAGGATGTGAGGATAATTTCTTTTTATGAGACACAAGCTGGGGATCAAAGTCTGGTGGTAAAAATCTGGTTTAGGTTTTGAAGTCAGTGGGGGGTTTGCCTGAGTTTCAGTGAAACCAAGACATTACTGTTTTTGTTTCCATGATGATACAGACACTTGTCACAACTTCAAAGA
The DNA here is from genome assembly GCA_031468815.1 of Morus bassanus. Classification (NCBI taxonomy): domain Eukaryota; kingdom Metazoa; phylum Chordata; class Aves; order Suliformes; family Sulidae; genus Morus; species Morus bassanus. The sequence continues at coordinate 833,969 of CM062575.1, forward strand.
AAGCCTGTCTAGTTTTATCCACATGAAAGGAGAGAAATACAAATACACTGATAAGTGGCTCATGAGAACTGTAAATGGCTCAGATTCTTCATTGACATTATACATTATTTTTCAGGGTTATGGATAAGGTTATATCTTTATGTGACATTAACTATAAATAAGAGATGTGTTGTGGATCAGTTGTGAAAAGATTTAAGGCAACTGACTTGAGTATTTGCTTTGAAATTGCCCAAAGAACAGCCAGTCACCTGGAAGATTTTCATTTTGACTGCTTCTGCTTTGTGCATTATTTACTAGATAGCTAAGTTACACAGTGTTGAATTATTTATCATGTATTTAAATATGCTGTGATTTTTTTTTTTTATTCTGAAGTTATTTCAAAAAGAATTGATTAATTGTACACACTGTCATAATTGAGGAATATTGACTTAGGAGAGGTCAAGGCTGTCTTTGAGATAAGTGTAAATCAGGTGGATGGCATTTGATAGCCACTTAACATTAAAGGTGCTATTCAGGAAGATCCCGTCTGTTGGTTTAATGGTATCTCAAAAGACATGCTCATGTTTCTGTAGCAGTAGTGTATTGAAAAAGTAAAATGTCATGAGTTTGCTGGTTTGGAAAAGAGATGGACAAGAGACTTTACAAGGTTGGTCTAAATTTTAGCTAATCCTACCCATGCTGTCTCCCTCCACCTTCTCTGAGCAGGACTGCGAGCACTTCTGGAAGTTTCTCTGTTTTTCCTGCAGACACTTCTGTGAGGCAATGGAAATTTTACCACATTTATTTTCCAAATGAAGTTTTAACATGGTCGTTCTCCTCAGGCTTTGACCTGCAGTGAGGTATCCTGTTGTTTTACAGAGGGAAAGGGGAGAAAAAGAAAGGTGTGTGTACTCCTTCTTCTTTGGTGGAAACCCTTGGTTCATCTGTTCATCTTGCATACTTCTATAGGGTTGGATCCTAAGCGATCACCCCAGCTCTCCCCTCTGCCTTTTGGAGATGTATCTTCCCCTGTCTCACTGTAGGAAACCCAGGGATGGAGGCAGGGAGGGAGAGAGAGACTGACAGAGGCAGGCATGAAAGGGGAGAAGGGACTGGGGGGGTGGAAGCAGGGGGAGAGGCAGCTCTGCAGCACTGGCAGGCGTGTCAGTGGGGACAGACAGAAAGTGGAGCCCCTGTTTTTCCCACATTTACGTCTCGCATCCCATCTCCCAGCACCCTCCAGTTCTCAGTGTCCCTTAGTACCTGCAGAGGGTAGGGGGGAGGACAGGACACAGCAGGGCATCTCTGTCTTGCTGTACTGCTTTTGGCTGCGATACTGTTAACAACAGATTTGACCAGAGGGTATTAGAGCGAACTTATAATTTAGATCTGTTTAACAGTTACCGGTCATGGTATTGACTTATCTGTTCTCAACACTAGTTTATCTGATCTGTGCCATGCTTCCTTTTTTGTTGTACATGTTAAAGGCTCATTTTGGCTTTTGCAGTTTGCTGTGCTCTCTAGCGCTTGGTGGTGTTTTGTCTGGAAGGTGTATTGTAAAAGCACTGGTGTCACGGTTTTAGCTGGGATAGTTGATTTTCTCCACTGTAGCTAGTATAGTGCTGTGTTTTAGACTTGGTATGCAAATAATGTTGATAACACCCTGGTGTTTTAGTTGTTGCTGGGTAGTGTTTACACTAGTCAAGGACTTTCTAGCTTCCCATGCTCTGCCAGGTGCACAAGAAGCCGGGAGGGGAGGGGATACAACCAGGAGAGCTGATTCGAATTGGCCAAAGGGTATTCCATATCATGTGACATCATGCCCAGTATATTAAGTGGGGGGAGTTGGCTGGGGGAGGCAGCGATCGCGGCTTGGGGACCGGCAGCGTCAGTCGGCGGGTGGTGAGCGGTTGCGGCACTTGTTGTTTAGTTTTGGTTTTTTTCCTTTTTTTCCCCTCTTCTTCCAGTGTTTCATCTCTCTCTCGCTCATTATTTTCCTTTTCATTATATTAGTATTATTGCTGTCTTATTTTAATTATTAAACTGTTCTTATCTCAACCCACGAGTTTTCTTACTTTGGCCCTTCCGATTCTCTCCCCCATCCCACAAGGGTGGGGGAGTGAGCGAGCGGCTGTGTGGTGCTTAGTTGCTGACCGGGGCTAGACCACAACAACTGGCCTTGAGCTCTAATCTGGTATTTGGGCTCTGCACTGATGCCATTGCTCTCCTTTGGGAATCATCTCACGGAGACAATTAACAATTACACTTTTCCCCTTTTCTCCTCCAAGAGGTTTTTGGTGGAGGAAACACAGAATGGCACCTTCACCACCTTCTTGTCTGTGGCAGATGTTTTCTCCCTTGTTACAATAACTCTTCAGTATCTTGAACATCCTTGGGTAACCAAAATACTCCTATTGGTGCATCTCAGGAATATTTTTTCAGCTTTTTCTAAGGTTAACCAACTATTTAGGAATATCACCCAGGGATATGCCTCAAGGCAGTGTGGTTATGGGTGACAAGGCATGTGGGAGAATATGGGCAGTGACCTAGAATGGTTGCCACCTCCGATGGTTGGGAACTTCAACCCAAACAAAGGCGGGATCCTGATGAAGTGGCAGAATGTTTGAAAAAAGGATGCCCTGGCCCCAGCTATGCCAAAGACACACAGTTTGTCGCACTGTTCTGGGGCCTGTCCTATGCCTATTGAGCACTACTCAGCACTATTCACCACCCTCAAGGGAAGAGAGGGTCTCTGGATCTAAAGACATTAAAACAGACATTGTGGCTAAGCCAGAGACCCAACCCTCAACTATATCACCCTTATAGTCAAGAAGGAACAATAGAAGCAGAGGTCAACCTGTAAGATATGCAAAAAGATTTCAGCCATCATCCAGGAGAGCAAATTATCAGCTGGTTGTTCTGATGCTGGAATGTTGGGGCCAATAGTCAGGAATTAGAGGGTAAGGAAGCCCAGCAGCTGGGGTCCCTTGCTAGGGATAAGGCCATTAACAGGGGGATTGGAAAAGGGGCAGCAGTCCTCTGTCTGTGGAGGTGACTCCTGTTGAGTGAGAAGGAGAGGTATCCCTTCAAGGAAAATCTTGCAAACTCCTAAGGAAGTGGACCACCTTTGAGGGAGGTATCCAGTACCTGAGGGACTTAGCTGTGGTGGAGGTGATTTACAGCAACCTGGAGAGCAATGAGGCATCCAAAGACCCAGACGAAATCCAGCACACACAGTCCATGTGGCGAAAGTTTGTACAAAGTGCACCGACATCGTATGCTAACACCCTGGCGATGATGAGCTAGGCAGACGCGGAGGTACCAGCCAGCCAACCCCAGGAACTGAAAGAGAATCTCACTTCCTCCCAGTGGGCCTGTGTCTCAGCTGTGGAGATACTGTCCCAAGAATTTTCCCAGCATTTAAAAAAATATGTCTTCCTCTCTCATACCGGCCAACATCTCAGTTATTAAGAGTCAGTCTTCTTCTGCTCAAGGGAAAGGCTACCGATGGCACACACCACATGCCACCCTGTGGTTCTAGCTGTGTGACCAGGGGGAAGATGTGAGGAAGTGGGTTGGTGAGCCTACCTGGAGACTAGAAGCTCCGGTACAGGAACCGCAAGAAAAAACAACAGCCAAAAAGCATCCAACAAGGAAACCTACTGCTCTGGTTTCAGTTGGGCAGAGTGGAAGGGCTGGCCTTACTTTCGATCCCAATGGAGGGACTTCTGCTTTGCAGTTACAAAAACTGAGTCATGAATACACTGACCAGGAATAAAGGGGTCCTGTCTTCAGCCAAGCAGAAGAAAGGGACAACTGAGTTTACTGGACTGCGTGGGTTCAATGGCCTGGCACATCAGCCCCATGGGAGTATAAAGCTCTGGTGGACGCTGGTGCACAGTGTACTCTAATGCCATCAGATTACAAAGGAGCAGAATTCACCTGTATTTCAGGAGTGATGGTAGAATCCCAAGAACTGTCTTTGCTGGAGGCTGACTGGGAATGAGTGGCAAAAGCATCCTGTTGTGACTGATCCGGAGGCTCCATGCATCATTGGCATAGACCACCTCTGGAGAGGGTACTTCAAGGACTCAAAAGGGTACCAGTGGGCTTTTGGTATAGCTGCCTTGATTATGGAGAACATTAAGCAGCTGTTTAGCTTGCTCAGTCCCTCAGAAGATCCTTCTGTTATGTGGTTGCTGCGGGTCAAAGAATAGCAGGAGCCACTTGCTACCATGTCAGGGCACTGGTGACACTATCGCACCAAATGAATCTCCCTGGTCCCCAGCCATAAGCTGATTCAGCAACTGGAGAGCAAAGGAGTGATCAGAAAGACTTGCACCCTTTAATAGTCACATATGGCCAGTGCAAATATCTAACGTAGAGTGGAGGCCAACAGTGGACTATCATGGCCTGAACGAAGTCACAGTGCTGCTGAGTGCTGCCCTACCAGACAGGCTAGAACTCCTATATGAACTGGAGTCAAAGGCAGCAAAACAGTATGCAACAATTGATATTGTTAATGCGTTTTTCTCGATCCCTTTGGCAGCAGAGTGCAGGCCACAGTTTGCTTTCACCTGGAAGGATATCCAGTAACCCTGGAATCGATAGCCCCAGGGGTGGAAACACAGCCCTACCATTTGCCATGGACTGATCCAGATGGCACTGGAACAGGGTGAAGCTCTGGAACACCTGCAGTATATTGATAACATCATTGTGTGGGGCAACACAGCAGAGGAAGTGTTTGAGAAACGGAGAAGAATAATCCAGATTCTTCTGAAAGCTGATTTTGCCATAAAATAAAGCAAGGTCAAAGGACCTGCACAGGAGGTCCAGTTTTTAGGAATAAAATAGCAAGATGGGCATTGTCATAGACCAATGGATGTGATCAATAAAGTAACAGATTTGTCACCACCAACTAACAAAAAAGAAACACAAGCTTTCTTAGGTGTTGTGGGTTTTTGGAGAATGCACCTTCCAGGTTATAGTCTGATCGTAAGCCCTCTCTATTGAGTGACCCGGAAGAAGAATGGTTTTGAATGGGGCCCTAAGCAGCAACAAGCCTTTGAACAAATTAAATGGGAGATAGGTCATGCGGTAGCCCTTGGGCCAGTCTAGACAAGACAAGATGTGAAAAACGTGCTTTACACCACTGCCAGGGACAACGGCCCCACCTGGAGCCACTGGCAGAAAGTGCCTGGAGAAACTTGAGGTCGACCTCTAGGGTTTTGGAGACGGGGTTGTAGAGGTTCTGAGGCCCTCTGCACTCCAGCTGAAGAAGAACTCTTAGCAGCATAGGAAGGGCTTTGAGCCACTTCAGAAGTAGTTGGTACTGAAGCACAGCTCCTCTTGCCACCTTGATTGCCTGCACTGGGATGGACGTTCAAATCAAGGGTACCCTCTATGCATCATTTAACTAATGCTACATGGAGTAAATGGGTTGTCCTGATAATGCAACAGGAAACCCTGACCGCCCGGGAATCCTGGAAATGATCATGGACTGGTCAGAAGGCCAAAACTTTGGTGTGTCACCAGAGGAGGTGTCTTGCGCTGAAGAGGCCCCACTGTGTAATAAACTACCAGAAAAAGAGCAGCAATATGCCTTGTTTACAGATGTGTCCTGCCATATTGTGGGAAAACATTGGAGGTGGAAAGCTGCTGCGTGGAGTCCTACACAATAAGTTGCAGAAACTGCTGAAGGACAACGTGAATTGAGTCAGTTTGCAGAAGTGAAAGCCATCCAGCTGGCTTTTGAATGAGAAAAATGGCTAGTCCTTTATCTATACTGATTCATGGATGGTGGCAAATGCTCTGTGGGGGTGGCTACAGCAATGGAAGTGGACCGTCAAGTGGACCAAATCAAACACACCAAGCAACTAAAGCATTTTTGGTACAGAGAAGAGTGGCTGAAATATCAGTATGGGGAAGCCTGGCAGAGTGATTACATCATGCTACCACAAACCCTCCACAGCAAGCACCATATCATTACAAGTGTGGAATTGACTACTGGATGGTTGGAAACATATCCTGTGACCCACACCACTGCCTGGAATATTATATTGGGCCTTGAAGAGCAAGTATTATGGTGACACAGAACCTCTGAAAGAATAGAATCAGAAAACAGGACTCATTTCTGAAACAACCTCATAATCACGTGGGCCAAGGAGCATGGCATTGACTGGGTGTGTTGCATCTCCTGTCATGCACCAGCCTCTGGGCAAGTTGAATGATACAATGGACTGTTAAAAACTACACTGAGAGCAATGGGTGTTGGGACATTCAAACATTGGGATACAAGCTTAGCAGAAGCCACTTGGCTAGTTAACACTAGAGATTCTGCCAGTAAACCTGACCCTGCCCAGCCAAAACCTCTGCGCACTGTGGAAGGAGATAAGATCCCCATAGTACATATAAGGAGCCAGCTGGGAAAGACGGTCTGGGCTATTCCTTCCTGGGGAAAAGGCAAACCCACTCATGGGACTGCTTTTGCTCAAGAGGCTGGGTACACTTGGTAGGTAATGCAGAAGAATGAGGAAGTCCAATGTGTACTCGGCACTGGTGAGAAATACTGTGTTCAGTTTTGGGCCCCTCACTACAAGAAGGACATTGAGGTGCTGGAGCGTGTCCAGAGACGGGCAACGAAGCTGGTGAAGGGTCTGGAGAGCAGGTCTTATGAGGAGCGGCTGAGAGAACTGGGGTTGTTTAGTCTGGAGAAGAGGAGGCTGAGGGGAGACCTTCTTGCTCTCAACTACCTGAAAGGAGGTTGTAGCAAGGTGTGTGTTGGTCTCTTATCCCAAGTAACTTGTGATAGGACGAGAGGAAATGGCCTCGTGTTGTGTCAGGGGAGGTGTAGATTGGATAGTAGGAAAAATGTCTTTACTGGAAGAGTGGTCAGGCATTGGAACAGGCTGCCCAGAGAGGTGGTGGAGTCACCATCCCTGGAGGTGTTCAAAAAACGTGTAGACGTGGCACTTGGGGACATGGTTTAGGAGGCCTGGTGGTGTTGGGTTGATGGTTGGACTTGATGATCTTAGAGGTCTGTTTCAACCTTAATGATTCTATAATTCTATGATTCTATGGTTGAAAGCCAGCTGGGATGCCAGGGTTCCTCTCAGATCTAGCCATGAGATGCTGGGCTCCTGCCCAAACTGCCAGTTTGGGGTCAGTTCAGAGGTGAACCATGGGGTACCTTATGGCATGGTGGGAAGGGCAGGGACTGAGCAGGATCAGGGAGCTGTGGGGCTGAGGGACCAGGGGTCACAAAGCTGGGGGATGAGTCAGTCACATTTCTCACTCCTCACAATACTTGCAACCGTGAGGTGGTCCCAATGGCATGGGCTACTCTCAGCCTGGGCACGGGTGAGATCCTCCTCTGTGTATCTCAACATGCACAGCCACTCCACAGCCCGGCAGGTGTCATGGTTGAACCCTGGCGTAAGCACCACACAGCCACTCACTCACTCACAGTGGGATGGGGGGGAGAATCGGAAGGAAAAAAGATGAGAAAATTCATGGGTTGAGATGAAGATAGTTGAATAATTTAAAAAAAAAAAAAAGTAAGGAAAACACTAGAGCAAAGAGAGAAAGGAAAATAAAACCCAAGAAAAACAAGTGATGCAAAAGAAAACAATTGCTCACCACCAACCAAATGATGCCCAGGCCTAAGTCCCTAAGCAACAGCAGCCCCCACAAACCTCCACCTTCCCAGTTTTATTGCTGAGCACAATGCCATATAGTATGGAATATCTTTTTCACCTGTTGGGGTCAGCTGCCCCAGCTGTGTCCCCTCCCAACTTCTTGTGCACCCCCAGCCTACTTGCTGGTGGGGCAGCGTGAGAAGCAGAAAAGGCCTTGACTCTGTGCAAGCACTGTTCAGCAAAAACTAAATCATCCCTGTGTCCAGGGAGTTACAGGGCACCAAAGCCAGTTCAGGATGGGTCACTGCTGCACTTGGCACTGCTTCTTGTGAGGTTCGTCCTTCATTGGTTCATGTGAATTCTGCTGTAGCACTTCCTGTAACAGGCAACTCAAATCATGGGTTACAGCAATTTAAAGGTATGTCCATTACAATCTTTTATATGGTCCCTATGTCCATAGGGTTTAATATTCCAGCCAAAACCAGGACAATCAGCTACCGGAAGAGACAAGTAAATACGTTCTGCGAGCTTGTTGATCCAAAATATGCCCATCTTCACTGTGAATATGTCCCTGCCGACAGAGGTACCAGCTCTTCCCTCTGCTGTTTGGGGCACTTGCATCCTTGAAGAGAGCAGTGACGGCAGACTGCGTGAGTGTCACGACTGGAAAGAATGGGTGCATTGGTGCTGGATTGCTGGAAAATGTCTTGCTTGAATTGCGTGAGCCAGGCCAGCAGCCTCACCCAGCGGCTCTCCCCACCCAGCATGGAGAGCTGAAGCAGTTGTATACAATCCCACACTGCCCCTGCCCCACACTGGCCAGAGGATGCTGCCCAGGGCCCCCAGGATGGTGATGTTTGGGCCAGGGGTGCAGTGAAGGAAACCACCCTGGAAAGCCAGGGATAGCTGCAGAGCAGGCGGAGGGGAGAGGGAAAGGGACGCAGTGCCCCTGCTCCAGCACTCAGGCTGCTCTAAGCCCCGCTTCTGCAGGACTCCCCTGCCACCAGGCTTTCCCGAAGGAGAGCGACACCCTGGCTGTCAGGCTGCTCCCCCGGGACTGCCCCGGAGCCTCTGGGCTCCAGCCTGTCCCAAGGGGAGTGAGGAATCCCCGGCGTGTGGGGTGCCCCAGGACCTGCTCCTCCCCGGTCCCCCCAGCACTGCCCTCCTCTGTGGGCTATGCCCGCTGCTGGGGCTGGAGGGAGCCCAGGCGTCCAGGCTGCATTAACCGCCCCAGACTCCCCCCGATCAGACACTCTCGTGAAGAGCCAATCTTGCTGAATGGGCTCCTTGTGCCACAGGCCGTGGACAAACACAGCTTATCGGAGATGCTGCGGGCACAAACATCCCTCCTCTTGCCAGGGCAGCTCCGTCCCCGCAATTAGCTCTGAGTGGCTGCATGGGGACAAGCAGACGCTTCAGCGTGTCCCTCTGAATGGCCACATCCTGCTCAGGGACAGTGCTGGCCGGGGCTGAGGACAAGGGCATTGAAGGGACACTCCCTGGGAACAAGGGCCCTTGGTGAGCTGTGGCCGAGTCCCAGGCAGGGACAGGGCTGGAGCCAGAGCCTTGTTGGGGACAGAGTCACTGGGAGCCACTGCCCGGGGGCAGCTCTGCAAGGTGGGTCCCAGCTTGTCTGGGAGGGCACGGTGGCCCCGGGCAGTGGCAGGGTGAGGGCCAGGGCAGGGGATATTCCCCTCTGTTCTCTGCTCTAGGGAGGCCGTGGCTGGGGACCGGACCAGTTTGGGGCCTGCAGTGCAAGGGAAATGGGGTGGGCTGGAGCTGGACACCACGACCAACCCCAGCACTTCTCCCAAGCGGAGCCCTCCTCTCCCGGTGCGCAACATTCACCAGTGCTCCCCATTGCCTCCAGTGACTGAAGATCACCTGGCCGTCCCCATTGCCCGTGCCCCGAGTTGTCCTCCCACCTCCCAGTGTTCCCTCATCCCGGGGTCCCTGGTGCCACAAGAAGAGGGGTCAGTCCCAGCCCCCAGTTTACCCAAGGGGCTGGAGAGGGGTCAGAGACAATTCTGCTTAGAGACCCCTGGTCTGAGGCTGGCATCATCTCTGGGGGAGTCCTGGAGGGAAAGACTGCTCTGGGAGGCGAGCGGCACTGGGAGATGGCAGTGCTGGGAGGTGAGGGGCACCGGGAGGTGGGGGGATCTGTCTTTGGGGGGCTGTTGGAGGATGGTTTCGTGTTGGAGCAGTGGGTTGTCACCGTAGGGTGTCCGGCCCTCAGGGGTGCCCTGTCTGCTCTCCCCTCGCCACCCCCAGATGCCTGGGCCCTTCCATGCACAGCTGCCCCATGCAGGAAGCTGGACTGATGCCGGGGAAGGTGGTTGGATCCGTGCCGGAGGCCGGGGCCACTCTGTGCCAAGGCTGGGCTTGTTGCCAGGGCTGGTGTCTCTGCCACGCCTGGCTTTGCCCTGGAGGCTCTCGGGGTGGGGAGTGGTGGGGGCAAGGAGGAGTTCTGGGAGGGATAAATCGGCCCCTCACCTTCTCCAGCTTCACCCAGGACTTGCCAGACCGCAGAGGAAAATGAAGGTCGCAGTGCTCGGCGTGGCCCTGCTCTTCACCATCCTGCTGTGCACCCCCGGAGATGTTCAGGTGAGTCCCCAGTGCCACAGGGAGGGCCCAAGGCTGGGGACGGGTCTTGGCTGCAGGACATCAGCTCTCCTGCAGGATTAAATTTGGAGTAGTGAGGACAAAACCCCTTGACTTGGCCTCTCCTTTTCCCAAGCCAGGGGCTCCTCCAGGCTCCCCTGCACCTCCAGCCCTGGGCAATGCAGCTTTCTCCCTCCCACAATTCCATCTGTTCCCTCCACTTCCCCTGCAATTAAGCCTCTGGTGCCCAGAGACCGGGTTCCTCATTGAATGGTCAGACCTCTCTCCTCCCTGGGAGGGTCCACCGCAAACTCCTGTGAGGGCCCCCACCGGTTTCTTGTCTTGGTGCCCCCACAACCCTCCCTTTTTGGCCTTCCCATCCCATCCTTTTGGTCCCCTCAGGCATCTCCTCCTCGGGATCTCTGCCGTGTCCTGTCTAGGGTCCCCAAATGCCCTCCCTTGAATCGTTCCCAATGCCTTTCTTTCCGTCTTTCCCCTCAGCCCTTTGCCTTTCATCCTGTCCATGGGGGCAGAGTCCCCAGATCCGCTTCCTTGAACCCCCACTCCCAAACACTCCCCCAATCCCCTCCTTTTGGTCCTCTGCAGTCCTCTTCCTTCTGCCCTCACCAAACACCGCACTTGAAGTCCCCGTATCCTCTCCGCTTGAATTCCCTCACTCGCATCCCATGCAGTCCTGTCTCTTCAACACCCCCAGCCCAGTCCCTTGGGTTCGCTAATTCACCCCAGTGCCCTGCCTCTGGGTCCCCCCCACCCCCGTCTCTTTGGAGGCCCTGAATTCCTCACGCTATCCTTGTCTCCGTTCCCACCCCTGGTCCTTGCACGAGCAGGTATCCCAGGTGCAACTTGGAGGAATGGGGCTGGGGGGAGCAGAAGGGTTTTTCCTGCTCACACCAGGGGGAAGCCATGGGAGTGGGGGGACTGGGGACACTTGTGCCCCACCCACATCCCCACCAAGGTCCAATCCAGACCACCCCTTTGCTCTTTTTCCCTAGGCATTATTTGAAGCAAGTGGAGGTTATTGCGCAGGGGTGAGTAGTGGTGTGGACTTGGAGGGCATCAGGCCCGGGGAACTGGGGGCAGTTTGGTCCTCCCATCCCTTGCTGGGTCTGGGGACATCCCAGTGACCAGTGACATCTCATGGTCTCTCTACAGGGGGGAATCAGTTTTGGGCGAGTGAAGAGGGCTGAGGTAGGTACCACGAGTTCCGCTGACCCCAGACCCGCCCCCCGTCCCATGGACACAACACTCCAGTGTGCCCCAGTACAACCCAGTGCACCCCACTGCAACCCCAGAGAACACCCTGCACCCCAGTGTTTTCCCAGGGAGGCCCCCTTCTCCAGGACCCCCACTACTTTCTGTGCACCACCGTACAAAATCATGTACCCCATTTTTCCCCGGCAGCACCCTCCCCAAGGACCCCATTGCTTTCACCTGCCTCCCAGTACACGCCAGTGCACCCAAGCATGTTCCTAACCCTCCTTTTCTCCCCAGCCCCCTGTGGCTGACAAGCAGGTGGAGTTTGTGCGCCAGAAACTTGTGGCTGCAGATGTTGATGTCTAGGTGAGCAGCATCAGGGCATCTCGAGCCCCACAAAGGATTCTGAACCCCGGGGGGGGGGGGGGGGGGGGCGGCGGGGGGGAAGGGAGAGAACTTGGGTATGGGAGAGGGAAGCAGAGGGAACTGTCCAGGATCCATGTCCCAGGGCGGGCTGAACGGAGCTGGCCCCATGCCTTTCCTTGCACTCAGTGGGGCTCTACGGACCCAGAGGGTCACCATGCAGGCCAGGCATACAGGTGCCATACAGACCCCCAGGATCACAGTGAGGGCTGGGCAGGGCTCTGCGAGATTTAGGGGCATCCCAGGGTAATGACACATGGGACAAGGGGCTCTGGGTGCCATACGGATCTCAGGAGAGCCAAGTCCTGTCCTGGGTGTATGAGGTCTGCAATTCCCTTCTCCTTCCCTAGGTCTCTGAGGCAGAGAGAGGCAATGGGGACAAGGCCCCTCTCATGTCCCAGCAGGCACGGGGGGTCATATTTTGGGCTCTGTCTTTCAGGACTGGAGCTGGTGGTGACACCCATGTCCTGTCCCCCTCCAGCAGCACGAGGAGTTGATCATCCCTGGATGACCCCACCTGATGCCCTGGGAGCCCTGGACCCTTTCCCTCTCATGATCAATAAACCGCTTCAGTAAAGCTACGCTCTGCATGTGTGTGCATGTCTGTGTCCATGTTCCCTCTCCTCTGCCAGCACCCGGATGCCTGGGCTCCCTCTGGCTGCACCACCGCCATGAGCAGAGTGGCTGAGGGAGCCCGGGCGCCTGGGGTGTCTCTGTAAAGGAGATCCCCCTCCCACCCACCATGTGCCCCCAGATAAGGGCAGATTAGGGCAAACTGGAGTGCCCCCAGGAGGCTGGGAGAGGCGAAGGGCACGTGGTGCCAGCCCTTGGGGCACCCACTCTTTTGGAGGCACAGCAGGAAACAGGTTCTTACCGGGGCTCTAGTGAGCACTGTCCCCCCAATAGCACAGTTTGGTGTCAGGACAGGAGAGGAGCGCGGACAGGCAGCCTGGACCCCAGGGTCCTCTGCTCCGCTCTGGGGGGGGCGGTGGTTCCCTGCCCCACGCACCCAGCACTCCTGGGTTCACAGGCGATTTCAGAGCCCCGCCCTGGGCCCGTGTGCCTTCCTGGACCCCCAGCCCACACCCTTCTCTTGGGCAACCCCCATCACCGGTCAGGAAGGCATGTTGCGGCCACCGGACACTGCAGAGAATCCCCCAGGAACGTGTGGCCCAGCTCCGTCACCATGGGAGTGGGAGAAGTGGGTTCCCTGGTGCTGAGCCTCTGTGGGTCTTCTCTGATGTCTCATAGTGGGGTTTGGCACCAGCTTCGGTTGGTACCTCCACAAAAAGCCCAGGCAGGGCTGTTCCCTCTAGCCTGGAGGCCTGCTCTGAGGAGCCGTGGTGATTTGGGGAGCTGGAAGTGGCCAACAGGGCCACACCTTCTTCAGGGAGGACAAGGGCTGGGGAAAGACGGGGGCACATCATGGAAATGCTGTCATTGAATTGTTGTGGCCTCACCTTGGGAGAGAGCTCCGTGGGAGCTGGGCTAAAAGTCAGTCCTTGTCTCTGTGCCATGCTTCTCCTGCCTCTCCAAAGCCCTCACACCGCTAATGGTGGATCTCACAACCTCTCATGGAGAGTACACACCAACCAGTCTGCAAAGCTCATTGTTGTCCACAGCAAAGGGAAGGGAAGGGAAGGGAAGGGAAGGGAAGGGAAGGGAAGGGAAGGGAAGGGAAGGGAAGGGAAGGGAAGGGAAGGGAAGGGAAGGGAAGGGAAGGGAAGGGAAGGGAAGGGAAGGGAAGGGAAGGGAAGGGAAGGGAAGGGAAGGGAAGGGAAGGGGAAAAGAAAAAGGAAGGGGCGTGTGCTGTCAGGGCTGGCACTCACTGGGTCTCTCCCTCTAGTCCCAGAGGCAGCTCTTCTCCCAGGGCTATAGCATTCACAAGATGTTCAGCTTTACATGCAGGGAGAAGGCAGACAGATTCTGCAGGGCTTGTTCAGGCCAGATGGTCTTGGAGCTGCTGCTGCTGCTGGAGATTCAGAGCTGTCTGTGCTGGGACACTGGCCCTTGTGCCTAAGCCCAAGGCATGTCCCCAGTGCTGCTGATCAGCCACACTTGGCTCAGGGATGGGCCCTTGGCCTGAGCATGCATCGACCCTCAGGGAAAAGTGTCTTGGTGTCAACACGCCATGAGAGGCAGGATAGTCTCTTGCATTTGAAGAGAGAGACAAACATTGGAGGAGTCCTTTCTTCTTCAGCCACCTGCATCCCATCTTGAAACGCTTTCCTAGGGGCCAGTCCTATCCTTGGGTGGGAGGGGAGCGGGGCAGGGCCTTGACTCCACAGCTTGCTGCTCTCCATTCCACAAGGGTGGCCAGGAAAACCCTGCTTCCCAAGTGCTGGTTGGAGCAGGAGGACGGGCGATGCCAGGGTGGGCAGCTGCCCTCCCGCCTGTCCAGCTTCTTTTGTCTCTTCCTCCTCCTTCCCAGATGGAACCTTTTCCACGCTGTCAGCCTGACCCTTCCTTCTTCTCAGTCTGTACCAAGCATCGTGCCCTGCATCTGCAGCCACGCTCCTCCTCTGCCTGAGCCCCTTCTGCCTCCCACCTCCCCCTGCTCCAGCATGCATAGCCCCACCTGTTCCCACGGTGCCTCCAGCTCAGGACAGGTTTCAGTCTTTTGCCTAGGAATGCAGAGAAGTGCTTGGTGTCAGGATTGAGCATCAGCACCGGTCCTCAGCCTGTCTCCTGCTCCTGTTGCACAAGAGCTGCTCTCCTGGGTCAAACTGAAGCACCACGGATCTGGTGCCCTGTCATCAGCAGTGACATACAGCCAGTGCCAAGGGAAAGTGTTTAAGAAACAAGGAAGGTGGAGAAGGATTTTTTTTCAGCCCTCTGTCAGTGTGGTGGGTTGACCTTGGCTGGCTGCCAGATGCCCACCCAGCTGCTCTTTCACTCTTCCTCCTCAACAAGACAGGGGGAGAAAATCAGATTAAGCAGCTTGTTGGTCGAAATAAGGACAGGGAGATGCTCACCAATTACCGTCATGGGCAAAAGAGTCTCAACTCGGGGAAGATTAATTTAGTTGCCAGTTAAAAATAGAGTAGGATAGTGAAAAGCAAAAACAAAACTAAAAGTACCTTCACCCCACCACCCCTTCTTCCTGGGCTCTACTTCACTCCTGACTCTTCTACCTTCTCCCCCTGAGCAGTGCAGGGGAACGCGGAATGGGGCTTGTGGTCAGCCCATAACACTTTGTCTCTGCTGCTGCTTCCTCCTTACACCCTTCTCCTGCTCCAGCATGGGGTCCCACCCCTGGGATACAGACCTTCACAAACTGCTCCAGCATGGGTTCCCCACACAGTACAGTCCTTCACAAACTGCTTTAGTGTGGGTCCCCCATGGGCCACAGGTCCTGCCAGAAAACCTGCTCCAGCATGGGCTCTCCACTGGCTGCAGCTTCCTTCAGGGCACATCCACCTGCTCCAGCGTGGGGTCCTTCATGGGCTGCAGGCTGGATATCTGCTCCACCATGGACCTCCATGGGCTGCAGGGGGCCAACCTGCATCACCATGGTCTTCACCACGGGCTGCAGGGGAATCTCTGCTCCAGTGCCTGGAGTACCTCCTCCCCCTCCTTCTTCACTGACCTTGGTATTTGCAGGGCTGTTTCTCTCTCATTTTCCCACCCCTGTCTCCCAGCTCTCATTGTGCAGAGTTCTTTTACCCTTTCTTAAATATGTTATCATGAAGGCACCACCAGCTTTTCTGATGGGCTCAGCTTTGGCCAGTAATGGGCGTGTCTTGGAGCCAGCTGGAACTGGCTCTGTTCAACACAGGGGCAGCCCCTGGTCTCCTGCCCCTTGCACCCTCCAAACCTTGCCATGTAAATCCAATGCAGTCAGCTTCTCCCTGTTTTGCAATAGCTGGAGGTTACAGGACTTGTGGCCCAGAAGTGTCTGTACCATTGCACTAAGGAGCTAGTGAACCCTTTGCAGTTAATTTGTTTAACACTCTTTGGACCCATTTGCATGTTTGTCACCACCAAATACTCAGAGGAGTGGCAGGGTTGTGTGAAGGAGGACTTAAGGACGTGTGCCAGCATCGAGCCTTGTGGAACTTTGCTGATAATTTCCGTCCGGGATGAACAGTGTTCATTTTCTCTTGGCTGTGGTTTCATCTCTCCAGGCATGCACTGAATTACCACCGACTTTTGTGTTGGGAATTTTTCCCTCACCCCACTGCATTTCGTGTCTTCAGTGGGGTTGACTGCAGGGGAATATTCCCCAGCGGGCCCGGCTGGACCCAAGAGTCCCCAGGACCGGTAGGATATGAGCGGGGCTGATGGGCCCCATCCTGCAGCTTGTCCCTGGGCTGTGGGCTAGGGGCAGGAGCTGTCCCCAAGTTCTGCCCTGGGGACCCACTCAGCAGCACCTGGAGGGTTGGTTGTAGGGTGCACCCAGCTGTCACATCCTGGGGCTGCCTGGCAAGGGGCAGCTGATCACCTTCTACCTCAGCCCAGACTTTGTTCTTTTCCTCCTACGGTTCTTGGTTACATTCTAACACACACACCCCCCCAAAAAAAAAAAGAAAAAAAAAAAAAAAAGAAAACAACCCACCCCCACCCCCCAACCCAGCCTTTGTGCAAGTGTTTCCCAGTGCAGAGTGATTTTAGGGCAGAGGTGGTTGAATTTAAATCTCTAAAGCCCTTTTGAACACCTTCACAGGCTTTGGCAGCATTTAGACAGAGTCATGATGGTTCTACCTTAAATAGTTTTAAAATATCAATGGTGAAAGAAAGAAAACATTTCCCAGAGGAGAGAGGAAACCTCTCCCTTTCTCTTCCTATGGGCTCTGCTGTCTCCACACCTTTGGCCTAATGAAACCCTAACAATGCCCAGGCCTCCCTTCCCAGAGGCTGAAGGAGTGCAGTCACAGCCTCCACCCACCCACCCAGGAAACTGCAGACCTGTTAGTCTATCTTCAGCACCTGGAAAAATTATGGAGAAGATCATACTGGGTGCTACTGAAAAGCATTTAAAGGACAATGCAACCATCAGGGACAGTCAACATGGGTTCAGAAAGGGAAAGTCCTGTTTAAAATATTTGATATCCTTCTATGATAAGGTCACGAGACTTTTGATACTGTCCCTCACAGCGTCCTTCTGGACAAGTTGTCCAACTGTGAGATTGTTGGTTCTCGGTGTGCTGGGTGAAGAACTGGCTGAATGGCAGGTCTCAAAGGGCTGCAGTGAATGGGGCTACATCTGGCTGGCAACTGGTCACCAGCAGTGTTCCTCAGGGCTCAGTCCTAGGGCTGTTTCTGTTCAATATTTTTATCAACAATCTGAATGGAGGACTTGAATGATACTAAATGGGCAGGTGCTGTTGACTCTCTGAAGGGACAAGAGGACACAATATAACCAGCCAGTCAAAAGAAGTGATTATCCTACTGTATTCAGCGTTGGCGTGGCCTCACCTGGAGTACTGTGTGCAGTTCTGGGCCCCACCATTTCAGAAGGACGTGAAGATCCTTGAATGTGTCCAGAGGAGGGCAACAAAGCTGGTGACAGGGCTGGAAGGCATGTCCTCTGAGGAGCTGCTGAGGACTCTGGGTTTGCCCTAGCTTGGAGAAAAGGAGGCTGGGGCCGACCTCATTGCTCCCTGCAGCTTCCTGAGGAGGGGACGTGGAGAGGGAGGTCCTGATCTCTTCTCCCTTGGATCCAGGGACAGGATGCCTGGGAATGGTTCAGAGCTGCACCAGGAGAGGTTTAGACTGGACATGAGGAAACATTTCTTTACCGAGAGTGTGGTCAAACCCTGCAACAGGCTTCCTAGAGAGGTGGTCAATGCCCCAAGCCTGTCAGCGTTTAAGAGGCATTTGGACAATGCTTTTAATAACATGCTTTAACTTTTGGTCAGCCCTGAAGGGATCAGGCAGTTGGACTAGATGATCATTGTAGGTCCCTTCCAACTGAAATTCAATTCAATTCAATTCAATTCAATTCAACTCTATTCTATTCTATTCTATTCTATTCTATTCTATTCTATTCTATTCTATTCTATTCTATTCATGTAGTCTCCATAAACCTGTTTTCCAGACTCTCCATGGCTCCAGTCATTTGTGGAAGGGCAGTTAACCAGCAAGGCCTTGCCCAGATCCAGAATCGTAAAGTAGTTTAAGTAGGAGGGGACCTCCAGAAGTTGTCTAGCGCTTCTTCGTGTTCAAAGCTGGGTTGCCGTAGATTCAGTTGTTCACGGTCTTGTCCAGCTGAGTTAGGAATGTTTCCAAGGATGAGGATCCCTCAGCCTCTCTGGGGTCCTGTTCCATTGTTTGACCACACTCATGGTGGGGGACAGGGGTCAGAGAGATCTAAAGCCTAATTAATTTCCTCTGTTGCAACTCGTGCCTGTTTCTCTTATCCGTCCATTGCACACCACTGAGAAGAGCCATTTGCTACCTTCTGGGAAGAAACGGGCTCAGAGGAAGCTGAGGGCTGGGCTTGGAGTAAGTCCTCATTGGCCAAGTGCTGGGTGCCATGAGCGGAGGCAGGGTTTCTGGCCATGGTGTGGGACCTGGCCATGTGTGGGACCTGGCCACGGTGCTTAGCACCAACCAGAGCCTGGGGGAGCTAGGACTCGGAGAAAATTATTTTGGAGATTCTGGTCTGCAGCTGCTGTGTGAGGGGCTGAAGCAGGCCACCTGCCAGCTGGAGATCGTGGGGTGAGGGACCCAGGGCCCCTTGGGGCATTTCCCTGGCTGCCTTGTGGACAGCCCTTGATGGGGTCTGGGCTGGGCCTAAGGATGGTCAGCTGCTGCCTGCAGGGATTGGCAGAGGCTGCCATTGAGGTGAGCCTGCAGCACTGGGTCCCTGATCATCCTGTGTTCCCTGCCTGCTCAGAGAGGTGGTAACTCCACAAACCTAGCACACAGCACAAAGAAAGCACAAGGTTTACATGCTTACATGTCCCCATGTTACATGATCATGGGCAGGTTTACACAGCACTGGGCCTGCCGGTGACAGGTGGAGTTCAGCTATCTCAAAGGGGTGAAAGGATTCTTGCTCATGAGTTGGTGGGGCTTACTCAGAGGGCTTTCAACTAGGTTTGAAGGGGGGGAGGGGATATAGCCAGGCCCACTAGAGCGTAGCCTAGGTGTGGCATGCTGAGGTTGGGGGTGAAATTGATAGCGCAGCTCAAGTGCATCTACACCAATGAACACAGCATGGGCAACAAACAGGAGGAACTGGAAGCCGTTGTGCAGCGGGATAGCTATGAATTCATCGCCATCACAGAAACATGATGGGATGACTGGAGTGCTTCAAAGGATAGCTATAAGCTCTTCAGAAGGGATAGGCAAGGAAGGAGAGGCAATGGAGTGGCTCTGTATGTTAGGGAGTGTTTCGATGGTATAGAGCTCAACGATTGTGATGATAAGGTTGAGTGCTTATGGCTAAGGATGAGGGGGAAGGCCAACAAGGCAGATATCCTGCTGGGGGTCTGTTATAGACCACCCAACCAGGATGAAGAGGTAGATGAAGCATGTGGCTGGCAGAAGTCTCACAATCGGGAGCCCTTGTTCTCAAGTTACCGGACGTCTGCTGGAAATACAATACAGCAGAGAGGAAACAGTCTAGGAGGTTGCTGGAGCGTGTGGAAGATAACTTCCTGACACAGCTGGTAAGCGAGCCTACCGGGGAGGTGCTTCACTTGACCTGCTGTTTACAGAGAAGGACTGATGGGTGATGTGGTGGTCAGAGGCCGCTTGGGCTTAGCGACCACATTATAATAGAGTTCTCGATTCTTGGCGAAGTAAGAAGGGGGGTCAGCAAAACCGCTACCACGGACTTCTGGAGGGCAAACTTTGGCCTGTTCAGGACACTGGTTGGGAGAGTACCTTGGGGGGAAGTCCTGAAGGGCAAATGGGTCCAGGAAGGCTGGGCATTCTTCAAGAAGGAAGTCTTAAAGGCGCACGCTGTCCCCATGTGCCATAAGATGAACCGGCGGGGAAGACGACTGGCCTGGCTAAACAGGGAGCTTTTGCTGGGAGTCAGGAAAAAAAAAGGAGAGTTTACCACTTTTGGAAGAAGGGGCAGGCAACTCAAGAATGGCACAGGGATCTCGTTACATCATGCAGAGAGAAAATCAGACAAGCAAAAGCCCAGCTAGAACTCAATCTGGTCACAGCTCTAAGGAATAACAAAGTTTTTACAAATACATTAACAACAAAAAGAGAGCCAAGGAGAATCTCCATCCTCTACTGGATGCAGAGGGGAACCTTGCCACCAAGGATGAGGAAAAGGCTGAGGTACTTAATGACGCCTTTGCCTCAGTCAGACCAGTTATCCCTGGAGTATTCAGCACCCTGAGCTGGAAGGCAGGGACAGATCGCAGAACAATCCCCCCACAATCGAGGAGGAAGCAGTTTATGATGTGCTGTGCCACCTGGACACTCGCAAGTCTGTGGGGCCAGATGGGATCCACCCGAGAGTACTAAGGGAGCTGGCGGAGGAGCTTGCCAAGCCACTCTCCAACATTTATCAGCAGTCCTGGTTAACAGGGGAGGTCCCAGATGACTGGAGGCTTGCAAATTTGACGCCAATCTACAAGAAGGGCCAGAAGGAGGATCTGGGGAACTACCGGCCTGTCAGCCTGACCTCAGTACCGGGGAAGATTATGGAGCGGGTCATCTTGAGAGTGCTCACCAGGCACGTGCAGGACAACCAGGGGATCAGGCCCAGCCAGCATGGCTTCATGAAAGGCAGGTCCTGCCTGAGCAACCTGATCTCCTTCTATGACCAGGTGACCCGCCTACTGGATGAGGGAAAGGCTGTGGATGTTGTCTACCTGGACTTTAATAAAGCCTTTGACACAGTCTCCCACAGCATTCTCCTAGAGAAGGTGGCAGCTCATGGCTTAGACAGGTGTACTCTTCGCTGGATAAAAAACTGGCTGGATGGCCAAGCCCAGAGAGTTGTGATGAACGGAGCTAAATCCAGTTGGCGGCTGGTCACAAGCAGTGTTCCCCAGGGCCCAGTTTTGGGGCCAGTCTTGTTTAATATCTTTACCAATGATCTGGATGATGGGACTGAATGCACCCTCAGTAAGTTTAGAGATGACACCAAATTGGGTGGGAGTGTCTATCTGCTCGAGGGTAGGAAGGCTCTGCAGAGGGATCTGGACAGGCTGGATCGATGGGCTGAGGTCAATTGTATGAGGTTTAACAAGGCTAAATGCTGGGTCCTGCACCTGGGTCACAACAACCCCAGGCAAGGCTACAGGCTTGGGGAAGAGTGGCTGGAAAGCTGCCCGGCGGAGAAGGACTTGGGGGTGCTGGTGGACAGCCAGCTGAACAGGAGCGAGCAGTGTGCCCAGCTGGCCAAGAAGGCCAAGACCATCCTGGCTTGTATCAGCAATAGCGTGGCCAGCAGGGGTAGGGAAGTGATTGTGCCCCTGTACTCGGCACTGGTGAGGTCGCACCTCGAATACTGTGTTCAGTTTTGGGCCCCTCACTACAAGAAGGACATTGAGGTGCTGGAGCGTGTCCAGAGGAGGGCAACGAAGCTGGTGAAGGGTCTGGAGAGCAGGTCTTATGAGGAGCGGCTGAGGGAACTGGGGTTGTTTAGCCTGGAGAAGAGGAGGCTGAGGGGAAACCTTATTGCTCTCTACAACTGCCTGAAAGGAGGCTGTAGCGAGGTGGGTGTTGGTCTCTTATCCCAAGTAACTTGTGATAGGACGAGAGGAAATGGCCTTGTGTTGTGTCAGGGGAGGTGTAGATTGGATAGTAGGAAAAATGTCTTTACTGGAAGAGTGGTCAGGCATTGGAACAGGCTGCCCAGAGAGGTGGTGGAGTCACCATCCCTGGAGGTGTTCAAAAAACATGTAGACGTGGCACTTGGGGACATGGTTTAGGAGATATGGTAGTGTTGGGTTGGCGGTTAGACTTGATGATCCTAGAGGTGTTTTCCAACCTTAATGATTCTATGATTAGTAAAAAAAAAGCCTAAATTCATATTCATTGGTCAATAATTATCATCTTATCTTCTATTGGTTAGTTGTATTTTAATTAGCCTCGCTAGCTGTGTAAATTAGCACGCATGCTCTTTAAGGGAGCGGGGGGGCAAGTCTTCTCAGTCCTGAATCGAGTCAGTGGTTGTGATATCCCCCTGCCGCCTTTACCTTTCCCCTAGTTACTGCAGTTTTGACTGACTCCACACTTTATCACCCAGCTTTCGGCATCTTCTGATGCAGGATGTTCCCTTTTATCAGTCTCTCAGTTCTTCCTCAAGGATATAGTCATAAAACAAACGTTTCTGTATCTCTCAGTTCCCTCCTCTGACCACCAGATTCTGTTTTTCAAAGCTCACATGGTTCATTGTTATTACTTAGTAGAAAATTCCATTTTCTGCAGGATATCAAAAGGACTAGGGAGCTGCAGTACAGGACACAGGAGAAGAGGCTGTGCCCTCAGCAGTGGGAAAGCATGAGGAGGAGGGCTGAGGCAGGCCAGAGGGAGACAAACTGCTCTGCAAAGAGAGTGTGCAAGTCTACTGGAAAAGCCCTGGCTTGAACCAGGGACCTTCAGCCTGAGGCCCTCCCAGCTGAGCTGCTTTGGCCTCACTCTGCAAGTTGTTCTCCAGCAGCAGTCACAGCAGGTCACAGGCTGGCACGCAGGCGGTGTGCTCCTCAGGGAGCTTCCTTGGGGAAAAGCTGTCCCCAGACCAGGCAGAGTGGAGGTGGCCTTTCTCTGCAGGCTCCTGCCATGCTGACCATGCCACAAGCCCACCTCACCTCAGCTGGCCCCTGGGAGGCTTCATGCAGCCCTCCAAGAGTGCTGCTGGAGCTGCCTCTGGCTCAGAGGTTGCCTGGCAATGGGAGGTTCAGCATCCCCAGAGACCCAATGCTGCTGGGAACAGGGGCAGGAGCTGGGACATTGGGGTGACACAGCAGGAGGAGCTGGGACTCTAGGGCAAGCGGCACAGAGCTCCCAGCTTGTGCCCAGCCCACTGGCTCACAGCCACGCTGGCTGGAGCAGAAGGTCAGATTGGAAGCTGCAAGGGTTAAACAGCGAGGTTTGCCTGGCTGTGCCTAAGGGTGAGTTGTGCAGGAGCAACTGGTAGTAAAGAAGAATAAAGTGGCTTGATCACCATGAAGTAGAGACATGGAGAAGGCAGGCTAGCAGGCAGGCAAGCAGGCAGGCAGGCAAGAAAAGCAAAGTAAGCCAGTGAACTGTCACCGGGGACCTAGACCCCAGACTGAAGGTATAATTGTCCCTTTGATCACACCAGAAAGCTGCTCTCTGTCCTCAGCCAGCCATCTGCATTGGAAGGTCCCCCAGGCTGTAACTGGGAAATCTTCCAGATGCCAGGGGAGGCCTTTCTGAAGGAGCTCCTAGGGAAATGGACCCTGTTGGGTGAAAGCAAGAGTTGACAAATTAGCAAAGGACTGACTGAAGGCAGGATTCCTTGTCTGTAGTAGGAATCCCGTTTCACCAGCAAGTGTTTCTGAGGGATCCTATAACAAAAATGCATGTGCTTGTACATTAATGCTCCTGTGTTTTATTTCTGTCAAACAAGGCTCTGAATTTATGAATATTGTGACCTGTGTGTCTCATTGGGAACCTGGCCCTTAGCCTGTGCGCCCGCTGCCTTTGGCCTTAGCAAGCCCAAGTGTGTGGGCACCATTTGAACTGATTTCCTCAAACCCCCCTCCTTTTCACACTTTTTACTGCTTGCATGACAGAGCAGATTTTTCTTTTTCTTTTGTGTTGGTCTGAGCTTATCCAGGGTTGGCCAGATTGCCAAATATGTGTCTCAAGAAATATTTATGTGCCAGGAAAAGAGACAATTACCCTGCTAGGTCTGTGGGTTTTGAGAATTTGCCTTACCCTTCACCCTCTGGTGTCTTGCAGTCCTGCTCCAAAACTGCACTAGGTGGCACCTGGCAATGAGCTGTCCCAGGTCTGGGTCACTGGTTGCTTTTTAGCACCTGGAACAATTGCAGTAAATCTGTAGCATGGACTCCCCTGTCCCCATACTGTACAGGAACCGCACTAGGTGTGGTGTGTTTTCAGCCCTTGCTCCTCCACGCAGACACTGTTAGACAAATTAACCAATTTTATTCTGCTGCCCCAAAGCTGGGAGACAAGCCCTGTGGCAAAAGTGGAAGGCTTGTGAGGGAGGGTGGTCACTGCGAGGACCAGAAGTGCATCTGGCGGTCTGGCTTTCTGGGGGTTCAGAAGCAACTGAACTCAGCAAGAAAGGAAATCTAGAATTAACTCTTACAAAAAACACATTTAAAACTCCTTTTAAGTTGGCCTGTTGGAGCAACGAAATCCTTGATAGCGTGTGTTTGTGTAAAGGCAGTGTGTTCACTTACAGCACTGAAGGTCCCAAGATAATGATAAATTCCAGATACTGTAAAATGTAAAATTCACACAAATCAAGTTAATTATTTGGAGGTAGAGCACAATGGAAGAAAAAACGTTGACTAAAATGGCAATGATGCATCAGAGATATTTTATGCCATCACTTCTTTATCTGAAGAATACAAAGCAATGGGGTCTTCTCAAAGTGGGTACACTGTTAACGTTTAAAGGGGGGGAAAAAAAGCAAAGTTTTTGTTTTGCCTTTGTTCCTTTGAACACAGGCAATCTCCTGTTACCATAGGTGTGTAATGGATCTTGGTAACATAAAGACATAGTCACCAACTAGGTAGAAACAGAAGCCAGGACTTGGTCCAAAATCATAGCTAAAATTAAGCTAAAGTGACTGAGGAGAGTAGCTGGGGGAGATGGCTAGTATCAGATGAAAATACTTGTTGATATTCTTGATATTTATCAGATTATAGATTCTAATTAGATGCTAGAGTATTAAGGCAGCTGAAGGGTCAGAGAGGAAAAATCCCCACTGCCTTTTAGTAGTGTGACACTCTGGTCTTATGGGATTCAGTCTGCAGAGGGAAATAATTACAGCTTCTTGAACAGAAATGACGTTTGATCCGATGGAGGTCTGAAACTACTCAGGCAAAGCAGAAAGGGCAGGTAATGCTGATGTCCTTGCTTGGCTTTCAGTCTAACTGTTACACTTCCAACTCTGATAGTGAGCCGCTTCCTTTCCTCTCCTACACAGAGTTTCACAATTTTTATCCCTCTGCACTTCGACCCATTTCTCGTAATGATTTCTATCTATGAACCTATATTCTTCACACTCTTTGGAACTTACTTTCCTACTCACGTTTTCCTTCCATAAACTCTCCTAACCAGTTTTTTTCCATGTGCAATTCAGATTGAGTAAAAGGCACAGGCACAGTGTGAAAATGTTTGTTAGGATGACAATGACACAATGAGATTGAGACACTTGGCAATGATAAGGAAGGTCGAAATAAGCTATATTCTAAATCTGAAAATAAGACCCCATTAAAATAAAGAATATTAAAATATTCCTATGTTACTGTCTATCTCTGCTTAGCAGCATAACTTCAGCCTGGAAACTTACCAGGTCCCACATCTGGCCTGACATCAACAGTAGATAGACTAACAGTTTTACATTAATATTTTTAACACAGTTCCTGTCTACATCTCATTTCCTCCTGTAAATCTGGAGAATTTTTCCAGGGAAGACATTCAGATGATGATATCCTCAAAACAAATGTAGTTGCTAGTTCAGAACTCTTCAAAGGATACTCTACCAAACAAGTAGCACAACCATTTTAATAGATATGGTTATGTGGCAGTTCAGACTTTTCTGGACTCTGCAAAGAAGCTCTGTTCTTCTTTGAACTGAGAACCATGAACCTTTGCACACAAATACAGCTTTGGGATGTAGCTACATTCTTCTGTATGTGCTGGTTGCAAAGAGTCAGATGCTTGAAACCGTATCTCAAAAGCTCTGAATTCATAAATTGCAGACTATAGCCTGTCACTAATGATTATTTCTCCCCAAACAACAGAATGACAGAAAAGTTATTGTCTACATTTTAGTGATCTGAACACTAATGGATTCACTGAGAAGCAAAATATCTATAGAAGCCAGCTAGCTGCATTCTGTCCTTCTAAGTCTGTGAGCAACAGATTGTGGGTTGTGAATAATCAAATCTTTGCCTTGTTTTTGTGACTGAATCCTTACAAGTGCAGTGTTCATCTTCTGATTCTGTTGCTATATGTGTAGGTTTCATCACACATTCTACTAAGAAGTGTCAAAGTAATGCGCTTAGAACTCTGTGCGGTCTTCCCTCTCCTGAAAAGGAAGCTCATCAAGATAACATATTGTTAACTGCAAATTTAGAACAGGATCCCTGAGCTAGTATGTCTGTTTTTTAAAATTGAACTGTTTGAAAAAGCAACTTTACTGCTGAAAACTGAGAAATCAACAAGCTGTCAGGCACTTATGCTGTTAGGCAGGGTCTGTGGATTCAGGCTTTTGGAATTAGATGCCTAAATCCTATCTAAATTCTATTTTGAGTTTAGCACTTTGATATATTATGTTTCATTTAGGAAATGACTTAAGGTGTATCTTCTCTGCTGACCTTATTTTGAACTCTTCCTGGATTTCAGCCCAAGACATCCCAGTATTCAAGTTTGAAAGTACTTTAATCTCTAGATGGCTTGTCAGATATGCACAAGGATTAGAGAGGGGGTCTTTGTTGTTTATTTTTAACTTTAGCTGTTATCTACCTGCTCTGGAGTAAAGGAGCATGCAAAATACCCTTGAAATTCTGATATACTTTCAATGCCTTTCCAAATATTTCCCCTGCTGACAGTCAAGTTCACAACAGCTGGGAGAAAAAAAAACAAACTCAAAAATCTCTAAGAACTATGGGATATGCTCGCCAGCAAATGAGGATGGAAAGAGTAACCTGAATGGTACCTTGTCCTCAAATACTGGCCAGTCAAGTGTGTTTTGGCTGCTCAGACAGAGGTAATAAGCAGTCACAGTGAAGATATGGCCTTAAAACTTAGATCAATGATGAGTGGTGTCCCTCAGGGGTCTGTACTGGGACCAGTACTGTTTAATATCTTCATCAATGACAGACAGTGGGATCAAGTGCACCCTCAGCAAATTGCAGATGACACCACACTGAGTGGTGCGGTTGACACACCTGAGAGATGGGATGCCATCCAGAGGGACCTGGACAAGCTCAAGAAGTGGACCCATGTGAACCTCATGAGGTTCAACAAGGCCAAGGGCAAGGTCCTGCACCTGTGTTGGGGCAGCCCTTGGTATCAATACAAGGGGGGATGTAGGGATTGAGAGCAGCCCTGCAGAGAAGGACTTGGGGGTACTGGTGGATGAAAAGCTGGACATGAGACAGCAATGTGCACTCACAGCCCAGAAGCCAACCATATCCTGGGCTGCATCAAAAGAAGCATGGTCAGCAGGTCGAGGGAGGTGACTGCCCCTCTACTCTGCTCTGGTGAGACCCCACCTGGAGCACTGCATCCAGCTCTGGAGCCCTCAACACAAGAAGGACATGGACCTGTTGGAGAGGGCCACAAAAATGTTCAGAGGGCTGGAACACCTCTCCTATGAGGAAAGGCCGAGTTGGGGTTGTTCAGCCTGGAGAAGAGAAAGCTCCAGGGAGACCTTATTGCGGCTTCTCAATATTTAAAAGGGGTTTATAAGAAAGGGCACAGACTTTTTAGTAGGGCCTGTTGCGATAGTACAAGGGGTAATGGTTTTAAATTAAAAGAGGGTAGATTTAGACTTATATAAGGAAGAAATTTTTTACAATGACAGTGGCAAAACACTAGAACAGTTTGCTCAGAGAGGTGGTAGATGCCCCATCCCTGGAAACATTCAGGGTCGGGTTGGATGGGGCTTTGAGCAACCTGATCTAGTTGAAGATGTCCCTGCTCATTGCAGGGGGGTTGGACTAGATGAGCTTTAAAGGTCCCTTCCAACCCAGACTATCCTATGATTCTATGAAGTTATGTCATCCACATCCAGCTCAAGACATCTTAGCAGCACAGGAACATTTGAAGTTTGTTACCCTGAAATAAGCACAAGAACAGGGCAAAAGGAAAGAGGCAGAAACTGGCCCTCGGCAAGAGGAGACTCTCTGCTCTTGTTGCTAACAGAAAATAGGATGTTTAGGGTGTGGGATTTTTGTTGGGTTTTTTGTTTTGTTTTTGAGGAAGATGATTCCCTTCCACTCCCCCAGCAGTTAATGCCTCCCCATCTATCCTGACTGCTACTCCTAATGTCATCAGCAGGAAGCCTGGCATTTTTTGACAGAGATCTCCACAAAGTAGACAACTGGGCCATGGTTGCTTTTCTGCCCTTTTCCAGTTTGGTCATCTACCCAGCTGTTTACTTATGCTTATTAGCAGGTATTTTGCACAGTCTACCTCTGAAAGTCAACAATCATTAATAATTCCTGGCAATGGTACAATGACACTCACTGGCAGTCAGTCAGTGTATGGCAACAACCATCTATCACTGAAACACACTCCCAGAATGTTCCCACAAACTGACCATTTGCGAATCAGTTTCAAGTTATTACTGACCACAATCTAGCAATAAGTCATGGATGAATCATCATGGAGTGCCACCAGAAATTAATTGCTGTTTGTTATTCATTATTAATTACTGACACCAATTGTTCATAAGCCACTACTAGTCACCAGCAATCACCACTATATAGCACTAAAGATCGTTTCCTCTGCCACTGTATTTAATTCCAAAAGTTGTGATGTTTTATATAGGTTAGTTCAAGTTTAGCACATCACACCTGTTACTTATTTCTAACATGTAGGGACAGAATACTTCTATAGCCAAAGGATGTCCAAAGGCACTCTATGCTTTTCCACTCAATGCAGTGTCCCAAATCCTTAGGTTTCTTCAGAATGGCATTTGCGACATGCACATTTGATGTCCATTTCCAAGTATAAATTGCAAACAAACAGAAAAAGCATTAAATATCAAGAAAGAGAATTCTAGCAAGCACCTGTGTTTCAAAACAATATTCACTAGTTGCTCTTTAGGCCTTTATTTTTTTATAATCTTGTAAATCATTGGTGTGCAAGATAGCAAAAAAAGGCTGTGGAAATAGTCAATGTGTATAAGACCATTCTAAACATTAATGAGAGTGCTGTGTAAACACTGCAGAAATTTATCAGGACAAATTAAAAAAGCATTGGTATGGAAAAACAAATGACAGTTATAAATATTGCACACGTTTGTTGAGCTAGAGCAGAATGCCACCTTCTAGTAAATCAGATTCTTTAAGGCATGTGACGAATACCTAAACTGTTGGATGGATGGGCATAAAGATTTCTCACCTACATATTCTTGCATTATTCACCCTCCTGAGTAAAGAAAACCTGTCAGAAAACTAATAACCTACCATGTTATAGTTGATATTTATGGATGTAATCAGGTACCGTTCTTCTCTGTACAGGGTCACCATTGCCTCCAATTAGATAGACAAAATTATTCCTCTTTTTGAAATGTAGATCTTAGTCCTATTATGTCCTGCTTGATATAATCTCTTCTGATGGTTGGCACACATTATGTAGATGTATATTAGAACACTGCTCCTTGCTAATTACATATATTTATTCTTAGAGATTTAATGCAAAAATAGCTATGCAAGATACTGGCAACAATCAAATTCTTATCCCCATAGGCACATCACCCTGCAGCTTAACAAAATGAAAAACAAAAAAACCTGGCCATGAGATGTAATAGAGACTCCCTCCTCCCTACCCTTCTCTTTAACTCATCGGTCAACTTCCTCTCATCTCTATTCAGAGTCTGTCAACATGTGGATGTAGCAAGTGATCTGGAAGTGTATTTCGAATAAGAAGGGGGAAGCATATTGCCACTGAGGTGGGGGGCCTCAGAGGGAATGCATCACACAGGAGAAAACATCTGGTAACTCCAAATTAACCCAAACTTTTTGTCCTCAGATATTCTCAAAAAATGCTTTCACATGGTAAGGGGCGAAGAATCAAAATCACAGAAGCAAGTCCTGCAGTACTGCATGATTTCAGGCTTATTAAGGTCAGTAACTCAAGGCTTACATGATATTCAGTTCGGGTTTCTCAAAATGTCGGAAATATTGGCAGCACCATAAAGACAATGCAAGGAGACCAGGATTCCCGACTACTGATTCATTGTGACCTCATAATCTGCAATGTCCAAATCAGAGCAGGCAAGATTTTTTGACTTCACAAACTTCTATCTAGTTCTAACTTTGTCACACACTAGACTACAACCAGAGCTGGAGCATATGGCTGCAAAAAAGTTGAGAGGCACCGATCAGAAATTTTCTTTTAAATAGAACATTAGAAAGGAGTAAACATCACCTTCTTTTTTGGCTTAAATCACATCACCAAAACAGGTTGTGCAGCACACGGCATGTCACATTCTGTGGTTTGGGAAAATAAATAGTAAAATACCACAGCAGTGTTTTGAACTGTCTGCAGCAAAATCACTCACACTTCATTATACAGGGCTATCTGAAGCAGCTCTGTAGACATGGCACAGAGTTACCTTCATCTGCTCCAAATTAAAAATGTGCATTTTTTATGCAGGATTCCTAATTGGTACATCAGGCATTTTTTGAACTGTGCAAACTTTTATGTGAAGCACTGTCAGACCGATGTTCTTTATACCAAATGCTAAAAAAAACCCATTTCATTCATCTCAGCAATGAATGAAACAGAACCTCAGCAGCTGGGCAGAGTGTGATAGAGCTGTGGAGACAAAATAATAGAATCATAGTATCATAGAATCATTAAGGTTGGAAAACACCTCTAGGATCATCAAGTCTAACCGCCAACCCAACACTACCATATCTCCTAAACCATGTCCCCAAGTGCCACGTCTACATGTTTTTTGAACACCTCCAGGGATGGTGACTCCACCACCTCTCTGGGCAGCCTGTTCCAATGCCTGACCACTCTTCCAGTAAAGACATTTTTCCTACTATCCAATCTACACCTCCCCTGACACAACACAAGGCCATTTCCTCTCGTCCTATCACAAGTTACTTGGGATAAGAGACCAACACCCACCTCGCTACAGCCTCCTTTCAGGCAGTTGTAGAGAGCAATAAGGTTTCCCCTCAGCCTCCTCTTCTCCAGGCTAAACAACCCCAGTTCCCTCAGCCGCTCCTCATAAGACCTGCTCTCCAGACCCTTCACCAGCTTCGTTGCCCTCCTCTGGACACGCTCCAGCACCTCAATGTCCTTCTTGTAGTGAGGGGCCCAAAACTGAACACAGTATTCGAGGTGCGACCTCACCAGTGCCGAGTACAGGGGCACAATCACTTCCCTACCCCTGCTGGCCACGCTATTGCTGATACAAGCCAGGATGGTCTTGGCCTTCTTGGCCAGCTGGGCACACTGCTCGCTCCTGTTCAGCTGGCTGTCCACCAGCACCCCCAAGTCCTTCTCCGCCGGGCAGCTTTCCAGCCACTCTTCCCCAAGCCTGTAGCCTTGCCTGGGGTTGTTGTGACCCAGGTGCAGGACCCAGCATTTAGCCTTGTTAAACCTCATACAATTGACCTCAGCCCATCGATCCAGCCTGTCCAGATCCCTCTGCAGAGCCTTCCTACCCTCGAGCAGATAGACACTCCCACCCAATTTGGTGTCATCTCTAAACTTACTGAGGGTGCATTCAGTCCCATCATCCAGATCATTGGTAAAGATATTAAACAAGACTGGCCCCAAAACTGGGCCCTGGGGAACACTGCTTGTGACCAGCCGCCAACTGGATTTAGCTCCGTTCATCACAACTCTCTGGGCTTGGCCATCCAGCCAGTTTTTTATCCAGCGAAGAGTACACCTGTCTAAGCCATGAGCTGCCACCTTCTCTAGGAGAATGCTGTGGGAGACTGTGTCAAAGGCTTTATTAAAGTCCAGGTAGACAACATCCACAGCCTTTCCCTCATCCAGTAGGCGGGTCACCTGGTCATAGAAGGAGATCAGGTTGCTCAGGCAGGACCTGCCTTTCATGAAGCCATGCTGGCTGGGCCTGATCCCCTGGTTGTCCTGCACGTGCCTGGTGAGCACTCTCAAGATGACCCGCTCCATAATCTTCCCCGGTACTGAGGTCAGGCTGACAGGCCGGTAGTTCCCCAGATCCTCCTTCTGGCCCTTCTTGTAGATTGGCGTCAAATTTGCAAGCCTCCAGTCATCTGGGACCTCCCCTGTTAACCAGGACTGCTGATAAATGTTGGAGAGTGGCTTGGCAAGCTCCTCCGCCAGCTCCCTTAGTACTCTCGGGTGGATCCCATCTGGCCCCACAGACTTGCGAGTGTCCAGGTGGCACAGCACATCATAAACTGCTTCCTCCTCGATTGTGGGGGGATTGTTCTGCGATCTGTCCCTGCCTTCCAGCTCAGGGTGCTGAATACTCCAGGGATAACTGGTCTGACTGAGGCAAAGGCGTCATTAAGTACCTCAGCCTTTTCCTCATCCTTGGTGGCAAGGTTCCCCTCTGCATCCAGTAGAGGATGGAGATTCTCCTTGGCTCTCTTTTTGTTGTTAATGTATTTGTAAAAACTTTGTTATTCCTTAGAGCTGTGACCAGATTGAGTTCTAGCTGGGCTTTTGCTTGTCTGATTTTCTCTCTGCATGATGTAACGAGATCCCTGTGCCATTCTTGAGTTGCCTGCCCCTTCTTCCAAAAGTGGTAAACTCTCCTTTTTTTTTCCTGACTCCCAGCAAAAGCTCCCTGTTTAGCCAGGCCAGTCGTCTTCCCCGCCGGTTCATCTTATGGCACATGGGGACAGCGTGCGCCTTTAAGACTTCCTTCTTGAAGAATGCCCAGCCTTCCTGGACCCATTTGCCCTTCAGGACTTCCCCCCAAGGTACTCTCCCAACCAGTGTCCTGAACAGGCCAAAGTTTGCCCTCCAGAAGTCCGTGGTAGCGGTTTTGCTGACCCCCCTTCTTACTTCGCCAAGAATCGAGAACTCTATTATAATGTGGTCGCTAAGCCCAAGCGGCCTCTGACCACCACATCACCCATCAGTCCTTCTCTGTAAACAGCAGGTCAAGTGAAGCACCTCCCCGGTAGGCTCGCTTACCAGCTGTGTCAGGAAGTTATCTTCCACACGCTCCAGCAACCTCCTAGACTGTTTCCTCTCTGCTGTATTGTATTTCCAGCAGACGTCCGGTAACTTGAGAACAAGGGCTCCCGATTGTGAGACTTCTGCCAGCCACATGCTTCATCTACCTCTTCATCCTGGTTGGGTGGTCTATAACAGACCCCCAGCAGGATATCTGCCTTGTTGGCCTTCCCCCTCATCCTTAGCCATAAGCACTCAACCTTATCATCACAATCGTTGAGCTCTATACCATCGAAACACTCCCTAACATACAGAGCCACTCCATTGCCTCTCCTTCCTTGCCTATCCCTTCTGAAGAGCTTATAGCTATCCTTTGAAGCACTCCAGTCATCCCATCATGTTTCTGTGATGGCGATGAATTCATAGCTATCCCGCTGCACAACGGCTTCCAGTTCCTCCTGTTTGTTGCCCATGCTGTGTTCATTGGTGTAGATGCACTTGAGCTGCGCTATCAATTTCACCCCCAACCTCAGCATGCCACACCTAGGCTACGCTCTAGTGGGCCTGGCTATATCCCCTCCCCCCCTTCAAACCTAGTTGAAAGCCCTCTGAGTAAGCCCCACCAACTCATGAGCAAGAATCCTTTCACCCCTTTGAGATAGCTGAACTCCACCTGTCACCGGCAGGCCCAGTGCTGTGTAAACCTGCCCATGATCATGTAACATGGGGACATGTAAGCATGTAAACCTTGTGCTTTCTTTGTGCTGTGTGCTAGGTTTGTGGAGTTACCACCTCTCTGAGCAGGCAGGGAACACAGGATGATCAGGGACCCAGTGCTGCAGGCTCACCTCAATGGCAGCCTCTGCCAATCCCTGCAGGCAGCAGCTGACCATCCTTAGGCCCAGCCCAGACCCCATCAAGGGCTGTCCACAAGGCAGCCAGGGAAATGCCCCAAGGGGCCCTGGGTCCCTCACCCCACGATCTCCAGCTGGCAGGTGGCCTGCTTCAGCCCCTCACACAGCAGCTGCAGACCAGAATCTCCAAAATAATTTTCTCCGAGTCCTAGCTCCCCCAGGCTCTGGTTGGTGCTAAGCACCGTGGCCAGGTCCCACACATGGCCAGGTCCCACACCATGGCCAGAAACCCTGCCTCCGCTCATGGCACCCAGCACTTGGCCAATGAGGACTTACTCCAAGCCCAGCCCTCAGCTTCCTCTGAGCCCGTTTCTTCCCAGAAGGTAGCAAATGGCTCTTCTCAGTGGTGTGCAATGGACGGATAAGAGAAACAGGCACGAGTTGCAACAGAGGAAATTAATTAGGCTTTAGATCTCTCTGACCCCTGTCCCCCACCATGAGTGTGGTCAAACAATGGAACAGGACCCCAGAGAGGCTGAGGGATCCTCATCCTTGGAAACATTCCTAACTCAGCTGGACAAGACCGTGAACAACTGAATCTACGGCAACCCAGCTTTGAACACGAAGAAGCGCTAGACAACTTCTGGAGGTCCCCTCCTACTTAAACTACTTTACGATTCTGGATCTGGGCAAGGCCTTGCTGGTTAACTGCCCTTCCACAAATGACTGGAGCCATGGAGAGTCTGGAAAACAGGTTTATGGAGACTACATGAATAGAATAGAATAGAATAGAATAGAATAGAATAGAATAGAATAGAATAGAATAGAATAGAATAGAATAGAATAGAGTTGAATTGAATTGAATTGAATTGAATTGAATTTCAGTTGGAAGGGACCTACAATGATCATCTAGTCCAACTGCCTGATCCCTTCAGGGCTGACCAAAAGTTAAAGCATGTTATTAAAAGCATTGTCCAAATGCCTCTTAAACGCTGACAGGCTTGGGGCATTGACCACCTCTCTAGGAAGCCTGTTGCAGGGTTTGACCACACTCTCGGTAAAGAAATGTTTCCTCATGTCCAGTCTAAACCTCTCCTGGTGCAGCTCTGAACCATTCCCAGGCATCCTGTCCCTGGATCCAAGGGAGAAGAGATCAGGACCTCCCTCTCCACGTCCCCTCCTCAGGAAGCTGCAGGGAGCAATGAGGTCGGCCCCAGCCTCCTTTTCTCCAAGCTAGGGCAAACCCAGAGTCCTCAGCAGCTCCTCAGAGGACATGCCTTCCAGCCCTGTCACCAGCTTTGTTGCCCTCCTCTGGACACATTCAAGGATCTTCACGTCCTTCTGAAATGGTGGGGCCCAGAACTGCACACAGTACTCCAGGTGAGGCCACGCCAACGCTGAATACAGTAGGATAATCACTTCTTTTGACTGGCTGGTTATATTGTGTCCTCTTGTCCCTTCAGAGAGTCAACAGCACCTGCCCATTTAGTATCATTCAAGTCCTCCATTCAGATTGTTGATAAAAATATTGAACAGAAACAGCCCTAGGACTGAGCCCTGAGGAACACTGCTGGTGACCAGTTGCCAGCCAGATGTAGCCCCATTCACTGCAGCCCTTTGAGACCTGCCATTCAGCCAGTTCTTCACCCAGCACACCGAGAACCAACAATCTCACAGTTGGACAACTTGTCCAGAAGGACGCTGTGAGGGACAGTATCAAAAGTCTCGTGACCTTATCATAGAAGGATATCAAATATTTTAAACAGGACTTTCCCTTTCTGAACCCATGTTGACTGTCCCTGATGGTTGCATTGTCCTTTAAATGCTTTTCAGTAGCACCCAGTATGATCTTCTCCATAATTTTTCCAGGTGCTGAAGATAGACTAACAGGTCTGCAGTTTCCTGGGTGGGTGGGTGGAGGCTGTGACTGCACTCCTTCAGCCTCTGGGACGGGAGGCCTGGGCATTGTTAGGGTTTCATTAGGCCAAAGGTGTGGAGACAGCAGAGCCCATAGGAAGAGAAAGGGAGAGGTTTCCTCTCTCCTCTGGGAAATGTTTTCTTTCTTTCACCATTGATATTTTAAAACTATTTAAGGTAGAACCATCATGACTCTG
The DNA here is from genome assembly GCA_031468815.1 of Morus bassanus. NCBI lineage: Eukaryota > Metazoa > Chordata > Aves > Suliformes > Sulidae > Morus > Morus bassanus. The sequence continues at coordinate 869,750 of CM062575.1, forward strand.
TCTAAATGCTGCCAAAGCCTGTGAAGGTGTTCAAAAGGGCTTTAGAGATTTAAATTCAACCACCTCTGCCCTAAAATCACTCTGCACTGGGAAACACTTGCACAAAGGCTGGGTTGGGGGGTGGGGGTGGGTTGTTTTCTTTTTTTTTTTTTTTTCTTTTTTTTTTTGGGGGGGTGTGTGTGTTAGAATGTAACCAAGAACCGTAGGAGGAAAAGAACAAAGTCTGGGCTGAGGTAGAAGGTGATCAGCTGCCCCTTGCCAGGCAGCCCCAGGATGTGACAGCTGGGTGCACCCTACAACCAACCCTCCAGGTGCTGCTGAGTGGGTCCCCAGGGCAGAACTTGGGGACAGCTCCTGCCCCTAGCCCACAGCCCAGGGACAAGCTGCAGGATGGGGCCCATCAGCCCCGCTCATATCCTACCGGTCCTGGGGACTCTTGGGTCCAGCCGGGCCCGCTGGGGAATATTCCCCTGCAGTCAACCCCACTGAAGACACGAAATGCAGTGGGGTGAGGGAAAAATTCCCAACACAAAAGTCGGTGGTAATTCAGTGCATGCCTGGAGAGATGAAACCACAGCCAAGAGAAAATGAACACTGTTCATCCCGGACGGAAATTATCAGCAAAGTTCCACAAGGCTCGATGCTGGCACACGTCCTTAAGTCCTCCTTCACACAACCCTGCCACTCCTCTGAGTATTTGGTGGTGACAAACATGCAAATGGGTCCAAAGAGTGTTAAACAAATTAACTGCAAAGGGTTCACTAGCTCCTTAGTGCAATGGTACAGACACTTCTGGGCCACAAGTCCTGTAACCTCCAGCTATTGCAAAACAGGGAGAAGCTGACTGCATTGGATTTACATGGCAAGGTTTGGAGGGTGCAAGGGGCAGGAGACCAGGGGCTGCCCCTGTGTTGAACAGAGCCAGTTCCAGCTGGCTCCAAGACACGCCCATTACTGGCCAAAGCTGAGCCCATCAGAAAAGCTGGTGGTGCCTTCATGATAACATATTTAAGAAAGGGTAAAAGAACTCTGCACAATGAGAGCTGGGAGACAGGGGTGGGAAAATGAGAGAGAAACAGCCCTGCAAATACCAAGGTCAGTGAAGAAGGAGGGGGAGGAGGTACTCCAGGCACTGGAGCAGAGATTCCCCTGCAGCCCGTGGTGAAGACCATGGTGATGCAGGTTGGCCCCCTGCAGCCCATGGAGGTCCATGGTGGAGCAGATATCCAGCCTGCAGCCCATGAAGGACCCCACGCTGGAGCAGGTGGATGTGCCCTGAAGGAAGCTGCAGCCAGTGGAGAGCCCATGCTGGAGCAGGTTTTCTGGCAGGACCTGTGGCCCATGGGGGACCCACACTAAAGCAGTTTGTGAAGGACTGTACTGTGTGGGGAACCCATGCTGGAGCAGTTTGTGAAGGTCTGTATCCCAGGGGTGGGACCCCATGCTGGAGCAGGAGAAGGGTGTAAGGAGGAAGCAGCAGCAGAGACAAAGTGTTATGGGCTGACCACAAGCCCCATTCCGCGTTCCCCTGCACTGCTCAGGGGGAGAAGGTAGAAGAGTCAGGAGTGAAGTAGAGCCCAGGAAGAAGGGGTGGTGGGGTGAAGGTACTTTTAGTTTTGTTTTTGCTTTTCACTATCCTACTCTATTTTTAACTGGCAACTAAATTAATCTTCCCCGAGTTGAGACTCTTTTGCCCATGACGGTAATTGGTGAGCATCTCCCTGTCCTTATTTCGACCAACAAGCTGCTTAATCTGATTTTCTCCCCCTGTCTTGTTGAGGAGGAAGAGTGAAAGAGCAGCTGGGTGGGCATCTGGCAGCCAGCCAAGGTCAACCCACCACACTGACAGAGGGCTGAAAAAAAATCCTTCTCCACCTTCCTTGTTTCTTAAACACTTTCCCTTGGCACTGGCTGTATGTCACTGCTGATGACAGGGCACCAGATCCGTGGTGCTTCAGTTTGACCCAGGAGAGCAGCTCTTGTGCAACAGGAGCAGGAGACAGGCTGAGGACCGGTGCTGATGCTCAATCCTGACACCAAGCACTTCTCTGCATTCCTAGGCAAAAGACTGAAACCTGTCCTGAGCTGGAGGCACCGTGGGAACAGGTGGGGCTATGCATGCTGGAGCAGGGGGAGGTGGGAGGCAGAAGGGGCTCAGGCAGAGGAGGAGCGTGGCTGCAGATGCAGGGCACGATGCTTGGTACAGACTGAGAAGAAGGAAGGGTCAGGCTGACAGCGTGGAAAAGGTTCCATCTGGGAAGGAGGAGGAAGAGACAAAAGAAGCTGGACAGGCGGGAGGGCAGCTGCCCACCCTGGCATCGCCCGTCCTCCTGCTCCAACCAGCACTTGGGAAGCAGGGTTTTCCTGGCCACCCTTGTGGAATGGAGAGCAGCAAGCTGTGGAGTCAAGGCCCTGCCCCGCTCCCCTCCCACCCAAGGATAGGACTGGCCCCTAGGAAAGCGTTTCAAGATGGGATGCAGGTGGCTGAAGAAGAAAGGACTCCTCCAATGTTTGTCTCTCTCTTCAAATGCAAGAGACTATCCTGCCTCTCATGGCGTGTTGACACCAAGACACTTTTCCCTGAGGGTCGATGCATGCTCAGGCCAAGGGCCCATCCCTGAGCCAAGTGTGGCTGATCAGCAGCACTGGGGACATGCCTTGGGCTTAGGCACAAGGGCCAGTGTCCCAGCACAGACAGCTCTGAATCTCCAGCAGCAGCAGCAGCTCCAAGACCATCTGGCCTGAACAAGCCCTGCAGAATCTGTCTGCCTTCTCCCTGCATGTAAAGCTGAACATCTTGTGAATGCTATAGCCCTGGGAGAAGAGCTGCCTCTGGGACTAGAGGGAGAGACCCAGTGAGTGCCAGCCCTGACAGCACACGCCCCTTCCTTTTTCTTTTCCCCTTCCCTTCCCTTCCCTTCCCTTCCCTTCCCTTCCCTTCCCTTCCCTTCCCTTCCCTTCCCTTCCCTTCCCTTCCCTTCCCTTCCCTTCCCTTCCCTTCCCTTCCCTTCCCTTTGCTGTGGACAACAATGAGCTTTGCAGACTGGTTGGTGTGTACTCTCCATGAGAGGTTGTGAGATCCACCATTAGCGGTGTGAGGGCTTTGGAGAGGCAGGAGAAGCATGGCACAGAGACAAGGACTGACTTTTAGCCCAGCTCCCACGGAGCTCTCTCCCAAGGTGAGGCCACAACAATTCAATGACAGCATTTCCATGATGTGCCCCCGTCTTTCCCCAGCCCTTGTCCTCCCTGAAGAAGGTGTGGCCCTGTTGGCCACTTCCAGCTCCCCAAATCACCACGGCTCCTCAGAGCAGGCCTCCAGGCTAGAGGGAACAGCCCTGCCTGGGCTTTTTGTGGAGGTACCAACCGAAGCTGGTGCCAAACCCCACTATGAGACATCAGAGAAGACCCACAGAGGCTCAGCACCAGGGAACCCACTTCTCCCACTCCCATGGTGACGGAGCTGGGCCACACGTTCCTGGGGGATTCTCTGCAGTGTCCGGTGGCCGCAACATGCCTTCCTGACCGGTGATGGGGGTTGCCCAAGAGAAGGGTGTGGGCTGGGGGTCCAGGAAGGCACACGGGCCCAGGGCGGGGCTCTGAAATCGCCTGTGAACCCAGGAGTGCTGGGTGCGTGGGGCAGGGAACCACCGCCCCCCCCAGAGCGGAGCAGAGGACCCTGGGGTCCAGGCTGCCTGTCCGCGCTCCTCTCCTGTCCTGACACCAAACTGTGCTATTGGGGGGACAGTGCTCACTAGAGCCCCGGTAAGAACCTGTTTCCTGCTGTGCCTCCAAAAGAGTGGGTGCCCCAAGGGCTGGCACCACGTGCCCTTCGCCTCTCCCAGCCTCCTGGGGGCACTCCAGTTTGCCCTAATCTGCCCTTATCTGGGGGCACATGGTGGGTGGGAGGGGGATCTCCTTTACAGAGACACCCCAGGCGCCCGGGCTCCCTCAGCCACTCTGCTCATGGCGGTGGTGCAGCCAGAGGGAGCCCAGGCATCCGGGTGCTGGCAGAGGAGAGGGAACATGGACACAGACATGCACACACATGCAGAGCGTAGCTTTACTGAAGCGGTTTATTGATCATGAGAGGGAAAGGGTCCAGGGCTCCCAGGGCATCAGGTGGGGTCATCCAGGGATGATCAACTCCTCGTGCTGCTGGAGGGGGACAGGACATGGGTGTCACCACCAGCTCCAGTCCTGAAAGACAGAGCCCAAAATATGACCCCCCGTGCCTGCTGGGACATGAGAGGGGCCTTGTCCCCATTGCCTCTCTCTGCCTCAGAGACCTAGGGAAGGAGAAGGGAATTGCAGACCTCATACACCCAGGACAGGACTTGGCTCTCCTGAGATCCGTATGGCACCCAGAGCCCCTTGTCCCATGTGTCATTACCCTGGGATGCCCCTAAATCTCGCAGAGCCCTGCCCAGCCCTCACTGTGATCCTGGGGGTCTGTATGGCACCTGTATGCCTGGCCTGCATGGTGACCCTCTGGGTCCGTAGAGCCCCACTGAGTGCAAGGAAAGGCATGGGGCCAGCTCCGTTCAGCCCGCCCTGGGACATGGATCCTGGACAGTTCCCTCTGCTTCCCTCTCCCATACCCAAGTTCTCTCCCTTCCCCCCCGCCGCCCCCCCCCCCCCCCCCCCCGGGGTTCAGAATCCTTTGTGGGGCTCGAGATGCCCTGATGCTGCTCACCTAGACATCAACATCTGCAGCCACAAGTTTCTGGCGCACAAACTCCACCTGCTTGTCAGCCACAGGGGGCTGGGGAGAAAAGGAGGGTTAGGAACATGCTTGGGTGCACTGGCGTGTACTGGGAGGCAGGTGAAAGCAATGGGGTCCTTGGGGAGGGTGCTGCCGGGGAAAAATGGGGTACATGATTTTGTACGGTGGTGCACAGAAAGTAGTGGGGGTCCTGGAGAAGGGGGCCTCCCTGGGAAAACACTGGGGTGCAGGGTGTTCTCTGGGGTTGCAGTGGGGTGCACTGGGTTGTACTGGGGCACACTGGAGTGTTGTGTCCATGGGACGGGGGGCGGGTCTGGGGTCAGCGGAACTCGTGGTACCTACCTCAGCCCTCTTCACTCGCCCAAAACTGATTCCCCCCTGTAGAGAGACCATGAGATGTCACTGGTCACTGGGATGTCCCCAGACCCAGCAAGGGATGGGAGGACCAAACTGCCCCCAGTTCCCCGGGCCTGATGCCCTCCAAGTCCACACCACTACTCACCCCTGCGCAATAACCTCCACTTGCTTCAAATAATGCCTAGGGAAAAAGAGCAAAGGGGTGGTCTGGATTGGACCTTGGTGGGGATGTGGGTGGGGCACAAGTGTCCCCAGTCCCCCCACTCCCATGGCTTCCCCCTGGTGTGAGCAGGAAAAACCCTTCTGCTCCCCCCAGCCCCATTCCTCCAAGTTGCACCTGGGATACCTGCTCGTGCAAGGACCAGGGGTGGGAACGGAGACAAGGATAGCGTGAGGAATTCAGGGCCTCCAAAGAGACGGGGGTGGGGGGGACCCAGAGGCAGGGCACTGGGGTGAATTAGCGAACCCAAGGGACTGGGCTGGGGGTGTTGAAGAGACAGGACTGCATGGGATGCGAGTGAGGGAATTCAAGCGGAGAGGATACGGGGACTTCAAGTGCGGTGTTTGGTGAGGGCAGAAGGAAGAGGACTGCAGAGGACCAAAAGGAGGGGATTGGGGGAGTGTTTGGGAGTGGGGGTTCAAGGAAGCGGATCTGGGGACTCTGCCCCCATGGACAGGATGAAAGGCAAAGGGCTGAGGGGAAAGACGGAAAGAAAGGCATTGGGAACGATTCAAGGGAGGGCATTTGGGGACCCTAGACAGGACACGGCAGAGATCCCGAGGAGGAGATGCCTGAGGGGACCAAAAGGATGGGATGGGAAGGCCAAAAAGGGAGGGTTGTGGGGGCACCAAGACAAGAAACCGGTGGGGGCCCTCACAGGAGTTTGCGGTGGACCCTCCCAGGGAGGAGAGAGGTCTGACCATTCAATGAGGAACCCGGTCTCTGGGCACCAGAGGCTTAATTGCAGGGGAAGTGGAGGGAACAGATGGAATTGTGGGAGGGAGAAAGCTGCATTGCCCAGGGCTGGAGGTGCAGGGGAGCCTGGAGGAGCCCCTGGCTTGGGAAAAGGAGAGGCCAAGTCAAGGGGTTTTGTCCTCACTACTCCAAATTTAATCCTGCAGGAGAGCTGATGTCCTGCAGCCAAGACCCGTCCCCAGCCTTGGGCCCTCCCTGTGGCACTGGGGACTCACCTGAACATCTCCGGGGGTGCACAGCAGGATGGTGAAGAGCAGGGCCACGCCGAGCACTGCGACCTTCATTTTCCTCTGCGGTCTGGCAAGTCCTGGGTGAAGCTGGAGAAGGTGAGGGGCCGATTTATCCCTCCCAGAACTCCTCCTTGCCCCCACCACTCCCCACCCCGAGAGCCTCCAGGGCAAAGCCAGGCGTGGCAGAGACACCAGCCCTGGCAACAAGCCCAGCCTTGGCACAGAGTGGCCCCGGCCTCCGGCACGGATCCAACCACCTTCCCCGGCATCAGTCCAGCTTCCTGCATGGGGCAGCTGTGCATGGAAGGGCCCAGGCATCTGGGGGTGGCGAGGGGAGAGCAGACAGGGCACCCCTGAGGGCCGGACACCCTACGGTGACAACCCACTGCTCCAACACGAAACCATCCTCCAACAGCCCCCCAAAGACAGATCCCCCCACCTCCCGGTGCCCCTCACCTCCCAGCACTGCCATCTCCCAGTGCCGCTCGCCTCCCAGAGCAGTCTTTCCCTCCAGGACTCCCCCAGAGATGATGCCAGCCTCAGACCAGGGGTCTCTAAGCAGAATTGTCTCTGACCCCTCTCCAGCCCCTTGGGTAAACTGGGGGCTGGGACTGACCCCTCTTCTTGTGGCACCAGGGACCCCGGGATGAGGGAACACTGGGAGGTGGGAGGACAACTCGGGGCACGGGCAATGGGGACGGCCAGGTGATCTTCAGTCACTGGAGGCAATGGGGAGCACTGGTGAATGTTGCGCACCGGGAGAGGAGGGCTCCGCTTGGGAGAAGTGCTGGGGTTGGTCGTGGTGTCCAGCTCCAGCCCACCCCATTTCCCTTGCACTGCAGGCCCCAAACTGGTCCGGTCCCCAGCCACGGCCTCCCTAGAGCAGAGAACAGAGGGGAATATCCCCTGCCCTGGCCCTCACCCTGCCACTGCCCGGGGCCACCGTGCCCTCCCAGACAAGCTGGGACCCACCTTGCAGAGCTGCCCCCGGGCAGTGGCTCCCAGTGACTCTGTCCCCAACAAGGCTCTGGCTCCAGCCCTGTCCCTGCCTGGGACTCGGCCACAGCTCACCAAGGGCCCTTGTTCCCAGGGAGTGTCCCTTCAATGCCCTTGTCCTCAGCCCCGGCCAGCACTGTCCCTGAGCAGGATGTGGCCATTCAGAGGGACACGCTGAAGCGTCTGCTTGTCCCCATGCAGCCACTCAGAGCTAATTGCGGGGACGGAGCTGCCCTGGCAAGAGGAGGGATGTTTGTGCCCGCAGCATCTCCGATAAGCTGTGTTTGTCCACGGCCTGTGGCACAAGGAGCCCATTCAGCAAGATTGGCTCTTCACGAGAGTGTCTGATCGGGGGGAGTCTGGGGCGGTTAATGCAGCCTGGACGCCTGGGCTCCCTCCAGCCCCAGCAGCGGGCATAGCCCACAGAGGAGGGCAGTGCTGGGGGGACCGGGGAGGAGCAGGTCCTGGGGCACCCCACACGCCGGGGATTCCTCACTCCCCTTGGGACAGGCTGGAGCCCAGAGGCTCCGGGGCAGTCCCGGGGGAGCAGCCTGACAGCCAGGGTGTCGCTCTCCTTCGGGAAAGCCTGGTGGCAGGGGAGTCCTGCAGAAGCGGGGCTTAGAGCAGCCTGCGTGCTGGAGCAGGGGCACTGCGTCCCTTTCCCTCTCCCCTCCGCCTGCTCTGCAGCTATCCCTGGCTTTCCAGGGTGGTTTCCTTCACTGCACCCCTGGCCCAAACATCACCATCCTGGGGGCCCTGGGCAGCATCCTCTGGCCAGTGTGGGGCAGGGGCAGTGTGGGATTGTATACAACTGCTTCAGCTCTCCATGCTGGGTGGGGAGAGCCGCTGGGTGAGGCTGCTGGCCTGGCTCACGCAATTCAAGCAAGACATTTTCCAGCAATCCAGCACCAATGCACCCATTCTTTCCAGTCGTGACACTCACGCAGTCTGCCGTCACTGCTCTCTTCAAGGATGCAAGTGCCCCAAACAGCAGAGGGAAGAGCTGGTACCTCTGTCGGCAGGGACATATTCACAGTGAAGATGGGCATATTTTGGATCAACAAGCTCGCAGAACGTATTTACTTGTCTCTTCCGGTAGCTGATTGTCCTGGTTTTGGCTGGAATATTAAACCCTATGGACATAGGGACCATATAAAAGATTGTAATGGACATACCTTTAAATTGCTGTAACCCATGATTTGAGTTGCCTGTTACAGGAAGTGCTACAGCAGAATTCACATGAACCAATGAAGGACGAACCTCACAAGAAGCAGTGCCAAGTGCAGCAGTGACCCATCCTGAACTGGCTTTGGTGCCCTGTAACTCCCTGGACACAGGGATGATTTAGTTTTTGCTGAACAGTGCTTGCACAGAGTCAAGGCCTTTTCTGCTTCTCACGCTGCCCCACCAGCAAGTAGGCTGGGGGTGCACAAGAAGTTGGGAGGGGACACAGCTGGGGCAGCTGACCCCAACAGGTGAAAAAGATATTCCATACTATATGGCATTGTGCTCAGCAATAAAACTGGGAAGGTGGAGGTTTGTGGGGGCTGCTGTTGCTTAGGGACTTAGGCCTGGGCATCATTTGGTTGGTGGTGAGCAATTGTTTTCTTTTGCATCACTTGTTTTTCTTGGGTTTTATTTTCCTTTCTCTCTTTGCTCTAGTGTTTTCCTTACTTTTTTTTTTTTTTTAAATTATTCAACTATCTTCATCTCAACCCATGAATTTTCTCATCTTTTTTCCTTCCGATTCTCCCCCCCATCCCACTGTGAGTGAGTGAGTGGCTGTGTGGTGCTTACGCCAGGGTTCAACCATGACACCTGCCGGGCTGTGGAGTGGCTGTGCATGTTGAGATACACAGAGGAGGATCTCACCCGTGCCCAGGCTGAGAGTAGCCCATGCCATTGGGACCACCTCACGGTTGCAAGTATTGTGAGGAGTGAAAAATGTGACTGACTCATCCCCCAGCTTTGTGACCCCTGGTCCCTCAGCCCCACAGCTCCCTGATCCTGCTCAGTCCCTGCCCTTCCCACCATGCCATAAGGTACCCCATGGTTCACCTCTGAACTGACCCATGGCAGTTTGGGCAGGAGCCCAGCATCTCATGGCTAGATCTGAGAGGAACCCTGGCATCCCAGCTGGCTTTCAACCATAGAATCATAGAATTATAGAATCATTAAGGTTGAAACAGACCTCTAAGATCATCAAGTCCAACCATCAACCCAACACCACCAGGCCTCCTAAACCATGTCCCCAAGTGCCACGTCTACACGTTTTTTGAACACCTCCAGGGATGGTGACTCCACCACCTCTCTGGGCAGCCTGTTCCAATGCCTGACCACTCTTCCAGTAAAGACATTTTTCCTACTATCCAATCTACACCTCCCCTGACACAACACGAGGCCATTTCCTCTCGTCCTATCACAAGTTACTTGGGATAAGAGACCAACACACACCTTGCTACAACCTCCTTTCAGGTAGTTGAGAGCAAGAAGGTCTCCCCTCAGCCTCCTCTTCTCCAGACTAAACAACCCCAGTTCTCTCAGCCGCTCCTCATAAGACCTGCTCTCCAGACCCTTCACCAGCTTCGTTGCCCGTCTCTGGACACGCTCCAGCACCTCAATGTCCTTCTTGTAGTGAGGGGCCCAAAACTGAACACAGTATTTCTCACCAGTGCCGAGTACACATTGGACTTCCTCATTCTTCTGCATTACCTACCAAGTGTACCCAGCCTCTTGAGCAAAAGCAGTCCCATGAGTGGGTTTGCCTTTTCCCCAGGAAGGAATAGCCCAGACCGTCTTTCCCAGCTGGCTCCTTATATGTACTATGGGGATCTTATCTCCTTCCACAGTGCGCAGAGGTTTTGGCTGGGCAGGGTCAGGTTTACTGGCAGAATCTCTAGTGTTAACTAGCCAAGTGGCTTCTGCTAAGCTTGTATCCCAATGTTTGAATGTCCCAACACCCATTGCTCTCAGTGTAGTTTTTAACAGTCCATTGTATCATTCAACTTGCCCAGAGGCTGGTGCATGACAGGAGATGCAACACACCCAGTCAATGCCATGCTCCTTGGCCCACGTGATTATGAGGTTGTTTCAGAAATGAGTCCTGTTTTCTGATTCTATTCTTTCAGAGGTTCTGTGTCACCATAATACTTGCTCTTCAAGGCCCAATATAATATTCCAGGCAGTGGTGTGGGTCACAGGATATGTTTCCAACCATCCAGTAGTCAATTCCACACTTGTAATGATATGGTGCTTGCTGTGGAGGGTTTGTGGTAGCATGATGTAATCACTCTGCCAGGCTTCCCCATACTGATATTTCAGCCACTCTTCTCTGTACCAAAAATGCTTTAGTTGCTTGGTGTGTTTGATTTGGTCCACTTGACGGTCCACTTCCATTGCTGTAGCCACCCCCACAGAGCATTTGCCACCATCCATGAATCAGTATAGATAAAGGACTAGCCATTTTTCTCATTCAAAAGCCAGCTGGATGGCTTTCACTTCTGCAAACTGACTCAATTCACGTTGTCCTTCAGCAGTTTCTGCAACTTATTGTGTAGGACTCCACGCAGCAGCTTTCCACCTCCAATGTTTTCCCACAATATGGCAGGACACATCTGTAAACAAGGCATATTGCTGCTCTTTTTCTGGTAGTTTATTACACAGTGGGGCCTCTTCAGCGCAAGACACCTCCTCTGGTGACACACCAAAGTTTTGGCCTTCTGACCAGTCCATGATCATTTCCAGGATTCCCGGGCGGTCAGGGTTTCCTGTTGCATTATCAGGACAACCCATTTACTCCATGTAGCATTAGTTAAATGATGCATAGAGGGTACCCTTGATTTGAACGTCCATCCCAGTGCAGGCAATCAAGGTGGCAAGAGGAGCTGTGCTTCAGTACCAACTACTTCTGAAGTGGCTCAAAGCCCTTCCTATGCTGCTAAGAGTTCTTCTTCAGCTGGAGTGCAGAGGGCCTCAGAACCTCTACAACCCCGTCTCCAAAACCCTAGAGGTCGACCTCAAGTTTCTCCAGGCACTTTCTGCCAGTGGCTCCAGGTGGGGCCGTTGTCCCTGGCAGTGGTGTAAAGCACGTTTTTCACATCTTGTCTTGTCTAGACTGGCCCAAGGGCTACCGCATGACCTATCTCCCATTTAATTTGTTCAAAGGCTTGTTGCTGCTTAGGGCCCCATTCAAAACCATTCTTCTTCCGGGTCACTCAATAGAGAGGGCTTACGATCAGACTATAACCTGGAAGGTGCATTCTCCAAAAACCCACAACACCTAAGAAAGCTTGTGTTTCTTTTTTGTTAGTTGGTGGTGACAAATCTGTTACTTTATTGATCACATCCATTGGTCTATGACAATGCCCATCTTGCTATTTTATTCCTAAAAACTGGACCTCCTGTGCAGGTCCTTTGACCTTGCTTTATTTTATGGCAAAATCAGCTTTCAGAAGAATCTGGATTATTCTTCTCCGTTTCTCAAACACTTCCTCTGCTGTGTTGCCCCACACAATGATGTTATCAATATACTGCAGGTGTTCCAGAGCTTCACCCTGTTCCAGTGCCATCTGGATCAGTCCATGGCAAATGGTAGGGCTGTGTTTCCACCCCTGGGGCTATCGATTCCAGGGTTACTGGATATCCTTCCAGGTGAAAGCAAACTGTGGCCTGCACTCTGCTGCCAAAGGGATCGAGAAAAACGCATTAACAATATCAATTGTTGCATACTGTTTTGCTGCCTTTGACTCCAGTTCATATAGGAGTTCTAGCCTGTCTGGTAGGGCAGCACTCAGCAGCACTGTGACTTTGTTCAGGCCATGACAGTCCACTGTTGGCCTCCACTCTACGTTAGATATTTGCACTGGCCATATGTGACTATTAAAGGGTGCAAGTCTTTCTGATCACTCCTTTGCTCTCCAGTTGCTGAATCAGCTTATGGCTGGGGACCAGGGAGATTCATTTGGTGCGATAGTGTCACCAGTGCCCTGACATGGTAGCAAGTGGCTCCTGCTATTCTTTGACCCGCAGCAACCACATAACAGAAGGATCTTCTGAGGGACTGAGCAAGCTAAACAGCTGCTTAATGTTCTCCATAATCAAGGCAGCTATACCAAAAGCCCACTGGTACCCTTTTGAGTCCTTGAAGTACCCTCTCCAGAGGTGGTCTATGCCAATGATGCATGGAGCCTCCGGATCAGTCACAACAGGATGCTTTTGCCACTCATTCCCAGTCAGCCTCCAGCAAAGACAGTTCTTGGGATTCTACCATCACTCCTGAAATACAGGTGAATTCTGCTCCTTTGTAATCTGATGGCATTAGAGTACACTGTGCACCAGCGTCCACCAGAGCTTTATACTCCCATGGGGCTGATGTGCCAGGCCATTGAACCCACGCAGTCCAGTAAACTCAGTTGTCCCTTTCTTCTGCTTGGCTGAAGACAGGACCCCTTTATTCCTGGTCAGTGTATTCATGACTCAGTTTTTGTAACTGCAAAGCAGAAGTCCCTCCATTGGGATCGAAAGTAAGGCCAGCCCTTCCACTCTGCCCAACTGAAACCAGAGCAGTAGGTTTCCTTGTTGGATGCTTTTTGGCTGTTGTTTTTTCTTGCGGTTCCTGTACCGGAGCTTCTAGTCTCCAGGTAGGCTCACCAACCCACTTCCTCACATCTTCCCCCTGGTCACACAGCTAGAACCACAGGGTGGCATGTGGTGTGTGCCATCGGTAGCCTTTCCCTTGAGCAGAAGAAGACTGACTCTTAATAACTGAGATGTTGGCCGGTATGAGAGAGGAAGACATATTTTTTTAAATGCTGGGAAAATTCTTGGGACAGTATCTCCACAGCTGAGACACAGGCCCACTGGGAGGAAGTGAGATTCTCTTTCAGTTCCTGGGGTTGGCTGGCTGGTACCTCCGCGTCTGCCTAGCTCATCATCGCCAGGGTGTTAGCATACGATGTCGGTGCACTTTGTACAAACTTTCGCCACATGGACTGTGTGTGCTGGATTTCGTCTGGGTCTTTGGATGCCTCATTGCTCTCCAGGTTGCTGTAAATCACCTCCACCACAGCTAAGTCCCTCAGGTACTGGATACCTCCCTCAAAGGTGGTCCACTTCCTTAGGAGTTTGCAAGATTTTCCTTGAAGGGATACCTCTCCTTCTCACTCAACAGGAGTCACCTCCACAGACAGAGGACTGCTGCCCCTTTTCCAATCCCCCTGTTAATGGCCTTATCCCTAGCAAGGGACCCCAGCTGCTGGGCTTCCTTACCCTCTAATTCCTGACTATTGGCCCCAACATTCCAGCATCAGAACAACCAGCTGATAATTTGCTCTCCTGGATGATGGCTGAAATCTTTTTGCATATCTTACAGGTTGACCTCTGCTTCTATTGTTCCTTCTTGACTATAAGGGTGATATAGTTGAGGGTTGGGTCTCTGGCTTAGCCACAATGTCTGTTTTAATGTCTTTAGATCCAGAGACCCTCTCTTCCCTTGAGGGTGGTGAATAGTGCTGAGTAGTGCTCAATAGGCATAGGACAGGCCCCAGAACAGTGCGACAAACTGTGTGTCTTTGGCATAGCTGGGGCCAGGGCATCCTTTTTTCAAACATTCTGCCACTTCATCAGGATCCCGCCTTTGTTTGGGTTGAAGTTCCCAACCATCGGAGGTGGCAACCATTCTAGGTCACTGCCCATATTCTCCCACATGCCTTGTCACCCATAACCACACTGCCTTGAGGCATATCCCTGGGTGATATTCCTAAATAGTTGGTTAACCTTAGAAAAAGCTGAAAAAATATTCCTGAGATGCACCAATAGGAGTATTTTGGTTACCCAAGGATGTTCAAGATACTGAAGAGTTATTGTAACAAGGGAGAAAACATCTGCCACAGACAAGAAGGTGGTGAAGGTGCCATTCTGTGTTTCCTCCACCAAAAACCTCTTGGAGGAGAAAAGGGGAAAAGTGTAATTGTTAATTGTCTCCGTGAGATGATTCCCAAAGGAGAGCAATGGCATCAGTGCAGAGCCCAAATACCAGATTAGAGCTCAAGGCCAGTTGTTGTGGTCTAGCCCCGGTCAGCAACTAAGCACCACACAGCCGCTCGCTCACTCCCCCACCCTTGTGGGATGGGGGAGAGAATCGGAAGGGCCAAAGTAAGAAAACTCGTGGGTTGAGATAAGAACAGTTTAATAATTAAAATAAGACAGCAATAATACTAATATAATGAAAAGGAAAATAATGAGCGAGAGAGAGATGAAACACTGGAAGAAGAGGGGAAAAAAAGGAAAAAAACCAAAACTAAACAACAAGTGCCGCAACCGCTCACCACCCGCCGACTGACGCTGCCGGTCCCCAAGCCGCGATCGCTGCCTCCCCCGGCCAACTCCCCCCACTTAATATACTGGGCATGACGTCACATGATATGGAATACCCTTTGGCCAATTCGAATCAGCTCTCCTGGTTGTATCCCCTCCCCTCCCGGCTTCTTGTGCACCTGGCAGAGCATGGGAAGCTAGAAAGTCCTTGACTAGTGTAAACACTACCCAGCAACAACTAAAAACACCAGGGTGTTATCAACATTATTTGCATACCAAGTCTAAAACACAGCACTATACTAGCTACAGTGAAGAAAATCAACTACCCCAGCTAAAACCGTGACACCCGCACTGCTGCAAAGGGCACCTGCGCTGAGGGAGAACCCAGTGCATTTTGAGGGCCAGCTTGCGGCCTTCCCAACAGGGCTTGGGGGCGGCCTGGGGCTACGCGACAGGCTTCAGGGGATGTGCTGGAACTGGGGGCAGCTGCACAGGGTGAGCGGGGCCAGGGGAGGCTCAGGGGGAGCTCTGGTGAGTTCGGGAGGCTCCCAGCACCTGTGCCCTGGGGGGAAGATGTCCTCCTCCTTCCCCTCTTCCCTTCTATCAGCTCTCAGGTAACTCCCTGGGGCTGCCCTGACCTGGCTCGCCTTCAGCAGACCAGAAGCCTGCCGCAGCGGGGGGTTTGAAGCTTCCCATCCAGACACCCCTGCGCCCACCAAGGGGGCTCGCTCGCCTCACCGCTGGTCCCAGGCCCCGCCCAGCACGGGGAATCCTGCCCGCCGCGCCGCCGCCGCCGCCGCCGCAGCAGCGAAGATGCCGACAGCGCAGCCGCGCGGCCTTGGCGCTGCAGCACCGCGCTTCGGCCGCGAGGCGGCAGCTGCAGCGAGCGCCCGGCGCGTGCCTGGCGGGGGCACCGGCGCCGCGGTCCCACGCGGCGCGTGCCGAGCGCCCGCCCACAGCACGCGAGTGGGGGGAGCAGCGGCATTTTCTCATCGAGAGGCAGCGACAAGCACGGCGGCACCACCCCGCAGGCGCCCCCAGAGAGCAACGTGAATCACGGGGACTGCTCCGCGCGTGCGCGGCCCCCCGCCTGCAGTAAGCATTACCTTAATAATTCCTCTCTGCGACAGTACCGATAGGACACCCACCAACACCAACCAGAGGCGGTAACTACTTACCGAGGGTACAAAGCTTGTATTTCTCTGCCCCTTTCCCAGTCGCAGCCCCAGCAGTATCATTCATTGCCTCTGCACCAAACAGCATAGGAGTGTCTTGAGCATTTTAGTCCTTTGCTCTCGACTGCTTTAAAAGTCTGGTAGTTGTTACTGTCCCTGACAAACCCCCCCCCTCCCCCCGCCATGCCCTAGGGAGGAGAAGTGGCACAGGGAACCTGTGGAACAAGGTTGGGTTCCCCCCCACCCCCAGAGTAAGCCCCAGAAATTGCTGTATGCTTGTGGCATCAGGGTTGTGACAGTGAGAGCAGCAAGTCAACAGATGCTAGAAAGTTAAAAAAGAAATAAAATAAGGGAACACAGGTGGCCTTTTGAGGGCAGGCTGCTTTGTATGAGAGGAGCAGCTCTGTTTGTCAGGAAACAGGACATCCAGGCAGAGCAGATGCCAGTGGCTGATCTGCAAATGAGCCTTACACCAGTGATCCTTGGGCTTTGTTGGGTTGTTTGCGCCTCTCCTCACCTGTGCATTTTCATGACTGCTCCCCTCATCCTGCACACACACCAGGCTTCAGGGAGCACAAAACAGGAGGGCAGGGGACGTGCGGGGCACAGCCCAGGGAAAAAACTCACACGGGGGAAAACCTTGTGCAGGGGGACATTTCAGTGGAAAGCATTTGGGAGAGCACAGACACACACAGAAGGACAGTGGAGGAGGAGAGGACGTGGATGTGCAGGGGGCAATGCCTGGGCAGACATGCCTAGGGGAAAATGCGTGGGGATGACCTACACCAGGGGGTCCACCCAGCATAATGCACAACAGGCAACTCACCTGGGATAAACTGCAATGGATGATCTGCTCCAGATAACTGACCCACTCCAAATAATGCATTCCAGATAAGGCCCAGCAATACCCCTCAAATTGCCAGTGTTTCACCCCCAATATTCCCTAAATTGGGGGTTCCATGGTGGTTGTTCGGTGGGTTTTGGTTGGTTGGTTTGGGTGGGGTGTTTGCTGTTTGTTCAGTTTGGTGGGTTTTTTCTTTTTGTTTGTTTGCTTTTCAATAATATAAAAAAGGGGTTGCTTCTCCAAAATATTCAGTTCTGTGGGGCTTTTGTACCACAAAAATTGGTGATTTTTGCTTTTGGTGTTGTGCACGAGAACAGTGGGTGGGGTTTTTGTATTGGGTTGGGTTTTTTTTTTTTTTTTTTTTGGGGCAGGGGAGGGGGGGGTGCAGTGAAGGAGGATATCTTTCCAGCTGCACCAATCCAGCTGGACTTGGCTTTTCCAGGAGACCAAAATTGTTTCCTTTACCCCAAAGTTGTTTTGTTTGTGTCGTCCCCCCCCCCCCCCCCATTGCAGACCCTGAATCAGGGGTTTTGGGGTATTTTTGTGCCATGGCAGCAGCTCCCATTCTGCGTGCGCAGCACCACAGGGGAAAGTCCGCATTTGGAGGAATCAGCCCTAAATTTGGATGGGAAAAGGGGGAAGGGGCAGCTTTTGAAAGCGTCTTTATATCTTCAATAGAGATTAAGGGGGGGGGTGGTGAGTTTTACAACCTTTCTGTAAGTAAGGTTTCTTTGCATTTTAAAAGCCTTATATAGCATAGACAGACACTTAACATATCTACTTACACATATGTTTATTTAGCAAATTCATATTATATTTTATATATTATCTATTTATATATCTGTTTAGACTTAGATATTGTATTTACACTTTCATATATTTACACTTATATCTATTTAGTCTATGTCTATTTAAACATCTATAGAATATCTATTTACACATGTCCTTAGACTTACATATCAACACTTTTATATAGAACATCTATAGACTAGCTATCCGTTTACTTAGGTTTTAACACTTTAATGTTCTTTGACTTCTCTATTTAGACATCTACTTAAAATTATCAATTTAGACTTAGTTATCTATTTACATATATATAGTCTCTAAACAGACTAATATAATATCTTCTTACTATGTAACAGAGTGTAGATGCTCACTCTATTCAGACTTTTCAGTCTTCTTCTATTTTAAATTCCTTCATATATCCTTTTTTGTTTTAAATTCCTTTATTTTTTAGTTTTTATATATACACACAAGTTATTTTGGTATTTTAAAACCCTATATATCTCTATTTAGATTTTTTATTATTCTAAAATCATTCATAAAATATAGGGGATACAGGTTTTCATTTTAAAATCCCTTTATACACCTATAAATGAATATTATTTTTCAATAAATATAAAAAATTAGATTTTCTCTACTTCAATGCCTCACACTCATATTTACAGTTTTTAATATTTTTTAATACCCACCCCCCACAAAATTTCAGGCATTTTTGTGCTGCAACCTCCTTTTTGATGGGAACCCCTCCGTGAACCCCCCCATTCCCCCCTCATCTGTCACATAATCACCTCCCACCAGTAACACTGGGGTGCTCCAAATGACATCACCCCCCCAGGCCTCCCCCCTTTTTATTCACCCCAAAAAAAGACACAAAACAAGGCAATCTGCTCCAACCCACAACTCATTGCTTTAATAATTCCATTTACATATGTATACACCCCCACCCAAAAAAGGAGAGCTCTGCTAAAAAGTAAAGGGTGGGGCAGCCCCCCAAACAGTTGCAGCCGCCCCAGCCCCTGTCCCGCAGGCTGGCGGCTGCCCCACGACACAGCAGAAGCGTGCCAGAGGATGGTGCCACATCTCTTTCTCAGGCTCTGCTCAGCCACGTTCCCCCTCTGTTCCCACGCTGGAACAGGCTCCCCGGGGCGACAAACACCCCCGGGTCTCTGTGGGCCCCGGACTCTCCCCACCAGACAGCCCTCGCCGCCCGCACCTGCAGGACACCCGCTGGAGACAGAGCCAAGAGCCTCCAGGCACAGGGATGGCCCCTTACCTTCACTATTCTTAATGACCAGCAGGCAAACCTGGGCTGGGGGGTATCTGTTGAGCATCAGGAGACACTTTCAACAAGACATCTGAAAAACAATCCCAAACTCTATTTCAGCACAGAAGAAAATGGAGGAATTCACTCAGAATAAGAGATAGGAAGTAAATTGAGACAAAGGAGAATTCTAGGTAAACAGGTCAGCTCAAAATACAACACATCCTTTAAAACAGAGTGATCTGAACCCTTAAAAACAGTATTAAGACTAGTCGATACCATTTTGAACAGATTCTTCGAGTAACACTAAACACTCTTGCTGGTGTTGGAAGAAGTCTCATCCCTTCCTTACAGCAGTGCTGCAGGGAGATAACCCTGCGAGGCTGCAGGACAAGGTTGTACCATAATCAGAATCTACGCTTACAGATCCACCTCAACAGCTACAGCCCTTTTACTGCTGCTGCCGCACGTCTTGCTTGCTAAATGAAGCTGAAAGTGAAGTGTCAAACTTGAAAGAGTAAAATAAAAAATAAAGAACAAATCACAGTAATTCACTTAGTGCTAGAAACGTGTGCATGTGTTTATACACATCCAATAGAAATACCTAAGCTACAGAAGTGTTCCATTTTCCTTCTGCGTTAATTTAACTTGCACAGCTGTTCATTGACACCATTAGATTATCCATCTCCAAAATACACAGTAATAATGTGACTAGGGGTTTTTTGTGTGTTATGTAGTTAGAAGGGACATCTGGCCCGCTGCCCTGCCCAAGAGAGATGCTGCTGAACTGCCAGGGAAACAGACCATTGAAAGCAAGACAAAAATCAACTACTTCAGAGCACTCCCTCAAAATAGCAGGGAAAAACACCCCAAAACATTCAGTTGCCTCTCGTTAAACATTTAAAACACCTAACTGCTTAAATACACCTAATAAATCGTACGCTACATCTGTTTGGCAGTTAGTTTATACAATGCAAGTCAGTTTGTAAATCACTCTTAGTTTTTTTTTTAAAGTTTCGTTTATGACAGAAAAATCAGTAAGCTAAGAGATCCCCCATATGGTTTTTCTTTCGGGGGGAAAAAAAAAAATAAAATCCCCAGTGCTGCAATACATAAGGCTACCAAGAAGGACTGGCAGATTTGCTAAATTATTTGGCTGTACTGAAGCACGCAGAGGAACACCATTTTATGGTATCTCCACTGTTAATCTGAGAACCCAAACACTACCAATGCCATCAACTTTTGGAAGATGTGCTGTGCTTGGATCTTTAGAAGGAAGTTGATTTTTTTCTTTAGTAAAAAAAGTGAGAATTCTTGCGCTGATGACTTCTACTGCCAAATACATCACCTCTGCAGACCCACTCTGATGGGAAGTTCATAGAATGCACCTTCTTTGAATGAGAAATATTTCCATTTTTCAAAATCTCTTCCCAACTGAAGTCAAAGTTGCACACTGTGGGGCTTTCAGAGGGCTCAGTTCTGAATCCTTTCAACAAAAACACACATCAGCTAACCAGGATACTGCTGCAGTTGCCTAGCCCTGATTCTACACCCCCGGGGCAGGGAGGCTCTAAGCCAAACACACACAGGCACAGACCAATGCTACATGGAATATTACAAACAACGCACCTCAAAGAGAGAAAACTCTCAGCAAGAACAACGACACCCAGAAGGAAGAGCCCATCTGGCAAGACCACCTGCAGGACCCTGACTGTGACATGAGGAGGCCCTATGGGAACCCCAGAAAATGAGAGCATCACGGCCCATGACAAGGAGTTCCTCTCCAAATGGAGAAGATAGAAGCTGGGCTGGTTGCACATCAAGACCCAAGAACTTAAGGATGCAGGGAAGAAATGCCACTGCCTGAAAATGGACGGCTACAGAGCAGAGCTGCTCACACAGCTGGGAAGAACACCACAGAAGACAACCATCCAGAAACTTCCAAGATGCCAGACCAACCCACGCTTTAAACTTCTAATGCAAAAAAAGAAGCACCCGATGGGCACTGTGCCTGCAATTAGGGCCATTCCAGGCCTAGGGATTGTGCCCAAGGCGCATGCTGTGCTCCTGGAGAGCAAAGAGAACATCAAGACCTGAGGAAGGTCTAAGACAAAGAACACAGACCACACAAACTACACAACACCACATATAGCCTGGAACCGCCCTGCCCGGCACGCGCTACCCTCACGCTGAAGAGGAACCTGCTCCCTTTACCTGCCCAAAGGGGACTGGTTCCTGGACAGCCCTGTCCCCTACACTGTCTTCAAAACCCCTTCCTGCTATTGCCAACCTTGTCCCTTCCCTCCCCAGACATTAAATCCAGTGCTGCTACTTCAACTTAGCTTTCAGAAGGTCAGTCTGAATCCATCCTAGACAAGAATAAGCACAGTCAGCCCACCAGATCAATCCTGTAATTGCTAGGTGCCTCTTGATCATCAAAATAAACCACACACAACCATAAACAAGGCAGAAGAGTGCTGTCAGTCAGAATCACATAATCACAGACACTTCCTGCAACATTCCCTACCTCACACACACACCACAGCATTCCTCTCACTTACTCCACAACAATTCCAGAATCGGACATCACTGTTGTCATTGCTTAGGGTGCTTAGGTAGGATATCAAGAGACAGAGAATGACCATTGCACATATAAGAAGTCACCAGCTCCATGCTCTACCTCTGCGACCCAGCTTACCTCAAATACCCATCCAATTCCAAAGGCAGCCCGTGTAGAACATGCAAAAATCAAAGACAAACAATTCAACTGAGTTGTCCTATAACACCTACCTATTAAACAGCCTGGCCTACAACCGCCTCACCTTCTCTGACCTCTCATCACCATGCGGCACCATCCCCTTCCAGTCTGGTGTGACACCTGGAAAAACCCAAGCAAAAAAGCATACGCTGAGATACTGCAGAAGTCTCAGGTTACCCACACCCAATCCCCATCTCACCCTCCTTTACCTTGACAACTCACCCACCCGACCTCAGTCAGTTCAGCGTGCTGCCTTTAGTCTTGCATACCAACTGTAAGACCCAAACAACATGGGTTGCCTACAACTTCACCAGCGATACCACACCTGAAAAATAACCCCCTACTACTCCAGCCCACCAATCACCGCTCACCTAGCCCAACTCACATCCAGTGCCCAGATCCCGCTTGGCTCATCACTTAGCGTCCTCAAATCCAGGAAAAAAAATAAACCCCATAAAGGAGTCCTATAGCCATCCGTCACATCTTCCCTCTAGTACCACAGACCAAATCACCTTCTTACAACGCTCCCCTGGGCTCTCCTCCATTGCTCTGCATGACTCGTCCCTCAGCAACTGAAAAAATAGTATTACTGAATGTCATGGTTTTAGCTGGGATAGTTGATTTTCTTCGCTGTAGCTAGCATAGTGCTGTGTTTTAGACTTGGTATGTAAATAATGTTGATAACACCCTGGTGTTTTAGTTGTTGCTGGGTAGTGTTTACACTAGTCAAGGACTTTCTAGCTTCCCATGCTCTGCCAGATGCACAAGAAGCCGGGAGGGGAGGAGATGCAACCAGGAGAGCTGATTCGAATTGGCCAGAGGGTATTCCATATCATGTGACGTCATGCCCAGTATATTAACTGGGGGAATTGGCTGGGGGGGGCAGCGATCGCGGCTCGGGGACCGGCAGCGTCGGTCGGCGGGTGGTGAGCGGTTGCAGCACTTGTTGTTCAGTTTTGGTTTTGTTTTTTTTTCCTTTCCCTCTCCTTCTACTGTTTCATCTCTCTCTCGCTCATTATTTTCCTTTTCATTATATTAGTATTATTGCTGTTTTATTCTAATTATTAAACTGTTCTTATCTCAACCCACGAGTTTTCTTACTTTGGCCCTTCCGATTCTCTCCCCCATCCCACAAGGGTGGGGGAGTGAGCGAGCGGCTGTGTGGTGCTTAGTTGCTGACCGGGGCTAAACCACAACAGTCCTTTTTGGCGCCCAACGTGGGGCACGAAGGGTTTGAGATAATAACAGTTGCTGGTCACAGCATTGATTCATCTGTTCTCGATATTAGTAGTCAGACCTACACCATGCTGATTTTGAAGTACATGTTAAAGATTGGTGTTGGGTTTTGTAGTTTGCTGTGCTCTGCAGTGGTTAGAGATGTTTTGCCTAGGAGATTTGTTATTAAAACACTGGCCTTGAGTTTTATCGGTTATTTGGGTTTTGCATGGAAGCCGTTACTGTACTTCGGCTACCACCTCATGGAGACAATTAGCAATTATACCTCCTCTTCTGAGAGGTTCTTTATGGAGGAAATACAGAATGGCACCTTAGCTACCATCTTCTGTAATGTCTCCTCCTTCATTACAACAACTTTTCAGTCTCTTGAACATCCTTGGGTAGTTAAGATACATCTGTTGATATTCCTATGGCAGATTGTTTCGGTTTTGTCTAAGGTTAATAAGCAATTCAAGAATATCATCCAGAGATCTGCTCCAAGGCTCGATAATTATGGGTGGCAGGGTATGTGGGAGAGTATGGGCAAATGCCTGAGACGGTGGGCACCCCCAGTGTTTTGGGACTTTACCCCTGAACAAGTGCAGAATCCTGAAAAATTAGTAGAATATTTGGAGGAAGTATGCTGTCACCCTAGCAATTCCAGAGAGATACAAATCACTGCAATGTGCTGGGGCCTGGCCCATGCCTACCGAGCCCTGTTCAACAGTATTCAGTACCACCAAGGGAAAATGACAGGCCCTGCGGCTACTCCAAGCCCAGCGACAAGCACTGTGGCCCCTCAAACCCCCCCAACAGGCGCTGCAGTAGCTCCAAGCCCAACGACAAGCACTGTGGCCCCTCAAACCCCCACAACAGGCGCTGCAGCAGCTCCAAGCCCAGCGACAAGCACTGTGGCCCCTCAAACCCCCACAACAGGCACTGCAGCAGCTCCAAGCCCGACGACAGGCACTGTGACCGCTCAAACACCCATGACGGACACTGAAGCTGAATCAGAGAATCAACCCGTGCCAGTATCAGTTGCCCCTATACAAAAGAAGAAATCTTCAAAGAGAAAGTCAACTCGTTTAGAAAAGGATGATGGAGAAGCAGCGCCGTTACTAAGAGAGGAGAAGGAAGAGGAAGAACTTGTACAAGAGACGGAAACTACCCGATCCCTATCCTTAAGTGAGCTACGAGATATACGAAAAGATTTCGGCCGTCGTGTAGGTGAGCATGTTGTCACCTGGCTGCTCCGATGCTGGGATAACGGGGCCAGTAGCCTGGAATTAGAGGGTAAGGAAGCCAAACAACTGGGATCCCTTTCTAGGGACGGGGGCATTGACAAAGCAATTGGAAAAGGGACACAAGGCCTCAGCCTCTGGAGGCGACTCCTGTCTGCTGTGAAAGAAAGGTACCCCTTCAAGGAAGATGTTATATATCGCCCTGGAAAATGGACCACCATGGAGAAAGGTATCCAGTACCTGAGAGAATTAGCTGTGCTTGAGGTGATTTATGGTGACCTGGGTAGTGAACAGTCATCCAAAGATCCAGATGAAGCCCAGTGCACACGACCCATGTGGCGGAAGTTTGTACGGAGCGCACCATCATCCCATGTAAACTCCCTGGCAGTAATGTCCTGGAAAGATGAAGAGGCACCAACGGTAGAGGATGTGATTGATAAACTCCGGGATTATGAAGCACATGTCTCTTCCTCCCTCATCTCAGCTGTGGAGAAACTGTCCCAGAAGGTTCAGCAGCTTGAAGAGGATATGTCCTACTCCCTACCTGTACGGACCAGTATCTCGGCCATTAGGAGTAAGCGTCCTTCTGCTCAAGAGAGAAGATACACACCACGGGGCACCCTATGGTTTTACCTGCGTGACCATGGAGAGGACATGAAGAAGTGGGATGGAAAACCTACCTCGACCCTGGAGGCACGGGTACGTGAGTTGCAAGGAAAAACAACCACTCAAGGGGGGACCTCCAGGAGAGTTGCTGCTCCAGTTTCCAGTAGGCAGTTCCCCAGACAGAGGAGTAGAAGCGCTGATTCTATCCGTGATCTTAATAGGGAGACTTCTGATTCCCATTCACAAGAAGTGGGTTGCGAATTCTGCAATTGGAATTAGAGGGGCCCTGCCTCCAGCCAGGTGGAGGAAAGGGACAACCGGGTTTACTGGACTGTGTGGATCCGATGGCCTGGCACATCTGATCCACAGGAGTATAAGGCTCTAGTGGACACCGGTGCACAGTGCACCCTAATGCCATCAAACTATGTAGGGGCGGAACCCATTTGTATTGCTGGAGTGACAGGGGGATCCCAAGAGCTAACTGTATTGGAGGCTGAAGTGAGCCTAACCGGGAATGAGTGGCAAAAGCACCCCATTGTGACTGGCCCAGAGGCTCCGTGCATCCTTGGCATAGACTACCTCAGGAGAGGGTATTTCAAGGACCCAAAAGGGTACAGGTGGGCTTTCGGTATAGCTGCCTTGGAGACGGAGGAAATTAAACAGCTGTCTACTTTGCCCGGTCTTTCGAAGGACCCTTCTGTTGTGGGGTTGCTGAAGGTCAAAGAACAACAGGTGCCAATTGCCACCACAACAGTGCACCGGCGGCAATACCGCACCAACCGAGACTCCCTGATTCCCATCCATGAGCTCATTCGGCGACTGGAGAGCCAAGGAGTGATCAGTAAGACCCGTTCACCCTTTAACAGTCCCATATGGCCAGTGCGGAAGTCTAATGGGGAGTGGAGACTAACAGTGGACTATCGTGGCCTGAACGAAGTCACTCCGCCACTGAGTGCTGCTGTGCCGGACATGTTAGAACTTCAATACGAACTGGAGTCAAAGGCAGCCAAGTGGTATGCCACAATTGATATCGCTAATGCATTCTTCTCAATCCCGTTGGCAGCAGAGTGCAGGCCACAGTTTGCTTTCACTTGGAGGGGTGTCCAGTACACCTGGAATCGACTGCCCCAGGGGTGGAAACACAGCCCTACCATTTGCCATGGACTGATCCATACTGCACTGGAACAGGGTGGAGCTCCGGAACACCTTCAGTACATTGATGACATCATCGTGTGGGGCAACACAGCAGAAGATGTTTTTGAGAAAGGGAAGAAAATAGTCCAAATCCTTCTGAAGGCTGGTTTTGCCATAAAACAAAGTAAAGTGAAGGGACCTGCACAGGAGATTCAGTTTTTGGGAATAAAATGGCAAGATGGACGTCGGCAGATCCCAATGGATGTGATCAACAAAATAGCAGCCATGTCTCCACCAACTAGCAAAAAGGAAACACAAGCTTTTTTAGGCGTTGTGGGTTTTTGGAGAATGCATATTCCAAATTACAGTCTGATTGTAAGCCCTCTCTATCAAGTGACCCGGAAGAAGAATGATTTCAAATGGGGCCCTGAGCAACGACAGGCCTTTGAACAGATAAAGCAGGAGATAGTTCATGCAGTAGCCCTTGGGCCAGTCCGGGCAGGACAAGATGTAAAAAACGTGCTCTACACTGCAGCCGGGGAGAATGGCCCTACCTGGAGCCTCTGGCAGAAAGCACCAGGGGAGACCCGAGGTCGGCCCCTAGGGTTCTGGAGTCGGGGATACAGAGGGTCCGAAGCGCACTACACTCCAACTGAAAAAGAGATATTGGCAGCATATGAAGGGGTTCGAGCTGCTTCAGAAGTGATCGGTACTGAAGCACAGCTCCTCCTGGCACCTCGACTGCCGGTGCTGGGCTGGATGTTCAAAGGGAGGGTCCCCTCTACACATCACGCAACTGATGCTACATGGAGTAAGTGGGTCGCACTGATCAGCCAACGGGCTCGAATAGGAAACCCCAGTCGCCCAGGAATCTTGGAAGTAATCATGGACTGGCCAGAAGGCAAAGATTTTGGAATGTCACCAGAGGAGGAGGTGACACGTGCTGAAGAGGCCCCACTGTATAATAAACTGCCAGAAAATGAGAAGCAATATGCCCTGTTCACTGATGGGTCTTGTCGTCTGGTGGGAAAGCATCGGAGATGGAAGGCTGCTGTATGGAGTCCTATACGGCAAGTCGCAGAAACTGCTGAAGGAGAAGGTGAATCAAGTCAGTTTGCAGAAGTAAAGGCCATCCAGCTGGCTTTAGACATTGCTGAACGAGAAAAATGGCCAGTGCTCTATCTTTATACTGACTCATGGATGGTGGCAAATGCCCTGTGGGGGTGGTTACAGCAGTGGAAGCAGAACAACTGGCAGCGCAGAGGCAAACCCATCTGGGCTGCTGCATTGTGGCAAGATATTGCTGCCCGGGTGGAGAACTTGGTTGTGAAGGTACGTCATGTGGATGCTCATGTCCCCAAGAGTCGGGCCACTGAAGAACATCAGAACAACCAACAGGTAGATCAGGCTGCTAAAATTGAAGTGGCTCAAGTAGATCTAGACTGGCAACATAAAGGTGAACTATTTATAGCTCGGTGGGCCCACGACACCTCAGGCCATCAAGGAAGAGATGCAACATACAGATGGGCTCGCGACCGAGGGGTGGACTTGACCATGGACACTATTGCACAGGTCATCCATGAATGTGAAACATGCGCTGCAATCAAGCAAGCCAAGCGGGTAAAGCCTCTGTGGTATGGAGGACGATGGCTGAAGTATAAATATGGGGAGGCCTGGCAGATTGATTATATCACACTGCCACAAACCCGCCAAGGCAAACGCCATGTGCTTACAATGGTGGAAGCAACCACCGGATGGCTGGAAACATATCCCGTGCCCCATGCCACCGCCCGGAACACTATCCTGGGCCTTGAAAAACAAGTTTTATGGCGACATGGCACCCCAGAAAGAATTGAGTCAGACAACGGGACTCATTTCCGAAATAACCTCATAGACACCTGGGCCAAAGAGCATGGCATTGAATGGGTGTATCACATCCCCTATCATGCACCAGCCTCTGGGAAAATTGAGCGATACAATGGACTGTTAAAGACTACACTGAGAGCAATGGGGGGTGGGACATTCAAACACTGGGATACACATTTAGCAAAAGCCACCTGGTTAGTCAACACTAGGGGATCTGCCAATCGAGCTGGGCCTGCCCAGTCAGAACTCTTACGTACTGTGGAAGGGGGTAAAGTCCCTGTAGTGCACGTAAAAAATATGCTGGGGAAAACCGTCTGGGTTATTCCTGTCTCAGGCAAAGGCAAACCCATTCGTGGGATTGCTTTTGCTCGAGGACCTGGGTGCACTTGGTGGGTAATGCGGGAGGATGGAGGAGTTCGATGTGTGCCTCAAGGGGATTTGATTTTGGGTGAAAATAGCCAATGAACTGAATGGTATGCTGTTAATTGCTATATGATATTGTATGTCATCACTCCTATGGTTGCTATATGCTGTATCAATGGTATCATAGTAAGAATTTCCAAAATTAATGAAGAATGAACTTTGATTAAACCAAGCAACGTGTAGCGGTGGTGGGACAAAGACTGGCTTCAGCATGCAACAATCCAACACCACGCAGACCATCTCTCCAGCCTTGAAGGACTATTACGGTAGATGGAGCCCAAAGTTATGGACTGAATGAACTCAATGGACATGTGTGGACCCTCTACAGATGTTCTACAGGGATGGTCCATAGACTACGGGAATGATAAATGATATCTACGTATGTCATCAAAGGATGGGGAGGCGGGTGGTGGTTATTGAGGTCATATTGGATAGTATGAGACCTGAGCATGACGTAAATGGTATGGAATAAGGGGTGGATACTGTCATGGTTTTAGCTGGGATAGTTGATTTTCTTCGCTGTAGCTAGCATAGTGCTGTGTTTTAGACTTGGTATGTAAATAATGTTGATAACACCCTGGTGTTTTAGTTGTTGCTGGGTAGTGTTTACACTAGTCAAGGACTTTCTAGCTTCCCATGCTCTGCCAGATGCACAAGAAGCCGGGAGGGGAGGAGATGCAACCAGGAGAGCTGATTCGAATTGGCCAGAGGGTATTCCATATCATGTGACGTCATGCCCAGTATATTAACTGGGGGAATTGGCTGGGGGGGGCAGCGATCGCGGCTCGGGGACCGGCAGCGTCGGTCGGCGGGTGGTGAGCGGTTGCAGCACTTGTTGTTCAGTTTTGGTTTTGTTTTTTTTTCCTTTCCCTCTCCTTCTACTGTTTCATCTCTCTCTCGCTCATTATTTTCCTTTTCATTATATTAGTATTATTGCTGTTTTATTCTAATTATTAAACTGTTCTTATCTCAACCCACGAGTTTTCTTACTTTGGCCCTTCCGATTCTCTCCCCCATCCCACAAGGGTGGGGGAGTGAGCGAGCGGCTGTGTGGTGCTTAGTTGCTGACCGGGGCTAAACCACAACACTGAACAAGTCACCTGGATGCACAGCAATACCTTAATGACTCCAGAGGTCTTGTTCCCATGTAGGAACACCATCTAGAGCCCAGCTAGAGCGCTCCTTTAAAAGAAACATTCAATCAAACATTAAGCCCTACACACACAAGCTTGAACACCTTTGGGATTCAATCTGCTCAGCTAGCACTCTAGCTGCCTCTCCCAGACAGCTCCAGTCATCCCCTTGGCACCTGCAAAATGCTATGGAAATCACTATCCTCACCTGCTGCAATGGCTACTTGCTCCAAAAAGGGCTGTACGGGCTTTGCCAAAACAGTCTAAGCATATTAACATTAACCATACACTCTTATAGCTAATCTTTCCCTAACTCCAGCATTGCTACACCCCCAGCTGGAGCAACTCCGACGCAGACATGCACAGACCAACGCAGCAAGCAAACTCTACAAATCACGTGACCCGGAGACCTAAGAAAACTCTCATCAAGACGACTGACTCCTAGCCTGCAGATGCCATCAGGCAAGAAGATCAATGGGGCCGTGAGGAAGTATCTACAGCATCCACAGAAGAGTTGCACACCATCACCTGTGAGTAAACAGCAAGTCCAAAACTGGGAAGACAGATGCACCACAAGCCAGGCTTAAAGACCTGAGAACGTTAAGATGCAGGGAAGAAGTCCCAGAAAAGGGATCCGGGTAAACAGACTGCTCTTGAGCAGCAAAGCTGAGGCTTCCTTAATGTCCACCACAAGAAGGTGACCATCTGTGAACTTCTAATATTCGAGACACACAAGACAGATCTGTGCATTAGACAAATAATGCAAGCAAGGAAGCTCTCAGTTAGCATTATGCTGATGAGCCAAGGCTAGCAAGACCCTTGATACTACTACCTATGTGCCCAGTGGGCACAGAGAACAATAGAGACATCAAGAGTTGAGTAAGGTATGGTATGGGACACAGAGGACAAACTACAAAACCACACAATAACACAGACTAAGTCTAAAACCGCCTCATCGAGCAGACACTCATGTTTTGCAGAAAGGACCCCACTCTCTTTCTCTGCTCAAGCATGTCCCATCTGTGATCTGTCTGCTACACTGATTTTAAAGCCCTGCCTGCCCCACCTGCGCTTCCCCCAACCAACCAGCCACCCACGCAAAGAGAGCATCAGCCCTTTAACTTCCCTTTCAGAGGGCTGGGGCTCAAAAGCCATCCTTTAAAAAGACCACATAGGCCACATAGGATGGTGCTGCAATCACCCGGATCCTCTTCATCATCTGCAAACATGGAGTGCTATCAGTCAGCATCACACCAGTCAACTGGTGACCTCTTCCGCAATAACACCCTCCTCAGAAATGCCATGATGTTCCACTCGCTCCCAGTCTAATAAGGCTGGATGTTGTGGCCACCATCACCTATGGCAAACAATTCCACACCTCTAAAATAACCACTGCTATGGTTTGCTCTTCATTGCTCACCTTGCCTGACGAGCTCGGGGCGGACATCCTGCTTCGCATGTAGTTTTGAGTCGTGTTACACTTTCAAAACACAGCATTAACTAGTCATAGCTGCTCACAGCAACACAATCCCTCCATAGTCACATGCCAACCTACCTTCTCACGATGCTCTGCTCCCCTCCTGCCTCCTGTGTCCGGCTCCCTACTGTGCATCTGCAGCCACAAGAAAACAAAGTCAACGGGGTGTTGACTAACACCCTAACTAACAGCAAACCTTCCCCATTTGACTTCCCCACTCCACTAACATGGCAAATTCATGCTTTGCACTCCAATCTGTGATGCTGAGTCAGCAACATCAGTGAGTTAAAAAAAGGACACACTGTAATACCCATAAGAAGTATACACCCTTCCCTCTTCTTTCGTCTACCCCAATAGCCACGTCCCAGACTCATCCTTTTCCCCCAGCACTTCCACATGGCTCCCCTCACCTCCTGATCCCTGCCTCCGGGGAAAGTGGCCACGTCAGCCACCTGCTCATATAGTCCATCCTTATCCGATGACTCCAGAACCATAACCTTCGATCCCAGGCCACCTCAAGAAAAATATGGAGAGGCATTCTAAAGTGATAGGGGAAAAGAAACATAGGCAAGAAATAAAAAAATAGAAACAGGGAGCCAGATAGAGGTAGGCGTAGAAAGAAAATTTCAGAAAGTGACAGGGTACAAGAAACATAGGCAAGAACTAACAAATAGGGGGATGTAGAAAGAAAGTGTAAAGAGTGACAGGGTACAGGACAGAGAGGGAAGAATTAAGAACTGGAGACAGGGAGATGGATAAAGGGAGATGTAGAAAGAAAATTTTGAAAGTGACAGGATTTAAGAATCATACACAAGAATTAAAAAATAGGTACACAGAGCTGCATAGAAGGAGACGTAAGAAGAAAATCTGAAAAGCGACGGGGTACAAGAAACACCGGAAGAAACTAAAATTACATCAAGGAGACAGAGAGAGGGCAAGATAGCAAGACAATTTAGAAAGCGACTGGGTTTGAGAAACATGTAAAAATTAGAAAGATAGGGATGGAGAGGTAGAAGTTTCAAAAGCAAGTGGAGTACAAGAAACATAGGCAAGAATTAAAAAATAGGGACAGGGAGCCTGATAGAAGGAAACTGTGGTAGGCTGATCTAGGCTAGCTGCCAGTTGCCCACCAAGCCACTCTATTACTCCCCCTCCTCAACAAGACATGGGGAGA
Organism: Morus bassanus; assembly: GCA_031468815.1. Taxonomy (NCBI): domain Eukaryota; kingdom Metazoa; phylum Chordata; class Aves; order Suliformes; family Sulidae; genus Morus; species Morus bassanus. The sequence continues at coordinate 901,439 of CM062575.1, forward strand.
AAATACAATAAAGCTTGTAGGTTGAGATAAGGACAAAAAGGTCGCTCACCAATTTCTGCCATGAGCAACACAGACTCAACTTGGGGAAATTAACTTAATTTATTGTCAATCAAAGTTGGAATAGGATAATGAGAAGTAAGAGCAAATCTAAAAAACACCCTCCCCCAAGCTCTGCTCTTTTTGCCTGGGCTCATCTTCACTCCTGAGTTCTCTATATCCTACCCCCAAGCAATGCAGGGGGACAGGGAGCAGAGGTTGCAGTCAGTTCATCACACGTTCCCTCTGCCGCTCCTTCCTCATGCTCTTTTTCTGCTCCATTGTGGGGTCCCTCCCATGGCCGCAGGTTCTGCCAGGAGCCTCCTCCAGCCTGGGCTCCTCGCCACAGGTGCTGACACGAGCCTGCTCCAGTGGGGAGAAACAAAAACCAGCACTGGGCTGCAGGATGAGAAAAAAAGACCAGGGAGCAGGACAGAGGGGAATAATGGGACAGTGAGCTGGGCAGGGGAATATAGGGAGAAACGATGGGACAGGCAGCAGTATTGAGATATACAGACTGAAAGTTAGGGGGAGGATGGAGGACAGAGAGAATAAGAGAAAACAGACAGGGAGCAGGGCACAGATGGAGAAAGAAACATTAGTAACAGAGACAGGAGGAGAGTGACAGGAGCAAGGCAGAGAGATGGAGAAAGAAAGAAAAAAACAGTAATGGGTAGAAGGCCACAGGGACAAGGAAAGACAGGAGGAAGGACACAGCGATACAGAAAATGGGAGGGACAGAGAGCTTGTCACAGTTTTAGCTGGGATAGTTGATTTTCTTCACTGTAGCTAGCACAGTGCTGTGTTTTAGACTTGGTATGCAAATAATGTTGATAACACCCTGGTGTTTTAGTTGTTGCTGGGTAGTGTTTACACTAGTCAAGGACTTTCTAGCTTCCCATGCTCTGCCAGGTGCACAAGAAGCCGGGAGGGGAGGGGATACAACCAGGAGAGCTGATCTGAATTGGCCAGAGGGTATTCCATATCATGTGACATCATGCCCAGTATATTAAGTGGGGGGAGTTGGCCGGGGGAGGCAGCGATCGCGGCTCGGGGACCGGCAGCGTCAGTCGGCGGGTGGTGAGCGGTTGCAGCACTTGTTGTTTAGTTTTGGGTTTTTTTTTTTTTGTTTGGTTTTTTTTTCCCCCTCTTCTTCCAGTGTTTCATCTCTCTCTCGCTCATTATTTTCCTTTTCATTATATTAGTATTATTGCTGTCTTATTCTAATTATTAAACTGTTCTTGTCTCAACCCACGAGTTTTCTTACTTTGGCCCTTCCGATTCTCTCCCCCATCCCACAAGGGTGGGGGAGTGAGCGAGCGGCTGTGTGGTGCTTAGTTGCTGACCAGGGCTAAACCACAACAGCAGGATACTGCTAAAGAGAGAGGGGCAGGAAGCAGGATGCCAGGAGAGAGCAAATGAGAGCAAGAGAGAGGTGGAGCATGAGAGAAAACAGGGACAGAGAGCAGGACAGAGAGGTGAAGCAATAAATAATAGGGACAGAGAGCAGGACAGAGGAAGAGAGGAAGGGACAGGTAAGACAACAGATACTTGGAGAAAGAAAGGAAAGGGAACAACAGAGAGAGCTACAGAGAAAAAGAGAAAAATAACTGACGAGCAGAGAATAAAAGGTACAGGGACAAGGACAGAGACGGAGAAAACAAAAACTGGAGGCAGAAAAAAAGGGCAAGATTGTAAAGGACAGGGAGCAGGACAAAGGGATGGAGGGGGAAGAAATAGCGATGGGCAGCAGGATAGAGGGAAAGAGAGAGAGCAAAAGAGCCAGAAGAGCAAGAGAAAAGGAATGACAGAAGGATGTACAGAGAAAGACCAGGACACATAAAAGGAGAGGTTGGGGGACACATACATCAGAAGGGTAGAAAGAAAAAGACAGGGATGGGGAGCAAGGCAGCGTGACAGAGAGAGACCGAGGGAGGGAGGGAAGGAGTAGGATGCAAGGATACAGAAAAGCAGAGGTACAGGGAAGAGGAAAGAATGACAAGAGGAGGATGGGGAGCAGGGGAGAGAGACGGAGAGCAAAAAAATAGTGATGCGTAAAAAGAACAGAAATACAGAGAATAAAAAAATACTTCTAGGGAGCAGGACAGAGGGATAAAGCAAGAGGGGAAAATGAACAGGGAGAAAGATGGGTAACACACAGCAGGACTGTGTGTTACCAGGACACTGGGGGAGTGAGAGGGAGGGAACACAGAGCAGGACAGAGGGATGAAGAGAGAAAAAAATAGGGAGAGGAAGAAAAGCAGAGTACCCAAGAGAGGAAAAAAAAACCAGAAGGGGAACTGGATAGAGATGGGCAGCAGGACAGAGAGCTGGAGAAAGAAAAAACAGGGACAATGACAGGGACAGAGGGATACAGAGGCAAAGAGAGGGGCGGGGACAGGGACAGTGGGATATAAACAGAGAGGGACAGGGAGCAGAACTCAAGATTGCAGAGACGTCCAGGGAAGCGGAAAGAATGACAGAAAGAAAAAGAGAGGGGTGGGGAGCAGGTCAGAGAGCTGGAGAAAGAAAAAATACTGCTGGGGAGCAGGACAGGAGGATAGAGCCTAAAGAGATGAATGGGAAGCAGGGCAGCAGGATGCCGACAGCGAAAATACAGATAGGCAACAGGACACAGGGATTGACAGAGAGCAAGGGACAGGGAGCAGGACAGAGGAATGCAAGGAAAAAATACTGATTAGCAACAGGACAAAGGGATGCAGAGAAAAAGAAGGAGGGAGGGAGAAAGATGGGGATAGAGTGCAGGACATGGAGAGACAAAAAACAGGACAAGGAACAAAACAGAGGAACTGGGGGCTGGATGGCGGGGAGGAACCAGATGCAGATTAAGACACAGAGGCAGAGGAGGGGAAAAAAAAAAACCAAAAACCAAACAAAACGTGATGGGCTGCTGGACAGAGACAGAAGAAGAAAAAGTAGGGCCAGAGTAGGGAAGAGAGAAAGGAAAAAAGGGACAGCTGGCTGGACAAGGGGATATAATTAGAAGCAATGAGACAGGCAGTGGGACAGAGGGATATAGGCAGAATAACCAGGGAGAGGAAGCAGGCCAGATAGACAGTGAGATGAAAAAAGGGGCAGGGAGCAGGACAGAGATGGAGAAAGAAGCATTAGGGGCAGAGGGATAGAGAATGGAAAATACAGGTTGGAGGAAGGACAGAGGGAAAGAGCGACAGAACCCAGACAGAGAGTGGGAGAAAGAAAAACCAGTGACAAGCAGCAGGCCAGAGGCAGCGGGGAGGAAGGACAGGAGGAAGGAGAAAGGGATACAGAAAACAAGTGAGGGACAGGGAGCAAGAAAATGGTATACAGAGAAAAAATGGGATGGGGAGCAGGACACTGCAGATAGAGAGCAAGCGAGAGCAACAGGGAGATGGGTCCAGAGGCAAAACAGGGACCGAAAGCAGGACAGAGAAATGGAAAAGGAAAATTAGGGATGGGGTGCAGGACAGAGGGGTGGCAACAGGGAAACAGGCAAGGAGGACAGGAGGAGGCAAAAAATGGGACAGGGATCTGGCCAGAGATGGAGGAAAAAAAGGCAGCTGGGACAGAGGAAAAGAGACAGAAAGAGCCACAGGGAGCAAGGCAGAGAAAGAAAAATCAGGGCAGCAGCAGGATGGAGATGGAGGAAAAAACCTGGGATGGCCAATAGGACAAGAGAGGAATATGAATATGGGCAGGGAGCGGGACAAAGGGATACAGCGAGAAATGACAGGACAGGAAGCAAGAGAGTAACAGACAAGAATAATGACAATGAGAGAGAGAAAGACAGAGACCTTGAGAAGCAGAGTGAGAAAGAGAGAGAGGTATTAGGAGCACTGCAGGGAGATAGAGGAGGAAAAAAAATGGGGCAGGGAGTAGCACAAGGGTCAGAGAGAGTAGGAGATGAACAGGAAGGAGGACAGTGACAGTGAGATACAGAATGAAAAATACCAACAGCAAGCAATACAAAGGGATACAGAGAGAAAGAGAAGAAAGGAAGGAGATAAGAAGGCAGGGACATGGGGCAGCACGTAGAGGTACGTAGAGAAAGAGGACACCAGGGAACAGGCTGGAGAAATTGTGGGGTCAAAAAGAGGTGGATGCAAATCAGGACAAAGAGATGGAAAAGGAAAAGACAGCAATGGGTGTAGGACAGAGACAGAGGATTAAAAAAAGAGGGAGACAGAGCAGGACAGAAGAATGGCGAGGAGAGCTATGGGGAAGCCAAAAAAAAAAAATAATCACAGCAGCATGCAAAAGAGAGGGGGCCAGGAGAGGGGCAGGGAGGGCCAAGGATGCACAAGAGGGGCGACAGGGCCCAAGGGCCCAGGACTCACTGCAGCTCTTGCTCTCAGCGCTGCCAGGAGAATTTGCCAGTTCAGATGCTTCTTTCTCCTCTCCTCCCTTCCTCTTCTGTAACTCCGGTTGCTTGGCTGTCCTCCATCTAAGAGAATATGTGGGTGTCTCACAGCTCTTACAAGATGAGGCTTCCTAGACACGTAGCCTTGCTCCTGCACTACACGGCCATACCGCGCTTTGGATTACGAATACAGACCCTGAAGTGCACGTTGAAGGTCTGACCTGCTGTGGACTATGACGAGGGATCCTTCGTCACCCAAACAGGCAGGTGCTCTCTTGTCTGCAGTGGGAGCCAGCTGCCGGCCAGATGGCCTTCGATTTCTTCTTCTTTACCTTTCTCTGGCCTCTTCAGTTTCAGCCACAGCAGCTCCTGTCCACAGCCAGGACGTACTCCGTCTGACCCTTTTCACCCCCACAGCACAAGGATAGCAAGGCCAGGCAGAGACAACCCACACAAGCCTGAGGCAGCTGCAGTCAACGGCATCCCCAGGGGAGGAATGGACAACTGCGTTCTCAGCACGGCCTCTGGGAGAGGGGAAAAAAGCAGCGACCATTATTACCATAGATCGCCCCTGACCAAAGCCTCCCCTTTTGCAGGGGCTTCTGGAGATGCTGCTCTTGCCCCGCACTGCTGCTAATGGCACACGCATTGAGTGAGAATCCAGTGCATCTGAGAGCCAGCTTGCGGCCTTCCCGACAGGGCTTAGGGGCACCCTGGGGCTACGCGACAGGCCTCAGGGGAGGTGCTAGAGCTGGGGGCAGCTGCACGAGGTGAACAGGGCCGGGGAGGCTCAGGGGGAGCTCTGGCGATTTAGGTAGGCGCCCAGCATCCGTGCCCTGGGGGGAGTGGGGGGAAGATGTCCTCCTCCCTTCCCCTCTTCCCTTCTATCAGCTCTCAGCTAACTCCCTGGTGCTACCCTGACCCGGCTTGCCTCCAGCGGACCTGAAGCCTGTCGCAGGGGGCCGTTTGAAGCTTCCCATCCCGCCACACCCGGACAGCCAGCGGTCAGGAGACACCCCTAGCACCCGCCGAAGGGGCTCGCTCGCCTCACCGGTGGCCTCGGCCCTTACCCGCCGCCGGCAACCACTCCCGACGCGCCGCCATGCTGCTCCTGGGCATCGCGCATGCGCCGGACGCCGACGGCGCGCCGGAGGGGCCAGAGCCGGCGCGCGAGCACCGGGCCGCAGTGAGCACGGAGGCACCCCAGTGCGCATGCGCGGCGCCCGAGCTGCAGTACCGCGCCCCGTTCGTCAGAGGGCGGCAGTGCGGGGGGGGGCGCGCGCCCCGCCCCCGCGGTGCGGCCGGGCAGATTCACCGCTGGCGGGTGGCTGCGTGTCCCGGCGGGTACGTGAGGGGCAGCGTGGGGAGAGTGCGTGTCCCGGCGTGCTGCACGGACCGACCGGCAGCTCCGTGCCGAGAGACTACATCTCCCGGCATGCCCTGCGGACAGGTCAGGAGCATAAGCGATTTCTTGCTGGCCGGTAGAAACTTCCTAGTGGACGAAGTTACAATTAATTCCCCTAAACATGTGTTCCTAGAACCATCTGTCTATAAAATTAGCAAAAAAGCAGAGCTCCTTGTTTTAAGAAGTCCCAAAACATGCAGAGCTGAAAATAAGCTTCAATCCCATAAGGCTAAGTGACCAAATATCTTTTTTTTTTTCCCTTTTGCTGTTTATGCACTTAAAAATCTTCATGTTTTTCCCAAGGCAGGTATGATTGTGCCCACAGAGATCTGTGCTCTCGTCACTGCTGCCTGCTGTGTTCTCACAGAATGCTTGCAGGAGGTAGTCCCTCATGATTCCTTTGTTCCCTGCGAGATTAATAGTTTCTGGTTTGCCAGTGTGACATGAGTTGTGAAATTGCATGCTGTGCATGCCAGACTAATCCTTAAACATTGTTTACCTTCTTTCCACTTCCTCCTCCAGTTTACTTTTGCCTCGCTGCTGTTGGGAGATGCTTCCCATGCCCCCTCCTTTCCTAATGAGGGTGGCCAATTGTGTACCAATTTTAACAGGAATGACCTTCATTTTCTGAAGGTGATCCTAGTCTTATGGAAGAAAGATGAGAAGGCTGGGGTCCTTCCCCAGCTCCTAGTGTTCCCAGTCCTGAATGGTGGCTTCATTGCTCTGGCTGCTGCTTCATCAGCTGCAGCTTGGGGGCACATGCACAGAATGAATGCAGCCCTACCACACCTGAGGAGGGGGAAGGTAGGAACCACTTACCTGAGTCCATGGGATGGCATATCTCAACAGCTGCTGCTAGTGAGGGAACTAAAGGTGCCTTAAACCACCTCCTCTTCTTGGTAGGTTTGGATCTGGAAACCTTATCTTTTCCTGCAGTAGTGGTGAGTAGTTTAGTGGTTGGGAAGTACATGGAGTAGATGTCATGTGGCAAAGAGAAAATCACATTTCTAACTAGTGTTGCACCTGCTAGAGCAGAAGCATCTTTTGACTCCTGCTGGGAATTGTTTCTGAATGAATTTTAAGGCCATCTCAGCTGTGAGCCTGAGCCAGTGGCATCTTCCATCAGTGGACAATAAATCTCTCATCTTTGACCTCAGAGGGAATTTGGCAGCTATCCCTGCATGAAAGGTAGCAGATGGCAGCATATCCTCAGTACAGTGGCTCAGCACCTCATATAGAAAGTGGGAAGATAAGCATCAAAGCCACTTGCCCACCACTACTGCCATCAATAATGTCCCCAGAGAAAGCAAGCAGCAGAGGGGAGGCAGGTAAGTGAAACTTCCCTGCCTTTCCCTGTCCTCCTTCTTGCTGCTTTGTCCAATAGAGTCTGAAAATAGCTCCCCCTTGATATCGATCACTCTGGAAATGTTAGTTCAGCACAAATTCATTCGGGCTAATGTTTAATACATATGTCCTCTCAAAAGCAAGTAAAGCCTGTTTATGAACTTCATGTGAAGGGAGAAGGTACAAGGAGTGACAACAGAGGACTCTAACATATACCAGGCAATCTTTGAAAGTGAAAAATCGCTGTTTCCAAAGGAAATACCTTAAAAGTATCACAGAAGGCTCTGAAAATACACAGAGGTGGAAAAGAATCCTTCCTAGGGAACAGTGGGCAGGTTTTTAACTCCTGTCCTTTCAAACCCCTCCCCTACGTAGGTTGCCCAGGACAGAGGCTGTTGGTGAGTTGGGCCCACAAGCTGCGTGCAGTGTGCTGTGGCCTGAGACACCACATGCACAGTGAGCAACTGGAAGAGCTACAGGACTGATGGCAACAGTCATACGGTGAGCCAGACTCACTGGCTTTAAAGGAAGGTATATGAATTAGGCTGCCTGAAACTGATGAGAGCAAAAGAAATGGTGTACTGTCAGGAAAGCGCACAAAGCAAAAGACACCTGATTTTTCAGGCTCCATCTTCTGTTTGTACTTGTTGGCTCTGCCCACTGGGGCCGCATCTCACAAGCTGATGAAGTGCTCACATATGTGCTACTACCTTTTCCAGACTTAAAGTATAGCATCAGGCAGGGTGCTGCTGCTGTTCCTTTGGTTTGTGATGACTGGAAACTAATGGGTGTACTAGTAATGAGGAATACACTTGGCAACTCAGGGACCCGATTCTCTTGGATACTGCATGCACCGCTAGGCATACCCTCAGCACTCTACAAAAAGCAAACAGTACCTCAGAGAAAGGCGAGAAGTGGCTCCTGTGATGCAAGATCAGTTATCTTCACTAAAGTGATTCTAGCTAACAGAGAATAAAAGTGCAATGTTGGAAAGTGCACATGACCTAAGCACTACTTAGCAACAACTAAAACATGAATATGTTATCAACATTATTCTCGTGATAAATCCAAAACACAGCACTATACCAGCTCCTAGGAAGAAAAGGAACTGTATCCCAGTTGAAACCAGGACAACTGGATCGCCACATGAGTCCCTGTGGGAGGATTCCGGAGCCCATTCCCAACTGTCCTTGGCCAGCCACACTTGTACACCCTACCCCTGCTCAGCTGAGCCCGCTTGGACCTTCTCTTCTCCAAGCTGAACAAGCCAAGTGACCTCCGCTGCTCCTCTTGAAGTCTTGCCCTCGAGACCCTTCACCATCTTGGTCACCCTCCTCTGGACACACTCTCATAGCTTGATGTCCTTATATTGAGGCACCCAAAACAGCACGCAGTAATCGAGGTGGGGCCGCAGCAGTGCAGTGCAGAGTGGGACAATCACCTGCCTGATGCACCCCAGGACACGGTTGGCCCTTTTGGCTGCCAGGGTATGCTGTTGACTCATATTCAACTTGCCCTCAACCCAAACCCCCAGATCTCTTTCAGCAGGGCTGCTCTCCAGCCTCTTGCCCCCCAGTTTGTTTGTATAACCAAGATTATCCCATCCCAAGTGGAGAATCCGGCACTTGCTCTTTTAAATTTCATACATTTGGTGACTGGCCAGCTCTCTTGTCTATCCAGATCTCTCTGTAGGGCCTCTCTACCCTTGAGGGAGTCCACAGCTCCTCCTAGTTTAGTATAATTGGCAAACTTACTTAATGTACATTCGATTCTTGCATTCAGATCATTTATAAAAACATTAAAGAGCACTGGCCCTAAAACTGAGCCCTGGGGAACCCAATTGGTGACTGGCTGCCAGCCTGATGTAATTCAATTTACTATAACTCTATCTTACTAAGCCATATGTTGTCAGGCCTTTCCTACTGAGATCCAGAAAGAACCCGGCACCATCTCTTTCTCTCTCCTCCCCCCCGCCCCCCTCAGCCTCCCAGCCCCCCTGGTGCAGAACAGGAGTGGAAGAGAGGAAAAGAGGGATCAAGAGGCAAACAGAGGAGTGCAGAGACTAAAATAAGGATGAGGAGCCAGAGAGAGGGGGAGTGGAAGAGACAGATGGATAGAGAAAAAGAGGGATGGCTAGGTGGACAGAGGCAAGGGAAGAGAAAGAGAAGGACCATGAGCTGGACATAGAGATGAGAGCTGCATAAAAGGAGGGAAAAGAGAAGGACAGAGGGCCAAACAGAGGGATCGGAGCAGAAGAAAGCAAAAGAGGGACGCAGATGTGGACAAAGGGATGAAGAGAAGAAAAGAGGAAAAGGTCACCAAACAAATCAATAGGGTGCCAGGCAGAATGATAGGAAGAGAGAGAAGGATGGAGAACCTGACAGAGGGACAGAGAGAACAACAGGGATGGGGATCAGCAAAGATGGCTAGAAAGACAAAAAGAGAAACAGGCAGCAAGTGAGAGAAAGAGATGGATGGATAGTCAGACAGAGGAACGGGGAACTGAAGAGAGGTATAAAAAGGGAAAGGGGGAACAAGGAGACAGACAGAAGGACAGGGTGTGGAAGAGAGGGATGTATATGTGGACAGAGGGACAAAAAAGGAAAAACAGGAATGGGGACCCAAAGAGAGGTAAAGTGTTTTGTAGAGTCAGATAGAGGGACAGGGAACCAGAGAGAGGGATGGGGAACAAAGACAGGAAATTACGATGAGATTGAGAGGATCAGGTGGATTGAGAGGATCAGAGGGACAGGTAACCATATTTGTGGAGAGAAAAAGAGGGATGGAGAGCCATAGAGCGGAACAGATAGAGTGGAAACGAGGCTCAGGGAGCTGGACAGAGGTACAGAGAGCCAGGTAGAGAGGATACAAAGGCAAAGAGAGAGATGGAGAGGTGGACAGAGGGACGGAAAGGGAAAGAGCAGTGAAGAGGTGGACAGAGGTTGGAGGGCCAAAGGGAGGGGGAAGAAAAAGGCAGATGGAGAGCCTGATTGAGGCATAGAGAGAAAACCAGAAAAACAAAGAAATGTGGAGCTGGACAGAGGGATGGAGAAAGAAAGTAAAGGTTGGAAAGCTGGAAAGGGAGACAGAAAGAAGAAGAGAGAGATGTACGGACCCAGACAGAAGGATGGGGAGGGGAGGAGAGGAAAAGGGAGATTAAAAGTCAGGCAGAGGACAGGAAGAATGCACAAGCAGCAGGATGGAGTGAGGATTAAGAGGGACTGGAAGGGGGTAAAGAGGGATTTGAGTAGGAAGAGGCGGAGGGTAGGCAGAGGGATGTGGGAGATATGGAGAGCGGAAGGGAGGGATGAAGAACAGTGCAACAGAGAGATGGAAGGAGGGACAGGCAGAGAGGCAGGCAGCAATAGGAAGAGAGGGGCATGTGGAGGGGGGCAGGGAGGGCCTGGATCAGGGAAGAGGGGTACACAGACCAAAGGGCCTGGGACTCACTGCATGTTCTGTTCTCAGCACTCCTCAGAGAATCCTAAAATTCAGATGTTTCCCCCCATCACTTCCTGTTTTGTAGCTCTGGTCACTTAACTAATATCCACTTAAGAAAATAAGTCGGTGTCTTATAGCTCTTTATAAGACTTCATTGATGCATAAAATCATATACACACAAATATACCTATGTATCATACCTTCTGGTATATTAAAGCTTGAATTATATGATGGTGATCTATTATCCTGATGACTATTAACAGTGATCCTTCCTCACTAGAAGACACATGGTTTCTCTTGTTTGGAGATAGAAACAGTTTGATCCGCTTAATTTTATTCTTCAGCTTGTTTACCTTCTTCTGAGTTCTTCAACCTCTGCTATGCCAATTACTTTAAAACTAAGTATTACATATAGTTCATATGCATATATGATAAAACAAAACAAAACAGAAACAACCAAAGCAAAGCTAAGCCAAATATAGCCAATGGTATCTACAGGGTAGGAATGGATTATTTAATCCTCAGTGCTGCCCATGGATGACAAAAACAACAAGCAGTTTTTAACAAGTTATTTTAGTCCATGCTGGAACTCCTCCTTCTGTAGAAGTTTCTGGTGATATCACTGTTTCCCCTAATTGATTCTAATGACATGTTGTATGAGAATAAAGCGTATTCCAGGGCTAGCTTGCTGCTGTTAGGACAGCATCTGGGGTTTTTCTGAGGCAATAGGGCAGGATTTGGGGAAGGTTCTGGAGCTGGTAAAAAAGTTGGGGCAGAGTATGCAGTATTTCAGTGTTGGGGCTGGGTGGGGGGGATCATCGGGGGCTTTGTACATAATTTATGGGTGGTTTCAGAACTTTCAGGGGTTGTTTTGGTGGGTGGGGGGAGGGTGGGGGAGAAGCGTGCAAGGTGGAAGGAGGTAAGTCGCCTCAGGAGGTCGGGGTGGGGATCCCATCCCGGAGGGATGCTTAGTGCGTATGTGTCCTGCGCATGGCTGCCTGGGTGGGGCTGGGTGCCCGGAGAGACAGCAGAGGACACGCGGGAACCAGTGCTACAGGCTTGTGTGGGGTGAGCGGAGCTGGGAAAGGCTCAGGGGAAGCTTTACTTGGGCAGGGAGGCACCCGTGGTTCATGCCGGAGGCCGGGAAGCCTCGAGACGCGCGGAGTGGGATGGGGGGGATCTGGTTTTTCTCCGTCTTCCTGCTACCCCAGTAACAGCTCTCCAGCAACTCTCTTGGGGTTGCATTTATCGTGCCCGATTGATTCAAAATATCCTTACACCTGCTCGATCCGCCGGTTTTAAATTACCTCGCGATTCGCCAGCAATTTCGGGTAGGCGTGCCCCAGCAGCACCCCCCCCAGCCGCCGCACCACCGTCCCGCCCCAGGACCTGCCTGCTGCTGCCGGCTGTCCGTGTTCTGGGGCCAAGCGCACGCACCGGCAGCCGCCGAGACGACACGGGGGCCCTCGCGGAGGGACAAGGCTCAGGAAAGCCCCCCCCCCCCCCCAACCCGCGCTCCCGGCACGGTCTGCGTCGCGGCCCCCCGGTGCCGTGCTGAGCTCCCCTGCCGTGCCGCGCCCAGCGGCCAAGAGACATCCGCGGCGACCGAAGCGTTTCGCTCGCCTCACGGGTGTCCGCGGACCCGCAGCGCCCGCGGAGCGGTGAAACCACCTCCGCGCCCGCCATGCTGCCGCTGTGCCTCGCGCATGCGCCCGCCGGAAGAGGCGTGTGCCGGTACGGGCGCCTGAGTACCGCGCATGCACGAACCACCAAGGGCGCGGGAGACAGAGCGGAAGTAGCGGCTGCCGGAAACGGGACGAGAAGGAAACGGCGCTCTGGCCGCACGGTACCGGCCCGGCGCTCGCAGCGCGGCACACCCGCACACACGCGCCTTAGAGGCGGCCGTGCGTGCCACTGAGCCGCCGGTGTACCGCGGTGCGCTTGCGCGAGTAACGCAGCCGGCAGCTGTGCGCAGCTGCCATCAAAGGAGAGCTGCGCTGAGCGTCCCGCCGCAGGGCCCACGCCTGAGCCCGCTTGCTGCAGTGCACGGAGGGAAGCGTTTCTTTAGAGCTTTATTCAGGAAAAGCCAGTGTCGAAATAGTATTGCTTTCAGAGGAGGGGTTGTGGAACGTTAAGTTTTATATAAAACCAAAGAAAAATAAACCTTTGTTACAAATAAGTAACAAAATTCACGGAGTAGACAGCTGTGTTATTTATCTACAATAGTCAACAATACAAAGAAATTAGATATAAAAAGGTTTCTTGGTCAAAAGCTTACTATGCATTTGGAACATCTATCCTCCTACCACAAGAGTGATCAAATACAAAGAAAGTAAGTGTAAAGCTTTCTGGCTTTCAAGAGCTGCCATGATCATAAGAATGAAGAAAAAAAAAAAAACTATCAAGTTTGTTTTCCAGAACAGTTATTTGAATAAAACAAAGACTTATGAAAAAAAACAAAAAAACCCAAAAAATTATGCTCCACCACCAAGCATATTTGCTATAGGGAGCATTGAGATAAAAAAAGAATGCAGCAGATATTTAAACCTTTCCTTATGTTACTTGTATGTTTTGAAGAAGTCTGTCTCTGGGAAAAGTGAGGTCAGTTTCCAGATACCATCTAAGGAAACAGAAAGAGGCAGGAAAAAAAAAAATCTCACAGATGGGATCATTTTCTATTCATTGTACTGCACAGTGACCAAGAAGTATGTTCCTGAAGATGAAAAGCAAACTCCCTCCCCAGACAGCACCGTGAAGCCTGAACATCTTCAGGAAATATTTATACCCCTGGGTTTTCCCCCCTGCCCTGATGTTCTTAGTTGGTATTTCTCTGAGGGAGAGGAAGGCTCTCATGAAGATACTTCATGCTCCCATGCTCTGAGAAGTCAGAAACAACATGATTGTCCCCCCTCAGCAACCACTTCGTAGTTAAGAGTCCTTCAATTCCCACTGGTCCACGTGCATGGATCCGAGAAGTACTAATTCCCACTTCGGCACCTGTAGGAAACATAAGATAAAGGGAGTTAATCCCCAGAAGATGTTCTCTTCATACTATGCAGTTTTGCACCTTTATGTAAAAAGAGCTGCCTGCCTTTCAGTGACCTGCCTTTCTCCGCTCCTCTCCAAATGCCAGAAGTTATGTCTACCTGTTCTGATTTAAAAGTTAGAGGAGCTTAACTATTTCATTATAAATTGTAATTATACTTCTGGCTGCTACAGAGTTACTTTTAGAGAGAAAGATGCATGAGAGATACGTATCTCTTACAAGGATCTTAGACTTGTTTAATCCTTAAGGTTTAATCCTTTAAAAAAAAAAAAAAGCTCCATTAGTCAAGATTGTGATCTTCTCTCCTTTTTTATCATGAGGAGATACTGCAAGACCCTAACTAGAATTTTTTAATCACATGGAACACTGAATGTTCCAGCTGACACAGTAATAGCCAGCCATGGAGATTTGAGTTTCTACCTCAGGAAAGAATGTTTCCCTGTCTTCTGCAATTCACAGTAAGTGCACCTGTTTATTTAAGCAACTGATACTCAGTTTGGTTCCTGCCTTTCATTCCTCAACACTGCAGGGCTTGCACACTGGACAGCAGCTCAGTGCGCCCAGCAGGAACGAAGCATGGCATTCTTTACAGCATCCTTAGAAAGATAAACAAAAGAAAAATTATTCATCAATTTCAGATCCTGTGTTGCATTGTTCCATCATTACATGCATGCAACATACTTCATTCTGATGGATTAGAGCTTCAAAGGATCCAAAACATCTTTGCTCCCTGCTGCTAAATTAATCTACGTAGTCTGTATAGCAGTATTAGCTAGTTCTGGCAGGAAAGAGATATTAAACTATCTGCTGTTCTGCGTGGATGAAATGTCTAGGCTTCAACTTTTCCTACGGTACCTTTCCTGAAAATCTTATATTAGACAGTAAGATCAGAGACTTATCCTATCTTCCAGGGTTCAGACTGCCACACTTTTCACACAACAGCAAATCCTGCTCTCACATCACTGCAGTATTTTCTCTCTTACCAAGTCCAAATCTATAGCCGTCAGAGAATCGGGTACTGGCATTCCAGAAAACACAAGCGCTGTCCACATGCTGGAGGAAGAACTCTGCCGTTTTCTCTGGGAAAGAGGCAGAGATAAAGTTAAAATCCAGTACATACAGAATGATCATGCTCTCCAATAAACACAACGTAATACAGCGAACAGATATAACAATACAACTTTCACATGCAACCTTATCAGACAGTATTTAAACAGCCTAGGCTAAGACACGTTCATTTATAACTTCTTCCCGGTATGCTTATCAAGTACACACAGCTGCAAATGTTAAAAGAAGCTTGCAAAGATTAAAAGAAAGCAAAAAGATGACTAATTCTAAATACAACCCGTCTAGAACCTGCAAGCAGGCGTAGTTGTATGGCTGGGGAGAAAGGACAGCTGCCCCAAACAACATTTTGCCGTCAAACTGAGACAGTTAAACTACAGTCAGCTCTCCATTGATCTCAAACATGGAATTGTTCCAGATAATGAAAAATCCTAAACTAAATTACTATTGCAGGTAATATTTGGGAAATACAATGCAGAACTACCACATGAAGTCAGCTAACTAACCCAAGTTTAACACAGAACATGCAAGACCTGAGCAAGCTCAAGCAGACTTATGCAAGTCTTAGTTCTCTGGAGGACTCTGCTCTCTGTAAGGCTGTGAGCTGCAGGTCGGTTGCCCTCAGTGACAAGATGAACATTAAAGATCAGCTCTATTCCCAGTACGCTCCCTAGCAAGTCACTAATGCACCAGGTCCCGTGGCAGTGGGTTACGGTATCAAATGCTTGCCTTTTAGTGACGCTTATTTAAGCTCGGCAGGAGGTGCAGAAACAGAAGCTTGCTTGACTCACTAATCAGCCACAGATCAACATGACCTTACTGCAGCTGATCCTCAGGAGTTCCAGGATTGGTCTGAGAGTCAACCTTTGGCTAGGCGCAGCTCTAGGTAGGTTTTGAACTGGCACAGTGTTCAAACTGCATGCAGGACAGGTGCTGGGGATGGGAGCAGCACAGAGCTGCACAAAGGAGCACAAGTTCACAACAAAGAGGCAAGAAACTGCAAATAGAGATAAATGTAGCTTTTATACTAAGGATGCAGAAGTGGGATGTAAAGGACTGGGAGAGGTAGGGGGAAAACACTTGTGGTCCTTGTTTGCAAGATACAAAAATGACATGGGAAGACAAAGCGGATAAAGTCTGATCTTCCCCAAAATCACTATTCCCTCTAGTAAGGTACTATTGAAGCTCAGCTCATCAGCCTTCAGAGGCCTAAGGACATCTTGAGGATTCAGGAGGAGATGATCCTGCAAAACCCTCTGATGTGATAAGTTTGCACAATACAGGAACACAAAGCAATTTGCCTGGCAAGAGCGAGTGCTGACTTGCCATCGGCCAATTGCTCAAGCACATTCCTTAACATCCTGGAATAAGGGCCACTCAACAACATGCTTTCTCTGAGCTAAACAGGACTGTAGGCACATTTGGCTCATAGGCCTCCAGCTGGTGATGCCTACTACAGACCCAAGAGAAGAACAACTACTGCAACGTAAGTAGTTACACTAACACCAAGAACTGGCAGTCAAACCAGAACAGCAGCTTAAGGAAGCAGATTTATCACTAACCATTCTCTGTGATGATAACATCCGTGTGGGAACTTCCATACTTGTGGATATGTTCGACAGCCTCTTGGACACTGTCCACCACCTCAATGCAGCACTCCAGGTCCCCATATTCTGTGCGGAGCGATTTCACTTCTGAAGGGCTGAATGTCAAGTAAGATGCAAACTTTGGGCCAGCGTGAATCTTCACCTGCAATACCAGAAACATTTTGTGCTGCTGACCATACCAATGCCTTCCAGGTGAAAGCGTGGCTTCTTGTACTCTGTGTGGGATGGAGTTAATTTTCTTCATAGCAGTCCCTATGGTGCTATGTTTTGGAGTTGTGACTAAAACAGTGCTGAAAACACACCAATGTTTTGGCTGTTGCTGAACAGAGCTTGCACAGCATCAAGGCTTTCTCTTTTTCCCCCACTCTGTCCCCCTAGCAAGAAGGCTGGGAGTGTGCAGGAGGGGATACAACCATGATAGCTGACTTGAACTGTCCAAAGGGATACTCCCTGCCATATAATGTCATGCACAGCAATACAAACTGGGGGGGAGGGGAGGGGCAGGTTTGAAGAAGGTAGGCATTGCTCAGAGCCTGACTGGGCATTGGCCTACTTGTGGCAGATGGTGAGTAATTAGCTTTGCCTCACTTTTGTAGGTTTTTGGGGGTTGGGTTTTTTTGGTTTTTCTTTTTTTTTCCCCTCCTCTTCTTCCCCTTTCTTCCTCTTTCCTTCACTTATAAAACTATCTTTCTTTCAACCCACAAAGTTCCATGCTTTTGCTCCTCTTATTCTCTCCCCCCGCTCCTCTTGGGGGAGAGTGAGCACTGCTGACTGGGGTTAACCCACAACATTTGTGAATCAAATGTTCACTGCATGCAGTGTAAGAAAACTAAACCTACGCTTTGTGAAACTTAGCAGTTTGGTGAACTAGTGACAAGGTACAATAGCTGACATGCTAGGTTGGCTACCTACCATGACATGCTCCTAGTTCAGGACTCATTTCAAATTATTTAAAGGAATCACATCACTTGGAGAGAAAGTCATCAGGCAGGAGGACAGTACAACACTAGTACTGGGAAAACAGCTAAAATATTGCAGCCAGCCCTTCTTCTAAGAAAGCAACTGCAGTGCAGAGAATAACTACAGGAATGCTTCCAAGTTTGCACCTACAAAAGACTTAAGATCTCGAACGGCTTTTACCCTTTTATTTTGTAAATTGACACCAGCCGTGAGGCATGTGTTTCAGACACAAGGCAGTTACTGGGTCTAAAACAAGAAAACTCATGCAGATATTTTTCATGTGTTATAAAGAAGATCTAACGCATTATCAACCTCTGAGTTTAATCATAGAAGCCAAGACACCTAAACAATGAGAAATAATTTAGAACTGATACAACCGAGAAATCCCCATGCAAATGAAACAGGAAATTTTGACAAGACAAACATAAATGGGAAATAAGGCACAAGTCTGCAAAATTTGAAATTTGAAGGCTTTTAAGAAGGTATCTGTAAAATGGCATTTTCTTGTACAACTATAAGTTACTTTAACTGCATAATCCTGCCCCATATTTGCATGTTTCTTGTTGTCAGGTCAGATTAGACAGAGGTAACATCCTCCCCACTGTATTAGGAGCTGGGTGGGTGGTGGTGTAAATGCATTAGTCCTTACATTCCTCCCATCCGAAATCCAGAGTTCTACCTTTCACTCTGCCCTTCCCAAGAAACAACCAAACAAGACATGGAAAAAAATCCATTATGTGAGGACTTGCTCCTGAACTACCTATCAGCTTCTTTTACTATGACCCTTTCAACATCATCAAAACATATGGCCTGTTTTAACTGTATTAATCACTGCCTGTACACTCTATTTGCCAAGTACATACTGCTGTGTGAAAATCCTTGATTTACGTGCAATTCACGCTACTTCATGGATATTTCTCTCCTGAGGCATCTCTGCTACCTTTATTGACAAAACATCACCATGTCAAGACAACTAATTAGCATACTGGCCTTTCGCTGTTCCTTGGACGTACTAGGAGGGAAAATGGGTGGCGATAAAGGGTATGCAAGATGAAAGGTTTAAAAAAAAATGTAGATGAAGCAGATTCAGAATAGAGAAAAACAGAAAGGGAATTCACTTGGTTAAGAAGCTAAATTAATAGATTCAAGAAGAAGAGGCTTTGCATCTAGGAGGTTAACAGCAATTAAGTCAGAATGAAGAAGGGCAGAGAAAGGGTTGTGTATATGCTCTTCCAAGGCAGAAGACGATTTTTGCTATACAAAAGTATTTGTATCCCAATAATGGCACACAGCTGTCCTGAAGAAGCTGCTTTCAGATTATTTCTATGGAAAAACTGGGGGTTGTGTGGAGAAGCAGAGAAAGTTCTCCCTAAGTTCATTTATGTGTACAAAGAGACATATGGATAACTTAAGTGTTATGCCATCATAAAACCAAACAGGGCTACACCAGACCAAATGCTTCTAAAGTGTTAGAAAAAACAACACAAAACAAAACACAAATATGAGTGACTAACCTGTTCTACTCTCAACATGTCTATGATCTGATCAAACAACGGGGTTCTCAGCAAGTCTCGATGAATTAAGAGAGTTTCCAGAGCATTACAGGCAGCAGGATATTCACACTTTGAGTCTCTGACTGAGGTTTAAGAGTAGATAATTGGTTACATAACATTTACGACAAAGATTTTGAACAGCATATGAATTATCAATTTCCATAACCATATCGCATACTGCAAATACAAAGTTCAATAACACTCATGAGATTCAAGTCACCCTCTCCCAGCTTACTTATTCGTGTGACCTTCTCAACACTGGCATCCGTGTCCACATACACATGACAGATCCCTTCACTGTGTCCCATCACTGGGATTCCCTTAGCAGCTTTCTGGATATTCCTGACTAGCTGTGATGAACCACGTGGAATGATTAGATCTATCAGCTTATCCAAACGGCAGAGATCTTCTACCTCCTCTCTTGTGTTCACCTGTGGTAGTTGCAATACAAACAGTCTATGGTTTGAACTCTCAAGTTCTGCCCATACTTTTTACAGATACCAAAGCAAAGAAATGGTTGATTTAATTATACGCACTTACTAGTTGCACCGCATCTTTGACTCCGTGAATGGAGAGTGCTTCTTGTGTCAGGTGATGAAGGATTTGATTGCTATGTGCTGCCTCTTTCCCTCCTTTAAGTAATAAGCCATTTCCACTGGCTACAGCCAAAGCAGACACCTGTCAGAAAAGAATTAAAAGAGAGAGAGAGAGAGAGAGAGAGAGAGAAGTAATCTGTCTCTTCTCTTGGGATGTTGGAGTAACACCCACAGAAGAGATTAAGAACAGGATTTTTAATCCTGTTGATTTACTCAATGTTAATCTACAATTTTCATTTTACGGCACCAAGAAAACATTACAAGTAACAGCACATCTAACTCCAGAAATGAAATGTTTAAGCATTTCAGGAACAAACTTGAGTTTTCAGGGTACTACTGCCAGGGGGAGACTGCAGTGGACAAGTCTGAGGAAACCCTGGACATAAGCTCTGGTAAGAACTGGGTAGCTGTGTGGACAATCACCCCAAGGAGAATAATTTTAGGTGCAAGAACTCTTGTCCATAACCATTCTGGCAGGAAGTGGCTAACGAGCTCTTCCTACGAGCAGGAAGAACATTTTCATTGTGCTGTCTAAAACAGAAGTCATAAATAGGCAACGCTTGCCGTAAGCATGGGAAAATAACCTTCCACACAATAGGCCCAGCATCACCTGTATCGCTTAGCTTTCATGTTGTCCTGGTTTCAGCTGGGATAGAGTTCCTTTTCTTCCTAGGAGCTGGTATAGTGCTGAATTTTGGATTTAGCATGGGAATAATGTTGATAACACACTGATGTTTTAGTTGTTGCTAAATAGTGCTTACACTAGTCAAGGACTTTTCGGCTTCCCATGCTCTGCCAGGTGCACAAGAAGCTGGGAGGGGGCACAGCCAGGACAGCTGACCCAAACTGGCCAAAGGGATATTCCACACCATATGACATCATGCTCAGTATATAAACTGGGGGGAGTTGGCTGGGGAGCAGCGACTGCTGCTCAGGGACTGGCTGGGTGTTGGTCAGCAGGTGGTGAGTAGTTGCATCACTTGTTCTTCCTGGGTTTTGTTCCTCTCTCCCCGTTTCTCTCCCTCCCTCCCCCACCCCATTGTTTTCCTTTTCATTACAATTTTTATTATTACTATTATTATTTCAATTTTTAAACTGTTCTTACATCAACCCATGAGATTTCTTATTTTTGGTCTTCAGATTCTCTCCCCCATCCCACTGGGGTCGGGGGGAGTGAGTGAGCGGCTGTGTGGTGCTTGGCTGCTGACTGGGGCTAAACCAAGACACATGTTTATAACCAGATGGAACCAACTGATATTGTTGCCTTTCCATTTAAGGTGCCAGACTTTACCCATTTGTGTCTAGCAACACAACTAGACCATATTTTAAAAAAAAAAAATGCTCCGAACAAGCCACCACTTTTTGGAAGTTAGATAAAAAAAACACTTCTGCTGTTGAAAACATATACCTAATTGTTCGATCTCCAGACACTAGTTCTTATTGGCGTTTTCCCCGCTAAACTGAAAACCTCTTTAACAGAGCAGTGGTGGTAGGCTTTTTTATTGTTTGTTTCAGTTTTTTATTCTTTTCTACCTAGGAGTATGTCACGATAAAGCTCTCTTCCCGGATTTATTTTACTTTTGTATCCATTTTTGTCTTCCTTACCCCAGTCCCATTCACAATGGCCTCCCAGTTTGTCCACCTATTTGGAATAAAAAAAAAAAAGTAGCCTACACTCCTTTAGAAAACAAAATCATGTCGTCTCCAGAACCTTTCAGAACAAATAAATTAAGCATTTGAAATTATTTTACTGTATTACTGTCTTCTGGAAAAGAGCTTATGTATCATTATCATCTGTACGTATCATCACCAAACCTACACTCATCAGTATATCGGTTGTATGGTGTTGAGATGTGGACGCCAGAATTAGCCAGGCTCACACCTAACAAGCACTTAGCTTAGTGGCACACTTTAGATGCCGATTCATACAGAAAAATGTTAAGCCCATCAGATACATCTCCTCAGATCACCTCCTCTCCTCTTCTAATATCAAAGGATAACAACAATCACAATGTTTGATATTCTACCTCATCCTGCTGTCAGCAATTTGAAAACAATATTGAAAAATAAGAAATACTTCAGAAAAATACACTGAAGTGTAACAGTCAAGGAAGCCTGCTTTACATAGATATTGTGTGTCTTTCTAACTTCTAAAACTAGACACTAAAAGGCAGTCTGAATGTATTTTGAAAATATCTTCTAAGTATCTGCCTCTCCAAAGGTCAGTATCACAAGGGAAAGCTAAGCAAATAAGCTTATTTAAATAAAGAATTCCACTCTGCAGGCATAAGATTAAAAGAAAGGTTATGAACCGATTTGAAAAACTGAAAAAAAAAAAAAAAATCAAGAATTAAGACACAAAACTAAAAAACTTTGTGATTAAAAAGAGAAGATAAGGGGTTTCAAAACAGTTCAGTCCCTTCAAAGAATAGTAAAGCATGACTATACTTCAAAGCAACATTTGGATTTGGTGGAATCTATAGGAAGCAGTCTGTGAAAGATGCCCTCTCAATTTGGCCTTGTAAGTATCAGAGGCAAACATGCTATTTGTATATGCTCCTTAGAAGCTTATTAGATCTTAACTGCTAATCTGCAATTGTTTCACCTTTACTGCAACTCAAGACTGAACTCTGAGCACTGACCTAACTCTGCGGTAGCTATCTCCAGGGAGCAAACTGAGCACGCTCTCTTCTAGGGCAAAGTCAAACTTCCCCTGTAATTGCTTACCCAAACAAGCATGAGATGCAGTAGTAAACTAACAGGAGGGAACTGCTCCTCTGCACTCAGAGACCATCCTACTATCAGCTACAGCATGGGACAAATCATGCAATTCAAACGCAGAGGTATCAGAGATGATCCTCTGAAGTTGCATCAGAGAACCTGATGTGAGTATGAGGACAGGAGTCTGGCAGGAAGAAAAGCAACTTCCAAGACAAGCTGTTCCAAGTCTGTAAAACACAGCTGGGAAAAAAGCCAGCAAGAGTCAGTCTGGTGTAAATTTTAAGATAAGATAAAGGAGAGGAGAAAGAGGGAGACATCAGCTACGCAAGGCAAGAGACTGGGGTGGAAGTCCAGGAAGACAGACTAGAATTCAACAAGGAAACATACTGGTTATCTATGAAGAACGGAGCTAGCAGCAAAGAGCTAATAATGGTAGACAAGGGAGACTGGTGCCTTTTCGTTTCACGGGAACTTTGCCTAGAGCATACTCCCTTTCAGTATGAAATGGGAACCACTCACAAAATTCCGGCATGAAGTACCAAGCTGGCCACTGCTTGCGTCTCACTTCTTTTTGAAGTGCCTGTACCTATCACTTTCTCCTCAAACACCTGCTCATCAATCAATCTTCTCAGACACCTACTATTAATTGTGGGAAATAGTGTTGATAATGAAGTTTTTTTGTTTTCTTTTTAAAATCTACTACAGTTGCTCAGTAAAGTAGTTGGAAGTTAGAAAATAAAATCAAGGTTGCCCCTGCAACATTAGTTCAGCCCCCATATTTTCATGCATCATAACAGCATTTACTCACAGCAATACTCCCACACAGCGCTGCAGATGAAGGTATTTGCCTTTAAGATGCCTGCCTTATTCCTGGCACAAAAGAAATGACATTCACTTACAGTAAACTATTTGAGATTTTCACTAGCCTTTCCAGCAACTTCAGTCCTTAAGAACTTAGAACACCAGTCTTCCTCACACCCATCTCACTACAACTGAGTAAAAGCTATCATTCCACCTCACTGCACATAAGCAGTATCAGTACAGGACAGACTACTCAAAGCCTGGAACTTCTGTGCTTTCTGTGCTTGGCCTTCTTTTTAATTTTTTTAATCACGTATTCCTAACAGCTACTGTTAATTACTAGCATCTGTATTAAACAGTTCCTGTTTAATCCCAGCCTGCAGTTCAGCTCTATGCAGCATGGACAGATAAAGGAGCCTCCCAAGCTGTAAGTTAGGCACTGAACATACATTCATAAGACACATGCAGGAACTGCTCCATCTGAATGTAAGATAACTCCTTCTATACGTCGGGTTTTAAAAAACAAACCGAACAGGCCTGAATAACTCTGAACACTACAGAAGCAAGTTCTGAAAATATGTCTGCAGGAAAAATAGGGATGCCAACAAAATCAATTTTAGAAGAATCCAAGCAGGAGCCCTTTGAGACAAGACTTCTTGCAGCCTCCCAATTGCTCATCAGCAGAAATACCCTTTCTTTTGTCACAAAGAATTCCCAACAGAGTAATCTGCCCTCCTTACATACCTGTGGAAGACAGTCAGGACGGGACTCAAAGATCACAAGAAGGACGCCAATAGGCACTGTCACCTGCTCCAAATCCAGGTCTTTTGCTATTCGTGTCCGCCGAATTACACGGCCAACGCTGTCCTGTGAGGATGCTGCAATCTGACGCAGACCAATAGCCAAGCTGTTCAGTTTTGATGTAGACAGACTTAGACGTTTCAACAAAGGAAGTGCCAACCTCCCTAAAAGAATGAAAAAATTGTGCTGGAGGTAGATTGGTCTGCCTAGGCTCAAAGCAAAAGCAACTTAAACAAGTGGTGAACCTAAGGAAAATTCAGAGATTTCCCATGCCCTAGCAAGAAACCTATCCAAGATGAAAAACACACAGCATTAAGTCTGGTAGCCACAGTAAAACAAGTGTGACAATGGATTTCATCCACCACCACTTTTTCACTTGATGCGGCTTAAATGATTTCTACATAAAGCAACATCAACATCCACAAAGATAAGGTTTGCCCTATTCAAGTACTGCTATTTGTCTGACTTTCTTACAAATTTCTACTGTTGCAGTATTTCTGGAAGGTTCGGGCAGTAATTTCATCTTTCTGTTTTACAGATAGAAATCCCAAAGCATAGACACAAGCACAGCATTTCTGTTCAGACTGGCCAAGAAGTTCTTGAATTTTCTAGTCTGAACATGTTCATACAGTAAGTTAACCCAGCAATGTTCCCTCAAGTACTCTGGTCAGTGAAAAACAGTTCCCTGGCATCTTAAAGTATTACAATTCATGATGTGTCATTTTCATACATTTGCTATCCCCGTATGTACACATCCCAATCCCAACTTCTCAATGAATGCATCAATCTAACAGAAGAATGGGTTTAATCTAAGCCACCTAAAGAGAACCTTCCTCAATCAGAAGGGGACACGGTTCTTTTTGGAGAGCATCAATTTAAGTATAGAGATGACAGCCTTCTCCTCAGGAGCCAAACACTGCCTTAACCAGCCCAGAAAATATTCACTTTATGCATGACAATAACAGATTATGTTTGTTATATTCCATCTCTGAAGTGAACCTCCTCTGGCAAAATGGAGCACTAATTTTTTTTTTTTTTTTTAAACAATACACTGGTGTTTTGCAAGGCCTCAGTGTCCTCTCTGATGAAGGCATCTGTTTTATGTAATTAAGGAAGCTGCAGCTGTTTACACTGACAAGCTCTCAAGGTCCTGGGTTCACTAATCTGTGACATCCATACTACCAAATCCCGGGTGACAGAAGATTCTAGTTCTACTCATTTCCTTTGAGGCCCAGAAAGGTTCAAGACAATAGGATTACCATGGAAGGACCTGAAATATTACCTTTATTTTCAGCCTCTTCTAAGTCCTTTTTGTTTGCCAAGAGAATTTCTTCTCTCTGGTCAGTTAGTAAGTCAGCAAGACGATAAATAATCTCCGCTCTCTGAAAGAGAAAACAGTTTCTGAATGCTATTTGACATCTGGTCCCCTTCAGTCCATTCATGTTGACCACATCCTCTCTTTGCCTTGACTCCCCAAATACTTGGGCCCAGCTGATTTTTCCAGCCTGCATCACATTGAAAAATGAGGCTGAACACTGCTTCAACTTTTACTTTGCTTTTTATTATCTTGCTTTCCATACCCATTCTTCAACAAACCCACAATGTTCTTCCTTTAAGACCACCTTGTTGTCTTCACAACAGATGCCACATTTTACCTACCCAGCTGCAGAGCAGTAATTGATTGTCTACAGCTCCTTTTTTGCACACTACACACAGGAGTGAATGGAGCAAGTTATTCCAGTCAATTCTTCAGCAGCTCTGATCACAATTAATTTCTGTGTGATATTCAACTCTATTAAAATTTTCATAAACCCCATGTGAAAGCATATTTTACTTCATAGACCCAAGGTTCTTTCTTCTTTTAGATGAAGAAGGTATCTTTCTGTTTTTCTCATCTCTTTAAGCATGCTACAATCCAAATGATGGATCTGGCACACAAAGAATAGATTCTTGCCCCAAGGGGCCCATTTGTGTTATAAATCCATGTTGTAAAACTTGCCACACATTCACAAGCTTAACAAGTGAGGCCATATTGTTCTGTCACCTGCTCAGGCTGTAGAGCTGCCAGGGTCCTGCCACCAGCTCGAGCCATTTCACCCTGCTGCTCTACTGTAGGACCTGCAAAAAAACCAAAAATATGCCATGCAGACAAAGTAACAGCACCTGTGGAAGTGAATGCTAGACCTTCCGTCTTCCGATTCTTTGCTCAAAGCAGGAAAGCAGGTACAGACTCTTAAACAGACATATTCAAGAAATCTGTTGTATGCTAAAACAGGAAAATCTGTACCTGACACAAAAATACTGATATGGTCCCCAAACGTAAAGAGTCACAGAGATTCTGTAAGGTCACCATGTCAGAGGCAAGTGTGCACCATGTATCAAAAAGACTTGACAAAGGGCATAAGAACACCAGGATAGCTAAGTCTCAGGGCATGGTAGGCTACTGAAAGAAAGGAGGCAAACTTTGAAAAGTTTAAGTACCCAACTGAGGAAAATGGAAAGGATTACAAAATAGTATGGGAATGTACAAACAGTAATGGAAGCTAAAACCCAGTCTGAGTAACAACAGCTCACAGAAAAATTGCTTTCCCTTTGTCATCCCCTGTGTGCATTTCAGAAGAGTTCCTATAGATGAAAGGTGGGGGTTTTTTCTTTTCTTTTTTTTTTTTCCTGGCAGGACCTCAATGAATCTGTCTCAGACTGAACTGATATGGAACAAGTTAGTTCTGTTTCTATTTCAAAACTAGTCACCAGGTTCAGGTAGCATTTCCCCAAAGAGTCTGCAAGTAGCTCATGGATAAACTCAGCCGTGATTTTTAACTCTCCTGAAATTGCCTGTAAAACAGATGACTTCAAGGTGATAAATATGACCCAATTTATATTTAAGAAGGCTCCCACGGAAATTGCCGGAGTAGGAATTCCAATGTTATGGAAAATATCAAGAGGTATAGTGGGAAGCGTAAGAAAAGAACTTGTGGACACATGATTAATTAGACTTATTTAAGAAGTGTTAAAACAGCTTTTTAAAGTGAAGTCATACTTTACAAAGTGTGGTATGTTTTGGTGTTCTTTGAGAAGAATGACATGTATGTAAGCAGATATAGTTCATTTTAAAAAGTTACTTGAATTTCTGAAGTGTGTTCTTTGGAAGATAGAAGACAAAAGAGAAGACTGGAGTAAACACTTGCCACAATAGCAGAAAGTGCCACGAAAATTCCACAGGGACTTTTGCTGTTTGCCATATTAGTAGGTGACTCAGAATGGGGTCACAACATGAAAAACTTTACTGCTGATACAAAGTTATTATAGTGGCACTAACCAAAAAGAGTCACTATCACACCATTTCCTAGAAAGCAGCTTTCCAGAGGAGGACCCAGGGGTCCTGGTGGACACCAAGTTGAACACAAGCCAGCAGCGTGTCCTTGCCACAAAGGGGGCTGACAGTGTCCTGGGCTGCCTTAGGAGGAGTGCTGTCAGCAGGCTGAGGGGGGCGATCCTTCCTCTCTACTCAGCACTGGTGAAGCCATACCCGGAGTACTGCGCCCAGTTCTGGGCTCCCCAGTACAATAGAGACATGGACACTGTGGAGAGAGTCCAATGAAGGGCCGCAAAGATGATGAAGGGACTGGAGCATCTCTCGTATGAAGAAAGGCTGAGAGAGCTGGGACTGTTTAGCCTGGAGAAGGCAGCTCAGGGGGGATCTCATCAGTATCTACAAATACCTGAAGGGAGGGTGTAAAGAAGATGGAGACAGGCTCTTTTCAGTGGTGCCCAGTGACAGGACAAGAGGCAATGGACACAAACTGAAACACAGGAGGTGCCTCCCATCAGGAATCACTTTTGCACTATGAGGATGATTGAGCACTGGCACAGGTTGCACAGGGAGGTTGTGGAGTCTCCGTTCTTGGAGATATTGAAAAGCTGTCTGGACACAGTCTTAGGCAACCTGCCTGAGCAGGGTCTCGGACCAGACTACCTTGTCATCCGTCATACTGTCCCTTCCAACCTCAGCCATTCTGCAATTCTGTGATCTCCTCTGTAGCTATATCACTAGGCCACGAAACAGCAAGTGTAATTCAAATCAGATAAACATGAAGCATTGTAGAGGGGAATAGGAAAATCAGACCTTAGTATTGTAACAAATAATACTATGAAACATCATTTCAGTGAACATCAACATCAAAAAGCAAATTAAGTGTTTGAAATTATTAGAAAAGCCCTAGAGAACATAACAGAAAACATCATCAATCTTACCAAAACTCAGTTACTCTGCCATCTCCTAAATTAAAGCTTCATTTGCGTCTTGAACACTATGTGAAATTTTGATTTTTGCCCATCTTAAAAAGGCCACAATAGAATGAAAACAGTTTCCAACAAGACAAAAGGTGATGACCAAGTTTTTGGAACAGCTTCAATACAAAATGTCTAATACCAAACCTCTTTCACGTGGAAGAGAGATGATGAGGGGAAAGACAATGTCTCCCATCTTCAAAGTTAAACAGGGGTTGATCGCCCATACAGGCAGTAGGGGCATCAAATGAAGCTATCAGGAAGAAAATTCAAAACCTTCTCCACCCCCCAAACGAAATTAAAGCAAGCAGTTCTTCGCCTAGTTCTAGCTCCAGAGTTTCCACACAGTATCTAGTGAAGGCTCTTGACTATTGTGAGAGCCCTGTGGGTGCTAAGTCTTTACATGGATTCAAAGGATGATTTGACAAATTCATACAAGAAGTCCATTGAGGATTATTATACACAAATAAATCTGCTTGGCTTAAAGCACAAGTCAAAAGTATCACTCCAAACTTGTCCTATTCTGCTAAGGTCACAGATCTTTGGTCTGACTTTCTCCAGCGATTGTTACACAGTCCCAGCAATGCAGTGGCAGGAACACATTCCCACCTACCATACCAGAAGACTGAGTCGTAAAAGGAATTTATGATAAGAAATAAAACTAAACACTATCTTAGTTCAGCAGACATTCTATGTCTACATTTTCAGACTGAAATCTTCAGTACTAGGTGATAACCCTTGAGACTAAGAATGGTAAAAATTCTACTCATTGCATTTTTCAAATGCAAGTCTGATGCAGCTGTTTATCAGCTGGAGGGAACCAGAGCAGAGGATTCAACATCTTCTATTCCTACTTTAGAAAATACCTTTCAAAATCCAGTTTTCAAGCAGAGTGTGGTTTCCCAGTTATTGTACAGGTCTACCCAAATTTTAACTTTAACCTTTCAGGAAATCTCTATAACTCTCAACGTACACATTACCTCTGTACTCACCTGCGGGTTTTACCTCTGAGAAAAAAGTTCCAACTTTTTTCCCTTCCACAATATCTGTGATGACATGACCCGAGATCTTTGGGTGGGTTCCATTTGCAATCACTACAGAGGTGCCTCCTTGGAGGGCCCACAGAGCTGCTTTCACCTACAGTGAAGGATAGAGCCAGTTCCAGAAAATTCACTGTTATTTGAAACACCACTCTCAGTAAGACTTCTTGCTCCACTCTGATCTCCAAACTGATCACTTACGCTTTCAAAGAGCATTCAATGCACTTCAGGAATTTCCGTAATGTAGCATTGAACAAGAACATGTATTTGCGCATTACCTTCCCTTCCTTAACTAGCTGCCACTTTATAAGCATACTTCAAATTTCCCTAACAGCCTGCTTTTTTCAAGACTTCTGCAAGGGCACTTTGGTCATACGTTCTTTTTCACCATTAGCTTATGTTGCAAGTTCTTCTTACTGTTTGAGGAAACCCAGTTTTCTTTTCTGAAAAGAGTCCATTGCCAATTTCCCTGACATTGGTTAGCCATCAATAATTAATCCACTTTAAGTGACCACGTGATATTACTTGTACTGTGGAGCACTGCTCTCGCTCAGGTCCCAGCCATTACCATATAACATTAAAAATATTATTCAATACCCTCAGCCTCGTAGGTCTGCTTAAGATGTAGAGGTATTCTCATTGTTTATAACCCTTTGGTGAAGCTATGAAGTTTGCTGAAGAGTTACTCAAGTTTCCACACAAAGTTTTTACCTACTTTGTTCACATTTCCTGTTCATGTTCTCATTAGATTTTTTATTTATTTGCTTCTACTTTTTGCTTGGGAGTACACTTACTGCCTTAATAGTTGTTTCTTTTAGTAGGCTCTATTTGAAGATGCTGTACTTCTTCAGTTTTGAATTATGCTTTTTATTTGGCATTCTTCCCCCTTTTTGTTATTTTGAAGGAGGATTCTCTAAGTATAGCATTTAGGAGTCATGCCTTACCTGATTCTTCAGAAAAGGAAATAAAACATAAGATAACCAGTGAAGAATTTCACTTTGGCCTTTTCCTGCTTAATCAAGATCTACTTGAGTTTTCACAGACAACCTTCCAAAAGTGTCCTTAGGAAATGCGGACCAATTAACACTACTGAAGTGCATATCGCACCATCATGAGAGACATATGCTGATGTCTCACACCACACCCGTGTTTATGCACTCACAGCAATGAATATTGAGGACATCCAACGGTACGCAGCACTAAAAACCATTGGCCCTTCTACCTCTACTAACCTTGTACTCAAGAACTAAAGTACCTTGGTCTCCACCAATATATCCTTCAGAAGCAAACAGCATATGTACAAACTCAGAAAGGAGACAGAGGTATCCTATCAGATTCAAGCGACAGGGATTCCCAAAGTCACATAAGAAAGAAGTGAGGACTGACTCTTATTTCAATTTAAACGTCCAACTTAATACGGTTCCAAATGTCACATTTTACAAACTACTGGAATGTAATTCTTTAGTGGCTCTTTTCAATTCACATGGACTTAAGAGAGAAGCTAAAGGAACCCATGCACCGTTCCAGGGTACTCACAGAATAGCTGAGGCTGGAAAGGATCTCTGGAGATCATATAGTCCAACCGCCTGCTCAAAGCAGGGTCAACTAGAACAAGTTACAAAAGACACTGTCCAGCCAGGTTTTGAACATCTCCAAACATTGAGATTCCACATGTTCTCTCAGCAACCTGCTCCAGCACTTCAGCAACCTCACTGTAAAATTCTTACATTTCAATTTAATTTCTTGTATTTCTGTCTGTGCCCATTGCCTCTTGTCTGTTCCCTGGATACCACTGAGAAGAGTCTGGCTCTGTCTGCTCTACACCCCCCCTTCAGGTCCTATACACAAACCTTCTCTTCTCTGGGGTAAACAGTCCTAGCTCTCAGCCTCTCCTAGTGTGACAGATGCTCCGATTCTTTAATCATATTCACGGCTCTCTGCTGGATCCACTGTAGTATGCCATGTCCTTGTACTGTGGTGTCTAGAACCAGACACAACTCTACAGATGTGGTCTCACTAGTGCTGAGTAGAGGGAAATAATAATTTCCCTTGACTTGCTGGCTATGTTCTTTCTAATGGAACCTAGGATGCTGTTGGCCTGTTTTGCCCAAAGGGCATATTGTTGGCTCACGTTCCACTTGGTGTCTACCAGGACCCTCATGTTGTTTTTAGTCAACCTGTTTTCCAGCCAGTCAACTCCCCAGCCCATACCGGTGAACAGAGTTATTCCTCCCTAAGGGTAGGACTCAGCATTTCCCATTATTGAATTCCGTAAGGTTCCTGTCTGCCCATTTCTGCAGCCTGTCAAGATCCATCTGAACAGCAGCACAATCATCTCGTCTACCTCCCTTTCCCATATTGGCCTTTCCTTCCCAATAACAAAACAAATGTTCCATATTTCTACCTTGGCTTCCATGCCTCCCATTCCCACCCGGGATTTGGTTCCAAATGTTACAGACTGCTGGTCTCCTGGGTAGAATATATCAATGAGCTTTGCATCATCAGATCCTGGAGGGCTGTCAAAGAGTCCTGAAATAAAAAAATAAAAATCTGTTAGTGGTATATACCGTCATCTCCAAAGCTCACTCATAAAAAAAGAAAAAAAAAAATCCACGAGGCTGTATTCCACTTTACAGGATTGAAAACTTTCACGGAACCCTGCTTTTTGTGGGACTGAAAGCATGAAACACTTAACAGGCAGATTCAAGAAGTATAGCTTTACTGAAAGCCTAACAAGTAAGAAAATGAAAACCCACATGCTGAATAGCAGCATGCAAGTTGGGAGGTAGTGACATTTGGTTGAGGTTACTGAGACAATTTACAGCTTTTATATGTCCAAAATCAGGGCTTACATATACAAGCCCACGACTGAACAGGCAAAGGATAGTCCTCCTCACCAAAACGTCAGATGATATTCTTGAATGCTGGGTTGTACAGTGATAAACTGGGCAATTCAGAAATATGTAAAAAGGGTAACTATCGAATTCTTCTAAGGAACACAACATTAGAGAGACATACTCTTTTTTTTTTTTTTTTGTAATCTAGTAATTTTATGTAACTATGTTTGGAGTTGAATGGCACTTTGGTTTACCTAACATGTTAAACCTAAACGCTATCACCAGACTTCCCAGAAATTCTATGTAAACAAATACTGGCATTACAAATTACAGAGCACAAGTGCAGACTATCTGTGTCCTTCCTTGATAGCTTGGGAAGGAGAGGGCACACACCTTTCCATAAACAAGATGTCACGTTGAATGAATAAGCTTGGAGGATGGGGGTGTTGGGTGTTAATTTTTTTACAAGTTGTTTTGACTATTGCTTTTATGAGTTCCTCTCAGACAGTCATTTCAACTAGACTCAACCATGAAATCCAACTGAATCTGCTAAAAGAAACTGTTTATAGAAAGGTAGCTCCTTCCTCCCCAGGGCCTACAATATGTGCCAAAGTCCAGGATCTACTGAAAGAAACCGATCTGGAGAAGATGAAAAGACTACGTGACTTGAGCGATGTGGACTGCACTGATCTGAAACTGCACCCACTACATTCCTTTCTCTAGAAAGTAACTTTAACGTGCATAGGTGACAGACTTATTTAACAGCAGCACAGCTCAGAAGACTACAGCAGTGTAAGCCAAACGTCCGGGAGACAGAAAAAGCTAGCAAGTTCCAGGTATCTGGAAGGCAATGACCAGGACTTGTAATGTATCTGTAATTCATTGAAAGACAGAACCTGTTGCCAAAAGAAACAAACTTGTAGAATAGTATTTGGCTTATACTCCTGATTCTGAACACATAGCCTTTATCCTGCATATTACTCATTACTGTATCATACAATTCTGAGAAGCTAGCAGAAGTACCATAGTACATATGGTATTCTGCATTCTGGAACAAGTCTCAAGTTCACATGCATGTCTCACCCACGCAGATTCAACAGTGTGGCAGACAGTCTTTGGCTTATGCAACAGCATCAGCACTGGGTATACGCCTTGAGGAGTTATGTGGTACATTGTAGTTGTCCCTGTAAAAGCTATGAACTGAAGAGATTGGTAAAACCCGAATATAGGGTGGTTTGACTATATGATGTACTTCAATAAAACAAGAAAGTAACGAAACGACTCACAAACCTTCTACATCTGAGAGAACAATCAGGAGATCAGTTTTCATTTCCACAGCCAATCGTGCTGCCAGACTGTCGTTATCCTTCACACTAATCACCTGCAATGCACATGCATATCAGCAGCACTGAATAGCAGGAGGAACTAGGAAATATTTGGCCGCGACATACAAAGCAAGCTATTTCAGCACTACCTAGTCCTTCTGAGCTACTTTGTTCACACCCACTGCAAACTTAAAGGTGATCTTTGTGTGAAAGTACATATGCTTTTGGAATGCGGTAAAGCTGTATCAAAACGACAAGCGGTGTGATCAGTACCTGCATTCTCCATCATGGTGCCCAGTGACAGGAGAAGAGGTACTAACTGACCCTGCTTTAAGCAGGGGTGCTGGACTAAACGACCTGCAGAAGTCCCTTCCAACTTCAACTCTTCAGTGAAAACCAAACTGGGCATGCTTGCTTTTGGCAGAGTAGACATCATCTGCCCTGCTTCCACCCCACAACACTGTATCGTGCCAGAAACAGACAGGTCAGCATAGTTTTCCAGTACCCTCTATCCACATTACTAATTTTGCATGTCTGTTTCCCTGCTGCAGGCTGCAGAGGTCCCCGATTATGGCCTTAGTGAAGTACACATTAGTGGTGTACCATCTACAAGCAGGATCTGCCCCCCTGTAATACTTTACCCACATTTACCCCCTGCAGATCACTGTTCGGCTCTGGAGGTGGAACAACAGCATCATTAGTGTTAATTATAGGGACAATATTCATTCTTAAAAGCTCATGCAATGTTCCATTTAAGTTCCGACGCTTCTGTTCATCATGGAAATCCAGGTTGGTAACTAAAATCTAAAAGAAGGAAAAAAAATTAATATATTCTTAGCCTACCGCTTTTCCTGAGATGAACATCATAAACGTATGTATTAACATATCTTAACAGATCAGTCATGCCCTTTGGGTCACTAAAGAAACATAAGCCACATTTAAAGGATAAAGAATATGAGACATTTTCAGGTTTATATGCCTTAACTTCCACTGGAGCCTGTAATGGCCTTTCTCAAGCTGACAGATCACAGGCTCTAGGAATCAACTTGGAAAAAAAAAACCAAACCATACGCAAAACACAGATGCTGGTAATAACTACTAAGATCCTAAACAATTCAATAGATTACTGAAGCCTTTCCTGTTTTTCCTTCCAATGTAATGTTTCTACTGTCAGAAGGGCTGCTTTGTCTCTTGACTTCTCTTCAGTTCTAGAAGAATCTTGGTCTTAAAACCTCCTGCATGCAGACACCACCCCTTTCTTTTTGGTATTTTAAGACAAAAAAACCTCAATATCTGCTCTGAAGAGATTTTTTTTCATTTTTACTCTGCCGTTGGACATCTGACAACCAAGCAAACACACAAATGTTACAATAGCACTTGGACTCAATCTGTACACTGACTTTTTTGGCATAGGCAATTAATTATTTTAAATTGAAGGAATGGTAGTTGTCTGCAGACTTGAACATGATTATAATTCAGCACAACCTATAGTGATTGTTACCTATACTGTAAACATTTCAGTGATATCAGCTATACTGTATTACAAGAAGTAGTTTCTCCTGAGACTTCATACTAGGCTCCTAAATTCATTAAAAGCGTCTAAACAAATAAGGCCTTACAGTTGATGCAATTCTGTATTCTCAGACTATTTAAGATAAGCAAAGCCTGTTTAAGAGTAGTTCAATTAATACAGTTGCAACAGTCAGTACAGGTAGAAGACCCAGATTAGAGATACTATCACCTACCAGTTAGAAAGATTTGAGGAGCAGATGGATAGCAAGTTCTGAAGTGTGGATATGCACTTCTGTCAGCTTTACAGAATGTGTAGCAGTTCAGCCACTTGTGATTTTTAAACCCTCACTTTGGATCACCAACTTTAGCTTTTGTGAAGAGATCTTAACGTACACACCCACCCCTGTACACAACAGCAGGACACACACGAACTCCAAAAAAGAAAAAGCATATTTGCTTCACCTTGACGATAGATAATTCCATTTCAGAAATAATTTAGCAAGGCAATCCTGTATAAGCTACCATTTACGCTACAATAATAAGCCCCAAAAGTAGGATGGCAATGGAAATGCAAGACTACAGTAAAGATAGCAGCATATAAAACATGGAAAAAATCCAAGAACAATTCCATCACTGACTGAAGTAGCAAGTCAGCCTAGGAAAGAAGCAATCCCTTACCTGAGCTGCACAGATGCTGTACTGCGTAAACATGGCCTCATACAGAGCCATTAGTCCACTCTGGCCAGCTGCTGCACAGGCTCGGGCCTCCAAGACTGGAATAGCCTACAAAGATAAAGAACAGCTGTCAGGCAGTGACTTGAGCAGGTACTACCCAACATTCAAAAAAAAGCGGGAGTGCCCCCAGCCACTCACCATATCTTTTAGCTGACTCTGGCCTGAATGAAGCGCTTGCCTCACACTCTGAGAAAGCAGGATCTCATGACGCAACCGCTGCTTTCCAAAAGCTACAGCACCACTGGTGACAATCATCATCTCACGGCCCTGATTTTGCAGCATTGACACCTGTAAGTACAGAACATAAGAAATAGGGCCTGGAGTATCATCACTGCTAGCATAACAGTTCTGGCTATTATAGATAACCTTATGCTCACCAGTTCTTGCTGACACAAGTGTTTTGATTTATCCATGGATGTGCAAAGCAAGGCAACCACCCTCTAAGATACTCCTGCACATCTTTCTAGCCACTTAGGAGCTGTGCAAAGGACTGCATGCAATCTATAGCTTCTGCTAAACCTTCTTTTCAGAATACTAGTTTTTATGACAGTCATGCTTGAATTTTCACAATACATATTACATGGTAGCAGTTCTATAGCCCTTGCCCCTCCACCTCCATTGCTACAGATAAAGATAAGATATGAAAAAGCTGTAAAGTAGCAGCTGTACCTTTCAGCAACCTTCTTATTCACCATCCATTCCCAAAGCTGCCATTATACAGTAACTTCGTATTCTAGAAGTGAAGAAGCTAACTTTGATAGTACAGCTTTTAATTACTTCTTCCTTGCACACATCTGGCCAGATTCTTTCCAAAGCTCTAAACCTAAATGCCTTACATGAATTTAACTTATTATGTTAACATTACTTCCCAGAGAAGACATGTCTGATCCCCCTGCAAAGTCATCATTTCATTTTGGAGAACCAATCCATGAGTTGATCTCACCATTTTTTCCTACAAGTAATGAGGTTTCAGGCTTTCTCCTGGAGGAAATCTGCAAATGCTCAGGTAATCAAGAAGGGTCTACTCTTTCTGCAGACTTCACAAACTTCAGTGCCACCTTCCCACAACATCCAACTAATGCCCCAGTCATGTCTTACCTATCGCATAAAAATCTCACTGTGCAAGTCTCTCCCTCTATACTGGGTCTGGCTGAGATGGAGTTAACTTTCTTCATAGGGGCCCATATGGTGCCGTGTTTTGGGTTTCAGGACTAAAATAGTGCTGATAACATTCTGATGTTTTTGCCTATTGCTAAATAGTGCTTGCACAGCATCAAAGTCTTCTCTTTTTCCCATGCTGAGCAGTACTTGCACAGCATCAAGGCTTTCTTTTTCCCCACTATGTCCCAACACAGCTGGGGCTGGGCAAGAAGTTTGGAGAGGACACATTTGGGACAGCTGACATGAACTGGCCAAAGGGATATTCCATACCATATAATGTCCTGTTCAGTAATAAAACTGGGTTAGCAGAATAGGAAAGGGCAGTGGGTTGCCTTCCAAGGTGGCCATCGCTTGGGGACTAGCTGGGCATCGGTCTGCTTGTGCAAGGTAGTGAGTAATTGCCTAGCATCGCTTCTTCCTTTTCCCCTTTCCTTCACTTATTAAATTGTCTTTATTTCAACCCATGAGTTTTCTTACTTTTGCTCTTCCTATTTTCTTCCCTATCTGACTGGTGATGGGATGGAGGTGTGGGGAGCAAACAAGCCATCTGTGTGGGCACTTAGCTGCTGGTTGGGGTCCACCCACCACACCTACCAACACCGATTTACTGAGTTACATGGTTTACGCTACCACAGCACAGGGGGATGAAAAAGGGAAAGGCCAACACATTGCTTTGAAGGGCCATCCCTCTTTTATGAATTTTTCCTACAGTCTTCTGTGCCATCCAACAATCACCAAGTATCTGGAGTTAAAACAAACATTCCACATTAGCCACAGAATTACCTGCTCTACAATAGATGCCAGCCTCCCAAGGGCCAAGCCACACTCATCCCCCCGAGTCACAACAGCACTACCCAGCTTCACTACAATCCGCTTTGCATGCTTCAGCTCACTGCGGTGTGCAAATGATTTTCCATGTGCACGGCTGAGTGGCATGGTGATAAATGGGATGTTGCTCCAACAACGGATGGATTCATTCCTTAATCTTTGGTTATGGTGAGGGAGATCTGTGGTTAAAGAAAGAAAAAAAGAAAGGGGAAAAAAAAGCAGTTTTAAGTGTTTCATTCAGACTTTAAGCCCTTGAAGTCACGTAACATTTCCTCCCTTTCTAAGGTTAAAGCTCAAAATACGCACTTCTCAGTGACTGGGAATGAGAACCC
This sequence comes from Morus bassanus, assembly GCA_031468815.1. Lineage (NCBI taxonomy): Eukaryota > Metazoa > Chordata > Aves > Suliformes > Sulidae > Morus > Morus bassanus. The sequence goes on from CM062575.1 coordinate 939,235, forward strand.
AGCTTTCAAGTCACCAAAATAAAGTGAGAATCAATAATATCTGAGTAGCACTAACCATCCTTAAGGTATATAAGGCAATATCCCATGTGTCACAGAGCTTTGACTCTGGGAATCTAGAAGACCAAACTGAAGGACACTGTAAAAAAGCCCATACAGCTCACATCAGAAGTACTAGTTTTAAAAACAATCTCCTTTGCCTTGTCTCATTAGATACAGCCAGAGAGTCTTTCTGTCAGTAGTAGTGCAGAAAGCTTGACTGTTAGGAAAGAAAAGAAACACAGCTTTTACAACATCTCTAAGTCAGGTATTTTTGCACGTTGCTCAACTAGGGGCAGCAGAAGGGGGATCACGGACAGACAAACTGTAAGTCACCTTCCTACAGGATAAACAGGCATTGGAGGGAGAAGACACAGTCACAGCATTACTCAGGTAAGACACAAGATATATAAGGCTGGCACTTTGCTCACGTCAATGAGCTAGGGAACATTTCTCAGCAAAATCTTTGTTTTCAAAATGCCTGCAAAGGACAGTAAGACCACTGTCAGCACAGTAGATTAAGAAGAATAGTGACTATTAAGGTACAATCACAAGGAAGAGTCTGGATCCTTTCTAACTGACAAAGAGGTGGACCCAAACACATAAATCCCCAAAATTAAGATGAAGGAATGAAGGCAGATGGAAAGCACTTCCAACATACTTCATATGAAGTTTTGCAGAGCCACAGTGAATTATGTCTGAAGAGAAGAATACCTGCAGTCCAAGTGTGTCAACTAGATAATTAATATAATATGGATATGCCATATTACTTGAAAAAATTTGAAACCACATTTCCTCATCCTCCATCTAGTTCTTCTTGTATTACTATTCAGAAACTGCATTAAACCACGTCAACTTTCAGACAGTCTCAAAAGTACCAGTATAGCAAAAAAGAGGACACTTCTGCTGTAATTACAGAAAAAATGGCTACCGACAATACACTCTGGGACCAAAAGTGCAACTCAGTCAAAAGATGGCACACATTCATGGAAAAATTATGGAGAAGATCATACTGAATGCTAAAGGCACTTAAAGAACAATGCAATCATCAGGCACAGTCAACATGGGTTCACAAAGGGAAAGTGCTGTTTAAGTAATTTGATATCCTTTTACAATAAGGTCACCTGCCCAGTGGATGAAGGGAAGGCAGTAGATGTAGTTTTTCTGGATTTTAGTGAGGCTTTTGATACTGTTCCTCGCGGCATCCTTCTTGACAAGTTGTCCAACTGTGAGATGAGCAGGTTCATGGTGCGCTGGGTGAAGAACTGGCTGGATGGCAAGGCTCAAAGGGCTGCAGTGAATCAGACTACATCTGGCTGGCGACTGGTCACCAGCAGTGTTCCTCAGGGCTCAATTCTAGGGCCAGTGCTGTTCAATATTTTTATCAATGATCTGGATGCAGGAGTTGAATGCACTGTTAGCAAGTTTGCTGATGATACTAAGCTGGGAGGTGCTGTTGACTTTCTTGAGGGACAAGAGGTCTTGCAGAGGGATCTAGATAGACTGGAGCATTGAGCAATCATCAATGGCATGAAATTAAACAAGTCCAAATGCCAGATTCTGCACCAGGGACAGAGTAATGCTGGGCACAAGTATAAATGGGGAGAGGAGTGGCTGGAGAGCAGCCCTGCAGAAAGGGACCTGGGGGTGCTGGTGTGCAGCAGGCTCAACAGGAACCAGCAGTGTGCCCTGGTAGCCAAGAGCACAAACTGCATCCTGGGGTGCATCAAACACAGCACACCAGCCAGTCAAAAGAGGCGATTATCCTGCTGTATTTAGTGTTGGTGCAGCCTCACCTTGAGTGCTGTGTGCAGTTCTGGGCCCCACAATTTAAAAAGGATGTGAAGGTCCTTGAATGCATCCAGAGGAGGGCAACAAAGCTGGTGACAGGGCTGGAAGGCATGTCCTCTGAGAAGCGGCTGAGGACTCTGGGTTTGTCTAGTTTGGAGAAAAGGAGGCTGAGGGGCGACCTCATTGCTCTCAACAGCTTCCTGAGGAGGGGTCGTGGAGAGGAAGTTGCTGATCTCTTCTCCCTGGGATCCAGGGGCAGGATGCATGGGAATGGTTCAAAGCTGCATCAGGGGAGGTGCAGACTGGATGTTAGGAAACATTTCTGTACCGAGAGGATGTTCAAACCCTGGATCAGGCTTCCTGGAGAGGTGGTCGATGCCCCATGCCTGTCAGGGTTTAATATGCATTTGGACAACACCCCTAATTACATGCTTTAGCTTTTGGTCAGCCCTGAAGTGGTCAGGCGGTTGGACTAGATGATCGTTGTAGGTCCGTTCCAAGTGAACTATTCTACTCTGGTCAATCCTAACCAATATCTCACCTGAAGATTCAGAGGTTTCTTTACAAATCAGTAAACTGAATCCTATGCCATGGTCAGAGTTATCTGATTTTATTCAATCAGTTCAGTCTCTCTAATTTTGATGCTCTATAATACAATATAGATTCATTTGTAACCTAAAGTGACTATTCTGGGCGTCCCTTCTGCTAGAGAAAGACAGGAATGAACACAGTACTACAGAAAAGAGAAACCTGTCATTTAACAATGTTCTAAATAAATAAATCTTTTCTTCATTGTACACGCAGAAGCTAAAATGATTAATCATAACTGAGGGCTGCACTAATATGTCACGCATATAAAAGCAGAAAATGGAATCTGGAGATGAGTTTCATTTGCCCCTCATTCTCATGAGGGAATACCTGTGAATGTAAGTAAGGCCTACAATACATATGAAAGAATAGGTGAAGGACTCCAGTTTAACCGTTCTTTCCAGCATTACACATTACTATATAGTATTTGCCTATACCACACGGTATGACCACAAAGGAGTAAAAATTTCTTCCCAATTCTCTTGGCTAGAGCTTCAGGGTTTAGAAGGTTCCAAGAGGGCAGCTGTTGAGGGATAGCCAGTACCTGAAGAGAAACCGCTTATTTTTTCAGAAAAACAAGGAAAAAGGCAACAGTTCTAGAACAAGCAAACAATTTCATTCATCTCCACTCAAGTCCTAATTGCTAACCTTGCTCTGTAACTGCCTAAACCTATCTTTTTTAGTTATTTTAGACTGGACTGCGATGTGAAATCAGCTCCCACATTACATATGCAAAACATCTCTGGTGATGCAAGCCCATTAACTTGCTTCATATGCAATTACGGAGAAACTGATATAATCATGCAGTCAACTTTTTTGACAAATAGGTTTCTAGGCATTCCAGTTTTTATACAGCACTTTGTCAACAGTTTCACTTCCTTAATAAAGAAGGGGAAACATATGAAAAAGACTTAAGTATTTGGCACTGCAGAGCCTTTCAAGTAACCTGCATGAGGCTTGCTTCTCAGGAGTAAAGAAGCAGAATTTCAAAATACATGAGCTGGACAGGATCACAACAGAAACAGTGGAGGAAAAAAAAGAAAACTGTGATAAATGCTCAATCCAGCTTTAGAATGCAACTGATGAAGTAACCAGAGTTGCTCCAATACTGGATAATGACTACTGTCAATACTAAGGAATAATTTTCACAGTGTTAACTATAAGCAGTTTACTGACTTTGGAAAACACAGAATATTTAGAAATACTACAAATGCAGAAGTCAACAGAGCTATAGCTCAGAAAAAACAAGTTTAGCACCTTCAAGATTTCAACATTTATTCATTCATACAGGTATCAACAAAATAGAACTGTTAACACACAGACCAATGGGAAATTAATCTTGTGTGAAACGGTAAAGTTAATCTCTTGATCTAATGGAGTCTATCTATCCTTGCCTTCTCTGTTTCAGACCACTAATCAAATAGACAGTGAACTGTTCTCTCAAGCTAGGTTTTCAGGGAACAAATATTTACAGGGCACCTATGTATTTGCACTCAGGTTTTCTGCAAGCATCTTTCCACTTTTATCTAGCCTGAATAAATTTGAGCTTCACACCTTGCTTTACTCAACACATCTGTGGCCTGAAAATGCAGATGGAGGAGCAGGCATAATCAGATCTCATCTTCCAGGAACGTATGATGTTGAAATAAAGAACTTTTACAGTAGCACAACTTTCACAACTGATTTTTTTTGCTTGAAATGGACATCAGAATGAAAAATTCACCCTCTCAGACATCCAGCTGAATATTATAAGGGAGAAAGTAATGTTAAGAAAGTAGAGCTTCAACTGCAGCTCACTCGTTTTGAGTGATGTTAATGAGGTGATTTTCCTTTCAACATAGGAAAGAGCATAGGCATGCCCAGACACATACTGACCACATTATTAGAAACATGTGCTTTCTCTCATACATACATAAACGGGAAATGGCTGCGATGGCATGTGGCGATAACACAAAGCACCATCCAGGGGAACGGACAAGAGGGCTCAGAGCAGCTCGACACAACATTTTGAGATGCCTTCTGCAAATCAAGGATATCTGTAAGTTAAAAGGAAGGGAGGAGGAGGAAAAACTGGTTAAACATCAGTGAATTTCCATCTATATTTCTCTCCTCACCCACCCCCCCACCCCATCTCCTCTTTGTCCTGTACAGTCTTAATGCAATTTCCTTGTGCAAGAGACAGACAGACCACTCTCTCCATTTTGCAGAATTCTCAGACTGTGACTTATAAGAACTGAAGGCCCCTGTCACCCACCCGCTGACAGAAGATCATTATTAAAGATCAAGAACAAAACACGCTTCCCCAGGAAGGGAAAACACTATTAGTGAGTGTACCTACAATGGAGGCTACAACTTTGTCCACAGAGAAGCCTGGAAGAAAAAAAAAATAGAGAGAGAGGTTGTATCATCCAGACTTCTCTGTACATCCCACAACACAGCATCTACAATACTTCTCATGAATCTCAGCCCTATTCAATACAGATTCACTTTTCCCTGAGCACTACCAAATGACAAGATGTTAACCATGATTACAAGTAAGGACACCAATTTCCAAGGTATTTGGCATTAGTTTCCCTTGACTGAACTTGCAAACACTCAGGATTCTTGTAACTCAAAACCCACTAGAGCAAGTACCCAGCAAACAAGGGATACACAATTAGCAATTTCCTAGGACAGGTCTCGTTATAGAATCATAGAATTGTTTAGGTTGGAAAAGACCTTTAAGATCAATCCAACCATCAACCTAGCACTGCCAAGTCCACCAAAACTAGGTGAAGTAATGCATCTAGTATCACAAAGAAAACAAAGGAGATTAACAAGAATCCAGTTCTCCCAGACAGTGCTTAAGCCACAAAATTTCTCCTTCCCCTTTTACAAAACTTTGCTTCCTTTACTTGCTTTCAATCCATCCCTCTGCACCATCGGAACAGAGCAAACAACATTAGGGTTAACGTTAGGGTTAACAACCTAAAAAGCTGTGCTAGGGAGAAGGTATTGAAGAAAGGACAAGGAAAGCTCATAGTAACTGCATTGGAAGACTGCTATTACAAATACCATGACAACTATAGCACCCGGCAGTTCTGGCATGTGTGTACATGAACACTTGAAGTTGCTTCATTACCCTGCATCAGGGTACTGTTATTATACCTTATTATAATTCTTACCAAAATATACACCTCTACATAAGACAAGGCAGCCACCAGGAGATAATGGTTCTCCTGTTTTGTCTAGTAAAGATTACATAGCATGGCATTCTAACAATATTAATCTGTAATGTCCCTCCAGTTCTGTATTTAATCTGAAATGACAGTCTTGACCACGGCCAGGACAAGGCAGACAAAGGACTCGGAGCAGATGAATACAGCTAAGCAGGTAGTCCAAGTTTTCTTCTCATAACAGGGCAAGCTTAAAGGAGCTGGTGTAAAGTACCAACCAGACATTCCCTCTTTGAACCCTTACCAGGCACCTCATGCACGTGCTTCTGGGGGGCACAACAATTCCCACTCTTCATATGCCTGGCTGTTTGACCCTTCCACCTTGAAGTTCACCCTGCCATCTACTGTCAGCCATCATCTTCCCAGCAGGGTCTTAGTTGTGTCTCAGGGGGATGCTCAGAGTCCAGCAGCTCCTGACAACCTGAACTGGCAAACGGCAAGTTGTTTATCCAGAGCCCCTTCCACCACAATTATACTGAGTGGAACTGCCTGTTCCTCTTCAGCTCCCTTCACAGACCACCTCCCTTAGGGAACAGAACCAGGTACTCTACCTGAAGTCTCACCCCCAGACATTTCCTGTTACAACCTCTCCTGTCAGGCCTTCGACTCCCACTACAATGATAATCTTCACCCGGTGTTGCACTGTCACAGAAATACAGACACATACTAGCTAGATCAAGCTGTGTTGTCTCCTTGGTTGCTCCTACTGATCTGCCAGAGAACCACTTCACATTCTCAGCGGCTGCTTGCCACTAAAAGCAACCTTGCCCTTCTGGAAGACTGCCTCCTGTTTCCCTTTGCCAGAGGCAGCTTTGCCAAAAGCGAGCAGACAATGAGGAGTGAGAAGTGGCAGACAGTGTGGATCTTTTGAAGGAAAAAGATTAGAAAGAAATAGCACGTTTTTGAAACTAGCTTGTGAGAAAAGGCAAGGAGACTAAGTTAACAAGAAGACAGAAACGGAAATTTTAAAGCAGCAGTGGATGTCAAGAAAAGAAAGAGATACATGAAATGGGAATGATGCTGCCAGAAACCACAGATAGAGCACAGGGCATGCTGTAAATTACAAGCTTTCTTTCAGTCTAGTACGAGGCTGCAGAACAACTCCTTTCTCTCCTCTCACTCCATCAAGGATTTAAAGTTAATTTCAAACCTCATTTTCCATTCCACTCCCATTTCCACACCATTTCCATACCTGGAATGGTTCTGGCCTTCAGTAACAAACCAAAAAAGGTACATAATTAAAAAAAAAAAATTAAAAACTTCTACCTTACTTGGAGGGGAGGGAGCAATAAAAAGAAATGCAAAATGCATTATTCAGTTATTTCTCCAAGACTCTAGCATCAGCTTAAAAACTTACTTTTTTCATTACCAGGAAAATCTACTCCTTCCAAACTAGCTTCCAAACCTGATTTTGAAAATATTATTCTCCCGTAACCTCTTTAAATAATAAAAGTTATCCTTACATTCACTCATAGAAAGCAATACTATTGGCTACTTTCATTGATTTATTATCTTCAGAAGAGCTGTTAAGTAGCACAGTACATTTAGATTCTGTTCCAGATCAGTGTAAAGAGACTTAGTCACCTTCCCAAGCAATCACAGGATTCAATGCTAAAACTGGTGCCTTTAACAACAACAATCTATAATACGGATTTTTCAGCCTGTTGGCTGCAGGTCTATGGGATGTCCACAAGTATTTGCAGTGAGTTGATAAAATAAAGCTAAATAAAGTTTCTTCATAGTTTTATATGTAAAGGCCAATATCTCAACTAAGTGTTAGGACATTCCACAAGCAAAAAAAATCTGGAAACCAAACTCCTATAGAAAGAGCTATACTGTACTACACTTAAGCAATTAAGCAGAGATATATCAAGTGCCAAGGAAATGCACACAATTTTAAAAAAGTAAGTCTTTACCATAACACAAATAAGTCCTCTGCAACATTCGGGAGCGGGGGGTATGTGGGTTGTTACTTAAACAGCTTTGTGACCTTACCAACTAAAACTTTTGTACCAAAAACCCCCCAAAACCTGCGGTTCTTAGTGCAAACTCAAAAAACAAGAAGCCTTCCCAGAAGGAAGCTGAACTGACTAAAATACAGAAAAGCTTCAAACAGATTGTCTTTAGAATAGTTCGCAAATAGCTTTGCCCAGGTTCTACAGGAGTTATACGCACAGAGAACAGGCAATTCAAAGCAACACGTACCATGCAATTCTCTACTACCACGAATCCATTCCAGCAGGACAGTGCGGTCATGGCAGTCTGCATCTATTGGCACTGCCTTGCGCAGCAGAATAAAACCCTGTCACTGGCCTGTTAGAACCGTTCTAAGTATCGCTTAATACTTTCAGTCTGAGTATCTCAAAAGATAGCATCCGTGGAATTTCAGTATTGTTCCATTTTGCTATACTTTGTCTATAAATAAGGTAAGCAGCGCAAGCAGGGCCGTACAGCAACAGCACTAGAGCCAGGACTAGGACCCGCAGCTGCCTGCCCTGGAAGGGGCAAGCTGCGGGACCGAGCAATCCGCACCAGGGGCAAGCAGCAGAACGCACTCACGCACAGACAGGAAGTTCACCTCAACGAACTACAACGGCAGCGAAGTTACTTGTTGCACACTTATCAGCGACACCGACAGGCGTCACTGCTCGCCTGAGCACTTAGATCCACCAGAAGTTCCGTACCGGGCGCCTCCCGCACGCTGACACAGGCTCCGAGGCGAGGCAGCAGCCACGGCGGGGCGGGCGGGCGGCAGAGCAGGCCGCGCCGCCGCCGAGGCAGGCGGAGGCGGGCCCAGCGGACGCGCCGCAGCCAATCCGCGGGCTCCCGCCAGCAGCGGCCACACCGGTGCCGCCAGCACGGACTGGAGACCAGGCGCCGGCTGATGTAACCTCGGCGGCTCCAGCTTCATCCCTCCCACCAGCACGCACACCTTCCCATCCTGCTGCCCCAGCAGATGATGTAATTCTACTCCACGTTGCAGCACAAAATCCAGGGCTTTACAAGCTACAGCATTAACAACTGTTTTCCGTCTAGTCCCGGACTAGTCCAGACAGCCCTACCCACACAGCACAGGCTGCCTAGCCATCTCCCACATCCAGCTTCCCTTGACCTTGATTCTCCCTGTTCTCAGACGTTTGCAGTCTGATGCAGACAGCAGATGAAAGGGATCTGTAGCCAAACTTCTGAGAGTGGCTTTACCTCCTCAGTCCCTTTACCTCCTTTGTTTTCTCCACTGTAGCCCAAACCCCACCACGAGGGCAAGAGTACTGACTTTGCTCTTCACTTATCTCCTATACCCCATTTGCATTCGCTTCTAAATTAAGAGAAACATAGAATCATTTAGGTTGGGAAAGACCTTTAAGATCATCGAGTCCAACCGTGAACCCAGCACTGCCAAGCCCACCACTATACCATGTCCCTAAGCACCACACCTACACAATACCTCCAGGGATGGTGACTCAACCACTTCCCTGGGCAGCCTATTCCAGTGCTTGACAACTCTTTTGGTGAAGAATTTTTTCCTAATATTCAATCTAAACCTCCCCTGACACAACTTGAGGCCATTTCCCCTCATCCTATCATTAGTGACTTGGGAGAAGAGACCAAGCCTCACCTCACCACAACCTCCTTTCAGGTAGTTGTAGAGGGCGATAAGGTCTCCCCTCAGCCTCCTCTTCTCCAGGCTAAACAATCCCAGTTCTTTCAGCTGCTCCCCATCACACTTGTTCTCCAGACCCTTCACCAGCTTCACTGCCCTTCTCTGGACACGCTCCAGCACCTCCACGTCCTTCTTGTCCCGAGGGGCCCAAAACTGAACACAGCATTCGCGGTGCGGCCTCACCAGTGCTGAGCACAGGGCACCATCCCTGCCCTGCTCCTGCTGGCCACACTATTGCTGATACAAGCCAGGATGCCGTTGGCCTCCTTGGCCACCTGGGCACACTGCTGGCTCGTGTCCAGCCGGCTGTTGACCAGCACCCCCAGGTCCTTCTCCGCCGGGCAGCTTTCCAGCCACTCTTCTCCAAGCCTGTAGCGTTGCATGGGGTTGTTGTGACCCAAGTGCAGGACTCGGCACTTGGCCTTGTTAAACTTCATACAATTGACCTCGGCCTATCGATCCAGCCTGTCCAGATCCCTCTGTAGAGCCTTCCTACCCTTGAGCAGATCGATGCTCCCACCCATTTTAGTGTCATCTGCAAACTTACTGAGGGTGCACTTGATCTCCTCATCCAGATCATTGATGAAGATATTAAACAAAACTGGCCCCAACACTGAGCCCTGGGGAACACCGCTCGTGATGGGTCCCCAACTGCATTTAGCTCTGTTCACCACAACTCTCTGGGCTCAGCCATCTGCTGTGTTAATAGGTGAAGAAATTTGGCAGAAAATAAACCCCTTTGCGATCCAGCTGGTCCTCAGATGTCAGAGGGGCTGGGAGTGGCTGGGCTTAGATTCTGAGTGATACCCGATTCAGCACTGTTAGTCCGCAAGGGATTCACTAACAGTACAATCACTATTAGTCTAGTCGCGCCCAATAACTCTTCACAGCCAGACTCACTAATAGTGCGGTTTATCGAAGCAACAGAAATACAGGTTCTTATTGGATTGCCAGTGATAAATGCACTGTCTGCAAAGCATGTGCAAGTATAAAGTGCTAAAACACAAACCACAAAATAACAAGCTTGTTCTCTAAATTTCCTAGGGAATCACTCGGTATAATGAAGTGTTTGAGTCTTACCCAATAGGCGTCCCTATGGGGAGGAAGAGAGGTTCAGCCGTCGACTGATCCCAGTAGTCCGTGATGGCATCTTCCCTAATATCCATCTCTCTTGGGGTCATTTTATACTATTTTATGTTTAGGTGGAGCTTGAGTGACTCTAGTCATACATACTTTCATTATCCATTGGTGTAGAAATTCCTCGCTTCATTTTAAAGGTATAAAGGAAATTCAGAGCGCGCGCTCAGTGAGGGGTGGTCGTACCTTGGAGGCGGGTAACTTTGGGATGGAGGTGTGTGATTTAGTATTGTAATGAGGTTATAATGAGCAAAGTTCACCCACAGGACACGATGTTTTACTGCGCTGGTCAGGGCATGGCTCCACGGTTCCATGCAGTCCCCGGATCTGCAGTGATTTATGGATGAGTTTGCCGTGGAGCCTTCGCTTCACTCCCTCCTCTAGTTATCTCTCTTAGGATTAGTACACTGAGCTCTCCCACTGTTCCTAACGTCTAAGAGGGCAGGTGGTGTTGCTTGGGGAGCAATCGCTGAACCAATTTCCAGCATGCCAACCGCATTCCATCCTGGAAGTTAACTTTTATGAAATGTGAATATAACTTTAGCCTCAATAACTTCAAGCTCACTAATCTCACCCCCAGTAATCTATTCCACACCATCCAGCCAGTTTTTTACCCACTGAAGAGTATACCTGTCTAAGCCATGAGCCACCAGCTTCTCTAGGAGGATGCTGTGGGAGACAGTGTCAAAGGCTGTACTAAAGTGCAGGTAGACAACATCCACAGCCTTTCCCTCATCCACAAGGCAGGTCACCTGGTCATAGAAGGAGATCAGGTTGGTCAGGCAGGACCTACCTTTCATGCAGCCATGCTGGCTGGGCCCGATCCCCTGGTTGTCCTGCACTTGCCTGGTGACCTCACTCAAGACGAACCACTCCATAATCTTCCCCGGTACTGAGGTCAGGCTGACAGGCCGGTAGTTCCCCAGATCCTCCTTCTGGCCCTTCTTGTAGATTGGCGTCAAATTTGCAAGCCTCCAGTCATCTGGGACCTCCCCTGTTAACCAGGACTGCTGATAAATGATGGAGAGTGGCTTGGCAAGCTCCTCCACCAGCTCCCTCAGTACTCTCAGGTGGATCCCATCTGGCCCCATAGACTTGTGAGTGTCTAGGTGGCTCAGCAGGTCGTAAACTGCTTCCTTCTGGATTATGCGGTGTTTATTCCACTCCCTGTCCCTGCCTTCCAGCTCAGGGGGCTGAATACCCTGGGGATAACTGGTCTGACTACTAGAGACTGAGGCAGAGAAGGCATTAAGTACATCAGCCTTTTCCTCATCCTCAGTGGCAATGTTCCCCTCCGTGTCCAGTAGAGGATGGAGATTCTCTTTGGTTCTCTTTTTGTTGTTAATGTATTTGTAAAAACATGTTTTGTTATCCCTTACAACAGTGGCCAGGTTGAGTTCTAGCTGGGCTTTTGCCTAATTTTCTCTCTGCAGGACCTAATGAGATCTCTGTACTCTTGAGCTGCCTGCACCTTCTTCCAAAAGTGGTAAACTCTCCTTTTTTTCCCTGAGTGCTAGCAAAAGCTCGCCGTTCAGGCAGGCCGGTAGTCTTCCCCGCCGATTCATCCTGCAGCACTTGGTGACAGCCTGCTCCTGCGCCTTTAAGACTTCCTTCTTGAAGAATACCCAGCATTCCTGGACTCCTTTGCCCTTCAGGACTTCTTCCCAAGGGACTCTCCCAACCAGTGCCCTGAACAGGCCAAAGTCTGCCCTCCGGAAGTCCGTGGTAGAGGTTTTGCTGACTCCTCTTCCTACTTTGCCAAGAACTGAGAACTCAATCATATCATGGTCGCTAAGCCCAAGACTGCCTCCAACTACCACATCTGCCACCAGTCCTTCTCTGTTTCTGAACAGGAGGTCAAGGAAGGCACCTCCCCTGGTAGGCTCACTTACCAGCTGCATCAAGAAGTTACCTTCTACATGCTCCAGGAACCTCCTATATGGTTTCTTCTCTGCTGTGTTGCATTTCCAACGAACGTCTGGTAAATTGAAGCCCCCCATGAGAACAAGGGCAACCGATTGTGATACTTCCGCCAGCTGCTTGTAGAACACTTCATCTACCTGTTCATCTTGGTTGGGTGGTCTATAACAGACCCCCAGCAGGATATCTGCCTTGTTGGCCTTCCCTCTCATCCTTACCCATAAGCACTTGACCTTATCATCACAATTGCTAAGCTCTATACAAATCAAAACACTCCCTAACATACAGAGCCACCCCACCACCTCTCCTTCCCTGCTTATCCCTTCTGAAGATGTTATAGCCATCCATGGCAGCAGTCCAGTCATAAGAGTCATCCCACCATGCCTCTGTGATGGCAACTAAGTCATAGCTATCCCGCTGTACAATGGCTTCCAGCTCCTCCTGTTAGTTGCCCATGCTGCGTGCATTGATGTAGATGCACTTGAGCAGGGCTACGAATATCACCCCCAACACTGGCATGCCACCCCTAGGCTCTTCTCTAGTGGGCCTGGCTATACCCCCTTCCCCCTTCAAACCTAGTTTAAAGCCCTCTCGATGAGCCCCTGTCATGCACTGTTCCCAGGTTGTTATCTGCAGCAAGACAGATTCTGTGTGCTAACATGCTTCACGGACGAGACACCAGGCAGTTAACATATACCACAATTTTATTAAGTTTTCCACTGTCCTTAAGCAAGTCACTTTTGTATCCCCAGTCTTCCTATTACTGCTGATGTATTTCTTGTTATCCTTGACATCCCTCGCCAGATTTAGTTCCAAGCGGACCTCAGCCTTCCCAGTTGCATCTCTGCATACCCTGACAACATTCCTATAATCCTCCCAAGTGGCAAGTCCCTTTTTCAACATACTGTGAACCTCCCTCTTCCATTTGAGTTTCTCTAGAAGCTCTTTGCTCATCCATGCAAGTCTCCTGGCTCCTCTGCTTGACTTCTTCCTCCTAGGGATGCACTGATCTTGAGCTCGGAGGAAGTGATCCTTGAATACTGACCAGCTCTCTTGGACCACCCTGCCTTCTAGAGCCCTAGCCCTAGGTCAAAGGTGATGGGGGTCTCAGACCAGCTCAGAGGGAATTCCAACGAGTTACTCCCATTCTCCTATTTTATAGCTGCTGTGGAGCCCCTAGTCCCCACATATCTTTGTACCCAGAGTCTTAATCACTGCAGCATACCCTGCTACGACTTTTGATGCTGAACAGGGGCTGTTTGGGTAGATAAATGAGGGGCAAGGAGGGAGGAAGGCCTCATGGTTCAGCAAAAGGGTACATGCTTCTATTATTTAAACGAGCCACACAACCAAACCTTCAACCATGAGTTGTGCTTGTGATTAGTGTTTAGTTCCAAGTGGGTGACAGCTTCTTGATTCATTTTAAATAGCTCCCCCAGGGTGTTCTGTTAGAAACTGTCTAGGCTCTTGACATAAGTTTAGGCCTAATTTTCTGGCAGCTGATAAGCAGTGTAGGGAGTGGCAGAGGCATATTATCAGAGTCTGCACAGTTGGGGCTGTGGGCTAAGCAAGGGGCGACTACCAAGTCTTCACCTAGTTCCGCCCCTCACCTCATCCTCATCATGGCATCCCCTCTTCAGAAGACCCCCGACATTAGTCCGGTCCCAGGGTTGGGACCCCACAGCCCCACCAACTCATGTGCAAGAATCCTTTTCCTCCTTTGAGATAGGCAAACTCCACCTGCCGCCAGCAGGCCCAGTGCTGTGTAAACCCCGCCATGACCAAAAAAACCAAAATTCCACCGATGGCACCAGCCTCTGAGCCACGTGTTAATCAGATGAGTTTTCCTGTTCCTTTCAGTATTCTTCCCTGCCACTGACGGGATTGAGAAAAACACTACCTGCGCTCCCAATCCTTCAACCAATCGCCCCAGTGCCCTGAATTCCCTTTTGATCGCTCTTGGGCTTCTCTCCACAACCTCATCGCTGCCCACCTGCATAACCAGTAGCGGGTAGTAATCAGAGGGCCGTACCAGACCAGGGAGTTTCCTAGTAACATCTCTGACCCAGGCCCCAGGGAGGCAGCAGACTTCCCTGTGGGATGGGTCTGGTCGGCATATTGGGCCCTCTGTTCCCCTCAGAAGGGAATCACCTACAACAATTACCCTCGTTTTCTTCTTAACAGAGGCGGTCATAATGTGTGGGGCTGACCGACTGACCCTAGGCAACCCCATGGATGGACCTTCGCTTACATCCTCATTTGCCTGGCCCTCAGGTTCCAGAGCCCCATATCTGTTGTGTAAGGGCAGCTGGGGAGGAGAGGGAGGCCGGGAGGGGATTCGCCTGCTGCCCTGAGCAGGGACCTGGTTCATTCCCCCCTGTCTCTTAGGTCCTCTCCTTCTGCTTGGTGGCAAGAGGGTAGGGGATCCTCTGCTCCTTGCGGAGCCTCCATCCACTGCCTTGGCCCCAGGGATGGCAGGGTGCGGCTCCACCAATCTACTTCCCTCTCACACTCCCTGATACTCCTTAACCTTTCCACTTCCTCCCTCAGCTCTGCCACCGGGCTGAGCAGATCATTCACCTGGTCACACCGCAGACAGCTGCAGTCTCTGCTGCCCTCCGGTAGGAGTGCCAGGCTCCGGCACTCCCTGCAGCCCGAGACCTGGACAGCTGCGTGTTGGTGTGGGGGCTCCGCCTGGGTCACCACGTTCCCTCTGGCGATGGTTTTTGGGCGAGTGGAAACCATAGCTAGGGCCTCTCCTCGGGGGGCGACGACCAGTAGTAGAGCTACCCTTTAGAGCCAGGGAAGGGACTGTGCCCTGCCCGCACGCCCTGCCCACGCGAACTGCCGCGCAGACTGCCACGCCGCACCCTTCTGACGCGGCACGCCCTGTTTGCTGCGCTCCCGGTCGCTCTCGCGAAAAAGCATGGAACCTTCGTGACGGTATGAACAATCTGTGTAAGCAGATATGCTACAGTCCACCTTCAGGCCTAGGCACAATTGCAACACACACAGACGTATCTCTGTGCAAAGACTTTTCTCCCCCCACCTAATTTAAAAAAAAAAATTTAAAAATGTCACTCAGAGTAGCTGCTTTAATCAAGATTACTAAGTGAGGAACATAAGGACACAGGTTACTTTAATCAAGCACTAGACCTTACTAAGAAACCTCAAGAAAGGGTTAGTTAGCATCTTTTAAGCATTTTCTTCCTCCTAACATCATCTCTCTACTCTTGCCTGGATCAAATCTGGCTACTTTCTTCTACCGCCCGTTTTCAGCACTGAGCAGCAAAACATCAGGTTCCACCAGCTGTTAAGAATAAAGGTAATAGAACTAGCATCCCATTTCGATTCCAGTTTCCCTATAGCCTTCAAATGAAGGTTGTACAAGTGCCGAAGTTCATTCAGGAAAAGCAATGGAGACTGAATAACAATTTTGTAATAGCTATGGTTAGTAGAGTGACAATAGTGCCACTAAGCGATAAGATGCAAATCAAGTACCTGGACACATATTTGTATCCAGGAGAAAGTGTAGCCAAGGAAATGCAAGGATAGAACAAAAAGAAGTCTGAAAAATGTAGACTGAAGTCAGCACTCTTGTTTAATATTTCAGGAGAAAGACTGACTTTTACATTTAGTACCCTGGGTGTCAGCCTCTCTTCCAGAGCCTCTTAAAGAAACTTTAGTTGCACTTTTTCACCCTACTATTTTTTTTTTTTATTCATACTTTCCACACCCAAAGCCCCATTGTGGAACCTCTTCAACAACTGCCTTCTGGCAATAGTTAAGTCAGACAGTCACAACTTCCTAAGAAAAACTAGGGAATATTCACCAAATGTACGTATTCACCACTCAAACCAGCATTCACCAGCATCTCAACCTCAGGGAACTGCGTCCTCAGCTCAGCATTCCCTCCAGTTCCTTATTTTTGAGCCATTTGCCTTTATCTACCTGTCTTTTTTTCACTCTCTGCCCTCACAATGTGCTTCCCTCTTCTTTTGGGGTTGGGGATAAATGAGATGGCATTCACTTTCTAGGAAGGATAAGCTGACATCCAAATTGTAATGGGGAAAATAAGAGATAAAACACATCAGTAGAACAACAGTCTGTCAGATGCCCAGATAAAGTACATGGGCAGGGCAAGAAAGCAACTGAAATTACATGAGTACTCTCCTGGTCTCCAGCTTTGTGTGGCTCTAGGGCTATTCACCTTCCCCACACCACTCATGATTTTACAGGCTCGTAGCGCACTCGCCCTCTCGTTCCTTCCTCTGCTGTGATGCTCAAGTTGTCCCTAAACAATTCTAGCACCAGAAGCACACCAGTTTTGCCACCCCTTTTGCTCAAAAAGCTGCAGTTCCCACCCTGCTCCGAAAAACAGCTTCATCATGGTAATATTCTGGTCAGAGACCAACTCACCCACCTGTCTATACAATCATGTGAGTACCAGCACCAGCAAGAGAGAAGCACAGCAACTCCTTAGACTGCCACTAATAAAGCAGTATAGGATGCTTTTGCTCTCCTTATAGCAAGGCTATTTCATATATACAATCGTCTCCATTGCTCCTCCTTCATCTCCTCGATTATCCTAAACAGAGTACAGCATATTACCCAAGGGAGAGTCCAGAACTGCACAGAATACTCAAGCTTGGACAAAGCAAGGATTTATATAGTGGCATGATATGGTCTTTTATTCCGCACTTCATTCCTTACCTGATAATTTCTACCATTCTATTTGCTTTCTGACTTCCGCTACACCTTGAACTGACTTTTCAGATTATCATCCACAGTGACTCTCAGATGTTTCTGCCCTGCACACTGCAGAAAAACATAAAAATACAGTTGTTTTCATATTCCTACTAATACAACATGCAACAAGAGCAGCTGAAAAATTACTGAAGCTAAGCCTGAAAGATGCTCACTCTGCTATTGAATACACTTCTTATAACAATCCTGGCAAAGAGTAGCTTAGAAGAAGGTAGTACAGCAAACAAACAAACAAAGCAGCTAACACAACAAAAATTATTCACTGACACAAATACAGAAAAGGTAACATACTTTCTAAAGTGACTAAATATAAATACTTTACTATAGAACACAAAAGAAGAAAACTTTATTTTAACCCTTTATAAATTGCTTCTCAGTGTCATGAAGAGCAAGTCTGAGAAGAGAAAGAAGGTAAACACTTTCAAGTATCCATCATTTTTTAGGGTACAGAGTCAGCACAGGTATATGTGTTTATGGAAGCATTTTAGTTATTTTTTATTTAAGGAAATAAAACTGTTCTCTACTTCATAGTACACAGACCCTTGCCACAGGCTTTTGGAAAACTGTGTAAGCTTTGCTCATTAAGTTTCCTTTATCTACAGTTTTATTACTTCTTTCAGAGAGCTATCAGGTTTCTTAAAAAAAGCTCTAATCTGATTCTGTTATATATCTCCTGTGAAGAAACACTAAGTGAACAACATAGGCTTATCACCAAGAGTTAAGTCAAAACCTAGGTAATAACTTTTATGTGACACGCAAGTGTCAGGAGGGTTTAAATATTTTCTTTGAGCATGGAGAAATCTTTAAAGTAGACACAAGAGACGGGCAAGGAAGATGAAATCTCATGAGAGGCAACTGCTCTGCTCTCACAAAGCTCCATAACAATGAGGCTAATGCAGCTCTTATCAATTAGTCTAGTGCTTGCGGGGGTCCAAACCGCAATTTTACTCTGCCAGTAACTCCACGCAGTACCAACGCTCTGTAGCGCTCACGAAAATCTGAACCAAAGCCTAGAAGGCTCTGGAAAGCTTGCGAGGACCACGAGAACAGGGAGCATCCGGGTGCAGGCGGCACTGCAGCGGCTGCACGTACAGCACCTCTACAATTTTAAGGCTTAACTAACTTCCCCCCCCCCCCCCCGGAGTCCCCATTCCTCTGCCGCGAGCAACGCAGCACCCGCTCCTGATCCTCCCGTCGCGGAAGGGGAACCGGCAGCAACCGCTTCCGCTTACCGCGGAGCGCCGAGGGAAGGCGCAGCCCAGCGCCGGCCGCACCGCGCTCGCCCCTCCGCGACGGGGACCGTCGCGCTCCGCTACGGGCGGGCGCGACAGCGGGCCCCGCCTCCGCGACCTCCCTAGGCGGCAGGACCGGCAACCGCCGCGGCGCCCCGGCCGCGCCTCGCCGCGACCGCACGGGCGCAGCCCAGGCCGCTCCCCCGCTCCCGGGCACGGCTCGCAGCCGCGGCCCACGGCTGCTCGCCGGCGCGGCAGGGCACGGCGCGGCAGGGCACGGCGCGGCACGGCACGGCACGGCACGGCGCGGCACGGCGCGGCACGGCGCGGAGCGGCACGGCACGGCGCGGCGCGGCGCGGCACGGCGCGGCACGGCACGGCACGGCAGCACTCACCCGCCCGGCGCAGCGGCTCCGCCTGCAGCCCCAGCCGCCCGGCGCGTCACGCTGCTTCCGGCTCGCCGGCGGCGGCTGCTGCCGGCGGCGCATCCGGCGGGCGGGGGGCGTTCGGGCGAGCGAGCGCTCCGCGCGCCGCGCCGCGGGGCGGCGGCGGGAGGAGCGTTCCGGTACCGGCGGGCGCGGTCGCCGTAGCGGGACGGCAGCTTCGCCAAGGGCGGTTTCGGTCGGGTTCCGGCTCTGAGGAGAGCCGGGAGGTAGTGTGTTTTCTAGGCGAGCTGCCGCTGCGGGCTGAGGGCGGCACGGCTCCTTCCCGGCTGAGGGCGTGTGGAGCTGCGTTTCTTTTGTTCCACCCGGGAACCGTTTGACTTCGGTTGTTCGCTTTGCTGAAGCATTTAGGGATTTCCTGTGCGTTAGCCGACTTTTCCCGTTGCAGGCAGCGTGCGCTCTTGCAGTGCGAGCCTCTCCTTCCTCCCGGCTCAGCCCCACGCGGGGCGTCTGCAGGGGCTGCGAGGGAAGCTGGGGGTGAAGGGCGGCCGCGCGCACATACTGGGCAGCCCGTGGCTCGCTGTGTCTGCCCAGGACTGACGTCGGTAGGGCTCGGACCGCGGCACGGGTGGACGGAGAGCAGTGCTGGAGGGCAAGTATGCTTTCCAGGAAAACTGTCAGGTGGGAGGTCCATCTGATAGGAGGCATTGGTGGCACGGTGCATGCTGTGCCACATGGGTCTCACGCGTGATCTTATAAGGAAGACTGCAAATGTGTTGCAGGATCATGTTTATGTATTCTTGTAATAATTGTTTCTTAAGGTGTATGGCCATACAGCGCCACGCTGGAAAAGTAAGATGAGCCAGATGCAGAAGGCAAGTGTTGGGAGCACAGTATGTAAGACACCTCTCCTTTTGCTACAAACCCTACAGTGGTGAACACTGGCTAAAACTGGGCAAACAAATTTAACAGTGGCTCATGTACTTAGTGCCTGAAGAAAATGGAAGCACACTAAGGAGCATATGGAAATTTTGAAGATGTCTTCTTTAGCTTTTTCTTTGCATTTTATGTGTATTCTTACATTATAGAAGGGGAGAATGATCTCAGAATATTACATTCTCACTATTTCTGTTTCCTGCGGGGGGGGGGGGGGTGTAGAATCTATGCTGAAAGCAAGAAGTAGTACTCCAAAGCGGTACTCTTTCAGACAGCAAGAATGAAAGCACTCACTGCTATTCACTTCAAGTATGACAACAATCTGACACCACAGAGAGATCTTAAGTAAAAGCTGGGTGGGCAGCCTAATTCACATCGCTACTAACAATGGACTTTATTAACATTTTGTAACCCTGCTCCTACTTTGTAATCCAAAATTGCATCTTTCACTCGGACAGTGTAAAAATAGACTTACTGCCTGTTGTGGTTTAGCCCCGGTCAGCAACTAAGCACCACACAGCCGCTCACTCACTCCCCCCAGCCCAGTGGGAAGGGGGAGAATCAGAAGAGTAAAAGTGAGGAAACTCCTGGGTTGAGATAAAGACAGTTTAATAGGCAAAGCAAAAGCCACGCGCGCAAGCAAAGCAAAAGAAGGAATTAATTCACTGCTTCCCGTGGGCAGGCAGGTGTTCAGCCATCCCCAGGAAAGCAGGGCTCCATCACGCGTAACGGTTACTTGGGAAGACAAACGCCATCACTCCAAATGTCCCCCCTTCCTTCTTCTTCCCCCAGCTTTATATACTGAGCATGATGTCATATGGTATGGAATATCTCTTTGGTCAGTTCGGGTCAGCTGTCGCGGCTGTGTCCCCTCCCAGCTTCTTGTGCACCCAGCAGAGCATGGGAAGCTGAAAAAGTCCTTGACTACTGTAAGCACTACTTAGCAACAATGAAAACATCTCCATGTTATCAGCACTGTTTTCAGCGTAAATCCAAAACATAGCCCCACACTAGCTACTATGAAAAAAAAATTAACTCTATCCCAGCTGAAACCAGGACACTGCCTCAAAACAGGACCCATTGGAAAGGTGGTTCCAGATAGAATGCTGGCAGCAGAGATACCGTGCAGCATTATCCCAGCCCTTTGACATGGAGTATAAATACCCTATTCTGTATATCTGACCTATGAGTCTGCCTTGTGTGTGACATTGTCATACTGTTGCCTGATATTCAATTGCAGTGGAGGCCATTTAAGTTCAGACAGTGGGGGAAAACAAGGTGACAAAGCAGACACTGAAATAAACTGTCATAGGAAACTGCAGACTCTAAACCCACATCCATGTGGTATGGTGTGGCTAGAATTGAACATGCCTTAAGTCAGGCTAGACCAGGTTGTGGACAAGGCTCTTTCCAGCTCTATTTCCTGCAGTGAGGACATGTCAGAGGAGCCAAATGTGTGCTAGAAAATATGATGTGTTGGAGGTTAGGGATATGACAGAGAATTACAATAGTAAGGTGATGCATTCTTATAGCACTTCCATGTATTTGCAGCTCATAGAATACAAAGAATCTCTGTAGTCACCTAACTGAATTATCTCAATAATGCAGAAAACAGAGATGCCAGATCCTTTTCATTCAAGCCATATCCTGACACACTTGGCAACATGACATCTGGCAAGTTTCTCCAGTTAACCCTTTGTTCACTTCAGTTACTGTCACCTCTAAATTAATTTCCTGGATTCCACAAATTAGGAGCATGAGAGAACCTGTGACATACACTACAAATGTGTTTTACTAAAAGCTTTGCAAAGGTATTACAGCTGAGAAGCCACCTCTACCTAAAATCAAAGCTTGTTGCGGTACTGGTACCACCAGCCATATGTAACACTGCAATGCACACGTGTTCAGACTGGCTTTCATGGGCTGCCCCAGAATCAGAAGCAATGGAAGCAGCAGGCACTTGCACCGAAGTCTTTCCAAGCTAATAAACCCTGCAAACAATCAGAAAGTTAAATATGTGAAGTTACCCTGTAATGTGCATGTTTTAGATGGGTTGTTATTTTGTTTTATTCAGGTTGTCTCCTTTGATACCCTGACTAATTACAAGTTTTCCCATTTATTTTTGCACTCTTCTGTTTACATTTCTAATGAGAAAGAACAACAAAGTTACTATACTCAGTATACATACGCAAGCAACAAATACATTTTGTTAAAGGTAGGCCAGATTCCTCTGATTTTCCTCTGATTTTCTTGCCCATTATTGATTCCACTGGAGTACTTTGCATTAGATGGGGCAGATTTTTCCATCACGTGATGAATTTAAGATCAATAATAAATATTTTGCTAAAAAATATACCGTTGTCCAACAACTTCATGGAATGATTGAACAGATTTCCTTAACCCGTGTGATGCCATGGGGCAGACTAGATAATCGGATCACCTTCAACTTCAAAAGCAGTAAACTTACATTCTGGTCCCAGTATGCAGTATTGCAGTAAGCTTCAGTCTCATAATACATCTACAAATTCTTCCTCAACTAATTGATTTTTTTTCTTTGGGACTGTTCACACCTTTCTCTGGATGTGCCACCTAGAATTTCAGTGGCTGTCATTATCGGTCCAGTTCCTATCTGGAGCCACAAACGAATGTTTCTTATCTAGGAAAAACCATATTTGGGCCTGTTTCTTCAAGAAAAAAAAAAATCAGGAAGGAAGTGTCTCAACAAACAACTAAAATTCAATTATATTTCAGAGGATGGGACATTTACATTTACTTTGCTTTGTGTAACACTTGCTAATGTAAACAGTGAGTAAAACACGAAAATTTTAATTGAGTATCTGTATTTGAAAAGACAGAAAAATAAGAGTCAAAAACTGTCACAGAGACATGGCTGTCATGTAACAAGGACAGGTTAAAGGTGACTGGCAGACATGTCTACTCATAATAATTCAGACCACCTGGGAAGGCTCCTGTATTTTAAGTGTTCAGTTAGTTCTATGTAGAAAAATCAAGTGCTTCTCCAACAAGAAGATGAGTGAATGCAGCTCCAAAATGCCTGGATTGAACTTTGCTCCTCTCTCCATACTCCTTGGTTTAGAAAGCACTCTTGGTTTCTGAGAACACGGAATGTTCATTTTAACATCCTCCTCCTTGTTCCTCATTAATGCAACGTCTCTTGATCCCTCCATCTCTCAAGTGTTTCACTGCAGTGAGGTTCACATGCACATGGTGCATACAGAGAATAGGGGCATGAGAGGGCACAGGAAAGAAGCTAGTCATGTGGCTTAATCCAAGAACAGAAGGCACACAGATATCATAGGCACAGTATAAGAACCTGAGGAGAAATGTCTATGATCTGGATCACATTCTGAATATATCAATTCACTCCCTGAACTTTTAAGTACAGGCCCCGTCTATTTGACTTTTCAAAAGCAGAGAATACTAGACATTATTAGAATCAACAAAAAACAGCCAGCCAGATCACCTCTATAACTTCTTTCCAAATTCAGTGCCACCTTGAGTGGGAAAAAGATGTCAAATGGGAGCTTCCAGTGGATTTGGGGCTGGCCTCGTGGAGGTTGTGGCCATTCCGTCATGTCAGTGAAGGTAACAACAGTGGTCAAAGATACCGTGCTTGTGCTTGGGAACTGTAACAAGAAGGAAAGCACAAAGACTTTAGCAAGCTTAATAACAAAAGATACATCTCTCCTTGATTTGCTAATGGAGGCCCACTGTAGATGACTGGCAAGCAAGATGCCTTCAGGACTCAAGTGTTCCTGATATATTTTTAGTGGAGTAACTCCTCTTTCCCAAAATTGATACTTAGCAGGTAAATGAAGGGCACAGGTCTCAGGAAAGATCAGTAGCTACTGTGCATCATATGTTACAGAACTCCAGAATGGAAGCAGTGACTCAAACTCTGCTAGAGTAAGCCTTCTATTCAGAGGAAAGACACATCAGCTAGTTGGCAACAAGAACAGAAGCAAAGCTAGCTTTATTTTTTATAAAATTATATATTTCATGTAAGATAAGATCACCTGGCCCTTTGAACAGGTGATTGCTGCCAGAAACAGACAGGACTACTACAAGATTTGATCCTTTCAATAAAATATCAGTAAAATAAAGCAGCGACCCAATATAACAATGAATCTATTTCTCACATTTTAGGATATCATTTCAGAAAGGAGACAGATTGGTAGGTCAGCTGGTAAAGATGGAACAAAGGACTGAACTTCTAAGGCCTGAGTTCCTTTCTGTTTCAACAGAATGGTGTAAGACAACTAATACACTCGCTCCTTGAGCTATGTGGAGTTTCAAGGCTAGCTTGGGCTGATTTAAGACCATGCTGCTGCCAAAAGAGCAACCTCAGCTTCCTGCCCTGGCTTCCCAGCTCTGCATGCTAACCTCAAGAGAAGGAATCGACTGGCAGCATTCCTTCCGTGCTTGCACTGGTTTAAGTCAATCTGTGAAATCACCACCTCATTCACTTCCCTGGCAACAATGTGGAAGATTGCCTTTAGAGCAAAATTGTGCAGCAAGCATTTGAAAAAGCTCCAAGACAGAATTCATGACTCCTAAGAGAAAAATATGAGACTCCTGTTGGGGAATTTTTGTGGTACCTCTCAGGGCAAATTAAAAACACTTTTGTGCTTAAATACAAAAGAAAAATGTAATGAACAATGCATTGGGCAGAGTCCTACCGCAATACATGGTTCTACATGGAATCTGCAAAGATGCATCACGAACAGATTCTTTATATACACTTGCACCAGCACCAATCCCAAGAGCGACAGCATGAGGCACCTCAGCCTGGCTGTGTGTCCATCCCCCAAGCCCAGCTCTGCTCCCCAAAGATGGCCCCTGAGCCTTTGCATTACAGGATGGCTACAAGACAATACTGAGGTTGTTTCGTATCTCATCACCAAGAGAAACTTCACTTCCTTGCAAGGGGTCTGTCTCCGGCATTTCTGCTTCCTGCCAGTTTAACCCCTTCCTGCATTTGGGCCTTCTTGCCCTCCATGCCAGATCATTCCTCGGTCACAAATTACCACTGCTGAGCATTACAATGAGAATTTTCCCTTCACTCCGGATGGATAGAAGTTCTCCGATCAATGAGTAAACACACAGTAGGCACAATTGCCTTAGTCAACAAGAAGCCTCAAAATTATTCTGGCTTTGTGTCTGGGCCTTCAAAATCTACCTTAAAATCAGAGAGATTAGTGGGGAAAAAATCCCATACGTGACCCCTCCTCAACAGCTGGGAGAAGGCAGCCACAAGCAACTGCCAGGATGCTCCTGTAGAGCTCTACATCATTTAAGACTGTCTTGTATTTTCAGGAAGTCCAAATACCACTGTGACCAGTTATTATGGATGGGTGTACAAAATGGGATATCTTTCCTGAGTTCTGTTTTCTGGTCAGTCACTAAGGCAACTCTCCAGTGACACAGTGTGGTCTAAAGGAAAAGGTTTTCTCTAAAGAATGGATAGTACTTGGATAGCGAATCTGTAGGCTAAAACTGGGAAGTGACATAATTTAAAAGTAAAGCAATATACAGCAGCATTGGTGATCTCACTGGTATGCTTACAAATAGCTGCAATTCTTAACTGCTGGGTATGGTACTGACTGCTACCTTTGCTAAAATGTCTTTACTAACAATCCTTATTTGTGGATTGCCACTGATAAAGTCGGTACTGATTTTAATGGTGTGTTTTTTTCTTACTGCCAGAAACTTGCTTTCTTATAATTTGTTTTGCCATATACCTTACAGAGTTAAAGTAATTAGCATCAGTTGCTCAAACAGATGAAATCTGAATCTCATAGTTCTTGATTGGCTAATCCTTATTGAGGGATATGCACCCTGCACTTTTACTAGGAATGCAAGTCTCCCTCCTCAAACAGAAGTTTTGTTAATGGAGCCATGTAACAGCTCAGATTTAGAATATATCTTTGTGGGGTGAGGGTGTCAGTTTGCCTCAGGGCAACATGTGTTTTTCAAGGTGAACATTCTCCTATTGTGTTCTTTTCATGTATGTTGCAAGAAGGGAGGATGAAGAGGTACCATGAGACACATACAAACAAGTGATGTAAAATCTCATTTAGACAGAGTCTGAAGTTCAAAGAGTAGTAACAGATCAGACAGACACTTGCCATGTCATACCTCACTGCCATGAGAATGCCATGGGCAGGTGTCAGCTGCTCCCTCTAAAGCTCTTGCAGAGAATTATAAGCCTTGAAATATATGTGCTGCCCAAAAGACTTTGTGCTAGGCTGGATTCCTGACAACACCAAAATGGGATCCACTGACACATGCTTGAAAAAGACTATTCATTCTCCTTTGTGGACCTGTTAGCTCCACCCTCCTGCTGACATCATAGAATAGTTTGGGTTGGAAGGGACCTTTAAAGGTCATCTAGTCCAACCCCCTCTGCAATGAGCAGGACATCTTCAGCTAGGTTGGGTTGCTCAAAGCCCCGTCCAACCCGACCTTGAATGTTTCCATCATGTAATCTTCTCTTAGAAACCTGCTTTCTGGCTTACAGCCTTTCCCCCTAATTCTTCAAATCTGCTGCCATCAGCATTAGCCTCTTCCCCAGCTACCTGTTGGTTATTTCAGAACCCCTAGAGGAATAGAAATACCTTCTTGCACAGATTATCAGCATGCTGTGGAGTCTGTGAAATATAAATCAACTCAAATTCCATATCAAGGCTTCAAGAGACAACTAGATAAACATGTAGTTATTGAATATTTGTAACTACAACTTTATAACACGCATAATTAAAAGTTTAAAGTTTGAGTCCTTAAGTGGCAGAAGGTGGTTTGGGTTGGAAAGAAGGTACCTTTTCCAGTTGTACAACTGATAAGACCATAGAACCACCTTCCTCTATGAAGCTGTTAAATACAGCTCTTGCCACTGCAGCCAGACCACTGCTGAAGTTCAGTAAATCTCAACACAGTAATATCAAGACCATCTGATTCCTGGGTTCTAAAATAACCTGTGAATCCCAATTAATTACCTCTGTGTGTGAGGGAGGGGTTTTAAATTCCATACCTTCAGGGCGTGACACTGATAAAAGTACCGTGCACCCAGTATTTGAGCTTGTGGGTTGGACAGGAGGCCCACCTTAGACCACAATATCTGTATCTCCAGGGTCACAGGAACCATGCAACAGGAAGTGCAATTCACAGCCTGAAAATCAAATATACCACAAACATCTTAATATAGTATTTTAAAGATGAAAAAGGACCATTATGGTCAGAGTCTAATATTTTGGACAGCATAGGTCACAGAATCTGAATCAGTCACTTCAGCACTAACTCCATAACTTCCACTCAGGCCAGCCACCCATTTTAGAGCTATTTCCATCTCGTTGTCATCTCATTTCCAAACAGAATTTGTCTCAGCTCTACCACTTGGATTTTGTATTCTATTAGACCATCTCCTGACAGATTAATAATTATTAAAGTAGAATTTCCCTCCTCCATAAGTACTTGAATTGCAAACTTTTACCCTCATTAGGTAATATATAAATACCCTTAGAAACTGGAAAATCAGAAAGGTCGACAATAATAAAAACATCAAATTAATAGGAAGAAACCAGATAGTATCAGTTCTAGAAGGCTGTCAGAAAACTAGGTAATACAACACTGGATTCAGTATTAAACTCTTTTTGCCCACTTAAATAGCAGGAATAGGATTCAAGAGATATTAAATCTGTCAGGTTTCTTTTTTGTTTGTTTAGTAAGTATCCTGATAATATGAACTGTAATAAGAATGACTGCTTACAGGCATTAAGACCCCTGAGAGTCAGTGGGTCATCACACAAAGAAAGTAAGCCCAGATGAACAAGCTGCTTCTTTTTTTCCCATGCCCATGCTTCCCCAAGGCAATACAAAGATACGAAAGGAAGAATATTCACAGCTGGTCTTTTTGCATTCATATTACCTGCACACTGCAGTTCTGAATCAGAATGGTCACCCACTCTTCTGCCTGGGTTGAATGAGCACTGCCAATTATAGCAAGGTCCTCTGCTCTGTTCATCCCCTGAAGAACCTTGTATAACTTCTGCTGGATGTAACTACAGTTACCTTCTTCCAGTATTGGGGTTAGGCTGGAAGTGAGAAAATGACAGCTTTGACAAAGGATTTCCAGGACGGAAAAAAAAATGCTATCAACATCCTTCCTTCGTAATGAGTGTTTCTCTTGTAATGAGTCAACAAAATCATTATGGAAGTATTGGCATTAAATGGATGCAGTTTCACTCCTCTCTGCAATGAGAAGGGAGAAGAAGAACATGGCAGGGTAATGCATGATAAGGAAAACCAACAGTTCTTTAGCCAACTTATCACATCAGTGGCTGTATACCTGCCCTGTCACCAACAAAAGAATGATCCAAATCATCAAAGCAATCACTTTTTAAGGTTCCATTATAATTCACTGCTCAAATACAAAATCTACTCTCGCCCAAGACATGTTGCCAGACTATAGTCTCAAAATGTCCCGGAAGACCTTAACGATGTTCAGATTGTCCTAGAGGTCCGCCATCTCTCTGATGTTCAAGTCCTCTTAGAAGTATAGGAAAGATGTGTAGACACCCATTGGTGAGCTCGAGGAAGGACCTAGGTTCCACAGCAGTGTGTGAGAGGCTATGGAAAAACGTGCTAAGTAAGTCCACACCTTCCAAATGTGTCAGGAAAGGTGACTGCAGAGTGTGTTGCTACCTGAGCTTGCAGCCTGTCCTCATATTTCTTCCAAATTGTACTGTGTGTCTGAGGAACTGTGAGCAACTTCCATCACCTTCACTCTGTAAAATGCTCATCTGACAGACTTCATGTCAAGAAGCCAAACAAAAGCATAAACAGACAATATAGGACACGCAACTTGTATTTAACAATCCTCTCACCCCACATTCCTCCTTATACCTCTCACAGGACTACAATTCAGTTGTGACCAAAAGGCCTGCTGATGGCTATAGTGTAATACTGATGTATGCCCTCACAGGTAAAGGTAGAATCTCAAAAGTCCTGACAGTAGAGTGCCAGAAGTCAATAAACCCACTGATAAATAAAACTTGATAGCAGAAAAAGGATACATGCTGCATGGTGCCACTGTTTGCAATCAACAGTGGTGCTCCAGTGATATAGCCAGGGTTTCCACTTCTAGGCAATGTATGAGAAAGAGTCCTGGTCTACAAAGAGGCAAAGGGAAGAAAGAAAGGAAGAGGAAGACATTAGCACCAATGAGATCCACTCACCTGAGCAGATCAAATTCACGTTCTCAAAAATGTAAATGTAACCCATTTTTTGAATGACTGAATATTATGTACTACTAAAACCTCCATTTTTTGTTTCCAAATCCTCTTTCTTACTTGGCAAGTTCATCTACAGTCCAGAAGGTAAAAAACTAAATGTCAGTACCCTGAAATGTGGATACTACCAGGACAGTTCTTGAGACAATGAATTCCTATTGCTCAGCATTTGTCTCTAACAAAGTGAACATATCAGTCTGGGCAATTCTACAGATGATCTACAGAACAAACCCTGCCTTGACCCCAATTCTGAGTGGCAGATTCCATTTCTAAATTGTTTTATGAGGAGAGCCTCTGGGGATAACTTCAGCAAGGTTGCACTGCACACTTATCAACCCCTGAGGTCACCACTTATCCCACTTCACATTGCCTCTATGGGACAAGGTTTATATGAACTTCAACACACCTCAGTATTTCCCAGATTTCCACCCCGTCCAAAGTAACTATTTTTCCTGCTGCATGGGCAAAGTTAAATAAGTACCTCGAATAAATTTAGCAACTTTGTTCACAAACACTGAACACCTCAGATACAGCACCAGCTCCAACCCCTTCCTTCACAAGACCATGCTGGTGACCCTGATCTCATCCTCTCCCCTTCTCCCCCACAAAAAAAAACCCAAAACAAATCAAAATGACAGCAAAAAATAGTCAGGTAAAAATAATCAGCCTCTTCAAACTTGTGCAGTGCAAGACTCCATGCTTCCACTGAGCCTGAATTTTTCTACTACCATGGTTTACTTGAGACCAGAGCAGTGTCCCCTCCTTCCTTCGACCACCAGCTGTGTCCCAGGGTTCTGGTACTACCATACCACAGAGACACTGCTCTAGTCCTTTCTCATCTCATCTACACAAAACTGGGTCACAAACTACAGACTACAAACTTGGTAAGAGCCCAGGGAGGATGGGGGGGACTGACCCAGAAGTGCAAAGTGAAACGCTGCTGCAGAGAGGATCCTGAGTTCCCAGAGATGTTGCTCACTTTGAACCGGACAGAAACACTCTGAATTCCATATGTGCCACTGAATTCTATCTCATAGATCACCTGAAAGTCCAATTCAGAGAAGAATCAGAGTCAGAGTCAGGTAATAAGGCAATGACTTTAAGCTAGTGTTGAGCTGCCCAAAGGAAAGAAGATTCGGATACCTCAGAAACAACATTGTTACATGTGTTGTCTTTCATGTGGGGAGCTCCTGGTGGTGCAATTGCGGTGACCTTTACCTGGAGACAGTAAGCATATTAACAATTAGCAATTCTTTAAAAGGAGCGTGCCTTTCTTACTCTTTTCCACTGCTTTTCCATCCAAGTCAGATTTACCTTCCTGCTGTAGCTGTGATCTGTGGACACATTACCCTGCTCTAGATGCCCAATTTTTACTAAGAAAACAAGCTACTTCCCTAACTCCAGCCCTATCTAGGCCTATTCATTTAAAAGTACATCTTTCCTTATATCCCCTTTCTTTTTTCCTATAATGTGACACTTTTGCCCAAAATATCTTGTCTCAGACACAGAACATTCCCATTCTCCCAAGTTCCCAATGCATGGGCATTACTACAAATGCCTAAGATTCCAGGTATGTTTTATTTCAGAAGCAGAAATGGTATTCATTGGCAATAGAGACTGACCTTCATGGACTGCACAATGGTGTCATTAATTGGAGCCTGGGGAAAACAAACAAACCAACACACAACATCAAAAAAACAACCAATTTTCTGGGTTTGCAGGTGCCTAAAGTCATGAAACCAACACTAAATAGAGCCTACATATTATACTGACAAAAATTGTTTTGTTTATTCCAGATATGTAAAACTTGTCATCAATTTGTGATCTAGAAATCACGGACATAATCCACAGAAAGTATTTTTAGAACATCAGAAGACAAATTTTATTCTTGGCCCTGCTGCTAATGACCTGCAGAATGCAGATACTTTAAAATATCAGCATCTTCGATCCACTCCTGGAGCACCCCCTTCTGGAATCAAGTAATTACTTCAGCTTCCATTTAAGGAAAAATTAAATTTTGGCCACAATGACAAAGAAAGCCCTGAAAACATGAGTTAAATTTGATCAGTAGAAGACTCTCTACTACACTTACATAGATTTAGATTTCCAATATAAGGGTAAACTGAGTTATTAGCCTTAATAAGTTGTTATCTATTTACACTGCCATTTTATCTTGGAACACCAGAGAAACTCTAGAAGGCGAGAGGAGATATTTTCATGTTAACATTCAGTAAGACCAGCGTGATGAACCCAGAGCAGTAAATCAGTGACTCTGAAATTATTGTCAGGATAAACAATGGAGAAATTGATATGGAATTCAATCTATGAATGTAAGTAAAGCTAATATAGATAACTGGCCTTCAGTACAATTTTAGAGATAACATTGTGTAAAACAAATCCTCATTCTTTATTAAGAACATGCATTGCTTGGTTGATCAAGTTGATGGAACAGATAGAAATACTTTGACAAACAGTCTGTTTAAAATGCCAGAGAGTTCTGGTTAAACCATTAAAACTACAAAGTATCAATAAAGTACTGGTTAAATGCATTAAGAATTTGCTAATAACTGAAATTTATTGGAAAGTAGTTTGAATTGAGGGATTATCACTGATCATGACATTTTTAACAGGATTTCCAGCAAGAAGGCCTTAACAGTCGGGAGATCAGGGATGACATACCACATTCCCAGTTAGCTGATGTTGCTACGGAAGGCAATGGAAAGTCAAGCAAATAAGATGTTGAGCAAAAGTAAGAAATATGACATGCACCTTTAGCACAGTGAAGTCACGGTAGTAGGAGGCAGCATCTAGGGCAGGGTCAGTAATGCAGCTCTTGCTCAAGTTGGCAAAAATCCGAGTACAGCTTGTGCTTTTACTGTCCAGGAAGCCTGAGTTAAGACATGACAACAGATAAAACAGAAGCAAACCACCTGAAGAAATTCTTCCCCCTTTACTAACCAGCAGGATTTCCATCAACACAAAGTTCACTGGCTCCCATTTTTACTGGCTGTCTAAGCGTGCTCAGTACAGATGATGAATCAAAGTAGATTAGGATTGGATCACCAGCCTGAAAAGACAATTTGGAGAAATGACAAAGTGACTGTGGAATACTAAGGCCGAGCGCAAGGTGATGACATTATCAGGGCACAGAGGCAAATTTATACTTCTCCTTAGTGTACACGCAGTTTTGTCTAAAGGGTTGCCAAACTTCTAAATAAAGAAAACTAATCAGAAACTTTTTACACAATAAGGAATGAAAAGAACTGTGAAATAATATTACAGGTAGAAAAATAAGAATATTTTAGTCTGTTCTCATTAGATCTCATTACAGACAACTTTAGTAAAAACGTACCTGCAAACTGATTGCTATTTTCTTTCAACTTACCCGGTAAAAGGTAGACAATGATGGCTGGACTTGTGACGGTGCTAAGAAAGAGTGTCTGCCATACGTCTCCAAGAACTTAAAAAAATCCGATTTTTTGATATCCTGTGGCTGCTGGAAATGGTTCAGCTTTGCTAAAGGTTGAAAAGAGAAAAAAAAAAATCCGCCAATATCAAATTACTAGAAAAGATAGATCTAAGGAAAAGTATAATTGTGCCAATATTTTTAAAAGGAACAACTTCAGTAATTATTAGCTAGACAGTGCCTTATATTAATTAATCCATAGTAACTCTGCTAACAGGCTAATATAAGCTATGAACAGGATGATATAATGAGTACTAGTTTGTAGTGTTTCATGGGAAACAGGTGTTAATACACAAATGTGACTCTCCAAAAAGCATGAAAACTGCTTAAGACAACTATCTCAATATGTGCTCTAATTTCTGTAAGATGCCCAGACACACATGACATTTTAATGACAAAACACTACCAACATATGAGTTCACTAAAACCAACATTAAATGGATTCAAAATAATTACGGCTGGTAAAACTCAAAGTAAGTATGAATAGGCAGTAGGCACGCTAAAAAAAAATCAGACTTTCCATCGGTATCCCACAGTGATGCCCTCCTGACCCAGTGGTATTCAGTATGGTTACAATGTTATAATGTACTAAATTATTACTGCTAAAACACTAAGTCATAAAATGGCTAATTATTAAGGACGTACTATATAGAATCATCCTAATGGACTTGTTCAAACAATAAACTTTTTAATACATCCAAAGAAAACATCTTACAAGGTTCAAGGACTGCAGATCATACTGACAACAGGAGCAAGTGGCAGTATCCTCGATTACAGTAGTACCAAAAAGAATTTAGGTAGTCGGGGGGTGGGGAGAGTGGGATTAAAAAAAAAGAAGAAAAAAAAGAACTTAAGCTGTCAATGTAATTCTGCTGTTTGAGGGCAGAGCAGATCCTCAGATGTACAGAGTAGCAAGCAGAAATAAAAGCTCTTTTTATATCAAAATACAGCATTAGTCAACCAGTCAACTAAATCTTTCAAGGAGATAAAGGCCGAAGCAATATTAAGCTCCTACAAGGTTCACAAAAATAGGTGCACAGAGCAGCTTTCTTATTATACACTTGAGGGTATAATCATTAGACTGAAAAAGAAAACATTGGTAGTTGTGCTACTCACAACCATTTCTTTTCTTTGGAATGCAGTTCTTTATGTACTTTTCTATTATCAAAGCTGAATACTTGCTAGCACAGATTAACAACGTTACGTAATGCAAAATATACCTGAAAACTGGAAGAAAAGGCCTTCTGCAGCAAAACTTAAGATATTCAAACTGCTTAAGTTTTCAGAGAAAAGACATATATAACTTGTTCATAGTGTAGTTTGCTCAAGAAAGTACACTGGCTACTAAAGGCTATTCAATCTTGTAGAAAAAGACAAAAAAGACTTTCAGACAATTTAATATTTCTGAAACCAGACAAACTTTAAAAAAAAAAAAAACCCCAGACAGGAGTCAGGCTCATGGATAATGATTCTTGTAACATTAAAATGCACTCATATTAGTTCTTCCACTGATTTAGAAGCAGAAATAGCATCAATATTCTCCTAACACCTGCAAAGACTAAAAACAAAGTTGTTATCTTGAGGAGCTAGTATGCAAAACAGGAATGCTTTAAAAAGTACTTCAAGTGTTTTGAAAATATCCAGTATTTCCAACTGTCCCTGAGAACTGATCTCTTCCTCTTAATGAATTAATTGTCAGTTGGATCACCAAGACTGCTTGACTCAGCCAGCTACATGATCATTAGATAGAAGGAACAGTTAAGGACAGGGTGAGCAGTCACACTGCTCCACTGAGTATCAATACAGTCTAAAACCAGTTAAAGACATATGTGAAACTCCCCCCTTAGCACAAGACAGTGAAAGGGGAGTACTGGGAAAAATTTCTAAAGGGAGAAAGGGCCACAGAGGGCACAAAAGAAAGAGAAGATGGGGTGTGATGAGCTATCAAGGTTAGAGGAGTGCTTGAGCTGTGAACAGCTGTCAGATGGAGAACAACAGTATGAAAAATAGAAAAATAAAGCAATTGAAGGATAGCAACAGTCAGAAAAACATGCAAGAAAGACGACTGGGTGAAGCAAAGGATGTTTTACACTTCAGGAAAGACAGGTGAGTTAGAGTACTGCAGTCAAGAAAGAATGAGGACAGTCATGGAAAGAGCCACAAGCAGAGGAAGGAAAAACCTGCATCTTTTAGAAGTATCATAAGGAAGTATTAGTAAAACTTGAACACTACTCTGGTACCTGCTAGCAATGGTTTCAATGAGGTGAAGTCAACTTGTGCACCACAATCTCTTTGTTACTGGCCATGATAATTCATTAGGTTCGGAGCCTGTTCCCACTTGCCCTTTTCCAGGAGGCCCTCTGGACCAGACTTGATTATATTTCTGGCAGTGGTAGTTCATGTCACCATCCATCCTGGAAAGGCTTCTTCCACAAGCAGTTGAGGAGAACATATATATGTTTTTATATTTCCTTGAGGAAGGCCAAAGGGGAGAAGGCTGTTTCTACTGGACAACTTTATCATCCTTCAGGTGATCCCAAATAAAGTCCTTCCCAGATGTTCTTCCAACAGCAAGCACAGAAAAGGAAAAGGCCACGCGAGCAGTGAATTCTGTTGTTCCCAGGTGTGCTACACCTAACGTACACGTGCAATCAAATGTCTAGGGCTTGTTCAGTGGGCCTAATCATGTGATAGATATGAGGCCCAAATATTAAATGGCCAGAAAAATCTGGTGCCATCAATCTGGACACAGAAGATCCTTCCTTTGGACGAGATTACAGATTCAGAATCCTTCTAATCCTATTTTTATGATACTATGGGTGGTATGGGAAACGGATAAAATTTAGCTACTTCCAAGTTATAGACTGGAATACCCAGTTGTGGTTAAACCATCATCAAAATTCATCTTTACCCTGAGACCTACTGAAAACTGCAGTGGGTGAAGTTCTAGCACTACTACCTATCATTCTATGTACTATGAGGCTCTCATTGTTTCTTTGCTCTTCCCTGTATGCAAAACATTCTGACATCTGCGAAGAGCTGAAAGCAGGACTAGATAATAGTCCTATTACAGTAGGATATATATACACCTATAATAGATAAAGGAAGCTAACCCTGTTTTGACTAGTTGTTGGACCCGTTAACCTCCTGAGCCCCTCCCAACCTAAAATGCTCTATGATTTAGGTCAGAAGTAGATAGGACTGTGCGTCAAAACTCCCAGGCAACAGACTAAAAAGCAAAAACATTAAGCATTCAAGTGTGAGACACTAGTGAATTGCAATGAATGCCAGAGAGCTGAACATCAAATCAGTCAAATGAAGTACAATGTGGAAAGCAGAAAGAGAAAAAAGTGTTAATGGCTTACCCTACGAGGGTATATGATTACTAGAGAAAAATCATTGCCAGCAGAAAAGGAAGTATGAAATTAAGCATACGAAATGAAGAATGCAAGATATGGTAAGAAATCACTTTCTGAAAAGGACAGCAGTGGTATATTTCAAACATCAGCCTTTATTTGCTGCTCTAAGTGTAGCCAAGGTATCTCAGATACAAAAGCAATTGATAAAGGCTGATTCGTGTTTAGCCAGAGACCCTACCCTTAAACTGAATGCAATGATCTTTTTATCGTCTTTGGTGATGGGACCCTGATTCACCATGGTCTCTCTGGAACTATAGCAGCCCAAATAATTAGTAACAATTATAACATGTAAGTTTAAAAAAAGATTCCCTAAGCAGAGGTAATCCACGAATTAAATGTGTGGAAAGAAAGGTTACTTACAGTCATCCAGCTGCACACAAAACAGCAGGTCGTGTCCACCAGGGACAGCCACGGTATCAGTAGGATAAGGGATGTTACTTCTGAACATGAGCGATTTTTCCACACACACTTGACGCACAGACCTGCAAAGACAACCCCCCATCCCCCCAGCAAACTGTTAAAGAGGCTATTCTTGCATAGTTTCATATTTTACATTACTAAATCCAGCAACAGAACACTATTACTTTTCATCAGCGTACACGAGTTATTGCACAATTTGCATTGATAATCAGTTACAGAAAGCCTCTCTCGTTATTGTAGTAACTGTGGATATGCTCTACCTGTATATTTAGAAAATACTCTGAAATTCCCTGGAACAAAAAGTGGTAAAGAAATTCAGCGTCTGTGTAGCTCCCCTCGGTCTTCCTCACAACGGCAATCCGCAAAGACGGGGTTCACCCACAGATTTCACTCTCCAAATAGCTGAAACTCTCTCCCTCACTGACGGTATCTCGCAGTCTGTAGTTGCTTTACCGTCCCCCAATTGTACATTAAAGTTCTTTTTACCCAAGATAAGACTTCCGAGTTCCCACCACGCATAGCTTCGCCGCAGAGTAACCAAGCCCTGCTTTCCCTAGGCCATTGAAATGTCGGCCACGGGAAGCCTTTCCAAGGCCTCGACTCAGAATTAGGCCGGCCCCCGCGCCCGAGAGGCGCAGCAAACACGACAGCGAAACTGCCGCGGCTGAACTGCCGCTCCCGCCGGGTGCCCGGTGCCCATCCCCCGGCCCGCCTCGGCACAGCCGCGGCAGCGCCCGGGGCGGCGCCGGCAGCGGTGGGAGCTCGTCCCCGGCCCACCTGCTGCCGCCGGGGCGGCGGGACGAGTCGGCGGCGCCGGGGTCGCGCAGGCCGCAGGCGCCGGGCGGCGAGGGGCGGGCGGGGAAGCCGCCGGCGGCGGCGGGGCGGCGGCGCGCGGCGCGGGCTGCCCGCGGGGCGCGGCGGCGGAGCGGAGGAGCAGGACCGCCGCGGCGGGGCCCGGCGGCGGAGACCGGGGCGCCGGCCCGGACCGCGCGGGCTCGGCGCGAGGCCGCTTCCTCGCTTCGGAGAGCAGCCCGGTGCGTGGCGCCGGCGGCGAGCTGGCCGGCGGTGGCCCCAGGCGGGGTGCCGGGGCCGCAGGCGGCCAGCCGCGCCAGCAGCAGGGCCAGCAGCAGCCCGCGCGCCCCACGCATGGCGTCACCTCGTCGCTAAGAAACGCGGCCCGCCCCCCCCGCCCCGACGAGCGGAGAGGCAAGGCGCATGCGCGGCCGGCGTCTGCGCCCGCTCCCCCGCGCTGCGCCCTGCTCCTTCCGCAGCTCTGGGCGGAAGGGATGGAGGGCGCCCGCGGCGCCTGCTGGGGGAGCGGGCGGGTCTCTGCTGTGGGGACCCTGCGGGGGAGGCGCGGGAGCGGCGGCGGCGTCGCCCGGGTAGGCGACGGGGCGCCCCGGAGGTGGCGGCCTTCCCGCCGGGCAGCTGGCTCGCTCGCTCCTAGCGGCGACGGGTGTGGCCCCAGGTACTAGTCGCCACCGTCACCAGGAGGCCCCGGAGACGCCATTTCTGTCTCCTTTGTTGTGTTACATTAAGGTTGACAATGACACAAGCTCACAGTCGGATTGTACCGGTCAGTGTTAACGCTGCCGTCGATTCCGCTGGGCTGAGGAGTTGCCCCACAAAATCCTGTGATTTGTCTCGGGTGTTCGAAGTCGAGAACAAGCCCTTTGCCGTAGCTGCAGTGAAAGTACTGGCGCAGGTGCTTCGCTTCAGAGCTGGGGGAGGCAGCAGGATGGTTTCTCCTGAGATTCCTGTTCTCGGGCGTTACTCTGCTGCCTCACGGTGTGTCTCCCGAAGGATGGCAGGTTAACTCTTGCTTTGGGCTTCCCGGCAGCTCTGGGTGCTGCATCAGTCTCCAGAGGCACTGAACTTGAAAGCGTGTGCTTTTTCTTAGCGTACTAGCTTACAGTCGCATGGCATGGAGCTGCCTCTGCAAAGTCATCCCAGCAAAGGACGTAGAGAAGCAACAATGTGAAGAGGTATATATTAGCAAATAAACAAGTAATGGTATAGCCCTGTAATGCTAACCACGTGCAAATACATCTTCTAAAGTTAAATGGCATGCTTACTGTATACTTAACATTTTAAAGATGTTGTTTCATAGTGAATCTTGGTATGTTATTTCCTTGTAGAATTAAATATTCTGCTGTAGTTATATGGTGCTTAATTTGTTGGGTTTTGCTTTTCTAAAGTAGCATGTTTAAAAGACTTAATATCAGATAACTGTAGATACTATATGTTAAAAGACACTAGAAATTATCAAATGTTAATGTATTCATATTGTGGCATAATGATTGCCTTAGAGCAGTTGTGTGTAACATTCAACATGAGATATCCTGTTCTGCTCTCATTTACATGATATAAATTGAGTAAGTCACTAATCTCTTTTACATTACATTGCAGTGCATCATTTGGTCTGCAGAGCTGCCTAGAGAGAAACACGGTATTTCAGTAATTCTAGACTTTTTATTACAGGCATTTCTATGTGGTGGTTCAGATAGGAGAAGAATCTTAATTTTGACATCACGAAAATTCTTCTTAAATGACAGAGCTTAGTTAAAACCACACACAGCTAATTCCTGGCTGAGTTTGGCTTGTAAAGTTACATTTTTTTAATTTAAAATATTATTGGAGGTAGTTTTTGTGAGGTTCTTTTTCATCCAATATTTCATTGAAGTCTGAAATTCACTGGCGCACTATAATATAGATTTCAAAAGTCTGCCTGCGTTCAAAGAGTCAAATAAGGCAAACTCGTGACAGAAAGCATGTCAAAGATTATTAAAAACACAGGTACTGTAACAGGGCCAGATGCTCAAGGTTGCTGGTCATGAGCTGTTGGAAGCTTAGGGGATTCCTTACTGAGGAAATACTGCAATACCCTGTTCTAAACTCTTTAGCCTTCTACTGTGCATCTCTGTCAAAGGAAAGCTGACTAGCTAGACCTTTGATCTGATCTAGTTATATTCTTATGCTGTTCAGTAAGTACTAGATTTTAATCAGAAGCAGAGATGGAGAAGAGATATGTAAGCCTTTTTTTTTTTTTGGAAGAAGTAATGACAGCACAGACAGCATTGTGTCATCAGATATTTCTTTATCATCTGCTGTCTTCTACTCTCCCTAAAATACTTGCTTCCACTCCTTAGTAGATGTACTGCTCCAGTGATTTGGTTATGAGTGCTTTCTAGGAACATATAATAAAAATTTAAATCCAAACAGATTGATTTAAGCTCTTATCCAGAGAATTAAGAATGGAAATTAATACAAGTTATCTGTTTATGATCAATTTTTAAACAAAAAGAATAAGATGCATAGTGTCTATAGATAATACTTCTAGTTTGTCTGAATCTCTTTGCTGCCTAGAAATTTTGTTTCTCCCCTTTGTTGCTCTTTATGTGCAGTCATGGCATTATGTTAGTCTGCAGCTTGGGGATAAATGGAATGTATATGTCTAGTCTCCTCAGAGTCATACCTGAATTCCAGGGCACATCATGAGATGGGACAGTATCTGCAGTACAGATAGTGCAGTTGGCCTTAAGCTCCCCTGAGATACTTAGCATAGAGCAAAAGGAAAGGAGCAACAGATGAGAAAATGTTACAGAAAACCATTTTTGTTCTCTCTTACATGTTAAAAAAAAACTACAGAAAAGCCCTTTGAGAAGGATAAACTTGTAATACATGAAATGAGATGTCTGAGTCTGCAAACCAGAGCATGAAAGAGTCAGGAAGTAATTATAAGAAAAAATTCAGTGCATATGGAGCAAACCAATGGTGCTATTCTCATTAGAGAGTATTAGGTCCATACTGTTTCTCAGTCTCATTCTACTTGTCTTGTCTGAGGAGGACTGGAATCAGGCACATCATCCAGTACCTCATGTATTCAAGGAAAGTGAAAGAATTCCTGTGAAAGAGAACTGGAGTGTGAAGTAACCTGCCTGATGCACTTTCTTCTGACCATTTACAGGAGATGCTCTATTTTTAAAGCTTTAATTATGTTGGTTACTATAACTACTGTAATCTCTTTCTTTGAACAAACAGAGGTGACTGTAGTGCCAGTAAAGAGTACACCAAGACCCTTTAGCAAAAGCTATCAGCGATAAGCCAAAAAGCAAACCAGGAATACATTGTTTCTATCTATAAATTGTCAGGAAGTCATAACCGCTGTTGGTTAACAACTGAGGGGGTGAATACCTATTTCTTAATTTCCAGATTTGAGTACCGCAGTCATTCTATATTGGGTTACAATTTAAGAAGAGTCAGAAAGCTTAGATGAGTAAAATGTGACCATCCCCCAACTCTACACTTCTTTTTTTTTTTTCATCAATTCTTTGATTCAATTCCTTCAGTTAATTTCCAAATAAATTCAAATGGGTGATTTTAACTTGGTCTTTTTTGTTTGTTTCTTTCTTTCCTGTCTGTATTTTCCTGGTTATTTTACTATAACATAATTAGTAGATTTTTATATTTACTTTTATATCACAAACTATGTGACCACTTTTCATTATGCAGCAGTCAGTAATTTTTAATTAAATTTAGGGATAATACAGCCAGACTCTTAGCACAGGTATTTCATGAGGTTGAATAATAAATGAAATAATTTGAGACCAAAATGGTGCCATTTTGACTATTATCTACATTTCAGGAGTGCTTCTTACTAAGTCAGTATGCATAGAGCTTCCACATCTTGATTTTTATATCAGGAGACACTAGTCCTAGCTGTGTCTGGGATTCTGCCAAAGGACATCAAGAAGTGGCTGGACAGTAGCTGACTCATGCACTAAGAGGTATGAAGTTTGGGTACAAACATTGTAAGCATATCATGGTAAGTCACAGTAAGCCATTGCCATAACTACTTAACATAATTACACAAGATGAATATATTGCTTTCTGCTTCAGAAATCGCCACAGGTTTGCTATAAGGTTTTCTTTCCTTGGCCACCTAAAGTTTTCAGATGAGTTTTATTTCTGTTCATTAACATTGATAAAAGCAAGACAGTTACTTAATTTCAGCAGACTGCGGACCTGAGTAGGTAGGAGAACAGGTAGAGAATAGGAAGGAGTCTACTGCTGAATTCTTTACAGGTCCTTGTATATATTTGTAATGTTTCCAATGCTTCATAAACTGAACGATCTTCTACTGTTCTGAAATACACAGTATGTACAACTTACTTAGTAGGTAGGCCTGCAGCGTAAGAATTTGTTGCGCTTACCATTTGTATTGTTTGTCATCCTTATGGCCTCTCCTCATCTTTTATTCAGCTAAGGATGACTGCAAGAAACATCTCTGGAAACTCACCAGCAATGCCACACTTCAGAATGATGTGTTCTGTCCATCAGGATTGGAACACCCTACCAGTACAGAATTTCAGTTGAGCTTGAAGTGCAAAGGGCTTAGGTTTAAAATTGATTTTGTACATGTAAGCCTTTATATTGTCTTCATGAATTCAGTGATTTGTTTCATAGAATCTGTCATGACTAAGCAGCTGGGGGAAACTGTGAAGGCCTAAAGGCTTCATTTGGTATGTCTTGATGTCAGTGTGGTCTGGGAACTTCCAGGTTTTTTTTGACTGTATCTCTTCTGGACTGTTGTTTGCTGAAGGTTTGGGTTTTTTAACCATAAAATTGTGCCTTGTGACATACAGTGAAATGAGTCTCAAAAGATAATTGTTCATACCCTAGCCTATGGCTTCCTTCCACATTGGCAGATAATATCCAAATGTCCTTCGGCATTTTGTTCTGCTGGAGCCCGAAGCTTCAGTTACTGGTGGTGTATGCTTTATTTCAAAACGACAGGGACAAAAATTGCTGGTGATAGCATTTCTTAGCAATACTTTTATCTACAGGAAGCTATCAAGCATTGCCTTTGTTAACCTGCGGCTGCCTGAGAAGTTATTTTATACGGTGTGTGCTTAATAATGAAAGTGTGCATTACACGCTTAAATGCACTGATTTTTAGGGCAGTAAAAGATCTGTGCCGTGACGTAAGTCACAGCAATAACACTGCTAAGAAGTAGTAGCAGCCTTTCCCGGATGAAGATGTTTTTAACCTTC
The DNA here is from genome assembly GCA_031468815.1 of Morus bassanus. Classification (NCBI taxonomy): domain Eukaryota; kingdom Metazoa; phylum Chordata; class Aves; order Suliformes; family Sulidae; genus Morus; species Morus bassanus. The sequence goes on from CM062575.1 coordinate 981,568, forward strand.
TTTCAGAAACAGGCTTCAGAGCACGCCGTGCCGACTCCCTCGCGCTTTAGTAACGCCTGTCGCCGTGGCTCTTTCCGAAGGGGGCAGAAACAGGCCCTGCCGCCGGGTGCCCGGGCTGCGACTCCCAGGGCAGCCCTCGCCCTCCCGCCAGCGCCGCGACCGGCGGCACCCGTGCGGCGGGCTCCTCAGGAGCGCCCCCCGAGCGCGGTGCGGAGCCCGCCGGGCCTCCCTCGTCCCCCGGGGGGGCGGCCGGGGCCGGAGCCCGCCGGGCCTCCCTCGTCCCCCGGGGGGGCGGCCGGGGCCGGAGCCCGCCGGGCCTCCCTCGTCCCCCGGGGGGGCGGCCGGGGCCGGAGCCCGCCGGGCCTCCCTCGTCCCCCGGGGGGGAGGCCGGGGCCGGAGCCCGCCGGGCCTCCCTCGTCCCCCGGGGGGCGGCCGGGGGCGGGGCGGGGCGGGCAGGCGCCCGCGTTGTGGGAGCGCTGCTAGGATACGGGCGCCGGCCGGAGCGGTAACGGCAGCCCTGGGCGGCGGCGGGGGTCGCGGATAAAGAGGGTCGGGGGCCGCGAGCGGGGAGCTGGGGCAGGTGGGGGATCGGGGCGGCAGCGGGACGACCCGTGGCCGCCCTCTCCTCGCGTCTCCGGGCGGACGCCTTCCGCAGCCAGTTCCCTCGGTTGTTCGGGGAAGCCTTCGGAAGGTCTGTCGGAAGATGCCTCCCCAAAGCCCCGCGCTCCTTTCGTAGGGCTGCCCCGCGTCTCTCGGGGCGAAGCCTCGCCCGTGGCACCTGCGGCCACCCGCGGAGGGGGCGCGGCGGCGGCGCGCGGCATGGAGCCGGCCGTCAGGGAGCGGCTCTGGGCCGCGGAGAGCCGCCGAGGTAAGAGGGTGTCGGGCGGTTGCGAAATCTTGCCTGTCTTTAAAAATAAGTGAAATAAACATCGCGCTTTAAACACGGAAAGTGCTTGATCTTAATCTCTTCTGTTTCTAAAGATGGAGAAAAGGAATTTTTTTCTCTGAGTGCTTTAAATGTGCTTCTTAACTATGAAAAGAAGTTACTGCTATAGTGTTCTTAATTTAATCTTGGTTTTTTCCAGTCAAGTTTACTTCATATAAAAGCTTTAAGGATCTAATCTCGAATTTCTGTGTCAACGGCAAGAGTTCAGGGAATTGCAAATCAGGCCTTCAAAACAGTTCACTTTCTTGTGTGCTAACATTACTGATTTTAAATTGCAAGAGAGTTGTCAGTGCTTCATCTTATAACTGTGGCTGACTTTGAACATTTGTTTGACATTTTCCTTAAACATTCATAATTTATTTCTGTAAAGGAGAAGCAGGATGCCATGTAGTTGATTTGAAATAATGTAGTCATGTCTGTCAGTCCATCTTGAAGCATAAATTATCCGTTCTTTGTTTCTTTTTTATTTCAGATGTTCAGGCTTTGAAGAAGGCTTATGAGTTGATCAAATCAGCCAGTCAAGGAAAATCTGCACTTGACTCATCAGATAACTTCAGCACCGACTTATATGTTTTATGTGCTGAACAAGCATTTCAGGTTAGTCATTTATCTGTATTGAATAAAAACATTTTTATGGCATGTTGTAATTACAGTTGTTAAAGTTACTACTTAAAAGTATTCCCAGAATTACCTGTGAAAAATATTACACGCTTCTGTTTTTGGAGAGGAATTATTTAAACATGCATTTTCAGTTAAAACTCACCCTCTAAATGATCACTTCTTTATAATCAGTCAGCAAACTGTGGTTTGTGAAGTTTGTAATTAGACCAAAATATGCAAGGTATACCATAGTAATATAAAATAGTTTGCCGTGCCTGTTTTTTCTTGTTATGGAAAACTAACGTTAGCAATTTGGTTATGACTAAAGAAAATGTGTTTTTGAACAGCCCCTCCTGGGCAAAAGAAAAAAAGGTGACATTCTAATTATAAAAGATTGTTGCTCATTGAGCTGACATCTATAAAATGTGGTAGAGGTTCTTAATTTTGAAGTATTTTTTAATTTTCAATCCATGGGTACAAGTGACTGGATTTCAAGTAGACAGAGTTTCCAATAAAATATTTTTTTTTCCAAGCTGCAAGACACTCAAATTCTGTCGTCTGAAAATTGAGGTGCAGCACTGACATCCATACAAAATTCTGCAGTCTAATATCTGTCCTTTAAAAAAAAAAATTCTACTAAGAATTTTGCCTTTATGTTAACAATTCTGTTAATGGCTGTTAAAAAACATTTTTGGAATACTGTAAGGTGTTCTGTGACTGAGTGACTAAGGAGCTTTGTTAAATAAAGGAGCTATTTTTCTATACATTTGGAATTACTGAAGTCTTGCTTTAAACTTTAATAAATCTTAATGGGTTTGTACCAAATCTGATATGCAGCTTTATGGAATATTCTTTGCATACTGGTGTGCAGTTAGATGTTACACTTTGATTAGGCATGCATCTTTAAAAACTAGTAATTCTTAATTAAGTGTCGCATTTTTAAAATATTTTTTAAATATTATATTTTTTTTTTTGGTCTTAGCTGGGATATCTGGAAATGAGCAGTGACTGTCTACAGATATATTTTAAAGGAAGGTTTCCTGTGAACCAGTTTCTTGGCAGAGCATATTTGTGTCAAGGCCAGCTGCACACTCCACTCTCTACAGAGAATTTGGTGAGAAATTATGAAGGTTGCATTATATCAAGCCAGTTTCTAAAAGTATTTCTTCCTAGGATTTTTTGTATTGCTTTCAGTCATTTAAAATACACAAGGGTAATCAGGACTGTGGGAAAAAATCAAAGGAAAATATATTAACGGGTAGTTTGGAAGTAAACAAAACTTACCAGCTGAATTAGACTAATATTGCAGATACTTCAGTGAGGAAAAAAAAAATACGTGTAAAATTTTTCAGATGGTTGATTGTTCTAAAGTCAACCTTTTCACTTTTTACATCAATATGGTACTTCCAGACCAAATTTAACTGTACCTGGTAAAACAGTTACCAGTTTTATTCAGGATCACACTAAGCATTTCACAGAATCACGGGAAATGGGGGACTAGAGGGGCCCTCGAAGAGGTTGTACAGTTCTCTTCTGTGGCAGTGTGCTTCCACCACTGATCAGTAACCTTTCCATACAGTACTTTGGATCTGGCTTTTTGAAATGAGATTTGAAGCTTTCTGGTAGCAACTCAGCAGGATACTTCTACTTCTAAAGGCTTTTGTGTGTTACTATTCGTTGATACCATGTGCGTACCTGATGAGTAGTTTTTACTTCCTGCTGAATTTAAAATGGAGTGGGATCTATTTTCTGTCTTCAGTGTTTCACTTGTCCTTGTACTGTGGTCATTCAGCTTTGGCAATTTGTCATTGATATCTGACCCCCTAAAATGGCCGTAACAGATGTTTGTGTTATTTGTGTTCACAAATTTCCCTGACAGATGTTGCTGTAGTTTCTTTGAATAATGTGTTTGAATTAACTTTCAAGCTAGAATCTTTTCCCTATTATGTTATCTGTACTTTCTCTGCCTTCTTTGAGCATATGTGCAGAACAACTGATCAGTGGTCCCTTCAAAACTTTGTACACATTTGGAAAGTGTTTTCTAACGTCCAGTTAGCCTTTTATGCTTCTAAATTAAAAAAGCTATTCTGTGTTTTCTAAATAACAGCCAAATTTTGCTGTTTTCTTCTTGACTCTTGTAAACTTCTTAGAAGTTAAGAACCATCCCAGTATGTGCAATTCTAACTTGGTTCCTTTATGCTGGGTGTTGTAATGTGCTTTTAAGATACACTTTTTATCAGTTGTGAAGTTTTTTCACTGCTGTGTTCCTAGGTAGTTTATGAAAATAGGAGTGGCCCAACATCTCATGCTGTATTACTAGTAATCATCGTTCACTTAGAAAAGATAAATTTGTCCTTATTTTGGTTTCCATCTTAAGGAATCCTTGTTAGCCAATTAAGATGCTTATGTTCTTAAGGACCAAGTACAACTTTTCTACTTTAAATCTAATACCTCTCAGGCTCTTAATGCTGGTTTTTTCTTTATCTAGGCAGTTCCCACTCATTGCTCAGTAGCCTTCTTATGCCAGTACCAGAGTCCAGTAAATCAGTCCCAACTCTCTTGGAGTTTTTAGTTATTCTGTTCTGTCTTACTATAGAAAGCTCTCGGGTGTCACCCCCTTCCTGCCCATCCAGGTCCAGGTCCACCTCCACTTTGCCATTTCCACTGCGTCTTTCTCTTAGGCTTTCAAAAATCCCTTTTTATGATCCCAGCCATCTTCTTTACACCCTCCCTTCAGGTATTTGTATATACTGATGAGATCCCCCCTGAGCCGCCTTCTCCAGGCTAAACAGTCCCAGCTCTCTCAGCCTTTCTTCATACGAGAGATGCTCCAGTCCCTTCATCATCTTTGCGGCCCTTCATTGGACTCTCTCCACAGTGTCCATGTCTCTATTGTACTGGGGAGCCCAGAACTGGGCGCAGTACTCCGGGTATGGCTTCACCAGTGCTGAGTAGAGAGGAAGGATCGCCCCCCTCAGCCTGCTGACAGCACTCCTCCTAAGGCAGCCCAGGACACTGTCAGCCCCCTTTGTGGCAAGGACATGCTGCTGGCTTGTGTTCAACTTGGTGTCCACCAGGACCCCTGGGTCCTCCTCTGGAAAGCTGCTTCCCAGCTGCTTTAATGATAAAAAGAGCATGCCTGACACACCATTCAGTTGATAAATTCTTGTTGGAGCTTTTCTGAAGAAAACAATACCTCAGGTTTTTTAATGTGACAAACCAATATTATTTTTTTTTCCTGGCTTTGCTCTTGGATGTTTGTGAGCTTTCTTTTCTGAAAGCGTAAAAAGTACACAGCTCTACAATTTTGGAAAATTTCAGTCCTGATAATTAAAGTTTGGCAGAAATGAAAGAAACTGAAAATACAGTCTTAAAATTTGAAATCAGGAAAACATAGTAATAGGCAATGCTACCAATTTTTAGTTATTCTGTTTCTATGGCAGCAACTTATAGCAGCATGTTTTATTTGAGATTGGTCTGAAAATAAAAATTATAAGATGTGAATATATTGAAATAGGAAAATAATGTACTGATTTATAAAAGCCATATTCAAATTGCATTAAGAATTTTTTTGTTCTGTTCCAGGAAGGGTTTGAAAAGTTTGTGCTGTTTTTTATGAAGGCAATAGATTTTGCCACCCATGATAGAAGGTAGGCCCTACTGATAGGATTAACTCTTTAAATCTCAGAAATGTTACTGAGTTAGGTTTTCATAATTGTTTGTCTCAGATTTTCACTAGGTAGTCTGGAGTTGTGTTGTTTGGGTGTTTTGGTTTTTTTTGCGTCTGTGGATTTTCCTTCCACTTTGTTACTGCACTTCTGTAACTGCCGTTAGTGCTGCAACAATATAAGAATACTGAACAGTCTTAAATAGATGGGATGAATCAGCCTGTTTAAGGCTGGTAGATATCTCTGAGCGTTTCTTCCCCTCTTGTATTTATGCTCTGTAGATGGAGAGCACCATGTTAACTTAAATTAAGTGGTTAATTACTGGGGAGAGTGTAATTGCAAGAGTTATTGAATTCTTCTTGTGCTGTGCTTGTGTTCTCAGTTCTTAGTCAAGATTGGTTCTTATCTAAACATATAGGAAAAGTTCCAATTTTTGCTTCTTAAGTGTCTTAAAATACTCCGTCTGTAATTGTATGTTTCTCTAAGTCCATGAAATACTAAATTCTTGTTTCTTGTTTTTCAGCTATTATTTTTTGATATATAATGCCTCAGTTCTTTATTGGCAACTTGTGAGGCCGTATCTTAAGCCTGGATTCCGCTATTGTCTTATTCCCAGCCTTTCTCAGATTGTTAAAGCGTTAAACCAAACTGAAGAGCAAGACAATGAATGGAGAGCAGAACTCATGATGTAAGTTTAATTGTATTTTTTCATATGGGCATTCTGTAGTACTCTTGTACATGTGGCTGCCACCTGAGGTAGACTTTAATAATGTATATTTCATTGGTAACATTGTAGATACATTTATTGTGGAAAGCTTAATTCATAACTTTAAAGATATATAAATGTATACTTAATATAAAAGGTGCTTCATTTTAATATTTATTTTGAGGTTAAAATTTTAGTGGCAGAGGCAGTTAGGCCCTAGGTCTGATCTGAAGTATCACAGTCATTTTGGGTGTAGCGTTTGAGTCATTGCTTATGTTCAGTCCTTTTAAGTGAGAAGAAAGACAAAATCCTGTTTTTAAGAACTATCTTCTTCAGGTAAAGAAACATAACCTTTAAATAGATAAACAAAGATCTCTCTGTCCTCTGATCCCTGAAGAGAAAGGAACAGCCTGGTAAGGTTGTGAGAATTATTCAGGATACCTTCTAATTCCCTCCTTCTTCATTATGAAGATTTCATATATATTGACCGAAGTTATCTTTCTTACTATTTTTTTCCTCTTGTTAACTCATAACTGTATGTTGAAATGAAACTTTCTGAAAAATCAGTGAGCAAAATAAGTATTTGTATTGCAGATACAGCAATTAAGAGTACAGAGATGAGTTGTCATCAGTAGTGATGTGGTTTTTATATGTCAGTCACATGCTTTAATGTATAATTTGGTACTGTATGGTTCTTATCAATGTAATTAGTTTAGATCAAATTTTTTCCTTCATATCCATCATATCCACTATCATATCCAGTTTTCTTTGGTATTAAATTAAAGGCTGTCCCTGCTAATTTGGACATACTTCTTGGCCTAATGTTTCAAAGCATAAATGAAATAAGTCTTCTTTTAACCAGTCTTATTCAAAATAAGAGCCCAAAAGTTATGAAAAGGAGAATAACTTGCATAAACAAGGCTACTAAGATTGAAACCAACAGGTTTTCTTTCTGGGAATTAACAAAGGGAAATAGATTGTTATTTGAGAGTTAAATCTCCCAACAAGGTGAATTCACAGAATATCTTTAAGTGTTGTGGAAAAAATTTAGAATTAAAAGTCTAATAATTTTTAGGGAAGAGATTAGTAATCTAGGGCTGGATAAAAATGCCTTCCACATTTATGTCTGTCATAAGTGAAATTTGTCAACCAATTTCATGTTTTATCTAGGAAATACATAGTTTTTTTGCATGCACACTGTTCAGAAGTGTATATAGTGTAATTTACACTGAATTAAATAATTAATCTAGTCAGAATCTTTAGCAATTGATATTTCATTGAGAACAATTTGTGGCTGAAGAATTACATTGTAGTTATTTTCCCCATTTCAAGGATGTTCTTATTAAGCATGACTGAAAGTCCTTATTGCTTTTATAAGGAAATGAAAAATGCAACCTGATTAAATGTAATTTAAAAAGATAGGTACAAATACAGAACTTTTTAAAAGATACGTATGCTGTTACTTTCTGCTATGGCTGCTGGGTTTTAAGTGACTGAATAAATTAATACTTTTTGACACGTTGCCTTTAAATACATTTTTCCATAATGAGAATAGCAGAAAGGTACATGTTAACATATTATACAATATGCTTAAATAATTACCAGTGTATCTATTGTATCTCTAGAAAATATCCTTGTTTGTTTGAGCTATGTATGAGTGGTCTCAATCTGACTTCCCATTGTGTGTTGAACGGCGTCTATATGATGACACCTGCACGCTTATTTTTCAGACATCATCAGTGGGTTGTTCAGGTGGTGGAATTTAAATATTTTTGTTTGAACACGGTCACTTCTGCTAAGAAAAAATATGTGTGAAGTTTTCGTCAGACAGAGTAGAGGGCTTTAGCAAAATAGTCTTGGAAACTATTTTTCTGGGAAGTATGGGGTCCTAGTTAAAAGGTTAGTTTTCCTCTAATTCTTTAGAAAGTGAGAGCCTTTGGCAATGGAGGTTGACTAAATTGCTTGAGTTAACAGTCCTGAGTTATAACAAAGCATCCATTTTCTCAGTGAAAGGCCCCTGGTTCTGCTGTGTTCACCGAACAGGTGAGGTTGGAAGGGACGTCTTGACATCATGTAGTCCAACCCACCTGCTCAAGCATTTTGGTACAATATAGTTGATAGTTGTTGAGATCAGTGTGTCATTTTTTTTATGGAGTGGCTACATATATGTAAGGCTGATACTGGCTCCTTTTGAGGAGGGTATAATTGTATAAATTATGTGTGTGCCCAGATTATTATATCATTTTAATTAATCTAACTGAAAGGCTTAAATGATTAATTCCTTGATTTAGATTAGAAGTGAAGCTGTGCTGTGGAAATTTAGATCAATGGTAAGTAAGATGTATAAGGTGTATGTAATGTAATCTGCTCAATGTCTCAGACAGCTGTTCACTAACAAGAAGAAATTTTATTATTACAAGTTCAGGCAAAAATTCAGGTTGCTTTTGTTTAAATATAATTGTAGGTTTACAGAGCTGACATTCAGAGTTGGACCTTCTGGCAGAGTTTCACTTGTTTTTAGAATCATAGAATCATTTAGGTTGGAAAAGACGTTTTAAGATCATCGAGTCCAACCGTGAACCCAGCACTGCCAAGTCCACCACTAAACCATGTCCCTGAGCACCGCATCTACGCATCTTTTAAATACCTCCAGGGACCGTCACTCCACCACTTCCTGGGCAGCCTGTTCGAGTGCTAGACAGCTCTTTCGGTGAAGAAATTTTTTTCCTAATATCCATCCTAAACCTCCCTGGCGCAACTTGAGGCCGTTTCCTTTTGTCCTATCACTTGTTACTTGGGAGAAGAGACCGACCCCCACCTCATTCCAACCTCCTTTCAGGTAGTTGTAGAGAGTGATAAGGTCTCCCTTCAGCCTCCTTTTCTCCAGACTAAACAACCCCAGTTCCCTCAGCTGCTCCTCATAGGACTTGTTTTCTAGACCCTTCACCAGTTTCGTTGCCCTTCTCTGGACATGCTCCAGCAACTCAATGTCCTTCTTGTCCTGAGGGGCCCAAAACTGAACACCGTATTCGAGGAGCGGCCTGGCCTCACCAGTGCCGAGTACAGGGGAATGATCACTTCCCTAGTCTTGCTGGCCACACTATTTCTGTTTTGTATGTTAAGTTTTTCTAAAATAAATCTAAAGAACAAATTTTTTAAAGCATCTGAACTGATAGTATCTGATTTGCAATCTCTGATTGCAGTTCATATTTTACTGAGATAGCTCTTTTTCTTAAAATTTATATCTGTTAGATAATTTCAAGTCTTTGCTAGTAAGAACAGATGTTTCTGGATTGAACAGCACATGCAGGCTGATATTTCATAGTTTAACCCCAGCCAGCAACTAAGTGCCACACAGCCACTTGCTCACCCCCCACCTTCCCAGGGGGGTGGGATAAGAGCATTGGAAGAGTAAAAGTGAGAAAACTTGTGGGTTTGAGATAAGAACAGTTTAATGATTGAAATAAAATAATAATAGTAATAATAATAATAAGTAATGAAAAGGGAAATAACAAAGAGAAAGAAATAGAAAGGAAAAACCCAAGAAAGACAAGAGATGCAAATGAAAACAATTTTTCACCGCCAACCGACTGACGCCCAGCCAGTCCCTGAGCAGCGGCCTCCCTGCCAGCTTTCCCCCAAGTTTTATTGCTGAGCATGACGACATATGGTGTGGAATATCCCTTTGGTCAGTTGGGGCCAGCTGTCCCAGCCGTGTCCCCTCCCAACTTGTGCACTCCCAGCCTCCACGCTGAGGGCAGTGGGGCAGTGTGAGAGGCAGAAAAGGCCTTGACTCTGTGTAAGCACTGCTCAGCAATAAGTAAAACATCCCTGTATTATCAATACTGTTTCCAGCACAAATCCAAAGCATAGCCCTATACTAGCTACTATGAAGAAAATTAACTCTACCCCAGCCAAAACCACCACAGATATTCATAAATCTGTGGTCACTAAGGAAAAGTAGTGTTAGGAAGCAACCTAGTCAACACACAGACAGATTTATTGCATCTTCAGTATTTAATTTCAGTGAAAGAAACAACAAATAATATCTAAAACCGCAGTAAAAATAAGTCACAAGAAAATGTTCGTTGAGCCGGAAATCATTGTTAATGGGAAGCTTTGAGAGTTAGCATACACAGTGGAACTGAACCAAGAATAAAAGTCTCTATTTTCACCAGCTATTCCAAAAGTTTAAGACAAGTTCATTTCATTAGGTACTACATTGCTTAAAAAAAAAAAAAACAACCCTGACAGATGACATCTGGAATAATCCTGACAGATGATGTCTAGAGATACAGCATATACCTTAGGATTGCAAGGCAATTCAGATGGGAAGGGACCTCATGAGATGGGTAATCCAACCTCCTGCTCAAAGCTGGGTCAGCTGTGGGGCCAGGTGTAAGACTTCATCCAGTCAGCTCTGGAAGCAGTCAAGGATTGAGACTGCACAACTTCTCTGAGCTGCAGCAACTCTGCCTGACTGTCCTTGTGGGGAGAAGGTTTTTCTTTATTACCACTCTGAACCTCTCTTGCTTCAATGTACACCCGTTGTCACTTGTCTTCCTGTCGTGCACCTTAGTAAAGAGCCTGCGTCCATCTTCTCAGTGACCTGCCTCCCTGTAGGCACATGCCTCCATGATCTACTGTCTGTGCTCCTGTTAATACAGACCAGGATGCTGTTGGCCACCTTTGGTTCCAGAGCACACTGCTGGCTGGTGCTCAGTTGGCTGTCCACCACGACCCCCAGGTCCTTTTCAGTAGATCTGCTTTACGGAACTTTTTGAATGCTTTTAGCAGGCACAAGGCCTAGGAGACCTTTCTGGTGAAGACTGAGGCAAAGGAGGCATTGAGTCTCAGCTCTCATCTTCTAAGTTAGAGATTATAAGGAATACAGAAAGTTAGAAAATAGATACTTTTATAATACCTGATTCTGCTCGTAAATTAATTTGTCATTGGTAATTTTACTTTTAGAACGGAATGGTTTTTTTCCTAAGCAAGATTACAATGGAAGTCAAAAAAACCCCCACAGTCAACCCAGGGCACTATCAGTACTATTATACACATTTGCATTATTACCAATTATTTTATAATAATTGGTAATAAATGGTGTATCAATATCAATGTATTACCATTCTTACATTTCCTGAGTAAAGCTGGAGCATAAGCCTTGAGATATCTCTACTGAGGGAAACAGTTTTATGTGCAAAATGAAGAGCATCCATGTAATTTTTCAAGGTCAGACAACCTTTTCTCGCAGGTGGTCTTGGTCTGCTATTCTACAGACTGTTTCCAGTTCCTGTTACACTTCTGCCACAGTTTTTTCCTTTCTCTTTGTGAACTTTTCTGTTTCTTTGGTCTATGACTGATGGTTTATTGCTATGCAGCATTTTTAATAAGCTGAAACTGGAGGGAAATAAAAAATTAAGTAACAAAACATTCCAAAAGGGTATGCTAAAGGTTATCTAGAACAACGTGCTTGCAGTTTTTTTATACCGAACATATTCTTGCTGAAGTATTGATTAGAACTAGCAAGTGCACACAATGTGTTTGTGTTATGAAACTAACGGTAGCATTTTTTTTTCTTACGTTTGTGGGGTTTTTTTGAATAATTTTTTTATTATTATTGTTGTTGTTAATTTATTTAATGGAGTCACAGGCTCTTTTCCAGTTAAATCAGCTAAAGTATTGAAAATCCAGTAGATATGTTGCAGTTCCCAACATGAATAGTTTTCTTTTGCTAGATGGCTTTGTAATACTAGCCTTTCCAGTAGTTAAGGGAGACTCTTAGAATACATCTCACAGAAATGTTTTCCTCATACAACTTTAAATAATTAATAATTTTAATTCCAGGTGTCCTGTTGAGAAAAGTTTTCACAAAAATCTCCTTTTCCAAGATTATTTTTGTGATCTGCAATAAAAGTATGTTAAAACAGCTGTGTACCCGTGGAAGAAACACAGACGTAGAAGTTAGGGGATCTCTTTCATGTTGAGTCAATGCTATATAGCACTAATTGCTTGTGCTGGATTTAGGAGCGGTAGCTTGACTATAAGGAGTCTCTTGAAAAAATACAAATAAGAAATATTTCAGAAAGTGTTAATAAATATTTAATACAAATATTTATTTGATTTGCAGAAACTTACTTGAGTGCTTCCTTGATGCTTCAAAACTGAAAGAAGCAAAAGAGTTTTCATCTACTGCAGCAATCTTTATTAAGGAAAATGTTCCAGATAAATACTCTCAAATATTTTCTCTAATGGTAATGCTGTAAAATATTTTAAACTCCCAGTAAGACAGCAGCTTTCTCTACATTTTGTAAGGTCATAGTTGTAATTGTTAAAGATGTTTCCTTCATTTAAATTTTGTGAGCCACCAAACGATACAGTAGATATGCAGTGATTTTTACAATTTGTATATTTTTGACACTGTAAGCTAAAGAGCTCCCCACTGCTCCATGTTATTTTAATACAACATAATATCATCGGGATAACTGTTGCTAACCCTAAAATTTCTGTTTGGGAATAATTACTATTAACACAGAAGGTGTAGTGGGTGCAACTTAACCTGCCTTATGCCATTGAGCATATTTAGCATCTGTTGACTTTTCTCATGCTGATAAATACTTAAATGACCCAACATGAACCCTATAAATAATTCTGGGAATCAGAGCATATGACAATAGTTCACATTTCTTGCATGCTCTTAATTTGGGAAATAAGAGGGTAAAGACGAATGTGGCAAAAGCAGAAATAGGCGAATAAAACTTGGAAGTTGCATGCAGTCATATTTGCTTTCATTCTGCTACACTGTCTATTTTCTGTCCACTCCCAATCACTGCATTTCAAGACCATATGTTTATATTATAAAGTTCTCTAACATTTGAATTAAGACAACCAATATACAACCTTCCAGAGGTGTGATATTAATGAAGCAATAACATTTAGGCAAGGTCAAAATGACTTCTGTATTTGTAGAGGCAGTGTTAAGCAAAGCTATTTGACAGTGGCCTTAAACAGAAGAATAAAGTAGTTCTAAAATTGTACTTGGGCTATGTGTCTCAGCAGGGCTACACGAGTATGATCCACACTATTGAGTGCTTTAGTAACAGCATAATAAAGTCTTGCAAAACTTACTGTTCCAATACAGCTTAAGTAATCAGTATTGATTGCTATGGGCAGTCAGTGTCAGAGAGTCAGAAGAAATTATGTGCGTACGTTTAATGTGTAATTCTACAGTTAAATTGAAGTAACTACAGTTTATTGTAATTTTTTCATAGTATTTTTAGTTGTATATAATTTATAGTTACAGATAAATTTGAATAGGGCTCATTTCTCACAGCTGGATGAGATGATTTCAGAATGAGTGCTATCAAAAGGTGTTATTAAAAATGCATTAATTAGAATTCTAACTCACATGTTAGTTCCACATTTAGATTTCTGCTAATACTTCTGATGCGAACTGTGAAGAATTGTATGGCTCTACTAGGTGATCTTTGTGCTATCTATGCGGAACAATATAGATTATTGTAGTAGCCTCACTGCCCTTAAAGTCCATGAAAAAGCCTACAGTCAACATACCTGTTTTATTTTAGCCCTGTTTAGTGTCTGTCCTTTGTTTGCTTATTTAGTCAATTAATAATTAAATTGTTATTTTATAGGTATATCACAGACTAATGGATATTTCCCAGGTAGAGAAGGAAATACACAATTCCATCCATTTTTCAGTTATTTATAAAATGCAGATGCTAAAATTGTAAGTATTAAAATGTATCCTTCCACTTCTACTTTGATGCTTGATATTACAGGGATTGGGTCAGGTTCTGGAATCACATATGCCAATAGAAAAATCTACTGCAAAGATTAGTTTCTCAAATGGAAAATGATGACAGTTTGGGCAGTAACTGTCAGGCCTGTCTAGAGAACAGCCTCAGCTAAAAAGTGAGAAAATTCTTTGGGAATGCAGGGAATAGGGTGTTGTACAGATACTCTCAGGTGAAAGAATTTAAGAGATTGAAAGACATTTTTGTATCCAACAGATCGTGGTTTGGTACACAAGTTGTGTATAAGGGAGTAAAGATGAAGTGGGGAAATCACACCTAAAATGCATAAACCGCAAGGATGGGAAGCATAATACTTTTTAAACTTTTTAAATTTTAAAGGCATAAAACAATTTTGAAAGTTAGACTTCATAGTAAAATCTCATTTGATTTTTTTTTCAATGTCTCAACACTTCCCCTTTTTAAAAAAGTATTAATTCTTTTCTTAGTAACAGTGGATTAATTGTGTTGACATTATAGGAAAGGAGTTTTGCACACCATTTTTCTTTGCTTCTGGAATAAAATTTACTGTACGGTCTGAAATATTAATTGTTATGCTGGAATGTTCTTTGTGCTTCTTATCTGGCTGTCTGAGTAACTTATTTGGCATACTGAAGTAGGTTTTGTTGACTTGATTTTTAAATTTTTTTCCTTTGATATTTCAAAATCCAGGTATCCCACTGATACATTGGACTAAGAGCCATCTATCCTGAAGTTAGGAGAGTTATTTTAAATTTTTAATGCAATAATATTTCTTGTGAAAAATTATGAACAATTCCTAATATATTGCAGGCAGTGGGACACAAATGAATTTCCAGGAGATGCCACCGCACATCTGAATTCTGTATATGTACTTTTGAAACAATATGATGTACCTCCAGCATCTGTTCTCAGTGTGAAGTGAGTTTTACTTGTCATAGCCTTGTGAAAGTTGATGCTGAAGCTGATCCTGCTTCCACTGAAGTCTGTCAAAATTCCCATTGAACTTGAAGAGAGTGGACTCATACTTAGTTATAATAGTTTGTGTTGCGTTAATGCTTAGGTCATCCTAAAGAAAGACAAAGGTCCTATTAGGCTTTATTAAAAAAAACCAAATTAAATATCTTCTTCCATATAGCTGTTTGTATAACATGATTAAATCTTTCCATAACCCTTTGTTGTTGATAAAATGAGATTTTTAAAAGGTCTTAGAATTGACAAATGCTTTTCAGGCTTTGGTTTATTTTTAGCTTTTCTTGGGGCCCTTCCCAATTCTTCAGCATAAGTTTGAAATGCAGACTCTCTATTCCAGTAGTTATATCACAGCTGTTACGTATGGAAGTAATACTACATTTTTACTCATTAAGGTCAATCTGCTTTGATGATGCTCAGGTATCTCATTACTTCTCCTATCCCAGGCAGTACACTATGCTCATTCGGTTATTTACAGAGATACAAACATTTAGAACACAGTCTCCTACTGTGTGTGTTCTGTATTCTTAGTTCCTAAATAATTGACCAATGCATTTGACTGTCTTAACTTGTGTGTCAGTAGACCACACTGTATTTACAGAATTACCTGCAATCTTTGTTTGCTATTTCACCATCTTTGTGCTGCAGACATTTCATTCTGTATTTTTTATGTTCTTCAGGAACAGTTTGTGCAAGACTAGAGTAGAAGTATAGTAATTATTTTCCATAAACAGATGAACTTTTCTATTTTTCATGTAGCCAACTTTCATCTTTTTCCTTTTTCCTTGTTAACTATGAGCATTACTAGAATAATCACATCCTGTAATATTCAGATGACTTCAAGGTTTTCAGATATATTGCATGAAGTTACTTTCGTATAGTGTTTTTCTAATTCCATAAAAGAGCATATCAGATTCTCTGAAGTGATGTTTTTCTATTTTTGAAGGATTCCTTTGATTCTGGAATTAGCTCGTTTTTCCGTGAAAGTAAACTGCATTAACCTTGCATATGATTGTATACTTGATTTGAAGAGAGCTGGGATTACTGTAAGTATTAACAGTAATTACATTCGATTTTTAAAATATTTTTTGTATACCTTCCCCCCCCCCCCTTGTGATTATATTTTAAAAATAATACTGATGGTTCTGGGATCTTCTGACGACCTCTGTATTGTTTATATATTCATTAACATAAATAATTACTTAGATAAGTGATCTATTCCTAAACTAGAGAGAAGATGTAAGGTCAGAAGGAAGGGTATAGGTAGAATAGGGTAATTAGCAGTGCAGTTAGTTTTGCCAAATAAATGTTAACTATAAATTTTTGCCTATGTTTTTTAAATGTTATCTGTGGAACAGTTTGATTGGAAGTTAAGTGCTGCCTGCAGGTTTTGAAGATTTAACTAGTTTACCCACTGAGACTGTAATTGGTCACCAAGATGTAAGCTCTAAAAGCAGTTAATGTTGCATACATTCACTTTAGTCTTTATGAGTACAGTATCAACCTTGCAGAACAGTATATGAATTCTGATTTTGATGAGGAGAAAACAGAGCATTTGTCTGGAGCATGATTAGGGGACTGATGGTAGGAGGAGTTCAAAAAAGCTTGCCAAAAAAAAAGCCCCAAAGCTGTTGCCTTTCCTGGAAAGTAGAACTTAAGCAGTATAGTTTTCTCTTTGGAGCAAGAAATCCAGAGACATTGTGCCACAAACTGCATGCCCTAATTCTTTCCTTTGTGTGGATCTTTTCTGATAGTGTTCCTATACATTTCCCGGTTTCCTTTAGTAGGAATGATTAATTTTCCAGCAAACTATTTGATTTGTTATTTACTAACATTTATAATTTTCACTCTTCTGTAGTATTTTTATTATAATATTACTGTAGGAGTATTCTTAGACTAAATTTTATGTGGTCTCCCTAATAACTGGTCTTTCAATGTGTATGTCCTTTTTGATTCTTACGTCCAGCTGGGTCTGAGATTGTTTTTTTCTGTTCCTTCCCCGTTCTGGTGGTTTAACCCCAGCTGGCAACTAAGCACCACAGAGCCACTTACTCACTACCCCCGAGGTGAGATGGGGGAGAGAATCGGAAGGGCAAAAGTGAGAAAACTCATCGGTTGAGATAAAAGCAATTTAATAATTAAAAAGAAATAATAATGATGATGATGATGGTATAAGGAAAAGAGGAGAAAAAACATAACAGAGAGAAAAATAACAGCAAGAAAAGACAAGTTGATGCAAATGAAAACAATTACTCACCACCAACTGACTGATGCCCAGCCAGTCCCTGAGCAGCGGGCCCCCTGCTAACCTCCCCCCGACCAAGTTTTACTGCTGAGCATGACGACATATGGTGTGGAATATCCCTTTGGTCAGTTGGGGTCAGCTGTCCCAGCTGTGTCCCTTCCCAACTTGTGCACTCCCAGCCTCCACGCTGGTGGGGCAGTGTGAGAGGCAGAAAAGGCCTTGACTCTGTGTAAGCACTGCTCAGCAATAAGTAAAACATCCCTGTATTATCAATACTGTTTCCAGCACAAATCCAAAGCATAGCCCTATACTAGCTGCTATGAAGAAAACCAACTCTACCCCAGCCAAAACAAGTACACCTGTTGAGAAACAGAACTATTCATCACTGTATTCATAAAATCAGTATGTTTTTCAGATAAAAAATGTATGAAAAAGTGCCTGGTTGTGTTGTGATCCCCATGAATAAGTTTCTAGTTATCTGAAATGCACGTGTAAGGAAATATAAGTGGCAAATACTGCCAAACAAATTTTAAAATGTATTTCCAAATTTCTGTTGTAATGATCCTACTTTGAGTTACCTGTAATGTAAATTTTACTTATCCTCACTGAATTTTTCCTTCCAGGTGTCTGCTTCAGGCCCATTTTTTCTGAAAATTTCCCGCAACTCTAAAATCACACACAATTCTTTAGCATTCCACTGGAAGATGTGTTTAATCCCCTAGATCAAAGATTGACAAGGATTTAGACTGAGTATTTCTATAGACAGTAATAGCAAGTATCCCTTCTGTGGGAAGCCTTGTTTCTATTTCAACCTTCTCCTTCTCCCTTAGAGTTAGTGGGCGTTTAAGTGACCATCTTCAGATTGCCCAGCATCGTTCTGACAGCAACCGCTTCATGTTAGAGTGAGAGAAATCTATATCAAGTTCCAGTTCCTTGGCTTTTGCCGGATACTGACAGATTTCTCAGCCATAACATGAATTCCATCTCTCTATGTATTTGTCACTACATGATAGTGGCAGTTCTACATTCATCTAAATTTTTCAACTTCTCATCTGTTTTCCAGTCATGGGGATGTTAAATTAACAAAGGTCATGCTGAGTGATTTGATAATAGTTCATAATGATTGATGAATGGAGATGCTGTCTGGCTTTCCCTACTGCACCATTTGAAATCAAATACAAAGTATCTTAGATGATCCATACATACAATTTGTATGATTTAATAGCCAGATTATTTCCTGCGGTGTTAAAGATCTAACCTCTTTTTTCACTTAAAGGTTGCACTACCCATCAAGATGAATCCTTTCTGCCTTGACTAGCTCTTGTTTATTCCAAGCATGTACCTTTTTAATAACATTAGTGAGCAAGAATCTACTAGAACTGAAATCAAATGACAGTATAGGAAAAATCAAGTGTACACTGGTTTTCTTATTGCAAAGTCTGGCAATGAACAACTTTAAAAATGCTGGTAAAGTTATTTTGCAGCTTTTGCTTAGTAAGAAGCGACTGCTGTTCAAACAACAAATTCTACTCCCTTTTTATTGTTTCAGTTAATTAGCTAGTATAGTGGGATTTTCAGTAAGAAAGTACAGTGCTGTATTAGTGTAACTGCATGGGTTTAATCTTCATTGTGTTCCTTTTTAATTATTAAAATTAGCATTTTGTATATTAATACTTCATAGGAGCAAGGGAAACTTATTGAAATAGAATGCCTGGAATGTGAATACGAAATAAAAAAAATTGGCACTAAAATTGTGACTTACACCAAAGGAGTCATTGAGGTATGTTCTTTAACATTAAATTTGAGAGAAAAGTAGAATTTTTAATTTGTTAAACATGGAAAATTGCATTGGACTTGTGTGTCTTAATTACGTTATACTGAACAGAAACTCTTCTAAGCTTTTATATTCTTTTTAATTGGTCAGCCAAGAAGAAAATGGAAAAATAAACAACAGTTGTATATTCCTCCCTTAAGTCTTCTGTCTGACCATAAAGGTTCATAATACATTACTTTCCAAGAGTAAAGATGGTAGCATTGAGGTGTGCAAAGGCAACACTCTCTTGTTTCCATATTTTACATTTATGGGAGGTGTTTTCATAGAATATCTTGAGTTGGAAGGGACCCACAAGGATCATCGAGTCCAAGTCAGCTATTGTTGCATGTTATGGGTGATCTCATGCAAATTCTTATGTCAGAGAAATGCAGATAATTCCTGATAAATTGTGACACTGGGGAGGATTTTCTTAGATTTCTGTAGTCAGTTGACTCAGTTATAATTCAGACTATCAAAAGTAGAAGCCTAAATTGTCAATATTATCAATGGGATTAGATAGATCCCTACAATGAGCAATTTAGGACAGCTATTAGAGGCACCTAAAGTTTCTGCAATGGGAAGTATGAATATGCTTCATGGAAACTGATAGTGTTAGTGCATAAACTTACCCCTATCTACAACTTCTCATTTTGGGGTTCAGAAATTCCATTTACCTTTTGAAAAAAAATTTTCATGAATTCCTCATAATATGAAACACTACTAATACTGCTTAAATAAAAAATAGGACATTTAGATATTTAGGTATTTCTAAATATTCTTACCACAGGGTATGCAGTTGGAGAGTTTGTTTGATTTTTTTCTCTCTCTTTTTTTTTTTTTTAATCGCATAACCTCTGAAAAGAACTTAATGATTGGCAAGTGTCTGTTACTGTAGGTAAGGATTTGCTTTTAGATTTAATAGGAACCAAGTTTAATTGATGGTATGGCAAATCCCATTCCTAATATTTCTTTTTTTCCTGTCCTACACTGCATTTGTAGCTTAGTATAAAGAAAAAAGAAGCTAAGCCTTCTGAATTCACAAATATTTCACAATTACCAATTTCTGTTTATCATAAGAAAGGGGAATACCTCAAACTTCTGCCTGAAATATGTAGTAGCAGCATGGGGTACCTAAAAGAAATACTCCTTAGTTATCAAGGTCTATTAAAAAAAAGTTTTTATTAAATTATTTTTAGAAAAATTTATTTCAAAAAAAGAAGTTTCTGAAGTCTGCTGGCTGAGGGACTGCTTTCTATTGGAAACAGCCCTACGATTAAAATTTGGAGGAACATGTAAGCAGTTGTATTCATTAAATGCAATATATTCAAATTAATTTTTCATTTTTGTAGGCTCAGCTGGAATTGATAAAAAATCTTGAGTTAACCTTAAGACATGCGGTTCAGTTGGGAGATCCTGATGTGATTCAGGTTGTTTGTACAACCCAGTGGAATCTGTGCTTACCACTGCTACAACACAATTTGCATCATCATGTGCGAAAGCCATTGATATCAGTTGCTGATGTCCTTGAAGAGATTGACAGGTAACTTTCTGTGCTGTGTACTTTTTTATTTGTTACTTTGAAAGGCCTAATGACTGAGCATCAAACTCATTTAAAAGCTCAAGCTCTATGATGTTAAGTGTCTTTAAAATTTTCTACTAGCTTGTAATAAATCAATGTCTGTGTATTGTGTACATTTCCTCATTAATCATTTAAATACAGGTTCCTTTCAGGCAAAATCTCACACTGTTCAATGGCCTATAGCAAATATTGAAATTTGTTAGGAACTGAAAAGTACTATAGTTAATCAAAATTATGTGAGAAAGTTCCAAAGCTGCAGTATGAGTAAATGTGTTGGAATGTGGTTTAGATTCTTGTATTAACATCAATTTTGTTGGTTAAAAATGGACAATTAAAAAATTACTTTTAAAAAACATCCTGGCTTCTGTATTACATATCAAATAAGACATTTCTTGCAAGATACTATTTTTGTATCTTTGGTGATACTTTTTAATTGAAAACGTACTGTATTAAGAAAATGTATACTTTTTTAAGATGTATTCTTCTGTTTGCTGTTATGCTGTACATAGCCTTAAGCACTTAAATAGCTTCACCTTTTTTGTTAATTTGAGTGGAACAAGTAAACCTTAGTATGTGGTACTTAGCTAAGTTTGGACCTATACATAGGCTGACTACTAAGACCTATACATAGGCTGACTACTAAGACAAAGATCATAACTTTTGTAGTGGAGCTAGTTACAATCAACATAATCTGTCATTTGAGCAGAATTGTAGGTGGTTTCTGATAAAAGTATTACAGAGGAAGGTGAGGAATATATTTTCAGTGTTTTTAAAATGTAATTTTTTAGTTGCATGAAGAGGAAACAGAAGCCTGAAGAAGCAGATATACACATGTACAAAAACACTATATTGTATTACTATATTGTTATTCAAGCATTTCTTATGCTTTCCACATAAAGAGTGCAATATCAGCATATGTGACTTTGATATTTATACTAAATGTCAGTAATGACAATTTTTCTCTAAAAGCTTGCAGGTTAGGTTTCTGGGGGTTCAGGGTTTTGGTTTTTTTTATCCATATATGCCTAACAATCCAGTAGACTCAGCCTCAGGTCAGGGGTGGTACTGTCACTACAGACTGAATGAAGTCACTTGTCCCTATTAATTTGCCTGTCTTCATTTTTGTTTTGATTGTAGCATTAATTGTAACTGCTTTGGTCAGCAGTAAAAGGGCGATACTTGCTCAGTCAGGTTAGCTCTAATGTGGACATACATTAGTTCTTTGGCATGACATTTGATAGCCTTAAAAACCTTCCTTCTGTTTTATTTTTCATAATGTTGCTTTCATTTATCTGATTTTTTGTTTTTCTTCCTGGAAATAATCAAAAGTACCATGTAGAGCTCACAGCTGTCATGAACAGCTTCCAGGGATAGGTGATGGATAGGGAGCATAGTGTACCAGAGACTAGAGAACATGCAGTCTTCACTGAAAACATGCTGACTTCATAGAGTGTTTCAGCAATGTCTGGGCAAAGACACTGCCTACAGTGAGTGTCTGTGCTATGGTAAGCCAAATCTTTAAAAGTGGCGAGCTGCTACAATCAGAGCTAGATTTTTGGACATATTGGCTTCTACTTAAATGTTATGATCAGAGAGTGAATTTTTATCAAAAGTGGCCATTATCCAGTGCATCATGCTCTTTCTGGGAGTTAATAAATATTTTTGAAAATCTGTTCACTCAATTTGCATACCTAAGTGGTAGCTTCAGTGTCGTACTGAAAAAGAGTTCCGCTAATACACAAAGATCAGTTAGTCTACGAGATGTGTTGCTTCCTCATGGCTGTGTTTTCTCATGCAGGGTTAGTGGAAGTAAAATGCAGTTAAATTTTCTAAGTCATTTCATTAAAAAGGCATGATAGTGGAAATGAAAGAGACAGGTTAAAAAAGGAACATCTGTTTTCGCACTGGAGTCCCTTTTAATAATTAAGTTTCACTTTTGGGTAATTTTTATGTCTAAGAACTTTAGTTTGCCTCATTTTAACAGTTTACATTTAAATTCGTATTCCTTAGCATGTTGATTTTGTTGCGTTGCCAAGTTCATATGGAAATAGCTCGTATTGAAGAAGATGGGGATAGAATAGAGGCTGCTGTGGAACATTTGCAAAAAGCTATACATCTAAACAACAGTGGGCAGTATCAAGAACATCTAAGGCTGACTTTTAACCGTCTTCATTTGTGCACTATGCTGTATAAGTCACCTGAGCGTGTAGAGGATCGGGCAGTAATGATGATTGAACAGGTAATCATGAAGAATAAGGTCAGTAGATGAAATAGGTTTTCTTATTAAATTCTGGCAGAGGAAAGTCAGCTGTTTAGTAGAACTGCATATCAGTAGAGCCAGCATCAGCTTGCTTTCAGCAAGCTGGCATTGGTTGGTTGCCTTGAAAAACTCTCTGAATTCTCTCTATGGTGGTCATGCTGCTTCACACTCTGAAGATTGTGATAGAGGATTTTTTCCAGTTATGTTCAAACCTTATTTCTTGGGGGGGGGAGGGGAAGTTATTCATTAACAAAAATATCAGCAAAAAAGAAGCCTATTCATAATTGTCAACAATTGAGGTTTCATTGCATGGAACAATGTTTTAATTAATGAGGGCAGCAGTGGCCAAATAGCTCAACGTCCTAGCTGGCTTTGAGATAAATCAGTATTATGTCACACTTACGAATGACACTAAATACTATAATCTAAAGTCACAGCGTAGTCATTGTCAAGAGTTACTGCATCTAATTCTGTTGTGGTGCTTCAGCCCCTGAACAAAAATCATATTGGCAATTGATGGTTAGTTGACTAAAAGAAATTTGAGCTATACACCATTTTGGGATATGCACAGAAATTAAGATGGGTTCACTGAACCTAAAATCAGTACTGGAAAGCTGCTGGTGAGTAGATAGGTCTATTGTTAAGACAAAGAAGAGTAAGGATTTTTTTGTCTAGTTCTAATGCTTTTCCATGCAAGCTTACTCTCTTTAAATGTTATTTTAAAAAAAGCACTTACACCTCCTCTGGCTTTGGCCAATTCTGAGTGGACTAGGAATTTTTTATAGTTTGTAGCAATTCCTAGTTACTGCACAATGGATATTTTATTGTTGGTTTCTAAATAAATACTGTTCTTTATTTAAGAAAGTATCACATAATGACAGGTTATACACCGAGGAATATACTGTAAAAACCCACGAGGAGCATGAACAGTACTTTGTATTCAGTTATCTTTGATGTATTCATGTCAAGATCAACCAAAGTTCTACAGTCACTTTCAACAACAATAATACTGCAGAATGATGTGTAAGATATATGAAGATACACAGTTCCTATAGGTATTTTTTTGGTAGTACCAAGTTCTATGATCTGCCTTCTTTTATGTTTAGTAAATAAGACACATAAATAGGAATATAATAAAAATGAACCTTATAACAATTAGTTCTTTTCTTTACGTAGGCTAAAAGGGGAAAGCAGAAGGATGATGTGAGGAAAAAGAGGTCCCTTCTGGTAAATGCAGGTCTTGCACTAGCTCCTGATTCATTTCAAATAGTCCTCGACAGTGAAAATGAAGCTAAAGGTAATGTACATATGTATGACTAAAAGTTACTACACTTGACTTTGACTGCTTTGCACAGTCTTAAAGGTTGGACATAACATCTAGTGGCAACATGTATATTGCCATACAGTGAAGTGGCAGTTCTGCTGAATTCTGTGGCAAAGCTCTTAGGGATTTAATTAGGGATCCAAGATTTATATTGTGATACTGGAAGAGGAAATGATACTGTTTTTCCCTCTGAATTCATCTGAATCTTATTGTTGTGCTGTAAGTTTTGCTGTAATTTTATTTTCACTATGTGCAACTCCTGAATGTTCTTACCCAAGGTCAGTTTTAAGTGGTATTTTCAGAAGTTTCACCCGACAATATTCTGTGTTAATTACATACAGTATTGGGTATTCATTTTATATTGTAATTGTCTTTCTAATCTAAAATCTTGCTTTTGAGAGATCAAGTTTTGCACAGAGATATAGACATGAATTCTTTATTTACTTTCTAAAACATGGATCATAAATAGGCATGTTCCTTATGCCACAAACAGCTTCGGTTTGTGACTGTACAGCCTGTTGTTGAAGAGGAGTGGACAGGGAGCAGGTTTTCGAGATTGCTTGAGCTGTTTTATTTTATCTTGGCAATAAAGCAAGTGTATGAGTAGTTAACTAACTTTCTGAGTATACGCAGTGTACTCCCAGGGTAGAGATTATGCTGGAGGAAGGGAATGCTACAGAAGGAGTCCTGTAAGCTTCCAAAGCAGCCTGTTTGTGCCATGGAAGGCCATGCTGTTCTCTCATGCCATCTATTCAGCCAGGCCAAAATGTTTGCCTTACATATTCTCATTTCAAATTTGATCAATTGATGGCTTACAAGTAAAAGTGTTATTTACAGAATCAACAATTCCACTTCGTGCAGTACATTTTAATATGTGAAAATTATTTTGTTGGAAACCTTTTTTTCGTACATGATTTAAGGTGATAAAATGCATTGTATTTGTGCAATGAAAAGAATTAAAAGCATGCATGTATTTCTGTTGCTCTCAAATTCTGAGTTGACAACTGTAAAATTATATCCAAACTTCCTCAGAACAAATCTTACTACACATTAGCCTGCCAAGATAAGCCATTAAAGTGAGTGGGATTATCACAATATTACAATCATTACAATACATTCTGCCTGTTTGACACAATGTTTTGTAAAAATTTGTTTTTGAAAGATTTCAGTTGTTCCTGAGGCTGTCATCCAAAGAGTGAGTTTTTTGCTTTTTCCATGACACTTACGTTACGTCAAACTTAAACATGTTTGTTGAAGGAGTAAGAAAATATATATGCAAATGTATTATTAGAATATACATAGGGCAGGACGTCAGATTTGTAGGGTTATTTTTTCTTTTAAGTTGCTTAAATAACTGTGCATCAACATTTCATTCTTTATTTGATGTATATGCGGTCCTAATTTAGTGAGAGTTGTACCCATAGATCCGGAGAACAATATACTTTTTAAATCCACAATTCTTTACCCTACAACCTTACATGATATTACTGTCATTAGGTATTATACTGAACAATTTCTGTCAGTTGATCTATGTGTATAGTTAGGTAAGACAGCATTATCATATGCTGGATAATACATTGCAAAATATTTTTAACAGTAATGGTAAGACACTATGCCTTCCTTTTTTCATTGTAAGTGAATTTAAGTGAACCTGCTTATATATATATATTTTAAGGACAGATATACTTCATATGTATTTGCTGCTGTTATTTGGCAAATTTTTTGAGGATCAAATTAAAACTTAATGCAGTCTGCATTATGTTAGGGACCATCACTTAGATTCAAGTGAATGTACAAACTCATTGGATTTCCCAGTACATCAGGTTACTTGTATTCTAATGCAAAACATCTCCTCTATGTCATTACACTGCAAAAAATAATCTCTTTTTGATGTATCTGTACCATTGGAATAATTTTCTACTTCACGGGGCCAGCTTGTTCCTCCCTTGAATAATTTTTTTGTGTTGGTTATTTCTTTGTTTAGTATTTTTGCCCGATATCTTGTTGACTAAGTAGAACAAAAGTCATTATTCTCAAATTAAAACAAAACAACTTTAATATTGATTAAAAATGTGGTTGATTAGATAAGCATTATTAAAATTCAGTATGAATGTGAATGTGAACTTTACATATTACTTAATCCATTTACTTTTGACTGAGGCTAATTACAGCAATGCATGTCCTGTCAGAAAAGAGGTGTACTTGAGATATTTGGGGGCCAAACAAGCATAAATAATCAGGTTTTGTATGGGACAACTATATATGAAGATACAGGAAAAACAGAAGAGATGCTGGTGGGGTGTGGTTTTTTCATGTTGGTTGGTTGGTTTTGGACTGAAAAAAGGGCCGGATTTCAAGTGTTTCAGAAAGTAGTTATGAATCAAATTGCATATCCTTCTGTGGATTTTTTCATCTCTAATACTTCAAAATTACCTTAAATTCTTTCTTCTTTGCTAAGTTTCCACAGGTAAAAGTAGGAGTCAAATAAGCTACCTCTGTGCAAAAGCACAACATCATCTTAAAAGCGTGGAGAAAGTTGATGAACATTTGAAACACTTAAGAAATGAAAATGACAGGGAGAGGTAATTACTATAGCCAAGGAGTGTCTCTTTTGTCTTGTGTAGAAGCCTCTGATGGGAAAGTTGCTTTTACTGCAGCGGTTAAATTACTTGATGATACCTTATAAGAGGCTGAATACTTCAGTCAGACCTGACAAAGCATTTAAACATGTGTTTAACTTGGTGTCTGAAAAGTTCCATTATGTTCATATGCTATGCATAATTGTATTCTTTCACTGTTTCTGATATGTTCTCTCACATGCACACGTAAACTCACCTATTCTATTGATATGAACTGAACACACAGAAGAATGAGTGGATTAAGGCTGGAAGACTGAATGACTTGATGTACAATTGAAACTTTGCTTGAAGTGTCTTCTTAGGTGCTTGTACCACATCGCATGCTACGACTTTTTTAATAAAGAATTGGGGTAGTCCATTCTGAGAGTCAGAAAGACTAATCTGTAGGAAAATCACAGGTTTTGTTTTGACTATTCGTATATAATTTTATCATTTTTTTATTTAAAAGGAGGTGTTTGCTTTTTTTTTGCTGCACTAAAAACTCCTGTGATGAAGTTTAAACTAAATTGTTTTCTAAAAAAATCTGAATCCAAACTTGTTTTCAAGACTTATTTTGAAATTCTCATCATCAGTTTTGAAATACTTCATTTAGTTTAGTTTATAAGATAGATAATTAGGGGTGTCACACACATTTTGAAATTTCAGTATAGTTACTATCCAAAACAAGAATTTTGTCCCACTCTTGATCTGCTGAGGGGACTTTTATTTTAAATTAATAAAGTAATAGTGTTATCTTTGCTACTGATAATAAGTCTTCCATTTATAAATTTTTATTAGATTTAAAATTTTATTTATGATCCTGTCATTATTGACATGATGTTTTGGTCAATCCTGAAGTGTGGAAGATAATCTTGCTTATAAAGTAATTTTATGTATGCTTTTTCTTTGGTAGAATTATACTTTGGGCAGATTTGGCAAAAGTTGCACGTAAAGAAGAAGTATGGGATGTCTGCCGTGCAGCTTGCAGATTTTGTCTCTTGTATGATGATGCTTTTTTTAGGAAGGTAACAAAACCTAGAAAAAGTAAGTGAACAAATTATTTTGAATGTTGTGAGAGGAATTTTTTCCCCATTTATTAGAGTTACTTGAAGGAGTCGGCCAATATTATTATCTTCTTCCCTCCCATTCCCAAAGTTCCCTGAGACTCTTGTGTGGTACTGCGTGTTGGCATACATGGAATTTTCTTTCTACCTCCGAATCTAGAAATCAGTCAATACATTTTTCTGTTGAAACCATACTTAGCCTTCAGAAGTGTTTCACCAGTGCTAAAGAAAAGTACTTATATGAAGTGCGTCTACCTGTCTAAGAAAATAGGTTCATTCCCTAATGGTTACCTAGATTCCTATTGTCCATCTCTGTCATACTCAATGAGCTGAGGAAGCTGAAGAAAAATGGATTATCAATCACTTTGTATGAGGCTCACGTGGCAGCATTTTTTACCCTTTATTCCCTTACTAGTGGTTCCTCTGAGGTATCCAACATTGTTTGTGCCTTGTTCCTTGACGGACCGCTGAAAACCTACCATACATGTTAAAAGAGTTCTCAACTCAGGGAAAGAGTACTTTCAAACCACTAGCTGCTTGCTGACTTTTACATATCTCTGTTAAAGATTTTTTTGCCCGTGAGTTCATAAAACTCACCTTTAAGAATAGATAAAATTCTAGTACACGCCTTGTTGGCTGTTTTTTTTTTCTCTAGCCAATGTTAATTGAAACTATTCCATATTTTTTCTCTAGATTGTTTCCAAGGTCCACTTAAAAAAGGGCATTAATTTACCTGTTTTCTTTCACAAGTTTTGCATCTCCAGACTAGCCATGTTTCATCTTTCACCTCTTTTTCAAACTAAAGGGGGAAAAAAAGAAGTACTTACCAGAAACTCAGGGCAACCATGCACCAAAAGCATCATTAGTAGCAACTGGTATGTTCTTTTTTTCTTTCACAAGTTTTGCGTCTACAGGGTAAAGGCATCTTTCTCATACTCTGAATGTTTACAGGGCTTTATAATTCTATCTGTATCAGCCTAAACACTTTTCCAGGGTAAGCAGGAGATCAAGACACTTTCCATCTCTGTTCAGAGGTGTTTCAAATGGTTCAGTCAAAGTTTGTTATGAGGTTGCTGAAGTTGTTTGATGCTTTCAGAGGCAGAACTTCGCTAGAAATCAAGCAGTAACTTGTGACCTCGCTGAAGGTCTCCATTCTTGCTGTGGAGTGGCCTCCTGGGCACGCATTCATTACTTTCATTGAGTGCTGCATGTTTCTGTAAATCCAAAGGAAACAATGCTGCATTTAGTGGAGCAGTTGAGGTAATCTATTCTGGGCAGTTTCTAACTGTGGGAATACTACTTGTAGTTAAATGAAACATGAATAACCTTGTAGATACTCAAGGCAGGAAGAGAAATTTACGATTGACTGGAGTCCTCTGAGAACTGTTGGCACCATTCACTTCCATGTTTCACTTAATTTTTCTTTACTACTACTAATAAAAAAACCCTTCGGATTAGTGGGTGAGAAAAATGAAAGGTTGTCTTTAAATATGTCATATTGAGGATAGGGCAAAGATAATTATTGTAGTGTGAAGACCCTCTACAGAGGCTTGCTGGTGTGTCAGGCCTGAATAAAAGCAAATAATTCCAAATGTTCTAGAGTTACAGAAAAAGAACATACTGGTTCCTATTAATGATGCTTTTGGTGCGTGGTTTCTAGTTAAGTACTTCATTTTCCCTTTAGTTTGGAAAAGAGATGAAAGTTGAAACATGGCTAGTCTGGAGAAAGTAAATACATATGATTGGTCTAAGAACCAGGAGCAATCCAGTCAAATTATCAGACTGTAGGTTTTAAGAGAACAAAAACATTATTTTTGAACAGAAATTAAAAGGTTATTTTGGAATATTGAAGTATGGTTTAAAAAAATTAGGCAAAGACTAATAAGTTAGATTTATCAAAGAGTATTGAATGTGATGGGTCAAACAGAACCTCTGTTTCAGGAGATTGCTTGGATGCAGATTATGAAAAACTGTGAAGATAGGCCAGGAAGAAAAATAGCTTTGCGTATCCTACTTTTTAATGCCTTTCCTCAAACACCCACTATTGGCCAACAATGTAGAGGGAACCCACGGTGACAGCTTTTATGCTCTTACTTTGTGTTTCTGTTAAAACAATCTTGGTCCTTTCTCTTCATTATTAAACCAAAGAAAAATAGTGCTATTTTTCTCTTTATTGATGTGTATGTTGCCAGAAAGTCAAGCCCATCCATGATTTAAACACACTGAGATTTTAGCCACTACATAATGTCCAGCTCTCCACTTCCACTGAAACAATAAAATTGAACTAGAGTCCATGGGTTAAATTCCATATTAGTGTAATTTCAGTATGCATGTTATGACTGGAGCAAGTTATTTGCTGCAAATATTGAAGTTTATGCAGCAAAATCACAGGTAACTGATACCTCAGCACTGCTTGAGAAGAACGGCTTTTGAGTGCAATAAATTGTACTGATAAAAAAAACTGAGTGAAATAATTTTAAATCTGTACTTGTTAACTCTTTCTTGTGGATTTACGAATGTGTAGGGATTTTTAAATTTTAAACTGAAGGTGATTTTTTCCTCATCTGCATGGTAATAATGGATTTATGTATTTATTTATTTTTAGCACAGAAGAAGAAATCTAGTACAACTACAATGGATGATGACCAAGGTGACCCCTTACCAGGAGAATCATTATTACCTGCTAAATCCTTCTCTTTTGAAAGAGATTTACTCAGAATATTAGCAGAAATAAGATTCATTAATGCAGAGGTAAATAAATTATACAGCTGTCATTCATATTTGCTTTGTTTAGCTTTGTTTTATGTATGATTTTATGTATAAATCTTAAAGCACTAGAATTTTCGTTATTGTCTATCTCCACAGGAACTAAAGGAAGAAGGAGTTTCATGAACCATCTTTATCAAAATACTGTGTGAAAATAACTATAGCAATAGTTTCACTGCAGGTGGTGATACCACTTTTTTGCAAGGGATTCTACTGTAAATGTTTGACGTGGCATTATATTTCTGGATCCTTAAAAGTTCCAGCATGATTAAAATAAATATTTAAATTTTTTTTTCTTTTCTCAGTGAAATTATTTAGTAAAATTAGCTTTAGACAATTGGAAGATTATGAAGTATTTTCTATTGTACTTCATATAGTTATACATGCCTGTACAACATCTGAAAAAGCATTTTGTATTTTTTAATTTTTGAAGAGGTAACACTACTAATACTAAGTTGCAATCTATTTTCACAATGATAACCTGGGTAGGAAATTTATTTCTCTGTATCTTTCCAGGCAACTGTTCATTTATTAAGATTGCAGGGAATTGAACTGAATGATCATGCTGTACCTCCAGAAGATGCAAGCCAGTATCATCCAGGATATGTTTCATATCTTCCTGAAAGTGATCCAGAATGGCAAACATACAGGTGCTTTTATTTATGTATAACAAGACCTAGGAACTCTGGCAGATTGTTATTATCACACACGGATGATAACTGCAGAAGTTATTTCTTCTTTGTAAAATTCATTGTCACCAGATGCTTCATATTTTTAGGTAGTCGTGGTAATGGGAAAAGGAAAAGAATCTAAAAAAATAATTTGAAGTAGTTTTTCTTTAGTTTGCTTTCATTCTGGAGCATGCATTTTATTTTTCATTTAACATTTATTTTTCTGAAACTAGAAGCTAGTATCCCAACCTTAAAGACAATTAAATCTGTGTTACATTGACATTTAGACCATGAAATTCTATGTTTAAAAATATATTTCCCCAAATCAAAAAACTCTTTGTCTTGCTTTATAGCTCCCATAACTATAATTATGTCTGAATACCCGAATACATACAAAGAATTACCTCAGTTTGCAAAACTAGCCTGTTCCATCCAATCAACTGAAATGAATAAGAGAGAGTAGAGCATAGCAAGTATCAGGTTTTTTTCTGGTCTCACACAAATATCTCTTGTGAAGGAGGAGAGGTGGGGGAGAATTTGGAAGATGATATTTAAACTCTCTTCTGTTCACATTCATACTAATATTAGCCTTACTTTGACAGTGGTCATGTCCTGAAAGAGTAGGTTGTCAGAGTTGTGTCCCTCAGTCTGTTCATTAAGTCTGAAGATTAAGTAAAGTTTCTCACACTGTCTGCTTGCAGATGTTCAGTAAAACAGGAAAAAGTATAAACTGATCAGAACCAAGGGACAAAGAAGATGAGGATTCTGTTCCAAACTTTGCTACTAAGCTTTTCTTGAGTTTACCCAATTAGATTAAAAACTCATAGGAAAAAAGCACTTTGGTCTACTGTGTCTGGTACCATTGTTGACATAGTAATACCCTGTGTCAGTTTGTGCTTTTGGTTCTGTGACTTAACCATGGCCATTCTGTATGGTCATTCAAGACTGTATTTTTAATATTGCTTTTTCTAAGTAATGGTACCTCTTGATAATTAAGAAAATAAAAAGAAATGACGTTATTGAAAGAAGGTTATTGCACAGACTATGAAAAAAGATGTTATTCTATTAAAAATGAATTTAGCATTTCATAACATCTGGAGATATCTTTAAGTGCAAGAACATGTGCAGTTGTTAAGTGAAAAGGACACCTCCTTGACACTTGAATGGAATGCCTTACTTGTATCTGTATTCAAGTACAGCCCTATCATGGATATTTAATGATTTCTAGCACTGATGTGTGGATTCACACATGCATTTTAAAAAAACATGTGGATGAAGCATGAACTATAGTCACTATTTTTAAGCTAATAGCATTTGAGTGTCAGAGACTATTCATTTTATCTTCATTCATGATACTAATTCCTTTCCTGAGCCATCTTCATATCCAAGTAAAATATAAGTTAATGGATGAAGACTTAATAAATGCAACTGAAAGGTAATTAAAATTTTTTTTGTTGTTGTTGATTGAGATGTACCACTGCATATTTAACCTTATGATATAACTCCTTCTAATGTTGAAGTTTTGGAATAACATCTTCTTCGTACTAATTTTTTAGTTTATGGATAGACTACTTATCTCAGTATGCTATGGAAAACTTCCAACGTGCAGCCAAAATAGGAGAAGAATTGAATGAAGCCTGGATTGTTCACAATGCTGTGGTGTATGTCTTAAACTACAATAGACATCTTATCTCTTCAGGAAGACAGAGGGAAATTATTGAGTATCTTCAGACTCTTCTTGGAGCCATCAAGACAGTTGGGCACAATGGGTAAATTTAGATGTTTGGTTATGAACATGCTCTTTTTTTCTAAACCAGAAAAAATATTTTTACAAACACTGTAAATTACTTCGTGCTGCGAAAGACTTGCTGGCTTTTATTAGTGGTAGAAGGACTTTGGTATATACAGAGTATTTCAGAAGATGAATTTAATTTTGTTGTGAAAATGACTTTTTAATCCTTTCTATTTGTTCTTTGTTACTGTCCTCAATAAGCCATATTAACTTTAGACTAAGCAATATTAATTTCTCTTCATTGTGGAATAGCAACATGTACATGTGAAATAGCGTTTTGTTAAGCTAGTCAGAAAGAATCAGAAAAATTTCCTTAGCCTGTGAGTTTGCAGGACAGTTTGAAATGTGTTTGCTTTGAAATGTGTCAGTTGCTCTGAGGTTGAATTATATTGTAAATATAGTTCATTGTAAATATTTCTAACCAGAGTAAGGTGGTTACTACCGGTTCTGAAATATAGCAGAAAAGGGAGGGGGTGGGGAGGGAATATGCACATTAATAGACCATGAAAATGGGAACATAGATTCCACAGTGGTTTAGAGAAATCCTGCTCTGTAGTAAATGCAATGGGAGAATGATAAACTATGACAGAGGAGATGCTCAAGTCAAAGTGTGACTGTGGGACAAAATCCTAGACATTTTAGTTCATTATTAACAGTGACATCAGCACTAGGCAAACTGTTAGGACCAGCAAAGAAGGCTCTTTTAACGGTATTGGAGAACAAAGCATAAAGCGCAGTTTGTGCAGAGGTGAAGACTGGTAATACCTGCTTATTAATTCTGATATTTATATTAGCATGTATCAGCAATAATCTCTTAGTCATAATTGTTTGTGTTTTCTCAAAAACCAACAAACAAAAAAATTTCCAGCTCAGCAGCTGATTGGCATGAAGAGTAATACAGTGTACTAAATAAATGGTTTTATCTGAGGGGTTAGGCTTAGGTTAAATTTTAGGAAATAGTTATTATTTTCATGCATAGCAGCCTGCTGATAAAAAATTATGTTTTAAATGTGTTTGTCTGACATAAATATGATTTTTTTTTTTCTGTGAGGAAATAGAAGCTTCAGTTATAGAAAGAGCTGAAAAAATATGATGTAAACTATGAAAGTTAGTTGTGGTTTTTTGCATGTTTAACCATTTTAACTGCTTTTCCAATGGGAAATTTTTTTCTAACACCTATAATTTTGCTTTCTAAGAAAAAATCTAGATTTTCAAGTAATTTTTATTACTTGAAAGTAATAAACTTTATTATTATCCTCTTATATCTGTTGCAGTATGCACTTCTGATTTTTGTTTTCTTCTACAGAAGTACTGCAATTTTATTGATGTTATGTAATGCTTTGGCTCGGGGCTTAATTCTTTGTTGGATTCCAAAGCCAAAACTTGCTGAAAAGAAAAAAAAAGATGCAGCAACAGACAGAAGCAGAAAAGCTGCAGCAAAGAAGCATGAAAAAGCAAATGTCATCCAGTCATTTTCAGTAGATCCCAGAGGACTTCCTGATATCAAAGCTGCCTTAGAGGTACAAAGCCCTCATTTTTTGTAGTCTTTTTTTTTGGTCTGCTGTAATATATTACAGTTCATATACATTAAATTCTAGGCATTTTTGCAAAAAATAAGCTACTATCTTTTACAGTTCCTGCCACCACAGGTCCTCCCCAAATGCACACTGAAGTTCCTTACCAACTGAGGCTGAGTACTGTAACTTCTATTTGCTATATGGGCTGACTTAACGGAGATGCTGTCAGGCTTAGAGATGCACGTGCAGTAGTTTTAAAATAACTAATGGGTGGCACGTTCCATACAAAGAGCTTTCCACATTTCTCCTGTCTTTCAGTCTTTTTTTTTTTTTCCTTGGTATTTAGATTTGTGAGTTTGCCCTAAATGTGACAACTGGAACCATATCTAATGAAATAGTACCTATTGCTGCACAACAACAGATCATTGCTACATGGGTGAAAACAAAACAGTTAAATCAGCAGCAGATCAGACATAAACTTGGGACTGAGGAGGAGGTATTATTTCTCTGAAATCTGCATAATGTTGAAACTTTTCTTAGAAAAATTAAAATTAAATTCATAAATTCATTTAATAATGACTGAAATTATCAATGTGTATTTTCTTTATATATTTTAATACAATGTGAAAATAAATTTTGGCTGTAGTTCCCATAAATCTTTACAGAATACAGTGAATTTTTCACATTCAGCATAGCAGTGAGTCTACATTTCTTAACTCTACCTTCTGTTTTTAGCTGCCAAGAATAATTATGGTGATGTTTGTCATATGATGACTGTATAACAAAGTTGGTTTTGAATTCATACATTTAAAATAATAAAATGGCTGCATTAAAAATGTTAAGAAAAATCAGCTATATTTATACCAACATTTAATATGGTCTCTTTATATATAGAATATGGACCTGATCAGTTGGAAATAATTTTTTTTTTCCTATCATTTTATTATGTCTATAAAACCAGAATCCCTCAGTGATATATGGAATTTACATTCATTGTGTTGTTGCTATGTTTTTTTAATGTTGGAATTGTATTTCAGATTTCACAATGTTAATTAAAAAGAAATAAATACATAAAATCCCCCATTTTAAGGATACAATAAAGAGAGGAAGACTTGCTTAATGTAAATTGAGGTTTTCAAACATAGTTATTATTACCTTGTCATCTCAATTAATTTCCTTAATAATGTTTACTTAAAAAAAAAAAAACCTGTTAATGTGAATTTTTTATTCCTGCTTAGAATAATGATGAAGCACAAAATCCTACAGCAAGAATTCTTGTTGGTCTAGAAATGTATTCATGTAATGGCTTGGGTCTCATGGATTTCACTGTTCCTAGCTTATCTCAGGTATTCAGTTTTGTTTTATTAGCTCTTGAGTTTTAAGAAATTGCATAGTATAAATGTGATTTTGGTTTCAGTTTTGGATGGAGGCAAAATTAATTTGGAAACTTTTAGTGTGCCATTATTTCCTGTAAAACTTTCCAAGAGATTGAGTAGTTATGACAGGTGTAAGATTTTTGTGTCTGAATATTTTCATTTATCCAAAACACAGATAGCATTAGAATGCTAGAATTATTCCCATGTTGCTCTAATAAATTATTTCTATAACCATCAGATGAGCATAATGGGTTCAGATGAAATCTGTACAGAAACATACTTATGACTTTTCATTTTTTTGTGGAGAAAACTTTGTAGAATCATAGAATCATTTAGGTTGGAAAAGACGTTTAAGATCATCGAGTCCAACTGTTAACCTAACACTACCAAGTCCACCACTCAACCAAGTCCCTAAGCGCCATGTCTACACGTCTTTTAAATACTTCCAGGGATGGTGACTCAATCACTTCTGTGGGCAGTCTGTTCCAGTGCTTGACAGACCTTTTGGCGAAGAAATTGTTCCTAATATCCAACCTAAACCTCCCTGGCGCAACTTGAGGCTGTTTCCTCTCATCCTATTGCTTGTTACCTGGGATAAGAGACCGACCCCCACCTCATTACAGCCTCCTTTCAGGTAGTTGTAGAGAGGTGTATTTTAGGGTTTGTATTAGAAGTATTCAGAATTTCAACAAAAAACTTCATGTTATAGTGAATTTACTTTTGGCAGTTGCAAGGTAGAACACAACTGCAATTTGTTACTATTTAAAGAATTAGGTGGCTTTTTGATAAGCCTTATACAAGGCATAGTTTCTTAAAATACTTGCTTTTGATCAGTCTTCCATGATTACTCATGCTGAATAGTGCCACACTTTTCCTGTGATCCTGTTGGTCACCAGGCTATTCAAGAGGAATTAAGGTGGTGTCGAAAGGTTTATACCCTGTATTTTCAAAACAGTGAGTTGTAGTCTTACCTGTTTGATTACCAGATTTATAATTTCTACCTCCTGTAAAGAGCTTTCTTGAAGGACTAAGATGTATTTCACCATTTAGCTAGGAATCTGATTACATTGTCCAACACTTTTGTAAAGTCCTTCTTTCTAAAGACTAGGATCTGGGTCCTTATGAATATATACGTATCTAATTCTAGTTGGTCTACAGATTTATGCCAAATACTGTGAGTTAGCTTTAGCTATTACTTCAGTGGCTTAGTTTTGGAGAGCAGTATTGTAGTATCCTCATTTTGACCAATTCATTAACATTGTCTTAAAAAGATGGAGCTTTCTGACTGATACATGCAAAAGCAAGGAAGACATTTAGATCCTATAATGAAACTATATATGAAACACTGTTCTTGTAAAACCAGTTCTATATACCATTCTTACCTTTGGCTTAACTAAAATGAGCTTTGAATTTCAGAAGTCCTGTTCCACTGATTTTCAGAAGAGGACTGAGGACATACAAGAAGTCCTGGCAGATACTGCTGGTCAAAAGGCATGCATACTTAGAGCTGGATTTACATACACTATCATAATGCTTACTACGGGGTGAATGATGCTTCTCTATTGTATATTTTGATTGTTCTTGTAACTTTGGTTTCCTAGATTGTTTTAGCATGTACTTGTTCCATGTGCAGGTGGGTTGTAAGGAAGGTACAGCTGTAAGCATGTAAGTGCTGTAGAAAAGAGCATGATAAAAACTTGAGGTTTACACTCTCTTTTTTTTTTTCCCCCTCCTCCCCCCAGTTAGTGAAATTGGCTTTAGAATGCAGTTGGTCAGATTCCTTAGTGGAATTGCAGACCCTGACACGACTTACATATTTTGCATATGTATCACATGACTATGAAATAGTGATGACTTGTTCCAAAAGGATCTTGCAATCAGATGAGAATTTTTTCCACAATGGAGGTACTAAGAAATATGAAATGTAAGTATATGGAATTTTGCATGGTACTGTGGTACACTTGAACTAAGTTTTGAAGAAAGAGTTAAAAAAGGTTAAATGCATCTGATCACATAATCGAAAGAGAAAAAATCTTTTTTACAAAGAAACTGTACAGTTAGAGGTGAAAGCAATATTTTCCTACTTGTGCTAACTCTGTCGTTACCAGTTACTTAAGTACTGCAGATAATGTTTTAACTCTGCAGCGTAGCCTGAGTAAAAGGCAATGTGAGATCCAGATAGTGGCTCTGGACCCAGTTCAGGAAGATAGATGAATTTCGTTATCCAAGTGAGTCAATAGGTCATATATATATATGTGTTTGAGTGTCTTCCTGGGGAGCGTTGCTTTTCTGAACTGGTCTCTGGTGATCATGGTCTTTTCACACTTTTATAATTTTCAAGCAGGAAGTAGTTTATTCTAGTTCTTTTGCTGATGCAAATTGCTTCCAGTGCTGAACTGGCTTTAATACACAAAGGGTCTACACACTTCATGGAACAAGATGGAGCTGTGAATGATGGTAGGTGATAGCAGCTATCATATTCCAAGCTCTGGTATCAGGTAGTCTTTATGGTCTTTATCACCCATGAATATGGGTACAATAGGAATGTAACTCATTTCTTTAAAAGCCCAGTGTCTTACTTAACTGATAATTTAAAACTTTGATCTCAAAGAAAAAAAGAAAAAAGGTTTCGTTATAGAAATGGATCTGTTGGTAGAGTACAATATTATAAAAAGGTGATACCCTTTGATCCTTCTATTTTTTTATATAATTTCCTCCAAAACCAGAATGTAATTTTACCAAAAGAGGAAGGAATCAACTCCATTTAGTAACAGTTTGTTGGAATGTAGGAAGTGTGAAATAAACCTGTGAAACACCTCAAATATAATTTATTGTTCATTTTTTCTCTCTGAAAAATAATTTCTCTTTTAAAAAAATATTCTGCTCTTTGAAATTCATCGTTGTTTGCTACATGGGGAAAAACATGTAAAACTAAATAATATGAAATACATAGTTTCAGAATGTGACAGAAATTGAGAAAATACTTACTGCGTATCTAGCAATCTGCAAACTAGTGAATGAGATAATGGTTGATTCTTTGGCAAAGAAATGTAGTCATGGATTGTCAATGCTGTTTCCAGAGAAATGGAAGATAAATTTAATCTTCCCATGGTAAAGCACAACTTCAGGACAAAGAAGGGTTAAATATTTATTTTTAACGTTGTCGTTGTTAACTTGTACTGTAGAACACTGGTGCCCTCTCGTGGACACAAATCATAATTACATTATAGTTCTCACCGCAGGGTAGGAACTAGGCCAATTAGAACGTCTACTTTTCTATATATGGTTGCACATTGTAACTAAGATGTGAAAAAAAATTTTGCAAATTGTATTACTACTTTTCTTACAAAATCACGATTAACCAAAGACATCAAATTTATTTAGTTATTTATTTTTAACTGATTAACTGCTGGGAATGAAATCTACCTTTTTTTCTTTTAAATGTAGTGGAGTATGATCCAAATAAATTTATCCAGAGCCCTGTGCATACTTTACCAGACATAAGTGAGACCAATTCCAAAAGAAAGTATCAAATATTGTCTAATTTTCCCTATTTCTGTTTTTAAGTGCTTGTCCTGTAAGTTTGAGTTTGGACTAACATTTTGTTTGATGTACAATTATGAATAATGGGGAGAAAACCCCAAATCTGTTTTTATGCCCTTGCTAAATGTGGATAATAATCTTTTAAATCTGATTTCACAGTTATTTTCATTAGAGGTGTGAAAAGATACTTTATTTCTAATATCTGTTCACAAAATGTTCGATTTTTCAAATATTTTGATTTTAAAAGAAAAGTCAGTAGAAGCATTTGTAACTTCCAAAGCTAACACCTATTTAGTAACAACTTGAAAGCATCATTAATAGGAACTGGTATGTTCTTAGACTGTAAGACTTAGCACTTCTTGAATTATTTGCCTTTATTCAGGCCTTGTAACAGAATGAAACAAGAAATGTTAAGCACTACTGCCTGTATACAAGGAAAGAGTATAATGGAAAATTTGTCTGGAGGAAGACATTTGCGTGTAGCAGCATCAAAAGCCTTTGTTCAGAGTGCCAGGTATGTTTTATTTTGAGAGAAGACTAATATAAAACAGACCTAAAATTTGATTTACAGATTTTGGGGATCAACATATTCTCTCCCAAGACTGATAAAAATCAAAACAGTTGTGAGTTGAAATGCTTAACAAAAGATTTGACAGTTTTTTACAGTTAGTAAATTTGTCAAGTACCGTATCTTCCACATAGCTGATCTTGTAATGTCATAGGATCATAGGAAAATGTCATAGGATCATAGGAAAATCTGGTTGGAAGGGACCTCAGAAGGGCTCTAGTCCTGCTCAAAGCAGGGCCAGCCCAGGGCTTTATCCAGTCTGGTCTTGAAAACCTCCAGGAATGGAGACTGCACAGTCTCTGTGAGTAACCTGCTCCACTGTTTGACTGTGCCCATGGGGCTAAAGTTTCTGCTTATATCCACTCCGAACCTTTCTTATTTCAACTTATGCCATTCTTGCTTGTCCTGCCATCCACTATGAAGAGCCTGGCTGCTGGTTCTCAGTAACTTTGTTAGGTTATTAAGAAACTTCTCCTCATTAGGTCCCCCAAAGCCAAATCTTCTCCATGCTGAACTAGCCCTGTACTCTCAGCCTATCCTCTCAAGGCAAGTGCTCCAGTCCCTGGATCTTCTTGGTGGCCCTCCACTGAGCTCGTTGCAGTTTGTCCATGTCTGGCATGTGTTGGGTGGCCTAGAACCAGATGCCTGTAGTTTAGATGTGGTCTAAAGAGTGCTGACTAGAGGGTGGTAATCAATTCCCTCAATCTGTTGCCTGTTGCTGTTAATAACAGGAACAGCATGCTGTTGGATGTTGTTGCCAGAGCGCACTGCTGGCTGGTTCTCAGCTTGCTGTCCGCCAAGACCCCCACGTCCTTTTCAGCAGAGCTACTCCTCAGCCAGTCAGTTCTCAGCCTCTACTGTTGCAGAGCATCATATTAATATTGTGAACTATATGTCATGAACCTAAAGTGGAAAGATTACTTTAAATAATGGCTAGGCAGGAGAAGGTGATACATGGATGATGCATGACTTTGGTATGAATTCTTAGCCATTTGGAAGAAATAAATTAATGAGCAAAAGTAGGCAATTAGAACTCTTAGAAGATGAACACATGATGGCTGATGTGAGGCTGTTAACATTGTAATACTTTCTTCCTTCCACTGATCATTAAAAAGGGAGTGATGAATGAAGTTAGACTGGCTGGTGTAGCATAACACTAAGGTGATGCCATGTTGCAGATGAATCTGTATTTTTTAAAATTTGCACGTTAAGCACTTTTTCAGGAAGGACTGAGCATATATATGTATATAGCTCAACACATTCCAAAAGGGAGACAAAAAGTGGTGAGCAAAAACTAGGCCTTAATAAGTTTAGTGTTAAAACATAAGGTATGTGAGCATATGGACTCTAAAAATCATGATACTGGTAGAAATGACAAAGTTTGCCAGATACAAAAACTACTTTTTAAAAATACTAAAACTATTCAATGGGTGATTGTTTAATACCAATCCATAACATTTAGCTAAATTATAAAGCTTTTACTCACTCATACAAGCACTGTGTTGTATGACAATCTGGAGAATTATTAAATTTTATTAATTCAAAGTAACATTTGCATGGAATATGCTCAAAAAAATTTAAATGCAGCTAGAGCCATTTGGGCTATATTCTTGTGTTACAGTGGTACTGTACTATGCAAAATCCATAGTATTTTAATAATTGTTTTGTTCTGTTTTGTAGTGTGTTTAGAATGAGAAATTAACATAATAGGAAGCCAAAAAATGTAGAGCATTCCAATGAGAACATCTTGAGTAGATTTCTACTATTTTTTTAATGAAGGCTTTTGAGCTAAGATTACACAAATACAGTAAAACCATCAATATAGTACTTGTTTATTGCTACTTCTGCTGTATGTGTGAAGGTGTTTTGTACATAAAAATGGAAAATATCTTTTGTATGAAGCTCATATGCTAACCCATCATTGCTGAGATTATATATGGTGGTGCATAGATCAGGTAAACCCAGATGTTTGTAGAAGTAAAATCCATTATTTTGTCTAGAGTGTGATTGTTTTCCTTCATTAAGCTGTACTTCACTTTCTTCAGGTACGCAGGTGAAGCTGGAAATTATTCCCTTGTAATGTTT
This sequence comes from Morus bassanus, assembly GCA_031468815.1. Lineage (NCBI taxonomy): Eukaryota > Metazoa > Chordata > Aves > Suliformes > Sulidae > Morus > Morus bassanus. The sequence goes on from CM062575.1 coordinate 1,023,474, forward strand.
GCAGCTAGACACTTTTGGAATACATGTTTACCTTTGCTAGGTTCTCCACGTGACAGAGAGCAGTTTAAAGAATCCACTGAAATAATTCTTAAGAATATAATTAAAACAGAATCTAAAAATAAACAGGTAAGAATAGCTGGTAGGTATTGTTGATTGTGCTTGTATTTAATGATTGGTACTGATGATACTAGATTGGTATCTAGGTATAGATTGGTACCAGATACTATCTGTTGGTAGTTAGAAAAAAATATTTCCTATAAAAAGAGCATTCTATATTTGATTATTTCCAGAGTTATTGATTTTTTTTTAATATACTGTAGTAGCCATTGTAAGAGGCAGGAACTGGTCTCCAGTGATCCTTGATCAGGCTAACTCTAGGCAATTTTTAAATGCAACTACATCTGGAGAAGCATATACCAGAAGATAACTTTTAGTTTAGTTCAGCAAGGCAATGGTTCACTTACTTGAGATATGTACCAGCCTGAAAACTAAAAATTTGTTAATTAAAAAAAAAAAAGTAAAAGCAAGTACTACAAAAGCTTTACGGCTGCTATTACTAGCTTTCTTAAAACAAGATTACAGATTGGTTTTTCTCTCAGTTTGCTGTGGTCAGCACTGAACCTGTCCTTCACTCTTGCGTTACTTCCACAGAATCATAAGATCATAGAATGGTTTGGATTAAAGATATCTACTCCAACCCCCCTGTGATGGGCAGGGTCATATTTCACTAGATCAGGTTGCTCAAAGTCCCGTCCAACCTGACTTTGAACACTTCCAATGATGGGGCATTCACAACTTCTCTGCGCAACTTGTTCCAGTGTCTCACCACTTCATCGTAAAAAGTCCCCTCGCTTCCAATCTAAACCTACCCTCTTTCAGCTTAAAACTGTTGCCCCTTCTCTGTCACTACAGGCCTTGGTAGGAAGTCTTTCTCCATCTTTCTTGTAAGACCCCTTTCTATACTGAAAGGCTGCGATAAGATCTCTTCAGAGCCTTCTCTTCTCCAGGCTGAACAACCCCAACTCTCTCAGCCTTTATTCATAGGAGAGGTGTTCCAGCCCTCTGACCACTTTTGTGGCCTTCCTCTGGACCTGCTCTAGCTTTTCTGTGACTTTCTTGTACTGGGGATCCCAGAGCTGGGTGCAATACTCCAGGTGGGGTCTCACCAGAGCAGAGTAGAGGGGGAGAATCACCTCCCTCGACCTGCTGGCTACACTTCTTTTGACGCAGCCCAGGATACAATTGGCTTTCTGGGCTGCAAGCGCACATTGCCAGCTCATGTCCAGTTTTTCATCAGCCAGTATCCCTAAGTCCTTCACCACAGGGCCACTCTCAATTCGTCCCCCAGTCTGCAATGATATTGGGGATTGCCCCAACCCAGGTGCAGGACCTTGCACTTGGCCTTGTTGAACTTCACAAGGTTTGCACAGGCCCACTCCTCAAGCCTGTCAAGGTCCCTCTGGATGGCATCCCTTCCCTCTAGCGAATCAACTGCACTGCTCAGCTTGGTGTCATCAGCATATTTGCTGAGAGTGCACTCAGTCCCATTGTCCACATCACTGAAGAAGATATTACGGTATTGGTCCCAGTATGGACCCTTGAGGAATGCCACTTACTACTGGTTTCCACTTGGACATTGGGCCATTGACTTCAATTCTTTGGTTGTGGCCATCCGGCCACTTCCTTATCCATCTAACAGTCCATCCATCAAACCTCTATCTCTCCAATTTAGCAGCAAGAAGCTTGTGGGGGACTATATCAAAGGTCTTAGAGAAATCCAGGCAGATGACACCCATAGCTCTTCCCCTGTCCACTGATGCAGTCACTCCATTGTAGAAGGCCACTAGATTAGTCAGACTTTGTGCCTTCATGGAAATAAATGCTGATTTGACCACATCTGATAAGTCTTGATGATGCTAATGTAATGATTACCCAGAAGTTGTAGCTACGGATCAGATGATTTATTAGCAAAGTCCTTTATGTATTCAATGGTCAGTATATCAGTAGAACTGTATATGGATCTATTTGTGAAACAAGATGGTGAATTCATCTTTGAAGTTGCAAAACTGTGCTGTAGAGGGGAGGGGAACAGTTATCATGTCTCTCACCCTCGGGTAAGAATTGTGATGGTCATATTTTTACAGGTAAAGCCAGCTAAACACAATGGGACAAGAGACATTAAGTCATCTTTTAAAAATTGTCTGAAAATAGTCTGAAAAAATAAGCTGTTACTCATTTTTGACCAGAGAGGTTATGGACTCTGTGCTTGGATAAGACTATGTAAACAGTATCCTAGATAATTTAGTTTCCATTTAACTGATGGATGACTGAACAAGGCCCAGAGCAACCTGTTCTATTTCAGCCTGCTTTGAGCAGGGGTGTAGACTAGAGGGCTCCAGAGGGTCCCGGCCAACCTCAATGATTCTGTGATTCTCTGACAGAGTACTTCAAGATTTCATGTTATTTAATCAGTGTAACTGATTGAATATTACTGAGTCTGGTTATTGCTGTATTGGTTTTGTATTATAGAACTCATTCTGGAGAAATGGCTGTGGTATTCATCTCCTGTACAAGTAGCTATTTAAGTAACAGGTTAATAGTTCATATTAACCATATTAATTGGTTTACAAATGAAACAGAAATACAGTAATACTTAAGGACGTATGTTAGCCAAAAGATAAAGTGTTTTGCTTTTTTTTTTTTTTTGTCTTTTTAGGAGAAGAAAGTTACGTTGCCTTTGCATCAGTGGATCACAAAGGATTTTCAAAGTATTGGGTTATCAGTTGGATGCTTTCTCCCAGGCATGTTCTTCCTTCTTTTGATCTGGTTATAAAAAAAAAAAACAAACCAAAAAAAAAAACAAAACAGTTTTTTATAATATCGTTATTCTAATGCTGCAGTATATTAATAAATTATTTGAATATATTTCAAAGGTGCTGAGGAAGATCTGACATTAAGAACCTCCTTATATGGGTTATTATTCCACATATATGCTGATAAAGCTGATTGGGAGACAGCACTGAAAGTCCTGGATGAAGCTATTCAAGTTTTGCCTCAGACAAGACATAGGCTGTAAGTTGGTTGACTTATTTTTATTAAAATAAGCATCCTGATTCTTGAGAAGTATAACAGTCAGTATCTTTTTTATTTTGCATTGGGAAAACATTATGAATACTTTTTGTCAGTCTGCCAGTTCTTATAAGAGAAAACAGTGTTGAGTCTTTTCAATGAAAAAGACATATGTTGGCAGTGCTTCTTATCATTAATATCATTAATCTGTTCGTAATATTTGTAAATTTCTTTTTTTTAAAACTTGTATATAAGTAGTATCTTACTTTTCCAAGAAAATAGGCCCATGAAATGTGGCTGTATAGCAGAAACTTTAATCTTCCTAGCTGTAAACCCATTTACATTAAATGGAAACTGAATTATCTAGGGAAGTGTTTATATAGTCTTATCCAAGTTCAAAGATATATGCCCTTTTATGTCAGTTTATGAACTTTACATCTCTGTGCTATAGTGATATGAACTAGTATATCTATCTTACTCATGAAGTTACTTTACAGGTACAGATGCAAATAATATGCAATTTTTTTGCTCTTTCTCTAGCCTGATATTTAAACATATGGCTACAGTGAAGGCAGGATTGGGATGCAATTTTATGATGGACATTCAGAAATTCAGAGATGAAAGTGAAGATTATTTGTCACATATGTGGCGACATTTGGTAACAGTCTCCAGAAGTATCGTTGGACAGTCAAGCTGTTTTCAAAATGCAATCATTGCTTTACAGGTTTGTCAGTTTTTACTATATGTTCACATGCTGATAGAAAGATGTTTCTCAAGTGATTCGTGCAATTGTAAGGTCTGTGAAGTATATAACTGAACTGGTAGGAAGGCCATATACTTGACCATTACTTTTTATAATTTTGAAATTGCTCTTCAGTTGGAAAACTGTGTATGGTTGAATCTTGTTGTCCAGTAAAAGTTCAGTTGAGTCATGTCAAAGAAAAATGTCTGAGTAGCCAATTGCAAGAAGTTTTGATAAAGCAAAGAATTAACTGGTAGGGTTTTCTGTTACATTCCGTTTAGCATATCTCTGATTATGTGATGCCAATAAAACTGCTCACTGTCAAATTATTATTTTTTGCTTCTGTTAAGACTATGTTGAAATTTTGAATATGATTTTGGTGGTTTACATCACCAAATATAAATAAACTCTTCCTTTATTACTTTTGTAGAAACAAGAAAATGAGTGGCAGAAAGTTGATTATCTGATGGAATTTGCAGAATGGTTATATTGTAACCAGTTTCCCCTCAATGATGTTATTAAACCTCTGGACTGGGTGGTAGATATCTTGCTACATATGAAATTTCCTATGCAGTCCTCACAAGAAGAAGGTATGTAAAAGGTGTATATCCTTCAGAGGAATTTCTCAGCAGCAAATGCAAGGGACATTTTTAATTTACAACTTAGTTACCGCAAAGAGTGGCACCAGCTTGGCTGTACTTTCTCCAATATTCACTGTCACTTGTTCAACACTACCTTAACTGTATCTGTGAATTATGTTGTGCCATGGAGACCTACCCTCAGTCTTTTGGTATAGGAAGATACAGCTCCTATCTGACGTAGGGGTTCCTGAGTTGTAAGATGCTACCAGAAGGCAGTGCTAGGCAGTTTATTTCAAATGCATCCTCATGGACGGCCAGATGTAACTGTAGGAAATGGCTTCTGTGCCAGGATTTAGGTACCTACGTCCGTTGCTCTTTCCTTGGCTTCATCTACTATTTTAGGATTGATTTTTCAAAAATGACTTTCAAAGGGATGTACACTTTCAAGTACTTATGTAACTGTGTAAAAATTCTTTGGTCCTTTGTGTCCTCTTGCAGTGGTATGGACTCAGTGACATATTTTGATAGGATACCCCATTATTTAATTGGAAAAAAAAGTATCTAATTTCTGGAACAGTACTGTACTGTGTGGTATTAATCAACATCTGCTCTGCTCTTATTTCTGTGCGGATAGATGAGAGATCAGACAAGTACTTCTGGTGTTTGCACTGAAAGAGATAAATGTTCAGTGTCTCTAAAATTACACATTTGATCAAAGTCACAGTAGCAATATTCTGTTCATACTTTTCTTTTAATATTTTTTGTTGGTTTTTTTTACACCCCTGTGGCAATTTAAAGTTTGTACTTGTTCTTTAATGATCTTCCTACTCAGTTTCATGTGGTTGTTTATGATTACTGGATTTCTTATACCACCTATGTTTCAAGAAATTTTTTACAGAACTTTTAATGGAAATGGAAATAATTATAATAAGAAAAATTAGATTCAAAGATAAAACAGCCCAGGTTGGAAGGGACCTCAAAAGATCATTTGGTCCAACCCTTTGTGGAAAAGGGAGCCTAGATGAGATTATCTAGCAGCCTGTTCAGCTGTGTCTTGAAAACCTCCAGTGATGGGGATGTCCCTGGGGAGGTTGTTCCGCTGATAGATTGTTCTCACTGTAGAAAATTTCCTTCCTTTATGAAGATGAAACCTCTCCCGATGCAACTTGTAGCCATTGCCCCTTGTCCTCTCTGTGTGGCTTCTTGTGAAGAGAGAGCATCTGTCCTCTTTGTAGCTGCCCTTTAAGTACTGGAAAACTATGATGAGGTCCCCCTGAGCCTTCTCTTTTCCAGGGTGAAAAGATCTTTAACTCCTTAAGACTTTCTTCATAGGGCAGGTTCTCCAGCCCTTTGATCATCTTCGTGGCCCTCCTTTGAACCCTGTCTGGTCTGTCTGTGTCTGTTTTGATTTGTGGGGACGGGAACTGGACACAATACTCCAGCTGCAGCCTTATAAGCACTGAGTACAGTGGGTGAGATGGTCATATCTCTACCTCTGCTACTAATGCCCTGCCAATGCAGCCCATGATCTGACTAGTCTTCATTGCTGTAGCAGCACACTGCTGACTCATGCTCAGCTTGTTGTCCACCAGGACTCAGGTCCCTTTCAGCAAGGCTGCTCCCCAGCTACACAGATCCTAATCTATACTGGGCTCTTTGGTTATGTTGTCCCAGGTGCAGGACCTTGCACTTGTCTTTGTTAAATTTCATGCTGTTCTTTCTAGCCCACTTTTCCAGCCTGTCCTGGTCTCTCTGTAAGAAGGCTCTCCCTTCTGACGTGTCCACCTCACCACCCAGTTTGGCGTCATCAGCAAACTTGGTGAGGGTACTTTCAATCCCATCATCCAGATCATTTATGAAGATGTTGAACAGCGTGGGTACCGATCCCTGGGGGACCCCGCTTGTGACAGGCTGGCAGCCTGAGTAAAAAATATTGATCACCACTATCTGAGTGCAGCCTGTTAGCCAATTTCCTACTCATCTCGCAGACCACCTATCCTGTCTGTATCTTGCCATCTGTGTCTTTTATTACAAAAGAATAAAATTAATCTGCTGAACTGTCCCTTTCCGTAACTTTATACTGTGTTAGTCATGCTCAGAATTCCCTCCATTTGCCTGTTACTTTATAACTTCATCTGTGATGGTCACTGGATTATGTCATAGGTGTTATGTTACTGCACTCTGCTTTATGTTTTAGAGCACCAGTTTAATGTTGAAAGAGAACTGTGTCTCTATAGTATTTCACTTTAAGCTGAAAATCTGCTGAATTACTTGGTTTTGAATTTCAAGCAGAGTTGGAATTTCTATAAAACGTCAATGTTTACTGAAAAATTACCAGAATTACACAGCACAAAAGAGAGGATTGAGTGGCAGAATATCTTCTCTAGTCACCGTCAAGAGCCATTAAGGTATCTCATTACAGACACAGGGATGAGCTTGAGCTATGTTCTAGACTTAATTGACATTGACCCATCTGTAATTGGATTATTGCCTGTTTCTGTTTTGGAAATAAGTGCTAGCCAAATACACTTCTTGCCGGCCAAGCTACTGGTAGTTAGGTCGCTATAGAAACCATTACGTCAGGATCAAGAGGATTTTTTATTTGACTGCAACACTACTTAAGTGGCTGAAGTAAATAAGATGGACTGTCTTTCCAACAGGCTTATTTTAAAGAAGACATAGTTAAAGTGTGCTTGCCGTGGATTTCATTTCTGTGTCAGACTTATATCAGTTAATATACGTAACTGTTACAGTATTCTTTGAAAACATGGTACAAGTAGCATTGCATCATCATAAGAACATCATCTTCAATAGATGGATTTCCATTTTTCTGTTTTTTTTCTATAAATATTTTCATTTTCAATTCAGAAATTTTAACTTTTGAATATATTTTTTTAAATCCTGTCACTGTGAGCACCTTATTTATTTTTTAACAGAAAAAAATACTGTACCAAAATTTTCACCTACAGAAAATTTGAAGATAGACATTGGAGCAAATGATACCATGCCCCAAATTAATTTGGAAGATTTGGGTAATATTAAACAATTGGAAGCTTTGTTTAGAGCACAGACATTAATGGCTTTAATTTCTGGCCATAGTTCTCCTTTTCATCAGCAGCACTGTTTGATGGCATATGCTTGTATCGTCCGTATCTGGCAGGTGAGATTGTGTTATGTTACATTATATTATATTATATTATATTGTATTGTATTATATTATGTTATGTTATGTTATATTGTGTTATGTTATGTTATGTTATATTGTGTTATGTTATGTTATATTATAATGTGGCCAGTATATTTCAAGTTATCTTGTGTAATGATGGTGCCAGCTATTCATTTGATGTTTCAACTACATCTTTAGAATTTCCGATTTTATGGTATAATTAGTATATTTTCTCAGGTTTAAGGATTAAACAAGAAAATTATTCCTCTCAGGAAAATAAAGAGACATATTAAGAATAAAAGCAGTGGCCTGTTGAGTCTCTGGAGTCCATTCATACATTTTGTGCAAAAGGTTCTAAAATTTTGTATTTTTAATTTGTTAAAGAATCTTAGTAGTGGCAAAATACATGCTGAAGACATTGCTGACAGTTCTGAGGAACGGTAATTACACATGGACCATCACTTAGGTTGAATCAAAGGCGCTGTCATTTAACTGAAAGGAATTGTGTGACATAGTTAAATTAAATTCAGATGTTGATTTGTTTGTTAAGTTTTGAGAAAAAGTATAGGCAGGCAATGTTCACCAATTATTATTCTCTAATCACTTTTTCCTTCTTAGAGCATTTCAAATCAAACAAATCTAGTTCATTTCTCATTGATATGAATGCCTAATTTAAATGGCTATTGAGAATCATAGCAAAAATCATAGGAAAACAATTATATGTTAAATATGAATAAATCTTTGAAGGGACTAAATCTATACTTGATAATGGTAATGCCACAAGTCATTATAGAAACAATCTTAGTGCTATAGACGGGACATATCAACTAGATAGGTAAACTATAGCTTGTGCATAATTTTATTCCAATTACCTGTAAAAGCCTGCAATTTGTTACTCCTGTGCTAATTATGATCTAGTTTTCATTGTGAAAGCAGTTTAGACTCTAACATTTGATGGAAGACAGGAATTTCAAAAATAAAAATTGAGTATTGATATTTTCAGATTTTACATAAGCATAATTTTTAATATCCTGAAATTGACTGAGTGTCTTACTAGAGAAAAAATATCTGAAAGGAGTATTACTGTTTGAATAAACTATTAAAAAGAAAAAAATTAAGAGCTAATGCAGCTGTCAGTACCAGTTGTAGGACAATGACAGGAATTCTAAGAACTCATGTTTACAGGTGAACAGTACTATGAGAAAAAGAATAACCATGTGGCATTAAAGGAATGAAAGAACTATAGGACAGCTTAACTTGTTCTGGAGTACAAAATAAAGTGGACCTGACTGCGGATGTCCATTTCTAAACCAGGCTCTCAAGTGCTAGGACTCCATAAATAACTCCGTAGAAGATACTAAAATGTTGTCTGAAAACCTGAATAATCCAAGCCTAATCAGTTGCATCTGACTTTTCTGAAGATACGTGTTAACTTCCATTTGAAATTTTCACAAGTTGTGCAGCATCTAGCATTATTTTTTGTTCATGTTTTGTGTTCTACTCTTGATCCCTCCAGCAAAATATATTCATCTTCTCAAATTAATGCATTTGTTTTATTTTAGGTAAGATCACAAACTGTGCTATTGCATGCACAGAGAAATTTTCAATGGATGCTTTCATATGCTTAAATATTTAGAAATTTCTTTTATATAACATTCATTAGTAGCGTTAGAAGACTAATCCAGAAGGAGAACAGAGTGGCTCTTTGCAATCTTCCAGATTACTTTGATATGAAATTCATCCTTTGTAGAAGATTAAGCAATCTAGACTAGTGTTTTAAAAAAAAATAAGAATTGAATTTGCAACCATTTAGGATAAAAAAGTAGCAGTAGTATTTATCACAGGAATGATGTCATCTTTTGACAGTTCAGCTGCTTAAGTGCATTGTCATGATCATCCTAAATGCTTGTACAAATAATGCGAGCATCTAGGAGTCTTTGAAATTTTAGTTTTCTGAAGAAAGCTCTTACACAAACATAACATGGTATGTGACAATTGTTAATAGCTCTAGATAGTGACAGTGAATAATCATTATTACTAGAAATTGACATTATTATTGAAAATTGAAAATAATTAAATGTCATTATTTTATTATCTAGGTATCCTTGTCAGCATCAGGACCTATTACAAAACTATTATCAAAGTCTTCACAACTTACAACTCCTCAGAAGGTACAGTCAATAATTGCTCCTAAAGAAGAGAAGGACAAAAAGAAAGAGAAACAAGTAAGAACCCCCTTCCCGTGGAATTAAAACAATCACCTCTTTCTAGGAGATGTTTCCCTGGGCTCATTTGTTAAATAGGTCAGATGCTTTCCTGTAAAGACTCTCGTAACCTGTGAAGAATTTCTCTGTGAGTCTGTATATCATTCCTTCACTCTTGATCGCATGGACTTGACAGGTCATAAATTTACAGATACTTTTTCTTTTTTTTTTCTTTGTTGCATTGGTCAAAACACTGCTGTTTTGTAAAACCCACAGTCTAGAGGTCAAAAAAAAAAGACAAAACTTCAAAGGCCATTAAGCAGATATGTGGGTTGTTTAATGTTTAATACCAACAAGAATGTTAATTTGGCCTCATAAATGTCCTTATTTTTTATTATAGGTTGAAGTTTCTGTTATGAAAGAGAAGCCTAAAGGGAAAGGGTCAGTTGATACCTTACCAGCAAATGTGGAAGAATGGGCTCATTATGACTGTCCCAATGAAATCAGAGATACTTTTAAACAGAAAACAAATAGTTATGGTATTAACTGGGATAATTTCCCAAAACCTGTGAGTATACTCCTCAAAATTCTAGAGCATTTATTATTTAAGAAAAAAATCAGTAGCAGAGAACTATGTTGTTTAGTTTTTCTGTCTGTGCAACAAAGAGTACGTTCAGACAGCTGTCAGAAATACTTCCTTGTCATAGTATTTATTAATACTTCAAAAAGTGTTAGTCTGTCCTCTGCATTCTGAAATGAACTTAACTTACAGAATAAATTTACTGGCTTTTTGTGTACCTAGCTGCTTTTTCAGCTTGAAAGTTTGTTTAATTTTTTTTTTTTTAGTAAAGTTTGGAACTGAAGATGTAATAATTAATTTAAAATTTATTCTCTACAAGATTATGTTTATACTGATTGAATTAAAAAAAATTTCTTTTCAGACTTGCACTTTGTATTTTATGGACCTTTTATCTAAAGAACTACAGAAAATTTTTTGCCCCCACTTGATTATTCCCATCTTTCAGCTAGCTGAAGTTATCGCTAATGAAGTTGTGGAATGTAGAAGTCTGTCTGACCTCTACCACCTTAGGTTTGTGTCCTTTATTTATTTTAAATAAAAGAGAAACAGAATAGAGTGGACCATCCATTAATATTCACTAAAGAGTAACAAGGCTTTTTGTGACTTATTGTTTTATGTTTGTAATGTTTACTTCTTTCAATTCCTTTTTAATACATTTTAATAGAGTTTTGATTAATTGGCTTGCTTGTGGAATTAAAGCCACTAAGTTTGTTACTAAACATGATCTCCATGAGGAAGGTGTACAAGATTATGAACTCAAGCCACTTTCATGTGAATCATTTTTGTAATGCCTTATTGTCACCTAACTGAAAAAAGCAAAGTCCACAAAAATTTAAATAAAAGTATTATCTTTTAAGTATTCAAAAGGCAGACTCCCATCTTGCTTCAAAAATATATTTTCTTTAACTTAAGAACCCAAATAAACATCCCCAATAAGTGCATTCCCTTTTATAGAGAGATTTGCCTTTGTGACCAAAATTCCGTTATTTTTATGGATGATTAGCCCTAAAAGTTTTGATTCAAAAATATTTAATATGCATCCAATGGCAAATTATTGCTGTTTTAGTTAAAACATTTCTTCCTGCTTTTTTGAAATGTATTGCGTAATGTTTGCTTAATAATTCAGTTACAAACAATACTTGTTTGCTTAATTCCCGATAGTTTGTGAAATGCCACATAATGTATTTTTAAAATGCCTGAAACTGATCCCACATAACAGAATAGATAAATATTCATGTATACAAATGTATGTGTGTTTATCTGGATTGCCAATTGATTACTGAGTTACTGTCTTCCAAGACTAAAAGTGATTTACTAACAGGAAATTGATTTGCAGCCAAACTTTGCCAGAAAAATTTTTTTGTTGACTTCTCAAAATTTGTTTTTATTTCATGGTGTTTTATTTATATCTGTGACCTGATTTTTATATATGATCAGATAGGTGTACATGAATATATTACTCTTTACTCAATACAGAAAAGTAGGTTAGCACATGTATGGGTTTTTTGCATGCTGTAGTGAGACCATATGATAAATATTTTTGTACTTTTACCACATGATTTTTGCCGCTAAATTGGAGAGATATAGGTTTGATGGATGGACGGGGGGTACTGGTGGATGCCCTATCATTGGAAGAGTTCAAGGTCAGTTGGATGGGGCTTTGAGCAACCTGGTCTAGCGAAAGATGCCCCTGCCCATGGCAGCGGGGTTGGACTAGATGATCTTCAAAATGTGCCTTCCAACCCAAACCATTTTATGACCTCTATCAATGGGTAAATTCAACTACTGCATTTCCTCCTTTTTTTTTTTTATTTAAAATTTTTGTTATGACCGATATTAATCAAGACATAAGAAGGTAGGATTGACAAATGTGGAACATATGCTCTTCATATATAATGTGTTATTATGAAGTAACATATGAAAGATCCTGATTGTTTCTTAAACATTTCTTCTTTTTATTTTTAGAATTGCCCTGATATGTTCAGACTTAAAACTGAGTGAGGCATCTTTGTATCATGAGAAAGCTGCTGGAGAAGTATACATTAGTGAATTAGAACAAGCAATGTATGTATTTTCACTACAGAGACTGTATTTAGTTGGGTTTTTTTCCCTACAGTTTATAATTGTTGTTTGGGGGAAAAAGTTATTAAAAAACATGACCTCTTAACACAAATTTCATATATTAGCTGTGCCCAAAAATTCTGTACGTGATTGTTCTGTATCTGTCCAGAGTGAGTGTATGGTGAAGATGCCTAACACACTAATACTTCATTATGAAATACTTTTACAGTATACTTGAATTTACTTTTTCTTTTGTGTGATTTAGGTGTAGGCAAGAGATTGCACTGAAAAAAGAAAAAAGAGTACATACTAAGACAGAAGAAAGAAAAATACTTTTTGAAAATGCTCAGCTCAATGGGAGTAGGGATGACAATATCCTTCCTTCAAGTGAAAAGGTTTTTATTTCTACTCCAGTTTCTTTAATAAATTACTCTTTTCTTTTAATATACTTACTAGGTTGTTTTTTAATAACTTTATACTTGAGAAATACATGACCACAAAAAATCATTAAAAATACATACTACTTAAATTCTGCTGGCAGGCATCAGCTGAATGTGAGCTGGGTTTGCTTGGCATATTATTTGTATTGTGGAAGTGTGAGAATAGAATCTGTATTTATACAAAGTAAAATTACTTTTCTACAAATGTAATTTGGGACTACTGCAAATCAATGGAAAAGACTGGGAAGCAAAAAAGACATCATATTCGCTCTTGGACTCAGTTTTCTCTTCTTCCTCTCTCCGTTACATCACTGGATACTGTTTTGCTCCCTCTTATACATTGTTTTAAAGGCATGCGAATATTTCAGCTTGGTCTTTTCTGCCTTTTCTTCAGGAAGATAATTGCCTTACTGATATTCTTAAAGCTTACCTCCACTTTCCTCTTTATTATGGCAATTCTGTCCTTGTTTGCATTGTATCATTTTGCTCTCTTTGTATATTTTTCCATTCTTGTGCATGTAAAATATCTTTTTTTTCCTAATTACTAATCCCTCTTGAGTCACCTCTTTTAGCTCTTGCAAATAGTTTTTCTCTTTGATTGTTTTAGTTGTTACCAAGAATCAACTTCTTCAAAACAGTAGTAGATCTGAAGTAGTTAATCTGTTCTAAAATTAGTTTTAATAGTATATACTTATAGTTGAATGCCTTTTGAGGATTATAAAATTCAAATCTCACAGTAAACCTGTTTTTCCTGTAATATAACGTTGAATTTTGAAGTTAGAAAATAGAGCTGGACTGAATTTGATAGTTAATAACAATTTGTATTCCATCTAGTTTAGTTTTGAAATTTATGAAGGTGTAATATTTTGTTATTTTCCAGTTTTTTGAGTTAAATGCAGTAACAGGAAAAGGACTGAGTGCACTTTCTTTCCCTTACTTGTGGATGGAAAAAGCTGAAGTACTAATTCAGCTAGGCTTGTATCAACCAGCAAGACTTCTGCTTTCAGAGGCCCTTGCTGCAACTCAGGTACATCAGAAATAAAATAGAAAAAGAAAAATTAAAAAGAAGTTTAGAAAAATGTTCATTTTGATGCAGTCGTTACTCATAATAATAATCAAATTGCAAGACCAGACCTTCCCCCCTCACCCCAAACCTATATCGTTTGAGTTTCAACATATATAAGGCATATATTTAAATATATGGCACTTAAGTCTAACTTTACAGGAATAGTGTGAAGATCATTTCAACTTGTGAAGTAGTGTCAACATCTCTGTCTGATTTGCAGTGGCTTTGGAAGATGTAAGCATATCCAAACCTTGTTTTTTAAAATAGTTTGGGGACATTCAGTATTTGCTCGTAAGAGGAGCATTTAGCTCCATCCTCTCAACGTTTTGATCATTTGAAAGTCTAGTTACATAATTTTGAATTTCGTTACAGTTTTACTGCTAGCTATGTTTTGATAAACGGCCACTGACACTGAAATTATGACTTAGAATTCTGGCAGATCTGAAATAAGTGTCCGTATGTTCCACCAAACAAATCCACGTCATTTCATTATTATGAAGGATTTACATTAAAGATATTCTTTCTATATCTATATCTGTTGTTCTCCATTATAGCTCTCTTCTTGGTTATATGGGTTACTGAAACATAATTATAGCAATAAATCCTTTACTTTTAAAAAAATGTAATTGTTATCCTGCTATTCCACGTAATGATTTTTCTCATGTAAGTAAAAACTGCCTATGAATATTTAGCATGAATCATGAATCCTTTGAATAATAATATATGAATAATATATTCATTAATAATATGTCTCTTATTAAAGCATGAATTTAGTATTGTACATTGGAAAAAGTTCAAAAGACATTAGGGAGGACAATAATTTAAATGCTATAATTTCTTACTAGTATACTGTATGTTTCTATGCTAGAATACTATCTATACTGTACACTATATTTGTCTCTTTTATACTACTGGTGTATAGTTTATATCTAGCATAAAGTAGCATTGTAAATTTACTGGAGCTCTAGGGTATCTAGATCGCAGTTCACTAAAAAATTTTTCATCACCACATTTCTTCATCAGATACTGACAAATGACAGCAGATATATGCATACTAAATAATATCAGAAGAATAGCTTATTTGACTTGTGGGGTAGAAGATACGGGAATATAAAGAAATACAAAGTATGTTTGAAGATTTTAAGTTCTTGATATGAAGTAGACACTTTACGTTTTTGAGAAAAACGAAGTAATATAAGGAGTAACAAAGGAATTCTACAGATAACTGAGGAAATACCATTCACTTCTTATTTCTGTGCCTGTTCATAAGTTTAATCTGAAATATGAATAGAAGAAAATATGAATAGCAGTAGTGGATCTTTTGCATCTAGGTCACATATCTTTCTTCCTAGGAATTAAGGGCCCTGTATGATGTGTCAAGGTGCTTGTACTTATTTGCTGTATTGGCTAACCTGGAAAGAAACCATGGACAAGCTAAAGCACTCCTTGAGAAAGCACAGCTTCTAGGAGGAAATGAACAGTTTTGGTACAACAGTACTCTTAGTCTAATAGAAGCAATTCTAGAGGAAGAGGGGGAAGGAAGACAGAGCATGGTAAGGAAGTTTTTCTGTTTGGTGGTTGGGTTTTTTTCAGCAGTGGTGCCTTTCTTTCAGTGAAGAGAAATGTTATAGCCTTTGCATTTCAATAAAAGCAAAAATAGCTGTAAAATGCAGTTAATGTTGTTTTGTCTGTTCAACAAACATTAATTACAGATTCCAAACAGATGCAGGCCAGTAGGAATGAGATCTTTCCCACAAAATTTTAGGATGTTTTTATGATAAGCTGTATATCCTTCTATTGAAATAAGAGCAATTGTAATCTAGTATGTGTAACTAAATCCCAGAGATCTGATTCTCTTGGTTATAATGCTTTTGTACTCAGACAATTCTGTTAACATTAATGTGTTTATTTTCCATATTTAATAAAGATTATAACTTTCAACATTATTTCCTAGTATGCACTTCCTTTTCAAATATTTTAAATAGTTTTACAAATATTATTTCTAGATTCTGAAAGATACTACTGTAGGTATAATATATATTTATTAAAAATCTTTTCCTATTTGACCCTTAACATTAAAATATCCATTTACTGTTCAACCCTTAACTTTCATGAGTTTCAGCATAAATATAATCTTGTATCTGTGATGATCTGTCCTTTATTGATAATCTGTGCGAGTCTGTTTTTTATAGAGGAATTATTTTTATTTGGGCTGAACTCACATTTACAGTCATTGAAGGACAAAATACCTGGTTACCAGTGAGACTATTTACTAAGGTTTTACCAGTAAAGCTATTAATAAAATGTGTGAGGTGCGTGGTTTTTTTTTTTCTCCACATGTCTGACCAACGTGAATGCAGCAGCAAAATATTTTAATAAGAACAAATCTGTAGATGAGGTTTTTCATTCAAAACTATTATTTGGGGACTTTTACATCCCCAGGTGGCAAAACTATAATAGTGTAAGGTTTACTTGTGGATTAATATGCTAGTCAGTGTAAGTAAGGATGCAGGAATCTGTCCCTAAGAGGATGCCTGTGAAATACAGAGTCAAATTACTATTTAGGTTAGAGATCATCTGGTCTAACCCCAGGCAAAGCAGGGGCAATTTTGAAGTGAAATCTGACCTTTTTGTTGAATCAAGTTGCTCTGGGCCATATATGGTCATTTTTCAAATATCTCCAAGAACGGAGATTACACAACCTTTCTTGCCCCTGTTATGCTCCTTTCCCCCCCTGCACCACCCCCCAAAAAAATGACTATGAAAGTGACCAAACACTGGAACATTTGTTTAAAATTCCCCTTTTTCCAAGTTTGGTCTGTTGCCCCTCATTCTTTTGCTATGTACCTCTAAGATGGGTCTGGCTCCATCTTCTCTCCATGTGTGTAAGTGCTCCATTCCCTTAATTGTATCAAAATATCTAAATATGATAACTCATACTTTCTAGACTTACATACAGTTGTCAAGAATCAGTCATCTTGAGGAATATTAGGGAAAGATAACATGTTCTGCACAAAATTTAAGCTTTCTAAATTGATGTTTAATATTATACACAAACATCTAAAATAGAATTATGACATTTCTGATATTACCTGCAGGCTTGTGAGATACTGGAACACACTGTAAATGTGCTCAGATCTACTTTACTGAAAAGACCTAACAGGCAATCAGAGTTGGGTTTTATAATTGCATCCCTTGAAGCCAGGTAACTGTCTTATCATTAAAATATGCCCAGCTTCTACTTTGCAGCTACTTTGCAAATATATGGTGATTTTTGCCATTTATTTTAGTGTGGTGCATTCTGTGGATTCTCAAATATTTTTCTTCTAAGTAATTTATATTTATTCTTTTTTTAAATTTAAATTTCTTTTCCAGTTTCTTCATTCTTATATGTAGCCCTGCTACCTGTTAAGTTAGTAAGCTAGTTCAGACACCACAACCTGTTGTGCATAGGTTGTGGTATAGGTTACCCAAAGGAGCAAGACACATTTGCTTATGCTGAGGTATCTGTTTGAGCACAGATATTCCCACAACACTATTGTAGTCTGCAGTATTGACATAATTCTCTCCTCACCACGATCCAAGAAGTCTTTTTATGGTGAAACTAGACAAAGATTTTGGTTACATTGAAATCCAAGCACAGAGAGCTTAAAATGCATTGGTAAAAGGAGAGAAGTATATAACAGTTACATTTCCTTCTGTCTTTCCAGAAATGTGAAACTTTTTATTAGAAAGGGAAGACTATTAGTCTTCTCAGTTCAGCTATATTTAAAAGACTGATTAGGCCCAGGCAGTTTCAATAATTAGATACATACCACAAGTGACACCTCAATTCTAATCTGAAAATATAATATTTTGATTTTTTTTCAGGACCTACTATAATTTGCAGACCACAGATTTAAAGAATGAAGAGGCATTTTCTAGATTTCTTATAGTTTAAAGGATTGCAGAGAGGAATATGTTTGTTTTCAAACACAGCGAGTGCGTTCTGACTGCTATCTTGTACTTAATTTTTATTCCTAGGAAGACTCTTATTCAGATACATTTTGTCCAAGATTGTATGACAATTAATGCTGAGTCTTGTCAGTTGCCACATATGCTACAGGAATCTTACACTAAATTTGTTCAAATTGAGAGGGACTTCTTTCATTATGGGCATAAAAACTGCAGCGCTGAGGTACTGCTAGAATGTGCAAATATTCACAGGTAAGATTATACCTCTGATGAAAAATTTTATTTAAGTTTAACGAGTCCATGAAGTGTATTGTTTGCATTTTTACAGTCTAATTAAAGATGGAAAAGACCAGATAATATTGTCAGGTTTTATATCTTGGTGTTATACATCTACTTGCATTCTTGACGTGTTCTGTGTTCAGAAAAATACTGTAGAATCAAAAATTCTTTTCACTGAAGGCAGAGTTGATCTTACATGATACTAGTGATTTTTGTACTGGTTTTGAGGTCAAAAGAAACTGTGAAGGTCTCTAGGTCAGCTTTTTGCCTTCCCATTTATAAAGGCATTTTGGCAGCCACACCAATTTTTCTCAAGTATTTATAGGCTTTTACAGTCCTTATTGTTGAAATGGTTGTCTAGAAATTGCTGTAATAGCAAAAGTGCAAAACACGGTATGCCTTGACTCCCAGCTGTTTCCAAGATGTCCCCTTAACATGACTGAGATACATGTTTTGTACTTGGCTATTCTGCCATTTTGTTCCTGACAAATACATACTCTAGAATATCTGCCTTTCTTCTCTTTGTGTCTTGGCATCTTCTTGCATTGCAGCAGCACAGTTCCAAGAATAAGACCTTGAAAAAATAGTGTGTGAATGTTCACTTTTCCTATTTGAACATTTAGAAAACACATGTACAAAATTAATCTATTTTATCTATTAATCTATTTAATCTATTAATCTAATCTGTTAATCTAATTATTTTATTATATATGCCCAATAGTGTTGATACCATAAAAATAAACACTTTCTTATGTTAGTTCCTTTGGGTCTATGGTTTGTTTTGTGTTGTTTTTTTTTTTTCAGGATGATTGCCAAGCAGGAAAGAAACGAAGCAGAAAAACATAGTCACTATCTAGATGCTTATGACTTAGCTCAGAGGGCAGTATCCAAAACAGAGGAAGTGTTTCATAATGTTTGTAGCTTATTTGCAGTTAATGAGGTATGGAGAGAGAAATATATATTTTTCTACTGCTGGAAAAGAAATCTAATTTACTTGTACTATTCACTCATTCTTGGAAGATTCCTGGAAGCCCCAAATGAGATTATCTTCCTGTAATGATAGGCATTGTTTGAATATAGAAGGAAACATTGCATGCCAAAAGAATTTTCACTTTAAAAAGGGAAGAAGAGAAGCAGAAGTGAGAGGATTTATTTGGTCTTTGTCAATTTTATTTAATTCTAAAATTTATCTAATAGCTACAAAAGAAAAGGTCCAAACTTGGAGATATTTTTGATTCTCTAAATACCTCACAAGTTTAAAATTCTTCATAATAAAGTGTTTATTTCTCAGGAGAAAAAAAAAAGGTTACACAGAACATTATGTAAATAAAGAAAACCTGTCTTCAAAATAGTGTATTTTGGGAAATGAAAGCCTGCAGCCTACTTTGCTAGTGTGCACCATATTTATATTCTAGCATCCAGCTTTTTTTTTCTGTTTTGCCTTTTTTAAAGAGCGTGTGTTTTTGTGCAGCTACCAAAACCCATTAATATTAAAATTCTGTTTTTATGTACACATTTGTAACTTCTATGGAATCAGATATTTGTACCAGGTACATAAAACGTGAAATACAAAAACCCAGTTGCTCTTTTTCTATGCAGCTACTTTGATTGCTTCGTAACATATTTGACATTGAAGTTTATCTTTTAAATTACTTAAGTATCTTCATAGCAGTATCTCTGATCTACTGAGGTGATATTGTTAAAATGTTTGCTTTAGTTAAAAGAAATACAGTATTCTAACTTCTTACCAGGTAAATCTGCAAAAATATTTGAAACTAGAATTCTACTTGTCTTTCTTTTATATTTCAGACTACAAATATTAGTATCCCATTAATGAGGCAACTAGCAAACAGGAAAATAAATCTTGTAGAAATTCTTTTGGATATTTTTCATCTTGTTATTACTGAGAAAAAGCTTGAAAAAGTGGAAGAAGCATCATCTCATAAAATCGTGGAGGCATTCATCAGGGGAACTATTGAAGATGATGCAACAGAAGGGGTAATACAAATATTTAGTCCTACAATTTGCATATAAAAGATATAACAAAGTTTCCCAGGGATGTTTTCCACAGCAGAACTGCTTCCACTGCTGAGGAAATGGGTCCCCAGACCATTCATGTAGTTTTGCAGCAAAGAAAGTTCAGGTGTGTGGTTTTTGTCTTGGGGATGGTTACTGGGGGGGTTTTGGCTTTGTTTTCTTGGAAAGATTTTGTTTCTCAAATGCAGAGACTTAAAAAACACTAAGAGTAGCAGGGAAGTTACTTGAGGCTTTATAATTTACGGAGGTTTTTTTGCATTATTGTCTCTTCTTTGTAAAACAGTTGGTCTTAAGCAGAACTGTCTAACTGAGCTGATGAATAAGAACGTAAGACATGCCCCACTGGAAGACAGCAGTAAATTTTGCCCATTATTCTGTCTCTGACAAAGACAATAGGAAATGCTGTTACAGGAAAGCACAGTATCCCCACCGTTCTCCACGATACCCTCCCCTTATCCCATGTTTTCCTCAGCACTGATTGTTGTTTGCTTATGGATGTTACAGTGTACTTTTTTTTAATCAATTGTTAATGAATTTGTATATCTATTAAAGACAGCTTGCTTGTAGTTGAAAGTGTAATCACATTTTTTAACAAATGTGATTGTATGTAAATATATTACACTTTTTTAAAAAGTATGTTTCTGTATGTGTGGGTATGTATGAGCAAATAAAAATAAATATGTATTTTACTAGGATTGGAAGCGTATGGAATGCACTGTGGGTCATATTGCACTGGCTCAGTTAGCAAACGTACAGAATCTTTGTAAAGGCTGTCCTGACATCAAATCCAAGTGCCTATATCTCACTGGAAAAACTCTTCATTTACTTGCCATTAACATAGATCCTGTACATTCAGAGATTTACTGGAAGCCAAATGTTATGGTATGCATTCTTTTCTGCATTTAAATTCATTCCTATCTGTAAAGTTTGTCTGCCACAATATTATTTTCTGTATACATTTGTATAATACTACTCTTTTATTTAGAGCTAGGTTTTACATATTGCGTGCAAGCCATAATAAAAATATGTACTGAACTAAATAATTTCAGAAAAATGCTTCTGCCTACATGCCATCCTCATGTAGAAAATTTTTTGATTTGTCCTGAGATATGCTAACTACAATAATTTCAAAAGACGGAGAAAAAACATCCTTGAATGCCTTAAAGGGCTAGGTAGGTTGGTTTCTGTAACCATGCAAACAAGAAGTAATGACTCATAGATTAAAAGCTCAGATTCATAAATTCCTTTTGTGTTGTAGTAAGAACACCATGTAAGAAAAGGAAAGTTGATTGAGTCATTATAAATTCAGTGATAAAGTGTTCAGAAGAAGTTAACTGAGGACAAATGCCAAAAAATCAAAATCTTGGAGGTTGGGGGGGGGGGGCTTTTTAGTTTCTATTAGTCATATTGTCATCATAACATGTGAAGAAATTTTGATGCCTGATAATATTGCTAAACCTCTCACCATCAAGGGATTAATATATAGTGAGATGATTTCTTGTAAGATGAGTTCCATTTTCACCTAGACTTTCACAAAAGAAATTATGCCAGCCATACTTAATGGAATGATTCATTATTCTTTTTTTACATTGTGATGAGTAGGAAGAAGCTAAATCAGACATCGCAGAAACTTCCTTGACTTCAGCAGAATGCAGTGAACAGGAAGTGAGAGACAGCAGTTTACTGACTAATAAATGTCAATATGATAAATATAGGAGGAAAATACAGGAATTAAAGGTATATTAGCGTATATGCTTGCATTAGAATTTGAGTGCTTCCTTTTTATGGAATAATAGTCACCTTACCTTATCAGTTCTTTTTGAACTGATAATGGAAATGCTTGTAACATAAATTTGATCTTACAATAGAAAAAACTCTCCAAAACACCCCCCAAAAACCAGCTTTCCATCACTATTCTGCTGTGTATCTCTGTCCTGCCCGTCAGTACGTGCTGTGGGAGCTCCTGATTGAGCTTTCTCAGTTGCTCCCAGAAAGAAATAATTTCTCCTTTAGTGGTTTCCCACTGATTGAGCATGTAGCAGCCAGGACAAGATGAACAGGCAGCTTTCTCTTTGCTTCACAGACATGCCTTTCTAAGAGACCATAACATTTTGCAGACAGGGAGCAAAGAAAGAAAAAACTTCTATCACAAAACATTTGTAAGATTCTTACAAAATTTAATTTCTATTGTATGGTGAGCTGATCTCTGTTAACTGCTGCAGTTCAAAGCACACTAGGAATTGGGAATGTATAGTCTGTGTTGCCACTATAATCAATAAATACCTGAGATAAGAGATTTGTGTGTTAATTTGTATTAAATATCATTAACTGTCAATGGAAAGAACTATACTGAGAATTGACAGAAAATTCCTTTGTTCTGAACTGCTCATATTGCCTGGAATTTAAATACTGTTCTGCTAAGCACACATTTTATGTTAAAGAAAATATAAAACATTTATTTTTTTAAAGTTGTATAACAGATGTTTGTGTCTGCTAAATGATTAATCATATTTTGATCATACATTAAGTAAATGCCTTAAAAAGGAGAAAAAGCATTAAAATTAGTCATGAAAAAGTAATACTTACCTTTTCTAACACACTAGTAATCTGTATACATTTAACAAATATTTAATATTAATGCATATTTTAATATAAACCTTTTTATTTTTATCATCTAGAAGGAACATACGCTGGCTCAGAAGTATCTTTCTCAATCCAGTGAAGCTTTGCTACAGTGTATGGGTATTGCATTCAGTCATAATATTACTGATGTACTGGCTCCTGCTAGTTTTGAAATGGTTGAATGCTTTCGACAATTTGATCCAGTTTCAACTAGCCAGTTTTTGGCACTTCATCAGGTAATGCAGCTAATATATTGTACTTCTTTCCAGTATAAAAAGGGTGTTTTAAGTTACATAAGCAAAAATGTCTATTCATATAGCCTGAAAATTGGTCTCACAGAACACAATGTACGGATACATATAAGAACTACCGAGTAATACAGGTAATCAAATATAAGATATGTTTGCTGAGTTCCAAATGTTTTTTTTTAATGTGACGGCTGTATTAAAAGAAAAAAAAAAAAGATGCTTTAGCTCTTTAGCAAGCATTGGTTCAAAGGACATCATTGGTATGTTTGCTGAAAGAAAAGGATATGAAGTCTTACCCTTTATATTGCTCTTTGTAGTCTGTTAAAATGTGTGATGTGATGGCTATACAGTAGAAGACACAGAAACACAGCAAAGGCTCGGCTTACTTGAAAGGCTAAGTTCAGAACACAGGCATTTTCCTTTCCATGTAGACCTTAGATGACTAAATGTGGGAACATAGATGATAAATATAGACAAAGAGGTCAATTCTAGCTATTCATATTTAAGAAATCTTTATAAGTTATTGCCAGACTGTGTACATTAGATTGTAAACACAAATAGCAGACAGGCTTTTGCTAATCCATCTCATCTTTCAAGCAAGGGACTTTTTCTTTAACATATAGATATGTTATAATAAACATAGGGTATATACGTATTTATATTATTTTGGGGAGGGAAAATAAAATTTTTACATCTCTTTACAGAGCTGTTCAGCATCAATGATGATGAAGAGTATCCTTCTAACAGCTACATCTAACACCAGCAGCTCTCAGCTGGCAGCATTATTGCATCTTCAGAATCATTTAAAACAAAACAGAAACACAAGCGATCTTCTAAAAAATGTGGAACAGCAACTGACTGCTACTTCAATGGTAACTTTTTGAGATGCACTACTTATTAGGGGCTTATATGTATGTTATATTAATACACACAGAGAGACATATATACGCATACATACATATATACACACATATAAAGATATATATCGTTTCAGTTATTCCTGGAATTAGATAGTATTTCATCTGTTTTCTTTAAACTCTATTAACTTTTTGTTTTCTTAATTTGAGGCATGGGTTGATTTGGTCACGAGTCGAAATACATTTTTATTAGTATGGTATGGACTTTCCTATGGTTTTGTTTATGCTAGGTTATCTGTGTGGCATAAGCTATGTAATTTAAGTCAGAAGTGAGATTTTAAGAATGCAATTCCAGTTTGTCTTGTAGTTACAATTTGGTATAGCTGGATGTCAGAGTTGTGCTATCTGCACACTTAAATCATTAATTCCATGTGAGTCTCACCCAATCCATCTGAAGATGCCATTGTAAAGGACCCTTGCAACGGAGACTCCTGTCACCATCTGGACAGCGTCCAGTCATCCTGTTTTGAGATGCTCAGGACCCCATGCAAGTGTTACCCTATGAAAAGAGCCTGATTTTTTTTTTTTCTTTTAAACAAACACTCTATCCATGAGTCTGGGCATCAACTAAACTGTGGTGTTGCAAACTGGATATTTAAAGAAACCAACCAGTAAAATGTAATTCATGTAATTTGTAGTTCTGGAGCAAATAATGGATAAACTTTTCTGGGACGTAAATAGTCTGTCTTTTGGTCTAAGCTGGCTGAGAACTGTGTTTTCTTCAGATGTCTGAGATCTAAAAGTGGACACCAAAACTAAGATTGGAAGACCCTAGGCTAGAAATGGATGAAATTAAAAACTGCCGGCAACTTAGATACAAAGGATTAGCTGTAGCTGGCAGGGTTTAAGCATTTACAAAATGTGGCAAGCAGAGATACAGTACAGGATAAGAAAAATACAAGTTTGTAGGTTACTGTTTTGGATTTTCTCTGTATGTGCTGTATTATCTGATTTAGCAGAAGTAATAGGATAATATTTTGTTTAGAAGCCACTGGTTTTGAGTGGCTGTAATTATCTAACTGGTAACAGATAGCCTAGCTGAAAATGTTCATCAATGCCCACCATGTCTGTCCCTGTTGCAGTAGCTCAGGAAAGAAAAGGTGGCAATGAAGACATCTGTTCATGGCTATATTCTGGAACTGCATGACTCCAGGCAGCGTGAGATGCAAGAAATAAAAGTAGTCACCAAACTACTTCTCTCTGAGAGTATTTTAGTGTTTTTAAAAGTTCAGTTGAGATTTTTAGTTCAGATCAGGAATTTATTTTCAAAGTGAATCTCCCAATTGTCCTTGCTTACAATGCTTTGATTTTCATCATGGTACAATGACTGCATGAGCTGTGTTTCTCTCAGACAAAAACTGAACTGTATTCTCTGATGCACTCAGCCCACACTGAGTGGGCATTCAATCCAGGTACTCTGAAGTAAAAATCAGTGAAAAGTGTACCGTGTATAATTCTGCTCGATGATCTGTACCACTTGATAATGTAGGTATACCCAGAGTGTACCCAGCATGCTTAAGCACATAAAACGTCTATCTGAAAAACATATAAACACACATGCTTAAAGACAGTAGTCTCAAAAAACATTTATGGTCTGTTCTGTATTAGGACCAGTTTTTCATCTGGAGTCAGACTGTTTAGTCACTAGGAGGTTTTTGGTTGTTTTTGGTTGTCTTTTCTGAGAAAAGGTTGTATATTCTTTAGTACAATATTTTTGTGGTGGGTTGACTTTGGCTGGTTGCCAGGTGCCCACCAAAGCTGCTCTATCACTCCCCCTCTCAACAGGACAGGGGGAGAAAGTACGATGAAAAGCTCATGGGTCAAGGTAAGGACAGGGCTATCAGTCACCCATTACTGTCACAGGCACTGACTCGACTTGGGGAAATTAATTTATTACCATTAATAAAATTAATGCCATTTATTGCCATTAATAACAGAGTAGGATAGTGAAAAGTAAAAACGAAACCAAAAAAGATCTTCCTCCCCACTCCCCTTCTTCCCAGGCTCAGCTTCAGTCATGATTCTTCTACCTCCTTCCCCTGCCACCCAAGCAACACAGGGGAATGGGGGTTGCGTGGGGTTCCTCCCATGGGAGACAGTCCTTCACAAACTTCTCCAGCATGGGTCCTTCCCATAGGCTGCAGTTCTTTACAAACTGCTCCAGCATGGGTCCTTTCCACAGGGTGCAGTCCTTCAGCAACGGACTGCTCCAGTGTGGGTCCCCCACAGGTCCTGCCAGCAAACCTGCTCAGAAGTGGGCTCCTCTCCATGGGGCTGCAGGTCCTGCCAGGAGCCTGCTCCAGTGTGGGCTCTCCACAGGGTCACAGCTTACTTCAGGGCATATCCACCTGCTCCAGTGTGGGGTGGATATCTGCTCCACCGTGGACCTCCATATGCTGCAGAGGGACAGCCTGCATCACCATGGTCTTCACCATGGTCTTCACCAGGGGCTGCAGGGGAATCTCTGCTCTGGCACCTGGAGCACCTCCTCCCCCTCCTACTTGGACCTTGGTGGCTGTAGGGCTGTTTCTCTCACGTCTTCTCACTCCTCTCTTCCAGCTGCTGTGCAGTGCTTTTACCCTTTCTTAAATACGTTGTCACAGAGATGCCACCAGCATTGCTGATGGGCTCAGCTTTGGCCAGGGGTGGGTCTGACTTGAAGCCAGCTGAAACTGTCTCTGTTCAACATGAAGACAGTTCCTGGTGTCTTCTCACAGAAGCCACGCCTGCAGCTCCCCCTGCTACCAAAACCTTGCCATGTAAACCCAATACAATTTTATATAGTTCCTTTTGGTGAGGTGTCTATTCTTAACAAAATTGTGAAGGACTTTTACAAACATAAATGTTACAATGAATTATTCTGCTCCCTTCCTTTGCTAATATTCTGCTAGGGTTTGATAGCATTTTAACTTCACAGATAGTATAGTGGCCAAAAAAGTCATGTTGTTATGAAGAGCGGTCTAAGTTACAGTATTTGATTTATAAGTTCTTCTGCACTGCACAAAAATTACAGAATGGCTGAGGTTAGAAAAGACCTCTGAAAGTCATCTTGTCCAACCCTCTGCTCAAGCAGGGCCACCTAGAGCCAGTTGCCCAGGACCATGTCCAGATGGCTTCCGAATATCTCCAAGAACGGAGACTCCACAACCTCCCTGGGCGACCTGTGCCAGCACTCGATCATCCTCACAGTGAAAAAGTGTTTCCTGTTGTTTGGACAGAGCCTCCTGTCCTGGCAGATCTGCTGAGTGTTTGTTTTGGTTTTGGTTTGTTTTTTTTTAATATTAGCACCTTCTTTCCTAGAATTATTATCAAATTTTTGATGAAAGAACTGAGATTGGGGTTTATAAAATCTATGAAAATAATGCTACTTTTGAATTATTGTACAGGCATGGAGAAATCTCTGTATTCCTGTTGAACATTTTACTATAATGGATGAATTGCCATCTAATTTCTACATAATTATTCTCCAGCATTCAGAAGACAGGTATAAAATTTCATCATTTTGGTTTAGCATTCTATTTGTTACAAATGTAATCTTTTTTTACCTGTAAACAATCACTATTTTGGTTGGTTATTTCCTTCTAATTTTGCTGGACTTGAATTTTAAGATAGAGAACAAATTAGTATATAAATAAAATTGCCTGCGGCTCAAAGCTGCACATTTTTCTGTAGTTTTGATTTCTCTAATCATCTCTTAAATCTCCAGAGGTGACTTGAAAGGTTTCAGGCCATGTTAATAGTTTCTAGCTCTTATTGCTTATGCTCTTGAAAATGTTAGGCAGGGTCATATTTAGCTTTATAAAGCCACAAATGGTCTCATTACTGCAGCCTAATTAGTGACTACTCATAAATTGAGCTGTAGCGACTGACTATGAATACCTTCACCAGTTGTGAAGAGTCTTAAACAATTGTCATGGAACAAATAAAAATCTACCTTACTGGATATATAGCAATGAAAGAACTTTCCTTACAGCTCCCAGTTTGTTCCTGTTAGATTTTGCAGGTTTTGCACCCTGAGGTGGAGGTAAATATTGCATCTTGAGAGTATTTGTGAGCACATTAAATTAGAGGGTAATAATTACTCATCTAATAAATTTGCTTCATATAAACAAGGCTGAACAGTCAAATAATCTACTCAGCAGTTTTCTGCTTTCCATAGATCAAATTTGTACAGTTCATTGATTGAGATGCCAAAAGTAAGTACTGCACAGCAAAAAGGAAAACCCACTCAGGCAAAGGGTAAGTGCCTCTTACATTTAAGAGAAAAAAATCATTGCACTGATGTTATCAGAAGGCTCATATCTTTCACTGTTCAGTCAGTAAAATTTTAAAATAATTTTTTAAATAATTTAACTCTTAATACCAGCAGAAAGTAAATACCTGAATACATGTGTTTCATTATCAGATACAATGTGTCTAGTCACAATTTACAGAATTTTTGTTTATATTTGAAGGCTGAAGTTGTTATATATAAGTAATTGTAGAGATTTTCTTCATTGTACATTTATGTATATATTTTGTGCTAAATATATTTAAAAACTGTTCTTTCATTTTCAAAGAATACCATGGCTTTAGAAACTGATGGTCTCTGTACAATCATTTCTTCAAGTACAAATATGATGTCTCAAAAAGAGTCTTAAGATGGTGTTATCCTCCTTTTAATAGCGCAAGCTAAAGTTTCTCGATTTCCTGTGGATCCTGCTACATTTTTTATTTTGTTGGAAAAAGTGCGTCTTTACAAGCAACAAAAGATGAAGAGTCATCTTAAACAGACTGTCATTCAAAACTTGCAAGAGTGTGTCTCCAAAACAGATATGGTAATATATTTGATTACCTTATCTTTAAAATAGGGTGAAAAACATGTACTAAAACCCTATCATAAACACTCTTTATGCAGAATTTTCAGTTTATTCCAAGTGTAACATCCCTAGTCTTCACAGTTGCTAAATGCTGTGTACTCCGCTTCAAAATTTAATCTTACTGTGTTATTCTGTTACTGTTTTCAATGTCATTCAGCAGCTTTGAAACGTTCAGTAGTTTATCAGAATTGAAAATTGATGCAATTGAGATCAATTTACTTGAAAATGTGGTGTACCTCTAAGATTTGCATTTGCAAATGTACATTGCCTTTCACATCACATGAAAGCCCCAGCTGTCCCAAGAAAAAAAATGGGATCATAGATCTCAGCCCTTTAATCAAAATGAAGCTATCTTAGCTGGAGATTTATTACTGATTTCCAATACAAAAAAGTTTCTTTCTAGGGCACGCAATGTCTTTTGCACTACAGCTGTTTATTTGGATACAGTTGATCCAAGTCTTTTAGTCACAAAATTTTACTTCAAGGACACATCTCATTGGAATTGCAAGTTTGTAGCTATGAACACTCTTAAATTCTAGATAATAAAAGTTTTCAGTTACTGCAAGAAGGCTCACATCTATAATGACATTGTTTTTCACAATCAATGAACACAAGTTGTGTAGCATAAAGGTGCACCAGAAGAGCATGCAACTTTCACATAAGCTTTTAAGCTGCAAGGTGACAGAAAGTTTTCTACACATGAAATGTGCAAGTCTATATCCTAGCATTCTAATTTACTTTAATTTTGGCTCCATTAGATAAAATTTAGGTTTTTCAATATAAATCAAAATTCACTGTTGAATATAGCAGATTAACAAAAGCTGTTATAGTTTTATTTCCATCATTAACATAAAGGTGAAAAATATAGATCATATTGAATTTTCTGTACAAGTTTTCATTGTTTTAATCACAGAACTTTGACACATCTGGTTCTTGAATTATAATTCTGTTTTATTCATCGTGTTAGCTTCTTTCAGTTAAAATACCGATTATTCCAGACGGTTGAAGTGTTGATCACTTTTTCTCTTGTCCATGGCCAGCCTTTGTTATAATGGCAAGTTATATAAAGATTGCTGTAGTTGAGTGAGTAAAGAAAAAGACAATAAGGTAATGTCAGGTAGAACAGACAAAAAAAAAAAGTGGCTTAGGTTTTTAAAATGCATGTGCTTTACAACTTTCAATAATTATGCATGCAACCTGCACAGAGCCACACCAACAGTGCTTTGGGTGGTAAGTCCATTCATTAATACCAACACTCTTCACCATTTAGTTGTTCTTGTTTTTCCAGTTAGTGTTTTTGTGTCCATCTATATTGGCTTTTAGGAGCTTCAGGTTTTTAGTGTCATCTTCTCCTACATGACTCTATTCTCTCCTTATCTCTTTTCTTCATTCTGTTTAGTTTTTTCCGGAATTAGCTCCACTGATCTCTCCATACATTTTCATTTGTTTCTTCTACATTCATCTTGCAGTTTCTGTTTAATTCTCAAAGTTGTCCCTTCACAATTTCTTTCCGTTATTTGGAGCACCATATTATCTTTTCTTTCTGCTCAACTTCCCTCCCATTCCCCATTGAAATTGCAGAAGTATATTAATCGCTTAAGATTAGTTGCTAAATATTGACATCTTGTACTGATTCCTATGTTAGAATATTTTGCAAAATGCTGATAGGAGTGATGTTTTGAAGTAAAGTAGTTTTGGAACTGACTTTCTGTATATTTTCCATTTTACAATGTTTGAAATTATTTGATTTAGCCTCTGATTTAACATAATACACCCTCCATCCTTGTTAAATAGCATTTTGTAAGTATTCTGTTTTTTGTTGAAATGTGTGTGATAGACTCCAACGGAGAAAATATATGATAACGGACATGATTTGTCATCAGATTTGTCTGAAATATTAGAAATTATGGAAGAATACCTGAAACCGGTGCTGTCACAGTTTGATTTTTCTGGTATCAGGTAAGACATTTAGACTTGTTTTATAATCATTTGTGGTAACAGAATGGTGGCTCAAGTCCTACAAATACAGGAATGATTTTAGCAAGAATAAACCCCGTTAAATGAACTTTTTACATCTTGAAGTCAGTATATGCAAGATATGCAGGGCTAAGGGGATTTAACCATGTGATAGACTCATGGCCATCTCTAACAAGCCCTGTTCTCCAGCTTAAGTTATACAATATTGAGTTCAGGACGAAACATAATTTAACTAGTTAAGGATGGGATTTCCAAAGGACAGGAACTCCAAAGGGAGTATATCCTTTGTGTAAAATTTCACTGAGATAGAAGCAATTTTGTCTTTGTGTTTCCTGTGAAAACTTTTACTTACATAAGTATTAGTGCTGGTAATATTTTCACTGTAATTCCTCTTCCCAGAGAACAGAGCACATCAGTTTCAGCAGCTGAATCGGGAAAAACAAAAGTGAAAGATAAGGACCCCAAACACACTAGAATGCGGGGTATGTGCTCTCGAGTACAATATATGTATGTGTGTTGTATATGGACAGATACCGAAATCCGGTCATTTTAGTTTCAATTTTTTTGAAGCCAGGGAGAAGAAAAAGGATTTAGCAATGGTTTTGTCTGTTTATTTTCTATATCAAGTCAAGCATTTTAGTATACTTCCAAAGAGATTGGAGCTATCCTTCTGCATGTATTTACAGTCTTCCAAACTCTACAGGCTTTAGACAGCTAAATAAAATGCCTTTATTACAAACCAGTCTTTTCAGGAGAAAGGCCAAAAGAAAGAACTTTCTTAAGTCTATTGATCTCTTTTTGTTTTGTCTTTTCCTGCTTTTTACTGTACAGACTCTCACAGGTTGTTTGCTTTAATGCAAGCCTAACGCTGGAATATGTCCCTAAACACGTTGATTGCCTCTTCTTTTAGAAGAAGCAATCAAGTCCATGGCTTGCTTTGGGGATGAGTTTTTTGCTTTATGGTGGGAAGCAGTGCAGTTTCTCAATTAAAAATTACTAAAAAAGATAATACATTTGCATTTGCTTTTACCTGCAGGAGTTTCTTTCTGCAGTCTGGCAGCTGGCTGCTTCTGTCGTTCTGCAAAGACTGAATAACTTGTCTTCCATGTATTTGTTGTTTCTTTGTAGAAGAGGAAAATGTTGTCACAATGATATTCTGTACTTTTTTTTTCTAAATAACAGAAACAAAAAGTTTCCTGCAGAAAGACACAGTTAGTATTGGATAAGCACTCCTTTACAACTCTATACTGTTTAGCCAAACACTGCTAAGGCAATTGTGCATTTCAAAACACCATTTTCTTGAATACATTGCATACACCTGGACACTGATCTGAGATGGTTGGTTATTAATATGGCAATATTTTTCCCTCTGAAAAATCAGTGCTAACAAGTCTGTATGCATAGAAGTTTGACAATATCTTAAGAGTAATGGTATCAAAAGAGATATTTTTGCATAATGCACTTAATCCACAGTAAAATGGAGTTCAGGTGTCATACAATAGAGGAGATTTAGGTTTTTACATCTAACTTCGATTATTTGTATACATATTGAGAACTACTAAATCTCAATCATGTTCTGTCACATTTCTTCAGGTACACCTATGGATTTAGGAATGTGTGTGGTATTACTAGCAGATACACTATTTATGGAATTGCCTTTGGAAGCTCTGAGTATCTTTAAAGAGGAAGGAATAAATTCTGTATCCAGAGATTTTTCACTCCAGATTCTCTACAATCGAGTACGTCTGGCTGAATCAGGTACTATTAGATAAACTTTCTTTGCATTAGCATAATGATGCAGCGAACAAGATACTTAAAATTTAAATAATATGAATGGTGTATTATATTTTACTGGAAGACTGTCACATACAACAGGTTTCCAGTATTTTAGATGGAATAGATAGTACTGCAGACACTTGCACCCTATATAAACTCTTCAGTGAAATGAGTTTAAGTGAGGTAGTTGGACAGTTGGTAAACTTGTCCTTACGGCATCTCAAAATTAGTTTCTTATTTATTCTAAAAGTGAGTAATGAATGCAAACACTAAGCAGTTTTTTCTATAAATCAGAGATACCTTCTATTACTGAAGTTAAAAATTTGAAGCCACATTTTCCTCATAGGTAGGTAAAAGCACATTTTAACTCAAATTAAATTATTAAAACTAGTGGGCCTAAGCTAAAAAATAGGCTAAGTTTAGAAAATCTCACTCTGTACCATGAAAGTATTCTGTTCCAGAGAGGTTCTTGTATTGTGTTCATATCTGTAATATTTAGCAGCTTCAGTATAGCCTGTCCTGTTTTTTCACTTGACTCCTCCTTTCTACAGGGAAAGAATTGTGAATAATCTGAGATTAGAATATTTTTAGTCTACATACACATTCATATACTGTTACAGCTCTGTTAGAAGTAGGAGTTTTAGAACATGTGGGGGTTTATTTCCATTTCTATTTTTCCCCTTTTTAAAGTGAAACTTCTTATGGTTGCATAATTTTATCAGTAGATAAATGAGAGGAAGCATAGTTGAAAAGTCTCTGTTGTTGCAATTATGAAAGTAGCTACTGAGTGAGGAGGGAAACACTATCCGTATGAGTAATAATGCCTATCTCAATCTTCCACCAGCTTGCAGTGCCCTCCAGTGATAACTGCCTGAGACATGTACTTTAGGTGATAGTCTTACAGTGAGAAATATAAGTCAGTTTTCTGTGCTTTTTTTTTTTAAATCCTTTAAAGAAATAAAAA
The DNA here is from genome assembly GCA_031468815.1 of Morus bassanus. Classification (NCBI taxonomy): domain Eukaryota; kingdom Metazoa; phylum Chordata; class Aves; order Suliformes; family Sulidae; genus Morus; species Morus bassanus. The sequence continues at coordinate 1,057,016 of CM062575.1, forward strand.
ATCAGATTCAAACCCGAAACTTTCTTTTTCCTTTTGATCTCTACATGTCTCATAGAAGCTTCAGTTATTCCAGTAACATGAACAATGAATAGATATGGCAATAGGCTTAGAAAGTGCTTTGGTAATCACTGTTCAACTCTGTCCTAAATCCGCAATGTAATGAAGCATTTGCATGTCTAAGGCATCACACCTCTTGCTTGTTTTCCACTTTCAAGCTATTATTTTTTGGCAAGAGGGTTTGGGGAATGTCCTTGCCTTGCTGTGATATGAAATTAATTTTTATTTTTTTAGTTTAATCTGTTGTTGTTATTACATCATAACAAATATAATTAGTCCATCAAGAAAGTTGTGTTTTCTAAAAATGCCTATATCTTTAAAAAAAATCTGTTCTTTTCAATTCTACAGAGGCTGAAGTTAAAACAGATGTTGAAATGTCTAAAGAAACAAAACCAAAAGCTCATCAGAAAAAGAAAGTCAAAATGGTAAACTTTCCACATTTTTTAAGTAAACTCAATAGGAGTAGCTCTTCTTCTTGTATAAAAAAATGTTCAAGAACTACAAGTGGCTGGCATAGAAGCTCATTATATATGCTAGAATTCTGAAGTGGAATAAATATCACACAAGTCCATAAGTATTTTGCTTCTTGTTGATTTTGCAATAATGACAGAGTTGTTGTTTCTTTGAAAAATCAAACACTCAGTGTATATGACATATTTAACAACCCACCAAGGGAGCTGTTTAAAGTTACTAAAATACTTCCCTTAACAATATATTATATTTTATATGGTGTATGCACATATTTTTATAAATATATATGTATGTATGCATATATATATATGTGCACACACGTGTATATATATGTAATGTATGTGTATGCATTGTAGATAATGCAGCTTATGCTTTTAATTTCCATTGACAATTAAGTATCATGATGCTTTTAATCCTACCAAAACTTTACGACATCTTTTCATTAGTTGTTTGACACAAAGAATGCAGTACTGTTAATATTTGATTGAGAGATCTGCATGTAATAGAATATGTATTCCTTTTAATTGTAGGCACCAATTAATCGTGATTTACCCTCTGAATGCTTGCCTGTTGATACTCATAATTTTAAATGTATCCTTCCACAAACTATTAGCTAAGTGTATCAGTTAAACTTTCTTTCTTTGTTTTTTTACATTGCATTGTTTACACTTAACTGTTTATCAGATATTGTGGACCCCTATGATGAAGGAAGAGACGCAGGTAATATATATTAAATAATATTTTCTCCACAAACTACCCATGGAATTTAGAAACTTTTGTAACAGAAAATGAAGTCATGACATCGAGATGCTGACAAAAAAGCTTAGCTTTTCATCAGAACAGTACTGCTTATCACCTGTCAAATGGTGCATCAGTGAAACGATATAACCTGTTTCAGGTTCAGGAAAGAAATTAAATTGTCTTATTATTTCTTTCATATCATTAAATATTGACCTAATACCATCAAGAAATAATTACTTGAGTAATCTTTTTTACTATGTAATCCAATTAAAAGCACATGCTTACTTTCAGGAACTTACTATAGCATTTTTAATTTTTCAAATATATGTCATTAAGATACAATATCAGTAGCGTGGGAAAGGATAAAGGTTAATTGAAAGGATACAATGCTTTGTATGATCTTCTTTGTTATACAAGAAATTTGCTTGAAAGCCATGAATGCGCTTGGAATAACAAACGGTACTGAGTAGGAATGGACTGGGACAGAAACAATTGGACTCACCAGACCTATACAGCAATTCTCAAACTAAAGACTACAAATAAAGAATGTGTAACTTGTAAAGTTTTTGTAGTCCTTTGAAAGGTGAAGGGTACTGTGACAGACACAAACAGCCCTATCAGGATATTTGAGAGGGTTGTTATTTCCTATTGGAATGTATTTATCAAGACAGTAGGCATGGAATAGAATAGAATAGAATAGAATAGAATAGAATAGAATAGAATAGAATAGAATAGAATAGAATAGAATAGAATATTTTCAGCTGGAAGAGACCTACAACGATCATCTAGTCCAACTGCCTGACCACTTCAGGGCTGACCAAAAGCTAAAGCATGTTATTAGGGGTGTTGTCCAAATGCATATTAAACCCTGACAGGCATGGGGCATCGACCACCTCTCCAGGAAGCCTGATCCAGGGTTTGAACATCCTCTCGGTACAGAAATGTTTCCTAACGTCCAGTCTGCACCTCCCCTGATGCAGCTTTGAACCATTCCCATGCATCCTGCCCCTGGATCCCAGGGAGAAGAGATCAGCAACTCCCTCTCCACGTCCCCTCCTCAGGAAGCTGTTGAGAGCAATGAGGTCGCCCCTCAGCCTCCTTTTCTCCAAACTAGACAAACCCAGAGTCCTCAGCCGCTTCTCAGAGGACATGCCTTCCAGCCCTGTCACCAGCTTTGTTGCCCTCTTCTGGACGTATTAATTCAGTCTCACACAAACACTTTAATAGTACAATTTTACCTCACTTTTTCTTCCAGTGTCTGCAATAGTTTAACTGATTCACATTTGTTAACAAACTCACATGCATATCAAATGCCAAAAATTGATCTAATGGAGGTTTTCAATTGAGATAGTTATTAAACCTGAACTCAATGCAAAAGAAGCTACTGAACAATCAGTAGCATAATAGAGTATGTTTCCATATGTTTGCAGTTTCTCGTTCACAGCAGGTCAAAATAAAACACTGTTTACCATGTGCTCAATATCTGACTCTAGAGTGTATCTTTAATTTACAGTAGTATGAAAATGTAGTCAAAAAGAGAAGATGAATTATCATTAGATATGCAATGTCCTTGGAGAGCAGAGGTGGGTTTGGAGTCTTGCTTTCTGAAATCAGGGCTCTGGAAACTCTCTGAACCTCTGGAACAGAACTGTATGAGCACTGTTTTCAACTCTTTGCACTTTTCTCAGGTTATCTAGAATTTTTTCTTTGTGCTTTTAAAATCTAGAATTTTTTCTTTGTGCTTTTAAAGTCTTTAACCTAGCTTCCAAATAATCCTTGTCAGTTACAAAACATACCTTTCAAATGGGAATTACTAACAATTTTACTTGGAAAATCTCACAATTGCTACAGTTTTTAAAGCTGGACTTAGGTTTCAAAAAACTTAAGATCTCATGATGGCCTAAAAACCCCTAAATATTATATTGTTGTTTTCAAATGATTGAAATTAGGATTACTCAATGTCCTTTGTAGCATGTTAAACTCATAATGATGAAATTCTATTGTTACAGAAGCTTTAAGTCCTTCCCAAAAAATAAAGGAAATCCTAGAAAAATACCATGACCTATTTACACTACAGTGGGAAGGAGTTATTGGCAACATACATGTTCCAAGGTTTGTAATATTCTGTCTGCTTTCATGTTTTATCCATGTTTCTTTTTTCTTTTTTAAATGTTAAAAATTTATTATTTATTAAATTAATTAAATTATTTATTATTATTACATTAATTAAATTTTTAAAATCTTTTTTTAAATTGTGCTTATTCCCAGAGGCTTCAGTCATAAAATAGGGTCACATTTTGCTAAGCTGGTAAGCACATAGCTAACCATTGTCTTTGTTTCAAATGCATATTCAGATTTGTAGACAGAATATTTTACGGATCTGGAATAAAATGTCACTAAGTGATTTAGCCAGATTGGTTGCATCAGAGTTACTGTATATGTAGGTAATTCAATTTTGACAAAAAGTCTACTGGTGCAGTCTTTGATGAGTATTATATGTGAGCATAAATGTAATTTCTGGTTTTCCTCATAACTGTTTTTAAATCCAAGTATTAAAAACTATAGCATCTCCATGCACATTGAGGCAGCTGTAAGACTGGAGCACAGATATCAGAAGCAAGGTAGGGAAGGTACATCTCACAGTTTACAATTTCAACCATCTGATCATGAAATTAATACCATTTTATGGAGTTTATTCATAAACACACTTTTGTTTTTATAGAAGTACTTTACTTTTAAGATCATAGAAATAAGAGGGATAAAAGGGATCTCGAGAGGTCAAAGAGTGACAAGTCCTGTAAGTGAGTCAACACAGTCATCACTGGACCTTTCTTTATAACTGCTAGTTTAATCAGTCCTTTGAAATCTTCTCTACTTAGGTAAAATCACTGTTTAGGTACTCTAGTGTTTCTTCATAACAATTACAGAGATTGTTACCTGTTACCAAATTGCACAGTTTTTGCTGCCAGCTAGGCTGATTATTTGCATCTCTTTTCAAAACCTAATTTCTTCATACCCTGATAGGTGCCTACGTGAATACTCCCATTGAATGTTAGGCTAAATACTGTTATTTCAAAGACGGACAATGCATACATCAATTTTTTTTTTAGGAGAGTCTGATATTCATCTAAAAATACGCTGTGCTCATGTTTACTATGAGATGTTACTAAACTAAGCATACCTCTGTATTAAAAAACATTATTATTAATACTCCATATGAGTTATTACACTTTCCGTAGAATTCTGCAGTCTTGTTTGTCTCCTCACATTGCATACTGACTTTTCTTATGAATATTTCTGGAGTAAATAACACTGAAGTGTTTACTATGGATAGTTTCTGAAAAATATTCTTGTAAAATAGTAATACAAAAGTAACTTCCTTTCTTTCTTCTTTCTTTCAGCCAAGCTGAATGGGAGCAGCTGCTGACAAACTGCAGTGCATTTCTGTTCTATGGGATGGAGAGATTCCTGTCTCATATTTTACTCAACAGACTGGTTGCCATGAACATCCCAGGTGAGATAAGCAAACTGAAAAATATATTTTTAATTACACCACCTTTTGTTCCCAGTTGTGTTTATTTCATACTGTGTCATTATCACAGTGTTGATGTTAGCAATTAAGGGCTTTTTTCAAGATCCAGGGTTTTAATTGGAAGAACTTTGCATTATGTGGATTTTACTTTGTTGCACAGCTTTCTTGTTATTCCTCACATATAAGTTTAGTCCTTCTCCACTTCCAAATGTTGGAATTTATTAAGTTCCAAAAATTAAGTCATCATCTGATGGTTTTCCCAATAACTCCTCTCCATTTCTATGGAATTTAGTATTTGGTACCAAAGTATTTTTCATTGTTAAGAACAACCTCTGCAGTACCAGTGCTCCAAAATTCCTCAGTCTCCACTCAGGCAAAGCAGAATTGTCTGTCAAGACTGGGTTAATGCTGAATGATTACTGTGGTATTATGGAGCATTTGTAGACTCTGAGAAGGTATTTTTTTTCTTTACTTCTTCACAACTAATTAGTCTTTCTGGTGTAGCATAAGGCTTAGATTCGGGACTGGTTTTTCAGATTCACAATCTTCCTTTCTCTTCCTATTCCCCTCACACATCTGGAAGAAGCTCAACCTTGGAGTTGTGCTGAATTTGTCAGGGTAGCTGAATTGCAGGCTTACATCTATATTGTGTTGAGATGTAAAATAGAGAAGGACAGTACACATCAGATTGTGAAACCCTGCAAGTAACAGGAGGCTTCTTCAGGAAGCGTTGATTTTCAAAGTGATTTAAACATGTATATGTAAATATTACTGGCAATCAATAAAATATGTCTTCCTATATATATATTGGTCACTGTTGGAAATGAGGTTTCAGATGTCTGTAGGCCAGATATTTACAGGTCTGGCAACTTTTGGAAAGTTCCTGAACACCTTGTTAACCCTCACCCTGTGTCCTGCTCTTAAAATATGCCAGGATTAATTCTCCAGTGCATCTTATTTCCTTCAATAGAGAATAAATTAATTTCAAATGTATTGCTTTTAGACCTCAAAGGATTGTTCTATTTTCTGACCACCTACACTGTGTCTGAGGTTTCTGAGGGCTCTAACCTGGACCCAATATTATTAAATATTGTTATTGGTCATTTGCATGATGAAATAGAATAAATCATTGCTGAATCTAGGTATGAGACCAGGCTGAGAAAGAGAATGAGGTGGTTCAGCAACTCCTGAAATGCAGGATTAGAATGCAAATTAACCTTGCTTTATGGGGATAATTAGCAGGGGGTAATTCAGGAAAGGCTAGAGGGAGGTGTTCTGCTTAGGCAGAAATAATCAGTTAAACATTAATGTTAGGGAATGACTGCTTAAGGCGCAGAATTACAGAATAGCGTTAAGAGGTGGATCACAAATTAAGCAACATAATCTTGCTAGGGGAAAAAAAAAAAACCTGAGCTCTGTACAGGGGTAACTATACAGGAGTGTCATTTGCAACATATATGAAATAATTCCCCACTCTACTTAGTTTTGCAAAAGTCTCAACTGGAGAAGAATATTGATGAAGTAGAATAAGCTATCAGTGGAGAACATTAAGAGGGGTCAGAAGGCTATACCACAGATTTGTGTGCATAGTTTTACTAATAAATACGTATGTGCGTTCATACATATATATGCATATAAAACATACTTTAGGAGGAAAGATTGACATGTTGAGGGGAGATGTGATGATAGTTCTCAAGTATGTCAAAGGCTCTGCAAGCAGAAAGGTAATTTACTTCTCATCTGCTTGGGTTAGGAGAATAAGTAACAGGTTTAAGCTGCAGCAAACCAAACGGCAGGGAAAGCTTTTTAATTCTAAGAGTATTCTAAGTTATTTCACTGGGGGCCTTTAAGGAAAATAAGGAATGTTTGAGACGTAACTTGGTCCTAACTTGTGGAGAGGAGCTGAGGTAGATAACATTTCCATACCTCCATCTTACAAGAGCTTATAACTACAGAATTGAGTCATATAGGTCATTAGCCTGTAATAAGATGGTATGTAGATTTCACTATTAGTTATACAAACGTGGCACAGGAAAAAAACCTGCAAAACACTGTGGAAAAGTGTAGCAAAGTTACATCAAATAATGCTAGATTACTTTATTATTGTTTTCTTACTTAATACCTGACAATTTTGACTGAAATATATAAATTTTATATTAGTTGTTTAGACTGTGTTCAGGAAAGTCATTAACTTAAAAAAGGCCTGATTTAGTTCTATTTATTATGTTGGGCATTATTATTAGTGCAAATACCATTGCTATAACATATTTTTTTTTCCAGAATGCCGTTTGATGATACTTCTAGACCTGGTGCGATCAAAGCGAAGTTATCAAAGAATTACAAACTCTGATATCCACAAAAGGTAGGATAAAGTTTATTTTGGTAAAGTCCACAATAAAGCAGATTATTTTTATTTCAAAGCCAAGGTAAAATTTTGAGTTATAAGTATTCTCATTCACTTCTGCAAGTAGAAGGGCTCATATCTACACCTAAGGGGGAAGTTAGCCTCTTTATCTTGTAGCTTCACATTCTTTACATAGGGCTAAACAGAATGAAAGCTCTGTTACAAGGCAATGATCAAGAAAATATGACACAGAAGTGTTGCTACATTACACATACCTCCCAATGCTGAGTTCAAGATTCTCAAAATGTTCTAATTAAATATATAAAACTTCCCTTTAACAGCTAAACTGTTAAGAGTCCGTCTAAGGTTTCATACACTGACCAGTTTAACAATCAGCCAGTTTTTTATTTAAATAAATTATTATGGCATGTTAAATAACCTGTTCAGAATCTTTAATATTATTAAACAGAGCTTTTTTAGCGTTAAAAGCATCTCAGTATTTTCCTTGCTTTTAAGTTGACAGGTGGCAGGGTTTATATACTTTTATTGTATGTCCATTATGAATTCTTGACAGATGGCACCTGACAAATAACTATGAAGATGTTAAAAGCAAGAAGAATAGTTTTAGTGTCCTATTTTTATTCGTGAGTTATTTACTCCATGTTGAATTTTCAGATAATCCAATTACACTCTGGAGGGATGAGAGGCTTTGTAGAGGGATCTAGATAGATTGGAGCATTGAGCAATCATCAATGGCATGAAATTAAACAAGTCCAAATGCCAGATTCTGCACCAGGGACAGAGTAATGCTGGGCACAAGTATAAATGGGGAGAGGAGTGGCTGGAGAGCAGCCCTGCAGAAAGGGACCTGGGGGTGCTGGTGTGCAGCAGGCTCAACAGGAACCAGCAGTGTGCCCTGGTAGCCAAGAGCACAAACTGCATCCTGGGGTGCATCAAACACAGCACACCAGCCAGTCAAAAGAGGCGATTATCCTGCTGTATTTAGTGTTGGTGCAGCCTCACCTTGAGTGCTGTGTGCAGTTCTGGGCCCCACAATTTAAAAAGGATGTGAAGGTCCTTGAATGCATCCAGAGGAGGGCAACAAAGCTGGTGACAGGGCTGGAAGGCATGTCCTCTGAGAAGCGGCTGAGGACTCTGGGTTTGTCTAGTTTGGAGAAAAGGAGGCTGAGGGGCGACCTCATTGCTCTCAACAGCTTCCTGAGGAGGGGTCGTGGAGAGGAAGTTGCTGATCTCTTCTCCCTGGGATCCAGGGGCAGGATGCATGGGAATGGTTCAAAGCTGCATCAGGGGAGGTGCAGACTGGACGTTAGGAAACATTTCTGTACCGAGAGGATGTTCAAACCCTGGATCAGGCTTCCTGGAGAGGTGGTCGATGCCCCATGCCTGTCAGGGTTTAATATGCATTTGGACAACACCCCTAATAACATGCTTTAGCTTTTGGTCAGCCCTGAAGTGGTCAGGCAGTTGGACTAGATGATCGTTGTAGGTCTCTTCCAGCTGAAAATATTTTCTCCTCTCCTCTCCTCTCCTCTCCTCTCCTCTCCTCTCCTCTCCTCTCCTCTCCTCTCCTCTCCTCTCCTCTCCTCTCCTCTCCTCTCCTCTCCTCTCCTCTCCTCTCCTCTCCTCTCCAACACAGACCATATCAAAATGTATGTAGTTTTATTCATGTTGGTTTTGGGACTGCCATAGTTCTGCAGCCAACTCAATCTTATATCCAGTCCTGTTTGGGCTGCATAAATACCCCCTCACTTTTATGATTATTCATTCCATGAAAAAGAAACAGAAAAAATTCTTCTCTAAAAATACTGCTTAATCAATGCAACAATGTGTAAGTTAAAATGAATTGTGTGTAAGATAGGTTATACACACATCTGCATATGTAAATATGCAGATCTCTGAGTGTTTAAACAACCTCTTGGTATTTTTATTTTTTATATCCTTTTTCACCTCCCCCAAACACCCATTTGCTAAACCAAACCAAAACAGAATTCCTTAAATCAGTTTTTCCAACTCTGAACTTTTGAAGTCTCACTTTAATAGATTGGTGAATTTATCAACAAGCGTTACATGTTTAAGCCTAAAATCTTCCAGAAAGTTTAGAATAACATTCAGTTAAAACTAAGTCACATGACTCCGTAGACAATCCCCAAAAGGTTACAGAAAACTTTAATTATCATCTTCTGATAAAGTTACCATGAAAAGCAGAGGCCAATAAAAAACAAATTCAGCCTTCAGTTTACTGCAGTTCCAGCCCTACAGAGTATCACTCCCTTCCCATCACTAAAACAATAATACCAAAGATACTTACTTAAATATTCAGCAGTAAAAAATCTAATCCCACTTTACACGTGATTTGCTTTTAAGCCTCCAAATTACTGCCACGTTTATGACAAAGAGCAAGCTTTCTGTTTCTGCAATATTTTATGTTTCCCTTTAGCAACTTAAGCAGAACTAAACAAGTCTTTCTGCCTGATTTCCAAAATTTTGACTATCATATAAAGGATATTCTGCAGTATTTTGTAAAAGTTAGCATTTTACTCCTCCTTTCACATTTCCTGAGATGCCCAGAACAGTGATATGTCAGGGAGCAAGCCACATGTTAAAACTGTGTCATGAAAAGATGTAGAGAGAAAGTTACCTGAATTATTTGTATTAAATTTACAGTGCTATATGAATATTAGAAAACACTTTATGCTCAGCATACAAGAAAATGCAGTCTGGCATTCCTTTTCCCCTTCTGTTAAAAAGCACTGTATATTTAGGTTTTTTTTATATATATGTATTATGTACATTTTTATTTTATTGATCTCATACTTTTTATTTTCTTTAGTTGTCTACATATTGCTATAGAGAGACCAACAGAGACAGCAATGCTTCTAAGCCTTACTGGTGTTCGTTCTATAATAGCCAACCAGTGGTACACTACCTTGCAAGAGAATGCAGAAAGGCTAGAAATTTTGTCCGAGAGTAAGTATTTGTATTTGTCTTTGTTTGCATGTGTATTATTTCAGACATTTTATGTTATGCGCTCATGGACTGTGTGTATCTACTTGTCTCCCGTCTCACCTCTTTCTTTGCTCCTCACCAAATTTTGCCTGGACTGTCCATATGAGGTAGATGGCTGTTGTGGTTTAACCTGGCAGGCAACTAAACACCACACAGCCATTCACTCACCCCCATGCCCCCAGTGGTATGGGGGAGAGAATCAGGGGAAAAAAAAGTAAAATTCGTGGGTTGAGATAAAGACAGTTTAATAGGACAGAAAAGGAAGGGAAAATAATAATAACAATATTAATGATAAAAGAATATACAAAATAAGTGGCGCACAATGCAATTGCTCACCGCCCACTGACCAACGCCCAGCCAGTCCCTGAGCAGTGGATGCCGCCCCCCTGGCCAACTCCCCCCAGTTTATATACTGAGCGTGACATCATATGGTACAGAATATCCCTTTGGCCAGTTTGGGTCAGCTGTCCTGGCTGTGCCCCCTCCCTGCTTCTCGCTGGCAGGGCATGAGAAGCTGAAAAGTCCTTGACTAGTATAATCACTAGTTAGCAACAACTAAAATATCAGTGTGTTGTCAACATTATTCTCATCCTAAATCCAAAACACAGCGCTATACCAGCTCCTAGGAAGAAAATTAACTCTATCCCAGCTGAAACCAGGACAACTGTATGTAGGAGCCACTGTGTTGTTGACAGGTTGATCTTTGAAACAGAACAGTAACCTACTTAAATCAGTTTTAGTGGGGCTTTGTTTATGCTAAGAATAGGATTTCTATGGTGAGGAGCAGTGGCCTAGGACTTGGCAATCTGTATTTACATAAACTATGGGGAAAAACAAAACCTGGAGATAACTCACATCTTCAGATATACAAAACTAAATCTGTAAAGGTATCCTTTTTCATTAAGTTTTAAACGTGAAGATACCAGGCTGCGTGGTTGATATTTTCTTGTTTTTCAAAACTTTCCTCAAAAACTCACAGAAACTAACATTTCTTTCCAGATTTGTTGAGCATTGGTAGAACAACTGGGCAGACAGTCCATATTCTTCAAAAGAGTAAGATTCACAGGGAAAGAGATTCCATTAAAAGTAAGAATTAAAAAGCTTAGTACAAAAGACTGGCAATGCATGTTAACTAGAACCTGGTAGACCTATAGGTAGTTCACAGGTATAAGTGAAATCTTTCAGATAAGCTATGACAATTTTTTGTGACACATCTTAGAAGAATTGAGAGTGGGAAGACTACTGATACAATGTTATAGTTGGAGTAGCTGTATTTTACATATATAAAATTTTGGGGAAGACTTTGTCATAGCTGACCAAAAGCTAAAATTCATGCTCCACTGAACTTTTATACAATGAAATAGTGTGACTGAAAAGTTACATCAGGAGCATGACATGAACAATATAAAGGGTATGGATTATAGGCTACAAAAACATAAGTTGAACCTGCAGTGATTAGACTGTCTGCATTGTAAAGGGCACACTATATATATGAAATTCCACCTGGCATCTTGTTGGAGAGGGGAGAAGGATTTTTGAGTAAAACACCTTTTAAAATACTGTTTATAAAATTATATAGATATTTTTAATTGTATGGGACTTGCCTTTTAAAACAAGGGTAAATAAAATAAATTTTAATTATAACTTACACTGTCATAGAATTGAAGAGAGAGAGTTCAGATCAGAAATGTTGTCTAGTTTTCTGCTTTTTCAGAAAATGCTTCTTGGATATAGTGACAGTTATTAATATTATAAAAATAATGTAAAAGAACCACAAATATTCATCAAAGAGAAGACATGATAAATTACTGCACTTAAAGCACTCTTATATCCAGTCGTATTCAGAAATAATAATGTTTTAAATTTATTTTTATAGTGGAAGTGGATTCTTACGGTTCTCTTAGAGACAAAGCAGAACAGACCATTCACACTTCCTCAAATCTTCCTGCAACTCATCCATCGTTTTTTAATTGTGTGCTGTATGGTTTACCCAATGTAATTATTATGTAATTTGTGTCAGACTTTTCATACTAGGAATACGACTACACTGTGCATAGGGATTTAAAGGTGCGGCAGATACTTATTTCTATATGGCCTAAGGAGAGGTGAGCTTACGAAAATGTACGTAGTAGCATAAACTGAAAAATTTACCAAGTCACCTTATTCTGAGTGAATTGATTTTTAACTTTTTATATAGCAGTAGTTGAAGTTTAATTAGGAAACAAGATAGTATTAAATAAAACATTTAAGAAGTTTTGCTTTCTTTATTTCCCTATAGTTTTCCTGAATAACATATGAAGATGTATTAAATTATTCCAGAATCCCAAATCAGATTATTACGTGTATAGATTTTTTAACATACTCTTTTCATCAGCAATGAATTTTTAAAATACTTAATTTAAAACTTCATTTGTAGTTAGAAATAAGTGTAAAATAATTTAGCACTTATGGAAAATAAAAAGCTTTGATCTCTACCCCAACTAAAACCATTTTAAGATTCTCTTTTTTTTCCAATAAAATGGTGTTGTCTGTTTCCTGTGATACGTTTTCTGTGTTCCCGCTAGAGCATTAAGTGGCACTGAAAAGATACTGTTCTCAACTACCTGCTTGTGCTATAGTTAATTAGAACCTGATGAGAGTTATAGTGCTATATAGACCATAATTACAAAATCAGGACATGCAAAATACTTTTTTTATGCACATGATAGAATATAAATTTGCTTCCCTCCCCCTTGATCTCACAATTTAATTAGATGACTTTATATGAACTGCAGCTGCTCTGGAAATTGTGATCCATAACATGCATGATTTTTATTCCCTTTATACATAATTTTCTTCTTTATTTAGACATAGGACATATATTTTTTTACGGCATGTATCTGGGCATTCGGTAACAATACAAATTAAGTAAAGAAGAGATCATAGACTGTACTTAAGTTATCCAGCCTGAAAATTAAGGATTCAGTGTAAGATATTTTCAGGTCTCTGAACTTGCCGTGTTACACCAGATGTTGTCATGAGTCCCGTTCCCCAAGTTCTGGCATGTATTTGTTTATTTATTTTTAGGTCTTAACCAGGTACCTTTTCATTATATCTCTATTACACAGCTGCTTTTTTAAAACCCCATGCATGGTATTTGGGAAACTCAAGTGTTTCTGAGTCTGAAGAAGCAATTTCTCTTGAATGAAGCCAATGTCCACACTTATTGTTCAGTATAGCAAATGTCCACTGTATTGTTAATTTCTTTAATTATTTCCTAGGTTATTTTCTACATCATTCTCCAACACATTCATTGCTATGAAATTGTATTTCCCTGCTGTTAATGGCATTTTTTGCCTGGAATGCCATCTTTCTAATGCTGTCTCTTTTTCTGTAACATAGAAGGCTTTGGAAAAAAGTGTATTCAATGGGAACCATGAAGCCTTGTCTGCCTTGCTACATGACAGTTTTCATGAATTTGTATTAACTTCCACCTTCTTGAAATAAGAAATTTCATAAATAGTAAAGTCCAGAAAAGTTTCAATTCTTCAGAAATGACAGTGTTGTTCTTTGAAGATAATCCAGGATAGAAACTGCAAGATCGCAAAGGTTAGAAAAACCATTGATATCCAGGTACAATGGTCTCATTCAGTAGTTTACTACTGTGGTTTTATTTATTAAACTGATGGAAATAACTTAATCTACCAAAGTGTTTTTCTCCAAAAATATTCCCATTTGTATTTGATACTTTTTAGCCCTAACTACATTGCAACAACCTCTGTCAGAAAGATGAATGCGTATGACCAAAAATTTCTTTATAGTCTGACAGCACTACTTTATCAGAAAGCATTGATAAAGAGTAATGGCCTTATCCAGGAAACTTTAGACTTGTAAGCTTTACTTGTTGAGAGTAAGATATTGGAAATACTAATCAGAGAAACTGTGGCAGAATACCTATAAATAGGCAATGTATGCTGGGTAAGTATAGTAAAAGAGGATGGTATGCATAATTACATAATATATCTGATTGGCATGTCTGAGGCATTAAAAAATAATTGACTTAGGGCCATGAAGTGTAGTCATAACCAAATTGCCTGGGGTATTAGGAGAGTATTCTCTGTATTACTGTGCTAAATACCAGTCAGTAAAATCATTAATAGTAGCAGGACTACATGAGTAGATGATAAACTGTACTTCAGGTGACAGTGGATATGCATTCAGTGACATAAGAAGACATCTAGTTCATTCCCTCAGGAATTAGTACCAGAAATAATATCTTATTTTCCATTACAGGTTTGTAGCAATGTGCAGTGACATGATTGTACAAAAGTAAAGAGTCACTTCAGGAAAAGATATATAGTAGAATTTGGAATGATTTCAAAAGAAAAAGAGCATAGACAAATTCACATCTTTTATATTTATTTTAAATCTACAATGGCAATTTAACAAAGAAGAACCTGCTGCTTATGCAGAGGAAGGATTCAGCAGCTCAGCTGATAGTTTTAGAGTTCAGAATGCTTATCTGTTAAAGACAGTAAATATGAATGAAACTGAGCAAAGAAAGTTTGAAAAGGAATGCTGTAGAAAATTTCTGTTTCAGAACCTGATTTGAATAAGCAACTAAAAGCTTAAAATTTTCTGATATTCTTCAGATTGTGATTGGAAGTTTAGGCAGAAGGACTCCTCTGTGAGGACAAAATGAGTTTTAATTAGGAAACCTAAAAAGACGCCACTTACGGTTAATGGTAAATGCACTGCAATATGCCTAATGAGTCTCGGCATTTAAGAAGCTAAATAAGTCCTAAATTTACATCTTTGTCACACACACAAACATTTTCTGCACTTTAGAAGCTTTTGCAGAAATGTAATATTTCTCACTTAAGAATTTTAGGACCAGCCAACTCTGTTCCAAGAAATGGTACATGACAGATATTTCAGGGCATATTCACCAGACCAAATTGAAATGTTTCCATTTATTGTTGAGTCATTTGGCTGTTAGCTGAGAATTATAAGGCAGCACCTACTCTGGTGGAGTCTCGAATTAGGAGAGAGAGTGTGAGTGAAAAAATGAAAGAGAAAAATAGATAGGTTCTCAGATGTCTTCTGTGATCATGGAATGAAAACCATGTCAGGTTTCAAACAGACTGTGCAAAGGTCTGGGTAAATGTCATCTCTGTTCAAGTCAAGGTTCAAAATAAAAAAAAAAAAAAGAGGTGCTCTCATAGCAAATTATCTGGACTAACAATAGCAAGTTTTCTCCCCACAAAGTGAGCCAACAGATGGTGGCAATGAAAGCAAAAGAAATTTTCTGTGTGCAGTACAGGAGCAAAGACGGGTATGTTTATCTTGTAGCGGCCTAATATGTGAGACCCCCAAAAGATCCTTGGTGTCAGGTTATTTGGAGAACTAAATAGTAGCATACAAGGTGTCATACTGAAGGTCTTCATTCTTTAACATTGAATATGAAATGAATGGACCGAAATTTCCAGCTGCAGATACAAAAATGGAATTAGGACTGTTGATTTTGTGTAAGATTTTGTATAGTAAAAGTACTCCCTAATAACTGCAATGGAAATAGTCATGATGAAATGCTGATGTGATTATTTTAAACCATTCATTAAGTACATATGAATAGCAAATTCAAAAAGGCAGGTCCTAGTATTCATATTATCTAAATAGAATCATAGAATCAGAGAATGGTTTGGGTTGGAAGGGACCTTTAAAGATATCTAGTCCAGCTCCCAACTCCCCTGCCATGGGCAGAGGCACCTTCCACTAGATCAGGTTGCTCAAAGCCCTGTCCAGCCTGACTTTGAACACCTCCAACGATGGGGCGTCCACAAATTCTCTCCAACTCTCCATGTCTCACCACCCTCATTGTGGAAAATCCCCTCTTCATGTCCAATCTAAACCTACCCTCTTTCAGCTTAAAACTGTTGCCCTTTGTCCTGTCACAACAGGCTTTTGTAAAAGTCTCTCTCTGTCTTTCTTGTAAGACCCCTTTCTATATTGAAAGGCCACAATTAGGTCTCCCCGGAGCCTTCTCTTCTCCAGGCTGAACAACCCCAACTCTCTCAGCCTTTCTTCACAGGAGGGGTGCTCCAGCCCTCTGACCATTTTTGTGGCCTTCCTCTGGACCCGCTCTAGCAGGTCCATGTCTTTCTTGTTCTGGGGATCCCAGAGCTGGATGCAATATTCCAGCTGGGGTCTCACCAGAGCGAGAAATTCTTTTTATTACATTAATCAAGAAATTATTTTTATTAAATAAAAAATTAAAAAATATTTTTATTAAATAAAAAATAATTTTCCACTTTTTGGAGGAGTATTCTAGAGAATGCTCTCCATTTGACTGTGAGCTCTTAATTTTTAAAATATTATATATTGTTCGCAACTTGGACTAGAAAAAATCCTAACTAATGACCAAGGAATAAATTACAGTAGATACAGCTTAGGACATATGAGCTCTCTACTAGAAAGATATTGGCACAAGCCCAAACAACAAGAATAAAAGCTTCTGAAAATATTTCATCTACATGGCACCACATCATTCCCTTGTGCTGTATCCATTCATACAAGAAATATTAAAGTTAGTGCTATTCCATGTATCAACGGCTTTAAAATAACTTTCTGAATTATGTCTCGGCAACATAACAAATCACATTATCAATTAGCTTTTATAACAGAAATGACATTTCATAATATATTTGAGCATGAAAAGAATTGGTCAGCTAAAATTTATGTAATCTAAAAAATGTGAGGAGAAAAAAAATCATGGTGAATTTATTGATAATATTCTAGGACAAGAATATAATTTGAGTAGTAGGTAGCTGTCCAAGAGAAGTGTGTAGTTCTAAATGGTCTGCAGGGGAGAACTGCAGCAAGTTTGCTATAAAATGATAAAACAACAAAAAAAGAGAAGCTCTGTCATTAGTCCCTGGTGTAACTGCTCTAAAATTAAACTGCTGTAAGCAATCGTTCAAGGATTTCTCATCACACATGCTACTCCAAAGCTAGGATAGCTGGTCCTCTCAGTAAGTCTGTCTCCCCACTTTGCAAAGGGATGTGGTAGAGCAGATGCCAAAACTTAGCAGCTGATGGCTACGGGTATTTGTAAGCAGGGAAATTAGAGCAGATTGGATATTGTTGTGAAGACACATTCCCAGGACTATTTAAGCCCATTCATATGAGTTTGAACACTAATTTAATGACTTTACAACCTGCTAAGCCTTTTGACCTCTGCTTTGGCACCCTGTCTGACCTGAAAGCTATCCTGGAATATGCTGTCAGAGAGAAGCCAACCATCTTGTGTGAATACAAATCCTTTCCTCTACATATTGTGGATGAAAGACCAGCTCAATGCCAGTAAAGCCACAAGGAAGAGCTTTTTAAAGTACCTCTCAGGTATTAATTCATGCCTCCAACTGAAGTGTCTTTATGTGGATACAATAACAGACAGTGACTAGCATGGATTTTTAAGAATGTGGTCAGGTTAAAACTGAAGGCATGTTTATGTGCCCTGAAACATTTACCAGTCTGTGGAAGACCTGAGTCATTACTCAGGTAATGAGTAGATAGAGTATTTCTCTGCCAGTGAGAGCAGAACATGGGTGGTCTTTCATGAACCTAGTAGGTACTATTTTCAAAAGCAGTAGTCACAAAAGTTTTCATTTAAGTATAAGAAGAAACAATTTTAATAAATTGCGGCTTTCCAGAGGGTTGCCGAAGACTTATGGTACAAGGAATAATTTTAGATCACTTAATCCCATTTTTACAAAAATGCAGTATGGTATGTTAACGATGTTGCTGGTATGTAAAATATCAATTATAATATTCCCTGAAATCTGACTCTTGCTATCTATTATTATATATATATATGTATATTTTTAAAGATATTAAAATAAGCATTGTAATCACAGTAGTACATCTACCATGAAATATAGATTTCCACTGTCAAGAGAGTATACATATACTAAGCCAGTGTTAAGTTCAATACAGTTGAAGCCAACAAAATAAAGACCCCTTTCAGAAGTAAAGGCCTATATCTTAGGCTAAGAAGATGATAAAAGAAATGAAAAGGGAAATAATCTTCAATAATCATAATCTTAAGCCATAGTGTTTTGTGTCACCATCAGCAAATGAAGATGCTGTTAATAGAAATTATATACATTTGACTAGCTTTCTGAAAAATTTTAAACATAACATCCCCTTCTTTTCACTTAGCTTTTCAGTTTGGTGGCAGTGTCCATTACTGTAGGAAATATTTAGGGAGGTATTTCTTTATCATTGAATTACTACTGTGATTTATTTTTCCTGTATTTCATATAATGCTTCAGCCTGACACATGATGGCAGAAGAGGTTGAAAACTGGCAAGATGAAACTGAAAGCAAGATCAGGACTGAACTCCAGTACTACATTCTTTCCTGTAACTGAATGTTCACGACCTATCACTTCTCTTGATGGTCTCATACTTGACATTTACCATTTGAAACTGTTAGGAGAAATTAGATGTCCACAAAGATTAACAGCTTTTCCAGAAACCTCCAACAGGGCTGCAATAGTTAGGAATTTGTGTTTATTTTCTGAACATATATCTGAAAATATTTTTTATAATGTTCTGTAGTTCTCTCTAGCCTTTTTGATGAATTGTTTTTTTAAAGGCAGTAAAGTTACTGTCACAAGGCAAGTTTCTTACCAGAATGGATGATTCAGACTTCCATTTTTATGGGCCTACTGTATCCATACTTAACAATTCAAGAATTCAAGAATTGATGTAACACCTTTTCTATGCTACAGGTGCACTGAGATAAGCTAAAGAGAAGAACACTGAAGTAAACTGAATTGGGTCCATTATTGTCTAAAATTCTTTTTAATTTTGGGGTTTTTTTTTCCTTAATTTTGCACAAATATGTCAATTGTGAAAGAAGTCAATAATAGCTACACTGCAGGGAGAGTTGCAGCAAAATAAAAAAAACAACCCAAAACTGGGTTTTTCAAAAATGCAGCTAGTAATTTTCCCGGACAACCATAAGCTGTACTGACTTCCTTATGAAAATATTATATATTATGGGTGTTTTATTATCTGGCTGTGTACTGGGTACTAGATCATACTTATTAATCATATCACAGTGACAGCGTCCACACTGCTATTCTCTGTCTTTTTCTGTTTAATGCCAAGATTTTAAGAGACAGATCACTGCTCACAATTTGTTTTGATTAGCACAATGAAGGCATAATCAGTCAGTAAAGGAAAATGGTTTCATACTGGAGGTGTTCATTTTGAAAACTGCTATGGTTGGCATGGAGAACAAGCTCATAAGTCCAAAGCAAACTTGATGAGAGAACAGTGACAATGGAATTACCGGTAGAGCTGTAATCTGCAATATTCTGGAAGAGGAGATGAATGTGGAGGGAAAAAGTTTGTGATGAAAACATTTAGTCTGCTCAGAGCAGACATCTTGACCCTCATTCTAGTATTAATGAGCTTGTCTGCTGAAGTTCTCAGCATTCTTGGAGCAGCCAGAACAGTCAGTTCTTCTACTGGTGTGACAGGTACCTGTGAATTACCTGTCAATACACTGTCAGAAAATTAAATAAGAGTTTCTGTTGGAAGGAGAGAATGGGTTTCCAAAAATATTTGCAGTTCTGTCAAGTCCTCAGAATTTGTCTGGACTTGTAACTCTTGAAGTAGCTTACAGACTATAAGATAAATGAGTATGAAGTATGCTGCAGCTGAGGAATAGAGATGACTATCTGTAATCATTGGGTTACTCCTGATAGTGAAGTAGCAGCTAAATTGCATATAGCAATAAGCATGATATTGGCTTAGTATTTAACAGAGGAAAAACTATTCCAGTACGTGGTCCCCGCTGTCACTTAGCAGTCATAAGAAATATCTAAACATACTATCTTCATCATTGACTAATAATTAGTACAAGGCTATAACAAAATGTCTTGGCTCTTGTAGGAGCTCTCACCTACCAAATCAGTGATATCCACATAAAAAAAAAGGCAATGACTTATTTCAGAAGGGGTTTGGAGACAACAGTGCCATCTTTTCCATGCAGACAGTCACCCATGTCCAGCACAGTAATACTTCCCAAATTCCCAGCCCTGGACAGCCTTCATCACTACCTGAGGTGAAGTGCCATGAAATGATTTTTCAAGAAAGCAAGCAGATTCCGTTTTTCCTACCTGCATTAGTGCCCTGCTAGAGCATCAGTCACAATGTCTAAGAAATGTAAACTCTCACTGTCATATACAGCAGCCACTACTTTTATGTCTTACAAAAGTAAAGGGAAATGTTTTCTCCTGTCATTTTACTTCAGCTAAGTAATTTTGAGTCTTGCTATTGTATTCCATTACACATTCTTGCCTGATCTCTATCTCCTAGCTATTCCTGCTGATGAGCTTCTCCCTGGAACCCAGAAATGTGAGTCAGAACAAGGCTCGGTTTACTCTTTCTCTGTCTATGCAGTACGTAATCTCCCCAGTTGCCAGCACCCAAACATACAGGCCTTGGATGTTCATGGCCCTACTCCAGTTGCAGGTACTCAGACTTCTTATCTTACTCACTGGTTACTCACTAGCTTATCTTAGCAAATGGAAGTTTACTCATGTTCACACATGCCCACTCAGAACAGAGAGCACACCCACACAGAATATAGTTGGAAGTAGGATTAATGAGAAGATACAATAGATGGTGCTGATCAAGTGCAGGTCTCAGTCAGACAACATACTGACCAGCAGCCTGTTTACATGCAGCTGACTCCCTTCAGCCCCTTTCCCCTCTGTTTTCCTGCACCTGATACATCTTGAGCCCTCCTTTTCCCCACCTTTGGTCCTTCCTCTAAACATCCTGTAAGTCTCATCAATTCTCATGAACACCTTAAAACATCTCATACTACATTTTAAATCTCCGAAACTTGTTTTTCCCCTGCATCCTATATTCTGCTGTAGGCAGTCACCCCCTTCAGTCTCCAAGGCATACAGGAAGGGAGTTTCTCTCCTTGACCCATCTCAGTGAGTTTCATCCCAGGGCAACAGGCTTATTGACCTGCTTTTATCACCCTAAGAGTAGCAACTTGCTCGACTCCTTACACTGTTCAGGTTACTAGAACTCCTTCCTTGTCATTGTTCATCTGATCCTCAACTGGGCCTTCATGTGTATGACAATTAACCTGTAACCTTATAACCTAACGTCACAGGTGCATGCTTTCTCCTGCACTGCTGCTCTAGACCAAATACTAGCTGAGATGCACATGGATAAACACTTGCTGGGGTAGAGTGGAAACGGCCTTCTTCAGCTGAGGAATACCATACCATGGAGATACACTGTCAGGATGCTTTGCCTATTTTGTGTGTGTTCTAGGAAAAAGTGAACAACTTAACCATGTTCTGAATTTTTATCGTATATAGAACAGAAACTGTTTTCAGCTTTTAAGTTATAACAGCATAGCTTTAGCTTTTAATTACATGTGGTCTGTGTGGACACCAGATGGTTGAGAGGTATGTCATCTTTAAGGACTTGCACCTTCCTGTGCATTCCAGGACAGGGCTGCGCATGCAACTAGGTGCATGCATTGTACATGCAGAAAAAGGGAAGACCACAGTCTTGACTTCCAAAATGGCATAGCAGCCAACACTGAGACATTTGTAACCAGATATCTCTATCAAGTGTTTATACACCGGTTGTTTTCCTGACACGAAAGTATGTGTTATATTTTCTGGTCCAAGCAGAGACAGAATTTAAGCAGTACTATTCCCATAAGTGAGATGTTTGTTTGTTTTGTTTCTTTGCTATAGTCACACCTGTGCAACGGAGCAGTGTCTATGTTTGTACCAGCATACTGGCTTCTGTGCTATTTTTATAGATATTTTTTTTTTCTCCTCCAACAGAGTTCATCAGTATTTGTCCTGAATGACATTGACTTTTATTCCATCTGAAAATACCTATTTAGCATTTTTTGGTTATTAGTATTGCAAGTACTGACATTAGAAACCTAAATGGTACGTACATTGAAATAAATTTGCACTAGAGTTCTACAAGCCTTTCTGCTTCTTCATCAGTATGATTCAAGGGACATGGCCTACATCTATACTCAATCAAACAGGGCTATGTTGGCCAATATAATCTAATTGTTTGACATTTTTATAGCAATTCATTGAGACTAAAGAGAGATGACTACATTAATATCTTGATGCAGCTAGATAATAGCTAAGCTAAAACTGATGTGCCAAATTACTGAAAGGCTCTTAAATTCTCTTACAGAATTTAACTCTTTGTGACAAAGAAAAGGAAAGAGGCTTCAATATAAATGTAATAAAGAGAAAGAATAGTACAATTTATAATATGAAGTATTATAATAAAGAACATTATCATAAATTTTCTAAGAATCTTCTCTTCACTAATCATTTACAAATTATATTTCTCAATAATTGAGATGAGAATTATTGTTAATGTTCATGACTCTGTTTTTTTGGATAATTATTTTCACTGAGGTGAAAATTAAACAGAAAAGGTTTTAGCCAATGAATATGTATTTTATTCCTCTAGCTAGACTGTGAACAAACTTGTCTGCCCTGCACACATATGTGGGAGCATTCAGGTTGGAATAATGGTAGAGGGATATCATGGAGACTCAAAGCATATGTGAATGCTGGACCTACTGAGGCTTAGACAAGTCACCGCATCTCACTGAAGGATCCCATCAAAACGCTCCTTCCTTTGTAAGTGTGTTTGTTGTGAGAAAAGTTCTCCTCTGAGTGGGATCACAGATCTGCAGGTAAGAGCAAGCTGAGGGAAAATATCAGAAGTGTTTTATTTTGAGGGTTTTGGTCTGAGCCTGGAGAAGAAGTGAATAGAAGAGAAAGCAGGAAACAAATTAAAAGCAGGAATGAATATTGCAGCTGAAACCAGAAATATGGAGAAATGTGTTTATCAAACTTTGTTTGTTTGTTAGTTGCCTTTTTGCTTTCAGAGCCCTTGGCAATAGACACTCAGTGTGGGCAAGGACAAGGTTTTGTTACTCAAAAGTGGAAACTCTGACTTGTGATTAATTGCACTTTTACCAAAAAACAAGGTAAAAATACACAAAAGGAGGAACCTGTTTATCATGAAATGCAAGTGGATGAATTAGAGATTAATCTCCTTCTCCCCTACTTCAGAGCTATGCTGGAATGATTCTTGATTATGATGAACTTTTAGTAGAGCTGGTTCTTAATAAGAATCTCTGCCCTTCTCCATGCCCTTCCACTTTGAGCAGGTACTATCTCCTCTAGCAGTGCTTGGCAGTTACATGTGATCTCAGGAGAAACAAAATCTGCATATAAAGATGCTTGTATCTTCAAAAAGCAGTAGCAAATCCCTAGAGAAGCTGTGCTGTCTGTTGCCAGAGCAAGAACACGAAAACTTTTTAAAGTGCACCAACACATCATTCAGTGGCTAAGCCCTCACCTTCTTCCCTACTAGTGGGTGGTGAGGTGAGTTGATCTTATGACATTTTAAAATGTACTCTTCCTCTGGACTGAGGCTATGGAAAATATCCTGGATAGGCTATTTTTAAACCTCAGCATTTTATCTCTTACTGAAATAATTGATTTTGAAAACTATTTTGATTTTTTTTTCCCCTCATGCCAAAATTCAGCCAAGAACTTGTTTTTATTTCTCAGGGATATACAGCCTTGAGAACAGATTCCACCCGCCCCCCCCAAAAAAAAAAAAAAAGTGCTGACACAACTATAAAGGCAGAACAGCTGTGGTGGGGGACTGCAGAAGATATTTTAACTAGGAGATAGTGATTTCAAGCAGAATCTAGGCAGAGTGTAACCATAGGCCTTGGCTGTAGACATCCGTCATGTTAGCATGACTGACCTGCTATATAACCTGAGCACATGCTGTGATGTTAGTATACACTGCCCTTAACAATACCACCTGTATGTGCTGCTTGTAAGAGCTCATTCCTACGGAGATGTGTAGCAGTGTAATGCTCTCAGTGAGCCTTGGTGTGACAACTAGGAAGTTCAGCATTGTGCAGATAGAAGATAGATAACTTTGATCACTTGGAAGAATATCATAAAGATGTGAAGAACAACAAGGTCAGAAAACCTCACCACAGATGGGATCTGGGCAGCGTGCCATGATCTACAACGAGGGACTTGTTCCATGCTGAAACAGCTGGGATTCCCAGCATCAGCTGGGTCCTAAGATTGCTATTACCTTTTCCATAATTTCTGTTTTTTTACTCAGTAAACCATTTAGCTAGCCTTGAGTGTCCATGTCTTTCTTACTGTTATCCCAAAGGAACCAGCATGACCTTGTAACACAACAAATTATGGCAACCATAATTTATATTACAAAAAAATAAAAATGCTATTACCATTATAAACAAGTAAATCGATGGATTATTGCTGATGTTTTTAAGCAAAAACACAAAGTAATTATCCCCCAGTCTCATGGAAGATTTATAGGAGGGGCAGTTATTTTGTCTAGGTTGCATAAGTAAAATGTAATAAATGATCACAAAGCAGAAGAATGGTGTAGTGTTACATTGCTAATTTTGCAAACCGTAGATAATGCTATAAAACATTTTTTAGAAAAGGGGTATGATTTCTAGGCATACTCTTGGTGGCAAAACAAAAATTCAAGGATAAAAGAGGCTGTTTATTAGTCCACAATCAAGTCTGAGCACACTGACTTTGGGAGCACTCACACCTTTTAGTCATGAAATCTTAAGATCTGTAACATTATCCATTGCATAACTTACTTTTTGTATATGGTAAAATGGTCATGCTATGCTCTTGCCACATAATGCAAGCGGTGTCTCTTCATCTCTGTGTGCAACTCTCAAAAAAAAGAGCCTGCCCCTCCCGCCCCTTTTTTTGCTTGTAATTCTAAACATTTTTTTCTTGTGTTACACTGAAAGACTTAACAATCATCTTCTGGGAACCCTGTAACACTTTGTGTCAGGGCTAATATTGTTTGGTTAGACTACTACTGATGTGTCAAGGTGTTTGCATGTTTTAAAAAATATTCTCTGACTGACAGGCAGGAAAAAAGGTATCCTCCTCCTGAAAAGTATTACTGAAGATATTTTAACATGAAAATCCCCACTGATTCTATTATTCCTTGTTTGTATCAAAGAGGGGAACCTCTCATAGAGACAGTATCTCACTAGAGACAGGGAATGTTAATGCTGGAGAATTGGTAAACATTTACAAAAAAAATTTGTTCTTATTTGCAGAAGGTAAGAACCAATGTCTTGTTCAAGAAAATGGCTTTTCCCACAGTTATGGGAGTACTCATATTAATAAACCAAACAAAATCTGGTTCTTAACAGAAAATACTTATCAGGAACTGAAAAATAACAGTGTTATGGAAAGTGAGAAATATTGCTGACACCCTGTGTTTTATGAGATTGATTGATTAATTGTTGTTCAATGTAGTCTTTGCTTGATGGAAAGAAAACATCTGTGGTGCCTCTGTGGTCCTATTAGGACTAATTAATTCCTTCTCCAAATGACATAAAGACTAATTAGACTCTAATATTAATTTTCTATTTGTCCAGAACCACTAATTTTCATATCATCCTATTGCAGCCTACATTTTTCTGTCTATGCTTGCTGCATGTCACAGTGTTTGTCTACCAGGATGGCAAAATGATATAAGACAACCATAAATATAATCTATTAAAGCATGCTAGAGGGCTAGTGCGAAAGGAGTACAATTCAAATTTTAGCAGTGGTAGTTAGGCCATAAGCTACATGTGGAATTAGACATGAACTGTTTCTCCATAAACTCTCAAGATAGAGTCACAGAATCACAGAATGGTGGGGGTTGGAAGGGACCTCTGGAGATCATCTTGTCCAACCCCCCTGCTTGAGCAGGTACACCTAGAACAGGGTGCACAGGACCACGTTCAGGTGGGGTTTGAATATTTCCAGAGAAGGAGATTCCACAACCTCTCTGGGCAGCCTGTTCCACTGCTCTGGCACCCTCACAGGAAAGAAGTTTTTCCTCATATTCAGGTGGAACTTCCTGTGTTCCAACTTGTGCCCATTGCCCCTTGTCCTGTCATTGGGCACCACTGGAAAGAGTCCAGCCCCATCCTCTTGACACCCACCCTTCAGATATTTGTAAGTATTGATAAGATTCCCCCCTCAGTCTTCGCTTCTCCAGGCTAAACAAACTCAGGTCTCACAGCCTTTCCTCAGAAGAAAGGTGCTCCAGTCCCCTCATCATCTTGGCAGCTCTCTGCTGGACTCTCTCCAGTAGTTCCCTGTCTTTCTTGAACTGGGGGGCCCAAAACTGGACACAGTACTCCAAATGTGGTCTCACTAGGGTGGAGTAGAGGGGGAGGATAACCTTCCTCGACCTGCTGGCCACACTCCTTTTTATGCACCCCAGGATACCATTGACCTTCTTGGCCATGAGGGCACATTGCTGGCTCATGGTCAACCTGCTGCCTGCCAGCACTGCCAGGGCCTTCTCAGCAGAGCCGCTTTCCAGCAGGTCAGCCCCCAACCTGTACTGGTGCATGGGATTGTTCCTCCTCTTGTTGAATTTCATCAAGTTCCCCTTGTCCCAGCTCTCCAGCCTGTCCAGGTCTCGTTGGATGGCAGCACAGTCTTTTGGTGTATCAACCACTCCTCCCAGTTTTGTATCATCAGCAAACTTGCTGAGGGTACACTCTGTCCCTTCGTCCAGGTCATTGATGAATATATTGAACAGGACTGGACCCGGCACAGACCCCTGGGGAACACCGCTAGTTACAGGCCTCCAACCAGACTCTGCCCCATTGATCAGGACCCTCTGAGCTTTGTTGTTCAGCCAGTTCTCAGTCCACCTCACTGTCCTCTCATTTAACCCACACTTCCTAAGCTTACCTATGAGCATGTTATGGGAGACAGTGTCAAAAGCCTTACTGAAGTCAAGAGAAACAACATCCACTGCTCTCCCTTCATCTACCCAGCCAGTCAGGCCATCATAGAAGGCTACCAGGTCGGTCAAACATGATCTCCCCTTGGTGGATCCATGCTGACTACTTCTGATAACCTTCTTTTCCTCTACATGCCTGGAGATGACCTCCAGGATGAACTGTTCCATCACCTTTCCAGGGATGGAGGTGAGGCTGACTGGCCTATAGTTTCCCGGGTCCTCCTCCTTGCCCTTTTTGAAGATTGGAGCGACACTGGCTACCCTCCAGTCCTTGGGCACCTCTCCTCTCCTCCATGACCTTCCAAAGATGATGGAGAGTGGCTTGGCAAGAACATCCACCAGCTCCCTCAGCACTTGTTGGTGCATCCCATCGGGGCCCATGGATTTGCAAGGATCCAGTTTGCCTAGGTGATCTCTGACCCAATCCTCCTCAACCAAGGGGAAGTCCTCCTTTCTCCAGATTTTTTCTCTCTCCTCTGGGGGCTGGGATGCCTGAGGGCTAGCCTTAGCAGTGAAGACTGAAGCAAAGAAGGTGTTCAGTACCTCTGCCTTCTCTGCATCCTGCGTCACCAGGGCACCCACCTCGTTCAGCAGCGGGCCCACAGTTTCCCCAGTCTTTCTTTTACTACTGATATATTTGAAGAAGCCTTTCTTGTTATGCTTGACATCCCTTGCCAGATTTAGTTCCAAGTGGGCCTTGGCCTTCCTGGTTGCATCTCTGTATAACCTGACAATGTAGGAACATATTTCTCCCAAGTGGCCAGTTCCTTTTTCAACATACTATAAGCCTCTGTCTTCCATTTGAGTTTTTCGAGAAGCTCTTTGCTCATCATGCGGGTCTCCTGGCTCCTTTGCTTGACTTCTTCCTCCTAGGGATGCACCGATCTTGAGCTTGGAGGAAGCGGTACTTGAATATTGACCAGCTCTCTTGGACCCCCCTGCCTTCTAGAGCCCTAGCCCAAGGGATTCCTCCAAGCAGGTCTTTGAAGAGGCCAAATTTGGGTCTCTTGAAGTCCAAGGTTGTAATCCTATTTGTTGCCCTGCTTCTACCACGTAGGATCCTGAACTCCACCATCTCATGGTCACTGCAGCCAAGGCTACCCCCCAACTCTCACATCATCAACTAGCCCTTCCTTGTTCGTTAGTACAAGGTCAAGAGGCACATATCGTCTCATTGGCTCCTCCACCACCTGTATCAAAAAGTTATCCTCAGTGCTCTGCAGGAACCTCCTGCATTGTGCTTGCCTCACCGTGTTGCTTTTCCAGCAAATATCAGGGTGATTGAAGTTCCCCATGAGAACCCTAGAGCTTCACACTAGGAACACAGGTTTAGCTGATGAACCCTTGCGTGTCACTTAGATCCTGCTCGAGTGTATTTCAGTGTATTTAATTAGACTGTGTACTACTACTGATACCTTAATGCTAATCCCACTGCTCCTAACAAACTATGAATAAATGCTTGCTTATGCCTGTTTCTCTCTTATGCTTTATCGCCTCAATTTCTCCTGCTTCTCTGCTTACTTCCCTTGAAAATGCAAATATTGTTCTCTCTAGAAAGCTGCTGGGCGCACTGCACTATCCCCAGCCATCACCTTGTGTCTTTCACACTCTTGAAAGTCAGTGGCACCTCATCTACTACGTTCTACTTCTGTGGCTCAGATTACACTCCCCTCTCTCAGGCTTTCACGCATTTCACCCTGATAAATTACTTCTCAACAAATGTCTGTTAACATCTATAAACGTAACTCTCCAGATTACATTTCCCACTTGTTTTTGTGGTACTGATTACATCCTCCATCCTAATGTCCTGCACCACATCTCACAGTACTAAATATTGTTTTCCTTATAATTCCTTGACCAGTCACTCAGGGCATGAGACTTTCTCATTATCTCACCATCCTCTAAGTTCAATCCACTTTTGCCTGCATAACTGAAGCAATTGCCTCCACTCCTGTGGATTCCTCTACTATCCTTACTAACAGCATGCAAATCTAGCTTTTTATTTCTAATGTGTCTCCACCCTTCCTAGTCCTGTGTTTTAGCTAGCCTGTTTTCTGAATGTTCACAATTATTTTCAAAGTTGTGTGTCCAAACTGTATGTCTGATCATCTCTTCTGAGATTTGCACAGCTGCTACTCTTTCTTCCTCCCACAATCCTGTTATCATCAATGACAAAACTGTCTCCGCTGACCTGGGGAACCATCTTTGTTCCACTTTGGCACAACTATTCTGGCCATGTCTGAAATTATTATTATTTCTAATCTCATTTTTTCCTCTGGCCGCTATGATTATGTTGCCTTATCTCATGTAACCATATTCTCTATTTTATTCTAGCCATACCTCTTTGATGTCCACAATAGCTATTGCAGTGCATGTAGAAGTTTCTTGTCTTCAGAAGCAGGAGTCTCCATAATTCTGTCCTAACTACTCCTCATTTGTTGTTACTTCTGTCACTGAGTGCAAGTGTATCTTTAACACACATCAAATTAACTTTTTCATAATTCTCTATCATCTTCTTCAGTGACATTTTGGACCTGTATAATCCTTCTCTAAATCTGAGTTGACTGTCAAGTCTGTAAATACTTTTTATCTTCTGTATGTCTAAATACTACTGTCACACCTTTAATTAATGATCTGAATAACAGCATAACAATTAAGTGCAAACAGTAAGAAAGTGGTTAAAATTCCCTTTCATTTTAAAAACATCTTGACAAAAACTTCTCTGAAGCCAGCACTTTTTTGTCACCCAAAGAACAGCAACACTTTGAAGCCTCTACTAATGTATATGAAAAAAGGTTCCCCCCCACGTTTTCTTATTATCATCCGACTTTACTAACCAAAAAGTACAGAAAATGCTGCAGTTTCTAAACAAATTTTTAAAAAAATCTTTTTCTAAAAGTCAGTCCCTGAAAGTTATCTCAAAACTGTTTCCCATGAAAAAAATGTATATGACAATTGGTTTTGAACAGAAAAAAAATGTTAGAACTTTTCACTATGGAGGTATTCAGGTGGCTGTCACAGGCGTGCTGCAGGTGGACAGGCAGTGTGGACTCCTGTACCTAACCTGGGGAGAAAATCTTGCCTCCTCTTTCTAGCACTTGCTTAATACTAGGCAAAAGCAACCAGTGCTTAACGTTGAGACTTTTCAGTGTATTCCTATATGTTCTCTCATTCTGAGGATTCCTGTTTTGTTTCTATTGTGCTGTAGTTCTCCCTTTTCCTCATAAAAAAAAACCAAGATTATTTGGCTTCTTTGTGACTGAAATGTGAGCACTGCCCTAAAGCTCCTGTATGAATACCCTTCCTTATAATGTTTTGAGTGCACTAATTCAAAGCCCGATGTCAGATTATCCACCCTGCCATGCACAATGGTACTATGTGACGTATGGCTAACCTCGCACTGGCTATTAGTGTATTAACTGGGCGTGTTTCCATTTTTGTTAGTTGGAGACACTGTCTTTGACTGTCTTTACAAACTGGTGTCCTCAATTAATTTATAGATGCAAACCAAGTTTTCCTTGGTGAAATAGTCTAAAAGGCTCACCAGTACCACTTCATCATGGCTGACCTGTACTGAGGTTGATCTAGCCAGTTATCAGATGGCGAATCTCATTTTAACTTGCTATTTTCTAAGGTTTTCCATGCATTTTTACATTGTGTTTTTCCTTGCCAGTACTTAAGTTTTGATGCTCTATTTTGTACTACAGAGCTGTACTCTATGTATCTTCACCTTCCCAGGAGGTAAAATAATTCTGTTGCTTTTAATTAGATACTAACACTTCTGCCAATTCTTCATGATTTAATACATCTAATACCATTAACGTGTGATTAACCTAGGTCAACATATCCTTGAAAGAGAAAATCTGAGTCTTAAATGCAAGAATTTTTGCTTTCAATCATACTTCACTGTTTTAACAGACTAATGAGCACAAAAATGTGCATACAAATAATAATTGAATACCTTACCCTTCCTATCTCACAGTATTTTCAAAACATTTAAAAGAGGCACATGTATCTATTCACTTTTCTGCTCTAAATCCCACAGGATTAATGGTAAAGAATACGAATCATGAAAGGATGTGGCTGTCAGAACAAGGTTCATAGTTTGGGTTTAAGATTGACCACTGCAAAAGTTCAAGACCACTGAGACCAAAATTATGCTGTAAAAGACAATTACTTCATGAAATTTTGTGAGAAGACTACGAAGAACATAGATGCCTTGCAATGAATTCTCACATGGGCGGCTCATGATGTTATTTGTAGAGTAACTCCTCTCTTTGGATTTTACCATTCTAAAATGAAATCAGGGCATTTGAATCTGAACAATCCTTCTACTCAGAAAAATATAAAAAGGTTAAGATTCAGATTAATTTTAAGTCCAGGATGAGTTAAGAGGAATACCACAGCATATAAAGATTTCTTATTAAAAATCAGGTTTTTAAAATGTTACAAATTACTTTGCTATGTCTTGCAATTAAATTTCTCTAACAAAGGGAATTGTCAAACAGCTACACAGCTTGACACCTCCAGGGTAAAGGCTGGAGAGGCCCAGATGGCATAGGCATGACTACCCTTTGTGGGAAATGTTAAAAAGTATTCCAGCAACATGAGAGTCCTACAGCACCTGCTAACTTGCACCATTAAAGGTAGGATGGTAGAGTTAACCAGACTGCCTAAAGACAGGATGCTCCCAGGTATTGTTTGTTGAGCAGTGTGCCTTCTTCCTGACCTTGCCCCTTGCCGGAGACCAAGTCCATGCCTTGTGGTGTCTGGCATGGCAGCAGCTATCACTAGGCAAGGAAGACTCACCATGATGCAGATATCTCTTCTGGAGCAATGGTATAGGTACCCATCCTGCCCTCCCCACATTTGCTCATTCACTCCAGTAGCACGACTTCATGTCAGTCCTACCCTCCAGCCTTAAAGTCATCATGCTTGGTCTCTAGTCGCAGGACCTAGCCAGCACTTCATGTGCACTTCACCCCTTGCATGGTCAACCACCATTGCCTCCTAGCTTCTCCTCTTCTTCCGCAAAGGCCATGTGTTGTAGAAAAGGTCTGAAGTGCTGTCTCATGCTTTTAAAACATGCAAAACAAAGAGCATGATGGGGTCCTTTGCATTCATAGCTGTCCTATGAGAACAATGGGAAGTTGGGTAAGGGGGAAAAAAAGCAGGGCCAAAGAAAATGACCACTTAGAGTATTAAGGTAAAGCTTTACAGAAATAAGGGACAGCTGAAATAAATTGCTGAAGGGATCACATTTTACCTATGCATTTACAAAGTATCTTTTAACAGAAAGATCTTATTGAATAATTCTTACATATTTGATGAAAATAATAAATCATCAGCAGTTACCTAAAGCAGGTATGCATAGTTACCTTTTTTAACATGTCTTGGATGTCAGATACACTATTGCCTGCAGCAGGCTACCCTTCCTCCCCCTACCAAGCTCCCCTTTGCCTTCAGAAGTGAGGGTTGCAGATGGTGGGACACCCCCCACCCCCAACCACATCCCACAAGAAGACTGGTGACAGGGAGGAGGAGTGAAGAGCTCATGCTTTCTCCCATATGTTACTGTCATTGGTGCTTCAGTGTTTAGATTGCCTTCACAGACCTAAAGCAAAATGCATCGGAAAGCCAGAGCTGTGCAGAAATATGGGGGCTGAATTATTCTGTACATCTATCAGTGTGAATGCTGCAAGGGGCCACAAGCAGGAATGGGTGGCCAAGCAGTCCATGTGAGCATGCCAAGGCCAGAGGGGCTGCAGGGTCACACTGCCCATGCCTGTCCCTCCACCCCTGGCAGGGAGCTGCAGCTTTTGTCTCCTCTTGAGCATTAGAATTGTAAAGTCAGTCTTTGTAAGATACCAGGGTTTCAGGATATGTTTTGTACTGCGTTTTTGTGTTACATTTCCCTGAACCACCAACATCCCCATTTGCTGCAGGAATGGTTCTTAACTTCCAACTCAGCGAGGTACTGCTCTGGGACTAGGTTTGACCACAGATATGTCAGGTAGTCTGTCATTCCTTTTCAGGGCAATATAGTTTTTCAAACTGTAACTTAACAAAATAAAAAGAGAAGAAAAATCTGGTAGAAACAAAACATCTTTATTCTGTGTAAAGAAATTGTAATTTTTTGAAGTAAAACTGAACACTGGATGATTCATTCTGTATCACATTTATATTGCTAAGGCCTGTACAGTACGTAGCTAGTGTAGCTTCTCTATACCACTATGGAACAACATTTGTTTCGACTGGCACTGTATTAATGTCTTATCTAGAAATAATGGTTTTCCATACTAAAGCACTTAAATAGTCAGCTGTTGCCTTTTCTTCTAAAATGCATTCAATTAAGTATAGATTTTATATAGGATTCAAAATCTGATATGCCACGTCTTAGCAACATTTTATACAATGTTCACCAAAGGCTGTTTAAAACAGAAGTCTGTCTTTATTACACTCATGGCCTAGTTTGGTTTTGCATGGGTGTAAGTGACATTACACTAGAGCTAAGTATATTGCTGCATGTCATTGTGTGAATTAAATATATGAGATGGAATATAGCCATGGAAAGCCGGTAATTTCTGTTCTTTTTCACTATTTACAGAAAGCGTATTTATGTTGCCTGCCTTGCTTCTGATATCAAAGTTGTAATAACAAGTTAATGATTTATGCCAGGATCAGTAGCTCAATTAAAAGTAGTGAAGATGTGACTTAGGCAGAAACAGGAATTTAAGGACTGGAGGGACAGAGACACAACTGCTCCTCAGAGACCAGCAGTGTGGTGCCATCGGCTGCTGCAAGTTGCCTACTGGTCTAGGATGTTGCTTGTGCTCTCTGGAGAGGCATGCCCTAGCTCAGAAGTGAGAAAAGTAAAAACGTGCAAATGGAAATACAGACATCCAACATGCTCCAACATAATGTGGCCCAGCACATATATAATATTTGTATTCTCTAACCACTGATTTCTGAAAATTGTAATTGTTAGGAAACAGAAATAATAGTTGTCACCTGGAGCTACCTGGTCTCAAGAACATGATAGATCTTAGCTCTGCACAGTGCAGGCACATATGGGGAAAAACTTCCATCCCACAAAGCTCAGCTTTACAACTCTATGCTGTTCTACTGGCCCTTTCTCCAGCATTCCTGCACAGTTGTACTTTCCTATACCCTACTAACTCCTCTTCTAAAGTTGAGTTAATAGAATAGTTCAGCTGGAAGGGACCTACAATGATCATCTAGTCCAAATTAATTTAACTCAAAAGTTGCCATAAGCACAGAAGACTTTCTTGACAAAGAGGGAATGCAGAGAGAGGATATGAACTGTTCTTGGTAGGGCTTGTTTCAATAAAATAGTCCTTGGGAGTCTGGATGGCTTGTCTGAGCTGCTGGAGATTTTAGTGGCCCAGGTGAGATTCTCATCGACAGGCATAAGTGCAGAAGCCGCTGGCTTTCTCTGTTTTTTTAGTAAAAATACCCAAACAAACAAAAAAAAGCACTCAGACCTGTTCTTCCCTGAACCTCCATTGGTTGAAATTGAGTCAGCGGTGTGCTATACATTATTTATTTGTCCATTAGCATATTGAAGCCATGTGCCACTTCATGTTTTTGTCCAGCTGACCAAGGAGGCATCATCAGTGTAAAACTCTCCTATCCTTACTGGGTTACATGCCAGTATAGCAACACCGGGCACCCCGATGCTATTTTCAGGAGCAAGCAGGCTGTGGATTGGGAAGAGGAATGCAGTGGAGGAAGGGACTCACCTCATGGCTGGGTGTTCAACTGCAATTGCAGAGCCAAGAAACTCTTACATGCACTCAGGAGCCCAGAATCTCAAAAGCTGGTGTCCACGGGAGCATAATGTCCCCACTGACAGCATTTTTTGTACTAAGTGAGGGTAGCAAGGAACTATGTTCTAGCACTGCATTAATGATCATATCTTCCACCCTACATGGGACAGATTTTGTTTTCTGAAGCTGCCAACTGAGCAAAAGATTGGCAATTTCTGTGTTCATCTCCAGTTTTCCTCTTAGAAACGGTGCTACATACTGCCATGGTAGACATCTCACTGCCTCTTTTGTCCTGGGTTAGCATTGCTCTCTCTGAAGTGGGGTTCATGTTGGACTCTGCAGTTTCTATGGCACTGCAGCTGAACATCTGAATCAGACACTTCTTGAACTAGAAAGTTGAAAAAAAAGGAGATCAATCAAAACACATAAGGAATTTTAAAATATCTCTATAAAGCAGTCTGTGTCTTAGCTAAAACTCTTGGAAATTTTCTCATGAGTCAGTTGGGACTATAAAGAAATAGCGCCATAATATATATTTGCCTGTGCCACATGGAAGAACTCTAAAACTGAGAAATAATGACGTTCTAAAAAGACCCAGACTCCAGAAAATCTTATTCTAAAAAATATTTTTCCTCTTCTGCTTGTTACTAACCACATCTAATGGACAGAATTGGTCATTTCTCCAGGTTCATGAGAGGCTTTCATATGCTAATACCCAGCTATTCAAAGACGGTTTGTTTCCATGTTGTTCATATCCATGAGCAGGGTAAGACCTGCATACATCTGCCATGCATTGGGAGATCAGGGTACTGTCCACAGGATACGAGACAAGCGATAGTTCTCTCTGCAGGACTGAATAAATAAATGTATTCATCACTTCTTATTCAACAGTCACTTTACTATTTTCTTCTTTTCACTTATATGCTTATACTCTGCTTGATGCCACCACTCTTAGTAGCTACATTCATTGCATAAATCTGTTTACGTTTATTATCATGCCTGTTACCACAGTGAACATATGTTACTCTGGTTCCTCCCCTTGTCAATTCTTCTTCTCTGCATCCAGTCCTCTGCCCTCATTCCAGAGACGAAAGCTCCAGGTCCCATAGGCACATGCAATGCTTCTACCCTCCCTGTACATACAACCACAAATGCAGCATTTCCCCTGACACATATTCAAGCTATTGAAAACTTCCACCCCACCTCAAAATCAACTCACTGGTGTTGCATTGCTAAGGAATTATAAAAATGTGCTGGGACAGTCTTGAAAATAGAATTTTCATACAGAAAACTAACAGGGCCACAAAGTTGGTGAAGGGTTTAGAGGAGAAACCATACGAGGAGTGGCTAAAGTCACTTGGTTTGTTCAGTCTAGAGAAGAGGAGACTAAGGGGTGACCTCATCGTGGTCTGCAGCTTCCTCACAAGGGGAGGAGGAGGGGCAGGCGCTGATCTCTTCTCTCTGGTGACCAACGATAGGACCCGAGGGAATGGCAGGAAGATGTGCCAGGGGAGGGTTAGGTTTGGTATTAGAAGGTTCTTCCCCCAGAGGGTGGTGGAGCACTGGAACAGGCTCCCCAGGGAGGCAGTCACAGTGCCAAGCCCAACGACATTCAAGAAGCACTTGGACAAGGCCCTCAGAACCATGGTGTGAATTGGGGTTGTCCTGTGCAGGGACAGGAGTTGGACTTGATGATCCTTGCAGGTCCCTTCCAACTCAGGACATTCTATGATTCTATGATGTTCACTAAGGGCTGATTCTCCTTTATAATATCTAAACCTAATAATTATTAACGTTCATATTTTAATAATGCACAGGGGCTTATGCTATCTTCCAGTAGGTAGATACACAGTGATATTTTTTTTTTTTTTTTAGTTCTAAATGCTGTATATTGCAATGCTATTTAACTAATACGTAGGTCGGTAGAAATAATTCATTATAAAGCAAGACAAAATGACAAAATATGAATGTTAAAGATACTTGAGAGCATACAGTACCTGTTTGTTCATAAAGACATAAATAATTGGATTATAAACAGTAGCTGTTTTGGAAAAGAAAGCTGGAATTGCTGCCAGACGAGGATCCAGCTCAATGGAGGGGTATGCAGTGACTAGGATAGAAAAGGCGGCGTACGGCGTCCAGCAGATTAGAAAGGCAATGATCATAACAACAACCATTCTAGTCACTTGTCTTTCAGGTTTCCTGGTAGTTCCCAGCCTGCCTTGCGTATCTGACACCTTTAAAGAAAAGATAGAAGATTCCAGAAAACAAACAAGAAGGCCTCCAACCAGTGAATTTAGTGAGCAGGCTAATAATCTGCCATGCTAGAAGGAAAAAACCTACTCTTCTTGAATATGACAGCACATAAGGATGCTGTTACTGGACCACAGGGTGTCCATGTTAGTGCTCAGGAACATGAATTACTGTATACTGTCATTATTAAATTTTCCTCTGCTTAAGTATCTTTATATTTTTATTGTCAAAGTGAGAGCAAAAAGCAATTACTACAGCAATCTTTGTGTAGAAATCTAACTGCAGTCAGGCATGACTGCAGCCTGTAGAGACACTCCCAAGCTAGCTTCAGCTAAGTCATGAAGAGCGAAGTGATGGCACACGTTTGCTGTCCAGCCTTACAAAAGTTAATCTAGCTCAGGTAACTTCATGGGTGCTGCAGCAGTGCACCCCAAGGCAGTGCAGAAATACCTTTAAATTCTATTTGTGAGAAAAGTAACCCTAATGATTTTAGTCAAATCAGAGACAATATTTGGCCTCTATTTAGAATGCCAAATAACAGAATACAATGACCCTAACAGAATGACCAACTGGCAGTATCTGATAAGAATAAGATACCTCTAAAAATATGAAACAGAAATCAGGACTACATTTTTGGGTGATACAGCTTGCCATGCATCAGTAACTTCAATGGAGCTACCTCAGCTTACAGCAGCTCTAGATCTGCACAAAGCCTAATAAAGTTAGACTTCTTGGCTTGCAGGAAAGCTGACCAGAGAACATTTTGTCTGTACTGCTAGGAGCAGACTGCTCAAGCAGGGGGGTTGGACAAGGTGATCTCCAGAGGTCCCTTCCAACCCCTACCATTCTGTGATTCTGTGATTCTCTTCCCTTTTTCTGGTCTTTTTGTGAAATGCATTTGCTGCTGTCCTGACAAACCAGTTAGTGTACAGCAAAATATAACGGAAAGCACAATTCCGTAACAAGGCAAATGTGACAAGCAAATACAACTTTGAACCAGCCTTACAGCCAACCAACTTCAATCTTACCTACAAAACTGTCTTCTGCACCAGTCGGCACAAGCACAGCATTGTCCTTATGAGATCTTTTTACACATCTCAGCAGTTTCAGATGTCTTCCAAGTTCTCATTCAGGCCACTGCCAGGGTCTGGCTTTAAGTAAAAGCTCTTGCCTTGGACCAGACTTTTCTCTGCCAGATATTTGGAAAGACAGGCTCATGACTGCTGTGGTCGGCATCAGCAGAGGGGAAATAACCCCAGGCGAGGTGGTGCAGGAAAGGAGGCTGAGCTGTCCCTGTCCCCCCACCAGCACCCGAGCCCCAACCTGCTCCCAAGGCTTCACACCAAGCTGGTCTCCCCAGCCCTCTCCTGCTGCCTCTCCTTGGTGTACCTGAGCCCTGACCAGCCTCTAGCCACCACATCCGCAGGGTGTAACAATTCAGCTTTGGCTAACCTTTTGAGAAGTTTTCAGCCAACTCCCAATCTACCCCTGCTATTATGGCTACCCACAGTAACGATTTAACTGAAGACATGATCATGACTTAATTACTGAAAAAGAAGGCCATCTTGGTGAGTCGTAAGCAGATAGTGAGCCTGAATTCAAGCACTTTCTTTTCCATGTAGCCTTTGCAGACAGTTAGGTGTCCAATACAGGTGCTCTGCTGTGGCTGTGGAACCTCCTTGCCATGGGTGAAGTTTAGACCAGACCAGCAGAGTCTGTTAAGCTCTGTGGTGCTTTATGGCCTTCACCAGAACAGCATCTATGACCTAATGACACCAGATTTAAAGCAGGAATGCTTCCCCCCTTCCCCTCATTCATATGCAAGCAGCTTAGATAGAGCTGTTGAAACAGAGATTATGTGATGTCAAACAATATCTCTCTGGGAAACACCCTTGTTTTGTTTCTGATGACTTAGTGAAACAAGGCACTGTTATATAATGTTAGCTTACATGGGAAGTTACTAATGATAACTCTGTATGGCTCAAGATAAACCTGATGTCAGGTCTTGCAATAATACATGCTAATAAAGTAAGAATTTTTGGTGTAATGTGGCCTTTTACCTTTCCACAGTAATGTTAGAACTGAATGGAGACATTTTCCCTAATAACCGTTGCACTGCACTCAGATAATTTAACATATTTAGTACTTACAGAGGTATAGAAGCACTTCCTGGGGAAGTGTGCGGGGGGGGTGTCCTTACCTCTGTAGAAAGTTGTAATTCATGTCGGTTTTTAACAAACAATAAATACAAATACGTTAATAATAATAATGATGATAACAATAATGATGAATGGTCATAATACCTACAAGTTCTTAGACATCAGTGAAGGCTTGTGTTAGGTGCCGAGCAAAGCTAAGATATTCCCTGCCAATATATGACATTTCTACAGCAGGTCTTCATACACGCTGCACCTACATAGAGAGCAGCCCAGCCTCCCTTTCAGCAGAAGTGCAGTCACCTTGGGGAAGGAACACAATCCTGGACTGTGCTTTCGACAGTTTCGTCTTTGTCTCATATCAGCCTGGCCCTTCTCTCAGCTATGGCTTTTTGTGGATGGCAGTAGATTCCTTTCTCTCTAAATCTGAGAACACGAAACTGATTAGGAACCGTGTACTCGTGCTTTATCTTACAAACAAAGGAATACTGCCATAATAATTTCTCTCCATTGCAAACTGTTAATGAGATCTTTTCCTAAAGATTAATTTCATTAGTTTTGCAGTTGTAGTGAAAGCTACTATTGGCATTGTAAAGCTGGGGTCACAGGGACTACCAGACTTCACTAAGACAAAACAGTGCCACTCAGGACAAAGTCCGCACTGTGGCAACCATTGGACATGGCAGTCAAAATCCAGGAAGAGGGTTGGTTGGGAACATCGAGACCCCAGTTCTGGTGCCTGGGTCTCTCTCTGTTCACCATAGTCAGATTTTTAAAAACTAGCTTAGTTGTGAAATACAGTCTTATGGCAATTCATTATAGATTTACAGAATATATCGCAGCCAGTTAGCTTTTCTACACCAGACTGTTTTAAGCTGTTAAATGTAACAGAGGCCAACTTGGACAGTTACATCTCTCTGTAAAAGCCAACAAAAGCCAAAGGCAAGGACTGGCACAAGCCAGACAGCTACAGCTAAATCGTTTGTGATGAGGTGCCCTGAGGCTGCCCCAGCGTTTCCTGGCTGCATGGTCTGCCGGGTCACTGAGCAGCAAGGATGGTGTGAAACACACCACTTACAGACAACTGCCTTTTTTTTTTTCTTTTTTTCTTTTTTTACATTACTGCTATTCTTTCTGGATAACAGAGAGAGGATTGAGAAAGACAGCCTAACAAGATCACACCACAGTGGCTCCAAGCCAATGCTGGGACCCACTACATGGCACAGATCAGTCTTCCAGAAGACATCCTGAACTGACCCAAATGGCAAGATGGAGCATTCACTGGCTTCTGCTGTGACTGATGGTGACATTTTCCCTCATTGCCTCCCTTGTTCCTCATCTCACCTGCTTTCTTTTTAACTTGCAGCCTCTTAAGTGGCTGTGAGGGAAGGAAATGGCCCTATTTGTGCACCTACTGAAGCGTCTGAGTAGCACATTAGCCACTGCTCAGGCAGACACATCACAGTGCTGGATGCTTGGCAAGTGGTCTCGTCTCCTTCACATCCCCCCCATTGGGTTAACATCCCTTCTTTTCATGCCAGGCCACCCATGGGCTCCCTCCCAGGGACAGCCTCCTGGAGGTGGCCCTTTCCCATCCCTGCAGGGTGGGTCCCATGCTGTGACTGCCAGTCCGTGGGGAGGGACACCTGCCACCCACTGTGCATGCCCCCACCGGGGTGTCCCAGGCAGCGGGAGCCCCGAGAAGTGGCTGGTCTGGGGTGGCTGTCCCCCCGCTCCCAAGCCAAGCACTCCTTCCCTAAGGAGCGCATCGCCCAGCTGGGCAGCAGTGAGAGGGCTGCATCAGCAGCAGGGAGGTCTGGCCCCCCTGCTCCCTCTCTTCATTCCTTTTCCTCTGCAGGTAGGTTAGGACAGGGAAAAATAAAATACTAATAAAAGTTCTGGATATTTGGAATAGCAGAATCATAGTTTTACAAGTTATCTTAGGAGAGTCTGAGTCATCAACAATGATTTTCTTCAAGCATCTCCACATCTTGGAATTCACGTCTCCCACCATCGCATCAACAGACACTCTGCTACCTCACCATGAGCACTGTGAGCAGCAACGCACCCGTGCTGCAGTTCACATTCAACTTGGGAAACCTCTTGTGTTTAATACTGAAATAAACCTCTCCCAGCCATTTAACCTTCTCTCCCCTAAATGCATCCTGGAGGAAATCAAGAAAAATCCATTTAGAGGAATCACAACGTCACCTGAAGTATGCATGTACCAATCTGTATTTTTGAACATGAAAATAAAATATTTTTTGCATTTCCCTTCTGTTTTACTTTATTTAGAGAACAACGCTCAGAATAAATACAAGCATTTGACTATCCCAAATACTTTAAAAACATCAGTAAATTGAAGAAATTTACTGAACTTATTACTGAAACGATAAGACAAGACAAGGCAGCTTTGCAGTAAATAGAAATAACAACATTGTCCCAAAATATTGTCTGAAAATCCTGTTCCAGATAGGAATTTTCCTATTTTATTGTCTTCTTCTTTTTCATTTTTGGCAGGTTCTCTTTTGGATCAGGTCAACACAATCATTAAATAAAATTCAAAAGCATTTCTCAAGTCTTTTAAAACTTCCTGGACAATCTAATATTTTATTTACTAAACAGCATTATATTATTTACAAGTGCTACATCTTATTCTGCCTGTAACTGTTACAGAGTATTAGCCAGCACTCTTAAAACTTTAAGCTAAATTCTGATTTACCCAGTTTAAGTCTTAAGAAACGTCACCGAATTGAAGTACAATTGTAAATAAACCAATACCAGGTCATTCAGTTTATTTATGAGGCAGACACTCTTTCATTCATATGATGTTTGATTAATGAGATGTACTGATAAGTGATGCAAACTGGACACTCTGAAAAATCTTTTCTAATCATAGCATGAATTTCTGTTTGTAAGGATAATTATATAAGAAGGGATGATAAGTGAGTGCATTTGCTGCCTGGAAATTTGATCTGCTTATGTCTGATCTTTATAGGAAATTGAACACAAAAATTCCAAATGTTTGCATACATACACATTTAAAAAATTTACTTATAAGGCTGGTTCTTACCTTCCTTAGCTTCTGCATCAGTTTTCCATAGGATACGAAAATCACTGATAAAGGCACTATAAAACAGGTGGTGAAGAATGCAATAATGTATGTATGGTCGGCATATGCTCCTGAGTACCTGTATAAAACACAAAATACATTGTGTACGTATTACTAATATGTGTTCTTATTATTTTCTTGAAGTATTAATTTTGCTCTTCAAAGCTGTCATTAGTATTTTTGTCAACTGTTTTTATTCAAAGTGCCTCTTTACAACTTCAGTCATATCACCAGATGGAGCCCTGGGCCATCTCTCTGGCTGTGGGCTAGGAGAGGATCCTATGACCATAGGATCATAGGCACAGTGGGACAGTTCAGGTGGGAAGGGACATGTAGTCCAACCTCCTGCTCAAAGTGGAGTC
Source organism: Morus bassanus (assembly GCA_031468815.1). NCBI lineage: Eukaryota > Metazoa > Chordata > Aves > Suliformes > Sulidae > Morus > Morus bassanus. Next base: position 1,099,774 of record CM062575.1, read on the forward strand.
AGCTATGGGGTCAGGCCAGGTTGCTCAGGGCTTTGTCCAGTCTTCTGAAAAAAAATCTGTCTCTTTCTCCTCTTGGAATCCTGACAAAAAGCACAAGGTATAGGATGGTTATTTTCACTAGAGGTGAAAATAATCCCTTTAGAATTTTTTTTTTTTAAATCTGTTCTTGGCAAATTTTGCTCAGTTTTGTTGCAACTTTCTGTACATCCATTCTTGCAGAGATGTACACCATCTTTAAACCTTTCCTTTAAATTCCTGCCCTGAGATGTCTTGAGCTGCAAGGTTCATTTCTTTACCATACTCTGCAAGAGTGGCCTTACCAGTTAGGCTCACAAGTAGTTCCAATCTTACTGGCAGTGTAACTGCTCCAACCCATTGTTGGTGGAATGGTCCAAATGAAGGAAAAGGTCCACACAAAGGCAATGCCTAGAGCTGCATGCTTTCCCCTCAAACGCATATTTCCCAATGGGCGGCAGATCACAATGTACCGCTCAAATGCCAACAGAGCCAGAGACCAGAGAGCAACAATACCTATAGTAAGAAAACACAGTCAGCATCAAAAATTGGTTATATTCACTGAAAAGCAAACACCATCATACCTCAGACAATCACTGAATTGTTTAGGTTGAAAGGCATCTCTGGAGGTCATCTAGTTCAACACTCCCCCACACACTCAAGCACAGTCTGTACAGCAGGTTGTCCAGGATCAAGTCCCATTGAGTTTTTAATATCTCCACAGATGGAGACTCCGCAACCACTCTGGGCAACCCATTCCAGTGTCTGACCACCTACCACATCAGGCACCTTTTCCATCAACCCAAGTTGTGAAAGGATGTGCAATTTATGTGCATAACTAACATTTATTAAGATCACAAGATTTTCATATTTGTCTAGTTTGTCAGTTTACAGTATAATGACTACAAAACCAAGCAGCTAATAGGGCCATTTAACTGATGATGACTTCTTTTTTTCATTTGGTTCTACTCCGAAAAGCTGTAAATTATGTGTGGCTTCCAAATTAACAAATTAAGATATATCTTCAAAACCCTGCCTTTGCAAGAAATGTCATATTTCAGCCTGTCACAAAACTCTCAACTACAACTGCCCACAAGATCAAATTATCAGTTTATTAGGCACATATCACCTGGTTGGCTACCAAAATCTTGAAATAGCTTGATCTTTCTCCACAGGATATGGATTACATGCCACAAACTGATTTAGTAGCATTGTCCCTCACTGACATTCCCTCTGTGTAGCTTAACCAGGCTGAGAGCAACTGTGGGACTCCTTTTCAGGCTGAGGAACAGCCATATGTTTGATTTAGAGCAGTGACAAAAGTTAGAATGCTGTCTTTACTATGCAGCTTCAGAAACAGGAACAGGGAGGCAGGAATGAATGTCTATCTCAAGTAAGTAGATGTCACATTTTAAACTAATTTCCCATTTATTCTGCATAGGTGTATTTACACAGGGAACTATGTGGTGAGGATTTTCCCTTTTAGAGTACTTCTAATACTTTTTGTGTAGTTAGTAAAACAGAGCCAAGAAAAAAGAATCACAAGAAGAGGTAGGTGTGAGGAGTGACTGTTAAAGGCGTGTCATGGTTCCTCAGAACCACTAGCGCATAGCTAACATAAGATGTTTCTGTGCCCTGATATTTTCCACAGTTTAAGAGCAGCCACTCATTTTTTTCTCTCTCTCTTATTTATCCACATATGCACAGACCTATACACAAACCTTGAAAATAGTTACACATAGTGAATTTTTTCCTGACGTTGTTTTACCAAAAACCCCACAATGCTGTTATTCTATTAGCAAGCTTTTTCACATTATATAAAATGTATTCAATGAGCAGTATACATGCAACAAGCCACTGATATATGACAGAAATAGTGATACATGTTATTCAATCACACAAGATCCACTACAGAATATACGTAACTGGGAAAAAGATCCAGTGAGTTCAAAGGCATGCAAAGTCAGTGATGGGAAGCTGCAGGATAGCTACTAGAATACATAGAAGAAAGTTGAAGGAAATGAACATACAACTACAAACAAAAATCAAGCTTACCAAAAAATGTGACAGCAAATCCTTCCAGCACACAAGCCCAGTATCCCATATAAAAATAACCTTTTAGATTGGTTAAAAAGCTGATGGTGCCACCAGTCAGTGAGACCAGGAAATCAGCCACAGATAAATTGACTATAACGTAATTGACAGGTTGTCTCAATTGCTTGAACTTAAAAGTTACCAGGATTACAGCCAGATTCTCAGCAAGTGACAGGGAGGTCACCGCCAACATTACTGCTGCCAGAAGCCTGAAGTGCCAGGGCTGGATGGAGTCCAAGGGACGACGGAAGGGATCCCATCTGGCAGGACCAGAGGAACTGGACAACAGTGACCCATTTTCAGGTGCTCGGAAAGCATCCATTTTTTCTCTCTCACTAGCAAAAATAATACTGTATAATACTGGAGTTTCTAATCTGTAAATAATACTCAGGATTAAAAGGAGAAATTTGCTGTCTCCAGCAGAAGTGTGAACAAATTCTCCATGCTTCTGCTTTCCAGTAATAGTCCAGGAAACAAAGTTTTGGTCAGAGGTCAATTTAGTGCTGTGAAGTGAATGTGGGAACAGGGATGAGCAAGAAAATCTCTTAGAGCAACTTTGGCTCCTCTCTGCTGGTAGTCTCCTGCTTCTCTCCTGCTGCAGCTATGTCTTTATCTGTAACAAAACCCAACTATAGAAGCTGTAGGTTCCCTCCTTCTGCAGCAGCCAACAGCAGTGCTGAAATATCCCTCTTCTGTGGCGAAAAATGAAGTGTTTGCTTAGATCCCTCCCTGACCTTTAGCACTGTAAAAATGAAGCTTTCCTTTTGTTAATAGTGAGGGTGGAGTGATATTCATCATGCCCTGCGCTGCTGGGAGCACAGCAAAGGGGAGGCTCCCACCTGACTTGTTTGCTTGGAAGAGGGCAGCCCTGAAAAGATTAACACTGGATTACCACAGCAGCTGTGAACTGGGCACTGAGACTGCGCTATAAACCCCTGCCCACATCTCAGGCTAGCTTACGGCCTCAGAACTGAAGCTCCAAATTAAATGTTTACTGTGTTATTCAGTGGAATTTCAGTTTCTACCAGAGACTATAGATGTTACCCCTGATGAAGGCATAATGACTGTAACTGCAGCTTTAGAATGAAAAACTCAAAGACGCACAAAAATATTTTAAAGCTAGAGTTTGTAAATACATGAAAAGAAATAAAATCAGTACAGCATGACAAGAGACAGTGGGAAAATAGTCATATATTTCTGATAAAAATGACTGGACGTATCTTAACTCTTTAACAATCATTAGCAGTTAGGGTTACTTGTGTTTGTTTCCCAAGATGAGTAGCTCAGTCATCTCTGCACCTTAACGAGACACAACACTGTGACAGATATTCCAGTACTCCAGTTCTAAAGGGCTGCCAGTAATTATTCCACAAATTAAGCTGGATACCCCAAGAATATGGAAACCATTCAGCTGTGTTGTAAGATAATTCTTGGAGACCATAACTGTTAATCAGAGACTCAGAGTATTAACCAGAGTCAAAAATACAAAAGCAATCCAGTTCTCCAGCTGGAGAGTTCACACTTTGGACACACACCATATACGACACGTGAACAAACAAACAGGAGCTGGAGTGAGAGTGAAAATGAGTAACACTACCTGTCCATACATTCCCTTGAGTTTATATTGGCTTTGGTTTGTACATGAAACACTTTGTTAGCACAGGTTAAAATCTTTTGGTATGCAGGAATGGAATCAAAAAAGGTTTCTAGACACTTGCAGAAAGAGTTATGCATCACAAACCTTCAGAATATTTTGAACTAAAAAAAAAAAAAAACAACCTTCCTACTTACCATAAACAAAATAACAAAGATATTTGTAAATGGTTAGTGTATACTCAACTGAAAAGGAAAGAGACAGTGCTTAAGCAGATCAAATTGAGTAACAAAAATACTCACAAAATAATACTTATTCAACAGGAATATTACAAAAATCCAAGTGTCATAAATAAAAGAAGGATCAACACACAGCAACATTAAAATGCCTCCAGCCGGTCCTTGTATGGTATGATTTAGCATAGTTCCACTGCCTGCATACTACAGCAGAAGATCCAGACCACAACTTTAAAATCAAGTTTGAATATTACGTTCTTTGAAATTATATGTGATTTTAAATTCTTGTGGGTGTCAGAATGAAACTAGAACTCTGAATTTAGCATACAAGAGAGGGTAGTATCTAGACTTCTCTAAGATACAAATCTATTGACAGTACATTGACAGCCCTTTAAAGAATGGATAACTATTATTTCCAGTTATTTTGTTGTTGGTTTATGCTGTCATATTGTTCAAGTTGTTTGTATGAGTCATGATTTTGGTTACAGTTTAAATGCATTCTCTTTTTTTTATCTTGTGCTTCCTCTTTGTTTAGAATCCTTTAAAAATATTCCTATACTGTCTTGCCAGCTTGTTTTGCTTGTTTTTCTTCTTCAGCAGGTCAACTTTATCACTGAAAGCGATTCTCTGTGACATGCTCTCTTATTACAACTTACAGCAGTTGCCCTTCTTCCAGCATCATGGGTTTGCATTTACTACTTTGCTCTACATGGATTTTTTTTTTTTCTGCAATTTTGATGTGAGACTTTTTTCTGAAATCAATATCAGAAGAATTTAGAAAGACAAAGCATTGCCTTATGACCACAGGGAGAACAGGAGAATCTCATGCCTGTCGCCTCCATTTAAAGAGACAGCTGTTCTCCAGCATGACATCACAAGATCTTCAGCTCCTTTTATTAGGGTCTTGTTTTCCATTAGTGCCAAATTCCTTTTCCTGGACTTCCATATACTGAAAGTTTGTTGATAAACCTGGAGCACATGCAAAACAAGGAGTTCCTGTTCACCATATCTCACACATCTGACCTACTGCAGTCTTCATTTTCTCAGCCAGAATTGAAGCATGACTTGCCTCCTTAGCAAAGGTGTTCCTGAATAACACTTCATATGAAGAGGCAAGCTGGCAGACAATAAAACAGCCTCAGGCTATGGTTAAACTTCTGCTGCTTACAGTCAGTGAGGTGAAGAGGACATGTAAGTAACAGCACTTGTGTAATACGCCTACAGGAATTCCAGCTGTAAGACAAAATCAGGATGGCAAGAACTGTGCTGAGATCAAATCTGGTGCCTGAAATCATATGTGGCAGCTGGTGAATTAGCCCCAAATTTACCATTCCCACAAGCCACAAACAGGGAAATGAGCCATAAAGTCAGTGTGATATTTCAAGTGGTGCACTTGAATTGGTTCTCTCAGCTTTTGAGCATGTGATAGTCAGTCCCAAGATGCTGCCATCTAATGACAGCAGTGGCCTTCACTCCTCAAAGGAATTGTGAAAGATTTGCTTCGTCCCCAAGAAGGATTTGGTTTAGTCACATTTAATTAGAGCAAACAGCATTTTCTGCTGTACAGATGTTTTGTGGGAATCTGAAGTGAAGGATCCCACTTCTGGTACAACCAAACTGGCTGCTGTGCCAGATATGAGTGCCCATCTCAGTGACTGACCTGGCCAGCCCATAAGTTAACTTCTATTCTGAAAAAAACCCAACCAACCAGGGATTCAGGCACTCGTCATTTCTGTGAGCAAATGGTGCGGACCCAATGCACCCACACAGACTGCTTCCATCACACATCAATACTTCATCCCTTCAGAGTATCTAGCCTCTGGGCCAGTAACTGGGCTGAAGCTGGTACTTCTCCTTTGCCAGATACTGCTACGGATTGTGTTAAACCACTCTGAAATTAGGGGGTCTGGTCCGAGTCTTTCTGCAGGGACGCTGTGGTTGCACATGCCTGTGCAAACTTGGAGGCAGCAGCACAAGAGAGCTGCCTTCAGTTCCTGGCAATGGGAAACTCCAGCTGCCCTCCTAGAGAAACCTCCTCTGCAACGCCGACGAGAGACCACTGGCTGCACTCGTTTTGGGTGGTTGCTACAACAGAAAGGCTGTAAAAGCTGGTGGGGAAGAACCAGGTACACCACAGCCAGATGCAGAGTATGTGGCCTTGAGAGAAGCTGGACAGCGAGTGCTCCTTGGGCTGGGTGGGTAGAGAGAGGCTTCAGGCACAGAGAAGGGGCTATATTTAACTTTTCTATGCCTGGAGAGGTTCAAGGAAACCACCTGCAAAACTTAATAGCAGACTTTGCTTGAGAACCCTGTTACAGGACTGCAGTGATTAATCTCATTTACCTACTCTCAATATAGGCCTACATTCTTTTAGAACCTATTGAAACTCGAGTGTAGGAAATAGGTTTTCTATTAAATGAACCTTCGGGAAATTTAGACAAATATTCTCCTCCTGCTGCCTGACTAAACCAAAACTATCTGGAGTATTACATCGGAAGCGGGAGCAGAGGAGTGAGTTGTTACTCCTGTACAGTACCATATTATAAAGATATTATAAAGTACCTTCATATAACCCATTCAGAAGCTTCTATGGGAGGATACTTTGTCTAAAAAACAGCCTGAACATCCAAGAGCCAATGCAAAAAATCATCAGTAAAGTGGGCTTTCCCAGTTGATCAGGCTGTGACACTGAAGCATTCGTTTCTAGGTGTTCAGTTTGCGAGTGTGCCTGTACAGAAAGTACTCCGGATGTTGACACCTGTTTTTTAAAGTGATTTCCTCCATCCATTTCTTTGGGGTTTTTTTAGCTGCAGTTTTATTTTCTCACAGTTACTGAAAGCCAGCAATTACACATTTGAAGTCTGTTCTCAGAAAACACTGAACTATCACAATGGAAAAATTTTGTCCTTGCCCGTTTGAGTGACTTGGAGGAATTATTTTGCTCTTTTGCTCATTAAAAGAATGGGAGTGGAGATTTCCTTTTGTCAAAAGATAAAAGCTGTGTACAAAAGAGGCGTTCAACACTGGGAAAGATACCAGCTTTGTTGCAGGAATTTCAGTAACCAGCAGTATATAACAAAGCTGGTAGCTAAACAAAACGTGCTATTAACTATGAATAAGAAACTAATTCAAATTGGGAAAAAAGAAAAAGCACATAATGAGCATCAGAAAAGGAAATAATTTGTTAGCAGGCTGTATTTACTTAAGACATGTTAACAATATCTTGCAGTTTGGGGCCTCATCTGAGCAGGTAAGATTTTGTTTAATTTATGATAGCACAGTGTTTTGCAAAGCACAGTTAAACCCAGTTCCTTGGGCATTGCGTAAAAACAGTTAAGTAAAAGCCAATGATTTCATACTTCTACTGATTCTGACTGAAATTATTTTGCTGTCACTATGAAAGTTTTTCCACGGATTTTTGAGTTTTTCACCCACTTGCTTTCACATGATACTAATCTGTTAACACTCCAGTAAAAGAAATCGTTGTCTTAACAATAACCAATAAAGTCAATAGGCATTGAAAGAGCTGACTATGTCACTATAATGAGCAAAAGAACTCTTCAATGGCTTGTTTTTCCTCAGAAATTGTATATTCCCCAAAAGATTGGTGTGAGTTGTTATCCAGTGTATTCGCCTCACAGTTCAAAGTAAAAAACCTGTTCACATGATACTTCTTATTTAAGAGGATTTTTCTATTATGAAATCCTCATTCAGAGGAAAGAGGACTTAATCATGCAAGAAATCCTACTATCTTGAGGAGGATCATGTACATGAGAATCTTTAGTCATAATAACCATTATTAAAAAAGTTTGTTATTAGATACATCAAATACATTTTGTCTATTTTGCAGTCCCTGAAGACAGTACATGGCATTTGCCCTAAACTTGGTATTAGATTGAGACCAAATCTTTGAAGAAATTAAGGTCAGAATACAATTTGCAGCTTTGCATTTGTCATTATATTTACGTTTACTGTAAATATGATAAATAAATTGACATCTTGTCCATGACTAGTTTCATCAGAGCCTAAAAGTCAAAATTCAAATAGACTCTTACCATCATATTAAGAGTAAGTGGTTTTCAAGAGTGGTTATATGTAGAAGGTTTTCTAGATTTTTATTTCTGTAATGCTGGCTGTCAGACATTTAATGCTTAATGAGAGTATTTCTACACTGTGGTCATAAAAGAGGCTGTGATGCAGTAAAGAGTCTAACCCAGCAGTCTCATCAGCATATGTAGCATGTGCTGATTTAGCCCACTGAGGAGCAGTGGGGGAATTATATACAGGTGACATTTAGGATTGCTTTCTGGCCCAGAGAGGTAGAGGCAAGCCAGAGACACCTAGCCAGGCAGCTGGGACCAGCCATGCCCCATGTCATCCTCCCATGCCTGGTGGGGCACGAAGGGCTGTAAGGTGACCACGGGGCACACCAGCCCCAAACAGCAACAGGGTGCATGGTGCAGTCCTGCTTTTGGACTGCGTGGTGCAGTTGTTGGGATGACCAGCCTCTGGATGGAGCAAACGCACCCAGGCTCAAACAGGAGAAAGGCATTTGGGGCCAGTCTTGCCTGGGAATTAGGAGACTGTGGAGGGTAGAAGTGGTACCAAACTGAGAACCTTCTCCAAAAATTAATCTGTCCCCATCCTTGGCGCAGCAGCAGTCAGTCCTTCCTATGCCATTGGGAAGGCTTGAGCTGGCTCTGCACTGAACAATTAACCTAACAGCAGCAAGAGGAAGCCTCTACGCACAAAAAAAAGCAGAACAAAAATAGACAAACAAACCCCTCTCTATTTCTCCTATAATCATCACAAACTCTTTCCACAACTTTCAACTTTAAACTGAATTTTTGTAGCAAAGTCCAATTTTTATCATGCCTAGCGCTCAAACAGCAACAGGTCACAAGGTGACTTTTGCTCTCCTTCCAGCAGAGAGGCAACATTTTCTCACTCTACAGCTGTACACTCCTGGTAAAAGACAACAGACACATTAATTTCCTTTTGTTACTTTCCTTTGTTACTTTTGTTCAAGGAAAACAATAAAAGATATGAGGTTTTAAAATTGGTTTCATGAAGATTTATTTGAGCACTGCAGTCAGTCCTACATTACACAAAGACCTAGCAGACAAGTCCCTGCAGGCTCAGAAGTGTTTAGCTCACAAGTTCATTGATCTATTAGGTGCCCAATAAAAACTGAGTAAAAATCCCAGAAACAACCCAAAACCCAAATATCTTCTGTTCATTTGCACAACTTGATTTTTTCAACAGTTAAAAAATTTTATGGCAAAGTCCCTGTGAACCATGATCGGCTCCATTTGCCAAACCAAAGAGAGATGCACAGAGTCCATACAGACATTTTAACATTCTCATTGCAGCTGTGAAGGTGAGGAAAGCAAACACGAAGGCTCAGAATGTCAGTGGCATTCACAGTTACAGTGTGCACCAGACTAGCACCAGCACTGGGAAGTCAATTTTTAGTTCCTTTAGAAATGGGCCTACACCATGGTATTTGACTCCAAGACCCAACATCCCTGAAAGCTGAAGTTCTTTGAATGAAAGATGTTTGTTCACATCCCTCTCTGCTGCCCATATTAAAAGCTACTTACCAATAAAAATGAGCCAAGACAAAATCTTGGATCCAGGATGCCAAGTACTTTTGGCCACAGTTCAGAAATTCATAGTTTGTGCTGAGCATGTGACTTATTTGGTGGTCATTATTTTAATTCTTTATTATTTCTATTTTTGTAGGCATCAGAATCTGAATCATAAGTGTATGCTGCCCTTAAAAAAGAATCTAGATTTGGGACAGGGCTTGTGCAAGTGTCACAAGCACATCTGTCCATATAGCTATCCTCTCTTCTTTCTCAGAGCAGGAAAGCCTTGCTCATGCTGCTGGCTGAGAACAGCCTGCAACCTGTGCTGTGCCCCAGACCATGCCTGGTCTGCATGATCTGATCTAACCCAAAACATGTCAGGAACAGGCTAACAAACAGGAATACGGACATTTGCATGCTGGTGCTCAAGTCTGTGCCCTGGCCTGTGTAGCTGAGTAGTACAGATGTAGCCTTATGTGGTGCCAGTCAATGAACATTAGTTTAATGTTTATATGTTCTAAGGTCCAGGGTGCGCATATGGGAATAACAATGAGCCACTTGCGACATACTCGTCTGTATGCTTGCTTGCTCACACGGTCCAGTGCAGGGGTAGGCAATGAATCTCCCACCCAAACACCCCCCTGCCGACCCTCTTGCGCCAGGCTGGGGTAGCCCAGGCCAGTGCCGAAGTCTACAAGCAGAAGGGTCCTACCCTTTAGCCCCATGCCAGGCCTCAGAGACTTGAGACACCGTGCAACTGAAAATAAATGCACATAGTTCATAACACTAATTTCTTCCACACAGCAGTCTGCTAGCAGGTCCTGAAGACAGCTAGAAGAAAGGGAGATGAGTCCTGAGTGCAGATCTATGCCATGCTCCTATCAACACTTCAAAATCAATTTCTTTGTGGTACCTGTAACCCTAGCTGGAAGTATGGTACTGAAAGAAGGGAAACATTGTTTATATACTTGCAATTTCTAAAAATATAGACTGTTCTGAGGCAGTATGCAAACCACTGTCTTGTGCACTTGGTTACGTCCATTTGTTTAGCTAGATATTCACAACCAGCTATGGATGAGAAATAGTGGCCATCTCTTGCTTTCTACCTAAAACCTGAATCTGAACCTTTAGGCACGTTAGTAGACCGTGAATTCAGGTCTGAGCCTCAGGACTGCCTCCAGTTCCTCAGGTAGTTTTCCAAAGCAATTCTCTGATGAAACAAAATCAGTTAAGAGCCACTACCCAGCTGATGGTATCTCATTACTGTGTTATAAATCAAACATAGCATGAACTTGCCTTCTACTCAGATTTATACTTGTTTGGGGCCAAGTCTGTTATTCTCTCATGGCTAAATTTCACTATATGAGATTGATGGTGTTATAAGTGTTAGCATCTACTCCAGAGATTCCTGAGGAAAAAGGAAAACCACTAAATCCCCGTCTGCCATTTGACAAAACATCACATCTATGTATCTGCCTACCATGGAGCATCTTAGGTTGGGGGTGTCTTATAGGATTTATCCTCAGGAACAAGAAGTTCCTCACATTTCTGTAGGTTTGTTTTTCAACGTAAACATAACTTGAAATTGTTTTTAAAGCTGATTTTCATGGACAAAATGCTAATGAAACTTCATGTAACAGGCCAGATGAAAGGTCTTATGAAACTAACCCCTTGTTAGGAAGACATCTCGGAGGAAAAAATAGGAGAGCAGAAAAAAAGGTTGGAGAAGCCCCTGCAGAGTATAGCACTGAAATAGTTAAGACTCCAGTCAAGTCCCAAGAAGATCAACAGAAGCCTTCCACTGACTATCATTGATTAGTGGATTTTCTATCAGGGATTTCAATCAAACTGACTAGCACTATTAGTGCTGAGGTAAGCAACTTGCTGACATAGGCAGGGGCATCCTTCTCCCACCCTGTGCTTTCATGGCACAGTGTTCCCATACTGCATTCTGCAGCAAGATCATCATCGTTACTTGGTCTGCAGTGGATCAATATTTTAAATCACCCCATCTTTTACTTTACTGGAAATTACTGTTTCCCTTGGGTAATTCTGAGGGACAGAGTCCACAGAGATCCTCAGTAACTAAATATGTTTTGGAGCAAGGTGCAAGGAAGAGAAGTCCTAACCTATCTTCTGTGTGATGAACATACAGGCTGGTTTTGTGCATTGGGAATCTGTTCTGTCACCAGCTACGACATAATAGATCTTTTTATTCAAATAATACAAAACTGTATGATACAACCTTGAACCATCACCAGGCACAGGTTCCACAGCCTAAAAAATAACTGCATATTACTTTACCTGTCTGAAGATAACACATGCCTCAGTCTATGGAGAATGTGCAAGACAATGTTCGATGTATGCATTAAACTAAGCATCACTTATTTATAACATTCCCACTCAGAGGAAAATTATGGAAACTAAAACAAGTTACATTTTGCAACTAGCCACAGTAATTCAGCAAAATATATGAAAAGAAAACATTAGCAAAGCCAAAGAAACTGTGTTTATTCAAATGACAAAGTACTTATCTGCAGGAGTTACAAATAGTTACAAATAGCAGTTACAAATACAAATAGATTACAAATACATAGAAAGCAAAGAAGCTTTCATCCAGAGTCACAAGGCTCCTAATAGTTTTGAACTTTTATAAAAGCCTCAACACTGCATATCTCCATCTGAGTTTTAAGCCATTACTGAGGATCAGTGATAAACATGACACTCTGTTCTCTTTCCTACCTGAGCTTGGCTGACTTGCTCTAAAGTAGTCATATGGGTTGACAAACACAGAAGAAAGTCCATTTGAGTAAGTTCACTTTGTCCCCAAATACACCATGTTTAGATATAACTCACTGGAGCCATACGTATAACACCAATAAAAACTCATAAGAAATGCATCCAGCAGTTTCTATCAGTGTATCACGACACAGTGTCCCTGAGAAGGGTCTGACAGCACAGGAACCAGAACAAGAGAGAGGACCAAGATCCAGCCATGCAGGTGAGACCATGGAGATGGAGCCTGGTGGTATGGTGCTCAGCTGCAGACAGTGCAGAGACAGGAGAGATGGGGAAGCTGAAGAGGGATAAGTCACAAAACACTAAGTCACCAAAAACCTTGCATCATGAATACACAACCATGCAGAAGGTGAACTTAGAGCCACGACATCCACGGGATTCCTGGCCTTTTGAGGTAAACCCTGGGCATGAGGAACTGACAGAAATTTTGTTCTCCTCTGTACTGCAGATTTAATGCATAATTAGGGAAAAAAACCCCAACCCTCTGCATTTCCAGCCTTTAACAGTACAAAAGCCTGATTAAAAGTGCTCAGCACTAGTTAATTTTCAAACATGAAAAAGTGGTCCTTACTTTTATGCTTATTCCCAGTGCAGACAAATAAAATTACCACAAAATGCTCTAAGCAAACTATATCATAATGTTGTGAATAGATTTAGTATCATAAATAATTTTAAACAGTCTTCACTTTTGGGTTCACAGCAATGTTTTCTTACAAGCTGCAATGAATAATGATCATGAGAGCGTTTGAAAATGAGTTACACAGACATCAGCTGAAAAAAAACCCTGCTCTCTGATGAAGTACAGCTGAGTCAGCCATTTATTTTATTGTGTCAAAATTTCTCTTGGAAACTAATGTAATGGAACTCTTTTATATTAAAAAAAAAAAAGATACATGCACAGTGATGCAAAGCGCTGAGGCTCATCCAGGATGTGGTGCACTCACTCAGGTCCCATGGAAGACAATTGTAACTACATTCGATATCTTTCTGGACCTGGTCAGAGCGACTCTGGGCTTCTCAGCAGCAGAGGCCTAATTCAATTCTGCCACCCTCAGGATGGACACAAATTTGTGTCTTTGTTGCCCTTTCCAAGGACTAGTTGTCAATTAAATACGCCCATCCCCCCCACATCCAGCAGAAATCTTGTTCCCCAGGTGGGAAGAAGGACAAATTTCCTTCCTACTGCTTCCTCCCCTGTGACTGCAGCCCTACGCTTTCAGCAAAGGCTCAGGGAAACAGGCAGTGGCCACACCAGGCAAGGAGAGCTGAGCCACAGTACTGCTGCCCTGCAGGACCTCTGCCCCTGCTCAGGCTTGCTTTCCTCAGAGAGCACCCGCACTGCTGACACCTATGCCTGAAGCCAGCACTAGGTTTCTGGCCCCACTGCTGTAGTAAACAGAACATCAGGCTTACCTAACACTGGGGCTTGGTTTTGGCACCTTTTCTGTTGCTGTACAACACCATAATATTTTCTAAAATGTATTTTTTACATGAAAGCTTTCTTCAGTGTTAAATGAGAGATGCCACAAAGTGGATGAGGAGGAGCAGCTGCTCTTGAAATAAGGAAGGAACCAGAAGGCAGCAAAAATATTTGACAGTCATCAAACAATTCAGTACAACTAGGAGACTTCTCCCCCTTATTTTCTCAACTGAAGGATTATTAAGGAAGAATCTGAAAAAATATCCCAGAAAAGTGAAATTGAAAGACATATCAGGCACCGAAAGCCTCAGCCCAGTCACAAAAAGTTTCCTGCCAGCAGTGTACTGGCTGGGTATACTGATAACATCCACCCGAGGCAAGCACGTAAGTGTCGTGCTGAGTGCTGCTGTACCCCACTCCCTGTCACTGTGGCTGTGAAATCTGTACCTGGCCTTTTGAGCAGAACAGTCAAAGGTAGCTGGGTGTGATGCTAGCTCTACTGCTGCTTTGTATCCTGATGCTACAACATGTGGCAGGCTTTCATGACACAAACCTGATGTTTGGGCTCTTCCTTACAACCTTCTTTTTCTCATTTTCTGGATTGTATATTCCTCCTGACTTTGCTCCCGTATAAACGTGCCTCTTACTTCTTGCTCCAGTTAACACGCCTCTTTAGCGATAGTGAGATTGCACATGATCACTGGACCCTCAAAAGACAATCCCTCACTTCAGATTTTCCCTGGTTAAGGGTGTTGTGGTTTAACCCCGGTCAGCAACTAAGCACCACACAGCCGCTCGCTCACTCCCCCCACCCCTGTGGGATGGGGGAGAGAATCGGAAGGGACAAAGTAAGAAAACTCGTGGGTTGAGATAAGAACAGTTTAATAATTAAAATAAAACAGCAATAATAATAATAATAATATAATGAAAAGAAAAATAATGAGAGAGAGAGAGATGAAAACTTGGAAGAATGGAAAAAAAAACCCAAAACTAAACAAGTGCTGCAACCGCTCACCACCCGCCGACCGACGCTGCCAGTCCCCGATCCACTATGCATCTGCTTACCTTCTCCCCTACTGTAATCCCCCAACAACTGAAAAGTAAGTACGTCTATGGAGATTATATGATGTAGTTATCTTAGGCGAACACATGCACTGTATCCTGGGCTTCTGTCACATCAGGCCATGGTCAGCACAGCTGTTGTCCCTAAAAGGTTCAGGCCAGCAAGTGGGACATTGTCTTCTTTCTGTGCAGTGGAAAGGAAAGGCCATCCAAAGAGAGGGTGACGTCCATACTGAGCCAGTGTCCTTACAGGAATTTGGAAAAAGGACCTGTAATTGTTGAAATCAAAATAACGTGATGTTTGGCATTACAGAGGCCCTTCTCACCCTGAGGCTCCCAGAGGATTCTCTGGGGATGGATTTTCCCCTACTGATCTTAAGAAACCAAGAAATAAGGTGACGCATGGATTCAGCAGGGAGCAAAGACCAGACCCCAGGATTCCTTTTCTACAGCTGTAGAAAATTAGAGCGCACTGTCTCTTTGCAAAGGAGTTATTTGCTTCTTAATAAATGCAACTATCTCAGATGATTCAGAAATGAAAATAAATGTTCTAAACATTTTACCTGTTCAGAAGCATTTATAACAACTGCCGTAAAGATAACTTCAAAACCTACATATGGCTGCAGTGATTTGTACAAAACACGCTGATCTTAAGTCTAACAGAGAAGTCTGGATTTGCATGTACAGATATCCTTGTTAGCTCAGGTACTAGTAACAGCAGCACTGTTTTCAATGGGTTACATTGAACTGGGCTCTGGGTATTTCCACGATAACTGAAATCCTGCACTTTCTCTGATAGCACTTCAAACACCTAGTTTAAAGCTAATTCAGGCATGTGTACACAAACCACAGTAAGGACTGAAGACTGCTTTCTCACAAAAGAAGCAGGAATGAGTTTACCACAGAGAAATCTGTGACCATAGGATTTTAATGCAGAATAATGAAAAATCCTTTCCCCCCCCAATACGAGTATTTTCCCCTTTTGCCTTTATAGCTCAGACTGACCCTCAGAGCTCTCTTCCAAGGGATCACCCTCCGCCCTGGGACACATGGAGAGCCCTGTCATTCTGAAATGCTCTTTGTGGGAAGGGAAGGGATTCAGGAATAACACCCGTCCCGTCACTGCAGGGTGCGCTAGGCTGCAGTGAGAGGGGAGCACTCTCATTGTTTGTAAGATTTCATGGATAGACAGTGACAGAGCCACCTGGTTTCTGATGCTTGAATACAAAATTTCTTTGTCTAAGCAGACTGTCAACACTTTTGGCACTAAGTAGCTGGCTGTTAAAGCCCACAGGAGCCCAGTCTCAGGGGTCTACTTGTAGGATACCTTTGCATTACTCTGGGATAACCTCTTGCTTCAGTTTACCCTTCTGTAAATTGGTGTAACAAGCCTGGCCTCCCTTATAAAGTGCCTTAGCTCCACTGCTAGAAAGTGCTGAGCAACAGTTAGATATTGTAATAAATCAGTGCTCATGAATATATAGAAAATGAAATCTAAAACATACACAGAACTGACCACCAGGCTGTTAAACCTTTCTGCCTTTAAAGCTGCTCCAAAGTCACAGGCAGGAGTGGTGTCAGCCTGGTTTGTGCATCACTGCTCACAGCAGAGTAGAGTTGGCCAAGAGGCATGAAGATCTACACGACTGAGTCCCAAACTTTTTCCTATTGGCAATGCTGACAAAAGAAAGTGAGCTGCTAAGTGAGAAGAGAAGCTGCAGGGCTTACACTGGACAGTGAGGTAAGTTACTTCCGTGGCAAGTGCAAGGCTTAGCCAAGAAGCCAGTTAAGCACCTGCAGACACTACAGTATGAAGAAGCCCAAATGGGAACTCAGTGCATTGGAAAAATCTGGCCACTACCATCAAACAGCTGTTCTGCAGCTTGAATGAGCTGAGTCAGGGCTCAATCACAATATCCTGACCAAAATCAGGCAGGCAAATCATAATCATCTATTAAATACGTTTTCTGTTCAACAGAGAAGCACGTTTCATGCCTGGGTCACCAACTCATGGCTAATGTGATATTATTTTGTTCAACACAGATGATTTTTACGAAGTTATAACTAAGGTTTTCTCCAGTTACAGTTATATAAATATTTTATATAATATAAAATAATAGCACTGTGCCATTAATGTGTCTCTTTCCTGTTCTCCTCTACACAAACTGGAATAAGAACTTTTTTTCATGTAAAGCAGAAGAGTCGTTAGGAGAAACATCTGGTAGTTGATGATCAGGGACTCATATAAAATATTAAATTCAAAGTAAAGAAGAAAATTAAGTCTTGATGTGAAAACTGAGTGGTAATGCAATCCACCGATTATAGTGTAGGAACTAAGTCCCTTGTATAATGGCATTGCTTGCTAAAATACAATGAAAATTAAATTAAAGGTTTTAATGTTTATCAGACAATTTTGGCTCTGTGTCACAAAGTTAACCTTGTCCCAATTTGCTAATTTTCTCTTGGCTGTGATTTGTCTTCTGATTCATTTTCAGCACTATCTGCAGAAATGTTTATATCTCAGGAAACATTCACCACTTCAGTGGCTAAGGAGAAACTTGATGTCTGTTTTGATGGTGTATTAGGTTCAGCAGCCTGAATTTGTCTGCCAGTGAAAGAGCTTTTATTTTGCCATTTGTTATTAATTTTCCTTATCTAACTTGACACACAGAGCTAACACTGTGCTATCAGTTGCAGAAACAGTCTAGCACTTTTGGAAGCAGGAACAATCCAGCCCATCTAGCTTCAGCAGGAAATGCAGACTCCGGCTATGCATAATGTGTTCCTGACACATTGTAAGAAGTTGTGTGGTGTGTATTCAGACATACAGATCTGTCCCTCCATGGCTTATAGCATGTTAGTATTAATCAAAACTCAAGAAATAGGGATGACCACTACCAACAGTATTCACATCTGCATTAAGATGCTATGGACTCACCACACGCAATGCAGCTACATATTCCAGACCACTGTTCATTGCACAGCAGTACTGAGATGCATAACTGGAGCACATTCGTGCTATGGCAAGGTACCTAGTAAATAAAAATAACATGGAAATTCTAAGTAGCCCAAAAAGGAACTGAGTGCTTTGGAAAATTCTTTTCCAAGTATTGCTACCAAACACCTATTCTGTGTCACATGTAAAGTGAGATAGGATCTCCAAGCATTTTTGCAGAAGGATATCACACAACAATGTTGCATGAATTTTAACAAGATCAAGTGCCAGATTTTGCACCTGGGGCACGGCTACCCTGGATATACAGACAGCCTGGGGAACGAGAGGCTGGAAAGCAGCTCTGCAGAGAGGGACCTGGGGGCTCTGGTCGATGGCAGGTTGAACACGAGCCAACAGCGTGCCCTGGCAGCCAAGAGGGCCAACTGTGCCCTGGGGTGCATCAAGCACTGCACTGCAGCCGGTCGAGGGAGGGACTTGTCCCGCTCTGCTCTGCGCTGGGGCGGCCTCACCTCGAGCGCTGTGGGCAGTTTTGGGCGCCACAGGACATCAGGGATATAAAGCTACTACAGAGTGTCCAGAGGAGGGCTACGAAGCTGGTGAAGGGTTTAAAGGAGAAACCATACAAGGAGTGGCTAAAGTCACTTGGTTCGTTCAGTCTAGAGAAGAGGAGACTAAGGGGTGACCTCATCATGGTCTGCAGCTTCCTCACAAGGGGAGGAGGAGGAGGGGCAGGCGCTGATCTCTTCTCTCTGGTGACCAATGATAGAACCCAAGGGAATGGCAGGAAGATGTGCCAGGGAGGTTTAGGTTGGATATTAGGAGAAGGTTCTTCCCCCAGAGGGTGGTGGAGCACCGGAACAGGCTCCCCAGGGAGGCAGTCACGGCGCCAAGCCTGACGACATTCAAGAAGCACTTGGACAAGGCCCTCAGAGCCATGGTGTGAATTTGGGGTTGTCCTGTGCAGGGAAATGAGTTGGACTCGATGATCCTTGCAGGTCCCTTCCAACTCAGGACATTCTATGATTCTAATGTCAATTTTTGAAAGAATGACAAGGAGTGAAGACACTTCAACTGTGAAAAAGTGAGCACCCCAGGCCAGGGCAAAAAAATCTCCTGGTGAACATGTGCCACTCATTTGCCTGCCTCATTCCTTTGACTTTATGATTCTGCATCTGTTCCAGTTCTTTGCACTGCCAAGGTCTAACCCTAGCAAATATATTTTTACCTAAAGTTATCCATCGTAATGGTACCTCCACAGGTGGTCAGAGCTGTTCCTTATCACAGTCCACTGCTGTAGAGGCTCTGATCAGGAGGAAAGAGCAAGTTCAAAAGCCTGACAGAATCTCAGGCTATGTTCTTACCAAACAAGCACTGGAGAAAATAAGCTCCTGGTCCCACATCTTTTTGTTACATAGCCCTGGCAGCCACACCATCTCCCTTTTCCACACTGCACTGTGTGTAGGCACAGGAGGCGTTCAGCTGCTCAAACATTACCAGAGTTTCTGTGACTTCTTCTGGCAGGCTAGATAGAAACATTCCAGAAACATGCAACAACCAGAGAGGATCTGCTGGACAACAGCTGGACCATCCCAGTTTATACACCACACACTAATATATTCCTCACACAAAGTAATAACACCTCCCTAATATTCCCTATTTCAGTATCTTTATATTGGATTATATCATCTTACATGAAGCTTGTAACTTTGCTACTAAAATGTCCTTTGAGAAGCCTGAACACATGAAAATTAATAATCTCCATAAAGAGGAGGATCACGATACTTTTAGTGAGGCCCAGTATTTTCTGTTTTAAATGCTCATTATAACACCAGGCTCTATTTTATACATAGTTTCTTAATTTACTTTTAGTTCTATTGCCGCATAAAGCAATTTACTACTGAAATACACTACAGAACTTACCTTTCTTATTGATAAGAAATAAATTGATGGCAATTTCTCGTCAAAACTGGTTGTACAATATGTTTAGTTTTGGGCCTTATTGCAAGGGAGAAGGTTACCTGATGCTAACTAGGTTTGACTACACGCTCAGAGGAGCGGGCATGGTATACTTTTTACTGCAGTCTCTGGTGCAGCAATCTAAAGCTCAGCTATGGAGACTGATCTGCATTTAATCAAACTGCATAGAACTGCACCTGAAGATCTGATGAGCCTGGCTAAATGCATTGGAACTGTGCTACATTCAAAAAATTACTTTTTGTGCATCTTGGTAGGAAATATTTTTTTCCCTTTTTCTACCTCATTATATGTTTCTAAACATCTTTATGAGTGAACCAATCATTTGATTTAACCACTAACAGAAATTTGTTGCAAGTGGAACAATAAATGCAAATAAATTGCATTTATTTATGGCAAGATATTAAAATGAAGTGTTACATGGTCTGAATGAAAGATTGAGGCAGACCTGCCAAAAGACCATCAAAAATAGTCACTTAATAGTGTAAAGCTACAAATGTGTTTTCCTCTTAAGTAATTTTCCATATTTTGAAGACTTTCAGTAAGAACTTTCTCCAAGAAATGTCCCCTAACCATTTCTAATTCTCACCACAATGATACTGGTACTCTTTCAAGGCCAGTCATCTTGATATTGTTTGCACAGCACATCTTCCTACCATGAAAACAGTGACTCTTTCCTTCAAAAACACAGGCAAACAAAACTTTTGCAGTGTACAATGAATCAGCACAGGTCTCATAATGGATAGAGGCAGGCATTCAAAAAGAAAACATAATGGTTAACTGCTGGTATCTGAAATGTAATCATTCCTTTTCTGAAAATATTAGCACATTTCAGTTGAAAATGGAGTGAAACAACCTGTAATGGATCATGATTTAGGGCATACTACGTATTTAGTGACATCACTGAACAGCAGGAGCAGCTGCACAAGGCCAGCCTCAGCCCTACCACTCCTTGCCAAAGCTGCCAGGTCCAGACGACTAGTTCTCCCTTCCTGTCCGTTTTCAGACAGAAAGGCTAAAAGGATTAGTTTCTTATGTAGAGACACTTAGAGTTTTCTCATTCTTATTGTAGGTCTTTTTACAGCTCCTTTGTGAATTTATTACCTTATTCTGATGCGGAAAGCATTATAGGAAAAAGAACTCTAAGAATAAGACAAAATAATTATGTAAAAAGAAAACCTGAAAATGAAGGAAGAATCTCCAGGCATGGTCTGATGCGCTGTGCTGGTCACCTCTGATCTTTGTGAAGAGGTTAGTCATTACCCTTTTTGCCAAAGTTGCCTTTCCCTTTCCAATTAATAGACATACCTGAGCATACAACTGCCTTTCAACAAGCTTTTTTCAATGTGTCCAGATCTGCATAAATCACCTTAGTGTGTTTCCAAAAATTGGATCATTTTGGCAGAAGGAAGCTATGGAGCAGCGCTCTCTGCAAAAGTGACAGCAGATCTGACAGGGGCACATGGCGGGGGCGGGGGTCTGACGGGTGGCAGGCACCACTGCCAGTGCCAGTGCTCTCTGGCTACCAGTACAAGGCCTGGAGGAACTCATGTAGTTGAAACTGCACCACCACCTGTGCTGCAAAATGTTTGATTACACCAGAATGGCTCCTATTCTGCAAAGAGATTCTTACAGGTGTACTCCACAATAATAAAAGCAATCCCACTGACATCCCTGGAACCCCTTGCATAGTTAACCCATTGAGACCCATCTTTCTGAATTCTTAATTACAACTCCCTGAAACAAAACTGATCTTAAATGCACTAGAAGTCCTTCCTTTTGAATCAGAACCTACTGGTCTGATCCTGCAAACACTTAGGGAAGTGCTTATATTGATTACGGTGAGTAGGCCTCTCTACCTCGGTAAGACTACTGAAGTTGCATACGTGAACAAAAGGACACAGTTTTGTGTGTATAAAATATGTTTTACTTCTAGTTGATGTGAGTCTTGAAATTTACCTCTGAGATTTACACCTCTGATTTACCTCTCAAAGGAGTCCACTTCTTCCTGCATGCTTTTAGTAACAAAGTGAACGTGTACAGCTACAAGCAACCATTTCTCTTGCAGTCTATTCATTATAGTGCACAAATTAAGTTTAGACATTACTTTCATGTGGCAATAATTGCAAAACTGAGGATGAGACACACACACACACACACAAAGACTCCAGCTGTCAACTCTATCAGGCAGCAGGACTGAGTCACTGGGTAACAGGGATGCTCAGGGGGTCTCGCTGGCCATGCTGTAGTTTCCATTTTTTGCAGCTTCAGCAGGAGTTTGACTCTCAGGAAACTGGAGTCCCATATCCATCCCTGAGTACAGCCTCTGAATTATTAGAAAAATATTCTTTTCATACCGCATGAAGTAGCTACGGACTTTTAAAAGTATTTATGATAGGATTATAGGAAGGGAGAGCAAATCATGTGAAATAAAATGTTTTGCTTGCCTAGTTTAATCTGATTTTTTTTAATATGACATGGTGTGCACACTGTTAAAATCAACAGCTCTTGCAAGCCAGATGAAGCTACACAAATGTCTGTCTTCTTCAATCCTGTGCATTTATATTTTTAAGCGAAAAAGTACTGAACAGTGCTAGCAGTTCACAGTTCTAACAAACTGCCACCTCCCACATATATCTTCAAGAATATTCTAGTAGACTAAACTTTGTAACACAAAACTAATGTGACCTGTTTGCCAAGCCTTCCACTTTGTGTAATAGTTTCCAAAAGTCAGAATGTAACTGTCTGTACCATTGCACTTTACAAAGGGAAATAAAGACTCAGGTTGCAAGGGAGTGAAAACAAAGCTCATTATATTTGAAAAGGAAGGGTACAGAGCAGAAGCTGTTTTTAACCTTCACCGTCGATTTAAAAAAAAAGAAAGAGAAAACAACACTTTTTTCCAAACAACAATGATGTCAGTTTTAATTTTAACTATCCTCTTTGAGAATACTCCAATAGTGGGACATGATTTATGGGAAAATACCAACTCCATGTTTGCTTTTGTCAGCACCTCAGGTCTACCTACTTGAACACGAATGCTAGCAAATATTGATGTACCTCTTGAGGACTCATTACACTTTGTACTAGCAGTTTTGTAGCAGGTTTGCTAGCAGTTACCTAAAAAAATTCTTACTTGTTGAAGACCATGTTGTACATTTTTTCCTTTTTTTTTTTTTTTTGAAACTTGAATTCACTACTTATGTACCTTCACTGGCTTCCTGTCTCTCTTTAATCAACATCCAGGTTTGATGTATGCTGTGTTAGGATCTGATTGTGCAACATACTGAATGTTCTCAGGCTCCTCACAGAGACCACTTTTTGGCCCAGAAAAGCCTTAACTCATATTTGCTATTTTGCCTTTCTCATTTATATACTATAAATGCATCCAATCAAAATTCCTGTTCAGTCTGTGAGACTGAGGGTGGCTTTGTATCAGCATTATTCCCCTTAGTTTTAGGTGATGGACTTGACTTTGAGTAGTCTGCTGTGCCTATTCTTCCCTGCAAAAGATCTTCATGGTTTGCTTCAGTGAGGATATTGTTACAGTTCAGGGTTGCAAGCCATTTCTAGTCAGACTTTCTAGGAAAGTTCTGTATGTCTGCATTAGGCTTTAATAGAGCACTTCCATGTCTGCAAAAATGTTTAATTTTAAATTCATTATATGCAAGAAAATAGTCAAATTAGCTCATATGAGGATTAAAGACTATGTATAAATCAATACTTTCTTATTTCTGACTTGACCTAAATAGGACTGCTCTTAAGATAGAACAAGGAAAATAGTGTCACAACAACAACAACAAATTGAATATATTCAGAGAGTTGGAAGACATTATAATAGTTTCCAAGTTAGAGAAATAAAAAGCCTCATTAATGGTAACAATGTTAGAATTTGTTTTGGTTACAAAGGTCTCAATTACATAAGTTGTATTTAGCAAAGTTGTGCTGCTAATTCGTAGCCCCAAAATGCGGTATTTTTAGCTCAAATTTTGGGAATGAATTTTGCTTATTTAGATTAGCTGGAGATTGAAAAATGTTCTGAAAGCCTACTAAACATCACTATAATATTAATAACTGAAATTCAGCATCAACAGAAACAAAAGCAGCCAAGCTTTTTGCTTCACAGCAACAGCTGAAGCTACCTTTAATCACAATTCCTGTATAGCCCTGGACTTGACGGCAGATTACTGACATTAAGACCTGTCCGTGCTGTGTCATTATGCTGGCGGAATTTGTCAGTTCATTGCTTAAACACCTCATCCAACCTCTGATTAAACTGATGGAATTTAACAGAGTAAGAACTGAGGCATTACTGAAAGTTAATTGCAAATATGGGCTTCAAGAGCTGACCCTGACTGGATCCTACATGACTTAATATGTGGTTCTGCTCTAAATAGTAATATTGGATATTATTAAGAGTATTCAAGAGTCTACATAAAACATCTCTATCCTTTCTTGCCCACTTTCAAAAAATCAGTCTGAAATGCAAAAAAAAAAAAAAAAAAATCAAAGTGGCTTTTCTATTTCTCCTGCACCATCAGTAAATATTCAATTGCAGTCTCTTTCACAGATAGCTGCAAAGCTTCACTATCTTTGCCAGGTTTCCCCAGCTAGGGCTGATATGAACAAAAATTCCACTTTTGGATGCGTTCATGCACATGGAGGTATTTCTAGAGCACCTCCTTTTAAGATGCACCAGAAGTTATCCAAATGTCCAGTGTTTACCTCCCGTGTCACTGGACAGCAGCTTGACTACACAGCCAGAATTTTAGAGACTGATTTCAAGCCCCTCCACAAGGCAAAAGACGTTATGCTGCATCCAATAAACAATGTCAGAAGCTAAAGTTATGTTTTATACACCCACTTCCTGAAGCGGCAGCTGCTTTGAGGACCCCCCGAGTTAGACACGTGTACTCCGTACTCAGTGAAAGGGGCATGTCCAGCATGTCAGTGACTTCCAGGATAGCCAGCATATCGAGGCAATGCTTCAAAGCTGTGGGAAAATACCTCTGGCCTCCTCCAGGCTTACAGATTCTCCTTTTGAGGATGGATGTCTATCATAATTCTTGAAAATAAATGACAAGGCTCATTCTTTACTTCTAAAAGATAAAAATAAGACCCCAAACCTTAAGCTACAATCAGACTATTGTGTAAAAGGTAGGTACAAGGAGCTACGTCCCAGGGGGCAACAGTGTCAAGCTCCCGGTTGACAAAGAGATGCTCACACACAGCTGGGATGCATTGGGGCAACCTGCCAAAACTCATACAGACTCAGTCTCAGCCCAGTCTGTGAATCCTGATGGGCTGGGAAGAAACAATGCTTCTGAGCCGCCCTGAGTGGAGCAGCAGGAACAGGCCCACAGACAAGGACAGTCAGTCAAAAGGTAACGTAGCTAGTGAGTTCTGAAAGAAGCTTGCTCTTCTTCAAGGTTTCAGATCACAGATTTGAGCTTTGACTCAAAAAAACTTTTTAGGTTTTCTTTTACTGGAAGAACATTGCTGTCTGCTTTATTTTTCAGTCTGGCTTGGTTTTGTGCTCTCATTCAGCTTTCCCCGCACTCCTTACCTTTTTTCTTTCCACAATATGTCCAGGGTTTCTTCTTCTATTTTAGTCTTGGGTTTTATACATCAGCTATCTGACAAACTTCTGTTTTTATTTTGTAAAGTGTGCCACCTAACAAATTTCCTCCAAACACTTCTTCCATATTAGCAGCCTGTACATTAATGTCACAAAAATCACCACCAGAGGAAAAAAAAGTAGAACAGCTGTTTTCTTGTCCTCACCAGAAGGTTATACACATTCCATCGCTCAGCAGGTGTCCACACTGTTAGCACCCATGAATAGCAACTGCACACATTTACCTGAGTGAATCTTCCCTCCTTCTACTTGATGTCATTCTCAAGCGCCTTATGTTACAAGCTGGCACCACTGCTGTGTCAAAGGCCAAAAGTCCCATGGCACGATACAAACAAAAAGCTGACCAAAATAACAGTTAACTTCACAGTGCCTTTCATCTAATACAATCCCAAAGTACCTACAAGCTGGAGAGATGTAAGAATAACTTCATCTCTTTCTGCAACAGCAGTCATCAGAAGAACCACGGCCACCACCATTTTTGATAAGCAGTGTCCAAAGTATTTGAAGTATGAGAGGAACATAGGCTTGCAGCATATAGTTATTCAGAGCAGAATTTGCACACAGGACAGCCTATCAGGCCCCTGAATAGTAATGCTGGGATTTCTCTTGAGAGGTTTCCTCTGAAAGTCATGCTGCTTTGTTCTTGACTGGTTAAAGCAAGGTAACCTGAAGTTACCTCCTACATATGGAGATAGTAATAGTTGTAATTTGTGTTTGGGAAAAGGGGAGATTAACTTAATGAGAAGGGTGTTGGGGGGGGGGGCATGTGAAGAAAATAATTGGAAATACACCCACATGTGGATTGAATTTGTTTTCTTCAAAGACTGACTTTGCCCAAATTTGGCCAGCTTTTGCTGGCAACAGCTCAAGGCAGACATACTACAGCTAAAGAAACCCTACATTCCGGTGATGACTCCCTGATAAACTTCGTATTAATTTGCAGAAGCTGTAAGGCAAAGCTCTACAGCTTCTCATATGTTTACCTTCAAGTCAGAATCAGATTATTTTAGCTGAAACACTTAAAAAAACAAAAATAAAAAAAAAGAGGCAAGAGACACCCAAAGTTAAACCACCATTCTGAGTGATTAGGTAACTAAAGTTATGCACTTATGGCAAGAATGGTGCAACTTCTAAGTATTGGCTGCCAGCTTCTATCAACACTACTATGATATTATTTTAATTATTATATACATAAAGTAGCTCCATATGGATAAAGTATCTAAAATAGACTTCACTCACAATGGAATGGGGCTTATCTCTATATCCCAAATCATTTTACTGTTTTAAATCGCTGATCCATGCACTGTATTACATTTAAGCTGAAGCAGGTATTTCCAGAGAATTAGTCGATCACAATTAATTTTCCCATCTTCCATATAGTTTATAATTGCCTATGACTGGAGTTTTCTGGTGGCATAGCATCTTTTATGTACTCTCTTGTCCATCTGAATCAGGTTTTAGCTAATAAATTTTATTTTTGTAGTGGTACTGGAATAGGAAGAGCATTTATTGCTGAGAACTTATGAGAACAAAGTGAAATGTTCTGAGATACCACTTTAAGAGAAAACCCTAACCTGCTTTGCTGAGTTTAAGGTACTATATAAACCAGCCCGTATGCCACTTGTACATCATACATAGAGCTCCGTGAAGAAAGAACAATCATTTCTCAATTCAGTGACTCTCTTTTTCCCAGCATAAATGTCTCCCCAGATCTATATTCCTGTATGCATCAGATTGTTCAGGGTTAATTTTTTTAAACCACAGTATTTATTGCAACCCTAAATAAAAAGCTAGCATCCCTTGCACCCCATAAAAAGGAAGGCTTAGACTGATCCAAATGCCATTAAATTCTTTCACCAAAATTGAGTCCCATTAAGTCAGGGCTTTAACAGAGAAAATGGGATGCAGGGGATTGGCAAGAATATACCAAAGAACCACTGCCACCACCTCTTTCTTTTGCTGTGGGAATGACACAGATTGCCACACTCACTACTGGCCCTGGCACCCAGCAAGACAGCTGGAATGCTGTTTGGAGAGCGACTGCCAGCAGCTCTCAAAGCTGATCACCAACCCAGAAGAGTCACAGACTGTGAAACTGGAGATGGAAGTCTGCTAAGCAGTCCTTCAGGTTCAAAACAGCAATAATTGCAAGGACAGCTTCAGAATGTATGTAGGAAGCTTGCAGACAAGCTTAGACTGCCTGGGACACCCTGTGCATGAAATCCCACCACACCTCTATTAATGGGTGCTTTGGGAAGAAAAGCAAAGAGGATGCATGTTGAGAGAGATTAGCCTTTCTTACGCAAGGATGCAGAGTGATCTGATTTGCCATAATGAAAGGCAGTGTACAAAGATAACCGCCCTTATCTTGTTGACTTTTCTATCAGAAGTATTGTACCCCAGCAGGTCATCTTCATGTATGATCATGGGGAGATGCAAAAAGCACAGGCTGCCATGAACACAGATAAATGTCCACTCAGAACCCTCGGGGTAAGACTGAGATCCAGCACAAAGTAAGCTCCTTAACTCATGGAAAAAACTCACCACATTATGCAACTTGATAAATGACCAGTAAGTAGAGCTCGCTAATCTGATTTAACATTAACACGGTATGTGACTTCTAGCTTGAACTGGCCTGGGTAGACTGGCAGGCTTGTAGATAGCATAAGTCTGTCTCCTACATTATGCTGGGTATGCATACACTTAGTAAGACATTTCATGTTCTATATTAACTGCACTAACAGGCATGCACTAAGCAGGAGAGTTAACTGTCACCTTCCACTTGATACTATTCTGTAGATAAATTAGGATATTATCTCATGTATTTCAAGAGAAACATTGTCTTTACGGAAAAAGATTTTTTTTCTTCAAAATGCATGAAGTTTTTTGCCTTCCTCACATTTACAGATGTCTAATTTGCCATTCTAATTATCCTCCTACTGAAGTGGCTATTTTCTAAATGTTTATGTTTGGGAAAAAAAATAAAAATGTAAAATCTTTCCACAATCTTTTCCTCCCTTGAGAAGCTCCTTTTGAACCCCCCTTTCCATACCTTCTTATAACTATTGCTTCTTACTCTTTTAACCTCACTTCTAGTGACAAATTTTGTTAGTAATTTTGTTCCTTCCAAACTGGAATTCATATAGAGTCTTTGTATACCATCGACAGTTAAAGACTCCTTATGGTCTGCATAAGCAGTTACAAGATACATATAATATTTGCAATTCAGTTTATCTGAACTTAAATGAATGTAAAACTATTCAGAATTATTTTAATCAGTATAAATAAATGCAATCTTTCATCTTTACAGAACACAATACAAGGGGCGGCGGGGAGGGAGAATGACCCCAGAAAACCTGAATACATAACACGGAATAAGGTGAAGCAACAGTACAGAAGAAAGGATTACTGTCATCACTCATTTGGCAAATTGGATGTCAGATAGGCAAAAATTAATGCCAGCAAGAAAAAAAAAGTATTGGTCATTTGGCATGAGAGGATAGAAAGTGCACATTAGACTGTGTCAAAGTGAAGTTAAGCCTTGTGATTTTACATATAGAGTGTCGGGGGGGGGGAGGGGGGAAGTTATGTTCCATGCTGACACAATATCACAAGACAAGTGTTTGCTAGTATCACATATGGAAAAATCTGCTAGGAATAAAACTGCATTAACATTTCTTCATTCAGTAAATACTTGCTATGGAACATGGAGTGTTTCCTCCTAAAAGCTTTTTTGGAGCCAAGAAACAAGATTAAAGGATACAGGACCCTTTTATTGCTGCATCTTTACCTTCATATTTCCTATTCTCAACTACCATTCTCTAGAGTTTTGTGAAAGGGTTTAAATCTCTCATTTGTATCAATACCTGCCACTATAGCAACAAACATCTGCTTACGAAACGCTGAGCTTTTATTTTTAGCAAGCATGGAGGAATGTCTCTGGCTATTATCTTCCTGTTATAAGGACTTAAATCTTGGTTCCCTGTCTTGCTTTTGTGATTGTATTCTCTCTGCATTTTCCATGTGATTTTTATGAGTAAGTATATCCTTGGCTCATAGTTTTAGTTTATTTCTATATTTAATCCCATAAATGATACTATAACGTGATTTCCAACTACACTGAGGTGAAGCTAAAAATGAAAACATCAAAAACTGAAACGTAAAAATTAAAAAAACTAAAGCCAATATGTAAAGCCACTGAACTACTAGCAAACCTTATGCCAAGGGAGTTCTCACCTGTAAGTTCCATCTCAGGCCCCTGAGTTAAAATGCACAACTTTTTAGATGGCACAGAGATCCTCAAAACACTCTTATTCATCTTCTTCTCAGCCTTTCAGCATTTAAAGTTGTCTACAGACCAGAATTTCAGAAGAGGAACTGAGGCTGGGCAGGCAACCACACTCCAGCCGCGGCATCCCCAGTCACTGGAGTACTTACTTTGTACCTCTGCTTCCACCGGACTTTAAAATGAGGTACAGCCTTCCTTCTACCCATATTGTTCGCATTTCACAGCGTACCAAACGTCCCCTCTAAAATAATTCAGTCCCTCACTACTGCAAAACATAACTTCCTACTTCTGAGTAGGAATTTCAGGAATGTAAAAGACTCATTTCTTACTGATGACCTTACTGTGAGAAAATAATGTACTGGACTGATCAGATTTCAAGGAAGGAAAGCCTCTGCAGGAAGTTAATCTCATCTCACTGCTTCAAGATACTTAAGTATCTATAAAGATAACTTTAAGAATACGAACCAACAGGACTACTTATACAAGATATTCTTGTATTTTTCTGGTTTATTGGAATTGCTTTATTGGAAGAGCTTAGATTTGCTAAATACCTACATATCTATTCTTGTCCCTAATACAGGGTTCATGCCATGACTTTTAAAGGTAGAGTTCTGTTTAAATGTGCAACTTTTTAACTCCTTTAATTACTTTCATTTTTCTTTAATACAGGATAGTTTCTCAATATGAGTCATTCCAGAGTGTTTTAAAAATGACTTTATCTGATGCAACTTTTTATTTTCCATTAGTGCTACCAAGAAATCCTGTTATGGAAAAACCAGTCGAGCTCATTCACGTCTGGTCTGAAGTGCAAAAGAAACAGCAGCATGAAAATGGACACGTTTTAGAACACCAACGTGGACAAGAACACACGTGAAAGCCTTTTTCCTCAAAAGAGAGCTATGGAAACCTCCCACCCAAGTTCCGCAAACAGTCTTGAGGTTTTTTTCCGGTGGGAGCACAATTGGTTATTATTCTAGCAAAATTAGAAATACTATATAGTTTCTGACAAGAAGGTTTCACTGTGTTTCATGCTGAACAAACAGAACAAAAAGGGTCTAGGATGTGCTTTTAACTTGACGTATATTAGAAGAGTTCAGCCCTGTCAGAACGGAGGAGTACAATGACCAGCACTGGAGGCTATGTGGACTGGAAGCCCATCTGCCTCCTGGCAGAGAAACTCTTGCCCTGCACAGAGCCCTTCTCATTTGAACTATGCTTGGTGACCTTCTCCATGCACTAGAGAGCAGGGAAAATAACAGGATAGTGAAATCAAATGACTAGAGAGGAGACAGACAGAGACAAACTAGAGAAAGCAAAACGGTAAAGCAGAAGGAAAAGAGAGAGATGGCAGCGTAGGAAGGGGTGAGAGACAGAAGGTAAACCCAGCAAGACTGAGAAAGTGAGCCAACTCAGGACTGTCCATGTAGGGAGCTTTTTACTTCTCTCGTCTCTCACTTTGTCACATTCTAGTTAAGTGGTATAAGTACATGAAGGCAGCATCATCACCTGGTGCTCTTATACCAGCCCTGCACTTTTCTGGATACAGACAAGAGGCAGAAAAATGTAGGCAGCTAAAACTGCAGCATAACCAGGCATACAGCAATCACTGCCACACTAGTAACACATCATTCAAAATAATTATAGCATTGTATTTAAAATTACCATCATCCTAGAGTAAGCGCAAGGAAACAATACTAGTGACACAAAAGAAGGATGACCTTGTTTCCAAGATACCTGCCTATAACAACATATCTATTCTTTTAAATTATTTTCATTCATTTCAGTGGTACACTTATTCTAGAAGTTGATAGTAATCATAAGAGGAAGAAAAATGGAGACCATTTCAAACACTACCCTTTTGTATCTTTCTTTAAAACGAAGAGAAATAGTATTACAGTGCCCTCAGGTGGTGTAAATTCAATTCTGTCCTATTGTCTTTTCTAGAAAGACAGCTCTGTAAATAATACTGATTTTCAGCAGGCTGGATGAATATGGAAGAAAGTTACACAGGAAGGCAAAGCACTGCCTAAGCAGTTTTGTTTCCAAGGAAGGCTCTTTTCTTGAGTGTACTGATAACTCCTGATTTTTAAAAAGCATTCTTTGTTCATTTTTAAATATCTGTGGAAGAAATGTAACAAATCTCCCAGAGAAAACTTAAACAACATCATCACTGATTATAGGAACAAACAGGGATAGAAGGAAAGAGATCTAGAAAAGAAGATAAAACCAGAAGGGGGAACAAGTAATGAACTTTGTAAGAGCTTTTCAGAACAAAAGCCAAGATAATGTGTTAAAAAAACCCCACACAGATAGTGTACCATTTCTTAAATATGTTCACATGTAATATGGCTTAATGGTGAGGAAAAATGCATAAATAAAACAGTATGTGATAATTTGTCATATAACCTGAAACTTTCTGAATTCATACCGTCATTTTTAATGAGCCTTCCAAAGGCTGTCATTGCCAAAAATGTATTCCTGGTGTTCAATCTTCGGTGATGAATTGTATTCCCACCCTTACAGAAGAAATTTAGTCTGAAGAAATCAGATTCCTGAAGACATGGGAAGTGCATCAGGCCAGTAAAATTTTTTTGTTACTAAGAGTAGCCATGTAAAATGAATTTTATTTAGCTGCTCTACTTCTCCACAGTCAGGGCAATTCCAGTATTGTGTATCATATAACTAAATGGTTGCTGTATGCCCAGCATTTATCATTGTTTTATGTCTTCTTTAAATAAATGTGAAGATCAGCATATCACCAGGAGAATCCTCTAATCAACCACAATTACGAGGTTTGCCAAAGATTTTTTAAGATTATAATCACTGTTATTCTATCAAGATACTCTTAAAGGAATGGCCTGTCAGCTTACAAACATCAATTACATCATGGAATATGTGCACTGAAGGCGATGGGAATTATATCACTGAATACAGTTTCAGCAGAGAACACCACTGCAGAATAGCTTTGTCCTATTGTCCATCCAGTTCCGTCCTGTTGTCTTTTCTAGAAAGACAGCTCTGTAAATAATATTCATTTTCAGCGAGCTTGATGAATATGGAAGAAACATACAAGATAGAGCAAGCACCACGGTTACAGCAGCCACGGTCCTGACTACTCTGTTCTTCCAGCTCACACTGGAAGGACTCTGCTGTCCTTCAGCTTATGACGACACTCTGGTCCTCTTCATACCTGCCCCTCCTAATGTCTAACCACCAGCATACATTAAAGCATTCCCCGAACAGCTCAGAAGAGTAACTTCCACACTGTTCCAAAACCCTAACAGGACAAAAGGAATTTGAATCCCACCAATCCTTCATTTCCTATGCAAATGATACTGTCTATTCCTTTCATGGTGATTTGGGAAACTCTCCTACCACTCTGAAGTTATGTGTTATAGGAAATGCCGTGCTGATCCTTCAGTTTTTTAATGATTGCCTCCAGGATTTGTGAGGGTGGCCAGAGGAATTGCTATTACATTTTTAGCAGCTGTCTTTACAAACTGTACCCTTCAAAGAAAAGCAATGTAAGCTTCTCACCTCAAGTCATCCCCTGCTCCCCTCGCCCGGCTTTCAGTAATCACTAATTACTTTTTTTTTTTTAACCCCGCTTGCACATTCAGGAGGAGTTTTACTAACAAAACACTTCTCTGTGGCTCAGAGAGAATCAATAGTGCTTACAAGCACACTCTTTATTTATTGGCAATTTACTCCTGAATTCCCCCATCTAGGCTATCAATAGGAAGGCAATCTCTTTATAGCCCTAATGACTTGCGGTAAAGTATATACATCTGTTTAATACAAATAAGGGCAAACGATTTCCTAGTCTTGGTTAGATAAAATAGAGCTCACAAGGGCTTATCTCACTTAGAAAGAATAACTTGTAGCCTTCTCTCATTAAAAGGATAAACTATTAGAGTGGAGACAAGTAGGAAAAAACAACATTGGTGGAATGAGGGAAGGGAGAGAGGATTGGTGGACACTCAGGTCTAACTTGACCTAAGAAGGCAATGCTCTTAATACTAACAATAATCTAAGCCATTGGCAGAAAAAAAGCAACAGGTAAACCAGGGTTTCCAGACGGGGGGTGGGGGTGGAGGGGGTGGGTGGACCGGGAATTGTAATTGAAGGCCTGGGAACTTCAGCAACACCAGTGATCTGCTGGAAGCTGCACTAGCAATTCAGTCCACCACAAACTGCACTACACTGACTCAGAGCTCCACTGGGGGAGGAAAAGCCCTTCATTTTGAAAAGAACATTAAGCCAAGAAAATGCTGCCCACCTTGTCATCATTAATAGTGCCTCTCATGAGACCCAACAGATAGAACAAAACTAACGCTGATGATTGCTTATCTTAAATCTCTCAGAAGTTTCACCTGCAAAAATATTGTTTCATTTCTTGTCCTAAAAATATATATATATAAAATTATGTCCACGCTATTTTCCACCAATGACCATATTTACAGTAATGGCTGGCGATTTTAACGTGTCAAATACTTTCCTTAATCCTAATTCATGTTTTCCAGAGCTTCAAGAAGTTGTTGCTTAAAATCCAAAGCAGACCAATGAATTCAGAGTTGTTGAAAACTTCCTGATGATACCTTCAAAATCACAGTCTAGTCTTCAGCAGAAATAAGTTATTTTGAAAGGATTAACGTATATAGCTCCCTCCACCCCAATAATTCTCCAAAATGAGATTAAAGACTTAAAAAGAGAGTAAACCCAACAAAGGCACAAGGTTGCAATACTTACGGAGCCTTTTGCTTTTGTTCATTCCAGAAAGTACTAAAAGGCAGTCTCATCATCTTGGTCGATAGCTGAAGTTAACTGGCTTCCCAGGAAGGCATGGATTAGGAACAGAAAAGGTAGATCCAACTTTTAGGTCAAAATGTGCCTAGAGGAGCTTGGAAAAAATTTTTGGTTTGACAGCTTTATATTGAGCTCTTTTGTTAAGCTATGAAAACTCAGAAAGCCGACTAACTTCTTCACACAGCCACAACCATTCATTTGCAATAGGCAAACCACACAAAGACTCCGAAACTCATCAGGAAAAGGGAAGCAGTGCGACAAGAAACTATTGCTTGTGATTTTAGGAATTAATCTCTCTTGCTTGGGAAGGGGAAACCAAAGGGACAGAAAAGTTGTCCTTCTCCATGGCATCATGCTCTCCCTGCCCAGCTTTTGGGCACAGCCAACCCCCAAGACTACCATCATCCTGAATTCTGCTTTGTACCAGCAACCTATCCATCATGTTTCACAGACAGCCCTGAAAGAAACCTAAGATTTCTGACAGAAGCAATTTGATGAACGGGTTAACTACGCTGTCATCACAGCAGTGCTAGAGTAACCTAGCTTAGCTTACTTTGTTAAGGTGACAGCCCAGAGAAAACAGCACAGCATTTAGTCCAGCTTAGCTTGCTGCATACCTCGGGTGAGGTCTCATCCTGTACCCGCTCTTAGCTCAGTGCTACTGCGAGTAGGCTCCTACCAGCCCCACCTAGCTGCTGCCTCTGCTCCAACTGCGGCAAATGCACACCTTTCGGAAGGGGATGATACTCCAAATGGACAGAAGATATGCAAATTTCTTGCCTTTCTGAAAGTATCATAAAGCTCAGATGCCTAGATGGCAAAATAACTAAACATGCTGTCTCCTTCAAATGCACTGCAGACAGAACAACCCACAGGAAAACTTTTCTTCCTCTTACAGATTTGTTTTATGACAGTCACCACTTTGCTTTCAGCCACAGCATCCTTTGTTTGGAGCTAAACAAATCTCTCTTAGCCTTGCAACCAAATTTCTGCTCCCCATGCTGGCAGGTATGACCTATCACAACAGCAAGCTCTTTGGCACACCCTGCGCCTTTGTGGTCTCTGTCTGGCACAACCACCTGCCAAGGGACACCGGGCTCAGAGCCGAGCTGAGATAGATGCACTGGGAGCCAACGGTGGCTGCAACATGAGCAATATTCCCACTGACCAGACACAGTCCCACAGCACACAAACCAGGCAAGCAGGAGCAAAGGCCCAGGGCTGAGCTTAGATAGGGCTCCAGGGCCAGGGGTAGAGAGTGTGTGGGAGGGAGGTCCCAGGTGTGGCTGATCAGGGCCAGCATGCCCTTCGGTGCACTCAGGGCCCATCGTGGAAATGGCTGAACAGTAGCAATAGTCTGACTGTAACGCAGAGGTATTTTCTAGTTCTGTAACAGTTTAGAAGGGTGGCAACAAAATATAAAATCTTCATTACAGAGTGGTTTTTTCAATTTTACAGCACAGGACAGAGACTGAATTCTGTGGAGGGGGAACTGCAGCCCTCAGCTGTGAGACAGTTTGCAAATGAGTTTCTTAATGCCCTATAATTAACTCTAAAATATCACTGGCAAAGGACACAAGACTATAAACTTTCCAGCTAGGAATTCTGGGCTTAAACACCACTGGGGATAACTAGCTTTTGACACTGAGACTCTGTAATGATTTATTGTTAAGCAGAAGAATGATATAAGATTTAGGAAAAGATTCCTTCCAGCCTTACAAAAATAAATGTAGTGTAAGAATAAATTGAAGTCTACCTATAAATGAGTGCTCAGCTGGCTTTATTTATACAACCTTGTAACACAATACTCCAATTTAAGGATATAATTAGGAGCATTGTATTAGAAAGCTATAAAAATACAGACCACCAGACAGTTGTTAAAAGAGATGCTTAGTACTGCTTTGTTCATAATGACAGATAGCAAACAAAAAACCCTGCAGCTTAAGCACACAAACTCTTGAATGAGGACACATTGTTGCCGTTCTTTCCTTCCATATGTTTTGAGAATTAATTTTCACACAATCATGGAAAGTTTGTTTATTAGACATTTTTGTGTGTACAAACAGAATGAGCCACTGGCCATCATGAAAAACAAAACATGTATTTCCTCTGCAAATGTGTTCCCCTTTTAATGGCAGAGTACAGTATCTGTAAATTTTACTGGTCAGTGGACATTTCTCTATGTATTCCTTCTCACTGTAGCATGTAAGGACCCCCCCTGACCAGCAGCATTTCTGTACTGTGCATTCTGGTCTTCATCATGGTTATTCTGCCAGCAGATTCAGTTTTCAGTAAATGTCCTTGTGAGCATAAAGATGCCGGCTTGTGTCAGAGAGGCAGAGGAAGCTGGGAAGGTTACAGACTCCTCCTGGCCCTGGGATTCTTTCAGTACTCCCTGCCGTGTGCTCTTCTCCCTTGTTCACACCAGATGATAGAGCTAACGCTGGCAATACATGACCTGGCTGGGGGGGCCGGGGGAGGGGCACAGTCTGCCTTATGCCTACAGGCAGACTTCTCATGAGCCGTCGCCCTGAAATGTTAAAAAAAAAATAAAGTGAAAACTACTGGGTACGTATGACTTAACAGTGAATAGACTGGATGCCCTCAGACAGGCAGAGGATTTCCACCTGCAGATGTACCCTGTTAGGGGCTGATTTCCTCCAGAGCAGCTCTCTGCTCCTCTGCTGCCCTGGGCTCTGCGGTGCCTCTCCAAAGCAGGAAGGGACAGGACAGTGCACCTGAGTGGGCAGAGTAACGGGGAAACAGAAAATGAGACTTTGAGAGAGAAAGGGATTTCCCAGATTGTTGAATCTGATCCCTTGTTACGTAACTGATTTTCTTCATTTGATTTCACCTTAGTCTGCATCTCAGGCAGACAGAAGACAAGCACCTAAATGGTCAGCTCTGCCCGGACGGCTGGGAATGCACCGTCATAGACTTTTTATTCTCTGCAATTTCAAGCCCATGGGAAAAAAAAAATCTGCAAATCTCTCCGCTAAATGTAAGAGCCTAAATTCTGCCACAGCTGTATGAAATGTTGTTTTGTATTTTGCCCTAAGTACAATACTATAATAATACCATACTCTAAGGCAACAACGTAATTTTTGCATTTTTATGTTTCTTCACATTTCTGTTAGACTGTTTTCAAGGTCATCCAGTTTCTCTTGTGTGCTACTCTATACTGATGAGGACTCTCAGCTCTGCACCATTAGCATATTCCTACTTTTTGTGCCAAGGATCATAATGAAAAATATTAAATATAGCCTTTCCCAGCACATACATCATCCTGCGAAGATGCTTCAACAGAGATCATCTAGTCTAAAACGACTTTGTTTTCTAGTGACTGCATTATTAGCCCAAAACACCCCTCATTTTTAAACACAAGGGTCTCTTTTAGGTATGCTGTGAAGAAACAGCATCCATACTGTCAGGAACACAGGCAGACAGCGCGATTTACAGGGCCTCAACATGGATTTTCCTGCTCTCTTGTCACTAGCGCTCTACGTAGCTCCATGCAACAATATCGTTTTCCCTTCCCCACCTAGCTTCACTCCTACCTCCACCAGCAGCGGAATAATTCAGAAAAGGAAGCCCGTGCAGAGAGCTGCCCTGAGTTCCCCCTTCCCCAATCACTGTTTTGACACGGACATTTACAGCGGCACTTTGGAATAATGTACAACACAGTGGGGGACGCTTTCATGTACTGCGCATCTGACCTCTCTGTAGTCCATAAAGCGACACAGAAAGCACATGCATTTACACCCAATAAATGTAAAACACAGGTTATTCTTATGCGTGGTTTATTTTCTTTTAGTACCTAGCCTCCCAGACATACTCAGCTGCACAAAAACTACGAGAAAAGGTACTTCAGCATTAGGCATGACAAAAAGAAGTACTGTAAGGTTAGACAGAACTTGCCTGAAGTTATCTTTATCTGTTACATGTTAAATACTGTATCCAGTATTTAACACTGGACAACGTACTACAATACTCCGTTCTGAATATGTCAGGATGTGTAAGTCTCAGACGAATTTGATGTTACCAATCTCAGTTTTGCTTCCATGTCCTTTGAAAGAAAGGTTACTCATGACAGGGGCGAACCAAAACGCTCATTAATTTTAAACGGTGGAAATTAATCCTCCGCCCGACCTGGAACCGCATCCAAATACGCTGATAAAACGCTGCCTTCACCATCAAGGCCAGCCCGACAGAAACACGTTAAGGCTTCGCAGCCGAAGGAAACGGCGCTCTCGTTTGCCCGCAGCCGCGCCGTGCGAGCGGGGACCGCCGCGGGGGACGGCCCGGAGGCACCGCGCGAGTCTCCCGAACCCCGCCGCCGGTCCCCGCCGGACCCCTTCGCGCCGGGGGCCCGGCGCCCCGTCTCGCCGCCCGGCGCCCGCCACGACGCGCCCGCTCCCGGAGGAAAGCGGCCACCGGGCCGAGAGAGGCGGCGCGACGCCCCGGCCTCCCTCCCTGCGGCGGGGGAGCGGCGCGGCCCCGGGCCGGCGGGAGCGCCTCGGAGAGCGGCGGGGGGGCCGGGCGGCGCGGCGGGGGGGGGCGGCGGCGGGGGGGGGGGGGGGGGCCGCCCGCGGCCGCCAGGGGGCGCCGCCAGCCCGCCACGGCGGGGCGGCGGCCGGGCCCCGGGGGGCGCGGCGGGCCGGCGCGGGGTGCGGGCGGCCGGGCCGCTCCGCCGGGCCCGCAGGAGGGACACCCGCCGCGCCGTGCGCCCCGCTGCGGGGGGGGGGGGGGGGGGGAGCGGCGCCCCGGGAGCGGTCCGTCGCTCGTGCGCCCGTGGCGGAGGCGCGGCGGGGCCCGGCTGCGGGGACGGCTCGGCCGGGTAACCGGCGCTGCCCGCGGCCCGTGCCCGTTTTCCTCCGCCGAAATTAACCTCCACGAACCGGCGTCTTAAAAAAGCGAACGCGGCGTGTCCGCGCGCCGGAGCGGGCTGTAGCGCGCCCAGGTTAACGCGGCCCCTCGCTGCAGTGGAACGTACGTGTAATCAGAAACGTCTCAGACCGTTTTATTTCCGCTCCAGTAAGTCCTCTGCCAAAACGCTCTCGGCCGCAGGCAGCGGGCTCGGCGGGCCGTGATGCCCGCCAGCACGGAGCTCCGGCACTCCGGCACCCCGCCGGGCAGCGGGCGCCCCGGGACGGCCTGTTCCCAGCGGCGGAACCCCACCCTGTTGTACCGAGACCACCCAGGGCGAGAGCAGCGGCTGCCGTGCGGCTCTCCGGGCTCGGGGCCGGGCACGGGCGGCGAAGCGCACGGTGCGGCCGCCTCGCCTCGCAGCCGTCGCGGGGGCTGCCCTGCCGCTGCGCCGTCCCCGAGCGGCACGGCCTCTGCAGCCGAAACGGGGTTTGCTTAAGACTTTGGCGAGCGCTTGGACCCGGAGCAGCCCGGCGCCCCCGCGGGAGGGGGCAGTCCGGCCGAGAGGAGGCGGCTCAGCGGCATCGCGGGGAGGGAGCGGTGGGGCAGGAGGGGACCGGCGACTCGCCCGGGGGCGGGGAGCCGGAGCCGGCGGCGGCGGCGGGGCCGCACGGGGGCCGCCTGCTCGGGGTTCCCGCGGAGGGCGGCGGGGGCCGCGGGGCGGGAAGGCTCCTGCGGTGCCGCTCCTCGTCGGAGGGCCGGGAGAAAACGCACAAAAGCGGTTTTATCAGGCCGCGGGGTCTGCAGAGATAAACGCCGCATATTTCCACCTGGAAAAACAGGGGTATTGGATCGCAGGAGAAGTCAAGGAACGGGACAAACGTACCAGTAACGTGCAGCAAGCGCCACTGATGACAGATACAGATTATCGGCCGGCCTCAGAGCACTGTTTTAGCGCGAACTCTAACCCAGAGGACGGGAGCGGGAGGGAAGCTTCGGACCTGCCCCTTGGGTCTCGCTCGGCCGGGCCGCCGGCACGGAGGCCGCGCTGCGGGACGCCCGCTGCTGGCCGGGGCTCCGGGGCGGCGGGTCCCCGGAGAGCCCCGCAGCCGCCGCGGGTGCCGGAGGCGGCCGGGGGTAACGCGCGTCGGGTGCCTGCGCGCTCCTGGCTGCGGCCGGAGCCCCGAGGCGTCCCGCGGGAGCCGGGGGGAGGCGGGGCGCGGACGCCGGCACGGACACTGCGGCGCCCCCGGGGGAGCGGGGCGCTCCCCGCCGCCACCGCGCAGCGGGCAGGCGGCCCGTACCGTCCGGCTGGGCACCGCGCTCCGCCGCGGGCGCGGGTCCGGGGCGCCCCCGGCCCACCCCTACCGCCGGCACCGCAGCCAGGCTGCGAACGAGCCCGGCTGCAACCGAGCCCGTCGGGGCGGCCGCGGGGCTCGGTCCTGCCCCGCCGACGCGGCGGTGGCGGAGGCCGCGCTCTTACCCCGTTCCGTCGGTCCCCCTGCAAGGCGACGGAGTCCCGGCGGGGCCTGCTCCTCGGGGAACGGCCGCCCGCCGCCCGGGTGAGCGCCGGCCCCCGCCGCAGCGGGGAGAGAGGCCTCCCTCCCGTTAGCCGAGCCGAACCGCTTAGTGCTGCGGAGTCCGCACTCGGAGGCGGAGAACGGGCGGGCGGCGGGTACGGCGCGCTCGGCGGGAGGACGCGCAGCCGTCCCGGCTTGCACCGGCGACACCGCCAGCGGCGGCGGGGCGGGCGGCGGGACGGGGCCGGAGCCGGGGCCGCCTCGGCGGCACGCCGGCGGTGTGCGAGCGGCAGAGGCACGGGCGGACAGAGACGGAGACAACCCGCGGGCGGGGCGGCGCGCCGGCCCCTGCCCGCCCGGGACGGGCCGCCCCCGCGCCCCGGGAGCGCCGGGCGGGTCCGCGGCGGGCCGGGGGGCCGGTCGCGCCCCGCCGCCGGGCCGCCCCCAGCGCCTTCCCGCGGCTCCGTGAGCCTGAGC
Source organism: Morus bassanus (assembly GCA_031468815.1). Lineage (NCBI taxonomy): Eukaryota > Metazoa > Chordata > Aves > Suliformes > Sulidae > Morus > Morus bassanus. The sequence goes on from CM062575.1 coordinate 1,141,110, forward strand.
CGCGCCGGAGGAGGAGGAGGGCAGGCGGCATCCGCCGACTCCTTCCCAATATACGCAGGCGTTGCAGAGATGGCACTGGCCGGAGAGCTGGTGGGGCTTAGTCGAGAGAGCTGCGTAAACCCGTTACTGCTTGCTGTGTTGCTGCCGCTTACAACAGAGAGAGGAAAAAGCAATTAAGCCGTTTATTAAACGTTCTTCAGGGCAGCGTCGTTTTCAATCTCACATTTGTACGTTAAGCCGTTTAGGAGGATGCACGTAACAAGACACACAGGCTGTTAGAGCGACTGAAAGTAAAGGTCTTTGATCGCGCCCGAGTCATCGCGTCCCAAACTTACTTCGACATCAGGGCTGTTGTTTCAGGTTAAGCGACACCCTGTTCACCTGCGAGCGGTTCTGCAGACAGACGTAACTACATCCAAAGGGACGCGCCTCTTAGGAACTGTTCTGATGTGACGAAGTCGATTCGTGTTTACTTTACGAACACTTGGAAAAGTTTTAATCCCCCACTTGTTGTGGTTAATATTTTCCTCGGTTAGCAATGCTTCAAAACCGTAGGAGAAGGCAGTTCTAAGGCGAAGAACGCACTATAAACCCCGCTGCCGGGATTATTTTCCACAAAATAGCTCAAATCCGAATTCTCCTTTCCTTGACAAGTAAGCCTGTTTTCGATCGAGAAGAATATCGGCGGTAATTTTATTTGTGCGAACGAGCTTCGTTCCGCGATGATGCAACAGCCATTTTTTTTTTTTTCCCTTCGCAGACGAGGGGTTCCCCCCCCGCGCGGGTCCCGAAGGGAGGGCCCCTGCGATGCCACTGCATTTCGACACGGGTGGCAAGGACAGCTGAGCGGAACGGTCACTCCCCGGACGCACGATCGCTTTTATAACCGTGCTTTGAACGTTCGACTCGAATGCAAGGGGAACGGCTGGCGCGCAACGGAAGACGGAACCGATCGCCCGACGAACGAGCAACCGGGCCGCGGGCGGTACGGCGCAGCCCCTCCCGCTCGGCAGCCGCGGGGCAGCGGAGCCGCCGTCCCCCCGCACCTGAGCGGCGCTCGGCGGCGCCCCGCGGGCTGCCCTCCGGGCCCCGCCGGCGCGGGCAGGTCCCCCAGCGTCGCCCTCCGGGGCTCCGAGGCGGGGCCCGCCGCCCCGCCGAGGAGAGCGGGACGCACGCGGCGGCGGGGCCCGCCGGGAGCGGGGCGCGGGGCGCGGCGGGGCTCACCTCGGCGGGCGGGGCGCGGGCGCGGGCGCGGGCGCGGGCGCGGGGGTCCCGTCGGCGGCGGCGCGGCCACGTGCGCCTCGGCGCGCTCCCACGGCGCGCGGGGGCCGCCCGGCCCGGCGGTGACGTGTCGGGGTGGGGGCGCTCGCCGCTCGCCGATTGGGCCGCGGCGGCGGCGCGGGGAGGCGGCCGCCCAATGGGCGCGGAGCTCGCAGGTGCCCGCGCGGTTATCTGCGCCCCGGGGCGCGCCGCGGAGGGTCCCCCGCTGCCGCCGCCGGGACGCGCGGCCGAGGCGAGGCGAGGCGCGGAGCCCAGCCCAGCCCAGCCCAGCCCAGCGGCGCCCACCCCGCCGGTGCCGAGCCGAGCCGAGCCGAGCCGTCCCGCTCGCCCCTCCCGCCGGCTCCCGCGCCGCGCGCAGGAGCCGCAGCCTGCCGGGGACGCTCCGCCGGCGGGGGGCTGTTCTCCCCAGGACTCCCTTCCCGCCGCCTCGCCGCGTTGCCCCGACTTGGCTTTCTCCGCGCTCCAGCCTGGGAGTTCGCGGTGCGCGTCGCCGAGCTGCGGGGGCGGGCGGAGAAGCGCCGGGGTTTTCCTACGCCGGCAAACTTTGGTACTTGCTCTTGCTTTGATCCTGCAAGCAGAGACCGTCCCGCCCGCGGCCGGCGCTCCCGGCGCGGGGTCACAGCGGAGCGGCTGCCGGCGTGCTTGGAGAAGGACCCGCGTTCATTGATGACCACAAATGTTAGCGGTGGGGCAGATGGATGCTAATCGCCAGAGCGCGTTCGTCCTCAGCAGTACGCCGCTGGCCGCGCTGCACAACATGGCCGAGATGAAGACCTCCCTCTTCCCCTACACCCTGCAGAACCCCGCCGGCTTCAAGGCGCCGGCCCTGGGCGGACTCAACACGCAGCTCCCCTTGGGGACGCCGCACGGAATAAGCGACATCCTGGGGCGGCCCGTGGGCGCCGCCAGCAACCTCCTGGGCGGGCTGCCCCGCATCAACGGACTGGCGGCCTCGGCGGGGATGTACTTCAACCCCGCGGCCGTCTCCCGCTACCCGAAGCCGCTAGCGGAGCTCCCCGGGCGGCCGCCCATTTTCTGGCCGGGAGTGGTGCAGGGCTCTCCCTGGAGGGACCCCCGGCTCGCCTGTCCTGGTAAGTGCGGCTGGTTCCGGCGGGGCGCGGGGAGCGCGGCCCGCGGGGCCCCCCCCGGCCGGCGGGAGGCGCCGGCAGCCCGACCCCGCGGCCCGGCCGGCGGACGGGGCGCACGGCGCGGCGGCGGCGGCGGCGGGCGCGGCGCCCTGGGCGCGGGCCCCGAGGCGGGCCGGTGCGGCGCCCCGAGACGGCCCCGCAGCCAGCGGGCCCCGCAGCCGGCGGCGCCGCGGCGGCGGCGGACACCCGAGGCGGCCCCACCGCGGCGCCGGGCGGAGAGCCGGCTGCGAGCTGGGGCCGGGGCAGCCCCCCTCTCTGACGGAGCTGTTTCTCCCCCGCTTTCAGCTCAGACGGGGATGGTTTTGGACAAGGACGGCAAGAAGAAACACTCGCGACCGACTTTCTCTGGGCAGCAGATTTTTGCTTTGGAGAAAACCTTCGAACAGACCAAATACTTGGCAGGACCGGAGAGAGCCCGCCTCGCCTACTCCTTAGGGATGACCGAGAGCCAAGTGAAGGTAGGTCCCCGCGGGCGCGCCGGCGCCACGGGCCGGGCACGGGCTCTCGCCGCCGCCGCCGCCTCCCGCTCGCTGCCCGGGCAGCGTTGTCACGTTCTGCTTTTGCAGTAATTATCGGCAACTATTAAAACTGTGCAGCCGTACAGGGTTGGCTTTTTTTCTCTTAAAGTCAATTATATTTTTAGTTTACATTTGGATATTGGATAGATTTTAGGCCAATTTCTACGTAACTTATCTTGTGTTTAGAGTTGTTTGTACTGCAAACGATTTAAGAAAAACATATATAATATAATTGGAAAAAAAAAAAACCCAACCAAAAAACAAACCCTCAAACCAAACCCCGAACCACAAAGCCCCCCTCCCACAGGTAATTGCTTTCAACGGGTCAGTTTCCAGCAGAGAAACCGCGTCCAGGAATTGGCACGCCTTTACCTTGCATAACCACGCAAATTGTTTAGCGAAGACTTCAGGCACACGGAAGCGGTGAAGTGCGCGGGGAGCCAGCAATACTTATTTTTCTGGCCACCATATTCCGTTTTCAACAGCTGATTGTTCTGCGAAAGTGCTGCTTTTAGTGTCGCACAGCTCTGGCTGGCGACATCCCCGGAGGAGCCGGGTGGGTGACCCAAGCGTGTCGCGGCAAGCCCCCTCCCCCGGGCCTGCAGCCCCGCGCCGGTGGGGAGGGCCGGGATGGGACGGGATGGGGCGGCCGCGGCCCGGCCGTGCCGTCGGGCGGGGAGGGCGGTGGGGGCGGGCGCAGCGGCCGGGCTCAGCTGTGCCTGGTGCCGGTGCCCAGGTCTGGTTCCAGAACAGACGGACCAAGTGGCGGAAGCGGCACGCGGCGGAGATGGCCTCGGCAAAGAAGAAGCACGACTCGGAGACGGAGAAGCTGAAGGAGAGCTCGGACAATGAGGACGATGACGAATACAACAAGCCCCTGGACCCCAACTCAGACGACGAAAAAATCACAAGGCTATTGAAAAAGCACAAATCCACGAACCTGTCCCTCGTCAGCCCGTGCAGCACCAGCTCGGACACCTTGTGAGGGTGCGGGCACCGACGGCTGCCGCGGGTGGCCGCGGCCGGGCGAGCCGCCGTGGTACGCACCACGACAGAGAATTGTAACTGGATGTGTAAAGTGGTGTGTTGTACAGCCTAAGATGTATGTGAAATGTATATATTTTTTACAGAATAAGTTATGAAATTATTTTCCTTCTCATCGATGTAAATTTCAGAGGAATTTTTCCAACTTCTTGGTTTTTGTTTTGTGTCCCTTTAAGGTTTGCCCTTCTTTCTTTTAGCCTCCTTGCCGATTTCCTGCTCCTAACAATCAGATTTTGTTACGTTTTGTATGGGTCACCAAATCCAAGCTCAGCCACTTTGTATATAGTAAATTTCAGATTTTTGTGGTGTATATTTCTAGCGTAAAAATGGCTGTTTTCTTTCACTCCCTCCCCTAGTGTTTTGGCGGTTTGATTTCTCCTGCCTCTGGACTTTATGCTTAATAATATCAAAAGAGAAAACAACCCAGAAAAGCACGAGAGAAAAACGGACGCTTGATTTTCCATTGGGATCAAATAATGTCTCCACACGGGTTGGAAAGACTTTGTATAAATCAATAAATTATTTAACAAGCTTCCTGAGCGAGTTTCTTGCTGCATTACTCCTTTTCGGTCCCTGACCTGCTGAGCCCCCGGGGGCGGCCGGGGCAGCGCTGCCGAGCTGGGGGAGGCTTCACCCCGGCTTCGGCCGGCAGAACACGGGGCAGGGGGATTTCTGGCTTTCGCTTCACTGGGTCGGGGGGGCCCCTCATTTTTAGGGCCGCTCTCGCCCGACCGGCCCGCCGGGAGCCGGGGCCTGCCCGCACCTCGCCCGGGCGCTTCCCCCCGGCTCCGCGGGCTGGGGCCGCGCTCCGGCCTCCCCGGGCCCGGCTGCTGGGCGCCGCCGCCCGCCCGCTCCCCCGGCCCGGGCCTGCCGGCACCGCCGCGACCGGCCCGCGGCCGCCGCCGCTCCGCGGGGGGAAGAGGCGGGGAGCGGCGGGCTGAGCCTGGGGAGCCCCGGGCCCCGAAAGCGGGCGGGGGCCGGCGGCCCCGACGGCACCGCCGGGAGCGGGGCTCCCCGCCGTAGGGGAACCCGCGAGCTGGGACGCCCCCGGCCCCGAAAAGGAGAGCTACGGGGGGCGGAACGCGCAGCCCTGAACCTGCCGCGTGCAGGGGCCGGGGCCGCGCCGGTTCCTGGCACGGAAGAGCGTTTTGGTGGTGACCGCTGCCAGGTTACGGGATCTGCTCCGGGGGGGGGGGGGGGGGGGGCAGGGGCTGGGACGCGTCCCACTGCGCTCCCCGCGCACCGGCCGCTGCCAAAACGCCGAGGGCGAACTGGACGAGCTTAGCGGTGGAGGTCGACAGGCACTACCTCCCTCCCTCGCCTTCCTGCTGAGCTCCTGGGAACGCCGGCCCCGGCCCGCACCCGCCGCAGCAGCCTCCCTGCACCTCCAGGCTGTGTTTACGACCTGTCCGTGACGAGACCCAGGTAATTACGCGGCCGTCGAGGTGCCTCGCAGCTGCCCAAGGCTCTGCTTTTCTCCCCCCGGCCGTACTGGAGGTCTGACGGGTGTAAGCCGGCTTCGTTGTCAAGCCGCCTTTTTCCCCAGTTTTTTTTTTTGTTTTTAAAAGAACGAGAGATTCTTTGCTTTCCGTGCCTTAGCTACTGCTTCGCAGCCTGAGCGAATGCAACCGCCGCACCGCGGGCCGGCCCTGCTTCCCTTGCCCGGCGCGGAGCGGCAGCCCGGGCGCCCGGGGCGGCTGCGGGGCTCGGTGCCTGCCATCCTGCGGCCGCGCCGTCCTGCACCCGCCTTCCCCAGCGCTGGGCCGGGCCGGCGCTCCCGCGGCTCACCGCACCGGCGGCCGATGCGGCCGGCCCGGCTCTGCCCGCCAGCCCCGGGGCGCAGGAGCTGCGGCCGCTCCGCGCCGCTCCGCGCTCGAGGCCCGCGGCCGGTGGTCCCGGCCCGGCCGTCCCGGGGCCTCCCCGCGCGGAGCCGCCCCCGGGCGCCCCGGCCCGGCGCTGCCGCTGGCGGCCGCCGAGCGCCGCTCCCCCCCCCCGGGATCCAGGTGCCGCCACTGCGGGCCATGCGCGTCGCTCCCTTTGATTTATTTCGCTCAGATCTGAGCAGATCCTCGCCTTTCTGTCAGGGCAGCTCCTTATTGCAGGGGAAGGGCGGCGGGGGGGGGGGAAGTCCTGCGAATTCTTACTCACTGAAAGCGGTGGGTTGGCGAGACCTCACTCGAGTTGTACCACGGTTACAGGCGGAGTAAATCAAGTTTAGAAATTAATCTTCGCCCCGGCTTTGAACATACTGAGACAGGACGCTGGAACCGCGGCGAAGAACCGGAGCCGTTTTCCTGGCTCCTAAGGGAAAATGACAACAGGATAAAAACACCCGCACTTGAAAGTGGGATTGCTCACACCTGCTCCTTTCCGTATTCTCTAAGTGAAACGCGCCCCAAGGAACGCGGCGATCTCGCTCAGTCCCTTCGTGTGGGCCACCGGCGGCGGGACGGAGCCACCGGCGGCGGGACGGAGCCGCCGCGCCCGCGGCGCTCCCGCACGGCGGGGCCGGGCGCTGCGCGGGGCGCCGCGGGGCTCGGGCGGGCTGCGGGAGGAGAGCGGGCCCTGCCCGCCGCCGGCGCCCCCCCGGGCCGCCCAGCGCCCCCGCCCCCCGTTCCAACGGCCAAGCTGCGTTTCGTGAAGCCCTGTGCGTTAAATTTGGGACTCCGAACAAATTACCTTGCCAGGTCACCTGTGTAACTCACGCCCCGAGACGGATGAGGGCTGTTTACGGTCCTGCAGTTTATGGCTCTGGTGAGTTTATCTGTAAATGAGGCTTCAGCCGGAGTTTGAAAAGGCAGCGGTGGTTGGCTTTTCGGTCGGCCCCCCCCCCCCCAAAAAAAAAACCGGAGATAATCACGAAGGAGTTTATGGTGGCATATTTATTGAACTGCTGGGGACTGGCATCTCATGAATAGCTCATAAAGTTGTATTACTCCTAAATGCCTTTTCCTCGGTGTGTATTGTGTTTTGATTAACACTAGAGCTGCATTCTATTATACAGGTTTTCGTGTGAAAAATAACCCTGTTAATTGGTAGGAGATCAAAAGGTAACTCATTAATAAGAAATGTGACAATTTAATAATTTCCCTGTAATCCCCAGTGCCCAAATTAAAGGGACAGACACAGCCGTATTCACCATGATCAGTTTTATTGCTTGAGAACCAGAGTACTCATTTCTAAAGGCCTTCGAAGTTACCATGAGTTGAGTTCGCTTAAATAGAATTACTGTGTGGTTATAATGCAACATGGCACAATAACAATACAGAGCTGCAGACACCCTTTGGGCAACAGTACTTAATATAAACCCAGACTGTACTGCTGAGAAAACATTCTGCAAGCGGACATCAAATCATTTTCAATGGTAGTGATTTATACCAAAATCAAGCATCAATCTAATGCCATCACGCAGTCCATGAACTCTGTAGTGTTCTAAATTAAATCAATAAAACATACATTTGTGTTTCATCAACACACACCCTAATCACCTTTTAATGTTGTATTTAGTGGTGGAAGAAAAATGTTGGTAACGAGATTATATTGTAGGCTGCACTGAGCTATTAACCAGGAAAATTTACAGTCTTTTTCTTCTTTAACACTGTATAAATACAGTCTGTGTCCAATACAGTTGCTACGTGAAGCAGACTATTATTTTCTTCTCCCATGTTGTTATTGTTTCAATACAGAATACTTGGCACCATAAAACAGTAACAAAAGACGGACAAAAACAGTTTACAAAATTCTGGAAAGTTACACCCAAACCTAGCTAAGAACTTCACATTCAATCCTTAATATTACATAGAAAGAAGGGATTATAGGAGTAACAAAGTGAAACTGCTAATATATGTGCTATATAGTATGCTATATATCTGTATCCAGGATGGCACTGCTATATATTATTTATTATATAAATGTTGGTTGTTGATGGTACACTTAACTAAACCTGCTAAGACTCCAACACTAACTGCTGATATGGCACTCTCAAGCATTCATATGGGAAAGTATATTTAGCATAAGTTTTGGTCAGGTTTATAAATTATTTATATATCTGTGTATATATACACATACATACATATATATACACACACATATATGCATGTATAGAAAGCAGCTGCTGTGTGATTCAAAAACCATGTAACATGGCAGTATAGTAAATAACATGAGAAAAAAAATTATAAAAATGAAAAACAAAATACTAAAACTAAAACACAAACCAAAAGCCTTGGTCAACAAAGAAAATACCATTTAAAACCATCAATATCTCTATCTATACAATCCAATGTACAAAACCCCAAAGTGGTAAAGATATATAATGTTAGGCATGACACCTTTAAAAGTTTATAATATGCTGAAATAGCTTTTCCACATTGACAAACACTTATTAAAAGTTGAAAGTTGTGAAATCTAAAATACATAACATCTCTGCTGTCTATTTAGAGTTTTGGCAACAGAATTGTGACATATATATAAAAAATAATTCCACATTTCTACTTGATGTCACATGAACATACAAGACAGTGAGGTATGTGAGGCTTTTCTCAAACAGAGTCCAGATGCTGAAGCATAGTGTACGATCAGCAGTCTAAAAATGTGGCACTCGGGACTTGATTTATCAATACAGTTGTTACGATTATGTATTTCAGTATACTGCGTATTCCTTCCCCTCCTTGCTACAGTGTGGTTTCACGGAAAATCTTCTCATTTCGTAGGCATCTTTTTCCTGTTGCAGAATTGGCATTTTTTTAAAAAGAAAAATAAACACAGGGGAAATGATGTAGAAAATATAAACGTAAAGGAAAAAAAAAATGATATTTACCACCACATCACTGCACGACACAACACTTGTGCACATTTGCAATAGGTTTACCTGCCCCAGCAGCTATTCGAAAGGACAGGAACACAGGCTGCAGCAAGTTAGGGAAAAATAGAAGTTACACATTTGAAATATAAACATTTTTCAGTCAGTAGCAAACACAACAAAAATTCCTCTATGACTGGAAACAAAATGGTGCAATAATTTCTTGGATTAATCTAACTACAAAATGCACAAGAGAACTATATCAGCTCCTTATGGATCTCTGCTCCCATTGAAATCTAAGGGAAAATTTGCCACTGATTTCTGTGGGAAGAGGATTGGGTTCCGTACACAACTCCCTTTTATCACAGAATTAGCTCCACTGAAAGTGCCATGCTGAAGAAATTCATGTTAATTACACTGACGACAAAGGAAACAAAAATTACTGTTTCCGCACTGACTGTCCTTCAGCTGCTGACACGCTGAACTTTTCATTTTACTGGAGAAGTTAGTAAACGTCTGTATTTTAAAATCTGACTTGGATGATTCTGTACCAAATATTGTGAAGTGCATTCTTCCTTAGAAAAACAATACTCTGTCTCACAAGAACTCTGACCATGAAAGTAAATATAGCTATGTATCTTTGTGAATGTGGATTTAGGGGTATACATGCATGCGCACCTGTAATTACCCATTATCCGTCACTGAATTATCATTCAAGAGCCCTAGCACTGCGTCTAGGACTGATACATTACCATTGTTGTACAGTTCACAAGTTTTTGCAAGTTTCTAGTTGAGTTTTTATATAGTTTTTGTATAGGCTTTCAAAGGCTCCCTCCTACTCCTTGATCAGTTTTTTTCAAAGAAAGCAAATACTCAGTTTTGCTGTATTTCTAACTCAGTTTTCCATCTGGTATCCAGCAAAGAAGATTGTTTATAAAATTCATGTCTTTTTCTTCACTTTAACAACTTGGTATTTATGTAATTCTATATCCCTTTTCTCACTTGTTGCTTAAATATGGAACTGCCAATATGTTATTTTACTAATACGCAGCCAGGCACCACATTAACTGAAACTATGTTTTGGAAGCAATTTTGATAACCCGATGAAAATACTTTTGTTTTACAAGAATAGTTATAAATGCACAGATAGTTGCTCCTCTTCATTTTGTATTGTATCATGCTTTCATTCTAGCGCACATCATTCTGTTCTTTATTTGATTTCATACAAGTATCTACTGTAATACACTGGCTGATTTCAGTCAAATTCAACTTTAAAACATTTTTGAGGCTTTAAATCAAAAATAGGACAGACATATAATTGAGTTAAATATCAAATTAAGAGAAACTAGTGCACACATTCTCCTTCCTAATAAAAAAGACTTAGATGATACAATACTACAATGTTTAATTTAATTACCTTGTGATCCCCCATGCAGACATTTGGCCCAATGTGGTCATATATTACTATCTTCTCATCATTTTCTGACTAGTTAAAAAAACACAACAAAACACTGGTCAGTTCAAGTATCCTTCAGATTACAGAAAGAAAGATGGAAATGGTTTATGCAAATAGTTCAATCCAGTTTCTGAATGAAGTTCTTTTAACACATCTTTGCTTGGCTTTCCCAGAGAAAGACCACATAGAGTGAATTTTTATGGCCAGTACTGCTTGCAGTAATTTGTGCAATTTGTCCACGTAAAATAACTCAGGAAGTCACTGCATCTACTCCTTGCTTCTGGGACCTCAAGAAGTTTTAGTGAGTAACACTTGGATAGATGAAACAAATGACTCAGTTATGACTGCATTCCAGCCTTTTGCCGGTGACATGCAGCTAGCACATTTGACTAGTCATTTTTTAAGAATGACACACAATTTTTATTGAATTAGGTGGGATATATGTTGTATTTGTATTAAAGGCAATCCACATTTCCTTTTCAGAGCATCTGACTTCATCATATAGCTGATTTTAAATGTTCAGAGAGACAAATGAATTATTTACAGTTTAGGAGTATAATCTAACCATTTCTATGAGATACATTTCTTCATCTAAAAAAAAAGCATGAAGTGATTTTAAGAAAATCAGCAGCAAATGAAAGATGACATTCCTCCAGTCTCCATTAAAAATTGCTTTCATTTTGTTCTGTCTGGAACTTTATCCTTATACACTGACTTCTTTAACATTTGTAGCTTAATGAATAATAAAAATGTGCTCGTATTTCTGCCATTTGCAATAAATGTTGATTTTGAGAATCTGTTTTGATTCTCTAGCACAGTACCTCAGGAATAAATACAAATACATTGCCATACAAGGCAATTCCTTATTATGCCAAACAATTCCTTATTATGCCAAACAATTCCTATAAGCTAATTAAATCTGCAATCTGCACGCTCTCAAGTCTCTAATACAATCATAGATGTGCTTTAAACTAGTTGGCAATACTAATTTATTTTGTATGAAACAGTCAAGACTTTCTCATCTGTAATCAGTCAAGTTTGACTGGGCAATAACTTTATATAAACAGTAGCATTTAGGACTATAAAGTTAAAACTGAATTATCTTTAATGCAGTAAGGAAGCTTAAGGTCAGATTTACTTTATAGCACGGTTGTCTGCCAAAAATATAAAAACATAACCTTCTGCATTGTATGCATGAGCACTTTCCAATATTTCAAGATCATAATGCCACTAGCATCGGAAGTGGGGATACATTCATCAAAAGCGACTTGATAATTTACAAAGGCAGCATAAAATTGTGGATTTTCAACTGCATAATCTTTAGACAGATAAACAAATTACAGCGGTGCACAAGCAGAAACAATATACACTTGGCTGAGCATTCATTACTTCATGCTATCAGGCATCAACGCAACTCCCTAGCAGTAGGCAACCTTTGGTGTTTTAGGGCTCAGGAAGCATAAAATAACATGATGGTGAGGTAACCGACCATAGCATGATAGATGATGTTGCATGAAAGCTGTTTACAGCCCCATGTCTGTACAATCTGTAATGCCTACTGTGTAGCTGAACACACTGTACAGTGTGGTGATTTGTGCATACTATCCTTTCTTTACATAGGATTAAAATGCAGATTTTCTACAATTTTTGTTTGCAATAAAATATAGAATTGCTAAGACAGAGAAAGAAATTCTTCATCTGCCTATAAGAAAAAATTAATACTGCAAAATAATTACCTGCGTAAGAATTTTCAATAGCTAGTTACAACCAAAAACTCTTTAAAAATTCATATACATTTATATTGTAACGAGTTGTTTCAGTGTAATCCGTTAATTAAATTTTGCTTTTACTTTCTTCACAGTTCCTTTTAAAGCTTCAAAGTGTAAGTCTCTGCAATGGAATAAATGCTCAGTGGCAAGGAAAACACTGCTTACTGTGTAGAACCACAAAAACTTGTAAGGTCATTTTGCCCTTTCCTCCATCAGTTCAGCATTCTTTTCTCCTGAATATCTTCATTAAGTTTTATGGGCCAGAATTACAGTTTGGTTTTGAGTTGGATAAGCTAACTCCTTTACTGGTGTAGACTCACTGTGTTAAACAACCATGCCAGTTTGGCCTCATCTACATCTGTAATTTTGCATACGCATTTCTGGAGATGTCCCAAACTGCAGGCTCATAATTTGGAAAGGCAAAGCTACAGAGACAAAATTATATGCATTTTTAAAATGTAAGCTTTGAATGATCCAACTGACTGGGTTTCTGTTCCATGGAGACTAAGAATTGGGCTAAGTGACCTCACAGTTACAAATTTCTTTAATGCTCTAACTTTGTTTTCCTTTGTTTAATTTTCTCCCATTATATCCAAGTTATACCCCCCTAGATAATCTGAAAGAATTCCTTTCCCTCTGTACTGTTTACACTCTTCAAGCCTTTGTGTACACTTCTATCTCCTTATTCATAGCTTAAAAAAAAAAATCTTCCCTCATTGGCCACTCTTTCCATGGTTTTAATCCTTTGTTCTTTAGGAATTTCATGGGCGCCAAGTACTATCTGTAATATTTTGGGTAAAGTCTCACTTTTTCATATGATACTTCTGTATAAGAAGATCAAATAACATTGATTTTGACATTGCTAATTTTACTATAAAGCCTGTATTCCTCTTAGCTTCACAATTTTTTTTTCAAATTAAATACTGCAGTACATGCATTGTCTAAAATTTTGGGTGAAACTTTAGGATATTCTGCAGACACTTCTTACACATTAAAATGCATGAGGAAGTACATCAAACTGAAATTTGAGTAGCTATGGAAAAAATCTTCTCAGCCTTTCAGTGAGTTATACACTGCAAAGCAAACAGTCTAATCATGAGATAAATAACCCTGATGAGAGAGGGAAACAGAAGGTTATAAACTTCAGGAAAGCAAGTTTCAAGGGTTTAATTAATTTAAACAGAAAAAAAAAAGCCATGAAGCTGTAGAATATGGATTCATCTGCAAGGATTATTTTCTGCAATTCACTCCCATTAAACTGTATTAGTTATACAGGAACATACAGACAGACACATGACTTTGGGCAATTTTGGGTTTGGTAAGTCTGTTATGTATGAGACAGTCACACAGTCTGTTCAGCAAGATAACCTCAATGCAACAGTGCTGAAAAGTCACAGCATGTTCATTCTTGCATCACACTCACGGCCACGGGTAGCACAGCAGGGAAAATTTAGCTCAGAGCAGAAAGGCATGGGTGAGATCTCCTTATACCGTACACCAATTTCCTGATGAGTTCTTGGTCCTTTAGAACAGCTGATAGCCAGTGTAAACAGGACCGGTCTCCAGTTGCCATGAACAGGCACACAGGAAAAAAAAGAGGCAGTGTAAGCTGGCACACGTAACTGACTGACCTAGTTCGGTGTTTCCAAGGAAAGGAGGAGAGCAAAGCGGAGTAAGGAGAAAAGAGAGAAAACGAGAGAAGAAAACTGGAAGGCTCCTGAACTGTATTTGTCATTTAACCTTGGATAGAGCGTCACCAAGTTTACCTTACCTCTATACACTGAAATCTCAGGAGTGAACTATATGTTCAAGAATGTTGCACAATGGTATTTTTAAAGCTCTAATGGAATGTCTAACTTCAGGCACTTAATTGGTGTACCGAAGTTACTTGCTGGAGACTCTGTCTTTATTCAGGGGACACTGATAGGAGATCTGGCCCATCTAGGACCTGACATATTCTTGGGAAATCCAGTTCTTGCCATCAGCAACAGGGGGAACCTAAATCTGCCACGCTTGTAAGTCAGGTACCTCAAGCTGTTGCTATACAGGTTTTTCTTTCAATAGCATTACTCCTCAGTCAGCAGCTACTCCTAGTTACTTTTGTCTGCATCTCTGCTGAACCCTTAGTAAGGGCAGTACTGTTTCTCAGGTTACTGTATAGTAGACTGGATTGGGGGACTGACGGAGAGTTTTGTGGTTTTGTTTTTTTTTTTGTTATTCTTTTTTAAAGCAGGCACAGTTTCCCAGTCCGGTTCACAAACATCCCAGTACAGCGCCGACAAGTACAGAAGCAGGAGAGACGACAGGCACCCAGTGTTAGCAGCTCAGATACCGGAAGAAGCGTTTGTGAAAGCTCGTGCTTTGGTAACTGCCGACGGGTTAACTGGGACATTCGCAGGTGGAAAGCACTGGAGACGTAACAGTTTATTATTGCCATGGTATGCTGTCTCCAGGTTGGTGAGCGTTTGCTATAGGCAACTGAATATTCAAGGACAAGCAGAAGTCTATCAGCCCTACCCTACCTTTACTGAAGATAAAACACGGTGCGGAGGCAGCGGGGTGGCTGTAGGTCCATACTTACTTTCAGAATGAGCTCCTTGGCTGAGTGGGACATCAGGATTCTGTCGCACCAGGCTGGACATCTCGTATTCATGTACTGCTTTCCCTGGCTAGAGTCCTCACTGTATGGGTAACTGCAAACAAATCACAATCACAACCATTAGTAACTTTCTGCAAAGCAGCCTGAAACCTCTGGCTCAAATGACCACGCTAATTAAAAAATATAATTGGCAAAAAGCAGCTCTTTTAGACACCCCTCATACTTATCTATCTTTTCTCCTCCCCCTTTGTTTCTCATGTGCTCTTTCTCTATTTCTCTTCTCATATCTACAATCCTACTTTAGGCCAACATGTTAAGACACATGCAGTTTCAAAACTCTCGCCTCCTACCTTGCATTTTTGCACGTGAGCATGTTTAAAGACAGCAGACTATTGATCTATGTGAAAGTATGAAAATCAGTTCAACAACAATTCAAGTACAGAGTAGGCTGTTGGCTATGACTATGGAAAAAGAATAGGCAGAAGATGAAAAAGGAAACCTGAGGGAAAAAAGGTTCATCTCATGGGATTTCTTTGCACGATTCTCTCAAGGACAGCTATCCAGGAATAATTTACAGAAAACAGAGTTCAGAGCGCTGGGATCTCTGCAGCTGTACACAAACCCCACCTGTACGGATTCTCTAAGGCTGACAGAAAGGGAGATATGACAAGAAAGCAGGCTTTTCAGGGGATTTCTTCAGAACCAAGGAATTGCGAATGTGGTTTAAGGAAAATAATGCTGATTACGTAAGATTCTGTACTTTTATATAAAATCGTGTTAACAAAAAGTAAATTATTTTCTAAAGACATTTGGAATAGAAGCTGATTAAATGGTAGTTATGCCATGGGGTCATTACAAATGTGCCATCAGATCTCCAGTGTATTCTAACTTAGCTTTAAAAGGCAATAGAAACTGTTTATTTTAACCTACAGAACAGCCTAAAATAATTTAACTCAACATGCCTGTGTGAGCCCACAGGCTGAAGCTGTCTAAAGCACCTGAAGTGGCAACCTCTGGTTCAACTGTCAGGAGGCTGAGGATGAAGTTTTCCGCATTTTATCCAAATGTTCTCATTAGTTTAGTATGATAGACCTTTGAATTTGATGATGGCTCATCATGCTGTGAGGCCCAGTGTTTTCCCAGACCATTTCCAAAATCGCTCGGGTAAGTAGCCAATGAGCGGTTTTGGAGAAATCCAGAGGGGTTGTCACAGGCTCAATTTCTTGAATATTGGGCCTGAATTAATTGAAGTTTGTCCTTGATAAACGTCTTTAAACAAAAAACGTAAGGCTGGTGCATGTTAGCTACATAGGTATGTGTGAGTGTATTTAAAATGACATTTGAATTTTATTTTGCTCATCACTGAATTCATAAAGGAAACACTGAGGTTTTCATGATATGTGTGTTAAAATAAAATTTCTGGTATTGTAACAAAACGGTTTCCATGCTTGAAGAGAAACTTATTTACCACCCTGCTTGGTGTGATACTCTGAAACTGAGACCTATAGCTTTCTACCAAATGGGTTTACAAGCTACACTGCCATTAAAAAGATTAGCCATGGCAAACATCCAAGAAAAGCGTTCTGAACGTATTGGAACAAACCAGTGATCTCAGTACCTTTTCCACCTCATCAAACCTAACAAGACTCATTTTCAAAACATATTATGAGAATTCAATTTGCTGCTTCACTGACATACAGAAGTACAGCTTATTTCTGAGTGTCTGTGAAATATTTTGATGATGTAATACTATTGGTAGTAGAAGCTCTTTGTCTGCAATTTAAGGGTTGACTTTTTCTGGTAACCTCTTACTTTAGTTACTCAAGAACCCCACATAACTGAAGCTACTTTTTATGACATAAGGTATAAGAATCAATCACATTTCTTATAATCCTTCCTTTTACAGCATTAACTATGTGGCTTTTAAAGTATGATGTTCCGCACCTGGAATGATCTGTTACTGCTATGTGTTGGAGCATTTCATCCGAGAGCCTACATTCTGTGAAATGGTATTTATCAATTTGCTTTATTGATCTTAACGTTTTCACAGGGTGAAAACTTCTGCCAATTTTTCAAGGGCTTTAGTGCTGATCACCCAGTCAAGAAGTTACTGTAGTTTACAAAGATCTTTGACAAATCAGATTTCTAATGGCTGGGACGGAGACAAAAATAAATGCTGCAAAAGTCATCCAGGCAAAATGATCCGTAGGTAATAATTTAATACAATAAAGTGGGGCAAGCTCTTCCTTTTTATGAGGCAGCATCCTTCCTTCAGGCCAGAAGCGTGGAAACATTCTGTCTTCCTGCACTGTAATGAATAAGGCTTCTCCCTCCCCACCACCGCCTCTTTGGCTTGTGCAAGTCTCACTCTCAGCGAAATGCTGACATAGACATAATAAAAAATCCTAACTAGACACAGCCCCCCAAAATAAGGAAAACTATTTGCTCTCCTCCTTCACGCTCTAGAAGGGTCACAAATACTTTGGAATAAGCTGGCTTCTTTTGTAGATGGGCTCAAAAAGTGATCACAGCTAAATATGACTCAAAACTGCTGGGAGGAATTCTTTTTTGTGACTTAACAGGTTTTGGGGACAGGATCATTTTGTTTCTTATATGCCATTTATCTTAAATAGATTTTTGCAAATAAAACCTCTATTGGAGGTTTCTGGAATAAGACTGTCACTGAAGAAATTTTCATGAAACACACTGCTGAATGTATACTATTCCAGAATAAAACTTTTCAAACAACATACACTCCAGTAGTTGTCTCCATCGTCCCGAACAGTGGAATGAAAATAGTGCGACTGCTTCCAGAATTGAATCATCTTCTTGTGAACTCTGAGGCTTTTACTTGGTTGGAGCATCTATAAAGGTTTTCTCCCCTACGGATACTCTGGTGTCTTACATCATGTTACCTCATTCAGATGCCTTCCGAACAGCTGATGGGATTTAAAACCAGTCAATAGAAGCAATCGAAAGAGGAGACAGACAGATGCATAAGCATTTCAGGAAGCCAGGCTGACGATTCCGGTGCTGCCATAACAGAAAGATGTTGCAAAAATCAAAGACATAAGGAAAATGTCCAAAGCCTCAGAACTGCCACACACAACAGCTCTTGATTTCAGTCTTGTACACAAAATTTGTCACCAGAATGCAGCCTTTGGGTGTGCTCCTGCACTCACTGCAAACACGTCTCCTTAAGTTGGCAAACTTGGCCCCAGAACTGTGAAGGCTGCAGAGTGCCCAACAGGATAACTAATGGGAGAGCATGTATTCCAAAAAAAGCAGGATGTAGTCACGACACTCATTTTGCCTCTCCCAATACAGCAGCTGCCCAGATAGCACAGACTCAAGATGGTACTCGAGAAACTGGAAAATATTTCCACTGACTTCAGTGGGCTAACCAAGATACAAGTGTGCTAATACACTTGCTAATACATTTGCCTAGTAACTTTTTGTTCTCTCTAGGGTGGCTTCACGATTTATTTCCTCTTTTCCTTCCTTTCAACCCCACTTCTCACCTGCTTCTTTGAAATAAAGCATAGTCTCTTTTAAAGAATAATGTACATTTAAATTTGTGTGCATGCAAAAAGCAGAACTATTCTTGTAATACACATCTTCCAAAAGACTTTAAGCTAAGATTGTCTACTATCAAGTGCATTAAAATAGCTTTGTTTTGCTGACATCTCCAGCCTCTTTTAACCCACCCATTCCAGGCAAGTAAGGAACTCACAGTTCTTAATTCAAAACTCAGTTAATACTCCTACTTAACAGATATTCTGATCTATGAATTGTATAAACAATTACAGGCTTGATAAAAACAATTGCACATTTGATAAAAATAATTTTAAGGACTCTACACCAAATAATCAAATGTTAATAATTACAGTATTAACCTCCCCAAGGGTAAGCATCATGCCACCTTTCTGTGCATGCGTTATTAGTCTTGACCATCAGAACTGTGACTGTGGCAGAGAAAAAGGGAGAACCAGCTCTCTCAGTCCCATGATGAGACAGGAAAGAATGTCCCGTCCCCGTCCCCCCCCGCTTTCAGTAGCATTCTGCCTCAATCACAATCTATCTTGTGCAATGTACAGAAAAGAGTGATCTTGAGAATGAATAGTGAGTGCTCATGTAAAAATAATGACATAACAGATAAAGGCCTCTAGGTACCACTGAAATATAAATGATAAATAGATATAATGCTAACACATACAGGTGCTATAGATAAATTAAGACTGTACACACTTCCTATCTGTAGTCTTCAGTATGGTTACTGACTTTTTTTTACACAAACTACATTATATGTATTTAAAAATACAAATGGAGAAATGAGGAATTCCATGTGGAATGACTTGTCTGCCCTGTTTAAAACAGTGGCAAATTTGAAATTTAGGACCTTAACCACTCATGTTAGCTGAATAACTAATAGCCAAAATAGTCTTTTATTCTCTGTGTATGCCAGACAGTAGAGTTATGCAAAATATACTCTGACTGTATATGCCTCTGGATGATGGACAGACAGGCAGTTTGGAGCTGGAGCATCCATGCAAGAAGCTTGTACAATTTATCTCCAGTTGTTCTGTATTTATTTTTTCTCAAGATGCTCCTTCTAGATTCTTTTCCACCTTGTTTCACAAACTGTTGTTTCATTTACACTCATTTTATTTAACTAGAAGGATTACTGTCAGGTGGGTTTTCTGAATAAAACTTCCAAAAGGTACTAATTAAAGCAACATCATTAATGTAATGCTCAATGTTGTCAAAATTTAACTGAACATTTCGAGGAATTGTTAACTAACTGTTAATAAGGAACAGGCTGTTCAATGAACTACTGGTATTACAGTTAATAAGGATGAGAGCTACTTGGCAATTGTTTGGGGAAAATAAACCATTAAGAGCATCAGTAATACTACTGTACTACTGTTGTTGACAGGTATTGTCAAAGATGATAGGACACCTTTACAAAAATACTTACTGCAGGGTGAAAAGTCTTCTGACATCATAAACCATCCTGTCACCAGTGTCTTAACTCGAAACACATGCCAACAATACTGTGTATATAAATGTCTCCTTAACTGGCATTTCCACTCAGGAAAAATGCTCCTAATGAACTCTTCTCTTGTGTAAGAATGGATAAAATGTGTTACTGAGATGGGTGAAATGTACTTTCTAACAGGAAACAATTAATTCACTTTGGAGTGTTATTACCTTTAAAAGCTGCCTGTCACACGCAGTTCTGCTTTCCAGCTCAATTTTGCACATAGTGAACACAGTGTATGTGCCCTGCTGCTGATAGTGTGTTTTGGTGTTGCTTTAGGGATTCCGCTTTCTATGGTCGAGACATTTCCAGTAGTGTCGTAGGAAGTGTGACAACACCGACTAGGCAGCAGCGGGAAAATTTAAGCTATGTTATCTTTTTTAATATAACAAAGGTAATTCTGAAAAACTGTGCATCCTATGTCTAGATTCATATGCAGATGTTTAGGCAAACTTTATCGTGTTTCAGGGAGTGGAAATGCCTCCTATTCGAAGACTACCTGTTCATATCTATTAATTGTCCCCACATTTTATATCACTGAATTGTTTATAATACAAAAGATTTGAGATGAGATGAAATTATAAAGCATTGATGAAAACTGAGCTCATTATGAGAAGAGCTGAGACACAGTTTTTATTTGGTCTGTTTTATTTTTGAACTCGGTTATGAGTCCTCGCATTTACTAAACCTTCTCTCACCTGTAAGTCCTTCTATTTACATGATACTGAGAGAGAACTTCAAAAGGCGAAAAATCTCAGCCACTTTTAATCAGAAAATTATTTCATATTTTGTAAGAAAATGTTGGACCAATTTACCTTCAGCTCTGACACACTTTCAGATTGTCTGAGATGCTTTTACCAGAAGCAAGGACGGTGAATGTGGGCTGCCAGTTCAAGCTTTGGGTGCTTCAAAAGTTTTAAGGCCAAAGATATAAATAAAAATATTTTGATATTTTTAATTGACAAGGTCCCAACTCAGCATTAGTGTGAGCTGGGACGTGAGTGTGATTTCAATAAAATGTCACTCGACCAGTCAAAGTATGATGTCTAATTTTTGTCAGCTTCCTGATTGTTAGTTTCTTCCTCCAAACTGAATTACCATTTTATATTTCCCTGAATCTGAAAGGGAGATTTGGGTTCCCTAGTTCTCTTCCTAACAAATGACCCCATGTAATTTATCTTCATATGCTCATCTTAGGCAGCAGATAGTTAAAGCTAAGCAATAAGACACATTGCTGTTTGAATTAAATTAGCTGCTTCATATGTACCAAAATACTAATAAGCCTTCATGAGGCTTGGCAGAGCTAACTGCCCATGATATGCATCTCACTTAAGCCAAATCAGGAGGGTAAACACAGTCCTGCAAACAGAGTAGTTAAAGTACAATGCGTTAAACAGCTGCTACTTGCAAAGGCTACACTAACACCATGGTGATCACACCAACAATTGGAGTCAAAGGTGACAATAAAAAGTGGGGTCACCCGGGCAATCCAGCAGCAAGGGGTAAGAAGGGTAAACAGGACTCAAGCCGTAACTCTGGGCACAACACAAAACAGGAAGGTTAATGACACAATGTTTTCCTCTGAATCTTTTTTATGGACTTATGCTGGGCATATTACTTTTTGGCTTAACATAATTCTTTGGAAAATACATGTCTATAATGTGCTTCAGAGGTAACATTTCTGTATCACCAGTGTAACTCTGGACCTTTTCCAGTCAAAAAAAAAAGAAGCCCAGAGCCCCTTTCTTTTTCCAGCGAGCAACAACTGGCCCTTTACTTTCCGCCCAGAATGCTCTGCGTAGAGAAAATCTCCCCTCGCTCATTACGAACATCCTGTGGCCAAACCACGGCGATAACGTGAACATGTGCTAGTGCTCGCACCATCCTGCCGGCCGGCAGTGCCCCTTTGTGGGGTATTTTGCCTGTCTAGGAGCGAGAGGCTGACACACGGCTAATAGCAACGGGTACGCTATGCTTTGCTGTTCAATACGAGTGTCGTGGAGAGGCCCAGCTAACAAAAATGGATTATTCAGCAATACGAATGCCTCAGCGAGTGGACAATGAGTGACACGCTCTATTGCTTTAATAACAATAATGTTGTACTCCACTAAATGTATGTAACACCGCTACTATTACAAGTGGATAAACGTAATGATGAATAATGTTGGCTTGTTGGGAAGGACCTAGTGCTGGCTTGTTCCAGCAAAACAGTCTGATGTTACTGTATGTGACTGTGATTGAGCTAAATGTCTTTTCTGGGAACATGCCTGGCTTAGAGTAAGTTACTTTTGGGCTATAATTTACAAATTCTAATACTGGGGGAAAAGATTACTGCAAAGCTGAGGCAACAAGTGGGACAGGGTTCAGGTTCTAAACTACCAGGCTTTTCAACAGCACATTTTTTTCAGCCAAGAATACGAGTGGCCTGGTTAACGGCAAAGACCATAATCTATTTAGAATTTGCTTTACTTCCTGCTTGCAGCACAGTCTGTAATCCTTACCTTACACATGGCATACAGGAATGCTCAGTCCTTGAAACTTTTTTACTTCATTGATTTTCCTCTCTTTTTCCCTTTGACACAATTCCTTAAACCAAACAGAACTGCTTACTTGGGTAATTCTATCCAGTTCCTCCCAAATTAAAGAAACACCCTATTTTAATTTGGAAATTAATTGAGAATGATGGAGAGAGCTGAGGAGAGAAACAGGGATAAGGGCTGTCCAAAAACCATTTTAACGATTAAATTCTAATTGTTTTGGGGGACACAAATCACAGCTGTCTTTTCTGCTTCCAGCTGGGAAGCTGTTCTGTGCTCCAGCCTTAGATGCTGGAAGAACCTGGACAGCTACACAACGTCCTGTTGGAATTTGTTCCTCAGGGGCTGAGGGATCCACTGGCGATTTAAGATACCTCACCGATGCCTGGAAGGTGTTTTACAGTGCATGAATGAGTATGAAGTATTTCTATTTGGTGGAAAATACTTCTTAATTGGCAGAAACATCATGTGTTATAAAAGTAACTGAAAAAGCAAGCATAAAAATCATCTAGGGCTTTAACAATTTTTAATCTATTTGAGTGCCTAACTTGCCCCTTTTGTGAGGACAACAGGACCCAGGCGCATTACTGAGGTAACGTTCTAAGAAATGAGAATCCTGTTTGCTTCAGGAGTACTGCACCAGTCCTGGCAGCAGATGATTTGTATACTCTGAAATCAACCAGGGCAACTGGTGCGGACACTGGTAAGTAAAGGCAGCCCGTCAAAATCTAAACCATCATCTTGTCTTCCTGTTTCGCACCCAGGGGCAACAACTGGGATATGCACAATTGCACCCACAGGGCTGGGCAGAAAAGGCAGAGCTGTTCTTCTCTGGACAGTCTCTGCAGAAGGGAAGGAACAAGTGAGAGCATTTGAAAATGGCTTTGCTTCACGTACAGCAGACTGGCTCACTCTCTACTGCAAATTAGACCAGAAAAAATATACGTGTCATTGTGCAACCTACTAGAATAAAAAAAGGTCATGGGACAAAATACAAGGGTAAGAATAAACAGATTATAGACTAAGGGACCAGAGCCAGAGGGAATTCCAAAGGAGAAGCACTCTTCCAAAAGTAAATGAGATTCAACCCATCTCCTGGTGAGAGGTGTCAAAGCCAAGATACTGCCAATGCATAGGGTCTGCTTGAGAAAAATATCGCACAGAGGATATCTAAGACACAAACATATGTCCAACCAGTAAATTACATGACAGCCTAATGCAACAACAAACAAGAATAGGTCACTTTAAGAGAATGATTAATACATGAGATTACTGTGCATGCAGACTTATCTGAAAGCAAACCTTGTAGGTGGGTGTGAACTCTTGCTAAAGTCAGCTCCTATCTTTGCTATACAACAGCTACAAGAATAATTATAATAATTAATGGAGAGCAGTGATAAAGGTAACAATTGCCCACCTGTATATTGACTGACCACAATGTCGTTACTTCTTTTTTCACACCTACCACCTTTTGCAATGATTGCTGACTACCACAAACTCTTTTCCAGCCTCACACTGGGCTTGCTGTTTGCTCACGTCCAGGCTGTTCAGCCCATGACTGACAGAGCTTACAGAGTTTAAAATTCTGAATTGTATTTAGTCTTCACTGGCTAAGGTTGCTATGGGCTACATTAGATTACAAAGGGTAATGAGATGAAAACATGAATATTCACTATATAAAGGCCTCAAAATATAGGAGTATAGGAATGGGTGAATAATGTCTGAAAAATACTCCGTTAGAAGGGGTCTTTATATTCTGTGTAAAGGTAGTAGACATGTAATGCAGCCTGTGATTTCTTATTAAGCTGTGATTCCTCTTCCAGTCTGCCTTCACTTTTGGGGGATTTTAAGAGGATCGAGGAATGATTTGCTGTTGCTGAAGGCAGCGTGGTTTGTTACTTCTATTCTCAGCCCAACGGAAGACAAATGAGGAAAGGGGTGGGCTTTGAAGGGGCTAACCTCTTCACTGGGGAGAGGAACAACCGACTTGGACTGTTTTGCTGGCTGGGAGAGATACTTGCATTTTCTGCAGACATCTCTCCCTTGGCAGGTTTCTGGTGATCCCGACTGTGAAGTGCAAGAATGTGCCAGGGAACCCCTGTGGACAGAGCTGCTGACTGGGGTAAAACAGCTTAAGCACATACAGGTTGAGAGCTAATAGGCTAAGACTTTTTTCCTTGGAAGTTCATTCATTGCATGACTAGCATGCTTCTCTGTGATGCATGGGTTATACAGGATGGTAAGCTGATACAACTTAAGCACATATTTAAGGAATTAAAAGGAACTCAGAACTGAAGAGGAATTCAGAAAAATGCCTGGATATTAAGTGCCCTGTTGAACCGAGAGGAGATAACCGACAGCCTTGTAAATTAAGCAGACGCTGTAAGTGCTACGCTCAGTCAAGGCTTTGTTCTGAATGTTTTTGAGGGGTGACTGCCTGACCACCACTCCCTCTGCACTGCAGCAGGATGGTCATGCAGGGTAGGATGAAGACTTCTCATAACATCAAGCAGACATACGGTCTTAAACTAAATTACAGTTTTGCACTGGAGACAAACAATAGTTTTGTTTTTGTTTTGTTCTGAGTTCCAAAAGCATGCCTGCAGAAATGCTATTTTTAGATGTGGCTGGTAGGAGAGTTCGGAAGCAGCTTTGGAATTCTTCCCACATACAAAGTTGACTGGAAAGAGTCCTGAAGCTAACATTCACTAACACAGAGTCTACCAAGACCTTGCGGAAACCCACCTGCATATATGTTAACATGAGTTTGCTGTATTGCCTTAATACCATTCCATTTATAGCTACAAATTCAATTTATAACTATAATACACTATAAATTCTCCTGGAACTAGTTATATATATAATTATGATCTATACCTACCAAAACTAATTTATGATTAAAAATATTAATGTATTTATGTAAAACCCAACAAATTCCATTTGCATATTGCTCAGTAGTTTGAAAACTTAAAAGTGAACTGCTGTTTCAAAAGGGCAGACATAAAGTCAAATTGTGGATTAATGACTAGATAAAACCAAAGAACTTCAATTTAATTTATGCCCAACTAAGGCCAAAGTGGTAATTCTGAAAATCCTCATTCACCTGCCATCTTACCAACCAGGCCAAGGCTCCAGTCTCCACTCCTAGAATTGTTTTTAATCTTTTGTCCAGTGATTGTTTCCTGTGAAATGCAGAGGCAACCCTGAGAACAGAACTCATCTCTGCTCCTCCACTTACAGGCGGACAGCTGGCCATGGGGTGACAGCATCCTCTACTTTTGTACTTTGTCTTTTTGACCTTGTGCCTGCTGTATTCAAAATGAATAGCCCAAAGTAGATATGCTATATGGGTGGGAAAACACTCATGCCACAGCCTAACTGGGTGCTTTTCTTCTGAAATCTTACTGCAAACCAAAAGGAAGTAAGCATTTTACTTCTTCATTCTGAAACCTCTCATGTCAAGTTTCAACCCACAATAAATTTTAATAGTCATTATAAACTTATAGAGCCTTGAAAAATAGCTTTTCTAAATATAGAATTGACTGTCCTGGCTTTTAGTAATTTAAGCCAGGACTGTAAGGTTCTATCAATTTAGCTACACTGTGTTTTTATGCAGCCTTCCACAATGGATAGTCAACACACCTTCCAACAGAGGGTTTAAGCAAAGGTGGATCCTCACTGGAAGGATCAAAAAGCACGGAAGATTTGCAGTAACTTGTTATGGAGGGCATCAGCTTAGTTTCAGTTCTCTTTTAAAACACCAAACGGTGAAAAGACAGCTGTACAGCAACATTCTTTTTTTCTCCATGGCTGTCTAAACTTGGCAAGTAGAGCAACGCAGGGAAGGAAGCCTCTGGTATTTCAATTTCTTTACAGAATTATCTGTACTATTGCTTAGAGACAAGCAAGAAGTCAGTAGTTTAAAAAAATTATTTTAAAGTATTCTTGACTCAGTACATGGTCTCCACTCTCTACAGAATTAAAAAGTAACTTTTTATTTGGTACTTATTACAACATCAAAATTTTACTTTTAGGAACAATTAGCACAGGGACTAGAAAGAAAATAAGGTTTATGTAAGATTAAGTTTTTAAAAGTTGGTATTAAAAAGCATGATATAGCAGCTGGAAATATACAAAGACCTTATTTTTTGCCAAGACTTGTGAATAATAATTCCTGAGGTGTTTTCTCTACCAAGTGATAAGAGTTAAGTGCTCTCACTGATTATTAAATGCAGTTTACAATCAACTGAAAAGAGAAGGTAACAAACTATAGAAAAGCACACTGTACATGAATTTTGAAGAACATAATGAAATAGACAACTATAAATACAGTGAAGAAGAACAAAACCCCAGAAATATTACAACACATCATCATTTCATTTTGGCATTTTATAGTTAGAAAATTACTCAAGAAGTCAACATTTCTATTACTACTTTTATTGAAATGCTATCTTAGTGTAATGAAAAACTGGAAACAAGAAGGTCTGTCAACTTACGAATTTTAGGTCACTAAATCAAAAGATAAGAATCCTGAGGTATTTTTATAACAGACAATTTGCATTTTTTCATACTCTAAATGGTGTATTTTATGAGAAAGCACATTAAAAATGCCTTCTGTTTTGTTTTTCTCACTTGCTAGTCTTTTCTTTATTATTTTCCCTAAATCCTAGACAGCAAGAGTGGTAACTCTTCCCTGTCGTTCCTGTAAAGTCTCACGGAAGGTCAGTTTCCCAAACATTTATGAATATGGGAGATTTTTATCAACATAGTAAGGCAACTTAACAGTTATTTTCTCATAAGAACCAAGCACACTGTTGTCTTGTCATTTGTATCCCAGGGCGTGTCCTGCGCCTGCACCTAAAAAAGCCCCCTTGCCCCTTGCCCGGTGGGACTGCGAGCACGTCCCCAGGGCAGTGTCACGCCTCTCTGGCTCCAGGGCCACCGCTAACACGGGAAAGCCAAATTCATCACGGGGGTGAGCAGTGCCCGGGCTTGTCATGCCTGGCCTGACGGATAGCTTCTTGAGCACAAGCGAGATGAATTTACAGCTTGTATTGCGTTTTCGACGGCACAGCACAAGGCACCAGAGTGCTGCTTGTTCAGCTGCTGGCAGCCTGCTCCAAACTGCCAAGCTCAGACACTGGCTGTTTCTCCAAACTGGAACCAGTAAACAGCACAGCATCATGATGTGATGTTATGCAGAACTTACGGTGCTTTATGAGACGATATTATAACTTTTAAAATGAACTATGAAAATTTTGGACAACAACTTACTTATAAGAAGGTTCATCTAAAGAGCAAAGTATAGCGATTTCCTTTAAAAAGAATTCTTACCAGTATAAAAATACATGCCTACATGACTGTCATGGCCTTATTTGAAATTAAGGAGAAGGGAAAGAGAAATTTAAATGTAAAAGATGTAGATATATTAATATAAAACAATAAAACCACAGAAATGTACAAAAACATCCTCTCCATTCAGATTATTACAACAGAAGACCTTCTTTCATAATTTTAAATGAAAACTGAGAATATGCAGGAATCAGATTTTATTATTTTCTCAGTCCATACTCTTAAGTACATAAGCACTTGGATGACACCAAAACTTCCAAACACTTTCTAGAAAAACAGTATGTTTACCCTCATTTTCTGTAACCACAGACTCAAATTTAAAATCAAATTCTGAAATACTTGTACCATCATAACTGAGAAAAATGCTATTGAAGAAAACCAATTCTGGTCACCCTCTGTATATGAGCAAGTTTTCGGAGTCTTGAAGAGGAGATCCTACAGTGCACAAATGTGTGATGGTGCTGCTGAAATAAGCAGGAATGGGGACTAAGGCGTGAGAATTCAGGACTGGGTTCACTGCCTGCGGTTCTCGACAAAAGTGCTGGTCAGAGCTAGCTTAACTCACGGCTTTCCTCTTGAAGAAAGGTGTTCTCTCTCATGCATTCACTGTAATGCCTGGCGCCACAAAAAGAGACTGTTTTCTTACTTATTACTTTAATTAGGGCTTTGCTTATTTTTATGCTACAAACCCAGTGGTTTTCATTCAAAACAAAGCCATCTTATGAAGAATTGGAGTTGGTTGTCCAACATCGGACATGTCAGGTCCCCAGCCACCACTGGCTGGGAGGTTAGGACTAGGATCTCATGCCGCTCTTGGCGTTACACAGGGAATCAAGGTAAAACGTGGGTAAGTAACACTGCAGCACGTTTCTACCTATCCATATTTATGTCTGAGGTATCTGGATCACAGTGTAATGCCGCTCTAGGAGCAGTGTAAAAACAAACCAAGAAAACTGCTCAAGGTGAAAATTTGGCCCTACTGAAGTTAACCACAAAACCACCACTGACTCCAAGGAGTAAAGCTTTCAACCCCAGGCCAGCTATGGTAGTGTATCAATAAGATCGTACGATAAAGTCCAGAGAATAAACAGTTTATGCTGATAAAAAATGAATTTGTAAGTAACTTAGTCTGCTGCAACTCAAAGGGATGTGACCTTTTCCATTTATCTCAAGAGTACACTGAATCTCAGGCATGCTTTTTGAGGGAAAAATTTACAAGTAAGACAGGAATGCAACTATGCTATTGATTTGTAGAACTCTGTGTACAAATTGGGCAATTAATTTTATGCACAAATGATGAAGCAAATGAAAGAAAAAGAAAACTGTCCTAACTGATCTTTCATTTTTTGAGAGATGTGAAATGTAGTACTAAATGTATTCAGGACCATTTTAACCAAGATACTCTGTCTTCAGTTGTTGGCCAGCATCCCATGATGTAAGACCGTAACGCCATGGATCAAGGACAGAAGTAGAGAGTAATTCATAGACTGAATCAATGGACCATAATTAAAATATCATTTATAAAACAAATTCTGAAATACTACTTTAAGGCTATCACTACAATTGCTTACAACTTCCTGCTAAATTCAAATGCTCACTAATTAAGCCCATATGCCTGATAGAAAAAGTGACTAGAGCTTTCTCTGTCTCTCCCTCCAGTGAAAAAGGCTTTGTTTGATGCACTTGCAGAACAAACAGATGCACCATACCCTTTCCAGCTAAGAATACCAAGAAGCTTGAAGAAGTAGTCTCTAACTATACAGGACTGATCATATCCTCCTTTGGTTAAAAATACAAAATCTAGTATGACTGGATATATGACAAATATCTTATATATTAAGCTCGTATTTACAAACAGTATATAAAAGCAGCTAGGTCATGATAAACTACAGGGTTTTTTTTTTCCAGAAGAAAAGAAAAAATGAGGGTAAAATGGAGGAAAAACCACTAGGAAGTGAGACCAAGATATTTAGTCCGTACTTTTCATTTCTTTCTTGCATGACTGAAAAGGTTCTAAGTTAAAAAGAAAATGTCCTACATTAAAACCACTGCTTTTTGCCTATTCAGAATACCTGGTTTTGCAGTTAATAGCACATTGTGGTCATTATTTCAATACAAAGAAAAATAAATCATATTATTTCTTCCAGGAAAATCAATCTGCTTAGTTTCATGAACAAAAATAGGACATTGACCTGCAATACCTAACAACTGTGAATCCAGTTCTGCAGTACTTCACTTAGGGAAGAATTCTTACTGAGCTTGGTGCTGCTGCAAGGACTACAGAACAGAAAGCAGGATTCCCTTGCCATATGACCCAGAACACGAGGAGGGATGGGTGGAAAAAACCCCACCCTAATGTAAAGCCAATTTGCTCTTTGTATATGCATGAGTTTAGCTTATTGGTTTTATATCTTGTATTTTTAGCAATATTCTCCTATTCAAGCCTCATATTTTACCAATATTCTCTGCTTAAGTTCAAAGAAATTTTGTGTTATATAAACTCAGTGTTAGCATCTCTTCCATGGCACAAAGAAAGTGCCAACTTTCAGTACATAAAAATTTATTACTATGTATTATTATTACTATTACTTAGTTTTAAGAAGGAAACAGAGTGAGTAGCAGGCAAAGCTGCATGTTTATCCCCTTCGCTGCTCCCCTTCGATGTAGGTGAGAACAGCAGCCACAGGGCTGGCTCTCTGTGGGCCTCTGGAGGTCCATGAAGGGTTTGCCACGTTACACCGTACACCCCCGCCTTCCCACTCCCCAGACTGTTCACCAAGCCCCAAAGTTGGGAACTGAATGGGAATAGAGAGGCGAATGGGTGAAGCTGGAAATGACCCTTTATGGCCGTTTCCCAAGACCTGGACAGGGTCCCTGCTCAGAAGTCTCTGCTTCCACCTTGGCAGTGCAGATCTTTTTTTGCAAGCATCTGAGCGAGTTAAAGAGCTGTGGTCTGTAGACAACTGCTGAGTTCAGCGTCCCTTAGCACTGCAGTGCAGCAGCAATCCGCACGGCACCAGCATGCTGCACAGCGGTTTGGGGCAGGAAGCGAAGAATACCACCAAATTCAACTAGAGTAACAGTGCTTTTGGGCAGATGGAATCCAATTACCGGGACTTTGGCCAGAACATCTGTCTAGACATCTATGCTCTTGCAAAACTGTTATGGGATCTTTGATGGCCAGAAGTGGTCAGGATCTTGGTTTTTCATCTTATTTGAAAGACAACAGAAGCGAGAGTAATATGACTGCTGGCTGCTGCCCCAGGCAGGATTCATCAGCACCTCTGGAGACAGGGTGCTGCCTCCTGCAGAGCCATACCGAAATGCCCACAGCAGGCATCAAGCCAGGAGCGAGTGTATTCTGGCCCCTTGTTCTGGGGGAGTGAGGGGACTGAATGCAGGACCTGAGTCCATCACATCCTATAATGCAGATCAACGACAGCTACGGCTCAGCTGCCTCAACTTCAACTTGCAAGCCAAAATTGTACTTAATGAAATATTTCATCTCTAATATTGGCGGTGTGTACAAAACAAAACAAGAATATGAGCTAGATTTGGCTTCAGTTTTGCAAGGAAACAAAAACAAGTAATAATATTTAGAAAGAGGGAGCTGACAGCAGATAAGTTGCCATGAGAAGTTTGTGACTGCCCTCCTTGATGACAGTGCTATGGTCTCAAAGAGCTGCTCCTGTAGTTTCCTAGCCCAGTCTGCAAACATGTGGGCAGAGGAGAAGAGATGATACTTAGCTCATATTACAGGGTATTTCTTTCATTTCACTCATTACATCAATTACACAAAGTCAAAATCTGTGTTTCATCCACAGGGATTTGTGGGATGGAACATTTTCATCTGGTCTTGCATGTTTTTACCAGGGTTCATCTCTGGTGTAACACTTTGTTCTAGACAATAATAGACTCATATACTAGATACAGTAGCTTAAAATGTTAATTGAAATACGTATTGAAATACATAATTTGGATGGTAACGCTCTGTGTCAAAGTGTTCAGATACTGAGGCAGCAGAGAGTACAAATGCAGTTGACTAATATTTAATTTATCTCCTCTTGTTCCTGTTCATATGGTCCTCCCCATCCATCCACCCAAAGGTCACTGCTGGTTTTATAGCAATGTCAGCAGTTCTCAGTCACAGCTCTCACAAGCCCTCCTACTTACTCCCACTCCCACTTCAATTTCTAATTCTTTTGTCAAACATCTTCCATTTTCCCCCAAGGCTTCTTTATCTCTTTATACAGTCTTACATCACACCACTTCCAAGCTCCATTCTGGCTGTACCTCAAGGAGAAGTGGCATTACCTTGGCCTGACAGGGATTCCTAGGTACTCCAGCACCTGACATATGACAGCAGCAGTCTGTCACTCTCTCTGTGGATCAGTGCTAGGAAGGGACACAGAAAATCTTTTTCCCAGCTAACCTGTTTTCACCTGGGAAGGGCAAGACCAACTCACTGTCATGTCTCATGGGCAGTGTCCTGTGGCCATCTTGCTCTTCCTACCGTTTTCACCCCTCTCCCCTAGTACTCCAGATCATCCCTGCCCAGTCCTCCCTCCTCTGCAGCCCTGTCTCATTGTCCTAGACTCTCATCAGCTGACTTGCTAGAGCCTTCCTCTTCTGGCTGCTTCTGCAAGTCTTGATCTCCTTGCCTGGAGACCCAGTGTTGGCCTGAGGCTTCACCCTTCTGAGTCCTAGCTATGCCCTTCCCTGCATGGCTACCAGGTGGCTGCTGTAGAGTTTCAGTTCCGGCTTTTGTTCCACCTGTATTTCCTTCATGGAGGTTTCCCACCACGACTTGCTCCAATGGGATGTAAAGGAGAAGGTGGCTCATTTATTACTTGCCCACAATCTCACAGGGCATGGCCCTTGGTAGCTGTGAGGAAAATCCTGGGTTGTATCCAGTCTAGCTGTAATTTGCAAGAAACTTAATCATTAAAATAACAACAGAAATCTCTACTGAGATTTGGACATATTTGTGAAAAGAAATTTTTCAAGGGTTTAGACCTTGGCCAGATGTTCGCGTTGTTTCACAGACAGATCAAAAGTACAACTTAGATACAATGACTACTCTCACCAAATTTCTGGTCTTTGCTTGAGAGCAGAATGACACCAAACCGTGTTGACAGAAAGGTTTGAAGAATCTGAAAACCATTCATGCAACAACGTATTTTTGCCGAACCTTGTTCTGGCTGAAAGCACTAATGTTGATGAAATCAAGTAGAAGCGTATTTCTGGTAAAAAAATCCTATCTATTTCCTCTCACCTCCTTTTACCCTGACCAGGTACACAACTAATGAAATACACACAGAGATGTACACACTGCTGGTCTTCTGTTATCATACTCAATCAATAAGAACAATTTAGAGCAGCGGTAACCTCTCCATGCATACCTCCATTGTCCCAAGGGATCAATATAATCAGTATCGCAGCTGGCTGGTGAGAAATAATGAGATTATGGTAACAAAAAGGCAAGCTTTCAAAATTTTTTCTTAGTGTATGCCAAAACATCATACTTTTCTATCTGTATAGTATATAGTATAGATTGTGTAGTTATACAGCAATATTTAAGAATATTTTACCTATTAAAAAGAAGTATATAAAAAGCATGTTTCTATCTATGATTTTTTGAACTTTACTTCAACTTCCTTTGCAAATGCAGTATTTCTTTCCCTTAAAAGAAACTGTGAGATCTGACTTCTTCATTTTTGGAAAGGGGCCATACATGTTTAGAACTGCACCAAAGTTTCCATTAATTTCTCCTGAACAGGACTGCCATTTGCAAAAATCTTGGTTTTGTATGATAGCAATACTTCTCTATTCCTGGCTAAAATTCACCTACGGGACATAGCTGATTAAAATCAAATCATGCATGTGTATTAAAAAAGCTAAGTTATTCTAATAGTCTTAGCAGTTATATAACGTGTTTACTGAAACTGAGAAAGCAGAATCTAAGTTCCTGTCCTCTTTCCTGATACTCCTCTTGGACCATCTTCCTGATACTCCCCCTTGAGCAATGGCATTAGGCTCTGCACCCCCACTTCGAGTCTGTTCCCAGTGAGTGCCATTGCTAGTCAGTTTTCAACAGCTTGAGGCAAAGATTGCCTTTATGGTTGCAATAAAGTATTTTAACAGGTTATCTGGGTCCAGTGCTTAAAAGTAGCTGCACATCTCTTAGCACACAATCACATCAGGTCTATTTTAAGACCAGCTATAAAAGACAGGATCAGCTGAATTCAAACGATGAGCTATAAAGCACTATCGGCATGCGGACCGCACTGTCACTGTTTATGTAGTGATGGAGGGGATGTGGGAAGACTAAACATTTATGAAAGGAAAGATCATTATAATTTCTACAATATGTATGGGAACACTCACATTTTACCTACAGTGCTAGTAACAAATATGTTTTAGCTAGCTAGTTAAATAAATGGATTATATATGAATCTTACCTGGGAGGAAATGAGATGTCCAGTTCATACAATCTGTCTTTAAAGACTGACAGCTCTCTGTCAAATTCTAAAAGCTATAAAAAGATAGAAATAAATGTATTCACTCTTTAATGTTGAACTGAAGCAATCTAAAAATACTACATTATATAAAAGGAAATAAACAGACTTTGATTACATGGCTTGAGGTATATCCCTCATGTAACAGTTTTTAAAACACAGTGCAAAACACTCAGCACTATTTTGATACATAAACAGTTCATTAAGAAAAGTGTTCCTAATGTTCCTTTTCATCTCAGTGAAACAAGTATCACTGGCTCTTTACAGCAGTGACCTATATGTACACTTACTATTTCAAGATGGCTATTTTTTTCAAATTTTATTAGCAATCTTTTCAAAGACAAACCAGAGTAGCATTAAAAAAGTACAGCAAACTGATATGCTAATCAGCCCACAAAAATGCCAGCAAAAAGTATCATATTGCTTTATATTATCTTTAGCTCAGATAAGAAAGTACAATAAACGCAAGGATGTGCACATCACTCTTCCTAAGCAAAGACAAGCAGTGATTTTTTTGTACACCTATTTTGGGTGGTGCATGTCAGATAGCAGAAAGAGGGATACGTGACAATAGGTAAAATGTGTTCCCAGGCAGCAGCCAAGATACAGTACTAGAAGCAGATATTTAACAGAGATGTTCATAAGTCTAGATTTAATGTCCTGCATAAATATTAGTCCTTGCCAAATTTGTTTTCCCCCAGACCTCTACACAGAAAATAAATATCTGCAGCCTTTTGTTCATAAACACAAACCTGCTCATAACAAGTCAATGATAATTGTCCACATTAAACCAATAATTGTTCTGATGGACATAAATGACCTTATTTCAGAACCACGGCTGGTGTTAAGACTGACGTCCAAGTGAATTAGTGAGTTAAAAGACAAAAAGCTCATAATCTGCACGGTTACTGGCCATCGCTCTAAGTGCCACTTTATATTTTGACAAGCGTGTCATCCAAACAGTATCCCCTACGATGGTGGCGTGTTTGCCCACTGTTCATTAATCATGTCCCATCTCACAGCTGTGCTGATACCATTGTATGAATGGCAGAGGTTCCCAAAGAAATTAGATTGTGTCCCTCTTTCCCCTCTGCCACCTCATAAATCATTCCTGAAATGTGCAATTAGCAGCTACTTGTACACATTAATTATCTGTGTGAAAAGCAGCTACCTGAACCACCTGCACTGCTGATTAGCTACCTCTCTAAGGCCCACCTGGCTTTCTTCAGTTTCTAGTTGCCGTGTTGGTATACGTACGTACTTTTAAATGAGGATGCCAAATAATGGGCAGCCTTCCCTATTGCAGTGCATCTGACACCAAACTCTGTGATGGTACGCTGGAAAAGGTTTTGCAATACAAATAACTGCAGATAATTTGTACATGTTTTAACATCTGATCAAAAGCCTGAGTATCCAAGATGTTTGGATAAATATTTATAAACATATTTGTGGAAGCTTACAGTACGTATCTAATAATACGCTCAATCCTAAAAATGTTGGGATGGTTCAGCCACTATTCTTACTGAAGCAATCTCAACACACTTCAGGAAAAAATGGTTTATCATGCATGCTTCCAGACTGTGATCCCATATTTAAGTATGTATAGATAGATGTGTCACCACAATGCATACATACAAACTGGCTATGAAAACAAATGTAACCATCCCTTTTCTGCTCCACGTGTCTCCACCTGCCCAACGTGAATCTAGCATAGGAAAAACTCCTACCAATTCCAGTTAAAACTTTTCTTTGAAATATATGTCTATTAATACAGTGGAAATACATTTTTCCTACTGTTTCCAAGTAAACAGATCAGAGCAGGAGACTGGAAGCATCAGGAGACAGAGGGCTCTTTCTGAAGTGTGAAAACTGCAAGGACTGAATAAAAGAACAATGCTCCATAGAACACAATGGTATAAATTACTCATAGGCATTCCAAGGGCTGGCGATGTTAAATAGGTGCATTGTCCTCTCACACCAATTCACACTTTCAAAATTTTATACGTTCAGATTGTTCTTGCTATGATGATATTTGCAAACTAAATGAAGGCTGGGGTTTAGAGGACTAAGCATTCAGATGTGCATTATTATCCAAAGAAGTTTCTGATGTGTTTATTTGCTGCAGTTGCTTGTTTAGTTGCGTCTGTGCTATGCAGATGAGCTGCTGACACTGGTGACAGAGAGGACAGATAATAGGAACAAGACTGTATTGTATGCTGTGCTCTCTATCAGTTCCCCAAGCTTCCCCAGGTAGAGGGACATCTTTAACCTGAAATGATAAAGCCAAAAACTCACGATGACCCAGCTGGATGCCAAAGCCCAACTAGGTGCCTAGAAGAAATATTTAGGGAATGCTTGTTGTAGACAATTCATCCTCACCTGTAAAACAGTTAAATATTTTCACTGTATTATTTGCACAAACTTTTATTTTGTGCTGTATTTTAAATAATTAATTTTAACAAATTCTTTATTTTTTTCCTAGATATTCAGTGACTATGTTACGGTATCTGTAACCTTCTGTTCAAATGTATCCACAAACTACGCAAACAGACATCTGCTCATTCTTAAGAAGGGCTATGACAAGTTACTCGTGTGTTCAGGACTGCGTAGTGTGAACCCACCTAACAGCTTTTCTTTATTTACCTGGTAGCACTGCAGGCAGTGGGGGAGA
The DNA here is from genome assembly GCA_031468815.1 of Morus bassanus. Taxonomy (NCBI): domain Eukaryota; kingdom Metazoa; phylum Chordata; class Aves; order Suliformes; family Sulidae; genus Morus; species Morus bassanus. Next base: position 1,177,842 of record CM062575.1, read on the forward strand.
TGACGGGTGAAATGATGAAAACTTGAACTGTTTATTTTGAGAAAACTCGGGTTAATTTTTCAGTGGAAGAGCACGCTTTAACTATTAGTTTTTTTGGTATTAAAAGCACTTGGGTTCTCATTTAAGCCTGTAATCTCAAAATGCAAGATTATTGGTGAAAAAACAAGGCGTTCACTAGGTCTTGTCACAAATAGTTACAAATGTCACTTTCCCTCAACACAACTTAGTAAGAGAAGGAATGGGACCTGACACGGCATCATTTAATTGTATTTGCTTTATGACAGGTACATGGGTGTCTGGAGCTCCTTGGCACTACAGAAAATGAATGAAAAGTAATATAGACCAGACGCCACTGAGGAGCAGTCAGAATCTCGCAGGGTAATGTCTTTATTTTTAAAGCATATAACATTGTATTTTAAAAAACCCACCCAGAACATACTCTATTCATGGCAGCTTTCAGCACAAACTGTTCACTTGTTTCCATATTGTACACTAAACAGCATTGTGAATAATGTCATTGCCTTAACAGTAAACATAAGTATGTCTGTCACTCTAAATGCCTTAAAAATGACAAAGAAATTAAGTTCAAAGCCTAAAAATCAATATATTGTTCTATTTAATTTACTCATTATAAGATCATCCTTAAGAACCAAACCTTTAAGGTGTTACATGACGTGCTGAGGTAATTTGAGCAATTACACAGAGATTTTAAAATGCTGTGGCTGGTAGTTAATTCCAGAACTATATGTCATAGGCAGTACGGAAGACTGTTTTTTTCCCCAACTCAATTTCACCAGTGTATTTATACCTAAATGATAGTAAGGGCCTATGTTTTAACTGCTGTAACCATTGAGTTGCTGATATTATATCAAGATATTTGCCCTGCTATGTCCAGTGACCAGCCCAACATGAATGTTTGATTAACATCTTCCAAATGAAAATACCATCCGTACATATGAGTAATATATCTATAGTTAGCTAATACCCCAGGAGACAGGGAGATAATATGCCTTGAGGAATACAGCCCTGCAGTATGTGTAAGAAGGCATGCAGCACGCGTACACTGGCCTGTGACTGTGAGAAAAAACTCATAGGGCAGAATATGATTTTTAAAAACAGGTTAAATTCTATAGGATTTTTGAAGTGATGTATTTCCATTTAGCAAACTTCATGAGCCAAATGCTTCAACTAGTTTGTATGCTCAAGCTCCTATTGACCTGAATGGGAATTGGCTTGGTATCAATGAAGTTCTCTGTACAAAATTAAAGAATGACTGCATTTGCAGTAAAGGATATTCCCTATTTAATTTGAGTAGAATTAAAAACATTTAGGGCTGTTGTCTGTATCACCTGCAGTGCACATCACCTCCTAAGGGAATTATCAAAACTTGTTTTTCCAGGCAACTGTGTCGCCTGAAAAGCTGCTGAAGAGTTTCACTTTTCCCTCCCTTTTTCTTGTCAGCACTATGACGTACAAGTGCATTTATGTATAAGGGTGAAGGCGAAGGCAATGCATGATACCAGGGCATGCAGTCCAGCACAGGCACTGTCTGCAGAACCTGCACGCCACTCAGGAAGAAAAAATTGAGTAGGGCTGGATGGATGGTCTCAGTACCGTGCAGTCCTTCCAACGGGGACTCCAGTGAGCTCCCTCGCCCCAGGGCTGGAGTATGGACGGCAGTTCACTGTCCCTATAGCTCATGGGGCCGTATGTGGTTAAGCAGTGTGTGCTTTGGCCAAAGATAATTATCTGGAATACTCAATTTCGGTATTATGTAGCTTGACAGTAACCAAAGGGTTTAGCCACTTGCAGAAATCAAGGCAATTTTGCTTGCTTCAGTTTAAAGCGATGAGGCACTCTTAAAAGGTCAATGTCCATTGGTATGCTGCAATGGGCCACCTTGGCTAAAATCACACACGTATGAACCCTTTAAAACAGGGCAACTTAATTCAGTCATTGGAGTAGAACAACGGCAATTACTCATCAAGACCTACAGACCAAAGTCAGAGCATTGGTAGATCAGAAGGTGATATTAGCAGCATTTATCAAATCCACCTGCAGGGCCCACCAGAGAATTCACAGCTGTGAAAGGGAAATGAAGTTTCAGACCAAAAAGAGGAGATAAGCATACAGAAATGACCTTAGAGAATTAAAATATGTGGACACTGGTCACTGTAACCTCCTTTGCCAGTCTTGTATAGCACGATTTTTTTCAAGAGACTTTGGAAATACAGTAATTTTATCCAGCCTTCCAGTCAAAGAAAAATATTTAGAAACTGATTCAGCAGTCTACTGACTTCAAAGAAAGGTCTGTGGAAATGCTGATCCCTCCCACTTATCCATGAAAATGTCATACACAACTCTGCTCTGGCCTTATTGTAAAGCTACTGTTTTCTCTAGCTAAGACTTTGTAAAATCATCCATTACTATCTATTCTGAATCTTAATTTTCTTTCTCTCATAAAGCCATCCTTTAAAATCATGTTTCACAGAAAAAAGCCAAAATTATTGAATATAAATGAACCACTTACACTGCTTTTGTATGTTATTATATTTCTGCATATTTCTGAGAATTTGTCTGTACATCCTGAATGGCAGTGTTGTCAAATCATAAACTCCTACATAAATGTGGATATATGGCACACAGAGAAACTGCACCAAATATGCTTTTCTTAGCCTTAGAAGAATTAGGCACAGGCAGTATAAGAGTGTCAGCACTGAAGGCTCCCTGTGCCTGTACTAATTCAGAAAATCTTTGATTTCAGTGGGAGCTCCCCCAGGAAAATGCTGTTTTGTTCCTGTTTTGACAATATGCCTCTCTCCCTCAGGACACGTTCCAATGGTTTAAAGGACACGAACAATTTCTAATACGTATTCTGACTTTTTCAGAAAACTGCTCTGGAAAATGCATTTAAAAATAGTATTTATGTTACGGAAATATTTAGATTGCTTAAAATGTCTGGAAAGAACCACACTTTCCTTTGATGTCTATTGATCACTAGAGTAATTACTGGAGACTACTATCGGCCCTCTCTCATTAGAGGTCCCTTTTCTGTTTCCTTGCCTGATTTCTCACATTCCCACATTTCTCATCCTCCTCATACTCCCTGAGCCTGGTTTGTGCTGCAGGGCCCAGGCAGTGGTGGAGATGGCTGCAGCTGCACAGCCCGATTACTGAGGACCAAAAGGCACAGGTCCTTTCCCAGTGGAGAAATAGCACCGTGATACCAGACACAGTAAAGCAGTACCAACTTTCCAACGCGGTGACATGTTCAGTTGATGGGTAGGGCAGGGTGAGTGCCCAGCACACTGCAGAGGAATGTGCTCGAGACTCAGGGCTTTCAGCTAGCGACAGGGTCTAACACAAACACTTCTCAGAGTTCATGTGCTGCAGTATTTCTCATTCTGAAAGACTCTTAGTGCCTTATGATGTCTGTTGGTCCTGTAGTACACACACATCTGAACACTGATTTGGATAAAACAGTGCTTTCAAACTTCTCCAATTATATATCACTTACATTTTTCCAGTGGAGGTTGTAGCCCTTTTAGACATTTGACACACTTGGATTTTGCATATAATCTTCGTTTTCCTAATTGCCCTGTGCGGATCCTTTCGATCCAAGTCCATGAACTTCAGGCTGAAACTACTAGTATGAATAAGCTGGAAGTTAAACACCCTGCTGGCAGCTCCCCAGGGCTCAGTCACCCCTCTGATCTGCAACATGCAGCAGAGAATCCAGAACTTATCCTGGGATATTTTTGTTTCTTGAAAAAAAAAAAAAATAGAAGCCTGTTGAACTACTCAGGTAATTAGTTCTCAATAAAGAGACTAAACTTAAGTATATGTAAAGAATAAACCAGTTAGTTAAGAAGTTAAAAGCACTGAATCAGGTTAAGTATAGACTCTCATGCAGCAGCAGTTACCCGCATTAACATTCTGCTGACAGCAAAAGCACCTTTCACATCCCAAGGGCTCCTTGCCAAAACACTGCTCTGCAGAAGCAAATCGCGTCCCACCCCTCCCGCTTCACAGCACCCGATAAAGAGCCCGAAGTATCTGAAATGCAGCACGACAGCTCACAGCCTTCAAACACAGAGACTACAGCTCCCATCATCCTATGCTCCAGCTTGATTTCTCCACCGAATGTTATTTGCTCTTTAGTACATCAACACAATGTGAAAGCAGCGAGGACCTCTTGGCAAGTGCCAGTTCTCAGTGACCTTACCAGCTGGTCAAAGTCTAAATGCATGCTTCCTGTTTTCTAATGGTAAAAAGTGGATTTTGTCACTCACTCTCCTGGGATTCCTGTGCTTGCCTTGATTTAACAAATTTGACTGCAAAACGGCATTCATGCAAATTGCCTTTTTCAAAACTTTAAAGGAACAGACACTTCAACATTATTATAATTAATTCAATAACTATGCACAACAGCTTGTAATATAGCTCATTCAAAATGGCAAGAATGACTGGATGCTAACTTTGAAAACAAGATTTTAATTAGGAATATCCTGCTTGCAAATGTGACAGATTCAGTGGATTATTTCATTAAACTTTACCTGTCTGTTACTGTGAAACACAACATGAATTTTTACCATTAGGGAGTTAAAACCAGCATGCATTGTCCTGTCAAATTGTTAGTCTGTGAGCTGCAATTTGACAAAAGCATAAAGATATGTAGAATACAGTTTCAGTATTACTTGTAGAGTGATAAAAAAAATGGAACTTTCCTGAAGAAAGACTATGATCCATGTTTTTTACTTGGGCAGAACTCCCACTAGGGGTTGAAACTTCCCCTGAGCAAGGCCTATGAGGCAGGCTTGGCTGACATGAGTTTTTTGGGGAACAGGCAGGACCCCAAAGGCACCTGAATGCCAGGCATCCCACTCTGGGTGGGTGTTTAGGGAGCCCCAGTCATCCACCTTGTCTCCCCCACATACAATCGGGCATCTTGAAAGGTCATCTGAAAGTTCCAGACACCTAAAATTTGAAGTGTTTCCTTCCCACAGGGGATTCAAATTCATAACCCTACTTCTCTGGAGCTGCCAGGCGCTTGCAGGTGGGGATGCCAGGAAGGGAAGGTGAGGCAGGGCGCACCTCCTGCCAAGCCTGGGTTTGGGCATGCAGACACCCCAAGCAGCAGGGCAGTGACAGTTGCTGGAGGCCACTCTTGGGACCAGAGGAGATCTGTATTCTAGCCTTTGCTTCCTATACTATTTTCCTTTCAACACCTATGTAATGTAAAATACACAAACAGTCCTAAGACCAGGGACCAGAACCCATGTCTCTCTACTCCTTGCAGCTGAGTACCCCACTCTCATCTCTAGCTGCACTTCTTGTATGAAAGTGTCCTGTAAGTATTACATTTCATGTTAAACTTACTATTTGCTAGTCTATATGTGTGTGTGCACACCTATGTGCATGCAGGCATCCATCTGTGAGGTTATGAGGGGTACCTGGAGAATGTAAAAGGATTGGGCTACTGCAGAGAGTTGGTCAAAAAAAATTAGCACCTTTCTATCTCTATTTGGATTGCCGTAAACTTCAGGCAAGATGTGGAAGCCTAGGTAGGATGCTTTTGTATATGCACAAATATTAACTGTAAGGGACGATGGTGAGTCCTCCATGAACTCTTGAGGACTGCAATACAGGTGCAAACATTGCCTCTCTGGATATCCTCTTGCAAAGGTTAAAAACGGTGCCCCTAGGTGAAAGCATGTTAGCAGATCATACTGACTACAGGCTGGATTACAGAGTGCAAATCTAGATGTTGGACCTCCTCTTTAGACTGTACTTAAACAACAACCAATGCCGAAAAAAATGAATATAGCACAGCACACCTGAATTAGCCTTAGGACTTATAATAGCTGTGTAGAACAGTACAGGGGGGCAAAAGGTCATGAAATAATATTTGTAACTTTGTGATACGTGCAAATTCTACAGCAGAATAATTAATTTATTTGGAACATGAAGCTGGCAGTAAATAGCTAACCCAGTGCATTTGGACTGAGTTCTGCTTGCAATCTGGCTTTACATTTAAGTTTGCTAGTGAGAACAATTTATTGGTAATATGTCCTATCTCTGTCATTACTCGTTTTGCAGTTTATCCAATGGCCTATCAACTAACCACTAACTTACGGAAATGCAATTCCAAGCATGGGAATACTTTTTTGAGTAAAGGAATAGAGCATGAAGCCATTTTCCTACTAGTACTTTATGAAAATCAGGCATCTCAGATGACCACCTTAAATAAAAGAGGCAGTTTCAGGATGCATAGGATTTCCTTATGACCAGTCCTAGGTAACAATGGTCCTAAGCAATCAATTTCCTTCCTCTATCCTAATTTGCCCTTATACATCATATTCAAGATTTTATCTGGACAGGGGCTGGTTGGCTCAGTGGATAAACCTCTGCCTTTTCACCTCTGGGATCATGGTTCAAGTCAAATCCTGATGAAATGCACTTGATCGTCCTAATCTAGTTCTTAGTGGACAGTATTCCCATTATCTTTAAAAGGGTCAGAGCCAAGGCCACTGGGAAGAGTGCATTGTGCTATATCTTATCTGTTGATTAATACATTTTCAGTGGTGCCAGATCCTTAGCCTCCAGGAGCACACATATTCTCACAAAAAGCTTAATAAAGGTCCCTCATAGATTAAACCTTTCTTCTCAATTTGCATATCATTTCAGGATTTCCTGGGAATATGAAAAAACCCACAAATAAATTACTCATAATTTAAAAGTATGTTTGCCTGAACTATTTGTAATAACACCTCTAAGTTAATTAGCATGATAACAGATCACTTTAAATCATTACTTGGCATAGGGAGAACAAGACCTTTATAACTCAATCCATTTTTACAGCACATTACAGTTTTCTTCTCATACCATATCAATTGAAGCTAAACAGACACACAGAACAAAGGGAATCTACCCTCGAAGGCTGATTTCACTGTTCAAAATATAGAAATTGAATAAGAATGTGCTCTCCGTAGAATTTCACTGTTCTCTGCAGCAAGAGGACTGCTGAAGAACCACTGATAGCAATGTGAAGCTCTTTGCTTATTTTTTTCCATTATAATAACAATTCAAGTAAGAAATGGAACCACTTCCATTTCATGAATATCTAGGCTGGAGCTCATCGGGCTTTTCTGCGTAACTATCTTGAACCTGTCTTGCAATGAATGCCGGTAGCAACAACAGTGTCCTCCGAACCATCTGATTATCTAGGAGCTACTGTGCAGCTGGCACCCTCAGCCTAACCTCTCCTACCTCCATGCAGCAGAGGCCAGGGGAGCAGCCGAGATGAAGGACTGCCAAGGTACGTGTCTCTGCAAGAGCGGGGCTGGCACTGCCCAAGGGCAGCAGAGGACAGCAGGAAGCAGGGATGACCAGTGTAAGTGCAGCTATATAATTAGTCATCAGTTTCCACGAACATCAACGGACAAAAGAGATCATGATTTTAGTAGGAATAACATCAGGTTCAACTCTCAAGGCAATTAATTCACTGATTACTTTTATTACACAGTTGTGGTCAAAATCTTAAGGGCAATACATTAGTTTCTATCTGGACTGATTCTTTAATATGGTTCATATGAAAGATAGGAATCTATGCACCATTTCTCACTTCCGATTGTGGTTAAAGATTATAAAATGATTCCTAATGATTAAATCATTCCTCTGTAGTCATCAAGAGTTTTTACATTCTTACTCTCTATTTATTTAACTGACTACTGAAGAAATAGCATTTAGCTTGTGGTTCTTTTGTACAAATCAATAACATGATCATAATTTTTTCATTAAATAATTATCCCTGGCTTGCTCTTCTTCTGATTGTTTTGAAATTAACAGGGGACTCCCAAACACAAGATATTTTGAAAAAAACACTTATAGCCTGGTTTATCATAAATGATTAAGGAATTTGAAAAAAAAAATGGTAAAAGTGTAGATTTATTCAAGAACTTCCTGCACACTGCTACTCCCCTGAAAGCACTGGCATGCTAATTTTTATCACTTGAGAGCTGGCAAATCCAAAGCTATGACCAAGTTTTGTGTAAGTAACATACTGGTGAGTTAGCATAAGGTCAGGAAGGGCGGACAGCATTGCAGACACACTCGGGAAGCCTACGCAGAAGGCCTGGGCATTCCCTGAGTCCCTCCTTGCACGGGGATTCCTTGTGCTCTTTGGATGAGTGAGGAGCAGGAGCACAAAAGAGGGGTGGCTGGGATATGGTCGTGGTTCCTAGCTGGGGACTGCTGCCTCTTGAAGGGTGCAAGCAACCAGTTCATATTAGAGATGCCTCATTTGTTCTTTGCCCACTGTTCATGGGCAAGTCTCTGGAGCAGGAGGACACAACGGTGCTGTAGAGTGCAACTTAGAATCAAAGAATTATTAAGGTTGGAAATGACCTCTAGGATCATCAAGTCCAACCATCAGCCCAACACCCCCAGGCCTCCTAGACCATGCCCTGAAGTGCCACGGCTACGCATTTTTTGAGCACCTGCAGGGATGGTGACTCCACCACCTCTCTGGGCAGCCTGTTCCAGTGCCTGACCACTCTTTCACTAAAGAAATTTTCCCTAATACCCAATCTAAACCTCCCCTGGCACAGCTTTAAGCCATTTCCCCTCGTCCCATCACTAGTGACTTGGGAGAAGAGACCAACCCCACCTCACCACAACCTCCTTTCAGGCAGATGCAGAGAGCGATAAGGTCTCCCCGCAGCCTCCTCTTCTCCAGACCAAACCCCCCCAGCTCCCTCAGCCGCTCCCCATCACACTTGTTCTCCAGACCCTTCCCCAGCCCCGTTGCCCTTCTCTGGACACGCTCCAGCACCTCCATGTCCTTCTTGTCCCGAGGGGCCCAAAAGTGAACACAGCATTCGAGGTGCGGCCTCACCAGTGCTGAGCACAGGGGCACCATCCCTGCCCTGCTCCTGCTGGCCACACCATTGCTGATACAAGCCAGGATGCTGTTGGCCTCCTTGGCTACCTGGGCACACTGCTGGCTCAAACTTGGCTATATCCTACTGTCAAGGTCAGAGGTTTTGAGCTTTTTCTAATACAAAAGCAACAACTTAAACTGGAATCTGTCTGACATTAAGGCAAAACTCCACATACTGTACCTCCTCTCGTCCCACCTTTCTCGTTGCTGCTCTGTAATACCCTTCCGCATAGCACCTAGACACGGTAGTTCTGTTGTAGTTATGGGAGTTACACCCTGGTCCATCTGATGTACTTAGAGTCATCACTGATCAAAGATCATAACTTTGATGTACAATTCAGAACACATGAATTAAATATTAAGACAGTTTCACATTATTGCTACAGCTATTTTCAAATAGGTTTTCTCTTTATCACTACACAGCTGGATAAATCTGGGTGTTCCTTTCTGAAATAAAATGATACAGAATGGTCATTGCACTTTGAGGTAATAAATATAGGTAATTGCTAAGCTAATTTTGGAATAAGCTACAGGTAAGCCTGGATAAGCTACAGATTAGTTTGGAAAAATCAGACCTGACAGATTACGGTATGCATTTCAAACTGAATTTCTGTTGAACAGATAATTTGTGTCTATATCAGATTTTTCATTAAAAATACTCATTTCTATATATATATCTTAAGATTCTTTTTGTTGATTACGATGTGAAAAAGAAGGAATAACTGTGTATGGACAATGATAAAGTAGCCTGTTGATAATAAATATTTGTCAGGTCTTGTCACATCTGCACACATTCCAATGTTACTGAAGAGACACCACACTGATAAAAAAAAATACCCTCAGAAAAATCAATGGATTTTGAGCTAAAGCAGTTGCTAAACACACAGAAAACATCTTTATCCAACAGCCATAGTGCTGTGAAAATTCCCAAGCCTTGCATTGGTACAGCTAAGGAAAATTTAATCTTCCCAAATACTCATCAGGGCACTCCATCCTGCAGACCTGACAGCCCCACTTATAATTAATTATACAATTTCGATGGGAATATCGACTAAACAAAGCTATAAATCATAGAAAAAGTCAATAGGCATGGACACATTCAATCATGTCCCAACCAATGATTACTACTCTTAAAATACAATAATTATTTTCAGGAGCCAGCTTGAATTAAATTTCTGTCAGGCTGGTACAAGACCGGCGGTTGATGAAGGATGCGATGGATTTTTTGGGTTGAATTCGGCACAGAGACATTTATCCTTTTAGATAGGTAGTTTGTTTTTAGTGATCATGGTGCTGCGTGTTTAACTAGACCATGAAGATTAGATTATCTCCAATGGCTCATTATATCGTTTATCTTTTCCTTCCATGTTTGATCTGGAAGATTTCCCGCTTCTTGATGCATGAATGAAATGACTGCTGATTTTGAAATGGAATGTACTTAAGTGGGATTCTGCCTATGCCTTCATACACCACGTCCATGTATGTAAAGTCAACCAGCAGTCATCTGAAATACCACTAGGATGTGGTAAATGGCAGCAACAAGAATAGCTTTGCTCAGCTTCAGAAATGAGCTGGCAAAAAATAAAAATGACAAACATTTGAGCTGTTTTAAAAAAAACTAAAAAAATTATTATAAGACACGTAGAGGAAAATCTGGGACAGGAATGGGATTAGTATGGAAACAGGACTTGGGATTAGTGTTATTACTTTGATTTACATGTCCCCAAAACTGCAAAACATCAGGGAAAGAAACGTTATGTATTTCCCAAAGATACATTCACCTTGTAAATTTAAAAAAACCCCAAAACAACTTATCTCACAGTAGCTGTGTTTTTAAGATATGTTGCCTACACAGATATTTCTCGTGGTAAGCATACACACCACACATGAAAGATGTGCTGCGAAGGGACAGTAGTCCAAACGAACAGGATGGACGTCAACAAATGCTGAAAGGAGAAACAGATCTTCACTTTCCTCACGCGTCTGACTCATCAAACTCTTCTGACCTCAAGAAATGAGTGAGATCTCAGATTCTTACACAGAATTAACCTCTTAGATGTAAGTCAACTTAAAAACAGAGAAGGTAATAGGGCTTCAGCTGTCTTCCTTGCCCTGGATTCTTGCAGACAGCCGTCCAAACAGCCATAGGTAGGAGAGAAGAAGAGAGAGAGGGAAGAGTCATGGATTCTGTGTACATCCCATCCCTATGCAAAAAGCAGCAATACACTGTGTGAGCAGGCACACTGTGCAATTGGTACAGAGTGTGGCAAAACCGAGAGGTGGGGACTAAGGCAAACACGAAGGGGTTCTCAAAAAGCTGAGACACAGAAGATGAATCCCTTGTCTTCTTTTATTTTGGGTATGAGGAAGGAAAGTAAAATTCGGCCAACCTGAGGAAAGGCCTGAAGAAAGAAGGGGAACCTTAGCTAGCTTGTCAGCCTGCACAAACAACTTTGACACACACAGTTTCTGCAGAACACACAAAGTTTTCTGAAGGTTTTCTTTGTCTAGTGAAGCCTGCCCTATTTATATAGCGCAGAATATTCAACATACGAATGCTGTTAATTTATGCACACATAGGCAGGTCAAGACCTGACACAAGCTAGCATAGCTCTTCCAATGTCAGTGAAGTTGGACCAATTTCCACAGGCAGAGGGTCTGGCCCATGACATCCACAATAAGGCTCCCACATGCAATATGCACATTCCTGATTTTTATCTGTGTGTAACTGTTTGGGTTTGGTTTTTTTTTTTGGATGCTTAATGTTTTTCCTTTAGATCTATAACTCCTGGGAACCTTAGATGAAATTGAGAAAGCTGCAAGCAGTGATATAGAGATTTTCCAAAATGAAAGTGGCTACATTTTGAAATAAAATCACCTTGAAGAAGATATAAAGCCATTCTCCACAGAAAAATCATAGTTCTCATTACAAATCAGAAGGTTAGTATTCCCTGTCTGCTGTCTCCTCTTAGGAAGCACTATATGATTGCCCAAACGTTGCCAGTCTGCTGCAGGATTTGAGCTTTCTACTCTACGTATTCATGCATTTCTATTATTCTTCTTATACTGAGAAAACCCAGGTATTTTCAGAACAGCTTTGCATTAAGGGCTTTTCCTAAGTTACTGTGGTGTACAACGAAGAGCTAGCAAAGAAACATGTTGCTTGAAGAAACGCAGATCAGAGGACAAAGAAAAGTGAATTGTCACGTATACTTAATTTACAATTTTTTCTATGAAAAAGAAGGTAAACATGCCAAAGTTAAGAAGCTGTACACAAAATAACTGGCTAATTGAGGAGGAAATTTGGAGCAGTTATTGTGTTAGATGAATTATCTCTTCTCATTCTGTAGACAGGAGGGCTGGTAAGGATAAAGGGCTGGTAGAGAAACGCAATTTGTATGTGAGTTTCCAACTTCTTCCTTCCAAAGTGTTTAGCAATGAACTTACCGCAGTGCCATTGTTATCTCTAAATACATCTTGATTAAAATAGTCAAAGAGCTTCTTTTCTAACTGTAGCATAACCTAAAAAAAAAAATAGAGGAGAAAGGTCAGCAAAGCTCTTGGACTTAGCTACCTAATACACAGCTGTTGGAAGTGACCCTTTCAGAGACATGCAACCCTTTAAAACTACAGGACATTTCTACATGTCTAAAGCTCCTTGTCAGCTTGCCCATTTGCCTGACTGGCAATCACTTAAAAAGATCCAATTAACTGAGCATTAGGTGTGACAATCTATACCCCTCCCCTCCCTTTAAATTATCAGTTTGAAACAACTATATTCATGCTTTGTAGAAAAGAAAGTGAACATTCAACAACGTTTCTATTTACACAGGGGGTACAGAGGGCATTAAGTTGTTTACCTTTCGGTCATTATCAGATTCACGAAATATTAGCTTGACTACTTCATTTGTGTCAGCTGCCCGGATAGTCTGCATTGTAGCCTTTGCACATAGTGTCTAATAAAAAACACAAAGGGAGAAAAGGAAACTAGTTTATCTGAAACATAAGGCCACATTTAATTGAACTTTATCAATCTATCTATCTTCAATGCCCACCTGAAAATATGTTTTGCTGAGGGTCAAAATACAAAGCATTGCTAATTTAAGTCACTTCCACTCATAATGGATTTAAAACAATAAACTGAATTACCGTTTGGAGAGAAACAGGCAATATTAAGAAAATATCAATAAGATAAGGCAAATATTCATTTAACTTAGCACCATGCACACAGGATCTTTCACAGGTCTGACACTGTATCACACATTACTTGTAAACATCCTCAAAAGCCACTTCCTACAGCTAATGACTCCACAGCCCTACCGGTTTCTGTACTGCATTCTTAAAAGCTGATAACTACATTGCACTACAGTTCTGCAGGTTAACTCTTGTTTGCAAAAACTGCCTTGTAAATTAATGTTCCAAGTATAATTTAAAAGTCCAAGTAACACTTACATAATCTGACAATAAGTTTCACAGTTTACTCTGGATAGCAAATTCCCCATGCATCATCCTTTTAAATATGAGGCCACACCACATCTCTAGATATTTTGAGGACTGGGCGTCTAAAACACATTATAAATCAACACTTTATCAGGCACAGAGGTATGAATTTCCAAGAAAGTGTCAGGCCTCGATTCATTTGCTGTTTGCCTGGTTGGGGCCCAGTTTCAATGGCAATCAAAACTGACCTAGAGAATAATATAGAATAGGTTGTTTAAAGGGCTCGTTCTGTTGCATTTTAACAGGTGAAAATCTGGAGCTTTTAGCAAACCAGTTAGGCACATATTTAACTTAAAAACGTACTTTGGATTCACTGAACCTATACTTTTAGTGAAGCTTTAAGTATGTTAAGTGCTGTTAAATGCAGAAATAGACTACATCTTAACTGTGGGGCAGGCAGGCTTCACAAAGTGCTCTGTAGTTATCCAGCTTGGGCAAGGCTACTGGATGGTGTGTAATGAATGTTACCCCAGCCCATCTGCCTGGCTTGCTGGAAACCACAAGGCAGAAGACAGAAAGGGGAATTGAGGAAACCTTGGCATTCCTCAAAGGCAGAGAGAAAACGGCCAAGATGTGCGCCCACACCTGGGAGGCAGTTCAACACCCTTCGGTACAGCTGAGGCACAAGCTGCTGACAGTCTATGCACAGCCCTGGATAAGGGTATTGGAAAATACTATCCTTCTGAATAAAAGCTTATTTTGCTAGAGGTTCTTAACAAAAGCATGCTAGAGAAAGTAACTCAGTCAAGAAGAGGCAAAGAGGTGACTGCCCTGCTCTGCCTGTTCCATTCCTTTTCATAATGGCCAGACAACAGATTTTCATTTTGCATAATATTCGCTTATAAAATAAGTGTGTTCTGTGCTAATAGGGTAATAGAATTTCACATCCTACTATGTGCTTCTTTTTCTCACAAATAGAAATACTTATGTTGGGATTCATTATTAGAAGTGCACTATCTGTCAGACAGAATGCCATGAAACTACAGCTTACTTCTCAGTTCCCCATTCTAAATTTCTTGTGAAGGAAGAAATACATGCCGAACATGTGTTTAAACAAAAATCCATCTGCGTCCAAATATTTTAGATCTCAGCTGAGGTTACCAGTGCTAGCATGGAAACAATCTGTCAGTGGACTTTTTGCCCCCATTTGATAGAAAGACATTAAAAAATGATCATTGATAAAGGCCTCCGTGTGTTGCCACAGTACAAACAAGAAGCAACAAGCTAAGCAATTTCATTTTTAAAGGATAACTTGAGTGGGATTCAGTAAAAATAAAATATAAATCTGATTTTTTTCTTCAAGTCTGTGAACAGCACAGGTGCCGATTCCCCATCTTACTGACTAAATGACTCCCTTTTCTGACAAACATTTCTTGACTGTTTCCCCCCCCCGCCCCCCCAAAAGCAGTGCCATGTCTATAGATTACAAACATCTAACTCTGGGGTTTATCCTAAAAACTTGGCACACTCATGGCACCAACACAGCTGTAGGTGTCTGTGAAATCAGTTTTCACTGGAGAAAGGAGTACTGGTCACAGGGACACAGATGTAGGCTGTCCTTTGAGAACTTCATCTGTTCTGCAGAATTTTAAGGTATTTTTCTGAAAGGCCTGGGAGATGAGAGGGAAGATGCCGGCAGTAGCTAGTTAAGCCTAGCTCTGCCTGGGAGGGAGGAGGAGAGGCACACCAGGACCATCAGGAAAGCTGCAGTTTTGGTACCACTTATTTTAAGCACAGACCTACTAACTTTTCCCTCACATCCACCATGTACTGTAGGATCCGTTCTGTCTGTTTGGACACGTAATTACCATTTTGCCATCTGTGTCTGTACGAGGACACGGGTGAGGTAATCCACCAGCGAGCCATTCCCAAAGTGCGCTCCCTCCCGATGCTGGCTATTGAAATTCAAAGCACAGATTAGCTAATCGGGTCAAGCCCCAAAAAATAGCGCTTTGGGCTCATGTGTCACAAATCAGTCTGGTCGCCTTTAAACAGCGCACCAGATTAGAACAAGCACCCGAACAAACCAAAGCGGAAAACTCGCCGCTCTCTAAAGCTGGTTTCTAAAGCCCTAACAAATCGCTCCATCTTTCACTCATTTAAACTTTCCAAATGAGGGTCAATACGGTCCCCGAGCATCCAAATGCTAATGCGCTTAAGTGCGCTTAAGCAGCTTTCCAGAGTGAATGGGCCAAAGAAGGGCTCCAAAAGACAAGGCAGAGTTACTGTCACTGTCAAAAAGTCATTGTAGCCACCCCCAGAGTGGTTGCAATTCAAGAAATTCATGATTTCTGTCTCTTAAAGGCATCTGCTTGAGAACATTTTTTTTTCTGAGCTGCTTTATCTCACAACTTCAGGCCAGCTCTAACAGAAAAAAACCCGCGATCGACTCTTGAGAACCAATACAGAGAAAGGACCCACATACCTTACTGCTTTCAAATTTCACACGCACAAAAAGTTACCTTATTCAGAGACAAAAAGTGATTGGGCAAAGGTTCATTTCTTATACAAGCTGGAGCACTCCTTTTTTCCTCCTCCTTTCAATTTCTACGAAGTCGTAGTCACCCAAGCAGAAAACTTTCGGGAACATGTGCCTTTTTAGACAAGTCTACTTATGAAGGGATTTTTTTGTTGCTGGTAAAGAAAATCAAAATGCTATGAAAACACACTGTTTCCTTTTGGGCATTCCCTCTAAGGTACTCTTTTACAAAGTCAGAAGAGAGGAAATCAGATATTAAAACTCTTCTATCCAAGTTATCTTTTCAAAAAAAGTCTTTTCTCTTTGGAAACGGGATTTGGTTTAAAAGTTTGCAAGAGAGCTGTATTCAGAGCAGAGAGAGAACTCAGTATTCAGCCTTTACTTAGCAAACAACATGTCTTATTCCCGTTTTCACATACACTGTCCACACAGGTGGACACATAGATGCTTCATAGTATTTTTTAAATAATCCTTTGCAATAATTTATGTGTATTGAATTGTAAAACATAGCAATAAGTTTTCTGATAATTGCCTTGGAGCATAATATAAATGTACTGTTATGCAAAGCTCGGAGTGAAAGTTTTTTATATTGACAAGAGACAAATCTGGAATTTCTTCTAAACTCTGCAGTCCTCAGAAAAAAAGCCTTTTGATTTACAGCATAAATGCAACCTTCAAAATACATCTGCTCCCATACATATACAACACGTTGAAATGTTTTAGACTGTTTTTTTGCATACTTACAGTAAAAAGGCATAAAGACATAAAAACAATTGTGTTATATACGTAAAACACACACACACAATATTCTATATTATAGGATTGCCTTTTATATTGCATTTATATGCAAACACTCTGGACAGCTGTGAACTGTACTACTGTTTCCTGCTAGTGGTGCTCTGTTGAAAATTGCAGCTGATTTTTCATTGATTTTGCACTCCTGCTTTCTGAACATCCTTTAGACTCCTGAGTCCACCTCCTGATGTGTGAGCTGAGTTATTGCATGCTTGTAATTCAACAATTTCTTTTAAAAAAAAAAGCAGGATCCAAGCACATACAGACTCAAACTTTCCTATTACCTCTCTCTACTGATTCTAAAGATGTGTATTATTTTTCCCAATGATTTGAACAGTCTTCTTAGGACTTATCATTACTTTGAATTCTTAAAAAAAAAAAAGAAAGCAGAATATAATCATTGCTCCTTTATAATTAAAAAAGTTCATCAATAGCTGCAACTGCAGTTTCCAGCAAGCCACATGGATTGAAACAGAAGTGTTTGTTGCTAAAAGTGTCAGGGGAGAAGTGCAGAGGCTCAAGAATGCTAACATGAGCCACTCGAAATGAGATCTTGAGCACAGGAGCAACCAACTTAATTACATTTACGACATTTCATTTTATTCCAGTTACATACTCTGTGGATTCTGGCAGGATAGAAAAGACAGAGGTACATGTATCATCTAATTACGACAGCAAAATCCCTCTTCTGAAACGCTGCTCAAAACCCAAAATCAATCTGACACTTACTAAATTAGGATAATCAAATGCTTTTTTATTATTATCTGGATGCAAATTGTAGTTGAAACAATCAGCGAGGTAAAAGATTTGCTACTTTGGGAATAACAGTAACATCTGTCTTGTATCGGGCTCCTCCTTACCTCTGAGGGGTTGATATGATTTTCCTGGGATTTTCAAATCATGTGATGTAAGAGAAATAAAATTTGCAAGTGAGAAAAAAAGTTAAATGTAACTTTCTGAGTCAATGAAAGTTGTGCATTTTGCTACAGGATAGTTAACACCGTGTTTTTTAAACTCTGCCCCTGAAATAGAGACTTATTTTAGCTAATTTTTCACAACCATGCAGAGGTTTTCGGCCATACAGCTGTTGCAAACAATTAGGGAAATTACAGAGCTAAACTCCCCAATATAAAGCCATCAAAACCCATCTGAGAGGACATACACTTTTACTTGAAAAAATATCCCTTAGACTGTATATTAATTTGTGTTAACTTTAACTGTGTGGAAATAACAATAATGTCTCGGAGAAGTTACTATGCTCTTAATACTAATAAGCTTCCAGGAGCAGGAATTTAACTCAGCAGTGAGATAAATGTTAGTTGAATAAAGAACAAATATAAAAAAGTATTAATGAGAAGCCACTTAAAGTATCGATATGCGAAATTACTTTCTCTTTGAATATTCCCAGAGGAGTAAGCTCATGTCCAGGGGAGCAGAGATGCTGGAGGGGCTGGGAGCGAAAGCCTCCTGCACCACTCCTGTCCTTCCTCTCAGGGCACTGCTTATGTAGCATGCTTATGGCCCATCTTCTGATGGCAAATCGATGCAAATTACATCACACTGCTTCCTGTAATCATTTTGGGACTGATTTAACTTCACAGGCAGTTTACAGCAGCACCAATTCTACCACCTGTGAAAGCGTGGCCCAGAAGCTGCCCAAGACCTACAGTAGTACTCTGGTCTCCACTGCACGACCCTTTTGCTGATTTGTGGCAAAGGGGCATTTTGGTATCAAAATACCTCTTTGGGTAGCATCTGTGATAAAAAAAGCTTAGCACTAAGACCCTATCTTCATGCTTCCGTTCTCCCAAAGATCTCTTGCATCCCTAAAATAAATGATCCCTGCTGGAAGCAACTTGCATTTCTTTGGGCTCAATTTCACATTAGCTGCACTAAGTTCACCATGAAATGTGTTTCTTGCCCAGAAACTTAGATCATTCATGACAATGTTATTAAAGTGTATCACTAGGCAATGCAAAACTGTTTACATTAGTTTTTCAGGTAATTCACTGAGTAAACGGAGAGACCAGTTTAATGGCATAGCCTCTGTCCGGCTGCACAGGTAACTGCCTGCCCTGTTGGTGATACTCTCTTGCCTGCTCTATTATTGCTGAACACAACACCCAGTTCTTACAGAGTTATCTTTTGCAGTAACGAGTGAGATTTCTGTTTGCATTTGCAAAGGAGGCAGCGGGGCCATGGTCCCAACAGCGCTCAGGTGCAGACCGCGAGCCCCAGCCCACCCTCGGCCCGGGCAGGGAAGGGTGCAGGAGCAGCCGGCTCGGTGCCATACGCCCGCAGAACAGCCTGCCCTTCCCCAGGTCCGGAGAGACCTCTGAGGTCGCTGACCATGCCCTCCCTGCCTCCTCTGCAGCTTTCCTCTGTGCCAACAGCTGGTGGCAATGATGGCTCTCTTTTTCTCTTCTTCAGAGAAGAATCTGAATTAAGTCCAAAAGGCCTTTGCCACTAAGATTCTCTGAGATGACCGATATTGAAGAAAGTGTTGAACACCCAACCTTATGTTCTTGGAAAGAATGTGCTATTACAGCTCTGTCCCAGGAGACAGGACCACTAGATTGCGGCTATCAGCTGCCTCCTAGCATCTTTTTCACGTGGAACATATACTTCTGACAGCATTTGAAAGAAATCCCTCTCAGCATTTGTTACATGTTTAGCAGCAATAAAATTCAAACTGTTTATCAGATGCTCAGCATAACCCAACTCAGCTACTTAGACACTGTGCTTAATTTATAAACCTCTCATGTTTAAATGTGACTTTCCTAATTTTGGCTAACTATCCTAAACATTGTTTTCTTCTGAAACCAAGCAGTTTGTTCAGTTAGGTGTTACTTTGTATGTGGCGATTTAATTCTAAAATTTTCACCAGTACCCATTGAATAGCAGAACCTTAATTACTACTTGCTCACCTACATAGGTCTAAAGAGAAAGAGTAAGGGATAATAGTTTCTCACACTACTGAATTTTAATCCACAGAATCTTCCCACGCACCATTTTTTCAAACTGAGAAAGACACTTTCATTAGACATTTCATGGTGCTCTGTCCTAAACAGTTTTGCAAATATAACAATCCCCCATTTCCTTTTTCAATACTGGTGCTAAATGGACCTTTTTAAAAAAAAAACTTCTGTATTCCTGTTAATTTCTCACCCCCCAGATGCATCTCTTTCTAAGAATTCAAAAATCAGGAGAGAACTCCTTTTCCATCACACACATTCACCTGCATGGTGATCAGCTTCTAGTTTTCTCTATCTGACTCCTTCTGGTCAGGCTCCACATCTTTTTGGCTTCTCTTGTTTCATTTTCCAGACTATGATCTCCAAGTCTGAGTTCAGCTAAGCATCTACATATTGATTCACAAACAATTTATCCTGAGTTGTTTGGCACCTGTATGCATCAGGAACACAAAACTTTGTAGGGCCTCTGCAGGCAAAGGTAAAGTTTTCAGGTAAAGGGTTCCCCTGCCCCCTTTTTAAGCTCTCAGTTTAAATTCACTTGCTGACACTGATAAGAAGTTTCAAATGCTTTCAGGACTTTGATTAGATCTGGATAAACCCTACACCACTAGAAGGTCTGGAACTTCGAGGCAGTCTGCTAGAAAAATCCCCTCCCTCCTCCTGTCCATCTTCCTAGTCGTTTAGCATCACTACTTGATGTCAAGGAGGGTCCTGGGCGAGTTTTCAAAGACAATTATTTGCTTTTCCATAATTACAGGAACCGGAACAGTCCAACTGTTCCTACGGAAATCTTTTGTATATGTTGTCTTGTCCCAAAATGTGTGAACCTCTTGATATTTATTCAGACATTTGTTCTTCTATTACTTCTCTTCCATTTTTTTTTTTCTGCTTTGGCCAAGCAGCAATACCAGCTTGAAAAACTCCTTGTTGGAAACCCTCACAGCACTTACCCGTTTTTTACTCCAGCTGACTAAGCAGAGGACTGTATGTATTGTTTCTGTTGAGCAAAGACTTTGATGAAGCACACAGGATCTGTGATGTAAATCTGTTTCTGTAGAGAAATGTAAAATCCCCTGTTCCCTTGAATTCAGGAGTAATGAAATAGGAGGCAGCTTCTCTCCTTATAGCTAAGCTTGCTTTTATCTAACTTTCAGACTAAGAACCTTCTATTTACTTTCATTTTAAAAGCAAAATAGCCTGTGAACCCCATCTGCTCCTGTGTGTCTTGCAATTGCCTTTGTTTTGAGTGGTAACATTTGCCTCTGTTTGTGCTGATGGTGTTATTTTTTCTGCTACCTCCATATTTAATAGTTTTTTACAGCTGTAGGAAAAGAAAACACAGGAGCAGTAACATGAAGTAGGAAAAATTTAAGCCAACACCTAACAAAATTCTTTGGTGTTTCTTGACTCATTTCCAGAACTGGAGGTTGTAGGGTTCCAAATAACTGGAGTCTGTCAGCTTTATTCTTCCTAACCGTTTCAGGGAGCAGGCTTACTCACACAGCCTGCTGGGGACAGACGAGGGCACGCACTGCCAGATCACAGCTGCTGCAAAGGGCTCTGCACAGTAGAGTACTTCCATGTTATCTCACTCAGAACAAACAGCAAGCCTCAGAAACACTCCCATGCAGTATTTTGTTCCACCAACTAGCGCTACCAAAAGGAGTAAGTTCGGGAGTTTGCTCTTTAAATTAATGGGGAGTTTTGTACAAAGCAGTGGTGTGACATGGCTCAAGAACAAGGCTTAGCCTCTGAAGAGTGTGAACCTTTGGCTTCCAAAAATTAGACTTAACAACAGCAGGTATCGCCTATGTGACATATGATAAACACCCAATACGCTGTTCAATAGCATTTTTGCACTTGAATTCTATTAAGCTTATCCTCAGAGATGAAAATTGCAGCTGACTTTTAAAACATGAAGTGTTGGGGGGATTCGGAAATCAAACCACAAATCTACCTAAAATTGATATGCTTTTAGCCAGATGCTAGCTACTTCTAATAACAAAGTGAGAAATATAGAGAAGTACAACACATTTCTTTTCCTATCATGCACAATTGCAAAAATAATTAGTCCCTTAAATAAAGAGGACATTTGAGACCTGGAACAGGAAAGTAACTTGCATGAGGCACAAATGTCTTCTGGGCTGCCACCTCCTCAGGCCTGTGCTCTTGATAAGTCTAAGCACAACTCTGAGATGGATGTGCGCCCTCCATCTCATCAAATGACCAGAAGTATGTATGGCAAAGTGGGAGAGATGTTAATATTCTTCCACCATTTCCCCTCTATGGGAAAAGAACAGCCTTCTAAGTTAACTTTACTTTTTAAGTGAGCAAATGTGACAGGAAAATAATTTCCAGTACACTGTATCTGGTTTTCTGACCTGAACAAGTTTTCCAAATGGGAGGAGAAACTCACTGTGTTAGTAACTGGAATGTGCTGTACAGCGTTATGGTGAGACTAAAACTTGGCTGATCAGGTGACGCCTTGCTGATGGAACATATGGACCATTTCCTCACTGTATTTTTCCCCTTTCTCTGGTTTGTCCAGCCTCCTTGACTCTGCTCTTTTTCATCCTGACATATCTCATTCAATTCTCATCAATGTTCTCCCTGTCTGGTTCCACATCATTTGCTCCTTTATTCACTTTTGAAATGGAATATGAGTCCAGCAGCCTGTAAGTTCAAATAATACTTTTTAGCTAGTTATGTTCAAATAGCTTAGAGAACTATGAGGTGGGACTGCTGAATTGTCCTCCTCTCCCATCACTGCTGTCACACAGCCTCTGAGCAGTTGGCTGCGAGCAGCACCTTCACTCTGAAGATGCTGAGAAGTTGGGCTGCAGGGCTGCTGCAGGTCCCCCAGGAGGCATACTGTCGAATGGCAGGCTTATGCTTCTTGAACAAGACGCAAACCATCATGGAGTTCACCTACTTCCAGGAGCACTTATTCATACATTAAATAAATGCTTTTTGGATAAAATGAATGAAGGATATCTTTGTCAAACACTGTGCAAGGTGTGGACCCAAGGTTTACTATATTCTCCCTGATAAACGGTAAGACGGACTGACAGATCGGTATGAGTATGACACCCAATAAAAAGACTTGCAACACATAAAAACCAGTTATGCGCTAAAACAGTCAGCGTGGAGAGCAGAAAATAGGGTTGCTTGTTCTACTTACTGCCTTTCTTCACCACGGCTGGTAAGGTAGCTTTGTGTCCTCTTTGGTGTGGTTTCAGACGGTGTAAGAATGAAGGGTTTGTGCATTACAGCAATATTCAGAATACCCTCCAGGACACTGCCTCCACTGAACGGGTCCAAAGCTCAGCTGCTGATCAACAACAAATTGCAATGCAGCCCTCGACCAACTAGAGTGACATGGCTGGGGATCCAGAGGGATTCAACCCAGCAACAAATGCCAATCCCCGGCTCATTTGACACCACCGGGTGTTACAGCACCACTGAGAGGACAGAAAGCTCTGCCAGAAATGCAGCTTCCACAGTCCTCCTGCTTGTATGGATCAAATGCAGCTTCCACAGTCCCCCTGCTTGTATGGATCAATGGTCCATCTGGAGGGGACGGGGGCCCAACTGGGAAGACAACCAGAAAGCATATTCTACAGAGTCTCTGAAACACAGATGAAAATTTTTTCCTTAAAGCAAACCAGGATTCAAACATGCTGAGAAATACAAAGAGCTCCCCATTATGCAGAGAGAGGGAAAAATGCAGGTTCAAAAGTGTTAACGCAACGTCATTTTAAAGCTAACAGCTGTGGACTAGTCAGTGAAGTGCTCTTCTTTTTGCTGTATCTTTAAGTGCTGTTAAATTCATTTGTCACTTGATCGAAAGCCAACAGGCTACAAATCTCCCAAGCCCCTCTCGCACTGAATAGTGACAGGAGTATTCTGTTCCGCCATCAGAAAACATTTGTGTGCGTCTCTGTCCGGAGTCATACATGCTATTTTAACTCATCTGCCTCCCCATTCTCTCCAGCCCAGGAGGACAAATTGCTCACTGTGGCTCCCTTTCAGAGGCAGTACAGCGCGCAAAGAATCATGACTGAGCAGAAACACAAGAAACAGGCACATAAAAATTCATCACTTTGGCCTCCTGACCTCTTGCCACTGGGTTTGGCAAACCCTGTCTCAAAAAGTAGCACCAAGGGAGAGCTAAGCAGACCGGCTGAGTGAAATTACTGACAAAAAAATATCTTGGACACAGGAAAACCCCACCAGATGCTTCATTGTCTTTGCAGAGAAGTGGTGCTGAAAAAGGGGGTGATCTACCACATGGCATATTGGGTGGAATAAGTAGTGCCATTGTTTCAGAGCAGCTCTGTCACTTTACTGACTGCAATACAAAGAGGTGTAAAGCAAGATTTAATCCTGACTTTTTAGTCAGCAGATTAAAACCAATCATGCCAGATGTCCACAAGACTGTTTAACATACAGAAAGCTTTTTCATACTCTACAAAAAAGTGAAAGCTGTAATAACTTCTTCTTTATTTCCTCTAGAGAGGCCTTTTTCACTCACTTCTAGTCAGAAAAGAAGGGAGATCTTGTAATGGATTTTAAGATGTGCTATTAATTTTTACTCTAGCCTTTGCTCTTTTCCCTTCTAAGACAAAGCTAAACAAAGTAAATTCTTTTACCGATCCAAAAGCAGACAGGTACGCTAAAGAAAACTGCTGGTATAATAAAGTTGTGATTTCAAAAAGAACTTATACCCGTAAGAGCAGAAATGGACGTGATCAGCAGTATTTGCAATAGAAGTTAAAATTCCTCTCCATGATACTTGCCATGACACAAGATATGAAAGTATGGTTGTCAGCATGCTGCTAAATAAACAACTACATGATTGTTTTCCCCCCAAAACTGAAATTCTGCTTGTGTGACTTTTCACATAGGTGACTCCTCACATGTGCTGGCACATACCCAGTCTGAGGACGTGCATGCTTTGCTGCATACTTTAAATAAAAGCACACAGGCACGCATCAAATTTGGGGCCGGGGGTATCTTGCATAACCCTTAGGGCAGCCCTTGTTGTATGCAATAGAAACTTTACAGGGACCCTGAGAACAGGCTGCTCCCTGTCCTAAGGGGAAGGTCCAGGCAGTACCACAGGACGTGCACTGGCAGGGGACATCCCCTCCGCAGCTGCTCCCGCAGTGGGACCCAGAAACCCGACCAAGGTCACCGGAAGCTATGACAAGCTCCAAAATATGAGTGCTAGTAAGTGATATTCTTATTTAAAAATACTCACTCAGTGCTCTTATTTAAACTCACCTACAGAACTGTTAAATCACTTTGCAGTGTTTTCTTAATCTGTTGCTTTCTTCTTTTCCCATTTATAACCAAATTAATCTCTAAAAATAATACCACAAAGGATGTAAACTCAATAATTACTGTACTTCTAAAACATGTTTAGTATTTTTTCTGCTATATTGCAAAAGTGCAAAAAAATTTGCATATTGGTGTGTCTCCCTGAATTTCCACAGCCATTGTTGCTAAATTCAACAAAAACCAGAATGTGTATTTAGTTTCTCATATTAAATTGCAAATCATTTATGCATTTAAGAAAAGTAATTGACATAAACTTTGGAAAAAAGCTATAGACAAAAATACATTCCCTTAAAATTCCAGTATTAGAATCATTTACTAACTTGGAAGCTATATGGCAGCAAGATAATACCTTGCTTGGCATCCCTTATCTGTCAGTTGCCTATGGAAAAAATTACAACTTACGTATCTCATTTGTTTTCTTATCACGCACTTCAACAAAATCCTCATTACAAGCTCCTAAAATAAAAGTAACCATCTTACTGAATCACTGACCTAAACCAGTCCTATTAAAACCATTTTCTTCATTTTGTATCTAGTCAAGACCTAAATGAAAACAGTTAAGATCATACGATATACCAACTAGCACGACATTGCTTTAGTTATACTGATACTATGTTAAGGACGGACAGAACTTTCGACTGGCTTTTTAGTACTTTCAGAGAAATAAATGTAACCTCTTACTACTGTGGTAATGCAGATGCAAGTGGATGCTCTACTAAACTCTCTAAATCAGCTGTATGCATAACTGCAGATGTTCTTTCCTCCTGCCACCAACTAAATTATTTTGCATCCTGTAAAACTAGGGTGCCACTTCTGGAATTCATATGAGACAAAATGATAAATATATTTTGGTCAATCATGGTTTACAGCCTTATAAACCATAGACACAGTTACAAGCCTAGTACCATGCTTCTCCTCCTGGAAAATGTATTTAATTAAGTTAATTAAGCTGAACTGTTTGTCTTTCTATCATTATCATCCTTACTGTATTCTTTGCAGGTCTCGTATCATGTTGGTAATTTTGGACAGGTAGACACCTTCACTAATGTTTTTCTTTCCCCCAGCGTATTATGATGACTGCAGGGTGCAACATACTTGCTTTAAATCTTCCAGCATCAAATTCTTGTACTGAAGAGGCGCGGGCAGGCACCATAATGAAGATGGTATTTTCTTTCTAACAAAGTCCAACTGGAGAATCTCAAGCTACCTAAGAGGAATAAGTCAATTCAGTGTAAACCTGACTGAGATTTCCGCCAGTTAAACACTTATTTCACCACTACTTATTCCACTTTGGAATTTGCACAATTTTAAAATTATAATTCTACTACCTACTTCTGAATTTCTTCAAGCAAGTCTTGTGGGTGGCCCTCAAGATACATTTTACCAATTTTTCATGCCCATCCCTCGAAATGTGACCCTGCTCCTGTGCTTTTATCTCTCTGACAACTTCACACAGGAAAACATGCAGCCCCTCTGATAGCATGAAATCGGAAACAATAGCCTCTGGAAACAAAAGGGAGTGGGGAGGCAGGATACAGTCCAGGTCCTTGCTGATATTAGGCACAAACAGATGTTCATAGGACCCGATACCCTGAGCAAGCTGAAAGGAAAAGCTTGTAAAAGAAATGGACCTTAAAAACAATGTATTGAAGAGCTTTAAATAAAGGCAAAGGGAAAGCAATATGGCTTTCAATGATAAATCTCAGCAAAGAAAACCAAAGTGGCACCATGAATTTCAATGATGCATTTTTCTTTTTCAATGAACTCTACAGCTCATTTTGAAATCTACAAATTGCTCAAATCTCAACTTAGTTTACAAGTCTCCCATATCCATTAAAAGGTTACAATACATGCATTTCTCGTTTCTTATAACTAATCACCATAGCTGGGAACACCCAGTGAAGTCCTGAAATATAGGCTAATGCTATTATTTTAAAAGCTGCTTATAGCTCAACAAAGAGGAATATGCTGAAAGAATCCTGATCGGAAAAATCTTAGACTAGCTGTTGGAACAAATTATGTTCAATCTCCTTCTCTTTTCATGTGCACTATTTCAGACTCAAAAAGCCCCACGTAAAGGATCTATGAAGCGCTGTCCTGAATTGGACCCGGGTTCTGTTTCACAAAAGCCAATATGCACCATTTACAAATGAAACAAAGTGTAGAATCACTTCTCTGACTGAAGTTTCTGCTTTTGTGATTAAAACTCTCTTCCTCTTTCTTGAAGAGCCTGCCATCCAAAAGGCCCTGTGCCATGCTCCAATGCACAAAATACATGTATTCATTACAGGAGAAAAAAAAAAAAAACCCTGAAAAATTTGGCACAAAGGCGGGTGCATAGCTTAAGTCCTGTTTAGGATAGCCCTCACTTGAACTCTGCATATTTGCATAGATTTTACCTATTTGATTGATTGTCTCTATCAGGAATATAGTGGATAACTAAAAGAAATGTTTCATCAGCTGTTTGTGGTCAGGTGCAGATTTAACTTGTTAATTACTAGCATCAGTGAGATGCATACGGTAAAGAAATAAAGAACTGGTATCTTCCTTCACCAGCATGAAACCCTGTAGAAATAATTTTAATAAAAAGAAGATCTAAGGCAGAAGGTATCTAAGTCTGCTTAGGAAACTTTAAGAGATTGCTAGTCAAAACTCAAGCCAAAAGTGACCATGCATTTGTCTAGTCTAATCATACATACCGCAGACCACTATGTCGCACCAATTTCCTCCTGAACTGAAGCAAATGGCAACTCTTTTACTCAAACAAATCCTCAGAAAGACATAAGCTCTTCATAAGACATGGGCATTCACCAATTCCTTGGACAGTTGTTCCAAGAAAAGAACCTCTTATTAATCATTCTTGTGGCTAATTCCTTATGCATGATTTTTCATTTGAAATTGTCTGTTAGCAGCTTCTAAATATCATTTAGACATGAAAGGAACAGGAACATTGCTGTAAACATAGCAGAATGTGGAAAGTGCAGTCTTCTAACTACAAACTCCTGGGAAACCCTCCCTGAACTACATGCCAGAGCTGTTCAAGTTAAATTTAATGGAAGTCTAAAGAAGCCTGGTTCAGCAAACCTGATACTACCTGTGAAAGTAATTCCTCTTCGGCATCCAGCTCTGGCTTAGGGTCTCAGCAGAAACGCAGAGTGCCTTACTCTCCTCTCATGCCAAATCATACTTTTTCAATACATGGAGTGAAAATGTTTGATGGATTTCAACACACCAGCTCTGCAGCCACATGCAAAATAAACTTTGCAATTTTAAAAAATACACCTAAACATGCATTAATTACATATGCCATGGCATTGCCATGGGAGCTGAAGTTGAGCTGTTTGCCTTCAATGTCTCCTACTGTTCTGACTACTACTGACTCCTCAGTGCTCCTACACATGCAAACATAGCCAAATGCGAAGTTAAACAATGGTATGGTTTCAATGAACTCGTTTTGCCATATGATCACTTGATTACCATTTTCATCCAAGTTGTTAAACTCATGACACACTGCCTTGTTCAAGCATATTTTGTGATTGCATTATATCCTCCAATTTTTTCTCACTAGCAACTTTTCCATTAGTTTGCCTGAAACGAATGTCAAGCTAACGAGCTTTCAGCTAATGAGAACCTTGCTCGTTTCTTCCTCCTTAACCACAGACAAAAATCTATCCCTCTTTCAGCATTCTGCATCGTCCCAGGTACTACAATTTGTTCTAAACCAGCATTAAAGACTGTTCGCTACAGATGGACAATCAAAATTGGCCAGTCCTACTAGTTAAAGTCCTCCTCCGTTACTAATCACAGAATCCCAGAATGGTGGGGGTTGGAAGGGACCTCTGGAGATCATCCTGTCCAACCCCCCTGCTTGAGCAGGTACACCTAGAACAGGGTGCACAGGACCACGTCCAGGTGGGGTTTGAATGTCTCCCGGGAAGGAGACTCCACAACCCCTCTGGGCAGCCTGTTCCAGGGCTCTGGCATCCTCAAAGTAAAGAAGCTTCTTCTCATGTTCAGGTGGAACTTCCCGTGTTCCAACTTGTGCCCATTGCCCCTTGTCCTGTCGTTGGGCACCATTGAAAAGAGTCCAGCCCCATCCTTTTGACACCCACCCTTCAGATATTTATAAGCATTGATAAGATCCCCCCTCAGTCTTCTCTTCTCCAGGCTAAACAAACTCAGGTCTCTCAGCCTTTCCTCAGAAGAGATGCTCCAGTCCCCTGATCATCTTGGTAGCTCTCTGCTGGACTTGCTCGAGCAGTTCCCTGTCCTTCTTGAACTGGGGGGCCCAAAACTGGACACAGCACTCCAAATGTGGTCTCACTAGGGCAGAGTAGAGGGGGACGATAATCGCCCTCGACTTGCTGCCACACTCCTTTTTATGCACCCCAGGACACCGTTGGCCTTCTTGCCCCCAAGGGCACCTTGCTGGCTCATGGTCAACCTGCTGCCCACCAGCACTGCCAGGGCCTTCTCAGCAGAGCCGCTCTCCAGCAGGTCAGCCCCCAACCTGTACTGGTGCGTGGGGTTGTTCCTCCCCAGGGGCGGGACCTTACACTTGCTCTTGTTGAATTCCATGAGGTTCCCCTGGGCCCAGCTCTCCAGCCTGTCCAGGTCTCTCTGGATGGCAGCACGGCCTTCCGGCATATCAGCCACTCCTCCCACTTTTGTATCATCAGCAAACTTGCTGAGGGTACACTCTGTCCCTTCGTCCAGGTCATTGATGAATATATTGAACAGGACTGGACCCGGCACAGACCCCTGGGGAACACCGCTAGTTACAGGCCTCCAACCAGACTCTGCCCCATTGATCAGGACCCTCTGAGCTTTGTTGTTCAGCCAGTTCTCAGTCCACCTCACTGTCCTCTCATCTAACCCACACTTCCTAAGCTTACCTATGAGCATGTTATGGGAGACAGTGTCAAAAGCCTTACTGAAGTCAAGAGAAACAACATCCACTGCTCTCCCTTCATCTACCCAGCCAGTCAGGCCATCATAGAAGGCTACCAGGTCGGTCAAACATGATCTCCCCTTGGTGGATCCATGCTGACTACTTCTGATAACCTTCTTTTCCTCTACATGCCTGGAGATGACCTCCAGGATGAACTGTTCCATCACCTTTCCAGGGATGGAGGTGAGGCTGACTGGCCTATAGTTTCCCGGGTCCTCCTCCTTGCCCTTTTTGAAGATTGGAGCGACACTGGCTACCCTCCAGTCCTTGGGCACCTCTCCTCTCCTCCATGACCTTCCAAAGATGATGGAGAGTGGCTTGGCAAGAACATCCACCAGCTCCCTCAGCACTTGTTGGTGCATCCCATTGGGGCCCATGGATTTGCAAGGATCCAGTTTGCCTAGGTGATCTCTGACCCAATCCTCCTCAACCAAGGGGAAGTCCTCCTTTCTCCAGATTTTTTCTCTCTCCTCTGGGGGCTGGGATGCCTGAGGGCTAGCCGTAGCAGTGAAGACCGAAGCAAAGAAGGTGTTCAGTACCTCTGCCTTCTCTGCATCCTGCATCACCATGGCCCCTACCTCATTCAGCAGCGGGCCTACAGACTATTGTACACATCATAATCTTCATGTGACGAGCATTTTCTGTTTCTTTTACATGTAGAGCAGAAATAAGTACAGAAGACCTCTACTATTCTGAAACACCATTTTCAGTTTTATTAAGTGTATGAAATAAAAGATAAATTTTTTTGTCCTACTTTCTAAATGGAAACCTGTTCAGATACAGTGAAATGTTGATCCTGCTCTAAATGTCTGGAAGTAATGAACATAGCAAATGACCCTCCTGACTAAAGGAAAGAAGAAATGACAGAATAATGAAGGAACAACAAAACTGCTGGAGTGATGATCCAGGCGAATTCCAACACCCTACTGATCAAAAACGCCCTATCCTGCAGGATGCCCACCTCCTGTCTACAGCCCGTTCAGGCACCTCTCTGCCTAAACTCCAGAAAAGCCTTGCTTCAGCAAACACACTGTGAGCAAGCTTGTGTGCACAGATAGTGCTGCAGTTGCAGCCATGGTGAAAGTGGACAAAGAGCAGAAGACAAGAGTGCCATCGAACTTCTACTTACTGATTTAATGGTCAGGACACATCACCCAGGCACAGGTGGCTCAACGCTTTCCTCCTTTTTAAAATTGTACAGAAATATGTCAATTTAAAGAGAATTTCAGTACATTCAAGGAAAACATTAACTCTGAATTTCCTACTATCAGATGTGAACAGAGCTCTCAAACTTTTCACTTGGGTCCAATACTGACATCCTCATGAAATTCAGCACTTGTTAAAACTGCAGAAATGAAAGCCAGAAATGAAAAATAGATCTTGCTGGTTTATTCAATGACATTTACAAGTAGGGTAATACTTGAAAAAGTTATCCTTGATAAGCCTTCAACACCTACTGAAAAGAAATTCTCCCATCTATGTAGTGGATACTCATTACTCGTTATCTAGACTTTTGGTCTGTCTTCAGATATTTCAGAGTGAGAAAATCAAAACAGACTAGGGTTTTGAATGGCATTTAAAAATATTTTTTCTGGATGAATGCTAATAATGTAGTATTACTTGTATTTTGCAGTACTGAACTATCCGTAACAATTTGGTTTCAGAACTGTATCAACTAAGGAATGAGTATGATTTGCACTACCTGTAATATGTTTTACTCCATAAAAGGCATCCTTTAACTTCTTGGAACTATACTCAATGTGCAGCAAATTCAGCTGCCTGTACTGAAGGATTTTAAAATTACCATTACAAAACCACAATAAATTAGCACACAAAGCTGCTCAGTTTAAATACTGTAGCATTACAGGCTTCAACGTAAGTTTTATTTAGTTCTAAGGAAATTATCAAAGATGGGAACAATGTTAATGGTAACAGCCTACATATACCCTCCTATATCTTCCCAGTGCACACTCATGGCTGAAAAAAGTCTGTGCAAGTTATTAGCAAAAAATCAAGTGAAACAGCCAACTGTATAAAAATCATTGGCAAAAATAGCCTTTCATTTCAATGGTCACAGGTTTTCAACCAGAAATTCTGACAGCGAGGGGTCAACGCAAGGTATTTGCTAAAGCACATACAATATGCCATTATCAGGCAACTGAGACTTCTGTAGAGCCTAACTACAATAGAATTACAGCCTTAATTTTGTCTATCCCTGCTTTTATTGTTTGTCATTGTTTCTTAGAGTTATTCTGCTGTCAATATTTGAAGAACAGAATCCTGTCTTCATATTGATTTCCTGAAGACTTTGAATCACTGTCTTCATAATGCATATATTTTAAGGCAAGTGCATGCAAAAGGTGGAGGTGAAGCTGCTTATTGAATTAAATCAATACAGGACACCAGACTGGCAATTATCATCTAGTATTCATTTGATATAACGTAAAATACCCGGTAGACAGAAGAAAAACAGACTTCCATCCCACTCTGGCAATCTCTAATTTAAATCTCTTGTATAGTCTGGACCTCTGGCTTGGTTAGGTTCAGTTGTTGTCACTCAAGCATTTAGCGCATACTTGACTTTACTCCAAAGGTGTTAATGATTGGGTTGCATAGTGCCACCTTCCACGATGCTTCTATGGTTCATGCTGAAGGGCAGAGAAAGCAAGCAGTGGCATCTGGAGATGTTTCTCCAAGGGGAGCTTAGGGGCTGTGCTGCAGGGAATTCATGACTCAGAAAACCCCAACTGACAGTGAGGGGGAAATATGGGATCCATATGAAAGTCCAGCTCTATCCATGGTAAGTTTGTGCTTCTGCAAGCTTAATAACTGTACGACAGTTACACTGTGTTCAGCTGAAAACATAAAGAATTAAAACTGGTTTAATTTTCAGGGAAGCATTAGAGTTATATGCATAGAAGTAATCTAGAAACAGCATTACAGAAACACAAAGTGATTTCCATAAAGAGTTCATCCAGTAAATGCATTTCTTTACTGTGTCTATGGAAGTAAGGTGATCCGGGTGCCACACAAAAGCCTTGCTAGAAGACAGTAAGGATACGAGTTTAATTTAACTAGCAGCAATGGTACTGTAATCCATACTGGACTATTTGAGGTTGGAGAGTAAACTAACAACCTTTTACTGTCTGAGGGCTATTCGCTGGTATCACTCCAGAGTGCACGGGTTGGGTATGAGGCCTTGATGGTAGAGGATGGAAATCTTCCTATAGCCACTTAGCAGACTCCCTGCACGTAACCACATGGGAAGGACTGAGCTCCGTGGCCTCCGTTTGTGTTCGTGACCAAGGTCTGCGTGGCAGATGCTGAGAAGCTATGCTGCATTAAGAGCTCAGGAAGCTGGTTTTTCCCTTTTTCTGGCAGGAAAGCAGGAGAGGCTGAGCACGCTGAGGTGTGCCAGCCTGCTCAGTCCTGCCCCGAGCACTGCCTCTGCACCCATGGGGAGTCTGCGGGCATGGGGGAGCACCAGCTCTGCAATGGCATGCGCCAGGAGGGCGAACCCCCACACCTGGAGGCATTATGAGCATCCTGAGTAAACCCTGGCCCATTCTACAGCTTTTTTTCCACATTGGAGAAACAATTTCCAAGGAGCACAAGGTGGCTGACACTTCATTTACTTTTTGTATGCCATTCTATGAGAGGACTCCAGAGTGCCGTAACGGAGGCTGAACTCAGAATTTACTCCTACCAGGATGCCATTTCATGTATATAATATTTTTTTCAATCTCTATTAGAAAGTGCTAGTTAACTGTTAGCATTTATTTATCCCACTGAAACAGCAAGTTACAAAAGTGTTTGGGAAGTCAGCCACAAAGAAGTGGTCCTCTAACTACCCAATGGTTTGTGACAAAAAAAATCCAAGGAAAGAACAAAAGCCAGTAGAAATGGAAGATCCTAATGACTTTGCAGAAACGTCCATGTGGGTAATATACCTTGTTCTTCCAGAGGAAGACACCATAAAGGAATATGATAATTTTCAAGGATTTTATTGGCATACTCTTCACTCATTAAAGGAAAAAAAAAATCTATTCTATGATTGTTGAGAATAACATCAGACTGTATAGGTCAAAAATTGACTGACATCACTGTGGACAAGCATTATTGAGACACACAAAGAAGCTGTTGTGTCTTTAAGCTTATGGTACATTGCAATGCAGTAAATGAAAAGCCACTATTATGAGGGGATGTTTATGTCAGTATCTGAAACAAATCTTCTTTTTACTAGGGTAATACTGTCTTAAATTGTTAACTGTTGATCAGATAAACAACACGTGATAAAGATCCTATAATCTCTTTTCATAAAATTCATTTTAACCCTTTAATGGCTTTACATATTAAATTATTACACATTATTGAGCATTGTGAAAGCTTATAATAGCTGTAAATAACATCCTAACTGAGTTCTTGTATAAGCAGTAATGCAAAAATTCAGGATTAGATTTTAAATAACGTAGAGATTAGATGCTAAAATTTTCACAAGAGATAATGTATCAGTTGCTACCAGGAACTCATATCCTGCCCCCTTCCCACTCTTCACTAAGGAAGCCTTTTGGGCTTTGTGTAAGAAGAAACTAATTTGATCTCCATGGTCGGACTGTAGATTTAAGAGATGTTCTATGCAGTGCAGGATGTAGAGAGCCTCTATGGCTATGTGTTACCAAGGCAAAGGTGACACCATTTCAAAGACGGCAGCATGCACAAGGCTTAGTCCTAGTGGTCCTTCAGCCCTTAGGCAGGATTAGTGAGAAGCAGGAGAATGCTCCCAACATCATCACCTCATCCCCTCGACCTTTTCAGCAGATAGCTGAAACAAATGGCCTTTGGGCAAGGGGAACATTTCATAAAGCTTAAAATGAAGCAATTACTGCCTATTGTTTACCTGAATCTAGTGACAAGACCACATAGCGTATGCTTATGACGTTGGTACAGATGGGTGAGGAGTCCATCCTTCAACCCCATCTTTCAGTGGGACTTTAACAGGCACAATCCCTGCTGTGCCCTCCAGATCTGAATTCGCCCCTCGGACAGATGTGATGGCTATTAGTTGGGACAAAACCGTATTTTGGCTGACTAACATAGTTTCTGTGACAACCCATCTTCTCTATGTGACACAGACGTTTGAGCAGACCAAAGGAGACGGCCCAGGCCCCGCCTGAGGAGCGCAGGCCTGGCGCGTGCTGGGGCAGGCGGCCGCTCGCGCCGCAGCAGGCACTCCCTGCTCAGACTCCTCCATCTTTTGACGACTTATCTCCGGTGCTGTTGCTGTCATTACCCGCGCCACCGAAGTGGGGACGGCCCACCATCGCACAGAACACGTAAGGTAGAGGAACTTCACGAACATCAGGCCCTGGAGCCACCACGAGCGCACGGTGACATCTCTCCGCAGGCGACATGGCTGCCGCTTGCCCCTCCTACGCCCTGGGAGAAAGGAGGAGCCGCTCGGGCGGCTGCCCGCGGGCTAAGGGCGAGAGCGCGGCCACGCTCGGCCGAGAGCTCTCACCCGAGCACCCTGCAGCGCTTCCCAGCAAGCCTGGCCCCGGACGGCATTTCTCAAAGCGCTATTTCCTTCCTCACTTTTCACAGCTTGTCGTCTGGCTGCACCAGCTGGAAAGTGTATTTCAAATAATTTATTATTCACTGTTCAGATGGATTCCTAAATCCTGCCCTCCACCTAAGAAAAACCCTGGTTACAAAGTATCTATATTAGGTTAAAATTATCCATAAAGATCAGAACAAGTGTAACTGGAAGGGGTGTGGGGTGGGGTACAACTGCTTCAGAGCCACCTGAGGCTCTTTACAAGTGGCTGGACCACTTCTACCTGACCTTGAAACACCCATGTTAGAAAGAATGGGATTTCAAAGTATTAACTCCTCTTTTCAATTTTTGGTTCACTCACAGGAGGAAAAGAAAATCTTGAAAGGTCTCAACTTAAAAAACCCGGCATTATCGCAAAAGTGGCCAGGAAGCTTTTAATACTTTTTTAAAAATCTTTTTTTTTTTTTTTTGAGAAGGAGCAACTTAAAAATTATAACAACTATTATAGCTGATTTGAGCCTCCTGGACTGTCATTTTGCATATTTTGCTTTGAAATGTCAAATTCTCATCTCAAATTGGGCCCAGGAAAAATGATACATTATGGGAAATCCTATTCTGAGAAAGGTAAAATTGCTGTCTGAATTATCAATATTAATAAAGGTAGACTTGTGGATACCTCACGTGGATTGGAAAATCAATGTTTCCTTTATTAAAGCACAAAATGATAAAATATATTGGAGACCTGCATCCAATCCAAATCTTTTAGAAATCATGTTCTCCACTACCACTGTGTGAGTCTTCCTCACAAAGACTGATGAACAGAAGCTACTTGCCTTTTTGCTACAGAAATAACACAGGAAGTACCATGAGGGAGATAAAGTGTAACGAGCTGCACGTGCTTATTCCAAGTTCCTTCACCCAGATCTTGAAAAGCAGGAATGAATAAAGCTCGTAACAGGTCAAAAAGTTGAAACTCTAGAGATACTCTGTCCCTGAGTGTAACTGCAGATAACAGTAGTGTCTTTTTGTCATATACTATACTATCAAGGCATGATGCGGTCCTGGCGCCATTAGTCACTGATAAAGAAGTAGCGCCTAAACTACTTACCAGTGGAGTCAATAAATACCTTTTTTACCCCAAAACTCTGAAGGAAAGCTCTTCCTCTCCACTAGAAAAGCAGGACATTGAGTGTGAGTTTCTAGTGGAGCTGAACAAAGCAGAGCAGCTTTCCACCTGCTGCAAGGCCATAAAGCAGCATTGTGGTATGACGATGGATGCAGAGCAATGCTGTGTCTTGCGGCTCACACACAAACCAGTCCTGTGGGAAGATGCTGCATTAACTGTGCTTCTGTGAAAGGAGATGCAGTAACTGTCTTTTACTCAGAAAGCTCTTGTACGATTGTTACGTACAAAAACCCAAGCCACATGAATCTGTAGATTTTTATCCGTCACTACACAACAGTTTAGATAAGGTGGCCTTAACTA
Organism: Morus bassanus; assembly: GCA_031468815.1. Classification (NCBI taxonomy): domain Eukaryota; kingdom Metazoa; phylum Chordata; class Aves; order Suliformes; family Sulidae; genus Morus; species Morus bassanus. The sequence goes on from CM062575.1 coordinate 1,214,866, forward strand.
CATAGGAAACAGAAGTGATCAAGATTTGAATTACATGCCAAATGATTTAATGCAACAGCAAACTAGTGCCTCTACACAAAGGTGTTTGCTGCCTGACTCAAAAATGGCCTAGCGCAAATAAGCTTTATATATTTGAGGTATTGCAATTTGTCCATTCTCCGTAAGTACTACTTCATTTACCACTAGTCAGTGGTAAGGAGGTGCCACTATAAACTTTATAGTAATGATATGGTTTTTCTTCAGCCAACACTAAATGTGTATCCAAATCTAAATAAAAATAAGGTTTTTCTTTTTTCACAAAATATCAATCTTGGTTCCTTAGCGTACTTTTCTCACACTTTTGAGAATGACTGTTTTCAGGTAAAACTCTGTTAAACACATTTTTAAAATGTTTTAACATAGCTGCACACATACCCAGAGATTTTGTGTATTCAGTTCATAAACTCTTACTGTATTTCTGACTCCAACTCAAGAACAAAACTTGCCATTGCAACAGGAGTTCCTGTGTATAGTATAGAAGCAGATATGATCCTGTTCCTTGATTTTCAGATGGATACCAAATTATTTCTTCTCAATTTTGGTTTTGATAAGCAAGCAAAGTATCATTCTATACTACACGATGTATGTTTGAAAAGACTCCTTCTAGGCTCCCATTTATGACAATGAAAATACATATACGTATGCTTTTGATAGACTGCTGCAAATATGCAGAGCGCAAGCTTTTTTTTCCCTCTTCTTTTATTTTCTAACATCAGTGGGTGCCTTTCAAATACTAATGCATAATTCGTCCATAGATGTTAACATTTTGTATCATGGTAACCACCAGGAATGCATTTTTTTCAAGGTACATCTATTTGTTCTAAAATGACATAATTCTTAGATAGAGAAAAAGATATTTTAAGGCATCTACCCAGGTGGTATTTTGCCTCAGCTGACTTGATGAGTTCTATACCAGATATAGGCAGAAAAAAAAGTAATAGGTGGCTTTAGTTAAATATTTATTACAGACTTTCACTATGCATTACAATACTCAATTTAATTATTCAAATTACACCTGTTTTTATAAAAATAATTTTCAAGTCTGGATTTTATTAATGGTTAGTTATATGTGTGCTTTTCTAGCTACAGTCCCTGCAATACGATGAGCCCTCTTGTTGTGACTTAAAACAATCGATTGCTAACACTTAAAGATAAGCATGCAATCAAGTGCTTCCCGTATTCTGACTCAAACGCTCCACGTGTTACAGGTGCAAGACGCTGGGCACTGTCAACAGGTTTGGCAAACAAATCTCAGGAACTGTTTCTTAATGAATACGCTATCAAGGAAGAATTAACCTGCAACCCTACTAGACAGATGAGCATTGTTAAACCTGGGAAGGTTGCAGTGGATATCTGGGATCTGGCATTAGTATCTTATTAACTGTAAGCCATTGTCAAGACAATTTTTCTATGTGCATTTGAATGAAGTCCCAGCCTCTTGAACTCATCAACCTGAGGAAAGCCACATGGTTTCCCTTCAGATAATTTTGGCTGCTTTGTCAGGAGCACTACTCCTTGTGCTAACAGGTATCCCCAAATCCCTGAACGAAAGGTGCGCGCCCTCCAGGAGCTTCCATCTTCCCCCTCCGCCTCTCCCCTGTCATTTTGTGTGTAGGACTAATCTCTGAATTGGAGCCAGTCAGAAACGGAGTTTGCGCTCAGAAGCCCGCATGTTCTCAACGCCGGCCTGCGGGTCGGTAGGTATATCCCTGGCAGCAGCCAGCCACCAGCGAGGAGGGATTCGGGCCCCCCAGTGCTATCCATCACCATCACTGTCAGCTAGGTGATGAATGGCAGGTGTGGCAGCGGCCAGCTCCGGCCCGGGCTGTGTGGAGACAGGCGCTGCTGGTACTGCTGTCACCCGCCGTCAGCCGGTGCCAGCTGAGCCTCCCAGCTGCCAGTTGCTGCCATGCAAGGCATAAAACATATACTCTGAACAATCACAGAGCTGAGCTTATAGACTGCATTATTAATTAGTTTAATGACACTCAGCCCTATTAGAAAGCACAAGATAATTGTATTTGTGTACGTTTTAATTACGGCCCAAGCGGTGCCAAATTTGATCAACGTATCATCTTTTCTGTTCTGCTCTGTAACCGTGTTTGTATTAATTTGCATCTGAAACAGGAGGAGCCGCTAAGCCCTACTGGGAATAGAGTTCCTTTTAGTTTTTAAACAGTGTCATCTTTCACATCGTGATGCTGTGCAAGACCTCTGCCTGCAGATAACAGTGTCATCTTTTCCTGTAGCCACAAATTAAAAGCAGGTTTACGACCACATGCTACTAGACCCTCCAGGGCCCTGGAGGAGGCAGCCAGAGAACAATTCATTCACTCATCTCTCCCCTTATCCATGATGGAAGTAGAAACAATTGCATCATTTAATTTACTATTGCAACGAGGATATGGCTCATTGGCCCCTTGTTGTTTTGAAGATGAATTTAATTAACCTCCTATGAATCTTGCCAATAAGCGTGGCAGCATCAGTATGGAACGGAAGATGTCAAAAAATCAGCTGCAGGACAGGTAATCAGTATTTCTCAAGCTAGCTCTGCTGAGAGGACTTATGACTTCAGAGTTTTGGCCCAAGCAGAAAGCTGGGTTAATACTGAGTTAATACACTACTGACTTACCTCTGGGAATCTGAGCTCAGGTTTGACTTAAGACTACCGAGAAAAAGAGAAGTAATTGAATAATTCCTAATAGCCACATATATCTTTAATGCAGAAGCCATTTGCAATCACTGGAAAATAAATAATTGCAATTAACTACACTGTTAAGTAAATATACAGTCCCTTGGGGAAGCAATCTGCATGCTTTTATAAGTCTGGCTACAATATGAAACTCATCACAATGTCTATGAGAATAATTTATAATGAACATTTAGCAGGTGCCTCAGATGGGTTGCTGCAATTTACATTCATTAATAAAACTGTCCTTACTAGACCTGAAGTTTTTTGCATTTTAATTTAATAAATCTTTATTACATTTTCATTTTACACAGGATTTTGTTTCCAACATCTCCTAGAATCAGTTTAGCTTGTAAAGAAAGTTAAAACCTTTATGAGACAAAGTTATTTACAATGAACTATTTGAGAAGATAAAACCAAATCAAGATCTTACGCACATTTCTGACTGGAATGAAGACATGATCTGAAGCTTGTAAGCTATTAAGAATAATTTATTCCACGACATGCAGGTTTATATCACAAATAAAGCAATGTAATTTTTCTTCTATAAGGATGGCTTAATATCACTTTACCGAAGGAAGAAGGGAACCCTATTACAGTTTTAAACTACCAGCCACTATGGAGCAAAAGAACACATTAATTGAAGAACACGAGAAGGAAAGAATTCCTTTCATACGCGTAAAAAAGGGCTCTTTTGCATGATCTGTAGCACTATATTAGAAGCTTTGCTTTCTAACTATTTAAAGATTTAATAAGACATAACGAGGTCAAACACTGGAACAGGCTGCCCAAAGAGGTGGTGGAATCACCATCCCTGGAGGCGTTCAGAAAACTTGTTGACGTGGCACTTCAGGGCATGGTTTAGGAGGCCTGGGGGTGTTGGGTTGATGGTTGGACTTGATGATCTTAGAGGTCTTTTCCAACCTTAATGATTCTATGATTCTAGTCCTGTCTCAGTCAACATTTAGTCAAGCTTTAATGAATTTGCTACTTCTGTAAGAAGGGGTCTGCTCGCGGTAGCATTTGCATACCTGTGCCTCTCTATTTGTCCTGCTGTACAAACTACACGAAGAGGGTCTGTTCTTTTCTCACTTACCACAATTAACTAGACTTCAATACAGCAATCAGCAAAAAGACAGACACCTTATCTCAGAAATATCTAAAGAGTTTTTTTCGTCTGTGAGTCAGATTTTGAGCGGCTTAGGGGCATAATTGCAATGTTAAAACATTGTGTGTGAAATGGCATTTTTGTTGATCTAAAATGATGCATTAATCAGCTTCAGTTCTTGCAGAAGAGGGAAGAGAGATTAGACTTACAAACGTTGATGTAAGCCTATAATAGGTAGTAACAGGTTTCTTAGCTGTTGAAGTTTTCATTGCATCAGTATTTCCAACCCTTCCAACTATATTCAGCAACTCACGACTACAGAGCAATAAGGTTTGAGATCAGACTTAAAAACATGCGCACACCACCTGAAAACGTGTATTTATTGCTCTGCGTATATTCCCTATCTACTCTGGCATCACAAAATAGACTATGAAATGTGTACAAGACATGAGTTTCATCTCTTGCAGATTTTGTGTCTCTAAGGAGAATAAAATAATCTAATTTTATGCCCAAACACCGAAGACTGCTACATAGGTATTTAAGTTACACTTCATAATCCAAACTATTAGTAATTTCACACCAGCAATTCTTGACCACATTCTTTCTCATACTTTTATAATTTAGAAAAGGAATACTTTTCCATACACTTTTTCTTTCTTGTTTTAAGACCTAATTTCAATATTTGCTAAATAAGAACGGGCAAAGAGCTGTAGACATTTCTGTTCTCCATATCCCAACTAGCAAATGGATAGATGGGCTGGGGATGTGGAACTGAGTGCAGAACCTTTGGAGGGATGGAGAGAAAGGGAACCAGTGAGCTAGAGAGAAGACTGGGAGAACACACCCACAGGTAAGATAAATGTCCTAAAAAGAAACAAAAGGTATTTTTCCATGGCCCCAAAGGCAGAAACCAGATACCAATTCAGGACTGGGATAAGGCAGCACTCAAGTACACAGTGATGGCTGAGAGCTGAGATAGGGAATCCTTACCCAGGCAGTTAATCCAACATACAGATGTTTGCAGGCTTTTGCCCTTACTAGTTGTGAGCTCACTGCCACGTCTGATCCAGCTGCTGGAAAGATTCCTTCCTTCTTCAACTACTGCCCCTCCATGTCATTTCTCAAGCCTGTCATGCACTGAGGTGCTTGGGATGTCATCTGTTCACCTTCTTTCTTAAAACATACTTCTGCTTTCTGTTAGCAATTGCCCATTTCTTGTTTGAGCCAAGATTTTTGCAATTTCAGCACCAAACTGCTATGCAGTTATTAATTTTTTCATTCTGCTCCATGTGCAGAAGGAGAAATGAGAATTAAAGCAGTCAAAAGAAAGACTGCCAACTTTTTCATATTTTGAGGCTAATTTTTTTTTTTTTTTTTTTTTTTTTTTTGATAAAGAGGCTTCTTCATGCCTTAAAATGGTTTTACTGATGCCTAGGCACCAGATAGCTGGGATGCCAATTACATACTGGAGACTTCTTTTCATTTTACCAGTGAGGAAGGATCCAACTGAAAAGTCTTCAGCAGTCTCAGCTGTTCACATAAACTGCATGTGCAGCTACTACAATGTGTAGGTTGATACCCTGCTATTCAGAAATTATTTGATACATGAACAGCATGCTGGGCTGCATAAAGAGCTGTCAGCAGGTCAAGGGAGGTGATCCTTCCCCTGTGCTCAGCACTGGTGAGGCCACACCTGGAGTGCTGGGTCCAGTTCTGGGCTCCCCAGTACAACACAGACACGGACATACTGGAGAGAGAGTCCAGAGCAAGACCAGAAAGATGACGAAGGGCCTGGAGCATCTTTCATATGAGATGGGGCTGAGAGAAACATGGACTGTTCAGCCTGGAGAAGGCTCTGGGCGATCTTATTCATGTTGGTAAGCACCTGATGGGAGGTAATGGAGAAGAGAGAGCCAGGTTCTTTTCAGTGGTGCCCAGTGACAGGACAAGAGACAATGGGCACAAACAGAAATGCAGGAGGTTCCCGCTGAACATGAGAAAACACTTTTCTACTCTGAGGATGACCAAGCACCGGCACAGGTTGCCCAGAAAGGTTGTGGAGTCTGCAGCTTTAGGGATATTCTAAACCGAACCGGACACAGTCCAGTACAACCTGATCTAGGTGACCCTGCTTGAGCAGGGGGTTGGACTAGATCTCAAGAGGCTCCTTCCAAACTAAATGACCTGTATTCTCTGATTAGGTCTGTTTAAAGATGCAAGTAAGGTATGAACTGCATTAGCAGACAGATTCATAGCCTAGTTAGAAGGGTAAAACCAACTTAGTGACTTCCAACTGTAATTCAAGACCCATGAACTTGAAAGAGCACGTCCTAAGCATAGGTTTCCAATCATATTCTTTTCGATTTCTGAAAATGCCTTCTAGTTCCCCCATTACAGATTTGAAACATCAGCTATTTTGTAAATACGGTGGCCAACATAGTCCCTGTGTAATCTTGTGATCCTTAATGTTGTATTTTCCTTCAGCAGTGTTTCTCTGCAAGTGTATTACCATGCTGGAATGGTTTCAAAGAACACAATTTACATGATCCCCACTGTGAACATTTTCCAATTTAATAATTTTCCAACTGCAATCACATTTTCTGCCATACTAAACTGAATGGTATTTGCGGTCACAAAACCCAAAATCACCAGATTACTTCAAATCATTGAAACAGATTATATTTATAGGGAAACAAACATGAAATCTGTAGCCATGGAAATTACAAAATGCTTCAAATAGTAAGTATTGCTATCATATGGATTTACTAAAGAAGAATGTCTCTAAATTTTTGGTTTAACTTATGAAACTGCTGAGGAAAATATATAGTCATAGCTAGAAGAAATGTCACATAGAGAAGGGCTTCTTCAAATACATCAGTAGTAAAAGAAAGACTGGGGAAACTGTGGGCCCGCTGCTGAACGAGGTGGGTGCCCTGGTGACGCAGGATGCAGAGAAGGCAGAGGTACTGAACACATTCTTTGCTTCAGTCTTCACTGCTACGGCTGGCCCTCAGGCATCCCAGCCCCCAGAGGAGAGAGAAAAAATCTGGAGAAAGGAGGACTTCCCCTTGGTTGAGGAGGATTGGGTCAGAGATCACCTAGGCAAACTGGATCCTTGCAAATCCATGGGCCCCGATGGGATGCACCAACAAGTGCTGAGGGAGCTGGTGGATGTTCTTGCCAAGCCACTCTCCATCATCTTTGGAAGGTCATGGAGGAGAGGAGAGGTGCCCAAGGACTGGAGGGTAGCCAGTGTCGCTCCAATCTTCAAAAAGGGCAAGGAGGAGGACCCGGGAAACTATAGGCCAGTCAGCCTCACCTCCATCCCTGGAAAGGTGATGGAACAGTTCATCCTGGAGGTCATCTCCAGGCACGTAGAGGAAAAGAAGGTTATCAGAAGTAGTCAGCATGGATCCACCAAGGGGAGATCATGTTTGACCGACCTGGTAGCCTTCTATGATGGCCTGACTGGCTGGGTAGATGAAGGGAGAGCAGTGGATGTTGTTTCTCTTGACTTCAGTAGGGCTTTTGACACTGTCTCCCATAACATGCTCATAGGTAAGCTTAGGAAGTGTGGGTTAGATGAGAGGACAGTGAGGTGGACTGAGAACTGGCTGAACAACAAAGCTCAGAGGGTCCTGATCAATGGGGCAGAGTCTGGTTGGAGGCCTGTAACTAGCGGTGTTCCCCAGGGGTCTGTGCCGGGTCCAGTCCTGTTCAATATATTCATCAATGACCTGGACGAAGGGACAGAGTGTACCCTCAGCAAGTTTGCTGATGATACAAAAGTGGGAGGAGTGGCTGATATGCCGGAAGGCCGTGCTGCCATCCAGAGAGACCTGGACAGGCTGGAGAGCTGGGCCCAGGGGAACCTCATGGAATTCAACAAGAGCAAGTGTAAGGTCCCGCCCCTGGGGAGGAACAACCCCATGCACCAGTACAGGTTGGGGGCTGACCTGCTGGAGAGCGGCTCTGCTGAGAAGGCCCTGGCAGTGCTGGTGGGCAGCAGGTTGACCATGAGCCAGCAAGGTGCCCTTGGGGGCAAGAAGGCCAACGGTGTCCTGGGGTGCATAAAAAGGAGTGTGGCCAGCAGGTCGAGGGCGGTTATCGTCCCCCTCTACTCTGCCCTAGTGAGACCACATTTGGAGTGCTGTGTCCAGTTTTGGGCCCCCCAGTTCAAGAAGGACAGGGAACTGCTCGAGCAAGTCCAGCAGAGAGCTACCAAGATGATCAGGGGACTGGAGCATCTCTTCTGAGGAAAGGCTGAGAGACCTGAGTTTGTTTAGCCTGGAGAAGAGAAGACTGAGGGGGGATCTTATCAATGCTTATAAATATCTGAAGGGTGGGTGTCAAGAGGATGGGGCTGGACTCTTTTCAATGGTGCCCAACGACAGGACAAGGGGCAATGGGCACAAGTTGGAACACGGGAAGTTCCACCTGAACATGAGGAGAAGCTTCTTTACTTTGAGGATGCCAGAGCCCTGGAACAGGCTGCCCAGAGGGGTTGTGGAGTCTCCTTCCCGGGAGACATTCAAACCCCACCTGGACGTGGTCCTGTGCACCCTGTTCTAAGTGTACCTGCTCAAGCAGGGGGGTTGGACAGGATGATCTCCAGAGGTCCCTTCCCACCTCTGTCATTCTGTGATTCCGTGATAGAAAGTTTATTTTCTGAAAATACTCCTAAAATAAACTGCATTAAAGAGAACAATGTTCCAAAGATATAGAACACAATTTAAAAATGCTTTAGTGCTTCAGATGCCATGTTATGCTGTCTAGAACTATTGTCTTACAGCAGATGGTTCACCTATCCTGTGCTGAGGAATTCAGCAGGACCTACAAGAGCTTACCACTTGGCTATGAATTAAATGGATGCAGCTGAGATCTTAAATGTATACCTATAGACATCTGTACATCATCACTGCCTTAAAAAGATAACAATATCTAGTTTGGTTTTGGATAGGGAGGCAGAATTGCGTATGCCCACGACTATATACACTTACTTCTTTATGCTATGTCAGTATTTTTAATACAATTAAGCATTACTAATTTCTCCTGAATGCTCACTTGTGAAAGTAAAAAATGCCTGACTATTAAAAAAGAAATGGCTGCTGTGTTTCTAACAAGAATGTGCAATTCTTATATGCGTGTTTCCGATGTATTCAAAGCACCTTCTGCAAATAAGACTTAGTTGAAAAAAATAAATACACACACAGACACAGAGATATATGTATTTGCGTCTGACAAGACAGCCAGATGATTAGTGATGACACCAATATTGCAAGAAGACAGCAAGAGCCTCATCCTGCCAGATTACCTGGTTTTGTTCAGGGAAGCACACCTATAAAGATGAGAAGGTAATTAAGTCTCCACATCCACCCACAGCCTGATCACCTCACTGAGCATCAGGTTTCCAAATCAGTGCTAATTACCTAATTAGCTATTAATCTTTTTGATGACAATTACTAACGGGTCATTTGTTGGCTGGAGTTTGCAAAGATCCTAGTTACTGCACAAAACACAGGACTCTGTAATGAAACAAGTTCAATTTAAAATATTTCCTCAGATTTGAGTAAGATCTAAATCAATTACTTAGACATAAAAAGCTGTTCATCAGCTTTTTTTTGAACAAAAGATGTTTGTTCAAGAGAGAGACAGAGATGTCTTACAGGAGGAGGTCCATGTTTTGTAGATGAACACATCACAGCAGTAACAGGGAGTACTCCTTGAAGTGTGGCTGGCACAAACATGCTTGATAAAAAGGTATGATGCCACCACTGTCTTTTTCAAAATGAAAGACCATATTGTGCCAAGACTGTATGATCAAATGAAAATTACGTGATTCATTGTAACATCAGCAATATGGTAGGAGCTAAAAAGTCATGCTAGAATGAAGTCGTTCCTGTTTTGCTAGATAATATAAAGTCAAATGGTCAGAGGTGGCAGAGATGCACAATACAACTGAATGATGGAGCTAGATATGCAACTTCTTTATGAGTAGCTATTACTTTAAAAAAAACATTTAATCAGCAATTCCAGTTATGGCTTATCAAATGGCTGCTTGGCATAAGTCTAGAAGGGAAATATCTTGGTTGAATGTAACCCCTTAAGTAGATAGGGTAGGTATACAAGCATGAATTCCTAGTTTTAAGACAAGGACTTCGCTTCTTATTGTGCAGATAGAGCCTGAAAGCTTTTCGTAGGCCAAAATGACTGGAATCCTGAAACGGCATTTCTGTTGCTACCTTTATAAACGTTCATATATGATATGCTTTATCCCTTTCCAGCTTACCAAGTTACTATCAACCCTAACAAAATGTTCTTTAGTGAGGAAAAAATGAAAACTGTTTTTTCTGGATACAAGTGGAGGTTATGGTTTACCTTGAGCAAATGGATTTTGTGATTAATGTGACTTTCTCCTAAAGACCTATGGTTTGCATACTGAACTTTATATTCCTGAGTTGCAATTCTTGGAATTGAGGAGCACACAACTATCCTTCTTCTTTTCTTGGAAGTACAAGGAATTTTAAGAGACTTTTGAATCAGCAGTCTCAGCCAGAAACAGGTTTTTTTATTCCAAAACAGTCCAAATAAGCCCAGTTTATTAAGCCTGATTGTACTTTCCTCAGGTGGACAAATAGGATGAGGAAGATTTATAGGTAAGAGTTTCAGTGGATAACAAATTTTTTTTTACAATACGAAAATACAGTAATTCTCAAAGATTAATATAGACTGTTACTATGGCCAGCTGACAGCAAAAATAGTCTTCCTTGGTCTAGACCCACTAACACTTGAATGGTGATTTAAATAAAGCAAGACTGGTAAACTGACTCACTGAAATAGAAGGAATGGAGGGAGAAATACTTCTACCGATGACCACAGTGAAGCTGTGAACTGTGATGCTCCAGGCTGGTGCAGGGAAAGAGTGAGAGGAGGCAGCTCCTGACTGATGCACCGCATCAACCACCAAGTTCCAGCAAAGTGCTTGGGTGAACGAGAATGGGAAGTCTTCTTTTTAAACATCTGCTCTAACAAATGAAGGGGAAAGGGCATCTCTGCATGTTAAAGACACAAAATGACAGCCCGCGTGGGATGCCAGTGCGTAGGCAGCCCTACAAATTTACTGACGGGGGTCACGACCCTCCCACTTGCACTTCCATAGATCCATGTGAATGAGGAGGCAAGGAGAGATTTATGGGACCAATTCTACTTCCACATTTACACTAGCAAGTGTTTGTAGAGTTTACAGAAAATATTAGATGCTAGTAAGTTGTTTCAATGAAAAAAAAAAATATATATATATAACAGTAAAAGCGGAGATTAGAACGGCCTTGGACCCATCACAGTGTGAAACCCCGTGTGTTCTACAGCAGTCACAGCAGGTGATCAGCTGCTTGCTCTCCAGGACTGACAGAAGAGAATTAACTTACTTCTTCCATGCATTCACTCCCAGTAACTTTATTTCTTTAATTTCTCATATCAAACAAAAAGAACCTGTCCTCCTCAGTTCTATGAAATAAACCCCCCCATTTATCCCTCCACAAACTTCAATTCCCCTCTGACCCTTAATGTGCGTCAGAGGTTTTAGTATCCTAGTTTTATTAAGTTGATAGCCAACTAGTCTTGTTTAATTTCAGAACCTCCAAGCATTTACCCTATTGCCTTTTTTTAAGAACCAAAACACTAATTCATAATAATTTTTAAATTTCTGGAATATTCTTCAACTTCAGCCTCCAGTATACCTCATTGCTGCTGCAGATTTCTTTAAAGCCACCTCATTAAATCTCCTTTCAATTCAATTTTAGAAGGTAATTTTCCAGAAATAGAAAAACTGCCTTTGTCACACACACTACTATAAATTCACAACACAATGACTACAGTGCCCTATCTGTATTGTCTTTAAAACACAGGGAGAGCAGAACTGCTGGAAGAATTATAGGAGAACCATCTTCTACACAAAGGAACATCACAAATTCATGTTTCTATGAAGTGCTGTGACAATACCTGTATTAGAGACATTGCAGAGAAGCTGATACATATGAGAATTTATAGTCAAACTAATATAAAAGTTTATAGCACTTTTGTTTATGTTGTAAACACTTCCATAACATGCTGGGAATAGATGTGCTGGAAGATACCTGGAAGCAGTGGGCAAATAATTAGAATGATGTACCACCCAAAAAATCTAACATTTTAAAAAAAATTCAGTAGGCAAATCTTTAAATTTAAACAGCAGCAAAATACTCAGCCATCTTTGCATATGTAGGATTAACTGAATTTAGCTGCCATCAGAAAAAACGTTAAGGTCTTCGAGCATAACTTAAAACGATCAAAACCTGAGGAAATGTAAAACAATCTTTTGTATGTATTGCCTTACTAAATACCTTTCCTGCTTACAAGGTTTATTTTTGGAAATACTTCTAGCATGAAGGATGATGAACTGCAATGCCAGCATGATGTATCACAAGCAGCAGAGCAAAAGTGTCTGTAATTTGCTGGCCTGAAAGGATCTACAACAGATCTTCAAAAAGGTGGTGCCTTCTAAGAGGCTACACTGCTAACAGAAGATTTTCTAGATATTTTACAATAACAAGTAGCGGTGTTTACCTCCCTTACAGAGAAGGACTGACTTCACAGCTCAGCTACACAGACCCAGCAGGATGTGTCAGGATCAGGCCCCCGATGATACCACCAGAGCAGATCAGGAATTAACTCAGCATACGCATTAGGAAGATTCAGTCACGCTACCTCAGCAATAGCACTTGCCCATCACAAATGTGCCGATGTGTTAGCCCAGAGGCATAATGTTCAGGATGAAAGGCATCTCCCACCAGAGTCGCGTAGGTGTCTGCAAGCTGAACGCAGCAGACAGACCAGAGCATTCCCTGTTTCTTGCCAGCAGCTCCCCGTCTGCACCCACCCAAGAAAACCTGATGGAAGACCCTCCGATTAATTTAAAATGCGCATTCACAGGAGCAAGTAAAGTCAGGGTGCTAGACCCAGAACAGGGTCCCCTAAAACTTGCCCTGAGGCAGAGGCCCTGGGGTGAGCTCGGCCAGCTCAGGACCACCCTCTGTGGTCCTGCCTCCCCGCAGCAGCAGCCTGCTGCGCCTCCCGGGCAAGCACAGCCGGGGCAGCTGTCGTTAATGGGATAAGGAGCAAAGACCTGCACCTACAGCACCTGAACTGTGACAAAGCAGATACCAGTTGACAGACCACTGGATTGAGCCATTGATTAGGTGTGCGGGTAACGAAGTAATGAGGCAGTGTTTACTCTTCAGCCTGTTGACGGAGTGAGCCAGAGTGGTGATTTGCCAGGGATTTAGCTACAAGACAAACTTCTGACACTTATTACTACAGCAATACTGAACCTTTAAAATTAACACTTAGCAGCATTTACACTTCCATATGTTTATTTTCAGGTAAAACAGTGGCTGGGGCCTTTAGCCCGTCTCAAGGGGAGGGTGGCATCAAGCATGCCCTACGAGCTCTTGCAGCCAAAGCCAAGATGGGGCGTCACTGGCTGAGGCCTGGCAAAGAGACCCCAATGTCCTTGATGCCTGGCACACACCCGGTGCATACAAACATCTGAGACTTCAGGAAAAAAATGTGTCGTTCCACGTCCTCTCACACTCCCTGTATTCTGAATCACACATTGGCCCAAGAAAACTAGACTAAAACAGGATCTTATCATTGGCCCTTTTCAGGCTGAGGACAACTTTAAAATGCTTTAAATGGATGAGCTGTAGGTATTTCTCTGATCATCATCATGCCAAGGTACAACTTATGACAAAGTATAACTCAAATCTACTATGAAACAATTGTATTTGCTATGCTTGTTATGCTACAGACATCCTATTTCTTTCTTGCCAGTTTATCCCTCCAGACAACGCACTTGTTAATGCACACATGGATCTCAGAATTGCCAGAAGCCTTTACCTGTTTTATTGATCCCCCCCCCGGATTACTCCAACAACAGTAAAGCAGATTTTCCTAGCAAGGAAATCAATATGACTTTAGATTAAGGTTCCCATAAAATGTTTAATAAATTACGTATTAATGATTTATTGTCTATTAATTATGAATTAATAAGCACAACATTTTTGGAATCTGATTTAGCACGCTGCACTTCAGTGTCTCAACTCCACGTTTGAAACAGCTCTCAGATTCTCCCTTTCAATGGCTTAATTGAGAAATCCTTTAGAAATACACTTTATTCTTTGTGTTTGTTATAAGTATAGTCTACGTTTCCACAACACATGCATTGCTTGTAGCATCTTAGTGTCCAACCATTCAGCACATTGTGGTCTCAAGAGGGAATTCAAAAGGTCAGCAAGAAAAGCAGAGATAAATTTAGTAATATATACAAAGATGACAGGTCAATGGATTAACCCTTAAAATTCCTAGTATTAACTACACTGCTGAATAGTTGAAAGAATGGTTAATATCAGTTTGCATAGGCACACGTTTAAAATGCCAGAAGGGACCAGGATATTTTTTGGAGTGTAAGGTTCCTACATGAGCACAGGCTAACGCTCCGGCTGGCATTGAATGTTAGATAAGCAATCACCCTTGGCCATTTTTGTTCCTGTTTTGCCACTGCCAGTTGTGCACGGCCTTGGTCAAGGCACTCTGCCCTCTACCAGCTCTGGAGAAACGGCACAGTTGAGAAACACCATTTATAAACTAGTTTGTGAAGTGATTTGGGATTGGACCTTATATACAGTCAAACCATTAGGTCCTATCTAGAATAATTCCTGCTAGAGGTGGCCTGTAACTCTGCCCTTCCAAATTATACGTTAGAAACTGATCTGTCTCCTAGGAGCCTAGACTTTATTGTCAAAACAGAGTGCTATATGCTTACTATTGATTCACTCAATCCTGTTCCGGTGTTAAGATGCTGTCAAAGACACGCCGCCTGTACTATCACTTCTGTGTAGCAAACTGCATGAGACAACCATTTCTTAAATCTTTTGGTTCTTCTGACATACTGGATTATAAACTGTACCAAATGCAGAAGACTACAAAACAAACTTAATATGACTTCAACTGTGCATACGTAAATTACAAGTGGAAGTTTCTAGATCAACTTTAATTATGTTTAATTAATGTTGCAAAGTAGCTGGGTGAAGTTCTGGTTAATGGGGTATGCTACTTCTCGAAACAAGCAACAGAAAATATGTATTATTCTAATGCTTTTTACACTCACACATGCATGCACCTTATCTGGGAAGAATAGGTAGATGAATTTATCTTCAAATTACACCTTGTGTGCTCATATGCAACAACATTAATTGCCATTAGTAAAGCATTCATAAGATGAAAAGTACTATGTCAGGACTAAGAATCACCTGTACTCTTACTACCTGTTGTGGAGTTCACTCAGTATGCATCATCTACAGTCAGTGACATTATTTTGTTAGAAGTGGATCGCTTTGAAATGCACAGATATAAATGTAGGAATCTTAATCTATTGGTAATAAAGTAAGCATTCTCCGCAGTTTCAATCCTGCAGACTGCTAGGCAGTTAGTAAGTTAGGAAAAACTTATAGCGCCCTTCATCAATACTGGGTGAAGGAGATAATTCTACTGCAGCATGATTGATAGAGGTGTTCTCAGACAGGAGCATTCTCAATAATACTATTGCACCACTAGTGAATAAAAACCAAACAGGCATAATATTTCAAAAACAAGTAATCTATAAACATTGATGATAACTATGGTAACCGCAGTGTAGCAGAGCAGGATTGAGTCCTTAACATATGCAGTATGAAGCTGCATATTCTGAATCAGTGACTTGAATTTCACTTCAATTATGCTTTAAGTTTGTTGGTTAAATGATTCCAATGTATAAAGGATTCCAAGGAGGAAGTTATTAGCTACATAGGCAGTGCTGTAATGTCAAACGCCTGTTTTTCAACAGATGAAGGACTAATCATCACATAAGGAAGGAGAACTGCACCGCACCTGTATGAGGGGTAGCCAGCTTTTGACACACAGGCCACTTACTTCCCACTGCTTTATTTACAAAATAAAAGCTTTTGGTTTAGAAGATACATGCCTATCCTCAAGGACACAAAAAAGATACTTCAGTATCTCTGAGAATTAAAGCACGAAAACCATGAGATTAAATTGGTTTTCAACCTGGATATTATTTCTGACCCCATGCTACCTGGAGCTGAGCTTTAGCAGTAAAGTCAAGGTAATCTCAACTCATAATGAAAAAGGTTTACTGCATTCTTTTTGGCTTTATACAAATCTTCCAGTCACCCTTCCACACTGAGATGCTACTGTCACAAAGGTTTGCACAAATGTCTGCTTATGTTTTTAAAGTGTGGAGTTCTATCACAGACATTTAGGAAATGTGTCTCTTTTTTTCTCCACAGGGTAGAAATATAAACCAGCACTTACTCTGCTTACAGTAAATGATTGTGCGATTCACTATGAGCTATAAACATATGGCAAAAGTCACAAACATACAACAGAAATGTGCTATCCTGTGCTGAATCCGGAAGATTTCAAATGGGGAATCAGCATGCCTGCCGCAGGAAGAGACTCCTGCACGCGTTGTGAAGACTCCAGGTCTCATCTTGGATGGATACCCACATTTTCTCCTTCCTATACACAGGACCATGAACAGGTGGCATGGACTCTGAAGTCCACTGGCATCTACAGCCAATATTCACTTTATACACTACTACTGAGAAGAAATGCAGCATGTCAGCTGTGTTTTTCTTAATTGCTTCAGCAGATTCACAACAGTGGTTCTTAGTAACCTGTCAGATGTTCCTTTAAAAGTATTCTTAGCCAAGTCTGATGTCAATATTAACATTAGTTTAAGTCACTTTTACCTTTTCCACAGGAAAAATATTTGAGAAATAAAACCTGGTAGGGTCTACAACAGAAGAAAACCAAAAATCCTACCTCTACTACTGCTTTGGCATCCAGCCTAAAGTTGAAATCTCCAAAGACAAAATACGAAACTTTCTCAAACCGCTGATCTATAATTCTGGAAGAAAAGAAAACAAAACAAACCTGTCATTCAGCTTTACATATATGTGAGGATGCACAAATACACATATCTTATCTTCTAAGCACAATCTCAGAAATAATTATTGGAACAATCAAAACTACCAGTTTATACTGGAACAATATATTAACCACATTTTTGGGCTGATTTTCTTTGCTTAGGCAATTCTACCTCCAACCCCAGTAAAATAATGCATTTGATCTCCCCTGTCTGGCTGAAAGAGCAATCTGCAGGAAAGCAAGTCTGCAGCAGTTAGTACAAATAATACAGGACCGGCATGTGGTCATCACAGAAATCTTGAGGGCATCACGGAGATACTCCACACCTTCGAAAGTTTAAGTAGATGGCTTTGGGCTGGGCAGCTAAGAATTAGGAACCCCAAATTAGTGGCAAGTTCAGAATATGTTTGAGTTTACTTATCTGTAAGTCTGTGACCATAATGTTCATCAGCGTTTGTTAGTACTCTAAGAACTATATGAAAAGTGACATGTTAGGGCTTAACATTAATCAGCACAGCTGACAGACACTGATCTATGAGGTTTTTCCTGGCTCAGAGTTCTCTAAAACACAGTTCTCTTTTTTGTTCAAAGCAGATTTTTACTGAGGTTGTAGCTAAAACCTAAAAGGTGATCTTTCCAGATGTGGAGTAAAGATTGACTTTCTTCTCAAGCCTTTGCTCAGTATTAAACAGGAAGGTAAGGCATTACTGTTCATCTTTCAAATCTTGTATTATTAAAAATTGTTATTATTTTATTAGCTTATCTATTATTAACAATTGTCTGGTACTCCTAACAACATGCAATTTTACATGCTTCCAGAGCTCTTGGCATTTGGAAATCCACTGATTCATGCGTAATTTCAAAACCGGAATCAATACAATTAATTTCCTATAGTAGCTGAGGAGGGCATGAAATACCTGAAATGCGACTGCTACAGCTACAAAGAATATACATAGACAAAATGCACAAAAAACTGCAATGGTATACTAGATGCACAATATGAAAGCATTAAGGAACAAATGCAAGGCAATACACATGTACATTTTGGGCATATATAAATACATAAGCGTTACAATGCCAGAGACCCCAGCTGAGCCAGAGGCAGGGACCCATATAGATAGGTAAAGGATTATAAAGTAATGCACTGTAAGTAGGCTTCCTGGAACAATACGCCCAGCAAAGAGACATTAATTTCAAATGGATTTAAAAGTTTTAATACATTATATCCATTTAGACTTCTCAAAGCTATAAAGAAAGACACAACATTGGATTTACAGTGAGATACTGCTTCTCCTCTTAAAAACATCTCACATTTTTAGTCAACAGTAATCTATTATGTAAGGAATATTATTCTATTGAAAAATTAATGTGCATTGGACGTAAGGCAGTGATCATTTGAAGCAAAATCTCTTGCAAAGACTTATCCTTTTCTGGTATGAAAATCTCCAAATCCTCCATTCAGCTGACAAATTATTGCAGGTACTGTTAATAAATACTGTCTACTGTCAGCTCCCAGCAAGCACTGAGAAAAACCTGTCACTCTTGACCTGTACTTAACATTAGTTTGATTAGTGCCCTGATGGCACATTAAAGGAAAATGAGAACTTAAAAGTTAAACCATTTACATTACCACAATTTGCTAACACTATCATTGCAAAATCTGATATGCAACTCGTACATAAGAAAAACTGATTTTGCTTTGCCGACTTTCCTGATTCATATCTTAGTTTTGGCTTTGCTCATTGCCATTTACTGCTGACAAAGAAATGACATATATTGCAGGAATGACATCAAGGTCTAGAGAAGGCCTCTTAAAACAAATTGATATTGTAAGAATGATGCCTGTGATTGTATTATGCAAAGACGGATTTTCCAAATAAACAGACTATTCCAAAAATAGCCAGTTAAAATGTCTCCTAACCGATGAACAAAATAGCAGATTAGTCTGCTTCCAATCAATTAATTAAAATTCAGTCATTTCATAGTCTTGCACATTACCCGATTTAAACATGATTTGCATACAAATCAATGCCAGCTTTAAAACTGATAATTTTAACCAGTTGCTCCCCTTGTAGTTTGTCTTGTTGGACATTTTAGGAAGTGTCTCATGACAGACTGAAGTAAAATAGTCCAAATATTACTTCTTAGGAATGATGCTTTAAGGGGCTTCTGACATATCTCCTTTTCACAGGTGGTGAAATTTAGGTGTACAGTAAAATTACCAACAGTGGTACAGCAAGGGATGTACACATTTATGTACTTACTAAATGATCTGGGATACCTAGCAATAAAATATACTTTAAATGACTCAACTTAATACATGTATGTAACCTACTGTCCTTGCCATTGGAACTTACTATTAGTTCAAGAGCTCCCAAATCTTAGAATTATTTCAGCAATTTGGTACTCTGATAGCTCTATTTTGAAATACTTACTGGTGCCTACAAATGCACTGAATCAATGGCACAAGAACTAATCTTCTTGATTGTGCTTTTAGAAGCTGACTCCAAGTTAGCAAAGGAGATGGCAATAAAGAAGAGTACAGCAATATTTCCTCCCCAGGAACACGCAGGAAAAACATCTGGCACTGGGGGACTCGGGTAGAAATCGAGTGCTGCACAACACCACGAGTCTCGCCAGGACCAAGGACACACAGTGAAGCTGTCAGGACTGGAGCAAGAGCTAAACAAAAGTGTTCCACTCCCCTTGTTTCCGCATTCCAAGCCACAAATACATACAGTTCACCATGTGCACAAGTAAATGAGAACTCAGAAGACAATTCTTTTCTTAACAAGAATGAGTGTTTGCAAATGAACTAGGAAGGCTTCAAAATCTGCGTTACTCTGCTATTTGTTTCTATAACAATACCCTTAACTATCAATCAAATAATCCTTTAAAAATATTGCCATGAATCAGCCAATGGAGTGATAAATCTGAATCATATAAAAAGAAAGCAGCCAACCTATGTCACCAGCATTAATTTCATGTCTTTAGTGGGAGGACCTAGTGCCATTTCTTTTCACTTGTACTTGCTGACTACCAGATTATCCCAAAGGGCTTCAACGTATTTTAAGGGTCTATTCTTTCCTTCACAACTTTTCCAAACCGCTTGTGACAAAATAGGTGACTCCGGTAAACACTTCATAACTGTAGAGAAGCTACAAATATTTCACTTTCACAACTCTATATGCAAGAGCTAACAAAAAGTCATCAACGCCTGAACTAGCTGTGCTGCTTGTTGTGACCTATGCAGGGCCATCAAGAGATGATGGGCAATCAGGATGTATTCAGAGCTTGAATACAAATAAAATAGAAACTTTTCAAACAGATTACAGCCCTTCCTTTCCAGAAAGAGAAGTCTTCCCTTTGAAAAGGTTGGAAGAACACGTTCACTCTTCTAATCCTTTGTCCTTGCTTCAGAAGGTATCGCTTACAAGAAAAGAGTTTATTTGCACTTAGAACATACCAAAGAAATATCTTTTAATTCTGTGCATTTTGGAAATCACAAATTCGAGATGGGAAATAAGGACCATTGGAAAAAATGCATGCTTATGACTGGGTTTGTTAATGACCTTGTTAAACTTTAAAGCACACAAATAGAAATACTATAGATGATTTCTCTTCTACTAGTTCCACAAACAGAGAACTTTTAATTGCATCAGGAGTCCTTGATAACGGTATTAGATTCTTCACCCTTGGAACACGTTACCTTAATTATTTTGCCAGTTTCAAACTAATTCTACGTTTTTAACTGATGGCTCTACACTGAAAGTCTTCTGGACTGGTTGGGTTATTGTCTGTTTCTTTTCAAATTTTGTTGTGTTTTGAGAAGAGGCAGTCCACAAACAGTTTTTGAAATAGAGTTGAACAGCTTTTTAGACATGACAGGACAGTAAAAGAAGGAAACACTCGAGCAATTTTAACTTTCAAGTAAAGTTTACAGTCGAACTTAGATAGTTACATGCTTAAATGTCTTGATGAGTCAGATCCCCGGTTCACAGTTCTTTTCAAGGAGTAAACTTCACTGGTAAGGGTGCAAATTAATGTTAAATTACTACAAATAAATACGTTTAATTCTTATTTTGGTCTAAAAACTGCAGGTTGCCTTACACTGGATTATCAGCAACTGCTTTACAAACCCAGAAGGAGGTTACTGTGCCTGCACTGGAAATGTAATTGTTCCGCTGTGTCGGTAAGAATTCTAGCAAAATGACCTCCACTCATCAGTGCTTTTTAGCATGACAGTCCCCTGACACACTTTCCCGAAGACCTGTGACAAAAACTGGTCGTTATTCTCAGTGCATCAGGAGAATTACGAGAAACCTCTGAAACCCTCTGAGCTATGACGGTGAATAGCTTTAGCCTGAGCTAGATTGGCCTGCCTGCGACGAAAGCAACACCCAGCTCAGAGCAGGGGCCGGCCGGACCATGCAATAAGCAAGCCTAAAGAGAAATCAAACAAATACCACAGTAGAAGGAAATGCTCAGGGTTTGGTCTTGGAGCCTAGGATATGTCAAATTACTTTGATGTAAAGACAGACCTCTCAGTCTGGATGGCAGTGTCAGCTGAACGGATCGCGAAAGGTGAGTTTTTTCAAAGCCATTTACGACATCTGGATACCATATTCCTACCAAGACTAAACCAAGTAAGAGGCAGAGGTTTCTCCTTTCCTTGATACTACTGGAAATCTGGGTCCAGTTATTAATTTTAATCTCCACACAGAACACCAACAGTAATCACTTAGTGCAATCTTAAAATGAACAGTTCCGTGTTATTGGAATCACTGAAATCCTTGCGTAATTTACTTTAAAGTACTCATTACAGTAGTTACAGTTAAAGATACTTTATGAAATGCACCCTCTTTTATAAAAGCTATATGGTGTACTGTATATATGTTCCAAAGCACTGAAATTCAGCCAGAAAATAACAGGGCAATTGGAAACATGACCGACTTCCCCTTGCTTTCATACTTCTCCCCCTCTCACAGTGTCGCAAGAAAGGAGAAGACAAGGAAGCGCCTAAATATCAGCAATTCGGTCATGGAAGTGAGCAGCTGAACGTGATTCAGTGTGACAAGAGGCACTGTGATTTGGCTAAACCATTTCTCAGGGCACTTTGTAAGGAGGATCAGCAGCATTATTCCTTTAATAGCCATGTCTAATGCAATAGCCAGCTGGGTTTTGTCCCAGACCAAGGTATCACCATCAGGTCAGAAGATAACATTCTGTTTACACGATTATTTCCTAAAGCACTTATCTTCTCCTCGGTGTGAAAGTTGACTTTTCTGTTTGTAAGGAGGCCTAAAGAATTGAGGGAATGGGAAAAATTAGCTACACTGAGCTGGAGCTGAATGGCATTAAGTGGGAGGTCTGAGAAAGGCTGCTGCGGCGCTCAGCGGGACACCTTATTAGCCGCGTCATCGCAGTTCATTCAGGCAAGCCATACCAGTGTCACCAGCATTCCCACACAAAGACAAAGTTCTTCACACAGTCTATAAACATGCCTCCCTGGCCAATTCATCCTAACTTGACACCACTGAAAAGAGGGGCTTGAAGGTTTTTTTTTTTTTTTAAAACACAACAATAACATAACATAACAAAACAAAAAACTTGCAGCTCTGCCAAGCAGGCTGAAAGGAGGAGAAGGAGGGACACTGCCACGTTTCTTGGGAAGAAACAATCCAGAGGTCAAGCCATAGTTTATTCAGTGAGGAAATTTTTGTAATAACTAAATGTGTTTAAGCTAAATACTAGCTAATATGAGCACTTCTGTATTTCTCATACAACCTCTAGGGTAAGATATTATTTTACACATCTATGCAGAAGAATTAAAGGTACAAAAGCTACTTTTACAGAGAACATGTGACTGCCTATATAAAATGTCCTTTCCTAAGAATACGGAAATCCCAACCAACTATGCAGAGAAAAGAGCACAGCTTAGTCTCTGTGTGGCAATTGCTTTTCAGGTGAAACTGCTACTCCTGTTTATTGTTGACCTAAGCTGAGCTTTGAACCACAGGTTCTGTTTCGATCTCAATCTAGTAAAAGTAACGCTGGCCTACGTCTCTGCACGGGATGGCAAAACCTCTTCACATTTCAGCCGATCAGTGAAGTGTTCAGGACACACCGTGGAGACTGAGCCAGCAGGGCCGCCTGCACCCTTGCTGTGTGCAGCGCGGCAGCCTGGACCCCCTGCCCACATCCGCTGGCAGGAGTCACCGCGCGGCGCCACCGGGAGGGTCACCGAAGGCTACCGGTGCGGAGGCAGCGCTGCCAGGTGCTCCGCAGCCCCGCACGCACCCCGCAGCCAGACCCTGCGGGCGCAGGCTGGTACCTCATGGCCGCACTTTGCAAAGGGCATGCTTGACTAACGTCTTCTTGACAAGACAGGATCTTACCCCAAAGAGGAGTGTTTAGAAAGGGGTAAAAAAAAAAAAAAAAGGCAGAAAGTGACAACCATCCCGTAGGTGGGAGCCAAAAGGTAGTATGGAGGTAGCAGGTGACCTGTGGATAAGAAGGTTATACACACTCTCTTTTCCATAGATCTATAATGCCAGAGGTAATAGCAACTCCTGCAGTGACTTCTGGTGGAAAGTCAAGGAACGACGACAGTGAAACCTGTCTTCTACCACAGCCATGTTAATGAACTGAAGATCAACAGAATGGAAACCTTAGGTTTTGGCTTATACAAAACTAGACGCAGGACTGCTCTGTGGCCTTTCAGATTTTTGCCATTCCTATCCTCATTACTTTTTCCTTTTTAAATTTTAGTCAAAGAGATCACCTTGCACACCCGCACCTCAAGAACTGGTCCGTGGGGGATCCACCTCCAGCAGAGGTTTTAGAGAAAGCTTTGAAACAGAACCCTGTCATCTATTTTGCGTCTTGCCTCCTTTCTGCAGCACAGTCAGCTCTCAGCTCACACCACTTTGCATGCTCAGATATACATTTAGAGAAAAATTCCAGAAAAATCCACATCAGTTCTGAATAAAAGTTACCTGGTGACTGCCTAAGTGTGCCTCAAAAGACGTGATGTAAGTGCCTTCATTGGCATGCCTAAGGTGTTGTAGCACTGTCATTAAAAAGATAAAGTTTATCATATTTTTGTGCCTTGTTCTTCCTGATATAATAGCTAAAACCTATTAATAACACCAAAACATCTCAGAAGGTCAAGCAGCATACAGCAAGATGAAGGGAATTGTCAAGAAGCTTAGGCAATCATCTTAGCACTCAAGACATTTGCCAGGGCTGTTTAACTAATATGTGATGTTCACTTTTAATTTCAATATAGTGCCATTTGGGCAAAAATGTTGTATTTTTTAATTAATTACAATGTCAGCAGCTATTAAGATTAAAAGAAAGACCACATCAATAATAAATACTTAATCCAAAGAAAGGATTACAAGAAGAGCAATAAAAATCAATTTTTAGAGCTGGAAAATTGTGACTTTTTCCTCACTTGACTGGTATTTTCATTATATTGACAAAACCATGATCTTACCTGACACTGACATTCGCCTAATGAAATAGCAGCCATGTATAATGATGTAAGTACTTGTCAATTTTGCTACAGGAGAATACAATGCTATGGCACTGGTGTTATGTTACAAAGAAATTTTCTTGCTCTTCATCTGATGTAAGAGAAAACAACAAGAAGAAACCAGAGAAATTGAACATCTTTTTGAATTTTCCTTTACTTGATCATGGAAGATTAAAATTCTTCCACGTAACTTCTGGAACTCTTCAATGTTGGTAACACTTGGTCATAAGCAGTCAGCAGATAACTACCGTAACTTAATTTGCACAAAGATTTGCATTTGCATTGCAATGCTTGCTTACTGTTCTGCAGGGCTTGGATGTGGGGGAGTAAAGCAAAAATCCCGTGTTCACTTAGTGTTAAAAGTGCAAATAGCAAGCCAGAAAATAACCAGGATACGCGGCAATGAGATACTGATCCATTAACTCATTAAGGCTGGGAAAAATATTTTTTGTGACAAAACTTGAAAAATTCAGGACAGAGGCATTGTATGTCCTAAACAGTTCATCAATGGGAACCGTGGCAGAATGGTTAAGAAATCTTGCCAAATTTGTATCTCGCCAGACTTGCAACAAACGCCTTTCCCAGTCCAACCTCCTGCGGATGGCCGTGTGGGCAAAGGGGACAGCGGAAGGTGACCAGACACTGGCCACGTCGTGCCACAGTGTGCTGCTAGCGACAGAAACCTGCACGCTTCCATCAGCTTGCCTGGGAAAACAGCTAGGCTCAGAGGGACTGTGAATTAAAAATAAAACCAACCACTTCCAGAAAAAGGTAATGCAAATTACTAGAAACACAGAAAGACTTCACTCACAAAGGATTAAAAAATGCTTGACATTGAGAAAAGCTAACTAGCAACAAATTTTAAATGCAATTGTTAGCTTGGGCATTTACCCCTTTGAAAATCGCACTACAGTGGACTACTGAGCTAAGAGAGGAAACAAACGAGGGGTGACATGACAGAAACATTTGAAGTGCTAAAGAGAAGGGAAAAAACCCACTCTTTCAAAAGAGCACACTGATTAAAAAAATTAGAGCTGTCAACATCAGGTTTGAGCAAAGAAAATTCTGGTGAATATAGAGATAGCAGGACCACTTTCCTTGCTGGAGTGAGAAACTGAATCATCTTAGCTGCATCTTAAAGCCTACACCAATGGAAGAAAGGTAAAGAAGATTTCTTAAAAGGTGAAGCAGTTACAGCTGTTTACCTGTCAGTCCATGAAGAACGTCTGCCAAGTACGACTACAACTACTTCAGCACTTGTACAGAAGGACAAGCGGCCAAAAATGCTGTACCTTGCATCTGGTTATTTACCTGTTAGGGAGAATATGTATCTCTCCAGGACACAGAATACAAGACTCAAAGACAACAACCTTCTCACATAGTGATCCTACCTTCCTATGGGAGTAAAAATGTTGAAAGACAGTTATTCACTTAGTGCCCCTAGTCTCAAACGGAAGCAGAACGGAGCTCTTTCAACCATTTCTGTTTTGTAACTATCAGCTCACAGCATCACCTTACAGAGAGCATTGTAAATAAAATCACAATAGCAATTTATTTTCATTTCTCTGCAAATGAATAAAAATTGGATCAACAGCCCATATAGATTCTTCTTAATTGAATCATAGCTATCCTGGAAGATTATACGGCTATACGATACAACATTTCAGAAGACACAAACCACAATGAATGCTGATGTGAGTGTCACCTTTAGCTAGACACTAATGACTGCTCTTTATCTAGCTCCAGACTCTCTAAGGAACAAGTTACAATAAAAAGAGAAATACAACTCAATGAGAATGTGACGCACTCTGCACATTCTCATACAGAACCATTTTCAGAGCAAAATCAAGCAGGCAACAAGTTATTTGCAACCATTTCTTATTTAAGAGGCATTCTCTCTTTTCTTCAGTTGTCTGTGTTTAATTACACAAATTCTCCTGGGAGTGGTATTTTTTTACAATACATCCAATCTAGCCTGTAGTTACATCAGTTATATTCTGCTAGACACACATGGTAGTCAACCAAGGTTCCAGGAGAACCTATTACTGGAAAAGAGGTAAAAGGGAGTAAAGCCCTTATGAAAGATGAGGTGGAGGCTAAGAGTGCCGCCAAAAGTGGCCCCAGCTCACAAGCAGACTTGGCATCCCTTATTGCAATCCACACCATAGGACAGTGAGTTTGCTTTCATGAAAACAACTGTCGAAAACCCCTCCAGGAAACCTCAGAGCTTTTATTTTCAGCTTTTCTTCTGAAAGAGCCACAATTCTATCCACATTAGGCAGACAAAGCGAAGACTGACTTAGTGTATCCAGGTTATTTTTTTTTAAGTGACACCTTTCTGTGTGACACCTGCAAGTTCTTAAAGTTCTGGATTTCGGATTGCTGATTGTCCAGTCAGATCTTTGCTTCCAAACCTGCTATTGTTTTACAGATTTCTTTTTATCATGAGAGAAAAATCAGATATTTAATTTACAATTTGAATAATAAGTGGTGCAAATTTATTAATATCCTGTTCAGTTATTAATTAATGCCAAAAAGGAAACAGAAAAAAAGGAAGAGCCCCAAATGCTGAAAATAAGAGAATAAGGGCAAAATTACTGACTAGGACTATCAGAAAACATCATTCACTTACTATGGAAATGGGTTTATTGTGTCCTTAAAATTATAATCGTGTATATTTTCCATTACAATGCATACAAGTGCAAAATTATTTTTCTGCTAAAAATATAACCTAAATAAAAATTCAAAATGTGTTTGTGTAAACAGGAAGGACATACAAGTTACATTTTTGACAACTGCATCCAACATGCAAAAGCTCGAGCCAGCAGAAAAACAAGAAGCAAGGAAAAAGTGTCTTTGACTGTATTTGACAGGTTGAAAGTAACAAGACAATTTTGCTGGATTTACTCTTTAAAGAGCATATTATACAAACACACTAATTTTGAGAGCACTTAACCTTAGTTTAAGGGGGGGGGGAATGACTGAATATTGATGAGATGAGCCTCAGGGTGTTTAATGAAAAGCTGTCTTTCTGAATGTGATCTAGGGTTTTAAACCTTTGTTAGACGACATTTGGATGGAAGGTTTATTTGCCCTGGGAGTGCATTCTATCTGAACACACAGAAATTTCACTAAATGTTTGAAGGCACATGACTACAGAGAGTTTTCACTTGATGTTAAAATCACTGTTGCAAAAAATAAATAAAATTAAAAAAAATGCCAACCCCCCCAAAAGCGAGCTACTCCTAGGATCCTCTCAAATGACCCAAATCTTTAGAGTGAAGTTTTCCTTTGCCTAGAAACTAAGTGGCTTTTCTTTTGCTCATTCAGCTGCTAGTTCTGGGAAAAGCCCAAAGAGAAACATTTAGATTGGAGGGGTCTTTGAGAAGATGTGACAGTTGACTGATGAGCATCCATAAAATGACAAAGAATAGTTGTGTGGAGCCGGTGCATCACATCGCCTCTCCCTGGGAAACTAATTGCTCTGAATTGTTAATAGTAACATTATTTTTCTGGCAATCATTTCTTTTGAATACCCAAAATGAGCATGAAACAGCTCCTTTGACCGGACATAAAAGTTAAATGTCCCAATGTTGATCAAATTAACTTCAGCTATGTGACAATGGACTATATTTGTGAGAAAATAATGAAGGGCACAAAGGGGAGCTTTATGCCAAGATTTCACAGTTGTAATGTAAAAATGTTTCTGTTGAACTAGGCCAGGGAACATTTCAATAGGAAAACAGAAGAGCACTGTCACTTTCTTTAAAAAAAAACCACATTCATTTTATGGATCTGAATGCTCTAGATAATTTCAGGAAGTTTAAATGGCTGGCACACCAAGAACCACAGGATCAGGCTAACATCTCACATCCCTGTCGTCCGCAAACTCTCTTCTAATACTTTTAAAGGACCCTATCCTACAGCTTCTACTCATTCCCTAGCTAGGCTATTAAATTCAGTAGACGCTTTTCCGCAGTAAGTTTCTAAAGGACACGACTAATATGCCAATATGGTTAATTAATATGACATATGGACAAGCATTAATTACAGCAGATATACGAAAGTCTAAACCAAAATGTAACCTACATTTCCTTTCTTACTCTCATGTGTAGCTTCAACCCTCCAACTTCAGAAAATACAAAAATGCAAGTATTATGCAAATAGAGCTAACTGGACATGGGAATTATCCAAAGTGGGCCTGGAAGAATTTTTTTGCCCCACAAAATATAAAGCAGGTGTTCTTATTCTCATTTATAAAGCAAATTCAGTTTTGACTGGCTCTGCGTCTATCTGGAACAACGTAATTGACTTCTGGGAATTTAATTTGGGTCTACATTAGCGCTGACAAAAGACTCATTACACATGCCAATTTTCTACATATACACTGTATATGTATTTGTAAATATACAAGCAAATATTTGCTTAACACCAGTGTAATTCCAGCTCTTTTAGTCTTTAAAGAGTCTATCTAACACCACATTTTCTTCACACTTGCTAAATGGCAAATGCTAAAAACAATCTGGCTCAGCACGTACCAGCTAGCTGTCTTTGAAGGCATTCTTCTTGCCATATAATTCATTTTTAACATTATTAAAGCTAAATCACTTCAGAACACCATTGTGAGATTAAACCTTTCTACTCCCAAAACATGTTATTATGCTTATTAATAGATTCCCTCAGGAGAAAACTTTTAGCGGCAATTTTAAATCATTCACTTGACACTTTTTTCTTTGTCCGCCCCCCCCCCCCCCAGCCCCTCCCTATCTCAGTAATTTAGAGATGTTGTGCACCTTCGTGCCTGTGTTAAAACCTTGTAGTTAAAACAATTTTGGGGAAACTAGCGTCCCTGACGATTTTAACAGTTAAACTAATTCACTCGAGCTTTATTTGGAAACTCTTTTCTTTTTTATATTTCAAACTCCTGCGACAGCTTTTACCTTACATGAAAAGGCTGTACTTAATTCATGGTTATGAAGATGCAGCGTGAACAGAACTGCACTTTCACTTACTCCCACAGTGACCTAAATCAACTGTGAGAAGGTGTTTCTGTTTCATTCAGTGAAGGTTTAGCTCATTAAACTGTTTTCCTTCTCAGTATTGTTCACTGGGTTTGAACTGCATTGCTGTTAAATGCTCTTTAGCAGTTTAAAGGCTTTAAAGGAAAAGACTTATCAGTCTCCGTTTTTAACAGCACTAAATCTGCATGATTAGTTCATGCAGATAAGGGGATTTAAAAGCTCAGCTTGAAACCTCTCTTCTGTATTTATCTGACACTGCATAGTTCCAGTAGCTCAGCTGGAAATGTAGATCTATGAAGCTTTAAAGAGAGATTAAAGCCAAGAAAAGAAGTACTTTTCCCCTATAGACGCTCTCACTTTCCCTTTTCCTACTGTCTGAAGGAGTGATGGCAAACAATGGTCAAAGATGGTTCCCAAAACCCTCTGAATGGGGACACTGTTGGTGGTAGCATTCATTCAAAGTGAGCTTCAGTGTATTGTCCTCCCCAATCAGCAGATCAGAATAGAGTTTGCTGGTGGCTGCCAAAAGGTTAGCAATGCCGATGAAAGGGGTTTCCCATTATTCACTGCTCTTACAGAACTCCCCTTTTGTGCGAGTCAGCCCATCATTTCACTATGGAGGTCCGGATCTGCGGCTGGCTGCTCTCTCAAAATGAACAATTCATCTGAATGCAAGCTCACAGTAGTAGTGTGCAACCTAAAATCGAAGGTTTTCTTTTCTAAGGACAGGGGAGTTGGGGCAGGTTTTGGCAGTGTCACATTTTAATGATATACCATCATGACATCTCTGACCCACAGCTGACACTAATACTACAGTCTTATTACCTTACCCTTGCCAGGGCATCGTGGGAGGTCCAAAGCCAAAATTAGCTAATGAAGCACACTGTATGCTGTAAACAAGTATGCAATAAATAATGCAAAAGGTTTATACAGGTTTGCTAAAGTTCCGTCATGCAAAGCATAAGAAAAGGAGAGGAGACCAATGGAGCCAACAAAAAATGAAATAAAAATAGGCCTTTCTCGCACTGCTCTATGTAACAGAACTCAAAAATCTGTCTCTCAAACTGCACTGAGAGTAGATCCTGATCTTAATGCATCTCTGTCCCCTAAATAAGGGATCTTTTATAAACCACTGCATGCTACCTATTTGCAAACCTTCCGAGTGCCTCCAGTGTTTTCTGATTATTTGAACAGGTTTTACAAGTGATACAAGAGAAGACATACTGGATTTTTCCTCTTCATCCTTGTATCACACCCAAAAGTAAAAATAAATGTCCATTTTGGAGAAATTCCTACTTAGCCCTCTGCTGGGGTGCACAGGAAAAGCACTGCTTTATACATAGTGGAAAAAGGAGTCTCTTTTGCTAAAATAGCTGCCTGCCTTTAAGGAAGATAAAACTTACAGAAAGAAATACAACTTGGTTAGCATGTGATTGAAAAGGTATTTATACTCTATTCCACATTTCAGAACCTTTTTCAGTGAAAATCTACATAGGGAAAAATGACAACATTGCATACGCAAAGATGTTTTTCAACACATAACTTAATTTGGTTCAGGAGCGTCTTTTAACTTCTAGGTTGCTGCCAGAGAGAGTCACGAGAGTAAACAGCTACTTGTCGGTGGGGAATTCCTCGCTGCATTTGCCATACACAGGGAAGGCTGCAAGTAAATGCCAGAAGGAAGAGACACATGGAACCTGTCCTTCCTTTCAGCCCCCTTGACCACGGTCCAAGTCGTGTTGAGCAACGACTCCCCACGAGTCCCAGGCGCTTGCTCTCCTCCCCTCAGATAGCCGCAATGCGCTAGCCCTCGTCGCCGACGTGGCACCCAGTGCCGGCCTGTGCCGGGCAGTGGGACGGGGCTCCGCACCTGCCAGCCGGGCTGGCACCTCCCATGCCACGGCACATGGTGCCCCACAGCAAGACCGGTGGTCAAGCCACCCCTGCCCAAGCTTCGCTCTGGGGAAGGGCAGCAGCGGTCTGCGCTCGTCCGGGGTCTCGCTGCAGAGAGCTCTCTGAGCCTGGCACGCGCTGGCACTCGCGGCACCGCTGCCGGAGGCAGCCCGGGCACGCTGCACGCTGCCACGGGCTGCCGGAAACCTGCGACTGGAGCAGGAAAACAGCACATAAAGTGCTCTGCTTTTATTTTTTCCAGCCTAAGCAGTTTGTTTTAAGCACCGTCTCATGCTACAGATCGCAGTGTATGCCACGGTTGCTTTGAAGAGACACTTTAAAGCTCTATTTCTCAGGCAAACATAAACTCAAGCAGCACCTTGTAAGAGAAATACCTATTTACTTTGCCAATACACGTATGCCCATGCAGAAATAATTTTTTCTTACTCAAGAAAAAGCTGTCTTCGTTTCTGACTTTATAACTGCTAATTAGGGCAGCTGTAAATTGTTGGGTATTTTTGGGAATATCCTCTGTATTGTACCACCCATCAGATGAATCAACTCTGTAACACCATTATAAACCAGGATGTTATTAATAACAGTGATGACTGCACACAAATGCTGCGTGGCTGCTTGAAAAAGATTAGCTGCCTACTGCACTCAGCTAGTATTGAGATTAAAACACCACAGGGTTTAATGTTGAGGGGGTTGGAGCTTGTGACTTATGAGGAGAGCCTGAAAGAGCTGGATTTGTTCAGTGTACAGAAAAGATGGCTACGGGAGGATTTTGTTGCTGGCTTTATCTATCTGGTAGTTACAGAAAAGACACAGCCAGACTCTTCTCAGCAATGCACACCAAAAGATGAGGGGTGATGGACACGAACTGCTTTGATGGAAATTCTGACTGGATAATAGGGAGAAAATGTTTCACAATGAGGGTAGTCAAACACAGTAATGGGTGGCCCAAAGAAGCTGCAAATCACCGTGCCCGGAGCTTTTCAAAGCTGAGCTGGATAAGCCTTGAACAACCTGATCTGATGTTGAAGTCAGCCCTGCTCTGAGCAGGAGGATGAACAACAGACTCCCAGAGGTCCCTTCCAAACGGAATTATTCTATTATTCTGCAACTGAAAACATACTTGAATGGCAGCTTTATTAGACTCCATGCAGACTAAAAAGAAGCTAATCTAACTAACACATTTGCAAAATAAACCTGCTTTCTACTCTACAAGTTCTGGTGACTTCAGAGAGATTCTCCAATCTCAGTAATTTAACTTTAAAGAATAAGTGTCATAAACTGATCTGTAGTTGGCACTGTCTAGAAAACTCTGATACGAAGTGACCATTTTCAGTTCACAGAATAAAAATCTCTACATTTCTGAGAGTGCCTTTTGAAACATCTTTTGTATGTTGCTTATGAACACAGAAGATTGAAAGAGGCTAGTAAAGGCTAATACATACCTATCAAGTACATAGCCAAGAGCCTTATGCCGTATTCCTGAGTAAACCGATGGGCTTGTTTCCCAAGCAATTAAATTGGAAGCATCATGGAAAAGATGAATGTTTACCAAGTCAAAGGCACTATGACAAAAAGGAAAAAAATAAAATGATTCAGGGTAAAAGAAAAAAACATTTGTTGTATCAGCAAAGCATTCAACATAATAACATTTACTGTATTTTCTCTTATGTTACCTTAACATTTACTCACACAGACTGTGCAAATTAAGCTATCATCATTAGAAAATTGTCAAAGACTATCATCAAACTTATGACAACTCATCCACAGGTAAGACTGCATCTAGGCTTTTGCTTAAAATATGCATAATATGAAAATGAAAAGCTATTTGTCAGTTACAATTCACAGAATCAAAGCAGTACCCTCTCACTAAAATATTTTTAAAACAAAATTAAATGTGTGGACAAACAACCACAAGTTTATAAAGCTGTAGCTGAATACCTAGTAGAACTGCGGCTTTGCAAGAAACAAAATAAAAAGCTATAGACAAGAGAATTTTACTGACATTAAAGGCTACGTCCTATCACGGCAACTCCTTATCTGTCCCTGTGTGGAGAATGCCAAGATAATAGCGGTCAATCCGCACACCACTTCCAGTCGGGAAGAGGACACAGGCTGTTTAACTCAGACTGTGCCTGCAGGATCATAGAATCATAGAATCATTTAGGTTAGAAGAGACCTCGAGTCCAACGTTAACCTGGCACTGCCAAGCCCACCACTAAACCATGTCCCTGAGCACCACACCAACACATCTTTCAAACACCCCCAGGGACGGTGACTCCACCACCTCTCTGGGCAGCCTGTTCCAGTGCTCAACAACCCTTTCGGTAAAGAAATTTTTCCTAATATCCAATCTAAACCTCCCTCCCCTGGTGCAACTTGAGGCCATTTCATCCTATTGTTCGTTACTTGGCAGAAGAGACCAACCCCCACCTCACCACAACCTCCTTTCAGGCAGTTGCAGAGAGCGATAAGGTCTCCCCACAGCCTCCTCTTCTCCAGGCTAAACACCCCCAGCTCCCTCAGCCGCTCCCCATCAGACTTGGATGAGGAGCTAGCCTCAGAAAATCAGTAAAATTTGTAAAATTTCACAGCTTTGCTTCCTAACCTGAAAGACAGGAGTATTAACTCATCCTTTGCTACTTTGCAGTGAGGCACGGAGTCAGACAGCGGTCCCTTCACCTGGCTGCAGACTGGCTCAGCCAAAGCCCATTGCATTGGCATCCCCTACCAACTACTGGTAGCGCACTCTAGAAGGAAATAACCCCAAGGGGTAAACGCTGTCTTGGCTTTGGGAGCTCTGCCCTCCAGGAGGAACACGCAGGAGTCGAGGACTGCTGTTACAGTGCCCAGTGCCTACCTTGTGGGATGGCCAACGACTGACAGAAGAGATTTCTGAAAAGAATCATATTGCTTCTATGGTAAAATCTATGGATGTTGGTTTGGTGTGGGACAGGAGAAATACAGATATTCTGGAAGTTCCTTCTTAATCAATAAAACCAACTTCAAACCCTTGTGAAACAGAATTATCTTCTTTTGCCCCCCTGAATAAAAGCTAAATTATAGAATCTCAGAACGGTTTGGGTTTGAAGGGATCTTTAGAGATCATCTAGTCCAACCTCCCTGTGTTGGCAGGAGCATCTTCCACTAGATCAGGTTGCTCAAAGGCCCGTCGAACGTGACCTTGAAGACTTCCAGTGATGGGGCATCCACAACTTCTCTGGGCAACCTGTTCCAGTGTCTCCACCCTCATCGTAAAAAATCCCCTCCTTATGTCCAATCTAAACCTAACCTCTTTCAGTGTAAAACCATTGCCCCATGTCCTGTCACAACAGGCTTTTGTAAAAGTCTCTCTCTGTCTTTCTTGTAAGACCCCTTTCTATATTGAAAGGCCACAATTAGGTCTCCCTGGAGCCTTCTCTTCTCCAGGCTGAACAACCCCAACTCTCTGAGCCTTTCTTCACAGGAGGGGTGCTCCAGCCCTCTGACCCTCCTCTGGACCTGCTCTAGCAGGTCCATGACTTCCTATGATCACTATGTGACCACCCTGTTTTCACATCCATTTGTTCTGACAGCTATTTATGGCTACATCCTATTCAGTGTCAGTGCATAAGTTCCTTGACACAGGGACTGGAATTCACTGTGAGACTGCACAACACTTGGCTGATAACAGTATTCTTAACCATAATAACAGTGCTAGCCATACAACGTACCTGAATGCAACTGTATTCTTGTACCTTAAATCACTTCACACAATCTCAGTTTTCACTGTGGCAGAAAACCTTCACATAGAAGGAATTTTCTGCTATAAACACGCCCAGACAGGAACTTCCTATTGTCACCTACGTTAATCACATACGAGGTGTCACTTCCAGTGGGCTGGGAGTCACCTGGAAGGCAAGTTGTCTTTCTGAACTCTGCTTTCCCACTGCTGACAGACAGGACGCATCTGAGCGGCAAACAGAAATCTGCCCAGCTGTTATGGCCGAGCTGGCATTCTGCTTTGTCTTTGCTCTGCCTGTGGCTTTTTGTGTCCTAGAGACCTGGTCTGCATTTTTAAAAACTCTATCACCTCACTGCTTTGCTATTAAGCTCTTTTGGTGACGGGACATGATGAGTCACAATGAAGCCAGAAAGCCTGGAATACTCTTTTCACACAAATTTAGCAACACCACCACCCTACCACCCCCCTAACAAAACCCCCTCAAACAAACAAGGGTATGCAGGAATTCTTGCACAGTGCATTGAGGGACTGAAGGAAAGGTATCTCCTATGAAGCTCCAAAAGGGATACTTAAGGGATAGCACTGACAACGTTATGTTTTGGAAAGGACGTCCCTTCAGCACCTGCAGAAAGTGGTGTGCCCCATCAGCTCCTACATGCATAATACTGTTATGTGCTAAAAAAGCTGTTGCACTTGACTTTGAGGGCACAATTTTGGTTAGTGTTTCAAAAAACACATTTTGGGTAGGTTCCACAAACACTAATAAGAATTATTACACTAGCATTGGACTGACAAGGGTAAACAATTTCCTGGGTATAATTGAACAGATTTCTTTAAACTTCTTTTAAATCATGGAGAAACAGAAATTACATACCAGAGTAGAGGTAAGCCTGTCCTAGAGGACTGTTATGAGAAACAAGGCTATTTAAAATGCTTTATTCTCACATTCGGAAAAAATGCTGGCAAAATTTGGTTGTAGCTGATTGAAAGTATCCAGCACTTAAATTAGAAATGATGTTATGGGAAGAATGGAGGCAAAATGAAACTACCACAGCTGTAATAAAAGTCCAGTCTCGCTGATGTTTTTAGGCAGGATGGGGGTTGTCATACTAGACCCATTTTAGGCTCTGTGTCCAAATATGCTTCAGTACTGTTCCTGTCCTTGGCAGCTCAAGCATACTCCATGGACAAAGGATCTCTGTCAGCTCCCCTTCACAGGCATGTGTGTTCTTGGTTTTCCTGCCTGAGACCCCTTGAAACAATGCTGATGGCCACAGAAATGCTCCTCAGCCAAGTGCTGCTCTTCCAGGCACTGTGTATTTTGTGGCTATATCTGCTTTTGGCAGCCCTTATCTTCAACAGCAGCTGCAGACACATACTGATGATTTCGCAAAGGGCTCTAAAACCATGCATTCTCCACCTTAAGATAAGCTAAATGCAGAGGTGCTACTACATAAAGCAATAAAACATGTGTTCTCATTTCTCTGCTTCACTGATGAACACCATTTGGGCTTAGCCCAGAGCCATCTATGGATTTCAAGCTGCCTCTTCCCAGAAAAATCCACTAATGTCCTCTCAGCGTCTTACCTCTCCCTTGACCTTACTACTAATGAAAGGTCCATTTAGTGAGTTTTCAGTCCCCTTTGTGAGGTGAACCCCAGCTCAGCCCCATCATCTGACTGTATTACCTTGCCTGGGATTTCAGACTTAAACAGTTTTATAGGAGCCAAGCATTTTGAATGTGAACAAATGGGTAAATCATATTGACTTTGCATTACTAGTCTTGTGCTTGTATGAGAATTCAGTGTGGAGATAAGAAACAACAGAGAAGGCAAATATACCTCCTGTTCAAAAGGGAGTTTGCAGCCTGCAAGAACATGGGAACAGACTTTGGCAGAGAGAGGTATCAAGCAGAAACCCTAAGCTGTGCACAGGGAGATTCCCCAGATCGTGACGAAGTCAGGGAACAGATTTGGACACAGCAAGTAATGGCAGTCAAAACAGCGAACGCACGATAAAGATACACAGGTCACCAAGCAGCTGGCACAAAGGCCTCTTCCAAAGATACTGGTGGGGGTTTTTTGGCTACAGGGCACAGCTTATCTTGCTGAATGAACTCACAGTGATGATAAAGGAGTCCTATTAACCTTTGTATTAAGATATATAATTAGTACATAACTACAAAACATAATCTGGAGATGATGGCTTGATATGTCCATTCCTCTCTGTCTGAAGTATGAACAACAAGAATCCCTGTAGGACAGGGAGAGACCTCATGTCATGAACTCACCTCCTGTGTGAAGGTACTACCTATAATCCATCCCCATCTGCCTAAAAACTGCTTGTTCTTAAAACTTGCTAATGAAGGACCTTCCACCTACAATTTCCCTGTCCTTACATTAAAACTTTCATCATGTTACCTGTTTTCCTGCAAACGAAACTGATTTCCTTCTGCCCTTTCTGCAGGGGAGACAGACAGCAACCAGTCTCCCAGATGGGGCGAGCCAAATTTTTTCAACTCCTATTCAAATACTGCTACCATTCTTGAATCTCCTGTTCTTTTTCCAGCTTACCTAAAGCACAGCGCTCAAAACAAGACAGAGTACTCTATCAAAGGCCTTGGCAGCACTTAATTAAATAATTACCATCCCTTCCCCCTTCATGTCCTTCACATGATATATCTATTAGCACATCTCAGTAAGATAATAATGAACCATCTTCAATTTCTTCTCCCTTGATCCTCTTCTACAGTATGGGTAATGAGTCAGTTATTCCCAATATTGTATTTGTGCTTTTGAGTCATCCTCTCAAAGTGCAATGCTTTGCACTTCCCCGACTTTAATCTCGCAATCCTACTTTCTCTAAAATATCAAAACAATTTTGATTGCTGATTCTGACCTCTGATATACTTGCAAACATTCCCAGGTTGGTGCCATACCTACATTTTATAAATACATTCTCTACTCCATCCTGCCTACCAAATGTAAACTATATATGTAAACTGTATTTAAGACTGTAATGCATTCAGAGCACTATCTTGCACCTATTAACACAATAACACTAAGAACTATTGGAATAGAAATAAATACCAACCCCCCTTGTATTCAAGACACTAAAAAAAAAAAAAGGGGGGGGGGCAAAAAAAGGTGCATGTAGTTCTTTTGTTTTTTCTTAAAATGAAATCTCTGAGTGCCCCAAGATTCCTTCATTCTTCATTCACACTAAAGATAAACTAATGAAGAATAACGCATGTGAAAAATCTGGATTCACAGAGGAACTCAACTGGGGCAGATCACTGAATCACAGAGGACGTAAAAGAGGACAGTTCTCTGAAATCTTTTAAGGTCACTTTTTGGGGTTTTTAGAAGCCCTCTGTTTTTGGCATGAGGTACATTCTATAATGATGTTTTCCTAGGCAGGGAAAGTTAATAGCTCCCTTCAAGGATTCACACAGAAGTATTAACAACAAGTCTCCTGGCTATATTTTTATTGAACTATTAGCACGTAGAAATATATAGATCAGGAGTCACGATTATGAAAACGGCCAGAACTTTGTTCATATGCACATGCACATAGACTGGGTTTAAACACTTACCATACCATGAACATGATGCGCTTAGACCTAATTAGGTGTGTTTTCTAATCCTCTGTATTTTCCATAATATTTCACTTTTATTCTCCAGAAATTGTTCACAGTAACTTGCTCCTTCAGCTTCTCATTAGAAACATTTGAGATCTTATCAGATTATGTAGATCATAATTGCAGACTATCCCAGGCACAAAACTACCAGCATAGCTCACCTCATTACAGATCAGAAAAAGCTGTGAGCCTCCTCACTCTCACTTCCCAATATACCCTTAGGGAACACAGGCGTAGTACGTTATCTGATCAGAACATCTAGCTACAGACTGCTTCTTCTAAGAACTATCCTTTTTTAGTATCAATCTGCAAGGAAACAGTTCCTTTAAATCTATCTCTGAAGAACATTTTTTTTCTTGGAAAGGCCTAAAAATAAATTCACATTATTTTTTCTGAAAGGAGGAAATCCAAGAGGATAGGAGAGACAGAACCCAGAAAAGTCATGGTATAAGAGGACAGGCCAGATTAGCAACTGGTGCCAAATACCCACTTCTGGAGATCTCTGCTGCTGGAATCACATGCCATGTCATATGGATCTGGAAAAATTAACAAGAACCTACATTATCCCATAGCTGCCTGCCTGATTTCTGGATCAAAAGTCTGTAAAAGGAGAAAATCTGCTGCTTTTTCATTTTTCACAAACTGTTTGCTTTATCTAATAAACATGCTTAAGCAAACAAGCAAGAACACTGTTCAGCACTCAAAGTCAGCCTGCGTGAACGTTCATCAGACTTTAAAATCACACTTACAACTTTAAAACGTGAAACGTCCACAGGAGGAAGGCAAAAATGTTGAATGTTCACATACATTTAGGTGACTACAACATAAATAAGCAGTAGAGACCAAAACTATGACTAAATCCTAAGAAAATATGGTCAGATTTCCAGGTAGGACTAGAGAAATCGGAACCATCTGTGGGTCTATTGAGCTCTCCTTGAGTTAAGACAAGGAAAATTTTCAAGCTCTCTCAGGTATAGTGTTTTGCACAATCAGCTGCTCCCCCCATCATACACTAATACTATTACTACTATTATTGTTATTTAAGAGAGCATTTTCAAACACAGAGAGTAAACAGCTTCAGTTATGAGATACACCTCCTATCAACACCAGTTGGCACTGCTTCTTCCAGAGACAGTGATCTAGCGTGTAACACCATAACGATGTTCAACTATTTTCATATAGTTGTCTGCTCCCCTCTGCCCCCACCTCTTTAGGCTGTTGGATGATCCCAAGAGCAAAAAATGCTTGTTTCTTCTGTAGATTTTCACAGAACATCTTACGAGGAACCTTCTCTGCTTTGATGACAGCCAGGTTACACTGAACTTAAATAAGTCTTGCTCGGTGGGATGTTTCCTCAGCAGTCTACAAGCACACAGGTGTGCTGCCTGCTCTCTGTTGCCCCTCCATCAAGCCCTACCAGTGAGTGCTGGGCTGCCAGGTGCTTTATTCTACTCTAGGATGAAAATAAGCAACCTCACAGAGAACAGGACCATGCCTTGGGTTTAAAATGGGAATCCTGACCTGAATAAGACACTCAGAAAGTTCTGTTCCAGTAAGAGTAATATAGTGGGAACTGGTTTTAAAAAGCTGCATTCCTTGAAGGTAGGGTCCCTCCACTGACTTCAGTGAAAACTGGACTGGGCTTAAAGGGCTGGCTTAAAGAATTCACAGAGAACAATCTCTTTCCTCAGATATCCCAGAGGTGAGGGCTGCATACACCCAGGCACAGCCATCTGACCCCGACGAGATGCTGTAGCGCCTCGGCTGTATCAGGTGTGATGGGGAGCAGTAGTGGGGGGACGCGTTTAGCTCCACACTGTGACTCCTGTGGCCTTGGTCACAGACACCAAGCTTTTTTGATCATGCTTGATTGAGAGGTTGCTTATGGCCTCAATTATACCATGCTAATTGCATGTACATTTGAATATTAACATCGCATTTTGTTATGCGTCATTACAACTTACTGAGCATTATGTGTTCAATAAGTAATAAAGCAAAGCAACTGTTTTGGAACCAACCTGTTCTATGAGTAGACGGATCTATACATATGAACACCTTCTTTGAAATAGTTGTTAACAAAACCATACATAATATACACATAATCAGAAACAAAGATGCAACTTACCAATCAGTAATACACCATCTTGTTCGTATGAAACCTTTTCTGGACCACTTGCACTGAAAAATAAGCAAATTAGAAACAGTCACCTTAAGTAAAGGATTACCATGAAAGTGAAACGTACTTATACAGAGAACAAAATAAAACAAAGTTCATCTGTAAGCTGTAATTAATAAGCACTACACACCTACTGAGGTACCTTGAAAACATATATTGTGTCTCTCATAAATCCTGGAATTATTTATATTTTTGGTCCTGTGGCAGTTATAAACGTACATGTAAAATTAATACAAGACCTGGTAGTTGTTTATAGATGAAAGATAACCAACTAGGAAAGCTTTACAACTGTATTTATGCTTAGCCTAAACCAGCAAATTCTTACTGCCTATGCACAAATGTCTTGGCTTCTGTGTAATTTTTCCTGAACTGTAAAATGTCATCAGAGATTTACATCAAATTAAAATGAATGAGATCTGCTAGAAAGCTATTTCTGCTGCTGAGCCAACCTACCCAATATTTCTATAAAAGTTAAGGGGAATTTAAATAATGGCAAAACATTGCATTTATCAAACCTGCAACGTCCGCGAGAAAGCCACAAATCAGCTGATGCCAACATATGGCACTTATGATACAGCAAAAGGATTTTTTCAGCACCACTCCTAAGCTACTACCATAAATTACAACCTCCCACAAAAAGACATGATTCTGCACCCTATTTATGCACTGTTAACAATGAATGTGGGGCTAGGCTAATGTTCTCCGGTAATGAATATTGCACCAGACGGGCCTAAGTAATGATGCCAATGATTTTGTAGCAAAAGACTGCAACTCCTTATTAGAAATAAAGTGCCAGCCATGGCAGAGCATCCTCCCTGTTCAAGGGTATCGCTCCCCTAAGGCGCTGCCTTCAGAAGAGACTTGCCGGATGTATTTATCTGCCTCACTGTGAACAGAAAGTCCTCATGAAATTTTCAAATCCCAAATACTGCTGAGATAGTGAAATGCCTCACAAAATCAAATGGGTCATTTTCTAATCACCCTTCCGATAAGAGTTACCTACCTCCCACTTCCTCCCCTTTTCAGGCACAAACATGACATCCACAGTCAATACCAACCAGACACAACACTGCTCCTTTACCAGGGCCCCTTTCCCATTGGGGTTCTCCTTGCATACAAAATATGCTGATGAAGATTTTAAAGTGTTTATTTTACTGAATAAATAATTGCTTGTTTTTGAAAGCTTGAATGTGAAAACTATTTACTGATATGCAGTTGTTCTCTTCTATCCAAACCCAGGAAAATGTGCAAAGTTACTTGTAAATGATAGCTTATTTCATTGATTGCACTTAACTTCAGAGCTTGTAATTTTGTGGAAAAAGTGTTACCTACATGCTACAAAACTAGGAAGAAAAAAACTGTCTACAAAATTTATGCAGTTATGTATTCCAGATTTTGGGAAACTTGCTTTAGTATTTCTTACTTCAGGTGGCATTTTCAGAATCACCTTTCTGCAGGCTTGTGGGACCTTCCTGCAGGAACTGCTAGAGCCAAATTTTACTGCTAGAGCCAAATTTTACTGCAAGAGCTGCAGGGAAAATCGCAGCTTGGCTGCTTACCTGAGGACCCAGCTGTGCTGGCCCTGCCAAAGAAGGGTTGGAGGCTTTTCCTGCAGAGATTTTATTAGCTTTGCATTGCTACAGCAGTGGGCAGCACAAGGAAGTAGTCCTCTCAAGACTGTCGAGTCCAAGAACAGTGACTAACAACAAAGTCCTTTATGCAGTGAATCAAAATTCATATTTTGATACTGTGGACACCCAATGAACAGCTTTTTTCTGTTCTTGACTTTTGCTTCTA
The DNA here is from genome assembly GCA_031468815.1 of Morus bassanus. Taxonomy (NCBI): domain Eukaryota; kingdom Metazoa; phylum Chordata; class Aves; order Suliformes; family Sulidae; genus Morus; species Morus bassanus. The sequence goes on from CM062575.1 coordinate 1,257,534, forward strand.
CTTGCAGTTGGCTTTCAGTAGCTCACAGGACATATATTAAGAGGGAAAAAAAAAATTACCAAAACAAATGTTTAGCCAAATGTAAAGATTTCCTATAGACAAAAGGAGAAAAACCTCCTAAACCCAGATGGGACTATCCAGAATAAATGGACTGCTCTTCTGAGCATACACAAAGTTTACACCACCCCCCACCCCCGCAGATCTGTCTGGTGACTCCTGGCAGTTGACCGCTTCAATTCCGTAACTACGGATGGCGGGGGGGGGGGGAAGTGTTTTTGAGATATTTAGTAATTAACATCAGTGGTTTGTTGATGCTTGTAGGTGCTTAAATCTTTTAAGAATTTGGGGTTTTGAAGGCAAGTAAATTTGCCTAGGTCTAATAGGGTCGTATTCGGGGAGGAAATCCTAACAATTCACTACTCTGAAATCCAGCTGATGGATACATTCAGAGGGGAACTAATTTCTCTGAATCCTTACTACTTCTGTCTTAAGAGAGCCTAACTTTTTATTTTTCTTAAACTGCAGCTCTACTGAGAAATACTCTGTGGTGATGGTGAATAAATATCTACTTTATTGTAAATATTTTTTTTTCCAACACTGAAAAATACCCTCCCCTGTACATCCAGCAGTCACTCTGGTCAATCAGGGAATGGCTGGCTGGAGGGCTAACACACCAAATCTTCCTAATAGTCTGGCTTTCATGGCTGAACTACAAATCCCATAATCCAGTAAGGTCTCTTCTATTCACAGTTTCTGTGATGATCATGACAGCACAGTTACAAGTTGAGTTTGGCAAAATGTCAACATCTATTCAAAAGCAGAACGATGAAAAAAGTAAAATACTAAAAGCATTCAAAACTGGCTTAAATCTAATCTCAATCCAAAAAGGGGAGCTCTGTCATTTCATTCTTAAAAATAACTGTACTGAACTTTTAATTACTGAAGAACAATACACAGAACTTAAAATCAAATAGTCCAAGCCTATGATGTGGCCCAGGACAACATTTTCAATCAAGCTGTCATTTTTCATTTGCTATTTTCATAGAATCATAGAACAGTTTGGGTTGGAAGGGACCTTTAGAGGTCATCTAGTCCAACCCCCCTGCAGTGAGCAGGGACATCCCCCACTAAATCAGGTTGCTCAGAGCCCCATCCAGCCTGATCTTGAATGTCTCTAGGGATGGGGCATCTACCACCTCTCTGGGAAACCTGTGCCCGTGTTTCACCACCCTCATTGTAAAAAATTTTTTCCTTATATCCGGCCTAAATCTACCCTCCTTTAGTTTAAAACCATTACTCCTTGTCCTGTCACAATAGGCCTTGCTGAAGGGGCCTATTTTCCTCTTTGGCAACATAAAAGGTACTTCAAAAGATGTAACATTAAAACAGGGCCAACTAGATCATGTTGCTTAGAGCCATATCCAGTTGGGTGTTGAGCATCTCCAAGGACAGCAATTTCACAACCTCTCTGGGCCCCTCTTCTGTTGTTTACCTTCATGGTGAAATCTTTTCCCTGGCTTATTCAGGTTTTCCCTTGCTGCAACTGATGACTGCTGCCCCTTGTCCTCTTGCTGCACAGCATCCATAGGCACCTGGCCCCATCCCTCGAGAACCACCAGCTGGCCACTGCAGCCAGCAGCGTGGTCCCCCATCACCTCCCTCTCCTGGCAGCACAGATGGGCTCTCTGGCTTCTGCTCCCACATCCTGTGCTCCAGCCCCAGAGGTGCCTCTGCTACGCTTGCTCCAGTTTGCCCTCGTCTGTCTGGTACAGGGGTTCCCAAACAAGACACTGGAGATGTGACATAGCCTTGGAGTGCCAAATAGATGGAGGAGTCTCTTACTGGGACCTAACATATCCTGGGATGCTGTTGCCCTTCTTTGCTGCCAAAGTACAGTGCTGGCTCTTGTTCAATTTGCTGTCCAACAAGATGCAGGTCCTCTTCTGTTTACTAGATAGTCACCTCCAGCCTGTACCACTTTATGAGGTTATCCCATCCCAGGGACAAGGCTTGGCATTAACCACTGCTGAACTCCATGAGGTTCTCGTCAGACGATTTCTTCAGCCTACTGAAGTCCCCCTGAGCAGCAGCCCTGCCTTCCGGCATATTGACTGCTCCCCCAACTTGACATCATCTGCAAAGTTGAATGTGCGCTCCATCCTGTTGTCCAAGCTGTTAACAAAGGTGTTGAATAGCACAGATCCCAGCAGCGACCTCTGAGGAACACCACCAGCAACCAGCTGCTCGCTGGACTTTGTTCACCACCCTGTGAGCCTGGTGGTTGGCCAACTTTCCAGCCACCTTATGCTCCACCTGCCCAGTACACATCACCAATTGGGCTTCAAGGATACTGTGAGAGACTGCATTGAAGGCCTTACTAGAGTCAATGCATACAACACCCACAGCACTCCCCCTGTCCATGCAGCTGGTCATCCAGAAAGATTTGCTCCACCACCTTCCCATGACTGAGGACCACTCTTGAAAATGGCTGACACACTTGTATTTTCCCAGCCCTCAGGAACCTCTCCCTTTTAAGATGGCAGTGAGAAGCCTCGCAATGACATCAGCCAGATCCCCTTCTCCCTTGGATATGCCCTGTCTGCTGCCACGGGCTCATGCACGTACAATTAGCTTAAGGTTTTGTGCAACCAAAGTGTATGAGACCAAGAGTCCTGCTGCCAGTCATCATCCACTTCTCCAGCAGGCCATCCCACAGGACTTTACTCTGATTCTGTCACTGATGACCTCACTAACACAAGCAATACTAGTATAAAGCATGCCCAACCCTCAGAACTGCTGCCTTATTCTGTTTCATGCAAGCCTACACTGACACAAGCCAATTAAAAGGTCTTTGGAACGCAATTTACATTTCATGACATGGTAAAACACAGAATTTCTTACAGTAGCTTGGCGTTTCCTCACACATACACTGCAAATACTGGTTTTAAGGGCAGTAGTACGTATCAGAGGCTATTTTGCAAAAAATTTCTTTTAGTAAGTGTAACTGAAATTCTGACACCTATTAGAAGTCCTTAAAAAAAAAAAAATCTAAAAATCACAATTTGAAAACTTGTAGTTACATTCTGCCAGCCTTTTCTTTGTGAATAGAGTCTCTCAGGAGATCGTGCTGACCTTTTAAAACCCCCTAGAAACACCACCTACATAAATAACCTCTGCTACATCTGGTAAAAGGACCTCCAGACAACATTAACATGAAGAGAGAGGTTATAGAGGGCTAATGTCAAAAAGCACTGTGAGCAATAAGTAATGCACACAAACCATGATTGATAATGACTAGCACAGAGCCTTAATTCATCTTTTCTCCATCATTTTACTGAGGGGGACCATATCAAATTAAATAGTGACCCAGCAAGGGTTTATTCAACCATACAAAGCAGGGGCATGAAGGAAAGACATATTAAAGTGGCAATGACTGCAGTGTAATTGCAGCTTCTTAAAGGAACACCACAGTTCAGAGGAAGATGGGAAATCTTGTACATGAAGCAGCTGAATACTGAGCAGCGAGAACCACCAAAGCACCAAGCGATGTTCAGCGTTAACAGGCCCGCATCACCGCGGTGAGAACAACTCCCCCTCAAAGCCTCACGCGGGAACTTGTGTTTCGCGTACTCACAATACGCTCAGTGTTTAACTAGCCAGGAAAAGGAGCACGGATCATGACAACTTTCCATAAACACCATGCAGAATGTAGTTCCTGCCACAAAATTACTTCCTTTCTTTCCTTAGATCGGTTTACAGAACTGAAGAATTTATGCTCTTGTGGTTTTAGGAGTTTGTATGCAAACTGTTCAAAGTACCTTTCTAATTTCCCTGTATTTCAGAATCATACGCAGTATATAGAAAACTCAAGCCCAATTCAGCCTTTGGACACTATCAAGCATTGTAACAGCACTATCAGTCATATTTTTACTGCTAAAGATTTTTAGAAGTCATTACATAAATTTAAAAGTCCACAAATGAAAATAGCTATGGCACTCACCAAAAATATATAGTGAGAGCTTAAGAATATGAAGTCAATCTGCCTAATGACAAAGTCTATTATGTAGCGTAATAATTTAATTGATAATTTATTTTTTCATGTAATGCTTTCATTACCCTTTATTTACCAGAGAATACAGTATAAAGAATTTAAAAAGAATATATCTATTGGAAGACCACATTTAAGTATCAGTGCATGATGTAAGCAAATATAAGAAATATGTGATAAAATCTACACCTGCTCCACTTCTTTTTACATACAAAACCATGGGACATGCAAATCATTATTGCTGTCAGCTTCTTCCTATACACATCACCAGTGAAGTCGCCAACCAGTAGCAGTACATAGTTTCTTCACTAACAGTTATTTTAAAAGACAGAAATACAATAACTTTTGAAAGAAAGATCAAGTTAAGTATTTATTTTTAAGAAAGTTGTAAGTTATTGTGTCGAGTTGGCAGAAGGCCTGGGGAGGCAAAAGGTATGAGTATACAGGTGGTGGGACAGAGGTTTTGGGGGTCCCTTTCTCGTCTGTTAGGCAGCCTCGAAGGACCAAGTACATAAAGGGGAATGCAGGAGCAGGGATGTGAAGTCAGAGGGGCCTGACCCTGCCAGCAGCTGAAGCGTAATGCTCCAGTGTAGGTCACTGCCAAAAAGAGCTGAAAATAATGGTATGTGTTTGAAAGCACACCATGGGCTACCAGCCTGTTCTCACACTTCATATCCACTGTCAGAGATACAGTATTTCTTCCTCCTGTATTTCACTAAATTCTCCAAAGAAACTTAAGTCTGTAAGAACTAATTTCTTTGGAACAGCAAAATTTAGGGTTGATAGGAGTATAAGCAATGGACCTAAATTTTAGACGCCCAACCAAAAATACGACAGTAATTCTATAGCTCATTTCACTTTTTCTGAGAACACAAAGAGTCATTACAAAACTTATTTTATAAAATAGTCATTAAAGGTAGATAATTACAATAATAAAATTTATACTATTAAGGCAATAGCAGCATGATGATAACGTGACACAGAACTGCCAATAGCAAGGTTACATGACTTGTCCCAAAATGACAAAATCAGAACCCCAATCTTGCAGCATATTTGCTGCTATGGTCAGGATAAGCCTAACTCAGCATTTGACCACATTCTCTTCCAATTAAGATTTTCTCTAGGACTTATCTATACAGCCAAATTATATTATTGTTGGAGCAGGTGTCTTAAAATAGTTACAAAAGCAACAGTGGTGGACGGAAACATGATGGTTTGGGCCTTTCACTTGGCCTAGGTAAAAGCCAGCACAGGAGACTGGGGAGGTACTTCAGCGCATGCAGGAGGATGTTACCCAGCCTAGGCTGAATAAAGCAAGGACACCTATGCCTCTGTATCATAAAATGACACTTGCTTTATTGTGTCATTTGTATATTCCCCCACCCCAACCTGTAAATTACCTTTAGATACTCATAACTTGAACACACTTCCTTAATTCCTTTATCTTCAATAAATAATTCACCTAATAATAATTTGTCTATTTAACATTAAGAATGCAAAAGTTAGTAGGCTTTGGACCTAATACAGCCCAGTAGTTGAACCACTGTTCAACAGCTTAAATATAAAATGTCGTCCTTCACTTTAGGTATATACTGCAGCTGAACAATATGCCTCACACATTTTGGATCATTGATGCGCTTTAATATTTCCAAATACAGTATTTGGAAAGAAGAAACTTCGAAATGGAATTTAAAGAAGAACTATAGCTTGGGAAGGAGGAAAGAGAAAATTGTTTCTTATTGCAGATTTCAAAGCAACAATCTTTATTTTTATTTCTTAGAGTCACTAGCTGATCCACCATCTGTAAGCAAGCATAAAAACAGGTAGAGATGATATAGATCATCTGTACACTCTCAGAGAGGTATCTGCATTTTAAAATAGGAAAAAAAATTCCTACTTCATGTCCCAGAAAGGGGATACCACATCTTTCACCTTACAGTATTAAGTCTCTTCTCAGATCCTCTGTTAATAGGATTCCTTTAGCCAGCAGATGGATTGTGAATACAGGCAGTTTCATCTACTAAAAGACAACATAAATCATCATTGAGAAAGGAGAGACCACAGTAAGGTTATCACCATACAGCCTTCTCCATGAAAGGTTTGCATTAAAGCATTAGTGAAATTAATTCATCTTTCATAAGAGCTTTGAGCAGTATCTGTGATCTATGATAACAACCAATTTCTCACTATGGGAAAAAAAAAATTACTCAGGCCTGATAGACTACACAAATCTGCTTTTTTTTTAAATGGCCTAACATTATCTGGAGTGTTGCTCCCAGAGGCATCATTTGAGTCTTATGCCTAGCCAAGAGGATCCATAAATCAAGACAGAAAGTTTTGTTAGTTTTATATGCAGTGGGCTGTAATTATTTTGAATTGCATTATGCCTCAATCATTGTAATTACTTTTAGATCATCCTTAAGCAGCAGTAATAAAAAGAAAAGAAATCAGTCTTAAACCATTTCTCACACAAAACACTGTAAATGTGATATGAGAAGTCTGGCTAAAACACACAAGAGCATGTAAATGTAATATTTGGACAGATATGCTGCGCATGCATTCTGCTGTGTCAACTCAAATTTTCAAAATGCGCATTATTTTGTGGTATTTTAATTAGCATCATTATTACCAACACTTGTCTAGGAAGAAAAAATAGGTTATAATGATTAATTTTAGCTTTAAAAATGAAAACATGTATATGAGAACCAAAACTATGTCACTGTTGTTTTTCTGATGTTGCTGTACCCGTGTGTGCTTCAGAGACTCTTTGGTCTTCAGTCCAAAACGAAAAACAACGTACTGTAAAAATCATCACAATTATTTTCTAACTTTTCAAGTCACATGAAAGATCTGCTGGCTTGGTTTATGCTAGGTTGCACGCCAAAAGAGCATGGAAAGTTACAGAACTGTAAATATTGATGCCACTACTATCTGCATTATTGTAGTCCTAGAGAGCCCATACCACTTTGCTGTGAGAGCCCACATCACCGTGTGAAGCTCTGAAATAAAACAGGTAAATCCCGCAGCCCGTTGTGCGAGTCTCGCCGCAACACTATTACAAGGAATTGTGCTGCATGCAGAACAGAACTAAACTTTCAAGGTGCTTCAGGGATTCGTTCACATCTTAACTGCGAGTGTTTGTGGATTTTCTCTTTTCCTATTTATTCCTCCTGCATGTAAACAGTATCCCCGACAACACCAGAACACGGTGCTTTCTCCTTAGAAAAGTCATTTAAGATAATGTAACGAATGGGAACAGTATGAAGGTGTCAGGTCCTCAAAAGGTATTTAGCTGCTTCTTGGGTTCTGGACCTAATAGTCCTGTACCTAAAGCAGCGCTGCAGGGTGTATTGAATATATAAGCTATTGCTCCAAATACGAACGCGGGAACAACTGATCCCTGGGCGCACACAAGACACAAACACAATCTCTGGTCCACAAAACAGCGTGGGAAAGCCACCAGACTCAACCGTTTCTCCAAGAGACTGTGAATAATTGTTCATGTAAGAGGCGGTAAAAAACGATGCTGTACAAGTTACAAATTTCCCAGTCTCATGATGAAACAACAGCAGTGAAATAACGATGGAAATAATTCTTCCTGGGTATCAATGAACAATCCATAATTTGGCCTATTGCTGTTACGCGTGATAACAGCGCTCACACGCTGCTGTTCAGTGCTCTCAGTATTACGATCAAATCATTCAACAGCACTGTTCATTTCTTACTTACGTTGTCAATCACCCACACTGCTACAGTTTATTGCTGATAGAGGAGAAAAATAAATATCTGAGGAATGACTTGAAGTTCCTTCAAAATTGTATAACATTTAACTTCAAAGTATTTAAGTTGTTTATTCCCAGGAGGTAAAAGCTAGTAGAATTATGTGAAAGGCAGTTTCCCCTCCAGTATAGTGATATGGAATATAAAAATAAATAATTTAGTATCAAAGTCAAGAAGAAAAATAATCTACATGCCATCAACCCTGTAATTATTTATGCAATGGTCTTCTAAGCACACATGCACTGGCTGGATGGCCGAGCCCAGAGAGTTGTGGTGAATGGAGTTAAATCCAGTTGGCAGCCGGTCAAGAGCGGTGTTCCCCAGGGCTCAGTTTTGGGGCCAGTTTTGTTTAATATCTTTATCAATGATCTGGATGAGGGGATCGAGTGCGCCCTCAGTAAGTTTGCAGATGACACCAAAATGGATGGGAGTTTCAATCTGCTCGAGGGTAGGAAGGCTCTGCAGAGGGATTTGCACAGGCTGGATCGATGGGCCAAGGCCAGTTGTATGAGGTTCAACAAGGCCAAGTGCTGGGTCTTGCACTTTAGTCACAACAACCCCACACAACGCTCCAGGCTTGGGGAAGAGTGGCTGGAAAGCTGCCCGGCGGAGAAGGCCCCGGGGGTGCTGGCTGACAGCCGGCTGGACACGAGCCAGCAGTGTGCCCAGGTGGCCAAGGAGGCCAACAGCATCCTGGCTTGTATCAGCCATAGTGTGGCCAGCAGGAGCAGGGCAGGGATGGTGCCCTGTGCTCGGCACTGGTGAGGCCACACCTCGAATGCTGTGTTCAGGTTTGGGCCCCTCGGGACAAGAAGGACATGGAGGTGCTGGAGCGTGTCCAGAGAAGGGCAACGGAGCTGGGGAAGGGTCTGGAGAACAAGTGTGATGGGGAGCGGCTGAGGGAGCTGGGGGGGTTTAGCCTGGAGAAGAGGAGGCTGCGGGGAGACCTTATCGCTCTCTGCAACTGCCTGAAAGGAGGCTGTGGTGAGGTGGGGTTGGTCTCTTCTCCCAAGTCACTAGTGATGGGACGAGGGAAAATGGCTTAAAGCTGTGCCAGGGGAGGTTTAGATTGGGTATTAGGGAAAATTTCTTTAGTGAAAGAGTGGTCAGGCACTGGAACAGGCTGCCCAGAGAGGTGGTGGAGTCACCATCCCTGCAGGTGCTCAAAAAATGCGTAGCCGTGGCACTTGGGGACATGGTTTAGGAGACATGGTAATGTTGTGTTGATGGTTGGACTTGATGATCCTAGAGGTCTTTTCCAACCTAGATGATTCTGTGATTCTATGCACTATGTAAATATCTCTGTGTATATTTACAAATTCTAAATTAATTTTAAAAGTTTATTTAGTTCTTGCTTATATTAAAGCGGTAACATGCCTGTTTGATCCACAAATGTTATAGGAATTGAACAAATTATTCACTTGGTTTGTAATAAATGCTAACCATTAAACATCCACGTTCTTGATGTTCTTAAGAAATTAAAAACGAGCAAATAAAAGTAAACATCAAAGAAGAGAATTGCAGGCAAAGACTGCACCTGCATGTGCAATTGCACTTGCACGTGCAGTGGAAGAAAAGCCTCAGCTGCACTTGTGTTTCTAGGTTTGACAAGACCTTCACCTTCAACTTCCAACATGCAGCACTCCCCAGTTCTTAAGAGAACAACAAAAAAAGGAAGTATGAGGGCAGCGTCAGGGTAAAAGATCAATATGTTTTCAAGTTACGTGTATTCTTGCACCAACAAGAAACCACTTCTTCCCTCCATGCAGTCACTTGCAGTGACTGCAGTAGTGCGTAGCTGTACTGACCAGAAACCAGTACCGCTGCAACCATGATGACAGAGCTGCTGCTGCTGAATACAAATGGAATCTATTCAAAGTCGCGTCTCACCCTGCCAAGGAGTAAGTCTCCCTGAAACAGACTTGCAATTGGCGCTGTGTGCTATTCCTTTGATTTTAAATGCACAAACAAGTCTTTCCATCACTGTCTCCATCTTTCACAAGGATTTCCTACTATACAGAGAACTCCATTTGAATTTGGTAAATCCACACATTGACTTAAAACATATATGATAGGAGCAAAAAACAGACAAAAAGAAATAAAAAACCAAGACTTGATTCTGACCTTATTTACATTACTGAGAGTAGCTACTCAAGTAATCAGAGCAAATCAGAAACAAACCTAATATTTGGGAATGCTCCACGGGATTGTACATACCTCAGGGAAATAATCCTGTGGAAACTTCTCTTTTTCCAGCATGGGCGTGCTTTCTAAAGTGTCTGAGTAGATTTCTTTCCCAGTAACCTTTTTATACTTCTTAGCTAGGAAGAGATATAAAACAAAATTAACATACATATCTTTAACATTATAAGCAACTTACAGCACTCATCGGCAAAGCAGTGGCATTTGCGAAATAGGTGGTAGGGTCAGCAAAAATAGGCAAGCATTGGGCTGTTCTGGGGGAAAAAACAGAGACCGCTAAACCATGTATAAACATACTTGTTTATACCAGACATCTTCAAGCTCTACAGTTATCGGTACTGTTACTTTTACTATTCAGAGCACTGTAACGCGTTGGAGCTCTATTTATGAATCAGGTCTCTGTACACCCTTGCACTCAAACCTTCTGGCATGGTTCTTCCAGGAGATGCCTGTTTGTGTCCTCAGCCAGCATCCAGCAATCTATGCTGGATAATTAACAGGAAAATTAAGTAATACAAAACACATTAAGGTGAAAAATGTTACTTATGAGTAGTGATTATCTGTATGTTTTATCTAGCAACTCTTTTTCTCGGATTTTAAGTCTACCTACCTAGGCATCAACTGATGCAGATCTGTAACACAGTATTAATCACATCTTTTACCCATCAAACAAGTACACAATCATTCATTTAGATCACCTCAGCTTTTTGCCTTTTGCTTTAAATCAACAATATTGACAATCATCAGCAACTTAGTGTTTGGCCACACTTAAATTGTCTGCTGGGCTAGCTGTGTCAGTGGAGGGGGCTGATTCTTGTCACTTTAGAATTGACCCAGTAATGCTGGTGGAAATCCTAATGAAAGATGAGCAGCCCATTTCTTTTGTGGAACTGATCTGAGCTAGGCCTGTTTTTAACTAATGGTTGTCTCTGCAAAAGAGGTGACATCCTTAAGTCATCCACTGAAGTCATTCAAATACTACAACACCCTGAGACAAAACAAGAAATGTGAAAAAAAGTTCTTATATGAACAGACTGAATGTTTTCTTTTCCCTCAGGGATGTGAGAGTAGCAAAGAATACGCTGCACCAAAACCAAGTGGTTTACTGAGTGGTCTCGAACAGGAGAATCAGAAATTTCTCTCTGTTATGTCCTAAAACAGAAATGGGGACAGTCAATGAAATTCAGAAACAGCAATGAGAAACCTGATAAAAAGAGGAAGTTCATTTTCTACTTAATGGATTATTTTGCTGGGCAACTTACTGTCCCAGACTGTCAGACTTGCGCAAGATCCTGAAAGAGACTGGATATTCCTACCTATATAAATACCTAGTACTACAACAGAAATCATGCATGCATGAAGAGAGCCTTAGAGAGGACCGTTGTGAAGCTTCAAGGCCTACCCTGAACAGACTCCGGAGGTGCAATTGCCTCATGGCTGCCCATCAGAGGATTTCCTCTGGGTCTCCGCCACATTCAGCAACAGTTGCTGGACCAGACAGAAGAGTGGTCTGACGCACTATAGCCACCCCTGCACGCATGGGTGGAAGCAATTTCCAACTCTGCCAACATCCCCACTACCTACATGCCAGCCTCCACCAATCAAGAAGGCCAGTAACATAAACTGCCAAGTTTCAGTCGGGTGTTCCTTAATCAGTTAAGTGACTGAAAACGATTACAAAATGAAAATCAGATCTCAGGACAAAAAGGCATTCCTTTTCTTTCCTTATTTCCTCCTGAAATGTTCTGTGCTTATACATGCAGCTCAGTCAACTCTGAATTATTTGTACAGTCACTTGAAAACCCTTAGAGTAAAAAAAAGGGTCTTATTTTTGAATGGCCTTCACTGATACTACGCCTTCTGCATCAGTGCTCTTGATCAGATTATTTCAAACCAAGAAAGTAAAAATCTTGCTCTGGGGATAAGCAGAAGATGAACTGGACTCGCTCCATTCCAATGCCGTATCAGCTGCTCTGTGACCCTGTAGCCACCCACCTCTTTCAGATTACCCATTTCTGGCTATCAGCACATGAGGTTGACATGTGAATTTAAAGCTGGCCTGGGTGCTGTGTTTGTAGAAGAGACTTAGTGGTAAAGGACATCGCTTTCCAAAGTCTTTAATGAATGGTTACATCACAGACAGAAATAGCACAGATTTTTCAGCCTTAACAATCAATCTATGGATCTATACAGCTCATGAACAAGAGGTTCTGCTTCTCGATCCACTTTGTACTCGGTCTCCCTCCTGATCAGGGCAATGTATTGGCATGCCTAAAGGTGAGAACCTGACTTAATTTACCAAGCTCCTGCGACACAGGAATTTGGGCAGTTCCATTACAGCTACTGTTAAGCTGGAATTACCCAACCGGATTGAGTTTTGATTAGGAATGCATAAGAGAAAAACTCCAAAACAACTATTATCAAGAGCCCTGAGCTGTCCAGTTCTACTGGATATCTGGTGAAAATACCAAGCAATACAAAAACTTGTCACTTTAAGTTGACGAGATAAAGTATTTTATATAATCTGAGGAAGCATTTACTGTAATGTAGCGATATATCTTCGGGGAAAAAAAAAAGGTATCATTCTTTATGTGCCAATCACTTTGAGATCTGGCTCCCATAGGAAGACAAAACAAATATCCTGATAAACTAATGTGGCATCATTCTAAGTAGATCATGGATGGATGTGCCTCTTTCAGTAAGTGCAACAGTGTCAGCAAAAAGATCCCGGTGTCATTCAGGATACAGGAAACATTTGGCAGAACCGTAAGGCTTCTGCTGTGAGAACCAAAATAAAAGGTAGCACTTGGCAGAAAGGAGGCACTTCACCATCCACTTATATTGACATCAATGCTAAATATGAACCAGCGATTTATTTACATGGCTGCTGACAAGCAAATGCAGGAGGAAAGAAGCATGCCTTCTCATGTATCTCCAGGTAAAAATACTTCTACACTATTTCTGATTTCACACCAGAAAAAACAAGATTCTTTCCATAAACTGAAGCGTTAGACTGAAGCTGGCCTAATACCCCCGTCAGCAAACCCCTCTGTTGGATGATGGCTCTTTAGAACACATAGCTTGTCTACAGTTTAAATTGTAAGCAAACTTTTGGGCCTCTGACCACTGTAAAAATACTCCAACGCCTTCCACGCTGTAGCAAATAATATGTGAGGCTGTAGGAGAAAATTGTTCTCATTTTAAAACTCAAATATGTCTTCCTGAGAACTGAAAAACAGAGACAATCTTTTTTTTCCAAAGACTGTATTCAGTCACATCCAACTGTGCAGTGAATTTTGAAAAGACACAATGATGTTACAGGAATATTGAATTGTATACAAACATCTATTTTTTGCATGCTTTTGAGTAGAACCAGAATTTCATAATGATTTTTGTGCAGAGAACGTTTGTATCCATTTGGATTTTTCCTCTGATTTAAGAGCTTAATACACTGTGAAAATGTCAATAGTCATGAGAGAAGAGGCAAGTTTTACATTTCCCCTGAAAGATGGGAGCCTTCAGGGTCATATTTTACAAACACTACACTGGGAGACTGATTCTGCTCTACATTAAGAGAACAGCGGGTGACTTACAACACCAGTTCAGTGTAGCACCTGCTTTCCTTGGATTTTTATTAAGAGTTTTTTCTTTCCAAGTGATGTCTGGGCCAAACACATCTTTATGTGCATGGCTGACACCCCATCTGGCTCTGCTAAGGTTTTGCCGAGCAAAATGAAGCACCGAACATTTAAAGTGTTTATTTTCTGGAACAAGCGTCTGCTTATTTCTTTTACATTGATTATTTTCCCCTACGCTTTTTCCTTCCATCTTTTCACTTTTTTTTTAATTCTTACATTTTCTTTTAAAAGCTACACAGTAGCGAATAGGCTGTCAATCAACGAGTACTAAACCCAGAAAGCTCCTCTTTTCCTAAAACAGTTGTCATTTCACTCTGTCAGGTGTCGCTAGAGCAGGACACCTCTCGTCTATTACCAGCGGGAGGGAACTTTAGGTGGAATTCAGCAAAACCGCTCGTCCTCCAGCATTGGTGCGATGAAGTTGTGGGCTCAGGAACTAGGTGTGCAGATACAGTTTACATATTACTGCGACACAAAGCCATTCACATGGCAAAATGAATAAACAGGTACTAACAGTGGACCAGTAGGCCGTTCAGTCCAGGGACTGGGGTAACACCTTGGACAGCCAGCTTCACGTGCAATGCCAATCTCCTCCAGTATTTCCACCCTGCACACAGTTCAGCTGACAAGACTCTCATTAGTGTTTGCAAAACTGTTCTAGTTTGGGAGAAAGAGTAGGTATGACCTCTCATTAGAAGTCCCTCCATCACTACTGAGTTTTCCAGGACGGTCTCTCAGAAATAAAACCTACTCGGAACTGCCTATGACACTGTAGTTAAGATTTTCCTTCAGCATTGACACCAGTGATGACAGGAGGACTTACATTGGCTAAATCTTGGATTGCCATATACGTTGAACTACCGTTCAAATATTTCAGGGAAGGAAGACCCTGTTCCCTCAATTACACCAGCAGAGAGAATCTGTCTCTACTGAGGACAAAAATAATTAATCTATATAATTAAGACAATTAGTTCATTCCATAGTTACCACCATTTCAGCAGTGTCTCAAATTAATGGGATGCTAGATGTAGTATTAATGTGAGTCAGCTCAGTAAGCTAAATGAAGCTCAGAAGATTTTTGTATTTAATATACAGTTCTCAACTGCAATAACATAAATTTTATATAATCTTTTCTATATACACCTCAGGAAGCATTCAGTAATTTTCTATGATATTTTTAATATTTAATGTACAAAGCCTAACATTACTCTTAAACTTCTGAGATTTAGCAAGACCTCCAACCTGACGGATCAATGCGGGTTAAAAACAACGACACCCTCCTACTGACCTGCACTGCTCCAAAGTAATTTAAGCCGTAAATCTACCTCAGCTGCTTTGCAAAATGGCCATTGCTGTTGGACACAGGTCTTGGTCCTATATCTGATCTACATGGAAGAACCCTGTGGCCACTCAGAGCTCTTCTGAAATCATCAGGGATCTCTATGGATCCAAAGGCCCATCTGCATGGGAATGATTAATGCACCAGTTTTCAACCTGTGGCCGGTCCACTGACTTCTTCTAAGAGGTCTATAAAAGGTAAGAAAAGTAACGTCTGTCATCAATGGACTTGCATGCATTATACAAAAGTCTGCATATCATGGAAAAAACTGCTAGGCACCACTATCAGAAAAGATGACAGAAAAGCTGTCTTGATGTATAAAGCCAATTAACAATTAACAACATTTAATTCCTTCTCTTACCTTTAAAATCAAACTGGTAGATGTTTTTCAAAGACTCATGAAGAAAGTAAAAACTTCCTAGAGCCTGTAAAAAACAACAATAAAATAAGAAATTATAAAAATATCTACTTTGGCTAACTAAGAAGTATCATGCTTTCCAATTAAAAACCAGAAGAAATTAAATACTAATAAATAAAATTACTATTTTTTACATTTTCTAAGATCTATAAAAATATTGATTTCCTTAATTGCTTCTCCGAAGTTTCACCAGCCATTAAAAAGAAGATCCTTAAGAGCCGACAAAACATGGTAAGGACACAATTACCAGGTGTACTTTCAGAAATACCAAACGGATGGATGCAATTAGTAATACAGACAAATGGCTTTCTAAACACTGAACACATCCCCACAATCCTTTTATAAAAGCCTGACAACTTCTGCTTCACTTTCAGAGCAAAACAAACGCTTTTGGAGACTGCAGTACGGAAACAAGAGAAGGGTTGAGAGATTCAATAGCTTTTGAGAGCCAGGCACAGGTTTTCCATCTTCCTACTGAGCTGTGCAGAGTTAACGACTTTGCCAGCTGCAGAGCAGGCATAACACTTAAAATCTAACAGGAGGGTTGGGAATATTTGTACATGCTTGTACAGCTTTCCCTGTTTGTGTTTTGACAATAATTATAATGACGGATCAGTACAATACGTCCATCTCTGCTAGCCACACTTGGAGAACAACGGCTACTCCTAGCTTTGGTGTGAAGCCTACAGAGGCAAGTATTTTCTCACAATGCACTGACCTGAAGAAAAAGAATATACAAATGTCTAGCAGAGGGGCTTAGACGTTTGAATACACGTTAAGTTTCTTGACACTGGCAGAACTGATGTGTTTCTAAATATTAGCAGAAGCAGAGTTTAGTGTCCACAACACTACATGAAAAATTTGAGTTACTACTGAAAATAAAATACTATGTGTTCATAGTTTGGATTTAGATAGGACTTACAACTCCTTCTGCCGATCTAGTCCTGAGCGCCTATTCTCTTCAGTTTTTCTTCAAAACAGTGACCTAAGCCAACTACGGAATTCTGTGACAGTTTTAATGATTAGTCCGTGACCGAGTAAAGCATGTAAACACAGAAGTAATCTCTACTGCGTTCAGAAAAAGCTTATAAACTCCCATCTTAGCAAATCGATTTTAAAAGCATACCGAACGAAGTCCACCCATATTCAGCAAAATATTAGTACCTCTTCCATACAAATACTTAAGCACTTTCCTGGTTTCTGAAGATTTCCAAGATCTTAATCCTCTGTCCATTGTTAAAGAAAGCATCTTTGTTCAGGATACCACCTAAGCATACCCCTTAGCTGCACAGCCACAAGCACTTTGGTCCTAACGTGGACAAAAGCTGAAATGCCATCTATCTTCAGACTGACCACGGTGCAGGGTGTGTCGTCTCGCCGGTGAGAGCGGCAGTCAGCCTACTGTGGATTTTAGGACCCCTTTCTCTGCCACAGAGCTCCCATGAGATATGAGGAAATCCACTCCAAGCTTCCCATGTCTAATAAATCTATATCCCTCATTTTCTGAGCACCTACTCTCTGACTTCTGGGATCCAGTTTACAGGAGGCCTGAGTGAACTCAGCTGCAACTGGCACTAATGGCACAGTGCTCCAAATACACAAATCATAGCAGAGAGAAAATAATGCTTGTTGCAACCACAGTGTCTTACGCAAGTGAAATAAAGAAATGAAGATCCAAAGCGCAAGAGACCATCTAGCCCAGAGGTGGTTCTCAAACACGGCAGGTAGAACGCCCATGGTCACACACCAGCAGCAGAGACTGCCAGTGCAGACCCTGCAGAGACTGGTGAAGGAATGCTGCGTGGCTTACCGCGTCAGGATGAGCTGGCCATCCCTCACCCGGTCCAGTACCTGCCACCCAGACAGGACCCAGCACACCCCTGACCTATGTGTTTTAGCTAGGCTGTTCCTGAGAGACGTGCGAAAGGCAACACAGACAGACAACCCTATTATCATAGAAATGACTGTTCCTCCACCAGAACATTTTCCAGGATTTGCAAGTCACAAATTTAGGCCATGACTGATAAACAATTTTCTAACTTGCACCTAAAACCCCCTGCAGAAGAGGCTTCCAGAACACCCTGACACAGCCTGACATAATTTTTCCCTATCCTGAAACTTACAAAGTTTCCTTAACAGGGACAATCCTCCTTGCCGTCCTGCTCCGGTCTTTTCTTCACACCCTCACAGCAGCGACCCCGGCTCTTCCTCCCGTGAACCTCCATGGACTGGAGGGCTGGTAACCCGGGGTGCTCAGGCCGAGACAGTCCCTGCCTGGCTCCACGTATGTCATCGAAGCTTTGCCAAGGTCTCACTCATACGTACTGTGAGCTTGCTGCTTGCTTTTACTTCTTCACAGTCATACAATATACTGTTTTCCTCCAGTTAATGAGAGGAAAATTACATCTTAGAAGAGAGTAAAGGAAAATCAAGTGAGAAAGGAAGAAGTAGTGTAAACAGACTTTATAGCGGAATATAAAAAAATGTATAAATTTTAAATGAGAACTTGATGAGCCTTTAAATACATCTGATGCACTCAACAGACATTGGGGGCGGGGGGGAAGAAGCAGCCTGCCACTAGATAAACTCTTCTTGAGAAGTATAAAAGAAGCAATGCATTAAACAAAAGGGATGATTTCGTTTCATTTTGTCTTTTACTCCTATAATGACAGAGACCCTCCTGGCAGAGCAGTGTTTTGGTTCAGTGACTGCTGCATTATTTATGAGATGCTGCACATCCAGAGATTAAACATTTGCTGATTTGTCAAAAGCACAAACATGAGGTCCTGCCCATCTCCTTGACATATTAGTCCATCCAACAGAAAACACTGTCACACGTTTAATTGATGAGTACCCTTCCCTGCGACCCAGTCAGCTTCCTTTAGGTCTCTGGTTTTCTTTTTTATAACATGGAGGAGGCAAATAAGAAAATGCAGGAGACACTCTTGTAGAGGACTCAAGGTTAACTATCCTGCAACAAGGACACGCTGCCAGAAAAAAAAAATAAATCCTGATACAAGACAAAAACATTGCCACCTGATATTTAATTTCTAACAGAAGAAACTGTCATTAGCAATAGAAAATGCTGCTGCCTCAAGCTAAACTTTCACTGTACTCTGGCCTTTGGATTTTAGAAACAGGAGGTTATTCTTAAATAGCAATGTTTACAGAGAGTTTTTTTGTAAAGAAAAGTATATTTTGTCTCTCAGAGCTGAAACTAGATAATAGTCTTAAAATCACATGCAAGCTACAGGTAAAATTCAGTTGTTGTACTTGAAAATAACTTTCCCAAACGCACTCACAAAGCCTGCAATTAAAACAAAGAAAGAAAAATACATGCTGTCACAACTTTAAATTTTGTGGAAAGACAGCAAATCCTATGTTAAAAGTGCCTGCTTCTTTGAATGCACACAGGCGTGGCTCAGATGCATCACCATCAAGGAAAAACACGGATGGAAGAAAGTTTTTTTCAGAATTCTCCTTGATAAAACTAAGTTACAGTGAGGTTGATCAAAAACAGGGGCTTGGGATGGGGTTAGAACATGGGGCTCAGCTGTGGCACCCTTGCTTCATGTCAGCTTGTGAAGGCAGTGACAGTGACCGGGTTTGTAAATACTGCTCGGAGGAGGCGGCGTCTCACAATACGGTTCTGTATCACCGAATTTCATCTCGCGCATAAGCATCTTACATGCTTAACATCGATGCATTTTACACACAGGCATCTATTATCCTACTGGAATCAGTGTGATCAGTTACGAAGCAAAGGACTTCTGAGTGGAAGGACACCACAGTTGAGCTCTTACCTGCTTATTTATTTTGAAAGCCGACCTTACAAAAAGGTCTTACAACTTACAACGTAAGTATTATATCAAATTTACGTAATTTTAATTTGATATATCTCTATATGACAAAAAAAGGAAATTACAAACAGCTGGATGAGTTCTCAGTTATAAAACCTAGTTAAATATGATTGCTCTATCTTACCAGAAGCTGTTATTAACTTAATAGAGTGCATTAAAGTCACGTTCTCTAGACCTGAGTCATTCTCCCCTCTCCTACTCTTTCTGAATTCTTCCCAGCTGGTCCATCTCTTTCTTCAGTGCACAGGGCAAAATCTCACATATATAAAGATAACACTTTGTTATATAATATTACTCTTGAAGAACGCAGTATAAGGATACAGCTTTATTTCAGCTCCTTACATGGTCTTCAGAAAAAAAAAAAAAAAAAGAGCCTCGGCGAGCATCTGGAAAATATCATCCCAAATGCCTCGAGTCTGAAAAATTTAAAAGCAAATGAAAAAGGGATCCTGGAATGGGAAATCTTGGGCTACGTCAGTAACACGTGGCCGGTTCAGCCCACCTATAACATCTAAATACTGTTTTTAAGGGGGCTTTTCTTTTTCTTATAATTTAGGGTAGCAGAATCACACAGGCTGGAAGGGACCTTTGGGGTCTCCAGTCCAGCCCCTGTCCAAAGCAGGGCTGACAACTGGGCGGCTCAGTGCATTGCCCAGATGATTCAGAAATCGCCAGGGTTGGAGACTGCCTCCCCTTCTGAAGCCTCTGTTTCAGTGTTTGACCACCATTATTCTCCTTGGAATTCTCCTTGCCACAGCTGAGATGGAAATGTAAGGCTAACTAAAAGAAAATATTTTGAAATAGTGATGTATCCACATTGGGCAGAAATAATTTTAAAGACAGGTGAAAGTTTAAATCCAGGTGACAGGATTATGAATTCTGAAGCTTCTCTATGTAACCTGTCAATAACTAAACCAAGAAGACTCAAGATGCTGTAAAAACTGTTATATTTAGATGCCATAATTCTATCAAAAACAGTATTGCCACTTGTGCTCAAGCTACAACTTAATTTCCGAGCATCCTGATTTGCTCACTGCTTGACTTCTTACAGTTTTAATCTCATTTTTAAAAACTAATTTTGAAGAATTATGCAGCAAAAGTTTGATTTGATAGTCGACATTTGTAGCACTGAGTGTCAACTAACTGTGCACAAAGAATCTCTGATAGTGATTAGGTAACACGGTACAGTTTCAGGAACCGATACCACTAACATTAAGATAGGCTTTGACTGTGTAATTCTAAACACGCCACCGAAAAGAAGCAAAACTGTAATGGAATGGAAATTACGGCTATCGCTATCTTCCGCATTGCTATAGACTTAATCAGGTTTATGTACATAAATGTTAACTTGTAAAAATGATGGAGTGCAGTTATAATTCACTGCCCTAACACAATGAAAGATAAGTAAAAAGAAACTTTCTTTCAGGGCCTAATGCCTAGGCCCTTTTGTTGAGGAGATTATGTTAATTCAATTTATTTCTCATAAAATGACAGTTTAACAATAAAGTTAAATTATATCGATTCAAAGTCTAGAACCTTACTTCATTTTCTTATTTACAATTTTAATATTCTTTGGAAAAAGAAGTAGTGGCACATACAGTAGCAGTAGTACATACCATATCTAAGTAATATAATACAGAAACAGACTGCAAATTATAAGTGAAGAAAATCAACTATCCCAGCTAAAACCATGACACCACCCCAAAGCAGTTCAACTTTTAAAAATGTCAAACGTTGAGAAAGAAAACTATTATTTGTTCCACTTTAAGGATTGTTGAAATCGATTACTTCTGCTGTTAGCACAAATTCTATGCCATCTGTAAGCAGGTGCCTTTACTAAAATGCAACCTGAAAAGTTCTGTTACGTATTGTACCCGACTTTCTCAGTTCCTGCTACATCTGTTAGTGACTGCAGAACAGTGAATCAGCAAATCTGCAAATTATTAAGTCCTCTTTGCGACAGTCTTTCTAGAGTAGAAACCTGAAAAATAATACGCGCTGAGGGTCCCTGAAGGTGACTTTCCCGTACAGTCAGGGAGGATGGACGTTTCGCAACTGCGGGCCCCCCCCGCCCCGTCCCAGACGGTGCTGCAGTTAGCCCCTGAATCTGTTGACTTTCTTCTCAAGCATTCAGAGCAATCTCATTTTGGAGATTAAGGCTCAGACACAGCGCAACAAGCTCTTGCTAGTCACTCTGAACCCAAACCGCAGTGCTACTCCACCAAGAAACACTCAGGAGACGGTATATGCTCTGCCATATGGGTAATGTCTTACCAGAATGAAGGGAGCAGCCACAGTCTTCTCCACTTGGTTTTCCAAGTAGTTTGCAAACACAGACTAGTCACGGGAACTGTACTCCAGCACCCCCCTCGCAGTGATGAATGGGTAGCTCACAGTTTGGCTCAGACCAAAAAGTTTTTGATTTGTTAGTCCAACCTGCCAAACCTTGGGTCTGTAACTATCAAAATCACCCTCTGTTCAGTAATACCAGAAGCTCCTGAAAGTTCAGGAAGATCAGCACAACCCGTTGAGCTCAGGTGGTCATGGGGACCACACGTGTAATTCTCCGGACCGATCAGCCAGGCGGCTTTCTACCCTACTGGTAAAGCCAGGAGCTGCCACAACAGAAAGGGCTTCATCGGTCCGAGTCGCCTATCTGCACCCGTAAGTACATACACAGCTGAGCGTAATGCCCGTGGCCATGAAGAAATACCACACAGTCACAGTCACAGCTGGTGGCTCTATTTCAATTTATACACATTTTGCTTTATAGAGGAGTTTAAGCATTGTAAATAGGCGTGAATATATATATATATACACGCACCCTAACTAAAATGGCAGAAAGCATCAAAGTGAAAAGTCAGATTGGACAGTCATGAAAAACAGTAATTTTTAGCTTGGCCAAGTAGCTTAGAAAGGCACAAAAATGTTAAACCCGATTGCCGATTATTTTTCTGTTTCCCCTGTACATTATAACTAAACAGCTTTGCTTTAACACTCCTAAAATCAAATAATTAGACCCGCGCACAAAATGCTACAGGTAGGCTAGGGAAGTTTCCTTAGTGAACTCCTAGAAACTTTCAATATCGCAACCACTAATTGTAGAGTACACAGGCAAACACATCCAGCTTTGGAGAGCTTTTGTGAGAACGGCCCCGCGGAAACAGCCGGGAAATCAGTGGAAAGGCCAGGCGATTATCGCGCAGCAACGCTGTTATTAACAAAATGCCTTTTTTCAGGACTGACAGAAGTACCTGACTGTTCTTACCATATGCGCATACAGAGTTGTACTGCCCGCTGTAGAAACAGCAATGTTTAACCTAGCACGTTAATTAGAAGAGCTTTGCATCTCCCCCCTCAAATGCGTTGTGGAGAGAAAACTAGGTATCTTCGCCCTGTTAGCAGACTGAAGTTAAACGATCACTGCTTTTGGTCAGGTTCCAGAATGATGCTCAGTACAGTATTGGAAATTTCTTTCATTATTCCATGCCAAAAATCTCATCTGGAAAAACTGGTACTGATGGCAAGATAAATGGATTGGTTCTGATGGGTTACACATCTGGCGCTACTGAAAACACCATTCCTTCGATTATAAAGAAATCTTGCCTCAAAAGCCTGAAGGCTAAAACAACTGTCATTTTTTTAACAGCCAATTGGCGTAATTTCTTTTTAAAGTACGTCATTTCAACTGTGGAGATTTAATGCATAAAGGAAATACTTGAATAAAAGTTTAATTGCTGTACAGAGTAAACATTTACTGCATTACCTCCCTAAACGTGATAAAGCTTTATTTATAAAGATTGGTTTAAATAAATTTAAAACAAATGGCCAATGATGACACAGAAACTGTAATTCATGTAGTCATAAAATCCATAATTAGCTTTAATGAATATTTAAAGTCAAAGTTCAATCCAACTTTTTCAATGTTTAACCTACTATATCAATATAGTTCAAGGAATTCATTTATCATGGAACATGACAATGTCTGAATATTAATTAGCGCGGGCACCGCCGACAGGAAGCCCTTATCTCTTTCCAGCCCTTCTGGCTATGCTGTATGTCAACAGTGTGTTTGTCACACCTGCTATTATTGATTATCTGCCTGTTTTGCTAACAACAATTAAAAAAATATTTTACATATTTATAAACCTGAACATCAAGAGCAGGAATTAGTTTCCCATTAGTAAAGCGGAGTCTATTAGCTGCCACGCTTCAGTCAGGGGAAACACAGCAATGAGAAGTTGCAGCAGCTCCGGGAGGAAGACGACAATTTCACATGAAAGCGCTGTTATCGGGTACTGTACAGGACACCTTATCTGGATTCAGCCATGTCCCGATGAAGCACAACAGGCTTCAAACAGAGGAGCCCGGGCCGGGCCCGGTGCGGGCCCCCGCGGCCCCCCGGCTGCCCGCCGCAGCGCCCGCCTCGCCGCCAGCTGCCCCGCCAGGGCCCGCACCCTGCACCCCACCCGCAGCCCGGCCGGCCCAGGGGTGCTGCAGGGGGGGCTGCAGGGGGTGCTGCCCAGGTGGTGCTGCCCGGGGGGTGCTGCCCGGGGGGTGCAGCCGGGGGGTACTGCAGGGGGTGCTGCCCGGGGGTGCTGCCTGGGGGGTGCAGCAGGGGGTGCAGCCGGGGGGTACTGCAGGGGGTGCTGCCCGGGGGGTGCTGCCCGGGGGGTGCTGCAGGGGGTGCAGCCAGGGGGTGCAGCCGGGGGGTGCTGCCCGGGGGGTGCAGCAGGGGGTGCAGCAGGGGGCTGCTGCCCGGGGGGTGCTGCCCGGGGGGTGCTGCCCGGGGGGTGCAGCAGGGGGTGTAGCAGGGGGTGCTGCCCGGGGGGTGCTGCCCGGGGGGTGCAGCAGGGGGTGCAGCCGGGGGGTGCTGCCCGGGGGGTGCTGCCCGGGGGGTGCAGCAGGGGGTGCAGCCGGGGGGTGCTGCCCGGGGGGTGCTGCCCGGGGGGTGCTGCCCGGGGGGTGCAGCAGGGGGTGCAGCCGGGGGGTGCTGCCCGGGGGGTGCTGCCCGGGGGGTGCAGCAGGGGGTGCAGCCGGGGGGTGCTGCCCGGGGGGTGCTGCCCGGGGGGTGCAGCAGGGGGTGCAGCCGGGGGGTGCTGCCCGGGGGGTGCTGCCCGGGGGGTGCAGCCGGGGGGTGCAGCAGGGGGTGCAGCCGGGGGGTGCTGCCCGGGGGGTGCTGCCCGGGGGGTGCAGCAGGGGGTGCAGCAGGGGGTGCAGCCGGGGGGTGCTGCCCGGGGGGTGCAGCCGGGGGAGTGCAGCGACAGCAAAGCAGCTCTGCAGTTCTGCCAGGGAACGCACCACAGGCTGCCTTGGACTCCTTATGCGGCAGTTTAGAGACACCTCGTGAAAACACCAGCCCTTCGTTTGCCTTAAAAAAGTTAATTTTGATACAGTTTTCACTTTCCAAGAAAGAAGAAAGGGCACGAAACAAGGGCAGACTGATTCCAACACATCTAAACAGCGACTGACAAAGTAACTACCGTTAATGAACGATGTTAAAGTATATGCTTGTCGACTCTGTTCATAGGCTACTTGATCCAGTATAGCTAAATTAACACTAAATGTCTATTATTCATTCAAGGTTAAAAAAACAGGCTGGGTACACAGATCAACTCATTATAAAATAGTCTATCACTTTTTATTTGCAAACAAATTTGGTGTCCAGCAATTTATCATTTCCTGAATTGGACTTATCAGCTAAAGTACATACAATTAAACTGCTATTGAGCTTCCCCCCAAACAGGCTTTGTCTACCTGACGTGCAGAGAGCCAGAGCCCGAACCAGACGCTCCAAACAATTACCTGCTACATTCGCAGCTTCGTATCTCAAACACAGGTAGCAGCTTAATTTCAACAGTATTTGAATAATTACACCTTTAATAAAGTGTAAAAGTGAGTGGGCTCCAAATATTCAGTGACAAACTTAAAAAACTCTCTCAGCGTACTGTAACTTGGTCTGTATTAAAAACATCTGCTTAGTTCCACGTGATGCTCTCATTAAAGCAAATGGAATTACTCACTTGAGAAGAGTAAAACCCCCGGCAGGATTGGTACCGCGGACTCTCTTACTCCAGAAAACCTAAAACGATGTTATGTATCATAGTATAAACATTCCTACGTTGTAAATAGGCAACTTGTAGTACCACCACCTGCTTGCACAATTGCTAGTATCTTAACAGTTTCTTCAGTGACCACTTCCCAATCAAGTCAATGCTGCTAAAGCAGTGGAGACTTCTCAGAGCAGAAGCCTGCAGGTACAGCTGGTGGGGGGGAAAAAAGGGTATCTAGCACTAGGTCTACCCAAATCCCGGTCATTTGTTTACTATAATTCTATTAGACCCATACCTGCAAAGAAACCTCCACATTTCTAGATTAATTTCCACATGCTGGTTTTGACTTTAAAAGTTCTAATTTGTTTGTAATCTATTTATTTTATGGACTTGCCAGTTTTTCAGACTCACTCAGCCGTACGGTTGCAGCTAGGCAGTGAAGTTACACTTCTGACTGCTTTGTGCCAGCTGAATAACCTCACGTTTTCCATGTTTCCAGCTTCAATGAGCGGTCAGAACATGCCGTGTGATTTCTAACCATCCTCAACTAATTTTAATGCCACAGTCTTCCTTGTTAAGTTGTAGTTTAGCAGCACTAGACATACCTTTAACATTTAGCACTGCTCCGTCCCCCTTTTCCTTCTTATTTCTTCAGAACAGTTCTTTTAAGTGTGTCACCAATAACAATTGAGCTACCAAGAGGAACAGTCACTCTAAATTTACCACTAAAAAAATCCAAATAATTAAAAGATATATTCTGATTTGTTTTTACAATAGTTGAATTAAATGTAATTCAGGAAACAACTGATCCATGAATGCTTATGTACAGTTTTATAGCCAGTACTATTTATTTCTGGACTCATTACCAAGATTTAGGTATTTTCAAATGGCCTTATCTGTTTAGGTTTCTAAAAAGGTTGTGACCTGTCTACATGACAGATTGGAGTAACCGTTTTAAAAATTCCAAGATATCTAAATCCCAAGTCATTTAGATGCTCAATCAAGAGATCATCATAAAAAAATAACTTGCATGAAGACCTGGTCTTTATGGATACCTCAGAGAGGTCTCTCTGCTAACAGCAACCATCAACAGTACATTTTCAGGAAAAAAACAAAGTCCCAGGAGCTTTCATTTTCCTGTTCTGAAGACTAACAAAATGAGTGATCTTCAGCTAACATGATCCACTACCTTCTCTTTATAATTTCTTTACTACATCAATATAGCAAATGAAAAATCATATTCAATTTAAAAGATGCTTTGGGACTAGCTAATTTAAGAAGAAAAGAAAGAATTAACAAATAAAAAAATCTGAGCTATGTATAAACATGTCTGGTAAGTAAATGAATAGTCCATATGTAACCTACCACATTGACAAAGAATATTTAAGACCACTTTTGATACTGACATCTATCACAAAGAGATTTAACTTTTTCATTACAAACTAATTCAATTAAAAAAATATCAGACAGAGGTTCTTTTTCTTAAAACAAAGATTACTGGCAGACCAAGGAGCCAGCAAGAGTTAAGGAAAGTGTATGTATGCTAACAGTTAAAAAAAGGGCCACTTATCAATATTCCTGAACTCAGAGTGGAACCTTCACAAAGTCATTAATCACACTGTTATTTAATATTTCTATTACACAAGCACTCTAGAGGCCCCCAATCAGGATAAGAGGCACACAGCTTGGCTCCGCACCAACACAAAACGGAGGTTGTCTGAATACAGGATTCAAAACTATAATTCAGGGCCACACTGAATTCTGCCCCAGCAACTTTTTAATGGGCGGGACTGCAAGAAGTGGGTGCCATCAAACAGCCAAAACCTCTGCTGAACACTCCACTGGTGGCTTCAAAGCCAGAACAACATACACTGCACTGCTCCGAGTAGTCACTGGCTCTTCAGTATGAGAAGAGATAGAAATAAAATCTAATTTCTGTCTGTAAGCATAGCAGACAGAATAAGCATAAGTGTACCTAGAAAGAGATTTTCCCAGGCAGTTTTAAGTTCTTGACAAACAGAGCTCAAAATGTTGTCCAAAGAGCCAGATTTATCCATTGGATATTGGTAACAGTTCAAGAACTGGGAGAAACTGAGCTTGAGTCTCAGACTGCAGAAGATAATACAAAAGTGCAGAATATTATTTTTCATGAAGCAAGCTATATTCTATATTCTATTTCACATTTATTTTTGTAATCATTTTAGTAGCGTAACCAACAGCAACAGGGACTTAAGTAGCACTCCACCTCTTCCAGAAATTTATTCCTTATTCCCATATACTTCTATCCTCCAATTACTGCATGAGTGCACCACAGACGGCCAAAGGGATGCAGCCATGAAAAAGGCAGAAGTGGTCTTAGCATGCAGCACGTGAGATACAGCCATAGTTAGAACAACGTTAATGCAGCCGTAGAGCATGATGATGGTGCATCATCTGGAACCACAGTAACAATTCTGATCTCCCACGTAAAATGTTTGAGCACACTGAAAAAAAGCCATCAGGATTAGAGAATAAGATCCAATCATACAAGAAGTGACTAGAAGAGGCTGACTCCATATCCCAGCAAAACAAAGGGAAGTTGCAAATAAACCACAGCTGAGCAGTAGCACCGTGGAATGGAAAGAACTATTTAAGCTGAAGAGCAACACTGACACAGGACAAAGCAGATCCAGACTAAACAGAAATTAATCTAGACTAGTTACAGGTATCTGATAACCATGAAGAGACTGAGTACGTGGAATGTCCTTCCGGGAACATTCCCCTGATCTGCAAGGGCAGAAGGGAGACACTGTGAGGGCAAAAATTCTGACAGGTTCTGAAGCAAAACTCGACAGACGTACATGAGCCCAGCAAGAAACCCAGGGCAATTTCTTTCAGTCTTTTTGCTCCTACGAATCAGTGGCTCCTTCACTACCAGCCAAAGCCTGGCATACAACTCCGGTCAGTGAGTGAGTTGCACCCAGGAGAGCTCTGCACAGCGCCCAGGGCCAGCAGGCAGAAAAAAAATGCCCCGCATGAATCCCTTACTGCTTGTGCACCTGGTAAGGTGGCTGAGCTGCGCTCTGCTTTCACAGCCAGCGATCAAGCTCTCCCAACTGTGTTATACGAGGTACGATTTGCCTTTGGCAGTGCTACTGGAACTGGGATACAACTTGGATACTTGGATGGCTTCTGATCAGATGGGAGAGACTGCTGGATGCTTAACATTTTACCTTATTTTTCTTCTACTACTAAAAAAAAAAAAAAGCTTAATTTTGTAAGAAACCGGTAAGCTGGATGACTCTTACACCACATTTACTTGACTCTAAATAATTTTAATTTTAAAAACTTTAAATCAATTTATTATTTCATTGATATATTCTTACATAATACACTCAAGATAGCAAATTCAATTTGATGAGGAGGCATTAATGCCCATTTCATTTAGTATTACACAGGTCATCTTCAAATAGGAAAGTACCATGTGGTAAAAGGTTGTATTTAGCGTGTCACAGTCACTGGCGGTTGTTTTGTATCTCAAAGAACCTTTGTAACTGCCTCAAAATAAGAGATGATTGATTTACAAAATACCAAATTTCAAATTTCATATTCTAGGACTAAACATCAAATAATTGGACAAAGCTGTCCCCCTGTCTGACCCATCACAATCAAGCCCCTTTCAAGGTTGACTGCCTGCATAAGAAATATGTGCATAATTTCATTTTGTCTCCTGTCCAACATCCAATGTTAGAAGTTAATTAAATTGCTTGTCCATTGTATTCATCCACTTACAAAGTTAATGATATTCTGTTCCTGAATTAAAGAGAATTTTATAA
The DNA here is from genome assembly GCA_031468815.1 of Morus bassanus. Classification (NCBI taxonomy): domain Eukaryota; kingdom Metazoa; phylum Chordata; class Aves; order Suliformes; family Sulidae; genus Morus; species Morus bassanus. The sequence continues at coordinate 1,286,687 of CM062575.1, forward strand.
AGCCTGCACTATGGAACCTGGCATGCTGTACACCGAGGAGCTGAACTCTGTCATGGTTCCTGATTGCAGCTCTCCTAATTAGGAAACAAAATGAATGTTTCTCTGTCTGCCAATGCAGAGGACAAGTCATTCCAACAGCGAGGGTAAATGCTTCGTACAATAGCAACTTAATAATATCTCATGTTTGACTATAATAAATTCTGCAGGATTAATAAACCTGTTAAATTTTTAAATTACCATAACAAAGATGAACTGCAGTGTAACAAGACAGCCTTAAAAGAGGGACACAGGTTTGAGGGAGAGAACAGCTTCTTGCAAAGGCATCAACCTTGAGGACACTGAAATCACTGGATTCTCATTCTTGCATGAGATGAGGAAGGAAAACATAATGATATGGCAATCTACCGGAGCCAGCTGAGAAACTAGGACTAATAATTTAAACTATACTACTCTTGTGCTTTTGGCCCAGATACAAAGATCCGGTACATGTGCAACAGTCTTTCTAAGCAACCATACGATCAGAAGTGTAATGCAATTGCAAATCAAGTACCTGCTAACGGCAAACTTCTACAGTCCAGGAAAGCTGCTGATGACAGCACTGGAGCCATCGTATGAGTCAAAGCTAGAATTAAGCACAAAGCCTACATGCCATGTGAGAAAAAATAACCATGCGGTCGAGTAAAAACCACCAAAATATCACCCTGCACAGATGTGCTGTTTTAAGATACTCTTTTCCATATTCAGCAAGAAACAGCCTTCCATGACTTACGTCGCCGGACACGCAGTCTCTCTTACATCAGCCTTTCTAATTGGTGTCACCCAGATTACGACTGTGCTGCGGCTGGGAGGAGGACTGCAGCATGCATGGACTTGCTGAAGCCACCTTTCGCTGGCCCTGGGGCAACCTAGCACCGGCGGCAGGAGCTTCAGCCCAGCCTGCGCGAGCAGAGCAGAGGTCAGTCGTGTTCTCGGGAGATTACCCCGTACTTGGGGCCAGACGGCGTGGCTTTGTGTGCAGCAGCCTGCCACATCAACAGCTGTTACAGACCTGCTCCAGCAGGGTCATGCTTCACAGCCAGACTCTGATGGACATATTCGCTCAGCCTGTGCCTCTGCAAACAACTGTCATCACTGTCAAAACCTCGTCTAGGGTGTTTCCAGATAATGGTGTGCAAAACCTACACCGTCGTGCTCTTTATTTAATGCAATCGTGTTGGAAACTCAAGCACAGGATGGCAAAATAGCACCATTTGACACATACAAGTGAAACCCAGAGCCTCTGTGACGCAGAGCACGACGGCAATGGTACCTGGACTGAGGGGAATGTACTTGTAACCCTCTTCTTAACACCCTCCCTAAACCTGTATTCTCAGGCTGCATTGCAACATGCAGAAAAGGTCTGAAATCTCTAAAAACACCACCCAAAAAAGCAAGGTTTTCAGAGTCTATTTATATCACCAGTTATGTACTGAACAACAAACACAATGAGAATCGCTCATTGTTGTAAAACAGAATCTCTACTGACTTTTACTGACTAAATACAACATATTTTACCTTAAAAAATAGAAAAAAGTCTCTGTCCCAGCTTTTCTTTGTCTTTTATCCAATGCTGTTAATGCAGAGAGTTGGTATTAAAAATCAGAAGGGTTACTTTACTGACACTCTGAGCAGATAAACCTGATTCATTGCAATGAGTCTTCCAATGTCTTACTCTGTACATTACCATTTCAGCGAGAGACAAAGATACATATTAGAAGTTTTTTAATTATTACTAGTAACATGGGGCCAAAACCAGTATTTCCTAACAGGCTTCACTTCATTGAAATGAAGAGCAATATGATTTATGTGATTAGAGGTTATAAACTCTTGTACCCTTTCACACCAGTTGCTGCTCCGATTCCACAAAAGTATAATGATACAAAACAAAGCAACAATAATAAAATTATTTAAGCTTACTCTGTCAAAGTTCATTACAAATACTGAAAATTGAGTTAGGAAGAATCCTAAAAAAATTTCAGTGTATGCAAACTAAAATAACAGCATAAATGAAAACACGGCCAGCATATTTGGTTTAGTGAATGTACAAAAACATCGGGATTACTGAAAAGAAAATAATTTTCCTGGAGTTATATACAATAATTATATGTAAAATAACAGAATGCCTGCTGCCATTTTGCATTTCTTCATGTACATTTAGGAGCAATACTTTGTGATAATTCATTTTACACTATGTGCAGCATTTTCTTCAAGTGGTCTTATTTCCAAAAAAAGGCTACATTTACCAATCCAAAAGATGTATTTTGACTAATGGAACTTTTGTGAATTGAAACTCATTGAATAGTATTGGCAAATCAATAAGGACATAAAGATGTAAAGCTTTTCTTTACGAAATAAACCAAATTATACTCTTCTAATCTAAACACTCAGTGAAGTCACTTGATAATTAAATCATGTGGAAAACCTGCCTTGTTATTAAAATCTCTTCAGAACGTCCATGTATATTGGAGTATGCACATATATAATACATATTATTTATATTTCTGCCTTTCAGAACTTTTCAATTACAATTAAAATTCTGTAATTTTTATTGGGAATCACATTACATGCATGATAGATATAAGTTAATTAAAGGACAATCAATTCTAGGAGATGGCCAACAATGAAACTAAACAGTTTACAGATTACCTACTGTCATTCAACTGGAGCAGGCAGGGTCTGTGGACAATTACAGAAAAGCTTTAATTGATTTTTAAAATTCCAATAATATGGTACATTTTGTACATTTATAGGTACTCTGCTTGTACTCAGATTTTTAGAATGAAAGTAACTGTTGGGACCGCCAATGGAAACTCCTGGCATAGTGCAGAGCTTAGGTTCGAAGTTCAACGAAATGCTGACATTCCTTATGCGCCCCAAAATAGCCATATTTACATCTCAAATTCTACAAATACCTGTTTTACAGGGTATAATGCTTTAAGCTAATCACATTTTTAAAGGAGCATGTTCCTGACAATTAAAAAAATATTTAGCACACTTACTTGAAGTTTGTTATAGACATGCAGGTTCCACTGCTCTGATGACAAACAGGAACATTTTTCTCTTTAAATTCTGGCAAGCCATGGAGCAAACTGAACTACTCAAGAAAAAACTAGAAACTGTCACCCCTGATTCACTGATAACACAGTCAGCTAACAGTAGAACCCATTTAAGCTCTTTCGTCTCAACATCCTAAGAAGCCTTTATAAAAAGATGTTTACTATGGCCTATTTCTACTGCTTCCTCCTTGTTTTAGAACTGGGAGATCTGACAAGTCTCAGAGAACCAGTAATGAGAGGCAAAGACCAAGAAAAGGCTTGGTCTCCAGCAAAGGGATCTTCTCAACACGGAAATCCCAAAGACATTACTTTATGCTAATAAAAGAAATTCCAGCAATTCTGCTCTTCTAGGTAAGAGGCTTGCTGACGTGCTATCCCTAAACAGGTAATTCATTTTGTGAGGCTACCCCTGTATCAGACAGACATCAGATATCTAGTCAGAAGAAAGTAAATGCTGGCTCACACCTTCTGGTCTACTTATACTGGTGAGAGCACTGAGACAAACAAGGCATCAGGATGAATGTGCCTTAATCTGCCAACTCCCTGGGCATGCCAGCTCGTGATTTATCCTGAAGCAGAAATCCAGCTTCATGGTAGGAGGAACTTGGAAGGATGCCACTCTGCTGCAAAAGTTCATTTTATGAAGAAAACACCACAAACAGCTTAGAAAGAAACTGTTAGAAATATGTTTGCTGTATCTTGCTTGGAACTGTAATTTGTCATTTCTATTAATGCTTTACCTTTCAAAGCCTCAGATGAACCTTCAGCGATTGAACTGCCACAAAGGAATTAATGGCGTTGTGCTAGAAGCAACCATGTAATTGTGCTCAAAGGCTTACCATCTTAATTTCTGGGTTTTTTTCCTACAAAGGCAGCATTTGAATGCCCATGCCTGACTTATCAAAAACTGTAAAAAAAAAGAAAAACAAAACCAAATATCTTTATAGAGCATATGAAAAGTGAGCTTAAGATTACTTCAGTTACTAGTCTGTCACCACTGCCTTGCTTATATCTTGGCCTTCCTAGCATCACTGTATTACCATCATTTTCTAGCTTTGAGCTAATAAACGGTAAAGAAAATATATTTAAGCATTTCAAGAACAGCATAGCATCATAAGGCACTTCGTGAAGCTAATCCATTAATAACAAAAAGACCACTACAGAAACAAAGCTCATGGCTCTGTAGCATGCTTTTTGATCATATGAAATTTGCTGAAAGGTAGTATGGGAGATGAGAACTAAAAGCCTCCAAACTTGCAACTGAGGCCTAACTGGACTAAAATTTTCAACAGAGTTAATTGAAGATATGTTCATGCTCAGTGTGACGTCAATGCTTTTGAATGAAATGGCAGCTAGGGATGCCACGGCACCGCATGGGGCACCGTGCAGGAGACGGCTTTGACAACAACTCGAAAGACCAAGACTCAGCTGATCTGGAGTTACCATAAGGCTCAAGAACCACGCTTTGCTGCTGCAGTATCATAAACTGCATTTTTACATCTGAATTTGAAAACAAATAAATAAAAGGCAATTTCCATTTCTAAATAGGAATACATTTTCTTACAGAAAACAGCAACAGATGAATTAAAGAGCCTAAAAAAACTAAAACAAACAAAACCCCCCCTCTTTTAAAGAAGTGAAAAATATCAGTCAGTTGTACTGTTAGTCCACCTACAGGTAGGGTTTTTCTTCCTACAGGCTCATACTTGAATTAAAAAGAAGCCACCATTTGAAAAGAATGTTTTACTAATAGTAAAAGCGGGAAAGAAAACCTCTATATTGATAGAAGTAATAACTTGAATTTTATTTTAAAACTGAGAAGACAAAAATAGTCTGTATAAATCAAATGAGTTGTCTCTTCATGTCACTTTTATGATGGACATTAATCTTAGTTTCTAGACAGAACTGCTGTCTGATGTAACCACGCTTATTGACTTAATGGGAAGAAATTTATATTAGTCTAGGAAGCTGTGATGAATGCAGTCTTAAAGTTCAATGACTCAAACACTTTAGTAACCTCAAACATTGACCCAGGTAGACAGAAACTTAAATCTTAATCCTGGGACAGAAGTTTATGCCTCATTCACATTTTGTTGCTAAGAAATTTTGAATGTTCATGTATTTTTTACATATATTTATGCAAGCATGTGTGTATATATATAAACTGTATATGCAGCATACATAGTTTTCATATAGCAAGATGCCTGTGGTGAAAGATCCAAAGTACACGCCTTTTATCGAATGCATGCTCCCTCCCAGAACTAAGGACTGGAAAAGTTGCCAAGAGATTCTGAAGCAAATCTGAAGCTGATTTCTTCTCAGCAATTAAAAATGAAAAAAGAATATGCTGAAACTTGACTTCTTTGCCACAGAATCCTGTTCAGCCTTCATAAATGCTAGTGCAGGTGGCAGGCTACTGCAAAACATTCCCCAACTGAGGACGTGGATGGGTTGTTGAGAGTGCTGCTCAGACTGTGCTTTGGCACTTCTCACAACTGATGCTCTCACCCACCTGAAAGCTTCCTGGCAAGTTGGTCCTTCCCACCCCAGCTGAAGATGTTAGTCTAAGGCAGTGCAACAGCTAGCCTACTTGAGCCTGAGACTCGCCTATGTAATGAAGACATGCACTGTCAGCGATGGTGGCTCTGATTAAATTGTTTCACACTTGAATCGTGAAGTGATGAGTACAGACGAAGTATACCAACGAACCAACAGAATCCTAGTTTAACCTCCTTCCTGCTTCTGGTATTAGAACGTAAACAGAGGTGGACCCACACAGACACACACGCAAAATCACTCTATAGCCACAGGCTATCAGAGTCGGGGTGTACAGAGCACTTGCAGATAGCACCCATCAGTTATTTCTAATTAAAAGTTGGGATGATCCCAGTAGCATCTGCAGTGAGTCCTAAGACTGCATACTGCGGTGTATGTAGACCAGGGCAGAGGAGATGGGCTCCACCATCAGATGCATGTATTCCCTGGTGTATTTACTAGTCTTGGCCAAGGCAACGCCTTCGAAATGGATAAAACAGCAGAGGCATTTTGCCTCTGCTCATAACAAGGGGTCCTTTTTCCATCAGTATTTCTCACCTTCCACTACTTTCCCTCTCCCTTATTCTGCTTTCATATTCGTTAAGCACGCCTCGCCTTAGTCCATTTTACAGATGGAATCTCCCTTCTGTTGGAAAAAGATTTGCCTGTATTCAGGTCCATACGGTATGAAGACTTTGAGAAGGGATTTGTTCTCGCTCTCCTTTCCTACCAACACCCCAAACATTTTTGCAGAAATTGGTATAACTACATCTTCAGTTAACAACCTGAGATGAGCCTGTGCACACATGGAAAGAGTCACCTGGTATTCTTACTGCCTCCTTCCTGGAGGGGAAGAATGTATTTCCCTGCATCGGGAACCTAGCACGATAGAAGTAATTTAAAAACAGGGGTTTTAAACAATGAAATTATGTTTAATTATACTCGGGACAAATCCATACAGAAAGAACACCTCCCTTAGTGCCAGCTATTATTTGTGACCCCATCAACTGTAGATTCCCCTTCTGCAGAGCTGTCATTGCGGAAGGATTCCACCCCCGCCCCAGTATGTTCTATCATCCCTTGGTCACTGGGATCTTTCTTTTACAGGATACTGAGGCCTACAATAAATCATTCCTGAACAGAAGCCTATATACTTCTCTAAGCTTACAGTACTGTTTACCTGGAATTCTCTTACTTATCGCCTTGGGAACACTTTATTTTTGGTGCTAGTTTAACCTCGCACTGGTCTGCACAAAGCCGGGTGGCCGAAAGTCGCCTGACGGAGGAGCGGCGAGAGGCAGCACAGGCACTGCCTCTCCAGAAGCACCGAAAGGCATCTTCTCCAGCAGTTACAGCTGGGTACGATGGAGTCAGAGCTCACACAGCACTGGCTCATTACGACAAGCTACCCAACTGCAGCTATCCAGAAACGTGTGTGGAGCTATACACAATGCCAGAAGCCAAGGAAAAGATCCATGAATAAAATACAGATGCTGCTTAATATGAAGGAGATACTTTTGTTGAAGCAGGTAACAAGAAGGATGCTCACAGAGCAATAATGCATGCACATGAGAGGAAACCAGAGAAAGACTCCTTGAGTAAAAGAATGTTCATGATCATAAAAGTGACTAATTAAATAGATTTGTTGCACCCACTTCTTCACGAGGTGGAAGAGCTCAAAATTCAGCAGACCTTTTCAAGTTGTAACACACTAAAATACTAATTCTTAATAACGCAAAGGAAAATTCGAGCAGAAGCCAACGAAAATGCCAGAAAGTAGAGATTTTCCCAGTGCTAGTTATGTGAGTGTTGTTCCCGAATGTGCGATTTGGGAAGAAGCAAAAGACAAACAACACCCATCCTGAAAGCACCAACGATCACGCTGCTTGCCAAGTCACGGAATTGCCCAAATAGAGCCAAAACAGGCACCCCTTAGGGAGCCGGGGATGTGGGGGGGCTGCGTGAAGACTTCAAGAACACATTTTTTGAAAGTGTGTCTTCTGACATTCACCTTTTATCAAAATGCCAAAGATGAAATTTCACACAAAAATCTTCCTTTTACGTGGCACAGAAAAGAGCCTTGAAATTTAATAGCAATTTGTTAATTCCATTACCGCAAAACACCTTTCTTACCGATCCCCCAGATTCCACAAAATCACTTCAATATGGTTGATAGCTACAAATTTAATATGCATGGTCATAATTACTAGAAGATTTGAGACCAATTATTTTTAAGGCTTTTCCACACTTCAGATTCTGCAGTGTGTCCAGGCACTTCAGTTAAGGTCTCAGCGATCTTCAAAGGCTTTAAGAAGGCAGGAAACTGCAGGTGACTGTTCCCCCCACATTTACTGCCGTGCTGTTTTTTCAGAAACGGCAAGATGTCCACTCAGACCTGAACTTTCCAAGAGATGCAGGGTTCAACACCCTGCTCCGTCGCTGTCTTTCTGCGGAGGCACGAGGAGCATAGGCTGGGCTGTGGCTCCTCACTGCAAGCTTGCTATAAAGCATGAAGCACCTGAAGGCAGTCCCTGGCAGGAAGGGAGCACAGAAAATGAAATGCCGCAGCTGGATGTTGCATCCGGCAGCAAAGCTGCTGAATTCTGCAGGATTCTAACAAAACGGTCAAATCCAGGACTGTGGAGTTAGTTGCAGCCGTTACTAGACACCGAGCAAAACCACAACAGTTCGTGCTCACGCCTCTTCTGAAGACTGAAAAACACACTGCCGCATCAGTTTTTCACATAGGTAGTATTTGCTGTTTCTGTAATCGTGCAACCTAGAAATTGCAACAAAATCTGCAACAGCATTTAATTCTACATGGTTTCTCAGTCAGAGGAATAGAATATATGTGGCACTCTTACTGTTTTCTACTGCCTTAGTTATTTTTTACCAAGTCTAAATTTACTAATCAAGCAAGAAATCCTCCTTTCTTGAGAGAATGGAAAGCAATGCAAGCAAGGTAAGGCAAGAAAACACCACAGCCTTCACACTTGAAAGCTTTTATCGCGTTACACAGATGATGACAGCTTCAAGTGAAATCTGCACATACAATTCTCAAAACGGAAACTGTAGTTTTCACAAATGGATTTCTGGAAGCTGTGTCCACAAGCCTCTCCTGAAAGTCACAGTTGGCATTCCTCTTTGGCCAGCTCAGGAAATGCAGCTTCTCCGAGCACAAGAGGCAAGGCATGCTTTTTATCCATGGTCTAGCCTTTGCATGGTGACTGTCCCTATCCTAGTCCTATTTTGGTTACTCTGGACTTAGGAAAGATTCGACAAACAGATTTCACTCCTAAATATCTGAAAATACATTCGAAAAGAAACATTCCTTTAAATAGGATCAGTTGATTTCAGTGCAACAAAACCTGTTTAGCTGTTGGGATGTCACTGATTTAATGCAGCTGACAACTGATAAATCACAAATGTGAATGTTAAACGTTAATACACAACTGAAAACCTTTAACACTAACTCATGAGAAGAGCAAGGCTTAGTCTTTTGTGTAATTTGGTTTGGCTTAGAAAATAATAATTAAAACAAACCCTTAATGTCTTATGGCTCACAGATTCAAAATTGGGGATCCATGATGTGAAATAATACCTAAAATACCTGAGCGACTTTAACGGACGTGGATAACAGATGCTTCATTTGTCAAAGGAACTGTAGTGAAAACACCCTATTTCCATCCCCCACCATTTAAACTTAAGAGACAGTAGTTAATTAGCTTATAAAATACATGCAACCAGCAAAATACCCATTCTACACCATTAGGAGAGATTCAAGAATGGATGCATGCTGAAATGCATTTAAGACGACAAAATGCACGGAAGACCAATTTACATGAGGCCTTAGTGAAAAGTTAGCATATGGAAATGAGAATGTTACAAGTCAAAAGGAACAAGGCAACCTAGTTTAATATGATTATTCTGGGGTTGAGGCAACATATTAATCAAGTGGACAAAACAATTCTATTAATGAAATTCAAAAGGTACAGTACGATAATCAATCTTTTACTATATTGCAAATGATAAAACAAGCATCCAGAAGGGTTATGCTAATTACATGTTTCAAGTCAAATGAACCCCTTCCATGCTTTGTCTTGTTTAGACAAATAGAGCATTCCTGCCATTTAATTATATTTCAGATATCTATATCAGTGTCTGCAATGATACATCAGCCTACTGAAGAACTGGAGATAGACTGCTACCTTCTTGTAACAGAAACGCACAACCCACCTAGAGAGCAACCTGGGCTTAGTGATTTGTATGGGCAGTGGCTCAGCTGGCAAGGAGCAAACCCAGGAGAAGGTGAGCTCTCTGCAGGGGCCACCTCCTGCGTATTTATTTGCAAACACGGGCACGAGGAGATGGCAGACTCTTTCCTCCCTTGAAGCGCACGGGTTCTGCACGGCACAGGTCGGTCAGAGCTGAAAGGCCTGAGCTGGCTGCGAAGTGGTGCAGCCAAGCAAAGGTGGGCGCTCCTCTGGGGAGAGGATCAGCTCAGGGCAGTGTCGTGCGAATGTCAATCCACTGCTCCTGTCTGGGTTACCTGGGCTACCTCTGCAGAGGAGTTTGTAGTATCATGTACATACTGCCTCTGTCAAATAGAAATACCCTCCTGCAAGAATACAATATAAACCCAAATACCTACTTGTTCAGAAAGACCAAAATTATAGCATTGCATTTTAAAAAACCAGCATGAACTCCTCATCTTCCTCTACTGCTTGCAGGTACTCAGTACAACTGAGCAAGAAAACAACGGGCACATACGCACGCGCAGAATCGACGCAGAGTGCGTGTGGGAAAAGGAGAGGGGGGAACTACACTTCTCCCATGCTTCCAAGGAAAATGAGGACATTACCTAGAGCCCAGGAGAGCAGGGAGTGGCCACATATACAACCTCCAAATGCATAACATCTGATTTGAAGTACAGCAAATATAAGCCATATTATAATTTAGTCTCAGTTGTTAAAAGTTATATGATTGTGTAAGACAACAGAAAGCCCATAAAATTGATATTTCACACCATGCTTATATTGTACATAATGTAAGTACTTGTGATCAAATATATAAAGCTGGAAATATGATTCAATGTATTTCATTTTTCTCTTACTCCATATGGATGGCTCATACTGGAAATATAAAACATCCTGAAAATGAATGAAACATACTGCAGCTTTTCTGTATAGGCTCGCATGTGTATCAGTCAACCGTGCCCCTGTTATGTGCAAGGACGTTTTTGCTTAAATAAACGCAGACCTTGCGAGGCTTCAACATTTTACCTGACTGCTTTTCCTAAAATACACATCCTCCTTCTTCCACCTTAGCTGTACACTGCCATTTCCTTTCATTTTCCTTTGCTTCCACTCACACAGACTGAACACTTCCAGCTATGCTACACTTCTCCATTGCAAACGCTTCCTCACTTGCAATGCAAATTTCAGCACTAGTCATTTGTTTTTAACTGGGTTTTCTGAAACAGGGGGGACTGTGTGTGTCCTCGCGCGCCAGTTCAGCTGCATCGGCTCCCAAGGTAACGCTCAGCCCCGGGGCACGGTGTTAGCACGCAATGCATCAAGGCATTTTTCATAGATAGTAGGTATTATCTACACAGTTCAACATTTACTCGCCTCAGCATCTGGAAGTAAACAACAGCCCAAAAGCAGGATTGCAAAATAAAAATAAATTCCACTATGTAAAAAAGCTCAGGAAATATGTGGGAAATAAAAAAAAAAAAAAAACCAACCAACTTCATTGAAAACGGTAATATTTTTAAACAAAAACTACTAGCAGCCAAACCCACAAGAAAATGAGAGCAAACAAGTATGCGCCTAAGGCTGTGATGAAAAAAAAACCAAACCCTAAAACCTTCCCACACAAAACCAATCAGAACATCCTTTCTGATTAAAAAGATAAACATTTTTCCTTAGCTTTCAATTAAAGCTTTTTTTAAAAAAGAAACACAAATCATTGCTATATATTTCAGAATCCTAAACCCATGCCTTTTTGTATCTAGCAATAGATTATGTTTTTATTCAATACATTTTCCTGTTTTAAGTGCAAAAAAATATAAGTAATAAGAAAATTCAACTTCCCATGTTGCGTCATCTTCCTTACTTTTAAGGAACAGTCAGTCCCTTTGTTACACGCAAGAGAAACGACATCCTAAGAAAGTTACACTAACAAACCCACAGCTGCTATCGACTTCAATGTATTTCCTCAGGAACTTACATATTTACCAATAAAACAGAATTTAATCCCTGAAGTCAATGGGCTGTGATCTGGCCCTACATTCTCTTAAATGGGAAAATGTCAATTTTCAGAAAGGAGGCACTCTATTTTGGATTGTAATGACTGCAAGTATTCTGGCTCAGCTAGTATCCTGCTTTGTCAGGCTGTTTATAGTTTTCCCTGATAAAACTAAAATGTAAGGCATGAAAAAAAACTGGCCTACTAGTTCAAGACAGGAAAAAATAAAATATTTAGTTGCTATATATTAAAACACAATATCTATTTTGTGTAAGTTAGCGTCCACGTTTCATTTTGAATTTTTAAACAGTAGATTATCAAAATAGTGATCCTTGTTTCCTAACCACATTTCAAACAAATTATTAGACGAATCCAAATCACTGAAATGAAAATTTTAGCCTTAGAGTATGCCATATATCTTCTCGGACTTTAAAAGTATACTTCATACAAGAGCACTGACATTTTTAGCTTAGAGGTTTTACAAGGATTAGTCGTCTTCTTTACTATTACATGCTGTATAATCTTCCATGTAAACTTGTGTCAGCTTGCTTTAACTTAACTTTAATTCAGGTCTACCAAAGAAGAAAATCAGACTGTAACTAAATGAGGTCAAGGACTTTGGAAGACCTCATTTAATCCCACAATACTTGGATCTTTTTATGAAGTCCATGTGATCATCATGAGTTGCGCAAATGGGCACAAGTATGTATGGCACATTAAATAACTGTTTAACATTAGTCAGAAATAAGAAACAATAACTAATATTTGTAAAAAGTTACACCTGAAATATTTCACTCCGTCTTATGTTAAATGTACTTAGCAGAAAGGTCAGAGCTCCTGAATTTGCTAGATAAATAAATGTTGGTGAGGTGGATGAATCACTGGAGAATTGGTGCATGGCAGCGAATGAATAACCTGCAAATGCTTCCCAAACCCCATTATTTCCCTTTTTCCAGTAGGCCAAAGATTCATGTCCCTGCATGCCGCCAGTTCATTACGGAGAAATATCATTCCTCTTCTGGCACTCTCTGGGCGGCCTCTCAGCCCCACGAGGACCCTTTAATGTTTAATTCCCCATCATCTGCTCCAGTGAACAGCTTAATCTCTGCTTGTATGATCAATACTATATCAGTGTAAATTAAAATGACAATTTTAAAGTAATTAAGCCTGTTAATGCTCGATTCAAATGTCATTATTTGCACAAGGGATTGAGGAGAAATTACATCGTGTCCAGGGTGACAGGAAAATGTTTGAGCCTTCTCAATCCTGTTGCCGCCGTGCCACTGGAGGCTTTAGCAAAGCAGATTAACTTCTAGCTCCCACTGCCAGGATACCTATCCAATTTCAAAAGAGGATAACACAATTTGATAAATTTAATTCCAGCTACAAACTCAATTATTGTGATAATGGATGAAAACTGGGAGGAGACACTAAACAAGACCCACATAAAAAATACACTTAACTTCAGAATGAGATACAACAGTAATTGTTTTATTTGATTTGCTCTATCCCTTTTGAAAACCCTTTAAATAATTGTGATTGTTAGAAGAATAGCCAGCATTTATTAAATAGCATGAGCTCTAAGATCAAAGTGGCTGCAGTTTAAAGGATTTTGGTCACAATGGAAATGTTTGCTATCCTTTGCTTGTACAGCTACATTTATTAGACAAGTAAAATTACATCATTACCGTATTGGATCTCATAAATAGATCTATAAAACTCAACTACGCTCAGATGAAATCTCAGCCCGTTCTACGTGCTGGCCTTTCTAGACCCTGCCGTGACAGCCTGTAGTCATTTATTATTTCAAAGGAAGATTTTAATAACAGAAAACCTTAAACTTTATGAGACAGCCATAGGATTTGGTTTGTATTTCAAGTCTGACTAGCTGAAAATGTAGCTGAGCTATCGTTATTTGAGCCCATCTCTAGGACTCCAGGATACAGAAAACCACCAATTTAGACAAAACACTGGACAGAGCCATCAATATTTGATATTTTGAAGCAGATAGCAAAAGTGAAACACCAAATGTGATGAATTTAATTCAACAATAAGAAACAGTGGAAAACTTCTTTTCCAAAGGGAGTTCAAGGAGTAACAAATTCCTACTGAAAGAGGTACCAACAGCTCGAAGTGGAGCCCTAAGAGGGTCAATCAGCATTCCTGTCACTGGATATTGTTTTAATAAATTCAGTTTATCTGACCGTTTGCATTTCCTGAAGTTCTCTGAAATAATTATATTGAATTTTTATTAGTGCACATGAAACATTTTTGGCTTGCACTTCTTTGAATAATAAATGGCATATATTAAAGTGCCTTACAGGTCTAATAACTTGCATCAGATCCGTGTAGGCCTGTCTTATTAACTTTTAGTTTAAATTACAGCAGAATTCATCAATCAGTGTTTCTAAAAAGCAGACTGCAGATTGCCACAGACTCTCAAGAAAAATGTATCTCAGGACAATTAAAACATCTACTGCGTCTCAAGTATTTCATCAGAAAATCTATCAAATCACAGATTTTCTTAGATGAACTGTCAAAAGAACCCTAAAAGGGTAACCAAAGACTACTAAAAATTTTTCACAGTAATGAATAAAATGAAAAAGAAATAACTAAAATTTAAATAGAAGTTTAACTTTTAAAATTATTAACTCTAGCACAAACAGATTTTTGAAATGAAAATTAAGGAGAGCTGATTGAGCCACGTACTGTAGGCTTGATATTTCATTGCTAACTGCTTAAACAGAGGAACCGACAGCATGGCAGAGGTCAAATTAAAGCCTTGACTTCCATTTGCTTTGATTACAAATAGCTTTCTCCTTAAAGAATAGCTACAGATTTGAAACTCAGAAGACAATGTTCAGAAGCGGGAGACTATACTCAATGGGTTGTTTTGGTTTTTTTTTTTTAAATCTGGAAACACACTGAATAATACTGTGAGTTAATTACATTTTGCTCTGATAATTATGAAATCTTTAAATTATAAAGCTACTGCATCAAAACAGAATGAAACTGCTATCTTTAAAAAAATTATCAGAAAGCACATCAAACTAGTGAAGCCACTGTTGATTTGGGATTCCCCTGGTATTTTCCAACGTCACTTTATTCTTTCTTTTCTCACGTTAGCGACAGGCACAAAGACTTAGCTATTGTCATAGCGTATGATAAGCATGTATGTGTTAGCCAGAGATTACTTTTCTCCAAGAAACTCTGAAGAGGAAATCAAACAGACATTTTTTGGAGGTTTTTTAAAATTAAGTTGGGAAATGGGAAGTAACATTGTTCTCACACCACCGTGAAATTATCACTGTTCACAATTTTATGCAGTATATGCACTGACATCTTAAAATATTCCCCCCGTTAAGCAGCACCAAAAATGAGTTCAGACTTGAGTGCTGATTACAGGATACTACATGTATTCCACAGCTAATTGATTAACAGAACATATATTAAAAAGAAGTAATGTGGTAAGAGAATTCAATAAGACCGAGATGTTTTTCCTCAAGTTCCCCTGCATTTGTAGTAAAGGAGAGAACGCTGCTCCCTTTTTCGAGGCAAACCAGCAGAAAGCGATTCTGCTATGGTAAAGATGACAACAGCTGTCAAACCTGACCAGGAAGAACTCATTACTTGCTAGCTGGAAAGAAAGAAAGAAAAATACTACTTTCAAATTAGTGTCTGACTAGATTATTAGAACACTTTCCTTTGTACATAACCTAAAACCTGCATACACTCTATTACAGCTTTTCTGTTTTGCATTATTAGCAGGGCATGTTAACAGACATCAGACCATATGGAGCAACAAATTGTTTCCCTATGTACAATAATAGCTCCATTTATCATGCACGTGTTGAACTGTGTTTGCTTTACAAAGCTTATTAATTATCAGCGATCTTGGTGCTTTAAGAATAAAGAAAGCATCGGTAAAGTTTACCACAACTGACAGATACATTCAGAATTATTAAAAGTATCTTTACTGTTGAAGGTAGGGAAAGCGTTCAACTTCATTTGGTTTTAAAATTTCATTTGATAAGCTCTTAAGGAAATAACGTTGGTCAGTAGGAATAACAACAACATTATTGGGAGCAGACTGATATTTGTTTATGCTCATGACTGTTATGTTTGAAAGTAACTTTTCTTTTTAATACTGTCTACTATCAGCTAAATTTTTTCTACTAGGCTTTTATTAACCTGTGAGAAAATAAGCAAAACCAAAATGCGTTACTAGATTATTAATCTCATCTGATCTTCATACCTACTATGCATATTTGCTTCATTTAGAACATGTGGTAAGGGGGGCTTCATCTGGATGATGTTAAGTCTTTGTCCCAAGCTGGCGGCTACACAAGAAGGTGTTCACATCAGATACTGGTCTTGGACAAATAAACCCTTTTTGGTGAGGTAGCAGATGGCCATGTTAGACCCAAACATTGTGGGTTCAGCCCCTTTAGCAAAACCCATCCAAACACCCAAAGGAAAATGGTATTTTATAAAAAAATAACATGTCCTGTCTTACTAAGACTTTCCTACAGTTTTGACAAAAAGGTAACTTGATAAATTCTCTGAGCACAACTGAAAATTGAGTAATTGCAGCAGTTCTCAAACAACAGAGTGAAAAGGCTCACAGGTTTCAGAAAAGATTTCCTTCTCAGTTCCAGCAAGAGAGGAAGTGCGTTGAAGGAACAGAACCACAAATCTAAATTCTCAATCAGCCATTATGACTTTTTTGCTCTGTCTTTTTATGTTCGCTGCTTCAGTGGTCCTCTGTCAAAAAATGCTAACAAGCCTTTAAGCTCTTTAAGAGCTTAACAATTTTTCAGTTTGTTCACCAATAGATTTCTTGCAGAATATTTGTTTCCCACATGTGGTGCTATGACACAGCATTCAATCATATTTCTCTTTTCCCATGATATACGGTTCAACCACATACAGCTTGGTCAAACCTTTGCCAACATGTCAGTTACATATTTTTTTTTGCTCTTTAAGAAAGTCTAGTTACAAGTGATTGAATTAAAAGATATTCAGGCCAAAACACTGATCTTAACTTAAAAGAACAAATTGAACACAACTAGCAACAGTTAAACAGCTGTTGACTTTTTTTTTTTTAATATCATAACCAGTAGAAGTTTGCTTAGGATAATGTGAGGCGATTAAGGTGACGATACAGCATTACAGCGGTTGCTGATGTTCTTGTACTGCAACCTCTTTAAACCAATGAATTAGTATTATCAGGTCTCAGGATGATGAAATTAAAAGTTCTTGTTTTCACTAATGAAAAAAAAAGATTTTTGAGAACAGAGAGAAATACCCAAATACATAGTGGGACTCTCTTTAATTTTCAAGATAAAACAGAACCATGGGAAGAGAGGGATTTGGCCCTGGGAAGCCTCCTCTGCTACTGTGGCAGGACCAACTCTAAGCTATTCTCAATAGCTGCCTGCATAACCTGCTCATGGAAGCTTCCACTATAAAATTTAAGGGGCTTTTTTTTTTTTTTTTTTAATGTGTTTTATGTCTTTTTCAGGCAATATGGGGAAAAGTTTATTCTCTCTGCCTTCCTCAGTTTTCTCCTATCTAGGCTAGCCATACCCTGTATTGCCAATCCTTCACAGCTTATATTTTCTTGAGCTCCAGTAAGTCTTGCTGCTCTTCTCCAAACTCCCCAAACCAATTTTCAGACAACAGTACTGCCACCTTCAGAAAGAGGTGGCACTGTTCAGATGCAAGCTGCTCACACCCTGGGTTTCAGTAGGGCTGCTTATCTGAGGAGGAACCAACCCAAATATATTGAAAGTTCTGACATACCACATGTATGCTTCCTTCAAGGAACAGACAAGTAAAGTAGCAGATGAAACAGTGACCTACAGAAGTCAGTGGCTAAACATACAAAAGCAGGTAAATGCTGTCCCTGTCAAGAACTTACCTATTGAAAGATCATGTAATTTCACTGCACTTGGGCTTGGATCATTGATCATTCACTTTCTGTTTTGCAAATTAACGGGCGAGAAAAATAATTGTAATTTTCCAAGAGGAGAACTCAAATGAGTTGTTTCTATACCACCCCCATAAGAGGGAAGAATTTGCACCTGCTTCAAAACTGACTTTGCTGCGTGAGCTGTGAACGTACAAGCCAAAAGGGATGCTGGTGCTCCTCCAGGCTCGATGGCCACTGAGCCTTGGTGAGCAGGCATTATGCCTTTCGCCATTGACTCCTCCTGAAACATAATGAACTCTCCTGAGAGGTCAGAAAATACCTATTATTGGTTTTTTCCACTTAGAAATACTTCTGAATAGGAACGGAAAGAAGTCTAAGTGACTATTGTGCTAAACACAGCCATCAAATATGCCCACAGGATAATGACTGCAAAGTTATGAAGGAGGAAGACAACGTTCTAAAGACTGTTATTAATTCTTTCCTGTTCTCCATCTCTACATTGCTAAGAAAGCATTTGAACCTGTGTTTTTACCATTTTACTGTTTTCTTGACCTACATTGTTACAGAACTGTTCCTTTTCCATTTTTATGATTACTGAAGTGGCCCTTTTATGAACAAACTCTAAGAATATCAGTTAACCCACAGTCAAAAGGTTTCCCTGAAAATAAAACACAGGATCTTTGCTATTTAGTACATACAAGTAGAAAAATGTCAGTTTTATAAACTGCATTTACAAGACTGACATTAGTAAAAATCCCTTTTCTTTTTTTTTTTTTTCCTTCCCCTCATCACAAGTGATCTGAAAGCATATGAAACATACTGCAGGTTACAAAATGGAGGTATTGGGTTTGCATGGCAAGGTTTTGGTAGCGGGGAGCTACAGGGGTGTCTTCTGTGAGAAGCTGCCAGAAGCTTCCCCCATGTCCAACAGAGCCAGTGCCAGCCGGCTCCAAGCCGGCTGGCCAAGGCCGAGCCCATCAGCGACGGTGGTAGCGCCTCTGGGATAACATGTTTAAGAAGGGGAGCGGGGGGAAAAGCCTGCATGACTGCAGCTGTAGAGGGGAGCGAGAATATATGAGAGGACCAACTCTGCAGACACCAAGGTCAGTGAAGAAGGAGGGGAGGAGGTGCTCCAGGCACCAGAGCAGATTCCCCTGCAGCCCCTGGTGAAGACCATGGTGAGGAAGGCTGTCCCCCTGCAGCCCAGGGAGGTTAACAGTGGAGCAGATCCACCTGCAGCCCGTGGAGGACCCCACGCAGGAGCAGGTGGATGCCCGAAGGAGGCTGTGACCCCCTGGGAAGCCCAGGCTGGAGCAGGCTCCTGGCAGGACCTGTGGGGGACCCACGCTGGAGCAGTCTGTTCCTGAAAGACTGCACCCCGTGGAAGGGAGCCACGCTGGAGCAGTTCGTGAGGAACTGTAGCCCATGGGCAGGACTCATGCTGGAGGAGTTCATGGAGGACTGTCTCCCGTGGGAGGGACCCCACGCTGGAGCAGGGGAAGAGTGTGAGGAGTCTTCCCCCTGCGGAGGAAGGAGCAGCAGAGACAGCATGTGATGGACTGACCGCAACCCCCATTCCCCGTCCCCCTGCGCTGCTGGTGGGGAGGAGGGGGAGAAATTGGGAACGAAGTTAAGCCTGGGAAGGGGGTGGTGGTGGTGGTGCATCTTTTAGGATTTAGTTTTTATTTCTCATTCCCCTACTCTGATTTGATTGGTAATAAATTAAATTAATTTTCCCGAAGTCAAGTCTGTGTTGCCCATGATGGTAATTGGTGAATGATCTCTCCCTGTCCTTATCTCAACCCACGAGTCTTTCACTGTATCTTCTCTCCCTGTCCAGCCAAGGAGGGGAGTGACAGAGCGGCTTTGGTGGGCACCTGCAGTCCAGCCAGGGTCAACCCACCACAGTGGCTTTTCCAAGACATGGTGAACTATCAGCGAGCTGGTAACAGCCAGCAAGCAGTCTCCACGCGAGAGCTCAAAACCCAGCTGCGTTTCAGGCTCTGCTGCTTTGTTTGCTGTTTCTGCTCCCAGATCATCAGAAACAGGAATAGCTATGGCCACCACAAATTCATGACAACCCAACTGCTACAATTAAAAAAGCACATCCCTCTAAATGCCAAAGGCTCATAAATAGCAAGAGGAACCGCAGCCCAGCAAAACCAGTGTTAAAGGCTTCCCACCTCCTTCCCCTCTCTCCTCTCCTTTCAGGAGGAAGAACATGGCGCATGCCCTAAAGCTCTGGGGCATGAGAGTAACTTCCATTGTGCCTAGAAATTCTTCAAAAATATTCAATCCTATAACTTGAATTCAAGTCTATAATGTTTAGTAGAGGAGATTCAAAAGCTCTGTGCCAGAAATGGAAAAGGAGAGTCAGAGAGGAGAAGGACATCTGCTACAGCTATTTCACAAGCATCGCTGGGTGACCCATCCCCTTTTGCAGCTGCAGCCAATTAACACTTGGGTGCTTTATGTTAATGTGATCTGTTGTGTCGATCATGACACCCAAAGTGATCCAAAGCAATGAAGCACCTCACAAAAGGCTGGAGGTGGGATCTCAAGTGCCACCGATTCCTGACACATATGCAAACCATTTATTGTTCATGTTCTTACAGCAGAAAGGTCCGGTGGCAGCCCCCACTGATCCTCGCCTGCCCAGGTGCACCGTGCTAGAGCTGCACGCCCACCGACTGCAGGGACACCCAGCTTGGGCTCGCTGCCCTTCAGTGCACTTCCATGCAAGAAAGGGAACACTTAGAGGCAAAACTCTTTGAGGACACCCAAGTACTCTGTGCATTCAGGCAAGTGGCATGTGTAAAACAAGATGTTGGTATCTTAATGCTTATAAATGCTATTGCCACACACATTATTTTCCTGAAAACATCCAGCAACAAAGTTCAAACTTCTGCCCCCGCCGTGTCTCTTGAAGAACCTTTTCTTCATGCTTCCTATTTTCCCTTTCTCTGTGGCAGACTCCAGACCCTGGCTGCAGGCACAAAACAGCATCCTTCCCCAGCCAGGATCCCCTCGAGCCTCCTCGCAGCTGACCAGCTGGCAAGAGCATTGCCCTGCGGAACCATCACCGTGCCCCACGTGCCTCATGGGATGCCCTGTCAAATTCAAAGTTTCATTTCTCATCTTTAAAGTCTTGTTTGGGATTTTGCCCATTGTAACTGATCACCCTTCCCTACCCCCTGTAATTATCACTTCTCAGGACCAGTGTACTGCAAGAGCCACGGAGCTGCAGCCTCAACAGGGAAACTCCTGCGAGCAGAGACTGGAACATCTCAGGGGCTGACCCACAGATCTGAAGCTCACTACTAATCAAAGTCTAGAAGGAAAGTACACCATATGTTTTGACAGTTGTCCCGCTCCCCTTCCCCCTGCTTTTTAGTGTAGTCTACTTTTAATTATGACTATCCAAAATGCAAAACCTGTAGGAATTGTCTTAGGTCGGTATTCGCTGAACAGATGGTGATGCCTATGTATTTTTATGTATATGTATTACAAACCTGAGAGCTGGGTAGCATACTTACGTGTCAAGCCACACGAACACTAGACAGACGCAGGCTTTAAAAAAATAGTTTAAAAAAAAAAAAGTATGAGACCCAGGAATTTTAATCAAACTCCTGCACGTGGCCGTATTTGAGAGAATTCAACTGAAAATATCTGTTGGCTACTTCCAAGGAGCCTCTGGACAGTAACAAGATGCACGTGAACGAAAGCAAAAACTGGGTGATGAAATGCAGTTACGCAGAAAAGTGGACAATGAATAAAATGAGATCAGCTCTGTAATGTAATTTATGGAGCTCTAGTTTTATTCCTCTTAATTGATTGTGCCTCCTTGTATTAAACACAATAAACACATGAGCTTAACTATATTTGAACCATCAGGCACTGGCTAGTAAATCTAGGAGAGGAGCACTGTAAAATGCAAACTCAGGTGCACAGAAATTTGCAAAGGTATGAGTACTAACTCGATGAAAACTGGGATGCATTTAAGACTCTACAGTAAAGACGTAATTGCTTAACAGGCTTTTTAACACACTTTTTTAACACTGATCAAACTTCCCTCTGTTAATGGAAGAAGCTACTCTCATTCTCACCGCAACTTTTCTTTTTCTACTATCTTTAATAGTAAAGCAGGCACTCTGCCATTTCTTAAAACAACATTAAAAAGCAGGTTCATAAGAGTTGCCAGGGAATAGTAACTTCAATGCATCTGTTCCTGAAGAATGTTTTGGTTTCTAAAAATAAACTGGCTAGTTTGTAAGAGAAAATGACTTTTTTGAAAATGCTGTTACTGCATTTTACTGTTTCCACTGATCAGAAATACCTACACCACCACAATTCATAACACTGCAGCATTAGTGCACGAGCAGAGTAACAGTTAAAGAGCTCATTACATTACGGCGTACCTATTTCTGGCTGATGTAAAATGAAGTTAAACCAATGAAGCAAAAATAATGCATTTAATGCTTTTGCTATGTGATGCATTTATATGGGGTTTCTGTTGTTGTTGTTACAGTCCTTCTATTCATTCTTATGCTTTAGTGGTTCAACTGCAATTTATCAGCCTGTAGTGGAAAATACCTAGCACCTACTTAAAATGCATGGAGCTAGCAATAAAATTAACCTTGTGGCAATTGTTTTCCCACATGTTTGATAGACCAATGTCAGCTCATCTGTTAGAAGGAAATAAAAAAGTCAAGCCTAAATGTACAAAAAATTATGATGGAAGCCTTAAATAAAGCAAGGGTAATGCAAGTTTATTGAGTCAAAAATCAATCAATCAATGAACGAGTGGATTAGGAGCACCTCATAAGCCCCAAAGAAATAATTTGCCCAAACACTGGGATTTAACGGTAGAGGACCAAATTCCAACACTTTTAGGAAGTAAGTAATGAAAAATCAATTCAAAAGGAAAAACAGATCAAGAACCCTGGATTCTGACGTGCCGACACATTTATTGCTGAATACCATTTCTTGGCTGACCCGAAAACTTCGGAAGGTGTTTATTTACTTTCAACACCTTCCAGAGATCAATATTTTTAATTTGGATCCGAGTTATTATTTTTCACATCACAGCATCGGGGAGCGGAGTAAAGTGGCTCATATTTTAGTGCTAAAAAGATCGATATGACAGTTTCACCTTCACTGCAGCCCCCTGCAGTCGCCTGGGTGCACATCATAACATCCCGCAGGGGGGTGCAAGTGCCACGGCGCGGGGAGCAGGTCATCACCCAGCCAGAGAGCCAGACAGCCCATGATTTAGCTGATCATGAAGGGCCTGGTGCCCTTAGAAAACCAATCTTGTTTCTCTCACTTTATCAGGCCTGTCTTTTATCTGGTGTACGGGAAGGGGGAGGGGGCAGGAGGGGAGAGAAGAGAAAAAGAGGGAGGGAAGGAGCAGAGTAAAAGACAATCAGTTTCATAAAGCAGATTATGTCCCTCATCGTAAATGCATCCATTCGTTTTTACCTTCCTTGAACCAGAGCACATCTGTAATCGATAATTAATTTTCCATAAATTTCAAAATATTGTTCTGGTAGCTGAAAGGGGACGAGTGCGCAGGGGAGAGCAGGAGGGAGGATCTCCTGCGGTAAGAGGCATCGCTCTTGGGCTCCGGCGGCTCTATTGATCACCGCTGTTGGGGCTGATGGAGGCAGGCAGGGAGAATTATGGACCCAGCCAGTGGATCGCTGCCCTGACATCTCTTTCACTGCAGCGGTTTAAGGTTGTGCTGCCTCTCCAAGAGCCAAAGAAAATGGCATGTACATTGTCACGTACAATGTCCTGCACTGTCACAGCTAACTTCACTCCGGTCTGAATTTAGCCACCTCCTTTCCACTGTTATGCACTGAATTAAAAGGCACCTTCTACATACAGTCTTAGAGCTTCAAAATTCCCTTTCTCAGTGGCATTCACACTTCCAGAGTAAGACGATCAAGATGCTACACAAACACTAACATATCACCACAGATAAAGGAAGACTATTTTTAAATACTTAGAAGAGTATTAACTGCAGGTTTTACTGTACACACGTCAGCGACATGGAGGTCGGGGACAGGATATATGCGGCACGAGGACGTGGTCCGTGGTACTGGCAGCCGGTAGGGCTTGGAAGACTCAAGCTTACCTAGGCATGTAAGCACTGCACAGGTAACTGCTTCAGGCAGACTGTGCTGTAATTATGGACCGAGTATTCTCATTGTCAAGGAAATGCAACTCAAAAACAAGGACTATTTGCACACCTCTGAGTGATTTCTTAACAAAACATTTATGTCTATCCCAGGAAGTCATTGGTGATACCATAAAATAGCTGTTATTTGCCACTTAGCACAGTAATCGGTTCCTTAAAAGGGTAGCTCATGCGAAACTAGGCAGATACCAAAATAGGAAAAGTATCTACGAGTAAGATGCATTTATCGGGAAACCACACACTTCTTCTTAACGTGCCCTAGACAACAAGAAACAGAGACAAGGAGGAAATGTGACTCTGTGGATGGGCTGCTCCAAGTAACACATTCTTTTCTTCCCATAATTAATAGCTCATGCTCTTTAAAAAATTGCCTTCATGAAGTCCTATGCTTGGAAGAGTAATAAATGATAGTCATCCTCCTGGGGTACGTTCCAGAATACTAACTGAAAAGTAAATGCAGGACTATTTCTCCAAATTATGTATCAGAGCTAAAGGTCATATTAAAGGAGCAGCATTATATAATGACATTAACTGAAAGCCAAGCAGCTTCTGGCTTACTGACAGCAGCACTGCAAAGTCAGGATAAGGAGACTACCTCAGACTCACGGGGACACGCACAGCAATCAAGCACACAGTCTTCCCGATACACCTCTTCTGTATTAAGATGGACAGATGCCTGCTTTTGAATTCTAGTCCTGAAGGATAATAGTGGAGAATCGCAGTTGACTAACAAATGATCCAAGTGTAGGGATCATCATCTGCGGTTTTGTGACACTGTTTAGAAGGAACAGTCCTTCCATTTCACTGCAAAGCACCCTATTTCCCAATTAAATCTCTGCAACTCAGTAAAACATTCTTGGTTTGTTGATCTCTGTCAATCAGAAACCAAAGCACCAATTACAAAAAAACCAGCTTTGGATCCAGGTTAGAGAATGAAATTCTTAACTCTTATGTTAGCATTAGGAGATCAGAGAACAAATAGTTTAAGAGCTGGCTGAGACTAGCCATACGATCCTGGAGCTCTCAAAAGTTATTTGCAAAGTCTGGCAGAAGGATTGCAGAGAACAAGTTCATGAGTTGAAATCTTTCACCTGGAAAAAGGCTAAACACTGAGGACAGGTCCAAGGCCCCCTTGGAAAACATCGATCACCCTGGATATGGCTTTGAAGGAGACACACACCTCAGATAGTGTGCTCCAGCCTTCTCCACTCCATTATCCTTGCAAAGGAACATCATCTTTCCCACTCAGCCAGTATAAAGACATACCATTTTACTGGCCCCTGAGTAAGGTGTCACTGTAAAATGAAAATGTCTTAACATCCACTGCAATCTCTGAAGTTTTACAGACCCTTTGTAAGTGATATTTTGTTGGCTCATGGTTAAAGGCAATACAATTAAGCAGACCTCTAGTGCACTAGAAATCATAAACACTTGCCAAGTGACATCGTCTCCAGATCCACAACCTGGTTTGGGATTTTTTCAGATTCACAGTTTGGCCCTGTCAGGTAGGCTGTCAGCATTTAAAACGTATTGAAGGTACTGAAATGCAGTAGTAAACCTCAAATCTTAGTATGCCTACAAAAGCTAAGGGACTGGATTTACTCCAGACTGAAATGATACGGAGTCCCAAGATACAGATTAGTCTTCTGTACTTGAAGTACCCTGTGCTCCCTCCCCACCACCTCCGTGTGGTTTTGTTTCAAGGATGGAGGATTCTTAGATACAGATTTCTCGCTGGAAGCCTGAACTTCCTCTGTGCCAACCTGGACCACCTTCGCTGTGAAGACTGCTGCGCAGTGTGTGCTCATCTGCTGGCTGATGCTCCCCTCTCATCTGTCTGCGGAATGACCTGAAAGTGGACAGAGGTCATCCCAAGTGAGGAAGTCAGCCTCCGCAGGAACCAAATTAGAGACGGTAATTCTCACCGTCTCCTGATTTCTTAGGATTATGCAGACTGTAGCCTTGATCCTCCTGGAGGTTCAAGCTTGTTGTGACTTCCTAAGACTACAGCCAACCATGAATGAAATCTTTTCCAGACAACCAATAAACAGGATACCCAGCCAAAGACGTGTTATGAGAAGCCAACAAGTGCATTAGGCAATACAGGGAAATGGAAGTTTCTCGTACTTGGAAAACCCCTGGTAAACAATAAAGAGGAGGAATACCTACCCAGCTGAAGAATTATCACTAAGTTCTGACCTAATGGACATCGCAGTCATGAGATAAGATGTCTTGAGTGAATAACTGTTCTCAAGGTTGCTTGTAAAAGTTGCTATTTCTCCTGTTTTAACACCTCTCTTGCCTTCATTTCTCCTTAGAGTTTGAATATTTAGAATATATTTTATTTACTCCATGATAGCAGGTATCCAATATTAGATACGGCTTCATGCCTTTTGCAAACCTCCAAATATCTCTTCTCATGAAGTAGTTTAAATGTGGATGATTGTGATAGTCTTGTGCTCTCTTTATTTCATAAATTGCAACTGCATGGGAACCAAGTGTATAAACGTAATGTAAGTCTACGTACAATTGCAGCAAGGACAAGAGATTTACTCAGGTCCTGCTGAAATCATGTTCACATCACCGAGTGCACTTGGAGTCTACAAGAGATATAAGTCTCTGGTGGAGAGCATCTTCAAACCTGCACCCAGGCTTCTGCTGCCATGAAAGAAGATCCTGTTTCTTTGCATATATATGTACATAATTAAAGCACTTTGTAGGAAACAAATGGGAAAATACTAGTATCAGTATACTAATATTACTGAATTTTAAATAGCCAATGAAAGGTAATAAATCTGAGAGCAGAGGCGATGATCAGCACCATTTCATGGATGCTGGAAATAAGGCAGAGAACTTGAGTGACTTGTTGGATGTCTCAGAGGCGAGGGGTGGAGAGCTGCAGGACCACTGGGAGGTCCCCCAGGGAGGCGGCAGTGCTCAGCTCTCCCCTCACTACCCTGCCCCTGCTCGTGGAGGGTGCTGCTTTGCCACAGCCAGCTCTGCTGAAAGCAGCTGACTGAACGAGGACAACATAGAGATGTGGCTTGTAACAGCAATCACAGTGGGAAGAACTCCTGTTTGCATCTCATTCCTAAGAGAGAAAGTCTCGTCCTCGCAACCAGTGTACCAAACAGTGACGGACCAAAACTGTCCAGAATGATTCCTCCTCGAGTTTGCCAAAACTCACAACCTAAAAGCTACTTATTCCCTATGGAAGAGCCTGCTTCCTGAACAGCTGCTCTGAGACACCTTCCTGGCCAGGGCGCGTTGGTTACTGACCCTGACAGAAGCAGCGTGAAGCAACGCTTTACTGCGGTCAGTGACAAAACAATCTGCACTTTTCCCACCCAGCCCCACACTATACAGAATTTTCTCAAGTCTGGTACTCTTTTCTAGAGACCCCAAAAGGTAACCTTTATCTGCTGTAAAGGGACCCAAGAGCAATGTATTGGTACTTATTGACACGAAACAGTTTATTTAAGTTTGTACTTTCAAAGTATTCTAATTTTTTAGCTCAGATTTTTCTTACTCTTCCAAGCCTGCTGAAGTTATTCTTTTTTTTTGTCCCTCCAAAAATTGTTTTTATATTCAGAAGAATAACCCTTGCCTACATGGAGAAATTACTACTCAAAATGAATTTACAGCAAAGCAGCTGTTCTGCACTCAATCCTTCCACTGAAAATAGCAGCCTCCACATTATTTTTTTCATCCCTTCCTTCCCCCATACACCTTCAAGGCATCTGACATACATGCAGTATTCTCCCACGATTGTCAAAAGATAAAAAGGGATACCACCAGAATGTGGTCCTTGCTCCCCTGTCTAGAGGATGAGTCTAGGGAAAATGTACACCTCGGGTAAATGCCTAAAGTAAGTGCAACAGATCTAGATGTAATTAAGCAGTTAGCATAACAGTTCAAGTACAAAGATTTACACGCTCTTTTCGTATGGAAGCAAGTGCAGGGTAGCTTGTATACTGTAAATTCACTCTCGCTAACTGATAAGCAATGTTAATTCTAGTATTAAAGCCATTAGCACTCCAGCAATATTTCAGTTTTGGGGTAGCCAACTGAAAATATCTGAAACAGAGGTACCAGCCCTCCTCCCTCTGCATCTTGGCCTTTATTTCTATATTATATTAGGATTTTTTTCTGCTATTTTTGGAGGAAACATTGCTTTTCAATTCTAAAAATATAATTACAAGATAAGAAATACCCTATTAGGTATCCAGAATACAATAATACCTTTCAAACATTTCTCAGTGCTTTATTTTCATCATGCCTCAACCTCCCCCCCACCAAGCACATACAAAGTCCATCAGTGTATTATCTGTTTTCATGTACCATATTAACTAGGGGATTAGATTGCAGCTTTCTTTGAAAAGTGGTGTGTCAAAAGAAGACATTCGTATAATCTGATAGCACTTGCATCCGTGCACATGTATCTCAGTGGGGGATTTGGGTGTGCTGATTCCATCCAGCATCAACATTAAAACCAAACCAAACCACCAGGCAGGGTGTGCTTGCGAAATAAAAGGTTAGGATGCACTGAGGTGTTTTTTCTCTTTTGTAAGACACACACATTATCTGTATCAGGATCCAAAGCTGGTGCAGTTGGTTCCTTCTGTGAAAGTGAGTGGTTTTCAAATTTTTTACCTGGTAACCGGATATCAAGGAGATGGGAAGCTTTAAAATGGTCTAACGTTACAGCAACTGTTATTTAAAAGACAATTTGCATAAGAGAGGCTTGTAAGTAATGGTGATATTTAAATGTGGGATTGATAACTGCAGCTGCTTTCACAACGAAATGAGTCAATACAGAAATACTCCATCTTTTTTGGAGACCTTTTCAGGAATGCAAGACATTTTAGGTTGCAGCCTTTTGAGCCTGAGATTAATAAGCCATTGTTATAATTAGCTGAGACAAACACCAATTCTTGCAAAAAAAGTTGGGTGGGTTTGGTTTTTTTTTTTACATTAAAGTAATCATTTACTTTGTTTTCTCCCACCCTCAAGGTCCATGTATTTCCTAATCGTTAGTACTTTGTTCCTGACATTCTCATACATTACCCATCCATTCATACTTTCTTTCCTTACACAATTTCTTCCTTTGTGGCCTAAACCCCCTAATTGTCCTAATGTAAGCGGTCAAACCACCAACTATGACCTTTTCATATGAAGGCCACCCAAACTCTCGCCCCAATTTCTGGGCAGCCCTGTTTCCCATAACTTCCACGCCAGCAGGCCGAACACTCGCTGTTTCAGCCTGCTTCAAGGGACACAGACTAGTTCATTACCAGTATGCAGGAGTACCCGCACGTCTACTCATTTTCACAAATATGTTAAAGATGAGGATTAATACTGTACAACACAGATTTACACCTTCCATCATCTTTATATTGTCCACTGTTCCCTCTTGCATAGCCTGATGTGCTTCCTTGTCAGTGAGCCAAACAAAGCTTTGCTCTTTTCTTGCCCTCGTTATTCGGAAGAAACGGGATCTGTTTTTCTGTTTTCTCAAATCCTGTCATAGGCCCACACTGTCTGGTCAGCTGTTCTTATCAATTGCTGTTCTTATCCCCCTTCCCTATCCCGGTTTATTGCCTCCATGCTGCACTCCAGATCCACAGCCTGACAATTACGGTCACAAAACACTCTGACAGATCTTAAACATTCAGGAGTCACAGTGCAGCATCTTAACCGAAGTCAGCAGTACCCTGCCAGATCCGCTTCCGCATGGGACAGAAATTGTCACAGCCCAAGTGCTGCGACACAGCGTCCTCCGCTTTGAAGAGCCCCATGTAAATGCAGAAGCTGCACCATGCTTCTCTGATCCCATCTCTGCAGTCGTACTTTCCTTCTCACCAAAACCATTACCCATGTAACCTAGGCTCTCGGACCATTCTTCTAAATACACAATGGTTACAAGTGCACTTTGATAAACGTGAAATAAATGGCACAAAGAAGAGAATCTCTTTGGGTTTTCTTTTTTCATCGCCTCTTTGTGCCCAACTTCTGTTGACTGACGAAGCACTTCACAGGATGCCGATAACTACTTTTAGCGCAATTTTTTCTATGCTTAATATGAAGCAGGTATAAAAGAGATGCCCTCTAGTTTAAGGAAAGAGAAACAATGGACGTTTCATAACCCTTGTACAGCAGTGAATTCTAGCAGATGAGGAACCTTTTTCAAAATGTTAGGACAAATGCTTCTCCACGAATCCAAAAAGAGGAAAAATGGGCAACCTGAATAGTCAAACTGGAAGAACACAGAAGACCACCTGTTGCATGTGCACTTCTAAATACTGCGTGCAAACCTATTCTTGTCAACAATCAAGAGCACTTAGCCCCCAGCTTCAACTCCCACCTGACAGGAAGGGAATCCTGTACAGGACAGTAGGAAACCTTGGTCTACGAAGGATTTGTGGGTAATCTGGGAGTAATGCCAGTCAGTTCTAGAATGAATGTTCAGGGTTATTTTAGTTCATTCAGAAATCAGATTTTCTACTTTTTTTCCCCAACAAAATCTTCTATTTATCTGAAAGAGGCGGGATAAAATGAAACCAACCCAACACTCCTTTACACTTCAATACTGCACAACCAAAGGAAGGGAACTGATAGCAATATGTCCCTTCCCAACCTGGACTTCTACCACCCACCTCTGGAGACCTGGTATTTTTCCCGTTTATTCAAAAAACAAAAGCTTGAGATCTGAATAATTTTTGCTGTACATTTATGTTAATAAATTACCATAAAATTAGCAATCTGTGTTCAGAATAAAGAACAGAATTGAGACAGCAAAGATGTTCCTGATACAGTGAGCCACTTAGGAAACAGCAATATTTGAAATTGTTTGGACAGAAGCAGCAGACTCTTAGCCAGACTTCATGAGCAAAAATCACTAAATTTGTCAAAATGACTAAACCCCACATTTCCATCTTTTTCTCTTTTGTTTTATATGCTTTGCATGTCAGACAAATTATCAGGAAAATACTCCTTCTGTGACATTTCATTGCTTAATGCTTTACTGGTGCAGTAAAACAAGACAACTGCTGAAATTATAGGAAAATAAATTTGTAATTTCTTCCTCATTTAGCCATTTTTGAAGCTCGTGTATAGGAAAGTCATTAATGTTATGTCCTCCTATCGATGTTCCAAGCCTTTCAAGGGATAACTAATGTTTTTTCTATACTCCTCCATGTGGCCAGTTAAATTAGACACATTATTTCTGTGCTGTTAGAGAACACTGATCAATAGACACTTGGAAAGCCCTCTAAAACTAAGTGGAAACACTTCCTCAGTGTCAAAAGGTTCTAGTTTGGGTTTGTACATTGCAAACATTGTTAAATTTAACAGAGTAGTAAGTGTGTGTCTGTGCCATTTGAATACTAGCATCAAAATCTCTGAACACTCATTTCTTATTAAAAGTACCCTATGACATTTGATCTGCATTGACCATCAGCGTGATGGTGTCATGGTAGGAGACACTACCACCCCTCCGTCAGCGCTAGGCCGTTTTTAACTGGCTTTTCTCATTGGGAATTACTCTGCTGCCTAAATCCCTCCAACCCCGGCTCGCAGAGCGTGCAGGTTTCAGCCCAGCTCAACTTCACCGAGCAGTTTTTTATTCATCTCTTTGGAAATTGGGCTGCTTACTGCTTTCCCACGTCAATAGTAATATCTTGAGATTATGATTAGGTAGCGTAACACAACAAAATCTTTTTCTCCTATCCATTTGTTTTTAATTGTGAAAAATTAGATGCATTTCCCAGCCTTTTCAAAATGTGTAGCTGGTAAGCTATGCAGTGACACCTGACTGCCACACGCTATTCATAGAAAGGGAGTGAGCAGACTCATGCATTGCTTTCTTTTCAGCTACAAATACTGCATTATAACATTATTTCAACCACTAATAAACCCATTAGTTTATATCAGTAAACAGCATACGTATTATTTTTCTACAGAGTCACACTGCTTTTATTTAAGAATTCATTCAATGCCTCAGACAAACATTAGCAAGTTCCTTAAACAGTGTTCCATAGTTTAAGCAATTATTCTCACATTTTCCAACCTCACATATTTTCTTGAAAGCCAGAGCTATTCCAAATCAAACATTTTGTTCGCACAAACAAAATTCTTCACATGCATTACCTGAAAAGAGCTGTTAATAAAATCGTGCCTATGCTACAGCAATGCATAAATGGTCCTGCCCTTAGCCCTACCGCATGTAAATGCGAACAAGATATCTGATTGCCCAATAGGTTAATAATTTAATATTTTTTTTTCTGTAGAAAGACAAAACCTGGCTACTATGCCCCCAAATTTCTAAAGGGGACCCATGTGGGGCTTTATAAACTTCAAACTATAGCATTTACTACACTATTTAGCCAGATCTTCAGTTATTTCAGTGGATAATACTGTTTTTCATTACCATTCTTCCTGATCCATTAAATATTCAACACCTTCCTGAGCACTTGGCAATCCTTTACATAAAACATCCTCAAACCATCAGCCCCCAAGGGGAACATGCTTCTGTCCTCGCCTGCAGCAGAAGAGGCAGGCACAGCGGAAGTGCGAGGGCTGTCAGTGGGCAGCCCAGCTCTCCGAGGGGCTGGGGACGTGCCCGCGGGCACAGCCCCCCGACAGCTGCTGGGGATTTGGACGCTGGGGACAACGGCAGGGCTGAGCAATGCCTCCACAGTCCTACGAGAAGGCTGGAAGGATTCCTGTGTTTTAGAAGGGAAGGGTTAGGTCCGAGTAACATACTTGATAGCATGTAAATGTTTACCAACATATGTTCACCAGATGTGCAGAATGCAGTCATGTACTGAAACACAGTGAGCAGCTGCCTGCACATCACTAATGTGAAAAGTTATTAATCTTTGGCCACAGATCGCTTGCAGATGAGCTGCTAATAATGGATACCAAGCAGTACTCTGCTCTCCTTTCTGATTTCTGGAGAGGTCCCTCACCCCCCCGCCCCAGCCTGGCCAGGAGAGCACTTAGAAGTAAACATGGGCAGGGAAACACAACGCCTGCTTCCCAGCACCGATCAGGGAGCCAGACCAGCCGAGCACCACAGCAGCGGGCTCACGGCAGCGACCGCACCCAACGAGGCAACGTTCGTGCCTCTGGTCTGCCGCGGTTCTGCTGCACCCAACGCTCCCCAGCACGCGGCGCAGGGCCCTCGGGGACGGGCAGGCTGCAGACCGGGTGCAGCGATGTGAACCCACTGCTGGTGTGCTCGGCGGGGTGGTGGCGGGTGAGGGGAGGTGATGCCACGATCCAAGCTGCAAGCCTTGGTCCTGTACTAGGACGGCCTTTACTCTGCAGAGCCTGTTCTCAGCACCTCTGCCAAGGTTTTCTTCCTTTCACCCCAAGAAGATTTGCTGTACTCTTGGACTTCAAAGAATCTTTACTAAAATAAAATAAAGGCCTGAAAATGGGCCTTTTATTCCATTCACAGTAAGTGAAATTCTCTACTAGCCATGTTTTCCCTCAAAATTCTTTATTATTTGCATGCAACAGATTCATGTATCAAACTGAATTATATGCATTCTTCAAGACAGGATTAAGAAGAATAAATTCTAAGTATTACGTACAATAAAAAAAGGAAAAAAGCTAAGTACAACTTGAGAACTGTCATGCAAAAAGCAGGCAGCAAACACTAATGCGCAAAGGACTCCGAGTTGAAGTCTCAGGACCATCTCTGCAGTACCGCTGAACTGTCAAAAGCAGAGTTGTTGAATAAATGGAGTATGATTAAAATGACTTATCGTTTTGATGTATGCATTGAGCCAGCCAATAATTCTTTCCATAACTCTCTGGACAAATTACTTTAGGAACACGCAATAATTAAATATGCAACAAGGCAGAAGCAAACAAAAATGCAACATGCTCCTACGCCAAAACACGATCAGTTCTCCTCCACAGTTCGTCCTCTTCCTCACCAGCTCAGCAAACGCCCAGTGCCACGACAGCCCGCGGCAGCACCGCAGGTCACCACATCGCCGGCGGGCCCAGCCGGTGCCCAGGCAGAGCCGGGAGCTGCCCAGGCAGCCGAGCGCCTTCCGACCCACGGCCCGGCCCCAGCCGATCTCCCACACAACACGCACCACAGAAAGGGAAACAAAATCCTCACCGCTGTCAACCGCGAAAACTCCTGAAAGGCGAGAGTGGGCGCGGGGGGCCCAAGCGGAAAGGTCTGACGGAGGCATTTTAGGTTTAACGTCACCTGCGCTATTCTCTCCTTCGCTGTCCTCAAAACCTGCAGCCCTCCTGCAGCACACGAGGCACGCGCTGCTCAGCGGGACCGTGCCTCCGCACGGAGCGCGGGACGGCCGCCCCACGCCTCCCACCCGCCGCGGCCCGGTCCGCCCGCGCCAGGCGGGCTGAGGGCAGGACGCGGGACAGGCCCGGGGACGGGACGGGGCAGGCGCCCGCTCAGACCGGCCTTCTGCCGGAGAAGGGCCTGCCCGGCTGCGGAGCAGGCGCGGCGGCAGCGGGGGCCGCCGGCTGCCTCGCCCCAGCCTCCCCGGCGCGGGGTGCAGGCCTCTCCGTGCGGTGCCCATAGCTGTTCCTCCTCGGCCGGGCCCTCCTGACGCGTCCGCGCTGCCCCGGAGCGGAGGCCAGGCAGCTGGGGAGCTGCGTCCCACGGCGCTGGTTCTGAATGGCCTCAGCTCGGGAAGTTCTGAACGGAAGCGCCGGTACCGGCGAGCGCAAGGCTCGCTGCCGGCCGCGCGCGGGCGAGTCACGCGCCTCCGGGACGCCTGCCCAAGTAACCAACAACCACAGCGTGTCTTGCCTGATGGGATAGCTACAGTTTAATTGAAAAAAAAAAAAAAAGTTTGGTCTACCCTCACTTTTCCAACAGCAATTAGAAAATTTTTAATTTTTAAAAGCTTAGAAACAGTTGATTTCCCCTTGCGTTCAGATACTATAGCCTACAATTTAGTTTCAAATACTTCAGCTGATTTTTAGACGTATGGGTTTTGAAAAAACAGGTTATAATTATTCTTTACAAATAATCTCACATTTTTTCTAAACAGGTAGTCTGTTGCACAACTGCAGTATGAAATTCTGAATATAATCCACAGCCCACAGAAAATGCAATTCCATACAAATTGTAAATCCATAGCTAATACAAACAGTATAATGATTCTACTTATAAAGAAGCTGCTCTATCACCCATTTCGTCAGCACTACCACATTTGTAAACAACAGAAATTGACCCGACTGCATTATTGGCCTACTGATCTGTGAAATTTCTCACTGTTTTGTAATTATTCCTTCTCTTCCAGCTATAGAGTAGTGTCAGAAAACAGGTGGAAGATAAGCCATGAAATTCCTCACAGCAAGAACAAACTCTACAGACGTCTTATAGATTTGTTTCAAAAATGCATAGAAAAAAAAGACAAGTCAAAACCGGAGGAAGGTACTGCTGTGGCAACACCTTTCAGATCCCATTTCCCATCCAGAAGAGATTGGAAGCGATTACCTGACAGCCAACTTAGTTCCCCAAGAAATTAAGTGGGAGATTTCATTTCAGGTGGTTGTAAATATATGTCCATGTCACAGAATGACAATTCTTATACAACCATTTTTTTCATGATTTTGTCAGAAGCAGTAGGATTAACTTCTACATTCACCAGCTCACTTCATGAACTCATTTTTTTCAATTAAAAAAAGATAAAAGCTAATGAAGAGGTCAAACTTTGTGATGCAGGTTTCAAAAAGCTCCCAACCGTGTATTTCATCAAGAACCCTCAAAAACCAGGAGGCTGTAACGGAAAGAGATTCCGTATTACAATGAACAAGATGAGGAAGGAGGCTGCTGGAAAACGTGCAGAAGCAGCAACGTCTCGCCGGGTACTCCCACCAAGTGCGGTAACAAATCTAATCACTGAAAGACACTGCCACTACGAGGCTTCATCTGGCTTTGCATCATTTGTATTTCCGTAAAGAGTTTAAATCCTCGTTTTTCCATTTTGCTTTTTCTACCACGTACAACTCGCCAGAAGGCACTTCTGCGCATGGCTATAGATTTTCTAGCTTTTTAGGGGTGTCGATAGGGAAGACTAACATATTTTTCAAACTGTTTTATTCTCACCCAGGAAGTGGAATTAGCAGAAAGTAAAAATTAAGTAAGTATCTGAGTAGCAAGCACCAACACAAAATCGAGTGCTCCACTCCACAGCACCTCTCAGAGGCTCGCCGTGCAGACATTTGCCTCACATTTCACGGGACACTTCATGCCTCCCCAGGCATCCTCTCACAGCCCACCAGTGTTACACACATTCCTCTGCATTTGAATACCAAGAAAAAAAATCCCAAAGAACTTGCATAATAAGATTCGTTTAAAAAGTTGTTACTTATTTAAACATGTTTATACTAAATCATTTCTAAAAAAACCAAACAACAACAAAAAAAAAAAGGGCAGTGAGGCAGAGGGAAACATTTGATTAGAAATAATGTGTGGAGGCTGGTAATGACAAAATACTTGTAGGTTTTTCATATGTGCTTCTTAGAAAGGAGTCTGTGGACTTTTATTCGTTCCAGAAGATCATTCCCTGGATGAAACTC
Organism: Morus bassanus; assembly: GCA_031468815.1. NCBI lineage: Eukaryota > Metazoa > Chordata > Aves > Suliformes > Sulidae > Morus > Morus bassanus. Next base: position 1,323,282 of record CM062575.1, read on the forward strand.
AGAAGAATTAATTTCAGGAGAGAGTCTACACGGCCAAGTGACACTCCCTTGGCTCCTCTTGTGGCATGACCTGCCCTTGCAGAACAGCACTGTCCCCATACATCCTGCCAGGCACAGCACCTCCGCTAGACACTGCTTCTGCCACCTTCTCACCTCGCCGCGCACTGTGGGAACCTAGTGCTGTATAATAAACAGTACTTCGTGTAAGTACTGCTTTTAGGAAGTCTGAAATAAGCCCAGGCCTTCCGAAGGACTGGGGCAGGAGTCCCCGGGAAGCCCCAAAACAATGAGATCTCTGGAGCTGAACACAGGAAGGAGTGTCCTGGTCCTGTAACCTCTTACACCACCACCGTTAGTGAGGAGGGCTGTCGATTCCCACAGACCACCCCTACCACAGTGGTACCAACAGAGGGAGATTAAGAGCTGTCAAGGCTGTAATCATACCACCAAGACGACGTGCATTCAGTACCAGGGAGATAGCATTTTATTACGATGCTATGGCTTAAGGCCAGAAATGAAATCCTACTTCTCTAGCTTGGCATAGTTTTCAAAGATATCATTATAAAACCAAACTCAAGTACAAAATAAAACTCTGTGGAAAGGAAAGGAGGGGGAAAAGGAAAAGGTGGAAACAGGCTCATGTAACTGGCAGAAGAAAATTCAAACCAAGACAACAGTAAAGGATAAGCCTGGCAAGAAGACATACTCCAAAATCTCCCGCTCAGCAGAGGGCCACATCGATACGTACAGCTACAAATTTAAGACTATTATCAACATCCCAGCTGCACCAGAACTACTTCTCCGTGCCTTCCCAGAACCCCGAAAGCTGCACTTGTCTCAACCGGGACTGCGGAGGACGTACTTGGTGTCTGTTCAGGCATGCGTTCACAACCCGCTGGCCGCGCGTGTTTAAGCGTGCATTCACAGCCGCAGCACAGTGGTACAGCAGCCGCCTCTGAAAAGTTTCCAGTGGGCACAGGGGCTGCGGGGCCAGGCGGCCCCAGCAATGCAGGCTGGTGCTTCAGCTCCACCTCCTGGGGAAAATCTGCCTTTCTGCAAAAACTGAAAATTCCTTAAAATTGGTAATGGAGAAATGAGCTGAGAACTAATCAGGCATGTGAATTCCCCCAATATTCAATTCAATTATGTCTCTCTTCCTAAATCATCTCTTTTATTTAACAAAACTCTAAACTGCCACAGCTAATAAGCTCAGAAGAATCAGTGTACACCATTCATTTCTGGGAACAGGCCGTTATTTTCTAAGACCCATTAATAACTATGACAGGATTTATGTACAAGATAAATTCAATTCAATTTCCTTTTTCAATTAATGGCCAATTATTCGAACTCAGCTCAACCAAAAATATTACTCAAATATCATTAATCTAACAAAAATTAACTTTACTATTCTCTCAGTAATGAGCAGATATAATTTTAAGGTAAAATAACACACTTTATTCAAGTGTTGTCCATCTGTATTTTTAGGACCACTGCTCACCACTGGAGCCCTCCCAGTCATGCTAGCCCAGGTTATTATTATTAAGGATAATGACTTGAGCAAAGGTCTCTCCTAGATCCTACTGTACACCAACAATGCTTTATCTAGCTTAGTTTAAGAGCCATTTTACACCTAAAAACTACTGGTACAGGGTACATGGAGTCAAGTAAAAACAATCAGGGGAAAAAAAAAAAAGGCGTAACCATTTTCTACACATCATGACAACGCATGGATTCATTTACCTCGTCCAAGAAAAAAAAGTCTGTTACTGCAGAATTTGAGCATTTTACCTTTTTTTTGTCATAGTGCTTATAGTCACTTTATCTTTATTGTTCCCCTCTGACCGGTGTAACCCAGCCCCGCATCAGGCCAGCACTGGGCACTGTGCAGCCCAAGACCACCACTGCACCTCTGCAGCTGCCTGCTCCTGCCCCACTCCCAGGATAGCGACACACCGCTTCGGCGCAGGGAGACGGGAGCTGGGTTGGACGGGATCCCTCCGAATGCGAGTGCACAGCGTGGGGAGGACAGACAGGCAGCCCCAGGGACACGCAGTTCCCCTACACAACACCAGGGATTTGTGCCCCCTTAAAGAGGTGGTGCAATGGCAGCCCGAGTGAGACCTGCTCATCAGGAGACCCACATATGCTCCGACGGACTGATGCCTTTGTTACCTTCAGCAAGGCAAGCATCTCAGCCTCCTAACCCAACCACAGATTTGGCAAGGGGTGGGGGAATAAAACCTGTCAGAAAAATGGACTATTATCTGCTGTATTTGCCATTAATAATCTATCTTTGTCCATTTCCTGGGTGGTTCTTTAAGGGAAGATTCATTTCAGCAATTCCCTCAATACTCGAGCTTTGGAAGCAGGCAGCCGTGTAAGTGCAGCATCCTCTCTCCTTTCAATTTATTTGTATTAGCTCCGCAAAATAATCTTTGCGGTTTATGGCATCGGTGTTGTTTAAACACATCTTCCTTATGTCAGAAATGTTAGTTTCGAAAAGTATCTCTTCTTTTTGTTTTTTAATTTATAAAAAAAAATCCACTATGTAATGACCTAATTACCATGCAATACATCCTTACTAGCAGGAGCAAGCTGAAACTTCAGCACATCAGATATATAACCCAACTGCATTTTTTTCATTGCAAGTTTATCTATTGGGCTGAGCAAGCAGACAGGCAGTTGATGATTCTGAGTTTTTTTTTTGTTTGTTTGTTTGTTTAATAAATCTATACTGAAAAGTAAAGCAACTACCCTACTGTGCAGGTGCTTCTGCAAATCAGCAAGGAGCTGTAATGACCACACAACTCCTAACATGCTCCCTAAAAACTCGAGGCATGAGCTGGTGACAGGCTTGCTCTCAGAGGTCTTGTTTGCTGGGAATCCTCAGGATTTGACTTACTGCAATAGAGATTCTCTCTCAACCTACTGAAGCCACGCGTTCAACACAGCAAGTATGTTTTCAGCTATGCAGGGGTTTCTTCTGCCTTCTTTTAACAAAGAAAAAAAAGGCAAGAAAGGCATCTGTTAAGCAATATAAAACCTCAATTGAATATTCCAGAAATCAATAAAAAACAGAGCACCACACAAAACTAGCTTTGATCTAATTACAATAAAAAGTGTCACTGATTAAACTGACATGTTTCATGTAAAAATAGTTACGGATTTGATGAAAACATCCATTTATTTCTGGCTGCTATTCAGCTTCAGTATGAATGCTCTTATTCCAGAATAAAAGCACCTTATGCACAATTATCTTAGGCTATTTGAGAAGTATCAACAGGTAAAAGTTCATCAAACCCAACTACTTTTGAGTAACTCTTCACACAGAAAAGCATCAAGATTTATAATTTACCCCTTACTTGAAATGTACCAAGTACAGTAAAATTAACAGAGAATGTAAATGCTAGGACATTGGGAAAAATCAATACAGCTGCAAAGACCTGCTTTATTAAGAGTGAAGTCCATTAGGTACACTCACAAATAAAACAAAACAATTGTACTCAACTGCTCAGATTCTCAGACTTTTACCTATTTCAGTTGTCTTCTATCTGTCTTCTCTCTTCACTAATTTTACATTCTCTAAGAGAAACTAAGATCTACCTTCTAGATTATATTTTATATGACAAAAAAAGTATCATGGTTTTAAACAGAGGTTTACAGGAGGCTGAATTTTAAAAACCACTGCCGAGCTACTGGAGTATCTGAAAATTTCTGGCTAGCACATGAGTCAGTTTGTCCACACTAGTTTCCTATCAGTATTTCCAGTCATAACTGGAATAGCTTGTTTAGTTAATCTGAAACTTCTGGGAAGCCATCGTTACACTTGCAAAGGTTGTCACCCACAAACCTCATTCATAACTGTTGGGAGCTCTTAACTCTGACGCTGTCATCTTCCCAGAGCTGATAAGCATTAGCTCTAACGTAGCAGCTTTCTGCCAAGAGATTAATCTTCAGATCATTTTTAAATTTTATAAAACTGTGCATCTCTGAAGTGTGATATGACTTGCTTCATCCACACGCACGTGCGCACTGCCCCGCACTCCCCATGAAACCTCTGCTGAAAAGGCTCATAACGCTTGCCTTAATCAAAGCCATAGGTCAGGAGTCACTGCCAAAATCTGACTCTCCCTCTCAACCCTTCCCTTAGAGACTGCGAGGTGACCGTCCCACCAGGACCAGAGACCTGCCGCGAGCTGTCAGAGAGCCAGCGGCATCTACCACATCCCCCCGGGCTGCGCCCTCGCCGCTCGTCCTGCAGGCTGGGTTTGTGTTTTGCCCGTGTCATTTAGTAAGTTTTGAGTGGAACAAATTCCCACACAACTTCATCCTGTCACTACGGCAAAACAAAACCAACCAACCGAACCACGGTTTTCCCCATAGTCATGACACCTCCCCTCTCTCCCCACAAACCCCAAACCTAAAACCAGTCTGTTTTGTACCAGATTTGGTATACATGACTATAAATGAACAAATGGCTGGCATTAAACTTTATTTGTGTCTGGGATGATGCGAAATGAACCATTTTGATCCTTCTTAATACATAGCAATTTATTAGAGCTTTTGAAACCAAATCATTCCATGGGAGACACCTCGTTATCACATCATTCTTTTATTTCACAGTGCTCATGTAAAACATACATCCTAGGTTGCCTTAAACTGGGAGAGGCTGTATATGCTGAAGGGACAGGCTTCTGAAAACACTCTCTCAGATCTCACTGTCAGTCCTAACGCAGCCAAGCTGAGTAACTGTGAGCAGCAAAATCTGATTTAGCTTTGCAGGAGCCAAGCAAAGGAGAGTCTTACAGAAGAAGTGATGCCAAAACTGATAGAAAAGGGGATATGAAAGCAGCTGGGGTAAAGGTTAGCCAAACTGCAACTACTTGGGCTTCTCCATTTCTAGAGAAAATAGCATTATACAACAATATATGTGATAAATGTTTATATTTCAAAGATGGAGAGGTAATAATGTAATAATTACAAGGCTACCATCTGCTGCCAATTCTGTGCCTTAGAAGGGATGGAAAAAAGCCCACAGAAGTTAAAGAACTTTGCAATCAAACAGAACTAATGAGGAAACAGGGAGACGCATAACATTGTGTGAGCCAAACCACACTGGAGATAAGACTAAAACTTTACCCTAAATGGACACACCACAGTGGTGAAATCCCTGTTCAGATCCAACGCGTAAGATACATGCACACAAAGACCGAAAAGAGGAGCTGAAGAACTGCCAGTTCAAGTCACGTGTAAAAAATCATTTATATGAATCTTTGATTCACGACAGTAGTCTCAGGTACTATGTATGAGGACTGTCAGCATGAAGTGCCAAAAACTAAACTAGAAGTCAAAAGTTTAAGAAGATCAATATGAAGGTGCATCCTCTCTCCTTTCTAGGTTTTCTGGCTTTGGTTCCAAGCCATTATGACTAAACGTCTAACAAGGAAGGTATAAAATATTCTTCTAGCACACAGCGTTTTCTCTCAATGAGAGCAATATAAAGCATAATTAAATCACCACTCATCTTTTGTTTCTTTCCCTTTTCCACACTGAACTGATTCAGCTCTAAAAGGTTCTTACGGGTTGGAAAATGACAGACAGGAAAAAGCCAGAAACGTCATTCTATAAATCACCTCCATCTTTTCATTAGGCTTTTAAAAACTGATGCAAGAACTGGATGCCAGAGCATCCATGCTGCCTTCGCTGTCTCTGTACACAGAGACACAACCACCATCCTTCCTAAACTCCTTCTCCACTAGCTACGCATTCAAGGATTGCTTTCCTTCTTGAGCTATGGCACTGCAACAGGAGCTCGTTTCTAGTTTGCCCAACATAACCTCTAAATCCTTTCCAGAACTGCTCCTTCCCAGGCAGGGAGTCCCCTCTCTACCGGAGACACTTCACCAACACACACCGGTACTATGCTCATCATTATTTCCCATTGACTTTGTTACTTCTTGATTCTACCAGCAGAGCTTTTACGCTCACTGCCAGGCTGCTAATACAGATGAGTCTACATGTGAAGGGGTCTGAGGGCTCCTACAGAAAACGCCCTCCCTCCTGTGATCATCTCCATGGAGCCATTTCGTAGCCGCTCAACACCGCTTTACTGGAACGCGTAGTGTGATTTACAAACAGCCTGTCATGCGGGACTACGTCAAACACCTTCACAAACCTGTTTTATATCTTTACAGTTACTAGTTCAACAGAGAGTAATTTAATCAAATAATAAAAGCACGTTTGGTTAGACTATTTTCCGTGGAAAATAATATTTGTACAAGCAGTCTCTCCCCGCCCCGCCGCCTTTATGGACGGAATATGTTGACAGAATTTCTTTTTCCAGGAAGGCCTAACTTTAGTAAATACAGGATGAAAAGAAAAAGATATGCAAAGTAGTATTTACAACAGGAAAGGGAGAATTACAAAGGTAGTTGGGGAATACTGCAAGAAAACATAGTGCCTAGAAAATAATGCTAGTATGTGAAAAAAGAAACCACGTTATTTCTTGAACTAGGAACTCTGCAAAATTTAGAGTTCTCCAGAGACAAACAGCACATGTTCTACATCTAGGATTGCTGTCAATCTCTTTAAGAGCCTTTTTATCCACTGTAGTGGCATCAAAAATAAGTGTACCTCATGTTAAATAAAATAACTTCAATACTGTAAAGTACTGTGACTATCTTCAAAAAAAAAAAAAAAAAGTCATAGATATTTTGTTATAGGTTGCATTAGTCTTCTATGCTGTTTCCTAAATGAAGATCACAGATGATTATCCCTTTTTCCCCATAGTCACAGAAAAGTCTAGGTCAGAAGGGACCTCTGGAGATGATCTGGTCCGACCCTCTGCTGAAAGCTGATCAGATTACGCAGACCCCGATAGCTCTTCTCACCGTATCGGGGGTGCTTGTTGCAGGTCCACTATAGCCCTGTGCCAGGACCCCTGCGAGGTCTTTGTCAGTGAGGAGGTTCATCCGGAGGCAGTTCTGAGCTATGAAAGACTCTAAACCATGTGGTTCTGTCCTACTGCCATTCATCTACCGGGGCTTCCTGAATGCCTTCAGCATACAGTTTTAAACACTCCTGATGCAGGATTTGTCCCACTAGGGCTCAGTAAAGCTGATAATCTTGTTTTTCTCCTCTTTGATGAGAAAGAAAAAAAATCCCGAAATCTCTCCTCCAGTTCCACGTTACCTGGGCTCCTAGCCAGAGTCATTAAAAAAATGAATAAGTAAAAACCTTTCCAGGTTTTTATTCCCCTAGGTTATATGCTACCCAGCTGGGATTTGTATGCGTGCTGGGGGGCGGTTGGTTTTTCCATGCCTGAACTGCGTGTCCCAGTTGCTGCCTTCGGCTGCCGGGCAGCGCCAGCTGACGCACAGGGAGCGGAGCCCCAGGAGGCACCGGGGAGCCTGGCAAAAGGGCTCCTCAGAGCCAGCCGCTGACTGCCACCGAGCAGTACCCTGGGGGAAAAGGAAGCTGCTGTCCTGGAGAGAAGGGAGATGTCGCAGACTGACCTCTAAAGGACTGCTCTTTCTTCTACCACCTAGCAGTAAGCACCTAAATAAACAGCAAACCTGTTCGCACATTGTACAGTCACGGCAATGACCGTACAGTCACTTCTGCTCCGCACAGAAGGTGACTCCTTTTAGGTAAGCGTTACATTTACCTAAACATCACTTGCATACTAATGGAATCTTGTGCTCTGGCTCTCCTCACAACCCCACAGGCGAGGGAGCCTGTGAATCAGCTCTAGAGATTCATAACACCGGTCTTGAATGCTTGCCAAGCCCTGCCACCAGCTAATCACCCTGCAGAGCTGGCACCACCTCAGGCTGTCAGACAGTAACACGTTTTTCTTGAATGGAAGGTAATTCTGATCCACCAAGAAGGTTAATTGTTAGAGGAAAAAAAACCTTAGACAATCATTTTAAACAAAAGAAAAGCCTTTCTCTACATTCTGACATTCTTCTAATTTTTAAGTGGATGCGTTTCTGTGAAATCAGCATTTACACATCCTACAAAGTAAACACTCCTAGTAAAGATGTAATCCTCATCACGATGGAAACAGCGCACGGCTTCACACCAATCAAAGACCCCGCACAGTTTAACAGAATAAATTCACCATCTGTTGAACTAAACTTGTGAAAGAAAGAAATTTACCGTAAAATGTTCCTGTGATTTATAGTTCTCATCCAGGTAAACTCGAGCTCTGTTGTAGTCTTTCATCGCATCACTTGATAACAATTCTCTAAAAGAGAAAGAAGAGATTGAAAATATAAAGGCAGATGCAAAGATACTACATTGCTTTAGCGTCATTCTCTGTACTGTAATGTCCGCAAAACCACTCAAGGGAACCACAGGCCTTCACCGCATTTTGGCGTGAATTTCAGGGATGAGTGTCTCCTGTGGTGTAGCCACCTGCCTGCAAGCTTTGGAGTTGACAACATCAGCTACGCTTGCAACGTGAGTCATGAAATTCCTAAGTGCCATCTGCACACAGCTGCGAAGGACTCAAGACTCTGAAGACCACAAAACTCCATAAAATGGGGCAATTCATGCTGGAGACCCCGTAGCCTCAACTTAAGCGCTTCACTTTCCTGAACCCTGTCAGTCTGCTAGCAGGCGCAGTCGGTTCATCGCAGGCTGAAAACGGCTTTTGGCCTCAGTGGAGGCCGGGGTCTCCAAAAGCAGCAGCTTGAAGAGTCCGTCGCTGGCGGATGCGAGCGGTGCTGCGAGCGGTGCTCGTGCAGGCGGCTTTTGAGAAACCGGGCGCGTCGGAGGGGGCAAAGGGAGGATGATGGCGGCCGCAGTCCTCTGGCGTTTGGATGAATTGCGGCGCAACAGAACGAGCCCCCGGCACGGCCGTCTTCTGAAAGCTGGAGGCGCTGCTGCCGCGCCCCGTGACCCCGCGCTGCAATGCCCGTGTCAGCGCTCGCCGCTCCCGAGGAGCCGCTCGCTGCACGGCGCGTCCCTCACCGGGCGGGAAGGACGGACAGACGGCCGTTCCCTGGGTCAGCCCCGCCCTCGGCGAGCGCGCCTGGCGGCGGCAGGCAGCGCAGGGTGCGCGCGGAGGGGCCCAAGCACGAGCTGCTCCTCCAGCAGGCGCGTGCACGGGCGTTGCTGCGCATGCGCAGGCGCGTCTACGGGAGCTGCGGCGTCAGCAGCCGCCGAGAGCCAACAGCGCGCTCCTGCCTCGAGGCTCTTCCTCGCCTCAGTCCGCACCCGTAGACAGAAATCACTTCACTCCTTTCTTCTTCAGCCTCTGCGCAGCAGATGTGCTGGTGGTCCTGGCAGGATTCCTCCCGAGTAAGGAGTCAAGCTCAGACTCCTGCCGTTTCACCCTGACCTACCACAGACGCGTTCGTAATCAGCTGTGCTCCGCTGCCACCTCCTCCGCACCACCTTCTGCCCGACGCCAGCAGTTTCTCAGTGTCACCAGCTATTAAAAACGTCACCGCTGTCGGAAGGCGCTGGGAGGTACCTACCACAACTGCTGCCCAAAGCAGAGCTGTACGCCGTCCGAGCTCAGGGCCTGAAGGTGCTTTCCAAATACGAAGTTGTTTGATTGCCAGGCATAATAAGCTTCATCTCGGAGATGATGCAGATGGGAGATACATATTCCCTATCTTGCACAATTATCTTGCCAGGACATGGCCAGAGGAGACAGTTAAGAAATCAGGAAAAGTAATAAACAATACAAAGCATAAACACTTGCCTAGTCACTTCCTTCTGCAAGGTCGTATGACATGCTGGAGTTGAAAAATATTTTGAAGCTTATATACTTTACACATCTAATGACTTCTGCTTAGAACTGTATACCGCATTTTATGTTATAACTTTCTAGCTACTTACTTAACAAACTTGTCCACGTGAGACATGGAAGCTTCATAGTTTTTTCCTCCAAATTCTTGACAGTGTAAAGCCATGAAGTGGGGCTTGTGTGCATGTACAACCTGAAACAAACAGATAAAGAAATATTAAAACAAAGTTGTATCCACCGCTATTATCACACAACATAAATGACACAAACCCAGGTGTGTTATTTCTGAGAGGAGGACAATCAGCTGTTCTCTGAGAAATAACTGGCAGAACAGTAATAACCAATAAGGGGAGCATCATTTCTTATACACATGAAAGACTCATAATACACAATAATTATCTCAAATATTTTCTTTTTTAAACTCTGGATTAGTTCCCAGGCATTGATAGCAAATACATGACACCCCTTCCAAGTCACCTCAAAGAGGACCTGACACCATTAAGATAATCAAAACATCTCCTTGTCTGGCAGTTGGAGGAGTTCAAACATCTGAATTAATTTGTTAAGTGTTTTTTTCCACTTTTACAAAACATCTCAAAAGAGCTCATGACAGAATGCTGATTAGCTGTCACATTTCATATTTTTATTTATGGACCATCTTATTTACAAAAGTATTTAAACAACACACACACACTATGGTATATATACACGTATCTAATACAGAAGGCACGTAAATCCATCATGCTACTTCAAGTGTTAGTCTTGTATAATGCAAGTATCTTAAATGCTAAATAGTCAGCACTAGGATGCAATTATCATACTAAAAAACATAGAACGTATGCTTTTTTGGTCACGCACCCAACCAAATGCACAGTATTTCGAAATTTGCCGCTGCATTAAACACACATTCAATGCTATTTTATCCTAATAAATTTTCCCTGTGTTAACTAGTCAGCATTGCGAACAACACATCTACAAACATCCCTCTGTTGATAGAGTTTCTACAACTTGTATTTCATGTCTTATTATCTTGTGAATTAATGGACACACGCTACAGAACTATTTCAACTTTTAAAAAGGGTAACAGTCCGAAATAATCAAGCACGTGCTGGAGCAAGCATACAGGGTAAATAGCACGTTAAAGATCTGAAATATGATTCACTGTTATTTTTGACTCGGTGGCACTCGGCAGTCCCAGCCAGCACAAAGGCCACGTTGTCCGCACGGCCATTCAGAGGAAGAACGGCCTGGTTTCCATGAGCTGCTTCGACCAGAATAATAAATTAACTCCTCTCTAGGCAGGCTTTGGCACCGGCAGGTTCGGGGCTCTCTACCACATGGGGGCCACAGCATCCTCCCCCTTCCCGTACTGGGGATGGATGGCAGACACACGTGCAGGAGATGGGCATGATTACTGCAGAGATTGCGAACTTCAACACACCGCAATGAAGAATAACTGAAAAAATAACAGGGATGGCTCTCCTTTTGTACTCATTTTTTTGCTGCTGGTACCCTGAAACTCGGAAAAGGATAAACACAATAAACCTTTGCAGTCGTGCTTTTAATTGTGTAAATCAATAGTGACTAACTTTACTGTAAAAAGGTCTTTAAAAATGTTTTTCAAACCACACTAGAGAGAAATTGTCATCTGATCTGATAACAGGGTGCAAAATTCCTCATTCCTGACCATGCAAATAATCTCATTAGAAAATCAAGCTCAAAGACTATGAATTAAAGATTAGCAAAATCTGAAATGCAGCAGCTTTCCATTGAGCAAAAGGCAAACAGTAATCCATCCCTGCTGTCAACTGCCACATTCTCATGACAGCAATGTAGCTGGTCAGCTCAGGGAAGTGAAGCAGAAGGGACAGGCAGCAAGTCCATCCACGACCCGCGACCACCGGCAGGCAACACTGCCTAGCTCTGCTCGAAGGGCTTATCAGCGCACGTGCCCCACACGCCCATGGGGCACGAGCGGGCCAGTCGACAGCAAGGTCTTATCACCTGCTGGCAGCCCGTCACTCCTCAGGGGTGCCCCTTGGACACCGCTCTCCGCCGGAGCCTGGAGCAGGCGTACAGGGCCGCGAGGCAGCCACCGCTCATCGGAGCCGGCTCCGGCAGCCAGGGAGGGGGCAGTCCCACAGCCAGCGAGCCCAGCACCAACTGCGGCACGGGGAAGCCTGGCAGCGGTTCACGAACGCCAAAGCCAACGGGAATACGGCGTGCTACTATTTACAGATCACGCAGTAAATTCAGTAAATTACAGCATTGCTAATCTAAGCTAGGTTAGACTCGCAAAAAGGAGGCAACGGCTGCTGGTTTCCAAGTGATTTCAGACAAGTCACTTCCTCTTCTGTACCTCAGCTTCCCCATCATCGAAACAAATCTTGACACAGACCTGCTCGGTGAAGCGTTCTGAGGTAGGCTACTGACAAGTGTTACTATATGAAGGAAAAAAGTAAATACTCCCTCCCACATACATGTTTGTGGATCTTTGTGCACTGCAGTTAGCTCATTACTGCCGGTTTCTGCCTACCTATGATATATAGCAATCTTGCTTTAAAAACAGGCCACCATCAGCAAGGACTGAGGATGAGCTAGAGCAGGACCCAATGGAAAGTGCAACTCGGGGTGGGAAAGCAAACTACAGTACAGATGGATAAAAAAGAATACCTGGAACCCAAGCAACTGTACCCAGCTGGGACACGCACATACTTTTCCTTTGATATATACTTAATATAACTATAAAACTTACATGAACACTAGCTGATTTTACAGATTTACAAACAATTAAGAGAAAGCTTTGCTGAGAAAGTTTTTCTTAAGTATCGACCAAACATAGCACTGAACAGGACACGTATCTAAAGTGGTTTTGAACATACAAAACGTGTGTTTTGGCTACAACTACCAACATTCAGGAGAGAGGTTTCAACTTCCAAAAAGTCTAAATGTCTAATTTCAGCGAGAACTGTTAAACAGAAACTTAAAAGCTGCACTAAGCTGTGAAAAGCAAAGTCCAAAACAAACTTCTGCATTTAACGGTGTTCAACTCTTAACGAACCACAGGCGGTGGGACTGGTACCTGAGCAGTTCCCTGGGCACTCCGACCGACGGGGGCACACAGCCCCAGCTGTGGTGCATGCCGTCCTGCCCACGGTGCAGGGGAGGCTCTGCCCATGTAGTCACGGCATGGGGACAACACAGCAGAACAGAAACAAGTGTCCCCGTACAGATGCCCCTTTCTTCCTAAAGAAAACATGTTGTTGAACCAGCTAGCTCCATGCACAGGCTAGGAAGTGAGCTGCACTTCACAGCAGCGTCAGGAGCCACAAGCTGCGCAAGGTGGGACCGCAGTGGTCTTGTGTCAGCCCACGCCACTCCTGAGTACTCGCCGTCTGCTGAGACTGACATTTCCACTATGCTAAACTTTCTGCAGTGTGTCTCATTTATGATCACTCTAAGAAACACACTGTCCTGCAGAACACCAGCCATTTACATGTGGAATAGAAGGTGTGACATCCAAAAGCAGGAGGGCGGTGCTGCCTTAAGGGACCACCCGCAGCCTGCAGTCACAGAGTCCATTAGCAGCAAACTAATAATCAAGCAGCTTTATGAAGTTTAACTGGTTGGTTCATTTTCTTCACTATCCTGGAGATTAATATTAACCAAACACAGCCTGTGAAATCAAACTTCATAACAGAGCTCATTTGTGGTCCCTAAACAACATGCAGTCCCAACTCTCCATGTGCTTTATTGCTCCAAATCAGTTTTGGCTTCCAAGTCCTGATCTTATCTACTCGGACAGCTCTCTGAAGTTACCATAATCGGAAAACAGTTGTAACTATTTAATCTGGTAAAGCAAACATATCCAACTCATACTGTTTCAAAGCAACACATCCAGTAACCACGTACGGCGAACACAGCAAAAATGTGCTGGCACATCGCATTATTCATTTTAACTGCTACAACAGTTTGCTTCATTAAGATCTCTGCTTACACCGCTAATAAAACTAATAAACTGGTAAGACAAAACTAAAATAAATGGATTCAGATAGGATTCTAGGCATAAGCTATCTCACACTTACGAACGATGAGTGACAGGGAGCCTCAAATGTGGAGTCCTGCCTCGAGAAAACACTGGAGAACAACTTTTACTGAGCTACAGCAGCTGCAACAGAAAACATTTCCAGACTCTGAACTGAGATGCAGGACACAGGTGGGGTTTTTTTTTTGTTGTTCACATTCAAATCCTTGACAGCTTGAAATCAGAGCAGATATTAAAAAAAATTAAATTTATATTTATATATTTTTATATATATATATCATATATGCCATTTTTTAATGAGGAAACAGCACTGGCTTAATAGCAGTGAGAGGCCTTCATGGCATTCCTTGCAGATTAAACCACAAAAACATACCTGCATATTAGTTACATCCTCTCATATAACAAATACCCTCCAACTAAGAGCAAATTGGCTCTGCTTCATTACCTTTTACTAGTTTTCTACTGTTATGAAAGAACAAACAGTGCATAATAATAAGTAATAAATACTTCAGAGTTGAAAACTCACAGTTGCCAGAGGTTAAAGATCATATACAAGACGACATAAACACTGAATTTGCATCTGGAGCAGCACAATGTTTTTTACAAGGTTGGACATTTTTCTCAATTTCTGGATAAGCAAAAATAGGTAAAGGAAGTCACAATTAAAAGTTGTTTTTTGGGATATGGGTAATTGAACAAGATGCTCCAACACAGTTAAGTACAAATATAAAACTGGTGAAAGTTAACCTCCTTCTATTCCTATAGGTCCTTGCCTATTTGGACAGGGGACAGGTAAGGTGACAGGGTAGAGGAGAGTGCCCCCGTGGTTGTGGCATGCTGAGCCCAGCGTGCCGCAGGGCAGAGAGGGTACGGGTCTGCTGGAGCTGCGGCAGGAGCTGGGGGAGGACACAGCCCTGCACCGCAGAACCAGCCAGCTCTGCAAGCGGCGAGACGAGTCTCTCGGAGGACAATGAGGGCACAGAAGTGAGGGCATCAGTTTTAGACCTTGATCCAGCAAGGCAGAAGAGGAACTTCAGCCTTGTTCTCTCATATCCAGGATCACTTAAAAAAAAAACAATAATATAATCAAAACATCAAAATATGAGCTTTAGTTTCATTGTGAACTGTGAAATGTGTACAAATCAATCTAGCATTTGTGGTCCTAAGGCATTCAAAGTATTTGCAATTTCTGTAAGTCTGAAGAAGAAAAAAAGAAAAAAGAATTTTTACAAGCACACAGCCAAACAGCCGTAGTCCAGATAAGCCTGCTCCTTGTATTTCTATATTTCATATTAACTTCTAGCTCTTGCTACATGATTCAAGAGACTCTGATGATAGCCATAGTGGGATTTTTTTGGCTAAAGCATTCTGAAAATCCCTGTCCCTGAGACAGTGTCATCTTCTATTGACATGAAACAGACATTACACATTAGCCATGACAGAGGAACATCGTTAAAACCTCAAAGTGTTCTTCTACAGTTAAGAAACGCTGAAAATAAGGTTGCCTATGGAACTTGAATTCAGTCCCCCCATCCAGAAAAAATTGGTTATGTTATCCACACTCTGTCTACATGAACAACCTGAGAGACTTCATCCAAGTTGGTAAAAGATTTTGTAATAAGAGGTTTGGCAGCAAACCCTCTGCCTCGGTTGTTGAGAAGCCGAGAGCAGTGAAGCACACGAGGCAGAGGGCGAGCAGAGGGAAAGGGGGTTTACTGCTGCCGTGCCAGTGCGGGTCTGCCCTCACCCCCACGGCAGGACGGTGCTGGGCAGGTTGCACCGGGTGCTTTCCAAGGGAACTATTACTCTTAATGGTCTTCATGTGGTAAGCGAAGCAACCCCTGGCATCTGATCTACAGAGGGGAGAAGCGCTCCCCCCTGCACCTGCAAGTCAGAGCTGTGCTCGGGGGGCAAAAAGTCATTATTTAAAGAAAGAAGAGTTGTGTGAAGGGATTACCCCTGTACAACCTCAATGCATATTCGGGTATCCACAGCTGAATGTCACCTCTGGTACGTTACCCTAACACAGTGTGACCACAGCCAAGAAAGTTATTGTCTAGCAATTGCTAATCAAATTTTAATGTAATTTAATGGCATGCAGTAAACTGAGGATAGGAAGAGACTGACTTCCAATTACTTAGCAGGTACACACAACAGAGGTAACTCTGCGACTGGCATTTTGAGCTCTTTACTGTTAATGACCCTGCAGGGTCGTTCTAAGTAATTCCTTAAGGGTTTTTTCTTAAACCCTTACAAAGTAATGTAGGACCGCTATCATCAGCCAGGTAAGCAGCTTCACGCCATCCTCTATTACTCTGTCACTTGAGTTACTGGAGAAAGCGATGCTTGCAGACAGCTCCGCACCCTGCAGCTCAGGGCAGGGGCGACAGCCACGGCAGGGCTCCGCCATAGCCACAGACTGGGGCTCCCCCAGCTCCGAGATACCCACGCTCCAGCTGCCCGGCATCCTTGCCCCCGTTTACAGTCCCCATCACTATTTGGGGTTTAGTGTCCTGTTCCAGTGCCCTCCTTCCCTGGCTTGGCTCGCATCTTCAGGAAGGGCACAGGGATGACCCCAGTAACTAGAGGCCCCATCAGTCTCACTTCTGTGCCTGGCAGAATTATGGAGAAGATTATTCTGGGAGTTATTGAAAAACATCTGAAAGACAACACAGCCATTGGTCCCAGCCAGCATGAGTTCACAAGGAGAAAGTCCTGCCTAAGGAACTTGATTTCCTTCTATGACAAGGTTACCCACCTAGTTGACCAAGGGAAGCCAGTCGATGTAGTCTTTTTGGATTTCAGTAAAGATTTCAATTGTGTCTCTGACAGTATCCTCCTGGACAAAATGTCCAGCATACAGCTGGATAAACACGTAATGCAATGGGTGAGCAATTGGCTGATGGGTCGGGCTCAAAGGGTTATAGTAAATGGGGTTACGTCGGGCTGGCGGGCAGTCACTAGCGGGGTTCCGCAGGGACCCATCTTCGGGCTGGTACTCTTTAACCTCTTTGTAAATTACTTGGATGCAGGACTGGAAGGAATACTAATTAAGTTTGCTGATGACACAAAATTGGGAGGAGCTGTTGACAGTCTTCAGGGCAGAAAGGCCCTACAGAGAGATCTGGCCAGACTGGAGAGCTGGGCAATCACCAACCGTATGGAGTTTACCAAGGGCAAGTGCCAGATTTTGCACCTGGGGCACGGCGACCCTGGATGTACAGACAGCCTGGGGAACGAGAGGCTGGAGAGCAGCTCTGCAGAGAGGGACCTGGGGGCTCTGGTCGATGGCAGGTTGAACACGAGCCAACAGCGTGCCCTGGCAGCCAAGAGGGCCAACTGTGCCCTGGGGTGCATCAAGCGCTGCATTGCAGCCGGTCGAGGGAGGGGATTGTCCCGCTCTGCTCTGCGCTGGGGCGGCCTCACCTCGAGCGCTGTGGGCAGTTTTGGGCGCCACAGGACATCAGGGATATAAAGCTACTACAGAGTGTCCAGGAGGGCCGCAAAGATGGGGAAGGGTTTAGAGGGGAAACCGTATGAGGAGTGGCTAAAGTCACTGGGTTTGTTCAGTCTAGAGAAGAGGAGGCTGAGGGCAGAGCTCATCGTGGTCTGCAGCTTCCTCACAAGGGGAGGAGGAGGGGCAGGCGCTGATCTCTTCTCTCTGGTGACCAATGATAGAACCCAAGGGAATGGCAGGAAGATGTGCCAGGGGAGGGTTAGGTTGGATATTAGGAGAAGGTTCTTCCCCCAGAGGGTGGTGGAGCACCGGAACAGGCTCCCCAGGGAGGCAGTCACGGCGCCAAGCCTGACGACATTCAAGAAGCACTTGGACAAGGCCCTCAGAGCCATGGTGTGAATTGGGGTTGTCCTGTGCAGGGAAATGAGTTGGACTCGATGATCCTTGAGGGTCCCTTCCAGCTCAGGACATTCTATGATTCTATGGTCTCCCAGGGGGAGCTCCTCAGTCTGCCCCACCACCTGCATTCCATGCCTGCATCTCCACCTTGGCCGCCTTCCAAGGATGGGTGAAACACAGCCCTTCAAATGTGCCAACACCAGAACAGCCAAGTCCCTGCTCCGAAACCTTCAGGTAGTACAGCTTTGTAAAGAAAATGTTACTACCAGCATGTACATGTGCTTATTTTTTCAAATCAGAAATAAGCATTTTTCTAACTTCCTCATTCTGTAAAGGAGACTATTTTTTTCTGGAGGTTTCCTCTAAAACTCAAATGAGGCACATATATGGATATTTTCAGCTTATGTAGGTAGATTTTTTAATTTTTTTTAACAATTTTTTTGTGACAGAAAACAGTAAGAAGGGTTGAGCAAGGGAAAAACCAAATACAGCTGATGTTTATGCATTAATGCACACTATAGAAAAAGGAGCCAACACAAACTATTAAGGCAGAGGGATTTACTTGGAGTGTACACTGTGAAATGTGAAAGCTCTGAGTAATCTTCCCTGAGCAGCCACTCGCTGCGCCCCTGTTCCCCGAGGACGCGGCACCTACAGCATCTCCACAGCTGCAGAGCAGGCAGCAGGCTCCAGGGAGCACGCCGCTTTTCATCACCTCCCCGCTTCGGTGGGCGAGCCGCTCGCCCACCGCCGCGAGAGGAGGGCTCTCCTCCATGGGGACGGGTGGGTACCTGTCATTCCCATTGCCGGGTCCGGGAGATGGCGTGCCAAGTCACAGCTTGGTGCCGTAAGGAGCAAGCAGAGGGAGGCAGCGACGCCAGAGACCCGTTTTCTGCTCGCTGCAGGCGCAGGATGCCACAAGTTTCCGTGATGTCAGGGCCGGGCAGGCTGCCGGCCACCTGGCACCCAGCATGGGCACGTCCCCTGGGCAGCCCGGCCGCGCTGGAGCCTTCCCGCTGGAGCGGGGATCGCTCACCCAAACCAGCTGCAGTGAGGCTTCAGCTTTGAGAGATGTGCTGCAGCCCATGCATGCGTACATCGTACAGTGCAGGCAGGCATTTCTGCCCCGTTTTCAGGCTATGGATTCAAACAAACAAAATCCCCAAACAATCCTATCTGAGGAAAAAGCACTGCTCTGAAAGATGCCCAAGATCTAAACTCGCAAGGACTGCTGGGGTCTGTAACACAGCATTTTGGTTAATCACCGTTTCTAGTTAAACAAATAGGATTAAGTCCACTAAAATAATTAAAGAACAAACTGTCTGGGTGGCTGGGGTTTTTGTTGGTTTTGGTTTGTTTTTTTTTCTTTTTTTCCTTCTTTCTTTAAAAAGGGTAATACACAAAGTTTCCATGCTGCAATACCAAGATGACCTTTAGCTTTTAGGTAAACTTTTAACTTCTGTATTACTACAAATAAAGGCTCTAAATACTCTCACACACATTAAGCAACATGGACAACTACATTAGGAAAAAAAAAACCCTCTGCCTCGACACTTTCATCTAAAGTGACCGTTTGCCATGAATGCTACAAAAACAGATCATTACTAAAATTAGTAAAGATTTCCAATGGCTCTAGCTTCTAAAGTCCTCCCGCCCCAAACGCTGGTAAAATAGATGAGGAAGGGGGGGGCGAAAAGAAAATGAAAAAAACTCCAGAGTAAATAAATAAAACAACAGAATTCCTTTCTGTGTGCCCCTACGGCCCTCCCTTGCAAACAGGTTCTTGGATCCTCTTGAAGCTTCTTGTTCCCCCGTATTTTTTTCCTGCGAACTGGCATTAAGGCTGTGGGCCTGGGTACTTTACACAAGTGGGACAATAATCCGATTTGCATATTCTGTGAATACTCTACCATTTGCATAACATCTAGTTCATCAAATCATCCAGTTTCTTGTTAAGCAGTTAACTCTTCCCCATCACACACAAAATGCTCCAAACCACTACTCTCACAACCTGTCTTTTCACCTTCCTCCTAACAGCCACTTTCCCTCCTTGTTTCTAAGGTATGTTTTTGGGGTAAGAGAATTTTTACTGAAAAGAGGATGGGAATCTAAACTAAAATATTTAAGACCCCAGTTACCAGTAACTAGTCATAGGTAAGAGATGAGGCATAATAACCAGCATTAGGACTTCACTGAATTCTGCCTGCTTATACGAAGGTTCCCCCCCCGCCCCAACTGGTTTGCTGCAATTTCTGATTATCAAGTGCATGGTACGACTTCCTTACAAGACTTTATCTTGATTCCAGTGGATCGTTTTCAACTGCAAATACTATTTCTGCTTTGAACATTAGAAACTAGAGCAAACTTTGTAAACCCTAGGATTTCGCAACATCCTTCCCCATAATGCCTGCTTCTACCTCCCACAAGCGCACAGATTTTGCTGTTGGGAGTCGCACAGCGTCGCGTAGAGGATGACTTGCAGGAGTGCAAAGCGCAAGACAGCACGTTACTGAACTGCCCGGTTCCTCTGCAGAGCTCAGGCTGATGCCAGGGATAGTTACACCGCAGGATGACTTTCCTGTCCACGGATTGATTTTGCTGCACATACCGGTCATTTAGCATTGCCTTAGCAAAGCTGGGCTGGCATAACTGCCTCAGGACATTCTTCCAGAGCCACTGTGCAACATCCGTATGGATGCCACTCGCCTTTACAAAGTGTTCACACTTTGCACTTTGCAGAGTGTTCACACATTTCTCCAGCTCAACAAACCAACCAAAGCATACGACGTGCTAAGCTGTTCCAGAACATGCCGACAACCTTGTGCCTTTTCACTTTGTACTCAACACAATCCCAAGTCCAGGTCACAACTGTTGCCACCCCGAGAACTAGGAGTGAATAGCTGACACCTCTAATAGGGTCACCGTTTACTGGACGAACAAAAGACGACAAAGCAGCAAAGGCACTCCTGACAGACAAGCTGTCTTGTCTTAATCACCTCTGCGTGACATTTAGGTGATTTTTAGCAAAAAGATTGCTTGTTTTTTGCTTTCTTCCCTCCCTAAACATGATCCCCAGTAGGCTGGGTATATTTTCTCATAGATATTTTATCCCGTTACAGCATTCCTTATCTTCAGGGACATTTACCTTCCAACCATGGCTTCTGTTCTGGCTTTTTTTTTTTTTTTTTAAACTAAGAAAAAAAAATACTCTTGTAAAACCACTTATGACATAATTCCCACCCCTTCCAAAAATTTTGGTGGCCTATAGCCTATTCTGACCAGCCAGTTACAGGGGCTGCCACAAGCACTCAACTGAACAAATGTTGTCAGCTTCATACATTACATATCTGCAAAATGGATTGTCTTATTACTGGGCTGTAAAACAAAACAAAACACAGCCTGCAGATGCAGAGCATTTAAAATAACTGACTATGCTACCATGGAGATTATCAAGATTCTTAAAAGGTTACGATCAAATTGTTTAATGAAAGGGAAGATTCAAAGATTTTATGAATATTATTGAAAAAGACAAATATGCTGGAAGAAAAGCAGTAAATTGTTTAGTAATCACATGGGTAGGGTGGTTAATGGTTTTAAGGGCATTACAGTAAAGTTTCAATCATATATGCACTGATAGCCTGACTGTTGCAAATCAGACATCAATTATGGTAAAAGTCTGTGATTGTAGTCCATCTCAGAAAACTGTGCTTCCTATTTTAATACCAATTCCATCTATAGCACACTAAAACATGTTCTAAATCACCTTTTTCTTTTGACCACATTTGAAACAAAGTAGTTGCCCTATTTTTAGGTTTGAAGTCAGACACCACTTAAGATTTCACTATGACATAAGACTCTGCCTTTTCAAGCACAAGCACGTCTTCTTTCAAGCCAAGATGGTTTCAAAGTCAGCTGTGACCAACAAGTGGAAAGGGACTTTGACAGTAAAGCTCAGAGAGAATCATCAGACTTGGAATAAATGGAGCTTAAATACACCTATCAAAAGGCTTTAATAACGTTTTAATACTATGTGCACAACCCATCTGCAGACCGTACACAGATACCAATCTTCTCTCTGTTGGGACAGCAATCACAGCAACAAACTCTGTACTGAAAGCAAAGAGCAGAAGATCCTGCAAAGGTGCCCAAGGCCCCACTGGGCTGCCATCCTGCACGGCTTTCCACTCGCCTTCCTGAGGGGCAGAGAGGAGCAAGTCACCTCACCGTCAAAGCACTTGCTGTCACCAAAGCAAACCTTTGGCCAAGGCAGCAGCGCTGGGGGCAGCTCACGCCAGGGCTGCCCGCTGCACTCCCCCGCAGCAGCGGGGCCGGCACGTACCTCATCCAGCTTCAGTCTTTTACCTGCACCACAGGACACCCGGCACGTTTGTGCTGCTTCGCTGGGCATGCTCCTTCTTCTCTTCTCAAGGTAAAAAGTAAAGCACAGTTTGTACCTTCTCTACTCCAGAAGTTGGACAGAGCTGCAGAAAATCACCATGTGGCCTTTGTCAGCCTCACTACAAACACTTTCCCGTTCTTCACCAAAAAGGGTGAGGTTCTCCAGCACACAGGAGGTCCTTCAACTTTCAAGGCTTTGCAGTTCTAAATTAAGCCACGAAGGAGCTGCCAGCTCCGGGTTCAGCTTCCCGCGGTCCTGCCGGCCCCCAGCTGTGCTGCAGCAGGACGGCCCCGTCTGCCCACTCGCACCTTCCTGGACCCCAGACCCCCTGCCCGGGGTGGGCAGGTTCAGAAGGGGACAGCAGGAGCAGGGGTGGTACAAGTACAGGTAGAGCCCTGATCCCGCCAAGGAGGGCTGGGAACAGGCATGGGATGGAAACCCCTCCTGACCAGCAGCTGTCTGGTGGGAGCTGACTTTCAAAACACCTACAGATAAAGGAGAGATACTCCAGGCCACCTTATTCATGTTTACAAATTAAAGGATTAGTTCAGTGATGCTAAGTCAAGAGGCAGCAAGACACAAAATTTGATGACAACTATAGACAAAAAAAAAAAATCCACTGGGCTGATTCTCAAATTGCTGTATTTCCAGACAGCAAGTTCCTGAAGCTTAGCTTTTGGAGATGAATTAAACAAACAAAACTCTCCACTTTCCTATCGGACAGGTACTTTTCTGGCTTCACAGAGAAAGCTGAAAACACAAGTTCGAGGACTTCCACAGCCAGAGCACACAGATCACGAATTCAGATACTCTGTGATCCTCCTGAAGAGTATCACTACTTGACAATAGAAGCTCAGAAAAATCAACCCCTTCAAACAATCACCCCCTTAGCCTACACCAAACCAGACGCAGAAGGCTTGGGGAGGTTAAAACTCTCTTGTAAATTGCCATCACACCAGCACACGTATTCTTCACGCACTACCTTCGGGAGGGGGATGGAGCACCGGGAGCAAAGGAGGAACGTGGGAGGAGAGCTGACATTTGTTTCGTTCTGCTTTATACGTTAATTGAAAATATGCTGATTTTAAAGTTAACATTGAAACCCATAGAAAAGAAGGAACATGGCGTTCCTCAATCATTTGGTGAATGTTTTTTAGGATACAGTGTTTTAATTAGATTATGTACTTTGATCAGTTTGTTAAGCATTCAAAGATACATGGATGGATCTCTCGGAAGCCTTCTCTCACTCCTAAAACATCTCACTACTAGAGCACTACCAGAGATAGAATCACAGATGCTGACTTTCCTTTTCTATCACTTCCTTTCTGCAAAAGCTGGCTGCCTTTAAGCCTTCTTATTTATCTACATGCAATGAGAATACAATACCTACAGCTTATATCATAAGGAAAAGTGTTACGAAGCCCCAAAATGAATGCCATGTATTCACCCACCGGATCAAATGGAAAGAACAGAGCAGCGAGGAGGAAGAGCTTCACTGTAAATTTAGCAGTGGGAAACAAGCAAGTTTCTGAGACCCAGGCCACTCTTTCCTCCTAGGAGCCTGCTGTCAGCGGCGCGTCAAGGGCACCGTCTATTCCAGTGCTACATGACATGCATGGGAAAGGCTCCACCAGCACCTCCCTCTGGGGAGCACGCCAAAAGCCAATACATATAAATATCTGGAACTGAGTTCAGCTGAACTCTTCCTTCATCTTGTTTTAGTTTTCCTTAGGGGAAAAGCAGCAACTAATAGTGAACTGGTAGAAAATTACCCAGTATTTGACAGTTAAATCAATTTTAAACTACCAAGTCAGATGTCACCCACAATGCAGGCTCCACTTTTAAAAGGCTGGAGACTGATGAATCCAAGGAAAACAGATCAGACAAAACAACATCTCTCAGCTGTATCAACTGTGTTGTCAACAAAAGCGATCAAGTAGCATGCTACTTTACAGGCTGCTACAGTGTAAACTGTCATTAAACACATCCCTGAAAGTTTATTTTAAACTTTTTTTTTTCCTGTTTGTATTTCTTGGACAAACTGTTTAATTTAACAGCATTAGATCCTCCATATTTTTCCTGTTAATAATGTAGGATATTTGTAGATCAATGGCAGAAGTTTAAAAATTTTAGCATGTGACATCTGAATGTTATTTTAGTCCTCCATATGCTACCACATTCTCAGAAATGCATACCGCGTATAATCAGTGATGATACATAAATGAAGTGACTTGTATTTACCTATCACAGCCATTAAAATCCCATATTTTAATTTACTGAACTTAAAAACAAGCCCCCAAAATACTCCTTCATTGTTATGTTCTTTGACATCAATTCAAAGACATGTTTCCATTATGGGTTTAATTTCTAGAAACATTTCAAACTTAGAGTGGTAATTGTGCTTCCTTTTTTGTGGAGATTATTTTGACTGCTTACAAAAGGACTTCATCCTCCGAAGTTACGCAAACTGTATTGACACAACTACATATGCAAATTGAATTCCTCAGAAGAGTGGAAAAAAATTGTGGTCTGCGGTTTATCTGGGTTTCGAGTTTACAAAGATGTATTAAGAGTTATTTTCCAGTACTTCTGATGAACTTCAATTTGCAGAGTTTTTCAACAAAGGATGCAGAATACCAATTAAAAATAAAATTCTGAAGTTGTACATTTGCTAGGTTGCTATGTAGCCTAATATCTGGACTGTGCGTGCTACTTTTGGTACCAGCATATTAGTCTCTTCCCTAAGGAGCTTTTTATAAAGTTTTATTCTGCTTCCTACTGCATTTGTGAACACGACGTAAACAGTCACCCTGCTGCACACACTGAAGAGAGGAAGAAGGGTTCAAGGCTACTGAACGACACTGTTCCTCAACACGCTGCGGACTGCCCGTCTGTTCCAGCAGCAAGCAGAACTGGTAACCTTTTTTTATCCCCACCCCCCTTCTGTTTTTTTACTTTTAAAAACAGCTTTCTCCGATCGCAGATATGGAGGGCAGAGGCACAGGGAGGGCAGGCGGACATAGCAAAACTACTGCAGCTGAGGGATGGGTTCAGGTGTACTTCAGCTACACTTTCGCTGGCCTGGACCCTGCACTTGGCTGGTCACACGGGAGTGTTAATGAATCATTTTCTTCCTCTGTTGAACTCTGTATACACAATATTCACTGGACCAAAGACAGGCCACGTCCAGTTACATGCTAGTAGTCTCTGCTCTAGGACACTAGGAGCTCATTCTTTTCCCCTCCTCTTCCTGTTTTCCACAAACTATTCGGAGGCATTTCTGTAGTGCTCACTCCTCTTCAGTAAACAAGCGAACATGTGAGGAGTCTCCTTGATAAAGATGCATAAGTAATGCAATGCTAAAAAATATGCAGCGATCTAAAAAAAAGTTTCTATTTCAATATACTTTGTACTTTCTTCACAGAAAGAGTCTTCCCTGGAGATGTGGAGATGGTTTAGATCAGAATAAGCTGAGAAAGCCTGCACAGTGTGAGCATCATGTACATATAGCAGTAATCAATCAAGATGGAAGAGGAAAAGTAAAACAGATTAATCTTTTGTGAAGTCAACGATGAGGAATATAAGGCTGGTTATTGCATCTCGAATTTCTGCAAATCCATTAAACTTGCCAGAAAAACCTAACTGCAGTATTTTGCAGCATTGCAATAAAGGCCATAGGCTGCACCAGTAACCTGACCAGATTAATTACAGGACATTTTCTCTTACAAAAAAGCAAAAGATGAAATACTGCTAATAATTTTTTCTGTATACAGTTTCACGTTAAAACTTGAACAGCAGAATATTGTTGCTGTAACGATTTTTGTATAGGAGATGTAAAAATTGATAAAGGAATCTCAGAATCAATCAGTTCTGGCAGACGCGATACAAGCTGTCAGAGTGAAATGGCACTCACAGCACTTAGCAGGGATGACACCTTTGTGTTCCACCAGTGCTCATCTCCTCTTGCTTATTTACATGTTTCTGCATGAATTCAGCAAGTTAAACAAGTCTCTACTGCAACAACACAATGCATTAGAGTGGCTTATATGCTTAAAACAAAACAAAAACCCCCAAAAACCCCACACCTAAAGTTTACAGCACATTTTATAATATGGGTTCAGTTTCAGTATTTTCACATTGCCTAAACAAGAAAACTTACAAGAAAGAGCAGACAGCAAGACTGATCTATTGCAAACCAACACCAGAAACTGTTATATTTCAATATAAATGTAAACTGGACCTACCAATGTTTGGGTTTTTGTGGGGGGCTTTTTGTCTGGCTTTTTTTTCCCCCTCCTTAAATTACTCAAATATGTTTCTCACTCAGGAGACTTAAGAGACCATAACACGCCGAACTAAAGTAATTTTTATAAAATGTCAAACCTTTTTTTAGGCAGAGGATTGTCAATGAGAACAAATTATGTTTATACGCTGAACTTTTATAATCATTACTTAGAAATTCAGAAAAAGACATGCTCTTTAGGACTGGTTTTGACTATAAAAGCATTAGTGACTTCAACTTCAAAAGCAAAAGATCTTTACGTTATTAGTTAAGCCAATAAGCAAATATGCATAGAATTCCATGAGAAAATAAGTTTTACCTTACCTGATAAAATTCCCGAAGCCAATTCTTCTGTAAGTTTTCTGGCTGAAAAACAAAACACAAAAATTTATTAAGAATAAGAGAAACGTATTTTTATAATAATATCCCGATACTTTTGCTTTCCTCAGTGCATTCCAGTGGGGAGTTTTTTCCACAATTAAAGAAAAATGTCCAAACATGAGGATGTTCTTCCACAAGCGCCAATGGACAGACCTCTTCTTTTGTTTCTGAGTCCCCTCTTCTCAGATTTTCACTACGAGGGTGCATTTTGCATACAACTTCACAACGTTCATACGCATACAAGATTATCAAGCAATTAAACCATCAGACTTGATACGTATTGAAAGATGTGCTTTTAGACGTACACATTCATTGGCTGGATATCAAAAACTTTATATGAACTGCTGATACCCAGCTCCTGCAATCAGAGCTTCAAGTTACATGGATTTACTTCTAACAAACAGGCTCAGAGGGATGACCATGCTTTTGCAGGATGCTTGAGCACATTAGAGCTGTCAAGGACAAACTGGGAGAAGCGTTTCAAGATTGCTACAGAAGTTGCGAAAACTTGAAGCAGCAAAAATATGGTAAGTACCAAGTTCTGCCTTTTCAGAAACATAGCCCACCCCAGATAAGATTATGGAGGGAGATAACCAATTTTCACACATTAAATGTACAGCAACAAGAGAAACATTTGTTGAGTTTTCTCTTCAGCAAGACTTCTGTATAATTTTTGCATCATAGTGGGGAATAAAAACCCAAATCAGACTTTCTTCTCCCAGAAACAGTAGGGATGTACAGTATCTGTGGCAGGCAGCAGAATGCATTGAACTGAAAACCAGAGAGATACCTCAACATCCTCCCTTTACTAACAGTTACGACACCAGCTGCCCAGAGGCAAACATAGAGGCATGCAATTTCTGTTCTACTCTATTTTCCCATCCAGTGTGTTATTTTCAAATAGCTGGATACAACTTCAAGCTTACTAATTTATATTGTCTGCTTGTTGCATGAAGATTTGCCCACAGGTGGCTCTAAAGATTTCTAAGTAGTTAAAAAAAATATTTTTTTTTTTTCTTTTCTACTAGTTTATAAAAGTCATTCAGTTCTGGAAGCCTATAGTCTACACAAATTTTTTGAAAGCTGAGGAAAAAAAAAGGACCACGTTTGTCCCTTGCTATCCATCACCTCCCTTTTGTTGATCACTCCTTGACAATTTTGGATTTCAGACAATATTGGTTAAGACAGTGAAATTTTCGCTCCTTAGGAACCATTATTTTTTCTAGCGATGAACTTTCTCAGTATTTCCAATGGAAGTTATTGCTCTCGGTGCGGGGGAGTCACCGGTGCGGGGGCACGAGGCAGGCGCAAGCAAGAGCAGAGGCCCCTTGTTCTGTGCCTGAAGCCAAACGGGACGAATCTTGGCCCGAGCTCAGGGACATCTTAAATTAATAAACACACAGAACAAAACATCCATGGCTCCCACCCATGCCCTTCCCCTCGGCCGAACAGCGTAACTCAAAGCCAGAGTAAGGAAGCTGCAGACACAAATAAAAACTGAAGGCAGCCAGGCAGGCAATAAAATAGTCCCTCTAAAAATGCCGTCTCCTTAACTGCTTATTTAGAACTTAACTCTTTTTCTACTCATTCTGCACTTAATGAGACAACCCGCTGAGTAACAGTAAGTAAGGATTGTTGCTTTTATGAAAGCAGCAAGAAGAAAACAAGCAAACCAGGAGCTGCTGTGATTTCAAGCTGACTTCTTAAGTTACGAAGATAGCACAGGATTTATGGTTTTCTTTAATCACTCTACAAAACAGATATGAACTGGGAATGTGCTTTGTATATGATATGTGTATGATCTAAACAGAAAGGCTAGATTCAAACTATCAAGAAAACAAGGCCTTGGGGATTGTGAAATTTCCAATTAAAATCTTCTGGTAGTTCTGAAAACTAGATAAGCAAGTCCTGCGTTAGGCCACAAGCAGACTTCAGCAGTGCTGTGTATTTATTTTCAAAACAAAGTATGGCCTTACTCAGTAGGTAATAGGCAATTTTCATGTTAACAAACAAAGCAAGCCATGCACTACTCACTTCTCTATTTTATTTATGCCAGTCACAAGATGTCCTGGGGACCTCTTAAGTTTTAAGAGTAATCCAAAATTAACAGAAGTCAGTCATTTTTGTAAAACCACTAAAGAAAACCAAACCCCACTTCAGCCTATATTTACAGACAGGAGCTAAATGACAGGTGACACAACACCCCAAAGAGTGCAAACCTGAATTTGAGGCAAACGCTGTCCAGAGCGCAGGACTCTTCAGCGAAAGCCTCACCTAGTTTCAGATATAGCCTTTATATGTTAAGCACAAACATAATATTTTTATTTAGCATGTTTTGAGATTTTCAGTTAAACCTGAGTGCAAATCTGTACATAAGGGTAGCACAGCTATTCACGTAGATTTGTATTAGCTATGGCTTTTTAAGGGAAGAAAAATTGCTACCAATCAAGAATATTTAAAGCACGTTATTCATACTTGAGGAATCCCAGAGCAGAAAATAAGGCACCAACTTGCAGCAGTATTTAGAAACAAAACTAAGTGGTATAAGTTCCCTCATTTGCTATATGACTAAATGAAAACATTTTAAGATGTAACAAGAAAACAACCCAGCACATCAGAGGGAAGTTGACAAGACGGCTCCAGGGCCCTCCAGCAGCTCCACACCTACCTCCCATATGCTGGGCGAGATTGTTTTTGAGAAATCAGATCAAATATTGAAAAATTTGCCAAACTAAATCCCAAGCAGCGACAGCAATCCCTTAGATGAGCAACCTATAGAGGCTCCTCACAGCGCACAGTGACCGAAGGCCTACCCAATTCTTCTACGACTCCCAGCTCCCCTCCTCCCCGATGCGGCACCCAAAAGGCAATGTCTGTTACAAGGAGAAATAATGACTGCGCTCCTGAGGAGGGACAAGGGGTTACTGGATTGTTTCCTGTGCTCCTAGTCCTTCTGATGCCCCGGAACATTGCTTGTAGCAAGTGTCAAGGGCACACAGCTAGAACTTAGAGCAGTAAGACACCATCAAACTACCATCTAACATGGACTCATGTTGAAGCCGCAGAAGAGGCTACAGGAGTGCAAAACCAGATGGCCCTAGCTCTTAGTGGCAAGCTCTGCCACCACGGCTCTTAGAGACATACTGGGGATCACTGGACCTTGCTGTGTTTGTTGGCCCTGCAAGATGAGTCATAGCAGAAAGTCAACAACGCACTTGCTTGTTCCACCTCTCCTACCCAGCCTGGGACGAGATGGGCAATACTATTTACTTGTCATCATCATCATCACAGCTTTGAGATCCTTGGATGACAGATATTTTATACGGAGAGCATCACTGTATTGGTCCATACCTCCCACTGAAGGAGATACAAACACATATAGAAAACTCAGAGCTCCCTAGAAAATTCAAGATCTCAAACCTATGCGAAACAAATCTAGAGCAGCTACATTTTGACGGTAGACCAGGAACGCATTTTTAACGTAAGCAGGAGTCAGCCACAAGAGACGATCAAAATAAAAGCTGCTAATAGCACTCCTGTTGCCACATTTAGCTATTATGGTATGTACCAACTCATGTATTTGTGAAAAAGCAGGAGCAGCCTGCAAATAGATTCACGTGGAGGAACACTGCTTTGGAGTTCAGGTTTTTTGTTTGTTTGTTTTTAAGAAAGGCTTTCTTTTCTTCTGATTTTTAACCCCAACAGTCACTACCTGGAAGCCAATGGCAGATGTCCTCTGTGGAGCTGCTGTACACTCTCACCAGGTGCATTAAGAACTTCAGCTCAGGAAGAAAGGACACCATCCCACCAACGGCCTGGACAACCCACACCTGACTCCTCGTGAACAACATTCAGCACAGCTCCATACCCTACCAATATAACCCCTCCTGACACCCACTATTTTAAATTTGCTGGCACAGGCCAGCATTCAAAGAGAAAGAGGAAAAATGAATTCAGGTCACTATGCAAAGGTACACCTAATTTTACAACTTCACTTGCCTGCACACCCCTTTAAACTAATTAACAACGGAGAACAAACTCTCAGGGGGGAAGGCATTTACAGCAATGATACCAGAACTAAGCCAGTACAACGAGATAAAGCAAATCACCAAAAGCTGTGGGACCTTCCTGACTTCCTCCTTCCTTTCTCCTCTTCTGAGCAGCACAACAAAAATACCAAAGTTTTAAACTCAGGAGCGCTCACCGGCGGTGCAGGATGTCGGAGAGACTTGCAATGCCGAGGGCCCCGGGCCGGCTGCGTGGGCAGGCCCCGTCCCCACCGGGACCGAGGGGCACCGCTCGCCATCCTGCCCCGGAGATGGCAGCAGGGAGACAAGGTGCCAAACACGGGCCTGCAGCTGAACGCCCAGCACCAAGGGGCCAGTTTTAAACAAGTTAATTCTGTAAAGGGTTGTTAATTGTACCAACGCAGGTAAGAAGTGAGGAGCCGATTGATCATCACAGTTCACAGCTGAGATTTTCTGAAATGGGTGACAGCAGGAGGCAAAAGCCCAATGAAGTAACATTAACAGGTGCAGAATAAAGCTCTCACTTGCAGATTAATTCCTTCTGGGATACCAGAGAACACAGGAAGCTTTGAAGAAGTGATGACAGAAACAAAAATCTGAGCAGGGGAAACAGCCCTGTAAGATGCCAGTCAAGGCCCTCAGCAGGTAATTTTGGGAGATAAGGTGCTAACGAGGTCTCTGGGGCTGTCAACAAGGACTCCTCTGCACAGGGCCGGGGGCTTCAGTAAGCCCCCATGGTTGCTGTGACTCACCCCCTGGCCGGCCGCCGCTCGGGCTGACCGTCACCTCCCCGGCCCCGCAGCGCCCGACCGCTCCTGCTCCCCCTGCCACGCTCCCGCTCCCGGCTGCCGTGCCCTCCTCCGGCATGATCACATCCTTTCTTTCCGTTTTTACCACCCTGTGGTAAAATTCTGTAATCTAGCCCTCTGCCTCAAACTCCTCCCTGGTCACCTCTGTATA
Organism: Morus bassanus; assembly: GCA_031468815.1. NCBI lineage: Eukaryota > Metazoa > Chordata > Aves > Suliformes > Sulidae > Morus > Morus bassanus. The sequence continues at coordinate 1,354,993 of CM062575.1, forward strand.
AATGAAATAATTTTAGGTTTTGAAGGACTGGAGGTAACAATCAAGTGGAAAGATAATTTATCTCCCTCTTATTTTTCTGTCTAAAAATAGGCACGTTATATTTCATGTCTTCCAGACTCTTTGGCCTTCTTCCCATCCTTTCTCTCCACACTCTGTCCTTCATTACCTCATTCTTTTTGTAATGTAACTAAAATTAATCTTTTCCTTGTCCTCTTCAGTGCTAAATCCTTTTATACCCATCCACTGATGAACCGATTTCTCCCCATTCACTAATCCGAACCCTGCTTTATCAGCCTCCTTGTTTCTGGCTCCCCCCACCTCCAGTCCTGCAGCAGCCGTGTTTGCTCCGGGTCCTTCTCCCGTGCCCACACAGCAGCCTCGGCTCGTGCCCTCGGGGATCCGCCAAAGAGCCACGGGCTCGAGTGATGCCAGGAAGGACAAAGAAAGATGCAAGGAAAAGGCTTGAGCATCCTTTCAGAAGCAGTCTCTCTCCTGAGAGCCAAGTGCTTTTCTCTCGTGCCATCCTCCCTTGCCCTCACAGCTCAGGGCCCCGGGCTGCTCCACCCAGTGCTTGGAGAGTACCGAGCATGTTCACCACGGCTTCATTAGAAGTACTGGCCTGCTTTAAACGTGGTGCGCGCGAGCTGAGCAGATGAGCACAGGCTATTTCCTCCAACGCCCACAAAAGCTTGGGAAGTTTGCTGTTTTTCGGGCTGTGCTGTTGTGGTTGAGCCCAGCAAATATCCCCAAAGCCTTGGGGAGCACGGTCCTGGTTTCATCCTACCATTCCATCTAATGGCGCATATTTTGACTCAACAGAGCCACAAATAGAAACCCTACCCCCCTGAAACAAGCACCACTTCTTTCTAGACTGCAGAACCACGTGGGATCCATGTTAAAATAACAGGACACACGTGCCGCTGCTCCCTTCAATTAAAAGCTGTTTTGACCTTTTCCTGGAATTCTGAATCCCACTAAAACCATCTCGCTTCATGCCGAGTTTCCATTTGAAGTCTATTTATGTCATGCTGGTTACTGTATTGGAAAGGCTTATAAGAAAAAGTAGTAAGCTTGAGAACACATGGATACCACATGAGTTGGTAATATCCCAAAAACAAGCGGCTTTTCAAAATGAACATACAAGTAGTCTCTCTTCTCCCCAGTGTTTCCATTTCCTACAAAATTACACCCAACAGCCAAAAGAAAGCTTTAAGCCTGTTGCAAAAATATATTCAGACAGGGAAGAAGTCTTTTCAAAAAAAGGAAAAAGAGAAAATATATTTAGACAGGGTAAGAAGCCTCTCATTCAAAAAGAAAAAAAGGAAAGCGAACTAAATGAAACCAAATTAACAGCCTGGAAAATTTCTTCTTAGTTTCATTCAGAGGGAAATGGAAAAAAGTAGATGAATTCTAGAATGCAGGTTCTATTTTGTGAAGTTTATTTTTAGCTAAGAATAGGCTCATTTTTCAAGCTAAAAGAAAAAATTCTTAACTTGCTTTATGAAAACTCTATAAGCTCCAAAATGAACAGAGGAGCACTAGCTGGTTGGACTTTGCACACCAACTTGAACAGAAAGGGCAACCAGCCAAAATTTCTAAATGCCCAACTTAAACAGTCTTAAGAGCCCTATATGGACTAAGGGATTCCCCAAACAGCTGAGCTCAAAAGGTTTCGTGGCATTGCACAGCAGCACACCGGCCCTACTGAAGTCATATATTCCTAAGGATGCAGTCCCAGGCAGTACCCAGAGCCTTTTTAATCTCTTCCCTTCAATCTATACTCCATTCAGAGAAAAATGTGAAATAGAGGCTATTTTCCCCTGCGTTTGCTATATTCGGTTTTCTACTTAATGAAACAAAACCTTTAATTAAATTCTGTTTGACCAGAGTTATCAGGCTTACTCAAAAACTGGTTTCAGGTCCATCAACATGGCCATTACAGCTATTTCACTGGAATTAGATTAAGAGTTTAGATCAAGATTTTTGATCTCCTGTAGTATCTTTAAAAGTTTACTGGCAACTTCTTGACATTTATATTCAAAGAGCTATTTGATTTAAATATTTTTTCACCTTCAAATAGACTTGTAAGTACTCCCATTGCTATGCTCTAAATATCAGACTATTCAGACAATGCTAAAGAAAACCCACATCAGATGGGTACTATTACTGTGGTGTTTTGTACCAGCTTTACATTCATAGGTGACAAACAAGAAGCTGATACCCTGCATGTTATGATCACATTATTGGTTTACCAGATTTCAAAGTCAATGTAGGCAAACCAACCAAGATCAAAGAGGAAAACAATAACTACTCATGAGTCTAAAGAAAACTTCTAAGGAAAAGTGCAGATTCTTCCGAAACTGAACTTTTACTTAAATGCTACGTTTTTATTACATACATTTGCACAGACAACTTCCAAATGCAAAATAGCGTCACTTACTTCAGTGTTTCTGAAAGCTCACAGCTTTCCCCAGTAGCAGTAGAAAAAGGAGAGAGCCCCATCCTGCTGCTGTTATACTCCAGAGAGAATGACAGTCACTAAGTTCAAGAAACAAATGCATGGGAGAAGTAATATAATATAATTAGATCAATTAACACAGTTGGGAAAAATGGGGTTTTGGACACAAGTCTTTCATTGTAAAGTTCAGGGCAGTTTTACCCCTGGGCCGAGAAAAGCAGTGGCTCATTGGATGCTGAATGAAGAGAAATGAAGAAACAAAGGCAGAAGGCAGTGCTTCGGGTAAAACAGCGTGTTAGGGGACAGGAGGAGCGAGGCCGAAGAAGGGACTGTTGCCCACCCTTCCTATTGCATGGGCTGCTGGACTGCTCTGCCAGTGCCGAAGGAGACGGACGCAACGCAGAGGGAGGACACTGAGAAGCAAAGACGGTCTGTGCCTTCTGGTGGCCTTGTGCCTGAAGGAGAAGGGCTGAAGACTCTGCAGCCAAAGTCCTCTCCCCCTCATAGGGGAGGGTGGCAGAATTCAAGAACAGCAGTACGTTACTGGGGCAGACTAACGGACAGGCTGCCTTGGACTGATGCCCCATGGGACAGAGCCACGCTGGCACCAGACCTGCTGCAGTGTTGGGTTGGTATTTAAGGACCAAGGTCCCTGGCACAGTGGCCTCTCAAAGGGGCACTGGAAACAACCGTCATGGTCTCTCCTGCTCAACCTGACTTGCGCTGCTGATAGCTGAGAATCTACTAAAAATCTGCAGTAAACCCCTATTTCATTTACCTTCTTTCTCTGTTGATCTCCCTTCCTGTGAGTGGGTCTAAATCAAGACACAATACATAGTGGGAATACAAAGAGAAATCGAAGCAGTTACAGCTTTCTGTGAACTAATGCAGAAAACACGCTGCTCGCAGCTTCCACAGGGAGAAACACTACAGGAACACAGGCAAAGCAGCTCTCTAGAGAACCTGAGACAGATAAACAGGCCATGGCCTAGAGCTGTGTGCTCACTCCAGCAGAAACAGCAGAAAAACCTAAAGCCTGGGCTTCCTATCAAAAATCATCAGAAGCTGAAAGAAAAATACTAAGCATCTACTACTTGTTTTGAAGGCTATGTGTTTCCAAATAATTGAAGCTGTCTACAAACTACCCCATACACACGAGACATCACCACCTCTTGAAACAACGAAAACAATGTGTACCTAAACTGTAAAAGCCACAAAAGACAGGCCTTCCCACCCAGGGATGGTGCATTCAAACCCAGTAGTGCTCTCTCTTAAACATAGGAAATGAAGCCTAAAACAATAACAAAGGGTAACATGTTAAAGAGTAAACACACTATTCTGGCCACATCTTAGGAGAACATCAGGAACGATGTAACTGAACTGAAGGAAAGTGACGAAGTGATGATCAAGTGCCTACCTCTTCAAAGGAGCTGGAGGCAAAGATATATTACCATTGATACCAGGACCAGAATTAGTCTCACCTCTAACAACACAAAACAGGGAAGGGGAAAGAGCCTCCTTTCTTTAACTCCTAAAAAGTAATGGTAGCACGTGCTGTCAGGACTCCAATCTGGACAAGATCTTCCAAACCTTCAGGACCTCACTGACCTTGAAACCAACCTAACACATTATGAAAAGACCCTAAAAAAACAACAACAACAACAAAAATCAAACAGATCCCCACAAAAGCAAGGCTACATAACCAGCAGCTGAAACAAGCTCTAGTTCTTCAGCAGCTTCAGCTGACGAGGCCGATGCTGTATTAGTGCATAAAAAAGCAAAAGAAAAACTTGCCACCAACACCAGACTTCAGCAACCACATCTTGCACCGCTGAAACCAACTGTGCTATTCACTAATAGTTTTGACAAACTTCTGGCTTTTGAACGGGCAAGACACTGATGTGACCTTAGAGGTACAAAGGCACAGCTCAAAAGCGAGACATGCAGGAAGCAGACCTGTGAGAAACACTCTCTGGAGAACAGCGTACGGCACACCAACGAGCACCGTTATACCTATCAGAGTGCAGAAATACATCTATGTCAACAGCAAGCAGGAGAGAGACCACTGACACTGAGTCTCAGTCAGATGAAGCAGCAGAGGACCAATGTAAGCTTTTGGATTTCAGGGGAAGTTGCAGAGGACGCTTCTGCAGAGAATGGGTTAACACATCCACAAGCAGAGAAAGTAACTGGCACCTGGAAGCAAGCCTGGAGATTTTCAAGGGCTGAGACTCCTGGCCACAGTACTGTGCGGGGCAGGAAAGCATGGCTCAGCCCCGCCATGAACACTCGTGCTGAGGAAGGGGTCAGGACAAGTGCCTTCCTGCCTGGTGCCAGAACAAGCACCCGGCACAGAACATCAGGAACTGCATGATGTGCGCAGCCAGCCGCGGCAGCAGCTGCCTGCTGATCAACCTGAGCATGGAAACCATGGCCTGCCGACAGCTGATGGATGCAGCCCTTTGTTGGAGTGATCCAGCCAGACAGCCCAATAACCATTGACCCCAGCTTCGCTCTTGAAGACAGGCACCGGACTCTGGCATTTGCAAGGAATTAACTGCAAGCAACACCTAATTGCCCGAGTGCACAATTGCACATAATGCAAGAGCATGGCGCTGCACACAACTGTGAGTGTCTGCGCCGTCTGTAACCGGAGGGCTCGTGCACAACAGCTGAACAGAAATCTGCTGCAGCAGCAAGGTCCTAAACCCCAAACAGCTGGAGATGCCTGCCAGTGTGCTGCTGCTATGCAGGACCTTGGGCCAGGGGCACCGCAGAGCAGAGCGGGCTCTCATGGGCAGCGTCAGGCAGGCAGCACGGGATGAGGCCGAACACAGAAAGACGGGAACTTTACCATGGCGGGGATAAACTTTACAACAGAACACACAATAGAGCAAGGTGAAAACTAGTGATCTATGGTATCACAGCAGTGTGATGGAAATAGCTGAAAGCCCAAGTCATCAGAGAGATACAGGATAGATCATGAGCACACAGACACAGTCCCTTCTGGTGTGACCGTATGACCAACAGGACTCCAGGGCCGAAGCACAACGCTTGCTCCGATGCCAAGGAGCCCTCAGAGCAGCCATTGAGTAGAAGAGGGACACAGCGTTACGCCTGTCAGCACAAGCACCGTCACTAAACAACAACGCACAGCGCCTACAGAAAGCAAACCTCATTCTGGGCACAGGAGATTCAAATAAAAAAGATGAATTAAAACAACGAATGCTTTTTATTAAAGAAGAACATCTGTTAGCAAAAGTGTCCCCAAATTTAGTTTGATTTGGGGGTTGGGATGTGCAAGAGTGCTGTAGCCGGTGCCCTTGTGCTTTAAGGGAGGAGGAGGAGGAAGCGACCAAGTTACTGCGCGTCGACCACTCACCCGTCCTGACCTGACAAGAATAAAGCCTGTTCAAACACTGCTCTAATTTGAAGAAGTGCATCCTTCCTACTGCTGTGCTACTGTAACTAGCACGAGACACCAGGCCACTCGACAGAGCCATGCCCAACGTTTCGGTCCACCCCCACGCAGCCCAGTGGGCTCCTCGGCCCTGGTCAAAGCTGCACCCAGGCAGATGCCGGAGCCGAGGCGAGGCGTGTGTCGAGGTGCATGGTGGTAGCGGCTGGTCAAAGCCTCCGGCGGCCTCGTGCTCGGCAGGCACAGGTGCCGGGAGAGGGTGATCTGACAGTGCCAGGAGGGTGAACAGCAGCTCCCTGCAGGCAGGGCACGACAGTGAGGGGGGAACAACCTGAACACACTGCACATTGAACAGGATTGCGACTTTTCTTTTCTGCCCCGAAGGGCAGCTCTATCTCAGGTTCTCAGTGTGGATATTCAGGAGTCCCTCTTAAACTCCATGGGCATAAGGGAACAAAAACTGCAGCCCAAGAATACCATTCAAAGAAAAAAGGGGAAAAAAAGCACCCCACCAAGAAAAGAAAACCACTCATTACCAACGGAAAAAATAAAGTTCATATGACAAAATTGAAACTGGTCACCTAATTCAGTATGAACAATGCCTACATTTAATAAAGGATGATTCAAGGGCAGTGACTAAAAGCAATCTAGCATTCATATGAACAATTAAATCTCAGGAAAAAGTTTATGAATCACATACAATGCACAAGTTTGTAACACAACATTTGTAACTCCCAAGTACAAAGATGAAAACTGCGCTCAAAGTATATTGCAGCAATACGGTATTAGAGCAAACACCAAGTACTGCCCACAGCAGAAGGTCAGCATGACACTAGAACAGCCCTTCTGCAAGGTCTGCTCCCAGCCCAACTTGTGGCTAACTATCAGTGCCATCCACACTCTTTAAAAAAAATTAGGAGAAGCGCCCATGATTTTTATACGCCATTATTACTTAGCAAGACTCCGGTTCAGCAACTCATTTCAAACATGTTTATGCCCATCTCCACTGAAAGCAGAACATGCCTGAGCTGAAACACAGGTTTCAGTGCTTTGCAGAAAGGATTGAGCCAGTTGCTGAAACAGGGAGCCATGTCAGGTTGCGCCAGTATGTTTTTTCACCAGTGTACCTGCAGTGACACCTGCAGTGATACCTTTATCCAGGCAGCCGGCATGCAGAAAGAAAGTACAGCAACTCAATGAGGCTGCATTTTCCATCGCAGAAAGGCAACCGTTTGCCTTCGGGAGGTATCGGTGGCAGGGAGGCTTTGACGCAGTCCACCGCTGGCCACAGATGCCGCCTAGCTGCTGCCTGCCTGGGGCTGGACCCCTCAGGGGCAGCTGACACTGAGCGGGAGAACAAGGCACCCAGCTCCTCCCCGCAGGCATTGGCAGTGCCAGTTCTGGAAAGAACACTTCACGTGAAAAAGTGCTTAAAGCTTTCGTCGTCAGCACCAAACTTCCTCCATACGCAGCGCTGCAGGATTTATACAGCTAATACTTTCTTCAGGCTTTCACAGTCAATTAAAGGCTATGCTTGCCAAACACCTGGAAAACACATTCCCAGTCACCAAGAGAGTGTAAGTGAAAATATATAGCCATACTCGCAAATACCCAAGCAGTCCTCCGGCCCTTCATTATTCATGTATGCCTTGACTGACAGACTGTTAATTAGCCAACTCACAGCTTTAGTAATTGATATAACCGGTTTTTTAAAAAATAAGTTGCATGAAAACCTGTAAACAAAGACCATCCACAGAGGCGCCCTCTTTCCTCAGCCTCATCAATTGTATGAAATAACATCTTAAAAGGGCAACGGTGATATAAGAGTCAGGTTGTAAACAAAACAAAAACAAACAAACAAAGAGAGAGAGAAAGAAAAGCAAACATTTCCTCTTTTCCTTCATAATGCCATACTGTTCATATATACATATGAATGAACAGCTAGTAAAGCAGCAGACTCAGGAAGGGTGCATGTGTAAGTATAACAGCACACACCCCCATACATACGTGTGTGTATTTACACATACATATATATTCCAAATAAAGCGTTAATATCTGTCCCAAGTCTGCTGCTTTCTTAGTTAATCCAGTGTCAGAGAACAAAAGAAAAAGCCTTCGCTCAACACTAATGAAGCTTAGCTTTCAATTATAAAATTCCCACACTGTAATTAATTGAAGATACACATTCTTTCATAACTATTTTTAGTAGAGTTAAATAACAGGTGGTTTTCTTAAGGATTACATTACACTGAGATGGAGCAAGAAGACTTTCAGACTTCCAGAATTGTTCGTGCAGAAAATAACACAGTGTATCTGATGTCAACAAGACCAGGCATACACAGCTCTGACATACATCCAGATACACCCTTAAAAGAAGTGAAGTTAAACCATGTTAAAACAACATGTTTTCTGACGGTACGTAGCACATGGACAATATTTAATTCTCTCCCATGTCTGCGAATGAATACGTGCGCACAGACCCACAGCCGTGCCGCAGACGCTGCGCACAGGCTGTCTCTGAGCCTGCGCTGCAACAGAAGGAGAGACCAGACCACCACCCGAAGGGCTGATCTCTGTCCACATCCCACGTGTAAGATAAATCCAGCCAGATGCAAGCACAGTACAATAACACCCAATGAATAATGATTTACAGGTAACTGCAAAGACCGGAATAAAAAAAGCCATGAATCTTAACTGTCCTGGCCCTAGCAAACTCCCAATGTATTTCAAATTTAACTTTTATTACCGACATCTTATTGAAAGATTAAAGGCTCCTGGATATTTGAATAACCAGCGTGTTAAGAGTATTAACAAGAGTTAATCCAACACCCCATATTTACAACGGCACACAAACTATAATTGTTAGCAAATAGCAGCGATTAACCACATTAATACAGTCAAGTTTTGAATTACTTTGTATCCTGATTTTGGAATGGCACGGGGAAAACAGATGTTATGCTGAAAGAGAGTGCAAATAAAATTAATCTGTTCTTAAACACAGGTAGATAAAACAGCACTCTGGCAATATTCACAATCACCACCATGGTCTATCTTTTATATCTGTGGGGTTTCTTTCTTTGTTTGTTTTAAGTTAGATCTTTACAAACTCCCCCTAGGTTGAACATGGGGGTAATTACTTGTTACCTACAGCAACTATTTTTTTAAAATGTACATGGTATTTTTTACCATTTGTTTTTAGGATGCAGTTTCAAAAGCTAAATCTACAACATATTCAAGTGCCCCTCCTTCCAAATCCCACAAGAAAAATCACTGAGCCAATGAACGCTCAAAAATGACATAAGCAAAAAAAAAAAACCCACCACACCCACCAACACCAAAAACCAGAACGTATTTGTTAATCCCTGGTTTTTTAGAGTCTTTGCTGCACAGCCTTGCTTGTGCTCCACGTGCTTCGTAGCACAACCCGCAGGGGACCAACCTTGTCCCGACTCGTGTCTCCAGCCATGGCAGGAGGAGGGCGTGGATCCACCACGTAAAGAGGCGCAGTCAAGTAGCAAACAATTAATGGGTCGTCACAGTGTGGACACTGGATCTGCCCACTGCAAGTAACCTCTATTAACCTCTGAGGAGCTCAGCAAGCAGATATCTTCCTAGCAAGCAAGGTAAGCACGAGAAGTTATATGTGAACTAGATGAAAGAAAATCCCTGTCAGTCACCAACAAGAGCCTGATAAGGAATTTGGCTCTCCGAGCCAAGTCAAAATGAGATGCATTGAGAGCTGTATACCTACCCTGTAGCTGTTGCTGCTACCACAACATTCGAATTTTCATATGTCCAAGTTACGACAGGGACACAGTTAAAAATTCAGGAAATTTTTAGTTGCAGAGCTCCTATGGGGCAACAAAGGCACAACAGTGAAAGCAGCCACTAAAACCAGTGATCAAAACAGTTCTTCCTGTAGGCTAGATTTTACGGAGGCTTGAAACTATCCTACATATTTTATTAATCCTGTTGGCTGTGACAGTGGCACACCTTTTCACAGATGCACTGTGCTGGTGTCTTGAAGCAGCAATGTCATAGATGCCCAGTGCCTTCTACGCAGGAAATAAATGCACTGGAGAGAGCATCACAGGTTAGCCATTCCAGTATGCATGTATTGCACATACCCAACTACACCTATGGCTTCACGACACCTGCTGAGCCGAACAGCTCAGGGCGCAACTGCAGAGACCGGTATAAATATTGTCTTAAATTAATAAGTTAGCATGTGTTCCGTAGGAAAAAAAAAAGTAATATTCTCTAAATGCTCACTTTTGTAGACAGGAACTTTCATGAACTAAAGCTGAAGAGCTAAAGTTCACGAGCTGTACGTACTGCTGTACAGCAGTGTGTATCAACTACTCCGAGCAATAAATGCTCTTTCCTCGAGAAGATACCCACATTTACAAGCTAAACGCCTTTTGATTGGGCACTGCTCTGCTGGGGATGAAAGTCCAAGGCTTTCCCAGAATTGTTGCAGAATCAATTCCAGGACTAACACAGCAGCAATGTGCAAGTTGTCAGTGAGGCGGCTCCAACACACCCTTCTAAACCATAAGAGAGATCTTTCATGCCAAAATACCATAGTCCTAAGAATGGCTATCAATTTACTGCCAAGTGAAGCATGGGGGATGCCAAAATGCCGTTCGTCACACTAATAAAGAAATATGTAGTGATCTAACATAAATATTTGATAGCAGAGAAGACCATGTGAAAGTTGTTTACATCCTATTTCAGAAAGAAAGCGCTGAGGGAGATACTTAGAAATTAATTTCAATCTGATCTAGAGAGTGGGGTTTCAGTGTTTTTTTTTCTTCTCCTCACTGCTGTGCATGTTTCTGTAATAAGCACATCTTTGCTCAATGGCCCAATAACCCACAAAGGTTATTCTCAGCTTTATTCAGGGCCACCACATGGAAAGGCCAACATTGTTTTGGCATTGCCGGGAGGGAGCCTGGCAGACAAGATTTAGAACAGACAGTGTTTTCCTGCAGGTTGTCACCCTCCAGCAGGGCTCCTGTAAACACGCAGCATAACACTTTGCTAAGACAAGGCATCTCATGCTGCAACGGAGCTCCTGGATGGGCAATTTGGGATCAACAGGATAAACTCTGCAGGCTCAGAAGGCTCTGAGACAAGTCACACACACGCGCACACCTCAGTGCGAGTTCAGAGCACCCAAACGCACCCACCTGCAAAGCTCAGGTTGGTCAGCCACACACGGCATCGGGCGTTCACCACCACCCAACTCCCGAGAGCTTCATGGCAACAAGTTCCCAGCCCTGGGAGCCCCAAGTAAAGCACCTAGTGCTGTTAGGCGCTCAGGAGTCACCTCAGTGGCGAGCACTAAATGCTGCTTCACAGTGCCCCTGTCAACATCATCTACCTGAAACACAGGGCATCACACAACTCCTGCAGCGCGGCTCGCCTGGTTTAACAGCCCCAAGCACTAGGCACCAGGCAATACTAATTCAGGCGGCTATCAGGACCCTACTTCACATGAACAGAAAGCAGACCTATTAACACTTCCCAAAAACACTGAGGCTGGATTTGGCCCTGGTCAGACCAAGGACCTCCGTGCAGCATGGAGCCCCAAGCTCTTCAGGCAAGTAACCCTTCGCAGCCACTGCGCCGTAACCTCTGCTGCAGAGTTAGCTGACATGACAGGAGGTGGGGGGCTAATGCCATCTGCGCTGCGCCTGGGCCACTATTAGCAGTGGGAAAACAAGTCTCTGCCAAGTTCTGTCCTAGCAGGAAATTCAGACCAGACTGCTCTGGGTACCTAACAAACGGCTGAACACGCGAGTGATGCGTGACCAGGGCACCAGCTCCAGGGGTCAGCAGGTACCAAAAATTTGGTGTGGTCTCATTCGTTGCTCAGCTTAGATGTAGGGACCTGAGGAGTCCTCTCCTGACAGGTGAAACTGGAGCAACTCTCCTATTGCTGTGTGTCACAACCAGGTCTTCTTAAGCAAAAGCAAAGGTTTTGGGTTTGCTTTATACAGGAAGGACAGGGGGAAAAACCACCCGACTAAGCAAAACAAAAAAACCTCCAACCCAACACAGAAAGCATCAGTTGCCCTACATATATCGTTACTGACACATTGGCTGTTTAGGAGGGACATGAGCGGAGCCAAATCCTCTTCCTTCTGGCATCCTTGGGATCCTCCAGGAGGCAGCTTATGTGCTACAACTACACTTAGCATGCAGTTGCTTTAAGAGGAAAAATTTAAGAAAAGTATCTAGATAATACTTTATGGGAAAAATAAAGAATACTAGGAGAAATAAGTCTGCAAAGCCATGGATAACTGACAAGAAACAATTTAGAGAAACAAAATGCTAAACAGTTTTTCTCTATTTTATTAACATTATTGATGCAATTTCTAAGAGGCCAAAGCAGCAGAACCGATATATGCAACTGGAAATAACATCCTTGGTATTCTGTTAAGTTTCCATAAAAGACCATCAGATGTCTTGGAGATAGGCAATATTATAAAGATATAAATTGTCAGAGACATATGTACAGCCCTCTATGAAGTGTTTTATCCAGTCAGTTTTAGCTTAAGCAGAAGCAAACTATCAAATGAAATACATACTTTCCCGTTCCATTTAAATCTGGCACTGATATTCATTTGGAAACCTAAGTATCAAGCAATATTGAAACAGTGTTTTTAGATGCCCAGAATTTTGATTTCTCTCCAGTTCTTTATTTTAGTATATAAATCTTAGGGACTGCGTTTGGGCCCTGATTACAGAAAAGAGCCTCTTGCTATATAGATCCGTTAACAGTATTAAGGCCCCAGGACTTTTACGCATAAAGACTGGACATACAGTCAGTTTTTCTGGTTTCAGTCAGAATGCACCTTTAAACAACACATCAGGGCTCAATCCTCATGTTACAAGTGGAAAAACAATCAAAAAAAACCCCAAACCCCAAACATAGTACGTTTGGAAAGTGAAGGTTTTACTGCTCCCCCACCCCCACTCCTCAAAGAAAAAAGTGCATTATATAGTACGAAATGGAGTTTTAGCAGCCTTCACGAAAGAAGAAAATAAAGAATAAACACATGAGATAAAACCAAAAATATATTCTAAATTCTGATTTGTGTAATACTCTTAATTCATAGGTTACTACAGTGTCAAAAAGGCAGCACTTAAGGTAATTTTGGAATTTACATAAATACTTAATTGAAATGAGCACAAACTGGGCAGTAGTTTAGGGTTCACATAAAAGGACATCTGTTCATTACTGCACAAGAACAGGGCGGGCAGTACCCTCAGACCTCATACCAACGTCTAACTATAATGGTAAGGGCCAACTACAACAAAAAAGTTTTCAGTTCCAGAATCACATAGGTAATTGGGTATTCACAGACAGTTTTCCCATTCAAACACCCTTCCTGTTGTTAGGGAGAGGGAGAAGTGAAATTCACTGCTGTCACAGAAGTAATCCTTTTTTCCCCACTTCCTTTCTGAATTTCAGCCCCCACGGAAGCTAAATTAGGAAAAAGGCCACGAGCTGTCTGATCAGGCAAAGGTGTGACACCCACCGCCGCTGCCCCATCCTGCCCGCTCTGGCAGGCTGCTAGCCAAGCAGGCTCGCAGCACAGCCCGGTCCCTGCGCCCCTCCATGCCCGCTCAGGTCAGGGTCACCTCTTCACCAGGATGTGCCCAAGGTCCGCTCTGCTTGCGTGGGAGCTTCCCCTGACCCCTTCGTGGCACTGGCCAGTTCCGGATGGGGACCGAGGGCAATGCAAACACAGCAGCTAACAGGTTAATTAATACCTGCTATAGCTGAATTTGACCAGAGCCCAGGGGGGCTGGGGTGGCAGGAGCCCAGGGGTCCCCGTCCACCCTGCTCCCCGCAGGTCCCCACTGCAGGTCCCCAGGGACGTGTCCGGGGGTTGCAGCGTCTCCAGACAGAGACGCGGCAGCCTCCCTGCTCAGCCACCCCACGATGCACGAGCTTTTCCTGGGGTGCCGAGGGAACCTCCCGTGCCTGGGCCTGTGCCCGCTGCCTCCTGCCCTCTCACCAGGCACCACGGAGCAGTGCCTGGCTCATGCTTGTTTGCTGCCTGAGAAGGGATTAGGGAATCCTGACAAAAAAATAACTTTCCTTCAGAAAGGAAAGCTTTCAATTGCTTTGAAGGAGGGAAAAAAAACAACCGACCAAAAACACCCAAAAAAGGCACAACCCACATTGCTCTCAGCTATACAGATATAAAGAAACACATCCATCAGTCTCCAAACAACATTAACATGAGCACCATCAGGAATTTTACCTTCATAAGGACTTTAAAAAGTCCTAAAAAAAATAAGCTAAAGGGAAGAAAATTAAAAAGCTGACTCTCTCATACACAAAGTCATTTTACTCGGTCTCCTATCTGATTTGTAGTACTTCAGGAGGTGCTGAGGAGCAGGCCAACAAGGCAGGTCAGGCAACCCACCTTGCCCCTGCAGACTGCTGCCAGGCACCAAGGGGAAAAAAATCACTTTTTCCAGCACAGGCCCAGCACTTTTGGGAAACACACCCCCCCCCCCCCCCCCGAAGAATCACCCACACCAATTGCTCTGCAGATAGAGAGCACCGTGTAATTCAGGCCTGCTTGTCCATCAGTGTTTGTCTCAGGAACTTGTAAGAACTGAAACAAAACACATACTAACACAATTTGGGAAAATTCAGGTGAAATAGCATGGTACTATTTTCTGTTTTTAAAGACATCGTTTCAATTTACTGAGACAGGACAAAACATTAATCAGGAAAGCAGGAACATTTTGTACAGAAACCCATTATTAGAATATTCCATTTTTTTAAACATGCTCCCCAAATCAGGGAAGTGATGCAAGAAGAGGCAGCTGGAAACGCCACTGATGTTGCAACACTCCATCAAATAAGTGTGAACAGTGATGAACGCACGGATCGTCTCAGGGGCACAGGGAAGAGGGAGAGCTGCCCCCCTTCGCACTACTGCCCAGCGCATCCCCCAGCACACGCCAGAGGAACAGACCACACTGCGCATCACGCCAGGGCTTCAATCACGCACACGTGCATGCTTCTGCCATTGCGTGCTGTTTAATTAGCTCCTACATGGAGCAACAGCTGCCCTGCTGTGTAACGAAGAGCTCACATTTGGGTTTTTTCTCCAGAACATTTAAAGGAGCCACAGGAGTTCAGAAAACCCCAACTAAAATCACACGTGGTCAGTGTAGCAGCTGCTCCATCATCCTAGCACACAGGACAGCACGACTGTAAGAAAACGTACGATGAAGCACCTTAAGCACCTGCTCGCACATGCTTCCAACTTCGTAACTGGCAGCAGAGCCACCCCAAGAGGCACGCGCTCGCTGGGATCCCGGGGAGAAGGGGTACTTTTTGAGGAAATAAGCAAAAGTAGGTTTTCACCTTGCAAGTCGCCAACTGTAGGCTCTGTTCACGGCTTTGCCTTTCACTGCAAAGCCCCAGCCCTCCCTCCTCCTACAGCCCACACGCACCAGCCTGACATCCCCGGCACGCTCCTCCAACCCCCCGGTGCCTGCTGAGCCGGGTGGGACAATATGTGCTGTGGCTGGTTTTGGACGTGGAGGAGGCCAGCAGCCCCGAGCAGACCAGAGTCTGGCTGGGCAGGCTTAGCTAGCAGCTGCCAAGCTCATGCTGCTGCTGCTCCTGCTGTGCTGGAGGAAGGAGGACGGCTTTGATCCACCTACAAAACCACCCACTTCACTGGTTTCCTCCGGTTTTGCAGAATCTCTAGGATTTCTGCCCTGCCACGAGAAGTGGCTGAAATTGGACAAAAGATTCACATGGCTTTGGGAGGAAGAGGAGGCGGGCAGCGCGCTGTGGTGGGCCGAGAGAGCAGGGGACAGACCCAGCCGCCCCACACGCTGGAGGGCGAGGGCCTCCAGCCGGCAGGCTGCCAGGAGCCCCGTCCTGTCCTACTGCTCGCAAGGGAAGGGAGCAGCCCCCCGCTTCTCCTGCCTTCCGTCGGCGCCTTCCCGAAGCCACCAGGCCAGGGGCGTCCTGCGGGCGCCACTGCCCTGGCCCGCATCCCGTGCCCAGGCAGCGGCTGTCACCCGCCCCGCACACTCGGGTGGCTCTGGCCATACCCACCCGCGGGGGCACGCACGCCTATTGGAGGGATTAAAATCCTATGCAAAGCTTTCCAAGCTCCTACACTGTAAACAAATCACCTGCACACCCAAAGGGAGAACCTCTCCCAGTGCAGACGGGGCATGCGTCCAGGCGGCACTCCTGAAACTGCACAGTGGCAACCAGGGCTCCTCACTCCTTGGCACAGCTGCACGGCTCCGTGGGTCCTGTCCCTTTAGCCCACACCAGGACAGGCTCAGCCTTTCAGGGACTCTACCCTGAAAGACAGGCTATTTTTAGAGCCATTAATAAGGCAGAGGGAACACATCTGCTGCTCTCAGAGCTCGTCCTACCCACCACTGCCATTCTGTACTGAAAAAGCTGATTTTTCTTCCTCAGCAGAGGGATTCTACGGTATTTCCTCTGTGCTACATGGCACAAAGTTGCGTTAGGACGACTGCATGCATCGCACATGCTAGAGCTGCTACCACATGTGCCACACACCAGTAAGTGACTGTAAAACCACGCAGCAAAGTTACCTTGTCAGTTCTGGACAAGTGTGCTCTGAAGCATGGTTTTGAAACGGTCCTGTTCCCCGCCTTCCAAGAGAAGGCCTGAACTGAGCTACAGCAAACGTGCCCAGAAGTACAACAGAGGTAATTACAGGGGAGAAGAGTCTTTTACATCGGTGTAAATTGTTCAGGTTTTTTCATTTAGCCTTTTTCGCCATTAAGTTCAAAGTAAAAGTCGACTCTCATGTGGGTGAGTTTCCACAGGAAATCCTGCCCTTCGTTCACTCTTATCCCTAAAGAGAACTGCTTCCTTTTGCTTGAAAGGCAACTGCCTTGAGTCCTATGCCACAGTGAATACTTTTAACACTAAATATAGATTGTCAAGGAAGGAAACATCAGGCAGACAACAAAAGCGAGGAACGTTAGCATGCACTGCGTCAGATGGTGCAGGCTCTCTGAAAACACGCCCGACTACGAGAACACATGCTCTGTTGACACAAAGAAACTGCAGACTAATGAACAGCAGAGATAAGAACTTTTTCTCTCAAGTTTGAGGAAAATCAACCGTTGCTTAAAATAAATTCTGCAAAAACCCAAAGCAACAAAAACATGTGCAGATCAGAAATATACCCTATTAGCACCCCAGCCGCACATGATCTGACTGTTCCTCTCATGTTAGTGGATATATAAACTTGTTACTTTTTTTTTTTTTCCTAAAAGCACATAGATGTAGCCCAGCTCCGTAAGCCTGCACCTTTTTTTAGTTTGGGAAGTCCCACACACTGCGCAAAACGCCAGCACAAAACAACGGTGCCCCCTTCTCTGCAAATCTTCTCACATCCCCAGGCCGATGGTTTCTCAGCCAAGCACACTCGTGAAAATGAAACCTTGTTTGTAACAAGCCATATAGAACCTAAGCTGTTTGCATGACCAACTCCACAGGTGAACCCACAACATGAATGGTGACACCTAATTTCAGAACTGACTCCAAATTATCACATTGTCCCACACCACAAAAGGACGAATGAGCAGAAGCGTAGGCTAAGCTGGAAGCCGCTGCATCCGTTTGGTTACTTTCCCTCAAACGCCCGGCTGGGAAAGGAGGCTGCCCCGGAGCTTGCCGATGCACCAGCTCCTGCGCTGGGGCTGCAGCTCCCCAACAGGTACCACGGTCCAAGTGATGCTCTGGTTCCCGCTTGAGAAGTCATCACCACGGCCTTCCCCAGACCGCCCTTTCTCTAGCTGCACGCAGAGACGTCGCCTCTTGCACAAACTTCTTCAAGCCCATCCCCACACAGACACCTCCCAAGCTCCTGTGCCTCCAGTCATATGCTCCGAGACCCCTCAACAAGAAAACAAAGGTTAAAAAGTGCATTTTTTGTGTAAAATAAACATCTACTTAAACTCAAATTGAAGATCTGGTCCAGAAGTCTTTACTTTCACCCAAACAAGTCCAATAAAAGTTATCGGAGTACAACCAGGGGTCACAAAATGAAGCTTAATTTGTTCCCTGGTCCTACTGTACATGGTCAAAATGAGATACTTCTACTCAGTGATAAACTGACAGGTCAGCGCATGAGGCAATACTCCGAGAACAGGCCTCTTTCTGTACGGAGGCACAGTGTCACCGCAACTCTCCCACCCAAACCTGTCGGCTCTGACACTACACTCTGAACGCCACACTCTCCTCTTCCTGTCTTTATAGACTGTTATTTTATTTTTCCTTTTTTTAATATTAAAGTGTTGATACATATTTATCCAATTTCCATTTGTCTCCAAATCAAACTCTTCAAAAACTGTTACATTAAACTGGAGTTTAGCAGGGCAGAGTACACCTCATAAATACCCATTTTTTTCCTCAGTATCACTATGGATACAACAGATAAGACTGTTATGACCACCACCAGAGGGAAGTATCAAAGCTTTCATTACTCTCAGGAGAGCATACAGTCTCAGCACCACCTGAACAGAGGTTTAATTTTAATACATTATTAACCAATTTTTCAAAGGAAATTATCAAGCTGACCATGCATTTGCAGGTGTGGACAGATTAATCAATGAATTAAGTTATTTTCAAACAAGTGTGACCAGCAGGCAGTAGTGTAAAAGGTACTTAATATCCACAGTGGTTGCAAAAAAACTGGCTGCAAAGGGGCTACTGAAAAACCAACTGTCGTTTCGAAGAGGAAAAACTGTCAGAGCAAGCTTCATCAGATCTACTGCACTTCCCAGAGCTTTCTGTCTTAATTTCCTGCACAATTTTCCATTCTTTAGGCAAGAAGCTTTTTGTCTGAAATTCACCAAAAAATTAAAGGGTATTATGACCAGATATTAATAAAGGGTAATAATGTATTATTTTTGTAATTTTCAATATAACTCTGCAAAACAAAAAAACTGAAATTGAGCTAAAGCATTCCTGTTTCTACAGCAGACCTAACATTCACGCTTTGCAGAATTAGAGCCCAAATTACTTGCTAAAATACTGCAGAAAGGTAACAGGGAAGGATCACATTAGTCAGCAAGCAAACAGTACAGAAATTAAAACCCATTTTTTACAATATACCTGCTGAAGTTAATTGACTACCTTCAAAGCAGGAGTTTATCCAGGGAACTAAGGTTACTGCTATTCAACCCATGCAACGTGGCATTGGCAAACAGTTCACAGGCATTTATTAGGCATCAAGTACAACCTGTGTTGTTAGCTCCTACAACTGCATCGATTCAGTAGTTTTTGCTTTGTGTTTCCGATTTATGCCTTTTTTTTTAATATAAAGAAAACTCCAAAGGCCAGGTGAGTACCTCAGTCATGAAAAAATGTAACTTCTCACCGGTGGGTACAGAAAGAAACTCGAAAAGATGATGCAAGCACTCTCTGAAGTGTAACAACAAGGAAGCAAATGAATAAGCCCCCCAAATCTCCTGGTTTTCAGGGTGTTTCAGCAGTTACGGCACCGGCTGCAGCCAGCTGGGCTGGGGGTTGCCAAGGCCCGGCCCCCGGCCCAGCCGCTCCTCCTGCCGCCGCCGGGATGCTGGCCCTCCGCGACAAGGAGCGGAACACCTCCCACCACGGCCCCAGACAGGACAAGGGAGCCAGTTCCGCAGCATGAGCAGCGAGCTGACAGGCTGCACCGCTGAAATGAGCTCTTAGGTGCTCAAGGGTATTACTTCTGCAAAATTATTTTTCCAAGTGTCTTTTTTTGTGAAAGTGAAAAACCACTTATTTACTACCATGCTTTATAAAAACATCTTTTTGACATATGCTTAACATTAAGGAGCACTAATTTTCACGCAAATGAAATCATAAAGGGTGAAGTAGGACAATAAACTGGATAAGGAATAAATTACAGAGGTTACATGAATAATGGCAGAAATTTAAAGAAGCACCGTGGCTGGGACAACAAAGAGCTTAGCTACTAAAACAGAAGGCGAGCAAGTTTTGCTACCCAATTTACTGCCCCGGGCAGCTTTCCTGCAAGGTTTCTGTGATCTACTTCCCATCTGATGGCACTCCTCCATCCACCTTTATTTTGACTCAGTTTCTCATGTCACGTTTCCCAGGTAAACACTTGGCAGCTTCACCTCCCATTTCATCTTCCCTCAGAGATTTCACCCAGCAACACACCGTCTTAGCTCACCATTTCATGTGAAATCCTGAATTACAGCTAGGAGGAGTGCCAGCCTTAGACCAGTATCCCAGCGTGCCAGGCACTATATGGACACCTGAGAAAAAAAGACAGCCTATGCCCCAATGAATTTTTTTTTATGTATGTGTGTGCGTCTACATATATATGTCTGTGTGTATTTTAATATATAATTAAACATTTGCATATATATATAACTGTTAAAAACATATGATTACAGGGAGATCAGCAGGCCAGAAGTCAGCATGGAAGGCTGTTTTTTCAGTGTACAAGCTGTTCTACTCCTGTCAAGTTTTTACAGTGCCCCATTGAAAGTTTTTAAGAAAGTTCTGTAGATTTTTACAAGGAGGTTTCCCAGGCATAAGAGGTATCCTGGGATAGAGCAAAAACATATGTCCTGGCAAATCCAGTGAGTGAGCAATCAAGACAGGAAACTGGCCAAGAAAAAAAAAAAAAACCACCCAAACAAAAAAACCAACCAGGAGCCAACCTCCCACTATTATTTGACAAAAAATATCTTAGGAAGGCTGAGGAACGCAAGGGTATATTGCATTAAGTCAGGCAGCTTATTCTCAAAATAAGAAGTGAAACAAATAAAGAGGCAAGACAAGGGGTGAAATTATCTGTGACAGACTAGGAAAATCATCTGTGTGAGTGCAATCAGAACAGATGCTACATGAGACAAGACTGCATTCATCACAGGTAGGGAAAAGCATTTTACAGTCATAAGGATGCAAAACAACAACATGAACAAGAGTCAGGCAGCAGGAACGACCATTAACCTAGACTGCATGCAAAGTATTAGCAAGATTACGACTGAGCCTGAACTTGAGGAGCCAGAAAAACAGCCTGCGTTAGTGCAGATAAAACTACTCGTGTGGGACTCCAGAAGAGATTCACAAGCTCACAGGGGAAGGTGCTATTGGTAGAAAGCTTCACAGATACAAAAACATAAAGTGACTCAACAGGGACCTCAAAACAACCATACATACTCAACCGGTAGTTGATTGCACACAGCGATAAGCAGTAGGGTTCGGGCTGCGTTTCCCCCTTGCTGAACTCTAACCCTTCCTGCGCTGTGCCGAGCTCCGTCCAGCCCCGCTACTGCCATTTCTGCAGAGGGAGACACACACCGCCACTATCAGAGCAACTCCCTCGCTGCGCGAGGCTCGCCCACTAGCCGCTCCCCCCAGCATCAGTGTCAAAATAAAGATTCGGGAAATAGGCGAATTTCAAAAGGATGTGCTACAGATAACTGTGCCTTGTCTTCCGGCCTACCATACCCTCTGCTCAAATTTCAGCACTGCGCCAGAAACACGCCAAAGATCACTAATTCACTGCCAAATTCATACAGCTTTTTTACCACAAATTCACCCAGAGGCTCTTTACCACTGGGACACAGGGCGGGTGACTGCATGGTTATGTACTCACTGCAAAAGTCAGTCTTTAAAGTACGTGACAGAAATATGAGATATTTTAACTTCCAGCAACATAACCCACTGAAAAAAGTAGAACTGTTGGATCTCACTATTTTTTAACTATTCAATAGCACAGAAATAAGAAACTGGGAAAAGTTATCTCAGAGCGTTTCCGAGATAAGAATGTTTCTGGGAGTCAGAAAGAAAATGCAAATAACTATATTTCTTGTGTCTTTTTCTTTTTTTAAATATATGGCCAAGAAACAGTTTCGCCTCACAATGACTTCATTAACTCTTTAATACTGAAGTCAGCTTATGAGGTCAGCAAGATATTTTGCAACAACGGAAAGTTTACTTAACAACTGTGGAAAAACCCTCAACGTAAGTGCAAAAATGCCCTCTGCCCCTGCAGAATTAGAAACCACACCACAGAACAGGAGACATGATGCCCGCTCTCGGGGTCCGGAGGAGCCAGCTGCTGCTCAGCCACAGGCGAGGCGGGCGACCTGACCCATCCCACCGGAGCCGTGCCAGGCGTCCCCCGGCACGGGGAGCAGGCATCGCAGCCCTGCGCTCCTGGCGGGGACCACGGCTACACAGGCAAGAGGGGCACCAACCAGCTCCCGGGCTGTGCTCATGCTGCACAAACAATGGTGGTGGGCTAGCGAGTTCCAGCGAGCTTGCAGAGCAAACTCCTGACCTTGCACCACCTCGCCAGTCCCGGTAGGAGGGCTGAACTCTTGAGCACCTTCCCTCCTTGCCCCCCCATTGCACTTCCAAAAACAGGCAAAAACTATGCAGTGATTACTTGCTCAATTTCCTGATCCTCAGCCTAAAAATGAGCAGCTGAAGAACATAGACTACTTTTGTTAATAAAATAAAAAGTTGAGCCAAATGAATTTTTTTTTTTTTTTTAAGAGAGGGAAGAGAGGTCAGATTTTTTTCCTCAACTCATTAAATATCACTTAGCTTTCTACACTCATCTTAAGAATTATTCACAAGACACAGCCAGGAATAGAGACTTTCTATTTAGAAGTTACATCTCCAGAATGTTTTTCCTTGCTGTAACGCCTTTCTCACTCAACTAAGAGACAAGACTGCAGCAAGAGAACTGACGTTACATACATTTTCCCAGGATTATTGAACTCTTCCTGACCTACTGTACATACACAGTTTGGCATACTAGACTAGAATAAACACATGCTTGACAATTAAACAAAATGCAAGTCAAGTACTGCAAGAATATGTACTCTGGGTCCTGTTTATCCTTCGTGTTTTAAAGAAAATCACTCCATTTTGTAACGCAATGATCACCATCAACTGAATTTTGTTGCTGAAAAGACAAACTTTTTTGGGGGGTGGTGGTGGTGAAGACATCTTCAGTTTAAAAACTTGTTTTCCGTCTCAAAAAGCCTCCTATAATTACAGGCAAGGGTGCATCCGCCACAGGGACGGACCTCTGGGAAGGCAGGTGGACCCCCACACCAGTGAGCAGCTCTCGCACTCCCCTGGACGAGTCTGAAGCTGGTATTGCTAAGGTGTAAGGCAACCCTACCCTATGTGTAATAAAGTAACAAAAACAAACACAAAAGCTGCTTTCCACAAACATTTTGTGGACACATTCAATGAAGCAGTAGGCTTGAATCAACACTAAAACCCAAACAAGCAATATGATGAGGTATCAGTGGAAATCTCCTGACTGCCAGCCAGTAATAATACTGTTACAGCCAAAATTTATTCTGTGTTCGTGGCTCCAGAAATTCAAAGCCACTATGGAAAATTTTGTATATTTAAACCTAACTATTAAGAGATATCCTGTTTGCAATGAGGTAACACCTCTATTTTTCTCTGTCACAAGGAAGTGCACTTCACCTAGTATCAACATTTCTGAACAGCATTGGAATGGCTCTTTTCCTGTTTAGGAAAATGGGCTTCAGGCTCAAGTTAGACTCTGACAAAAAGTAAAGATTACTTTTATTGACTTTTTCCTGCTGAAATTTTTTTCATATTTTGAAACATTTCAAATGCTTAATAGGTCACACTAGGAAAAACCACCTCGAGCGTTCTCTGACCACTCAAGTGAGAGTAAACTGAAATTCACTCACTGGGTACCATGGCTCGAGGATGCACTTCAAGAGACTGCTGCAAATACGAGGACACACTTAAAAGGACAGTTGTAAATATCTTTTTAAATGTTTCTCTTGGAGAGCTCCGGAAACAAATTTATGCTGCCATATGTGAACCACTATAAGAAAAGCAAAGAAAAACTGTCCATACATTTAGGATTGAGACTTGAGACCATCAGCACAGCTGCCATTCCCCTGGCACAGGCTGAGCTGGGAAATTGCCCCATATCCCTCGGGCTGGAGCTGCTGCCTCCCAACAGCTCACCCGAGGAGAGGGCCTGCAACCAGCACGAGGGAGGAAGACAAAGGCTGCACCTCAAGAAATACTGTCCTTGAGCAGCACCATGCAGGGAGACAGCCGCTGGACAGCACTGCCAAGGCAGGGGATGCACTCCTGGGACTCAGTTTCTGGATAATTAAGGACAACTCAATTTTTTTTTTTTTTCTAGACGGAAAGCATCCCTGCAAATTAGCATGAATAGGTAATTTTAAACTTACTCTGCTGAATCTCTCACAACAGCTGTAGACTCAGACAACTTTTACAGCAACCCCACTAGAATAAAGCAGGTTTGAACTGACTTAATTCACCAA
This sequence comes from Morus bassanus, assembly GCA_031468815.1. Taxonomy (NCBI): domain Eukaryota; kingdom Metazoa; phylum Chordata; class Aves; order Suliformes; family Sulidae; genus Morus; species Morus bassanus. Next base: position 1,379,244 of record CM062575.1, read on the forward strand.
TCTCTCTCTCGTCCCCCCTCAAAAAAAAAACACCAAAAAAACCCCAAAACAAAAAACACAACTCCAGAAAAGCGCCACAGGTTGTAGCAGCAAAGCCCTTGTGACTCCAGTTTTTAGTTTCACTAATATGTACATCAGCTGGAGTGCGGCACTGACATCAGAACAGCGGATGTCCTAAGAGAAACCCCATGGCATCTTGGAGGAGAGCATCCACCAAGGCCTCCTCCCTCAGACAGGCCCCCGGGGCCGACAGGAAGGTTTCCCCTCACCCAGAATTTTCCCCCATCCTCCACTTTCTAGTCTTTAATAGAAGGATATTAGCTGTAGTGATAATTTCAGAGTATATACTGATTAAAGCGCAAAAGACAATAAATGATGAAGCTGTGACCACTCCTGAGGGCTTAAGAGGGTTCTGGAAGCCACAGCCCTCCTCGTTTTTGAGTCTTCTCCTATGACTGATGCATTAGGCTGCAGTATGCTACTTCAGAGTCAAGAGCAGCAGCCCCTAACTAGAAATTAGGGCATGATGGCAAGGAAACCTCACCAGGCTAGGGAAAATTAGGATATCATTATAGAGCAATTAATTTCCCCTTAGAGAAGTAACTTGGTTATTTCTAGCCTCTTCATAAAACAGCCTGCAAGTAGTCTTTCAGGATCCACCTTGCATCTCCACCATGGGCAGCTCTGTTTTGCTCCCGAGAGTCATATCTCAGCCTGGACATGCGGAGTGTGACCAGCAGTTGTCCATTTACTGTGCGTCACAGAGCACGGACCAGAGCCATGTTCCAGCAACTGCAGGGTCTGCATCAAAGAAGGGAGTTTATTTTAAAAGGTCCCATTTTAACCAAAATGGCGCAGCTCTGACAGGTATCTTTAGACATATCCTTCACATGCAGCTTTACAGTCAGAAAATAATTCAGGATAAAACCAAAAGATTCAAAGCAAAATCCCAGTCTAGGTTCCCTGACCATCCAGATCGAGCTTTCTCATTGGCACAATCCCATGCAGATCAGATGACAGGCACAAAAAGCAATTAAAGATGCAGCCTAGATTATACACGCTCAGGTTTGTTCTACAGTTCAGCTGTGATTTTTAAGCAATATATTACATTTACAGTCCAATAAGAGGAGTGAATATAAGCAGATTCTCAAAACTTAGACAGATTCATAGCACATACATAAAATTAATCATGAATACTTAGCTAAAGACTGGTAGAAATGGTCCTCAGAGGAGCAATTTGATCTAACAGAGCTGAATTTCGATTACAGACTGCAAATTCACTCACCCAAATGGAATGATATGCCTTGATATGTGTGTGCGCGTGTGTAGGGAGGGTCTCTCTCTCTCTCACTCCCCCAAGAAGAATTAAAGTCCTTGAGGTGCGATTTTGGCCCTGGCAGTTTTGAATGACACTTATTGCTATAATGGCAAGATTAACCGCCATGCTGCCATGAGTTAACTACGCAGTGGGGACACGCCACGCTTGTGCAGCAGGTGTCAGGGCTGCGGCTCTCGGTGAGGCTGGGTTAAGCAGACTGGCAGCAGTGAGACAACACTGCGCAGGGTCTGCACAACACACCCTGCCTAAATTTTGTAGCATTCTTTCATACCCTGAAAAGGTTACGTGGAATAGCAGTGCAAACAAGAGTGTATTAAAGCTAGCACTGCCAACTCTAAGGTAAGGATTTCAAAGACCTTTAAAAGGCAAGCAAGTTGATAGGTCAAAAATTAGTTAAATCCATTTTACTTCCAATTATCCATCATTCCAGGTTGGATTTTTATACAGTTAAAGTATGAGCAGGAAGGGTCTAACAGCATCATTTCATATTTACAACTTCATTTGTATTTTTAAAAAGTTGAGTCTCCTAGTAAATTTGGATAACTAAGGATTATTTTTTTTTTAATTAATGTTTCATTCACAGTTCCAACACAATCAGCGACAAAACCACTTCACTTAGTAGCCTTAAAACCCAAAGTCAAGGTTAGTCATGAAATACGCTCCAATTCCAGCAGAGACAATCCTGGAAGCAGTTCTACGCTTACAGAACAGAAGGATATTGTTAAACGCAAGAGACTGCTATTCAGAGCTCTTCAGTGGAGCCATTAAATAGAACAACTATTAACAGAAACGAGTAGTGAAGAAAAGCATCATTGTTCCCACATTGACCAAATCTTGCAAATACTGTGAATAAGTTGGCAAATACTTAACAACACAAGCAGTAAGGAGTCACAGTCTTAGTGTCTTCTGGAGCTATGGAAATGTGCTATTATGTTTTTACTTCATTTTCAGAAGGCACTCACATACTAAAAAAATATTCCTTCCTATCAAGTTTTGCTGATAAAAGAACAACAAAATCCTGATTATTTCCACTTATTGTTGATAGGAGTGAACCTATGGGATTTTCTCTGAATGAAAGTAAAAAGCAAAGTGCACTCCAGCCTTAAAAGAGATATTTAGCCCAGAAGATCAAATTAGAACTACTCTGAACACCTGTGCTCAAAATCAACTGATTCTTCCCAAGACCACTTCTACTAAACTATGTTACTTGCTAATATGGTAGAAAAGTGCAAAGACATGGCATTTTTAACTGAAGACTTCGTAATATCTTGTAAGCGTGACTTATTGCATTAAATGCACATTGTCACTGTAGGAAATAAAACAAATATGGCAATTAAAATAATTTTTTTAAAAAATAAAAAGATTGAGGACTTAGCCTCTCAGTCTATTCTGGTGCTTTTGAAGTGTGTTAGCTTGCATTTTACCCCGCATTATCCTATATACATTATTTTCTACAGAGACACAAAGCACTTAACACAGAACTTAACAGTATCCAAGGCTAAGGCAGAACAGGCATTAAACTTACAGGCCAGACTTTGAACTGTTTCTCGGACATTTGTCATTCACCAGCAAACAACTCTGTCAGGCTGTAAATAAGTCAAGTGGCAACAGGACATCAGGAACAGGGAAATTCCAGCATGCTTCAACCAGGAGGACAGAGAAACAAGAGCTATGAAAGATTCCAAGATTTGACTTCTGCTTTTTCTTAAAGACTATTAATCCCCAAACACTCCTCTCACTTATTTCAGACCTCATGAAATATTTAACTTAAAGTCCCACATCACACTCATTCAGCTGACGCTAGGTAGGTCTCACCCTTACCTGACATGGATGTCAAGAGGATGGGGCTGGACTCTTTCCAGTGGTGCCCAATGACAGGACAAGGGGCAATGGGCACAAGTTGGAACACAGGAAGTTCCACCTGAATATGAGGAAAAACTTCTTTCCTGTGAGGGTGCCAGAGCCCTGGAACAGGCTGCCCAGAGAGGCTGCGGAGTCTCCTTCCCTGGAGACATTCAAACCCCACCTGGATGCAGTCCTGTGCACCCTGTTCTAGGTGTACCTGCTCAAGCAGGGGGGTTGGACAAGATGATCTCCAGAGGTCCCTTCCAACCTCTATCATTCTGAGATTCTGTGAGGCAGTTCCTCTAGACCTTGCTCGTTCTGCACACCAGGTTACAATGTGGTCAGCAATGGTTGCCTCTTCATTATATTTTAATTCAGATCAGGGGTGATATGGAATCAAGTCCCAGCTGGCCCCACTCTGCACATGTGGGCTTGCAAGCAGCCGTGGAGCACAAGGACTGCCAAGGAGCAGCCAAGTCATTTCTGCAAATTTTTGCAAGCTGTCATCTGTTTTGCCTCCCCTACGGTGCTTCAGCTCTGCCTCACTTGCAGAGACCACCCAGGCTCATGGCCCACCATATGCCACCAATACAGCTTTTCAGCTGGGCGGTGGGGACAAGAAGACAGACAGGGGGTCATAAGCTGAAGACACTTGCCCTGAAATTCCCCCCGGTTTGCCCAGTGGCCCCCCAGAGGCTCTACGACGAGTCTCATTTCTGTGATGGTACTCAAAACCAAATTAGAAAAAAAAGAGGTCCTCAACAGTGCACTAACAACATACATAGGTGTCTGAAAGAATTCTACAGGGAAAACAGGAAAATAACTCTTTGGTCTTTCTAAACTGTGCAAACACTCTGAAGCTCTGCATAATTTTATAAGTAATATAAAATGATTCTGATACCACATTGGCTCCCAGAAAACACAGTGTATCATCAAATAAAACACAAGTCACAATGGATGTGGAAAATAACACAACCTTGGCTTTAGAGCATGCAAACTTTACAATAATAATTTTGTATTTCACATGACAGTGCACGAAAAGAAAGACTGCTGCCGCCACCATCACCCCAAACACAAAATAAATATTCCATGTTTTGAATTAATTTGTCTAGGCATAGCCAGATTACCACACACACCCCAAACTCGAGAACCATCCAAATTTACCGCATCATTGCTGACAGTGATTCCCCTGGAGATCTGACTCTTCCTATGCTGCAGCATGCAGCCATCCCAGGCAGGCACCCCCACAAACACCGTACAACAACCGAAAGCTGTCGTAAAAGATGGAGCAGGAAGACATCCTGCAGAAATGACCGTCATTACAGTGAGCACAGCCTCAGCAGGCAGTTACTCAGCCAAATGCCCGCTTGCCATCAGACGAACCTGGACACCTCCTGGAGAAGGCAATTTCCTCACACACAGTCCAGCTTTCCATCCCAGCCTTCAGTGCTGGGCTGCTGTCATACATACTAGTTCAGGATGATTTATTCACTTTCTGGTATGTGTAGTGGTATCTCCCTCACTCAGCTTTGGTAGAAGAACAAAAGGCAGACAGACTTAACAGGTGACAGATCTGGGTTTTATCACTACTTTTAGAGTCGAAGCTTAAGGTTTAAAACGTCTTTTCATCAGCTGTATTTAACAGCAGAGAACCATTCCTGTGATGTCAACACTCAGCATGCAGTTTACGCCCAAATGGTTTCTGATACTGCTATACATAAACCTTAGCTCTATGACAGCTAAAATCAGCAAGAAGTCTGACATCCCAGGCACGAATGCACTTGAAGAGAACGGCCCAAAGGAACCCCAGCCAAAGTCCCAACACAAAGTTTCATTTTCATCGTCTTTTGACTTCCCTTCTTTGCATAGTGCCAGATTTAAATTTTTACCTAATGTCCAGATGGCTACTCTTGAACACAATTTTTAATTACAGCAGTGTAAAATTAAACCCTAAGAGTATCAGAAGTATCCTTTCTAAATGTATTTGCTGGTACCTAGTTTTAGCTTCTTAATGTGTTGGACACAAACCTTTTAGGTACTATTGAGAGTTAATTCTAAAAACAATCCATCAGGGTAACAAGAATAAACCTTGTGTTAGGGAGGACCTTTCACCTTCTTGAAAACATCCCAAAGTGTAAATATTTAAGTTTTAATAAGACAACCAGAACACGCACAGCCGAGAGATTACTTTAAACAAGAAGGAGCACCCCATTCTTCACTCGCACCATCAGGCCCAGGTACCGACACAGCCTCCCGTTGAGGGTGGGGGCAATGGTGCCCAGGGCTGGAGGTCCGCGTGTTGCCTGGGATCCCCGTTCCTGTCCTGCACCTGTAGGCACTTACTGTCCTTCTTAGAAAAACTGAAAAGGGCGGTACCCAGGATTTACCAGAACGAAGATCCTCAGCAGTGTTTAGGACCCCATTTTACCTAGGAAATGCACACACACGTTCCCACTCCTTCCTGCACTCCTTTCACAGCTCCCAGGCTAGCTCCACTCCCTGGGGTACCTTCACCAGAGGCCAGGCACTCAGCTTTCTGCAAAGCGGCTGACAGTATCTCTAACCCATAGAAAGCACTCGCTTTCTCTGAATGTGCTGCGCGCTTGCGGCAGTCCCCGGCACAGGAGAGGATGCCCAGACCCGGAGCTCAGCAGCCAGGCTCCTCGGGGCCACACACAAACCCAGCACCTCTGGGAGGGACCAGGCAGGAGAACTGGCCTCGTCAGCCCTGCCACACGCGGCACATCTCCAGGACACCCGTCGCCAGAGACGGGCACCAAGCGCTCGGACCTGTCTCTGGCACCATCCATGCCAAGAGCAGCAACAATTCAAGAAGGCCCCTTTGCCCCTCTGGGCTCGCGCGGAGGCATCCCCACAAGACATAGCTGCACAGCAGGGGCGGCGCCGAAGCCAGCAGGAGCACAAGCTGCCATGGGCAGAGCCACCACAGCACTGTGGGACTCGCTAGGCCTCGAACCCAGTGTCCTGGGAACCCGGACAGAAAGTGCTTCTGTTGATGCACGGGAGGGATGGGAAGGTACTGGCAGGCTTGGAAACCCGTGCACTCAAATCACGGGCAGGTAACTCCTGGAAAGATTTTGGCGACACTCTTTTGGCCCTTCCACCTTCCCAGCTGCCGCAACTCAGTTAGGGAAGCTAAAAATACTTTACTTTCTAAAAATTACTTTTCCATATAAGGAAGAGCTGTCGTTAGCACAGAGATGTTGCCATGCAATCACCACAGAGAGGGAAGTTGGCCTCTGTAACCATGACTAGATGGAGGGGGGCCCCTGAAATAATCTTACGAAGACAAGATCACAGCTGTGGCCAGGCTCACCTCCACAGCCAACACCGCTGCTGGAGCCACTCAAAGTGGGACCGGTGACTGCCACCTGGGATTGTCAGCCCGGATGCCTGCCAGCATGGGGAGAAGGGAGGAGACACCCCATTGACAGCCAGCAGGTCCGCTCTTCGGCATTCCTGCATCCACAGCCAGGTCTTTCCTCTTCTCTCCCAAAAGCAACGCCTGACGCCAGCTTACCCTGCTCAGGCAGACAGCTGCTAGAAACAGCCTTCAGGGAGCAGACCCAGCTGCAGGCGAAGCCCGGGCCCGGAGGGAAGGGCCGTGCGGCTCCGGAGGTGCAGGGCTGCGGCGTCGGGAGGAGCCCCACAGCCGCCCCTGCCTCGGCAGCACTGCGCTCGCAGGAGCGGCCACGCTGCCCAGCTGGGAGGAACACACCTGGCACACGTGCCACTGAATACACATCCCCTTAACAAACTATCAGAATTTTTTTTTTTTAATCAGTACATACTGATTCCCTCTTTTTCTACAGCAAATACCCACAGAAACCATTGCTTTATGTTAGAAAGAATTCCATGAAGTGTTCTTAGAGTGCCAATTCATTAATACCTGATCTTGCTTATAAACAATTAATCCTGATAGACTAGACAACTATTCAGAACCCATTTCATTTCCTATCTTACTGTTAAATACAGTAATTCTTTAAAGCCAGTAATACTGCAGCTACACAGCCCTCCTGGCAATGCCAACAGATTCACAACAAATACAATGGGCTCTGTGGTTCCTCGTGACACAGAGCTGACCTGTTTTGAATTTTTCAAAGTTCAAGAAGAAAATGTCATTGGTGTGTTTCTGAAAGATTTGTCTTATTTTAGCACAAGGGATTGAAAATTACAGTCCCATTGCTCTGCTGATATGTGAACAGTAGGAAAAATGCTAAGAGAAGGGGTGGTATACTGTAAAAATGAGGACAGCTACAAAAAGAGGATCCCTAGAGAAACAGAGGAAAAAAAAAACTCACTGCATAGAAGACTTAAAAAAAAATCATACAAGATTAATACATTCCCCGGGCAGCCTCACAGAAAGCTTGATATGCCAGCTATCAGTAAGAGATATTGAAACACTGCATCAGAAGTAGGTAACAGAATGGTTCTGAAATAATAAACCATCAGATTTCCAAAGTACATCAGTATAAAAAGCAAATGAATACAAAGTCAAATCCCCTCTCCTCAAATCCATGACCCTCAGCAGCTAAACACTGGATCTGAGTCAGATCCCTCTGCATTTTCTTGCAAGGCCAGGTGACAGACATCCTTCATCTGAGCTCTGAATTTTAGAGAAGGAAGAATATTCTCTCCATTTATTGGACTTGGTTTTAGAAGACTCAGATTTCAAGAGACTTGTAATCAGTGAAGTTTTAAGGAGGTAATCAATAACAATAGTGGCAATCATTTTAATTAATTCTTCTAGCATAAAAAGCTCAGTATACATTTTCCCATCCAGAGGAAAAAGGGAGGAAAAACATATACAATCAATAATAATATGATTAATTCCTGCAGATGATGTGACTGGATATTTTATGCATAGGAAAAAGAGTAGGAGTTTTCTCCTTGCATTTAAAAAGTCAATGTTAGCAAACACTGAATACAAGGGTGGAAATCAGACTGACATTTTAAAGTTAGGTCACACCTGCTTCTGTGTTCACTGAAATATGGAAGAGCAGTAAACATGCTTACACAGGGCACATTAAGTGTTATTTCTTTGCCTTGTTTCCAAATGGTTCACATGCTACCCACAGCAACAGTGTCACTTATCCCAAAAGGTAGAAGCCAAGGTTGTCTTAAGCTGAGCATCCAGAACCATTCATTAAAATCCATACTTAAAGGAAATTCTCAAATTAATCTGTTATTTGGTATCATGTATGACAAGTTTGAATATGATGCCCTGTGAACTTTAACAGGCTTCTGGATTTCTGTAGACTCTAAAAATCCAGCAGCTCTGCCTGTTAGATTCTCATTCTTCAATAATTTAAACAGTCTAACTCTCTCTTTCCCTCTTTTTTTTTTTTTTTTTTGTGTAAAAAGCATTTCTCATTCCTCTCAGTACATACAAAGCTTCCATGATAGCTTTCACAAATTTCAAAAGGAACCACGAGATCACAGCTAGGCTATGATAAATTTCACTCACATTCCCATATATTGGCTGCAGAAGAATTAATAAAATAAATATTTCTATTCTCAGCAGATTAGATTGTTGAGAGAAAACAGATGCTAGGAGAGCTGGAAGTATCATTGCTGCCAAGGGCTCTTGCAATGGCTGGGAATTAATTAGGTGAGATAAGAATGAAGATGATCATATAAAGTGAACCACATGCTTTGCTGCAGATAAAGGGGAAAAACAAGAGCTTTGCAAAGCCTATCTGCTGGCACATCCAAAAATGAGCTTAACCCCAAAACATATGAATAAAACATGTTGGCTAGGCATCTAAGAAACACGTATATCAGTAGCACTGGGAACGTCTTGTAGGACAAGTCGAATCTGCTCTTCCCTTTGTCAGCAAGAAGGGAGGCTTCTCAGTAGTATCTTTTTCATGCCTATGTGTTTGTAAAGAGCAATCAAATTACCTGTCCATTTGCCTCTCCAGAGTCCCGGGAATGGTTCTGATCCTATCTCCTCTGCAATCCCTGGTATTTACTATCATGGAAATCTGCATCTTAGGGTGAAGCTGGAGAAGGGCCCTGGATATCCCACTGGACCCATTTTGGTTGTGCCACTTTGATTGTCCTGTTCTGACAATATGTAGTTTCAAGAAAAAAAAGGAAAGAATCAACTTAAAAGCACAGCCTTAATATGTATTTGTAAAGATATACAGAGTGGGGGAAAGTGGGGAGAAAGGCTAGAAGCGAAAAAAGCAGGCATCAAGTTACTTCCAAATTGGTGGGATGAAGAAACCTCATTGGCAGAATGAGGTGGTTTCCTGCCCAACAAAATTGTGTTACACCAAGTGTATCTCAAACATACAACACTGCACCTAGCCACAAAGTTTTCATATGGAGCTTTGTTTTGCAGAATTTCACTAAAAATTTCATCTGTTAAGATGTAGTATGTCCCACAGATAGCTGCTGCTGAAACCACTTTCCAAAGGGAACGATATCTCAGAATTTCAGCAGTTGCTTTGGCACAAAACCACCTTTGCAGAAGGTGTAAAAAAAGAAAAAAAGAAGAAAAAAAATTAGCCAAACAACAACAAAAAAATCAACATAACACCACAAAAAAAAAAATCAACTTTCAATGTAAGTCAGTAACACATTGCTTTAGTGTTATCCCATGTGCCAACTTCACAAACATAAAGTAACATACTCCTGGAAGGAAAGAGGAACTAGTAAAGGTTAATTCTTAGGGCTGGTCTTTTAACTCAAAATGAACTCTCTAAGCCCGACTGAAAAAGGAGTTGTGTCAGAAAACACCTTAGGAGATGGCACTTGCTGCGGTGGCTGGGGACTGCGGGCCCCGTGGCCAGCAGCCTGCCTGTGCCAGGGCAAGGTGAAGCTGGCAGGAGTCTCCCCATTTCCTGGGAATACCAAGAAGTCTAATTTTCCCCCCTTACCATCACCTTTGAGTTAACAGTTAACAGGACTTCAAAGCTAGCTCTAAGAAAACAGTATTTTAATAGTGTTAATAATGTTAATTTATCTCCTCTTGTAACCCATATTTTCTGGAGCAGGAAGGGCACAAATGGGCTTTTGTGATGAGGAGCGACAGGAGGGGATGTCTGAGCTCAAGTTCGCTCTCCTGGGGGTCTTTACACCCCTGTCCTCAGCAAGGGAGGAGACAGCACGACAAGAAGGCCCACCCTCAAGTATGCTAGTTTTATCGTACCAGGTATCCCCTGCACTGAACACGCTTTAATTACATTATACAAGCCCAGGGAAACAAAGTTCCATTGCAAGTGTTAGTAAACACTGCATCCTGTCACTTAAAATCCAACTTTCTGGTTAGTCTTTGCATCTCTGTTTTACCTAAAAGAGGCACACACACACATATATATTTTTTTATACATATACACACACATTTTGTATGGGAGGTGTGTGTGTGAAGTAATGACTGTTAAAAAGCTAGCTTGCTCCCATATTTTTGTTAAATTATTATTACGTCCTTGACCTGAAGATACATTGCATTCAATCTATATACATCCATGCACAATACTTGATGAAGACAAGCAAAATACAATAAAAGACTGCACTATCAGTGTAAAACTTGGGATATCAGTTCTTTAAAATTTGTCCAAGAAGATGGTTCAGGAGATAAATAAAAAAAAAAAATAATCCACTGACACTTGCAGGTAGCTGTTAACTGTAGTCACAACATCTTTGCTTGAAGATAACTGGAAATCCATGTTATTTGTAGTAACACCATAAAGTGTATCTGAATGCAATATATCGTGAGAGAGGCTCACAAGGAGCGTGGGAAAGGAATGGCAGAGTTTTAAAAACACATGGCAAGTCCTTCTCAACCAGTGACGCACTGTGACTATTTTCACAAACCACTTTTCAAGTAATTAATACACTTTTGAGAAGAAGTAGTCTTATTTCTGTGAGTATCTGAAAGAAGCATATTAATCCCTGACACATAAAGGTCTTCTCAAAACCTTAAAGGATTTGCTAAGGATAATTGTTAATACATTGCATGTCTGCTTTGATTACGTTTGACATAGTTTCCATATGGAAACTTACACTAAATTTCATCAAAAGCTTTACTTTGTTTAAAGTATCAATCCATCTAATGTAATAAATATTTGCAGATATAGGAAAACATCACCTTTGTGGGTTATCCTTATACAAAAGGGTGAGAGAATTCACACACTACTTCACTCAAACGCTTCCTATTTCCTTCCTGAATCATACATACCTTCTTCTCCAACCCCATTCTGAGCTGCTTCTCTTCGAAAACGGCTATTTTTGGTTCACTATTTATATTTGTGGAAAATCCTGTTCGTTTTACTCACACTGAAAGGTTCGAGGGTTCACTGAAGTTACTTACATAGATAAAGGTTTTAGCTTATGAAATCTCTCATCAAAAGAAAACTATTTGACAAAAGAGCATTGGGCATAATGGCCTCATGATAATCAGTTGAGTTACCAAAAAAAAAAAACCCAACCAAAAAAGGCAAAACAAACTCTGCCATCTTGCTATTCCACTCTTCCCTTGTACACAGTCACAGAGTTTCTGTGCTACTTAATCAAAAACCACCGAATTACTGAATTATGCAAGAAATAGAAGCAACCATGTTAAGGCCAAAACTTAGGTTAACAGTTTCAGATCATTTTCATGAAAGATTATCGTTACAAGTTCAAGTCTAACATTTGAAATACCACCAAGTCATAGTGCTATCAGGAATCAGTCAAGTAAGCACCCGGAACCACGTTCCGAGACCACCTAACCTACACCTAGACCCACTCTGAAAACAACCCCTGCTACAAAAGCCACGGTGCCCAGCGTTGCACAAACGTACACAGGTTTGCCCCTATGGTTCAGTCCAACGCTCCTTCCGCCCACAAGTCAGGAAACCAACTAGGAACAGGGGAATACATGTAACTCTTGCCTCTCTCCCAACCTTTGGATGAAACCATGTATAAAATGATGAGATTCAGTAGTTTTAAAACATTGAAGACTAGGTTCAAAAGAAGATGAAAATACACAAATTGAGAAGCTAAGCGCACTTTTTGCTGTTTAAATAAGCTTTTTGCTTACTAAATAAAAGGATGTGACAGAGTTCATCTTCCTCACTGATAGGAAGGACTAACGTCAGTATAAATGAGATACATATTGCTGCAACATACCAACTAATAAAAATCATTCTGAAGGAAGATAACCAACAGTGATTGCATTTGGGATTTGTACTCTTTAGCCATTTGCCAGCTTTCAAAACTAGCCGAGTATTAAACTTGTTTTAAATAATGTCTTAAAAGACAACCCGTTCTGTTTTACAAATTAAAAAAGTCTCTTTCCAGATATGCTAGTCCTAAACATTGTTGAACTACCAAAATTAGCAGTTACTTGGTACAAATCCAGAAACTTGCATGTTTTCATTTCCATATTATCTCCAATGCTCCATGACGGAGCACAACTAATGTTAACAAAACAACCGCTCTCGCAGAAACAGGGCTCCACACAGCGCGCTCCAGCTCACGGGAAATGAGCTGCTTGCTGAAGCTTTCAGCAAGTTTATCGTATGGCTGCTGTCAGAAATGAAGTCACTTTTCCGTAATTGCTGGGAATGTCTATGCAATGTTTAAATAAAAAATATAAATAAAGAAAAAAAAACCACACACCACAAAAAAATCCAGCAACTTTAGAAAGAAAAAAAAAAAAGAAAAAACAGTTCACAGATGGCAAACAGTGCTTCTCATGGCTAGAGATTTACAGAGGCCTTGCCAAATGAAGATGGCAGACATATTTCAAAAACTACTCAATTAAACAAAACACAGTAGAACAGAAATAGCATATTTCCTCTTTTTTTAAGGTTAAGTCTGATGCTGCCAATGTTTGCAAAGAACACTCAAATAAGTAAACAAGATGCAGCGATAAATTCCAGCGAAAGTCTGAAGCACTGTTAAATGAAAGCAAGCAGTTTTTTGCCCCCTGCCTTGGTTTCATGCTCTGCAATTTATCAGAGACAGATGAGTAAATCCCTCCAAAATAAGGCAGTCTAGATAGAGGCCATTTCAGACAACTGTGCATTTCAATTTTTATCAGTATGCCTACTAAGCTCTTGAACTACATTACAAATAACGCAATATTTGGTGCCACCAACCAGAAACACCCACAACGGCCATTTTCCGAGACCTGCAAGGAATGCAGGCTTTTTAAGAACCGGTTCTCGCCATCCTTAACTTTCACACACAAAACCAACCGTATGCTGGATTTCCTCTTCAGACCACGCTCATCCCTAAACAGCACCTCTGTGCTATTGGAATTAGGGTAGGAGACAGGAGGTGTTACGTTGGAAGAGTGAACCAAACAGCACAGGAACTAAGTGGGGGGTTTTGGGCACTAGTGCAGATTGTGAAGACTTCACTGATGATGCAGGTATTCACTGAAGTAGTCTCACTTATATCTTCAGTTACATTATTTAAGCAAACCCCAGCATTTTATTAGAAAAAAGAGCAAAACTACAAATACAAAACATACATTCCAAGCACTAGATACCTACAGCTCTGCTAACCGAGCACACAGCAATTATTCACTTGTCAGTGCACAGGAAATTCAAATGAGCTTTGTTAATGCCACATCTGTTGGCATTTGCTTTGCATTTTTCCACAAGGTAACACTCTTGCTGTACTCCAGGTTCCGCATCAAGCACTAAATTTTAGGAAGGTTTTACAAACACTGTTTTCCCATACCGAGACATTGTCTTCTCAGTAGACACTATCATTTACAAGGCATATGTACTGCAAATTGTACTTGTCACTGGGCTCTGCAGGTGCCATGAGCTTAAATAATCACTAATATTATACTTAGCTCAGCTGCTACTCCCATTTTAGATTTCTAAATAGCTAGTAGATCTTACAATATACTTCAGAAATATTTATGCAACACAGCTTCAGACAAGAGAATTTCAATTTCATCCATCTTTGAAGCATATGCAATAATAAAAGGAGGAGAAAAGGTGCCAGACAGACAGACAGAGGGGAGAGCACTGCTCCAAGAAAACACACCACTATGAAGTCCAGGTTACCCTTTCAAACCCAGCAGAGGATAAAAAGGACTGAAGAGGTTTACGACCTCTCTCATCACACACATGAAGAAGTTCACCGTGGCAGTATTTATTGCCACCTGTGCGCATCACATTTTCTCGAAGTTCATTGTCAGGAGTCAGTTCCTTTCAAAATAATAAAAAAAACCCCACCCAACAAAAAACCCAAACACCCAAAACAACAAAAACCAACACCCACACCCCCCCAGGTCACCACCACCACAAAAAAAAACACCCACAAACCACCAAGCCACATTTCTGAACTGTGGAGACAAATCCCTATCACCCTGTTCACTGATGTACATGGTCAAGACATCAGAAGAAACATGAACCCCTGGTACCCAGCCCCTTGGTGTAGCCACAACATGTATGCAAAGCTGTCAGTGCAATGCCTTAGCAAAAGGCAACAAAGGACAAAACCTGGGTGCAAATAAGGGAGCAGCACTGGTTTTAGGACTATTTCAGCAGATCTCTTTCAGACCACTGCAGCACATGTCCACCGTTAGTCCCAATGACAGGAATGGTAACCAAAAAAAGCTGCAATTCAGAAAGTTTTCTGAACTGAAAGAAAGGTCTGTAATATTTAGTTGAAGCAGTGTTTCAATGGCTCTACCAATCACCTTAAGATACAAGCCAAGTGGCCTCTCTAACTAATTTTTTTATGATTTCCCATAGCCTGCTTGGTTTATTACTCTTTTAAAGGCAAATTTGCCTGTAGGTCACTGGGTTCAGTGATCAGAGGTAGGATGTTACAGACTCACAAAACTCGGCCAAAGACAACACCACAATAAAAAAGCAGACATACTTTCCCTCCAATATTCGTTCAGCTTGTCTTCCACCTTTGAAGGAAGTGAAGCAGTGTATAAACTCTCCAGCAACAGGCAGGGGCCACAGTTCTCTGAAAAGGCAAATCACTCCAGAGTATGTTGACCTGTGAGGAGACCTTTTATTCAAAGGTCTCAGTACTCCAAATACAGTACTCAAACCAGCATTTTCCCTCAGATACGGAAGTGAACACTCTGGGAGGAATGCAGTTTCTACCATCTCTTCTCAGACACCTGATAACATCTATTTCCAAAATGAATTCAAGAATGCCATTTGAATTCATGGTTACTTAAATTATTTGGGAAAAGCACACCTTTGGCTGCCATGGTAAGTCACGGCTAGTGTTTAGAGAGAGATGGAAAAGTCAACTAAAGTAAATCCCCTAATTTCAAATTTGCTTTTCATTAATCTACCATTGTATTTTCACATTATGATTTGCTTATTGCTCTAGAGAAAAATACTTGCACAACCCCACAGTTATTTTACTGAATGTGAGATTCTACTTAAAATTATGTACATCAGGTTGGGCATGCAAATGAAAGGAATAGATTGGTCTGAAACATCAGGCAAATAGTACAGGAAGCCCGTGAACACCTCTAATCTATTAGCACTGACACCACAAACTTCCTGTTCTTTAGCTTAAAATATACTACTAAGGGAAAAATACCCATTTTAA
Source organism: Morus bassanus (assembly GCA_031468815.1). Taxonomy (NCBI): domain Eukaryota; kingdom Metazoa; phylum Chordata; class Aves; order Suliformes; family Sulidae; genus Morus; species Morus bassanus. The sequence goes on from CM062575.1 coordinate 1,394,986, forward strand.
GCAAGGAAAAGCATGAAAAATAGAACACACAGAATAGTCTAATAAGCCGTCTGCATGAATGTCACGTTTCAGAAACATTACTGGAAATTCCCACATTAAAAAAAAATCTTCAGTTTTCCCACTTTATATACTCATTTAATGAGAACAATCAGCTATTTCTATTTTCTTAAAGCTTTTACGTTCACAGATTTAATCAAGACATTTTGGAAGAAGTGCTGTAAAGACAAAGTAAGAACTTCACTTTTGCCGAGATCTCCGGCTAATGTCTTCACATTTTTCAACTAATTAAAATACCACTGAACCTCTGAAAATCCAGAGGGGCTAGAGGAATTTCCCTCTAGGACGATATCATGCAAGGAAATGTCAGTATCTGTATATTTCAAGCAAACATAGTTAAAGAGCTATCTAACATATTTTCCAATTTTCCACAAAAGCTCTAAGGAACGTAATTAAGCAATACAAGTACTTACAGACTCTTCAGCAAAGCTAGCTTTTCACCAACACTAAAGGAAATTCACCATAGGTTTATTCTTATATTTGTTAGAAAAAACAGTAACAAGTTGCTTCCAAGTACGAGGCAATACAACATTAATTTTAAACTGTTAGGGGATTTGGGGGGGTTGGTTTTAGGGTTTTTTTTTGCGGGGGGGGGGGGGGGTGTCATGTTTTTTTGAGGGGAGGTGGGTGTTTAAACAAATGTCTCTTATCCAGGATATTTGTTAAGATTTCTGTATTTGTGTGACGTCCCAGTGAAATGGCTATGATTCTAAAGAGGAACACCATCCATCCTCCTCTGCTCCGGACCTTGTCCCTGCTTCTGGATCCCATTGTGGGAGCTGAACCTAAAAATCACAAACTATTCAGAACAGAGCAGCCTCCTGTGCATTTATGGTGCGTAGCACAATGGGCTCCCCACATTGCTGCTGTCTTCAAGATACAGCCCTGCACAGGCTTTCAGGATAAAACCATGCCTGTCAACCTCGAGCAGCAGGTAAGACAGACACTCCTCCAACAAAGAATTCACAGAGCTGCAAAAATGCTTTCTCTTTGCAGGTTGTTGACTGCTAAGGAAAAGCATGATGAGTTTTCCCAATGAAGATTTTGGGAACATCCCCTCCTATGAAACACCCACAAGCTTCAGAATCACTTCTGAACTTTGGGACTATCTGTCCACCTCCAGCACGTTCCGCGAACTTCACTGCTCCGGGTTCAGATGTGCAGGAAAGCACTCACTCCTCCAGCCCCTGCTGACCGCGTACAGTGGGACACATGCACCTGCTCAGGAACACCCTGTTAGCAGAGAGAAACCAGAACATGGCAGAGGCAAATCAGAAGCCCCACAGAGCGACGGCCTGGGAGCAATAGAGCACCGCATGAACCCCCTGACGCAGGGGAGGATCAGCCACCCCGCACCCTGATGAGCCCCTCCCTTACACCTCTCCTCTCTGCACCACTTCATCCTGCTGTGGCTGCACTGCAAAGCCCCTTACACGACCAGCAGCAGTTGCCTGTGATAGCGGCAGAAAGTCCCACTCTCAAGGGCTCCTGAAGTATTTTGCCTCCTCTCCCTCCTTCCCTCTGTGGCAGCCAGGAGACTTGCCAGGGGTGGCTGGGGGAGGGCTGTCAGAGGTTGCAAAATCTGCCGGAGAACAGCTGAGACACAAGCATCAAACTTGAGATGGAGAGGGAACGGGGAGATGGAGAGACAGCGCTGTAAATATCTACAGCATCAAGAGACTCCACCAGCCTCGCCTCGTCTTCCACCGCCACCCAGAGCATCCCTGAAACCTGCCACGTCTGCCTGCGCTGTCCCCAGCTCCTGCGGAGCGACTCGCTCCCCGAGAAACCGCCTGTGACCTAAGGTGGCCGTGACAGCCTCTGCTCGCACCCGCTGCCCCCACCCCGGAGGGCTGCACACCCCTCCCCGGCCTCCGGGTGCCCTGCTCCCCCGGGAGCACCTACACCCAGCACACGGCAGCTCTCCGCATCAGGGAAAAAAAGGAGACAGACAGCACTGGGATGCAGCTGTGAATTAGGTGACATCGTTGAGCCATGCAGCAGTCAAATTTGAGATCAGGTGTGGAATTTTTCTCGGTCTGAACCTGCCCTGCTGCTGGAGGCGACGCCGGGCAGCCTCACTGCGCTGGGCGAGCCGAGTCCTGCTGAGTGTGGCAAGCAAGCCAAGCTAACCTCTGTAATGCGCCTCTGCGGCTCAGGACTAACACCTCTGTACGGCCCATTGGGCAGAATGGACATGCCGTTTCTCAGAAGTGATGCAGAGGTTTTTAAAGTGCTAAGAGAAGCTTCACTCTCTACACCCCAACTATGCCAGATGAATTACTGCAAATATGAATGGTAGGTCATCTTGCCTTACATTACCAAGTGATTGAACAAAAACGTAGAATAGAAGAGGAATAATATTTTTTTTTTTTTTTTTGCTTTTTGTACTATGACATCTCTTCCCAGTTCTCAACTCAGTTCTTTGGATCAATCATGTACTTCAAGTAAGAAACAGTAATATTGCAAACACAGGAGTAGATAAAACAGAAACATACAAGTGAAGCAGCCATTCTACTATCTCATCACTTCCCACCATGCACTCTTGCTGTTACTTCATTTGGGGTAAATATCATATTCATCAGCTGCCAGTGAACCCTGCAGATCCACTGCTCTTACCAGCTCAGTCACCTGCAGCTGTCTGCTGGCTCCTGTGCTTCTACCACCTTTCCAGTTCTGAAGTAATCAGGAACAGCATATTTATTCGCTACTGAAATGTCAACAGAAAAGCAAACAAACAATAACCAGAGCTGACAGCCTGACTTAAAGACTTCAGTTTCAGCACACTTACAAAGCATGTGAGGAAGCTTTCAGAAAATTCAGAGAAACTTTATAAGCTGACAATGTGTATGTTTTTCCACAAGTTTTCAGGAAAGCAGGACAGCCTTTGTTTCCAAATGCACATGCCAGCTCCTGGACCAAAGTCACTCTGCAATGCATTTGGAAATGGTCTATGTCCATAAGAGAAAAGCAGATTAAAAGGGAACGAGAATTTGCCACGTAAAGATGAACTGAGAAGTAGGTAGTCATCTTCTGCAGGTGCTGGAAAGCAACGGGCAATAGCATCAGCAAGAAAAAAACAAGGAAAAAAATGTATAATGTCTGGCTGCATAGAGTCATAGGCTGGCTGAGGTTGGAAGGGACCTCTGAAAGTCACCTGGTCCAACGCCCTGCTTGAGCAAGGTCATCCAGAGTTGGTCGCCCAGAACCCAGGCAACGCTACAGGCTTGGGGAAGAGCGGTGCTGGAAAGCTGCCCAGGGGAGAAGGCCCTGGGGATGCTGGCTGACAGCCGGCTGAACATGAGCCAGCAGTGTGCCCAGGTGGCCAAGGAGGCCAGCGGCATCCTGGCTTGTATCAGGAGTAGAGAAGTGATTGTCACCCTGTGCTCGGCACTGGTGAGGCCGCACCTCGAATCCTGTGTTCAGTTTTGGGCCCCTCGGGAGAAGAAGGACATTGAGGTGCTGGAGCGTGTCCAGAGAAGGGCAACGGGGCTGGGGAAGGGTCTGGAGAACAAGTGTGATGAGGAGCGGCTGGGGGGGTTTAGCCTGGAGAAGAGGAGGCTGAGGGGAGACCTTATCGCCCTCTACAACTACCTGAAAGGAGGTTGTCGTGAGGTGGGGGTTGGTCTCTTCTCCCAAGTAACAAGTGATAGGATGAGAGGAAATGGCCTCAAGTTGTGCCAGGGGAGGTTTAGATTGGGTATTAGGAAAAATTTCTTTAGTGAAAGAGTGGTCAGGCACTGGAACAGGCTGCCCAGAGAGGTGGTGGAGTCACCATCCCTGCAGGTGTTCAAGAAACCTGTAGCTGTGGCACTTGGGGACGTGGTTTAGGAGGCCTGGGGGTGTTGGGTTGACAGTTGAACTTGATGATCCTAGAGGTCTTTTCCAACCTTAATGATTCTATGATTCCATGACTGTGTCCAGAGAACTTCTGAATACCTCCACGAATGGAGACTCCACAACCTCTTGGGCAACCTGTGCCAGTGCTCGGCCACCCTTGCAGTAGAAAGGTGTTACCTTATGCACCTTTCTTGCATTGCTCTGAATGTAATATAAAGCAAACCTTTTACCTGTTTAATATGGATTTTCATTGTACAACACTGAATATTCACATACAAATGAAAAACCAATTATGGTAAAAGTTTGTTATTTTAAGCAACACAAGCAAGCAAATCTTGCACCAAAATTCCACGTACTCAGTCAAGGATATATCCCTTCACCTGGCTTACACAGCTCTATCTTCACCAATCCTGGCATACAATGTATTTTCCACACATTCACTTCAGTAAGACTATAATGGCATTGATAGCCTGTAAGAACAAGTAGATCCATGCGGCATCAGTTCCTTTCCCACTTTTTCCTAAATTATGTTTAAAGATCTTTGTTTGTCGAGATAAGTAAAAGGTGCACAGGGGTCATAGATCACAAATACTTTAATAAGGATCGCTGAAGGGAAAAGACTTTGCTTCCTTTTTGCTAAAAATTGCTATCCCACAAGACAAATGAGAATTGGCTTCACGGTCTTCCAAGCAGCCAAGCCTGGATAAGGTCTGTCCTTCCAGCCCAGAAAAACAACACTGCCAGTTCATGAAAACAAACTTGCTTTAGCAGAAGATTTTTGGGTCACGGCCAGTTCTCTGAAGTGAGTGGGCTGGTCCTATCATACTGCTCCACCCAGTTCTTGACTCCTTCATGTGTCTGGCAACATTTGAAGTTAAAAATAAATTAAAAAAAAACAAAAAACAAAAAACCCAGTTCTTCATTTCTTCCTCCAATAAAAAGTGCGACAGGAATTCTAGACCAACGCTTTCACTTTAAACAGCTGTTTTTAAAAAAAACAAAAACATTTTGAATGGTGAGGTCAGGGACACAAACAGCCAATGCTTTTGTCAAAAGGAACCTTCTTTGTGCAAATCTGCTGCAATGATGGATCCAACGACAGCTGCCTGCCCAACGTTACACACGAAGGTCTTCACTACCCAGTTAGTCCAAGAAAAGCAGTAATTCTGTCCCTGAATAAACAAGAATTCTGAAGTAATTAAAATATAGCTAATGCTAGCTGATGGTACTTAATGAATACAGAGTTCCTTCAAGTGATTTTTGAACAATTTCTTTTAATGTTTGGTTGACATGTAAATAAACACTGCCAAAGAGAGTTCAGCACACATTTCTGAGATGTTCCTATGGGAAAACAAGTTTTGCTTTTCCCCACTGGAATTGGTAAAGCCTCTAAAATTAGAGAGTTTGCCACACCAGAAAAACAAAAAAACTTCAAAACAAGCTCCCACGGGATCACTTAAAAGGCTTTAACGAAAGAATTCAAAATTACCTCCTGCTCACAAAGCCTGCCTGCTGCTCACTGTTCATCTACTGCAGTGCTAGGAGTGCTAATGGCACGGTATGTAGTTGCTCCGAAGAGCCCATCCATTAATATGCAGTGGCTTGCCGATACATTCGAGGGCAATAAAAAAAATAAATCTCTTTTCAAGAATGCAATGCAAACTGGAAAACAAAGAGAGAACAAGTAGAGACAGCTCTACCTCGTGCACAGTACAACAAACGCGTTTTGGATACGGCATGTTCCCATGGTACTTAACACCTGTGATCGGCCGCTCCTTCTGCGGTGTCCTAGTGAAGCCTTTTAATGAATCCTGAACTTTCTAGAGAAAGGCGATCTTACTTAATATCCTGTCTTTGCACGCCTTACCAAAATGCAGACTGAGATGGAGCATCTTTCCCTGCTTTTACTTACTCCCATAAGTAAAGATAGGCTTTTTCTTTTAAAGTCTATCTAAAGAGCTAGTTTTGTCGTTCATTTGAGTTTGCATAAGCCAAAGGAACCTTTCACTAAGCAGAAAGCTCATATAGCTTGTATTCACTACGCCTTTGTTTAGCCAGGAACTTCTCCAGTAATAAAATGTGGTGCATGCCCATACAAGCTGTGTTGAAGTCAGTATGTGGTGCTTCTCTGCCTTCCTCAAACTAAAGGGGAAAGAACGAGCCATCACCCTGGGTCTCACCCATGACCCACGCTGCCCAGCTACCCTGACAGAGCTCACTGCTCAACTCAGACACGCAGCCTTTTAAGCGGGAAACGTTGCACAGCCTGCTCCAGCTGAGGAGCTACTCTCACCTGCTCACATACCATCGCGGCTGCCCACCTTACCATCTGCAACTTCATAACCTTCACAGCACCCTTCTAAAATCCTCCAATTTTCAGAAGGAGAACCAGGACGCCATGCACGCAGCCTGTCACATGCGCAGGAACGCCTTCAGTGGCAGTCTGAGGTGCAGTCATCTGGGGGATCTGATGCCACTTGCCCAGGGTCACACAGGACACTTGTGGCTGAATGCAAACTGAAGCCTGATTTCCATAGCCTAGACCAGCATTCCCACCACCGAACCACCCTTCCTCCTGCTAATGACTGGGAAACACCTTTTGCCCTGGAGCAGTTATTTTTTTCCTCAGCTTGCTTTGAGGGACAGACAGTCCTGAGCAGTTGCTGCACTCCTCTACAATGCAGGCACGCGGTCCCTCTGAACCGTGCGGATTACTGGTATCCCCGTACAGCGATCCGCAGCCATGAGTTCTACAATCTAACACTCTGCTGGTTCCAAATTTGTGCCTAATTTAACACCACATGTTTTGTGTTGCAAAGGAAAAAACACCCAAACAACCTTGTTTCAGTGCCATTCAGTATACTTTACTCCTACATCCCCGAAAAGATAAGCGCACGGCTCCTGTATGCGCATCAGCAAACCATTACAAGTTAACATTTTTTAATTATGGCTCTCTGAAGACTGAACAGACGTGGGTTTCTCCCAGTGACTAAATGCCATGCTGCTAGCACTTCTGGAGCTGTCAATGAACAGCAAGCAGCAGACAGGCTTTGAAAACAGTAGGCAATTCCAGATTCTTTTTTTAAACTCTACAAACAGGCTCCCGCAGGATGACTGCGCCTCAGCCAAGCACCCTGTTTGGTTCTGCAGGGAAGGAAAACACCGGACGACCCCCTTTGCTGCCATGCAGTGCTCCCTACTCACGTGGATGCTCCTCTCTCCGCTCACCTCGCTGCCCTGTGCCCCGGCCACCGGCAGCAACTGTCTCCTGAGCAACACCAGGCCTGCCTCCATCCTCCCAAGGGAGGGGGGCGACAGCCGCAGGGCTTTGTGCCTCGGAGGGGACGGGCCCTCTCCAGACGGCTCCAGGAGCTGGGCCCCTCCGCAGGCTGCTGTCGCACGACCGAGGCCCCGAGCCGCAGGCCTGGGCAATGGCCGGGGAACACGACAGCTGAAGCCTCTCCCAGCTCACGCGAGCGAGACCGGGCCCCAGAGGCAGCGCACCCAGGCACTCGCCCCCGGCCAGGGCGTCCTGCACACCACAGGCGGGCGGGGAGCTCGTTTTATAGAGGCGCAGCCACCCCGAAATGCACTGGGGAGAGGCCGTCGATGGCAGAGGACCAGCCTGCTGGCTGCGGCCTCAGGCACGGACATGAGAAGTAGTGGGCAAATACAAAAACACGTTTAGCATAGAAATAAGAGCACGTGCGTGTAAGAGATGAGGCCTTCTCTTTCTTGAGAAATGCCTCAGTCCTAAAGCTCGGGTTAACCAGAAGCCTCGGCCAGACTGCTGACCTCTCCCTTGCGCCCAGCCTCGGTACGAGCCCCAGCCCCACCAGACACCGCAGGCAGAAGGCAGACCTGTACGTTTCACCATGTCATCACCTTGCTGCTTCTTCTCAATCACTTTTTTTCAGCTTATGGGTTTTTTCTATCTCTGCTACAATTTCATGTCAGGTTAAAGCCTCTCCTTACAAGAGTTTCTGACTGCAAACTGCATTAGAAAAGAAATTGAGATCAAGCCATGGAAAACCAAGGAGACAGAAAAGGTAGGGACAGCAGGGCATTTAGAAACATCTATTTGGCAAGGAATATAGGCTGGATAGCTTTTCACTGATTTGGGAAAAGGTGCAAGAAAAGACCAGAAAAGGTTTTACTGAGGACAAACCAAAACCTGAAGTGAAAAATCTTTCCAGTCACAAACGACAACGTGAAATGGAAGTTCTTCGCGTTTGCAACTTCGCATTTGTAATTGCATCCCTCAGTTGTCAGTATCACCTCGAAGTACAGCACACAGGTCTTAGGCTGAGCTCAAGTGTGGTAAATATCTAGGTATCAGTGACAGTCATACCACCTAAAAGCTCTTCTGAACTGGCATGTAAGCTACCTATACCATGAGAGAAAACTTGCAGTGTTGTCATTGGGTTTTTAATTACTTTTCTTAGCTTTAATTTTTCTGCTTTCCAGGATATTATCTGTTAAAGCTGACTGACTCATGAAGACAAGTGCTTAACAAATTGAAGACATTATGAAAACAATCAATTATATCTGACTTTAAAATACCATATAAAAGCAATGATCACTTTTGTTTGCTGTCAATAAATGCTTTAACTTTCATTTTTAATATGTTATTGCAAAAGATAAAGTTATTAAATAATACATTTACATTAAGAAATGATGTACAAATAATGAAAATAGTGCTAAAAGCATTGAATAACTACTACACACCATTGGAAAAAAGGCAGTAAAAGAAACATTTTACTTTTAATACTCACTCTTCCCCAGTCTGACGATTATTGGGCTTAATCTGACCTTTACCACAATATGAAATAATATATTTCCCCGGAACTTTCATACAGGGAAGACTCCTTGCCACTTCAGTAATAAAGGTGTAAAAGGATGCTAAATGACTCTGTGATAGGTCATTCAAGCAGTCACCAAAAGGCAGAAAGTCTTGTTTTTCTGTGACTACTTCCTATTCTCTACCAAGAGAGTGAAAAAAGATGGCTAGAAAATATCAAATAAAGTATTAGACTACGCTACTGTAGATACATTTTGAGATCTTCTGCATACTAGAAGTATACGACTGGCTTGCAGTCAGACCCGCCTGCCTGACTTCTCCATTTTTTTCAAATTAAGGTAAGAGTTTAGGGGCAGAGGACAAGGCAAAGTTACAACCAAAGTGGCTGGTCTTCTGGGTGGGGTGGAGAGGAGGCAACTCCCAGAGCACATACTTAAAGCCAGTCTGTCTTCCAAGGTAGCTCAGTCATTTGATTTCCTCTTCTCACCTAGATGCCAAGGAATGGTGTGCTGGTCTACCCTGATGGAAGAGAAACTTTGAGGTTAGCCTCGTGGAATCTCCTCTTCGACAGAGAGCAAGATGCTCGTTGCATTAAAGGCAGTGCAATGATATTTCAAAGCCCAAGATAAAGTTCCACGTGGAACAGTTTTGTAACACCAAGGGAGTTACTTCACTGGAAGTACATTATCCCGGCTCTGTCTTTAACAGACTTGTTGCCCGACGCACCCCTGGGGCCCTGAAGACATGCATTAATAAATCAGATCCCTCTCACCTGCATTCAATCCCTGCTGCAGCTAAACAGCTCCTGCTTCACGGGGCAATGAACAATGCGATCAGGTTAACCAAACTCACGTTCTTGAGGCACACGCAAAACTGCAAATGAAAAGGCTACTTTTCCCAGCAACATCCTCACTTTAAATAATAAAGGAGGAGTAAGGGGAGAGCTTTCAGGAGAAGGTAAGTGCACACAGTACAAGAAAGGGAAAGAAAGCGTTTGAGATGAGAGGAAATACATTTGCAGGGGGTGGAAGATATAAACAGTATGATGAAATAAATAACAGAACAGGGAAAAAGAGGAAAAGTCAACAACAGATCAGCCTTTTAGAAAAATCGTAAAATCCGAGAGCTTGACTGGTATTCCGTGTGCAACTCCCTTTGAAGTCAAATTCTGTGGTAAGAAAATTTACGATGAAAACTTTGAAACAGAACAAAACCTTTAAAGTTTGACCCTCACGAGAGTGCTCGTACAAGCTAATAAACTAACAGGTTCACATGTAAAGCATTCTTCCTATGGTATCCTACTCCTATTGCATAATTTCATATTCAAATATTTTGGGAATTAAATCCTCTTAAACCATCGCACTGATACACTGGCAATTTGTGGGCTAACTCTACTCCACCTGCTATGAAACCACATGAACAGAAAACGATAATTATATAACGCACTTTGCCTCGTGCAAACGCGTTCTTGCTGTTAACGATAACACTTAAAAGGAGAGGAAAGACGGTCTACAAGATAATCTTCTGAGCTTCCTGCTTAAGGGAGGCTAAACACTGTAGAAGGTCCCAATTAAAACTCTTTTCCTCAGAGAATTGGGAAAATATCTGCCAAAAAGAAAATTTAATATTTTTTGTGAAAGAAAAATGTGATTTTTTTTAAGCATACAACATCTTGGAGGAAAAACCCCATCCTCTGTGTTGCCTGTACTATTACTTCTCCAATCATCTTCATCAAATTAGAAAAGAGCTTTCAAATTTTACAAGTACGCGGATGCACAATAATGCGTCACTCCTTTACCGCACAACTGCTTCAGGTCTTGATCCTCATTTATACTTCAAAGGGGAATTTGCTCTGCGACTCACTCTCAGCTGTCACCACTTATTATACCTTAGGGGGTGAAAGCGAAGGGCTGCTTGCGAGCAGGACCTGTGCAGTCGCCACACAAGCCCACAGGGGAAGCACCCCTGGACCACAGCACTGAGCTGGGCACAGGGATGCTCCTGAGAGGGTGCACTGCTATGGACAACCCCACTGGCATACACTGGTGTACCGTCTTTAGCCTAAGCTAGGGATCCTCGGAGCTGAATCACTTGGGAAGCTGACACCTAGGAAGCTATAAATCAGCATGAGTATTTATATCTTCAAGCAGGCTGTGAAGGATTTAAGAAAGACCCTGTCAAAACCTCATGCTTGCGAGCGCATCACTCTTGCGGGGTGCATACTTGACACTATCACCTACCTAAAGACTAAATGAAAGAAGAGCTACAAACTGGTACAATCTTCCCCCAAGCCATCCTACAGTTTTTTTCAAAGCGCGAGTATCAACAGTTGCAAGTTACCCCTGTATACCTGGAAAAAGCACTTTAGTAACAAAGGCCAGCATGGGCATTACTGCTGGTGCAGCTCCATCGTGCTGCCTAAGGCACTTCAGCTGTCCCATGCACATGTCGCTGAGCTCATCCCCAGTCCCCAGTCGCAGAAGTAAAAGAAACCAAGAGGCAGCGGAAGAGTTTCAACCCAAAACACTTTTTTACAGCAGCAGATTAAGAACTACATGCAAAGCGAGGCACCATCATGTTGGGCCACCGCTCAGCTTTGTTCAGTTGCGCATCTGGGCCAACAGCTATACCCTGCTGGTAACGTGTTACCAACAGTTTCATTCTCAAGATACAACAGATCCCTCAATTATCAAAAATATTTTTTTTTCAAAACACACAAGCGCTGCAAAGGGTAACAAAACAGCTTTCTCCTCCCCATCGTCATTTTCACATAGCTCAAGAAGTTTTAGGTAGTACCAAATTCTGCTCTACCTCAAAATTTCACCTCCTAGAAGGGGGTTTAAAACTGAGTAAAACAAGAGTCCCTAAAGAAAATCAGCATAAGCACGAGTACAGCAGAAACTGTAAGAAAAACATCGATTTGAGATTCTGCCATAGAAAACCAAACAAACAAAAGGTGGCAACAATGTTTAAGAAATTACCTGTGGCACTCACACAACAAAAAATTAAAATCAGAAAAACGACACCAAAATAACCAGAAAACAGAAAGTGAGGAATGCAGAAATAAAGAGAAATTAGAGATTACTTATTTTTAGGGTTCCCATAATAGAGAACACCAGAAAATACTTTCTTGTTGGCCTTCTACGTTATTGCTCAGAAGTATGTATTCTTAAAATGGAAGTCCTCCGTTATGAGTGCACAGTTTTACAGCATCACAGAAAGCCAGGTGATAAACAAACCGGATTTCGGGGTAGCGTGCTCAGGAGCTAGCCAGAGCTGCCGAGCACCAGGCTCGGCCCTGGGAAGCCACCCGGGAGGGCTTTCAGGCCTGCCAGACTGACCTGTTCATGGCCAGGGCTCCTTCTCCAACTACTAGAAAGCTTTGGGGAGCACAGCGGAAAGAGGAGTTGGCTCCAAAGCACATGAACCCACTGGTGCAACCAGACCAGGGCCCTTCTCACTCGTCTGCCTCTGCCCCTCTTCCTCCAGCTACCCAACTTCTGTTCTTCTTACCCCCCGCTTGGCCAGAAAACAAGCGTTAGCTCAGCCCTCCCTACCAGCAAGGTGTCCGTGGCCACCGTCAGCCCCACTGAATCTGGCAGAAATACTGTCTGTACATTTAAATATCTCATAGAAGCATTCCATTTATCTGGGCGCATTTGTTTGGTTTTCTCTTCCACGCCAGATAAAATCAACACAGCCTGACAGTAAGGATGCAATAAGTGTTTCTCAGCAGTGAAATAACCTATTTTTTTAAAAAAATTACAATGAATCAGACATTATCTTTCACTTAATCTAGTAGCTGTGATTTGAAGAAGAGAGGGTGCCTTGACCTGCAACATGCTAGTCTTAACACTGATTTAGAAATCAAAACTTGTATTAATACATTTTCCATCCTACCACATTTGAAATATTCTACAAAATTCAAAGAATTATTGGGGGGGGGAAGGGGACAGGAAAACAAAACAAAACAAAACACCCAAACCAAACAACAAAACCCAAAGCCAAAAAACCCCTTATTGTTATCACCTAATACCAGCTAAATCCACAGATACCTAATATCAAAATAAAACTATACCCATTGTTTCAGGATTGGAAAATTAAGATCAGGTATGATAGAGACTTCTACACTGTGATCTACCACCCATTAGAAGAGCAGACTGTTTTTAAAAATTATTATGGCAATTATTTCTACTTCAAATTCATTTGATAGACTTCAACTTTAGACAGAAGTGAAGGATAGTCCAAGTTCGTACTCTGAATTAAAGCAATAAGCGTACTTACAATAATACTACTACAAGCAGGACTTGGAACAAGAAATTCCACCCCTGCCCTCTTTGCGTACTGTGCGAGAAAGGGAGACTTTCACCCAAATGTTGAGTAGGTTAAGGCCACTTGGAAATGTGAAAGCTTACTGCCCTATCTCGGCACTGTCATATGAAGGCTAGTATTTTGTACAGTCAAAGAAAAATACAGGTAGGACACTAATGCTGACAGTCATTTAAAGATCTTGAGTATCAGCACCCTAGCTCCACACAGCAATTCCCTAGCCTACTTTCTCCCCTCCTTCTTCTTTAAACTAATAAAATTACATGTTCTGTTTAGCTTTTACCTTTCTTGTCATCATTACGCATCTATTCTGGCCTAAGTTTGTCCTGAGAATTTACAAACTGCATCGACCTCCCATTAAAGAAGAGCTACGTACATTCAGTGGTATGAAGACAGAAGGAAACGTTTTCAGAAGTACCTACCTGACTTGGGCTCATATATCCCAATTTCAAAGGAAACTGAAACAAATGAACTATTTCCAAACCCAAGCAGAAATGTTGGAACTTGTATGGCTAAGCCTGTTGGGCATATTGGGAGTCTTTACCCTAAAGATCTACGCCCAGAGGTTTAAACAACATGGAGTGTTGAAGTCACCTAGAACTGAAACAGAGTAAGACACAATTTTCAGGAGTGAGCACTAAGGTGTTTTTTCAGTATTTGACTGCACCCAGCTAAACATGCAAACAGTAACAAAACTCCTGAGGGAACAACAAAAACCGAATTGCAAAGATCTCCATCTGCCTCCATCCAGCAGAAACAATCAGAGCTCCTTTGCTGCACTGACAATGAAACAGGCGCTAAGGGAAGCTTCTCTACATGCAGTCCCACAGCCTCTCCGAGACATCTGCCAGACAGGAGGGATGGAAGCAGGGGCAGAAAGGCTGCCTGCCTGCTTTCGCTGCAGACAAGTTTAGGGACCTGCCTGAACTAAGGACAGACATGCCTCCTGCCCCTCATGCCTGAGCATCTGCAACCCAGCCTGCTCTGCTCGTTAGCCAGTAACACACTGCACTCCGGGGCTGAACCATCCTGCAGTGAAATCCAAACGTTTCCTCCACTGACACTCTCACTTGACACGAAACGCTCCCGACCCTGCCTAAAACCCTCCTCAGCAGAGTCCTGCAGAAGTTGCCGGGATCGCTCGTGAGCCCAAGGGTGTCCTCAGAGGAGTTTTCCACATGTCGGCTCAAGGCGTTTCATTGCAGATACCAGTACAACTTTCTGCCGGTCACCCGGACACAGCCCTCGGGAGGACAAGCTCACGCCGCCTGACAGCTCTCACAGGCCCCAGCGTCAGCTGCTCACAACTGACTCCCAGGTTTTTGTCCCAAAGAAAAACAAACAGCATTAAGCTGTTTAAAAGTAACTGAAGAGAGTGAAAGGATACAGCAGATAAGAAAAAAAGACTGCACATTAATGTAATTAAAATCCTATACCGTAAAAGCAGTGAAGCGCCAGGCAGATTGATTTTGTGGCCACTGCAGCGGTAGGCTCATTGAAGGGTAAATGTGAAACCTCGTTGGTGCAGACAGAGGAAGCAAAGAAAGCAAGGGAACTGGGGAGGGAGAGAGAGGGAAGAAGAGGCTCCTATCACAGAACGGTTTGGGTTGGAAGAGACCTTTAAAGATCATCTAGTCCAACCCCCCTGCCACGGGCAGGAGCATCAGGGGAGGGGAAAAAAGAGAAAGAGTGACCCACAGGTAACCTGAACTCCATCCTCTGTTGTTAGCAAGAATATACTGTGATAAAAAACAGGAAGTGTTTATACAGCAAGACAAACATTAAATGCTTAAGTAAACATGAATGTACCGAAAATCATAGCCATTCATATTCATGAGATGCATATGTTCATGAAATTTTGAAGAATATTCATAGATCCAGTACTGCATTAATGTTTTTAATGAAGCAGCAAAACTACTCGAGGAATGAAACAAACCCAGCACAGTCCCTCTCCACTATTAAAATGTTTATTCATGAGCTCCCAGGTCAGCACTGCAACAGGTTACTAGTGGATGTGGATGCCTGGCAGGAGCAAACCAGTATGTTATCATAACTTGCTTCTGGCAATCAGAGAGAGAAGAAAAAAGCAATTTGCTCTTCTCTGCAAAAGTATAGCCAGGTCAGCAATACCAGCGATCTAGGAAAGACTATCCCACCCAGAGGAACCTATCAAAGACATTTTAAATTATTGTTCTGTAAAATAGCGGTCTCAAGTGAAGAGCATTGGCACATACAGCATGTGCCAGCCAAGTGAACAGCACTCACACAAAACACATCTGAAGTGCAAATCGTGCTGTCGCCACGCAGTAATTTTCAGGCTACTTTAAACAAATCAGAGAAAGGTTCATCGCAGAGCCAACAGGTGAGGGTTTGCTGGCGTGGGAAGGGGGAGCAGAACTCCCACCCATGCGGGTTAAGAGCGAGAGCGCAGCCCCAGAGGGGCTGGGCAGCTTCAGCAGCGGGAGACCCCCATCGCCAGCACCCCGCTGCCCGGACCCAGCCCACCTACAGCGGCCCTTTCCATGGGGGCACCTGCCCTGGAGAAGCGCCCCCAGAGGCTTGGTGTAGGAACACTTCCCAGAAGACCTCTGCCCCGCGATGAACCAGATCCCCAGAGCAAGAGAAGGCAGGACTGTGTTAGTGCAGGATGCTCAGTCCGACCACCCCGCCTGCTTGGGGTTTCTGCGCTGTGTTGTGAAAACGCATACCGTTACACTGCCCTGAGGTCCAGCAAAATCTGACTAAAAAGGTAGTATTTAATTAAAATGTGTATCACCAATTGCAATTTGAAAGCAGAAATGGAAAAAAAACGGACTAGAAGAACTGGAAATGGTTTTCCAGCCCAGCATAGGTGAAGTCTATCAAAGCAGGAGTCCTTGTTCGTAACTGAAATCACTTCAGGTCACAGCAGAGAAACTTATTGCTCAACTGAATAGGAAGAGCCCGACAAGCAGAAACAGCCACTGACAGCTCCAACGTGTAACTCAAAAGCTAAGTCCACAAACCGAGATAACATCATCTTTATTGTGCCTGAATTTCACCACCATTACTCCAGAAACCTGACTGGGCAGTCGCCAGTCCCAACTCCAACAGCAACAAACCAGAAGCATAATCACGAAAGTTCAGACCAGTCTTTCCATTCCCCACCCTGCAGTGGAACATATCCAAATAAGCCCGGTTTGTTGCCGTAGAAAACTAATTTTTCATTGCAAGGGAGTCGCTTGCTAGAGCCAGTGAGTCTCAAATACTGACTAGGAACAGCGAGGAAATCATTTTGTCTGAAAGCACAGGATTTCTTGAATGACAGTGCTCCAAAGCGGTTGCTTTTATCCCTCTCAGCCAAAAGGGAAGGCAGGAGAGCACTTTGAACCACAGCGTTTGCCATGGGAGATAGCGGGCTCCGGTCAAGCGGAGGTGTCATCTTTAGGCTCTAGCAACGGTAACAGGAACACACAGCAGTAACTACCTGCGTAAGTCCTACTGCACACCACGCAGCTTTACTCACAAGTAGAGACTGCACAAGCCTACGGCCATAATCATGAGACTATGAAATGAGTATTTTCACAGTGTTCATTTAATATGAACCAACACATGTAAGTGTAAAAATAACTGCGGGGATAATCTGTCAAAGTTTACTAACCTTGGTGAAAACCAGAATTGCATCCTTTGACTACACATGTATCAATCAAAGCGCGCATTTTCAGCCAGCCTTCGAGATGATGAAAAAACAAAGCGAACTTTGAAAACTGGAGGGGGGGGGAGCACGAAAAAGCCACGCAGCTGCTTACCGCAGCACACTTGGCGATTTGCGCCTAGGGCCGGCACGCAAAGCAAAGCCAGTCCTAACACACGCGGCAAGAGCAACACGCAGCACAAGTTCGGACCCAGCGCCCTGCTAGATGTAGGCTGCCTCGCCAACAGCAAAGCCCTAGAAACGCCCCCCTTACGGTACGCGACATGCCAGGGTCGCTCACTTCCAGCAGCGCTTTGCCACCGACTCCAGCGGCTCCAGGCTTGCCCCGGGGCGCAGCCCGGGACGCTCAGAAGCCTGGCTGCCATTCCAGATGTAAATATCTGTCTTAACTCACGCAAATTCACGCGAAAGCAATTCTTCTCTGTGCTTAACTGCTACCCGCATCAACTGTCGCGTTCGTCCTACTTGCAGCAGCGAGCAATATTCCAAACGTTTGTCCGAGCATACCACGCTGAACAGAAATCACACCGTACTCCCGTGTGGCAACGTGCAAAGTACCTCGGGGCAAAGCCTGGGGCGAGCCGAGCCGCGGGCGGCCGGCCGGCGGGAGCGCCCCACGGCAGGAGCTGCTCCGCCCCCCCGGCACCGCCACCGCCACCGCCACCGGGACCGGGACCGGGGGCGCCCCGACTCCTCGCTCTCCCGAAGCGTCAGGAGAAGCCGCAGCTAAAGGGCCTGAATCGCCGGGGACGGCGTTACCCCAGGCGGGACGACCGCGACAACCCCCGCGGTAAGGACGAGGCACGCTCGCGGCACACGGCGTCCCCCGGAGGATGCCTCGCCGCCGGCTGCGCCCGCCGGCGCCGTGCTCCGGGCTTCCCGAGGCGGCAGAGCCCGCCCCCGGCGATGGCCCGCCGCGCCGGCCGCCTGGCGGGGGGCGGACGGCACGGGACGGCGCCGCACGGGGCGGGGGGGGGGGGGTGTGCTGCCGGCGACCCCCCGCCGCCGCCGGCACCCGAGGCCGGCCGGGACGGGACGGGGCGGCAGCCGCGGGCGGGGGGGGGGGGGGGCGGCGCGGCGGCGCTAGGACCGGCGCGGGGCGGCGGCCCCGGGAGGCGGCGGCGCCCGCGGAGACCCCAGCCCCCCCCACCCCCCCACCCCGGCGGGGCGCGCGCGGCCGCGGTACTTACGTCGTCAAAGAGGGACCCGACGTTGGCCGTCACCAGGAGCACCCCGGCGCCGGCCGCGGCCCCCTTCACCGCCATGGCGGCGGGCGGGCGGAAGCGCGGAGCGCGGCCGGCGGCGCTGCGGGGAGCCCGGGGGCGGGCGCGGGGCGCTGCGGCGAGCGGGGCGCCTGGCCTGGCCCGCCCCGTCAGCGCGGGCGGGCGGGCGGGGGGGCGCGGGCGGCGGCGAGTGCTCCCGGCGCGGGCAGCCCGCGGACATCCGCGCCGCGGCGGGGCCGGCCGCCCTGCGGCTGCTGCGGGGCCGCGGCGCTCAGCGCTCGCCCGCCGCCGCCGTCGCGCTGCTGCCGGGACGGCTCCCGCCGGCGGAGGCTGGCGCCGGGCCGCGGCGCATGGCAGGTCGGCGGGGCGGGACGGCGCGGGACGGCGCGGCCGGGGACGGCGCGGCGGGGCTGGTCTCGGCGCTCTCGGGCTGGGCTGGGCTGGGCTGGGCTGGGCGGGCGCCGCGCGCACCGCGCTGCTGCCGCCGCCGCCGCCGCTCCCGGCTCTGGCGGCGCGGCGGGCGGGCCGGGCTAGGGCTCTGCGCCCGCGACGTCACAGCGGCCCCGCGCGGCTCTTAAAGGGGCAACGCCACCCCGCGGGAGGCGGCCGGCGGCGCTGTCCCGCCGCCGCCGTCCCCGCGGAGAGGGAGGGCAGGGCGGGGCGGGGCGGGGCGGCCGCGCCGCCGCTCCCCCGCGCCGGGCCGGGCCGGGCCGGCGCCCACCTGTGCGGGAGCGCGGCCTGCCGGGGCGGCGGGGCGGGGCGGGGCGGGGCGGGGCGGGGCCCGGCGGCTCCCGGGGCCCTGCCCCGGGCGGCCCGGAGCGGCGGGAGCCGAGGCCGCCCGGCCGCAGCGGCTCCTGGGGGGGCGGCCGGTCCCGCCGCGCTGGCGGCGGCTCCCCCGGGGGCGGCCGGCGGCGGCGGCGCACCGGGAGGGGGGCGGCTGCCGGCCCCGCCGATGGCGGCCGTCGGGCCGCACCCCGGCCCGCCCGAGAGCGCCCCGGGTCGCAAAGCGGGCTACCTGCACCCGCCGAGCAGCCCCGCGCATCGCGGCGCGCATCCCCGTCCCGCCGCCTGTGCGGGAGCGGTGTCGGCAGGCGCGTATCACGGCCTCCGGAGCGGAAGAGCCGCCGCACGGCCACAAGGCTCTGTCGTGAAGAACGGGAGATAAGATAGCTATTAGTAATGCTGGACAAAGTGCCCTTCGCCCCAGCAGAATCTAAACCTGCGGAGGAGTAGGTTGGAATGGTCCGTGCGGAGCCTGGGAGTGCACCGAAGCCATCTTCAGCCTACAAAAATACCCTTTGCAAAAGGAGTCTTGACAATAACTTTGCTTAAGAAACCGGAGGAGTGATAAATCAGTCTTTGCTAGGCCATGCAAAATAGCTGGCTCCTAAGATTATCTATATTTCATGGGTGATTAGTAATAGGAACAAAATGTGCAGAAGCTCATATTACAGGGCTTGCAGAGGTCTTGCTGAGTTTCAGAGCTGGGGAAGCCGTTGTCCAAACAGCGCATAAATGATACGGACAGAGAGTCACCGAGCAGAGCAGGGAAAATAGGAAATCCAAACTGGATCAAGAGCAACTGCACAAACAGACGAAACTGAGGGGAAAACAAAATGTAGGGGCAGATCTGGGGGTACTGTGGCAGAAAGCATGATGGGGAAGGACGTCCAACAGGTGACACACACTGTAGTAGAGGTGGCAAGGGAAATCGCCAAAGACTGAAACATCCATCACGCTGAGTAGGAAGACATCACACTGAACAAGAAGGCTCAGCTAGAGAAATATCCATGCCCCTGTCAGAGAAATAAAAAGATTTTTACTGCTCCTCAGCAGAACGTTATTTCTCCCCAGGTCTTGGCTGTGACTCCCCAGGGAGAGGTGTCTGATGGCAGCAAATAATCACGTACGGCTCCAAACACAAGGCAAAGAAAATGTATCTCCCACATGGGCCTTCACGTGTGGTTTATGCAAAAATTATTACATTTTGCATTGTGGTTGACAAAACATGCTTATAGCCAGTTAACAAGTCTCTCCCAAATTAAAGATACGTCAGGCAAACAAGCTCAGCTGCTCACCCTTGCAGTGAATGACATTTCACGTGTGGCAGAAAAATAGTTTCCAAGCCAGGGTGGCAGCAGGCAAAGAAGGGATTCATACCCCACTGAAACAGCTGACGTCAGTGAAGGCACTCGGCTACAAGGTTTTCTCAATATTAAGGAAAAAGAAAAAGAAGAGCTAAATAAAGCCAGTCTTCAGTTCTGGGATTCTCCAAACCATTATGATAATAGAAATTATCAGCTGAATGCCAAGGGAAAACACCTGAAACTTCTAACTACACAAGAGCAACTATTCTCCCCTAGAAAAAGTAATTCATGAAGTAAGGCCCTAGAAGAAGAGGTTCAAATAATGAATCTAGCGTCAAACAAGCTGACAGTACTTAATCGCACCTCTTTGGCAAGCTTCCGTTACCCAGCAATACTTAAGGGATGTCTTCATGGTACCTTGTAAGGTACCCTCCACCTGCAGTCAGGCAAGGAGACTGAGCTCACCTCCGTTCCTATATAATTGCTGCGTGTAGCAGAATGCAGAGACCAGCACCCAGACTTTCGGTTCAAGTCCCAAGCAAGCCGCAGCCGTGCGGCTTCTGCCAAACGCCACGGCATGCTCGCCACACAGTCACCACAGTGTAGCACAACCAGTGTAGCGGTGCCTCCAGGTGCTGCCATCACATGCCTGCAGTACGGAGAGTCTCAGAAATCAGGAACAGTGCTTGGGCCAGGGCAGACCCTGCCTCGCAGAGCGTCCAGTGCATTACAGGAAGGCGTTTCAGGAATAGGGGCGGAGGGGAGGGAGCAGAATTGCCAAAGTCACAGACCCTCGCGGGTCTGAAACCCACTGACAAGCCGGGGCAACTAGAAATACGCGCAGGATCAAATAGCTTGAAGCTATGGAAAGAGCGAGCGACTGCAGCAGATGCCCATGTCTGAAACTCCACTACCTGACAAAGGAAAGGCAAAATTGTTCTCAGTACGCAGTAGCAAAAATAAATACTGTCAAGTACTACTGACCTAGGGAAGCATTGACTTCACCGTCCTGTGGTGCTATTCACCACATTGTAGTAGTGTATGACATCTACAGATAGACACGGGTGAATGAGCCTGTCAACCAGCCTGCAAAAGGAGATGGCCATTCCAGTGACACTGAACTTGTGAGTCCTGTAAAGCCTCTTCTTTGTGGCAAACTTTCTCAGGCAGGGATGCAAGTGGAATGACAAAAGCTCTGCTAGATCGTCACCGCTGGCCTTCTTTGTTAGACAGTACAAATTAAATATACAATTAAATAAAAAACAAGTTGAAATTGTGAAAGTCTGCCTCATATGGGGGTTACCGGTTGACCTTCAGTGAGCTGTGACACACAGATAAATGCAGTGCAGAATATGCTTATGCCCAGAGATACCCAATGCTATTCTGGACAATTGCTTCTAAGGTTTTGTGCAAGTCCCAAGACAACTATTAAGTAAAGTTGCACTGCAGACACCATGATCTTACCTGAATGCAGCCATCAGAGGTATCAAAGATGAGCTGATCAAACACCATCCTGATACACACTGACATGTTCACACATGAGAAAAAAATTAAGACGGAGAGAGAGAGGGGAAAAAAACATTCGCTGCTGTGTTTTTGGCACGTAAGTCTTAGAAATTTCAGCCCACAGCGATTACATCAAAGTCAGGGTATGCTGGAGGAAGCTGTGTCAAATTACACCCAGCTGGAAAGGGATCCCGAGCCATATGGCATCCAGGTGAAAAGTTTGGCAGTGTTCAAGAACAGGAAACGAGAATAGGAAGTGGCTGCAGACCACAAGAAGTTACTTGTAAAGAACCCGGGCAGCAGTCATCCAGCTACAATGTAGAGGTGCTTTGCCAGTTTCTTTGGTAGAGGAAGTACTACAGCATGAAAATGTCGCAACTGCATAAAAGTAAAACGTGGACCGACCGATGACTGAGCTGATGTCTGTGAATCCCATGCCTTTTTCAAGGAAAGGAGTGGTTAAAACCTGAGAAAACAGGAACATAAAATATAGCATCATATATAAAACATTTTCAAAAGAATTCCTGAGAGCTGACTCACCCAATAATGGATTATAATAGAAGCCGTTTCCAAAAGCAAGAAATGCTGAACATTAAGCAAAGCGTAATGATGTCTTAGACCTATGGATGCCTGTGGGGAGGCGCAGGCCAAGCAGAATGCCCAGCGTCCCCCGAGGAAAACAAAGGAGACGTGAACCAGCCCAGTGCCAAGCACACAGCCCGCCTTCTTGCCGCGGACCCTTACTCAGCGATGGCTGCAGCAGCTCGCATTGGCGATTCAGGGCAGTGTCTCAGCAGCTGCAGAACTCAGACTATACTGTTTCAGGCAACAGATCCTAACTGCAGCCAGTTTTTTGCTGTTTTCTCTGGGGTCAGAATTCATTCATCCCATCAAATGGCAACTTCCAATCCGCAATAAATGTTTCCAATTAGAAAAAGCAAGGAATAACTGAAGCGGTACTTCAATGCTCAGTTGCAGAAGCTCAGTACAAATACTGATGGAAGAGGCACAGTGCTGGCCACTGTGTAGAGCAGGGGAGGTGTAGAGGGGACATGAGCTAATTTTGCAAAGGCAAATTGACAGAGCTGATACTTGGTAAATTCAGATGAACAAGATCTATACCTGTGCTATGTGAAAAAAAAAAAAAAAGAGGAGCAAATCTATGTCCAAATATCAAAGTTTGCCAGTTTCAATGGTGAAAGAGTAATACGTAAAAACATACTGAAGTCTGCGTTACATGACCTTTGACATGAATGTTAAACCTAAGTGTGTGCTGTAGAGCTGATGACACTTAATTTCACTCCCGATATTGCAATGGATAACTTGCAAGAGGAGATGTGACAGTACAATGACGGGGAAATAGGAATAAGAATAAGAATGAAAGTGCCACTTTGCATCCCGTTCGGGGAGCAGGCGTTGTAACTGCCTCCAGCTGTGTCCACACCAGCGCTATCTCTAGCTCCAGAGGTTCACAGCTCTGACCCCTGGGCCAAGTCCAGTTGGATGAAGGTGCAAATGCATATCAGATCGTTTCTCTTCCTCCCCCACACAGAGATGGAAGAGTGATGGGTGTTGATTGGTCTTGTTATTGTAAGAAAAGCACCGCTACTAGCTAAGGCTGCCTAATGTTTTCTGTTACAGCTCCTGGTTTTCCAGTACTTATAAACCAGACAGTGTAGTCTGAATATTTTCAGTCTTGGTGCCTGCCTTGAATATTAAGTTTGAGCAAGAGCACGCAAGAATCAGGTTAGTTTTTACTAAGCTTTGCCACTATGAGGGAAAAAATGGTCTTGAGGCTGAATTTTTCAAATAAGCCTGAGGGTCAGATAATTGCACAGCATCACCATCCCCATGAATTTTCATTACACAGCTTGGAAAACAATGTCACCACTTGCATAGATGCCACAAAAAAGTCGTCTTGTAGGTTTGGGCCATTGTATTTTTGATCCAAGTTCCAATATTTTCACAGCTTTACCTACCGAAATAAAGCACAAGTAAGATAACAAAAAAGTTACTTGATATTATTCATTGGCAGGTTCATAGAAAATGTGACTGAAATTGGCACAGAGAAGGGAAGTGTGGTATCCCAAACCCACCAATGTGCTTTCCAAAGAGCGCAGACAAACACAGGCAAGCAAAGAGCAGCATCATTTGCTGTCGGACAGGAATGGTGGAGCCCGTGCAGGCTGAAGGCAAGGCCACAAGTGTGAAGGCAGGCAGGCAGTGGTGAGAGGCAGGACTCGGCACGTGCCGAGAGTCCAAATCATCTGGCCTCACACCTACCCAGTGTGGATGGCTGGAGCCTGGGCTGCAGCCGGCAAACCTACAGACTGGGTGGAGTTGAAGATTTTAGGAGAACAGGTTTCAGCAGCGGTTTGGAAGATGTGTGCTGCCTCTTGTGGAGGTTGCTACTGGTGAAAAATTGGCTGGAAGCAAATTCAGTTTTTCAGCTGAAAAAAAGTGCAGCAACCTCCCCCAAAAGCTTGGTCAGGCCAGCTCCCTGGACAACAGACCTGAGAGTATTAACAGAAAACAGGTTTCCATTCATTTTTTTAGAAGACAAACAAACACCACGTTTCATTGTTTCTGCGCTGTTGTCCTGCTGCCCTCAGCATAGGTATGTGAAACTGCCGTGCTGGCTGGTAGCCATGAACGCTCCCGTGGCCCTCCTGGTGCTTCTGAAAGCTCGGCCTTCATCAGGTCATCGTCCACGCTTTGGTTTAGGCAGAGGTTATACCACGTGCTCAGGTTGGGGCTAGGAAGTGGGCACAGGCTAGGTTCAGGGTGTGTCGCAGGTCTAAATGAGGTTGTCACGTGCAGCACTGTGCTGCTGTGTGGCACAGAGATACCTGTCTGATTGCTTCTTAGCAATAGAAGCAGCTCGGGCCCGCACCGCTGTGGCTCCCGTCAGTGTGGGACAGCCCGTGCTGTGCTCAGCGCTGCTGCAGCCTGGCTCTGACCTCCACCAGCTCATTGACCACGCAGGGACTCCCCAGGCTGGGGCTTGTGCTGACCAGTGGGCTTAGGCGGCCCTGCAGCTGGGAAGTGCTCATCAGTTGAGGTTAGGTCAGTTTTGGCTGGGTGCTGGCCTTATAGGGCTAGAGGAGGGGTATTGGGCAGATTCACTTATGCAGATTCACTCCTTAACACTAATGCAATGCTTACCTAATTTTGTTCATAATTATTTCCTTAGACTTGGAGGAGTTCACCTTTTGAAAGTATATGTAAGATATTCATTGCACTGTGCCTGGAAAAGAGAAGACTGCGGTTAAAAGATCCGCTAAATGATGTGTCTCTGTCCTGAACAAAATGACACATGGTAAGTGGCGCAGAGAATTTACTTTTTTAAAGCAGGTGTCACTAGTTATTGGTACTATGTCACTGGCCCGCTGGCTCTGTAAGGTGGGACATGTTGTTCCCTGCACATTTCCCCAGGAACGTGCAGAGCTGTGGCTACCAAAGCTTCGTTGTGGTGCAGCAGTGCAGGGGCCAGCGCTTGGAGCTCCGACTCCCATCCGAGTGGAAAGGACTCCCTGTCCATTGTGAAGGGATAATGGAGGAATCACTCATACGCCGGTTACGCAGTTCCTCTATAATCATATTTGACGTACTTTCATCACTGTCTTTAGGGCCTAATTGGCTTATGCTTTTATTAGAAAGGTCTTTATGAAGAGCTTTTTATACTGGCAGGGAAAACAACAGAAAAACAAACTGTATCAGATTAAAACCTTTAAATGCAATATAATATTTTGCTGCCTGAAAGTTCTTTTATAACCGAGGGATGGACTCTGTTCTTCTCAGAGATGGATCTTAGTGGGCTTTGTGAGCCTATCTCAGCATTTGATTACATGGGCCTTTTTGTAGTTTCTAGACTGCAAAACACAGCTTGAAGGAAACTGTCTCAGAGTTTTCACTGTCTTTTTTTTAGTTCCCGCTTCAGAAGTGAGGAAGGACCGCACAAGTGGCTGCTCCCTAAATTTATTTTGTTCCTGGAGCCACAGGAACCAGAGGTGGGAAACCCCAAATCTGGTACTCAGGTATCTAATCCGTACTTCAGACTAAACATGGCTAATGTCAAATGAAAGTGTGTCACACTGAGTCCTGTAGATTTCAGGGCACTGTGCTAGGTATATGTCCTTTATTTATTTTTAAGTAATTTGAGATTCTTCTGAACTACTTCTAAACTGGGTACAGCTCCAGCTATATTTCTCAAAAGAAATTTATTGCTGTCCATTTTGGGATATTTTGTGCATAAAAATTAAAATTCATAGTCTATAGCTGCTGCAATAACTGTCCAGAACAGCTGTCTAAGAAGCATAAGACCTGAAGTGTCTGAAATCAGTCCAGGTGAGCGCTGGTCATCACTATACCTCGTTTATAGGCCAGGTAATGAGCTTTCCAGCTGAGTGCCAGTTTCTCACTATCTTCACTTGTATTGCTTCATTCTGTATTGCTTTACACCACACAAACTTGGACTCTCAGGAAAGAAGCCTCCAAGATTCAGAATCTAAATTTCAAAATTCTGAAGTCAGTCATAAATGCTCTTAAAATTATTTGTGGTTTTAAATGCATACCTGGGTCTGTAACACGGTTGGTTTTGTGGGGAGCCAATTTTGAGCTGCAAACAGCTCAACAGGGAAAAACTGTACAGTAATCTAAGACGACGTTTTCCTACCAGTTTTTCATGTCTTGGATGTTTAGATGTGAATATGAGAACGCTGGGAGAGCACCACAAGGGCTGGGGGCTCCCTAAGGGGCTGGGGGCCGTGGGGCAGAGTCTCATGGCTGAGTCCCATCCCACCACCCCAGGCAGGGTACAGAGCAGCTGGGGGGTGCTGGGGGGGCACCGAGGGCAGCCTGGCTCAGGGGGGCCACAGCAGGCATGGCAGAGTTGTGGTGAGGCTGGAGACCTACTGCCCTGGGCTGGCTGGAATGGGGTCCTGGGCCACGGGTGGGGGGGCTCAGCTGGGGCTGGTCGGGGACATTTGGGCTGACCAGTGCCCTCGGGGCCCTGACGGATAGCATCGGCCTCTGAGACTTGCTGTGCACACCTCAGACAAACCACTTCATTGCCCATGCTCGCACGAGAGCTATCCTCACTGGAAGTTAGGACTGGAGAGGGAGTGAGTCTTGCAAGCAAGCACATTACTACAATTCATAAATATTTCCAACTGAGCAAGCAGAGAACAGTCATATCCTTAACTTTGAGATGTGCAGTAAAACAGAGGAAAACATACTGATTCCCTTAATAGAAATGAAAAGGAAACAGCAAGTACAGGTATGAAAAAAATACTTGCGTTTGATTTGAAAAAATTCCGGTTGGCCCTGGGACCACCGTTGCTATTATTCGTGCAGAGAGTATCGAAGCTGAGATGACAGCAATGGCTGAGGTAACTCTCCACACGCTGCATGGCGTTTTAACAATGTCGGAACATTAAGGCATACTTTAGCATCTGTGTTTTGGCATTGTTCAAACTCCTGTATAACTAAAAATATCTTCGTAGCTGTTTGGATTTCACCTTTCAGATGAACAATGACTCCTTAATATCATTGGCCCTTACAGGGTCTGCAGTTTTTGCTTAGTTGTGGGGCCTAAATATCTTTCAGCTTTTCTAAGTATTGCCCCTATGGGCTGTCTAGATTCTCCTGTGAGTGTGAAACTCCTGTCTTAACATTCCCACACCTACAGTACAATTTGTATTCAAAGCATTTTGCTGTGATTTTGTACAGCTGCAGCTGATCAGCTTTAGCACTGAAATTACAGCTGATAAACATTCAAGCTGTTAATAGCTCAGCAAATACATGCTGTGTGTTCTGTCTAGAAGACGGCACAGATAAGCAATGTGTCCTCCGAGCTGTTACTGAAGCAACGGCGACAGTTTTGTGCACCACAGCTTCCCCGGACCATCGCTAGTTTGCAGCGTGCATTGCCTGCCGCTGGCAGACTCAGCAGCTCGGCAGATTGATGCGCAGGTAGGAACCCTGTTTAGCCAAGTCTACGTTAAATTACATGCAGATGTTATACTTAAGTTTTCTTAAGGTTAGCAAGCCAAACGTGCCATATGTCAGATGAGTTAAGACTGCCTTTGCGCGCTGGCTGCGCCGTTGGTTTTCAGTCCCTTTCCGTACATGCCACTCGGCTCTACTGCAGTTACCTGTCCTGACAAGGAGGAAAGCTATCTATACCAATAAAAGCTTTTCCTCAGTGGTACCAGGGTGTTGCTCAAGCAATGAGCAGGAAGGCATATCCGTGCGGGCTAGTACTTCCTTCCAAGCGTCCCCTCCAGAGACTTCAGAGGTGGCCCTTGCTGAATAGCAGCTTGAAAAGCAGCAGAACAGCAGTGATATGAAACTCCTCTTCGCAGCTGACAGACAAGCGATTTCAGCAAAATTTTGCAGCCTGGATCCAGTTTTTTCAGCCACCAAAGCAAGTCACTTCTCTCAGCATTATGCTTTTTGCAGATGGGGTGAGTAACCCCACAGGAAGCGAGCAGGCCCTGCTGTGACACAGAGGGGTGAGAGGTGGCCTCCAGGGCTGCCCCGCCTGGCCCCGCCCTGCTCGGGCCCGCCCCCGCCCCGCCCCGCCTGGCCCCGCCCGGCCCCGCCCCGCCTGGCCCCGCCCGGCCCCGCCTGGCCCCGCCCATCCCCGCGCCGCTCTCCGCACCGGCGGTGCTGAACTCGGTGTCACCTTCCTCATCCTCCCCGCCCTCCTCTTCCTCCTCCTGCCCTGCCAAGGCTCCCCTCCCACAGGGCGCCCTCCCGCAGGGCCAGCGCTCCCTGTACCCCGGCAAACGCTAAACCCAGTGACATTCAATGCTATGCACTGAAAAAAGCCCTCAAGAAATAAATAAATGAAATGTAGGTGCTGAATTTGTTATTCAAGAAAACTTCCAAGCGCACCATTATGTTTTCCAGTGTGCCTGAAATTGTTTTAATGTTGCTGTTCTTGTGTTTTTGTAGCAAGGTTGATTTACAGAAAAGACAGTGTGCACTTACGCGATGAGTAGGATGTGATTTAGTCTATGCGAAGCATACAGATGTAGGAGTAAATCAGAACAGAAGGGATATCACAGACTAATATCTTCACTGAAATTCTATTTCTTTCAGCTGCTCAAGAACTGCAGAAATTAGATAGAGGTGTTTGCTTTAACATAGCTGATTATCATTGGAGTTTTGCCCTTCAGAAAGCTAGCACACTTGGTCTTAGGATGAATGGCCATCCCAGGCACTTCAGAATTACACTATGAAATTTGGAGTCCCACAGTTGCTCCCAGCAGAGAAGCCTGGCAGTAGAAAAACCTCAAAGAGCACTTAAAAGCAACACTTCAGGCCAAATCCTTAAAAATCTATTCCCTTTCAGTAGGCCTCTATAATCACTTGCTTTTGTATTTTCCCTATGCTTTGTGTCCACTCCAAAAGGAAAGAAGCTCAGGGTAGTATGCCAGGGAATTTACGGTTACAGACGCGAATGTGCAGTTAGAAGCTCTCTTCCTCCCCGAAGAGTGATGGGGATTGCTGATGTCCTGCAGGGGAAAACCTCCCCACCTCTCCTGCTGCTGTTCTTCCATCAGCTGCTTGCAGCTGAACTAATTCCCTCACTCTGCTGCTCCTCTTGCAGCTCGCACAGCGGGAGACTGTAAGGCCAGTGAAGAAATGCTTGTTCAGCTGCAGATGATGGCACAACAGCTGATGAAAGTGCAAATAGTGAAGTTTGCACCTTCGCTGCTGCCCTGAGCAGCAATATCAGTTATTTGTCACTGTGAAGTCCACAGTTATAAGGATCTTAAAGAATAGGACTAGTATGCATGGAAGTAAAACATGGTGGCTCATAAATCCTCTCCTTTAACAACAGACAGCTGCACTGTCTTCTCTGCAACACGTATGCGCTGTTTCAAGATTCCAGTGCCCTGTATAAAATATCACTGAACACTCAGTTTGTGAGAACCAGAACATGAACCACAGGAAGATGGTAATATAAAAAAGAGACTTCAACTTTTTGTTTCACATTTATCCCTGTAGCACCGTTTGTTATGATCTAACTTGCAAAGAAGCTGCAAATTGCGTGAAGTTGTTCTCAGTCCACTTTTGGCACACAAATTACACCCACCACTGACACGTGAAGTTCTTCTTGGGGTGCCAGCAGAGCAGAAGACTGAGCGGTTTGGAGAGCTCCTGCACACAGGAGTTAGTTCTGCCCTAAGCAGGATGTCATTCTGGAGCAGCTTGTGACATTAACCAGGTGACTGGGTTTTGTCCAGCATCTTTCAGATTCACAAAATGATTTGAGAATATTTAGAAAAAAATAATAAATCTTTTGGCTAAGAAAGTTAGCATCAATTGATTTATATGGGGGATATGAATGCCAACATTGTAGAAGATAAAAGGCTATTAGTAATTGAAGTATATTTACTGAAAAAAAAAAACCAAAAAACAAACAGGAAAAAAATCTCATTTAAAGATATAGCAGGTGCTTCTTAAGCATATTTTATTTCTTAGTATTTGCTTTCTGCTTATCACACGAGGTTAACCATTTCAGCCTCTTCAAGAGCCACGTACCATGTGCCATGTGCCAAGTGTAGCTGTTTTAAGCCTGATCTTGTTAAAATAAAACGGCAGTGACACTACAACTATTAAAACCCTTCCCACTCCCAGGTGTGAGGTGAGCCAGCAGGCTTGACAAGACTTTGGTGGACATGGCCAGTTTAAATGCCACATATACAATGGCACTAGGAAATCTGTACAATAATAAGTTGTATGTCAGGATGGGGAGCTTTTACAGAGCTTTTCTTTTCTGTCATGCCAACCTGCAGAAAAAGCACACTTTTATGATGAAAAAATTCAACTAGGAACCTCCCCTATTCAATGGCACTGCAAATGGAAAATGCAGAAAAATGCATTCTTGTTCATGATAAAAACCAGACCAAGAAACGATGACCTCAGTTCTTCTCTTCTCAGAGTCTCTCATTTGGGGAGGTAAGGGAAGCTCAATGTGACGAGCACAGATTTTGTTTCATTTTGGCAACTAGTGGACAGGACGGCGCGTGTAGTTTCTGAGCGTTTCCTCAGTGGCTCTGCGCCACGCAGACTTCAGACTTCAGTCAAACACTGGACTGGGGCTGTCTTCTGTGCTTGGGGCAGTTCCAGTTCGTGGCATTCTCAAGGACAGCTTACTGCAGTTTGCTGCTGTTGGCAAAGGGACAAGCTGAACAAAACATGCCTTAACAGCTGGTAAACATCTATATGTTAATGTAATAGACAGACCAAAATATACAGCTAATAAACCACGGGCTTTCAGAGAGGTATTTCTGTATCAGCACTGGTGAGATTACTTCTTTCAATAATATAGAGCTCTTTAAAGAGCCTTGTGTCAAAAGTATCTTGAAGAAGAAGAAAAGTGCACGATTGTTAGTTCATCCTTATAATCATGTGTACACGAGCATCTTCAACTATGTTAGCTTTATTTGATATACAACAGAGAGAGAGTTAATACCATCTCTTCCCTGTTCTTCCCTTCTGAATATGTGCAAGATAAAGCAGGTACAGCTGTACTCTACCGTGTCCTCTTACACTTGGGTGTTTATGATATTTACATAGCAACTGTGGTACACATTAGTCATTCTCGAGGCTAGGCAGTTGCAGAAATTTATCAAAACCCCATTGCCATTCAGTGTTGGTGATTATTTTACTCGCTCATTGTGCCATGCGATACGAAACTTCCTGAGCATTAATTATCCCCACTATACTTTGCTTACTTTTTAACTTTCTCCAGTGACATTATCACTGTTACTGGACTGAGGCGCTCCATAGCACAAGGACGCTCTGTAGACTTTGCAGCTAGCCAATATGAGAAATGGGGATAGGGTGAACGAGCAACTTTCTTCTTAATCTTTCAAAATGTATTTCCAGCAAAGCATTCGTTGGATTAGCACTGTGAGGATTACTGGCACAGTGGTTTACCCACTGTCTGGGTAGCCCACAGTGTGATCTGGATCTAAACTGTGAGACACAGGCAGTGATACGTCTATTACCGTATTCCCTGGGGCGTAATGTAAGGCCTTTTAGACTGCTGACTAATAATGTCTTTCATTAAAGCTTAGTTCTGCCATTATACTGCTATTTTTTTCCTATCAGGCATTCCACAAGTGTTCTTAGAGCAGTATTAGTTCAATCTTCAGTTTCTGGTGGGTTCTTAATCTCTGACTGACTTTGTAGGGTTATATCACACACATTTCCAAATGAAACCTAACTGAATTCCTATATTAATGGAGGTGTAACCTAAACTAGACATTTTTAAGGCTGTTCTTTTAAGTGTTTGTCAGTCACCAAATAAAGATTAGCAGAGAATTTTGTCCTTTTTAAATTTAAGCCAAACTAAATATTATTGTGGAAACTAAACAGCTGCCCCCTCCCCAAATTGTGTTTGCAACTTCCGTTTTTAACCTTTTCAGAATAAAAGATTTTTTTTTCATTCTTCCACCTCTTTGCATCTCTCATATTTATTCTCTTCCCATAGTTCTTTCCCTTATGAGGATTTAGCTCCGGATAGATCCATCTGGTCTGCTATTCCAGTGCTAAAGGCCATCCAAATATTTACTTTTTTACAGCTCATAAACAGTCATACCTTGCAAGCGCTTCTTGAGAAATCCTAAAACATTGTGTAGACTTTATGTTTTGGGGTATTTCATCTACAAATGACATGGAGTTATTCCTGGAGAAGGGCATAACAACTGTTTATCACATGATCTTGACCCTTTGAAAGCGGTGTCAGGTAGGAGGACAGTGCCCTGGGAAATCACACGTGCCATTCCCAGCATTGTTCACACTCCAGGGCAGGAAGACACGTTCTGAACAACAGGAATTGGGAAAGGTTGGGCCTGAGGCATTGGAAAGCTGCAACACCTTTATTTATTCAGTTGAAATATGGCTTGTGCGGTAATTTATTCCAATACAGCAATAAATGCAGCAGCTGCCACAGTGGTTTTCCGTTATCCTGAGTACTCCGAACCTGCCAGGACTGCAGGGACAGCGGTGTGTGCTGGGGGTCTTGCAGCAGACCCAAGTGGGAGAGGTGTCACCAGGAGCCATCGGGCTCATGATGTGGTCATACCGGGGCTTTGCTTCAGCACGGAGAACGTTAGTAAATACACGGGCGACACTCTTCTGACTCACCTGGGTTTGCTTCAGATGTCCCAAGCCTGAACCTCCTCAGACTTGAGAAAACTAACAAGGTCATTGATGTTCAGGGGCAAAGAAACTTGCACTCGACGTATGCTCACAGACTGAATCTGCCTTTGTCCGTCCATCGCTTATCACCAGCAGAGCCATGGAGGGGCTGGGGTGGGCAGGGACCGCAGAGCTGCTGAATACAGCGTCTGAGCTGTCAAACTCTTGGTCCTTAGGATAGGGAGGAAAACCTTTGGGTTTTAGCCCTGTCCTCTCTAAGGCAGTATGTGAAACTAATATTCTGTCTCTAAGATCTTTTGTTGATACAAAAGTGAAAAAGTACTCGAAGACCATTGTCATTGTAGCAAAAGAGTAAGGACATATGACTTCCGAAAGCCAAACACCTTTACCTTGCTACAGTTCAAGTCCAGCAGCTACACACACTTCAGAAGGAGACAGAGAGCTTGCAGAGGGTGAATGCTGCAAAGCTGGAGCGAGCTCTGCAGGCACCCGCTGATCCCACGGGCAGCTCTGCACGCTCCCGCCCTGCCCTCTCTCCCACAGAGCGCAGAGGGCAGCTCAGACTCGGTTTTCATTCACTCTGCTGAGATCACTCAAAATTAATTACAGTTCAGTTTATGTCACTCTGCTGGTGATGATCTAGGTTTGTTTTCTTCTTGCTCAAGTTTAGTCTCTATTGTTACAAGGTTTTAGAGATGTATATGAAGGTGTGATATGTAAAGTTGTATAAATATATGGAACAGATTAAAGAAAGCAGGATATAAATAGCTAACCACTGATTACTCTTCTGCATAACCATCTCCCAGAGCACAATAACAATCTTTGAGACAATTTGTGAGCTATACCATTTCTTCCAGCTCTTGTATAGAGTAAAAAGAAAAGTTGAGTACTTTCAGCTGCTTCTACTGAACAGCAGACACTTTGTGGTTTAGGGATATTAACAAACACCCAACTCCGCTCTGGTATCAATCCTTCATTTTCATATCAAACGGTAACAAAAAACCCAAAAGACCACAGCATCATTGGATTAGTGTTGAAAAAAGTAATAGGAGAAAGCACAGCTTGTTGAGCATGAATATACCCATAAAATAGATATTGCAATATGTGCAATTGCATTGTTTTTGAAAAGCTGTATTTATTATATTGCTAATTTATGCCTGGTAGAACAAACATTTCCATAAAAAAAAAGAAAAAAACTGAAAACCACAGGGAACCTGTGAGCTGTGTGGTGGCACTCTAAGGGAATTAACAACTTATGCTAAGCAATTTCCTAACAAATATTTTTAAGGCAAGACATTTTCATCGTAAGAAGGATTAACCATCCTCTGGTCATTTTAAATTATTAAATTGGTTTTGGATGTCTGCAGAGGACTGTCAGGATTTTTTATTTTTGTTTTTTAAATAAATTCTGTCCTGGTGGTAAAAGCAGAGCAGAGGCAGGCGGTGTTGGGGGCGCAGAGTGTGCCCTGGGCGGCTGCTCTCTGCTGGGGCTGATGGCTTTGCTGAGCAGCCAGTTACAGAAAGTGGGATGCACTGGGCGATGCCACCGAGCACCAAACTGGAGCAACCTGAGCGGGAGCTGCCAGGGGGGCTGGTGCTGCAGAGGGGTCCGGTGCTGCAGAAGGGTCCAGTGCTGCAGAAGAGTCCCACCACCCTGGGCAGGTCCAGCAGGTTCCCATGAGCCCCACAGGGGAACACGGTGGGTCGTGTCCATGCGGATGCTGTGCAGGGGGTCACTGGGGACACGGTTTGGCTGCTGCTGGTGGCAGAAACAGCTCTGTAAGGGATCTGTGGGGCTGCCTCAGCCCCTTCTCAAGGTATTTTCACAGTGGGACATGTACGAGGTACTTGCAGGTTTCCTGGTTTCATCAGCAAACAGTTCCTACATGGATCTCACAGAGGGAAGGAATTAATTTATAATTTAAGCCACTTAACATTTGTCAGAGTTTGATTTCTTTTAAACAAGGAATATGATGTAATTTGGGTGTGTGTCCGTGTGATCAGGCCAATTCTGCTGTCTCTGTAGGGCTCCTAACCCTTCACTGCCTAAGACAAACTATCAGGAACCCCGCCATAACAAATCCTATTCTTTTTCTGCGCCCAGATTTTTCTAGAAAATTA
This sequence comes from Morus bassanus, assembly GCA_031468815.1. NCBI lineage: Eukaryota > Metazoa > Chordata > Aves > Suliformes > Sulidae > Morus > Morus bassanus. The sequence continues at coordinate 1,429,828 of CM062575.1, forward strand.
GTTTTCCTCAAATCTGCTAAGCAAACCTCAAACACTGGGTGGTAAAGCACAGCGGTGGGACATCGTAGTCAGGACATGGTGGCAGACTGTGCATCCTCCTTGCGTTTTGAAACCGGCTCAAAGGAGGCCAGGTCCTGGGATGTGATTCCCCACAGCTCCTGCAGGAACAAAAGCTGGAGAGAGCCACAAAGTCTGGGCCCATTACAGAAGTGGGTTGGCAAAGTGCATCCCGGCTTGTATCAGGAACAGTGTGGGCAGCAGGAGCAGGGCAGGGATGGTGCCCCTGTGCTCGGCACTGGTGAGGCCGCACCTCGAATGCTGTGTTCAGTTTTGTGCCTCTCGGGACAAGAAGGACATGGAGGTGCTGGAGCGTGTCCAGAGAAGGGCAACGGAGCTGGGGAAGGGTCTGGAGAACAAGTGTGATGGGGAGCGGCTGAGGGAGTTTAGCCTGGAGAAGAGGAGGCTGAGGGGAGACCTTATCGCTCTCTGCAACTGCCTGAAAGGAGGTTGTGGTGAGGGGGGGGTTGGTCTCTTCTGCCAAGTCACTAGTGATGGGATGAGAGGAAATGGCCTCAAGTTGTGTCAGGGGAGGTTTAGATTGGGTATTAGGAAATATTACTTCACTGCAAGAGTGGTCAGGCATTGGAACAGGCTGCCCAGAGAGGTGGTGGAGTCACCATCCCTGGAGGGGTTCAAAAACGTGTAGCCCTGGCACTTGGGGACATGGTTTAGGAGGCCTGGGGGTGTTGGGCTGATGGTTGGACTTGACGATCCTAGAGGTCTTTTCCAATCTTAATGATTCTATGATTCTATGTTTCTAAGCTGGTCTTCTCCATCCCTTCATGATCTGCCCATGGGTTGGTATAAAAAAATAAATGTCGTCTGTCCTGATGTAGTTCAAAATGGGGATTGTATTTAGTATATACCCCATAGGTTACACAGCCACTTGCATTTACACCCTTTTTGCACCATGTCATGGGGCTGGAATGGAGAAGGCATTGAGGAACAGAACTTTTTTTAACTGAATGACACAAGGAGTAATAGTGTCAATATCATTGCTGCAAAAAGTCTATTACCTAATCACCTAACATTAAAGAAATAGATTAATATGATGTCTGTTCTCACAGGACCATAGATATTTTTATGGGATATGGCATTATAATAAAAATTCCCTAGACTTCAGCTTAATCTAGAAAACTCATTAAATAGATTCAATACACTATGGAATTCTATATAGAAATTTTATTGTTAAATGTGTACCATATTTCTCTGCCTTCTTTGCCCAATCATTTTTATTTTGTAGCATATTTTACAGTGTGGATGAGATAGAAATAAGACTCAGAACTGATGCAGGCTTTAAAGATCATTGACCTGTGTGGGATCATTTACTACGTGGGAAGATGGGAGGAAGTGGGTCATAATTTATAAATTACTTCACCACTGAAGGTGAGCTTAGCATGAACAGAAAATCAGGACTAAACCATAACTTGGTGAGGTTTCAGATTCTCAGCCAAAGCTGTGTTACAAGAGACAAACTAAACGCTAACATCTAATGTGCTGCTGGTGAATCCCCAACACTGGGGTAATCCCCGTTTTCAGAGCCGTCAAAGTCATTGCAAGAGCTGCTCTGTGGAACGGCCAGAGGACGCTTCCCCTGCCAGCCGCCAGCCGCAGCCGCTGGCCCACCCGAGGTGCTTTCTCCGAGGGGCTTTCTGCACAGGGCATCCCCAGCACCTCCCTGCCCGGCCTGCAGCAGCAATCAGTGCAGTCTCCCGTCCACCTCCAAGGGCTCCCAAACCCACGCACACAGCTCAGCTCTCACCCTTCCCACGTGTTCCCCACATCGCTGCCACCACTGCCCGCCCATGCACAGGCAGCACCCGCTCAGGGAAGAGGAGAGGTGGCAGCCCAGCCCTATGTAAGGCAGCCATGCTGAGAGCGGAGGGGAGCGAGGGAAGGGAAACCGCTTTGAAAACATTCTCAACCCTTTGGTGTCTCCAGGTCTGTGCAGCAACAGCCGGTCGATGCAGGCTGTAGCTAGGGAGCTTTGCCCGGCTCTTCACTAGGTTCATGCAGACTGTTATTCAGCAGGGTAAGAGTCATCCCTGCGTGGTAGCCCTTGCTTCTCCTGCTGTGGGCAAAGAGATATCCACCATCGTACGCATGGCTGTTTCTCACCTGAGCTATAGCAATGCAACATACCCGAGCATGGAGCCATCAGCCTGTGGGAAATTTCAGCTGGAGATGGATTCCATGGCATATCTCACCGGGGCGGCAGGAGCACAGCCCATCCATCCGGCATGCTCTACAGTCTTTGGGAAGCTACTGTCAAGCCAAGCTCAGGATCTCCATTCTTCTTGCAAGGCCCTCCACTGCTTAGAGCCTACACATCCAGCAGGTTAATGCACACGAGCTGAAGATCATGATCAGTAGCTATGCTCTTCTGGCAAAACAGATGGTAATATATGTAAAGCTTTAAATTAAGAGCAGAAGACATAACTCTGAGGACCAGCCTGAGACTTCTGAAGAAATTCATACAGGATCTGAGGCTCATCACTAATCTCACTGTCTTTCTGCAGGAGGTGCATTTCTAAAGTGGACTCTTGCTCACTTGGGTATTATCATATCCCATATGGATGTTGAAACACGACACACAAGAAGAAGATGCTTCATAACATGTATTTTTTCCACCAGAAAGCAAATAAAATGACAGCAGTTAATTCCCTCACTAACTGCAGTTAAGCACCAACAAGGAATCAGTCCTGGAATATTAGGGTTCAGATAGTGGCAACTCTTAAAAAGATGCCTTGATTCCCCTGGTTTTAAAACTACTGATGAAAACTTATTTCTTTTTCAGCAGTCCAGCTTAAAGGCATTGCATATAGTCTCATTCAGTTACCTAGAGGTGCATTTGTATTGGGAATGTTTCAGGCTATACCTCAAAGTATCGGAATTACTGAAATACCATAAGAAGTAATAAGTTCAGGTTGTGGAGGTTTTTTAGGGTTGTACCCATGCAGAATTTTTCTGAAGGAAAATAAAATTGTCCTGTAAGGCAGCATCCTTGTTTTCAAGCAACATATGGAAGTAATAGTTTCAAAACCACATTAGAATAAACTCTCCTGCTTGCAGATAAACAACGGTGCATTGTACGAAGTGACTACACAGCTCCTTCGCTCCCTTGGACACCACTTGTGTTTAAAAATAAGGTGTTTGGTTAGCATGTCTCTGTACCACTAGTGAAAGTAAAAAACATTCTCATTTCAGAGACGCTGTCTCCCCACGCCAAGGAGAGAGGGAGGGAGGGCGAGCAGGCGCCTGAGGCGCAGCCAGAGGAGAAGAAGAGGGAGTTGAAAGGCTGAGGCTCCTCCTTCCGAACCAAGTAATGGAAAAACCATGTAAGAATTCCAGCGTCTGAATAAATATGTGCCCTATGACCTTAATCCCCCAGGACCCAAAAACATCCAGAGGCAGATAAAAATAGTAAACCCTTTACATTGGTGAGGGAGAACAGCACTGCTTGCAGCTAATTAGCTAAATCTTGTTAATAGCAGGGGGGCTGGGCAGCCATGAGGAAGCGAGTCTCTGCGAGACAGCTGAGCCGAACACGCAGCAGAGGACGAAGCAGAGGACGGACGCGCATGGCGAGGCGCTTACGTGCGTTAAACCGTGCGAAGCAGGCAAATGGCATGGCAGCGCCGAGCCAAGTCGACGTGCCACAATTGGGAGGTTTCCCCGTGCAGGGGAGCCACCCCGACTGTGGCACTGTGTGACACACACGTTGAAGGAGACCCACCAGAACGACTCCTGGTTGATTGCAGCTGCTGTTCTAGCCCCAAAAAACTCCTCCCAACAAGATTACAGACCTAGCCTGCTTGCTAGCTTGTGTGGGAAACCTCAGCTGCGTAGCAAGTGTCCCTTTAAAAAAAAAAAAAAGAAAGAGAGAATTGCAGTGATCCTGACAGCAAATGTCAATGAACTGTTCAGGTTCAGTTGTACCATTTTATTTAAAGTACTGTAGCTTAACAGTGTGCCAAAGATTAACTATTTATTCAAGCCATAGTGGAGACAATAGATTGCTTCAAACAGCATTCACAAATGTTTGTTCTAATTCTGAATGACTCTTTCATTAGTCACTTACGTGGTGAATTCACACTATACCTGTATACATATGCAAAGATTAACATTTGCGTACAGCCAGAAGTCCTGTGTAAATTAAATTTTCTATTTAATATTTTAGATTTTTCCAGCCAAAGAAAAACTCCCTTGTCAGAGAGCAGAAATGATACAGTTGATCTCAATGGCCTGCCATGCTTCATTGGAGAGAATTCTGGAGCCGACCCAAACGTTGAATGTTTGCTTCAAGTGTAATAATTTATAAGGTTGCTAACACCACTGCATCACAGGCTGCCCTCTGCTCGCACACGCGTGTTCAGGTGATCATGGCTTTCCTCAGCCGTGGCTTCCTCTAGACAGCATGGCTGGCTGGGTTTAACGGCACGGCCGGGACTCGGCTGCCTGCCCTCCACGTGCGATAGCTGCTGCCCTGCGCCAGCCGAGGCACAGCCGCCTTGGGAACGCCCTCGCCGCGGCAGCGCGGTGCAGGGCACAGCTGCAGACCCTGGACCTGCAGGAGCTGCAGGATTTCTATTGCATTGCAGCGGCAGGCAGCAGAGCTTTATCATTGCCATTTACGGTGTCGTAAGGCAGATCAGCTACTCCTAAAGTGCTCTCAGCACCTTCATCTATCAAGCATAATGCAGTGGGTTTTGCCATAGACACTCCCCGCCAGCAATTTGGGCTTGAATTTTAGCTAAAGTATTTATATATTAATGTTCCAGGGTGAGAAATTAGTTTGTCATAGATTTCACTTTTGGTACATTTACATCACATTTCTGCAAAACTGCTGCGGATAATTTGCTTCTGAAATGATCTGACGAGCCATTAGAACAATTTGCTTGCTATCAGAAGGGAAGGTTACCATGTTCAGTGTGTGCTTTGAAAGGCTGGGAGTGCTTACTTTCTGCAAAATCATACCGAGTTTTGCCTGGAGCTCCAAGCCAGAGCTTTGATAGCAGCAGCCTTGCTCCAGAGACTGTGCAGGGAAATGCTACAGAGCAATATGCTACAGCTCACGTCCGTAGCACCTGGCATGTTATATAGCATTTTTCAGCCACAAAAAAAAAGACAGTGTGCACTGCATGCCGTACATAATGTATTGCCTTGCAACTGAGAGGCAGCAGCCTGGGGTATGGACCCCACAGTCTTCTGGGCTGCCTGGATGGAGTGACTTTTGGAAAATGCCAAGTTCCCTCAGCAAATGCTGCTTTTGGACTTGCCGCGGTGTGCCATGGCTGTGGGGTTCCCCACCCAGGGACCAGGTGCAATTGCTCCGTGGCATCACTACAAGACGCTGGTACCCTTGTTTTGTGGCTTGCTTGTTTGTTTTTTAAAGGTATATTTGAAAGCATCACTTATCTCTGTGGCACAGAAAAGAAAAATGTATTTAACTGATGTTTTATATAGTGCACTTTTTACAGACCAAAACCCATGACTGGCTGGTAATTACAAAACCAGAGAATTTTCTCAGATTACTGTATTTCACACTGTTACTAGGATTGAAGTAATGCATTTTCACTCTGTAAAAAAGCTGTCTAAGAGCAGAGTTAATTTCATGCCATCTCAAGCTTTAAAAGCTGAGTAATTCTTATCCTGAGAGTAATATGAAAATTGAGCTGTTAATAGCAACAGACTTGCAGGCTGAAAGAGATGGCTCTGCTTACTTCTGTGCTGTGGGGAGAAGCACCTGGCTGGAAGGAGCCGTGTTGTGGTGGGCATCACAGCCCGGCAGTACACAGGAACACCAGCAAATGCTGAGGTCTCTGTGCCAACAGCCACTGACCCCGCTGGGCTCATGGTCTCATGTCGAGGGTGATGCTCCTCTGAGCTGGAGGTCAGCAAACCCCACCCGTGCACCTGTCTGCTGGTGGCTGGGCAGGGTGGTGGCCCTTGTCCATGCGAGTCTCCTATCTTAAGGTGAGTGAAAAGTTTGAAACGTTATTTTAAAATATATACATATATGGATTCCCCCCCACCTTGTGTTTCACTGACAAATATACAAACTCAGGCCAGGGTTTAAAACCCTGCAAAATTGATGTGAAATTATTTAATATGGACTAAAGGCACTGTTTGTCAGGAGTTGTGGAGGCTTTTGCTGCTGTTGGCTGTAGAAATGAACCCCTGGGTGACTTGGCCCATCCTGCAGCGGCTCCGGAGCTCGGGCGGCAGCCTTGGGGCTGCTGGGGGCCGTGGGCAGCACAAACCCAACCATATGGAGACTGCGATCCCTGTTACTCACTTGTCCCTTGGCACCACTGCCACATGCCTCTGACACCCGCGTCGTCTCCGTCCCACGGCTTGCTCATGCTCACGAGGATGGAGGAGCGAGGTGGCATCAACACCTTCCAAGGCTACACGATAATTTGCTGTTCAGGCACGCTGTGAGGTTTCCATGGCCCGCAGCTGTCTAACCAATTTTAACACTGCTTTACCTCCCTCCTACTTTTCTTTTGTCGCTTTCATGAAGAGCATAACTTAGCAAGGAAAAGTCACCCTTTGCCTCATGGGTTTGTATGTTAAAAAGCAACACCTGAGCAGACCCTGATGAAAATGTCCCTCTTACAGGCTGGCAAGAGGAAAGTCAAAGCTGTTGAGCTGACCTCGCTCCGGACTCAGACCCAACAAGGTGCAAGGGCTCTCAAGGCGGTGCAAAGTAGAGATATGACATCAGAGTGCTTCCACTGCTCCTCAACACCTGGATGCATGCTCTTCCCTCGGGGTTAGCACAGGCACACTACTTCCACATCAGTGCTAAGATGCCCCATGTTTTCTCTGAGGGGAGCATGCACGTGGGCAGTTAGTGCAGAAGAGCAGAGGCATACCTCGTCGCAAGTCGGGAACGTTTCTCTGGGTTCATTGAAAACCAGACCAAGAGCACTCCAGCCTGGGTATGTCCTCAACCCACCCAGGAGCACATCAGCCACCTGCTGCAGGAGGTGGCACCAGCTTTGTTCACATCCCAGCTCTCCCAGTTCACCCAGCAGTTCCCTGGTGTTTCACATGCCTGATGTGACCCTCAGCCGGGGAACGGGCTCCAGCTTTCCTGCCTGCTCTGCTTTTGCTTTGTTTTCTTGTCCTTTCCTTCTGCCTCTCTCCCACACTCATTTAAGCAATCTCTGCTGCCTGTCTCCTCAGGGCACCCTTTGCAGCTGGGTGCCTTACAGCTGCGCCTTAATTAGCACCTGGATTAACTCCTTCTTTGCCACATCAGTCTGCTCCATGTCTCTCACCGAGTGGGGAAGCCGCCTGGACCTTGTGGGATGACAGCGGTCGTAGCAGTAGTACCGGTGAGCAGCGTATCCCTTCGCAATGTGGTTTTTGGGCTCCTTCAGCAGCTGAACTGAACCCAACCTGAATGTCGCAGCAATATATTTGCATTTTAGCAAGGGAATATGAGAGTTGAGAATTACCATCCCATGCCAGCACCTGGTTGGGTGTACAGTACATGCCAGGTACAACACCTCCTGTTGAGACTTTCCATATAGATATATTGATAGAGAACAAGGGAAGATGCCAAAGTGAAAACATATCTCTTACTGAGTTTCAAGTCCTCTAAAGAGTTAACTTTTCCTTCCTCTGTCTCTCGCACTATGGAGCAGGTTTATACAGAGCTTTTTTCTAGAAGCAGGCATGGTAGCTGGGGATCACGTTGTCAGTAAGACAAGTCCTGAAACAAAGTGTGCGATCCTTATTCATAAATACAGTCTGACCAAAAACATGCATTAAATGCTAAGCATAGTTGTTTGGTGAGGTGCAAGTGCAAAAGCAGCTCCCTGCCAACAGGATTCTCCACCGCAGACTACTTCAAATACTACAGCAGCAATAAAGTTAATGAATACAAAACCTTGTAAATTGCTTTTAAAAGTTTATTCATCCACTGAAGTAGGAGCTGTGCACAATACTTGCTCACAAAGTATCTGGAGGAGAATGTGGGCAGCAGACTAGCTCACTCCAACTCTGATGGCTCCCAGGGCTCAGGTGGGGAGACTGCCTGGAAGAGGCAGGAGCATGGATGGCAGGCACTGCTCTTTCCTTCCCTCTGCCCTAAGACACAAAAGCAGGCAACTGGGAAAGACAAGAAATGGAGTAACTCCAGGGCAAGATGCAGGATATTTTCAGTGAATACGTTCTTACTCCTCCCCTCTCTCAAGAAGCTAGCAGAAGAGACATCTCACCATGAGTTTATTTGCAGAGATATATTTCAGTTCCTTTATAAAACGTTATTGCCTACTGCCCTTCTTGTAGCTGAAATTGTTTTCATCTTTAAAGAAACAATTGTATTCTTTTCAGTAGCTGTCAAAAGATAGATAACCAGGTGAAAAATATTCTCATGATCCTGTTTTTTTCTTTTTCCAAGAAGCCTAGCAGATGAAAGTTAATCTGAGAATAAAATCTAACACTTCAGATCATGTAAAAAGTTTACAGGACATGGTATGCGTAGGCTAAGTGGCGGGTTAGTAGCTGTGGCATCAGCCTTAAACATGGACTAATTGTACTTAGCATGTTACTGGTGAGTACCATGGAGAAGTACAGTAACAGGTAAGACCTGGACATGGTTAAGTGCAAAGCGCCTTTTCCTAAATACAGCATTCAATAGGCAAGTTATTATAAGGACACAATTCCCTTAATTGTAAATACAGACAATTATTTAGGAATAACTTTTTATCCAAAATGATACAGGTATCTCCCCTGGGTTCACTCAGGAGTGCTGGGTTCCCAGCCTTGCCTGGCCGATGTGGTCCTCTATTTCCCTTTTTAGGCAGTTGATGAAAGACTGCTGACTCTGGGACCTGCAGAGGTATGTCTTGGACCTGTCAGCAGCCGCCTGGCTTCTGAAAGCTCAGCGTCCGTGATGCTTTGGTTTCATCTGGGGGACTGAAGAATAAACAATGGATGCGCATCTGCCTCCTTTTTTTCCAACATGTGACTTTTTGGCCTCATTTTAACTAATTTGGTTTTCTTCCTTCAGGAGCTGTTTGAAACCAAGGAAAAGACGTGAGATAGAGACCACCTACTGGATCTCTTTCTCCTCTTATGTAAGCCTGTTAAAAACAGTAATAGCCCCATTAAAGTGAATAGATTTGTATCAGAATAAAAACAGTGTGAGCAGCAAGAGAATTGGCTGCTTTGGGTATAAATTCATGAAAGTCATTTGAAGGCTCTCTAGGACCATAATTAGAAACATGAAGTCCTGGGATGTCTTCCTTTCTTTTTAATCCAAAACTAGTTTTAAGAGCTGCTGTCAGCTTGAAAAATAGTTATTAAAAGAGAAACAACTCCAGACAGTTTGAGGAACAATGCAGCCTACTAAGTTTCTCTGCAAACTGTAGGGTTTGGGCTTTTTTCTCTCCATTTCGTCTCCCCCCTCCCTCCCCCCGGTGTATGGCTGCTGGGCAAAAGACCCATTTAATCAATAGGGAACAAGACACAGGCTGATTCTGGAACACAAAGGGATGTCAAAAGAGTGAAAGGGAAGTAGCCCTTTAATCTCTCTCATGGTAATTTCATTCAAGGCTAAAGATACTTATGCTTTTTGGAGCAATGCTACCTGCAAAATTTGCAGATGGAGGTATGATTTTAACATTCACACAATCCCTTTAAGCATTGGCAACACTTAAGAGTACATGAGAGAGCCTGGCCAGAGCTTGTTCCCATTACATTATCTAGAAACAATAAATCAGGCACAGAGAGGAAACCTAATTCATCCAAGACATTATTTTCAAAGGGTTCTCTGCCTTGATAAATAATATTTCCCTTTGAGAAGAGCAATAGCGAAGGAGGTGCAAAGAGCAGCTACCGGTCATGTGTTAAGTCACTGGGGGGTGCTCAGACAGCAGAACGATAGGCACACTGAAAGCTATTAAAAGGTAGCTAAGATTGATATTTTTCCATGTCTGAAAGCCAACTTTTCCTTCCCCTTCTCTCATAGAGCTTGCACAGTGATATGTAAGTGGACCTGACCTCCTTTTTGTGCTCTCTCCAAGGGTAATACATATCTTCTCTGTTTCCTATCCTAGAAAGATTAATGTTGATGTTTTAGAGAAAAGCTCTAAGTTGGAGGATTTTTTTTTCAGTCTTTAACTTTGAGGTTTCTCAGGATCCTGGAGATGGTGTATTTGGCTTTCAGGAACCTGGTACAGGATCAGAAATACTGCATTCATGGAGTTTACAATTCAGCAATGGTATTGGCAGAGCAAGACCAGTTTTGTCCTCTGCACATGGCATAAATGCTACAGCTACGTGCTTCAACTCTGTCCGTGATTATTTATGACTTGAATCAAGTTTTGGTGGTCTGCATAATGAGCATGGAGCATGGCTACAGCATCGCCACTCAGGAGCAGCTCTTGGCTTGTGACCTCTTAGGAATTCCTGTGGCCCATAATCAGTCACCAAGATGTATATCATATCTTATGCCAACCATAATAGACAATATAGAATGGAAAAAATACAAGAAGAGAAGAGGGGAAAGTGTGTTGGAACTGGAAGAAATTATTGCTCTTCCTGTGAAGAGCTATAATAAACTGGCTGGTCCCTAGTTTGCAGAAAGAAAGTATGGCACAAGGCACTTGGAAGTCTAACTTCTGCCATGCTGCATCTTCTCAGCATGATCATCCATTCACATTTTTCTTGGAAAATGACTACAAAATTTATGTATGAATCTTTGAAGATTTATGGATACAAACTGTGCCTCTTTCCCTGGTATTTGGTCCCTCTGGCATTTGAGTAATCTAAGGTCTTTGGGGACAGTAGTGTTTGTTTCAGTCCCATCAAAGGCTGGCCTCCAAGAAATGAAAAACTAAAAATATGAAATGCCAGGGCAGTCAGCTCCTTCATCCAAAACCAAAGGAGATGTAAGGTAGCAGTACAAACTGAAGATGCAGGGATCCCATGACACCCAGTGCACAGGTGGGACAGTGGGACTGCCTGCAGTGGCTGCTCACGCACCATGTCAGGGCACAGAGGGGTATAAGAGACATGAAGGCAGTGTGTGCCAAGGCAGCTTACAATTCACCACCAAGGCACTGAGGGGACTGCCTGGAAAGATGGTGGGAATTCATTCTGGGTTCCCTTGTGATAAAATCGGCTTCACCGGCTCGTGGCCATGGCAGGGAGAACAGTGGAGAGCAGGCAGAGCAGAGCTGCAGGCACTGCAGGTTTTCAATGGCAATGACGCCAACTCAAGTAGGTGAACCAGTGAAAAAAGGCTTTAAAAATTAGTTTAATGTTTTTTAAATGTTTGATGATGTACAATGTGTTCCAGAGATGCGCAGTGGCATCAGGAGCAAAGCTGAGAGGATTTGTAGCCTCTCCCAGGGATGCTGAGGAAATGTCAAGCAGTCCTTAGCTTGGAAGAGAAAAGGTTACACTGAATTAGGAAATCAGTGCTGACTGAATGACTTTTTCTCCCCCTTAAGTCCAACAAAATGTCAAGAGCCTGTCCAGCCTGCAGCACAAGGAGGGAGACCTGAGGGAGCCTGGCTCCTGGGGGTGCCAGAGGTGGGACTGGGACTGTGGGAGAGCCAAAAGGGCCCTGGGGGCAGGGGGGCCGCTGGGGCACAGGGCTGGGATGCAGACCCTGTCATGCCCAACAGCCCCCGGCTGCAGCAGAGTGAGGAGCTGAGCACGGGCACCCCTGTGTCGTGAGCGGGAGCTGCCTGCCCTCCAGGGAGGAGCGAGTGGAAACCCTGCACTTTGATGTCTGTCTCCAGCTGATAAATAGGGTAGCGTAACTGAAGGAAACAGTTAGTCAGAGAGAAAAGCCAAAGGAAATAATGACTCATGACTTGGCAGCTGAGAAAGTGCCATCCAAGCCCTTCATTTCCCTGCAGAACCGGTCCTAGCAGTGTGAACATGAGCTCCTTTTCCCTGGTTCCTCCTGCCTCCCCGGGAGCTGCAGCCCGGCATGAGAGGCACCACCAGAAAGCTTCTTCTCTTCTTCTCTGAGAATATGGTTGGGTGAAACATAGGCACGATGCCGCTCTGAAACGTCTTCCACTCTCCAAGTGTATTACAGAGTGTTATTGTTTGCGATGACCTATGGTGATTTCAGCTTCACTATGATTTCTAGTAAGACAGAAATTAATCCCAGCCTCTGGTTACCAGGACAGGGTGGTCTGGTGTTGTCTTTGTGTAAGTGCCTGATTTCAGAGTAGCACCAGAGTATATTCCTATGTGAAGTCTAACAAAATACTTTTTCCTGGACATGCTAATACACCACAGAGCTTGTTGATATCAGGAAACAGACACAGGATAAACTGTCCCAAAAACAGAGTGTGAAGTGAAACCCCCTCCAAAACCATATCCGTCTCCCCACGGTAGCAGTAGCAACACTCTGTGAAGAGTCACAAACTGCACTGACGCTGACTGCTATCACAAGTGTCACTGCTCTTTAACACAGACAGTCTTCAGTGCCAAATATTTTTAACTTCAGAAAAAGATATTCTTAGTGTAACTATAAATGTTTTTTACTTATTCTACAGTTGAGGTGAATTAAGTGTAATTGGAAGCATCTGCTCCTATTTTGGCACTGAATATAGCGTGGTATTCTGCATCTCCTGGAAGACACTCTCCTTCTTCAACTCCCACTAGATCCAGCTAAAAATAGTTAATCTAAATCACATTCTCTCAGGCAAAAGTGCTCTTCAGCTGTCAGGATCTGCCCCTCCGTGCTAAACAATAGCTACTAGCTTTCTTGTCCTGGCAGGATCGTGGGGATGAGCCCCACGGAGAGTGCAGAGGAGAAGCCCAGTTTTGTCCGAGCACCATGTTCTGTCACCAGTGCCGCGCCTGGGCAGCAGTTGTGGTCGATGATTAGCAAAGCCATGACACCAGGGAAACGCATGTGGCCCAGGCGCAAGGGAGCAGTGCCTCCCGACAACACCCCAAACTCCTCCAGTGGCACAACTATTGCTGTGTCTGCAGCCAGGCCAGTGACCAGCTTGGTCCCAAAACAGCTTCCCCAAGCACCCAGAGGAAAGTCACTTCCTGCTTAACAAAGGCCAGGTTGGTCTGGTTTGATCTTTGAGCCATCCCTGCTGTGTGGAGGAGCCACCTCTCCCACCCTGAGCATCAGCTCGGGGCCGCATCTCCTTTGCTGCTGGCTGGGGAGCTCCTCTGGCCTCGTGCAACTGCAGTTGTGTTCCTCATGCAGGTAACGACGTATTTACCCGTCCTTGGGGCAAAATATTCCAGTGTCAGTTTTTTTCCTCATTTTTGAGCTAAGTATAGGCTGAACAAGCCTGGAAAATCTCGGGAGAGAAAACAGAGGAAACTTGAACAAAGGGATTTGCATAGATGGCTTGGCACAACTGCAGAAAGTTGTGCCAGCATTTGCTTTGTAGCCAGAAAGCATTTATTATGAGGTCAGTACATTTACCAAATAGCAGCATTTTGCTAGGTAGGGCTTTCTTCATGCCACTTTGACTTTTCCTTACTCATAAATTTAGCTGGCACACGCAGGATCCCCTGGCCCCAGGGCCCAAGCCTCTGCCATGCAGCCATTCACCAGGCGCCCTGCTGTGTTTGTGAGCCGTGAACCGTGTACAGCGCAGCCTTAAACACATGGTTAGAGGGTGTCTCTGGGAAGGCCGAACAGTGTTTAGAATCAGGTCTAAAATCTGGCTCCATAAATACTAGCTCATATAAATAGTAATGTCACAGGAACACTTTCATATGCTTAAAACTGTACCTATATCTGGTGCTATCCATTTACAAAAAAATGCACATTTCAGGAATGGTTTTCAGTTCTCAGTTAATCCTCTAGTTTTCAATGTTATACTAAACAAGACACTATATTATACAATATGATTCATCGAGCCTTATTTTGTTCAAAATTTATCTTAATAGAACCAACACCTTAACTTTAATATTATATGTAATTTTGCTTGTGACAACATTTTCCTGGGAATGCTTACAGCCCTCAGAGCATGACTTTTAATTGACTTTATATTCCCAGGTAGGAAATGTCACTATGACTGAGTCAAGATTGAGAATACATGGAGAAATAACGATGAATAACACAGTAAGTATGTTGCAGTTACATTAGAGCGATGACTGGAAACTCAGAAAATTCAATTAAACCTAAAAACTAAAAAGAAATTTGAGGCTGTGAATAAAGTCAGGATATTTACTCAGATTTCTTTGTCTTATCCCATGCTAATGCCAGTGGTCCTCGTTTGTGAAAAGTAAGATTCCCAAATAAATTTCTTTCAGAAAGTGCTCCAGGGTATAAAACAGTTGAACCACAAAATACCCAAGTCACGAAATGGCAACACCTGAAGACCTAAAAGCTTAGGGTAGCCCAAATATTAAGGTCATTTTTCTTCTTCCTAGCAGGAACAAAACAGCTTCAACATTTTGTCTTTCTTGCTCTGCTAAGGCCATTCCTCCCCTGTCTGGGCAGGCCAGCGTGCGGGCCAGGGGCGGGCCGGCCAGGCCCCGGGGGGTGTGGGAGCCCGGCCGAGGGGTCCGAGGAGGCTGAGGGGGACGAGGGGGACAAGGGCATGAGGGGACTGAGGGGATGAGGGTACCAAGGGAGTCGAGGGGACCGAGGGGGCCGAGGGAGCTGAGGGGGCTGAGGGGCCTGAGGGGGCTGAGGGGGCCGAGGGCCGAGGGGCTGAGGGGGCTGAGGGGGCTGAGGGGGCTGAGGGGCTGATGGGGCCGAGGGGGCTGAGGGGCTGAGGGGCTGAGGGGGCTGAGGGGCTGAGGGGCTGATGGGGGCTGAGGGGGCTGAGGGGCTGAGGGGGCTGAGGGGGCTGAGGGGCTGATGGGGGCTGAGGGGGCTGAGGGGCTGAGGGGCCGAGGGGCCGAGGGGCCGAGGGGGCTGAGGGGCCGAGGGGCTGCATCTTCCTCGCTGCTGGGCCGTGGTGGTTGGAGCCGCCTCCCGCAAGGACCTGTCAGCCCTCCTTCCCTGCCTCCAGGCCCCCGGAGAGCACACGCTGTATTTCCTACAGGCTGTATTTAGAAATCAGAGGGGAGAAAGGCTGGGAAACTTCTGGTTAAAGCTTCTGAATAAACAGAGGGACGTGAGATGGATGGGTGGTATTGTTCTAACATTTGCTCCCTGTGAGAAGCAGCAATTGTCCCCACCACAGTAAGATGCTGCGCAGCCCTGTGCTCCCCGTCCCGTGACAGTGCTGCTGTGCAGGGCAGAGCTGCCCCCCAGCCGCTCGCCGCCCGCTGCCACCAGCCCCACGAACCCGGACCCGACATGCCCGTGGGGCGTTTCGGGCCATTTCCGTCCCCTGGTTGCATGGGGCTGCCTGCTCTGCTGGGAGCAGAGGGTCTGTTGGGGCCGCAGCTGTAGGGGTGCTCCAGGGACCCATCCCCACCCTCACACCATGGGTCATCCTGGTGCTGATGCTGCAGGTCAGACTGGCCATCCTCCTCCTCCACCTGCTCTACATAAGCTCCCTTTCCGTCCGCTCACCTCACCCCAAGGCCACACCAGGCACCTGGTTCAGGCACTCAAGGAGCTTTTGGATGATTCCTGTTCCTCCTGCACCACCAAAGACATGTCCCACCCATGCCCACCCACAGCCAGGGCTCTGCTTCCCAGCTCCTGCTGCAGCTGCCGTAAAGGCAGAGAGGTGTAAAGCGCAACCTTCCCTCCTCCTCTGACATGGGGCTGAGGAAATGCAGCCTCTGCGCTGTACTGGGCAGAGCCACAAGCCTTTCGGGTGCCCATGGAGGAGTTCAGGGGCAGTCTCCTCCTGTCCTTGGCAGCAACTTGCTGTGTACTTGGGGTATGACCCACAGAAAGTGGCACGTATGTTTGGCCCCACAGATATAAGCACAGCTCTAAAGAGAGGCAGTTTTACAAAATTTTTTCTCTTGCGGCATTGGCTCTCCCCAGCTCTGCACTGCCTGTGGGAACCTGACCTGCAGAGCAGCTCAAGGGCTTAAAAGGGAGAGGAGCCTGATAATGTTCCTGCCCCGCAAAGCCCCTCTGAAACACCCGTGGAGATCACCAAATGCTCCTGCCCACTCAGACACAGTTCTCTCTTGACTCACATCCATCTTGTATTCATAAGGGCTATAAATACAACTTGTATTCTATACAAATAGGGCATGCACTGAAAATATTTATTCATTGTATCCACTCGCAAAGTCCTCTGGATTCTGGCCTTGACAACAATAAAAACCATCATTACTCCATTGCATGTATGGGAGAAAATTCTAGTATGAAAGTTAGTTTATCTTTTAGGGAGTTTGAGGAAATTGTACTTCTGCAAAGGCTGCAGCACTGGCAGCTAAACCTGGCCCTTTAAGGAAATGTCCTCTAAAAGAAGGCAAGGTTTATTGGGTTTTATGCTGTTGCACTTTTAGACTGTTCAAAACTCTCCCAGGAATCCTTTTAATATTCCCATCAAATTGAAATATGAGTTATGTAATTATAATTAGAGCACCATACTCCTGATAACATTCACTTCATTTCTTAAAAGACTGTTTACTTCCTAACTTGTACCCAGAAGAAATATTAAAAAAAACACAAACAAACAGTTCCTTCTCCCCCATTAAAGCACAAAACAAACCAAACAGCTAATTGCTCAAAACTTATTAAAGCAGTTCTTAGAATAGTTGTGTTTCCGTAGAGCTGCTTCTGCAGTAACCGCAACCTGATGGGAAGGTTTGTCACGGGACATTTCCTACATTAATTGTCAACGGCATCCCTGTGGTAAGAGGAGCTAAAAGCCATAAGTAAATGAGGCATTATTCTCTCTTTCTGTAAAAGCAGGACACAAGAAATTTGGCAAGGGCTGGATGTAGCAGCCCCCTTATACCTGAGCCGCCTTCCCTGGGTCAGTCACAAACGTCTCAAAAATGAAAAACCTCCCCCCCACCCAAAGAGTATCCGTGAACGCGTTTAGCAGTGCCCAGCGAGGCAGCTCTGGCTCCTGCGCTGGCCATGCCCTGGGGCCCCGAGGCAGCCAGCTGCACCGCAGGGACACTGCCTGCTCCTGCCCATGGCCGCAGGGGCGCCCAGCCAGGAGCTACAGGGAGGCCAGTGAAGACAGAGAGCCAGAGCCAGGGTCCTCCTGGTGTTACTGGACAGGACAGGTGGTAATGGGCATAAAGTGACAGGAGGGAGGTTCAGAGTGGTTATAAAGGAAAACTTTCTCCCCACAAGGACAGTCAAGCAGAGTTGCTCAGCTCAGAGAGCTTGTGCAGTCTCCATCCTTGACGGCTTCCAGACCCGCCTGGATAAAGATACTGCACAGCTGACCAGGCTTGGAGAAGGAGGCTGGGTTGCCCATCTCATGAGGTCCCTTCCCACCTGAATTGCCATGTGATCCTAGTATTGATCCAGTGTCAGCTGAGATGCCAATGGCACAACTTGACTTGCAGCTTTTCTGTTTTGTCATTTGTGGTCTTATTGCAAGACATAAGGTGTCGGTGCTCTAATTAACGGCCCAGCACACACTGCCATGCACATTGGCTGTCAGCACCAGGGAGAGAAACATTAAGTTACGACCTTAAAGCAGTCTAAAAATGCAGAAGTCGAAGGACATTTTAAAACACGCACCAAAAAAAAGGGGTAGCGTTGTGAATTGTAAGCAGCTTTGCATCTTCTTTGAGACCCTAGCTGAATTCATGCTGGGTTACCATTAGCCATGCTTGTGTCACCTCATTGTGTAGTGGTTGGCTGCTCCTCGAAAAGAGGGGTTTGTGGCACAGAGGTGTCCTGAGGTGTCTTAGTTAACTCAGTGAAAGACATGAAATAAATGCCTAGGCAGTCTGTTCTTTTGCATTTCAGTTTCATTTTGAAAGTAGAAATTACACGGGTTAAGCTTTTTATGCTGAGGTTTGACATCCGTTAGATCCCAATAAAAGCGTCACCAAGTAATTTCCCTTGCTTCCCTTTGATTTTAGCACTCTTGGTACTAGTTTGTGCTGCCACCTTTAATTATTAAGCAGCAATATCCGTAGTGTAATCCTCAGAATTTAAACTCTGCAGACTACTGGGAAACACAGATTTTATTTTATTCTAGAGGAGTTCACACACGTATTCATTCTTCACAGAAGAGAGATGACATGACTGAATATGATGAGTCCTTTGGACACCATCTCAAAATTTCAGCATCTCATGCATTCAGGGCATTTTTAGCCCAGACCTGTGTTTAGGCTGGCTGCCATCCCACCTCTCTGAAATACCCCCTTTCGGCCGTGCTGGCTGCTGAAGGTCAATGAAGGTCAGGCTGTTACGTGTTCACGTGCCTTTCCTAGACAGCCATGCTTGTTTCAGCTCTCCTCTCTCCCTGTTTTCCTCTCCTTGCTTTGCATGCCTGGTTGGGATAGCAGGAACAGCTCTCCTCCAAGCTGGCATCTTGGCTGCTGACAGCTGCCCTCGGGACCCGCAGTGAGTCAGCCCCTGCGCTCTCCTCCAGTGTACTTATATGGGTGGGAGACACTGCCGCCGATCCACGGGGCACACGCCAGCCCAGGCTGCAGGGAAGGCGATGTGAGACAGGTCGAAAACAATCTGTATGTGCCATTAAAAGAAAACATGGGTTTATGGCTAAGGAATGCCTGTGTCCTTCCAGCAGGCTTGGGGAGAGGGTGCTTGCAGCCAGACACCCAGCTGGCACAGATGGAGCAGAGACCTTTTTTTTTGGCACATCCAGTTATTGGATCCTGCAGCAACGCACTGTATATCCTCCAGACTTGCCCTGGCAGCTTGGTGCTGCTCAGTGAAAATGGAGCCTCCTTCCCCTTCCCTTGTGCACACCATCAGGCTGGGGTGGGGGCCAGGTTTGCCTGGTCCCCCCAGTGCTAGCAGCTATCCCTCGCCCAAAGCCCCATCAGCACCGACGGACTTGACGCCGAACTCATCCTCCTTGGAGGGTCCCCTGGGCTCCGTTGCCCATCCTCAAGCACACTGGCCGGTGGCCATATTACAATTTTAAAATTAAAATGTTTAACTACGCTAATTACTCTGAGGTTTTAAAATAATGTTTGTACTGAACACTTTTGTCCTCACTTCACACATGTTCAGAAGGCTTGTACATATCTTTGCCAATAGCTACAATATTCAATCAAAACAACCCCTCATATATAAACAAAATATGAACTAAATGTAACTGGCCAATATAAACCTGCAGGGTTACGAAGCTTGCTGTGGCTGAGCTGGGACCTGCGCGGTGCCAGTGCCTTCGTCTCGGTCCCCACCTCCCGCCCTGTTCCAACCAGCCAGGAACAGCACAATAAATGTATTCTTAACCTTTGCGAGGGAAGCGAGAGCACTGGGACTGGTATTTGTGTTTCAAAGCTGGAACCCATACCGTCCTCAGAGAAAGGATAAAATAGAGGAGAAGTATGACAGTTTGGCACATAAATGTTTTTGAAATCATGCGATATCAAATGAAAAGATTGTTAACATTCTGCTAGCTTGCTTGAATCTGAATAATATTATTGTGGGTAATATTATTGAAGCTCAGATAGCGTGTGTCACCCAAAGATAACAGAGGCCTGCTCAGAGTGCTTCAGAAAAGTGAGGCAGTTTTCTGCCAGCTACAGAAAGTGGGAAAAACCCTAGGCAGGGTCACAGGACATGCCCGCAGCCCTGCCGCTGGTGTCATGGCACCAAAACCCAGATTTGTGTGGCTGGGACAGGGCTCGGACACTGGGATTCCTCACCAACCTCTGCCGCCACTCCGAAACCCACTACAGTGTCCTCCCAGGCATCTGCAGAGGGGTAAATTCCAAACACGACCATCTCAGAAGGGGGTGTTGTGGAGCCAGTACGAAACACGTGCAGATCACCACGGCGTCTGCTGCGTGCTCGGCGTTGGCAAAGCCCACCCTCAGCCAGTGCCTGTGCGCGCGGGCGCCTGGCGAGCCCGGCTCCAAGGTGGCCGATTTTGGCTGCTGAAGAGCTGCGCACGGGCCCAATGTGTGGCGGCGCGGCTGAGGCCACGCCGCCGCCATGGCCTGAGAGGGATCATGGGAAAGCTGCTCTGGTGGGACCAGAGGGAGGGTAAGGGCTCCGTCAGCCACTCCCGGGAACGCTGCGGGGAGAGAAAAGGGATGCCCTGCCTTTCTTTCCAGGGTTTACGGGTTGGCTTGCAGTGCAGAACCAATTTCCTGAAAAACTCCAAAAAGGAGACTGACACTTGACATTAAAATCTAATAACGTTAGAAAAGCAAGGGAACAGATAGTTTAACAAGGAACCATTTCTGGTGGTTACTAGATAAGATTTAAAAAAATTGTTTCATTCTGACTTGACCTAAATGGAGTGGAAAATTACCATGGCTACATTTATCTGAAATCATAAAGTGTGTTCTGATTAGACCATGATAAAAAGGATGGTATAAATTGATCCAAAGATAAAGAAAGGGCAGGGAAAATGAGATGAGATTAAGAAAAGAAGCAGACGCTAAAAAGGAAGGATAATACAGCATGTCTCTGAAGCTGTATTAAAAATAGCTGTAGGAACTGGAACATAAATAGTTCGGTGCTTCACTTTCTGCTTGTCGGGCTGCGGCTTGGCCGCAATACTTGAGAGTCCAAATTATCACCTCGTTAATCCCAAGCCCTTCGGCAGACCGCTAAATGAGAAGTAGGTCTAGACCAGGCGGTTCCCCTCACCCGCGGACCAAACCTGCGCTGGTGAGCGCAGGCTGGGGCCAAGCCGCCATCCATCCGCCTGGCAGGAGTGGTGTCTGCTGCACCCGTGCCCGGGGTCCCTCCCGGCTGCGCTCCTCCCGGCGGGACCCCCGCCTCCCCACCTCAGTGAAACCCGCGGTTGGTTAGCATACTTCAGTCCCTATCGAATTATGTTGAAATTGGTCAAAAGATTAGAAAACTAGTACAATGGAGCTGGAAAAAAAAAAAAAAAAAACAACCAAAAAAGAGCCATTGGCTGAACCTCACTTCCTAGAGATACGGCACTTGCCTCTGGCAGAAACTTTGATGGTCATGGAAACAAATTTTTCTCAGATAAAAATTGTCTTTCAATTTCGTAGAAACAAATAAAAAATGTGAAATAAACAATTTTTTTCTTTTTTAACCCTGATTGGGCTGCGTAACAGGCTGTCTGAGGACGCAGTGTTTGCAGCACCGCTATGATACTGAACAGTGAGGAAAACCACAAGCCATGAGGTCACAGGAGGCTTGTGAGAAACGTGAACAGCAGCCTGCACCGGAGAAACTCCGCGGCCCCGGCTGGCTGCGCGGCAGCACCCCAAACCTTGCCCCGCCGCAGCAGACGCCGAGGGAGTCCCTCCTCGCGATGGGAGGCTCCAGCCTCCGCATCAGCACCCGGGGGTCCCGCTGATGGGCGCAAGCGTAAACTTAACTCAGCAATAACAATGCACTCCATGAACCACGTGCACCACTGTTCTCTGAGGTTTCCACCCCGTCTGAGGAATAAGGAACTGACACTTGCAATAATTTGCTCTTAAGATCATCTTTCTCAGAAAACGCATTCCTGATAGCCTGGAAATGCTGCTGCTACTTGTTAAACATGGATCAGAAATGGATAAAGGACTGACAGAGCCTTCCTTTTTAGCTGTTTTTTTTCTCTGCAGCCTAATGACTGGAACGGCCAGCCTCTCTCTAGAGCAGGAAAGCAGTTTATTTATCTAATCCCTTATGACTGTGATCTCAATCTGTTTTATCTGAGTGCAGCACTGAACTCCTCAATGTCCTGTGAACACATGCCCGCACAGTGCTCTCTCCCAGACCTTCCTTGGATGGCCAAGAGTGGCTGGTTAATTTAGATAAGGCTCAGTAAACAGCGTATTTGGAAAACTGTCTACTCTTTCCATTTAGTGTAAACTTCCTTTTCCACCCTCTGTCTATGTTAAAGTAGGCATACGTAAATCCTTCCACCAGAGATTTCCTTCAAGGAGAAAGTCAAGGCACAGAGTAAGAGGAAGCCCCGTTCCTGCCACGCTCTTTGGTCGGTGTCCGCAAGGAGGGGCTCCCTGGTGTCCCCTCCTCAAGGCCCCGTGGGGGGAGCTCTGGTGTCGTGGCCAGCCGCTTTCCTACAGGACTCCAGGAATGACTTGGGGCTCTTCTACTGTTTGAGAAAAAAACTGATATTCACATCTGTCTCCTTGCTGCCATGGTCGGTGCCAAAAGTCGATGGCAACGTTTTAGTTCTCTCACTGGAGAACTTACTGCAATGTCACTAACCAGTCAAAGATAATGTAATTTCCCTAGATCTGGTGTTGTTTTAATTAATGTCCAGCTAGTCAGCTGTTCCTCAGGGCATCTGCACTCTCCTCTGTCCAGCTGTGTGTATTTTGTCCTTGAAAGGGGGATGCAGTGCAATGTCCAGCTGGAGCTCCCTCTGCAGCCAGGCTGGCCCAGCTCTCCGTGGCCGGGGCTGCCCTGGGTTGGGGGTCCCTGAGGCCTGGGGCTCCCCAGGGCCAGCTGGGGACCTGCTCCACAGGCTGAGAGAAGTGGCATGGCATGGCCAACCCATGGAGGTCTGACCCACAAAAGGGCCTCGGTTATCTGTGGGGTCTGTCTTGGGCTGCATTACCGCCCCAGCTGATGGGGAGGGATGGTGCGGGAAGGCTGCAGGGGAAGAGGCCAGCGACAGAGCTGGGGTGGCAGCCCTGTGCCATCAGCAGCTTCCCCCTGCCTTGCTCTCCTCTGATACACCCAGCAAAAGGGTTTCAGAGGGATGCTGTTTGGAAACAATGTCTTGAGTGCTGGGCGGCATTCCTGGGGACCAGCCAGCCTTCTGCTTCCACAGCCCCATGGGATTCTTTTCCTCCCACCCTCCAGTGCCCTTGGGCATGACCGCAGCAGGACTGGCTGGGATGGAAACCACTGGCCCCTCCTGTCCTTGCTCATCCCAGCCCTGCTGGCGGTCATCCTCCAGTTACTGGGGCACTAAAACCTGACCTGGAAACTGTAGTTCCAGCCTTACATTAAATAGCAGCTTTATTGAGGCACAGAAGGAAATGGAGATGCTGAATTTAGGAGCATACAGTGTGAGGGTTCACTTATTTCTTAGACAGTTGCCACCTAAATAAACAAAGCAGGTGTTTTGCATTACTGCAGGAGCAAATTTACCGTTGCTGATCATCAACAGAAGAAAACATGGGAAGACGACAATACAGCTGTCAGTCTTCCCTGCCCAAGACTTTGGGTCTGGGGTCCTAAGCTCAGCTTGATGGAAAAGAGCTTTGCACTGTCCCCAGGAGGCGATCCCAGGGAGGCAGAGGGTGCCCTGCTCCCTGCAGCTTTGCAGCTCAGCAATCAGCCCTCACCAGAGGAACTCACTCTCTTGGGAGCTGGTGGATCCAAGACCAACAGAGACTG
The DNA here is from genome assembly GCA_031468815.1 of Morus bassanus. Taxonomy (NCBI): domain Eukaryota; kingdom Metazoa; phylum Chordata; class Aves; order Suliformes; family Sulidae; genus Morus; species Morus bassanus. Next base: position 1,453,226 of record CM062575.1, read on the forward strand.
CAAAAACAACATCCAACTACTCTCCAGTCTCGTCTTTGCTAATGTCTATTTTCATTCATGTGAGTCTGCCATTGCTACCATGGTGACCAACTTAGACATTAATTATATAAAGACATTAAAGACACGTTTAAATAGGAAAGTTCAACCCACAGTTCTGGCAAAAAAGATTCAAATATTCCTAGATCGCACCCCTCCTACTTTCCCCTTGAGTCCTTCAGATACCATGAGTTAACGGATTTCTTTCCTGCACTTCCTTCTATGCTGATGCTGACAAACAAAATCAGTCTTCTGCTTCTTTTTTTTCCTGACTCATACAAAAGAGATATTCTTTAAACAATTTTATTTCTCACTACAGAGAAGTTGTCACTCTTCAGCAAATCAATCTGGTTGCTGACAGACTTGGCAGGTACGGTTTTGCATAGCATTGACCCAAACAGTTCTGTACTTCTTGGCCATATCCCCATTTCTCGTGTGCATCGGGCCGGGCAGCAGAGTCACTGGCATCAGCGACTGCCCCATGGGCTGTGGCTTCCAGGGACTTGGCACCACCAGGCTCCTGCCTGGCTGGAGGCTTTGCATTACCTTGGAGAAATCAAGCCTGCCCCTTTTGCCCAGAGTCTGTGTCACTGTGAGCACAAACGCAGTCCTTGTGTAGCATACAAGGTTTGGGGTTTAAGCTTTCAGCTTCAGAAAAATGAAGCACCAAGACAAGTGCCTGGGAGAGCACAGGCACACTGGAACGCATCTCGGGCTCTTGCATTTTATTCATTGGGGTTTTTCCACAGGAGATATGCAAGTATGAAAAAATGTGCCGCTGTAACCAAAACGCTTGTCATGGCTGTGGCAGAAAAGACAAGGGAAGTTTATAGAGACTGACTTGCTCTTTAATACACCTGCCAGTCCTCTCTTCCAAGAAGAAAGGTGGGTGGTTTAGGCATGCTTGTCTTCCTGTTGCAACTATTTTCTAAGTAGATGGGGCTTTTTCAGTGTCTATGGAGTCAACTCCAGACCTGCTGTGACCGAGCTCTTCTGCTTTCTCTTCTCTCCCTCGCCCCAGGTATGCTTTTATCTGTGCCTAATTGCGCTTTCTGTGACCTCTCTCTCATCACATACTGCCTTTGATGTTGGCGCTGTCACAGAGGTTATTTTTGTGCTCTTTTCTGCAACTACTTTAACATTGACTCATGTTGTCTCTTTTTTCTGTGTGTTTTTTTTTTTAATGCATAAACATATATCCACTCTTACCTCAATTCCTTTCTGTTCAGTAGCGTGTTCTTTCAGGAGGCAGCCAACTGACAAGGACAAGCAAGAGGGGATTTAACTGCGCCTGAATATCAGGGAATTTGGCCTTTCAGAACATCAAGTGAAGTAAATGTAAAACAAAATTTACGTTGCAGTGAAAGCATGCCTCTTGGAAAGGATTCGCTGAGGGAAGGACTCACCCCTGGGATGCAGCCCTGTGCTTTCCCACCGTACGAGTTCATTTGTTTTGGCACTGGTGCTCTGTAAGGGCTGGTTTACATGCCTCTGCATCCAGCTGCTGCTGATCTGCTGTAGCATTTGTGTTCGAAGAGCTACTGGGAATCAATCCTAAAAAAGATTTGCAGAGATGCCTTCATCAGTTTTCTTGAAAAGGATACTAAAAAAAAGTTGTGTGGCAAATGCCTTTCTCCAGAAGCAGCCTCTGGTGACTGCTGGGACCACAGCCGACGTCTGGATGCTGCAGTTCTGTAGCCTTATTTCAGAGACAAACCAGCCCTCCCATGATTGGTTGCTCAGGGACTGATTTTCAGAATTATCAGCCTTTGCTAACAACAAATAACAAGGGAAGCAAACAAAAAACAAAATCAAGAAAAATCAGTATACTTAAAGAAAGAAGATAACTTCTCTATAGGCGTAGCTTGCTGGATAAGCCTGCGATGATGACTGTTGTATTTCACACATAGACAGCGCTTTTCAAGAGGTGAGTTAAAACTGCTGACAGGTAGTAAATTCTCCCAGACATTCATTCACAACTGCCCATGTAAAGGTTTAATCTGCTCTTCCAACACAGCCTTTCTGGGAGAGGAACATAACGGTTGGAGGGAAATTGTAAAGGCTGCAAGAAGATAACAGAGGATGGTAGAGAGCAGCGAAAACGCTGCTCAAATTAGCGCTTGATCAGGATTATCAAAACAGACAGGTCACTGGATTTCTAAAGATCAGTGCTCCACCATCTTTCAGCTAGAAGGCATCCCAGATGCTGTTTTGTAGTTATAAGAGGAAATGTTTCACCTCTTGAATCACTAACATGTCTCAATTAGAAGTTTCCTTTAATGATCAGCCTGCTCAAGAAAGAGCAAGGCCTAATCCTGATTAATTTGACAGGGTCTTAAATTGACTGGTATGGCTGGAGATGTCAGAAGAGAGGACTGACGCAGGTGGCAGGTGGAGGCATCGATCTCATCTCTTTGGAGCAGACATCCCGTTGGGATGGAAAGCGCAGAGTGACCCGTAAGGGCTAAGCGTGAGCATCCTTTTGGCTATTTGGTGAGAAACAGCTGGGCCCCAGGAAAGCAGATGTTTGGTGGACAGAAAGACTAGGGCTAAGCAAGCCAACTTCCTCCCCAGTGTGATTTTGTTGGCTTTAGGTAACATATAAAACAGTAAGAGGGCAAAATGAATGTGCAAAAGATGAGCACAGACCAGCATCAAAGAAATACTAAGTACTGGCCTGAAGTAAAGTAAAGCCTGAAATTCAGCTCAGTACGTGCTGGTGGAGACAGGTTGGCTCTTGGGATTCCCTGAGGGGATGGAGGGGAGGAGGACCCTCGAGGGCCACCGCGGGCTGGTGAGAGGGAGCATCCCTACCAACATATCACGCTGGTGCCAGGCATGGGGCTGGAACCCACAGGCACACTGCAGGGCGGGTACCACTGTCAGGGCAGGGGCTTCCCCTTAACCTCTGCAGTGGTGGTAAATGGTAGGAACATTTCCCCATCTCCTCTCCCGATGACGAGCAGCTTGAGTCCAGGTGGGAAGGTCCTGCCAGATGCCTGCAGCACCTTCCTCACTCTGCACGCGGCGCAGCAAGCGCAACGCCACAGCAAGTGCACCGTCACAGCAAGTGAGCTCTTGCAGGAGGGGGGCTGCCGTCTGCATCCCAAACCATGGTTCAGAACCTGGGGAACGGCAGTGCCAGGAGCTCACCATCAGAAAAGCATCGTCTCTCTCTACAGGGAGAGCAGAGCAGCTCACGCAGCAGAAAGAAAACCTCTGACAAGCTAGAGCAGGGTTACTGAAAACAGGTTATGAAAGATAATATCAGATAGCTGCTCGGCTTCACGTTCAAAACAAGGCTGTGGTCAAATCCATTTTCCTTCAGACAGCCGAGTGCGTGGGCAGCTGTTGGGGAGGCTGCTGAGTGCCTGCCCGGGCATCACCCACAGCTGCACGGGCAGGAGCAAGACCGTGCCCTCCTGCGTCTATAGTATTGATGGCTGTTGCCTGTCTTGCGTTCAGCTGGGGGCTAAAAATGAATCTCAAGCATCTAATTTGAAAACCTTTTACAAATATCATGCTGACATGCAAATAGGAGAATCTGGCAAAACAATACGTGACACCCAGCTTGCTCCTCTTCTTTGAAAAACTCAGATGTTTTCTTGTCACAAAGCTGCTCATTCTTTCCTCTTAACATAAACATTGTAATGAGAATAAAATGGTTTTCTTTGACAAAATGCTATGTGTTGATGTTTAAGCAAAATTAACATTTTGTAAAGCAAACGAAAGAGAAAGGAAGCTCTTTGACAAATTCTGTGAGCAAAGAAATTGTTGTTTTATTTTCTGAACAAATTAATTTCACTTTTCTTGGATGTCAACCCAGATGCAAAGCGGTGTCCAGGGGCACTCAGAAGCGAAATGATCAAGAAAGTGAGCAAGTGTTCTCCCTTTGGGTGTGTGAGTCAAGAGACAAGGGATTTTTGGGGGATGTGTTGCTAATTACTTGAGCTCCTCAAATCTTGTGCCTTCACACAGCTTCAAAAAGGCATATAAACATCCTACACTTCTCTGTACAATTACACTGTATAAATCATTAACCTCAAATAAACTGCAGTAATTGTGTGTGTTATCACTTATGTCAATAGTCTTACTGATTTAGTGGGACTATCAGGGTGGTCAAAGGTTGACAGTGTCAATTTTAGCTTCAGTGTAGGAACCATGCATATTAAAGTTAAAAGAAATTATGGCCTGTATCTCCAGCCAACTGGTGTTCAGATTGACAGTATTTAATTTTTTTAAACTTCAGACATTGCTGTTCTTTTTTAACCACAGGAAACCTTGAGGAATTTAGCTGAACAAAAAATCAAATGTTCTTCTGCATGGAGATAAGTATGTAGAGAAATGGCAATAGGTCACCAAGAACTTAAAAAATAGGTGGTCTACTTTTTGTAAGTCATCACTGTAATTCACAGATAGCTCACGTTTTTTCTGGATTCAGGTACCAAAATACAGAGAGTAATCTCACATTCAGTGCACTTTCCAAAAATTCAGCGTGCCCTTTAAAGGCCAGGTCCACGCTCAGGTGGTGCGCGTCCATTCCCCTCCGAGCACCCGGCTGGGTTTGGCTGCCCCGGGGGTCAGGGCACATCCCAGCGTGGCAGCGAAGGGCCCCCTCAGCAGCAACCCCACACAACGCCGCTCCCTGGGTGGAAAAGACCATGAGGCAGGTGAGGGACTGGCTTCACGATTTAATCATCTTCACCACTTGATACATTTTCAAGGAAATGACATTTCACCTCAACGTGATGTTCAAAGTGAAAATATTTCACTGGGACTTACCTCTTCCAAGTACATTTCCATCATGTGGGATGTTTGGTCTGAGGCACTCTCTTTAAGGAGAGATGGGAGTACCCAAGTGAAAAAGCCGAGTTTTCAGCATGGTGGTTTTTTTGTTTGTTTGTTTGGTTTGTTTTTTTTTTAATATAAAATTCAGTTTTTATGGAAATGTGAAGTTTGTGTCACCACTCAGCAAAGGCAGATCTTAATTTTAATGGTCTCCATGAAACAGAATGGAGCCAGTCTGTTTGGTAAAAATGAGGAGACAAAATTAAATTTGAGTTATTATCCTCTCCTGCTGGAGATTTTTTTTCTTTTCAATCAGAAAAGTGACTATGCCGTAGGTCCTGAGCAGCAGTAAGGAATCTCCTGCTGAGATAAATGGGAATTACATTTTTTGGCATCAGTTCCTGAGTTGCCCAATGAGTTCCATTGCTTTTTGTGGCAAAGACTGTTCTTCAGCACATACCCTTACTGTTGCAGACCTTGGAGTTGGGTCTGCGCATTATTTTGACTACAACCTAAAGACCTTGTAGAAAAGTTGAAAAAATTCCAAGGTGCTGCCAGTGGTTTTGCTGGGGACGAGACTAATATTTGCTGTATTAGCTGTATCCTTTTAACTGTTGCTTTCCTCCTCTTTCCAGTAAATAAATCCACCTATTAGGGAAACAAACTGACTCTGATAGAAACCAAACATAAGAAATATATTAACAATAATGCCCTATTCTTAAAATAGAAAGGCAATAGTAAAGAGAGCCCTTGGGTTCTGGCATGCCACTGGGCACTGCTCACTCGAGCGCTATTGCTTTGAACTCCCATAATAAATAAATACAGGTTGCAGAAAAAAAAAGAAAGTCAAAGAAGTTCCTGCACGTTGAAGTGTTTCAACTAACTAGGCATTGTTTCATTGTGCTGCTGTTACAGAGGTAGGAGGGTCTCACTCCTGTAAAGCTTATGATCTCAATTGGTGGGAGAGGCATAGTAGGAGAAGAGAAAAATGAAGTGATTTAGCGGATGATCCAGGCCTTGGATGTGAGCTTGGTTACCTCTCAATATGGGCTTTTTTTCCCCTTTTTCTGTATCTTGGTGAATACTGTGCAGTACAGCGAGTATACACGGAGCAGTTGGCACTGCAGCCGAGCTACGGAGGACTGTCGCCTGGTGGATACGCCACCATCGTGGTCTTTTCTGAAGAAAAAGATGGGGGTTTTTTCAAAGTACAGATTATTTGTTGCTTGGAAACAACTAGGAAAAACCGGCATGCAATTTTGCAAATGGGCATCTGCGCAGCAGCAGACGATCTGCTCGGGTGTGATGTTTGGAGGTGCTGGAGGTCGGGGACACCCTGCCCCGGGGCGGCTTTGTCCTGTGTGGAGGGAGGATGCACCTGCTGGGGCCTTGTTGCTGTCTGCGGAAGAAAAGTTAGGTAGTAGCTAGACATCCTTTTTCATGTTCCATTTCCAACAAGCAAAAGAAGCAAATTCTGGGAAGCCTTTGGGAAACCTTCCTGCCCTCCCTACAGTGGGAGCAGGCGGCTCAGGGCTGGCAGGGCACCGCACAGCTGGGAGAGGCTGGGACGCAAAACCACAGCCTGCAGTTGCCTCAGCCCCGTGCCGCCGGGCTCCTCCCTGCCTCCCCCAAACCTACTTTTAGCTCCGTAAGTATTGTGAAAACAGATGTTTTGTGCGATTTTTACTGCATACTTCAGATTGTAGGACCTTGCTCCGCAACATCCTCCAGAGGACATTTCCTTGACCTCGCTGCAAGCTGGCAGCTGCTGCCACAGCCAAGGCGCTCCCTCCATCCACGCTCCTTTTTGGGATGCAGCAAGCTCTCCGCAATCAGTGACTTAACAGCCTCCATTTACCTTTTTTGGCTGAGTACTCCATTAATATTCAGTGATGTGTAGAAAAAAAACCTTAAACCCAAAAGGACTCTGGGATGCCTCATCCCACTCCTTCCCCAATATTTAAATTGGACTTTGAAGTTTAAACCTTGACCCCCTCTCACATTGCTAGAGAGCTTATTTTTCATTCTGAAGGCTGGTACCTGGCCCACATCCGCCCAGAGTGCCCTGACTGGGTGTGCGGGGAGCACGGGGAGCCCAATCTGCCCTGAGAGCCAGTTATCGCCTTTTTTGGAAGAGCCGGGACTGGCTCAGTGCGGCGCCGCAGGCTTTGCAGGGCGCTGCAGAGGCGAGGCAGGGCTCCTCCGTCCCACATTCCTTGCTAATTTTAACCAGCTCACTTGAGCAGCTCGGGAGCAGAGGCCCGGAGAAGTGCGGTCTTGGTTTATTAGTATTTCCCTTCTGAAAACTTTTGTTCAAGTGTCTTGGGACACAAGTAAAACCAGAATGGGATTCTCAGCCTGGATCCTTAGAGATGTTTATCTACAACATGAAGTATTGTGAGTTTTTTGCAGCATCAGCAGTTTTTTCCCCAAAGACATCCCAGCTCCGAGATGTCGGGGGAGCAGGGATCGCTGGCAGAGCTGCATGAGGAAGATGTGGTGGCACAGCTGGATGCTGGGCCTGGCCACGGCTGGCGCCATCCCAGAGACACCAACACCGCAGCCATGGCTGGGCAGTGTGCTCTCTCAGGGTTTCCATGTCCAGCGATGGTGCCGGTCACCTTCCTGCAGAGCCGCCCCTGCACAGCACACGCTCCCTTCACTGTCAGGACCATCAGGAGCAAATCACTGGGGTCCACTCAGGCAGAGGACCACGCTCACCCCAAATCTGATAGCTGTCTCTCTGTGAAGGGAACTGCTCGCCATCTGGCAGGGCTGACCTCTCCTCGGGTGGCCCAGTGGACATCAGCTGGACAGGGAAGGGCATGGAAGCAGAGCTCAAAGTCCTGATGACAGGACGGAGAATGACCAGAAACCACAGCCTAAGGGGTAAAACACAAAGACAGGTTGCTGAGCCTGTGGAAAAGCCGACCGCAGGAGACATGGCCGTCCTCAAGCACTTAGACATCGCAAAGAGGCAGGGGGCTGTCTACTCCCTAGAGCAAACAGAACAAGCAACAACATGCTTAACTTGAGGCAAGAAAGGTTTGTTTTAGGCACAAGGAAACTCAGTGTAAGTCAGCTGAGTGCTGGAACCAACTTTCCAGGGACTCTGTAGCGTCTGTATTGTTGGAGGTTCCCAAGTGCAAGTTCAACAAGCACGTGCCACAGAAAACAGGTAGAGTTGGTCCTGCCCTGGGGGAGAAGCACAGGCTGGAAAACCCCCTGGCTACGCTGTCATCTTGCCTCTAACACAGTCATTGATTAACCACGTGGCTGCAGCCATGTGGGGTTATCCGAACGCCAGCAGAGACGTAGTTCCTGAGGAGCAAAAAGCTCAACCATCTCGCTGGCTATCATAGCACTTTCTTGGCACCTCAGCATAAAAATTAGAGTTTATCAATCTCACATTGCATCAGTAACCAAATCAGCATGAAATTCACAAACTGCAGTATTTGTGTAGAAAACATCCCAATGGGAAACATTAAACTTTTTCTTCCAACTACTTTCTCTCGCTTATTTCACATTTATATTTCGTATGCATATGGACTTTACATCTATAGCCAAAATGATACAGTGCTCCTAGAGAACAGAGATTAAAGCTCCAATTATGCTTTTTATTGTCTTGCCCTTGTTATTAATACACAGGGAAAAGATGGACCGTGCTTCTGCTCAGCCACCCTGACTCGAACCACATATCATGGGGAACATACCCAAGGCTCCTGGGCCCTCGTGTCAGTGAATTTAGAGGCTTAGTGCTGTGGACACAGCAATAACCACCAAAAAACTCTAGTTTGCAAACAAAACAACTCTTGCCTCGTTACTCTTACAGAACTAATGATTTCTTTAAGGTGTTTCGTGCTTAAGGCCGAAGAATTAAGCAATGCTTTATGGTTTAAGGGGTTTTTTTGTTTGTTTGTTTTAGATTTTCCTATCCAGCTGCCAAATACTTTCTGGCTCAGCCTTCAAAACAAATTAATTCTGCTACGATCAACCAATTTAAATAAATACTGGTTGAACATCTGAGGTATGTACCGGTGAGGAAAGTGGGACTGGAAAGCCTCCAGCCGTCTATTTGCTCCTGACGTGGAGCACCTAGTCCTGCCCTGGAGCACAGCCCTCCGCTGCACTCCCCAGTGGTGAGCAAGGAATGAGGAAGGGAGACGGGTGCTAGCTGAACGGTGAGTGCCAGTAAAAATAGCATTATTCACAGCAGCCACTTCTGTCATTTTCTTGCTGGCAAGTGACTTAATTTCTGCCAGTCATCTGCATGGTGTTTCCAGTTTCACTGTTGGGAGAGCCTGGGCACTGCACCGTGCTTTGTTGTGTGCTCCTGAATGGCCATTCTGAAACTCTCCTTGACTTAAGGTCCTCTTGACAGGGCAGGTTACTGCTGCTTATTCCTGGTGGCAGTGCTAGGTAGAGCTGGTGTTTCTCTTAGCTTACCCGGGCTTCTTTCCTGACCCATGTAATAACTCGCTGGTTTGCATTATTGTAGGCTATAAATGAAGCACAGAAGTTGAAGAATAGAAATTAACAGAAAAGGAAAATCCTAATTAGCCCTCACTGTTATTGGCAATATTGTTGCTGGTTAATTAAGAGCTTGAATTTTGAGATACACAATTTTGAGCAGGGGTCTAAAATATCGTAGCTTGCCAACATCTGGTACTCACAAAAGTACCACTGTAGCCTCCCAGGATGCCTGCATGAAGGCAATTTTTCTGTCCTGTTGCTTTCTCTTCCTCCATTCTTTTCCCACATCAAACCTGAGTGCTGGTCTCTCCGCTGATGCTCTCCATAGATATCACACGGCCCGTCAGGACTCATTCACTGCCAGGATACTGCATCCTGAATGCTGCTGGCGTGTGACTGCAGTCCCCATCACCTGTTTATATCAGGATTTAAGAAGGACTGACATATTTGTCCTGTGCTGCTCTTCATGCTCCAAGACAACCCCTTGCAACCATCCGCAGGAGGCCTCCTTTGAACCATGGCAGACCCCGAGCCAGGCAGGACTGCCGCAGAATGGAGCAGTGTTCAGGTAGGACATTGACAGCCAAAACACTTCACAAAATGTCTATCAACTCTGAAAGTTTTTTAGTCCAGAGTCTTTTCTGGTTACTTTTGAGCATAGGGACTCTGCCTGAATTTTAGATATCCTATCTGGAAGTGACGAGGCAGCACTCCGGCTTTGTGAAGCTGCTGGGAAATGTTTATTTTCATCCCTTGGCATGGGGCGATGGCTCTCCAGGTATTTTACTGCCTTTTCTTGCAGGCACTGATTTCACTGATGGCTCACTGCTTGCTGAGCCCTTTCAGTCCCCTCAAATGGGCATTTTAATGAATATTTCAATGCATTTCTCTGCTTTCCGTATTTCTGTAGAGCTATTTCCTTGTCTCATACAACGGGCTCCAATTGTCACCAACACGATGGCTTCACTTGTATTTAGACTTGGAAAAAAGCAGAATAAAGTTTGCTCTTGTGCTTATTTCACTGTGGGAAGGACTTACCTCCTTTTTAAGAGAGGCTGGTTTTGTGTTGTTTTTTTCATTTTCTACCAGGTAAGAGAACACATTTATTCCAGCTCCATTTCCCAGTTACCTCTGCTAGGCTGTACGACTGTGGTTAATATCCAACTCCACCGAGTTTATGAGCATTGTAGACTCCCAGGCAACTCTCCATGCAGGAAACAAGCTCATGTCACCACTCAATGAAAACTGTAATTTAATTCTTAAAGTACCCTTGAGTCTAGCTCGAGTTTGTGTGTTTTTCCTGTCATAATTTAATACTTTTATTAAGTAATTTCAGTTTCCTGAAGGAATTTTCATTATCTTTAAAGCTTTAAATAGGAATAAGGTTTGTGGAAAATGCTGCCCAAGATTTTCCCAGGACTGCAGCCCACCTGCCAGACATGCAGCCTCTTACAGCTCCAGTATCTCTTTACTAGAGCCCAGAACAACCCCGAGCAGTCTGTAAATGGAACTTATTCCACAAATCACTGCACCATATGTCTCTTTACATAATTTGCTTTTATCTCATGTTCTGAATCTCTTCAAAACAATAAAAAAAGGTTGTATCTGGGTAACAGTGGGAGGTGAGGAGAACAGATTTAAGGAGATAAGAAGTTTAGCCTGATGTTCTTCACATCAGTCCATTAAACTGCTCTTACAAATCTCAGAAGCATTAGTCTTTGGTACTATAAGTTGAAATTCCTAATCTTTCCTGATTTGCTACAGCCTTAACGCTTTAATCCACCTTGTTTTCTCCCCCAGATACTTCTCTCCTGATCCCATTGTTGCCTGATTAAAAGTAGTTCGAAATAATCAAACAGCCAGGGAAGAAGGAATAAGAATATCCTAGTGAGAGGCAATTTCAGAAAACGAGATTACATTTAAAAAGACTTCACACGTTTTACTGAAGTGACAGTCCCACAAGTTAGAGAAATGGAGAATGGATTTACTTTTCTCAGTATAAATTGATGCTGTTTCTCCACAACATGAGTCATCATTTTCCTTTATTATGAAGATGGAGCAAGGCAGTTTTGAAAAATAATACAGTTTATAACCAGATCTTCAGATTTATGACTTAAATATTGTTGTCAATATAGCTAACTTAGCTCAAACATTTAAAAATACCATTTTTAAAAATTGAATAGCAAAAATACTTTTTTCCTTGATAGCTAACGCTTTAGGTCAGTTGCAGTCCCTACAATGAGTACGTGTTGGTGACCAGAAGAAATTCTGGCCATGGGGGAAGCAGACAGACAGGCAGAGGGGAAGCTGACACCAGACAGGGGTCTGCGATGGGCTGTATGGCCCTGGCTGTGGCCGGGTGTCAGCGTAGAGCTGGGCAAGGGTAAGCTGCTGCAGGCTGGCTTTAGATCTCTAGACCGTCAGGTTTAGCCACCTGATGTGCTTGGTTAGGCCACCAGCCTAGCAAACACCTGGCCATGCTGAATAAACAGCATGGAAAAGACTTCTCCACCATCCCAAAGAGCTTGCAGCGCAAGTGGGATGGGAATTGGGACACCCATGCTATTTTTTAAGTTCATGAGAAGGTGTCATTGCTGTAGGCGCCTTGCAAGATTTCTTTGTGCCTTCTTCCTGGTTTTTCCTTTCTCTCCACACTGTTTCCTATATTTCAGATTTAGGTTTCTAGTTTGGGTATACTTCATACCAGTCAAACTTTCCACCCTCATGTACGAAACAAGGACGCTTGACCACGGCATGGCACCGTGCTCTGTGCTCCCTGAGGGGCTGTTTCACCGCACAGCGACCAGGTGAGAGCTGCAGAGTGGCTGTAACGCCTGCGGGGCCGTTCCTGGGCAGAACTGGGGCTCGGCAGGTGGATGCCACAGCTGTACCTCTCAGCTGCTGCTCTCAGCTGATAAGATTATCTTGCGATCTGTCAAATTATTTATGAACATTATCCTTTGTTGTTCAAATTATTGCAGTCCTTCGGCGCACGATTACATCACCGTATCCCCCAGAAACCGGCAATTAAGCACCACACATATTGCCAAGCACTTGTTTTCTCCTCTCCATGTAGAAAAATCAATTAGAGGTTCTCGTGTGCAGTAAATGTCAATTGTGCTAACATTACAAAATCAGAAACATCTGTAACTATGGAAACTCTCAAGGCAAGACTCATTTCAAGAATAAATTATGACAAGAAGCTTTTAATGGCTGTTTTTAAACAATAGATATAAATTAAAACAGCTTAATTTCTTAGATGCAAGTTAATTTTATTTTTTAAACTCTAGTACTGTAGGTTCTCAAGACACATTTATCAATATTGACATAGAGGGAAATGGTATTTTGTCAATGTTTGCATCCAAAGAATCAGCATCATTATTTGTATCACTGAAAAATTTTCTGCTAAGATATTCTCCGCTGTATTTCATTGGGGAGCATACTTTTCAGATGACTAATGGCCCATCCTTATAGTTTATCACGGTGAGATTAAGCTTTTTGCTACATTTTACAATTATGCAAAAAACCATCAAGTGTGTGAAAGGAAAACTCAGTCAAACCTTTCGTGTCACTGGGATGTCGTAGGAAATGAACACAAGGTCTGTGCACAGCTACGGTTTTGGGGAGAAATCCAGAACTTGTTCTTCCCCTCCATTTGTTCCCTGTTCACAGCCGAATGAGAGGCCGCAGGCAGGGGCAGTTTGGTTTCAGAGCAGATGGTGCCCAGCCCTGGAGGCAGAGGGACGTGGCTGACCCTCCCGACACAGCCCTTCCCTGGGATGGGGTGGGCAAACGCCACTTCCCCTTGGAAGGGGAAGGAGCTTCCCCTTGACGGCAGCAGCGGCCGTTGGGCTGGGCGCTGTGAACAGCGACGGTGCACCCGGGTGTGAGTTGTGCTCCGCTCCACCAGCGCTCCCGGGTTCCTAACTTCTCCGTGTGCAGTGCAACCACTGCAAACGACACAGAACAACTGTCAGAAAAGGTGCTTCAGCACCATATTTTTCATCCTTTTGCTTGTGTCAATACACTTTAACTCGCTTCAAAATGAATGCAAGAACAATCTGATGCTCTTTTTTTCTTTTTCCTTTTTCTTTTTTTAACTTCATCTTGCTATAAGTTCTAACCTGGCTTTGGTCTGAGTGCCACACAAATTAGAAATAAGGCTCAGTGCTGCACATTGTGGTGTGGCTAGATATATTTCAGTTTTTAACAAATGAAAATCTATTTCCGTGTCTCTGTAAAAGTCAGTGGATCTACGTTAATTTCTGTGCTAATTTGTGTTAATGGATTTGTATGAAGCAGAGTTCTAAAACCTGATGAAAACGTCCCAGGAGAGCTTGACCTCTGTGACTATGAGAAGGCTGCTGCGGACTGCTCGACCCAGCCAAGCACAGGCCTGATGAACCCCCGTGGTGTGGGCAATGGGCAGAGACGGGGACGGAGCTGACGCCGGCAGCTCGTCAGGGCGGCAGGCCAGCGAGCAGCCAGCGGGCAGGGGTGCGCCTGCTCCGCTGGCGTCAGGAGAGCGGGCGGGAAGCACAGAGCTCCTGCCAGCGGAGACCTGGACAGCCACTCATAGAAGAGCTGCTGTTGGATTACCTAAGTGTTCACCATTAATTAAAATTGATCCTCTCCAAATTGCTGAACTTGCTAAAAAAAGAGGTGTTCTTGAAGGAGATAATGTACCCATCCTGGCTTACAAAACCTGGTGGAGATAAACCTTGCTGGAAAACTGAGTCAGCGGGCCTGATAACATTGCTTTCCTTTGAAGATTTCTTAGGAACAAGCCATCTGGTGTGCGGAGCTGCTGTGTCAGGGTTAAATATTGGAGATGTTCCTGCACTAACCTCCCCACGCCCCCCAGCAGCAGGTCTGACAGACGCCCTGGTCCTTGCCCGGCATGGCAAGTGCCAGTGAAGCGCAGGGGAGCGGGTGCTCTGGGAATGCACGGAGGTGTGCTGGCTGCGGAGCGTCTCTCGGACATTTCCCTGGGGGAGACACCAGGTGTTGGGACATGGCACAGACGTTCCCCCCCCCGCCCCAGTGCAGCTTCACGCACACTTGCTGTGCGGCTGCCTCCCCCTCCACTGCGGCTGTGGGATGGGGTGAATTCGGAGTGGGAGTGAGTGATTTCCCCTCTCTCCGTTCCGCTCTACGCCATGCACATCTCCAGTGCCTGGGAGGAATTAAGGGAAGGTTCTGCTGTGAAAGCTGAACTGACACGATTGGCAACTTCCTGCCAATTCCTTCTTTGTAACACATAAACCGCAACTGACATGGTTTATCTTCAGCTATTTGTGTGCTTGTGTGTGCTCATAACACAATTCCATGAAAATCATATTTCAGAATCCCACTGAAAGAGATTAACACTTATTTCTCAGAACTTGCCACCAGCAGTTTAGCAGTAAGTGTGCTTCATCTAAGAAAATCCTTGGAGATAAAATCTGGATGCAGCTCCCTCCAAAAAAAAAAAAAAAAAGAAAAGCCTAAGGAAATATTTATTTGGCAATTTTTTCATACGGACATTAGAGTATGAGCTCAGGAAGAGAGAGTGGAAGGTCATGCTCTGGGTTTTCAAATGTGTCCCTCGGCATCCTTCCATGGCCTCCATCCACCACGGCTCCATGACTGCCTAAGGGATGCTGTTCCTGCTTCCTTCTTTGCTGAATGATTCCTGAAGCACAGGACCAGACCTTCCGTTGGGTCGGGCAGATTTAGTGACTCCCCACTTCCTGTGGTGAAAAGGCAGCACAAATGGAAGCTAAAAAATACAGCGACCACTGGGGTTTCTGGGGAAAGGGCGGCACGGGGGGCCCAGGGGTGCGGGCGGAGGGGAGGGGGCCGGGGCAAGTGGGACGGGTGCCAGCGGGCAGCCAGCGGGAGGGCAGCCACGGTCGACACGGGCATGTGGGACTGGGCCGGGGGGAACCTGAGGCACGGAGAACAGCAAGGGCATTGCGGGCATCGCAGGAGGTGAGCACAGGGCACGGAGGCCTAACACGTACCGTCGTATAGCCACTGCATTGGCACTAGAGCCAGCTGAAAATGAACACACAGTATGGTCTTTTTCTTTTCTGTTTTTGTTTTTATAAACCTCTTCTACCTCCTACGTAAGTCTTTGAAAATCAGGGCAAAACAATGAAGCAAATATCAGTTCAGTGAAGGCTGTGGCTATTCAGTCTTAGACTCCCTCTGCCTGCTGAAAAGCAAACAAATTCTCATGAAAAAGACTATTTAGCCTCCCTCACCACCCCCACTTACCACGCGTTTTCAGCAACTCTGCAGTCAGGTCTGCCTAGTTGTCCCCTTTGCAGATACCTTCACATGGTGTCGGTGTAAAGTGTTTCAGAAACAATCTCTAGAAATCAAATCAGTGTGGTCTTCCAAAGCCTCGGCTTGGATCATGCAAATATTATCACAAGTTTTTGACCTTCTCCTCCAGGCTTTTAAGAAGTGAAGGACTTGGGACACGTTACACAAGTAGCAAACTTGTCATTAACAGTCTAATAAAGTTTTCTGATGGCTTAAAAACAATTATGCAAACAGCATATGCTGGTGATTCTGTCAGAAATATTCACCTTAATTACAGCAGGAAGATGATATTTAAACACACACAGCAAGTGTGTTTCAGTGTCAGCCCAAATCTCTCATGCTTTAAGTAGATGTGTCCCTGTGCAAAGCAATTACAAGTTAGCCCCAGAGCTTGAGCCGTGCACATTGCTCAGAATGATGGGCCACAGACGAGAGGGTTGGGGGCTCCTGAGGAGGGCAGGAATTTTCTCCTGTGCTGTAAAGGAGGGTGATAAGGCAGCTATAGCCCATGGTCCCCCTGGGGGGAGTCCTGCCCGCAGCACCTCCAGCTCCTGCCGGGAATCACTTTCAGTAGCAAAAGATGTCATCAAACTGGATCAAATCATGAGCTGTGGATGAGATAAGTACTCTATTAGTGGCTTACAAATTTGCAAAGTAATGACAGGGAAGCAGCTTAATGCACCAGCTACAGACATTTTATGTAAAAGGGTGACAAGATTTACTGAGATTTACTTTTATTATAAATGAAGCTATGGACAGGAGGAAAGAAACTTCTGATTTGTAAAACATTGCAGTTTCCAAACTAGCCAAGTGCTCTTTGCCTGACCAAATTAACGAGCCCGGAGTCTGCAGCGCAATGCCTTACATGCAAAGTGAATACTGCATTTTTAATGCAGTGTCTCAGGCATACCAAATTAATTAATGAAATCTCCATAATTGGAACTCAGTTATATAAATAAGCAAAACCAATGTGCTTAAATGCTTGCTTGAAATCATTGTAAGAGTAGGGTAAAGATCACAGAATCATAGAAACATTAAGGCTGGAAAAGACCTCTAGGATCAAGTCCAACCATCAACACAACACCCCCAGGCCTCCTAAACCATGTCCCCAAGTGCCAGGGCTACATGGTGTTTGAACACCCCCAGGGATGGTGACTCCACCACCTCTCTGGGCAGCCTGTTCCACTGCCTGACCACTCTTGCAGTGAAGTAATATTTCCTAATACCCAATATAAACCTCCCCTGACACAACTTGAGGCCATTTCCTCTCATCCCATCACTAGTAACTTGGCAGAAGAGACCAACCCCCACCTCACCACAACCTCCTTTCAGGCAGTTGCAGAGAGCGATAAGGTCTCCCCGCAGCCTCCTCCTCTCCAGACCAAACCCCCCCAGCTCCCTCAGCCGCTCCCCATCACACTTGTTCTCCAGACCCTTCCCCAGCTCCGTTGCCCTTCTCTGGACACGCTCCAGCACCTCCATGTCCTTCTTGTCCCGAGGGGCCCAAAAGTGAACACAGCATTCGAGGTGCGGCCTCACCAGTGCTGAGCACAGGGCACCATCCCTGCCCTGCTCCTGCTGGCCACACCATTGCTGATACAAGCCAGGATGCCGTTGGCCTCCTTGGCCACCTGGGCACACTGCTGGCTCGTGTCCAGCCGCTGTCAGCCAGCACCCCCAGGGCCTTCGCCGCCGGGCAGCTTTCCAGCCACTCTTCCCCAAGCCTGCAGCGTTGTGTGGGGTTGTTGTGACTAAAGTGCAAGACCCAGCACTTGGCCTTGTTGAACCTCATACAACTGGCCGCAGCCCATCGATCCAGCCTGTCCAGAGCATGTCAAGATGGCTAGATCAAACCACTATAATGCAAATAGCTACACAAGTTACAATTCAGCCCACTTTCCCACACTACTCAAATTTGACTAAATACCCTCTTCATTAGCCAGCTGAGGAGTACGCTTTCCATGGTGCTCCTGGCTTCCAAAATGTTGCACGGGAGAGGAGCGGTCAGCCCAGAAAGCTGCGAGCCATTTGCCTGTTGGTGTATAGATTCGCACATGTAATCCCTCTCTTCTCTAGCCCCTTGTCTACTTCCCTGCACCACAAAAACCCAGACCACACACCTGCCCACACTTTGAAGGATCTTTCCCAATAGCAAAAAATTAGTAAATTGCCATTTTATTTAATAATGAAAAGTACCATTCTCTGCCACATAGGCAAGAGCTAAATTGACAGAGACAGGATCCCCCCAGAATTTGCCCCAGCACAGCATGTGACAGGGTGGAATTCAGCTTTCAGTGCTGGACAAAGCCATGAGCACAGGCAGACCTCACCAGGATTTTTCCCTCTTTCCCCTCTCTTTCTTGGACTCAAAATAGAGGTTTTGCCCCTGGCAGAGCACTGCTGCTGCAGCCCACTCATTCCCCCAGCCCACCGAGATGCTGCTCCTGCCTGCCCTGCACCCCTTGCAAAGCTGTTAAGGGACTGGTAATAATTAAGTTGCCAAAGGGTGTAAGGGACAAGCAGGAGCTGAGCAATAACAAACACAGCTCTTTGCTCTGCTGCTATTTTCCTCTGAGCAAACAGCCTGTGCCAGTGACAACCTTGACACCCGGGTGAAGTGATGGACACAGTGCTCATGGTTTGTGGTGCCAGGAGAAATTACGGTTGAAAAAGAAAGGGTAACAGCACCTGCGAATGGCACGAAGCCACTAGCTGGGGCACATGATAGAAAGCTGTGCCCTCAGGACTGATGCTTTGGGATGAAACATGACATTCTGAAGGTTTACCAAAAAAAAAATTGTAATCCTCTACTTGGATTGTGAATGGGTGAGAAAAACATCCCCACGTACTTGCCAGGCTGGAAAAAATGGAGATTTTTTTTTCCTTTCACCTGGTACCTCACTTTCTCTGTGCAGATTATGCTCCGCTGCTGGAACCCCTCTACTGCATTTGGAAGGTGATGAGCACCTGAGCATCCTGTGCTATTTTGAGTGCAACAGGCACGCTAGATAAAATGCTGACCACAAGATTGATTTTCACATCTGATGCAGTTTTCAGCTTTACTCTGTTATGGGACTGCCACAGCCACAGTCTTGTGAAAGTTATGTTTTTCATGAGCAGTCCATGACAGTGCCCTCCCTCAGCGCAGCAGCAAAGCAGGCGCTGGCGTTCATCCC
This sequence comes from Morus bassanus, assembly GCA_031468815.1. Taxonomy (NCBI): domain Eukaryota; kingdom Metazoa; phylum Chordata; class Aves; order Suliformes; family Sulidae; genus Morus; species Morus bassanus. The sequence goes on from CM062575.1 coordinate 1,472,011, forward strand.
AGCAAGGAAAGCCAAGCAGGCAGTTGCCCTGCCGCGCGATTCCCTGGTTCGTTCGGGCTCGGTGCATGCTGGTGAGCAGGTGCCAATGTGTTTCAGTGGAGCCAGACCGCTCCTTCCATCTGTGCCCCAGGACATCAACACCAACTGATGCAACATCATGGCCCTAGTTTAACACCTCAGAAAGATAAATGCCCATAATAAGCTTGAGGACTTAGATTACTTGCCAGAAGCATTTTGACTGACAGAAGAATAAAGTTGTACTAGAACTGCAAACTTTGTAAAAAAAAAAAAAAAATCCATGATAGATACTGTGACATTTTTTCCTTGAAAAAAAACCATCCAGGAGAGACTACTGGGAAAATTAAAAGGATATACTACAGCTAGTTGGAGATAATGCAAATTTTCACCAGTTATGCAAAGAAATGTGGAATTTCCTCCAGTGTCACAGTGAAACCAGAGTCTTTCCTGCTGCGGGATTATGCCCTGCCCACTTGTGTTCTTGCCAGGAGGAGGTTAGAAATTCAAGTGAGGAAGAGGGAGAATCTGAGCATCTCCTTGGGTTTCCAGAAATGTATTTTTTTGCAATGTATTTAATTAAATGTATTTAAAATTGCATTTTAAGGTAGCATTCAAAAAGATATGTAAATAATTCTGCAGTGAAAGACTAAAGGTACTCAAAAAATCCAGGCCTTTAAAAGCCAGCAGGTGAAAGCTGACATAGTTTAGGAAGCTGGGTATGAAACCTCTAAATAATACTACTGATTTCAGCTATTCAACAGGAACTGGTCACCAGCAGGAGAGCACAAGCAGGACATCAACTGGAGTACAGGGAATGCACAGGAAAATAATACAGAGTCCCTTCTTATGCTGTTGCAAGGTGACTTTTGGCTTCACATGCAGGATAAACAGGTTGGTGAAAAGAAAGTTTCTGAGCATGAGCCTAACACAGTTTAAGAAATCCCAGAGAATAAGGCATGAAAGTATGCCCTAATATGTCATGTACATCAAGGTTTGTGGAAATTAAGATAAAGGAACAGTTGTAGCCACAGTGATGCCGAGCCCTCTTCCACAAGTGGCCACAGCCACCCCGCAACCCAACACTGCCTGCATCTGCCGTCTTTTAATTCCTATCACTCATTAGTCCTTATGTAACCTGCCCGCCTTTTTGCCCACTTTTAGCAGTTTCTCAGTAATTTTTGTGTTTTGGCTAGCTGTATTACCATGTTATGGTCAGCAGCTAGTGTCACCTCAGTCTTCACTCTTGCGTGGTTTTTTTTGTTTTGTTTTGGTTTTGGTTTTTGTTTTTTTGTTTTGACTTTTTTTTTTTTTAACACTAACTCTCTTTTCCCACTGTGGAACCAGCAGCTGAAGCCAGCTACAAGCATTGGCTGGAAGACCATTAAGAAGCTGTTTGAAAATCTAAGTGCACGCTGTTGAACACACCACCCCATCCCTCTCACTGACTCTTTCAGAGACCGCTAGTAGACTTCGGAGGAATAGTTCCCTTCTACAAACCCACGCCACCTCTATCCCATCACATCACCCCACCCGCGTATCTGCTAATGCTCCTCTCTGCTGGTTGGGGGGAAGAGACCCCTGCTTGGGGGGTAATTGCTTCCTTCCTGAGAGTTACATAAAGTGCTTTATAACCCCATATGCACTATTATAGCGGATCAATATAAATACACTGCAGATTAGAAATAGCAGTTGGATATTTCAGCGCTAAGCCTGCTTTCAGTTTTTTCTTGCTGTGTCCCTATTATGCTGGCAGAGTGGGTACGAACCCTGCTGGCCTTGTCCCCTTCAGACAGGCACCTCCTTCTTGGGCTGAAAACAGAGCAAAAATTTCAAGGTCTTTTCTATATCTAGGTCTTCCACAGGGGCCTGCCATGTACTAAGGTCTCAAATCAAAGGTAGTAAGGCACTTTTCAGACTACAAGGAATATTTCCATTGTAAACTGCACAACCATTACAGCTTTCAAATAAAAAATCTAATTTTAAAGTGTCTTACTGAAATTGGACAAATTATAGCTGAATGTTTACAGAATGCCCCCAAAGCATGCAGATTCCATGCAAGCTGACAGTGCGCTGGGCATCCTCAGCAAATAAATAACACTGGCTTACTTGTGAGCTATTTGCTCAGGGTAATGCTCCAGGACCCAAGAGTTGGGATTTTGTACCCCTGGGTTGCAGGGTCACCTACATTACTGGTCTGGTTTCCATGCCCTGAGCAGGCAATTAAGCTTTGCTTTCCACCAGGAGAAACAAGGCTGGTCTGTGACTAAACAGGTCCCAGTTAACCTCATTTCACACAGATGAACGTTCCTGAAAAACAAATAGATGGGAGAGGGGAGCTGTCAGAGCAGAATTGTGTTTAGAAGTCATCGAAGCAATGGTGAGCAATTTATCATACCCCTTTCTCAGCTGTATCAGTTCTCTAGACAATCAGGAGTGCCGTTCCCAGTCTGGCTGTTGGTGTGGCGGCACAGGCGCCCAGTGCCTCCCGGAACAATGCACACTGCTGTCAAGTTCCAATATTTGCTGGTTGCCCAAATGTAATGTTGTTAAATAAACACTAGTGTAATGAAGTCGTTTGTTTACATCAGAGACAAAGTTAGTTTTAATGATTGAACTGCCTTCATCTTACCCGAGTAAATATATTGGCACAGCGGGAACTGGCGCAAGAAATCATTACATTTATTGATCTGCTGAGACCTGTTTGCTAGCCCCACTTTGAGCTGGTTTCCCGAGTGCGGTGGGCAGGGGCAGTTGCACCAGGGTGCCTGCGACACCTCCTCTCTCCCAGGCTGGATGGGGATCTCGGGGGAGGAGCCCCCCTGGGCACAGCTCAGTGCTGGACTCAATGGGATCTTCCCGGAGAGACCTCAGGCTTGGCCCTACACCAGGACTGAGGCCTTGGCCTGAGCTTTGCAAGGTCCTGGTGAGTTATTTCTCCCAGGGATGCTGATGGGGAAGAGCCGCCTGGGCAAATGACAACAGGATTTCCTCCCTCCCCTTTTAAACAAGTAGGATCCTGCTTGGCACCCGCACATTTCCAAGCTTCCTCAAACAAATACCACAGCAGAACAGCTTTTAAGACACTTTAGTGCTTCTCATTCTGGCAGAAATCTAGTAGGCAGAGCAGTAGGGCGGTGAAAAGCTAGCTCTGAAGAAGGCACAGAAACCCTTCTAACTTTCCAAAGGAGCTTCATTTTTGTCTTGTGCAAAAGCTCGGACCAAATGTCATGCTACCCAAGCCACTTCCAGCCTTAGTTATTATGAGAAAAGAAGCCTGGAGTAAAATGATTGTGGCAGAAGCATACTCTTCCTGTGTAATTTAGGGCAAAACAAAACCATATGATAATATTTTTCAGAAGAGGAGTTCAGCTATGAAGACAATGCTCTCCTGAGGGTATCCGTACTATTTCTGATATTTATATGATGGCCTGGCCATTTTTACAAGGATTATGGTGCAATCACACTGTTTTTGTTTCCTTTAAAACCTTGTTTACTTTTTAAGAGAAAGAGTAATTGGAAGTAATACGATATACAAACAACCTTCCATACTGTGGTCAATGGAAAAACCCTGTTAAAGTCTGTAAGCTCCCATCAGCATCCCAGCAGATGCAACATCAGGTGTACTATGATGGCTTGATTTTAGCTCTGCATTATCACACGTCACTCACACCACTCCATTTTTCATGCAGCAACACTGGCCCAGGTGCCTTTGTGCAACTTGCCATGCTGGACCTGTTGTTCACAAGCAGGGAAGGACTTGTGGGTGATGTGATGGCTGGAGGCCATCTTGGACATAGCGATCATGAAACGATAGAATTTTTGATTCTCGGAGAAGTAAGGAGGGGGAGGTCAACAGAACGGCCACCTCGGACTTCCGGAGGGCAGACTTTGGCCTGTTTAGGGACTGATCGACAGAGTCCCCGGGGAGGCAGCCCTGAAGGGCAAAGGAGTCCAGGAAGGCTGGACATTCTTCAAGGAGGAGGTCTTAAAGGTACAAGAGCAGGCTGTCCCCATGTGCCGAAAAACAAACTGGTGGGGAAGACGACCGGCCTGGCTGAACAGAGCACTTTGGCTAGAACTCAGGAAAAAAAGGAGGGTTTATGACCTTTGGAAGAAGGGACAGGCAAGTTAGGAGGACTACAAAGGTGTAGTGAGGTTATGCAGGGAGAAAATTAGATGGGCCAAAGCCCAGCTAGAGCTTAATCTGGCTACTGCAGTAAAAGCCAATAAAAAATGTTTCTATAAATACATCAGCAGCAAAAGGAGGACTAAGGAGAATCTCCAGCCTTTATTGGATGTGGGAGGAAACATAGCGACAAAGGATGAGGAAAAGGCTGAGGTACTTAATGCCTTCTTTGCCTCAGTCTTTAATAGTAAGACCAGTTGTTCTCAGGGTACCCAGCCCCCTGAGCTGGAAGACAGGGACAGGGAGCAGAATGGAGCCCCCCCAGTCCAAGGGGAGATGGTTAGCAATCTGCTACACCACCCAGACACACACAAATCTATGGGGCCGGATGGGACCCACCCAAGGGTACTGAAGGAACTGGTGGAAGTGCTCACCAAGCCACTTTCCATCATTTACCAGCAGTCCTGGCTAACTGGGGAGGTCCCAGCTGACTGGAGATTAGCAAATGTGACGCCCATCTACAAGAAGGGCCAGAAGGAGGATCTGGAGAACTACAGGCCAGTCAGCCTGACCTTGGTGCCGGGGAACATTATGGAGCAGATCATCTTGAGTGCCATCACGTGGCACGTACAGGATAACCAAGTGATCAGGCCCAGTCAGCATGGGTTTAGGAAAGGCAGGTCTCGCTTGACTAACCTGATCTCATCTATGACAGGGTGACCTGCTCAGTGGATGAGGGAAAGCCTGTGGATGTTGTCTACCTAGACTTTAGTAAAGCCTTTGACACCATTTCCCACAGCATTCTCCTGGAGAAACTGGCTGCTCATGGCTTGGATGGGTGTACTCTTCACAGGGTAAAAAACTGGCTGGATGGCCGAGCCCAGAGGGTTGTGGTGGACGGAGTTAAATCCAGTTGGCGGCTGGTCACGAGTGATGTTCCCCAGGGCTCAGTTTTGGGGCCAGTTCTGTTTAATGTCTTTATCAATGATCTGGACAAGAGGATAGAGCGCACCCACAGTAAGTTTGCAGATGACACCAAATAGGGCGGGAGTGTTGATCTGCTCGAGGGTAGGAAGGCTCTGCAGAGGGATCTGCACAGGCTGGATCGATGGGCCAAGGCCAGTTGTATGAGATTCAACAAGGCCAAGTGCCGGGTCTTGCACTTGGGTCACAACAACCCCACACAACGCTCCAGGCTTGGGGAAGAGTGGCTGGAAAGCTGCCCGGCGGAGAAGGCCCTGGGGGTGCTGGCTGACAGCCAGCTGGACACGAGCCAGCAGTGTGCCCAGGTGGCCAAGGAGGCCAACAGCATCCTGGCTTGTATCAGCCATAGTGTGGGCAGCAGGAGCAGGGCAGGGATGGTGCCCCTGTGCTCGGCACTGGTGAGGCCGCACCTCGAATGCTGTGTTCAGTTTTGGGCCCCTCGGGACAAGAAGGACATGGAGGTGCTGGAGCGTGTCCAGAGAAGGGCAACGGGGCTGGGGAAGGGTCTGGAGAACAAGTGTGGTGGGGAGCGGCTGAGGGAGCTGGGGGGGTTTAGCCTGGAGAGGAGGAGGCTGAGGGGAGACCTTATCACTCTCTGCAACTGCCTGAAAGGAGGTTGTGGTGAGGTGGGGTTTGTCTCTTCTCCCAAGTAACAAGTGATGGGATGAGAGGAAATGGCCTCAAGTTGTGTCAGGGGAGGTTTAGATTGGGTATTAGGAAATATTACTTCACTGCAGGAGTGGTCAGGCACTGGAACAGGCTGCCCAGAGAGGTGGTGGAGTCACCATCCCTGGAGATATTTAAAAGACGTTTGGATGTGGTGCTTAGGGACATGGTTTAGTGGTGAACTGGCAGTGTTAGGTTTATGGTTGGACTTGATGATCTTAAAGGTTTTTTCCAACCTAAATGATTCTATGTGTATTCTGTGTGTATTCTGCCCCTCCACTCTGCTCTCGTGAGAACCCCTGCAGTGCTGCGTCCAGCTCTGGAGTCCTCAGTACAGAAAAAACATGGACCTGTTGGAGTGGGTCCAGAGGAGGCCACAAAAATTACCTGAGAGATGGAACACCTTTCCTATGAGGAAAGGCTGAGAGAGTTGGGGTTGTTCAGCCTGGCGAAGAGAAGGCTCTGGGGAGGCCTTATTGCAGCCTTTCAGTACTTAAAGGGGGACTATAAGAAAGATGGGGACAGACTTTTTAGCAGGGCCTGTTGCAATAGGGCAGGGGGTAGTGGTTTTAAACTAAAAGAGGGTAGATTTAGACTAGATATAAGAAAAAAAGTTTTTATGATGAGGGTGGTGAAACACTGGCCCAGGTTGCCCAGAGAGGTGGTAGATGCCCCATCTCTGGAAACCTTCAAGGCCAGGTTGGATGAGGCTCTGAACAACGTGTTCTGGTTGAAGATGTCCCTGCTCATGGCAGGGGGGTTGGACTAGGTGACCTTTAAAGGTCCCTTCCAACCCAAACTATTCTATGATTCTATGATAAATGCATCCAGCAAGCGGATACATTTCCTCTCTGAGCTCTGCACGGGGATGTAGACAGGACTTTGGTCGAGCCAGGCAGAGATCCTGGCCTTGGTATGCGTTTGCCCCTCTGAGGCAAACACACAGCAATTTGAGAAGAGAGATAATTAAGTCTGTTTATGCTGCTGGCAGAAAATACATCACCAGCACATATGCTCTGATCACACAACTCGTGATGCTGCACATTATAATGTCTTGGAAATACTTTTGAGTTTGGAAAAGTGAGATTACAGCTCTTAGGTCATGAAGGAAAAACTGGTAAAGCTGATCCAAATCCATCCAAGTTCAGCCATAGCAAAGAAATAATAAATTCATTTTCTAATGACCTTAAAGCATTAGATGAACTCCATGGTCTGAGTCACTTTTTGTCCTTTTAGAATGTGCAATATTTGAATTCAAGTATCCTTACCTTACCACTTTTGCACCTTTCTTTTTTAGTTCTCAGAGCTGTAAAACAGATTTTATTTAGATGCCACATCTTCTCAATGTTTTGATCACCCAGGACTTCCAGAAATAGACCTCAGACTGAAGGCAGGTATTTAAGCACCTTCCACTGCAATTTCTATGGGTTTCTTCTCCGACTGCAGCCACCCTTCTTTCTGCCTTCCTTTCTATAATTTACAAAGTGATTGTGGAGTCTGAAGAAGGGAAAAGGAGACTGCGGGTTTATTTGGGTTTTGGTCTTGTTTTTATTTTAACATGGAAGCACTGAAATAATCTTCTCTGTCAAATTCTGGAGACACACATTATGCCATAGCGCATGCTGCCTTTTGTTAATGCCAGAGCAGCCTTATTTTTCCCGTACTTATTAAAGTTGTCAAAAGCTAATTCAAAAATATTGTAATGTTTCACTATTAATCTTCTGCTTGTTTGTTTTCATTTAAAAACAGATGCAACATGAGAGTGAATACACCGTTTCTCAGGCAAATCAGCTTGGCCTCAGGTCAACGAGGCAAAGTCTAAGCAGCAACGACAGTGTCAGGATCCCCACAGACACTGGCATTCAGGACCACGTAATTTTTACAGTGCATGACTATCAATACTGCACAGCTGGAGAAGGAAACTGTACCAGCAGCTCTGGATTAGTGACACTGGATGAGCTGCACTTCGCTCCGTTTGTGAAGGGCAATACATCGGCAGTGGCTGTAATCGTGTCACCTCAGCTGGCATCTGTCTTTGCTGTTAGGATTCTCCATGCTGCGTAGCACTGGGTAGGATCCTCCTGAAACAGGTGTACTTTTTATGATCTGTCACTTCACTTCGGAGTGATCATCAGAGCAATAAACTGCTTGTACTGTAAACTGCCAGCTGTGACCTATATGGGAAATGCCTCTCTTACTCTTGGAAGAGGTGTTTGCACAGCACCTGCTCTGGCTCTGCCTCTTCTGAGGAGAGAGACAGCACTCGCCTTCAATCAGTTGTTTCCTTCTGCTTCTAGCAGAGAGGGGATACAACTGAAACAGCCTTTTTTTTTTCTCTTTTAAACACTCGCTTGTCCTGTACTTGGGAGGTAGAAATAAAAAGCCCTGCTTGCACAGGCAGCAGGGTGTGCATTAACACAGCGACAGGGTGCTGGTGTGCCAGAGATGCTTGGAAGAAGCAGCAGCCCCCTTCTTTCTCCTCAGAGGTGCTCAGGTACGTTCACATCTTGCAGCACAGAGGCCTCGCCTGGGGCCAGCCCTGTGCTGCAAAGCACGTTTGATTTTCAGACTGGAGCTGACTTGTGTCTGATGAGGTTGAGGTCAGACTGTAGACAGAGCGAGGCTGCAGCTGCCTCAAAGGCTTAAGGCTGTGGAAGCCTATCCCTGAATCCAAATCCCTCCTGAGAATTGAGTGTATCAGAAGTTTTAGGCTGAGAGGAAAGCGCTCAGCAGAAATAAATATTTAGGGAGAAGCAGAAATTATAGAATCATAGGATCATTTAGGTTGGAAAAGACTTTTAAGATCATCGAGTCGAACTGTAAAATACCTGGGACTGTGTTGGCATCAGCGCAGGACCAGCCCGAAGCACCCCGAGGCCCCAGGTCTGGAGGGTGTGTTGGGGTGGCAGAACCATTCCTGCAGACCCAAACACAGACATCCATCGGGAATGGGGGAGATGGCTCCTTGCTGCTGGCATCCTGCTCAGCATCACCTGCCTCCAGCTGCCAACAAAATCCTGCACCCAAACCCACTCCCGGCCATCCAAAAGGCTGCTAGTGAGGAGCAGCCAGAGCATCAAGTATGTTTTGCACAAGCTGCTGCTGGCATCCTGACATTCGGGGCGTTGGTCAAGTAGAACAGTGACCTGCTGGGAACTCCCCAGAGCTGTTCAGCAGCGATGATGAGCCAAAGGCCGCAGCGTCTCTACTACTTGTACCTGTTTACACAAAGTGGAGGAACAGCCCCTCTGCCAGGGTCTCCTGCCAGCTCTAAGGTTGCAGCTTTTCCATCCAACTTAAACACAGCTGCAGTTCTGCTCAGGCTGTCCTTTGTTTTTTCACTGCATTCCCATCAACCGCCTCACTTTGTGAGAACTGCAGGAAGAAAACATCAGCCAAGATTTCTTTTATTTTCATCTCTGGCCAGCCTAACTGGATGCAGATCCAAATGTCCGGGGCTCACGCCCACAGGGAGGGCTTGGCCCTGGCTCCCTGAGGTGGTGCAACACAGAGGAAATAATAGTTATTCCTCAAATGCTGGATTTATCCAAGCTGTCAGCTACTTCTTTCCACAGCATTTAAATGTTAGAGATTACATTACAGGATAGCTGCTTATCATAAATGCCCCAGCCAGCACTCACTGTTGATAGCTGCTCACAGAGCATCCACGATGGGAGTGGTTACATGACCCAGCGACCAGATGGCTGCGATAGCCCAGCCAGCGATTCTCTCCCCTTAGGTACAAGACCGGTACCAAAGCCACATGATCCAGAAGCAGAGGGAACGGGCCGGTGCCGGACAGGCAGGCGACTCCTCTTGTCTGGGACAATGGCATTCCTGCAATCCCACCAGCTCCTGCTGCAGAGAAAAAGGCTATATTTTAAATAGGGTCATTTACTAGACTAATGAGAGGTGTATAATTTACATTTGCACCAGACTGTTTTCCCAGTGAGACTGCCTGTTTCACCTCATTATATGGATCGTACCCTTTTGTACACAATTTCGCTAAGAAGATTAGAATAGTCGCAGTACCAGTGCTAAATATAAAAACACATTAAGCTCCCAATATCGAGTATATCCATCAGGACTTCCAAATTAAATTACTCCATATCTAATGCCCATTGCCAACACGACAAGGGCTTACTAGCTTACTCCCCTTAAACCACAAATGAACACAGAAGCATTGAGAGGTGAAGGGGAATGGAACAACATAATGGACCAGCTGCAGAGCTCGAAGAGGAGCCCGGGGGGTAACTTCATCACAACCCACAAGCGTTTACAGAAGGTATGTCAGGTAGTAGGGGATCTTTGGTCTTGTGACTATCATCAAGTGGGCAGAAGCAGAAATCAGCAAAGGTTGAAGCCGAAGCCAGAGCCAGCCTTTAGGGTGATGGACCGTCAGCCCTCGTCACCCAGGAGGACTTCATAAGCCTCTTCTCTCCCGGACCTTGCATTCGTTCAGACTGCTTATCTCTGAGGGAAGGGCTCTGGCCCAGACCTCGGCAGCCGCTGTGTGCCGGTGGGACCACCGCAAGTCATCGCCCAGCTAAGGCTGGACATGAGTCCCAGGCAAGGGCTCTCCTCCCTAGGAACGCATCCAGAAGAGTTGTCATGCCTTGGGCCGTGGATGTAGCAACCTGCAACCAGCAGGGTCCCTCGCAGCCCTGGGGAGAGGACACTCTTTGCCCTCCTACTGCGTGCCAGAGCGATGCTGTGCTGCGGAACAACAACTGTCTCTGCCAGCCCGTGAAGCAGCGCAGTGATTCACCGCTCGCGCCGCCGGCAGCAGAGGCTGACATCCTGCCTCCCTGCAAAGGCGGTTCTTCTCGTCGCAGATGGTGCAAACTGGCTGTAGTCTTGTAAACACTGGGACTGTTAATTTGTAGAGAGCCTTTGGTGTGAATGCCACACAACTGCAGCCTAACAGTCAAAGCTAGGGTCACATTAACCTTTGTTTTGAACAGCCTTGCAGTCCACCAAGTCTGGTTGTGGAGCATATAAATGTTTACATATTAAACACATGTTTTCAGTGAGTCATGGTAACTGTGGCAGAACTGAATGAAAGGACCCAAAGCAGAGCTGGGTTACCAGCCATCAGATGAATGCAACGCGCAGCCTATGTTACTCACTGAGGAGCTGCTCCGAGCAATCTCTGCTCTGATGTGGTCACGCCGAGTACACAGCAACTGAATCCAGGCTGTGCTGGGGACTCATGCTGATCACGGAGCCCTGGACATCAGATATCGCCTGGCCAGCAGCCTGGCCTCCATCGCACCGAGTGGGCAGGGCGGGTTATGGCAATCCCCTGGAAGACCTTGCTGTTCCTCAGGGTGCTTCACTCGAAACAGAGGTGAGCTGTAGCAGTCTGAACTGCTCTGCAACCTGAAAATACCTCTAAGAGACTGTAATTCAACTTTGTTTGCAGTGCACTGTGATGATGACTTTAAAATGCAAAATAAACCTGGAGTGCTGCCCCAGTGTTGTTTTAAAACTTAATAAATTTGCAAACAGAAGACTTGGCAGAGAGGAGGTAAAATGGGATTTTTTTTTTTTGCCACCTAAGCCACAGTCAATTTAAATTAGGTAACTGAATATCTATAAATTGTCTAATTAGGTCAACTTCCATTGCAACCTCGGCCTGAAATGCCCCAGCAACTAAGCATTCTTCAGAGAAGGTCTTTTACACCCCTTGTTCCCATGTAGTACTTCAAAATTATAATAATTCACTTAATCCTCACAACTGACTTGAGGTTTTCCAGAAAGTGCTGTGACTTCAAACAAATACATTTCTCAGGAATGCAAGCCTCTATGTATGGAAGGGTTTTTCTGAACACCATAAAATCTCCGTAACACAGTAATACAGTTGCATAATCATATAAACAGTGTCTCCGAAAGGGCATTTGTGTTTATTTTTCGTAACAATGTGAAATAACAGAATTTAACTAAGAAAAAACAATTTCGTTAAAATAAACCTGCCCTCTCTCTTACTCAGAAATTGACAGATCTGTGTGACAGTACAGGTTTGCCTGCTGAGGCCTTTCCTGTCGCCCACCTAAGCCCGCCCAGCAGCTCATGCCGATGCCATCCCTCTGTGCCTGTGCCCGGCACGGCCAAACCAAATGTCCACTCCTCTGCCTGCTGCTGCTGAGCACTGCTGCCCTCCTTGTGCTCACCCTCACCATCTTGGCCCCCACAGGCCTCCCCTCTGGCTCTCCCGGGCTCCTCAGCTCATCCCCCCATGAGGATCCTCGGCTTTCGGGCGGGTGTCCCCGTCCCTGCCCCGGGCTGCAGTCACTGCTGCCCCCACTCTGCTCCCACCACCCTTCCTGGGCTGTACACTGAGTAAGAGCGGGGAACTGCGCTAGCTGAAAAATAACAAAACCCAGCAATAACCCAAATTTTTTGCCTTTTTTTAGGCTGAGTTACTTCCCAAGTACAACTGGCAGAAGAGTTGTATTGTCATGAGCCAAAGGGCAGGGATAAGCAGCCAGGGTCAAGAAGGTGGGGGAATATTTTAACTGGCAGTTTAACTGGCCAAATAAGTGACTGCAAATACAGAGGCTATAAGCTCCCAGCAGAACAGATGTCCTTTTTTCCCTGTGAATCCTGAAGACCCCAGAATGCTCTGGGGCTTGTCTGGGTCCTGCCAACTCTCATCACCATTACTTCAGCTTGCATGCCTTCGTTCCAAGAGTATTTCCTACAAGTACCGTATCTTGATAAACCCCGTTTACCTGCCATTTTCCAAATACAGCAGCCTGCTTGGGTATTACATGGCCTTCCCGCTCCTTGCCATCTCTTCCAGCCCCATAAGTCACTTCTTGGCAAAGCACATTACTGGCAGAACATGTTCCTGGTGGAGTGAGACCATCTCTATGTGAAGGCTTCACGTCTGGGCAGAGCTCCTGTGGTGGATGCTGCCTGGCTTCATCGTGATGAAGCAGAAAGTGCAAATGTGTTCAAATAACAGATCTCTGACACTTCCCGCGGTGACTTCCCACCTCCCCTCCTCAGTTCAACACAGGGAAGAGTCCCATGGTGAGAAACGCTCCCCCACAGGGGCCGTGGCTGTAGCTTTTGGGGACATTCATCAGCAGTGGCGGGGACCAGCAGCACTCCTTCAGCCCCATCCATGGGGGCTCGGACAGGAGAGCAGTAAGCATGCAACAGTAAGAAAAGAGACTTTTAAAAATCTGTTTAAAGGATGATGGGGAATTTCAGCCACCTCTGAGAGCACATGGTTGCTCCCGTGCAAGGATCTCCACGTTGGGGTGACCAGCACTGGCCACATTTCAACCCAGGGCCAGTCCAGCTGCCCCAGGAACCTCATGGGGGCGATGCACTCTGTGGCTGCCTCTGCAGGGAGGAGGATGGGAGGAATGGGATAGCCCAAAGCAAGCAAGGTGCCCAAGAGATGGGGACAGAAGAGCCTAATGCGCACAGGAGAGGAAAATACCCCCAGCACCACCCCCAGGGACAGCCTGGGGGGCACTGAGAGACAGATTGGTGTGGCAAAGCCTGTGTCAGGGAAGCAGGTTTCTAGCGCCCCAGGAAGCAGAAGGGTAATGACATCTGCCCTGAGACAGACACTAATTGAGCAAAAACTTATTGAGATCAATACTCCGGAGGACATTTCTACGTCGTGGTAGGAGCTAATTAACTCTCCTGTGCAGTCTGAAATCCTGCTGTGATCATGATCCTCTCTGCCATGTTCAGGCTTCCGCTTCTCTCCTCTCTCAAAATAATGCCCTTATAAGCAGCAGTTAAAACAGGAATTAAAAGCACCCCAGGGTCATGCTGACAGACACCTACACATAAAATTCACTGTGGTGCCTGGACCTGCCTTCCTTTTTACAGGTAAAAATTGCAATATTAAAACTTTGTAACAGAGAACAATGCCCACCAGTGCCAACATGGGAGATCCTGGCAATGCAAACTCTGCTCCCACGTACCCTATCACTGCGTCTGGTAACAAGACATGTTGCGCTGGGAAGAGGCAACTTGGGGAAGCCCACCGTTCTACACCGGCATGCTGCAAGAAATGGTAACTAGCAACAGAAACCAGGAAACAAGGACAAACAGGAGGCCAAAAAACTCATATTGAAAAGATGCATTTTCCTTCCTGATGCGGCCGCAGGGTCCACCGCTCCAGTCAATACTTGCATGTTGCCTGCATTCAATGCTGTCCAGCTCAGGCTGAAAAACAGATTTGCTCTATAATTTGAGAATGTAAAGTAGCAAGTTCATACATGCTAACTTGAATTTAGAAATCTGCAGAAGGCATGGCTGAAACCCCAGCGTCAGCAGCCTGGAGGAAGATGCTGTGGGGCACCGCAGGCTGCGCAGCAGGAGGCAGGCAGCCGTACAGACTCCCTGCTGCAAGGGAGATGTCTTTCAACATTGTTTTTTGTAGTGCTTGACTAGTCATGCTTCATTTGCACTTTTATTTATTCCATATGCTGTTTCTCTGGATTTCTGCAACGTTACTGAGCACAATCTTGTTTTCTTTGTTTAAACAGCAGCTGCAAGGCCCATTTCAGCTAGCTAAGTCACCAGGCGTCAACACCACAGCACTTCAGAGATGGCAGCAGAAGTCACAGCCTTATTAGTCTGGCAGCGAAAGCACTGTCCAAATGTGACAGCATACCCAATACATGGGTACAAAGCCCATACAACATCACCAGGGTTGAGGGAAGTGATTTTTGCACAGGGTAAAACTATTAACTGAAAGGTACAAGATTGAACAGGAGAGAAAAGGGTTTGGAAATGTGGAAGTTTAAAGCAACAGATAACTGAAGTTTGCAAAACTGATTATTGTAGGGTGAGACTCGTTCTTGACATACCAGGGCAGGATCCCTGAGGTCTCGGTTCTGCCCACAGGCTCCTGGGCAGTGACGATGGCCGTGTTCTCTCTGCAACTCAGCTACGTATTGACTTAAAGAGCTGTGCAGGGGGAAAGAATTTTACTGTGTTGTCTTTCTGGGGTCTGGTACAGCTAAATTCACCTTATTTTCCCATGAGCAGTGTGGAAAAGCCAGCAAATAAATGCAAGGGAAGACAGGGCTTGTACTTGCAGAGAAATATCTGTTGGATTCTGGCTGGTACCTCCCCGACACTGCTCCAGGATGCTACAGATACAGTTTTTCAAATCATTTGAAGTTATTCCAGACTCATTCTTTTGATAAGAAAGGAATCAGATTATAACTAATAGCAATTACAAGTAACACTGCTTTTGTTTTCAATGTAAATTGCAAGTACTCTATCAAAAAAGCATGCTGTGTTTGGCTCTGCTCCTGTTCACATAGTGCAGATCCCACAAAGCTCTGCAGCCATCAGTGTGCGCTCACAGGCTTTGACACGCTGAGCCTGGAAAATGCACGGGAATAAAACACAAAACATCATCACTTGGGATTTAGTCTCATTTCTGTTCTGGTAAAATGCTTTAATCCTCAGTTTTTGCACTACCCTGAAGAGACACGTGCATGCAGCATCTCTGTTGTTTCAGCATCCCCTGTGCTGGGCAGACGCGGAGGGCTGCCACAGGGCAGCCAGCGGCCCCCTGAACCGCGGCGCCTCTCCTGCCCACCCGCTGTGAGTGTGCATGTCCAAAAGTGGGACCGGAGGAGCGCACGGCTGCATCTCGCCAACAGCTCCACCTGCTGCGCAGCACCCTGGCAGCACGGCCTGCGCTGCAGCGGCTGCAAAGCGCTCCCACGCCACAGTGCGCAGAGCGGCTTTCGCTAGCCATGCTGGAAGCGAAGCTGTGGGGCTGAGCGGCCCTTGGGGCAGCCGGCCCCCTCCCATGAGACCTGCTGGGCTCTGTGCTGGGGAGTGGGGTTGGGACTGGCAGGTCTGACCGCACCAAGATAAAAAAAGTGATTCCAGTACTGACAAATAGATGCAGG
The DNA here is from genome assembly GCA_031468815.1 of Morus bassanus. Lineage (NCBI taxonomy): Eukaryota > Metazoa > Chordata > Aves > Suliformes > Sulidae > Morus > Morus bassanus. The sequence continues at coordinate 1,487,710 of CM062575.1, forward strand.
GGGTTTTGGTTGTGGTTTTTGGGTAGTTTTCTCTACTTTTTACACTTGGTTTTCAGTATACCCCTACCTCATCTTCTATTTCCACCTCTATCAGAGCCACCTCTGCAGATGAGACTGCTTTTTTTAAGCCTTTTCCTCTCCCTGGATGTTCTGCATCTTACTGATATCCTCAAGGACACTGACACCTAGAAGAGTCACAAACACCACTGGAAGACAAGACAAAAAGAGGAGAAGCACAGTCTGAGAGGCAAGACTAACACCTCTGACACATGAGGGATCACAAGCAACAAATAGATATACTTTTTTCACAGCTTGCTCACCCACAGAGAAAGCTTCACTTGTGCTGCAGTGTGAGGAGCTGCTGCTACACCTGCAGCCCTGTGCACAGGCAGAGGCAGCCAGGGCTGGACTGCCAAAGAGGTTCATGGGGTGTCAGGGTAGCCCCACAGCCACACATCAAACCTCAGTTCCCACTGCATCAGTGAGGACCCAGCAAGCAGCAGGGAAGTAAGAGACCTGTCTTAAGTGCCTAAAACAGCATTGTATTTCAAGGGTCTGTTAGCAAAGCAAACAAGCACCCAGCAGCTACCACTGCCTAGAGGCACCCAAACTACCCACCCCCTTATTTTTCACTTGGAGCATTTGTTGCCCCACATGGACAAGCACAAGAGGAGCTGCAGGGCTGGTGGGTCTGGAGACCATCTTATACCCAGAAGATACAGCAGTTTGATTCTCATTCAGCAGAAGATTAACTTAAACCTTACTCACTGTGGAAGCAAGTGCTTTAATCACCAGCATTTCCTTCATGAGCCATATTACAGAAAGACAAGACACTCCTATCCAACTCTGCACCTCCCAGAGGAGCAGAGTCCTCCCTACAGCCCTAAGGGCAGCCCTTGTGGGACAGGTTTTAAGACTGCTGGGGAGCTGAGGGTGTCATTATTGGCTAAGGGTGGGCAGCTGCTGGCTGGGGATTTGGGGGTGCATGGGAGCAGGTGAAAGAGGCTGGGGTCTCTGTGCCCTGTGGAGGTGGTACGGACACTGGTGGCTGCTTTTCATGTCCAAGATCTGGCACTGAAAAGCCAGATGATGCTCTAAGATGTGCTGGTCCTTCATTAGGTCTGCACTTAAGTTCCTGTCAATTTTCTAAACCAAACTTTAATGCAGGACTTTGCTGTTTTTCTTGTGAGATACTGAGTCACAGACATTACACCCCTCCCCAATGCACTGCAGTTCCCCAGCAAGGATAAAGTCTTTATTGTTTATCTGCTCAAAAACAGATCACCACCTCCTAAAATAGGGCAACAATTCAATTAGTCCTTAATTGGTTTATTTTTTCCTGCCATTCAAACTAATTAGAGTTACATGGCAATGTCTCGCTTGCTCATTTTAATGAGGATTTTGATTTAGGCAACCAGCAGCAGGCATTAGGAGCCTGTCTACGTGCACTTCTGACGCACCCTGGGGCTCCCCTGGGTCCAAGGGCGCGGGGCAGGTCTGAAGCCCCCGGCCACGCTGCCCTGCAGCAGCACAGCTTCGCACGCCCTGTGCGCCCCGACATCGAACCTGCATGCCCACATGGCACCGCATCGCTTCTCCCTCCACCTCCACCCGGATCACGCTGGGGCAGCCGTAAATAAGATGGCAGGTGTTGGCCAGGGTGGGCAGGAGGGGGCTGCCCACTCTGCCGCCGTGTCTGCCTGCAGCCTGGCCTCTGGGTGTGACAGCCGTGGTGGCTCACCCGCGAGCGTGGTGGGGGACACAGGGACCTGCCATTTGGCCGTGTACAAAATTCACTGCCAGGATGCTGGTGGTGGAAGCAGCCATCTCCCTTTCCTGGCTGTCCCTCCAGCGGTGGCCAGGGAGGCAGCTGGTCTGGAGGAGAGGTCACTCGGGATGAAACACAAAGTAAGGTGAAACACGAAAGCTGTGCTCTGACATGACATCAACTTCGTCCTGTAGATATGGCAAGGCGGTGCGCAGTCCTAGGCGCCCTGGCTGGTTTGGTGACCCACCTATTCCTCAGCCCCCTTCCAGGCCAAAACCCCAGCTAGCCTTGCTCCTGATTCTCACCAGTGCTTTAACTTCAGTAATTGAGCTGTTTGTCTACATTTCACTGTCTTATCCCATTGGGGGGAAAAAATGCATTATTCACAGACAGGGCAGTTCTGATGATTACGTTTGTTCTTCATCCAAAATCAGAAATCAATGAACATCCTCAGCGTTTCCTAAGAGAATAAAAATCCTTTCTGCCCAGCTGCTCTGAACTGTTTCCTCTGGCCGCAGCTCAGAGCTGAGCTCTGCTCTGCCTTGTGCTTGGGTTCCCATTGCCGCTCTCTGAACCTGCCGGATGCCTCCAGCAGCCCCAAATCCAAACAAAGGGAAAAAAATGTGACAAAAAATGTACTTAACTTGCAGTGCTCAAAAGCTAGCAGCGGTGGTGATGGGGAGCATGCTCAGTGCTTACAGAGAGGCCCAGTGCAGCCTGGCCTTTCTCCTTCAGTGTGCAAATGTCCCGTACACAAAGCTGCTCCTACCTGCTCCACTCTCCCTTTGTATGAGGTGAAGAATTCCCACGCCAGTTTCCTCCTGCAGGTGGTGTGAACAGCCCAAGCTGAGAAGCTTTGCCCCAGCATCAGCCCGTGCAACCCCAACACTGTGCACTGACCGTAGCCTTGCCCCGAGCAATGCCCCGTACCGCCCATACTGCCCATACCTCCCGTACTGCCCATACTGCCCATAGCACCCATACCGGCCATACCGCCTACAGTGTCTGTAGTGCCCACGCTGCCCAGAGAACCCCTGCTTTCCTGTGTGCGGGACCCCTCGATTTGGGAAATTAGTACCCCCCATGGCTACCTCGAAGCCCTACAGAGCGGTTTGGTGGTGGATCTCCCCAGCTGCAGCCTGGGCAGGGTCCCTCAAGCACCAGCCAAGAAGGACCTTCCTGAAGCCAAATGCACCTTCCCTGGAGGAAGGGAGGGATGTGTCGAGACAGAGACCCAAGTGATTTTGGGGGGCTTAGGTCACACAGGGCTGAAGTGGGGGCTCAGGACCAAGCTGAGAGCTGTGGCAGGATCTGCCGCTTCTTGCAACGGAGTTGAGTAGCTGAACAGGGAAAAATCTGTGTCCAGCACTTGTTTTTGCTCTTCCCAACACCGGAAACCTTAAATTGTACAGAAGTATTTAAAAATAATGTACTCCAAACAAGGGGGAGAAAGGCTGGTTGTTGTATATTACACAGGGGCTGAATGGATACAGGGACCACTTGCATCAATCTGCAAGAGAATTAGCATTTGTAATCTGCCTCTTAGAAATCCCGGTTTACCTTCACCCTCTATCTTAGTTCACTGACATCATAGTTATTAGATAGATCATTTTTATGGATTATGTCTCGCAAGGGCAACATTTTAATGAATAGTAGAATTAAATGTTTGCCAGGATTTTTTTAAAATAAATGATCAATTACCACTGGTCGCATCCATCACATTTATTAGCTACCTTCTGGAAACATTTTTCATAACTTGCAAATTGAAATGAGGTTGAAGTTGAATTTTATTTCTTCTTCATTTGCCTGTAGTAAATATAGTACTCACACATAAAACACCGGGATCGGTCGGGCTTTTTGCATAAGTCTTTTTATGACACTGGATAAAATTCTCTGTGTGCAGAATAGTGAAAAATATTTTTCAAAAAATTAGTAAAAATATGGATCTCCTTTTCAAAAATGCCTGGGGAACTGTGACCTGGCAGACAAGATTTCTTACTCATTTTCAAGGTCATCATGAGACCACCTGGTATACATTTACTATTAATAATGCCCAACTACAAGGTTAGATTGTCATGTCACACATATTATTACTGCTTTAGCTTTAGCAAAATGGAGTCAAAAAATACCATATATCTCATTTTCCTAATATTGGAAAATCAGCTATATATGATATTAGAAATTATATATAAAATACAAGTTGTGGTATTTTCTGTAGAGTTAAAGGCAGACAGAGTTTATGGGACTTAAAACAGGCTCAGAAACAAGCCGAAAGAAACCATGCCAAACCCGTCCAAGTCATCTCCTTCCAACCAGTCCATGTACACCTGCATGCGAGTGGCGTGCGGTGTCACTGCCGTAACGTCACGAGCTCCAGAAACATGCAGAGATGTCCTCAGCCCCAGTGACACCTTGGACCACCCCCTGAAGCTTGTGGTGACTGGAGTAAAACGCCTGCCTGGAGACCAGACACTATTGTCTGAGGCGATGCCAAAGCGAGAGGTGCTGGAGCAGGCGAGTCCCACGGGCCCCGCGAGGGGACATTGCATGCAGTGACCGAGGGCCACGGGTGTCACCTGCCCGGCTCCCAGGGCTGGGGTGCTCTGCAGAGATCGGTGCTCCTGGCTGAATGATGAACGGTCTAAACTGTTAAGCTGAAAGTGTGTGGTCACCGGTATCTGGTAATTCATCGTTTTTCTGGGAAACTGTCATGAGATTAGTTTACAACTTTTCAAGCAGGATTGGGGTCTGGATTCGGCTTTGAAAGACATCCTTTGCCTTGTCGTAAGGTAAAATTAAAAAGCAAAAGGAAACGTGAGGCAGCAAGAGACCCTGAAAAATAAGAGTGTTTGTCGGCAGTTTGGAGGCAGGCGCGATGCTCACTGTGATGGGGACTGCCACCAAGCACCAGGCAGACCCCGCGCGCTGCCCCGGGAGCACTGGCACGCACGGCCACAGGCTGCACCGCCGCCGGCACCACTGGCATGCCGAGGGCGACTTGCTTCCCTCTTGCTTGCTTCTGAGAGAGCGGACGCTTACGCTGCTGGTGGTACGGCAGCTGTTCCCAGGCGGGGAAGGAGCCCACGGGTACTTTATGCACAGAGGTGAGCAGGTTTCTGAGGAGCGGCTGACACCCACCCCTGGGGAGCGGGGCCGGCGGGATGAGTACCACAGTCCCTGCCCTGTCCTATGGGGCCAATGCAATAATGTGGCAGAAAAAAATGACAGGAATCTCCTCTTTTACTTTTTCCCCCCTTTAATGTCAGGCCTGTCAGATGCCACTGTCTGCAAGCTTGACTCATCTGTAATGCTGCCTTTGGGGATGCTTCGGGGCTGCAGAGAAGACTGATGAGCTGGAGCACAGCTTTCCAGGCTGATGAGTGCTACATCCTTAACATCCACACATGTGGAAAGAGCCTTTTTCATGTCATGAGTTCATGAACATCCTTCAGATGGCATTCGTTTCCTTTTGTCCCAAATTTAAAGTCCAAAACTACCCAAGCGGTTCACTTTCTCACTCACTTTTTTAAAAAAAGCCTTTTAAAATACTTTTAGTACATTCTAGTACTAATCTTTCGATCCCCAAAAGAAAACGAAACAAACCTAAAGACATCTTTGCTAATAAGAATAACCTATCTCCCCCTGCTGCAGTTTAAATGGGGTTTAAGGATGACGCCAGCAGCAGCGGTTGAAAGCAAGCAATCACACCAGAGTTGATGCCGAGGGTGTCTGGGAGCGGCCCCCTCCTTCGCCGGGGCGGGAGCGTGTCCAGCAGCACGTCTGCGGCGAGGCTGAACGGAAAGGGTGCTTTTGCTTTTCATTGAGGATTTCAGTTTTGGGGAACACTAAATATTACAGCCATAAAAGAAGAGGACAGTGTGTAACTGGGGACAAATTCCTGCTCCCAAGAATGTCAGAAACAAAGTGTAGGAAAGGGCCCTGTTACCAGTCTCTGAGTAATTTTGGGCTGGTTTGTGCAGAATACAATGACTGCTTATTCATTTGATCTTTTTTCTGCTGAAATCTGAGTACCAGTCCCACTTGCATGTAGATTTTAAAGAAACATTATTAAGAAGAAAACAATTTTAAATTTTCACCATTTGGAGTCGCATCTCAAGGCAGAGGCCTCTTTCAGAGTTTTACTTATGCACTGAAAATGTCCTGCTCCGATACTGGCGTACCTGTGAAAGTTGCTTAGTTGCACCATCACGAAATCACACGTGTGTGTGTTTTAAACAATACTTTCTACATTGAAACATAACTTCTTCATGCTCATAATCTTCTCCCTGTGTGCATCAAAGCCCTTACTAAACAGATTTGCTCTTAGCAGTGGAAAATTACATCAGGAGGTTTTAGTCCCAAACGGCAGAGGATGTGACCTTAGATAGCATGCTGTGGAATGTGTTGCAATGTTACTGGAAATTTTAAAGAAAAAAATGACACCATTGTGAGTCAATGAAATACAGTCACGGCGGAGCACTGACCCTGAGCTTGGTTCTGCCTATGACGCCACGAGCCCCGAGCTCAGGGCACCGTCGCTGACCCAGCCAGTGCTTGGCTGCTCCCTTCTCCTTCTGCCGCACGAGCTTGGTGACTTTGGGAAATAGGTAAAAGCTGGATTTTAACGGGCGCTGATCCCTGAAGGAGAGGGCTGCCCTCCTCCCGCCGCCCCCTCCCACCACATGTCTCCCCTCCCCATGTCTGGCTTTCCACCCGTCCCTGCCCGGTTTCACCGCTTGTCCCCCCAGCAGAGCTGTCTCCCCCCGAGCCCAGCGATGGGGACTGTCGCCCTGCTCCTCCCCAGCCGCAGCAGCCAGCAGCCTGTCTGACCCCGCGCCGGCTCTCCACAGCCATCACACATGCTTCGCCAGGAAGTGGCTCCGTGCCCGCTCGGAGAACGTAGTTTATGGGGTCTCATTTCATGGGAGTTACTTTTACAGCTTCCCTAACCACCCTGCATGCTCTGGTGGCCAAAGAAACGTGTTTTGTTAGTCCACGTCAATAAATCACAATGGACTCTTACAGCGCTATGTATATAAAACTCTCTCTATATATATCTCTCTCACATCATAGTTGGGGAAATAGCTACTTTACTTCTGATTCAGTAGGCTATTCACAGGCTTCGGCGAGCCCATATTTTACAGCAGTATTTGCAGCTATTTCAGTACATGTTGTCTTATACTTGCAGCAGCCCTGAAATGTGCACGCTCTATACCTTTGTGAGAAATCTGCATTTCTGCCATCATTCTGCATCCCATCCAGAAACAGATTTTGAGCAGGATCACGTTTCATAGAAAGAGTCCAAGAAATTTAGATTCACATCTTCTTTACCATGTGCTACTGATAAACATCTGCATTTTGTAATCACATAAGTAAGAAATAACATGATAATGAATGGAAGAGATCACATCTACTAGAGAGTGGAGGTGATTTTTCTTAGACAAATATTTTCAAATTGGTTATGAAAGGAGATTAAAGGGAAAGTCAGTGCAACAGCATGATAAATTATTTCCTAAAACGGGGGCAGTCAACAATGATGATATAAAACATGGCTTAAAAGCACGTAGCTCCATCCCAAAATTGTTTTCTAACGTGCAAGCAATTGTCATGCTAGCCACAAGAAAGTCACATTTTGATGAACGGATTGAGCCAAGAGCCAGCAGTTAGCTGGGAGCTGGTTGACTCAGAGCTGAATACTACGGTAGATAGAAGAAATTGGGGGACTTTCAAGGATCAAGTCGCAGCTATTTTTTCCTGACTATGAGCTATATTAGTGGGAAACAAAAGCTGAGGTTTATCACTGTGTTACCAAAGTGCACAGCAAATGCACCCCGGCCCCACCAAGCTCACCGCCGAAACTCCCGCAAACCCTTGGGGCTGCTGGAGCCAGGACTGAACGGCAGCTGGGGAAATTGTCTTCCTCCCATTTTATATAAGAGAAACAAAGGTAATTAAATAAATGAGTAATCTAAAATTATAGGGAAGGGTTTTGGCAATTTAGTCCAGGCACTTCGAGTCCCAAGCCTAATATTTTAATACTAGATAATTTTGTCTCAGGTGAGATGGAACTATTTCTATGAGGAAGGTTTTCACCATGTGTAGAGCCCTTTTTAGGATTGACAGTTAATAAAAGCAGTGATTATTCAGTTTACTTGGTGAACAGATGCTGGCTTCAGGTGGCAGCTCCTGCCCCTGTAGAACATTGCTGTGGGCCGTCAGGAAGAACCACGAGGGATTATTCTGAAGAAGTGAGCACAAACTGGAGAAAGGTGATCTGCACTGTGTTACAGGGAGGGGTCTTCCGTCGCCAGAAATGCTCCAGCTCCCTGAAATATGGACAAATAGTGGTGTACAAAGTGGCAGGTAAGCAAGCCCTGAATTCTGCTGCTTCTCTTTCAAATCTGCTGAGCTGTTGGAACAAGCGTCCCTGCATCTTTCCCCAGGAGCTCATGTTCCTTACCCCTGGCTGCTCAGTTTGTTTGGCAGACGCAGTGACGTGTTGGCTCTTTCTACCCGTGGGCAGGCAGCGTGGGCGCCATTGCCAGCCAGCATCTGAATTTTTCCTCGCTATATTGGTCTCTAATGGGCAGTGTTATTTTAATGAATTACATTTTTGTGCAAGTAGGCCTTCCTGGAAGGCTGTTCCCTGATCAGCACAGCGCAGCCTGCTTACATTATTGACCATTTACATCTTTTGCATCATTAATGGTATTACAGGAATCCCACTCACATGAGTTGGGGTGTGCTCTCAGAGTGAAGGGCCTGTCGTGTGCTGCTACAGCTAAGGAAGAAAATGCTGCGCTGATTCAGATGCTGCAACTTGCAAACCCACTCACCCTCTCTGGGCGCGAGGTTGTTCCTGCGGTTTGAGTTGTTAAAATTAGCTCCAGACCTTGCACAAGGCTGTCTTTCCAACATCACATAACAGCATTTTGCAAAGGAGGCATTTTGAAGACATTTGAGATAATGCTGGCAGTTGTGGGACTCCTGGAGAGGATGGGAATGGTATTTTAATTTGCACATGTAAACAAGGGTTTTATCTGAAAAAAAAAATTCCTCATCAAGCTAGAATTAAGGTTGGAGGCAGGAGCTGGTCCTGGGACTCAGCTTGCTGAAGGACGGGGCAGCACCCACAGCCCCGGCAGACAACGCGCTGTCCCACGGGGGCAGCAGACACGCTCCCTCCAGCTGCCTCCAGCGGTGATGGCCCCACATCGTCCCCGTGGGCCAGCGGCAGCAGAAAGCAGGTGCCTGTAGGAGGGGAGGGCAGGCGAAGGCAGGGGCTGGGGGGCTTGTGCTGCCAAACGCCGTGCCTTGGCCAGCTGGGCACCAGGAGGCTCGGTGACCCCCAGCCAGCTGCACGTGGGGGTCTCTCTGACCACCCGGGAGCTGCTGGTGCTGGTGTCTGTGCCACTGGTGTGGTCGGCAAGCTTCTCTGAAACCAGCACGGGTCTAACTCTGTCAAAACTAAGGCCTGTTGTCACAGCTAAAAGAAGTCCTTTGCTAACTTCCAAACTTAGTATATAAGCGAGCAGCTGCATTTCTAGTTTTCATTTGAAGTACTACATGGAATTTTGCTAAAGCTCTGTAGTCCTGCATGTCAGAGGAGTGTAAAATAATGCACGTGCTTTTAAAATCAAAGGCACAGCTATCCGAAAGTAAGTGATCACTTGCCGTGCCACGGTGGACAAACGCACCTACGCGATAGGCGAGCCTCCTTCCCAGAAGTATCCTTGCAGCAGAAACTGCTATGGATTTAAATCCCACCATTCCTGCTCTCAAATGCTTTGAAGTTTATTTTTGTTTCTCTGGGTTTCCCAAAATAGGACACACCTATTATAAACCTGGCTGTGAGTATGTGGGCAGGGAAGGTGTCTGCACAGCACAGAGCCGTTGTCCTGAGCTGCACAGCATAACTTGGCTTCAGCGTGGGGGTGGGATGGAGATACACATTTAGCAGGTTTTCAGTCTCTCATTCTCCTGCAGAAGCTCATTTTTAATTATCTGCTCTACCCCATGGCTGCTAGACTCATGCCTGTAGAAGAGAAAAGGGGGCTCTCCCAAGGGACTTATTCCTGCTCCTATTTCATTGACCAGAGCAAACAATATAATGGCAATGAAGACACTCGTGTAAAAACCAGTTTTACCTCTAGGCCCAGACTAGAAGTTCTGGACTAGATGTAGCCCCCAGAAGCATTGCTGAATTTTTGCATGGAGGAAGTTTTGACTTGGTAAATGCAGCTATATGCACCACTTTCAGTCTCAGCATTTTTCAGATGTTGGTAACCATCTTGTAGTGTTGAGTAAAATAGCTTCAGGCAGAGCCAAGGCAAATCCCAGTCTTGAGCTTATCTGCGCCTCGCTCTCCCCCTTCCTGTGGGGCAGCAAGTGGGGTGAGTACCAGAGCCATCACCACCAGCCACCACCCGCTCCCTGTGCTGGTCCCGCAAGGATCTCTCTCCCCTGACCCCTGCTGAAGGTGAACCAGACCCCTCTCCTTCCTAGACGGAGCCCTGCATCACATCCACGGGCAGGTGTTTGTTTATTGAAAAGTTTATGCTCGCTCTCTCTGGAAGCTTCATTAACTCCAGTCTTCAGCAAAGTGTGCCAAGGGTAATTACAGTTATTAACCTGCTGAATGATTAACAGATTATTGCTGCTGACTGATTCACCTGGAGTCCCAGCTGAACCTTGCTCCGAGCCGGTGGAGCACCTCCATGCCTTGAGCAGAGCCTTCCCACGTTGGGGAGAGTTTCCTGCGGATGTGACGGGTGGCTCGGTGCCGCTGGCACTGCCTTGGTCCCCTCTCAAATCAAAGTGCTCCTCTTCCCTTCCACCCAGCACTAATAGCTATTCGTTATTTAAGCAGGAGGATGTTTGCTGCCTGCGGCATCACTAAATTTAGTCTGCTGGGAGACAGAAGCAGCATTTTGCTGCTCTGACTTCAGAAGCATCTTGCTTCATCACATGCTCTCAGGAGGCCAGTAGAAACAGACTGCAGGGAATTATACACTGATGCAATGAACCACCTTTTGTCTGACCAGTTGCCCTCAGCTGCTGTGAAATGTGTTACCAGCAACTGAGAAATGAAAAAAATATAAATAGACAGGAAAAAGATGTTGGGAGCTTTTGCTTTTCTAAGGGTTTTAGGCATCGCTCTGCCAAAGGAAATGAAATGATATATAGGTCACAAACCAGCCCTTCCATAAGCATCCAGCCTGGCCAACACTTGGGGAGAACTGAGGTTACCAGCCAGCAGCACAGGTTTTCTTTTGGCACGTGGGGCTGGAGCTGTGGGCTGTGCTGGCAGAACATGCCAGTGCCAGCAGAGAGGTGCAGAAAGACAGCGGGGAAAAGAGCAGGGGGAGGGAGGGCAGGGGCCGGCGGGGCAGGAGGACCCATTGAGAGCAGGACCTTGGCTCGCCCCCGCTCCAGCCTGCTCTCCAGCTGGGAAGGGGTTTTACTCTTGCTGCTGCAAGTTCCTGGGTGTGTGGCTTATGGGCAGCCTGCACTGTGCTCCCGTGGGACCCGCTGTGGGACGGGTGGCATGGACCCACTGCTCCTCCTGCGAACAGTGAGGGATGAAGTCACCCTCCTCACTTCATCCCCTCACCTGCTGCTGCCCTGCCTCTGGGACGTTCTCGGCTCTCTTTCGCCTGTAGCTGCTCCTTGCCAGGAGGTGCCTGCGTGCCGTGAGCCCACCACTGCCCTGCGGGACCCCCCGAACGTGGCAAAGACGGGGGCAGAGGCATGCGGACAGACACGATCCAGATCTGGGCATAGACATCCAGCAGGCGGGAGCCTGCAAGTGCTCAGAGCAGAGGTGGCCAAAGCACAGGCAAAAAATTCAACAAAAGGGGTAGAAAAGATATATTTTAGAATGGTATTTGTTCTTCCTCTGAAAAATACAGCAAGAGCCCTGGTAAATGCTGGGGGAGAGCTACCGAAGAGACAGTATAGCTTTTTTGAGCATAGAGCACAGCAGCTCTGTAAGCACACAAAGCAAAAGAAAGGAAAGTGATTTTTTTTTTTTCCATTTTCTTTGCATCCCAGCAGCTTGATCTCACCTCCCTCTGAGCACCATACGCTGACAGTGTTTAGACTCCAGGAACACAATGTTTTCAGCTCCAAAGCTAATGTTTTCTCTTGCTTCAGAGCGATGTGCTTCATTGTATGAACTGTTTTCTCATTTTGCAAATTCCCTTTGTATGTTTAGAAGCTTTTATTTAGTCCTCAGACAGAAATGACCCTGTGGCAGAATCTACACTGCCATCTATGTTGATACGTACAATTTCAAAGCAGGCCATGCAACCGGTCCCTGCTTCCGAGGGTGGCACCCACGTAGCAGTGATGGCTCAGCCCTCTGTGCCCTGGGTGCCGGTGTGCTGGGTGCTCACTGGGATGGGGAGCTCAGGGTGTGAGGGGTGACAACAATTCACCAGCGAGGAGGAGCTTCTCCTCATCCACCAGTTTCAAGCCATCGGTAGAGAGGGAGCACCCTCGCCCCCGCTGGGCTGCAGCCCGCCGGGGGTGGGAGCTGCTCCCCAGAGGTTCGGGTGCCGGCGGGTGCCAGCGCAGACCCGCACCGTGAGCCGGGAGATGCACCCAGCTGTGGCAGCGCCCCGCTCCGGTGCCTCTCGCCCAGCAGCAGTCACCGCGTTCAGTCCTGCCCGCTGTGCTGCTGTGGAAGTCACAGCGCCAGGGCCCTGCCCAGAATTAGATCCTGATAAAAGAGTATTTTTACATCCTGATGGTCTTTAGCACAGCACGCTGAAAAGCATTTGCACTAGTGAAACAACACAAGTAGCCATTGCAGCTGTCCTGTGGCCAAGAAATGACAATCTGCATATAACAAAATCATAAGGACAAACTTTCTCAGCATCCCCACCTTCTTCCAGCCCACAGCCTTAACAGCAGGTTTCAGCTGGCCAACACCAAAGCCAAGGAGGTCAACTGGAGAGAAAAAAAATTGAAAGCTTTCCTTCCTGGGCTTAACTCTGTCCCTGCCGCTCGTGAGACAGGGGCCAGCCTGCAAAAGGACTGCATGTCAGTCTCAGCAACAGGCTGAGACACTGCGTGAGGCTGCCCCCTTACATTCATTTTCTGTGTCCTTGGTAGTAAAATCTCTTAGGGTGAAAAACGTAACTGCGTGGTTTTTAAATTCCCACTTGTGAGAGATGTGTCTTACAGAAAACTGACCCCTCTGTGTTATACATCCACTGGTGCTTTTCCTTTTGTTAAAAATTTTCCTAAGTAGCTTCATTGGCTTTTTCTCCTTTTAAAACAGCAGTCAGAAGCCGAGTCAGCCACCTCTGCCCAGCCCCTCCTGGCAAACAGCCCTGGACCCATCACACGAATCTCCCAACATTTGCTGTGGATGCTGCTGGCCCTTTCCAAGGCAGAGAGCCCAGCACTGACGTCCACCTGAGTTTCCCTCCAGCAGTGGGAGCCTCTGCCCAGCCCCAGGCTTTGCCATGGACCGGTGCTGCTGAAGGCAAGGCCAGCCTGGGCGCAGGGGGCGTTGGAATGGCCTCTCTGCTGGGACTGCAGCCCTGCCTCCGCCTCAGGGCAGCGGGGCTTTCCTTAGGCTTTCCCTTGGCTTTCCCTTGGCTTTCCCTTGGCTGCTTCTTACTGGAAGAATGAGAAATGATTGCCTTGAGTGGGAAAACCTGCCGAGGGCTGTGTGCACCGCTGCCACCTTCTGTGTCAGCATCACTGCTTCTGCCACAAGTGGGCAAGGGTCTGCAATATGCAGGAGCTGATGTGCAGAAGAGGAGGAGTTTAGAGTCATACAGGCTTGCAGACAATTTGAAGGGTTCCCAGATAAAAAAGTCAAAGCCTGCTGATGAGATTCCCTTTGGCTCAGGCTGGGTACATAGCGGGAATTTTTCAGTCCCTCATTTCTGCCTTCCACCCTCTGGTTGTGCTCTGAGAGAGGAATATGATGTTTTTAAGACCAGTGGATGAGCCACAGTCTGGCACTGGTATTTTAAAGGTCACAAATAACTGTCCCAATTTCTGAAAAGCTATTTGCCTGAAGTGAATGCCATTGTAACTCTTCATAAAAGACTATGGTACAAATAAATCATGTTTGTATTGGCCTTGTAAATCACTGCATTGCTGTTGGGCCTTACCAACATGCACTTTTAAGGGATAAATATTTGATTTACTTAGTTATTAGGAATTTAAGCAGCAATCATGTTTTACCAACCGTGGTAGTATAGTATCATAGTATGTCCCGAGTTGGAAGGGACCTGCAAGGATCATTGAGTCCAACTCATTTCCCTGCACAGGACAACCCCAAATTCACACCACATCTCTGAGGGCCTTGTCCAAGTGCTTCTTGAATGTCGTCAGGCTTGGCGCCGTGACGCCTCCCTGGGGAGCCTCTTCTAGTGCTCCACCACCCTCTGGGGGAAGAACCTTCTCCTAATATCCAACCTAAAGCTAAAATGTTATACCTTCTCCCACACAGTCCTGTCCATGGCTCTGGTTGAGTGGATTTGGCCATCTGTGATGGCTGAGCAGCTAGGAGGGGGTGGGCATTTCAGTTGCATGCATGGTACACCACCTATCTCGGTTGTCTTTGGAACAAGAACAGCTCACAACCTTCCTGTGCCGCCAGAGCTACGAGCAGTGGAAACCTCCACCAAGCACCTGCATAATGCAGGTTTTCAGCAGTCATTTGACCAAATCTGGAAACATTTTCAAGGGAGCAAGGCAAGGCACCCCTGAAATGAAACTCAATGCACTTCCTCTTGCTATGCCAGAGCAAGGGCACTGGGCCTGCTCGTGGGGGTCGGCGCTTCAGTACAGGCCAATGCAACACCATCCTCATGTATTGCTGAAGATGCCTGAAACATCTGGCGTGACAAATTTTATCCCAAATATTTTTTTTTTTTTTCAGATTCCTAAGTTATCACAATGGACACTTGGGGAGTGGAAACATGACCTTTCCAGGGAGCTCCACCAGCCCAAGGAGCACCCTGGGCAGCAGACCCAGGTGCTGTTACCCACCTGGCCCGTGTCAGTGGTGCCCAGAGCCCACAGGCTCACCCCTTCCTCAGCCGCCACCACCTCCACAAGGAGAGCAGGGTCCGGTGTTATTCTGGCTGAGCTCCTCAAAACCCGTGCTTGTTAATGAAATGATTCTGCTCATAACATCAGTGACTCTTTGAATAACACCAGTGATTCATTTCAACCATGAAACAGCCTTTTCCTCTCAAATGCTTGATAAGAAAATGGCCATGCATGTATGATAGGGAGAACACTCGAGAAGAAGTAACTATAAATAATTACTGAGGGTTACAGGTGATCTTGATGGCTCTCCTACAACAAATCAGCAAACAAGTATCGAGACAAGCAGCAGTGAAAAGCATTTGCCCAGCCAGCATTTGCCCATCTGCATGCTTGGCACAGCATCTGCAGGACGAACAGCTCCCAGGGCTGCTGCATGGGCAGTGACCACTCTGAAACACTGGTGTGACCGCTCTTGAAACACTGGAGCGACCGCTCTGAACCACCGCACACACAGCAAGGAAGAGCAGGCGTTACCCAGGGCTTGCTGCCCACAAAGCAAGTTTTCAGAGACTGGTTTTCACAGTACCATCTGGAATGCAGAACCCGAAAGGCAATTAACAGTAAATCAGGTGAACCTCTGTTCACTACGAGGGCTCCCTCGTCAGAGGTCTGCAAATATGCCCAAGCGTGCAGGTGAACACCAATATCCTGAGTCCGTCATGTCATGCACAGCAGGCTTTATCCCTCCGTGACCCAGTTGCTTACATAATTCTAGGATGTGGAATAGGAAACATTATTTTGGGCACTGTCAAGCAATTGTTTTTTTATTACAAGGAAAAAGGCTATTTTTAGGACTTTGAAAACAGGTTTTAAAATATTAAAAGCCCAGCGTACCTTGTGCTCTTCTCTTTCTCCATCTCTCTGCTGGAAGCGACAGATCTGCCCAGCCACGGGAGCTGTTCGCCAGCCCCAGAGGAAGCCCTGTCCCACCACCACGTGCCGCAGGGAGCAGCACCATCCTTTGCATACATGTCCCCATACAAAAGCAGCCGGTGCATGGGTGGAGCACACTCTGCCCCAATATTTAACATGCGTTTTGGAGAGTGAGGAGCCAGCTAGCACGAGGCCCCTGCCGTGCCCGCGGCAGAGAGCAGGCACTTCTGGGCTGCCAGCCCGGAGGGCTCGGTGCTGCCTGCAGAGCTGGCGAGCTAGCAAAAACTGGCTGCTTTGCCAGCAGCTCTAAAGGTCAAGGTATGCTTATCTAAATAGCATGACTTCCCTTTGTGTACACATTCGTCTGTGCTTTTAAAAGCTCTTCAGTATGCTTCCTAGACTATGAAAATGTAGCACTGTACGTTGTGTATTTGCATCCACGCAGCACAGGTGGCAGCTCTGGCAGCACGTGTCATGCCTCTTGCTGCGGAGGGGCTCCTTGCTGATGTCCCCTGTACCCAACTTCTTCCTTCTGATACAAAAGTTTGTTGGCTTCGCATACCAAGGACTGCTACAGGCAGGGATGATAGCTTTTTTAAAAAAAAACGTATCGTCTCAGTTTAGTTCAGTCTTTTTGGCGTGTTACTCACCGACCACATCAGGCTTTGAATAGCCCCTCCTATGTGCTGTAGAGAAGCCACCAGTTAGTAACTGCTGAATAATGACAGCCAGAGGGCTTTGTTTTGGAACAGTGGGTCCCCAAACGACCTGTAAATCAAAGCTGCAGGTACTGAGCCATGGGTGAGTTAATGCTTCTGTAGCTCTCTGTGGCATAATCACTCATGTCCCAAACAGGCTCCAATGTTTGTCCATGATTTTTTTTTTTTTTTTTTTAATTCAACAGATTGCATATGATGTTTGATAAGGTGTAAAAGAGCCAACTGATGTCCACAAGAGGCAGCGCTGCTTCTGCCAGCCTCTGGTTGATGCAAACCCAGTGTGGGGAATCACGCCGAGTGAGCAGCTCGAACGATGCTGTTTGATGGCTGCCCGGTACTCTGTGTTTGACAGTTGTGTGGTTGGCCTCTGTCTTTGCGGATACATGCACTATTCCCTGTTGTACTCAAGTATAATAATTCTAACAGCCGTGAGGGTAGAAGCCCTGTGAGACTCTCCTCTTAAAACAAGGTGAAATGCAGTCTGTATTTCCTACTTGGAAACTCACCAAATGTTAAAAATGTCTTCCAAAATTTTCCCTGAACATAAAATTTCCCTTGAGCCAGGACGTGTCTTTGCCACTTGTAGTCTGTCACTCCAGCACATGGTGGGAGGCCTGGGGCAGATGAAGCACGCTCCGCCAGCCCACCTGCCTTGCTTGTGGGGTCTTTGGTCCCCATTCCTCCTGCAGGGAGGACGACCTAGTGATGCTCACTCTTACTAACCCCAAGGTTTGCTGTCATCAGCTTCCCGGCTTTGTGCGTCTCTCCCGGGGCAGGGGGCAGGAGGGACCCCATTGTCCCCCTCTGCGTGCTGGGGAGCGGCTGCCTGCAGAGATGGGGACGGACGTCCAGAAACATGCTGTGCTGGTGAGCAAGGCAGTACGTTAATGAGGCCAGTCCCTCCTACGAGGCACAACAAAATCCTCCAGATGCTCTCTTTGCCTCTCAACTTTCTGAATGAAGGCAGACACATCCACTGAAAGGCCCTCACCTGATATACCTGGAGGGAATACAGGGAAATCCTGGGGGGGAGTTCTCCTGGAAATACTAAGGTGTTGATATCGGCAGGAAGAAGGTGCCTTGTGCTTCACGGCTGGTAGGCAGTCTGCGTTCTGCTGACGGGGCTTCGAAACACCAGGAGCAGCCACACTCTCTGAAACACCTGGTTTTGTTTCATGCTGAATGGGGGAACAGAAACACACATAAATGTCTTTTTCTACAAGCCACAGCTTCTGGGGAATGAAAAGGCCACTGTCTCGCACACAGGCATATGAGCGGGGTGGTATGTTAAAAACCAGCCAGGCCCAGTTTCTGCCCACCGCTACACCCACATCTGAGACTGCCCCCCGGTCTCGCTCCCCCTCCCCGGGAGAGCCAGCACACGGGGTGGCACCGCGGCCGCCGGGCACCTTCTGCAGGTGGGTGGGCGGCAGCGGGAGCAGCCTTGGGGTGGCACGGCATGACAGCGGACACCCGTGCGGCCATCAGCCCTCTGCCACCTCCCAGCCACAGCCGCCTGCCGTGTCCCTGCAAGAAGAGCATGGCAGGGCTTTGCAGCACCGCGGCCGGTCCCCTGCAGTGCTGGCAAGGTGGAGGTGCCCTCGTCCCCCCCAAAGCCCCTCCGGGGTGGACGTTTCGGTCTGGGGCTGGTTTCCCCATTGCCGTGCCGTGCTGGGATGGGGCCTGCGCTTGGATTTCAGCTGCAGTTTGGTTTATTGTCAGTAACGCCCCAAACCAGAAATCATTGTGAAATGCCATCAGCTGAGATTTTCAACTTAGAAAAGGCCAGAAGGAAACGTTTTTACAGCTCCCAAGTTCTTCCTCAAAATCTTTGAGCCAGAGGATGAAGCAAAACTGCCCTTCCCTCTCTGCAAAACTTCAGTTTTGAGAAACCGACATTTTCCAAAGGAATAAAATTGTGTGCAAATACAAAAAATAAGAAAAATAAATTAAAAAAAAAAAAAAAAAAAAAAAAAAAGGCAGCGGAGCCTCTCTGGCGGCTTTGGTGCTGTTACGGGGATCTGCCAGGAGATGGGGCCGCAGGGCGCGGCGCGGGGCTGCGGGGAGCCGCTGCGGGGCAGCCCCCGCTGCGGCCGGGACCCCGGACCCCCCGGGACCCCCAGGACCCCCCCAGACCCTCCCAGACCCCCGGGACCACGCGGGACCCGGGACCCCCGGACCCCGGCCGGGCTGCAGTGGAGGTTCTCGAGCCTCAGCCTCCAGCCAAGCGAGGGGTAGCGGTTTTCCCATTCTTAGCTTGAATTAGTGACTTGTTTTAGAAACGCTGAGAATGAAATTGAGCTTTCATGTGAAAGCAGATCCGCATCTTTAACAATAGCTGGGGGGGGTTCAAACAGCTTGTTTGCTTGGACTCAGTTTCGATTATCGGTGAGAAAACAAGGGATTCTGTGCTCTAAAGCTAATGCTCTCCAACACCCCTGAGAAACTTCTACTCAGAGCTTTTTAAAAAAGCCCCTCTAAGTTTCTCTCACTGCCCAATTTCACCCTAGTTTCAACAGCTCACTGGTACCATTTCAGGCTTTAGATGAAGCTCCTGTGCATCATCAAGCAGTTCCTGCCCATCAGCACAGAAGCAGCGCTGCAGGCACGCATACTGCGGCTTCTGCGGAGCTGCACGGCGCTGTGCCGGGCACCGCGGCACTGCCCCCCGCACGCCGACCCCCCCAGGCCCTGCTCACAACTTGTACTCACAGTTCGACCACAGATGCAAATCTGATTATCTGTGTTTTAATGACACAGCTGCAACATAGCCAGGACTGAAAATGTTCCTCTTTGCATATACGTTTAAATTTTACAAGTGAAATACAAACCCCAAAATAGCCAGCACAGGTCGTGCTCCAAATATGGAGTGGCCATTTGGGGGAAAAATATTACCTAATCTGAAATTTTCAGCCCGCAGCTGCAATCTAATTGCTTAACACCCACAGCAAGCAGTTTTCTTATAAATTAATAGCATGAAACATATTAGGAAATTAAAATAGCTTCTTTGGCACTTATGTTTTTACGCCTCCTTACCTTCCTGGTCTATTTTTAGAACAGGAGATGTTATTGCTCAGAATCTCACAGAAAGGACTTAAAATAGTTAATAATTAGTGTATTAATGCACCAGACTGCAGCAAAATTAATACAGGCTTTGTCTGCCTGGGCTTGATTCATCGCTACACACTGAAGCAGCAACAAAACCAGGCCGAAAAGCAGTGATTGATGTCCTGGGAAAAATGACCTTGTGCAGGGAGAAGCCAGGGCTGACACAGAAGAAGCCTTCGCCCCCCCCCATCCCCAGCCCGGAGCAGGCAGGGGGCTGCAGATGACCCAGGGGTGGGGGCAGCTGGTGAGGATTGCCCCCGGGGATGGTCTGACAGACCCAGCCCCGCACACCCTGGCCTCGGGAGCGAGGCAGCGCGGGGGCGGGCTCTCGCAGCATGGATTGGCGAGGACATCAGTACTGGTGGGACTGAGGGACCCCCAAACAACAACAAGGTTAAACAAAAATTCTTTGGATAACTTAATTCTGCTGGAGCATGGGACAGCCTGACTCCTGCAGCGCAGCAAGGACCGGGGAAGGGGACATGGCCTCGGTGGAGCATCACCAACGCCCATCCCCATCCCAAGGGACACCCAGCCTTCTCCTGCCTGCATGTCCAGGGGATGCTCCGAGCCACAAGTTATTATTGGTTTAGCTAGAAAAACCGCAACAAGTAATAGCCCTCCGCAGCCATCCTTGGTGCTTAGGGCAGCGGTGAGGAGGGACCCAGCCGTCCCTCTCTGTGCCCCTCCCAGCCGCAGGGCTTCTTCACCCTGACCCGGGAACCTGGGGGTCCCTTGGCCTCCCCCCTTGCCTTTGAGCAGGGGCACAGAAGCTGCCCCAGGGTCAGGTCCCCAGACACTTCCTGGTGTCTTTTGTTTCTTTTTTTTTTTTTTTTTTCTTAAAAGTGACACCCCAGAGGACAGCTCTCTGGTCCCTGGGCCAGGGCTGAGCCATGCGGAGGCATCACTGTCCCTCCTGCATGCTCTCAGAAACCGGCTGTCTTCCCCAACACACCGCATCCCCTCCACACACCCAGCCCTGGGCTCCAAAGTCAGCCTCAAAGCCTTGGACACTTAATTCTGAGCCTGGAGTTTCCCTGCTGACCGTGCAGTACTTACCCCATGCTCGCCCAGCCCTGGAGGGCCCCTGACCCGGAGCCACACAACCCACGCAGTCCCCAGCCCGGGAGGAGGTTGCGCGGCACTGCCAACCCCCCGTCCCTGCGACACAGACCTGTCCAGGTGCGATGGTTTCCTCCCAGCAGCCGGGGTTGCAGCTGCAGCCTCGACTCGTCCCAGGGGAGTCACCGTCCAGCCGAGCAGGTGCCAGCCCCCGCTCTCCCGTGCTGCACCCCAGCCCTGCTCCACCCGCACAGCCCCGGCGTCTGTTGGGAAGGGGGGAACCTGTTCTGGAGTGAAAGCAGAGCATTTGTCCCACAGCTTGCTAACCCCAGCTGCCAGCTGTGCAGCTCCCCGTGCTGCGTGAAAGCTGGAGGGTTTCTGGGGCTGGGGAGGGAAATGCGGGTATGGACTAGGTGTTGCGATTTGCCTCTGTGCCTTGACCCTGCCAGCTCGTGCTCGCTGTCTTGCTACAAGGTCATACTAACGTTGCTCCAAAACACTTCCTCCACACAAGGACTTATCCCAGAGTTCACAGCACGAGCAGATCGCAGGATCTAAGGATCCCAGCCTCACTGTAGTGCAGGATTATTTGTCCTCTGTGCTATTCCCCCATCCACTGGCACTGAAACCATTGCAACTGGAACAGCTCTTAAGCCAAAATATTTGGCATTCACATTAACTGTTGTGAGCACTTCAGCGTGTGGATTTGAGGTGTTTTATAATCCCTTTGGGATTAACCATGACTCTCAGAATAGCACATTTTTTGAGCATAGAGTTTGCTTCTAACAAGCTTTTGTAGCAGAACAGTGTTTCATCAGCCATTACAGGGTGCAACGCAGCCCAAGCACTTGAGTGAACCTGGAGCTGACCAGCACCCCCCCAGCTCTAGCACCGTGGAAGAGCCAAAGCAGCATAAACCCATCTTTTCACACCCTGGTCCAGCTCCCAGGCAGGCTGGAAACCCTCTAGTGATCAGGCTGAAAGGAAAACCAGGACGTTTTCTTGCACCAGGAACCTCTTGCCCGCCCAAATCAGCCCTGGGAAATCACGACAGTGATGGAGTAGCTGATGGGACTGAAGGAGTTCGTAATGTATTTCATTATAAAGGGCCTGTTTAAATATTTAGGATTTTACTATGCCAAAATGCATATTTTGATCTAGGCTTTCATCGAGTCAGGGGATTTAGTAAGTGAAGTAAGTGAAGAAGTAACAGCAGTGAATTTAGTAAGACAAGTTCTCCCTCTACAGATCTTTTTGCTAGTGATGAAAATCCTGTAACAATTAGCCTCATTCCTTTGTCACAGTTACATGATTTCGAATGTCTTCAAAAGATGAATACCAGCAGAAAACACAGTAAAGAGGCGGGGTTCCTCACACCGCTATAAAAATAGAGTGTGGTATCATTCCCTTATTCCCTTTACAGAATCTAGCAGGTAAAATACTAGCACTAATTTACCAACAGCTCCTCATAAATTTTGAGGGTTTTTGGGGTTTGTTTTTGGTTGTTTTTTTTTTTTTTTCTGGTTTGTTTGTTTTCCTCCCCCCAACATGTCTCCATACCCTCGTGAGAGCTAAAATGCCAGGACACGCCTGCCCACGGTCAGGACACAGGCAGGTGCAATTGGCCACTGGTAAGAATAGGAACTACGTGCTTAAAACACTAAGCTGTGCTTCAGAAAAGTATCCCTGAAATCCAGGCAATATTTTGTCCATTGATGGTCATTGTCAATATTTCACAGGAGAGCAGAGTCGTCCCCGTGCTAAGGGGAGACGGTGTTTATCGTTCACGAGCTGGGAGCTGAGCAGGGGACATCTGGGTCCCATGGGTCACACAGAGGCACATAGCCACTTGCTGGCCAGATCTGCTGATCCAGTACTTTCCAGTTCATCAGCACATTTTGGTTTTTTTCCAAAAGGAAGGACGTGCAGACAGCAGCACTTCAGCCGAAGCATTGCTGCAACACAAGCTGCACGCTGGGCAGAGGA
Organism: Morus bassanus; assembly: GCA_031468815.1. NCBI lineage: Eukaryota > Metazoa > Chordata > Aves > Suliformes > Sulidae > Morus > Morus bassanus. Next base: position 1,510,306 of record CM062575.1, read on the forward strand.
AGCAGCGCCAGCACCGGTTCCTGCGCCTGGTGCAGCTGCAGCACAGAGAGAGACGCTGGAGACGCACAGTGACAGAAACCACGTATCGCTAATGGACAGGCAGCAGCAGCCAGCCTCTTCTGCTTGGGACACTGCAAAGGACAGCTTCAGATCATTTTAGACCACGTACTCCGTTTTAAAGCCAGCCTGCGTACTGTTTCAACCCATGCCCTGAGCTACTTTCCCCAGGCGAGAGGGCCAGTCCAAGAGAACAAAACGTGCCGGTCTCAGCTGGCCGGATCAGCCCCCATGGGGCAAATCTCACCCACTGAGACTTGGCAGTTTGGACTCTGACTCGACAGAGATGAGGACGAGGGATACGCCATGGAGCTCTGCTCAGCTGTTCTAGGGGACAGTCATGACCCCATGTCACCACTGACGTGAGAGTGGCACGATGCCCGGGACAAGCTTTGCGGATCACTAACCTCTTCTTAGCAGCTTGCATTTGGTAGATCAGCTCTCCGGCCTTGTTTCCATCTGCAGAGTCCTGTGCTGTGCCCAGTCTCCAGCGCAGCACGGCTGCTCTTTGACACCTCACAGGGGTGTTAGTTCAGCAAGGCAGGGAAAGCCAACAAAACAACAGGCAGGGTGCAAAGGGGATCCAGCTTGTCCTCAGAAGAGCTGACACTGAACAGCAATACTGAGAACTGTTAAGGCTATATTATTGGAACTTAAGAAAAGAAAAAATATTTATTAGGTAAAATCAGCCTTCCAGTGGAAAACCAGCAAGCACAGAAACAAAGTAAAATGTGACGAGCATATTCACAAAATCTGCCTAGCACCTATATCAAAGGCCACCTATGCAGAGCCCAGTATCCTGCCTATTTGCTCTCCTATTTTTTAGGAAATAGTTTCAATTTTATGAAATAATTTTCAGAAATCAGTACAACCATTCATATGAAGGTTCAGTATATTAATAAATAAGCCAGACAGAGGAAACCCAGTAACAAGCCTTCTCCATGTCATAAATTCATCCACAGTAGAGCTCACACGTTAAAGCATTTCATCCAAATCACAGAACACATGCACACTTTATAATTTAAGCCTGAGCCTTGTTTTAAGAGGTGGCCTCAATTACTGGGACTCCCCTGAGATGCATCGTTGGAAAGCCTTCACAATTTCTGAAACAGAAACATGCTGCATAAGGTCTCCCTTATAACCTTAAGCCCTTACAAAAGGTACTTGATTCCATCACATCCTGAAAGCAAAAGATTTTCCTTGTAAGGTTTCGCAGAACATGCAACTCTTACACCTTGTATTTTCAAATTTGTTATTTTTATTACTGTTGTTCTTTTAGTTAACTCAGTTATAGGAAGAGGAGGATCTGCTAGCAGCATTATCGTCTGCAGTTCAGTTTTCTGCAAGCACTTAAAACCAGGTTTATAGAACTACAGCACATGGATTCAACGGTGCTCTGAGTACTGTAGGTCTAACGTGCAGATGACCTACATTTTAGAGCAAGTAGCCATTCTCCCAGCAGTGAAGTCTGCGTGCCTTTATGCATGTAACAGCAGGTACTGCAATAGCACAGGAGAAAACAGCTTGGAAATGCTTACATCCCCAGGTGGGAACATCAGGACACAGACTACAAACCCTACAGTTCAGCAGCACAGCACTTAACTTACCTAAGTGAAAACTAAATGTACACAGCTCCTTGCAGAAACCCCTCCACGACTGGGAGGTTACCGAGATGGGTCAGTCACATCTTCCATAGGCATTAGGCATGACAGAAGCCCAGCATCCTGCAGCTGAGCTGGGCTGGGCTGGGCTGGGCTGGGGTCCTAGGCATGGGTGGGGTGAGGGGGACCCAGGTGGGGCTGGTCAGGGACATTAGGGCTGATCAGTGTCCTCAAGGCCCTGACAAAGCTAACGTGTTTCCAAAGTCAGACATCTTTGATTGTTTTACTTCCTACTTATTTCTGCAATATTAGTTGGCATCAGTGAGAGCTGTGCCTTAGTTCTAACTGGGCAGGGAAATGGGGTTGTCTGTGTTATAATAGCAGAAGTTACCACAGCTGATGTACGCTGGTACAGGGCTACTGAAGTCAGTGCAATCATGTGGGTGAGGCTGGGGGCTGCCTGGGTCTCCCTGGCCTCCCTGCGCCCAGGTAAGGGGCGAGAGGAGCTCTGCCAAGGTGTGTGCTTGCTGCCTGGCTGCGCTCGCTCCGGCCGCAGAGCAGCGAGGGGCTGGCAGGGCCGCATGGCAGGGCGGGCGCCCTGCACGGGCGCTGCGCACAGCCTCCCCCGGCCCCGCTGCCCCCTCGCTCCCCTGCTCCGTGCTGCACTGCGGGAGCTCTTGGTCTTCCTCCTCATCAGGTGGGCACGCTGGGCTTTCCCATTTTCACGGCTCTCTTCAAAGAATTGCTCTGTTTGGAGGGTGAAAGCACCATTCTGCAAAACAGAAAGTCTGGGGGAATGGCACACCCGGGCACCTTCTTCTGAGAAAATAAATGGTATAAACATGCGGTCCTGTAAAACACATGAAGATGTCCCCATTTTGTGTGGGAAACCTAAAATGTAAATGCAGCATGTTCAAAGAGCTCAATGAAATAGGATTTATGTCTTCTGTTTTTAAATATTGGACATTTCAAAACAGCTTATACATTTGCTTCAGAAAATACAATTCTACCCACATACCAGCAATGCAGCTTTAGCTTCCTGGGCATTATTTTCAGCAGATTTGTCCTTTCTTTTGTGCAGCGTTCATTGTCCAGCCTGACAGCTGCTCCTCTGTCTCTGCTCTCTCCTTTTTATCAGTAATCTCTTCTTTGATTTCTGTTTGGGTTTGGTTTTTTCTGAATGTCAAAGCTTATTTCTCAAGTCCTGAGCATACACAAAAAGACAAGCGATGTGACAGGAATGCATGTACAGCCGGGATTTTGAAAGCAACTTCAGCATGGCCTGCGCACCCATACCTGCAGAAAGAGCCACGCGGATGCTGCTCACAGTCCTGGCCTGAGTGCCCTCCGTCCTGCAGAGGAGAAGAGCCCGGCACGGTCCCACCACGGAGGCGGTGGCCGGTGGCTGGTGGCAGGCAGACGCTGCAGAGCCAGCCCTCGGCATGTGCAGCTCACTGTCAGAAACACACCTCTGAACGTCAGGAGTTTGACCTAAAACTCCCAAAGCATTTAAAGTGGATGCCTCCTTCATGTAAATGATCTCAGCCCGCGTTTTCTGGGCTCACGTGAGAAAATGCTTCTGAGTATCGCAGTATTTCAGACTTTTTTGCGAGAACAGATTTTGTCATTTCTGACAGAGCCTCAATAGCCAGGACTAGAAAACAAAAGGATAACAGATGGCCATCACCCTGTCAGGTGTCCACATTATGTTTTGACTCGAATATTGTGGGATGGATAAAGAATAGGAAGCGTGGGTCAGTTCCTGTTTGAAATGAAAGAAGCCGTACAGGAGGTAAAAACACAGCAAAGCTACAGTAAATACTATGCAGGTGTTTATTATGGTGACATTTCAACAAGGAAATCCTCTCCACTGGACAGCAGAGGAAGCAGGCCTCCCCTGGAGCAAGCAAACACAATAAATGCAGACAAAGACAATTTTGCAACAGGATGGTGGTTTCCACTCTCACGAGCACCCACCTACCTGCTGCAGCGGCTGGAGGGGAGGCTGGGAGCACAGTGCCGCCGGCACTGACCCCTCGCGCTTCCCCGGAGCTGCTGTGCCACGATGCAATGCGTCAGTCGTGTGACGAGCGTGGCTGGGGCGTTGTTAACGTGCGGACTAACCACTATTCTGGCCACGCCACTGTCTGCTCTGCACGTTTGGAGCTGGAGGAGATTCCCTCGGAGTGCTCAGAGGTACCCCAATGGCACTGCCTGTCCCCTCTTGGGCAGGCAGATAACCGCTATCGTATGCCATCACGACACCGTGTGGCATTTCCACCAGTGGCGACACAGTGCCTGACATTGTTACTGAAATTATCAGCTGTTATTCTTAGACATGTACCTTCCATAAATTGCAAGGTGCAGCCAACAGCCGCCGTAGCGATAACGGTAGCAGCACTGCAGCTCTGCACCGTCCTCCCGCAGCCACGGTGCCGCGGGCCTGCCCGCTCCCTGCCCCACGCACGCCTCGCAGCCACACGCCCATAAACCATCCTTCCCGGGGCTGCCCAGCTGAGTCCAGCAAAGAGACCTTCCCATTCCGGGCAGCTTTAGCTGCCATGGAGTAAACAGCAACATAAATCAGCCCGTGACAGAGGAGGGCGGGAGGGAGCTTCCTGCACGCTGCAGCAGCTAAGGGCTAACGAGCAAGGCAGGTGAGGAGTTCACCGAAGCCCTGACCCCATCTCGTCTACGCCCAGGCCCACAGTGAGGCGGCGGAGCACCCGCAGCACTCAGCATCCTGCCCAGCTCCGGGCACAAAATCAGAGGCTGGCAAAACAACATGCAAATGCTAAAGGTCATGCATGAGCTCTGTAACACCTTATAACAACATCGTATTTTGTACAAGGTCTTTACCTGTGCTTTGTCAAGCTTTGGGATCCCCTGTCTCAGACTTGGTGAGCGGTTATCAGCCCAAATCAGCAAGATCCACTGTTGTTATTACGTGTTACTAATCATGTTAGCTACTGCAATCACAGGTGCCATTCTTCTCCTCTGTGTAAAGCACTAGGGTAAGCTCAGTCCATTTAAAATCCCATCATCATCTTCCATTTTCACTGCTAACATTAATGAGTTTGCTAATGTTCTAGGGAAAATACGTGCTAATATTCTAGGGAAAAGTTCCTTCTTGCAGAGATGGTTTAGCAGCTCCATATTTGACCAGAGCTACTCAGGTTATGCATTGCAAATCATTCAAGCTGCAAATGAACTCCATTCTGCAGAGGTGTCCCGTAGGTGTATATTATTCAATATTTAGGAAGAAAGGAAGGCAAGGGGAAGCTTTCACACCTTCCATGTGCCTTTTTTAGCTGCTGCTGTCATTTGCAGCACCTGGGGTGAGCTCACTGATGAGAGCGTGGAGACGCTTTTGGACCCATGGCATGGGCACGGGGAGGGGAGGAACCTGTGCTGTATTTCTGCCTCTCCCGTCCCCACTTCTGTTAGATGACCCCGGTCACAGACTGATTAGCTACTTGTGAGCCCAGGCTAGTCCCTTTGCTTGCTCCACCTTTGCTGAACAGAAAGGTGCTTTCAAAACCAGGCTCAGCGTGCCTAAGCCCTGAATTGCTCCTGCAAAAGCCTCTCCTCCCCTAACCCAAGTGCAGGGTGAGCAGGGTGACTGTGTGCCCAACTTCAGCACCCCACAGGCCATCGAGCCAGCCCCTGCGCAGGAGGCGCTGGAGGCGCTGGAGGCGCAGGAGGCGCAGGAGGCACTGGAGGCACTGGAGGTGCTGGAGGCGCTGGAGGTGCAGGAGGCGCAGGAGGCGCTGGAGGTGCAGGAGGCGCAGGAGGCACTGGAGGCACTGGAGGCACTGGAGGTGCTGGAGGCGCTGGAGGTACAGGAGGCGCAGGAGGCGCTGGAGGTGCAGGAGGCGCTGGAGGCACTGGAGCCGCAGGAGGCGCAGGAGGCGCTGGAGGCGCTGGAGGCGCTGGAGGTGCAGGAGGCGCTGGAGGCACTGGAGCCGCAGGAGGCGCAGGAGGCGCTGGAGGCGCAGGAGGCACTGGAGGTGCTGGAGGTGCAGGAGGCGCTGGAGGCGCTGGAGGCGCAGGAGGCACTGGAGGCACTGGAGGCACTGGAGGTGCTGGAGGCGCTGGAGGTGCAGGAGGCGCAGGAGGCGCTGGAGGCGCTGGAGGTGCAGGAGGCACTGGAGGCGCTGGAGGCACTGGAGGTGCAGGAGGCACTGGAGGCGCTGGAGGCACTGGAGGCGCTGGAGGCACTGGAGGCGCAGGAGGTGCTGGAGGTGCTGGAGGCTTGGAGCGAGGGTGGGCGCTGCCGCGGCCAGCACAACGCGCTACCAGCGCTGTGCTGCTCCTGCCCCAGTTTGCCCTCTGCGGCCACATTGGCCTGGGAAGGATTACTGTTATTTTCTCCGCTGGCATGTGGTGACTTTCCTTGGGCACCAGCTAATGCATGGCAAGGAATGAATTCAGCCAACCAGAGAAAGGAATTTGCTGTGGGAAATGCTGTCATTTTGACATTTGATTTTATCCGAAATTAGGGTGAGAAGTGGAGACACTGAGTACTTGCACAAGATTTCAGCTCAGACAACAGCTAATTGAGCTGTCCTGGCATTCTGAAACCTCAGCGTGAAACTCTAATTTGAAATCTTTCATTTCAAAATACCATTTTAGAAGCACAATTTAGGGAAAGCTGTACCCTCACGCTGAAACAATTCCAGGGAGAAATGTTTCAACCAACTTTAATACTGAATATGTATGAGCTAAATATGTAATAACTGATTTGCGTATGCACAAGTGTGCTGTTCTGCATCTGAAGAGCAGCTATTTCTCATTTCTCCTCCATAAAGTCCTGCATAGAAAAAGTAAATTTCAGGGAAATATAGATGCTATCAGAGAAACCCAATCTGAAATTCAAATGAATGCTCACAAACACTGACTGTGTCCTTTTTAATCAACTCCTATCGCAAACTTAATTTGTATTGATCGCGAACATCTAAAGCTGGAGTGACTACAAACTGTGCTGCTCTTGTTTGCAAACAGCTGCTCTTCACTTACAAATTGGTGGATTTTCACCTCCTGAAGGGTAAAAAAATATTTGGGAATAAAGTAGTCTGAAATATGGGATATTCCAGAATATTCTGCAATAAAAAGTACTGGAGCAAATAGGCTGTAGCCTGTTTCTGGCTGGCTTATAATTAGAGCTCGTTAGGAAGGGCAGGGAGAGCAGTGGGAGGAATGGCAGGCTGGGAGGGATCTGCCTGTCAAACAGGGTTTGGGTGCCTGCAGTGACGGCCTTGGGCAGAGGGGAGGCCATGCCTGACGTGTTCAGCAAAGGGCTCAGATGCATTGACCCTTCACGACATTTTAATAAGCTGCTTATTGCAAGTGTTAAATTTTTCCTCCCAAAATTGCAGGAGGGCAGTGGGTTTGCAGCTGTGGCAACAGCGTTTTTGCACACCCGAGCTACCCAGCTCTGTGGCTGGCCAGGACATGTCCCACCCCGGCACGAGGCCTCTGCTCTCGCCATGCTCTCTCCTCCCAGCTCACACTCAGATAAGCTTTTCTGTGGTTTCCAGCTTAGGTTTTCTGCTTGTCTTTCCTCCCCCTTGCCTGCTACTCCCGTCCTCCCTGCATCCCTCCTGGCTTGCTTTCTTAGAGAGTACCAAAATTGGCAGCTTCTGGCATTTACTAGTGTTTTTAAACTACTACTTTTTTTTAAAGCTAATGCAGCAAGGAAGCCAATAACCCTCTCACATAAGCTTTTCTACCATTTTATAAAAACCCTGGTGACAAAACTCTGCCTTAGTATCTTCTCCGCATCAGCCTGAGGATGGCCGGCAGATAACATAACCCCCGACGAGGAGAGCGTTCAAAACCTCCCGAGCACACCGGGCGGGCAGGCTGACGGCCGCGCGTCTGGGGCGATGCTGACAGCAGGGCGCAGGCGCCCGGGGCTGTGGGGGCCCCGTGGGCTGGCCCCTGCCCCGGTGGGGGACTGCTGCCCCCGAGGGCGCCCACGTCCCCCGGCAGCGCCGCGCCGCCGCGGCCGCTCTCGGGCAAGCAGGGGCCTGGCTCTCCCCACCCGACTGGTTTGCAACCAGCACAGCAAGTTGCTCAAAGTCTTCCTCCAAATGAGCTCATCTGGCGTCCCTTGGACAAATAGTATTAAATGTGTTTGATGTTTCTCTTCTCAAATACTCTGTTATTTGCTTTCTTTATGCTCAAACCCAGAAGAAACAAGAAAATCAGAGCAAAAAAGTGCCCGGATAAACCAATCTCCGCAATCTGCGCCGTGGTCATAGCGATGGTGAGAGCCTGTTGCCTTCAGCTATCTCTTTGCAGGGGGTATCTCAGAGGGGGTAGCCTTTGCCAGACCCCAATCCATGGGCACGTTGCTGGAACAGAATCATTTTTCCTGAGCAGAAGCGCTGTCCTTCCAGCCCTGAGTTTGCATCAAGGTCTCAGTCCTGGAACACGGCAGGATGGAGGAGGCAGAAAGCCAGCATCAGGCCAGCTCCTTGCCTGGCGTGGGGCTGCCTAGAGCTGGTGCGACCACCCAGCTGAGGGATTCGGGCTGCAGGCACAGCCTGTGCCATAGGCATGCCCCGGTGCGAGGGCCACTAGCGATGTTTTACATCTACCAGAACAGGGCATGGGGCAAAGCTTCCCCTGCAGAGCTCTGTACAACAGACTACCTCGCCCAGCGAGAGTGAAGCCATCCCCCCCTGCGGCTAGGTGTGATGGTGTCAGTAAAGTAATATGGACATTTTAGATCAGGCCTAGACACACCGGGGGCGGAGCTGTTCATCACTTTTCCTTCTCATTTTGCAAATTTCTTTTTTTTTTTTTTGAAGCCACATTTGACAAAACTGATAACAGCCATTCCATGGTTTTCAACAGAAAGCCTTTACATTTTTTGCTTACTGGCCATACATCTGATAAGAAGCCATCATTTCTAGACAAATAAAAGACAAAGTTTCTTCTTCTTGCTTGAAAAGCACCCGCAGATTTAAACGTCTTCAAACCACAAACAGCCAGCTCCCTGCAAACCTCCTGGCAGGGAGCACGTTTCCCCCAAGGCTGCCCCCGAAAGGGGCCGTGAGCTCCGTCCGGCACCGGGAGCGTTTGCTCTGCGGCCGCAGCCATCGGGAGCTCCTCAGTGGGGTGGGGGCTGTGGCGGGGGTGCGGGACGGCCGGGCAGGAGTAGGGGGAGCCCCAGGGACAGCCCCACCTGGGGAAGGAAACTCGCCTCCAGCTCTAATGGAGACAGGTCACGCTTGCCATTCCTGTAGCTCACAGTCACTAGAGGGGAGAAATCACCTTGGGTGCTGCCCTTACGCTTATTCTTGAGTACCAGCGCAAGCCTTCCCAAAGGAAGAAGGAGAAGCTTTGCTCAAGACCCACTCCAGCCCTTCCTCAGAAGGCAGAGGGACCTTTGGGGTTTGGGACTGTGTGGGAAACGTCACAGGACCATCCGTCGCAGGCGAGGGACCTGCAAAACACAGGCGTTCAGAGGCCGACTCTGTGGGCTGTGCCGGGCACCGTGGGCAGGGGGGACATGGAGGACGGCATACCGGGGCGGCAGGAGTTGTGCGTACCTGGGAGTTTCCTGAAACCCTTTGGGGAGCACAGATGCAAATCCCCTGGCAGGAAAACCGCTCTGAGAGCCTTGCTATCGGTGTGGGAAACCTCATATGCAGGCTCTGTTCCTTGCTGAAGATAGAGTCAAACAGAGATGAAAGGCCTGAAGAGACACCTTTGATCCGGTGAGAGGCTCCGCTGGCGACTCGAGCAGAGCGCCCACGTCTGCACCCTGCCGCGCGCCCCGCCATCCCCAGCGAGCATCTGCTCTCGCCTGCCTGCCCTGCGCCAGGCATTTTGGGACTTTTTCTCCTCTGAGTGTTTGTCCTCCCAAAGAAACTGAACCTCTGCTTACAAGGGGATTAGTCGCTCCTTCACTGTGATATTGACTCAGGCTGACGCCGGGCTGATGAAGGGCGGCCCGGGACGAGAAAGGGACCACCCTCTGCAGAGGGGAGGACACGGGTGTTCCCAAGGGAAAGCACTACAAGGTGCCTTTGGGGATGCCTGCATGGCGCTGGGAGGTTGGAGCATCGCCTGCGCTGCCGTAAACACCTCGCTCCTCGCCCCACCTCAGTCCCGGCTTTTCCAGCCCAGCCGCCGGCAGGCAGCACAGCCCCGCGCGGAGAGGCAGGAGTAACTGCAGGGAAGCTGGGGTGGTTATCGCAAGTGTGGGTAAAGCCTCGGCGCTGAGCAAAGGTTGGCGTCAGCTGGTACTTCAGCCAGGCTGGCACTGTCCTGAGCCTGTCACCCGAGGGGTGACCTCAGGCTCACCAGGCACGGGAACGGGGGTAGTTCAAACCTCTGCATGCACAAGGGCAAATGTGTAACTCACGGAGACAAGCATATCCAAGCATTGCCCTGAAACAGGACGTTTCTGAGCAAAAATGTGTCCCGTATTCCACAAAACACCAGAGTCTCATGATGTATATATCAAAAGTTACCGTAACAATAAGCAGAATGGTATAATAAGGTTAACGTCAGCAGCAGCAGATTTGAAGCAGAATTTTAAAAGATACTATTTGTCTACATTTTATGTGTGAAACTTCTAATATCTATTTCTTGCTTGTTTGCTCCATTAAATGATGCCTTTCCACCCTGCCAGGCAGGCTCCTGTGATGGAGGTGGCAGGAGGGTAAGCCAGATGGGAGCTGGAGCTCGGCATCCATCTCCAGGGGGGCAGAAGGGCACCGACACCACCCCAACGCTGTCCCCAACCCCTGGCCCAGGCAGCTCCCTCCGAGGAATGAAGCTGGGAGGTAATTAGCAAAAAATGTCTCTTTGCTTTTAAGGAAGCTGAACACAGTCTGCACAGCAAAACATGTCCCGGTTCAAAGCATCTGGCAGCTCTTGGTGCAGACACCAGCTTCACCCCTCGGACAGCAGCACCTTGAAATAAAAAAGGCTCCACGCAGGGAGAGACAAGCAGCTACCTCTACTAAATGGCATTTTATCGCTGTACACAGAGCGAGAGAGGGGAGGGAGAAAGACACCAAAAATGTCATTGAACACAAGGAATTTCTGCATAATACTCTGCTTTATCTTGTCATTTATTATGTCACTACATAAGTAAAAGACAGTGTTTCCCTTCAGTTATTTTGTTCTTTGGGTCAGAAATAATCTTTGCAGTCTACACGCGTACGATGGCTAGCAGACAGGAATCAAAGCTATTATGATATATGACTATAATACTAATAAAGAGATTTCCAGAGTCCATTAGATATACAGTAGGACGAGAACATAACCCATCTAGAAACACAGTGCTATGAGAATACTCGGGCTCCGTGCAAGAAATCACAACCAACCAGCCAAAAACGGGGCCCAGGTGCCTGAACCCTCATTTTTTTATTGCCTGTCACAAGATAAACTGGAAGCAATGGTGCCAGCAGCCCTGGAGCAGCTCAGCAAAAGGATGGTGCTTTGACAGCGAGAGGGTTTTCTGCCCGGGGGTGAGGGGGAGCAGGGCTGCCTGGGGGTGAGCCATGGGCAGGGTCCATCGGAGCTCTGGCCCACAGCCGCCACCGCGATGGGCAGGGACGTGGCCGGATCCCCGAAATGGGCAGACGCTGCTGATACACCACCAAATTATCCTCCTGAATGCGCTTCTTCTGGCAAGAGATTTTTGAATAATTCATTAACTGCCATAAATTTAAAAAACACCACCCTGAATTGGTAGCTATCCTCATTTTGTTCAGCTGTTTCACTGCATTTTTCACCAAAAAAAAAAAAAAAAAAAAAATTTTACCATTCTTTTAATTTCAAACACAATCAATAGGAAATATTGGTCTATACAGTCCAAGGTTCATTGCTTTCAGGCAACCACTCATAAATATTCATTAGAGAATTAAAGAGCTATTAACAAAGGTAACTGTTGAGGAGCATTCATTAACTGTCTTCCACAAGAAATGAAATTTGCATTTTTCGGTGTGGAAATCCACTTTGTGAAATGGCACCTTGCATGACAATAAAACATGAGATAAAACCTGATGTGAAGGCAAGAAACACCAATTTCTGACACAAAGGACACTTTGGATTGTGCAGCTGAGCCTGTTTATGGAGCCGATAAAGGAACACTTTTCCTGACGCTGACTCACTCCGTCCTGCCCCGAGCGCGTTTCCCGGCCCCAGCACCCTGACCCACCTCTCCCCACACCACAGCGCACAGAAACTCATCTCTTTTCAGTAACCGTGATTCATCCTGATTTGCATATCATGGTCACTGCCTCCACATTTCCTCTAATTAATTCCCCAGAAAGACACTTCACCCTGCAGTGCTGTATAATTATAAGTTTTGTTCGTATTTATCATAGCATCCCCCGTCGGCACTGGGGTGCCGTGGCGTGTTCCTGATGGTGGCTGCCTCCACAGGCACCCCCCCGCCCGCCCTGGCACAGGCGGCGATGAAGGCAAGTGGGCATTTTACATACACATACCTAGCTTTGCACTTTGGTGCTCCGTACTTGCTCTCCTGTTGCACACAGGGGCTTTTGTTATCATCTTACACCGGGACCTAGCAGGCGCGATCACATAAGCAACACCTACCGGTCCCTTGAGTCATCCGTAGGAGAGGGGTAGGGGTTGCATGGATTTTATCTAAGAAAACTGGGCAAGGCAGGGTCTCAGAGGGGAGCAGGAGGAAAATGATCATTTTGGGGCCAGCGAAAGCAAATTAACAACAGCTCTGCCATTGAGGGCTGCACGCCAGTCCCTGCAATATGAACTCCCTGCGTGTCGATTTACACATGCAGCGGCCGTACGACACTGTCAAGACAAACGGCCCTGCTGTGAAGCCAGTAATTTTCCTACAACTGTAGCAAATGGAAATGCATAAGGGAATCCCAGGGGAAGTTCTATTACGTAAAGCAATTATTTCTCAGCCTGAAAGGCAAGACAGTAATCGCATCCCCTAATGTCTCTCCTAAAGCATAATTCAATAATTAATATTTGCTCTTCGGCATTTGTAAAATAATGGCATCTGAAAATGGGGAACCCGGAGCAGCCCAAGGTTCCCCTCATGCATAATACAAGAGTTTTACCAAACAGATGAGTAGCTACTGGACTTTGGCCTGGGATTCCCAGACCCCTGCGGGTCCAAGGGGTCCACAAAATGCGACCAAAAAAGCAGGACTGTTCTCAGTAGACTGGAATTCACTTGACTCCAACTTCTAGGGTTCTGCACAAGGAACAAAAATACTAAAAACCAACACAAGAGGTGGTGCCTTTGCTTTAAGGGTTATTTGATGCTGCCGACCGTTGCCTTGGGAAGGGGAGAGAAACAGTGTTGGTGCAGAAGTTCCCGCGAGTGATTTCTCTTTCCTGGGTCTGAATCATTGTGGTGGGCCATTTCTGGAGGAAGAAAAGATCCATTGAGCAATGTCTGACTACTAGAAGTCCTGCAGAAAACTGAAGTCCCATTCTGCTGCCATCAAAGTAGCCATAAGTTATTTCCTCAAGTCTCTGAATAGGTATATTTAAAATCGCAAACTAACCACAGCCAGAAACTCTCATATTATATTTCTCTGTAAAACCACAGCAAACTATATATATGTAAATATATATATATGCATACACACAAACATTTTTTTTAAATAACATCTGCTACTATTGTGCAGTGTGTGCTCTCTCAGTGTTTCACAAAACGTCCTTCATGCACGGGACGTGGACTGATGGAAGGCAGTCCCCCCAGGTGTTATTTTCCCTCTCAGAGCGCCATTTGGCCACGCCGCATCCCCTCCTGGCCGAGCGCCGGGCTGGGGCGAGCCCCCGGCGTCCCGGCAGCTGCAGAGCACCCCCGGGCAGCCGTGGGTCCGGCCCCCGCTGCAGGGAGCAGGCAGGGCTCCCCGGATGAGTCCCCTCCAGCAGCAGGGGCCGGTCCCCTCCCTGCCTGCGATGCCCACGCTGCCGGCGGCGCCATGCGTCCCGCTCCGGGCACGGCCACACGGGTTAGTGACCGGTGGCGGGGTGTTTGGCTGTGATGGCGTCTGGCGAGTATCTGCCGCTCTGCTCCGGCACCATACAAGCATAAACAGCCGTACGCTGGGGCCCTGGGAAATAAGTGAATATAGATATTCCTCCTTCTCACAGACAACTGACAGAGAAGCATCAATACACATATATGCATACAGTTCAGTCAAAACTGTGTCTCTCTTTATTCAGTTTTTTCAAAGATAAGTTTCAAGCCTACATGCTTTCAGGGTAAACCTCCCTAATGGATGAGTAAGTCAAAGCCCTAGAACAAAGGCCGGCAGCAAACAGGATGCTGAGAGTTTATCTGAAGTCATGAAAGTTACGAAACATCTTCTGACTTTCAGGAATGATTCATGATTTTTACGTTTCTGGGGCAGACCTTTTTAGTTAGTCACTGGCATGGTTTCAGTGATAGATTACACTCTCGGAGCCTTTGGCTATCATTTCTCAATCCAGACTTTGAAACTTCATCCCTGAATTACACATATGACCTACGGAGCTCCTTTTTTTTTTTCTCTCCCTGAAGATGATGTTAATCTCTGTCTGGTTTTAGCTAGCAGAAAAACCTGAGATTTGGGGTGACTTTCTCATCTGTCCCAAGGTGCTGCCAGTGGCCCTTGCTGGGACCCTGCTGGGATGCTCTGGCAGGGCAGAGACGCGGCTCCTGCTGCCAGACGGACGTTGCACGTTTCCTCCAGGCATTGCACTCGCCCAGCCTTTTTACTGCATTTAAGATCACTACAAAACACAAGCATAAACACTGGGATTAAATTAAATCAGAGAAAAGGTAACATTCAGAGTTAGCTTGATTGAATATAAAGTTTTAAAGAAATATGCATCACAAATGTTGAAACTAAAGAGTAAGTATTTTGTAAATGTACATCACTTTAAAATCCCTCACTCAGCAACAGGACATCAGGAATCAGGGAAGACCCCGGTGCTCACCAACCCCCGCAGCATTTGAGTGGGTGATCCCGGTGCTCGGGGATGCTGGCTGCCACTCCCGATGCCCACCAGCCCCAGGCAGTCACGTTCAAAGGCTTAATTTCAGATCACAACATTTCACTAATAATACCCTTGGCATAAAAGCCTGGTGTATGCTACTCTGCCATGCAGAAATGTGACACTGCTGTTCCATTTCGGCGTGCTTTACGGAAAGTTGTGGCATTCAGAGTGATTAAAGCTGTTGTTTGGCTACACATGGAGCAATGCCAGAGAAAATCCACGCTTTGAAGTAGAGGGTATCTGCAAAAACCTGGTTGTTTGTGAGCAGAAATTTGGCAAATCTGAAGGTATTCATTCAATTATTGAAAAAAACCTCAAGGTGTCCCCAGACAATGTGAGTCAGCGATTCACCCCAGACCAGACATCAAGATCCAAATTACAGTAATGAATTTGAAACACGAAACTTTCAGGTGGAGGTGTCCGTGGAGCTGTTATCGTGTGGCCATGATGCTACCATACGGGACCAAATGCCCTTGCAGGTGAGTGTTAGATGGCCCAAGGTACAGGCAGAGGGCAACAGCCACCAAAGACTTCTTCAGGAAGGAAACCCAGCCACCTCACATGTGGCAATGCTTGATCTAATCCTTCATGACATGCAGTGGAGGAGAAAGAATTTGAGGAGTAGAATCACAGAATCATAGAACAGTTTGGGCTGGAAGGGACCTTTAGAGGTCATCTAGACCAACCCCCCTGCCATGGGCAGGGACATCCCCAACCAGATCAGGTTGCTCAGAGCCCCGTCCAGCCTGACCTGGAACGTTTCCAGGGATGGGGCATCTACCACCTCTCTGGGCAACCTGGGCCAGGGTTTTACCACCCTCATTGTAAAGAATTTCTCCCTTAGATCCAGCCTAAATCCACCCTCCTTTAGTTTAAAACCAATCCCCCTTGTCCTGTCACACCAGGCCTTGCTAAAGAGATTGCCCCCATCCTTCCTACAGTCCCCCTTTGAGCACTGAAAGGCCACAATAAGCTCTCCCCGCAGCCTTCTCTTCTCCAGGCTGCACAACCCCAGCTCTCTCAGCCTGCCCTCGTAGCAGAGCTGCTCCAGCCCTCGGGTCATTTCCGTGGCCCCCTCTGGCCCCACTCCAACAGGTCCGTGTCTGTCCCGCGCTGAGGACCCCAGAGCTGGACGCGGCACTGCAGGGGGGTCTCACCAGAGCGGAGCCGAGGGGCAGAATCCCCCCCCTCGCCCTGCTGCCCACGCCGCTGGGGATGCAGCCCAGGACACGGGTGGCTTTCTGGGCTGCGAGCGCACATTGTCAGCTCATGTCCAGCTTTTCATCCACCAGTACCCCCAAGTCCTTCTCTGCAGGGCTGCTCTCCATCCCTCCATCCTCCAGCCTGTATGGATACCGGGGGTTGCCCCGACTCAGGCGCAGGACCTTGCACTTGGCCTTGTTGAACCTCATGATGTTCTCACAGGCCCACTTCTGTAGTTTATTTCTAACTATTTAAACAAGAGAACTCACAGTCTACTTCTAATTACGTTTTGTTCTTAAGCTGTTATCTGATGTGGAAAGATAGACTCGTATAAAAATGTGTTAGAATGGAAAATCTGAGAGCTGAGAACTTTCACATGGGGCTTCAGTGAATGGCCGCCACTTGGGGTGAGCAGCATCCCTGGCCCTGACCCCGTAAGAAGGTCTGTCCCTGCAAGGTCCAGTGATGCTTGCTTTCCACCTCCTTTTTTCTCCTACACCATCAGGTACAGCCATGTCCTGGGGCAAGGGACGGCCCCCCGGGGCAGCCGTGAGACTCCGTGTCTCCAGAGCATCTCACCCCGCCTCTGCCAGAGACCTGGCCAGCATGACGCCACGAATGGAGAGGTGCAGGTTTTAGGGATGTTTTTCTGGTGAGACAAGCCCTGACACACAGACAAACAGCACTTTTCACAGTGTTGCTTTTTCCCAGGGAGCTGCTGCCAACGCTGCAATCCATAAAGTTGCTGAAGCCGGGGTATTCCCCAGGGGGTTGCTCCTTGCCGCTCAGGAGAGCGATGGGGGCCCTGCTGGGGGTGGTCTGATCGTCCCTGCTAATGCAAGCCAGCAAAGTCCACCTGCTCATGAATAACAACCCTCGGCCCAAAGCCCCAGAGTAATCACCGTTGTAGCATCGTCCCTCAAAGCCTCCCTGCCCTGAGCTGCCCGAACTTAGCCAAGGTCATAGCAAAAGGTCTCGTAAAAGCCTCGATTTTGGTGAGGACTTTCCCTAATTGCCCTGAGGGCCATTTGGAACCTCTACCACCTCCCTGCTGCAGTCACCCTGCTCTCAGAAGTGCTGCAGTGAATAATCTCGCCTGTCAGTGCTGTTTGCCAGCAGCAGCCTGGTAGCACCCCATGGGGTGCACACGTGGCACGCGTGTTTCGGCAAGGCCAGAAGCAGAAACTCACTGATAAGCCTGGTTCTGCCTTCAACACCGTGGCTCTGCCAGCTGGGAGCAAAATGCCCCAAGCGGCAGCTAGGGCAGAGCAGAGCCCCCGAGCCCCCGAGCCCGGGCAGAGGCAGCGGGCAGGCAGGGGCAGGCAGCAGCCCCCAGAGCTGCACCGGCACCGTCCGCCAACCAGCCGCTCAAAATTCAGTAAATGAAAGGGCCTCATTCTGGGGGCGAAGGGGGAGGCTTATTTTGCTTTTAATAAGAATTAATACCCAGTCTTCTCTTGGCTTTTTCCTTAAGGTAATACATTGCATCACCCCGAAAGCATATAAATAACAGCGTAAAGCCAAGTCAATCCACCTACAAGGAAAAAACAGACATTATGGAGAATGCTGCAAGCGTTTCAACAACAGTTGGGGAAAATACCTCATTCTTTTAGCTTACAGCTCACACAGAGTTAGGTGTTACAAGTTAGACATGATTTATGTTACAAAAATCTGTAATTCCCCTTTTAGGCCATTCACGCAAGCTGATAGCTGGTACTACAGGTACGGCACATACATACTTTGGGAGTTCTGCAGAGCAGATTATTTCTGACCACCACTTCTAATTTGCGGGAAAGCTTGTAGCAGAGGGCAGCAAGTCAATTGATAGGTGCTGGCTTAGATTTAGCAACCTGAAAATTCATTCAGGAAACACTTTCTTTGTTTTCCTAAGACTCACTACATTTAAAAGTCTTCATTTCCCCAAATGCCACACATTTTGTCCCTGAACAAACCTCTGAATGTCTAGAAATACTAATAACCTTTATTTGTGAAAAAATTGTACAAAGCCTATAGCCAAACCAATCATCTTTTTTTTTTCCTGTAAATAAAAGTAGGAATTGAAAGCTTTCCATGGTAACTAATGCCAAGTGTTTGACGATGCATGTTAAATGAAACATATAAGAATATGTGGGCTCTTTGGTTTTCTCCTTCCTTCTGCTACCGGGATTTGCAAAGAGTTTTTGTCTTGCAGAAGCAGCGAGGTGCCAGCAGTGAAGCAGGTAAAGCCCTGGTGGTACAGGGACACACATGCCAAGCAAATGCATTTCTGTTTTCACAAGAGAGAAGGCAAAGCAAATACACCAATACTGTTTACACAATAGAGGAGGGAGGGGAATATCTCCATTATCAACTAGTAATTTTTCCAGACAAAGAACTCTTTTCTGTAGCACAGTAATCCTTTTAGGCACCAGCCATATATAATTGACACTTCTCAATTATACACCTACAGAAGCACAAGGTTATTTCTTGTTTAGCTAGTTTTCAAGCCAGTGTGCCAGCTTTCCACATTTTCCATTACTCCACACCTTACGTATTGCTAATGCCTCTGATAGGAAATTACACACACTCTAATTACAGCACGCTGGGCCTGTCTGCGCGGCTCCCCCCGCCCTGCCGGGCTGCATAAGCAGCAGAGCATCAGCAAAAATTCCTCTGCGTTATTCAGGCATGACCTCCCTGTTCAGGAATCAGCTTTAGTCTCCCCTGATGTGTGATTTTTCCATTTCCTTCCCAGGTAGGTCTTGCACAATGACCCCGCAGTGGCTCCGTCTTTGCAATGGAGTTCATGCCATGCAAACCCTTCCAGCTGCTCAGAGGCAAGTGCAGACAGCCCTTGGAGTGGAGCATCCTCTCCCGCTGTGCCGTGAGCAGCCAGTGTCCCTGGGCTGGGGCCGTTCCTGCAGAGCAGGGCACCAGCGGTGGCATCTCCAGCATGAGGTCCTGCCTCAGCCCTGGCCTCCCTTGCCACGAAGGCACAAAATGCAGATCAGAAACCATGAAAACCACGACACCTGGATTTCTTACGGGCGCCTGCTCCCAATCCCACTGCTCGTAGGGGTTTTGCATTACTCTCATGTCTCTTGCATGAGAGGGGGTTAAAACCAGTTTTGAGTTCTGCACTGCAAAATAGCCAGTGACCAGCGTCGTCCCTAAACCCATGTGTCTGGGTGCACAGCAAGCCCTGCAGCTGACGGGCCAGCAGCGTCCTCGGCTGGTGCGAGGCTCCCTGCCCCGCAGAGGCCTCCGGGGACGCCGGCGGCTGCAGGAGGCTGCAGTACAAGACGCTGCCCGACAGCCATGCAGCACCCGACTCTAAAGGAACCAGGCTTTGTGTCACCATGACAGACCGAGTGCTATTTAAGAAACAAACACCAGGTTAAAATCATTTTGGCAAAGGCGGCAGTTCTGCCCCTGCCCTCCGCATGCCTGGGAGCTCACCCAGCACCCACCCGGTGACACCGGCAGCTTCCCCAGACATCTGCACGCCTCCCCAGGTGCCTGTGCATGGAGGGATACTGCGCATGGCAATATTATGGATATTATACTCATATGCTTTGTGCTTTTCCAATTATTTCGGTGCACTTCTGCAAACCAAGAGGGGGGAACAAGCAAAAGCAAAGGTATAAGCCCTTTTGCTCTCTATTAAGAGAAGAAGTGTGCATCAGGTAGGGAGGAAAGCAGGGAGCCCCACCCCACCTTTTGCTTGGCTGCTGTTCATGATCCCCATCTTGGCTGTTATCCCGCACCTTCGGACCAAACGACCACCCCTGCGGGGCTGCCTCGCAGGGGTGTTGAGCAAAGTCTCCAAAATGGCCTGGAGCCCAAGGGTATACATGGCATTGCAGGGGGCAGCATCTCCCTGCTGCAGCTGAGACGAACTGCTGCAAAACGGGTGAACAGAGTTGGTGCCTGTCACTGGTTTACCGGCCCCCTAGCTCAGGTGAGGTGTGGTGGGGGCTGAGGCAGCCTCCGCTGGAAGAGCACAGGGAGCTGGCAGCTCTGGCAAAGCACCATGCCGCAGCGCGACGGCTCTCCCTGCACCAGCCCCAGCCCCGCGCCAGGGGCAGAGTAGGCTCCTCGGCAAAGCGCTTTCTGAGCGCGGCATCGCTCCGCATTTGGCAATGGATTTTGGCACACACGCGCCAGACCTGCTCCGCTCGGCAAGCAGCTGAGTTGCCCCGGCACGAGGGCTCGCTCACCTCCCGCGAGCTCCTGGCTGCGCACGGGGCCGGCACTGCTCGAACGCAGGAGTGGTGCTGGGAAAAATGTGTGCCGAGATGGTAAAAATTCATTTTTCTCTGTGTGTGTTACTGGTGATATAAATAAATAAATAAAGGTAGTGCAATTGAACTCTGAGATAGTCCTAATAAATGTTCTGTGCTCTGTGAGCGGCCTGGAAATGAGCTCAGTCAGAACTGGTAAAAGCCACTGAAACAGCTTATTCACCCCTTTCCCCAGCCCTACACACACAGAGAACTGAACTCTGCTTTCATCAGAGGATTTATACATGTTCCTTCTATCACCAATAGAAATCAAGGGGCTCATACTTTTAAAGGCACTGAGCTGCACTGTGTGCAACAGACCCATGTTGGCTTAAGGAGCCCATGGTTTATTTTTAGACCCATTTATACGTCTCTCACTTTAATCTCTCCTTGTTTAATCTGTTTTTGCGCTCCGTTCTGACACGAGCGATAGGCAAAAAAATAATCAGGTTTAAAAACCCCATCCCCAAACCCCAACACCACATGTTATTGACCACAGCAAGAGCAAACGCAGACACGGAGGAAACTATTTATAGCTCAGATAAACAGCTAGAGGTTTTGCTTAATGAAAGGAAATGGAAAAATAGCGCTCAGACGTAGACCTTGAACATGTTGCCCTTGCCTGGGCTTGGGAAGGCTGGCGGGTTCCCACTGTCCCCAACAGCCCACAGGGACAGGGACGGGGACCTGGTCCCCACGGCGTGGCTGGGGATGGCGATGGGGACGCGGGCGCTGCAGCCACTGCTGGGCACCAGACGGGGTCTCGGCTGTCGAGGGCGTTTCTGGATTTATGCAAAAGCTGAGTGGGAATTTTGCTTCTGCCCTAAAAACTGGATGGGAGAAGAGAATGATGTCCTGCCCCAGCCTGCAGAGGATTGCTGCTGTGTGACTCACTGGGGCAGAAGGGCTTTAATCTGCCTTCGGCAGGGACTAGAGGAGGATGCTTGGGGCACTATTTGGCCAGACTAGCAGGAACAAAGGTATTTGTTCAGAAAGTCAAACATATAGCTCAGTGTCACGTTAACTTTGAATGACCCTAAACACAGTAAGTAGAACTAATCCAGCTGAGTTTTCCAGGGAGAAGGAATACACAGCAAATACATCTCAACCACAGGTTTCCCTCAGCTTCTGTGCCCTGAGACTTTTGGAGTTCAGGGTTTTTATTTTATCCCCAGTTTTGCATCAAAGAGGCCCAGCTGGGGCCAACTGCCACAGCAGAGTGGGGGGCTGCTGAGGGGGGGGCCGTGGGGAGGGCAGCCCCGGGCAACCCCACGGCACGGCACAGCACGGCATGGCGTGGCACAGCATGGCACAGCGTGGCATAGCACGGCACGGCGTGGCATGGCATGGCATGGCACAGCATGGCACAGCATGGCGTGGCGTGGCACAGCGTGGTACAGCATGGCACAGCACGGCACGGCGTGGCATGGCACGGCGTGGCACAGCACGGCACAGCATGGCACGGCATGGCGTGGCACAGCGTGGCACAGCATGGTACAGCACGGCACGGCGTGGCATGGCATGGCGTGGCACAGCACGGCACAGCATGGCACGGCGTGGCGTGGCACAGTGTGGTACAGCATGGCACAGCACGGCACGGCGTGGCATGGCATGGCGTGGCACAGCACGGCACAGCATGGCACGGCATGGCGTGGCACAGCGTGGCACAGCATGGTACAGCACGGCACGGCGTGGCATGGCATGGCGTGGCACAGCACGGCACAGCATGGCACGGCGTGGCGTGGCACAGTGTGGTACAGCATGGCACAGCACGGCACGGCGTGGCACAGCACGGCACAGTATGGTACAGCATGGCATGGCACAGTGTGGTACAGCATGGCACAGCACGGCACGGCGTGGCATGGCATGGCGTGGCACAGCACGGCACAGCACGGCATGGCATGGCGTGGCACAGTGTGGTACAGCATGGCACAGCACGGCACGGCGTGGCACAGCACTGCACAGCATGGCACCCCCCCAGCAGCGGCTCCCCAGGGTACCCCGTGCCGGCAGGGCCCAGGGCGGTGCGGGGTCGGGGCCAGCTGTGGGGCACGGCGGGATGCCCTGTGCCTGTCCCGCAGCAGCAGTAGCAGCGTGTGATGCTCTCCAGGATTCCCAAAACACCGCTTGCAGCATCTGTCCTGATCGCCCAGTTTGTCCTGCTCGTCAGGAGCTCCGGGCAGGGAACACGGTTCTAACTCAAAATAAGCCAACTGCGTTCCCATTTTCTTAGCGCACCTGAAGCCAGCTTCAATCAAGTCAGAGGGTTAATCCCTGAATTTCAGGCCCAGGGAACAGGGCTGTGCTAATTCTTTCCTGGAGATTTGCTAATTTGATTTTTCTTTTCCTGAGACATCAAAGCCTAACCTCCAGAGGAGAACTTCCTAATCAGCACAGAGAAAAGGAAATCACTTACTTAGTGGGAAGGATGTAGACATACCAAAGGGAAACATTTCCATATTCTTTTTATAGCTACGAAAAACAACTTTAAAGAGTGAATCCCCTAAAATCTATTTTTGTTGCAGAGAAATGAAGCTTTGGGCCCCTTCTGTGTAGTTGTCTTGTTCTCTGTACCTATAAAAGAGAACATCAATGAGATGAGGTGAACTGGAACCTCTTCATGTTCAAAATGTTTTACATTATGGATTGGAAGAGGAGGAAGGAAGCCAGGAAGAAACAAAGCACTTGTGAAGAGTGCAAAGCCAACCCTTAGATTAAATCTCCCGAGCACTGAGTCAGTCCTGCAGTTTCTACATGGCCTGTGAATGTTTTTTGGACTCCCTAACTCCAAAGAAATCCAAGTTCAGACCCCCAGGATCCCATCATTGTACACCGAAGCCAGCCTGCAGTACACAGCAAAGTGTTGGCCAGACGAGTCTCCAGTGGAAACCGCAATTTAATTATATAATAAATCATTTTAAAGCTGTGTATAGTAGATCTGTATGAGACTACTTCCCTGCTAACAAACATCTGCCTTTTGCTATGGACACAGTAGTCCAGCTACTTGTTGTTGGGTCTTTTTGCAATATCCAACAAATTTTGCCTAAATATACTGTGACTCCGGGGACTGCCAGAAGATTTCAGATGTAGTCCAAAAACTGAATTTTAGCACCAACTAAAGCTCTCATCATAGCCACAGGAAAGAAAAAAAAAAAAAAGCCCTGGGGCCTATCCGACAACAGAAGTGAGGCCAAGAGGCTCATTACTGTACGAACTCCACAGAGGAGCCAAGGAGGATGCTGGAGCAGCCCTACGGTTGTTCCTTCCCCAGCTGGCCATGGCACAAAGTAGTACAAAACGTCAAATCTGGTTCCATTTTCTAGAGGTCAGAATGAGCCCATTTTCCACAGTCTTCTGCAGTGTTTTATACCCTCGGATTTTATCCAATCCATTTTAAAAGCTACTGCTGCTTCAAAAGCTGGCCTGCTGACGAGACAGCCCCGGTGCATTTGGGCACTGTCCGGCACAGGGTTGTGGCCACCTGGGGATGCCCGTCCCGTGCCCCAGCCCCACACCGCCCACCACCAGGGACCTCGCTGGGCAGAGGCTGCTCCGTGGGGCGGCACACGGACGTGCCAGCCACTGGCTGGGGAAAAGCCGTGGCACTAATGCTTCGTCAGCCAGTGAAACCCGGCATCCCTGTGTGCCAGGCTGCAGCCTCCAGCCCTTCCACCAGCTGCAGTTTTTCCCTTGGTATGTATTTTGGCAGGCTGCAGGGTCCCTGGAGCAGTGGTTAATGACTTCTGGGTGCTGCAGGGGCTACCATGGTCTGAAAGCTGCTGGGACATATTTTAGCCTTGCACAAATGCCTGTGACAGCCATAGACTGAAACTGGAGTTTTAAACTGGACCTTTCCCCTGGACCCGCACCCTCCAGGACTGCCCAGTCAGCCCCGGGTGCTGCCGGCTTTTATTGGGGGGAGGTGGCCATGTACACCCCAAGAGAGATCTGGTGGTCCTCAGCACAGTGCGAACACTGACTGTACATCACTCCTGACTGTTCCCAAAAGTCACCTTGAGCCGCTTTCCCTGTGTCAGCTGCTTGTTTCCACCTTTCGCTCTGCACGGCTCTGCACCCTTGCCCACATCCTCGGCGCCAGCCGCTGCCTCTCCTCCTCCCAGCCCTGCACAGCGCCAGGCTCTCCCAGCGTTACCACCCTGGGGTGGGCACAGGGACAGGCTGGTCCCCCCCACTGCTGCTGGCATGACAGAGCACCGGCCAACAGCCACCCCCGCAGGGACAGCCGTCAGTTCTTGCAGCAGCATCCCCGTGGCACGGCAGTGAATTTCCAGACTAATTCATCTGCTGCACAGCAGTTGATGGCAGCACCATTATTTCCAGCCAGAGGTGTGAGGACGTAAAATTTACCCCTTCTTTTAGGATGTCAATTTTAAAAGATTAAATTAGGGCCACCTAATTTAAATCAGTGGGTAGAAATGTGCTGTTGGCAGGGCAGTCCAAAACCCGTGTGGGTTCGGAGGCGCCGCCACAATCTGCTGGAAACAACTGAGCTATCTGTTGGGATGCCTGGTCGTTTTAGTTTAACCACACTCTGCCCCCAGAGCCGCTTCGGTGGACGCTAGAGTTGCTTATAATCTAAAATGCAGGAGGACAAGGGGATGATGCTTACAGGAAAGTCACACCGAATTTAATAGAGAATGAAAACATTTCCAAAGCAGGAGGTTCACCTGCATAGCACTGTGTAGTTAATTACAAAAAGATTACATTAATTTCTGCTTATTTTACAGCAATATAATCTCTTTTGCTTTTAATGTGCTTTGAGACCGATTTCTACAAAAATCCTAAACTTTCTTTGCAACGCTTGCTAAGCTGAATGCTTATTCCAAACACAAAATACAGCTGTAGAAATTACACATTATTTAGTGACTCATGAGAAAAACTGTTAACAGTGAGGGGTGGCTGAGAAAATAATTACACAAGAAATCCTGCAAATTGGAAACATTGCAGGACACTCCCAGCATAAATCTGAAGGCCTAAAATGAATCTCAGCACCCCTCGGCTTTTGCTGAGGGTGGGTGGCAGCGGGCTTGGGGATGGGCGCTGGGTGCAGGGTCCGTCCGTGCGATGGGGCGAAGGCAGCAGCAGCACCAGGGCACCGGGAACCCTGCCAGGCACTTCCACGCTCCGTCCCCTCTGCAGTCGCTGGGAGCGTGGGGCAGAGCTCCTGGCTGGAGGCACAAGGAGCGTTTCACTGTTTGAAACCCAAAGCGTGTTTAATTTAGGAAGTTTCATGACACTCGCCCTAATCTGCAGCAGTTGCAGCACTAGGTAATGTGTTTGGGATGTCACCCAGGTGTACGGAGTCAAGCATCCAGGTGGCATTATGAATTTAGTCCTGTTTATTTTAGCCTGGCAGTTAGGGCAGAGCTGAGCTGGCTGCCAGCTGCGCTGGGGAGGTCACTGAATTCCCAAGCCTCTCTTTTATTTACCAAAATTTCTCCGAATGGTATGTGAGCTGGAACTTCCCCAGGTGTCTCCTGGGTGTCTCTCACCCATCACACCCGATAATAACAGTGCAGCGCTAAAAAAACCCAAGAAGCCAAAGAGCTTACAGGGTTGTGAGATGCCCTTTCAAACACCCTCCTCTTAAATTGCTGTCTTTAAAAGCAAGTGTCTCGTTCGAGGTGACAAGGCTGCGCTAACGAACCCTTCCCCACTGGGTCTCATGAGGTGCCAGGGACCTCGGAGGCCGCCTCGTCTTCAGCCCCTTCTGCCCTGGGCATGGGAGGGTGGTTGTGGGCAAGCACAGGGGCTGAGCGGGCAAAAGGCAGACAAAGGAAAAGAAAACCCCAGATGAATCTAAGAGCAGCCTGGAAATCGTTATCTCCGGGTTTGCCACCCATGGGCAGCCGTGCTCGTCTCGCACCGGGGCCGTGGAGGGGCCGGGCTGCGGTGGCGGGTCACAGAGCCCGCGCTGCCGCAGCCCCTGCTCCCGGTCCTGCTGGCCCAGCCGGCCCCGCGTGCGCCGCGCCGGGGACCTGGCCCTTGCTGCACCCCCAGGAGCTGCGGGGAGGACAGGCTTCCCTCCTGCAGCTGCAGCCTGGCCTCGTGCCTGCGCGGCCGAGCTCTGAGCGAGCCCCGCCGCAATTAACTGACTGCTGGGAAGGCATTTCCTAGGGAAATAGGAAGCTGGTTCGTTAATGATCGCCTACCCAGCTCCAAACCTCTGCCACAGCATCAGGAACAGCCTCAAATTGTTGGAGCAACAAGGCCAGCCGCGGCTGAGCATCAGTGTCACTCACCAAGAGAAAGGCAATGCCGCTTGGAGAAAAATGGGAGAAAATGAGCGACAACAGCTGGGGACACTGCAAAGAGGCAATGCAAAGCTCGCAGCCTCGTTTGCTTGGGGTAGGAACACTCACTAAAGCAATTCTGCAGCTTAACATCTCTGCTTAAGACTCAGAAATACTTCAGTCCAGTAGCTTTGCCCTACATTTTGCCAGCACGCCCACGGGTGCCACCAGCGCCGCCCTGCACTGATGCTGTGGTGTGCACGTGCAGCGAGCACGCTCCTCTCCTCTGGGACGTCCTTTTCCACACTTCATTAATAAGAAGAACAGCAGCAGCACCACGGACCAGAAATGCACATTTGCTTTGGTTTCACCTCAACCTCCTTTCCCCAAAGGTGGTTTGATGTGCCACAAAGCTTTGGACATACTAAGCTATAATTTCCTATATATGAGTTGGAAATTTTTATAGCTGCACAGGGAATAGGATGGACTGCAGACAAAAACAGACAGCAAGTTCATTCTTTTTTGAACCAATGACTTCACTAGAAGTATAATATGCCATCTTTTCCTCTATTGGGAAAGTACCATTTAGACTCCAGCTACTTCCCGAGTAAGCGAAAATAACGGTGCCCAGCACAGGGGCAGGTTCAGGATGGAGAGCAGGAGGGTGTTTCCTCCAGGCAGGCGCAGAGGCTGCTCCGGGATGTGCTCGGCAGTGTAGCAGTTCCCAGCCAGTAAATACCATGGGGGTGAGCGACCAGAAACAACCAAGTTGGGTTTTTCCCTTTTTCTCATTTCACTCACATCCAAAAGCAGGATCCCAACTATTTTCCATGGTCTTTAACCTATGCCTTCACCAAGGATCAGCTGCATTTTCCAAGTGAGCCTGTGATCTGAGCTGCCTGAGCAAGAGGAGTTGACCCGTCGGCCTCAGCTCCCCTGCCTGTGCTGCTCTCATCCCATTCATTGCAATGAATTAAAAAAAAAAAATCACAAAAATACATTTAAGTGAAACTGCATTTTTCCAAAAAGCCCCAACCTCATTTCACAGGAAAAAAATTTTCAATGAGCTCCAGTTCAGCTTTATTACAAAAAACTTCTATTTTACGCTTTGCAGTAAGAAAAAGATTGTCAGCATTTTCAAATAGACTCTTAGCTTTGTTAATCATTCATTATTATTATTATTATTTCCTTCTCTTACAACTGTCAATATTTGAGCTCACCTTCTACCTGATAACACTCAAGCTCTGAGGCAAGCAATTAAGATAAAATGGGGAAATTGCAGAAGCCATCCTGGGTAAATGTGCTTGTTCTGGCTGAAGGAAATGCTCGCCCGACTGCTCTGTTTTTCCCGTCCAAACGCATACGAAGAGGTGAGGGTGGGCGAACTCTCCCACTTCATTCGGGAGAAGCAGCACTTCTCCTCCAGGCGCCCAGCGAGCTGCTGACGCGCCGGCTCTGCCAGCGCAGTGAGATTTCACTCCAGTACGACTGAGGGCTTCTGGAAACTTTGCACTGATATCCAGGTTCCCCTGGGAATCCTTCATTCCCTTGCAGCAGGGTGGCTATCGAAGAGCAAACCCGCTCCGGTACCCTGTGCTCCAGAGACCGGCCCCAAACAAGGCGCGATGCTGCCAGCTGGCTGTGCAGCCTCCTCTGTCCTGGCACAGGGTATTTGATTACTCAGATATAATTGACCAGAGCTTATATAGGCGCAGATGTTATAAATGGACACAAAATGATCCAGCCAAAGTTTCCCTTTTTATTCTAGCCAACCTATTTGTTTAAATCTTCTTCATAAGTGAATTCCAGAGAGATACAATGCTCAGCGAGAAGAACATTTCTTCTATTGGTTCTAAATGTACCAACCTTTCGATTTGTACTTGGCCTCTTGAAAAATACTGCTGTTAATTATTATCATTACTGGATCACAGAAACGGTCTTGAATTTTAACCATTAAATTTAACTGAGAAAGAAAAGTAACTCAAAACCTTGGAAAATTATGTGGATCTCCAGTGCGACTCTTTAAAAGACTTCTTCAAAAAATCTACTTAAAAACGCATTATACTCCCTTAGCTTGTTTTGATCTTTTAATTCAATTGGTTTGTCCTTGGAAATCAATAGACCACTAAGAAAATACAGTTCTATTTTCCACATCTAATGCAGAATAAGTGAATAAAAATAATTATGAAGACGAGCAGCCAGGTGGAAAATTCTGTTCATTTTATCTCTGCAGTGAAAGCTGGAGTATCAAACACATTCAGATATATGAGAAATTCACCTCCATTATGTTTAATCCTCTTCGGTGGCGGATTCATGGTGTAATTACCCCCCTTGGCAGAGCAATGGCACGCTGACTTCACTGACACAAAGCACATTCTCTGCCCATATTGCATTTACAGCCCAATAATAAAACCTGTCCTTGGGATCTATCATCAATGAACGTTTGACAGCACAAGTACTTTAGGTATCACTAAAAAACCCAACCAAACAAAAAACACCCAAAAAACCCCAAATCACGCTGACTGCTCTGACCACAAGTGAGAGCAGCGGTGCCTGGGGTGGGCTTTGAGCATGGGTTTTGCATTGAAATTGTGAGGCCGATGGCGCTGAAGTTTGAGGTGAGCTCAGGCCCAAGCGGAGCAATGCCAGGGCGAACACCTGCGGTCCAGAGAGCTGGAAGGAGAAAACTGACCTGGAGGCTCCCCTGAAAGGAGAGCAGAGCCGACCTCTGCCAGGTTCCTCGAGATCAGGGCACAACGCGGCAACTTCAGCTGCCGCTCTACACCAAGCAGGAGGAGAGAAAAAGCCTAAAAAGTAATGGCCCCTGAGGGAGGTGCAGCAACGAGGAAGCTCCTTGGCGCTCACTTGGCCGGACGGCTGCTCTGTGCTGTGTTCGGCACGCCTGCACCAGGGCGGCGTGGGAGGAGGGCTGGACAAGGCTGAGGGCTTGGGACCAGCTGATCACGGTGCACGGCAGGCGGCCGCGCTGGCACAGCCATGCAATACAGGCGGCCGCGCTGGCACAGCCGTGCAGTACGGAGGGCCATGCTGGCACAGCCGTGTGGTACAGGTAGCTGCACTGGCACAGCCGTGCGGTAGAGGTGGCCACGCTGGCACAGCCGTGCGGTACGGAGGGCCATGCTGGCACAGCTGTGTGGTACAGGCGGCCATGCCAGCACAGCCGTGCGGTATGGAGGGCCATGATGGCACAGCCGTGCGGTACAGGCGGCCATGCCGGCACAGCCGTGCGGTATGGAGGGCCATGCTGGCACAGCCGTGCGGTACAGGCGGCCATGCTGGCACAGCCGTGCCTACAGGCGGCCATGCCAGCACAGCCGTGCGGTATGGAGGGCCATGATGGCACAGCCGTGCGGTACAGGCGGCCATGCCGGCACAGCCGTGCGGTATGGAGGGCCGTGCTGGCACAGCCGTGCGGTACAGGCGGCCATGCTGGCACAGCCGTGCGGTATGGAGGGCCGTGCTGGCACAGCCGTGCGGTACGGAGGGCTGCGCTGGCACAGCCGTGCCTACAGGCAGCCGCGCTGGCACAGCCGTGCGGTACAGGCAGCCGCACTCCGGACCACAGCTTGCGCCACGCTGCCCGGGCTGCTTCTGCCGCACGAACCAGGTTACTGCCCAGGCAGGAGGGTCCACTGCGAGGCAAGCACCATCCGCAAACTCTTCAACACAGCCAGGGTGTCACGTGTGCGTGAGTGCGTTCAAGGCTTAAAGGTACCAACTGTCCATTATTTTTGGATTGTTCTTAAATTTTACCTATATTTGTAACTTGGCACTAAGAGGCTCCCACGCTGAGCATGTACAAACATGCATGCGCTAAACGGAGCATGGGGGGACGATCACGTACACATGTAGCATATGGGACCAGGTGCCTTTTACATTTGTTTACGGATATTACCATTATAGAAAATTAATCGTAAGGAAAGCAAACACTCCAGCCTCACATTCCCTGCACGGCTGAGTGTGATGGTTTCTCTGGCTTCTATTGCTAGAAAAATCTTTCTTTTGATGTCCTTTGAAACTGTGTCCTTTGAACTATAGTGTTTTCACTACTACTGCTGGTGGATCACGCTCCCAACAGCTGAGAAATTTGTGATTTAATGTCAGGCTTCAAGGAAAACTTTCATTGCAAATTGATGTGCTTTAAGCAAGATATACCTGGAAACTATCTAGTAAAAACCAAGATCTGCAATTTTCCCCCTAAGCTTTCAATAGTCTCATACATCTCAGCAGATCTGCAATATTTAGAAATAGTTGTTGCTGCTGCTGAAAATAAAAACCACAGCATATTTGGCCATCACATACACATGGCTAAATATAACACCTGATGGAAAACGGCAACAAACAAGGTGGTTATGGCATGGGATAAAACCAAGAGACAAATAAACCTTATCCATAAGTAAATAAACAAATAAATAAAAGGTAGCCACTTTCCTTTTCCAAGTTCCCACAGACTATTTCAAAACAGGCATTTCTGTGAGTGACTGCAGAATTTGCAGACAAAATAAAAAAGATTTTAAGCCAGCTATTATGCAGAGGTATGGGTGGGTAGGCCACGTCCGAGCTCTCCAGCTGTGCTTTACCATCACACACAGCTGCTCTCATCTCCATTGCTTTGGGTTTGCTGGCAGGGAAAGCAAATGTGCTGCACGGGTGTAGAAAGTGGAGCGTTGGGCGGCTGTTTGACCTGAACCCTGAGAGCCATGTCCGGGCGTGAGGAGGACCCCGGGGTCCCCGTGTGCCCAGCGGGTGCTCGGGGCCCCCTCCACCCTCCCGCTGCTGCTGTCTCGATTTGGGAAATAAAGCACTGTGTGTGCAGAAGGGGAGACCCGGCCAGCATCACGCATGTGCCCACAGCACCAAGTGTGCGGTTGCTCGTGCACCGTGCTCCCCGGCATCCTGCTCCCTGGCTGGCGTCTCCAGGACATGGTAGCAGGACGTTGGCCTGGGCATTGGGGACCACTGCTGCCACACCGCTGGGGAGCCTGTGGGAATAGATGCCAGACCCTTTGTCCCAAATGCGCGGCTCACCCCCGGCGCCCGCCCGTGGGTTTGGACCTGCCCAGCCGTGCCCTTTGCTCGCTGCGTGGCAGACCTGCGCCTGGGCGGCTGGAGCAGAGCGAGGGCGGAGGGCTGGCTGCGCCCGGGGCCGGGGGGCTGTGCACCCCGGCTGGGCGTCTCCATTGCTCCTCATCGGCCAGAAGCAGAGGTCTTCTTGAGAGTTTGAGAGTTCAAAGTATTTTCCACCTCTGCCACAGCCCCCCGAGCAGCAGCCAAGCACTTGACTGATGCGGCCAACTGCGGTCAGATAATACAATTTTGGGGCTGGGAGCGTAACGGTGTCCTGCTCAGCCACAGGGACAGGAGCAGGGATGTTGGGGTAGGGACACCAGGGGAAGATTTTCCTTTGGGACCTGGTTCCTGAGTGGGAGTCTAAGTCAGAGTGAGCAGTAACATGTTAAGCATTAGTCTGGAGAGCAAAACTTGTTTTGTCTTCTTATGGAAAGACAATGCAGTTAATTCCTTCACTGCCACAGAGGCACAGTTTGCTCGTCCTTGTTACAGTGGGAGTATTTTTCCCATGATAGCCTTTGAACTTGGGCTGCACTAGGCACCAGAAACATTTCCAGTGGTGGAAAGGGTTGCCAGAGCTGACATTTATGCTTGCAATCGTGTCTGCACAGATGCAATTTCTCACCTCGACCTCCTGCTCCGGGGGAAACACCTGCCAGCAACCGACGGAGCCGCCTTCGAGGGTCTCCAAGCAATCATGAGTGATGCTGTTCCTCCCACGCGCAGGGCCCGAGCCAGGTTTGGGGAGGCAGCTGGCAGCCCCACTCATATCGCTGCTGGCCCCTCATGTGCAGCATGCCCAGCACCCCGCTGCAGCGGGGGCACGTGGAGCTCAGCTGCTGCCGCACGTCTTGCTCATCGGTGACATGCATTTTCTGTTACGGTGGAGCCTATTTTAAGCTCACCTGTTGTGGACAGTATCCACAGCAAGCTCAAAGTCAGTGTTTTTGAGTATCATTTCCTCTGCAGTGGAAGGGACATGGAGCCCAGCTCCCTGATATCATTTCCAATTTGCAGGGGGCAGTTGAGGCATGGGGACAATCAGTGACCATCAGCATCAGAAGCTAAAAGCTGTCGGTGGCACTTACAGAGTATCTGTCACCAAATACTGCAGCACCCGGTCCCTGCCCGGAGCTCTGAGCAGCAGCCAGAAAACCTACATCAACAAACCAACCACCTCCTCTTGTTTCATTAGTGCTCATTAGGAGGGTTTGCAATGGCATGTAGGAAGTTCTGCCAGCTGGATGTGGTATTTAAATATCACAAGCATAGTGTGCGCGCGTGCACACGCACACACACACACACACACACACAAAGTAACCTAAAAATTTATCACGAACAAGCATCTGCCTCGGGGAGCTCACATCCATGTAAAAAGAAACCGGCTGTGCAGAGTCACAGCCGAGCTTTAGGTTTCCGTGCCCCTCCAGTACCCCCCTGCAGCTCACCCTCATTCCAGAAATACCCTCAGATTAACAAAACAGAAACAGAAAGAGCCCTGGGAAACCAAGCCCTGCATGTCTTTGGAGGCTGAAGGCTTCGCCACCGCCCTCCTCCAAAGGAGTCATCTGATGGCAGTCAAATGCTGCCAGTCTTTTTAGAGGGTCTGTTATGCATTAGTTCAGGACTCCGGCGATGGTAAAGCATAGGCAAGTGCCCTGAATGCCCCTTTCACTGCAAACTCTCTCTTGAGTAAATTTTCAAGCCACTTCTGTGCCATATATGTCAGTCATAGACTGTATTAATGAGGCCTTCCCCAGCCCTCTGTTTGAAGTGCTCCTCCAACAAGCACAGAAAGGTTAAATTGCTGAGGCAGGTGAGACCTTGCAGCTCTCTCAGGCAGTGGTGCTTCATGCTCAGCTTCCTTACGGGGGCACCAACGGCGTCAGGCGCACCCCGAAGCACAAATTCAGGGGGTCTTGCAGCCCATGCCTTGCTCTTTCTCTGCCATCGGGACATTTTACCAAACCCAGGTGCCAGCGTGCCCTGGCCCTGCAGCTGGGACCGCTGCCTCTGGCCTTGCTGCTGCTGCAACACCACCGGCAGACCCGCGGGGGTGTGCACGCATCTGCAAACCTGCACACCCATGCGCACACACACAAACACATACGCACACACGCATGCACACACGCATGCACACACCCAGCCGTTGCAGCGGATCTCTGCTGCCGTGGGAGCTCGGGGCTCTCCCCGAGCCGTCACCCAGCAGAGGGGCAGGGGCTCAGTTCCCCTCCTGCCCACGCTTGCACCCGGCGCTCCCCTGCAGCCGCCCCTCCAGCCATATCCCAGTGCTCTGCTGAACGCAGCCGCCTCTTCGTCCTGACTCACACTGAACCAGCAGTCGCTGCTGTGAAATCCCGAGCGCTCCTGCGCTCCCCGGAGCTGGTCCAGCAAGATTTTTGCCTGTGTTTCTCACAGTAATGTTTGTAACCTGAATTAGGCCATTGCAGCCCGGAAAAGGAGAAGTTTAGTAAAAAGCCTTCTGTGTTCCCCAAACCTGATTTTAACTCCCTGCAGGGCAACGGGTTCTCTGACTGTGTCGTGCCCCCGCCACGCTGTGTCCTGGGTTAGCCTTGCTGCGATGCCCGGCGGTGGCAGTGCGGCCAGCGGGGTGGCACCAGCGTCTGCCTTTCCTGGGTGCCGTGAGTCACTAACGGTGTTGTCCACAACACGCAGGTGACAAATACTGTGGGAGGGAGAGTGGTGGGTTTGTCTCTAAAGACCGAGTTTTGAAGTGAAGAGTCTGGCTGCGGGGAGGATGTCTCATCTCCTTAGGACAGCGTGCGTCCCTGGGCACGCCGTGGACACAAAGCCCCACCGGCCCTTCCACGCTGCACGGAGTGGGACAGGTGGTCATCACCGTCCCTTTGACAGGCATCAACACGCAGCCTGTGCAAGCAAGCGATTCCCCAGAGGAGCAGATGGGACCCGTGTAAATTACAAGTAGCCCAAGATACTCCAGCTACCTTGGGTCTGTCCTTCATCCCTGTCCT
Source organism: Morus bassanus (assembly GCA_031468815.1). Classification (NCBI taxonomy): domain Eukaryota; kingdom Metazoa; phylum Chordata; class Aves; order Suliformes; family Sulidae; genus Morus; species Morus bassanus. The sequence goes on from CM062575.1 coordinate 1,544,784, forward strand.
TCAGCCACCGTCCTCTGCCTGGGACCTCGCAGAGCTGGACACAGGGCATGCGTGGTACCCTGGTGCACGGCCTTGGGCAAAATATTTTTAGGCCAGGGATCAGAGTTTGAACACTAATTTTTGAAAGAAAAGTGTTGACCAGGCCTGATAATGATTTGTACAGGCATTGGCTGTCAAACATTTATGTTGTATCTCTCAAAATACAGGAAGCATAACACTGTGCAGGACTCGAACCACTCCACTCAGAGGATTTCAGGTTGCATCTGGAGGGAGGTGAAACGCCACACTACATTTAAAGCATCTGAGGGGAAAAAAACCACCCCAAAGCCTGTTTTTGCATAATATACACACTCAGTTGCTGCATATGGGAACGAATGGGGGCTGTTTTTTGGAAGAAAGAAAATTTCTACGAAGTAATTGCTTTCCCTGTCCTACTTTGTCTTTCCTAATCATAGGAAGGCTTGTGACGGGTATTTGGGGGAAGAGGGGTGCACGCCAGCCGCAGAGGCTGCTGTGCGCACAGAAGAGCGGTCGCTTCTCTGGGGAACGCTGCTGCTCAACAAAGACCTCATGCTGCAAAAGTGCATCCTCCATCCCTCCCTCACTCCCTGGAGATCCACTCCTCCTCCTCTTCCAGCCCCTCTGTGCCACCTCCAGCCCTTCACAGCTTCTTCCTCCCCTCTCAATCCTGCCCTGCTTTTAGGCGTCTGGAAAATCCTCTACAGCCTTGGTCTGTACCAGAAAAGCAGCCACAAGATTTGGCAGGTGTCTCATGATGCAAACCATCGCACGTACAAACAGGCTTCTCCCACTTTTTGGGAGCAGGTTCACTGTAAAATGAAGGCGGGCTGCAAGCAGAGAGGCGTCAGCCCTGCACGTCCGGGTGCAGGTGAGCTCCGCTGCCACGGAGAGCAAGCAAATCTGCTGGAGGGAGTGTGAACTCTCCGTTAGAGGAGGTGAGCAGTGGCTGTGTCCTTGGCAGGACAGCTTTCTGCGTTTTCAGGGACACTGGACAGTGCAAGGATGAAGCTGGTTTTGGCTTGGACACTCCATACACCGGACTCTGCAAACTCAGGCAGCACAGAACGTGGGCCCTGCCTGAAGCTCAGGTTCTTGGGTGCTGAACCATGCCGTGGAACAGCCCCGCGTCCTGCCTGCGCAGACGTGCATGCGTGGAGCTGTGTGACACGGCCGAAAATAGCCTTTCCTTGCACTAACACCACCAGGTGTGCACCAAGAGAAGTGTGTGCAGAGCCCCACGCGCCTCTTTCCCCACCGATCCCAGGAGACATGCGCCACCAGCATCCCTCTGCTTGCGGCGGCCCATCCTCTTCCCAAACAAGCAGGGCCTGCCTGTGGCAGGCAGCGAGCTCGCCAGGGTAGGGCTGGGCTTGGTTTGTGTCTCGTCAAGCACCACGCAACCACTCGGGCTCAGAGAAGCGCAGACTCCCCAGGCTGCGCTGGCAGAGGAGCCTGAGCTGGAGCGGGACCCCCGGCCAAAGCCACAAAACAGGGGACTCACAGCTGCAGGGCTGCGTCTGTCTGTCCAGCGCCCCGGCCCTGCTGCCGCCGCTCCGTCACTCCCCGCTGGAAGGAAGCAGCCCAGACGCGGAAAATGTTTATTCATTGCCAAAGGGCAAAAATGAGATGGCGAAGCCTACTTCTGCCTTCTGGTTTTTAGAATAAAAGTATTGGGAATGGTGGCTTGCCACCCCCCTTCTCCTGAGAGGAGATTGAGCAAGCCTTAAATACAGGCAGGTTGTTTTCTCTCTGGACTGCACTTTTAGGGCTGTCAAATCTTGCACAAAATGCTCACTTCTCCCAAATGGTTTTAAGGCACTGAAGTATAATAGGTGCTAACAAAAAGTGAAGTGTTTAAACAATCTGACTATAAATCTCTTCTGCTTTCAATTGCTCAGCTTTCATCCCCTGTCATAATTATTTATATTGTTCTACATTGAGTTCCTTTACAGAAGAAACCTCAACATCTAATGGAAAAAACCAAGCCAGGGTGGGGGGGCGGTGGTGTGGGAAATGCAGCAGAAAATAAAAAAATCCTTGAATTGTCAATACGCATCATACAGAAGGAAAACAATCAAATGCCCATTTTCATCACCCTGGCAAGTCACCCTGCCCTGTCAGTGAACTGCTCTCCTCTCCCTGCCACTCACCAGATGGGTTTCCACCTCCTGCTTGTTCTATGTTTTTTAATTCCTTTGTCTATTTAAATGCAATGAGTCAGCACAAAGCATACAAAAAGGTGTGAGACAGCCCCAAGATCAGAATATAGTGCAAATGAAAAAAAGCAGACAAGGGCTTCCTATTCCAACAGTCTGCTGCTGGGGAGCAGCGGCGTGGCCTGGCGAGGGGAGGGCAGGCGATGCCGGCAGCTGCTGCGACGGCCCCGAGACCCCCAGCCAGCACAGGAATGGCGCACTGCCTTCGGGGAGGGCAGCTGGAGTTGTGTGAGCCGTTGCTTGCGTGAAGAAGAAAAATATTTTCCTTTCGAAGGAGATGATAAGCCGCTGCTTGGATTCTTTCAACGTAAATCTCTGGGATGTTGATGCATAGAAATTTCTTCTTTTTTTTCCCAATTCCTTTTTTAAGTCTAAGAAATGTGCTTCTCAGTGCTGATAGGGAGGATAACATAGTCATACAATGCATAAATTGCCAGGCATGCATCACCCGTCAGATTCAGCTCCAGTAGAGACCAAGCCTCACACCCAGTCCTAAACTTTATGAAATTCTCCTTTATTGACTCAAAGAACTAAAGAGAGTATAACTCCCCTCCTTGGAAACATCCCGGCAAAGATTTACAGATTTCCACAGTCAAGTCCAAAGTAGAAGCACAGACCTCGGCAGATAACGTGTTCTTCACTACTGCTCTAAGGAAGCATTTAATGTAGTTGACTCATCAATGAATTTCACGTCAAACGCAATCTAAGTTTTTAAATGTTAGCCATAAATAACTATCATATTTTTAAACATGATTTCCTTTTCTATATTAGATGTATATCTCTACTGAACACTGTATTAACTCAATTGTGTTAGTTTACTTTGTTTACAAACAAACCTCTAGTAAACCATCTGCTGTCTGGAGATGATAATCTGTTTTTGTTGGTTTAAGCGTGAGTGCTGCAAGCAGACTCAGATGGTGCTCCGTTTGCTTCACATTAGTTGTACTGCAGAGGAAGGACAAGGGTTTCTGTTGGAGGCTAACACCTGCACTGGTCCATGCATTATTAGAATGTCAAATGCTTGCGTAAGGAAACATCTCTCTGCCTCTCTTCACCTCAAGCTGTAAGCCGCCTCAGCTCCCTCAGCCGGGTAAGAAACTTTGGGTTGATACGTGCCAGGGCTTGTGTGAGAAGCGGTTTGACACAGACAGTGTCCGTTTTCTTCGTTATCATCTAGCATGAACGTAAAACATGAAATAATGTGATTAAGAAAAGCAAGCTGGCAAAGGAGTTCATTTGGTCCGTCTGGAGTTTAAAACGCATTTTTAAAGCTCTGTGGTCAGTAGATTTTGTTCTGCTGGAAGTGTAAATGACTTTTTCAAACATAAGCCTTGCTAATAAAGGAAATGCTCTTTGCACATCTAGATAGCTGTGCAACCTTTTATTTTTATCTTTTTTTGCACTAAGTGTGCTGAAGTATTAGAGTCAGCTGTAACTGGTAAGCCTAAATAGCGTATTCAGGAGCAGTGGGGTTTTATTTAAAAAGCCTTCAGTGGTCAGGCAGGACAGGCTCTCCCATATGCGTCCCTTTGCCTCACATTCTCACACATGTAAAACTACAATGCAAAACACCGACACGCAGGAGGTCTGGCACAGAGCGGAGCCTTTCAGCCTGGTGCCTCCGTTTGGCACAGCAGGAGAGGATACAGCCAGAGCATCAGCCACAAACTGGATCCCGTAGGCTGCCCTTGCTTTGCAGTGAAACCTTCCTGTGCACGCAGGCACAGGTCGCCCAGGCTGCAGCACGGGCCAGAGCTTCGGGGACAAGGACTTGCCTCCTAATGCTGCATTGCCAACAGCTGCCTGAATGGCCATGTCTGAACCTACCTCGGGTAAATTTTGACTCCCATTGGTTCTGGGAACTTACCACTAAATATTGGGTCCCTATAACTCAGAAAATGTTGGCAGATGAAAGTTTGAGAGAAATTCCCTTGATTTAAAAATTGCTGCAGACCTTTGCTCCCACCTTGGGTGGTTGTTGCAATGGCTCGGCGCTGGGGCCAACAAGCCCTACCAACATCAAGGTGCAGGGTGTGCCACCACGCCGTTTTCTGCACCGCTGCCTACTGTAGCCCAATGTTCACAGTCTTTGCACAAAACCTGCAGTAATCCAAAGCCGGCAGCATAGGCTGGGTTCCTGAGGCTCCCCCCACGTACAACGGCTCCCACAGCCCTGCAACCGCCTGCCCCCCAGACCCATGGCCAGGAGGTCTCAGCTGCAGACCCCGGCATGCATCTTCCCACCCACGCTGGGGCAAGCGCCCCAATCCGCTGTTCCCACAGGCACCGCTCGGCTTCCGCCAGCCGACCACCCCTTCCCCTTCCCATCTTTAATTTCCTCAGCCTCACTCAGATCAGGGTGACAAGACCTGTCTGTGCTTTTGCAACACTTGAAGAGGTTGGAAACAGAGAGAAAGGAACTCTGCTCCCTATCAGGGTGAGGTCTGATTGCTTTGGGAGGGGCGAGGTCCCAGGCGGATCCCAGTGCAGCACCTTGGCGTGACTCAGCAGAGCCTCCCTGCATCGCTGCAAGGCAGCGTGGCCACGCAGGCTGAGCACAAGTGCAGCCACTCCGTCCTCACATGTAGCCCCACACGCCTCACGGGGTGTTTTAAAGCACACGCTTGTCCTGGGGTGCCCACCAACCATTGCCCCCGAGGGGCTCAGACCGGCGGGAGACAAGAAGTGTGCCCGAAGAGCTGGCTACGGGAGTGCCACGCAGACACGCGATGGATGGACAACTCTAGCTGATCAGAAAAAAGCCACACTCATTTCACTAGCATTCAGGCTGAAAGCCAAGGCCAGTATCAGTAAACCTGGCCCTCCTCCACCCTCCTGGCTGTGGGGGGATGGCCCTGCAGCCAGTGCGTGGCACTGCCGGTACTGCAAGCCATGCCAAGCCACTCAGAATCGCTCTTCTGTCACACTGCCAGTTTGTAAACCCCAGGAATAGCTAATTTCTCAGCTACATTCAGCCCAGTAACTATGTGCTCATTAAACACTGCTACCAGAGCTCATTAGTGAGCGCGTGTGCCCCTGGTTGCTGCACAGAGAGCATGCGTGGCTGCAGAGTGATGCTAACCTCTCCCGGGATGTGCTGAGTGCCCCGGGGCGCTGCATAAGGGATGCAGGGCTGCTGCCCCACAGAGCCAGCATGGGCATCCCCAGGGGAAAAACTGCCCTTGTGGCGCCTGCCCGGATCTGCTCCCCTGCTCCCTGCACCACTGCCTGCTCCAGCTGAGAGCAGCCAGGTAACAGCATCAGTCACCCACCCCAAGGGCAGCCCCCTCGCATTGCCAGTCAGTGCCAAAGCAAGATCAAAACGACGGGAAAAACCTTAAAGCACCATGCCTGCAGCGCAGCAGTGCCGTGCACCATCCCAGGGCGCAGGCCGCGGGCACACTGAGCACGTGTGTGCCACCAGCAGACCGGGAGCTGCGAGCGGGAGCTGCAGCCGGGCGCAGGACAGGCGTGCGGAGGACGTGCGGCGGGCACCTCAGCACCGTATCGGCACAGGCAGCGCCATGAGCGATGGCGATCCTGCCCCGCTGGCTGCCCACAGCAAACACACGTGGCTGAGCAGCTCTGCCTGCCCGCTCCCTCTGAGCGCTGCCGGTGCAGGCAGCGGATTTACCGCTCCTGCGGGCTCTGGGTGAAAGCTGCTGCTCTGAATCATCGAGGCCGCTTCCTGTGGAGCCTGCCTGTTTGAGTTGTTTTCCACTGATTGCCAAGAGGAAGGGCATAAAGTACTTACAGCAAGATAAAACCAATACAAATCTTTAAAGACCAAACCCCAGTCAATTGCAAAGTAACACCTGGGACCGTCCCAGGTACAAACTCCCAGGCCATCCCCATCGCTTGTTTGCCGAGCTCCTTTGGTGGGTCTCAGAGGAGCCCTTGGGAGCTCGCAAAGCCAGATTATATCAAAGCAAGAGGATTTCCAGACAAGGTACATCATGAAGGATGTCCTGCCAGCAGCTTATGTGCCTCTAATCTGACTAGCTTGTCAGCGTGCCCCACCTAATTAGAATCACGGCAATCCCGAGGTGGGCAGGAGCTGGAAGAGGACCTTTTTCTTTCTGTTTAAATATGACACTTTTGCATGAACCGACACCACCTGTAGTTGCTGACTCCATCACGGACGGCGCAGTTACGTCAGTATTTGGGGGCGTTCCAGCTAGACGTGGAATACACAAATTACCACACCACTGCAGGCCCAGCGCTGCCGGCTGCAGCATGGCCCTCATGTCCAGAAAGCAAAATATAAAAGACGACCCGGTTACAAAAACGGATCTTGTGTATGCTTCAGCTGACTTAGTGCTTGATTTACAAACCCCAAACCCAGTCCAGCTGAGATCAGCCTTTCCAGCGAGTGGCATCGGCTCATCTCCCAGGCGCCCTCGGTCCGGGACTGCGCAGAGACCAGCCTGCCCTGCACGAGAGAGAGTGCTGGAGAGCTACAGCATGCACAGGCAGATTTACAGGATCAGCTTCCACTGGTGTTGCTCTGGCGGGGACAGGGTTTTGGGACGAGCCAGCCACCACATTGCCCGTGCAGATGAGGCAGCGTGCGTGCATGCACACGTGCACTTGTGTGCTGGGGGAGGGAGGTGGTGGGGAGGGAGGGGAAAAACAAATGGGGAAAAAAAAAAATAGAAGCACAAGAAGAAGGGCAGGGAACATTTTGCTTGAGGCAACCAAGTTTTCTGATTGGGACCTCCAAAAGTTTTGGGACTAAGGTAAAGCTTCTGGCTGGCCTGGTGGACAGCCAGCTGCCACAGCCTCAGCCTCATTCTTCACCTCCTGAAACTACAGGTATGTGTAAATTGTCCATGTGTATTTTCCAGGCTACTGGAAAGTCACCCTAAAACCCAAAGTCTCCATCCCTCCCCGGTCAGAAGCTGCTGCCCACAGAGGCGCCCATGAATCACTGCCGATAACCATGTGCGAGCCTGACATTTGGGACGGCTTGGCAGCTGCCCTGCACCGGGGAGATGAAGCCTTCCAGCTCATTTCTTCTAGTGATTTATTGAAGACGACTGTTCTTTTCAGGAACCATGACTTGAAAACCTGTGATTTATGAAAACTCCACATGTGCTTCTGCTCTTGTTACCCACGGATCGCTTCCAGCAGGGTTTCCCCACTGCTGGCTGCCGTGCCCAGCCCTGCGTGAGAGCCAGCACGCTGCTGGCGGCACGAGAGCCGCCCCGGGGAGTAACTGGGACCGAGGGCGCACGTGGGGCAGCAGCTTACAGCCGTCCATTTACTGTGCTCACCAAGCAACAGCATCTAAATTTAGTTCTCCACCTAATACCCTCTTTGGAGGAAGTGTCAATTTTCCACCGGCTGCAGGTTGCCAGCAGTGACTGCTCGCTCGGTGACTGACCGCAATTAACTGACCCCCCAGCACCAGCACCCCATGTTTTGTCATGTCCCATCTACATCCCTCTGGCAAGAGGGGCTCGTTGGTGCAGTTGCTTAGATATCACTAAAAAGTCACAGGTTCAACGAGAACCCACCTCAGCACTCTGAGGAATGCCCTCCCTGCAAACAGAGAAGCTTTAACAGCAAAATGCAGACAGGAATTTCTGCAGAGTAGCTTATTTCTGTATTGTGTGTGCCATGTGGGGAGCTCCCTCTCTGCACACCCTTCCCAAAACACAGTCATGACAAGAACAGCATCGCTGTTGCTAATGCTCATAATTTCAACATCTCACTGTATTTTTTCCCCTCAGTCCCAGCATCCAGAGCAAAACCATCTAGAGAAAATTTCTGCCTCAAAAAGAGAAGTTAACTTCTAGTCTTCATATCTGAGGAGAAGGAAAAGACACTCAAGCCCACCAAAGAGAAAATCAAAGGGCACATAAAAGCATGTTATTTAGTCAACGAATCCCACAAGCTTGTGGTTTTTAGGCTCACTCGTCTTTCAGAGGCGCAGCCGAGGCTGGCCGTGCTGAAACAGCAGGGTCGCAGCTGCAGAGAACGTGTCGCCTCTCGGCAGCTCCGCGGCAGACCGGCCAGGCTGGCAGCACCCTCGCGCCTCGCTGCTGCGAGAGGACGTTTCATTAAGAGGTGGGACTGGGCCACCAGCGCCTGCTGCCGGGAGCGGAGCCGAGGCAGGCGGTCATTGCAGCCCCAGCTGGGGCATCGACTCTTCAATCCATTTTAGCTTCCCAAGATAACGAGGCTGGGAGTTCTCCATGCAACACTGAATCCTAAGATGTCCGCAGGTGCGTCACCTCAGGAAGCGGCTTTACCCAAACCTGCTCTGCCCAGCGTTCAGCCTGAGGGCAGGCCGTGGAGCTGGAGCTGCTGACCCCAGCATGGGCCACCGCAGCAGCGACAAAGGTGTCCGCACGCCCTGCGGAGACACCGGCCCCTGCCCGCCTGCGGGAGCCCGGGCAGCGCGTGCCGGGCTGCTTCGCCCGCGGCGAGGGGCAGGTCGGGGAGCTGGGCTGCCGGGCGAGCAGCTCACCTGGGGCAGCCCCGGTCACCGGCCTCCAGGTAAGCCTCTCACAGCCCTGGGAGGGGAGCCCTGCGCGGGGGCAGCTGGGGCGGGAGGGCGGCCCGGGGGTGGGCACGCCGTCCCTGCAAGACAGATCCTGCAGCTGCTGAAACATCAAATAACTGAGGTGTGCCCACTCATCACTAGTCCCACTGCTGGTACCTCCAGTTCCCCGCACTCAAACGTTTTCTTCTTAAATCTCCCAGGACTATGGGACTATCCCAGCAGCTGGGTAACTCTGCCTTCAGGAAAACTTTATAGCCCTCATACATCTGAAATAAAATCTCAACATCTAAAATGAGTCAAGGCTCCAAGCCCACAGGACAAAGTAGCAAAACCACTTCTTTATTTTTAAATTCTGGGGAGGCTCATCGGTGCCTTGTGAATGTTGAGGTTGGTGATTCTGACTCTCGTTAACGGCCTTTTACTGCTCTTAAAAAAAAAAAAAAACACTTAGTTTTTCCACAGTGGTCAAAGTTAGAACATTTTCTTCAGCACAAAACTGTTTAACAAATGTTTTAATTGAGGAGATTCCTGTAGTCATTTAGGCTAGGGTTAGGTTTTAAGAGACAAGGGTTATTTGCTTTTATTTTTAAGTTACTTGAAGGAAATTAATTTTGTGCCCCTACCAAACAGTGCAAGCTGAGAGCAGGTTTTGGTGATGCGGGTCTAAAAAAGCTCGTGCAACTGTACCCCAATATCAGCTCTCTCCTTGGGAACAACAATGAACGTCAGCCCCACCACGCCAGCGGCTTTGGCCCCAAAGCAGTTCCTGGGTCAGTTCCTGCAGGACAGAGCGGCCACGCGGCTGCGCAGGAGCGTGTGTCCCATTAGCACGGTGCTATGTAAAACGTAACTCACAAAATTCATTATTTCAGAATAGATTAACTCCGTTCAGTACTCACTCACACTGCTAGCAGCATGGCTAAGTTAAAAATCGAAAGATGCAAATGCCTGGCAGTATCTCTCCCGTGTAGCGGACGGCAAGTACAGACCTAAAGCACCCCCCGTCCCCTTTCCTGTTTCCTTCTCCAAGTCAGACCTATTACCTCGTTAACTCACCACATGGCAGGAGGATCAGCAAATCTTTAAACTCAGTTTCAGAGAAATCATTATAAATAATTTCCTGGTGACGTTTTTTTCCTAATTGGCTGAAACAAACCCCCCAAATGCTGGGAATGCTGTTTCCGCATGGCACTGACCGCTGCAGTTTGGGAGCTCCGGCCATGCAGGACTGGTGGGTCAGCTCCTTGGGGCCCATGGCTGCATCCCTTGGGACGAGCCACATCTTCACAGTTGGGGCAGCTTGTTTAGAGAGGAAGGGACCAGGAGGAGATAGGCCAGGCTTTGGGAGGGAAGCGTTTCAATGCAGTTAGGAAATTTCCATTATAGTTCAAGTAATCTGCATAGATGTAGGACTTGCTACGAAGGCAATAAGCAGTGTTACTGGTGCCTATGGCAGTCATTTTCCACATTTGGGACATTTCTGGTCTCCTCTGCGTCACTTGACGTGGGCAAGGCAGCGTTCAGCCAGGAGAGCTGCTGCAGTAACCGGTGCACAGCTCCCTCATTTTCTTGTTGGTTTGAGGAGTGACTTCCATTTACCAGCTCCAGTTTCACAGCCTCACAGAATCCCAGAATGGTGGGGGTTGGAAGGGACCTCTGGAGATCACCCCATCCAACCGCCCTGCTTGAGCAGGTACACCTAGAACAGGGTGCACAGGACCACGTCCAGGCGGGGTTTGAATGTCTCCAGGGAAGGAGACTCCACAGCCTCTCTGGGCAGCCTGTTCCACTGCTCTGGCACCCTCACAGGAAAGAAGCTTCTTCTCATGTTCAGGTGGAACTTCCCGTGTTCCAGCTTGTGCCCATTGCCCCTTGTCCTGTCATTGGGCACCACTGAAAAGAGTCCATCCCCATCCTCTTGACACCCACCCTTCAGATATTTATAAGCATTGATAAGATCCCCGCTCAGTCTTCTCTTCTCCAGGCTGAACAAAGCCAAGTCTCTCAGCCTTTCCTCATAAGAGAGATGCTCCAGTCCCCTCATCATCTCCGTAGCTCTCCGCTGGCCTCTGTCCAGTTCCCTGTCCTTCTTGAACTGGGGAGCCCAGAACTGGACGCAGCACTCCAGATGTGGCCTCACCAGGGCGGAGCAGAGGGGGAGGATAACCGCCCTCGACCTGCTGCCACACTCCTCTCAATGCACCCCAGGACACTGCTGGCCTTGCCCACATGGGCACGTCGCTGGCTCATGGTCAACCTGCTGCCCACCAGCACTGCCAGGGCCTTCTCAGCAGAGCCACTCTCCAGCAGGTCAGCCCCAACCTGTACTGGTGCGTGGGGTTGTTCCTCCCCAGGGGAAGGACCTTACACTTGCTTTTGCTGAATTCCATGAGGTTCCCCTGGGCCCAGCTCTCCAGCCTGTCCAGGTCTCTCTGGATGGCAGCACAGCCTTCCGGCATATCAGCCACTCCTCCCAGCTTGGCATCGTCAGCGAACTTGCTGAAGGTACACTCTATCCTTTCGTCCAGATCATTGATGAATGTGTTGAACAGGACTGGACCCGGCACAGACCCCCGGGGAACACCACTAGTTACAGGCCTCCAACCAGACTCTGCCCCGTTGATCACGACCCATTGATCTCTTCCCCCCACATTTTTCTCCTTATGACTTTTTTCTCCATCATCCTTTCACTGCACAGATGATTTCATTTTGAGGCAATTTGCCCCCACCTCGCCAGCCAGCAGTGGCCACTGTCTCCCACAGCCAGCTCCTGCCCGCAGCGCCTCCGCGTCCCTCCCTGCCCCTGTCCCTGCATCACTCCTTGGGCTCCTCTCTGTCTGTCAACACTCAGCCAGCATGCCTGCGGAGACGAGGCGTTCGCATGCAGCAGAGCTCCTTGTGCTGTCGCTTCTGTGGGCAATTAGTCAGTGTGTGCAGCAGCCACTGGAGCCTCGCTTGGGTCCCAGCCCTGTGGCCGTCCCCACGCCAGCCACCCTCAGAGGCACAAATGGCATTTCACAGTCTTACTCCTACTGAGGACTTAAAAAATAAAAGCACCTTGAATCACACCCAGAGAGGCAGGTAGGAATGAAAGTGCCACCCGAACCTCTCCCATCGCTAGTATTTAGGGCGTCTGTAAAGGCAGAGCTCTGCACGCCACTTGGCTTCCATTTGTGAGGACCACACAGAAATCCTCATGGAAATAACCTACCGCACCCCGGCAGGGACTGACCAAACCTACAAGAGGAGGAGAGGGCACACACAGGCTTTATTAATGTGATCAGCGTAGTGCCAGATTGCATCCCTCCCACTTCTGGAATATCGGCTGTAAATGTGCGCAAGGTTACACTGGCTGGCGTCATTCGGAGTTGATCGAGGAGTGACTTATTCCTACCAAGAATAAGTGAGGTCATTGCTTTGTAGGAAGCAACAGGCAATTTATTTTTCCTTTTCCGTGATCTTGGCTAACTGAATCACAGCTAGCAATCAGGCTGTCTGAAGGGTGAGGTCATTAGATTAACCCAGCAGAGGACATGAGGAGATTAATTTGTCAGGTATCCCGCTGGGACCAACACTAGCCAAAGACACAGGCTCTCCCACAACAGCAGCTAAATGAGCATCCCATTAAAATCCCGGGTCTGCAGCAGCTGGGGGGTTTGGTGCTCTGGGGCCCGGCCAGTCGACCCTGCAGGCACTCGCAGGATGTCCTCCCGCATCGCCTGGGCTGGCTTGCCCTCCAGCAGAAAGCTGCGGCTCCTGGAGTGAGGGGTTTGACGCAGGGCACAGTGGCCGTGACCTGCCGGAGGGGTCCCGCCAGGACACTCAGACCCTTTGCACATTTTAGGGTTTTGCTGTAAATACAGGCATGGGACTCCCCCAGCTGGGAGGCTTCCCCCTCCGTTGCGGACGGTGCAGAGGATGCCTCGGAGCACGTTGGCGAGGCACCGCCACCCAATGCCCCTGCGGCACCGGGGTGCCGACCCGGCACCGAGGGCGGCGGGCAGGCTGGGGAGGAGCTCTGCCCACACCTCCTGAGTTGGCTAGCGACACGTGAAGCATCTTGGAGTTAGTGCTGCAAAGGAACCTGGAGCACGGCTGCAGGGCTTGGGGTGCCCGGGGGGCTTGGGGTGCTTTCATCCGCAGGCCTCGCTCTGCAGCACTGCCTGCATTGCAAATCAAAGCTGTACATCGTTAAAGGTATGGAGGAACAGAATCCGAGCAATTTCTGGGTTTGGCCTCCATCTCTAACGGCTTTGTGTTTATTCAAACTAGAAAAGCAAAGGCACCATCACCTGCCTTGTGAGCAAGGCAGCTCTTCACAAGGCCAGCCTGGCTCACCCACCACGGAGAGAGTGAATTTCCATCAACTACTGAAGGGCTCTTCTGAGGCAGCTGGGCCTGAGAACCTGATTTATTTCAAAAGGTCTTCAATATAATGCATCGATTTCCTGTTCTGCCTTCAAGTCTGCTGTCTCTATTACATAAGGAGCCTTGAACATACTACAAATAGCTGCCCAATAAATATAATTATCAGCAGCTAAGGAACAACAAACCAACATCAGTACCGTGGATCCTGGCCTGGGCTTGTATGTCGGACACAGCAAGGCAAAAGGCTTCCCAAATCACACCGCTGTCACCCAGGCTGAGAAAAAGGCAGCAAAGACCTCTCCTGCCATCCCTGGGCTGCTGCATCCGCATTGCGCCAGGCACAGAGAAATCCGTAAGCTCAACGAAAAGACAAAACAGAGCTTCTCCCCGGACGCATGCTGAGTTTTGGTCCCATGGGGTTCAGAGCTGAATGTCGCCATGAAAAGCATAAACCCATCCTCCTGCCAGCCTCTCCCTGAGGCCACTGCGCAGTGCTGCGTGCTGCCAGATCGCCCGCCGAGACGTGCCTCCCTCCTCGCACCGCTGCCTCCCACAACACACAAGCCAGGCTCCGCACTTGAAAAGCCCAAGGTGAGAACAGGAGGAGAGAGCACTTTTCTGTGGCAGCTTTGAGGGCACGCTGCTTTTCAGTCTCTTCCCAGGAAAAGCACAGACTCTTCCCCTCACCCCCCCAGCCCCACCATCCCCCTTTTTCCTCCCCTTAGCCTGCCAGGATCTCCTCTTGGGATGCGCAGTGCCCGCAGGGATGCACCGGGCAAAGCGGCAACTGCTGCGAACCCACTGGTCCCACAAAGCCAGCCTGGCTGCCGATGCGTGGCTGCCTGCCGCAGCGGGGTCAGCTCTCGTTGCCCTCTTCCCTGCAGAGGTGCCTGGGGGCACAGGTCTGATCTGCTCCTCCATCGCCTCCCGAATCTCTCCACCATCAGACCTCTGCTGCTGATGCTTCGGCAGCAAATAAACTTCGCCCGGGCACCGCAAGACCAATTCCTGGTGTGTCACCTGGGAAGACTAGTGAGAACAGGGCACGTAGAAGAGCCCCAAGGGAAGTCACCATGAGGCCAGCTTTGCCTTTATGTTACAGATGTCAAACCGACAACGTCAAACTCCCCTGCAACACAATGGTGCAGGGGCTTCCTCGGGGAGCGCCTGCCTGCAGCACGGGGCTGCGCCGCCTCCGCAGCCAGACCCGGCTGGAGTGTTCGAGCCAGCCCTGTCTGGAATGCTCTGCCTAAGATAATAGCAAATAACAACGATAAAGTTACTGCTGGTGCTTGCAATTAAGTTAGCAAGACCTAATAAATGCAATTAAAAAGCCAAAACAAAATGCCTGAAATCCCAAATTTCTAGTGGATAAACTATTAATTTATTTCCTTTAAGTAGAAGATCTGAAACTCTGGAATAACAGGCTCCCTGTGTTTGTCTGGCTTTTAAGTTCTGCTGCAAAAAAACGTTTATTGACATAAATGGCACTTTCTTCTTCTTTAAGCATTTCTGCAGCAGTGCATTAGTGATTCGATTACTCAGTGCTTTAAGTCAATTCAGTGAGATGAGTGGTAAGTTCCTACAGTAGACATTAATATAATTTTTCCAAGACTGCAGAATTGCTTTCAAATCTCATAGGGATAAGTAATCTATTAAGAGGTCCCTTACAAAGTTTGGCAGCGCTTTGCTGTAGGTGTGAGCGCAACACAGCCCCACTGAAGTTGCTTTGGACTCTCTGGTAACAGGAGCAGAGGCGTGGAGCCGAGCTCCCCAGTGCTCCCTGCAAGTGCCGTGCCAAGGCGTTGTGCCAGTATGGGCACGGAGGGCACGGCCAGGACCTTCGCTGGCACCGGAGACAACGCTCCTTCCAGCCCAAATAGCGGATGTGAGCATTAAGAACATATTTTCTAGACAGGAAAACAACACAATTGGACAGGAATGTGTTTCTTATTCTGTTCCCACTGCATGACCTCACTTCTCTTTATTTTCTGTTTCTCCAGACCATTCTGCACCTTCAGTTACTGTAGGTCAACAGCCTTTCCCCTTGCTGGTACAGTTGGCTGCTTAACTCTTCAGCCCATACTTTGTCCCTACAAAGCCGCGTCCCTTCCTCGCTGGGCTCTCCTCCATCCATCAGCCATTACGGTTTTTTCCCCGTAACACTGAATAGTGAGTGGCAGGGTTGGTAAGGTTTGTCTGAGCGAGAGAAGGGGGTTATGGTCGTATCTCGACTGCCCTGGCAAGCCCTGCCCAGGAGCACTTCCCAGCAGCACCTTCCAAGCCCAACTTCAATTGAGACCATCAGGTACAGAAGTCTGGGTGACCTATTTCAGGTGAAACATGTCTGGATTTTTCTTCTGCAGTGGATGCAAAGTACTTCTAAAATGAATTAGAATTGTACCCGTAAATTCCCAAAGGATGGAAGTCCTGACTTCTGGCCACAGCCACTTTTTCTCTCATGTAGAGAATTACAGGTCCCATTTTACAGCGACAGATGATGTGTACGGGCAGCACTGGTAAACAACAATTTTGTTTGCTGACTTGTAGCAAAGGGAAAAACCCAAAGCCCTGCACAAAAAGTGCTTTTCTAAACAGAATGTTTTTCCACGCTTCCCAGAGAGGCATCAGTGGTTCATAATAAAGGAAACGCTAGTGATACTACCCAGAAAAGAGAATCCATCACCGTTGTGCAAGCAACTGATCCTAACTGACTGATCATAACTAATCCCTAGTATCTGTAATGGGAGGGGGGAAAAACCCCATTAATTATAGCTGATAATTAACATCTGTGATGGGAAGAACAGCTTAACCTTGAAATAAGGATGAATTAAATTTAGGCACAGAAGTGTCCCCGGTAATAGCAGCAGCAGGACCCTATCACAGACCCTTCCAGGAAGGTGGGGCTGGGACCAGGCTTAGCAAACAGCAAAGACAACAACATTATCGAACAGGTTTAATTAAGCCAAGCAAGCATTAGCTTTCCTCCAAAGCCGCCTGCAGTCTGTACAAAGGAGGAGATATCAATTCACATGTCAGCGAGCTGCCGGTTTTCTCTGCTGTACGTGTTCAGCATCACGCAGGGCAGACGCCGTGCCACCAGTGCCAGCAGCTCCCGCAGCAGCTCTGCAGCCCACGGCCCAAGCAGGCGCGGACCTGGCGCACGGCAGGACGGCTGTCCCCTCGCAGGGCCTGGGGGCGTTCCCGCGTCTCACCATCCCTCTCTACTGCGCTACACCGACCCAAATTTAGCTCCTTTGGAAAATTCTGTGCTGATTCTGCCTGGCACAGCAGTGTGGTGCAAAGCCAGCCGAAGTTTGCAGACAGAGCAGAGGAGGGTCTGAGTCAGGCCCTTCCTATCTGACAAACAGCCTTCTCTCATGGGAAGTTGTTTTTCAAGTCTCTGAAGGTAACAAATCTTGTGCAGTCTCGCACCAAACCGACTTTTCCCAGCTGCGCAGTTCTCCCCCAGCGAGAGACCCCATTCCCACCTGCAGCTCGGGTGGGCTAACGCTCCTTGGCTTGGCGTACAGCTCCCTCGCATCGCCCTTGGGGGACGGCATCCCCCTTCCTGCTCCCCAGACTGTCAGGACACAAGCAGCTTCACCACACAGTGCTCTACCTGATAGATAACCTGTTCTCCATCCCATCCTGCGTGCAAATGCCCCCCCTTCCCCAGCTCCATCCAGCACACGAAGGCTGGCGGGCACAGCCATCACCCGCCAGCTCTAGACGTGCTCCCACCAAACCCCATCTCACCACCTCAGGGGGCTGCAGGAGTGGTCAGCACGTCCCCCATCACCCCCCGGCCACCCCCCGGCCGCAGCACCCATGCCCAGCAGGGACCACTGCTGGGACACAGCCAGATATGGAGATGGACACGTCTCACACCACCCCGGCCACTGCTCTGAGCTCTGCACCGCCCAACAGGAGATGGTCAATGGAGGGGCAATACCCGTGCCGGTCCCCGTCCACGCAGCACTGCCGCAGGGTCTGCCCACAGGCTGCTGATACGCCAATTGGCACTGAGCGAATGCCCCACTTTTCCTGACAGCCTTTGTGCTGCCAGGATCATCTGAGACCAGACATTTGCTGCAGAAGGGCTTTCAGGTTAGTCTGGACCTCTGGGGCCACCCCAACACCCGTCCTTGTCGTCCACAGCATCGCCCTGGTCTAAGGTGCGGAAGAGCCGCTGGCACATGGCACTCGTCGTGCGCTTCGACCTTGCTCAGCGTGTGCCCAACCTGCAAACCCCCTTGCACACCCCTGCAGCCGATGCCTGGGGTGTGTTACAAGGGGGACAAACGGAACTAGAGGGAAAGGCAGCATCAGGGAAGATGAAACTCAGAAAAACTAACGTTACAAATGCGATTCTCTGTGAGAAGAGGTTTGCAGACAGAGGCCATGGAGTTTTCTTCCTGCTGGGTATCAATTTGTAAGGGTGAAGTTGGTGTTAGTGTAGCTTTTAGAGGCATTTTTAAGTCACTCCAGGGACTGTATTATATTGAACAATCTTTCTTTTAATTTAAAAGATTTTTTCAGAACGAGGTCATAGATAGAAAGGTGAAACAGATGTTTCCAAAGGCAATTCCTGTCCAGACCCCTACTCCTGTTTCTTGAAATTGCTGCAATTATCATACCAAGAAGTGTTTCATATGTCGGGGACAAACCACCGGGGCTGAGCCAGGCAACATTTATTAGCAGCTGACAAAGTCTAGCACCAGGAAGAAAAAATTACCTGTATATTACAATAAACTTCATTAGTTCAAGCCACAGTGGAAACTGCTGCTTGGGAAACTGCTGATGTAGTTTTTGGTGCACACGCAAGCCATAATAAGAAGAAAGATAAAAAGCATTACACTAACTGGAACGCCTCTACTCCCCCGGGAAACGCCTCCCCCTGCGCAAAAAGCTCCGGCGGGGAGGAGACCCCGCACTGCGGCACAGCGCCGGCGGCCCTCGTCCCCCCCGAGACACCCGCGGGTGCAGGATGGGGCCGTCACCCTCTGCGGCACGGCTGCTGCTGCTCTGGGCGCAGACGCAGGGAACCGGCAGGGCTCCAGGGGAGGGGGCTTGGGGGGAAACCTGGGAGGCTCCCTGATACACCAGCGGAACCACGGCTAAAGGAGGACCTCCCGACACACTTTGTATGGCAACAACGTCTTCTCACAAAGTCCCTCACATGAACCTCTTGAGCAACCGAGATTAGAAACCTGCCAAGAGACAAGAAAAAATTAAAGTAATAATGGCAGTCGGGTACTTACTTAAATATTGATATCAGAGGAAACAAAGCCAACAGAATGATTCTCAGATCGGTTTAGTGTCATGGAACTCCAAATCACAAGTTATTATGTTGAAAAGTCAGCTTTCAGGAAACAGGACAAACACTCCCATGGCTAAAAGCAGCAATCATCGCACAAAACAACTCACTGCTCCTTGCACTCCACATTGTAAATTAGCCATGTAAATTAGCAACCTCCTCGCTAGCCAGGCCACTTTATAACAGTCCTTAAGAACATTTTCTGCATTCTCCCTCAGAAGCAGATAGACGCCGAGTCAAAAGCCCTTCAGCCCAACACGGGACGACTTTCGGCGGCACGGCCCCGCTGACGCGGCGTCCCGTGGCAGCGTGCGTGGTGGCACGGCGCCTGGCGGGGCCCTTCATGGAGCGCTGCACAGAGCACGAGGTCCTGCCGTTCGGCAGCTGCCCACGGGCATCGCCCCGCGGCCGCCGGAGCTCTGGCGATGGAAACCCGGCGGTGCTGCCGTGCTGTGCCAGGGACCCAGCAGGGACGCGTCCCTGGCCAGGGACCTTTCAGGTGTTTTGGGTTTGCGATCCCTTCACATTTTCCAGTGGAACCATAGACATTTCACAGAGAACACGTGTGATCCTGCTTTCTCAGTCACCTTTTGAGGGACTTCAGAAGAAAACAACATCATCTGTGGAGTAAAAGCCGAAAACCACCGAATTCCCCAAAAAACCACTTTTGTGCTCCCCCATTACAGACTTTAACACTTAATGTTGCCAATACAGCCCCATTCTCCCCAACTCCCTCTCGCTAGGGCCATTACCCCAACTACAGAATCCATCTAATTCAATACGTACGTACTTACACTGAGTTATTCCTGAATTTAAAAGAATCTTCACTAAACTGAAATTCACACATGGATTTAACTCGAGAAAGTAGCGCAGGCTCTTCAGTTTGTCTTTATGTCTGAAGATACGCTCGGGAGAGCGGCATGCATCTACACAAGCGGCTCCAAACCCCCACGCGCTTGCACCCTCCCCTGCCAGGGAAGAGACCCAAATTCTAAAATTATCTGCTCAAAATGAGCATTTTCTCAGCCCACTTTGTATCAGCAGTCACTGAGTAATTCACAGCAGATCTAAGATTAGCTAATGAAGCGCAGTGACTCATCAGCCAAGCCTCCGCGCCGCTGGGAAAATTCAAGTTTTCTTTAGCAACAGAGCTTCAGTTGTGGAAATTATACATACGGTTTGGAGAGGCTACAGTAACGTGAGGATTCTTATTTAAAACTCATTGATACAGATATTTGTGCCTATGATGCCCTTTTACTAACTGCATCACCGATCACTTGCAATAGCGCAGGATCGTGTCCGGGACTTTCTGCGGCAAAGCCACGGTGCCGAGCGGGAGAGGGTCCGGCCGAGCTGGAGCACGCAGTGACAACACACCAACCAGCAAAGCCTGATTTCAAACCACTCATTAGCTCACACCCATAAGCAAATTGAAACCATGCAGAATCATTACAGGTTTCTGCAAACGATGTTGTTGAGCAAAATGATGGGGTGGAGGAAAGTCATAAACAGAATCAAAGCAGAAAGGATCCCCACCCCCACACCAGTAATAGGACGCAAAACAAGACAAATTTCAATCCTGGAGTAAACACGTGCTCCAGACCCAGGTCCCATGTGCTTGTGCGGGGCTGCAGGGCTGGGACCCCCGCCAGCCATGGGGCCGGTGTCCCCCTGCCCGGCCCCTCCGCTCCCCTCCCCACTAGCCCCCGCTGCTGTGCAGCCCGAGCTCCTCCACCAGCACCAGAACCACCTTCACCTTTCTGCAGCCATTAACACGTGGGCCGAGTGACCTGGCGTTACTGTCCCCATCCCAGGTTTGCCGGCAACAACTGGGCCCCGTCCCAGCCGTCAGCCGCGGTGGGAGCCGCGTGCCCCACGTCCCTCGGTGTGCCGCGTGAGGCTCCCCCGCCTCGCCGGGGCCGGGCTGCCTACAGTTCCTTAAAACGGTTTGCTCCCCTCTCCACTGAATGGGCAGCACCAGCATGCGGGAAAGATGCTGCATTTCAGGGGTTTTGGCCCCAAATCATTTCGCCGCTCGAGGCTGGGCAATGGGAAACCTGCTGCCCGCAGCCCAGCATGGGGGGGATCAGCGACGCAGGGCTGAGCCCCGAGCAGCAGCCCCAGCCCCCGGCATGGCAGGGCCCCACGCTTCCTCCAAAACTGGACGCCCTGCACCCCTCGGGGCCAGCACTTCATCCTCACACACCGTTAGTGTAACACCACCGACACCGAGGATTTTCAATGAAGAAAATCAACCCCCGCCTTTTCCTCCCGCCAAGACCGTCGGTGGGGGTTTGCTCCATATTCAGTTCAGCTGCACTGAAGATTTTTTATTTCAACTATATTCTGTTTCAAGCCACATTAAGCTTTGGTTATCAAAGCCAAATGCTTCAGGTTTTGGTGTCTAATGAAAAACAGCTTACAATTTATGTGTTTTTCCTGAGAAATTAGTTTTCAAAACAACTTGCCCAACTTTGTGTTTTATAATATGCACTTCAAAAAAAAAGAAAAAATTGAGTTTAGGGGAAAGAAAATATTTTCCATACAAGACAGATGTTTGATTGGATTAAAGCAAACTTCCCTTCTAATTAGGCTTGCTGGAGCACTGCCGGAGAGCCAGGCGCCTGTGTGTACTTCTCCGTGATGCCCCTCAGCTCGGATGACCCCCACTGCCTGCGCTCAGGTTGGTCCCTCGTGCGCAAACCGGAGCCCAGGCCGGGAGCCCCCCAGCAGAGCTCGGCTTTCCCTGCCCGGACCGACAGCCTGGTGTAGCGGGGAGGACACTCAGGAAGAGTCCGAATGGAGAACAGAGCACAGAAAAGCGTGAAACTGGAAGAGAGACAAAAGGAGAAGCTTTAGAAAGACATTACAGATGATATTTAGACAGAAGCAGGTGCTGTGATGTTTTGCCACCATCATCCCAGGCTAGTCCTCCTTATCCCTGCTATCACTAGTACTGGTGCAGGTGCTCAGCAGGGATTTGTGTTCATAAGGGGCTGCAGCAAGCGTGGCAGGACCCGCAGAGCAAGGGTCTCGAGGCGAGCCTGGGCCGGGAAGGCAGCGCAGCGACACCCCCGCGCACCTGGGAAAAGGGGAAAACAGAGTGGACTTGGCCCTGCTCCTGCCATCAGCCAGCACGGCACAGCCCCGTGGGAGCAGCCTTCCCTGCTGCCCAGCACAGGCAAAGCCGTTCTGCTGGAGGTGCTGCCAGGGCAGCCGGTACAGCCGCTCTGGCAGCCCTGCTAGCCCTTATCTGCATGAAATAGGCAGTACGCTAACTATAAGCCACAATAAAGCAACTGGTAAAAATCTCATCTACACCTTAGGAACCCTGATGGAATCAAAACCATGTGGTTTTTTTATTCTGCAAGTCACTCCGATGGCTTTACTAGCACAGAACAAAAGGTTATTTAAATAGCGCATCGTTAACTGCCGCAATTCCAACATTAGCTAGGCAAAATATCCTTCCCCTCAGCTAACCCCAGCCTGCAAGGGACCCTGCCCTTGGGGCAGCATGCTATGCACCACTGCCGCTCCCGAGCACGGGCCGAGTCACCTCCGTCTACTCGGTGCTCCTCGCAGGACGCCAGGCGCGGGGGCACCCGCCGCAGGGCACCAGCCCCGACCCTACAGCTGTACCACCAAAGGGATTAGCGCAAATCAAGGTAATTAAGCACACCAGCCAGGCGGAGACTGCGGCTCCCTGCTCGCCCTCTCACCAGTGCTGCCCAGCCCCAAGCGAAACCACCACTTTCTCAACTGTCGCTGGGTTCCCAAACGGGTGTTGTAGCGCTGTCACCAGCCCTCCCCAACAGCTCTTCTGAGTCAGCCTACAGCTCACGAAGCAACAGAAACCATTAAGTTAGGCCACCTACACAGTTAGTTCCTTTTAATAAATTTAGTAAGTCAGAAAGGACAGGATACAAAAATTTGGTAAGAAATCATGTTTTTGAACAGAAATAACCAGACTCTCTCTCCAGTTGCAGAAAACACTATTTCCCCTTGGGAGGGTACGAGTGCCACCAGGCAGCGCCCGCCCGGGGCACGGGGAGCCTGGGTACAGCGGGTGCTGAGGGGGCTTTTGGGGCTGAAAACCTCCGCAAGGCACGTCAGGCACGAGGCCAAGTAAAAGGAATGTGGATCATGCACAGAAAAATTATCTATAGATTCAGAATATTAGCACAATGACTTATTACAAAAAATACTGATCAGTTGAGTAGTGGTTTGAGTAAAGTCAGAATAAAATACTGACGCCCCCCACTGAAAACCATACTCAGATTCTGCAGGGCTTGCATTTAGGAAATCAGCTGTGTGAGCTGAAGCACAGCTGTAGGGTTCGGGAGGAAACCTCCAAAACCACAGTGTGGAGCAGGGGAGAGACTATAATAAGCCTTTAGTGTAACAGGAATTAAAATGGACTGAAAAAGGCCCACCGTTTCCTAAAACCATGCACAAGTTTTAACAGTATAAGGAGGGAAATCTTAAAAATTGAACAAGAAGTGAAATTTCACAGCACGTAGGAATCTGTCAGTGATGTTCAATGGGCAGCACAGAACCTATTGCAGAGAATACTAAAGACCACTTACTATTCCTGAACATTGCCATTTAGGTTTTAACCAACCGAGCTTTTCTCTGACAGAGTAAAAGACTAAAGTAACTTCACATTATTAAAAACTACATTTAGAAACTCCTACGTTAGCTTTTTAAAATCAGTTAAGAAATGAAAAATCACTGTGCTCTCGGTTTACGCTTTTGCAGAGAAATTATTTTCATTTATTTGCATAATGGCCGAGGCAAAAAAAGCAATTTGCCACGAGATTTTTGCTTTAAGCCTTGCCAAAACCAAGAATCATCTTTTCACTGAGGTGAAGTAAGCCAGCTTCTTCAGCTCCCATACACAGATCCAAAGCTGTGCTTTTTGTTGGGATACTGTTTAAGGCAGATGTTTAAACCCACCTCTGGCACTCAGCCACTGATTCAGAGAAGGACCCCAGTGTCCAATCCATTCACATGCCGCCTAAGCACTACCTTCTCTGTTATGTGTTTTTACTGAAACTCTCTGCAGCCGTTCTTAGTAAAGTGGCAAAAATCCGGTGACTCACCTGCAGTGCTTAAATTCCACTCGTCTGCTTCACTCTTAAAGCTGGTGTTAACAGACACATGCGTGTCAGACTGCCTGGTGTCACAAGGGTAAAAGACACAAAAGGAGCCCCAGCACATACAACCTTCCAGTCCTCTTTGGAGGAGGGTCCTTCCCCAGCCCTCCCAGCAGAAAATGGCAGCAAACCAGTTCTTCTAACCTTCCGACTGCCGTCACAGGACCTGGCAAGGGTGTAACACTGACATTTTTCCCTTCACCTCTGCACTGGCAAGGAGTCTCAGGCAGTAAAAGCCCATTGTTTGCTTTCTAAAGGGCCCAGGAATGTCACACATCCAGGTGTAAGGACAGCAGAAGCTGCACCCTTGGTGACAGGGGACTGGCAGGACACAGCAACCCGCAAGGGAAGACCAAGAAGGTTTCTCACAGGGATATCAGGTACTCCTCCATCAGCACTGAGGAGCAGAACTGCTGCTTCGAGGGCACAAGATAACAGCGACTATCAAGG
Organism: Morus bassanus; assembly: GCA_031468815.1. Lineage (NCBI taxonomy): Eukaryota > Metazoa > Chordata > Aves > Suliformes > Sulidae > Morus > Morus bassanus. The sequence goes on from CM062575.1 coordinate 1,568,826, forward strand.
CAGAAGCAGAAGGCAGACAGGTTTCCACTGTACAGTTAAACATGTGGCAGGGGTTTTACTGCAGAGCCAAATTATCACGGGAAAAAAACTCTTGGACATCCCCTCTTAAACAACTCCATCCTGGGGACCACATCCAGCATTAGATGACGGACAACGGACTCGAGCTTACCTTCTCAACCCGCTTCATGTCCCAAGCCTACAGAAAATCAGTGGCCCCAAGCATGAGGTATCATAATTCCCTCTCACACCCAGCAGAGACTTGAACGCCTGGTCTTAAGGATGTTTCTGCTTGTTCACGGGACGTGAGTGACATCTGCTAGCCTTCTCAGGAAAGCAGCCAGGACTCACCTGTTGTTCTTGGCATCTCCTTCAACCACGGAGCAGCCTTTCCACGCGCAGGCAGGAACAGCCCTTCACTAAAGATGGAAGTAGACAAGCGCCTTTCCTGAGAGCGTGGGGGACTAGGGGCTCGGTTATTTTTGTTTTGCCTTTTTTTAAATTTTATTTTTTAAATGAACAGAAGGCTGCTTGTAACTCTCTCCAGCTAACTGCTGTAATGCTACAGCCAAAAAGCTTGGCAACACTTTTTGGCAGGGATTTTGTACAATAAAGAACTGTGTGAGCAGAAAACACAAAAACTACCTCACATAGCCATCAGCTAACCCTAGGCCTAGCTCGAGAAGATGCTAAAAAAAAAACCAACCCCACAAAGAAACTCCTGAAGACAGACAGTCAGGGGCTAAGAAAGGTAGAACTGTTTTCTCCATGAGTGGGAGTACTCACTGCACTGGAGCATCTTTGCCAGCCAAGTAGTCTGCTTTGGAGATGGGCAAAGCGGATGCCCAGGTAAACAACTGCTTCATAAAGGCTTTACACAAGGTGCAGGAACACATTCCTTCGCTGTATACTGCTGTCCTTTTTACACTTATTTTTGGAAAACAGGAAGCTTATTGATTTGTTTGCAGAGGTGGCCAAAACCGGTCTTGGGAGACAGATGTCCTATTTCAGCATTGCATTTTCGTCTGCATGTTTTATACCACAGTCTTCTAACTGTTTTAAGGGAAACATATTTGACTCATTGTATGCCCTGACTGAGATTCAGCAGAAGGGTTTTTTTTGTGTTGAACTCTTCTTGTTAAACTTTGTTGATGTTACACAGAAAAGGGAAGCTCTGACCTCTGTTGCTGACATGCAAAAGACCACAATATGAACCAGCATGAACCAGGAAAACATGAGCTTGTACGTTTTCCGATCCGCTCGTTCTTCTAATGCAACAATAGTTCATCACAGTATTTGCTGCAGCAGATTAAGAACAAACAGGAAGCAGAACCTGTGCAATGATCCTGATCCTGTGGCTCGAAGGCAATCTTCTACATGCAGGCAACATTTTACCTAGCAGGGACAACTCTGAACTGTTTTCTCCAGCATCAGAAGCAATAGATTACCACAAATGAATATTTCTAGACCGAGGGAATCCAAGGGAAAGCTAGACTAACGCAAAACCAAACAAATTAACCGACATGGTTTCAAATGCTCGTCCACAGGTCACTTTAGTTTGTAAACCATTTGTACTCTAAATTTGGCTCAAAAGCTCTAGGCTGCTTGTTTTCTGTTTTTTAAAGACTTCTAATCATTTCTGGCCATGTGTAAGGATGAAGATCCTTTCTATCCAACAACATGTGTTCAAGGGACCTTAACTTATACTCGTTGACTAGGTGTGAACACAAAAATTAGTTCAAAACATTGATTCACTCTCCCGTTGGAGCCATTAGGCTAACCACCCACCTCTTCGCATGCAGCACGAGCAAGCCAAGGCTGTGCTGTCTGCTGTTTCAGGTGACGTAAGAAAGCACGCGTTTAGGACACAAACCCATCCAAGTTACCAGATGACTGTACTTGTTCATGTACCCGAAAACACTGATTCTCTCAGCTCTGCAGTAAACGACATGCAGTAAAGCTTTAACATATGCAATGACAGTCAGAGAGTGATGTGTTGCACATTTTCCAAGTTTTAATAGACACAAAAGTGAGTCCATTGTACTTAAGACACTACAATGATTTCATTCTATTGCATGTCCTGCTCCAATTACATTTCTCAGAGTACAGTATTGAGTAAAAGTTTGGTAGCTTTAAAATTAACAAGTGTGTGAAATCTGTAAGTAAAATAAGCAGCAGCAATATTTTTGGGGATTTTATCAAGAATAGCTAACTTTTAAGTAATAAATACATTCCAAGTTGTGGTTTTTGCTGTTCTCCTAGTTCATTGCCATATGACTTGTCAAATTCTCATTCTAGGGTAAAATATCCTTAAGACTTTCCTGCCAGCCTCACACCAGAAGAGCCACCTAACTCCAAGTCCCGGTGCCTGTCACCTGTCCCAGATGAAAAGCAGTGCAATCTGACAAGGAAACTCGTCCTCCTGCCATGCGCACGGCAACCTCCAGATTCTCCTGGGGGGCATGTCAGGTTGTTTAGACTTCGTGACCCTCTAGGAGAACAGCTGTGCTCTTATCTTCTGTTACCTTGAAGAAAGTGAAAGAGGGAGAGGTTACTGCAGGCAGCACGGAACAGACCGGCATTAGCGGCGAGGCACACGCGCCAGGTTTCCTCTAAATATAGCCAGGAATTCTCCGACTCCCAGCTGGCCCGGCAGGCAAGAACAGCAGCAGCTACAGCTTTGGAAGAAACTCACGAAGTTAACAAACCCGAAGTAAGAGTGGGAATTTTCTCCAAGACAGACATGATATGAATTTCAGTGACAATAATAAATCTTAAGTCGCTGGCTTAAAGACTTTTAAGTCCCTGTTCAGGGTGGGTTACTGCAGGTTAATCTGCCACGAGACCCTAGCGCCATGGGAAGAACATCTGCCTCCACTTTTCAAACACAATCTATAAAATAGGATTATTTTCCCCTTGAGAGCAAGCCATACGGAAGCTTTTCTAAGTACCTACAACTGCTCAAGACATCGACCACTGCCGCAGTGCCCCAGTCGCGCGTTAATGAAGCGGCAGAGCAGCACGCCACCTTCTCGCTCTGCCTCCTGAGGTAAAAGGCACCCCGCTTCCCCTCGGACCCCCGACCCGCCACAGGCTCCTCTTCCCACCCGGAGTGCTGCTCCTTTCAGGCTGCAGAAGTGCGTGCCGTGGCAGCACTGCGGAGCCCCTCGGACGGCCAGTGTCTCTTGCAGGACCCCGCACTGCTCCCATCCCACACAGCCGCCCAAGGACGGCTGTATCCGACCGCACCAGACCATGACTGACCAGCCTTCAGGCAGTAAGAGCATGCAAGGTGCTCGTTCTGAATTCAGAAGTGCAAAACCACGCACTCCACAGATACCAAAAGGTAATGAAGCTACCCATGCTTGATGTGTTACACTGCTGTCATCTGGCCTTCTCGCCAGATACCAGCCACTAAGACTAAGGGCAGACGACAGGCTTGAAAAGATACCTCTTACTGGAGAGGGATGTGACCGTCCAAACAAAAAACTATGAAAGAGAGAAGTCCTCACCTGTACCCCTGCATGCCAGAGGTACTTGCACCGGCCCTGTATGTCAGGTTACAGAGTGGAAGCCTTGAAAGCGTGCAAAGGGAGGATCCATTTGTCTTGAAGATCAAGTGAAGGAACAAGAAGACCCGTGAAACAACACAGTGATACAGAAATGAATGAAAAAATGGCACGGAGATCCACAGTTACACTTTTCAACTGCAAAAGCATCACTGCACCACACCTCAACTGCAATTCGGTTTGAGCCAGTTCAAAAGTCTGACCAGCCCTAACACTCGTCTGTGCCAAATCAGCTAACGTGGCTGAGTCAGAACCACAGGACACACAGGCTCAAATCCGGGTTCCTGACAAACAGGATTAATGCTACGAAGCAAAAGATCAAAGACCTTTAAAAACCCCTCACAGTTGAGGTTTGTGACTTACAAGCACAGAGCACAATAAACCAAGAACACCAACACCAAACACAGGAAGATGGTCACGTTTCCAACACTGCTGAAAACGCAGCAGCACCTCTTCTGTGGGCATGGAACCAAAAGCAACACTGATTTGCCCAGTCTCAGCATCCAGAATGATCTTCAGTATCGCCCATACAACTGAGGCTTCAAAGAGCTGATTCAATACACCATGAACATCCGCCCTAAACCCTACATTCCAGAGAAGGACTGCAATCAGGTTTCACAAACTCTGTCAGTATTTTGCAGAATCATCCCGCTCCTAAGAAACTGGGATATCTCACAACAAGGCTCTATTACCTGTAGTCAACTGAGTATAAATTTATGCTTAATCTTGCAGGAGAATCTATTCATTTGCCTTCTGATGAAAGGTGAGATTTTCAACAGCACACAACAAATTCACTTGCAGGCTTTGTATCTTACACCTACCAAAGCCTTAGCGAGGTCCATGGGCTTGGCAGAATATCCCTCATGGTTTCTGCAAAAAACTGACCCCTTAGAGACAGATTACAGATTGAGAATATTTGGTTTAAACGGGAAAAAAAATGCATTTCTTTGTCGAGGAGGTAACAGCAAGCCCTCAGGCTCGATTTATTCTTTGCAATTTTCACACTTGGGAGGAAGGAAGCATCACAACAGAAGCATGATGCCAAACACCCTCCCAGTGAAGGCTTCTGCCTGCGCAAGGGCAGACGCTGCCCCTTCGTAGGGAGAGAGATGAGGCCAAACTGCAGCTGCGCGCTGAGACTACCTGGGGACTAGCTGGGGATTCTGTCCTCTGGGAGCAGAAAGTTGGTGCTACCGGCAAAATGGCAAACTTTTAAAACAGCTGATGATCTATGTCTCAAAGTATCCAAACCTCACCGCCCTGCTCAGCTCTGTGCGCCCGTGGACGGACGGGCGCCTGTCCCTGGCCTGGAAAGAAACACAGAGCTCCGCAGCCCAGGCTCAGCAAGGGGGCAGAGGCTGCCTCCTGCAAGAGCTCAGGTGTCTGTTTTAAACAACCCTGGGCAGACCCAGGAGTTTTCAACATGTGTTTAAGAGGAGCAACACAGCGACAGTCGCTCATACGCTCTCACTTTGTCGCTGGAAAACTTCAGAGATTTCTGTTAAAAAAATAAACTCTTCAAGATTGAGCAGCAGCTTAAACACTACATTCTGGACACTGCTGTAGCCTCGATACACGTATGAGTAATGAATATGTAACAGACCAACTGACTCAGGACAACGGCATGATCTAGCAGCCTGTGTGCTAGGCTGTATGTCAAATGGAAAGCCAAGAAAACTCTCCTGAAGCCAAGTGCTGATTCATAATACAAAAAAAAAAAAAAAAAAAAAAAAAAAAAAGAGTAGTTTTGGATCAAATAAAGCCGTTCACAAATTCAGATTTAACAGCTGCAGCAGAGTGCAGAAAGCTGATTTATCTTCCGCATACTGCGCCCCGAGTGTGTTGATGCGTGGGGGCCCTGCTCACACCAGCTCTGTGCGCAGCCCCGCTCGGGGGACTTGCACCTTGACCCTTCGGGTAAGACAAGTGCAGGACATCCCTAATACCCCCTCTGCGGCACAGGGAGGACCCCGTGCCCCGTGCCTTTTGCGTTCGTGAGAGTACCAGGTGCAGCGCTGAAGGGGTTCCTGCATGTACTGGTGTGCTGCCGGGCATCCAGGGCTGCATCGTCACCACCAGCACTCACAGACTAGCTCCAGGTGAACACCAAGAGACATGCATGCGTGCCGGAGCTGGAGTCAGGAACCCACCTCCTTCAGACGGTTATCTCTGTAAAGGCCTGGAGCACTGCAGCACTGAAACCCTCTCCCGTTGCAGCCCCGCAGGCGGCACAAGCCCCGGTTACCCTGTGCATCCTGGCAGGTTGGGAAGCGACTGCAGCAAGAAGCCTGCTCATTTTCTCCAACCAAGCAGCTTATTTTCAGGAATATTTTCTAATCATAATGCAATTAACAGCAGGCTGTAATTGAGCATCACCAAATCAGTCTTCCTCCAGACACCTCCCCTTGGAGGAAGGGCAGCGAGGCAACCCTGGCTCAAGCTCAGGAGGATCAAGCGGTTGTATCTTCCTGTAGCCCTGAGGAGGAGGGACAGGGACCAGGGGACCCAGAGCTCCTCTGACAAGCAGCTGACTGGCTCCTGCAGGGCTTCGTTTCTAAAGACAGTACCTGCTTAACAGCCTGAGTCGCCAGAGGCAGGCGAGGGGAAGGGCAGAGAGGCTGCTGCTGGCAGCAGTCCGGGCAAGTCCTTCCGTCCCATGCTTTCCTCCTGCGGGAAGAGGGCTGGGGCGGGTGGGGGTTACTGTATGGCAGCCGGCAGCCCCGTCCCTGACCCGCTGGATGGAGTCTTGGAACCGTCTCCAACTCCCAAGGCATCAGGATCCAGCTGACTTGAACAGGCTGGCAGTTATGTTCTCCAATACTAAACCCTATCATCCGAGCATCTCTATGAAAAATCCTGTTTGAGGGCTTTCTGCTTTTGGAAAGGGTTGCTTTCTGCATGAAGAAAAGGCTCAAGTTATTCGCCTGAATCAAAATAGAGCAAGTCATCACTCATAAGGGAAGTTAAACTAGTAATTTTGCTACAATTCATTTCTTCAACTGCAGAGAGCATACAGGAAATATGCTTTATAAAGAAAACAAGTCTGTCTGATCCTACAGTAGCAAGAATCTACTGCAGATTAAACAGGAACTGGTACGTCAGAGAAATTAATCAACTTAAAGAAAAAAAGCCTTCATTAAAAAAAATGCCCTGCTCCTCCCTTCCAGAGAGACATGAATACCTAGTGACCAAGAGATGATTATATGACTAATGCAGGGCAGCTGACAGAGTTCATGTGGGAAAGGCTCAGGCACAAGATGCCGGAGAGCGTTTGTGACCCTCTTGCTACAACGAGATGACTCACATTCGCTTGTACAGGCAGAGGAGCCACACGCGCGCAGACCTTCGCTCCACGCCGCACCTGTAGGGATAGGAGCGCAAGGAGCCTTCTCCTGCCCACAGGCACCAGGACCAGACCGGCGGCCTCGGGATGGGCAGCAGACACAGCCCTTGCCCTCACGTGCCAGATGGACGTTGCTGCCTGTGCGCGTGGCAGGATCCCACACTGCTCCTGCTCCGGGGCAGAGGCGGCACCAGGAGAAGTGAGAGAGCACTTTCCAACTGATTGAAGAGCTGGAGATTTGGGGTACATAGACTGTAGGTATGAAGAGCACAAGTACTCCTGAAGTTGAGGTATTAAGCCCCATCTCTGTTATCATTGCCGGACTTGAGCAGCCTATTTCAGAGGTACATAATCTCATGATGTGCAAGAGTTCATAAACCACTTAACACAGAGCCCACATATTCTGTAAAGGTATGTACAGAGTGCAAAACAGATGCATCAAGCAGATTTTAAAAAAATAAAGCAGGTACCAGCTCATCCTCATCTAGTTTGCAGGATACAGGCAAGCAGTTTCCATAAGCCTTTTATTAGGCAGAAGTTGGAGTTTGTCACTCAGCCCACACACTCCCATTCACCTTGATCCCAGCGTCAGTGATGGGTACTTATGGAAAAAATAAAACACAGATCAAGGCTGAAAAACAACAGTTAGCAAGTTTTTCAACATTTAAGAGTCTTCACATTGATTTTGGGGTTCAAAGTCCTACCTTTCACACCTAAGCATTAAAATAGGAAATGTGTCACACCGTTGAGTGACCAGGCCTCATGAGCCAAGTGGCTGCACGTACCATTAACAATGCACAGCTACTGCATGAAGATCTTGTTTGTTCCTCTCCTTCAGAGCAACAAGCACCTTTCTCTACACAGAGATATCCCCAAGTTTCCAAAAATCCCCTATTCCTTCTTGGCCCAAAGTAGCCTTTCTGTATGTGCAACTCGGAGGTGCTCAATACTTTGCAAGTATCTGCTTAACCGCAACAGAAGTAGGATGAACTTTTGAGCCTTACCTAGAGAGGCAAGCGGACTCCCTTATTAAGGGCTCTACCCCTTCAGTTGACCAGCACTGCTCACTCCAAACTACGTGTTGGCCAGCCCTCTGCCTGAGGTCCCACCCTGCCAAACTCGCTGTGCTCGGTGTGAAAAGGGGAATTGTAGCTGCACTTTTAGACACCTCCGTTTGAGTTTACAAATGAAATGACTAAATAAATGCAAATCAGGAAAAGCTACAGAAACTTCATTTTTATATTATTTGTAAAACTTTTCAAAGCAGCAAGTTTCCAGGTTCTTTGTCCAGACGGTTCTCCTCACCATGTGGACGTGGCCCATCTCTCCCACCCTGGGAAGCAGCGCTGCAGAAGGTGCTGCTCTGCGGAGCCTGGCCCCCTGCACGCTCCCCTGAGAGCACCCGTCGCCCCGAGCTCCCCCCCGCTCCTGCACAGATCCAACCAGCACTGAGCGCACAGCAGGCTAATGACACCGCAGAGGGACACCCGTCCCCTCTGCTCCCCGCAGACAGGCTCGGCTAGCACAAATAGCAGATGCCCAAAGCTTCAGATGGGGCTTGGAGACCCTCTGTCCAGAGAGCAGCTTTATGCGCTTCCAAGGGAGTTGTTAAGCCCTTCGGTTGATACAAATCTCCTTCGGCAGCTGAAGTTACAGCTCATGTAAGCAGATCGCATTCTTGGGCATCTGCGCAGCTCGTGTGCAGTTAGAAATAGCACAATGTATGGCCTGCTGGCATTTCCAAAAAATACGCCTGGAAGCAGAGCGCAGAGGGGAAGAGGGGCAAGAGAGAGCACAAACAGGGAAAAGCAGCATGGATGTCTCCAACTGGAGTCGCAGTGATCACAAGCCAAATGTGCAAGTGCTTTCAGGAACAGGAAAATCAGCAGGATGCCACCAGATGTGCAGCTCCACACATCCAGAGCTGGGGCACACAAGTATGCAATGCAGTCTGTTTTAGACTTGTTCTCCTACTTTGTATTAGTATGCAGAGACGCTGACTCCAAGCTGTTTGGAGGAAGACTGAGAAACAGTAATTAAGTTGGATGCTTGGTTTTAGTTGACTGAACCATCTAGAAACCAGGCCAAGAAAAATCTCAAGCATTCATCTCCTGGACTGAAATATTTCACGTGACCAGGCAGGTGTGTTTAAAAAACTAGCTATCACAGCAATCACCACCACAACTTTGTATAAAGTTATATAACCTTTTTTTGTGCCACTGGTAGAGCAGAAGAGAAGAGGTAAAAGGAAAGAGAGGAGTGATTTATGTTGCTTCATAAACTGCTGGCAAGAGGTACTGGCTACATGCACATACAAAGCCCTGAACATCTTTGAAGGTGAAGTCATAACCCAATGTTCCAAATTTTACGTTAGAGCTTACTATATATAGCAAGTATGCAAAAAGCTTTGATTTTGCTGTACATAGTAGCAGTATGCTTTTTGTGATGAATGGCTAAATGTACTGATACTGAGGGTCTATTAAGCTAACAGCAGTAAAATTAAAAGCTTCAAAAGCCAGTATTTTCAAGTTTAATGGTTCCACAGCTTGGGGGTAGAGGGGATGAAGAGAGGGAGGAAGAATAAAGGATTTTCCAGACTGAAAAACAAATGAATATACATACTGTAAACTTGTTTCACGCAGAGATGTATTTATAAAAACTGCTTGTAGGTTTTCATAAAGTTTTACTGCAGGAAAGGGCTGTGGGCAGGGAGGGGAGACATGTCACGAGGAGCCATTCAGGAGGATCACAGAGCAGAACAAGAGACCCAGCCTCGCCGCACTGCAGGATGTGCTCAGCCTGCGTGGACCGACACTCTCACCACGCAGAGGGGCTGGAGCAGCACACGCTCCTTGAAAAGCCCCTGATCCCACCATGCGATGCGTTCCCTGGAGCAGGGGCAGGGCAGCCTTAGGAAACACAGGTCTCCTTCCCTCCTGGGCCCCAGCACATGGCTGAGCGGGAGCTGCGGCCCCATCCACTGCTTGTCCCCAACACCACGTGTGTGACACCAGCCTGACATGTCTGTCCCTACCCTGGGCAGGGGTAGCCCTCCAGACCAGGAGCACGCTCAGCACGCTGCATCGCACACCCGTCAACTGCACCTCTCTGGTGGCTGAATGGAACGCCCCAGGTATGGCCAGCAAACCTCTTCGTTATAAAACCAGAAATAAGCTGGGGTTCTCATCACTGTGGAAGATGTTTGGCTAGAGGAACTTGAAGCTTACACAGCTGCAAGTTTAAATATGACATTATCATGGATGTGAACAGAAAGCAAAATGCAAAAGCACAAGAGATTTTCTTATCCCTGAGAAAAAGCCAAGGCGGGAGTGCCGAAGCCCGCAGGTCCGGCTCTCAGAGCAGGTCCCGCACACGGGCCTAAGGCCCCTGCTCAGAAACACATGCTCAGCGTGCCACAGGCAACACTCCAGCTCTCGGAAGACTTTCTGACCATCTGAAACAGCTCTGGAGGCGAGAGTCCTGCAATCAAAATGGGTGATGTATGACGAGTGTCCAACCAGGCCCACAGCACAGCCTCACAGGCAGTTACACGGGGAAGGGGGGCAGGATGCCGCCGGACCAAGGGGGAAGCAAAGCCACCTCTGTCAGGACGGACCGGCAGGACGGCTGCCCCTCACGCATCGGGAGCGCAGCTGCGCGGGCAGCCACCGCTGCAGCCACCGCTTCCCCACTGAGAGCTCGGTACCGGCCCGGGCAAACGGCTCCGAGATGTCCATCCCTGGCGACAGCATCCTGGCTCCCTGAACATCAGGCTCAGCTTCTCCCAGCCTCCTCCCGGCACGCGTGGCAGTGCGCCGAGCTGTGTCCCCCGTCCCTCCGGCCACGTCTCTGCAGCACCAGCACCCGCTGACCTTCAGCAGGCCGCCCGGTCAGCTCTCAGCCACGGGCAGGAGGGGAGGGGAGCAAGCCGCCGCAGCAAGCCCAAGGAGCAGCAACCCCAACCGCACAGCACCAGCTGGCGTTGCCTGAGGCACCCCAACACCTGGAGGAGGAAGCGGTGCTGCGAAGCGCAGGCCTTGCCAAGCTGGGCCACGGCCTTGCTCTGGCTTCCCGGCCCACGGACGGGCATTCCTTAAGAGAAAAGCAAACATCCTTCGCCCTGGGCTAGGGGTGACCGGCCTTTGTGCTCAAGGCAGCCGTGGTGAGGGATGGGGCCGTGCCTGGCTCCCACCCCGCGGGACAGGGCTGCCGGCAGCGCGGGGGCCTGGCGTACCAGCGGGCCAGGCTCCGCGGGGAAGTAACGCCGCCCATTATCCCGGCGCTACCAGAGCCCTGGGTCTGGCCACAGCCGCCTTCCCCTGGCAACAGAGGCCTGTGGTCATAAAAGCGTGACGAGCAGAGCTGAGCCAGTATCTGGTGCTTTAAGACCAGGTAAGACTACCTCCCCGAGCACCCAGCTGCAGCGCAGACGTCCCTGCAGCACAGGCAGCGTGCGCAGCGGCTCTCCCTACGTGACACACGAGAAGCTACAAAGCAGCATGAGAAGTTGCTGAGTGGGCATTTTTCTCCTGGCACTACTCTAAACCAAGTGTCTTACAAATTATACTTCTAGGGGTTGCTAGCCTGCCTGTCGTTTTCCCAGAAACCTTGTTTTACTAGTCAGTTAATGACAGGGTTTTAATAAAGTATTTTCTCTGCAAAAAAAGTATTAAGGACAGAGTAATAAAAACAAAATGCTCATAGCAGCTCTTCCAACCCAAATCAAGTTTTTTAAAAAACTGCGACTGCTTCCAGTTTTATATGCATTCAAAAATGACCTAAATTATTTGTACATTTTTTCTACTAATTACCCTCCATGCTTTCCAGAACGGCATCACATGCCGGAAGACAAAGTTTCACAACAGAAAATGTCAACAGTCACAAACTTCTGCCGTGCCCAGGATTAGCACAAGGGGTGTTAGCAAAGTGCTGCTGCTGAGCATGCCTCCTGGACTCTTGTTCTTGTTCTGTGCTAACAATAACAAGCCCTCGTGCAGCTGCTGGTGAAGTCACAGCACGATGGATTGTACAGTGGCAATGTGCGATATTACCAGTCAGATGCCTGCTCTTAGAAACTACTTCAACAGATATAAGGCTGTACTGCCTTGAAAGGCCTCAAAGCTTTCAGATATTTAACTGTAGCTCAAGTATTATTGTGGTTCTAGGACTCAAGAACTGCGAGCATTAGTGAAAACTTAAGTTACACCCTTCAAGAAAGAACAGTCAATGAGCAACTGATAGAAACATTTCAGTTCCACTGTAGGAAAATTCAAGGAAAGCAATACAACTCAATCCTCCTGAATGGAGAGAATTAGATGCAGGGCAAGACTATGAAATAATGAATTGTTTTACAAGTGACGCACCAGAACACTAGACATGCTGGTCTGATAGGGAATCTAAGTAAACGTGACACGTGGAACATTGTTCCGCTTTTCTAGTTTTGAGCAACTGCAGTTGTTTATCCAGCTATTATACCATCTCCAGATATGCAGACTGGGCTGGCAGCTCACCTTAGACACATGTAAGGCAGAAAATCATACGTGGAAAGCCAGCTGAAGGAGGCCAATGAAACTGCAATACATGTTAAATCTATCTATATACCCATACATACATGGAGAGGTTTGGCTGAAGAGTACAAAGGGAAGGAAGGGTCTGGCCTAATCCAGACCATCCCATCATTTTCTTCTTATCATTCTCAACATTTCCTTCTTTCCCCCAGTTTACAGACTTGTTCCACCCCTTCTGCCCTGTACCTAAAGCTCAGATCTGCACCAAGTCTGCAATAACCCAGGTCTCCCCTGGAGCAAGTGCTTCTTTTCCTTCTTGAGGCCTTGCCCTACAGTCTTTCACCCTGCCTCTCGCGGCTGGGTCTTGCTGTCCCACCGCACCTGCAATGGTCCTACTGGTAAGAACTGGCAGCATTTTCCTTAGGCTAACATGTGATTGGGCAAACATCCTCCCATTTTGACTTCCAGGTCTGGACTTGGAGCTCCTCCTGGCCACACGCTTTCCTACCCCACACGGACTGACTGGCATGGCCAATCTGACTGATCTGAAGCATTAGGTGCTGCTTTACCCTGCCCTTTCTCCTGCCCAGAAGCCACCAGATGTGGCATACCAGCCCACCCGGAGCTCACAACAGTGAAGACAGCTGTCAGTAACGGTGACGACATCCGTCCTGCTAAAGCTGTCTCAAATTGCACATACAAACACAGTGAAGACAGTTCAGAAGAAGGATAAAGCTTTGCTGCTCCTTTAAATAGAGCACTCTTCATAGAGGAGCAATGGATTTTGACCATGTTTCTTTCATTGGTGAGGACAGTGTATTCTGGGCATCGGGTTTATTTATACTCCAGGTCTAGCTAATAGGAATTTGGGTCCAATCCAAATGCTCTTGATATAATAAAGTCTTCAGCCAGAGTTAAGCAGCACTTGAAGGAGCAAGATCAAGGATGAAGCTTAAATGCTGCTGCTGCAGTTATACATTTTTACTTGCTTGAGTGTCCAGTCATCCAGACACCTTAAGCACATAGGATGAATATGCCACACTGATTATTTACTCCAGCCAGGCTTGCTGGGACAGAATAACAACTCAAGCAAATCAAGTCCTTCATCACACTCAAGCCAGTGGTGAAGTCCCAAAGACAGAGGGTACAAAAAAAAAAATCCTTTTTCCCCCTCAGGACTTACACGAGCACTGACTGTCACAGCCCCACTGCATTAAAATAGCTTAGGTAGAGAACAGACAGCCTGCAGCAGGAGTGGTAGGGGCTTGTGTACACACAGTCCTTCTAGCACAAAAAAAGAGCAGAAAAATTTAGGGGATAACATAATGAACCACAGTGTATAAAGCAAGACCATTGACAAGAAGACTCTTCCTAATGATTAGTTATGATTTTCAGGCAAAAAGTTAATCCCTCCCCTTGTTTAACAGTATCACAGGTGAGGTCTTGTTTAGGTAGTGATGACTGGAAGGTCATGAAACAATTCTAGATCTTATTCAAGCTGCTGGAGTTTTCCCAGGGATTTCACTGAGGGCAGTATAGTAGGCAGCATCAACTGAAATTACAGATGGTACCTCTATTCCCAGTCATGCCACATCCTGTATTTTTAGGTACCAAATTTTCAACCTGGGCAAAGTTTTGACTGTTTGGTGAGGGAGTCCCATCCCCCTCCACGCTTGCAACCAGTAAAAGCAAAATGCAGAGGCATCACAGAGAATCAGCTCCCAAGTTTATGTTCCCACCTTATGTCCTCAAACAAAGAGGTTGCAGGTGAGGCCCAGAAGAATTTAGTTTGATGATGCAGGGCATTCTCTAGCAATGCACCAACATTGCAGACACAAGCCATACCCCAAGCGCTGTGAGAAATGTTGAGATACTGTTTCCCAGTTAAAGACAGTTTTTGATACTATCATTTTGAAGAGCCGTAAAGAAAATGCCTTCGTAAGAAATCAATACCAGAGGGGTCAGAGAAACTGCAGGGGAGCAAAGGGCCTCCCAGGGCCCTTAACTGTCATGGGTAACTGCTGGGCATCAGTACCTAGATATGATAAATATAATCTCAATCCCAAAAAGTTTTAGTTCTTTGAACCAAGAGATATTTCAAGGAAACTTAAAGTCTAGGAGCTATTAGTCCTCCAGCCACGCAGGATTAGTTTTGACGCAAATGAAGTATCCTCAGTACTCGCCGTATCCTAGCAGTAAGCGGCACTATACATGACTACAATTTTATTAGCTCTTTGAGCAAGCGATGCTTGCTTCCTCCCGACGTCAACTACTTTGTCCTCCCCTCTGAGAGCAGGGGCTCCGATTCCCATGGTCCCCTCAAAGGTTTGGAACTAAAGGCTCTTATCACCTCTGAAATTACCAACAACAACTAACAGCCAGGCATTTAACAATTGTCCGCCTCAGTTTTTGAAGGAAAAACAAATGCAAGCGAACAGTGGAATGTAGGTTAAAAAACACAAGGAGGATTTTCAAGGGAAACATGAGTCCAGCAAGCACTCACCTGATACTAGAGGCAAAGTTATGTCTCAAACTGCGTTAAGAGATCTCTGATTTCCGGAGTCAGATGCTCTACTGCCTTTGCAGCTTCTGTGATAGCTTTCCGATACATCCCTTTCTTCTTGCGATTAAATCTCAATTTGAAAAATTCAGAGAAAGGAGAGAGTTTTGAAACAGATAAGAATGAAGTCGTCGGAGAACCAAACCATGATACTTTAGCTTCTCGCCATGAAGGTTCCCCGTTTTCCTTCTGGCTAAGGTTTATGTCAAGAACACGTGCTGGCCACCATGGAAAACCATGAATTTTACCCCAAACAATATCCCCCACTGAAACAGTTCTTCCATCTTCTGTGACACATTTAGACACACTTTGGGTATGCAGTCTGACTGTTAGTGGCGGCACAATTTTACGCTCATCTTTTGAAGATGAAGAGACGGATGCATCATCACCAGGCAAAAAGTCACACATTTCTGGTGATGTTACTTCTGAACTAGAAGACTTGGATTCATCTAGACTGTCATTACTACACACCGATAAGCTAGAAGAATCTGCTTTTCTTTTACGGTAATTCATAAGGAAAGCCAAGTTATCATGTCCATCTTTACCTTGGGGAAATCTTTTAAAGTCCTCATCTTCACCTGAACTCCCTGAAGATATCTCGGCTAAACCTCTGTCTGTGGATTCATCATTGTAAAATGCGCCTGGATTGGACTCCCTGCTGTTCTGAAGGACATTTATTTCGTCAATAAGTTCTGCCTTATAAATTGAAACACTCTGACCATCATTTATGCGATGGGGCTTCAGCCGTATCTTTGGGGGTGGGACATCCGCACTGGAATGCACGGGCCGCGTGAGCTTCAGTTTTGGAATGGAAGCAAGCTGGCTGCCTGCTGACTTGTCTGTTAAACATTTGGTTTCTCGACACCGTTCAGAGTCTCTGGTCTCCTCTTGGTCCTCCCCTCCATTCTGCAATATTCGCTCTGGACAAAACGGTTTGACCGAGCCATGAACCCGGGAAGGGATTTTTACAACTTCGCCCTTCCCTTGTGGAGTACTGTAGGATATTTTTATAACTGGCGTTCGATGTACTAGTTCCCCAGAAAATTTGTCATCCTCTCTCTTTTCTCTTTTGTTCCTTTTCTCCGTGTAGTCGGAGTCACCGTGCTTTTTCTGCTCTTTGTCCTGAATGCTCAGCTTCCTCCTGGTTTTAGCGTTCTGCCTAGCTGTGTTCGCATCCTCGGGGTTCAGAGTGTTTTTACACTTCTCACAGAGCACCTGTCTTGGCCGCAGCCTGATAGTGCTCATGATAAGCCTTCCCGGGTCTCTATTCCGTGACAAACGCCTCCTCGTCCTCTTTATAGTCCGTGGCGGTGGCTGAGGAACCCACTGGTTGTATGTGTGCCGTAGCCACAGCGGACGAGGAAAGGGAGCTCCCTCGAAGTAGGGGGGGTAAGGAGGAAGGCTGCCAGGTGGCGGGGGAGGCAGGAGCGGGGGGACTTGCTCATCACCGTTTCCTTTGGGAGGCTTCTCACCAGCGGGCTGCTCCGTCTCACCCTGCACAGCATCTCCACCGCCAGCAACTCCATTAGCGCAAGCGTCAGCAGGAGGGTCCTCGTGCTTGGGAAAGGAGGACGGGATACAAAACAATCCGGATCTAAAAGGGGGAGAGAAGGACAGGGAGGGAGAGAGACAAAAAGTCAGGATGTTTGAAAGGTGCTTCTCTGGGAAGACTGTGCATAACAAACATGCTAGTTTCTTTTAAGAAAACAAGGAAACCGTACAAAAAACCAACAACAAAAAAGCAAAACCCCAAACCTCACAACTTCCACATACTAAGAACGCAACATTTTCCCTTAAGACAAGGCAGCCAATTTGCCACTGAAAAAAATAACAGCATTTCAAAATTTAGGAAAGATGTCCTACTCTTCTGCAAGAAAAGGCATGGAGATCAAAATCCGCTTCCATGAACTCTTTGCACAAAGTTTTGCGCTAAGAAGTTTTAAGTTTTATCACGCAAAGCAGTTTATCAGCAGGCTGGTAAAGCCACGAGGAGGGCTGTGATACAGATTATGCAAGCCTTCTGGGAGGTATTAAAATTTCTTTCTTCACACTGTACTTGCACAGCTCATTCTTCAGCTTCTCCTTCAAAATCTGAACAACCTGACTTGGATGGATAACTTGTACGTTCAGGCCACAGGTCCACCGGTACACAGCTCTGCTCCTCCGCCCCTGGTCTTTCCATATATGACTTTATTTGTTAAAATAAGGAATACACTACTACTTCAGAATAGCAAGATTAAGAATGATGACGTACTATTGTTCAATGCCAAGCCCCATTACAGGCTACCGAAGTCTGGATACAATATCTTGCATGGATATTGGCAAAAGCAAATCCTCTGAAACGCTGAAACACACAACTGCGATTCATGTCTCCGGGTTTCTGCATCAGAATTTACGCCCTTGGCCTGACATTAGAAATATTATGCTAACACAGCACTTGGACAAATATTTGCCTTGAAACATGGACTCAGAACAGGCAATGCTTGCTGTCTTGGCTTTCCAGACATAATTCTGTCGAGAGTACACCATCAGCGAAGTGTTTCAGCCTTTTTAATAAAAAGAAAATGCTGCATGGGTGGGCCATGAAGAAGCCGTAAAGAGATGGAGAACAGTTACAGACCAAACACCAGTTTTGGTTTAGGATGCTACATTCCCCATTGCCCTCCTTGCTAGCCACCATTTTTCTTCCAGCCACTAGCAAGGGAGGAGTTTCTTGGCAGTGTTACAGACAGGAAGACCTCGGCAACCATTACGCAGAAGGGCACCAAAGAGAAGTCGAAGGCATCCACTCAGTCACACATCCCCTTATCAAGGGAAGCACAAAGCCGTGGGTTTGCCGATGGAGAGGAGCCTCCTCCCTCCACCC
The DNA here is from genome assembly GCA_031468815.1 of Morus bassanus. Taxonomy (NCBI): domain Eukaryota; kingdom Metazoa; phylum Chordata; class Aves; order Suliformes; family Sulidae; genus Morus; species Morus bassanus. The sequence continues at coordinate 1,586,668 of CM062575.1, forward strand.
AGGCTCCCAGCACCCTCCCCAGCTCTGCCTGCAGGCCGCATCGCTTTGCCGTGGGAAGGACCCTAAAAACATCACTTCCCCTCACCAGGCACAGGCGAGGAGGTGCCTCCTTCCCAGGAGCGCCAGCAGAAAGCAGCCTTACCAAAGGTCACGGACTGTCCGAGATTAGAGACAAAAAGAGCAGAGCTTTTTAAGCAGATCGCAGGAGAATGGGGAACATGGATCCCATTTATTATGGCTTTAATCCACTGGCTTCATTCTCCTTTTCTCAGACAACTACAGACTGTATCTCTCTTACCTGATTTCCATGAAGACTCCCACCAAATTTAAAAATGAAGCTTGCATAAACTAAGCAAGCAGGAATTAGCCTGATTCTGTTACCGAGTCACTGCCCTTCTCTGAAATAAAAAGAACCACTGAGTTATCCAGACTCTGAAAAGTCTTTTCCCATTATTCAAAGAGTAAGAGTGCAAGAACTTGCTGTTCACATGACAGTTTAGTTTAACTGGGAAGCTCCAAGTTCGAATGCTAGTGACTCAAGAGGATTACGCTGTTGAAACCACGTAATTTGGAACAAAATGTTTTTGTTCTAAGAGGTTGTTTTTTTTTTAAAACAGAGACAACTGAGAATGTAGGTGTCTTTCAAACGACAACCAAGAACGCAAGTACAGTTTGTACAGCCAAAGATGTCAGCATCGTTCATAAAACAACTGAAAGTCATATAATTTCCAAAGTTCTGGCTATAAATTTTGGTTATTTCATGCAATGAGATTGTCTAGTTTGCTCAATCCGGAAAACTGTACCAGTTTTCTGTTCCTTGCGTGGAGACAAGCCCAGCTCCCTCTGCTCCTCCAGGCAAGCCCTCATCCCACCTGCTTTCTACAGTCCGGCTCTGAGCAGGCAAACATGCAGGCAGGGCCACCAAATCCACAAATCCTTCCCGAGGGTCCGGCATGGCACAAAGTTTCTCGCTCGGCGAAGCAAAGCACTCAACGGTTAACTTCACGGGACGATTTATGCTTGTAAAGTTAACGTATTAGCGTGCTGTAACCCTGCTAGGTTTGAAGCCACCCCCTCGCCACAGGAACGCGCTCCCGCAGACCCCAGCCTGACGGCAGCACGAGGGTCGATGCCCTCCCTAGGGAGCACAGCGGGGCAAGACACGAGCGTGCCTGTGCTCAGGTACCTGTGCCCTGCTGCCATCGCACGGCCCTGGACCGAGGCTAACTCGGACCGCAGCGTGACCAGGAGCGGCCGCGGGCCCTCGGCAGCCCTCCCGCTCCGCATGGCGAGGGGGCTCGGACCGGCGGGGACACCAGGGCGCACGCCTGCACCGCGCGGGCTGCTCGTGACAAGCGCTTCGGAAAAGCGCAGTGGCTGTTAAGCCGTTTTAACCAGAAGCCTTTTAGGCCAGGGTCCTGCTATTTTAGACCTGCTACAAAAATACAAGGAAAAAAGCCCAAGTGATCAGCCCCCTGCGGCAGGGGCTCCTCACCCCCAGTCGGTCACCGCCCTGTGCCAGGGCATTGCTTCAGCAGCTTTTCAGCCCAAAGATGCAGTAGCACCAGTGGTCTGAGAGAAAATACACCACCTGCCTTGTCCGAGGGATTACATGAACTGCCAGGCTGAACAACAAAGCAGCTTAAGATTCATTTTCAACAGCAGCGGCTTCCGCGTGCCCAGGTAGCAGCTCTGGCAGGGAGGGCCACGGCCGGGCAGGGGCAGCGACAGATGAGCACTGTAAATCCCGCTGTAGCACAGTGATGCGGCAGGACCGCTCCTACGCTGGCACAGGCAGCCCACCACTGCATCCTGCATCCCGCCACGGCATCCAACAGCACCGGGCAGAGCCGCGTTCTGCACGGCCACAGCACAGAGTGCTGGGAATTGTAAAATAAGCAGGTTGGTGTACTAAGTGGCTGAGTCCTTCCTGCCCTGTTCTGGGCTTGGGACCCCAACTGCCTGCCCGACATGCCTTCCTGTACTGGAGCTCCCATGGTGCAGAGGCGGCGCGGCAGGAGCTCACAGGCTCCCTCCTCTCCCTGCCAGCGCTCCCAAGCGTTCCCGCCTCGGGGAGCTTCAGCAGGGCACCCAGCACCCCCCATGGCAGTCACGCTCCCTGGACAAGGTGCTTTTGAGGGCAGACAACAAGGGCAGCCGTGGTAAATCACAGCCCCTGCAGCTTCTCCAGCAGCGCCTCTGGCTCCAGCCAGGACACCAGGAACCTGGTGCCGCTGCCTGCCGTGGGGTAACCACACGGGTGCCCCAGCACGCTGTCACAGCCAGGGCGCAGGCGTGACGGATGCGCTTGCTTCCGAGGGGCCTCTAGTTCTTTTCATTCATACCGGAAGCGTCTCCAAAGGCTGAGAAATCAGTTTTGCTGAGGAATCATCCTTTTGCCGTCTGCCTGCCATGCCAGTTCTGAGCAGAGGCAAGAAGAGTTCTGCCGTCTTGCCCACCTGCCTGCCTGCCCCCCCACATGGCTATGTGCACCCCATCCCTACTTCTCAGGCACAGGGGAAGGAAAACAGCTCCAGAGAGGCCACGCACAGATATCTCGTATCTCGTCACCGCACCGCCTGGTGCCAGCGGCGCCCATCTGGCACGACCGAACAAACACCGTCACCCAAGGCTGCTTTCGGTTTCTCTGTCCCTCCACACTACGTACTCCTGATGGGGATGCACTGGAAGACCGAGCTCCTTCAGGCTCCTTCAGCCGCGGGAAGACCCACTAAAAACAATTATGCCCTACCCTTGGAGAGCACTCGTCAGGGGCCCACAGCCCCCAGCACTCCCCCCGCTGCCGCCCCCCTCACCCAGCCTGAAGCCGCCTTCCATGCCGGCACAGCTCCTTGTAAGAGGATTTAGCTCTGGTGTCTTTCCACCCACTGCAGAACAAGAAACGTTTCATCTGACACACTTCACTTTCCAGGAGAAGCTCGCTTTTACCACAGGGAAAAATATCAATTTCCCTGGCTTTCCCTACATCACCCAGGCTTCTTTTGCACAAATCTGGGTGTAGTTAATATATTTCTGTCTACTTACTGTCACTATTGATTCTGCGTATCTAAACCTGTTCAACTAAGATGAAGGTGGGTTAGGGGCGTGAATGCATCTGCAGGTATCACATGCATCAGAAAATACTGCAGAATGTGATTTCACCCTGTCTATAATCCCCCTTTCTGGGCCAGATGTAGCCAAACGGACAGAGTTATTTCAGTCCAACCTCTGCTTGGAGCAGAAGATGCCGTCCTCCAATTTATACTCGTGCGTAACTAAAAAGCAACTAATTATAAGTTCAGTTGCAGCAAAAGTGCTAAGTCTTGTTGTCAAAAACACTTTAACTGCAGTCAAAATGCATTTAAATCTCATGAGCACGGACGCTACGTAGCTTACTGTCCAGAGGAGTGAATTAATTAGAACAAAGTAACCGCCAGTCACTCGACGACAAGTACTGGCACTTGCTGCATGCACTATCTAGGCTGTGGTCAAAAAGGGATGCCTGTAGGAAGGCAATAACCATTTTTTCTTCAATTAATCCCACAGCTATTGGAAAAGTCAGGCATGTATTTTTAACTACATCCCACTGTTCCCAAAGGCACAGGGGAGAAGGCAGGCTGCAGGCAGGTTTGCTCCTGCCCGCAGCCACTCCTGCTTCCCACGCAAGCTGCCTGCAGGCCGACCCCCGCAAACCCGAGCGGGCGGTTTCGGGTTCAGACCCGTGCCTGCTTCTTTGCAGCTAAAATAACGGGAGTCCGATGGTGGGACCTGGATGGAGAGGGATCTCCTGGCTGCCTGGGGCCGCAGGCCTGCCTCCTGCTCAGCTCCCCACATCACCTGTTACGTTGTAGGAGAAATACGAGATTCATCTTCTATGTAATGCTAAAACCAGTTTAAAACATGAAAGAAAGCCGAGGAGCCACCATACAGGCTCTCCCTCCCTTTCTTCTGGGGTTCTCCCCTCTTCACAGGGTAAAACAAGCCACGCCAGTTGCTCGTCTCCTGCCCGTCCCGTCCCAGCATCCTGCACGGCCCTCCCCTCCAGTGGGGCGGCATCGACTGCTGTGCAGGCCAGCGCGGCACCTCTCTCCATCAGCATGGCAGCAGGGAGAAGGAGGGAAAACACTTTTGCCACGTCTCTGCTTTGGATTACTTTTGGGGCCCTCAAAGTTCAGCACCAAGCTGACAAATTCCTGCTGCTTCTGGGACACACCTCGACCTTCACCTTCCAACCACTAGCAGACCGACTCCTGTATTCTGCTGTTAACGTGATGGGCAAGACCTCTTCTTCCCTCCACATCCCAAATTCAGGGTCACTCAGCGGAGAAGGTGCTTTCAGCCTACTCCTCATGCTTACCCAAAGTCACCAAGGTCCACCAGGAGCCAGGCACTCGCCGCCTCACATGCGACACTTCCTATGACCAGGCACGATCGGAGGCCGTGGCTCTCCAGCCGCGTGTCGGCACTGTGTCACAGGCTTACTACGGTCATCACAGGCCAGCCAGCGGCGCTCACAACCACCACGGATGGGACGCGGGCCCAGCAGTCGCTCTGCGTTCAAGTTCTTGCACGACACCCGGTGCGGGGAGACCTCCCGGCCCACCGCCTGGGCCCCGGCCCCACAGGGAGAGGCTCCCAGCACTGCAAGAGACTCATGGAACCTGAGAAGATCTCTACCCAGGACTCCTGGAGAGACAGGCAGGATGCGCTCCCGCTCCATCGCAGCCCTAAAGAGATGATTAAAATGCAGTGCCAGGTGGCACCCAGAAGCCGGACTGCTTTTCCTCCCACCTCTCTACCTGAAGCAGCACTACTGTACCAACGGGCTATGAAACTGGCCCACTCCAAGATTTTAGCCTCTTTTAAGGCGACGAGGGGGAGCAGCAGTCCCAGCCCTGTGTAGCCTTGGGGGCAGGTGGGCCCACCCGAAGGCTCACCTTTCGCCACAGCCAAGTCCGATCATTAGAGACACTAATGACTGGGGTGGGTGGGAGGAGATGGGGACAGCTATCCTACTCACAAGTTAGAACACATCAACCAAACGCCTTCTTTCTGCTCTCCCCATTCCACTTCAAGTCAGAAAGGATGACGCTGCCTCAGCATCCCCACTACAGGGCCAGGCAGCCCCCGGCCAAGGCGCAGGTCTCCCACTCGATGGGACGGCAGCAGAACGAGCACCAACCCTCGGAGACAACTCCGGCGCTCAGGCGGCAGCGGGCCACCCGCCGCCCCGCCACCCCAGCAGAGACCGGCCTCACTACCGACAGGGCTAGGGCCGCGACGGGCTCCAGAAGCACCTTAAAGCCTAAAGAAACACCCGTCTGGCCGATTCTTGGATGCACTGGGGGCAGAAGGAAGAAAAAAAATCATGGAAAACGGTTAGGGGAAAAAACCCAGGTAAAAAAAGGTTACGTTGTCACTAATGAGGAAGACAAAGGGAATGTGAAAAGACAGAAAGAGCTGGCTTTTTGAACTGCCTGGAGAGATGCCTACCGCTCACTGTTTTGGCTGGAACTAGACACCAAGCAGGGTTTATAGACTCTTAACAGAGCGAGATGCCTGAATACTTTAGAAAATCTGGCTCCAATTTTCTGGGATAGCCATGTGAAACTAAATAAACTATGAAAATTAAGTTCTGAAGTCTTGCTTCATACATCTTCTAAGAAGAAGTAGAGAGGTGAAGCTGGCCGAACTCCTACCCATCACCAGCCGGACAAGCCATTCATTGAGCAAGCAGAAAGCAAACTCTTCTTCTTCACTTGACCAGAGCAGAGAGGAAAGCCGCCAGCCTGGGTGCGCTGGTCCTTGCGACGGCTGCACCCGCCACCGGCGCATTTACAGATGCTTTAAAAGTTCGCATAGCCGTGAAATAAAGCGCCCGCTGCGTGAGCGTCGTCCCCGTCCTTCAGAGGAGCAGGCCTCTCACGCCCTCCGTTAGGGAGGCGCCCCTCTCGGTGTCGGGGGGGTCTCGACCTCTTCGCAGCCGGTGCTGCGCCGCCGGGCCGGTGTCCCGGGGGTGACCGCCGCGCCAGGCCGGGCCCGGGGGGGGGTGCGGGGGGGGGCGGACGGGCCCGCCGCGCCGCTCCGGGGCCGCGGAGGGACGAAAGGGCGAGAAAAGGGCAAAACCGGCCGGGCCGCCGCCCCCTCCCGCGGGCCGGGGCCGCCGCCGCGCACGGCCGGGGGGTTCCGGCGGGGGGCGGCGGGGCCGGGGGCGCCCCCCCGGGCCGTGCGCGGCGGCAGGGCCCGGCCCCGCCGCTCCCCACGGAAGGGCCCGCCGGGCGGCCCGGCCTCCCACGCGGGGCTCCGCGGCCGCCCCCCACGGTACCGGCGGCACCGGGACCCCCGCCCCGGCCCCGCTCCCGCCCGCAGGCCGCCCCGGGCCGCTTTGTTCCCGCCGGGCCGGGCCGGGCCGGGCCGCCCCGGGCGAACAAAGGGCGAGCGCCGGGGGGGCGGCGCGGGGCCTCCGACCCCGGCCGTGCCGGGCCGCCGCGGGCCAGCCCCGCTCCCCCCGCCGCGCTCCCGCCGCCCCCCCCCACCCCCGGCCGTACTTCTTGGTGCAGTCGAGCAGGACGCCGGTGAAGCGGCGCTCCCCGCAGCTCAGCGTGACCACCAGCGTGTCGTTCACCATCTGCTCCACCAGCACCGGCAGCCACGCGCCCACCCGCGGCGACGGCGCCCCCGCCGCCTCCTCCTCCGCCGCCGCCGCCTCGGCCATGCTGCCGCCGCCGCCGCCGCCCCGCCGCGCCCCTCCCCCGCCGGCGGCGGCCGCTGGGGCCGGGCCGGGCCGGGCCGCGCCGCGCGATGACCTCACGGTGCGGGCGCCCCGGGCCGCCGCTGCCGTAGGGCCGTGACGTCACGGCGCCGCCCCCGCGCTGCGGGCGGCCCAGCGCCCCCTGCTCCGCCGGGCGGGGCGGGGCGGGCGCGCGGGGCGGGGCGGGGCGGGGCGGGGCGGGGCGGGGCGGACCCGCCCGCCCCCTGGCGGCCGCGCCGCGCTCCTGCGCCGGCCTCGGCTCTGCCCCTCGCCCGAGCGGATCCGCCGTGAGAAATAGGCCACCCGCGCTGGGAATTTACCGTCAGAGTGACGTAAGAGCGCCTTGGTGGCGTGTGTCGTCACAGAGGGCAGCGCGGGACCCAGAGCCGCCGCGCCCGGCAGGGGAAGGGCGGAGGGCCGGCCTCGACGGTCCCCAGCCGCCGCCTGGGAAGCTGCGCTTCCAGCACGAGGCGGCCTCGCGGCCCTGCGGGCGCGGCGCCGTCGTGCCAGTGTTGTGTCACCGTCGACTGAATCGACGCAACAAAAAGTAAAATTTCCCATGGGGACAAAGCAAAGTCCTCCGGAGCAGAGCAGCAGCGCGCACCGCTGCGGAGGGGCTTTCCCAAGCCAGGCTGATCCTCGGCCGTACCGTTTAAACTCCATCGCAGTTTGTTTAGAATACACAAAACTGAGAAAATTTACTCACGCTGGAAATACTTGCACACGTTGCAGGTTACCGGTGCAGTCAGCAGTAAATCAGAACGCGTACAAGGAAGCGCATCTTCCGGGTGCGGAGAGCGGCCCCAAATGGAGTGTTACAAAGCAACCGGTGGGGGAGCAGCGGGGCTGCGGTTCAGCGTCCGGAGCTGGCGTCCACCGATCCCTCTGGAAACCCAGAACTGCTTGTCCGGATGACAAGCGTGGGCGTCACCACCTTTGAAGGACACGGTACTTCCAGGTGGGAGGGACCTCGGAAGGCCAGGTGCTCTGCAGCTTCTCACACCTCTAAGAAAATGCTTGTACATGAATTTAAAGGCTTGTAGGAAGTCTGAAAAATCAAAAATGTATGTATTAAGGCATCTCTTAGGTGGATTTTTATTGTTTTGGGGGTCTGACTCTAGGAGCCTGCAGGGCCTTTTGCCGACACGACAGTCAGAAAAACAAGTGGCCTCTGCCCAAAGGAAATGGGCTGCGCATCGAGCTACCTGCCATTGCGTTTTCGTGTTTTAGAGCAGTAATCTAAATGCAATCACGAGAAGCACCCACAGGTTATGACAACCTGTGTCGAGAAAAGCGAGCTACGGCAATCACGTCGGGTTCCTGCTGTCCCCCGCTCCGGGCTCTCGCAGTCTCCACCCAGTGAGCGCAGACAAGTCAGCTGTGGGCCGTACAGGTGCCAAAGGATGCCAGCACTCGGCTGCTGTTACCGGTGGAAATCTGCCTCCTCTGCGGCCAGGCTTCCCGAAGAGGAGCCCTCCTTCCTCAGCTCCCGCGATTCACCCCTTGACTGGCTGCTGCTCAGACCTCAATTGATACGAGTGCTAACCCAGCACTACCAGAGCACCAGGAGGGCCCCCTCTGCCAGACGAGTGCTAACACCAGATGCATCTGAAACATCCTTTTTACTTTCTGAGACATACTATGGTACGAACAAAAGCTGAAATCCTCAGGTCTGACTCAGCCGCGGTACGTTTTGGATGCAGACGATGCGAAGGCGACAGCCGCTCTGAGCTACTTTCACGCTCTCGTCTCAGAGATGGCTCAGAGTTGTTCCTCTGTCAATATCTGCTCAGAGTTGCATCAGCAACAAACAGACCTCAGAAACTGGAAGTACCCTACTGGCCTTTGTGCCAGCTGTGCCAGGAGTCCAAAGCAAGGCATACATGTACCATGAGTATGTCAGCGACATACAGAATACTCTTTGGTGATCTTCCGTGCCCACAAACAGTATTTTTTCCCAGCTGGTTTGCACACATCAGAAACATTACGATGGCTCTGAGACACGACTGTTCTGTGCAATACGGAAACACAGAGAGAAATTCTGTCCACTTAAAACCATTGAGAAAACTTCAGGTGACTTCAGCAGAGTCGGGTAACATCTGTAATACACTTCTCCCAAGTTACTAACGCATACTTCAGATTTTAAGGTTAGAGAGCAATTTAAGTCTTACTTACTTTACCCGTCTCTGATGTTTACTTCTGTCACTTCACCACTGTGAAGTAATTCAATTGATTCCACTTTTGTTTCCAGGTAGATTTTCTGCTGCTTATTCACTGCAATGACCCTGCAACAAGCTTGCACATCCTTTGACAAATATTTAAAAGTCAAGCAGTGAAATACCATTTTCCTTGCTTTTGAAATATGAGGGAGGTGAGAAAACATTTTGCTAACACTTATGTTCTGCATTTTTTTTCCCCCATTCATAAAGGAAATGTTATTAAACGTGTTTTGTGAGGCTGTGTAGCGAGTTCAGATGATGTCTCTATCCCTTTGGATACAAAATGTAGCAGCGCTTTCCTACCTTGTCGTGTGGCTTTGAAATCCTTGAAAATCAGGGTCATACAACGCTTTCCAGTGTAAGCCTTCTTTCTGTTAACTTTGCCAAATGTAGTGGTCTGTGCCGATTTTTCTTCTTTCTGGGTGTTTGCTTCAAGGACATTGGTCTTGGCTGCATTGGTTTGACGTCCCTGAGAATGAACAACTTCATTAGTTTTGGCTTAACCCCCTCTCTGCCCCAGTTAACCATGTGCCAAACGGGGATAATGTTATCCCTTCCTAGCACAGAGACATCAATCAAACCTTTTGATGATGTCTCGGCATCACAGAAACTGGTTTCTTTGAAACCAAAACACCTGCTTTCCCACGGGGCCTTTGGAGAGTGAGCGTTAAACGAAACCTGGAGCCGTTCACAGTACGGAAAAGACACAGAGAAATCGGGACTGAGGGATCCAGAAGAAGTAACGCTCCTGCGGCAGGCGCGGCACGGTGAGGCTCGCTGTCCAGGGTTAGTGTGTCTGGGTTGTGGATGAACCAGGCCAGGGACGCAGGTCTGGGTGTGTCGGTCGGTGCAGGCGGGGTGCTGAGCCAGCCCTGCCGCGCTGCTTCCAGACCTGCGTCGCGCTTGGAGAGGGCTGAGCTCCTCGCAGGTGGCGCAGAGCCCGAGCTGGCGGAGCCCGAGCTGGCGGAGCCGCAAGCGTGTGCACTGGGGCGTTGTGCGCCGCGCTCCCGTCACTGGTGGCGGGGCAGAAATGCCTCGCAGGCTGGGGGCTGCGCACAGCAGCCTGAACTCAGCCGGGCGGGCACTGGGCTAACGTGGGAGACCGAGGCTGGGCACTGAAAACCCGCCTGGGTATGTCTGCACTGCTCCCTGCAGAGCACGTGGTGCCAGGGCTGCTCATCGGTGCAGCCGCAGCGCAGCAAACCCATGCCCAGCCAGCCACGATGCCGATGCAGGCACAGCCCCGGCACTCGCCCCTCTGCCACCCCCCGACCGACCGGCCAGGCCGGTCCTGGGGGCTCCGACCGAGCGACCGCGGCCAGGCCTTTCCACCGCCACGCCACGGCCCTGGCCACCAGCGGCTGGCCGCACGTCACCCCGTCACCTGCGGCGTGCACACAGGAGGGCAGGGTAGCTCCTAACTGGGAAAGCTTGACTTGGAAATTTTAAACCTTTTCTTCTGCCCAGACACCCTGAGATTTTAACTGGTGAAAGTCCCCATAGCACCTGAAAGCCGTACAAAAGTGACAGTGAGACCACAGAACCGAAACTGGTTGAGACGAGCTCCGAGCCCTGAGCCTTGACAAACACCCAGGAGCAGCTGATTCACCTACGGTCTCAAAGTGACATTCAGATGCAGATATAAGTGTCATCTGGCTTGTTAAATACTTATTGATATCTGCACAAATTAGCATTACTTGTGGAACTGAATCAAGAGCCAGAGGGGTTATTGATACAGTCAAACTGCACCCGTGCTGGGCACCATCACTGCCAGACCTGCTGTGCTCTGCCTGTAAAGCATGTCAAAACATAAGGATAAAGCAATTAGGTTTTGTGTTTGGTGATCCTCCTTCTCCTCTCCTCTCAGCGCTCTGGCATTCCTGAAAATGGAACAAACGAGTATGAATCGATTTCAGCCCTCCTGTTGGAGTGGAAGTGTCCGTTCCCAATTTTCCACGAGCAAGTACCAATAAAACCAGCACAGAAATCAATCATTGCATTTGTATTTGTACAAAATTAATGTAAATACTCTGTTCAGTCACTGCGCCTCATTCATCAGTTGTTGATCCAGACATATGCAAGACAAATCTCTCTCTGACATATCTGGAAGTGTGTTCAGCGACACCTCACACTGAAAGCAAGAAAGATGCTTTAGGAATGGCCACAAACCTACAAATACAACAGATCCCCTGGGATCCACCAGTTCAGCCTTCACAGATGATTTCTGCTTAGGACTGCAGGGACATGAAGGTCAAAACTGTGAACAACAAAAGTCAAGTCCCTCTTAAATGTGACATTTAGGGGGAAAAAAAAAAAGCAGAGAAAATCCTTTTTTTAACCTGGCATTTACTAATTACTTAAACAATGAAGTTCTGTGACAACTGCTAGTAGTATTTTCTTCAGGGTTTCCTTCGGGTTTATGCATAGGCCAAACGGGATTGCTGTACATAAATTAATGCTTTTACTGGTAACTACAGACAATACAAGCTAGAACCAGGAACAAGACACGTTCTAAACCCTCACCCTTACTCTATTTCACGTGCACGTGAACCCACGCTGGTTCAGCTCTGCGTCCGGTGCAGTTCTTTCAGAGAACGGTCACACTCATTTCCAGGTTTTTTTGAAATTCTACGTTTCGATGAGTCACATCCACTAACTCACTTTTATAACCATCCTTTACAAGTAACATGTATATTTTTACTAACCTTTTATGGAAGGGTCATATTTTTATCCGAATTGGCAAACAGACTCAAGTACGCTAGAATTCATATGGAATTAATAAAGTGTCCCTGTCGTTGACCAAAGCTGAATTCTCCTTGTGCACAAAGGACCAAGACCCCAACATGAACTGTTGAAGCTTAATGCAGGTTTCAAGTAGAGACTCGCCAAAAAGGGCTAATAAATGTTTACTCACGTGAACAGTACTTTGTGCTATTTTCTCTATTAATCTAAAGAGCAAAATAAAAACAAAACCCCTCAACTGAATTGGTATTTGGTATTATTTATTATGGAAACTTTTAAGTGTTGCAATTGCAGTATCTAGAGGACAAGACAAGCTGTTGCTCTGAGGCAGCCTTGACTTTCTGCAAAACCTTGAAAATATGTTGAGAGCAACGTGCAAGCATAGAGGAAAGTTCTGATGTCATCAAGGACAGAGAAATCTGTACTAACTTTCAGAAGGAAAAGGATTTTTTGAAGCATCCTCCAAAACATGGTGATACACTTTTACAGAAAGTCTACCTCCAAAACTGTTCAGAAATTATTAAGGCAGTTTTGACCGTCGCTCATTAGATCCAGTGACTCCGAGCATAGCTTGGGCCAGATGCAGACCATTTTGGAATATACAGAATAAATCGATACACAGTGTATGGAAACAGCGGACAGACTGCATAAACACACCTATTGCGGACATTCAAAGGAAACCTTGTCAAAAGTTGATCAAATTAACGTCACTCTAAATAGTATTTGTTCCAAAAAAGTGCACCGAACCCAAAGGAGTTGCTCTGAGCTTTCCATCTGTGTGGCAGCAGAATTGGCTGAGCGAGCCTCATCAATAACCTGTGTGAGATGAGGAAGCACGAAGACATGCAGTGGCAGAGCCACCAGCGAGGTGGGCGTGGAGCGCGGGAAGCCCTGGGACAGGTCTGACGGCACTGCCACCAGCCCTGCCAGCAATAATGCTTCTTTGCCATTAAAGACCCTCTGCTCCGCAGGATCGAGTGGGCTTGCGCCACATTTTTCCTTGAGAAAAATTTCCACCTTTTGGGTACTCATCTTTCCCTGCCAAACACTGCCACTTTTGTCCCCACAGAGAGGGTCGGTGGCATTACTTTTTATTCCCATGACTAAAATTTCCAACATTGTAAGGCGTACACTTAGCAGCAAGCGGAGGCAAGACCCACCTGAGGTACCTCTGCTGACCAAGGAGGACAAATGACAGGACCGTGGTAGGGGAAGAGGGAGACAGTGGGGACAGAGGGAGAACACAGAAAGCACGGCGGGGGGAAGGCCTCCGCTGTTTGTTAAATTCAGTACCGTGACCCCCTTCCTGCGGTTCCTGTGGTACTGGAAGGTCACTGGCACTGCTGGTTCAGCTCCTGTACCGCGCTTCTGTAATAAAGCTCTCTCCAAAGCACTGCTGTGGGTTTGGGGGAGTAGAAGGGAAAAGCTCCCGATACCCCATCCTGGTAACTCCAGTCTCAGCGCTGCGTAGATCCACGTGTCTCAAAGGAGTGACACTGCTGGGATTCAGGCTCAGTTGTTATCGCACCTTGTTTGCCTCTCTGATTCCTCGCTCTCACTGCAGCCGGCATCGGAGGGGCCCCACCAAAGGCTCCCAGGTGTGGAAGGGGCAGCTCTGCTACTCCCAAATATCAGCAGGGCTCCAAACCAAAGTACAGACACCCTGAGAAGTGCTCCTGCCTGCTGCCTCTTGTCCAGGAGAGGGACACCGCCTTCGTGACAGTAAAATGCAAATAAGGTTATTCTACATTTCAAAAGTAGCTTTAAATCCATCTTTACGATTTAACATTAAACACAGCGTTTGCAATGAAAACCCAGACTGGTGTGATACGACTAGGACATACAGTGCAAGGCCAGAGATATGTTTTTCATGAAATTAGTTAACCAAGAGTACACCGTTCCTCATATTACTAAAATTGCAAATGGCTGCTCTAAACTCTAGAGACAATTTTTGAATTTTATTTTCATAGGATTTTTGTAAGCCTATAGAAGTGTGCTTGAGAAAAATGTGCAGAGAGGCTGGAGAAAACCCTTTACAACACTGTACCACAAATCTTCTAAAAGAGACAAATTTTACAGTCAGTCAGAGCAGATTGATTATCATTATAGGTTTAAAATTGTCAAATGCAATTGGGAAGACTAAGTGAGGAGGGGAGGCTTTTGTAATTCTTATTCTTACGAGGTGAACATTTCACACTTTATCAATTCCAGGCAATCAGAATTTGCTACTGGAAAAGGTCTTTTGAGTTTGCATTCTTGGTGAGTCAGGTGGAAACTCCCCTGTGAAGGCTGTGAGACGATACTCCTGGAGAGGGAGTCCTCCTTTTGTTTTTGCTAGCTTGGTCTGTAGATCTTCAACCTTGGATTTAAAACAAAACAACAAAAACCCAGAGAATGGATATGTAAGTATATATAATTAAGAACAGAAAGTACTGCGTATGTCTAATGGGCCAGATTTTTACCTGCTCCTTCTGCAGCCTCCATTTGCATACACCTAAAGCTGTACCCATATAACAGCCAGAGTATACACTTAAATTGTCTTGTCCATCCGTGTTAACTGTGCAAGCATAAGAATGTCTGGGATTTACATCTCCAGTCCCATGCACATGCTAACATTTAAATATGTGTATGTTTTAAAATAGCTGAAATGCAAACAGGGTTTTTTAATCCCATTAGTGCAAACACGTGCATAGGTCAGTTTATAGGAATAAAGATGCTATCGATTATAAAAGGGCTGGAAGCGTTCAAGCTCAGCAGATTTTGAAAGTAATAAAGACTAACTACACGTACACTAAACTTATTACTAATAAATATATTTGTGAATAGTCCCAACTCGATATTGGTATGTAAATATACTTTTTACCAGATTAAGAGTCATATTCATTCACTTAAGATATTTCATAAAATTGTAATAAACTTGAAAGTTGATGAAAATTCAGTAAAGCTCTTACAAGTCATCGTGAAAATATTCTGCTTTTTAGAAATACAACCAGAGATTTTAAAACATTATTTCTTTTGCTATTCAGTATGCTATGAATACTATGGAATACAATACAGCCATATTCAAAATACAGTAACCTTGCGGGTTCCAAAGTAAGTTAAGATCATCGTGCCAATTTTACCCACATGTCATACACAGAAGCTCACAGTGAAGTCCATGAGTAGATCTTCGCGCAGGCTTTGGCTCCCGACAGTCCATTCCACATATCTTTTTAAAAACAACTTTAACAAAAAATAAATCAATTAGGCTAATAGAATTACATCTTTCCACTGTTTGAAGCCTGCACTCTGCAAAACGCGCTCCTTTGTGCCAGCACGAGGCACCATGTATTAATGGCATGCTGTGAAGCTGGAAGTCACTCAGATTTGGTGAATGAACTCAAGCTCCTCAAGTCCCACAGTTCCCCAACTGCCATCCAGCGATGCATTCCTTTTTGGGTGGTAATTACCACTTTTAAAATATTAGCAGGCCATTACAGGCAGCACAGTTCCCCTGCTCTGCAAGGCTCCTAACGGTGAGCACACAGCAGTTTGTGTAGACGTACTTGACATTCAGCTAACCAGAAGACATCCTGCAAGCCAACCACCTCGCTACTGGGCACCTGGGGATACTGATTAAGGAACGGGATCTCCTAAGAAGCGCCAAGACTCTCAGATGTGTATTTGGGAAACCAAAGGGCAGATTGCTAATGGAAACAGTAAAGGCAACCAAGCCCATGGTGAACTGCAGCCACGTGCCAGCCTGTGGGAGCAGAAAGACCCTCCCAGAGCACCGGGAGCCCATGGTACAGGGCATACGGAGCCCTTACGGAGTCCACTCCTAAATGCCAGGGTGATGTTGTCATACGTGAATCATACCTACCTTGAGGGACGAGTTCCATTCTGGGAGCGTGCAGCTTGCGTTGTGCTGTGCATGATGTTGTGGAACGGGAGGGATGTGAGTAATTTTAGAACAGCGTCACGATTTCCTGGCATAGGGACAGATGCTTTGTGCTACGTATGACTTGTTTGCCCTGTTATGTATAGCAGGGAGGCTGTGCTTTCAGCGTGTTAGATCACTTTGGTTTTGAGGCCAAAAGATGCTTTGAATAAAATCAGAATTTCTTTTTTCCATGAGTACCTGTACTGTAAAGTGGTGCAAACACTGCAAAAATGAGGCTATGAAATCCATGGCCTTTACGTGATCGGTTCACACAGCTACAGCCACGTGTGCATTTCCAGTGTTTCTACCCAGTGACTGCTAGGACTCCCCAGGACCTGGACACCCCCACCTAAGTGAAAGGTTCACATGTAGGTGACTCCCAGCAGGCACAAGTTCTCACTGCTGCGTGAGAAGGAGCTGCAATGGAACGATCTTCTGATGGACTGCTGCTCCTCTTTGGAGTACGTAAACAGTTTCGGAGCCGTTTCATATTTCTTCTGCATTATAAAAGGGTTTTGTTTATTACTAAAAGTGTAATACTTTACTGGGAAAAGGCTTTGCCAAATTTAGTACCACCAATACTACCTCTACACATTAACGAAAGTGATTTCTGGCTTGATTA
Organism: Morus bassanus; assembly: GCA_031468815.1. Lineage (NCBI taxonomy): Eukaryota > Metazoa > Chordata > Aves > Suliformes > Sulidae > Morus > Morus bassanus. Next base: position 1,602,924 of record CM062575.1, read on the forward strand.
GAATGCACAATACGTACACAATGCTCCACGGCCTTCAAAGAACCTTACAGAGGATTTGTACTTGCTCTGCCCTCAGGAAGCGTATTTCTAAGACAGTTTGCTTTTTTGAATCTGACACAATCATCAGTCAAGCACATTACGCAGAGGGAATGACCCGGCAGGCAGAAGAGAAAGGAGATGGGACAGGGGAGTGAGAGGCCCCGCTGCCGACTCGCTGGTCCCTCGGGAGAGCACTCCGGCACGGCTGCCTGGCAGTCGCCACCCCAGCCCTGCGGAAGCCAGTCAGTGTCAGCAGCAATCTCATACCCATGGGAATCAAAAATCAGTTTGGGCTTCTGAGGCAGAACTGGTTTTGAGCTGAGTGCCTTGGTTATGCCCAGCAAACTGACTCATTTTATTGAAAGATATTTAACTTCACTTTGACTAGCTATGCCGTTTGGAAAGCTGAAGTAATACTTTCAGTCAAAACAAATAATTCCTAAAAATGTTGCAATAAGTGAATAAATTTTGCAGCTACGCCAACTTTAATGACAGGTCTCAATTTTCTCTTCCTAATCAGGACACTTATTGAGGTCTCAAGGTATAGATTTATGAGTCCTCTTTCCAATTGTAAATGGATAATCCTGAATTTCAACTTTTTGCTCTATTAACTACTTGCATTGATTGGCTTGTACAACACGTGATAAAAATCATCATCCTTGTCTACCGAGTTTCGTAAGAATCTTTGGCCATCTTTTATGCTTTTCTTGGTTTTTGTCTTCTATCTTAGAATTTTGGCTTTGCTTTTGAAGGACAAAGCGCTACAGATGTTTCTGTCTGTTTATATACGTGCACGTTGTGTACATGTACACATACAAATGCACAATTTTAGCATGAGCAAAAAACCAATGTTTCATTTTTAACAATTTTAACTTTAAAATACTTGGTACCTGAGATACTTGTGAAATTAACACAATGCCAGGTTAACAACTGTTCATCAGCACAGAGCACTGTCTTCACTGTACTTCCAGAGAAAGAGAAGATACTCACTGTCTCGAAGTCTTGTTTTGCTTCCTTCATTTCCACTTGGGATGTTCCTTTTAATTTTTCTCCTCTAGCTTTCATCATTTGCATGTGCTGTTTGACGTGCTGTTCCAGTTTCTTTTCTCTGAGGGATCTAAGTAAACATGGTAAAATTATTATTTCAGTTGCTTATATTCATTGACCCTTCTGTTTCCAGTTTCAAGTATTTTAACCCACTTCTGCCAAAAATACAAATACACAGGGAGCAAAGCAAGCAAACGCTGTGGCTTTGCCTTTGTTCGTATGCACTTTGTGGAGTATGCACCACGTGGTGGTCTTGCACTGCTATATCTTACATTCACTCTTACACTTGCAGGGATCTGTTTATGTCTTCAGTTGTTTATGTAAATCCAGCCCTTGCCTCTCTCGGTGCAGAAGCTCGATGGTGCTCCGGGGGTAGGTCAGAGCCTGGTAGTGCAGCAGACTGCTTTTGGTGGGTCCTTCGCACAGCTGCTGTAGAAGCTGGAAGACGTTCAGTGAACAAGGCAGTGGAATGAAAAAGGGGAAAAGGAGAGATGTACAGTCAGGGAAGCTGAATGAGGTCCTGAAATTCAAGGGAGGAAACACCGATGGGGAGTTCAGCACAAGCAGTAGGTGTAACTAAATGAAATGTTGCAGAAGGCGTGCTAACAAAGTAAGAATTTGAAGGGGCAGCTGAGCTGCACCCAGCGCAAGCAGCTGAGCCATCTACAGCATATGCAAACGACTTTTTGACTGTCTCACCTGTAAATTTAAAATCATGTTGGGCAGCAGAAATACAAAAAAAGAGTAATATGGAACAGCCCTTTCCAATAGACGAGGGATATTCCTGCAGGTCTGAAAGCCAACGCAAGAACAGGACTGAAATATCAATGACTGCTAAATAAATGTATTTACTGTACTTTACTTTTTGTGCTCATCAGACCTGTCTGGCCATAGCCGTGGTACCTGTAACCACATCTCTTCCATATTACGAGACAGTATAAAATAGTGTATTTTTCCTTAAAGCTGATTAAAATTTTCCTTGATTTACAGACATGTTTAGTAGTTATGTCCTGAGATTATCAACTAGAACATGCTTGTACAGTTAGTCAAGTTACAGCCTCATATAAAGATACACTCATTTTTAGAAGTGCAAAATGGAGCAAACCAACACATCTTGGAATCAGAAAACCAGACAGAACATTTCAAGCTTTCCCCATATATGTTAAAACCAAATAGAAAAATAATCCTGAAACTTAATTTGAATTTCTAAAAATAGCATCAGACATTTTACAGGCTCTTAAACATTTGGGGCATGTTCAAACTTCTCCCGGCTCTTCTTTTTTTTTTTTTTTTTTTTTTTTTTTAACCTCTCATAAAGAAGAATGATTTCAAGTATTTTCCAGCTCAGCTGACAGACTAGAACAACTGAGACAAGTATGTACATATACTGCAGGATGAGCCTGTCAAGGTGAGGCCATCAATCACTTGAGATTTGTTTAGCTCATTTTGCAAAAAGGACCAGAGACACTCAGCTTCTAGTCAGCCCTCTGGCTCACATTCACTGTATTAAGATGATATAGAGATACTATAAAATAGTTGGTTTATTATTAAAATAAATTATTACTATAATAAAATAAGAATTGCTTTAACAGCATGCTTGTGGTCTTGGTATTGCATTGTACATGAAGGAGCAAATGCGTATAGCTCAGGTGCAAGTCTCGAAGAGCTAGTGATTATCTCAACTTTTTTTTTTTTAAGTAAGCCTGGAATTAACTTAATTTTTTATTTCTCTTTTAGTCACAGTGTTTGTTGATTAGGGTGCAAGACTTTTTTACTTCACAGGATAGCAAAAAAGAAATTAATACTTTCATACCAGCAAAATCAAATGGAAGTCATCAAGAGCGTTACGTAGGAAGAGTTTATAATCATATCTTTTTAGCACTCACCTCGTAGCTTCATCTTTTACTTTCAGCAACCTTTCTTCCATGATTTCAGGCGTACGGTCCTGTTTCTCAGCTCCCTCTTTCATGGTGTAGTAACTGATGTTATCAGTAGCATATGGTGCATTTTTTGGTATCTACAGCAAAATACAGTGCTAACACACTATATGGAAATGATAGCAATTAAAAACTGATTTCATATTGAAATTAAAAATGCTGTAAAGGCTGTTGCTCATTGAAGCCATGGTTAGTGACCAGTGACTGTTGGGGAAATGCTGTGACCGGCATTCAGTTACTGACCCTCCCAGACAGCTCTGGGCCGGGGTGCCTGGGGCAGCCAGCAGCAGCTCACAGCGAGCACCACACGACGCTGTAAAACGCTTTGGGGAAGTGCCCTTAGGAAGACACTTTCCATATATTTTCCCACTTGTCACACAGCATGAACACGCTTCCATTTCTGTAAGAGGGTTTAATACAGAGTCCAGTAAATCAAAAATCAAAGTTGCGAGGAGGCTTGGCTTCAACACTTTCGGGTTTTTAGTAAAATTATAATGATACTGTAGAGGCCAATGGGAGTTGCAAAATGACTATACTCATGAGTTCTGCTAAGGCTACAATGGAGTCAGAGTCCTATAATTAAATCCTGCATCTTGTAATCCTATGTTTTTATTGCCTTCAATTAAGTTGTAACATTCACAGATGAAATGTGATTTTTTTTTTCATATTTACTTACAAGAGTATTAGTTCCCCAAGATCTGGGGGAAAAAACCAGACAGATAAAATGAATCTGTTAAATAATTTAAATTCAGATTAATACTGATGTTTTACATAAACTCCTACCATAAAGTGAAAAACTTAATACTACTTAATGACTTAAGAACAAACCACGCAGGCCAAAGCACCAACTACCCTCCTGCAAGGGGTCGGTAACCGTGCCATTCAGTTACATCTTAAGCTCCCAAGATCTCTTAAAACTGCACCAACAGTCCTACAGAAACTCTCAGCTTTGTTCTGCATGGTTCATTCTTTTACAAATCCATTCTAGCTAAATTAAACACGTACCTCTGCAGTTCAGGAGTCTAGCGAACAGCCTTATGGTGCCATGACATTTTAAACTGCTTGGCTTATACCACCCTAACACTATTTTCTCCGAAACAGTTTTAAAACCGGTTGGTGTTTTAGAGAAGGCATTCGCAGTGAGGACTAGACTTAGGTGCAAAGTGTCTGGCCTGCAGATTTGCTCATAGTGAACCGACTTTCCTTTGTTGGTATGTAATCAGCTAGTTCACTAATTGTTATAAAGAATATGTGAATTTCATCCCTAGTAGAAGCACAGAATGGTCTTATAAAAGGCACTCAGGTCTAAAGAGATCAAGGTGGTGGCAGGCATGACAGCACGCAAAGTTTAGGACCAAACATAAGGGGAAAGAATTGCGAAATTTATAGATATATTTTCAAATCTAGAATACTGTACTAACAGTAATTGTAATTGGCAACATGTCCTATCTTTTCAAATTCTGTCCTATCTTATTTTTTTCCAGGTAGATATGCATTTACCTTTAATTATAGCTGAAAGAGGTATTTGCTTGATCTCATATTACTGAAGAACAGGAAAATGACTCTCACCTGTAACTTCAGTATCACATGTTTAGTAGCCCACAGGACACAGCTATCCTAATGGCACATGGAGCTGTAGTTCATAATGACACCTGAGCTTCAAGAACATGGTTCAATGGCACAGAATTGCATCCCAAGTTATAAAAGAAGTTAAAAAGTAGCTTGTGGTGGTCAAGGTCATAAAACCACCATCATCCCATTTGGGGACTGCTAACCCAAAACCTTCACCAATGTGGCATCATGGCCCTTGGGGATTACCTGAACCGATAAGTAGAAACAACTGAAGATGTTTCAGCAATGTATTTTCCATTTAACTAAAATATAAAATCAATTTTGTGGCAAAGTATCAGTCTTAAAAACGTATTACTGAGAATGCATACTTAATGCATTTTCTCACATACTGGCTGTGTACGCATAGTGCAACACCCTGCAAGTCCAACCCTTGTCTGCAATGCAAGTGACATACCACCAGAGCCTGGGGAAAGGGAGGCCAAGTGCGGGTTTTCTAATTATGTTAGCCAAATCTGGGGAGCAAAAGTAGGTAGGACAATAGGGCCATTTGGTAAGAAAACAGTAATTCCAGGAGAGAGGGCAGGAAGAGGCTCAGAAGAGCCGACACCTTCTATTTTGGTTACAGAAGAAGGGCAGCTTCAATGTCCTCCTCTGCCCCAGTGAAAAAGCAGCTGGTACCCTGCCCATACAGACTTCTGCCAGATGTTCTGACCACGGGGCTGCACAGTCTCTATCTCTTTATATCAGAGGATATTCAGTTATTTATAGAGTACAGCTCAACAGCCTTGTGGAGTCACCTGTGGAAGAGCTAAGTCAAAGCCCTACCTCCACATTCAACTTCTCACATTCCCAGAAACCTGGTCCTTAGCACTTGGTTGTAGGGTTAGGCCCTTCCCTCAGCATTTTCCAAAAAAAGCTACAAAAAAATTTTGGTTTTGTTCTGCCAGGTTGAACGCCTTTAAAAACTCAAAACTATTCTGTGAAGCCAAGTTATTTCCCAGACAAACCACCTTACCTATACTTTGAGTTAATAAATTCCCAAGGTTTTGCTCCGAGAAAAATTACTGTGGTAGATTTGAAATATTTTATAGCCAATTCATTTTTCTCAGTGCAAAAGCTTACCTTACCTTACAATAAAACTGCCAATTATATTTTAATACTATTGCCTATGACTGTGCTTCTGTAACCGCTCTGCTGCAAAGACAGTCAACTAACAGAAGGAGAATGCTATAGAACAAATCCATTTCCAGAACTATCCTTTATGACATTATCAATTAAGGCAAAGACAGAGCAGAAATGCCATGGCGTGCTCACGTTGATTTGATATGTATGCACAAAGAGAGTATTTGCTTTTGGGAAAGTCAAGGTATGCAGTGGCAACCACAAGCAACCTTTACTCGCCTGTCCATGCCTTTATCATCATTACTCAAAACTACGACCCTAAATCCAAGACAATCCCATAATTTTAGGAAAAATATTTTAAGTTTTATTAAGTAAGGGTAGCTGCCTTGTGTTTTTTCCCCCCATTCCAACAAGAACAATTTGAAAACTAAAACCTTTAGGGTTGAATAAAGGAATGATCTCTGTAACACTCAAGGAATAGGAAAACTGCTTCTAACAAGATGATCAGAGAACAAAGAAATACACTAAACATGAGAGCAAAAATTAAAGATTGTTAATATAAAAATGTGAGAACGTGTTGCAAGGCTCTTATTAATTTCAGTGCTTACGAGGTACTGATGTAAACTACAGTAAGGGGAGTGCAGCAGTGCGCGCACCGGTCTGTACATGGTCCTGCGGTGCCATCTCCTGTTAAACACATGCACACGCAGGTACCTGCCTTCAAGAGCACTTCAGCTCCTGTAGCCTTTAGGTCCTGTACCGTTTATGCCACTTTAAACCCATCGTTTGTTATCATTGTGTACGTGTATCACTTATGTCATTGTCTGTACCTAAATATGTTCGTTTTGCTTTGGGTTTTTTTAAAGAAGAAAAAACTTTTACAGGAGAAATTCAAGAATTGTTTTCTGCAAGTGAACACATTATTCTCCCCATTTATTTATGTGGGAACATGGAAGACAAAAATGAGGAATATTTAGACGTATCACGTAACAATGTACTTATTCTTTCTCTTGTCATTCAAAATTCAATTCTATTCTATGCTAACCGAATTTCTGTAGTCCTAAAAACAATTGTCAGGCTGGCCAAAACAAAGACCTTTGTACCTAGAGAAAGCAGGCTGCACAGCTTCAACAAGATCAGCGGAACCCCCGGGGGCCGTTATCCGTCAGGAAAGTTCTCAGGGCTTCAGCAGGAATTCAGCTAGTAAGTTTTCCATAAAAAGCAATCTGTGTGTTCAGATCTGACCCCTACTGTTCATGGCAGAAAGATGCATTTTTCTCACACAGCCTGCTTCTGGCCATGCTCCTGCTTTGCGCATTGTGAAATTACCCTTGGTGTCGAATATTGCTCCACAACAAAACAGTTTCCGGAACTGTCGCACTCACATCATCAGCTTAAAGTGCAGAGAAAGCGGGAAATAAGTCACCCACATTGGTTTGATCCATATACACAAAAAGGATAATTTTACACAGGAAAGTCTGTGTAAAATTAGTTAAGCCTAAGTAAATATTATGAATCCTACCCAGTAATCAGAATGAGCTACTGGTGCCAGTAAAGTCCCTGGTGAAGTACTGCTGTTTACTTCGTGACGACCCAGCTGACCCTTCAGGACGTGCAGCTGCACTTGCTCTGCAGCCCACTTCGCCTGTGCGCATAAAAACTGTCCTGCAAACCTCTTTTGGCACCACAGCAAACCTGCTTTGCTTTTGCTTTGTTTCTGTGGTAAGCCTGGCCAAAGACATTATCATAGACAGAAGCATCACCATTAACTTCCAGGACAATAAAAGGCAGCAATGAATAATCACAGTCTAAGAAAATCAAGTTAAAAGGTCTGGTAACTGCAACTTAGGTAACAACTCTGTTGAAGATGCATGAAGTGGAATAAAATCCTGCTCGTATCGCTTTTCCAGCCATCAGTTCCAAAATGTTTTAGTATTGTATCGTATATAGTATCATATAGAAAAAAAAAATCTGTTTAAAATCAAATTTCTACTTTGCTAAAGTAACCAAATATGATCTTCAGCGCTGCCGCTCAGTGACAGAAAAGGGGACTGTGGATACACTGCGCCTTGCCAGCAGGTTTTCTCTGATAGATTCCTAAGGCTCTGCAGGTTAAGCAAAGTTCTGCTGCCAGGATTAAGAAATACTGTTTAATTGGTGGAAAATGTCACACTATGGGTGAGTTAGAAGAGTGAAAAAGGGTTGTATTAACGTGAATAAGCTGCCTGAGTCAGAAGCCCAGGTTCCTGACAAGTCAGTGAAAATGGAAGACGACTCAGATCGCTAATGTTAGGGGCCTGCCTTTACCTATGCTCTGGGAGCCGAGGGTCCCAACGTGGGCACCTGTGTTAGATGGTAGACCTATGTAATCTCCTATTTGATGAACTGCAGGTCAAAAAGACATTTTTTCAAGCACTGATGCATTTAATAACATCATTTGGGTTAGTTTCAAAAATCTGAGTTAAAAAAAAAAAAGAAAACAGTAAAAAACCTGGTGAGCTGGAAGCGTGGCTGCTTTGTTTTCACTTTTAACATATCTACAAAAAACTGTTTGGTTGTGTCAGATGTTGAATTGCAAATTTTCCTACATTTCTAGAAAATGTTGTAATCTGTTATACAAGGGTCGTTTTTATCATTTGAGCAATTTGTATTGCTAAGTAGGTATCAATAAAATGTAACACTAAACCTGTACAAATCCCCCTTTTATCACTGAAGGATGTAACTGATTTTAATTTAAAACCTGATGACATTTCAGAAGGATTTGGGTATATTTCTACACTTCCAAGGTTCGAAGAATTCGTCACAGCAAGAGAAAAACTCTCACAGCATTTCAAGTTCCTTCAGTGATAGTCTCGAACTGCCTTACTCAGTGTCTACATTACAGTTCATTTTCACACCAGAGCACTGGAAAAATCATGTGTATTCATTTTCAGCATCTCATCTTTTGCAATACTTTATTATAAGGAATGAGAATCTAATGGCAAAACTAATGGGATCATTTTTTTGAGATTTTTGTTTTAATGTTTATTACTTTGGGGAAAAAACTTTCCAGGCCTTTTATATACAGTCAGAAAGAACCAGAAATGAGGTCTCCTCCTTTCATATGCCAGCGTTTACAAATTCCTTTTTACAAAACCCAGAAAATCCAGCCGACTTCAAATTCAGTTTGGCAGAGGCAACATCTCATATTGGAGGCGTTCAATAATTTAAAAAAAACATATTTCAACATACACACTTCTGTTTTAACGCCTCCAAGTAGCCTGATTATTGGAGCCACTACAGATTTTGAATAGCAGTTTGAAGGATCTGGCAACTCCTACACGGCACGTGGGGCTGCAGCACTTCACGCGGGAGCCACAGTCCACAGAGATGTTTGAGAAAGGGTCTGCAAAGCCATTGCCAAAGTGCTGGCATTTAAAGTCCTGGTTTTCTCTTTTTAAGTGTGGAATTTAAATATATGGGCTACAAAGAAAATAAATCAGAGTATCATTAATGGATTGTTTTTTCCAGTGTCCTACCTTGCTATTTTCTGTTATGTACCGTATCTGCATTTGTAGGTGAAAATCTAAACGTTTCTTCTTTTTCTTTCATCAGCTTCACTTGGCTGTGCCGTTCCTGAAGCATTTCTTTATTGCTGAAAAAGTCAATTTATATCAAACTTTCAAAGCCATAATTTAAGAGGTGAGTGTTACTACTCTTGTTCGCATGCTTAGCCATTTACAGCTGAACAATATACCGATTTCTAACAGAGAAACAAAATGCCAGGGGCCTCTTCATGAAACATTAACCAAAGGAAGAAGAGAACTGCAAAGACCCATCCTCACTTCCCAGTTCAATGGAGGAACATAGCAGCAAAGAGCAGGACAAAGGCTCAAACAAAAGCCAAGCAGAGTGATGAAATTGCTCAGAGGACTGGTAACGAGCTACACGGTTCATCTCTGGACGATAATTTAAACATGGTAAGTTTAGATACTGAGTAAATTTGGGTGAACGTAAAGAGGAAGTAGACAGTTGTACCAGAAAAGGTTCTACTGGATAATGTAATCTGACCCATTGCATTTTTAAGGTTCATCAATAAGAACTCATTAATATGATATCCAGTCTGATTCTGAATGTCCACAGCAATTCTCCAGCTCTTCTTTGTGTCAGTCCTAAGTTTCAGGCGACTTCTTGTACTGCCATTGTCTGGCACATAAACAGAGTAATCCTCTTCATTTTCAGTGTCGCTTTAAAAATACGTGTCAACTATAATAATGCCTAATAAATTAATAGTTTAATAAACAACAGACATCGTCCCCAGTCTCTTGTTATGGATGGCTTCCTAAAGTCTTCCCAGCGTTTTCCTCTTGACCTCTATATTCTGTCTGTAACTGTTCATAAAGCTAAGGAACGCTCACATTGAAGTCCAACAAGAAGCTAAATGAACAGTTCCTTTGTGTCAGCACCTCACCTGAGAATGAATGAGGCTCAGAAAAAAAGACAGCCATGACTCAAAGGTAGGGCTGGGCACGGTCCGTGAAAGCTCGGCTTTTGTTCCCAGTGGTCACTCTACCGCTGTGCACACAACTGCTTAAATAGCTCACAACAGCAGCAGGCTCATTTTTACTAGCACTGGCCCAAACGGTTGCTCACTGCCCAATCGTGAGCACCTAGACACACGTTTCTTAGGAGCGGGGAACCCTGCTCAACTGACACCATTCCCTGCCTGACTGGAAAGGAAGGGGAGACAAGAATTCCCTGGCCCTGCTCCTCTCCTCCTGGTTTTTCCCCTCTCTCCTGGTGCAGGGATGCCCAGGGAGCACCAAAGCACACCAGATTTAACCCAAACCGCTGGAACACAGAGCTCTGCCTTGTGCACCCCCCAAATCCAGGGCATTGCCCTTTCATAACCCAGCCATCTGGTGCTTCCAGGAGTGCCACGGAGACGTGTTTGTTCTGCAACATGACTTTTATAACTGCGGTTATAACAGAAAACAGGTATTAAGATGATACAAATTAGGACTAACATTGTCTGATTTCTTGGGTCTAGTCTGTAATAAGTGGATTGATTTCTGAACAGCAGTCCAAATGTATGCATGTAGTGGGAAAATATGCAGAGATATAAAGAAGTTCTTTTAGCAAAATTTGTTCAATACACACACTTTTTTTATACCCTAGACATATCACATGTTTATGTCATATGCAGAGTTTGCCCTCTAGCTGCAGCCTTCTGTCAGCAAAGATAAATTTAAGTTTTCATGGAATGTAACATATGAATTAACTGAAATGGATTGATTTTCTGCTCAACTGGAATGGGAATTCCTGGGGTTCCATGGCGGAGTTGGCAAGAAGCTTGGTAAGTCACCTTTCTGGTTGCCTTGGGGCACCATATTTTGTAAAGAAAAGCACTCTTTATATTTCTGTTTGTAGTGCAAAATATTTGAAATTACTTCTTTCCTTATAAATAGTCAGCTAGGCAATCTATTAAAAAGCTAAAGTAACAACTTTTAAAAGACAATGACATTGTAATACTTGCTTTTTCCTTTGTTCAAACAAAGCCTGTTCCTCTTTCAGCTCCTTTTCTGCTACCAATCTGCACGTTTCAGCTGGCTTTGCCTGAATTGTCCTATCATAGGATAGAAGCTCAGTAAGTTTATTTCTCTGTGTGGACATCCTCCTTTTAAAGTACACATATTGTTAATTAAATACTACAGAGAAAACTAAGCACTTTTAACGATGGTGATACACACACTCAAAATGCAACTTTTTATCTACTAGTGATCCTGCATATGAGCAGGCTGTTTTATTTCAGTATAACCATTAAAATATTTCAAGTAGAAAAACATGTTAAGTAATTTACCAAATGAATTACTTCTCAAAACCCACTGCAAGCCCAAGGATGTATTGTGAGGAAAAAACCATAAACCGTGAATTCTGCAAGGTTTTTTCCACACTGTTGATACTTCAAACCCCAAAACCCCCTAAAACATGAGAACATCAACACCAAACAGTATGTAAAATATACACCATAAACCGTAGAGAACAGTGGGAAGTAGTGCGATGCAAGGTTTGAGAGCCGGCGGGGAGGCGCACAGCGAGGACAGGCTGCCACCTCCAGGTTCTTGTCACCTAAGAACAGCCGTAGGCCTAATGGCGAACGCAGAATGCACAGGCAAGTCAAGGATCTCGCAAATCAGTCACAATAATCCCATTACTGGAGATGTCCCCCCATCCCTTCCAGGCTAATTGGGCACATGGCTTTTTGCTGCTGACTTAGAGTATTTTATGTTTTCTGGGAGTGACCTCAGAGAGATGGAGGCAAACACAAAAGGGTGAGGGGTGAAAGAGAGAAGGCAAGGAAGAAAATTCACAGACACTCTAAAAACTCCTTTCTAGTTTTGTTTGCAATCTGAAACCTCATCAAATGGTCAATATTTAAAAAAAACAAAAACAGCTCTAGTTTATTAATAACTAGTGTTAATAAATAATTTTTAAGTAACAATAAAAACATTCATGAATATTGGGGGAAAAAAATCATTGATACCATGGTAAATACTGAAAATAGTTGGACAAAAAAAAAAAAAAGACACTTCCAGTGTGTTTATTCTCTCCTTTACACAAATCCTTTTTCAGAAAGGATTCACCAACAAATTCTCCCAAATAGGGTTTGCATTATCTGCATGTTGTGAAATATGACAAATGGAGCATTTATTAAATGCTCTGTATGCAAATGTAACAGAATTTAACATATTATCTTGTATTTATACTTATTTATCATATTGCATATACTAGAAATGAAAACTTAAGTTACCTGCAGGATTCTACAGTCCTTTGTTATTCTGTATTATAAAATTTTATTGTTTTTCAGTAGAATGAATCTGCACATTCAAGGGTACAATTATCAAAATAGGAATAAAAAAGGAAGTAAATGAGAAAATATAAAAGATTGATAGTGTTTTTTAATTTTGGAGAAAAAATATTTAAAATAATAGAAAATATGGAAGTTGTTTTGTATTCTGTATACTTACATCAAAAATACCATTTATTCATCAAATACATATTTGACAATGAGTATAAAGATGCATGTTAAGCTGCTTTTATATTTTCCAGTAGAAACGCAGTTTTCCAGCACTTGCAAGATCCTTATCATATAGCATTGCGTGAAGCTTAGTCACCTGCAAAGACTAGCTGACTCTGAGCAGAGCCGTTCTTTCCTTCTGTGGTTTTTCCCTGCTTCAGTAAAATCATGGATTGCACCTACACGTTCATCAGCAAGAAAGTCTTCTTTTTCACCTTTTATAATTTCTTTTTCAGCTTCTGAAATCTTAGCTTTTCCTCTTCATTAGGCCACTCCTCTGACAAATCCAAACTGGACTGCAACAGTTCACTTACGTTTAGCTTTTCAACAGATGGCATTTCTATTGGAATTAAAGGGAGATTACTGTAATCCTATGTATCAATTAAGTTACATTTTTTTTCTAAGCAAAACACAGCAGTTAGATAGCGTCAGTCCATCTAACAGAAGTGGGATTTGTTGGTCTTTTTTTCTTTTAATACATATTTTATTCTCAAAGATTTTTCACAAGTTTAAAGCAATCTGTTCTGGAAGAAACCAACAATCTATTGATGAATGTGAGCAGAACAGGGGCTTCCTTTTGATTGATAATTTATGTATCTCAATTTGGGAAACTCTTCCCCCAGCTTTTTAGCAATTCCACCATGCAGAAACCGATTCAACGTTATAATAATTTTTGTGAAGTGCTCAACACCTCTGACTTACACGAGTTTAAGAGCCATGTGTCCTCAACACCCTGCAGAAATCAAGTTCTCAGAGTAGCGTCCATAGTCTTACTCGCTAAAGGTCCCTTGTTGCCTTTACATGGACACACGTGACCCAAAAGAGCACAGCTCCATATCACCGCCGGAGCCCTTGCCTCCTTCAGGGCTGACCCAAGACGCGTGCAACGGAGAGTCTACCACAGACGTCAGCAAGGTGTAAATATGGCTATCTCAAATATACTGTATAAACGACAGTGATTTCTGAAACGGGAGGGCGTGAAAGTGGAAAATCCCAGCTTTATACTGGCATCTCTACTTTGAGGAAAAAACTAGAGTGGAAATTAAGACTCACATAATGCATGTACATATAAGGATTGAGTTAAGACTGTATATAACCCTATCTTTTTCTCTCACTTCATTTTTCTGCAGCATTTATAGCCTGCCAATGTAGATTTGGGTATAAATAAGTATTACATGAACTGTGTATGGCTGAATTAAAGATCGAGTTCCCTGCAAGATGAATAGGAGTTAAAAATATGTTCCACGTATCAGAGGAAGTAAAAAGGCAAAGCAAACAGATACAATAATCATTAACATACTACAAGTGCCCAAATGCAATCTGTGAGTCAAAACAGGAAAGATATTTAAACATAATCAATTTAAATATGTAACATAATGACAAAAACCAAAGTACTGATGAAAGCTTTAGCACACCTTGCATTTCATCCAAATGGCATCTCAGGTTAAACAAATTTATTATTATCTCAAATTACACCTTTGTAGGTATTAATCTTCACACACAACTGAACTTTCATATTTACATAACGATGATTAATTCTAGGGTATATCTGTGCTGCACTCCAAAGTGTGACTTACACTTAAGCACACAAAGCACACTTACCAAGAAGTTATTAGGGCACCCACAGAAGTGCCCAGCTCAGCAATAGTTGACCACCACAGAATTCACCCACTTTTTTGGGTAGGTCTGTACCCTAGACCTTCTGCTGCCCAAACAGTAACCATAACAGCTAAATATATCGCAGCTCACCTTTGACCACGGTGTTGAGAGATCATAAGATACACAAAGCTTTGGTTCTATATGAACTACAGATTTAGGAGGTTCCCTAAATCCTAGAGAAGAAACACAGACACTGGATTTCATCTCCCTCCTCTTCTCACATTTTAGAGAAAAAGCATTATTCCAAGGTACATTCTGTTATCCTCTCTGCATGAAGTATGTATATACTACTTCTTACACACTGCTCTCATCCAACATGAACAGATGGGCCACGTGGGAGGGAGTAAAAAACTCCTGCATATTACAGAAGGTTCCCAAACTTCATGTGCATGCCCACAGATTCTAAATATTAAAGTCCATGGGATTATTTTTCTTTAAATATACAACTATCTAAACTAACATAAAACATGATAACATAATTAAGTTACAGTGCTGTTCCAGAGCATAATTTATAGTTGCTTTGTCATTCTCATCTATTGTGTTTGAATTGAGTAGAACAGAATGCAATCCCACATTCTTATGCAGACAAAAATCAGCAGAAAAAAATGCTTTTAATTTGCTATTTTGAACAAAAATAACAAAATCCTCAAAATTTTCAACATTGTGTACCACTGAAGGGGAGTTACAAAGCAGAATAAATAACTGGAGTGTTTCAGGTATATTATTTGTTTAGTTTGAAAGGAAGCATACAACAAATGCGTAAGGGAACTTGGAAAAACAGCTGTAACAGTCCACTTCACAATACAAACACCACACTATTGTCTGAAACTACTCTGCTAATTTCCAAACAAAACTCTCACTTCACATACTAACTTGAAGAGTGATCAGCTGTAATTAATTCTAAATTGCTATGGCTGAGTATAGAAAGTGATCTCTGAAAAATAATACTGGCTCACCTCACACAGATATAGAAAAAGACAAAAAGATAGAGAGAAGACAGCCTATTTTCATAGTCTGCACATCTTTAACAACAAAATGAAGAAAACCTCTTTCAGCTCATTACTGAGCTGCCAGCACCGCACAAGTGTTAGTACAGGACATTAATATACTTAGCCAGATGTCCCTAAGGTAAGTACTTTATTCTGTTCAGGGGTTTTACTACTGTAGTCTAACATAAAAAAAGACATGCTTTTGTTACTACCCTAGATTTTTTACTTTGGTAACAATTAAAAATGCTCAAAGATAAATTAATTTCCTAATTGTAAAGGGGAGAATTCATATCAATAAGTGCAGTAAGAATCTGTACTCTACTGCGCAGAATTTTTGCTTCAGTTTTGCGTAATTTGCTTACTAAAACTCCACCTGAATGCTAGAGAAAGCTTAGTTTAATTGGACTGAAGCATTCCAGTGTATTTCAACCATGATAAGGACACGTTACCAAAATGCTCTGAAAGTCTATAAAAGGCATAATTTTTAATATCCAAGAGCCACATTAGTTTTCATTGAAAATTAATGATAAATGTTTGGCATTTTATTCCCACTCCCAAGTGTTTTTCCTATTTCAATTCTAAACGTTACTCTGCTGTTGATGGAGATACCAAACGAACACCTACACTTGGCATTAGGCCTATGTCCAGAAAAACAAATATTAGCCTCAACTACATTAAGCACAAGTGAAACCAAGAGCTTTTTTCCATTTCATTTTAGTATTCTTTGTAAACAAATGTAGCACGATGTACCAGTAAACATGCCAGATTCTGCAGAAGGTACCACAAAAAATAAGTTAAATTACTAGCATATGTTCCTATATTAAAATGCTAGTATTTAACAACACCCCCCCCCCCAAAAAAAAAAAAACCCAAAAAACCCCAAAAACAAAAACCCAAAACACTTAATGAAGCTCACCTGCTTCCACAGGCCACTGATTACCTTCCTAGGAAAAGGACATCTCTCATTTTCTTTCATAATGTTTAGCAATGGCCCATCCTGATTCCTGGAGCATGGGCAATTCTGTGAAATACAGAACTTCGGGTTTCTAGCTCTATCATTTTAGCTATATTAAAAATTAAACCAGGACTGGACTTCTAAAACATTAAAATATATTTAAAAGAGCAATCTTGCATCTTAAAAGGTCTATTTTAATATATCGTTGGTTTCCTTCCTGGAAGACTCTGTAAATTTTTCCAGATTATTAACTTACACTAATTCTGATATGATGTGGCTTGAGACAGGCATCAGGAACATGTTGTGCAGGCAGGTGCCCACCAAAGCCGCTCTGTCACTCCCCTCCTCAGCTAGACAGGGAGAGAAAATATAACAAAAGGCTCATGGGTCAAGATAAGGACAGAGAGATCATTCATGAACTACCATCATGGGCAACACAGACTTGACTTGGGGAAGATTAATTTATTATCAATCAAATCAGAGTAGGGTAATAAGAATAAAAACTAGATCTTAAAAAACCTCCCCCCACCCCTCCCTTGTTCCCAGGCTTAACTTCATTTCCAATTTCTCTCCCTCCTCCCCCCCGCCCAGCAGCGCAGGGGGACGGGGAAGGGGGGTTGCGGTCAGTCCATCGCATGCTGTCTCTGCTGCTCCTCCCTCCGCAGGGGGAGGACTCCTCACACTCTTCCCCTGCTCCAGCGTGGGGTCCCTCCCATGGGAGACAGTCCTCCATGAACTTCTTCAACGTGGGTCCTGCCTATGGGCTACAGTTCTTCATGAACTTGGCTCTCCAGTCGACAAACGAGCTCATGGATGGGAATCAGGGAGTCTCGGTTGGTGCGATATTGCCACCGGTGCACTGTTGTGGTGGCAATCGGCACCTGTTGTTCTTTGACCTTCAGCAACCCCACAACAGAAGGGTCCTTCGAGAGACTGGGCAAGGTAGACAGTTGTTTAATTCCCTCTGTCTCCAAGGCAGCTATACAAAAAGCCCACCTGTACCCTTCTGGGTCCTTGAAATACCCTCTCCTGAGGTAGTCTATGCCAAGGATGCACGGAGCCTCTGGGCCAGTCACAATGGGGTGCTTCTGCCACTCATTCCCAGTTAGGCTCACTTCAGCCTCCAATACAGTTAGCTCTTGGGATCCCCCTGTCACTCCAGCAATACAAATGGGTTCTTCTCCTACATACTTTGATGGCATTAGGGTGCACTGTGCACCGGTGTCCACTAGAGCCTTATACTCCTGTGGGTCGGGTGTGCCAGGCCATCGGATCCACACAGTCCAGTAAACGCAGTTGTCCCTTTCCTCCACCTGGCTAGAGGCAGGGCCCCTCTAGTCCTAATTGTAGTATTCATTACTCACTTACTGTACATACAAATCAAAAGTCTCTCTATGAAGATCAGAAATAAAATCAGCCTTCTACTTTGTCTGGGGTAATGCTTACTGGAAACTGGAGCAGCAATTTTCCTGGAAGAACCCCCTTTTGTGATTGTTTTTCCTTGTAACTCACATACCTGCACCTCTAGGGTCGAGGTAGATTTTCCATCCCAGTTCCTCACGTCCTCTCCATGGTCACGCAGGTAAAACCACAGGGTGGCCCATGGTGTGTATCCACTATATCCTCTCTCTTGAGCAGAGGAACGCTCAACTCCTAAAGGCTGAGATACTGGTCCATACAGGTGGGGAGTAGGACATATCCTCTTTGAGTTGCTGGAACTCCTGGAACAGTTTTTCAGACAGTTTTTCCACAACCAAGACACAGGCCCCTAGGCAGAAAGAGAGACTTTCTTTGTATTGCCAGAGTTGGCCAGCCAATTCATTCACCGTTGGTTCCTCTCCGTCTTTCCAGGCCATTGCTGCCAACGAGTTTGCATGTGATGATGGTATGCTCCGTACAAACTTCTGCCACATGGGTTGCGTGCACCTAACTTCGTCTGGATCCTTGGATAACCGCTTGTCATCCAGGTCATCACAAATCACCTCCAGCATGGCTTATTCCCTCAGGTACTGGATACCTCTCTCCATGGTGATCCACTTGCCTGGGTGATATATAATGCCTTCCTTGAAGAGGTACCTTTCCTTCATGCCTGACAGGAGTCACCTCCAGAGGCTGAGGGCTTGTGCCCCTTTTCCAATTCCTCTGTCAATGCCCCCTTCCCTAGAAAGGGATGCCAGCTGCTCGGCTTCCCTATACTCCAATTCCAGGCTATTGGCCCCATTATCCCAGCATCAGAGCAGCCAGGTGACAACATGCTTGCCTGGATGATGGCCAAAATGTTTTCGCATAACTTGCGGCTCACTCAGGGATAGGGATCAGGTGGTTACCATCTCATTTATGGGTTCTGACTCTTCCTCCTCCTGTTCTTGTAAGGGCCTTGATTCACCTTCATCCCTTACTAAACAAGATGATTTTCTTGTGTATTTCTTCCTGGGTATAGGGGTGACTGATACCAGCATGGGTTGGTTCTCTGGTTCAGCCACAGTGCCTGTCGCGAGGGCAGATCTCTGGATAGTATTCTTAAATAGTTGTTTAGAGTTAAACAAGACCTGAACCACATTCAGGAGACGTAGCGATGGGAACATGCTGGTTTGAACATGCCAAGGATATTAAAAATTCTCAACAGCTGTTTTAACTAGCCTGAAGGAGAAAGGGAAGGTGAAGGAGCCGAGGAAACTGTCCCTCCTGTCTCCCCATAGATTGGTTCTCCAAGGAGAAAAGGTAAAAGAGTGTAATTAATGGTTTCCCAGAGGTGGCTCCTGAGGTATAGAGATGCGGCAATGCTGAGTACAAATACCAGATCAGTTTCACAATCAATAATTTTATTGTATCATAAAGCAGTGTTACACAGTGCACCAGAATGATAACCTTGATCCAGCTCCTAGAGGGGATAAACAACACAACAGGGAATATATACAGTAAGTAAGGTATTACATAACACAACTGAAAGCAAGCACGACAACTTTGAGAGCAAATAAATCAACATTGTGACCAGCGACTATTAAACCAGTATAATGAATGCTTATAACAAATTTGCCTTAACGCACTCTGGTCAGAACTGTTGTTATGTCAACCCTTTGTGCCCCACAGTGGGTGCAAAAAAGGACTGTTGTGGTTTAACCTGGTAGGCAGCTAAACACCTCACAGCTGCTTGCTCACTCCCTGGCTCCCACTCTGATGGGGAAGAGAATCGGGGGGGAAAAAAAAGTAAAATTCGTGGGTTGAGAAAAAACAGTTTAATAGGACAGAAAAGGAAGAGCAAATAACAACAACAATAATAATGATAAAACAATATACAAAATAAGTGATGCACAGTGCAATTGCTTACAACCCACTGACCGATGCCCAGCCCATCCCCGAGCAGTGATCGCTTACCCCCAGCCAACTCCCCCCAGCTTACATATTGAGCATGACGTCACATGATATGGAATATCCCTTTGGCCAGTTTGGGTCAGCTGTCTCAGCTGTGTCCCCTCCCAGCTTCTTGCACACCTGGCAGAGCATGGGAAGCTGAAAAGTCCTTGACCAGTGTAAGCACTGCTCAGCAATAACTAAAACATCAGTGTGTTATCAACATTATTCTCATGCTAAATCCAAAACGCAGCACTGTACCAGCTCCTAGGAAGATAATTGACTCTATCCCAGCTGAAATTAGGACACCCTTTTAACATAAACTTATAACTGCAATACTATGGAAAAAATGGAGAAACTGTGATAAGGAGCAAATTGTGCTTGTCTTTGAAGAATGTGAGCTCAAACATAATATGAAAACACAGAAACACTATCAGGCTTCTGGTATGTGGATGAACAATATAATATCAAGCAGGTTGTAAAAATTAGTTATGGTGTATTTATAGTGCACTAAATTTTTAAAAAGTAGGTCTGTCCTTCAGATTGCATACAAATTTGATAATTATGTTCCCACCTTCCTTGTGACACATAGGCAGACAGAAGGAATTTCCTCAATACATATTTTCATTTTCCTCTTGCCTTGAGGGCTGGTGACACTGAGTAAGCAGAAAGCTGGTTCTGCAATCCACGTGCAGGCGGATGACCAGCCTCATCACCGCAGACAACCTAGCTGGAGACTACGGGAAGATGCATATTGGCACTACCACGCTAAGAGGTGGCCATTATCTGCCAGCCTTCAGCAGCCTCCAGCACCTGCAATGGCCCTCTGTGCACCGCTGCAGCAGCATCAACTATTTCTCCTTTACCCACCAGGCCTCTGACAGTGTCACTGGAGGCAATTTGATTAGCGTGCCTTTTTGGGTTTGCCATCCATGGGAGGCTGTCACTAATCTCCTAAGTGGTTGCATCAGTCTGAGTATCTGAACCAGACTATGTCCTGAAATAGAAGCTACCCTGACCCATCTGTAATTTTATTGGCTCCACCTTTTTTCTCTAAGCCAGGTACTGTATTTCTATTCCCCCCCCCCCCCAGGTCTTCTGCTAATTAAGTGTCCTCTTTCATTTCATTTCCCCTATATCCCCTATAAAATGTCATCCACCTGTATACTTATTCCAGCATGTACACTAGACATTTTTCATCTTAATGAAATGGCCCAAACTTCTGTTTGTGCTTCTTCTCTGTTGATTCTAAAGAACAATCTCTGCTGAAACTTCGTCTTCTGTTTCTCTAACCGCATCACATGTAATCAAGACTTCCTCTTATACAAACACAACCTCTTCTTCTCTACTTAGGGGCTTAAGATTCATTGTTTGATTTTTTAATCACAACATTGAAGCATTTCTTTTTCCATCATTCATCCTGGCTGGCAACACCCCTTTCAGATGGAAAGCTGGATGACACGCATTAGTGGAAAAGCCCGCGAGAAAAGCATCCCTTGGTTCACACTTTTTTCAAAACAAGTTACAGTAAACGCACACAAATACATCTCCAACATACCTGAGGTGGCTGGCTCCATACAGAGTAATTTTCCATTCCCAGAATCCCGAAGAAAACACAGGATGGATTTTAATCCCTTTTGTATGACGTTTTTAGGTGGAAATTCAAGGGGACAGCATCTCAGATTCAAGGCTGTTAACGAAGTTAAGTTTCCTGTGAAGACGATATAATTTAGCAAACAAAGAATCATAGAACAGCGCAGGTTGGAAGTGACATCGCAAGGTCATCAAAAGGTCATCAGGCCCAACCTTTCAACATTTTGAAAGATGGGTGAGTTTTCAGATATATATAGTAGTCGAGTCAAAGTGAGTGACTGGCATTTACTGTGTTCTATGATAATTACCGTTATTACATTATTAACTAACCAGTACAATCTCCCAGCTGCTGATCTTATGCTTTTACTCATAAATGAATGGAATTTGTGGTGTTGATAAAACAGGTTTTTTACCCTATGTTAATTTTTTAATATGAAAGGAAAGGAATTAACAAGTTTTTAATTAAAGTGTTCCTTGTTTTCGTTCTAGTGCATTGTTCCGATTTTCTACTTCTGAAATCATTGGGTCTATATTGCTTTCTCACTCCTAGCCTCACCATTAGCTATTCTTGCCTGAGAAAACAAAGGGCCACCATCCCTCCACAACAAACAAGAGTGTGACATAAATCTTTAGCCTCCCAAGGGCTAATGAGTTCATGTGTCTCGCAGGCCTGCCACAGCCTCCTACTCATCTCGTAAGCGAAAGTATATGCAGCACAGTTTACACATGTAAAGAAAAGGTGACTAGCAGGGTGGAAGTCATCTGCCATGTTCTGCTTACTGTCTGGGGAAATGGAAACAAAGGGCAAAATATGCACAATCAATTTCAGAAATCAGGTTTATGCTTATATATAAATTGTTTCCTAGAAGTAAAATAAAATTTGCCATTTTGCATTCCTAACTAGATTTGCAGAATTAAATACTACTTTCAGTCAGTTTTGATCCAAACAAAAACACAACAGTTAAGTTCTGAAAGATTTAACAGATTCCAAGTGTACCAAGTCTCTAAAAGAAAGGTAGTATCATATTTTGTCCTGACATTTATTTTAGATTGACATACAGTTTATAATAATGTATTTAGGAAGTGCAGCATTGAAAGCAACATAGACAATCTCAATCTAGTCAATCAGAATACATTTTTCATATTTATTATTGGAGTCACACTCTAAATCTCCATTCACAGCTTGACTGTACAGTCTAATCTGCCTCACTTTCTACAGGTTGAGTGCTTAAAATTCTGACTTGTCTATCTGCTTTACTCATTATAGTATAAAATAGAGTATTTGCTCTTTTAAAATGTTTTTGTAAAACCTAACTTGCAGAAGTGACAAATACATTGCTAATAGCACAGCTATTTGATTTTAAATTACCAGTAATTAAAGCTGAAAGGAATGTTACAAAACAAATTTTACAATGTGATTAAGAACTCCATTTGACATTACTTCTCTAGAAATGTCAACTATAGCAATATTGACAAAGTACACTTAAAAAGAAAAAATGAAAACCAGCATGAGAGCAACTGAAGGCAATGAGCAGCTGAAGTAGGTACTGGGGCTCTCCGGTAAGCTGGGGAGCGCAAAGGAGTTCTTCCAAGCATCACAAGGGGGACAACTGCTGGATCCTTCTGGGTCCATTCTTTCGGAAGGAGACTTGAAACCCAAGAGCAAATGGATTCTTTACATCAAGGAGACAGTATATACAACCTGTGATGTGTAAAACTATACCACAGCTACACAGGGAATTTACTGCAACATCCTATTACCACCATGGAATGCCGATTTGTTCCAATTTCACTGAAATGGAGAATAAATGCACCTAAATCTTATTTCTTTTCAACTACATTTCAGTTTTTCATTGTTTATCTGTTTTTTGATCAGCTGCAGGGTCAGAGCTGACTGGTAGCTTATCAGTCGTGTAAGAAAAATTGAGTTTTGCCATCCCAACACCAACAAAGTTACTTACTTGAGAGTTAAGGAAAATTCAGCTCAAATCTCAAACCCATTCAAAACTTATTTTTTTCCCCACAGACCATAGCTAGAACTATCAAATTTTAATCAGAACTATTACTTTGAAGTCTGCTAAAGTTGAACTCCAACTGAGAACCAATGAAAACCAGAACTGCCTGAATCATTATTCTGAAATTGCGCTTTAATTGCAACTGGGGTGATTGAGAGAAACTGAACAGGAATGGGACTGAAAAAATTATTTGTTGAAATCCCTGGGGAAACACTTAGATGAAAATTTAACTGCACCACATGTGTACCACATGCTGGCTGCAAAACAGACATATTGTTGTTTTACTGTAAGTTAAATTTATGAGGGAACAATGCAGAATCAGCCTGCCAGCGTCTTGTGGCAGGAGAAGAGTTCTGAAAAGAGGTCAGAAAAGAGGAATTACCTGGTACCACAGATCAAGGGAAATACCCCAGGCAGAGAAACTGGCCAGGAAAAAAAAAAGGCAACAACAAAAAAAAAACACAAACCAAAAAAACCCAAAAAAAAAGAGTGCAAAGGAAGAATTACTTGATTACAAACTAAAACTACAACAGACCAGCAAAGCTGTACACATAATTATGTTACAGAGTAACATAATGCATAAAATTGAAAAATCCATCTTTATTGCACAGAGACTAA
The DNA here is from genome assembly GCA_031468815.1 of Morus bassanus. Taxonomy (NCBI): domain Eukaryota; kingdom Metazoa; phylum Chordata; class Aves; order Suliformes; family Sulidae; genus Morus; species Morus bassanus. Next base: position 1,626,878 of record CM062575.1, read on the forward strand.
ATATGCTGTTGGGTAATTATTGCTGTTGGTTTTGTGAAGAAATATATCCAAAGAGCTCATATACAAGTGTATCTCTGTCAAACAAGCAAGCATTCCCAATGCTCTAAACAATCATATTGATTGTTGTCAATATGGCATTGATGGTAAGAAATGCTGAGGTTTGGAGGTTTATTAAATTCACTGTATTCTAACAATCTAAAACCAAAAGTCTGCTAAGCGAGCTACCATTACCAGAATGCCTTTTCATACAGTCATGATTCACAAATTAGAAAATTACTTCAAATAATCATAAAATAAAAATGCAGAAATGGAAGAGCTACATTAACAATAGAAGAAATGGCTTTGAAAATGCACCTTGTAAAGAACTATTTGGAAAAACAATTAGATTTAAAATAGTTTAGTATGAAGAAAGAAATTGAATCTATTTTAAAACAGAAATCATCAAAATGAATCACACAGATGACTTCAGTACTGGAAAAATGAAATCTCTTTTATCTTGCTGAAAGCCACTCACGTTTGAGCATGACTTCAATGTAGTGGGGGAGTTACACAGGACATGCAGCTACAGCTCATGCTGCACGATGCCGCAGCATGCACTGACTTCACCTGCATGCCTGGGAAGATGGCAGATTGGCACTATACCTTTCAGCATCCTTATCAAAATCATTTACTTAAATTTTGAACTGCATCACCTAGTGAGATTCTTCATGATTTAGAATTGTTCCTAAATCATTCTAAAGATCACTTAGGTAGATGCAGCAATAATACTTTCTAGCTCCTATGCAATGCTTTCTTTAGTAGGCTTGAAGAGTTTTATAACAGTATTGTCATCACCATTTTATGGCAGAGGAAACTGAGGCGTGGGCAGTCCGGTGACTTACCCAAAGCCAGGTAAGTCTCCTGACTTCTCCAGCAAGCCACTGGTAGTCCTGGAAACAGAAGGCACGTATCCCAAGTACCCCACAACGCTGCCCACCTAGCGCACAGTACACTGGAGTTTGAGATCATTTTTTGAAACATGTTGGCAGGAAATGCATTTTGCATCTTTGCTAATTGAATTCAGAACACATGATAATTCTACACAAGTCAGGTGAACCAGTGTAAATGCTCTAAGAACAGCCACAGGTGAACAACAGAACTGTTTTGTTACCGTTCAGACTTCTGCTCCCCTCCCAAAGATTTTTCATTCATGGAACGGGTAGCTTTTAAAAAAAAAACAAAACAAAAACAAAACAAAAAACCCACAATAAAAAACAAAACAAAAAAAACCCAAAACAAACAACCAACAAAAAAAAATTCAATGAATGAAGGCAAACATAGCAAATTCATTCCAGATCTAGATGAAAAACACACCCAAGAAATGAAGACTAACAGCTGAAATAGAGTTATCATGGATCATCCTCCAAACTCATCTCAGTTTACATTACAAACTTTGTTTGGTATTGAAGATGCCAGCATCATAAAACTGGTGTCCTACTTACTATGAAAAGAGAAGACAAAGAAACACAGAACAGCCTCTGCAGGACAGGAACTCCAGTTTAAGTTAATCCTGACGCTGTCAGCATTAGCTCCTACTCCGTTTCTTGATAGAGGTGGTTATGATGGCAAGTGTACAGACAAGAGAGCAATAGGGAAGGGTAGGAGGAAGAGTGGGCTGGGAATTAGCTCATGAAACATGATTTTGTCAGAAAAAGCTGTCTTGTCAAAACATGAATGTTTTGTAAAAATATTCTAGATTTTGACAACCCCTCACTATGTCACAGGCACAATTCCCAGGTTTTCTCCCAGCTTACCGGGTGGACTGCTTGGTAATCTCCTCAGGTCCCCATGACTGGAGGAGCCTGCGATGCAGGCTGCCTGGGACATGCAGGGGACTTGCAAGTCCTGACAAGCACAGCTTCAGCGCAGGGAAATGAGGAGCCTTTAGTACCTTGGAATAAGGCAAATCCTTGCATTATGTGTACCGTCCTCTAGCTAAGGTTCAAATCACCATGCAGGTCCACGTCACACATTGTCCACGACAAAAGGAGCCAAGTCTGAAGCAGCTCAGCTGCTGTGGGGCAGAGGGAGGCACGGTTCTGCAAATCATGTGTGTATATATACACATACCCACACACACGTATCTATATATATTACATGGTGGCAAACGCGGTATATATGACTGCTAGGTGGCAATGCCATGGACATACAGGCTCTGCCAAGGGAACAGATCATCCAAAGTAAGGCATATGGTAGGACAGCATCACTCCAGCACAAAAATCCTGCCAGCCTTATCCTGGATCCTTGTGAGTGTTAAAAATACTGAAGTGGATGTATGCAAGTGATTAAGGCAAATGATGCTGAAAGTTCTGCTAGCAGAGCTGGCAGAGCAGAGCGGCCTGGCTTGGGCCATCCCTACTCAGTCAGGGTGCCACTGCACCACTCGCTAATGAGCGCATACACAGCTTTGAGAAGCCTGGCTGCAGCCAGCCTCTACAAATGCCTCCAGCCATCTGCCATCGCTGCACTGCTGCCCAACAAAACCTGCCCTGAAAATCCTGCAGCACTCTTTTCCAATTGCTGTGGCTTGAACAAAACCTCCAACACAGCAGGAATGCTGGCATCCCTTTTTTGGTACCTCTCATCCACAGAGCCAGGGGAAATGGATAAGTGTCACATATGGTAGGAATTCCCTCATCTCAGTACCAATCTGGGAAACCTGCAATGATCAAAGTATTACAGTAGAAGAGAGTCCTGATCTAGGATCTGTCCAGAAAACAGCATTGCATAAAGTAAGTTTTACTGCAGAAAGGCCAGCATACCAGTGGCCCATTCTACTCTGAGAAACACAAGGATGTTTAAATCAGCAAATAATAAAAAAAGCTTTGTTAAAAGAACAGAAAAAGAACTTAGTAGCGCTTGGGAACACTCGTGGGCCTCAGACTACGACTGTCTGTATCACTAAAGGGTTGGACTGGTCCTTGGTACATATCTGCCTGTACCAGCCAGGCCTCTCCCAGGCAATTCCTGTGTGTGGCCAGGAAACAAAGATGCTCCAAATCCACTCCCAGGGAAGTTCTGCATGTTGCCACCCTGTTTGGGGATGAGACAGTGTAATTGTCTAGGAATGGGTCATTTTGTGCCAGCTGGCCTCAGTACTTGGGGACATTCCTGGGCACATTTTATTTACTAGCAGAGAAGTCATCTTAGGGACAGAGGTAGCCAAGATACTTTATGGATAGAGTACTGGAAAGTGAAAACAAATGTAATGAAGGCCAATGAAGCACAGGAGGCAGCACTGTCCACCGTAAGCAGCTGCACAAACGTATGCCTAAGTGCGGTCTGAACGTCAGCTATGGAAGCAGAAGGAAGCGATGCCTAACTGTGTGGCCATCTTCAGCTCAAGCCATTTGTTTTGGTGGCACAAGCCCAGACTCCAGATGCAGCTTTGGAGGTTAGTCTGCCCATGGTACAGCAAGGAGCCTTACAGCTCAGACAACGTCAAACAGGGACAGAAAAAAACCAAACAAACCCAACACTTATGCTGTGAGGACTCCGAGAGCCCAAGGAGTCCCAGCTGGACCGTCCCGGGAATCCATGCAACCTGCTCCATTTTCCTTAGGAACATTTTATTTGGAAAACATTTGTTATTCCAAAGTAGTAACTGCTAATGCAAAAAGAGATAGTAAAATGAAGTTACAAACTGTAAAGATATCCTCAAGCATAAGAAACTGCTGTAGAAGTTCTCAGCTCTAATCACATTTAGTTATTTATGTCTTCTTATGCAGATGTCCGAGATGTCTGATGTCCGAGACATGTTTTTTACTTCAGCCTTAGTCAGAGAAACAATATTGAACATTTCTGACTAGAACACTAGGGACATTTTAATAAAGTTTTCCCCTCATCAATGAAGGCAATCATTATAAATAACAAGTCATTTTTCCCCCTCTCATAGGACGTGCTCACGGTAAATTGAAACCATTCTTTATCTGAAGTATTTTAAAGTCCAATCATGGCATTAAACACTAAGAGCCAAAAAATGTCTACGATATCTTCAAAAAAAGAAATGAGTACTTACCAAGCTCTGTGAGTAGCTGTTTTATAGGATTCCTTTCAAAAAGCAGAGTTTACAGCTGCCTTTTCTATAAAACAGAAAATAGCAGCAACTTTAAGAGCAAAGTTCTTTCAATTAAATAGAAACACAAGAATATTTTTCCCTCCTTAATTCTTTTCTTGCTTTTGTTTCCTACTATAGTAAAGAGTCCACAAGGCAAATCCACACTTCTCCGTTGCTAACATCAGTGCTGAAAAATAATGCACCCCAAAGCTTTCTGGTATGACAATCTGAAGTTTCCATTTATGCCCCTTTATTATATACTACTTCAGTATTTAGTATTTGATCTTTCTTTGCAAAGCCTGCTTATCAGTTTAAAGCCTAATACTGACTGTTCCAACTATAAACACATCATTTTCAGTTTATGATTTTGCTGAGCTTCAACTGTTTGGGTTGAGTGTGTTCCTCAGGCTAAATTTGAGCTAAAATCGCTCAGCCATTTTTGATAATGAGATTAGAAAGAAATATGCCCTATTTGTATTTAATTTCATCTACTACTTTTATTTTTTTTAAAGCTCTAGTGCTCCTGTTCTTGGAAGCAGTCTAGAAGCTTGGCGTGGGTCACACACAACATTTCTGTCACATATAATACAATTTTTTTTTTTATAAATCTGAAAATCTGCTAACATTTAGACAAATCCTAAGCTTCCGAAAAAACGTCAGTATGACTGTGCTCAGAAAACAATTGGTACTGTTCAGCAAGTAAAATGCCCAGAGTTGCTGTAAACACTCTTTGGAGCATCTCTAGTGGGAACCTCTGGGCTACTGCGTGTTTAGGATACAGGGACACTTCATCCAAATACAGGGAGGTTGTTCTCTTTTTCCCCTTGTAGTGCACAGCTGCTGAGACCTAGGCAGCTATGAAATGGAAACTATACAGAAACCATACTTTACCTATTGCCTAATTTTTGACTGCTTCATTTTGCCATTTTAATAGCATTCTTTTAAATAGCTTTTTATATCCAGCAATATATCAGATCCAATGATATTCTATAGACGAGGTGCTGTCTATACCATAAATGGAATATGATCCTGAGAGAAAAGTTAATAGGTTTTGATTTAGTAGTGTTGCAGTTTTACTTGTTTACTCTTAAAATTCAACAAAACAAACAAGAAGAAAGCTTGGTAGGTTTCTGTCATAATATTTCTTTACCTCTAGGAAAGAAAAACAAACCAAACATTTTGGCAGCGGCTCAACAGTGGATTAACATTTGTGGCAATATTTTAAGACATTTCAATTCAGTCAAAAAATGAAAGCACCGTATTCATGTTCGCATTTTTGAAGTGGAGTACTGAATTCCTTTTAAAGCAAAAGACTAAGTGAAAGCAACAGGAGATACCAGACTCCGAAACCCAAATTTCTCTGCAGCTTGAGGCACCACGGTACGCCGGGGCGATCCCGCCGCCTCAGAACCCCTCAGCGTTTGTGACCCTGTGCACGGCAAATGCTCGTTCTTGCCAGCTCCTGCCTGAACTCAACCTCTGCAGCAACGGTGATGTGGAACGTGCCCTTGGCTGATAGCCGCCCAGCCACACATCCAGATCTCACAAAGACCCCTAGAGAGAAAAGTGTTAGAGTGGTCCTTTCCCTCCCTGCGTGCCGGGCTAGACACCTTTTCCACAACTGAGGTGATGTTTCTGTTTGACCTGGAGAAACTCTTATCAGAAAATCAGTGAAAAGATTCACTAACAACTTGAATGGTCAATAGATTGGGGCCCAAACTAGCACAATGTTTCAATTGTTCTTTTGATGAAAACAACACTTTTGGCTGCTTCTAGAAAAGGATACCCAGAGAATTTCCAAACATCTTAAAATAGATCTTATGCTCCAGCACGTAATAAAGATAAAATGAAACTATAATAACATTGAGAAAGCTAAGTAATATTCAGTGAATACTTCCGATGGGTATTTTCTAAAAGCTGAGCTGCTGTTTGAAGTCAGTGGAAGAACACAGACAAGATAAAGCATAATACACGTAGGGACTCCTGACTGACACATTATTTTCGAGGAAGATGCACAAAGAGAATGTCTTAATCTCAAAGGATTTCAACCACTCGTACAATGATCATCATAATTTACAAACCATATTAAAACACTATCATAGATTATTTTTAAATTGGACAGGACTGAAAGCTGTATTTAGAAGATTTGAAAACATCATTAAACTCGACATTTTTCAGCTATTTTTAGAGGCATAATCTTCATTTACTGTATTTTTCTAATCACAAGTTGAATATATAATGATTCACAAACAAGTGATCTTAAAATACCTTTAAGCACCTTGTTTCAATCACAGGATGCCATGATTTTTTTTTTTTTTTTTAAGTTCTGTAGCATATACTGGTCAAGGGTTGCCTCCTTTTCCTCCTTACTCACTCTTTCCAGAAAGGTTTCTTTCAGAACCACAACCAGAAGCAAACCGTCCTGTGCTGGTCTTTCTATTTTTTCCTTCCAGTTACAAAACCATTTATTTGTTCCTGTTAATTACCATACATTGTGTTTTGTGGTCTTCCACTTCTGAAGTGAGAAGCAAGGAATTGTCCAAGGACATTAAAAAAGACTGGTGAGAAGTTAGTTTTGGTGATCATGGCAATGTGAGAGCAAGTGCACTTTTCAGGGTCACAGCCATACGGTGTGCTTTCTTCCTCACGTGCTCCATCTGAATCAGTGACAGCCAATTAATCCTTTCAACAGTTAATACCATGTCAGACAAACATCAAAACCAGATTAGTGGATAATGTTCTTTGACTAAAGCGTCCTTCATTATTGCTTCGGAGTGACAAGAGGTTTGTAACTGTGGGTCCCCGTTTTCACCTCACCTAGAACACCGTAACAACAGTCACCTACATTCAATAAAATGAAAACGGTGCATAACCTATGTGAAAAGACTAACAGGTCTTAACATTTCCTAAAGTTAAAAGAGTTTAGAAATTCACTATGTAATATTAATTGGACCTTTCAGTTCATCTGAGTTTTAGTAAACAGAATTAAGCTTATTTACTGCTCTCCTGCACTGAGGGCAACGCCAAACAAAAGCATATAAAAGCCTGACTGTTACAATGAAATTACAGTAAGGCAAATAGAAGACAAATACAATTGTTATTAAGTTATCTGTATGACCAATGATCTTACCTGTGGTAACCAATTCCAGGGGGAAGAGCTTTAATCTTTTTATACTGGAGATCCAGCCAAACAAGATGTGGCAGCTTTTGAAATAAATCCTTGGAAACCTTTGATATGACATTCCCTTCCAGATGAAGGTACTACCACAGAAAAACATAAACTTGTTTTAAATCCAGAAAGAGAGGGGCCATTCCTCAGCATGCAGAATGTCAAATGTGAAAACTGCTCTACGCTTTTACAAAAAAGAACACTGTTAAAGGGGATTAAAGGATACACAGCTCTATAAATTACACATGGAAGTGATTTATTTAAGGACTTTTTCTCAAAAAATCCCCCAGGGATTAAAGATCATAGCTAAGAATCTGTAGCTTCTCCACTCGTCTGACAAAGCAACGAGCCCTTAACTGCTCTGTGCTATACTCAAGCCAAGGCTATCAGAACTACTCATACGAATTTACTCACCTTTACGCTGGGCAGTCTATGTATTTCCTCAGTAAGATGCTTAACATTTTTTCTGCTACATCAAGAGTACTTGAAGATGACAACAGACACTGTTCAACAGCTTTCCTGATCTCTTTTGATGAATTAGAAACAGATGAATTTATCTTTTTGATATGTTCATCTCCAAAATTATCACCACTACCATTAAACTCTTTAGAGCAGTTGTCATCCATTTGTCAGCAAGCCTGGAATACTGACTCAGTAATTCAAATGGATTGGCTGAAAGCAAGTAATAAACTGAGAAAAACAACAATGTGTTTTGGAAAGAGAACATACACAAAGCAAGGGATTTTTTTTATAGTATTAATTTGCAGATTATCCCCAGTGCTATGTGTTCTATGTTACAAAACAGTCAAGTTGTTCTTTATATGTATATATATACACACACGCTTATAATAATGATAGACTTTATCATAATACATATTTAAATATAATATTTAAATGTATAGTAAATAAGAAGAATCACCGATTGGCCCTTGTGGCTATTTTCCCCCCACACCATGTCACATGTAGGCTTGGCAGAAATGCTGATGTGCATATATGCGATAAATCTCCCTTCTGACAGCATACTGTCCTGCCAAGTCTTCTGGCTGCCCCCTCGGTCTCATCTCATCCATACCTCCTTCTCCCCTTTCTACTAGGTCTTACACACCTCCCTGCGGTACCTCGTTGGAGGTACCGAGCGTAGCGAGGCGTCGGGGGCCTTCCCCAGCTCACTTCAAAGGACGCGGGTGCCGTAGGGGCCTCAGCTGCTTCGCCGGCACCGGAGCGCAGACCTCCCCAGGCACCGCGGCTTTCCCGGCCCTCCTTTCCCCAGAGCCCAGCACAGAGCCACTGGCTGCTTTAGGGCACTTGCTCACGGGGAACGACTGCTGCCCTGTTCTCCAGCCAACAGCAAACCTACAGCTCCTCGACCCCTACCCGCCTGTGCCCCCGGGAGGACCTCCCTGGCCCTCGCGGCCCAAGCGCCGGCGTGCGGCCCTAGCCGTGCTACAAACCAACGCAAAGAAGAAAACATTCTCTTTGTTGCAGTCTTTCTAATTTCTACTGATTTTAGCGGGTGCTAGTGTCCTGATAAGGCGCTTAGCTGTACTCCTTTTCACCTCCAGGCCTGGCTCTGCCTGCCCAACACACACCGCTCTGGTGAGCCCCGCCGGCGGGTTCCCTGTGCTTCGGCTCTCCAGACGCGAGGCGGGAGCGGCTGTGGGCCCGCGCCCCGAGACCCGGGGGCGCCCCGGCTGTGGCAGCCCTGCGGAGGCAGCTCCTGCAGGCGAGGGCGGCCACCTGCGGGTCTTCCACATCGCCGCGATGCGCCGCACTGCGGGCACCGCAGCCCCAGCCCCCCTCACAGCCCGCCACGGCCAGCTCCGCACTGCTGCTTGCCCGCCCGCAGGAGGGCCGCCATCGGCTCCTCGGAGCAGGCCGAGGGCGCAGGGGCCCTGGTAACCCACCGGAGGGTGGCCCCAGCTACCCCAGCCGGCGGGGTGTCCGGGGAGGGTCACCGGGGCCGGCACGGGGTGTCCGTGGAGGGCGTAGCATGGTGGGCTCGGAGGAGTGCAGGGCACTGCCCAGTCTGGAGAGGGCCTTCATTTCCATTCACTCGATTGGAAACTCTCACACTACCCAAAAGGGCTGTGAAGTATCTCCAGTCCCAACAACTAAACGCACATTCGGTCATTCTTCAGTGACTAAACAGAAATACTCGCCTTCTTCACGCACCTGCCCAAGCCTTCCGGGCTCCTCATGCTGCGCGTCCCAGCGCCCACGCACGTTGTTAGCTGGGTTTGGCGTTGGCGGTCACCCCCTCGCTGCTAGAAGGTGAGGCTGGTCCAGGCATGGGCGCAAGCGCAGCATTCCTCTGCTTCTCTCACAGACTGCTTTTAAAATGTTATTACTATTTACTCGTTTGTCTTCCAGGGCCCATGTCCACCACATCCCTCACTGCAGTTAAGCACTTTTGTTTGCAGGTTTCCGTCTTTGGGGAAGTCCCAGGCTGGGTGCATCTGGTGTAAAGGCACGAGCCGTGGAGAGACCCCCAGCCCCCCCAGGAAAACCCTCCCGGTAACGCAGCCCCAACAGGGCAGTCACTGGGCTGTTGTTTCAGCGGTGGTATCCCTGCACGGTGGGGTGAACAACGCAAAGATTTCAGACCAATGCAACCCCCGGCTAATAAGTTATGTTCTTAATTAGCATGATGGTAGAAATCCATTACTGGGACATGAAGAGTACTTAATCTTACAAATCCAGATAATTATGTTCCCAGTGACCTGACCAAATTTGATCAGTAGCACTAGTAGGATTTAAAATACAGGAAATTAATTTCAGAGTTTAGATACATGATTTTTTTTTCTGACTGTGCTTATTAATATAGCTTTGTTTTCTCAGTTAGTTTAATGGGATTCCTTTAGAAGCTATTTCCTTACAGAAGCATTTTTTAATTTGTAGAAGAGAACCTCACACATGTTATTATAGTCTGTAACCTCAAATGCATATTGCACTCTGTAGGAAAGAGTATCTTGCCAACTGTCAGAACTATCATATAGCAAAATACAGAGCCCTGGCAATAATATTTTGAGGCAAATGGGTAAACTTCTTGTTTTGTCCCATGCATGTACAGTGCCTTTTGTAGCAAGTACAGCTGGAGACTGGAACGTCTCAAACCGCCAGAGATACTGCATTAGCGCAAAGCTTTAATTCCATTAAATTTAGAATTGTCTTACCTTAGATCACTTGAACAAGCCCCTTGTTCAGGAACTTCTGACCTCCAAAGACTATCCAGACAGGAGCCTGTTTTGTGGTAGAGCATGCTGAACCTTGAAAACTTCCATTTTATAAGAAATCTCTGAACTCTGAAAGAAAAAAAAAATACTTGTCCTGCAATACTGCTGTTTTCACGGAAACAGTTGGCTTAAATGCATAACTAAATGGGCCTAAATCTTTATGTTTGTTTTGTTACAGGGCCACAAGCTTCTGAAAAATACACCATTACCCAAGCTGAATAAGACAAAGCACCTATTCCTCAGCTTAAATGCATCTCCACTTTGAAAATACAGATTCTACTAATTAGGCTATTACTGCTGATTTTAAGAAAAAGCAGATATGACTAGTAATTTCATTATGCTTTTCCTGGAATAGTTTTTCTTTGAGACTACTTGGGTTATTAAATCCTAATTATGAGCAATATCTATAAACCAGGGGATAAAATTTATGAAAATTAAAAATGGATCAATGGCAAAGCTGTACTGAAAATATTTTAGGATAATTTTATTTAGGATGACATAGGAAAAATATTAGGATTGAAACCAATGACACCATTCCATTAATTAAAGCAGAGATTATTTCAGGTAGTTTTGATCCCAGCATTCTATAACACAATAGTAATGAAAAAAACATTTTCATGGGCATTTCAGGGAGAGAAAGTGAGTCCAGAAAGACACCCAACTTAGGAATATTGAAAGTCCTGTTTTAAGATGACTTACCTTTTTCAAATCTAGTTGTCCAGTTTGGCCTCCTCACTTGAGATCTCCATGCAGTATCAGCACAGTAACATAACACCATTTCTTTAACATGACAGCATCTAGGAAGATTCTATCCTAACAAGAAGGCAAAAAGAAATAACAGATCAAAAATCAATCACTATATCCCTCAATAGGTTCATTTTACTTTTAGCAAGCCAGAGTTACAAGCTTCAGTCGTGAAGCAACAGCCAGTATGCATATTTCACTGTGCTAATCACTGTCACGTTGGTCACTGCACTTTCAGGTTGCTGAGCTTTACATTAAAGCAACTCAGGTTATGAGTTTAAATTGAAGGCTTACCCTCCTGAGTCTTTGGGCTCTGAGCTCTTTGGGCCATCCAGTTTCAGTACCAAAGGAACTCCTTTACAAATACAATCACAACAAAAAAAACATTAAAGTTCAGATATGAGATGGCAAATGAGCAACATTCTGCGTAGATTATTTTTGATCTTGGGGGATAACTGAGGGTTCCAGCTTTTTGTATTGGGAGTTCCCTCCTAGAAGCAAAATCCACACAGGGACTGAACATACAAAGAGAAAACCATGCAGCTGCTGTGCAGACAGAACTATCCCAAGGGCAGGCTGCGGTAACAGCCTTGTCCAGACCTGGGAGGATCTTGACCCAGCATGTTGAGATGCAGTCAGGTCTCCATCTGAAACAGTCATCCTAGTGACAGCATTTCACTGAGAAGTGATGTCAGAACAAGGAGGAACAGCGATGGCCAAGAGCTTGGATGGGATTGCTGAAGACCTGCATTTGTATCTTTTGACAAACATAGAATCTGTTTGGGTATTGAAAGGAGAATTTCCTATAGGTGTTAGGGTGTGTTTTTTAATCCTTCAGCTGCAAAGACACTAACATAACTTATGATGGACCAAAGTGATTGCCAGATTATCTCCAAAGATGTATAGGTCTCCACTTTCAGACTCAGCTGTTTTGCTAGGCAAGAAAGGAAGTGTCGTGTTTTTCATTTGATTGATCACAAGGTTTGTTTTTTTTTCTTCTTTTAAAGGATGCCAACCTCTGAGAAGACAAAGCTTGGGCAGTGATCTCTTGTCAGGACCTAAGCTGTTGGGTCTTCATACAGAGGGCTCAGAATCAAATATTCTGGGGTGGACACTGAACCAACAGCCCTTCTTCTTCCCTCGTCCTGGTTTCCAAGATGCTGCACTTCAAATGCACCAGTGCCCATGGAAGAGAGGGCAGCTGCCCCAGCACATCATCACACATTGCCCTGGCACTAAAGCACAGCAGCCAGTTGTCTTCTATGACTCAGCAATAGCCTGGGTGGGCTCCTCTTCACATGCATTAGAGCCTCCCCAGGGCACCGAGAGCAAAACTGAGGTCTTCGCAGTGCTTTGCACCATTGACTATTGCGTATGTTGATACCACCGACACTTCTGTACAGTGTCATACGTTGATGTGGGTGACAGAATGAATGGCACCAGAGAGACTCTCACGCAGAGGAATTGTGCGATTATGGACTTTAAGTGTAGTGCGTCACCTTACAGAGTCACAAGTGATACCCAAGCCTCAGAGAGAAGCGTTCAGCTTTTCTGCCCAGCTACTTGTTCAGATTGGCAGGCACTTATGTTGCACACATTTTACTTGCATTTGACTTCAGATAAGTTAGGAAGCTAAGTTTTTTCTCATCTTTAGAAAGAGACATTGAATAATACAGGAAAAGTCACTGCTTCCTATATAAAACTACTCTCTATAGCTTTATATAGATTTTTTTAATACTCCCATAAGTGAAAGAACTAGATGAGTGAATTCTAAGAATGTCTTATAAAATATAGTAACATATGTTCTTAATTTCTTAGTGAAACATTTGGTTAATCTAAATAAATAGATAGCATAAGCAGAAAAGTGAACAGATACACAAATGAAAGGAAACACAAGAAAACAAAAGGAGGCAGAAGTCACCAAAAATTTAAAGGGCTGAATTGCTCAAATAAATAAAATCAATCTTTCACAGGATTAAGCAAGAGAAAGCATTACACTATACAGAAAATTAGGCAGGATATATATTTTGCACTGTAAAAGGCCAAACCAAAACAAGCAACTGAGCTAGCATACACTTACCTCAACAGCTTAAGAGGAAGAAGTTTGGTAGGGAAGGAGGCAGGCACTTTTGTGGCTCCCTGGGTTTGAGCACCTGGTGGTAAAAGGCATGTAATCCATCTGCGCTACAGCTGGCACCAGCGGAACCAGCAGGAGCCCTGCACTGCAATAAAAGGTATAACCCTTCCCCCACCAGTCTCAACGAGGTTTTAGTTTTAAGGCTGCACAACAGCTGTTCTGCCTGCTCATGCTTACTGCGGGCCACTGCAGGTGATCCTGATAAGAGAACATTATTAGTTAACTGTGGTGGTGTTAAAAGACTTCGAAACAGCTGGATCAGAGTGATTACTATTAGCATCTTTAAAAATAGAATTGGCACTATTTACAGAAACACTAATGATAGGAAAATGTGTGAAATTTCTCCCTTATGTAACGTTTATTGGAAGAATTATGTGTTCTTTTAGAGGAACTTTTTAAAATCAACATAGGCTTTTCTCTGTAGGCTTTATTCTTGATGAAGAAGGCATGTGAATTTTAAGAATCACAGTAATATTCCTTTCATCATCTCAAACATGTTGCAATTATAGCCATTATATTCAGTAAAGGGCTTTTAATAAGAATGTGATATCATGGTATATTGCCCCCCTTGTTTCTATGCCTAAATTAAGAGTGTCTTATATTATTTGCCTCCTTTGCAGTTTTATGATAATTGGTAGCATTTTTGTTTAGAAACCATTTTCATCAGCTCATGGAGAACAGATAACGATAAAGAATGTAATGCTACTTCAGGCAGTTCTATTTTTATTTGTACTGGTTTTATTCAGGGTAACTTCACTGATACCAGAGAGCTTGATCCTGATTTCCACTGATGAAAGAAGAAAATGATCACCATTCCATGCAACCACTAAAAAGACAGAAAGGGAACCATAAGTAATAGCTACCAGTAAAGGGTAACACAAAGAGGTAAACTGCAGCAGCCATACTGCTTTATTGAAGTGTGAGATTAAGAAACAAAAGTTGAAATATTTTCTTCAGTTTCTCTCATACTAATTTTGACATGATATAAAATATACAGCTCATGATGCTTGGGAATGAGAAAGATCAGTCATTCCTCGAAGGATACTCATTCACTTGCAGAACTGAGGCATCTGAGAACAACTGGATGAAATAATTCCTAATACAAATCCTTTGATTAAAAGAATAATCCTGGATTTTCATAAAGAATTTATTTGGCCTGTCCTAGATTAGAACAGGCATCAAATCTCCCAGTTACATGAACGCACGTTGGCTTTTCCTGTGGAATGTCAGTGAGATTTTGATCAGACACAACAGAGGTGGCACCGACTCGACGAAAACCGGACGAGTTTGGTTCAGCATATGTAATTCCGTAAAGTTAGAAATGATTTCATGGCTGGTGAAATGAAAGAAAACTCCATTTTCTTTGAATCCATGAGAAAAGAGAGAATATGCAAAAGTAAACACAGATGGGAGAAGACAAACTCTCCCAAACATGAGAGTGGTTGCTCTGCCTTTTGCATGTCTCCCCTTGCCTTTCGCAGGTCTCTGCATACACCCAGGTACACACACAGTCACGCAAGCCTCATCTTTCTAAGGCTGCAATAGGGCTATTACGTAGCATCTTATCTATGCTCTAGTCAGTAGTCACATATGCTTTGATCAGCTGATTTTCCACCATCATATGCCTTGAAGTGCAACATGTGTGGATGTGCTTCAGGCTCGAATCCATTTCCACAATAAGAGACCAGGATGACGCTCAGTTTGGAGTGCAGATCACTGTATCTCTGTCTACTTTGCCGGTGTTGTACCATCCCCTCCCTGCAACATCTGGCATCAGCTAGCTATCATCAGGCAGGATGGCGGATGAGGTGGACTTTGCACACACTACTGACCACAACAGTTCTGGTTTGCCTAAGGTTTTTCTCCTGCTTTCCCTAGAAAGAATAGAACCTTCTTGCAGCTATTCTTTCTTTTCTAATTTAAGAAAATCATCAGATCTGTTGTATATTAACAGTTTCCAGGGAGAAACAGACATGCGTATAGTGTCCCCAAGACTATCACTAGTAAAATGCCTAATTGTCTCTTAGTAAAATAGAAAACACAAAAAGAAGAATGGAAAATTGAAGAGGAAAAAAATTAAAAAAAAGGAGTAATGAATTCTTAGTGGTTTCAAGAACAGTCTGTTCCCAATAACCTCTTTGGTCAGCCAGCTTGCGCATTTCCCCCTTAGAGATGTAGTTAGGGTTACATCCAAAGATGTCTCGAAGAATATATTATCGTAAAAGTCAGCTTTTAATTAAACTTCCTCATTTCAAAACCAAAGTGGATCTATGTTTCCCTGGAGACCAGGATATGTAAGAGGGCAGAATTTTCTCTCCAGTTCCCCTTTCTATGTTGGACCACTATAGACCAGTTTATGTATCTTACTTTTTAATTCTGCAGGATTAGTATTAGTTACTGAGCGGACATTTTCATAAGATGACTGCAATTGTCATCACTGTGGCGGGTAACCTGCGCTGGTGCTCTTGACATGCAGTTGTTCACTGAGGGGATCGAGATCTTTCACTGCACGTTACTACACTGGTTTGGAATAGTGTTATCAGACATGAGTGCCCACTGAACAGAAAGGGAACTCTGTTTTCAAGTTTTAGAAATAGAAAATGAATACAATTCTGCTACAGAAATGACACAGACCTGTCTGCCTGAACCTCCAGCACACTTGCACTGTGGGTGAGAGCAAATACTGTTGCCTGAGAGAAAACAGGAGGGCTACGTCGAGTATTTTTGGCACTAATTTTGCACCATTGTAAATGACTGTGCATGGACAATCGTGACCAGTATTCCCTGGTTCACAAACTGATCCGAGACGGTGAGCAGTTCATCCTTCTCTCAATTTCTGTTGGTATAGAGGAGGAGACAGCAACAGAGCCCCATCTGAATTACTCGAGAGTAGACGGAGAGTTAGAAGTTGGAATTTATCTGTAATGTTGTTAAAATACTGGAAATGAAAAAGCTTATATAACACCATTTGTGCTAAATATTTGCAAATTAAATACAAATTTCACTTTTCCTAATGAACTGAGCAGCTGTGGCAGTTTTGCCCAAAGGGAAGACCACCACTACATGATTTAGAGCCCGTATAACAAACATCATGTTTAATGACAGTGTTGTTTTTCCCCCCTTTTCCTTCCACGCACTCTCCAAAGTCAATATTCATCTGTCTCTCATGTCCCCTCTAACGTATTCTCCTATCCATCATTCAGATGTTGTCGGATATGACTTAAGATCACAAGCAAAAATACTGTTTTCAAACTGGGACGTCATGAACAATTTGAATAATCAAAACATAATTTCCAAGGGCAAAATACAGGCAAATACCGTTGTTAGTGGCCCAGATCTTTGCCATGCTACAGAAATCTGGAGGAACTTTTCTAAACTCTTTTTCTCTTATCTCGTGGTTTTATCATCTTTGTTGATGGCAGTTCAACAGGTGCCAGCATGGCACACAGTCTCCAAATACCAGGTCTGGTATTTAGAGTAAGAATATCCTCTCCCAAGACAAAGCAGAGGGCAAAAATCAGATGAATTTACACCTGACAAGAACTGTTTGATTCAATTTGTGATAAACCTCACACACTTTTCTACTCAAGGTAACATTCTCCCTGACAATTTCAGTATTATAATTAAGATTGAAATGGGGCTTGGGTTTTGAACATGGCACCTTCTTCCGCCAAAACCCCAGGGAGAAGTCCATGGCTGTCCTGCTGAATAATGAGCACAGGAACAAACTCCTGGTAGCTGTCAGGGCAGCTCCTGCTGCTTCATTCTGAGTAGAGAAAAGCCTCTGTAATTATGGGCTGGTTTAGATACCTGTCAATTCTTCCCTTACAGAACAAGACTAAAATTCTGATTGTCTCGGCCATAGACAGGTCTCGTGAACAGGCAGACCTCATCACGAGAATGACAACAAGATGGTAATTTTCTTGGGGTTTGTTAGAACAGGTATGTATGCCTATGGTTGACCTCCTAGAAAGCAGTAGTGAACAAGAGGACTTTTTAATTAGCCAGATTACTATCAAGAATTTTGAGCAGCACTTAGTCAGTAGTGCTCCTAATAGTACCAAAAACCCCCAACCAACCAACTTACAAGGCCTTTTACTTCTCTCCTATTTGACTTATCTTTGTGCAGGTAAAACTACTTATTACACTTCTAATGAAGCAAAAATTAAACAAAGCCTTGCGCTGCACCTTCTTCCATTTCGCAGGGAAAGGAACCAAACGTGGCGGAATGAAACCCTCCTCTGGTATCAGGACCATCACATCCTTATTTCCCACTCTTTTTTTCCTACGCTACATCTTGCAAACTTCTTGGAGAAAGACTATGATTCTATGCTATGGATTTGATTGTCCAAATATTAGTGGAGAATGAGAGAGAAATGACAACTGAATGGCAGACAGACTGAAGCCATTTAACGGCATCTTTCATACTTTTCCTACAGAATGTAAAGGAAAGAGAAAGGAAGGAGTGAAAGCTCAGAGATTTGCACTATATTTAAAAGCAAACCTACCCCTATACAAAGCAAAAATTACTGTCTTGTATAAAAGCATTCTATCTTTTCATTTGAGAGAGATTCTTTCTGATTTCTCAAAGAAATATTCTTTTAAGAACTATTCTTTGCCTTTGGAAAACTGTTCTTAAATTACACCTTTCAACTGTAATCCTTTTACAACTTTCAGGCTCTTTTAAATAATGACTAACTCCCAGCAAATTTTCTGTAAAGAGTACAATAACTAACATATCCATTTCAAAACATCCTATGAAAGAAAACAGCATCAAACTTAAAGTTAGGAAGCAGCCTCTCAGAAATTATGAGAGTCCTGACTGACGGTATAACAGATACAACCTGATGGCTAAAGAGTTGTCACTTGCCTTGACATTTCTGATGTGGTCTGTTAATGTTATAATTTATTCCTGAGAAATGCATTTAATTAGACTCTCCATGAGACATTTCAGTTCAACAAGCCATAAAAAATGGCGCCACGAGCATCTTACAGCTCAGCATTCTGCAGCGTCTGTAGTGACTTGGGATGAATTCTTCGACTGAGGAGCTCTGCAGCAATCCTGAGTTTTATCACCAACAAAAGAGCAGGCACTCTCTAGAGCGAGTGAGATACAAACACTGATTATTTAGGCAATGCGGCTTTTCCATTACATAGTGCTGCACAGAACAAAAATGCAGCATAAGGCTCCTCATCAGAGCTCGCCCTCCATATGTGTTAACAGTTCACGCAGCAGAATGGAACAGTTGCATCCTTTGCTATTTGTGTGTTGGCAGACTGTTTGTGGTAGTGGCTGTGGGCCACACTTTTCTCCTGACTACTTGAAAGTAAAGTCGCAGACCCAGGAGTTTACGGAGGAAAACAGAGATCATCTGGATGTACTTCTGTGAAAACAAGGCATCTGAGTTACTGTTTTAAAGCTCTGGAGCAAGCCTTGGAGGCTTCACCCAGTCGAGCGAGGGACTCGGCAGCGCGGCGGCGGGGTGCAGTTTCTGAGAGGCGGTGGGACATCTGATTCCGGGCCGCTGCCGCCCCCCGGCAGCCAGGGAGCCCGGCGGCTGCGGGTCCCCGAGCTCTCCTCCAAGCCGGGCTTCCCCACCACCGCAGAGGTAATCCGCAGAGACCAGCCCACGCCGCAGCTCTCCGCCGAGCCGGGCTTCCCCGCCACGCGGTGAAGTCCTTTAACCTGTACTGAAGAAACCTGGGGATTTCAGTGGTTAAGGGCTCGCGTCCCACGTGGGGAAACGATGGAGGTTCAGGCACTAATTATTGTAACTTCTGTTGCATTGCGCCTGTTGCGATGATCAGTGAGAACCATCAGTTCAGGCCTAAACTACCAACCTCAGGCCTGCTTTTCTTCTCTGTATTGAAACTTGCCATCTAACGTCTTCAGACAGAGCGCGAGAACGATCTCGATAGCGAGGGAGCTTCTGAGGCGCTGTGGAATCTCTACACAAGAAAAACATTGATTTTCCAAGCTACCCACTAGTGTGGGTCACGTCCTTATTTTATTACAATGGCTGAATAAAAGATCAACGCGGCCGTCTCCACATTAATACGGTTACAAATCGGTGGCGAGCACCAGCGACCGATTTAAGACGAGCTGTTTGCGCTCTCACGAGTAAGAACCGAGCGCTGGTAGGAGGCTCGGCCGTAATACAGTCTGATCGCCCTTCAGGTTGCCCGCGATGTTTATGCATGAGTTTAAAAATAACCGAACTGTGCGAGGCCGCTGCCGGCGGCCAGCGCGCCCCGGGGGGCGGCGGGGGGTGCCCCCGGGCCGGGCGCAGGGCACCGGGCACCGGGCAGCGGCGGGAGGGGCCGGGCCGGGCTCCAGCCCCGCCGCCCCGTCCTGGGGCGGCGCCGCCGGGGGGGGAGCGGGACCGACCCCGGGGCCGCCCCGCTCCGGGGCCCCCCCGGCCGGGCAGGGCCGCGCCGGGCGGAGGAGGCGGAGGCGGAGGAGGAGGAGGAGGCGGAGGAGGAGGAGGAGGCGGAGGAGGAGGAGGAGGGAGGGGGGCCCCGGGCCTGCCGCACGTGCGGGCGTCGCCGCTGCCCTCCCGCCGCCGCCGGGGGCGCTGCGCTGGGGGCGGCCCGGCCCGCCCCGCCCCGCCGCTCCGCTCCCGCCTCCCGGCGCTGCGGCCGCCCGGCCCGGCCCGGCTCGGCTGCGCTCGGCCCGGCTCGGCTGCGCTCGGCCCGGCTCGGCTCGGCCCGGCTCGGCTCGGCCCGGCTCGGCTCGGCCGCGGGCGGGAGCGCGGGAGGCGGCGGCGCCGGGCGCTGCCATGCGGGCGGGCGGCGCCGGGGCGCGGGGCGGGTGAGGGCGGCGGCGGCGGGTTCGCAGCGCCTGGTCCCGCCCGCGGGAGCCGCCGGGGCGGCGGGGAGCGGCGCGCAGGGCATGCCATCCGCCTCGCCCCGATGTTTCACTGGGGCAAGTGGAAGAAGAGGATGGGAGCGAGCGCCTCCTCCTCCAAGAGACCCGTCTTCGACGAGCGGGAGGACGGTGAGTGCGGGCCGGGGTGCCCCGGGATGCCCTGCCCCGAGATGCGATACCGAGCCCCGGGCTGGCGAGCCCCGGGATGCGATGCCGAGTCCCGGGATGCGATGCCTCGGGATCCCCTGCCCGGGGATGCGATGCTGAGCCCCGGGATGCGATGCCGAGCCCCGGGATGCCCGGCCCCGGGATGCGATACCGAGCCCCGGGATGCGATGCCCCGGGATGCCCGGCCCCGGGATGCGATGCCGAGCCCCGGGATGCCCGGCCCCGGGATGCCCGGCCCCGGGATGCGATACCGAGCCCCGGGATGCCCGGCCCCGGGATGCCCGGCCCCGGGATGCGATACCAAGCCCCGGGATGCGATATCGAGCCCCGGGATGCGATGCCGAGTCCCGGGATGCCCGGCCCCGGGATGCGATGCCGAGTCCCGGGATGCCCAGCCCCGGGCTGGCGAGCCCCGGGATGCCCGGCCCCGGGATGCGATGCCAAGCCCCGGGATGCCCGGCCCCGGGGTGCGATGCCGAGTCCCGGGATGCGATGCCTCGGGATCCCCTGCCCGGGGATGCGATGCCGAGCTCCGGGATGCGATGCCGAGCCCCGGGATGCCCGGCCCCGGACCTGTTGAGCCCCGCTCCGCCCGGTCGCATCCCGCCCCGGCGGGGCTGCCCACCCGCGGGCAGCGGGACCGAGCCCCGGGTTTGCCGGGCGGGTGTTGCCTGGTCGCGGAGCCCCCGGCAGCACGCTGCCCGGCGGGCAGCCCCGCGGAAACGGGGCGGCTGTCGTTAAAATAGAGGGTAATTTGGAAGCGGGCAGTGGGGGGACGGTTTAGCAATGAAGTTTCAATCTGTGCAAGGAAATCTCTGGTTTTAACGAGTGAAGATCAAGAGCAGCTGGCCACCGAACTTCTGAAAACTACCTGTCATGGTGAAAAGGCTGCTTTGGGTTTTTTCTCTCAGATACAATTCTTTTCTAGAAATACACCATGAAATACCACAGTTGTGTTAGACTTCTCAGATGCAGGGTGAAATCTCAGAGGACCAAAGGAAGGAAAACTTTGACCTGTGGCTGGGGGAAGGCTCGGGAGAGGCATCAGGCCAGCAGACGGGGTGCTGGGTGGCTGGGGGCTCTCCTGACACACACAGAACGCTGCGTTGGCGCTAGGACACCAACTGAGCACTGGCAAAAATGCCCAGGTGCTCAGGGCACTTGAATCATACGCTAGATAAACTTGCAGTTAAATATATATGTTAATCTGAGTCTTCGAGGCATGGTGATGTTCTAGTTTACATGAGCACTGGGTCTGCTGGCATCCTCTCCGTGAGGGTGATCAAACCTGAGACTGTCTGTGCTGCTTCGGACAGCTGAAGGGATGTTAAATCAGGTAAACTTTTACTGGAGAAGTAGCTAGTTGATATCACCAACAAGTATTTATTAGCAATTCAGAGCATGCCACTGAACTGTTAACCCTTGCATCTCTTACTACAGAGGTGTAGAGAGAACATCTGTTAGAATGACACCTCACTGCCCAAGGGCTGTGCAGTGGTGCGACTGAAATGCACAACAAAATTGCTCCTGGAAGGGAAACTGCAAAATCCATCCAACCCCCCTGTCCCTTTATACTAACGGCGTGCATGAGATTGGGTCGCTGTGGCTGCTGGGCGTGTGCAGCTCTGGTGAGCTTTAACAGGGTTTTGTGATCAAAGTGGAAAATGTGTTTCTTCTTGGATGTGGTGGGTCAGCAGGAACAGCAAGCGAGCCGAGTAAAAATGCTTAAGTTGGAGGCTTTGCTACGTAATTCGGGAAGCATTTCATTCTGAACTGCGCCTGTATATAGCCGATACAGGGAAATTGAGCTTTGCAGGTGAATGGCCATTGATGAAAAACTGATAGCATCTCATAAGGCATTTTCAAGCAGCACTTTTGTAACAGTGGAGACTTATTAGGACATTGCTTTCATAATATTGCCTGCTTTTTCACCATTGCTTGTTAGTGTGTGCTCAGAGCAATTACAGTGTTGTTCTGGTGAACTCATATTTACTGGCACGGCATGGTTGCTATGGAGATCTCTTAAGACATTCCAATAACTTCCTTACATAAAGAAACCAGTTAATATTTTGGTTTTGTGTGTGACCTAATGTGGAAGAATTACTAGTGATGACAACTGAAAGTGAAAAAAATTAGAAAAAAAGAAGGAAAAATATAGGTTAGTATGTTAAATTTTACCCATAGGTGGTTCCCAGTGATGGATATACAAGAATGAGCCTGACTGTCTAAATCCAATGGTTAATCCCTTTTAATTATAGGGTGTATGTAAATAGAAGGTTAACGTTTATTCTAGTGAGTAGTAACACAAGGCCCAGAATTTACACTTGGATAAATCAAACTCCAAATGTGCAGACTTTTCAGGCAAGAAAACCCTTATAGTCCTCTTGCCTGACTTCCTTGGGACCAGTTTCAAGACTTACTGAATTACTGCCTCAGCTAAGCCAGAGCGTGGTGGGGTTTCCTGGGGGTGGGCAGTAATGTGTTTGGTCTTGGCGTAAAACGCCTGGCCCTGGAGGATTATCCGCTCTTAAACTCACTGTTAGAAATCATTCGTTCTCTCCAGTCTGCGTCTGTCCAACCTCAGCTTCAGCTCTTGGATCTCACCTTGATAAACTGGAGGAGCTTCTGTTGTCGTGGCCCTGTCCCGGTGTAGCGGCAGGCTGGGATCACGGCTGCCCGGCATCCCCGGCGGTGGGGTGCATGGATTGAGCTCTCTGAGTCCGTGACTCTGAGGGTAAGCTTCATATTCCTGAGTCCGTCCTGTGGATCTTCTCTCAATCCTCTCGGGTTTTTTTCAGCATCGTTTTTGTTAATGCTGGGACTGAACTCGTTGCTTCGGCAGGGATCGAGCCCGGCGCAGTTCGGCGCCGACGCAGCCTGTGCGCAGCGCTGGCTCGTCATCCATCCAGGGACAGGATGGCGTGGAGCTGTGCTATGGAGAGTCGTGCCCAAGGAACGACTATCCTGCTCGCTCCTCGCTTCCCTTCCTGGGTGCTGTGCTGTCCCCTGCCCCCCAGTTTTCCCCCAGTTCAGGTAGTGTCTCTTGGCTGTGAAGCCGGGTGCAGGCCAAGTGCGACCGGTCCTTTGCGTTTTCATCTGAGCTGCAGCGGGGGGGACAGTGTGCCTGCATCTTTCTGACACGCTTTTGGTACTGTGCTTCGCTGCAGTGTGCACGTTTTGCTGTTTCATTTTTGCACGTACAACCTTTGAAATATTTCTGAGCATTTCAGAGTTGGGATTCAACTCATAGACACTCTCCTTTCAAAGTCAGCTGTTCTATGTGTTTTGTGTGTGCTTCCAGAAAGCACTGGTACGTGAGAGATCGGTTCCCCTCGCTTTGTGAGTGTCGGCTTCAGCTGGTTCCATTTACACAGAAAACTTGGCATGTTCAGTAGCTGCTGCATACGCATCGGTTGGGTGCAAGCTCCAGCCTGTCCAGCTAGAAATGTTACCTAGCGATGCCTTTTTGACAGCTGGTTTTTGGTGGGGTATATTGTACCCTGTTTCTGAACAGAGAAAGTTAATGAATGGGGCGGGGGGGGGGGGGGAGGGAAAAAGAATGTAAAAAGGGCAGGAAGAAGAACATAAGGCAAAAGAATAGCAGGGCTGCAAAGTTGAGTGCTCTCAGAATTACTGTGTGCTGGAATGAGGTGGCCTCAGTAAGCTGCAGTGATTTGTCCAGTCCATTTTCCATTAGGAAAAACAGGCCTCTGTCTGTAAGAGCTTTTTAGGGTTTCTTATTTATACTCGTAAGAACCTTTTAAAAGCTTCTTACCTGGTCAGTGAATCTGTTTGCCGGCACTGAGGAAGGTCCAGTCCGGGTGCCAGCTGCCCCTCTTGCCTGTTGTGAACCATCGGCACCCTGCGGCGGGGCACGGGGCACTGGAACGTCTCAGCCCACAGTCACAAGGCTTGTTTTTCATGTGGGCAGAAAGTATTTTCTGTTGTCATTCTGGGAAATGGCCAAGCACGTTTTATTGAACACCCCCCCCCATTCATTTCTTTATTTTATTTTTTTATACTAAATGGCAAAACCCCATAATTGTGAAGCCAACAGGAATGTTTCAACCCAAACATTGAAAAAAGGCACTTAGCAGAGTTGCTAGGACTTGGGAAGCAGGACCGAGTAATAGGAAATACAAGGCACTCTTACACTAAGTGCTATTAGCGTTGCCCACAGTTGTTATGTGAGAGAGGGGGAAGAAACGCAGCATGATGGATCTTTATATGCAGCTATATCTAAAGAGGAATTTCCAGAGT
The DNA here is from genome assembly GCA_031468815.1 of Morus bassanus. Taxonomy (NCBI): domain Eukaryota; kingdom Metazoa; phylum Chordata; class Aves; order Suliformes; family Sulidae; genus Morus; species Morus bassanus. The sequence goes on from CM062575.1 coordinate 1,651,553, forward strand.
GCGTTTGGGTTGTGGCTTCTCCTGAATCAAAGTGGCTTACTAAAAAAGTGTATGTAAATATACATGAGAATATGTAAAGCCATCTGGTGCTTTCTGCTGAGCTATTCCTTCCTTCGCTTATGCCGAGGTGAGTGGTCCGAGGGCTTTCTGCCTGTTTCCTGACACTGAATTAGATTTCCGGCTGATTTACAAGGTTTTAATGCTGCAGCCCAGTTATTTTCATCGTGATTTTGTCTGAATCGCTTGTTTGCCCATCCCTTATTTGACTCTCCGTACTGGTGTGCAGATGGCTTTTTGTAAGGGGGGACAAGTGCAATCTCCTGGGTTTATCCTACTTGCATCAAAATCAACTTTTTAAAACAAGTTCACAGTTCTGGAGCCCACAGGTATGGCTCTTCCAGTAAATCAGTCAGACTCTAAGAAGTGTGTGCTCAGGGTTAGCCTTCGGGTCAGGTGAAAATACTGTGGGTGTTCTTGTTTCCCCACTCAGGGAACAATCTCTGTTTCAAATTCGTTGGCTCGGGTCGTGCCAGGAGGAGGCACCAGACTGGAGTTTGGGGGAGGACAAAAAACCCAACTGCAAGAGCAGCCGGCAGCGTTCAGGGTGACGTGCATGGCGAGGGGCGCTGGCGAGGAGGGGGAGCCGCGTCCGGGGAGGACGTGGGGTTTTGGGGCCACGGGGTGGGTGAATGCCCCCTCCTTGCTCAGGGCCGGGCTGCCTCTGCAGTTCTGGGTGGGCTTCTGTTGGCTGAGCGGCACCACCCTGAGCGCAGGCCAGCGATGCCCCGCGTCCCTGGCGGCTGGTCTCCCCCGTGGCCTGCGCGTGTTGGTAGACGTGGGCCTAAAACTCATAAAAGAGCCGCTCTGTGAATGCCTGCTGCGGGTTTCCAAGCTGAGAAATACTATTCTGTAAAAATGTGTTTCCGTGGTAAAACAAGAAAACTGTTACGCATCTTGAAGCTGTTTCCCAGCCGCTCAGTTTGCTGAAGTGCTCCAGCTTTAGGGATGTGCTGGGTGTGGGGGGCTCTTGAAGCCCGAGTAGCGCTTGAGAGATGGTCCCTGCTCTGCCTCCCCGCCATCCTCATCCTCGTGGGGACCACGGGAGGCTGGAGAGCCTCGGCAGCTGCGCGGCACGGCACCCATCCCCATGGAAACGGGCGAGAAGCTGCAAAACCCGGGGGAACATGCTTAAAATAATCCCCATTTTAATTTCAAACCATGTGTTGGCAGGCTGTAGGGTTACACACACACCAGAGTACGCATCCCTCCTGCCTCACCCTGGTGATCTGGTGATGGAAAACCGGAGTGCTTCCTTTGTGGAGGTGTTTGATGTACAGAGAACGGACAGCGTGTGCTGGTGCCGAACCTGCCTCTTGCTCCAACCTGTCATCCTGCAGCCACCTTCTGCCGAGCCGGTGCTGCCGGGTGCTGCCGGGTGCTGCCAGGTGCTGCCGGGTGCTGCCTGCCTCCAGCTGCAGCTTTGGGGACAACTCCCAGACCCACGCATTGTTGTCAGCTTAAATCACTTTGAAGTCAAGAGTTCAGTTGTTGCAGATTGGCAAGCTGTTTACATTCCTCCTTTTACTTCCTATTTTCTGATCCACTGGGAGCAAGATGTCCAGCGCTCTCCACAGCACTAGGCATTGGTTTTTCAGATCGGGATTCTCCCCCATAGTTGTTTGTTCCAGGGGTTGGGACCTTCAGGGAAACAAGGGCACGCTGCAAGACTGTTGGGGCTGTCAGTGTGACGGAGATGTGGGGAGCGAGGTAGGGGACCTCGTCATGCATCCCCTACCTCCGCGGTGACCCAGACCCCTCCTGCCAGGTTTGCCCCAGGTCTGGGGGCATCCCGCTGCGCTGCTGGGAGAGGGACCCTGGGAGACCGGACAGTCCCAGCCCTGACCCAGGGCCCGGGAGAAGTTTCTCACCCTCTCTTAAGGTCATAAGTATCAAAAACCACGTGCTGCTCTTCTGGCCCCCTCCCACAGGGTAGCCACCATGGCCCGGCCAGGTCCCCCCGGCCCTGGGGGCTGGGGCTGCCCCGCAGCGTCGTCCCTGCTCCAGCCACCGCCGACCGGGCTCCTCGTGCTCCTCGTGCTGCGGTGGGCTTGCCGGCAGGGCGAAGCAGCCTGGGGGCTGGCTCCTCTTGTGGCTGGGCGCCCGGCACCGGTTCTCCCACCCAGCTTCATCATCTCAGCTGGGCAGGGATTTCAAGCCCTGGGGAGGAAGCATTGCCGTTTTGATTGGAAAACTATGCATTAATGCTCAGTAAGGTGGTTATAAAATCCCAGTCCTATTTATTTAGGGTCAGATACAGATATGTTAAGCTTCCATGCTCTGCAAATTACTTTAATAAGTAATCACTGATCAGATTGCAAGGCGAACTTTTTTTCATAGCCTGACTCTTACGTGGCTGTGGGTTGGGAGCACAGATGCCTTTCCCTGTTACTTAAAAACAAGAGAAAAAAGCCTTTATGTACTATAAAAGTGGCAGCTATGTAAGTAAGTGGGGGGAGGAGGGAGTGAGAATTACAAGGAGGTGTCAGAAAAGCTGTGTTTAGTATTGTCAGCAGTGCTTTGTTTTTGCCTTACATCTTGCATCGCCTGGATCCAAGGCTTTTTGTGTGAGCTTTGCCCAGAGACAAGCTCTTGCCACACGCTCACTGGCCCCAGCCTCCTCAGCAGAGCTGATGCTCCTTGTTCAGTCTAAGGATTGAAAACCCTTCCATGCGTGAAGCTTTTCAGTGTGTCATGTAACACAGAAATTGGTTAGGTCTAGAGAACTCGGTAACTGCAGGTCATGCAAGTGTGTGGCAATAAGCACAACATTTGGGTTACTGGCTCTCTTTCTCCTTCAGAAATAATAACTTTGCTGTCACTCTCGACACTGAAGGCCATGGTCCGTTCTCAATAGCGCTGGAAGAAATCTGAAGAAAACACATTCTGGATTTGCACTGCTGAAAGGGGACAAAATGTCTCCCTTTGAACAGCGAAAATTGCAGTTATGGAAAACCGTTGCTATTGCTCACCTAAGACCATGCGTTACCTTTCACTTGTGTTGGCTTAAGAGCATATATGTTTTTTAAAAATCTTTTAATTGACCACTGTTTGCAAAACTAAACTGCCTTCCGTGGAGAGAATACAGTATGCAGAGAGACTGGAAATTTAATGTTTCCTGCACTTTATTATGTATCTTGTTCTTTCACACCTTTGTAGTGTTTTCACGTTTCCAGTGCCGTTCCCTGTTTTACAATTTCACTGTTAACAGAGGTGCAGATGGGGGCTGCGGCTGAATCGCGGGGCCGTGTACGCTCCCGCTGCTCCGCCCTCCTCTCCCTTGGCCTCTTCCCACCTGGGGAAGCTCCCGGACGTTTGCCCGGTGTGCACGTTGAGGTGATCTCTGCTGGTCGACGCAGCGGTAGGGTAAGCAAAGTGCAAAGTTTCCTACTTCTGCGTGCCGTGGAGGAACAGCACATGCAACAGACCTGACCAAGGCAGCTGCAAGTGTCGCTTCTCTGAATCTGGATCCGGCGTCTACGTGGGCGTTCCACCTTGGGGAGCGGGGCTGCGGTGTCCTCTGGCTAGGAGGAGCCGCGGCAGGCACTGGTGATGCTCCCGGGCGGGGGGTTCCCCAGGGCTGGGTGCCTGAGCACCGCTGGTGTCGCTGCACCCTTCGGGCGGTGCCTGCGAGGGACCGATCGGTGCAGCGTGCCCGTGCTGAGCCTGCCAGCTTTCTGCCTGCAGAGGTACCGTCTCTCAGCCTCTCCGCCCCGGTCCTGGCAGTGGTGCTGCCGGGGGGCAGAAGGGAGGCGAGGGCCACGGCAGCTCAGCGCAGAGCCGGCTCCCTTTGGGCGCTCATTTGCTCTCAGGCAGACGCAGGCTCTCGACGCCAGGTCGGAGGGACCCTCCTACTCCTCCCTGGCCGCCAGACCACGAACACTTGAGTCTGGCTCGCCCGGCGTGCAGCTGGAGGGGGACACCCTGCCCCGCAGGACCCCTGAGCACAGCCCCTCAGTGCTGAGCGGCGCTGGATGGGGATTTCCTGTCCTCCCTCCTGTAGCAAGAGCCCAGGCATCTTCTGGAGGTGAGGGAGGAAAGGTCCTGCGAGGCCTCGAGGAGCTCGTGTGTCTGTGGGAGGTCTAAAGAGGGCAGATTGGGGTAAAACAAACCCTGAGGGCAGCTGACACAGTTTGCATGAAGCTAAGTAAGAAAAAATTAACAAACTCAAGAGCAATTCACAGGGCACTTGACTGATAGGGAGGGAAAAGGGCAACCAAGAAAAAGTGATTGGAAATACAGTTCAGGTAAAATGTTAGACCAAATTAATACTTGATCTATTCTGTAAAGGCCACGGTCCTCGGAATCAGCTTGAAACAGCCTTCTGTGAATTCAGAATAGCACGCAGGAGCACGCTGCTAGGGATCTAAACACCTTACTGACCACGTTCCCGGTGCTGGTGTGGTGAGCGTCCCAGCTCTGCTGGCATTCCCACCGACGCCTGCAGCTTTCGGGGGGTACAAGTACAATGAGATGGAGCTGACAGTGCCAGGTCGCTCGCAGACACCAGCACCGGCAGCTGCTGGCCAGGAGAGCCGGCACCGTCAGTGCCCAGCTGTGAGGGCACTCGCAAGATCATCTCATGCTGTGGCTGGCAGAACGTCAGCGTGTGTCACTCGACAAGTAAAACCTTCCTGGAAATGAAAAAAGTTGCTCTTTTTGCGGTTTGGTACTTTTATCATATGAAACTCGGGTTCTGAAGTGGTAACCAGGTTAAAATGCCTGCAGCTGGTTCGGTTCTCACCTGACGGGGGGTCCCATGCAGCACATCGGCTAGAGGAGGAGCGTGTTGCCTGGTGCACGCTCGTGAGTCCACGCAGCTAGGGGGATAACGTGTATTTCCTTTCAAATATCCATTAATTTCTTTGGGAACGCCTGAAACTGAGTGTGGTGGGAAGCATTTGTGTGGAGCAAAGATGGTCACTTGCAGCAGCGTTCCTTTGCCCTGGGGTCAGGACTTGGGCTCTCCGCTCACCGTGGCCACGACTGAGTCCCTGGGAGCGTGTCCTGTCTGGACGTACTCGGGCAGGGGAAGTTGCTGAGCCTGTCGTTCACGGTCAGCCTGGGAGATGTAAAGCAGGTACGACTTTTCCCATTCTTTTCCAGGGACCTGCTTTCCAGCCGCAGTTTCACACTTATCATTCATCAGAGTCTATGAAACGTTTCATAGCTGCGTTTTTGTTAACGTGCGGTTTCTACCACCTTATCCCAGGATCCTGTAACAACGCACCTGCCTTAATCATGAATAATAACTTCCTGTTGTGTGATGTGGCTAAAAGTTGTAGAGAAGTAACCCAGGGCGAGGTGGCAGTAACGGAGGGACGGCGGGTGCTGTGTGGGTCCAGGACACTGCGTGTGCCGGTGTATAGATCGGTGTGCAAGCAGGGAGAAGAACGATGGCTAAGCTCTGTTTTGGCATTTATCTCCCTAAGTGAAGAGAGGCGGGATAGCTCGTGAGTGGCTTAGCTTCTCCGAACAAGAGAAGATAAATGTCAGTGTCCTCTTTCCCTCTCCCACTGTTCTTCAGGAATTAAATTGCTTTAGGTGACAGTTACGGAAAATTAAAAGTGCTTAGGGTGTGCGGTAACAGACGGCTCTGAATACTGCTAAGCAATGAGATATGACAGTGCGTGAATGTCGATGTGCTAATTTACATCTAGTCTGTTGTTCAGGGTCTTTTCTGATACCTGGGACTAGAAGAGATGGAGGCACTGAATGATGTTCTGAGTTCAGCAGCTTGCTGATTTGACTGGGCACACCGAAACCTTAGAGGCTGATGGTTAGCTGTGCTGTGTAATTAAATTAAACAGCAATGTAATGTATTTACAGCTCAGCTGACAGTTCTGGAAGCTGATAATTTTAATTTATTATTCAAAAAAATACACTTATTTGATTCTAGTGGCATCAGCAGAGAGCTGGTGGGCTTCTGAGGCTCATGGTGCTCCGCATAGCTTTTAGGTTAACCTGCAAAAGGCTGTTCCAGCGTAGAAAGTTACCTTATTGTCCAAGGTTTTAGTTCCATTACAGCCTAGCCACCCAAAGATCTAAGAGATTTTTATATTTATTTGGGTAGTATGCTGGTTACAGCATATTAGAGCACTGGAGAAAGTGCACCGAGTAGCTCTGAAGCAAAGCAGTGAGGATAAGAGTAAAGATGTGAAAGCATGGCACTGTAGATACTGGCGCATTGCTTTGGGTCTCCCATTTCTGCATGGTCTGTACAAGGGAAAATAAAGCTGTCTTTGCTCAGAAAAATAATATTTCTTTCTTCCTTTCTTCGTTTTGGGTTAACTCCCTGATGAAAAAAACACACCCCGCCCTCCAACAACCAACCAACCAACCCAAACAAAATCCACAACTAAACAAAAGTTGGTGTCGCTGCTTAAAATACTGGCATATGATTTATGTCCTGCGAATTTAGAGGGATTACCTGGTGGCAACAAAAGGCCATCACATATATATTTCAGATACCTGGGGGGGGAAAAGGAAGGGAACAGGGAAACTCAGTAGTAACTGGGAAGAAATTTCTATTGTAAAGAAGCTATTGCAGTATTTAGGAACTTAACAGCCAAGAAACTCCTAGCACTGGACTTCAATGTTATTGGCGTATAGGCAGGATATTCAGTATAAGGGCATGTGGAGAAGTACTTACTTAGGTTCCCTTTTATGGTCACCTGAAGAATTCCCATGTGTTTTTAATTCTAGTGCCTGAGTATACTGACAAAGGTCAGAAGGATGGGGCTTGGACTGAAACTCAGGTTCCTCCTCAGAGCAAGCAGTTCTCTGTGAGGATTAGGTAGAACAACTTGGGAGGTGCGGGTTGCGACTAAAGCTAATTGCAGTTATCCAAAAAATGGAGTAAATTATATAGTTGGAAAGCCCCCTGCATTAGATGTCAGTTAATAATCCAGGACCATCAGGGTCAGTCGAGATCCTTCCACCTCTGTTTTCCACCGACCGCATGAGTAGCACAGTAGATGTACACAGATCAGGAGTCTCTGGACGTTGGGTGAAACACATTTTTCTTTTGCTTGCAAATAGCTTTTTATTGCTACTACCATTTCTGTGCTATTTGAGGTACAGGAAAAACACTTTTGGAGCACTGGATGGCAAGCGTGCTGCCAAGGTGTGGCGCTCCCCATCAGTGCACGCTACAGACCCACAAGCCAGTGCCATGGCAGCTGCATTGAAGTGAAACCTGCCCGAGTGCATCCATGGCGGTGCAGCTGGCTGTGCATCCATGGCGGTGCAGCTGGCTGTGCATCCATGGCGGTGTGGCTGGCTGTGCCGGCTGTGGTGCGGCTGGGCTGTGCATCCATGGCGGTGCGGCTGGGCTGTGCATCCAGGGCGGTGTGGCTGGGCTGTGCATCCGTGGTGGTGCGGCTGGCTGTGCCGGCTGTGGTGCGGCTGGCTGTGCATCCGTGGTGGTGCGGCTGGGCTGTGCCGGCTGCGGTGTGGCTGGCTGTGCCGGCTGCGGTGTGGCTGGCTGTGCCGGCTGTGGTGCGGCTGGGCTGTGCCGGCTGTGGTGCGGCTGGCTGTGCCGGCTGCGGTGTGGCTGGCTGTGCATCCATGGTGGTGCGGCTGGGCTGTGCCGGCTGTGGTGCGGCTGGCTGTGCCGGCTGCGGTGTGGCTGGCTGTGCATCCATGGTGGTGCGGCTGGGCTGTGCCGGCTGTGGTGTGGCTGGGCTGTGCATCCAGGGCGGTGCGGCTGGGCTGTGCATCCGCGGTGGTGCGGCTGGCTGTGCCAGCTGTGGTGCGGCTGGGCTGTGCATCCGTGGTGGTATGGCTGGGCTGTGCCGGCTGTGGTGCGGCTGGCTGTGCCGGCTGCGGTGTGGCTGGCTGTGCATCCATGGCGGTGCGGCTGGGCTGTGCCGGCTGTGGTGTGGCTGGGCTGTGCATCCATGGCGGTGCGGCTGGCTGTGCCGGCTGTGGTGCGGCTGGGCTGTGCATCTGTGGTGGTGTGGCTGGGCTGTGCATCCGTGGTGGTGCGGCTGGCTGTGCATCCATGGTGGTGTGGCTGGCTGTGCCGGCTGTGTTTCGGCTGGGCTGTGCACCCATGGCGGTGCGGCTGGCTGTGCCGGCTGTGGTGCGGCTGGCTGTGCCAACTGCGGTGCAGCTGGGCTGTGCATCCAGGGCGGTGTGGCTGGCTGTGCCGGCTGTGTTTCGGCTGGGCTGCGCATCCATGGTGGTGTGGCTGGCTGTGCATCCATGGCGGTGTGGCTGGCTGTGCCGGCTGTGTTTCGGCTGGGCTGTGCACCCATGGCGGTGCAGCTGGGCTGTGCATCCAGGGCGGTGTGGCTGGCTGTGCCAGCTGTGGTGCGGCTGGGCTGTGCATCCGTGGTAGTGCGGCTGGCTGTGCATCCATGGCGGTGTGGCTGGCTGTGCCGGCTGTGTTTCGGCTGGGCTGTGCACCCATGGCGGTGCGGCTGGGCTGTGCCGGCTGTGGTGCGGCTGGCTGTGCATCCATGGCGGTGCGGCTGGCTGTGCCGGCTGTAGCGCTCGCTCTTGCTGGCTTCAGAGGCTCAGCCACCTCCTGACTCAGACCATCGGTGGGTACATCTCCTCTTGCCATCACTGTCGCTGGTGTTGGCTGGACACAACACTACCTCCAAAACTCAGTGCGTTTTTGCTGTCAGATGGATATTACATCTCTTGTGGAAGACCTGTTTTTAAACTGTAGTATGTAGCATGCTAAATTACCTTGTAAAACAAATGTCATTTAATCCACTGGAAAGCTATCGGCTGCACATTTGCTTTATGTTTTGCTGGTTCCCCAGTCTTAATGGAAACTGGCAGGCAAGACCAGAAAGTAGCAAACACAGAAAATTATATTCTTTAGACTTGGATTGTTTGCACCGTTGGAAAACATGCTTTATGCTTTACAGAAGATAAGGCTAAAGCTTGGTCCCAAATAATTTGCAGTTTAAAGGCTCGATGCTGCATGTGGTAATCACATGAATAATTCATCCACATTCAAGCAGTCCCCATAATTTCATATTCAAGCCTGACTCTAGATTTGCTCAAAACTCTGAACTACCATCAATTCGTTGCTCCCCCAGCGCAGAAAGCAGCTTGGCAGGACCTTTAGTGCAGGGATGACATGATAACCCCTCTGACTGGTGCTGGTTGTGTGTCTCCGTAAGGGCTGGGAGCCTTCCCCATTGTCCCTGCTCGGGCGGACTCGCCAGTTGCTCCAGCAGTGTCAAGGGCTCGGTGACTCGGGTACCTCCTGGGTCTGACCTTGGCATGTTTTCATTTGCTTTCATACACCGTTGCACCTTTAACCAGTAATAAACACTACCAGGAAAGTCAGCGTGGGTTTGAGCTGTTGCTATGAGCTCAGCATAATGCTTCGAATTCCCCAAATGGCAAACGATGCCTGTTCAAGAAATGAACCTGTGTTGTGGGAAGAGATGCAGATAAAGCAGCACGTGGTGGGCAATGACAGGGAGCTGGTGAGCAGGCAGTTGGCTTGGGTTTTTTCCCCCAGTATGCAGGCGTGCTTGGCTTACCCCTCCAACACAAGTTCTGCCTGTCGGCGTAATACTGGGGTTTTTGGAGTAACTTGAGAGTCCTGAGGTTTAAGCACAGCTGTACAGACGACACAGGCAGGCGTTCTGGGTGGAGCCGATGGGGTTCACGTCGGGGTGCCGATGACCGTACTGCGCTGCTCTGCTCGGACATCCCGGCTGGCCACGGCTCCATCTTCGGCTGCGGCTAATTCATGAGTTAGACCCGCTGGCAATCTGGAAGCTGCCTTAAGTTGTTGGTTACTGGTAGGACACTAATGTATTGGGGGTTTGTGATAGTCCCTCAGTAACTCCTTAAAAACCAGTGACAGCAAAAAAGCTCTGTCGTCAGCTCTGCTATGGTATGTGCAGTACGGGCGAGTACGGGGGGGCTGGGGGCACCTGCAACCGCTGTTCCATTTGTTCAGTTGGTTTTTATTACACATTAAATGCCACAGCAGGAGAATTGCAAGCAGGTGTCAAAACAAGCACGGTTGTGACAAGGCGAACTTAGGGATTGATTAATGAATATTTTCAGCGTGTTGTATATTTTTTTCTACGTGGCTTTCCAATATAAAGATCAATGTGTGAAATTATTTAAAAAATAACAGGGTTCTTTTAACTAGAAAAAATTGCTTCTGTTTATGAAAATGTTGAGTAACAGCAACAAACAATTCAATTGCTGATTGCCCCTCAATGCTACTTTGGAAATAATTTTAGTTAGTGTTTCCTCTGGCATTGGTTTGGATTTTTCTATGCACTTAGTTCAGCATCTCCAAAGTTACCCCCGCCTCGCCCGCTCCTCTCTCCGGGAGGGCTCCGTCCTCCTCCTCCCCGCTGTGGTGAAGTGGGAGTTTTCCATTGCCAGCTCTTCTCTTACTCTCTCACCCAGGCTGTACGGGGTTTTATTCCCGGGGTAAACCAGCGTGGGTGGAAAGCAGGCAGATGGGCGGCCCCGGAGCCCGGTGGTGTTGGACGTTGGCGGTGGGGAATGCAGAGCCCTGGGCTGCCGTGCCGTGCCGTGCCGTGCGAGGAGGGGGGCTCTCCCGAGGGTTGTCTCTGCTCCCCAGCACGCACCACTGCAGTCTGTAACGGGGCGAGGGCTGCACCCCGCAGCGGTGACGGCCGCAGCTGGAGGAGAGGACGATGCTCTCCGCTCTGCATGCCACTGCAGTAGAGACAAGGTTTCCCTCTTTCTCGTGTTTAAAGTCTTTTTCAGGAGATGTTGCCTTTCCAGAGTGAGTGGGTACATAACCATGTTCAAGAGAATTTCTTATCAAAGAAATTGGGTGTCTGCTTTCCCTGGAGAGGTTAAACACCCTACTGTCTGTGAATTTGGGTCTGCTCTCTTGTTGTTGACTTGAAATGAATCCTGAGCGGTTACGGTCATCCATCCCACGCTCCTGCAGGTACTGGGTGGGCAGGCTCAGTCCCCACGACGCTCGGCACGCTCAGATGCATCAGTGTGGTCTGTCCACTCAGTAAATCTGTTCCGACACCTCCAAAACAAAGAACAGATTTGTTGTTGACTTCAGGGAGCACCGAAGGGGATCGCTGCTCCTGCCTGGGGTTAAGCCTACTCCGGCAAAAATATCTTCAAGTATTCATGAATCTCTTGTGGCTCTTTTCCTTTCCAGATTTATCTACATCGCAAGCATGCGTGACTAAGAGCCATTCACTTATACTGTCTTGGTCCTAAATTTTTCCTTCTTTGCAAAAAAGAGCCGCTTCCACTGCCAGAGCTGTGTGAAATACCTTGCCTGACTTGGTGTGCGGCAGAACAGAGAACCGCACGTGGGAACATCGGCAGTCGCAGGGAGACTGAAGCCCCCCCAGCCTCAGGAGCGCACTTTGTCCTGCCCTGGTGTTGGAGTTTGCCAGCCTCAGAGCCGACGGCTCCTGGTGCTGCGCGTTGCTGCTGGGCTCGTCGCGGCATTGGTGCAGCAGCCTGCTTGGGGTGCTTTGGTTTCCTTCCAAACCCTCGGTGAGCCGCCGGCACTGCTGACCCATGGTGCGTATCCTCCCTTCAACTGTATTTGTCAAAAAAGTGTGGGTCAGTTGAGTAGTAGCGTTTCTCACAGGCATTAAAATGCTGGAGCAGCTCTGATGAGCAGCACGTCCATTGATCCCAGCAGAAGGTATTTTGGGAGCATGTCTGCTGCTCACGAGCCTCTGGGACAAAGATAGGACTGTGCGCCTAAAATAGCGCCCTGGAGCCAGGCGTGCGGTGCAAGCCCCACCGGTGGCTGCTCTTGGGAAGAAAATCCAGAGTTTCTTTTCAAGTCATCATCGCTGTGTTGACAGGGCTGTCGTGGGGAAAGCTATTTCAACTGGGAATGTATAAATTAGCTCCAAGTACGATGTACGCACATGCAGATATCGCACGCTCCTCACATTGCAATGTAAGTAAATACAGGACTTGTTAGCTTTTAAATATATACGTAATTGCCTGCCTGTTGAATAAGAAAAACCTTTTTTTATTGTTGTAGTTTGGTGCATATTATCCTCTAAAGCTGCCTGGTGAGTAAGCTCCTTTGGACCCCCGTGCCGTGAGGGCATCGTAGCGGTGATGGGCTCCGAATGGCAGCAGACGCTGCTCAGAGCTGCGCTGCACCCGCTGCTGTGGCAGCAAGTGGTGCCATGCCGAGGTGACCCTTCCTGTGAAGCAGAGCACCGCCGGTCTGCTCCTGAGCCATGGAGGAATTCATGGTTGATGCCAGTGCATTCATGAATATGCATATGTTAAAAAAAACAAAAACAAAAACAAACCACCAAACAAACCCCAAACCAGACATCAACTGTATTTCCATGGTGCTAATCCACCCAGTTGCCAAGAAATGAATATAACTGACAACTCCAGCCCTTCCTCATGAGATTTTTTTTTTTCTTTTCAATTTTCTTTATGGTACTCAAGTGGAATTAAATGCTGTAGCAGAGACCACCCTTACATGCTGTAATTGTGGTCTATGCAGCAGTACTAGAGTTACAGAATATATGTGTTAAAAAGCAAGAAAACTGCATTTAATGTTTAAGCATATCCTCCATTGCAGCTCTTGCAGATGAAATGCTTCTTAGACACCCACACATGATAAGCAATGATGGAAGTGTATCTGTTAACTGAGCTACTGCTGAGTTAGTGTCTGCTTACCGTCATGAGAGGCCAAATGGTTTGTGCTCTTCATCCTATAGATTCACTGCTGCAACAGAGAAATAGGCAGACTGATCTGGCCGGTGTATAAACAACTTTTTTTGGTTTATTTTCCCAATGTTCTGATAGTCGTTACCAGCCACAGTGAAATAGCAGGAGGAAAAAGACTGTCTTTCATGTCCCACAATGAATTTGCTGGTGTGGCAAGTAGTAAAAGCCTCTTTTGATTAAAAACCAGAAGCAGCTGATCATAGAAAATATTCTTGGAGACTCTTTGTTACAAAGAGTTCTTGTCTCAGGGCTGTTACACACTGAGACTGCAGGAAACTAACGTTTCTGGATTTATGTGGAAAAAGCAATGATAATCAGGAAGCATAGAATAAATGATAGACCATATTGATATTGAATAGAATAATGACAGTTGTTCCCCAAAAGACCCATTTTTTCTGTTTCAGACCTCTTAAAGGCTCTCTTGTAATTTAAGAAAAAATGTAATGCTGAATTCTGTCTTGTTCCCAGCCATTTTTTAGTTCTCACTTGAAACCCGAATGCTCCGTGCTCTCATCAGGAGTGTAATAAAGGGTGGGCAAATGAGGGAGCGTTGGATGAGAGACCTGCAGGGTGACTGAAAAGCCACCAATGCAACCTGACTAATGTAGTTGTGTTACGGTAATGCCATGGAAGCCTTCAGTGAAATCGGAGAGGATCGTGCAGGGACAGACAGTTCCTGCAGGAAAGAAGTTACAGTTAAATAGACGTGAGGGAGTAGGAGAGAGAGATGCTGTTTTGGTGAACTTGGTGGGTAGAACGTATGTCACCGGAGGACTGGAGAGAGCATCCCTTGGGCTCGCGGTCCGCGGTGCTCCCGTGTCGCTGCGGCTCAGCAGCGCGGCGGGAGGCTCGGCAGGCACCGGCCGGCGGCGCAGGCGGGCAGGAGGGGAGCGGAGACCTCTCGCTGGCTGGCAGCTGGGCAGCCGGGGATAACCGCCTGTTTGACGGCAGCGCGGGATGCTCCACGCGGAGCCGGGTGCTCGCCTGCCTCCGGGAGCTGTGCTGAGGTCGCGGTGCGGCGCCGGGCGCTTGCCGTGTGCCCGAGCTCGGGGCCGGAGGCTGGACCAGCACTCGCTTGGAGTGTGAAGCCCTGGGGTGCTCTGCAGGGAGCCGGGGGTTTTTCTGCTCTTTGCCTGGCCTTGTGCGCACATAGCACAGGGCTTCCAGGGAGGATCAACTCCCACGCTACAAACAGCTGTAGGGCTATTTATCCTAAAAACACAGGGGACTTTTCCTGCTCACGTATGATCAGTCACGCACCAGTTGCCGCTGTGAGCTTAATAATTTTTTCACAATACCTCAGTGTTTGTTTCTGCATAAAACATGAAGTTAAACAAGAGGTAGGTAGCTCCTTTTCTTTTCGGCTTTGAGCAGCCTTTGCTGCTTTCTTTAGGTACACAGAAAAAATATGCCAAATCCGAGGACTTCAGTTACCTACGGTTACTGGATTTAATGTGGCTCACTCTTTCTTGGAAAAGCACTGTTAATTATTAATATTGCTAATTTCCTATTAATTAATGTTTAAAATCTTCCAAATATGGTGTCAGGCTCTTTCCAAGTGATACAGCACAAGGATTAGTGATAGTCTGTCTACTTGGAATATTCTTGTAAGCCATTTCCCTGATCAATACAAAGCATCGGGTTTTTTTCCTTCTCCAAAATGGCTCCATCTCTCTAAGACGCATTTGTGTGATTGCACATCAGGAGTTGGGATATTGTTACAGCATGATAAAGTGCATTGGATTTCATGTTAGCAACTGGTGCATCTCTACAATTACTCTTGCTGCTCATTATTATCTGTATTTCCATAGCAACTAGAAGGTCTGGCCATGGACCCACCGCTGCTGCGCGTGGTGCTGGAGCAGCTCAGGAGCTGAAGGCAGGATCCCCTGTGCCGTTTCAGCCCGTGCTCCTCGCTGATGGGGTGTCGGTGCTGCTCAGCGCTGTAAGCAGGGCTTTGTCTCTCCATTCAGCAAGCTTCTTCAGAACTCTTCCCATCTTGTAAAAAGCTACTTAAACATTTTTTCTCATTTTTCTTAACCAGATGGCATCACTCCTTAACTTTCTGTGTGGTTCCTACTCCGAATCAGACCTCTGAGCCATCCAAATACCCCCTCTCCACGCGTGGTCGTACCAGCAGGTAACAAGGGGGGCCAGGCAGCCTGGTGCAGCCGGGCAGGAATATCTCCTGCCCTTCAGTGTACGTCTTGACAAAGAAGTGTCAGCGTCCCTATTGCTCTCTTAGCTTGTCAGCCTGTTAGCGGTAATAGGACCTGACAACCCTTAAAAAAAATATGACTGGAGAATCTGTTCTCCTGCAGTCTCGGGGCCCTGCTTTCCACAGGTTGACTGTTGCTATATAAAGAAATAGTCTGTTGTTTCTAAATTTGCTCTGTAAATGTCACAGAGCATAAAGAAAAATAGCAAGAATAAATTGACATTTTCGGCAGGGAGTGATCCAGGGAACAGGCCAGTTCCGGCCGTACTCATCTGGCTGGGCGCTCTTTGAATGTCTGTTCCTCTTTCCATTTAGTTACTGAAGCCTGGAAAGTCATCTGCATATACGGCTTTTTGCACTTCAGACATGACTCTTCTGTGCGCTGTGCAATTGACTCTGATTTTAAGCGAAATCCAGACATTGTCAAAATTTTTAAAGAAACAAAAAGGGGAGCGAAGCGGCATACTGAGTTTGCAGTCGGCTGCGGGACGGCCGTGGGGCTGTTGCCTTTCCACGGGCAGAAGGAAGCAGTGCCGGCACGCACTGAGGAGAGGGCACGGGGGGGACGGGAGCCAGGGTAGGAGCTGAAAGCACCTTCCGGGCTTCGGGGAGGCCACCCCAGGGGTTTCATGAGCGTTGTTGATCTCATGTAAGTGGTTTGCAAACCTCAGCAAACTCTGGATACAGGAGTCGTACTGCCTGGGGTCGTCTCTGTCCAGCACCGTCAGAGTGCTCTTGCATCATCTCTGCCGCCAGCAATAACCTTCTCACTGGACGCGGAAAAGGTCAAATCTGTAACTGCAGTCAAGAATAATCATTAAACATTAGAAATTACTTATGTTGACACAAATATAGGCACATTTGAAAAAAAAATTATTCTTCTCACTCGGATATGAATGTCACCTATCTGGACAACATCTCCTTCTGGCCCTCAGATATCCCTCAGCTTGTCTTACTCTGGTGTTCCTCGTATGGACCCACTGTCAGGAGTGCAGTTGGGGTTGTTGCAATAGATCCAAGATCAGATTTCCCATGTCTAGCATAAGTGGAAGCTCCATTCCCGCAGTTTGTTCTTTTAACCTTTTTGGAAAGCCCCAGTGCTTGCAAGTTCTTTGCGTACTGACGTGTTGCAAATTTTGCATGAGGTTTATTGCAAAGATAGGTCTTGATACAATGACGTTAGGTAGGCTTTTAGCTCAAGCCTTTACAGTGTTGTCAAATACATGTTCCACGTATAAAGATTCCTCCCTACAAGTGGTTCAGGGGGCTGGTATTTGATACCTCGGGATGCCGGGACGCACCTACCGGCAGATGAACTCTATTTTTGTTGGCTCTGATCGCACAGAAACGTTTGCCCAGGTGACACCAGCACCTGCATCCCAGCCAGTCCTGCAGCGATGCTCTGCAGGATGAGCCCCTTCTTTAGGCCGTGTCGCTTTGTCCTTGGCCGTGAGTGCCCCTTTGGGTCACAAAGTTTCCCTCTCCGTAGGTGTGCGAGTGTCTGGGCATCAGTCAGCCAGTTTGACTAATGAGATGGGGTCCATGAAGAAGTGACCTGTTAGCCCGTGCAGGAAGCACCCACTGAATGTGGCTTGGAGCTCCCAGGCCGTGCTTTGCCCCCACATTGGACTCGTGCTCCCCACACTTGACACCGGGAGCACGAAGGGGCGTCATCGTGGGCGCGTGGCGGGGCTGTGCAGCCGGCGTACTGGGAAACTGGAGAAATAAAGTAGGGGGAGGAACGGGAAAATGATACCTAATTCTTCTGCTGTCTGGAGCTTCTGTTTCTTTTAGACTTACCATGTATTTTAAGCTCATTCCTCTCTGTTAGTCCCTCTGACACCGGGGCTCTCTCCCCAGTGCAATGCGGTGGCTGTCCACCGGGCGTCAAACCCGCAGCCTGTTTGTGTCCAGCCTTCGTGGTTTGAGTTGCCTGAGGTGGTGTTATGGGGATCAGCGCGCCCCGAGTAGGGCGACACACACACACCCTCCTTCCCCCCCGCTCCCGGTGTGCCCAGCGGCCGCACTGCGTCGCGGTCCCCGCCGGCCACCTCCGCCTCCCGCAGCCCCGCGCCGGCTGGGAGATGCACGCCTGTGTCTCACCAGTGGGTCAGCGCCGTGGAGGTGCGTTTGGTGCTGGAGACGTGCAGACGCGCCGGCCTGGCCAGGATCAGCCTGTAATTAAAACACGCTGCGTTTGGAGGGTAGCGAAAAGCCGTTAAGAGGCACTCCGCTGAGGCTGGTTGGGGTGATGGTAATTACTGGCGGTTAATTAAAAAGCAAGTAAGAGGAAAGCTCTTTCAGGGACTTGAGCAAGGGCGTGGGGTAGCTTGCTCTGTTCTCCCTGCGTTTTCTGGTTGTAACCACACGTGGCTCCGCGCCGGGGCTCTTCCATCTCAGACGTAACTTACGCCTTGGAAGAGGCGCTTCCTTCGGTGAGCGGGCAGCCCACTCCCCTGCCCGCGCCTCCGCCGACGGCTGCCTGCGTCCCGGTGCCTGTCCACGGCTCATCGCCCAAGCTCGCGACCTCTTCTTCCATCCGCCTTCCAACACGTTCATTTTTCTGTTTCCACTGCGAATCTGTATCAGCAAATGAGCAAAACAAATGTTGCTTGTTTGTTTTGACAATTACAGTACAGATTTAATTATGATCCTTCTTCCTCCTATACTGCTGAATGTTATGTGGTATGTTTGGCGTAAACAAAGATGTTCTGCTAATGTGAGATATGGTTATTAAAGATACACTGTCATGCTGAAGCCTAGTCACTGAAACCAAAGTTGGAGCTGAACTTCCAGTGTCTATATTTTTGTGTTCATTTTTTGCAGCCTGCGTGCAAAGAAGAAGCAGATGCTGTGCAGAGACGTCACTGAGAGCCACTGGGTGAACCTTGGGGAAGTGAGCTAGGGAAACTGAAAAATAAGGAAAAAACAGAAGAGAGAAAAACACTTTCTGTGTCTTCATTTATTTTGAGTTAGCAACTTCAGATATTACAGCAGAAATACAATATTTAAGTCTTGGAGTGAGTTCTCTGTTCAAAACAGTGGGTATCTTCAGTTGTCACTTGCCATGAAAAGGGCCTGATTCTCCTGCTAATCACTTCCTGCCTTTGAAGGATCTGTTTTGAAGTCTGAGCCTATTGTGTCGATATGAAAGCAGCTGTAACATTGTCTTGCGATGGTAAATTGGCAATGACTTTGCATTTCATAATCAGTTAACAAGGAATCACTTACAATGTATGCGTCTTTCAAAATATCATTGAAATGTGCAGCACACGTTTGACACGCTATTAATTAAGAACAGGATTTTCAAAAGCTCTCGGGCAACAATTTCCCCTTGCTCGGTCGCACCGTTGACAGAGGGGAGGACAAATTAAGCCAAGTGTTTGAATTTCTTTCTGAAAAATACTTTGGGACTCCAGGGTGATTAAGGGGGGCTTAATAGCCCACTGACCGTGTTTCAAATACCCCCCGGTTGGCACTGAGACAAGCAGCCCTTATCCCCTGGGGCTCCTGGCTCTGTGAACTTCCCCTGTTCCCGGTGAAGGTCGCTCTCTCAATTACGTCTTGTCAGAAAACCTCTGAAGGAGGTGATTCAAGGGAGAAATTATTTCTAGAGATTCCTGTCAAATTACACAGAGTCTTTAATTAAATGAGTGTCCATTACTTCATGGCAATTACGGGTAGAAAATCCTTACTTCTGAAAGAGGCAAATCTCCAGTTTCCTAACAAAAATTTGCTTTTTAAAATAATAAGATAAAAATGGCTAATTCTGTTCCAGAAATGAAGCTTAAAAGAAATTAATGTATGTCCTTGGAGGGATTTAATTTGGAAAGTGAAAAACGTTTGCATTGGCTTTCTGCACACATTTGCCGTGGAAGAAGTCACAGCTGCAGAGCGAGCCATAGCGGCTTGTTCCCAGCTTGGTACGAAGCTGATTAATCACTCTGTGCTTTCTGGGGGTACCGACGCACCGGGCCTTTCTGTGGGTTTGCTGTTCTTCCCCTGCCATTCAGAAAATCTCCCAACATTTTCCTATCAGCCTTGGAACAAGCCGTGTCACCAGAGGGGTGAGGTGGGGGCGATGGTGAGAGGATGCAGAGCCGAGGAGGGGGCACAGCCGTGGTGCTGCCTCGGTCCCTCCCGCGGTGTTGCAGCAGCCCCTTGCGTGGGGGGGCTGGTGTGAAGAGTCCCCCGAGCTCGGGGAGCTGTGCGGGTTTGAGTCCCTGCCAGCCGCTCCACAGCTCGCCCCTAACCTTATTCACATCTCGTTGCAGGGTTTGGTAGGCAACAAGCAAGAAAAAATGGGCCCAACCTTGCTGGTTTAGAACTAAATTAGTGTTTTTTAAGATTTGCCTTACGTCTTTTGGGTATTTTTATCATCTGCCTCATTCTAACGGTCTTGTCTGAGTCATCTCATCCCTAGTTTAGATTTATGCTCCTTTCTGCGCCTACTCCCAACAGGACCTGAATCCACCAAGTACAGCCTGCTGCTGGCCTCGCTGAAGTCATGCAAGAGTGTTATTATTAAATTATGTGGGCATTGGATCGGGGAGTTATGAATATTGATATATTTTATTTAGCAGCCTTCTGAATTTAATGAGCGTCCATAATACAGTAATTGATAAGTTATCATAAATAACGACAACAGCTAAGGTTGCAATTTAATTATTGCTTATTTTTGTAGCTGTTTCGGGGTTTGTGTAGCAAAATATGTACAGGAAAAGCAACCCTTCCTAAATTAGAGCCCTTTCTTTGAGCAGTGAATTAGGTGAACAGTCTTACTCCTTCCAGTGGTGCTGCCCACAGGAGAAAATGTCTTTGCTCCAGAGGGTTTGCAGGACCATGTTTTGATTTCCACGTGCATGAATGGCATGAGGCCCTTGCAAAGCTGTTAGGAGAGTTACCCTGCCGTTGCGTAAGATCACAGAATCATAGAATACCGGGTTGGAAGGGACCTCAAGGATCATCTGTTCCAACCTTTCTTGGCGAAAGCACAGTCTAGACAAGGTGGCCCAGCATCCCGTCCAGCTGAATCTTAAAGGTGTCCAGTGTTGGGGAATCCACCACTTCCTGGGGAGATTATTCCAATGGCTGATTGTTCTCATCGTGAAAAAGTTTCCTCTTGTGTCCATTCGGAATCTCCCCAGGATTAAGTTGTACCCATTACCCCTCGTCTTTTCCATGTGACTCCTTGTAAAAAGAGAGTCTCCGTCTTCTTTGTAGCCACCCTTTGGATACTGGAACATGGTGATAAGGTCTCCCCTAAGCTTTCTTTTCTCAAGGCTGAACAAACCCAGTTCTCTCAGCCTTTCCTCATATGGCAGGCTTCCAGGTCCTTGGATCATCCATCTTTGTGGCCCTTCTGTGGACCCTCTCTACCCTGTCCACATCTTTTTTGCGTAGCGGGGACCAAAACTGAACACAGTGTTCCAGGTGTGGCCTGAGAAGTGCTGAGTGGAGTGTCATAATGACTTCTTTTCTCTGCTGGTGATGCCCTTGTTGATGCAACCCAGCATCCTGTTGGCTTTCTTGGCCACAGCAGCACACTGTTCACTCGTATTGAGCTTATTCTTCACCGGGACGCCCAGATCCGTTTCCACAGAGCTGCTCCCCAGCCGGGTAGATCCCAGCCTGTGCTACGCTCCTGGATTGTGTTTTCCCAGGTGCGAGACCTTACATTTGTCCTCGTTGAACTTCATAAGGTTCTCGTTAGCCCACTCTTCCAGCCTGTCCAGGTCTTCCTGCAGGCTGGCTCTCCCGTCTGAGCTGTCCGCTTCCCCACTCTGGTATCATCGGGAAGATGTGCTGTCATCGTCATAGAATCATAGGATCTTCTGCTCTCCTTCCACAGCCACTTGGTTTCTGCTTATTTAATGAACAAAACCCCTCCAAGTGGGGACAGTGGACAGCTGCACTGCTCGTTTTATTCC
The DNA here is from genome assembly GCA_031468815.1 of Morus bassanus. NCBI lineage: Eukaryota > Metazoa > Chordata > Aves > Suliformes > Sulidae > Morus > Morus bassanus. The sequence continues at coordinate 1,672,466 of CM062575.1, forward strand.
AAATGGTGAATATTGTATTTATGATAGATGGATCCAAATATGGTCCATCTGTTACGTGTTATTAAGCTGTTCACTTCATAGAGAAGAGAATGTTTCCCTATCTCTCCTGTGACATTCACATGAAAAGCTGAGTTTTTTAAAGCCGTTTAATGTTTTTCTTTACGGAGTGGATGCTAACACATGAGAAATTCCACAAAATCATGCGCTTCGTGTTCCCGAAACACCGGGGCTGCCAAGGCATGCCAGTGGTGATGCAGTCTGGCCTGGTCTCAAGCGTAGCTACGTGTGCCGTCCGTTCTGTGCGTCGTCGCGGCTCACGGTGACCTCTCCTGCGTGCTCACGGATCAGCCAGCTCTGGCGGGAGGCACCGGTTTATGCCTCTCTTTTCTGGCTACCAGTGTTGCGGTGTGAAGTTGCCAGATGTGTTGAAATGGGGCAAAATCAGGCAGAGCCATCTTGTTGTGAGCTGGCTGGGCTCAGGGTGGGCGTCGCGGGAGGCGGCTGCTCGTGGGTGCCAGCTCCGCTCCCAAGGGCTGCCCGGGAAGGCGATGGCGGATCCCAGGGGTGCTGGGGAAACCAGCGCTTGTTCCCCTGGCGTCTCCTCGGCTGACCGTGCCACACTCTGAACCGCCTTGCAGCTGCTGTCAGCTGGGCTGAAGTTCGGATGCTGGATGGAGGTTTCTGGCTTGCGACAAGATTAGAGAGATGGATGGTACAAAAAGCTTTAAGAAGTGGAGGAGGAGTTTGTTGCCAGAGGGCTTTAATTTTGCATTGAGCATGAGGGGAGCGGAGTCAGTTGTAATCAAGACAGGGCTAGAAATAGTCTAGAGATAACGTCCCGTCTTTCCCTTTGAAAGTATTAAGAGTTTTATGATTGATTTCAGGGGAAGCAGCACTGGAGACTGAAGTGAAGGTAAGTTGTGGAAGATGCAGTAGGTCAAAAATGAGATGATTTAAAGGATCAGTGAGCTGAGAGTTGCTAAGAATAGAGGACGCCAGAGACAAAGTGAAGTGTCAGGTAGTCTGGCGGGATGCTCGTGCAGATGCGGTGTCTCCGGTGACGACAGCAGCGGCGGGCTTATGAGTGATTTGGAGGAAACTGGTTAGAGAGCAGCTCTGCAAAAAAAGAAGTTGTGCCTGGAGCTGGTGGGTGCTTGATCAATAGCGAAGCCCTGCCTGGGCGTGCTCCGCACCGCTCCCCAGGGCATTGCGGCTGCTTGGGGAGGGACTGGAGGGGACGGCTGCCAGTGGCCAGGGCCTCTGACCCATGAAGAACAGGCAAGGCACCCGGCCTCTGCTCTGGGACGGGAGGTCGGTGCCAGAGGGAGGGAGGGGATGCCTTTTTCTCCACCTCTGTTGCCAGCAGAACAAGCAATAGCTGATTTAATAAACAGGAAGGAAATAGGGGTTGGACGTTGTGGAACACTCCCCAACGGCACGGACGGCTGGCTCCGTGGGGCAGGCTTCCCGGGATGCTGCGGCTTCTGCAGGCGCAGGGAGCAGTGCCGCCGGGGCGGTTCGGGCACAGTGCCGCTCTGTTTTGCTTTATCTTGACTCGGGATGTTTTTCTACCATGCCTAATCAGAAGTTCAGCTATCGCAGTGCGAGGGTCATCCCTTACTGTATTTACAAAACTCTTAGCTTAGTGGAAACTTTGTCTGATTTTGAAACTCTGATAATCATTATTTTGGTAGCCCAGTAATGGAGAGTCAATGACTCCCAGATGCAGATTTACGGCATTTTTTGGGCTTGCGTTAACTGGTGATCTTAATATTTTTTCAGTTATTTAGTGTTTAAAGTATACCAGATTCCTTCCATACAAACATTAGTTTTCTTTACTGTTTTCGAGGTGATGCTGGCCAAAGCCGTTGGATTAAGTTGATGGTGAGAGGTATGTTGCTTCACATCACCAGGTCTTCTGTAGTGTTGGATTACAGACTCACCGTGTCAGCGTGTTTCCCTTTGGACTCAGGAAGCCACATAACCAGCATTCCCTAATGACTCCTGATTCGCAATTAATAGTGTTGCTGGACATAGTCCACCCTACCTGCCATGAGGATCACGGGTCCCCTCGTGGCAGATGTGCCCAGCTAGAACAACAAAATACTTTACAAGTATATCTGCCAACTTATGCTTTTCCCTAAAATAATTATTATTGCATTCTAGAAATTAGTATTCACTGAAAATTGTTTCTTAAGAATTCTAGATCACCTCAGTTAAAAAAAAAAAAAAAAAGAAAAATAATTTCTGCACACTTCAGAAACGTATTGGCCCAAATATAAATTTAGCAAAGTCTTTGATTTCCTCCACGCGTGATGCAGGCTGCCTGGCAGTCAGGGTGTTCTGTAAGCAACTTCTGCAATTTCCATTTTTATAACACACACATTACATTAAATTTTGATTCACATCTCTGTCATCGAGAAAATTGCTCCGTAACAAAAGGAGAGTAATAGTTGTGCTATGAAATATAGGCATGGTCTGGCCACGTTTTGGGTAACTCTACCCTATTCTTTAGAAAATTGGTTTTATTACTGGTAATTGGGCTAAAAGGAAGACTATTCAATCCTGGCCAACCCAACTTTCTGGGACATTAAGTTCTAATAGGCAGATATAAACTGGTCTTAATAGATGAGTCTGACATCATCTGGCTGCTTATTAACTATTAAACCTTGTTTCAGTAATTCTCTTGGCAACTATGTGTGTGTTGCCATAGTTTCTTTGTTAATAGAGCAAGCCATTAATGCATTTTGAGTACTTCTTGCCCAAAAGACATGAAGAAAAACCTTATGTTTAAAGATACAAACTCGAACCTGTTACAAGAAGTAGGCAGCGCTGCCTTTCCATCTGTGGACATCACATCCCCACGGCTCTGTGTTTGTTAGCACGCAGGCCGTAGGTTTGCACAGCTAGAAAAGTGTTGCAAATCCCCCTGACGTAGCCTGTACTTTGCAAACCGTGTGGGACAGTAATCTTGAAATACGTGTATTGCATATTTAGCCAAACAATGAGTGGACCACCAACGTGGAGATTCCTGCACGCCGTAGGGCGTGTTTGGCTGAGGACGCTCGGGGACCCTGGAGGGCCCTGGAGGACGGGCTCCCCGGGGGCTGGGCAGGACGGGGCTCCGCAGGCATCCCGGGGGTCAGGCAGGAGGGGGCTGGCGAGTGCTGGGGGCTCGTGCCTGGCTCAGGCACCATTCCCCATTTTTCACTTGTGCTGCTCCGCAGGGAGACAAGCCCAAACTAACCATACCCTTTTCATGCCCTCCTTCTTCATTAGCTGCCGGCACCTCCTCCAGCACGCGTTGCCGGAGGGGACCGTGCGTGTCGGCGAGGCGTCGGTGAGCAGCGTGGAGCTGAGACCTGCACGGCCATGCAGAGTCTTGTCGTGAACTTTCTGAGGACTTTCAATAAGCATACGTAGCATGTATTTCTTCTCCTCATTCTTGGGATAGATCAAACTGGAGGGATAAATAGGTTGAAATAATTTCACGTCTTCTCAGATGACAAGTCTTCAGATTCAGGCTGAACTTAATTTGGGAGAAATCTCTGGGAGATCTGTACAGTAGTGAAAGGCTTTTGCAAGTAATTACAGTCTTAAGGGAAGTTGTAGCATTGGATAGTGACAACTGGTATTCATATTTTGTTCAATACTGTAAATGACATACTTATAAAAAAAATGAAACAGGCAAAAACAGAGGTGCATAAAGCTTCTAAACCTGAGTCCCCAGGAACTTGGAGAGCACCGGGGTCTTGGATGCACATGTGGGTACAGTCTGCTGATAACCCTACTCTAAAAGAAAGTTCAAAGTGAGCAGGTCTGCACCGACTCCGCGCATGGGGGCACGCCGAGGAGAGCCGGCTGGTGGGCGTTCGGTGGGTGCCGCCCCCCTCCCCGGGGCACTGGCTGGAGCAGTGCGTCCTCCTGCTCCGGGGGGGACGCGAGAGCAGCTGTGTCTCAGCTCCCCCACTCTTACTGGAGCTCAGTGAAGTCAGCCAGCAATTAACATGGCAGTTTTAAAAAGAAAAAAAAAAAGCCTACGTATATGCAAAGTTTAGGCTTCCTCTACTTGAAGTGGCTGGGAACTGCCTTTTTGGGGAGAGTTTCCTGTCTGGAGATGATTCAGTGTCAGCACTTAGTTCTGTTACCCTTAGAGATGCTTTATATAAATCCCAAGGAGGTAGCTACGACACCCATATTGTTCAAATAAAAGGCTTAAATATTGCTTTACTGGGATGCTGGATGACATCTGTACTTCCCTGGTCTGGATGAGGCAGGCTCTTCTGCTGGGCAGATGTGCATTCAAGAGCAAATGCGTGCAATTTCAGCATTACCAAATAGGCTGGACATTTACGTGCAGAGTGTTTTGTCTTGTCAAAAAAGCGGAGAAGACATTCATGGCAATAACTTCCTCCATGTTCGGAGGAGTGCTGAGACCAAAATCTGTTTTAATATAATGTTTCTGTTTATTTTAGAATTTCTTCTCACTTTTTTGAAATTTTTAATTATGCAGATGGATTGTGAATGGTAAAGCGTAGTGAGTGATGGAGAGAAGGGGAAAAGCACGATTCATTCAGACTTCTGTGGTTTGTTGTGATTACCAGTGCAAGTCGCATGACAGGTTTCATTCTGTGCTTGGGTAAGTGCAGTACTAGCTCGAGAGCTAACATCTTAAAATACCTCATGGAAAAGCAGCACACTAAGAGGAGGTAAAAGGCAAGAAAAAATATGGATTTTTTGGAAATGCAGAGCTTTTTTTTCCGCCTTCTTTTCCCCCATGGCCCCGTGGGTATCTTTTGTGCTGAAATGGGGCTGTGGTAGGACAATGATTTTAAGGCTGGAAGGGACAAACCAGGTTGTATTCTCGCAGCTTTTCCAGTGACAGTGTGTATGTGTAGGGTCTGTCAAACAGTGGCACTCCATTCATACCACAAGCATATTCTCCATTGTATGGAGATATATATATCTCCATTATAATGGCTTTTTTAATATTTCTGGATACTATTAAGCTAATTCAGGAAACATTTAGTCTTTCTCTCTCTATTTCTTAATCAAAAAGAAGCAGATTTTGAGCAATTTTTTTTTTCCCAGGAGGTAGGAAAGTAGTATTTGCCTTTAGAGAATAAAGAGAGAACACTTTCTGTTCATTAAATCTAACTGGAAAGTGCTCAAGATGTCAGGTATGAAAATGGAGGCTGAGAGAAGGGAAAGGCTATGACTCTTTTCAATTGACTATATCATTTATCAGGATTATTTTTTTAATTTGGTAATTAAGGAAAACTCTACATCAGTGCTGTTCATAGTGCAGTATTTGCATGAGATGCGCAGCAGAAGACGTGGTCCAGCCACAGGGAAACAAGACGGAGTAGAAGGAGATGGAGGAGGGGTCTGTGGCAGTGGTACAAGCAGGTGAGAGGACCAGACGGCGCATCGCCTTCCTTCGGTGGAGAGGATTCTAACCGTAGAAACGGCCCGCAGTGTTGTCCCCACCTGCTTGTTCACATTGTCTTTTTTAGGGATGAAACGTACCCCCTTTTGCTTGGGGGGAATTTGCACGAGTTTCAGCGAAGGCAGGACTTCATTGGCGCTTCGACTGTGTATTTCAAGGTTATGTTTCAGATGCTTCATAGGGGATTATTCCTTCACATATTTACTTGGGTGCTCTTGGCATCAGTTATACGCTGGGTTTGGGTTTTTTCATATTTTCAGGTGCAAGTCTCGGCGTGGCTGCGCTGTGCGCTCTCCCGGCAGGCAAAGAGGGTTCCTGCCTCCTGCGACAAGGGCTGAGGAGGCTGCTGGGGTGGCGGCAAAAATCAATGAATTTACAGTGTTGCTGTTCTTAATCAGTCTGATTTGCTTATGATGAGAGTCGGACAGCCTGCTCCAGAAAAGGGACTTCAGCCACCGAAACGCAGCCCTGAGCAATCTGCAGTTGTAAGGCTTACCTCTCCCATGCTTGCTTGTTTCTTGTATTTTTAAATTAAAATGTACAGGTTGTTAGCGTGTAGCTGCTACATAAGAACAGCATCCTAATTTAAGGAGAAATTGCTTTAAATCTGGTGCATCAGCAGATAGGTTATCTGGAAGATAGATCGCGGTGACATACAACCGGGAAGCCCGTCAGCTCTAGATAGCATGATTTTCTCTTGTTTGTCATCGTTAGGCTGATCGTGTTTTTGTCCTAGTACATCTTCATTTCTACTTGCCGTTTCCTCTCCGCCACGCGGGCTCCCAGGGCACGGCCGGAGGGCTGGGCTGGGGCGGGGGAGAGGGGGTCCCGGTGGGCGACAGCCTCCCCGCCGCGCTCTGCCGGCACCAGTGCCCGTGGCGTCGGGGCGGCTCCTTCCCCCGGCACGCGGCGGCCGGCAGCAGCGCTCCCGCCCGGCCACGGCGATCCTGGGCATCTCCTGCTTCACACGCAGCCCCGGGGCGGTCGAGGCAGCTTACGCAGCGTCACGGTTTGCTCTGTTGGGCTGCGCTGCGGGATGCTGCCGGCCACAGCCTCTGCATCGCTCGTCCCTTCGCGCGGCACCCTGGTAGGTAACCGTCCCCTCTGCCGCGCCAGCCCGCTGCACGGCGGTCGTCACGGGTCTCCCCACGTGGGGAATGGGCTTGTTTTCAGTTCCAGGAGGGAGAGGTGTGCTCCCCTCTTGTCGGCCTAATCTCTCATCAGCAGGGGTCTTATCTCTGCCTGGCACACGGGGCAGCACTCTCCTGGACGCTGAGGGTTTCAGCTTGCCCTGCCGTGGATGGTGATGAGGCCCGCTGGCTTGAGTCACGTTCTGAGTGGGGAACAGAGAGCGTTGGCTGAAAACCTCTTGGTTAAGTGGAGAAGAAGTGCAGAGAGGGCAGGGAGGGGACGGGAACGTCTCGACGTGGGTGCGTTTCGGTCAAGGAGCTGCTGAAGGCAGCGAGGATGGGAGTGGGACGTCTTGTCTGAACCGCCCTGCGAAGGACAGCACCTCCCAAGGGCTGAAAATGATCTGACGAGATCCCATCTGTGCTTCCGTTGCTCTTTTCCGTTTAAGGATGCTCCTGGGACCGGGGGCTGTGGGTACCTGGATACCAGGACTCGGTCGTCCCCATACAGGCTGTGCAGGGGACAGACACGTCCCTGCTCCCATTCCCAGCCTCGCAGGAAGGCAGAGCCGGTGCAGAGTCACAGGGGGAACTTTGTGACACTTTGCGGTAATGACTTCTTCCAGCTCTAAGCAATTGTGCTGCCCTGTTAAAGAGCAAAAGTAGAGAAAAATCATCAAACGCTAGCCACGCGGTGGAAAATTAATTACCCTTTGAAGAGTCTTTGTAGTGTTCTCCAGTTATTAAGAGTCCATATGAAATGTATGAGTGAGATGATCTCTGTTAAAAACTTGCAGTCAGAAACCCTGTAGACACCATGTGAAAGAAGTGTGTTGCAGAGCGTGATCTGCGTGGGCAGAGTCCTCCTCACTGCGTCCTTGAAGAGCAACGTAGAGTGGCCCGGGAAGCCTCTGCAGTTCGTGATCTCTCCTGCGTAAGGCTGTCGCCAGACAGGAGTTACAAAGCTGCTGCCTTTCTGCACTCATACACAAAGCTGCTGTACACCTCATGTTCTTTATTAAAAGGTCACTCTGGTCTGCAATAGAAGCACTTCATTTTTTTTTTTCCCCTCTGGGAAAAAAATTGCAAAACTCTATTTACTCTGATTTGTTGGATTAATTTTAATCAAGAATATATGGATGCCCCCTGGTAGACAGGTACATTTCCTCAGGCCTCAGAAATGGTCCATCATCTTTGCACCCGTATTTATTTGGCTGAAAAGCTGTACTGAATACTGGGATTTTATGATTCTGCTGTGTGAGGTATAAGTCAGATGTAGTGGGTATCCTTACATTTATTGGAGTCTCAGTTTCAGAATAGCCAGTGATACTTTCATGTTAATATTCATATCTATATTAGGTAATAATATATATTCACATATGCATTTTGACCATTAAGAGCATCTGTATTTCCAGTTGGTTGGTATTCGCAGGACGTTTAGTTGTACTAGCCTTGTTCTGAGATGCTTGGACACCCCAGCCTTGGTTTTGCCTGTAGCAAGTAGCGGTGACGTCTCTCCATGGCCTTTGGGTCTGCCTGAGTCTGGCCCAGAGAGAGACTCGAGGCTGGTCAGCACCGCTGTAGCTCTGCATTGCTCTTAGGTCTTAAAATGCGTGGGGTGGCTCGTGGGATGATGTGCTGTAATGAGATGGAGTAATACCTGCCATGTGGAGCAGGTCTCTGTCGTGAAGCGCCCACACCGAGACGTTTTTCTCCAGGAAAAAGATGTTCTCCCACTGTCCAAGGTCTGCTTTTGTCTCCTGCAAACTCACTGAGCTTTGCTCGCGGCAGCTCTGGGCATGTTCAGCTCTCAGGCCAGCCATCGCTAGCAGGGCGAGTACCTTTGTGGTAAGCAGGAGCGAGTCGTAAATGATTATGAGACAAGAAAGGGGCTAATTTAATAATGGGTGGTTTGGCTAGCTCTCCTTGCAGTAACATTGGAAATAAGCGTCACCTACTGTGACAGAGAGCCGTTTCTAAAGAACACCATAGTTACTTATCTCAAACTTCAAAATTATCTTTTCCAACTTTCTCTTGCTCGTGTAGAAAAGTGGAAGGGATTTTACATGAATTAATACATCTTAATCAGTGTGCTTCCAGCAGGAGCTGAGTGCCAGTTTGTTACAGTATTTGAGTGGGAGGAAAGCAATGTGAATTTGTAAGTGAAATAAAACAAGAGAGGGGGAATAAAGTACCGGTAGGGGAATGGGGAAGAGGAGAGAGGGCAGTTTCACACTGGGATCTGGCTAAGTCTGTATTTTCCTTTTGTGTATGATTCTGTGGTCACATCATCTGATGATTTCACATGGCGTGAATTCTCTGCTTTGAGAAATGACAGAAACATGGAATTTAGGTTTTTCAGAAAGAGAAGGCTGGTGTCTTCTTAACAGGCATGAACTTCTGCAGTCTGAAGTCGTGTTCTGGCAATACCTAATGAGACTGACCTAGAGGATTTGCAGTCAGTCTTTTAACAGTAATGTAGGAAGAATTACAAACGAGTTGCTTGTTAAAAGGATTTGGGTTTGAAGCTCTTTTTGTGCCTGCGTGGGAGATGATGGAAATGCCTCTGTACTGGCAGCAGGCACCGTCTTTTGGGGAACCTGATTCACGTTTGCCACTGGGCGGAAGGCTCGCTGTTATCCAGGCAGAGAAGCCTGTAGCTGGAGCAGCAGGCAGCCGGGAGACTCGGTGCCGGCAGCGGGGCAGAAGGAGGTCTGTGGTGACCTACTTCTGGGGGGATGCTGTGTGACCGCGGCGCTCACCCCAGGCACCGGGGCTTGCGGAGCCGCTGCCCCGGGTGAAGCCATGCCATTAGCAGTCTGCTAGCCGAGTGCTGCAGTGAGTAAGCACAATTCCCTTCCCAGCTGCCCAGAACGCTCAGTGCGTGCGAGGGAAAGAGTGGATGTATTTTTGAGATGCGGATTTGCTGACATGTGAAGTGGGAGTCTGGAGATCCAAAAATAGCGGGTGTGTTTTCTGAACGGAGAGGATCTCCATCGGACGTGAGTGGGGTAGTGCTGTCGCGCCCCCCGCCCCCCCCCGGGGTTTCCAACCCCACGGGTCCCCCTCGCTCCTGCAGCGTTGGGGCGGTGGGGATGCTCGTGCCCCGCCATGGGGAGGGAGAGGAGTATGAAGGGAGGGAGGTGACCTGGCTGGTAGGCAGCAAAATGCTTTCTGCTGGTGCGAGCTTTCTGCTGTTCGTTCTGCCTCCTGCTCTTTCGGAAACAGCTCTGTGCTGGGGAGGAGCAGAAGGGAACCCGACAGACTGACTCAGAAGGTACAGGACCTCCGCGAGAGGGTTTCTTTGCGCTGGGCAGAGCTTCCAGCTGGATGTTTCCAAACGTTCCCAACGTTTCCAAAACAATATGTACCCCCAGTTCCTGAACCTTTGCTAAAGAAAAGACCAGCCAAGATTTAAAAAAATTGGAATTTTAGCAACACATCCTTTACTCTCTGACCTCAAGAGAATCTGCTGCTGTCCCGCTCCATGAGGACGCACGTGCACGCACACACACACACGTACCGCTCGGGGAGGCAGGCTCTGTGGGGCATGCTGGCATCGAACAGGTATGCGTGATCTCACCAAGGTCTGGGCATCCCAGAAGGTGGCCCTGCTGAGATATCCAAACCAGCTGTTAGGAGGGCTTCTGGGATTTATACTTCAGGATTACAGGCCGTGTTAACAGGAGGCTTTTTTTTTTTTTTCTCCTTTCTCTTCAGTGCTGTCAAAAGAGATTTTTTTGTAGGTGATAAAATTTGGGGGAAAAAAATAAAATCCTGTTTGCACAAGTGCTAGGAAGCATGTCAGCTGCCAGAAGGAGAAGCAGGCATGGCTGGCTGAAGAGCAGCACAGGACTCTGCTGCTCTTCCCACCCCTGCACAAGAAGTAGGGAGCCGGAGGCGTGACCAGGATGGAGCGGTCCCTGCGCGTCCCGCAGCCTGTGCCGAAACTCTCACCACCTTCGGCGGGAGCAGGGCGGGAGGGGGATCCCTCTGCTCCTCCCGCACATCCATCTCATCGCGCCCTCTGCCCCGCGGCGCTGCTCAACCCACGCAGGCGTCCCCGCGGGCTCCTTGGGCCACGCAGCTGCCGTAGCCTCCTCCGCGTGCCCGCGGTTCGTCGCTGGGCTTTGTCCCGGCGTGGGTCAGTCCACGCGTGTCCATCTGCACTGCGCGCAGCAAAGCTCATTAGAAACAGAGCTGCGGGTTTCCTGCTGGAAAGCACGTTCCTGGTTCTGCCCCCGTCACCGTTGTGCTGCAGCCGTGGGCCTTAAACACAACACCGCTCGCTGCGTGCGTGCAGCTGTTCTAAGTGGTGGGCCCTCTCCCCAGGACCCCTCAGGTGTCAGCTTTCATTAGGCTTGCGGTTGTTTATAAAAGCTTGGAAGATGGCACTCTAATTCAGGGCTGGATGACTGGCCCTTGTGTGGCTCTTTACTAAGCCTCTCTGAGTGAAGGGTGGATGGTGGTGGCATAAAAATGTTATTCTGTTTGAAGAAAAATGCTCTGAAACTTGGGCTTTTCCGCTCCTAGCAATTCTCTTCCTTTTTTTTTTTTTTTTGTCTCTAAGAAATCAGATATTACTAAAATGCCAGTAATGAGCAGACTGAACAAAGATGTTATTTAATAAGTTGATGTGATTTAAAAAAAAGTTACAGAAAAGCATTTGTAATGTATTGCTAAATATTGTCACTCTTTTTGGAAATGGCAGAAGGAAACCCTGAGTTTGGATTCGTATCTATAATCAGCAATATCTTGATGCAAATGTAATGGTTTGCAGTATTTCCTTTTACAGTCTTAAAAGAGGTCAGCAGTTTCTCAGAAAGCAGGATTTCCTAACATCGTTCCCAAATGTGCATTTTTTGTCCATAATCATACAACCCAATGTCGGAACAAATAACTTCACCGGCTCTTGAGAATATGCAAGTGTTCTGCTTTGCTTTTCTGAGTGGCTTCAGTCTTGCAGGTGTTTGTTCACACGAGCTGTAGCTCCTTGGTCAGGCAGGCCCGCCAGCTTGTGCAGAAGTGCCGGGTGAGCTTTCAGGAGTGAGGTCGGCTCTGCCGGCGCTGCAGCTCCTGCCCGCAGCCAGCACGGCCAGCGTGCGCGTGCCGTCTGCTCATCTGCTGCCCCACGTGCCTGCGTGGGACCGAGCCGTGAGTGCACCAGCAGCGTCCCCGTGCAGACCTGCACAGGGTGCTCAGTGCCATGCCCCTGCATCCGCTGGGTGGGCAGAAGAGCCCACGTAAGGTCTAAGCGCCCATGGGGACTCTGTGGGCAGCATTAACATCGGTATGAAGAGGAGCGGCGCTTTCCTGGATGGGGGTCTTAAGCAGCTGGTACAGGAGCGTGCTGGGGCACTGTGGAGTAATTGTGCAGGGATGTGGCGGAAGCAGGCGCTGGTCAATAGACCGGTCGTTTCAGTCTCTGGTTCCTTAAACCCATATCCAAAGACTTCATCTGTGTGGCAATTCCCGCTGTACTTTCCTGTTACCTTTCTCTGTTGGTGACCATAGAATCATGGTCTGGTTGAGGTTGGAAGGGACCTCCAGAGGTCATCTGGTCCAACCCCCTGCTCAAGCAAGGTCGCCTAGAGCCAGTTGCCTGGGACATGTCCAGACGGCTTTTGAATAACCCTTCCAAGGATGGAGACTCCATCACCTCCCTGGGCAGCCTGTGCTATTTGCGGGAAAGCTGTCTGAACTGGTTCAGGGAACTGATCCGGGTGAAAAATACCTGCCTGCAAAGAAGTGGAGGGAAACGAGCAGGTGGCAACTTGACACCTGATTGAGCAGTGTGCCCTTCTCACGTTCAATACCAAGTCACGGATGGAGGAATTTACTTTGTTTATGGCTCGTATTTTTAAATTAAACTTTTATTTTATTTAACCTTTAGCTTAGTCCATTTCAGAGTGTGTAAGCGAGGTTTCGATTTGGTTCCCGGTTTGATCCTCGTGAAACCGGTGTCAATGATGAAGCACTTTGAAAGCCCAGGAGATGGAGCGTTCATTATTTAGCTTTTGAGATATTTTCATTTCTCCCAGCAAACATTATTGGGTTGTTGTAGATTCACAGGAGCAAGTTGTCTGCACAGTCTGTGCTGCGCAGTATGCCTTCTAGAACATTTTGTTTTCAGTTTAGACAACACTGGAAAAGTTGAGCTCAGCCCTACAGGAGTCCTAATTAGCTCCATCAGCATATGTGCGCCAAAATCATTAAACATGTGGTGTTTGGTTTAGCTAAGGAAGAAGGAATATCAAGTGCCACCTGACTGCACATAATTAACTTTAAAGCGTGAAGAGTTAATCCTGCTGTGTATTCGAATTTGTGCTGTTTCAGTATGAACTCTGTATTTCTCGATACACAAGTATTAAAAGTTAGTAGGAATTAGTGTAAGCTGTTTGCTGTTGAGCTGAACAATTGGTTTGAATTGAATGCTGGAATAAGATTGTGAGCAATACCATTATTAGCACTCGTTTTCCTGAGTAGGTAATGATCACTTCGACCTGCTACAGGAACACAATGATGCAGTAATTAATCCACTGCATATGGCAGGGCAGGTTTTATTCCGTGATCAGCATCTCTCCCGCTTGGTATGAATCACAAACAAATAGAATCCCATTGCAAAGCGTTGCACCTGAAGGACCTGGTTTGCTGTGGATTCTCTGCCAGTCTGGTGTCTGTGGACCCTGCTGAAAGCAGCCAATGTTAAGTTGTGTAACTGTGAGTCTGGCCTAAGGCAGATCCCTGGCGCTTAACAAAATTGAACACATGGCTTGTGTTTTTTGATGTGGTAAGATGGGCACCTTCCAGAGCTTTACCAGGGAAACTGTTGTCTCATTAAATTCATTTGGAAAGCCTCCTGTTGATTCTGCTGGGCCAAAATATCACCCCCGAGCTCTACCACTGCCGTTGTGAACTGAGTTGAATTTGGACCTTAGAATTGCCAAACAGCGGTTCGTGCACCTCTTCTCGTTATTTCTGCTCTTCATCCAGCTGGGAGCTGCAAGCACTGACCTGCAAGCAGTGAGCTGTCCGGTCTGTGTATTAATCTGCTCCGACATCTTTGCACGGTTTCTGTTGAGAATAAGACCCCTCTGTGCTAGCTCCTGTGCGTACGACACACAGTGCAAGGCATGCTTTGCACTGCAGAATAGGCTTTTCAACGAGGAACACAAAGAGAGAGTCAGTTCAATTCACTTGGGATCAGAGACGGAGCCAGGAATAGAGCACGGGGCTGGCGGTGTCCTCAGTAACACCTGCGTGGTGCTGGGGCCCCCTCCATCCTCCTCTGCACCTGCCAAACTAGGCTTCCTTTACTCCCCTGACTGCATGCTGTGGCTTAGATCTCGATTTTGCTCTTTATCATCAGTTCCGGTGATGGTATGTTAAAGATTTCTTGCTTTGTACTTTGGTTTCGTGTGCCGTTTGTTTCCTCTTAGTTGAATCCCATTTCCCGGAGGCTGGAGATATAAGTACGATTTCCATGTCATCAAATGCTGGCAAGTGCCACCTCCGCCTGTGCAAAGCAGAGAAGGAACGGAAAGCTCAAATGGAGCCCTTGTTCTGTGGTTCCCGGCGAGGAAAAATTGATGTGGGCCCAATAGATAGCAGCCTGGGCATATTATGGCTAACAGCTTGCTGGGGAACAGTCCTTAGCAAATTGCATTTATTTTGGAAATGTGTAAAAACAGCAAATTAAATGTGCCAGCAATTTTTTTTTTTTAAATGTCACGTTACAATCTGTTTATTTTGGAGGTATGTAGGTAAAGCAAAAGAAAAGAAAGAAACCACAACCTGCTCCTTCCTCCAAGGCAGATGAAAAAACCTCGTGGCTGAGGGTGGGACGGTGGGGCTCCAGGCGGGAGGGAGTTTTCTCAAGCGGAGGTAGCGGCGCTGGAAAACTCGGGTCATGTCCTTTGCAGTTATCGTTAAAGCTTTGCTCACCGTCTGTGGGAATACCAGGCCAAAGCCTGTCTATTAATTTTGTTGCTGGGTGCGGTTTATTAAAAATGTAGAGTCAGGGCACATTGTGAAGACTGTGGGTTTAGCGTGATGGAGCAGCATGAAAAATGCAGACGGTTTAAATTTGGCCCGTCCTCACATGGAGCAGAGCTTAAAAATGGAAACTGGGGGGGGGGAAGCACATGAAGTGTATGTTAATTCTACGGGATGAGGATGACCTATTTCTGTAAGTCATTTTCGATTGCCAGCTCTAGGCAATGAAAATGTATTTTCTGAACGGTGAATAATTTAGCAACTTTAAAGTGATTAACATAGAGAAGAAGCTATAACATGAAAGGTAGCGTGCTTTCTGAGCAAAATACGTTCTGGTGCAGGAGGGCAGCATGAATCCTTTGCATCCTTTAAATTCTGCAAATTCACTCAAAGAAAGTTCCTGTTGAAAGAAGATAGGAGATTTAGGCTTGTGCTTATCCTCAGGACAAAGGTGAATTAAAGACCTGAGGATCTGACGCGGTCTGTAGTGTCAGACCCTAAAGGTGGGTTTGTCGCTGTTCAACTTTTGTTCAAATTATGGATTGAAATGATTTAAAGAATTAACTCCTCTTTTCATGGTTTCCCTTGTACAGTCAGAACCACAGTGTGAGCTAAGTTCATGAAAATAAGCAGACTGTTTCTCATACAAAACATATATTTATTACACTTCAAGTTCAGGACACTAAATACGGCAGCATAAATGTGAAAAATTCTATCCTTGTTACATTAGACAGGACTGAAAAATGGTTAATGCTTTAGAAACTGTGCCAGAAAGCCACAGCTCATCCTGCTCTTAATCCATTTAATGTATGTTTTATTGGCATACACAGAGCAAAGCCTTAACCTCACTCACGCAACACTGAGCCTAACAGTTCTGTGCAGACTGAGGGGCCTGCATCGCTCTCTTTGATTGCCATGCTTTCCAGAAATTTCAAATAAGGCAATTAAGTTTGGCTGACAGAATTGCTTCCCCAAAGAGCAGTAAAAACTGGCATTAATTATTTTCCTAGTTGTCTTTATAAGAGAACCCCAGAAAAGCTTCCTGCTGTATATACCCAGGAGTAAGGTAAAACACACTAGCTTGCAGGTCCCTCTGATAATTTCAGCCCATGCATCATGGGCTGTGTGATGTTGGTTTTTCCCCTTCTCTCTTGGAGAAGTCCATCCTAGGTCATGCTGGAGCGGCTGCCAAGAAAAGAAGTAGACAGGAAAATTCCTGTCCAAGAGATTGCCCTAAGAACAACTGGTTCTGGTCCTACTGTTTGGCAGGACCTCTCGCGTGTCAGCAGGAAAAGGGCATCGGTGGTATCCTCAGGACAGAACTCACGGCAAACGCCTGCTCTCTGGCAGGTCTTAGAACACATCCTCCTTCCACTTCAGTACAGTTTTGCTTAAGCTTAGCTGCAAACCCTACTGGCATTCCCATGTTTCCAGAATTCACCAAGCATCGCTGGATAGGCTTAAGTGTTTTACCGTTCAGATGCAGCGTGAGGGTGCAGTGCAGGTTTTCTTTGCAAGTGTGGAGGCTGAGGAGAGCTGCGATATCCATTTTTTATGAGGTGGCAGGTCTGATGGGGAAGGCTGTAATGAAGTAGCAAGCCACAGTGCTGTTTTAATGTCTGCAGCAGGTGACAGGTTCTGCAGAGCGTGGCCAGCCGTGCTGCGCCGCTGCTGCCTCCTGCGGAGAGCCGGCCCTCCTCTGCCCGGCTCAGCGCCCCCGTCCCTTTCGGGGAGGGGAAAAGCCGAGGACTTGGGCATTTTTCATTTCCACTTGTTATGTGTTCCTGGTGTTATGGCTAGTACTAAAATACAAAGACGTCCTTGCATAACAAAACTTGGATTAGTGTATTTTTAATTCTTATCTTCCTTTCTCTAATAATCCTAATGCGGACTCTGTACCCGAGAGGTAAGTCCGGCCAAGCTGGCGCGCGTGCCATGCGCTGTACGGCGCGCTGAGGCCGGGCTCTGGGGGCTGCCCTCGCCCCCGGCGCGCGCCTGCTCCAGCCAGCAGCGCTCGCGGCAGCGGGGAGCCCCCGCTCGCAGCCCCAGCCCCCTGCGTTTTGATTTTCTGTTGGCGGCGGCCGGTCTGCGAGCAGAGCGGTGGTGTCCCGGGCAGCAGCGTCCTGACACGGTGGTGTAAAATTTAAGATGGGCGGCTGGTGTGGCTGCTGCAACTGAGGTGACTTTTAGAAGAAAATAGGTAAGGGAGGATTTCTCTGAACGGGCGGCGGTAACATAAAAACTCTCTCGCTGGCTCCGTAAAAAGCATTTATCTGGAGTTATGTTTAAGGACGTGAAATGCTGAACTGGAGTCCCGTGAGGCTAGGCAGGCAACCCCATAAAGGGGAAAAAAAATTCCTGCATCAAAGGAATTCCCAATTAAATGACTTTCTGAGACTTTTAAAAAATCCATCTCTTTCATAGATCTCTTCATTTAAGTTTGGAGATTGTCCTTGAATTTCTACATCCCCAATTCTATTACATACTTTTAAAATGTTCCCTTCTTTTCTTCTTCCTCATGCTTTCTGCTTCATCACAAGAGTCCCTTGGGGACTTCTGGTTCATCTGAAGTTAGTAGCTGCCTTCTCATAAAACTTGGAGGATTGGAGCTGGCTTACTCTATTAGTAATAAGTTTCTTCCTGAAAACAGTGTATTTCTTCAATGGCTGGATCTTATTTCTGATTACTAAAGGTTTCTGCATCCTCCTATGAGAATTCCTTAATTGTATTTAAACTGGCATTGCTCAGCAAACCTTACCACTGCAGAGCCAAAACATCTGGTACGTACATAAAACATTACCATTTTCCCCATGGATGGAAGTGAACTGAAGCTGACAAAACCCAAACTTTTCTGTCGTGCTGAGCAAAACAGTTCGTCAGCTTTCAGTTTGAAATGGAAATGGCAAAGTTGCCCCAAACTTTGTTTTCAGCCTAGTTTTTGAGAAAACTTGAAACATTTTTTAAGTTTTTTTTTATTTTTTAATGAGAATGTTTGCTATCAAAACAAGTTTCGACAGAAAGCTGACTCTGAGCTGTACTGAAAAGCAGAGGGTTGCCTCCGCAGCACTGCGAGGGGCTCACTTTGCTGACAGACCCAGTCACGCGAGCATCAGATAAGCCTTCCTGTAAGCAGGGGTGGCGGAGCGCTGAGGAGCCGCCATCCGGTCTCAAGCGCTGAAGGCAAAGCCACCAGGCAGCGTGGCGGAGGTGGCGGTGGCTTGGGACGGGCCGCGTCCCGCAGAGTCACGGCAGATCCGCTTTGCAAGGGCGGTCGCTGAAGCTGGGGGCTGCGGCGCGCGGAGGGGTCGGGGCCGGGGGCTCTCCTCGGGGCGCGGGGCTGCGCCGCCAGCGGAGAGAGCGGGGGCTCTGCAGTCAGCAGCATTTCGGAGTACAGTACCCAGTTCGGGCATTTTATCTGAAATTCACCTTCTTCAGCAGAGAAAGCAACACTTCATTTTGGGTCAAACACTTCATTTTGTGTAATTATTTATTCTTTTTACTTTTTAGAATTAAAATGCAAAGGAGCTCATCTTGTACAAAAAAGAACTGTCAAGGTCAGTTTTTAAAACATTCCAGAAGAAGAGAGAGTTTCCCACCTCCCTCCATACTGTAAAAAAAAGAAATTAAACTGGGGAAATTAATTGCATGTTTTGGTATAGCTAGCTTTGCAATTTTTGTTGGAACAAATTTGTCTAAAGCTGTTTCACTTTAGTAAGGTGCTTTCTGTTCTCTTCAGGGTTTTTAGCAGTCACGGCCCAGCCCTCAACACAATTCAACCTGAATATTTTATAAGGCACCTAAAGTCATCCATTTATCATTTATAACATGTTGCAAAAACATTAAGTAACATTTAGCAGATGTTTATTGCTAATATTATGCTACAATAAACATGTGCGATAAAGACTTTTTTTTTTTTTGGTAAATCAATTTTAGTTTCTTGAAATAAAATTTTCTAAGCTGTAGAAGTGGGGGGAAAAAAAGCGACAAAACAACTAAAGGCTAGAGTACTCATCCAATCTGTCAGCTTGATAAAAGATGGAAGCTGAATTTGCTGTTTAATTAGATCTGTGTTCCAATGCAAAACGCCATGCCTTCAAGGAAGGAACGTTGTAGCACGTTTTAATGGTAATTTTCACCATCTGGGTAAAACGTTTACCTGCTTGGCCCATTAGAAACCGGTTGTCTGGCTTTGGATTCCTAGAGAAGAGGACGGACACTGAGAAGCAGGACGCCTTGCCCGAGCCTTCTGCCTGCGCTGCTGGCACCTCGGCCGTCCCCGGGACCGCCGCGACTCTCCCACGCTTGCCGGCGCGCCCCGCGCTCCCCGCTTCCCTTCTGGTGGCTTTGCTCCGGGCTCTGCCGCCTCCTCCCCTCCCCGGTGCACCGTGTGGGGAAGGCCCTGGCCCGGGGCTGGGCTGCGGGTGTGGGGAAGGCGCGCGTGGTGCGTGGGCTCTCCTCGGCGACGAAGCCAGGGCTGCCCGCGGCAGGGTCTGCTGGCGTAGCTGGCCCCCCGGCGCGGTGCGCCGCGCGTGCCGCTGCAGTGCCCAGCGGCCAGGAGCTGGGTTTCCTTCAGAGCAGCGACTCCTCCTCCAGCACCAGCTTATTTTGCAGTCGCTTGTGCCCCTGGACGTGGCCCTGCTTCTCTTCAGTGTTGAGATCACACTCCATTCTCAGTTAAAGAGAAGAAAGGGGAAAGATGAACAGTGAGGAGTGTTTCTGTCTACTGCCTGATCAGTCCTTTCAGGTATATATATACACTCACATATATATATATGTATGTATGTATATGGCGTGTGTGTATATACACTTCTATAGAAACCTTTTCTGCAAGCATTTTATGTTGAAAATACAAAGGCCATTAGTTAGTGCGAGTGTTGGGTGCATCGTTCTCCAGGCGTGGTCCTGCTCTGATGCGGACTACAGCCGAGCAGCACCGTGCCCTTTATTCCTACCAGTGGAGTGGATGTCCCTGATTCCTGGCCTGTGAAAGCCCAGCAGGTAAGCCCAGCCTGGTGGCTAGCGTGGGCTCAGGAGGAAGGCTGGCAGCGGGTGGTGCAGAGGGGAGCTGGCCTTGGGAAGTGAGGAGGTGACGGGGGGGAGGTTTGGTTCCCTCTTTTTTTCCCCATGCCACTGGAAGAATCAAACTTTGTAATTGTGATGGAACCGTCCCAGAATTAAATGGCTCAAATGACCTTCCTGATCCTCTTGTTCTATTCTGAGATGAAGAGCAGGGAGAGATGAAGAAAAATAATTACTAGTGCTGTGGCGCAAGAAGCGGTGATGATCACGTAAAGCCAGCCGGGCAGCCGCGCGCCTGAGCTGGCAGAGGTGGTGAAGGAAGAAGTGCTGCAGAGCCCTAGCTCAGCCTCGTTCGGTCCAGTCCCCCTCTGTTTTTCCTCTGCCACCACCAGCATGACTCCTCTTTATTTCCACGGCAAGCGGCAGTGCTGGTGGGGGGCCCCAGTGGAATGCCTCCGAGCGGGGTCCCGTTCCTGCAAGCCCTGTTTGCTCCATCCCATATACCCCCAGAGACCGGGCAAGTTGGGGGGAATGTTGTAGATGAGCTTACCTTTGTGTAGTGCTGGCACGGGTGATCGCAGGCGCTTTAGGCTAAGCCTAAATTATTTGGCATGGAAAATTAGCTCGGTGCCTTCTGCTGTGCCCGTGAAGCCTTCCCTGCCGGTACGTGGAGAGGTGGAGCTGGGGTCGGGCTGGCCCAGGAGACCGAGCTGGTGTGAAGATGGGGAGCGCTTGGGGGGTGGCAGAGGACACCCTGCTGCTCGTGCCTGGAGGGGCAGCGCTCGGATCATCACGGCCTCATGGATTTAATGCCATATTTAGCACTCAGTTAATCTATATGCTGTTCCTGAAGAGTTTGTGTATCAGCTTTACTCTTCCTCCACCCAGGGTTGCTTTTTTCCCCCTTTTTTTTCCCATCCGTGGTCAAAAATACTAATAGAAGGTATGAAAACTGGAAAAATCTCATCTTTCCTTCACTGTGTAATCAGCAAATCTAACCTAGACTATCAGTAATGCTCAAATACCTACCAGAGCTCTGAGCTCTCTGCTCGTCCGCGTGCATGTAGCGTGGGCAGAGGGCCTGGGGCCGAGGCCGGGCAGCGAGAGGTCCCTCCAAGAGCTCCGGCCCTTCCTCACTCTTCCCCCCAGGAAGGCAGGAGAGGCACCGGGATTGCTGCGGTGGGAGCAGAGACTTATCTTCTCTGCCACATCAGCCTTTCCTTGCGGGGTGCTGCTGCGTCAACACCTGCACCTCAGTGCTGGCTTCTGAAATGTGTGTCTGCCCCAGGAAACAGGTCTCGGGTTTGTAACGGTGACACATCCAAGGAACTGGGATAAAAATGGGATGTTCTGTCGTTCCTGGTAGGGCTCTAATTAGCAGTCCTTTCAGCCCAGATAAGGTGATGCTGTGATCAAACGGCTTCAGCTCTGCTCTACTTTAGACTTTGTGCACTGGAAGAGTTTGATTATTTGCCAGGGAGGTTTTATTCCATCTGCATATAAAGTTTTCCCTTATAAATTTAATGCGATGGTTCTGCCCCGGAAAGCCTGCAGTCGCTGTTCTCGGGAACGTGGTGTCCATGGTGGACTATGGGTGCTTGCGTTCTCGGCAGCGGCTCCTCGAGCTTTTCTGCAGGCAGAGCCCCTGGTGCAGGAAGGTTTGCTTTTGGCCGGTGTCTCTAACACCTGCCAGCACAGCACCCGCCTACTCCCCGCGTCCGAGCGGCCGCGGGAGGGGGATGCGGCAGTCCATGTGCTGTGTCCCGCGCGGGGGCTGCTCCAAGACCGACCGAGCCCCGATGCTCTGCCTGGAGCGTTTGCATGGGTAGTGGGGTGAATCCCTACATCACGTTTGCTTTCGCAACACCACCGCTCTGTAATCTGCTTGGAAGCTGTTTAACAGGCGATACCTGCATAAAACGGGGCGTTTACCAGAGAGTTTTGCCGAGAGGCAGTACCCTTCTAGAAATAGTAGCGAGACATGTGGGAGCACAGAGAAACAAAACCATCTTCAGCACTGGCCTAGGGGCATCGATTACTGGTTTCATTTCGGGCGGTCCGGCGGGCTCTGGCGAGCATCGCCTGCGCGCTGCCCTTCTGCAGGCAGCCTCCGGCAGCAAGTCTCAGCCCGGAGCCAAGGGAGGCTAACTGCCCTGAAAGCTGTGCGGCGTGTGGAAGCAGCCTTATTTGCCCATCAGCCTGCACATGTAAAGCACATGCTTGTCTCCCGTGCTTTTGCTCAAGACCACGGTGAACTCATTCAGTGCTCGCTAATCTGCACCTACGGAGAGCTCAGCTGGGTGGTTAATGAATACCCTGTTTGCCTCCCCGGGTTGTTATTACAAAGTAACATAGTTTTTTCTAACAGAAATTGCATTTTTAAAGCACACGGAACACAAGGGACAAGGTGCTGTGTTTTTCCCTGCAATCTCCAGTGCCTCCGGAGCTTGCTGATGGAGAAGCAGATGAATGTAATACGGTTGTGCTCATTTGGAAGGGTTCGTGGCCAATGCAAGCAGTATTTTTGCACTAATTAGGAATGGTTTCTGGCCAATGCAAACGTTATTGTACTCAACCGCAATAACCCAGTCTTCCTAAAATGACTTTGCAGTTGCTTTGCATGGTATATTTGATTCCTTACGGAGTCACAGAGATTCATTTTTAATCATCCAATAACTCGCTGTTTTTACACGGCTTCAGAGTCGCTTCCTAATAGTACGTTTGAATCCTTAGTTTCTAAAGGGGTTCATTTATAGCACTGGGCTTGTATTATGCCTTTAATTTCTTTCATTATCTACCAGCATTCCCTGAATTCCTGGGTAGTTAATTCTCACTTGAGTTTCCTGTCAGTCACATTATACTGTATTTCCATTTTTCTCATCCATGTAATCTTCTCTGTGGATATGAATAGGCAAAACAGATCAGCCTGAGATGTTGGAGACCGAACATATTGCAGTGATAGAAAGGAAAGCAGTGGTTTCTTGCGCCGTATGGAGCCTTCAGGTTAGAGAGAAAATGGATGCTTTGCGTTCAAAGGGCTTCAGGCTTGAGGAGGACTGCTGATAGCATTCCCCATGGACCTTTGCTCCCTCTCTCCATCAAATACCTCTGCTTTTTCCCCCAAATTGCTTTACCTCATCTCGAGTCACAAATCTCACTTTTGATCTCCCTGATCTTCCCAATTCGCTCAGGCTCATCCTCCAATTCAAAAGCTTTTCAAACCGAGTCCTCCCTGTCCCTCCTGTTGTCCTGCCTCTCTCTCTCCCACTGGTTTTAGCAGGCTCACCGCTTCTTTGGAAATTTTCTGAGGTTTCTGGTTGCAGCGAAGCCTGCGTTTCCCTTACAGGCTCTTTGCAGCACTTCCCTGGCCTGCCCGATCCCCTTGCGCAGGCCCTCCCCATCACTCTGAAAGCTGCTCCTAATCCTGACATCTCTTGATCCTGCTGTGGTTCCGTTCCGTCATCCTCTGACGTTCACGACCATTTCCCCCCGTGGCAGTGCCCCTGCGACCCTGTCCCCCCGGCACGGCTTGGCTGGCTGCCCTCTCTGTCCATCCGCTGCCTCGTGGTTTGCAGAAGTGACCTTTTCTCTTTGGCTGGAATCGATGGGTGCAACGGCTTTAAGTCTAAGCTGTGAGCTGAAACTTAGCATTTTGTGGCAGCAAGCTTGTGGTTACTGTGGCCACATATTAATGTTTCTATATCAATTACCGTGGTGCTTTCTTCCAAAGCTAGGTTGCAGTAATATAATAGAGGAATGCTATTAATTATGCCAACATATAGAAATACATTGATAGAGAGGGAAAGTTGATCATGCCATAGTAGCCCTACAAATTTGCTGTTACAGGACTCAAAAAAAGAATTTCTTAGGTCTTTAGTGTTGTAGAGAGTCATTCTTGGAGTTAAAACTTCCCTGTTTTTATTGATGAAGCTGGAAAACATGCAGATCAATAGTGAAAGGTCAACTTGATCCTTGAAATGTGATTTTTAATTTTATGTTTTCCCCAGATTTGAGGATATTGGCTACCAGGTTTACTAACTGCATCCATTGTTTTCCTACTATTGGACATTAATACCAGGTCCTGATGTTGAACCCTCACTGGGTGTTCACTGTGTATCTGAAGTTTTATGGTAGTTTTATCTTGCCATACTTTTAGATATCTTGTAAATAAATGCAGAATAAAGAGGAAAAATAATGAAAACATTCATAATGTAAAGAAAAAGTAGTAAAGAAAAAAAATTGCGTCTTACAGTGAGGCATACTCATCCTTTTGTGCAAAGAATTTTTGCAGAGGAACATATTCTTCATTCTCTTTATTTCACTGGAAAATAGAAGCTGTGCATCCAGTCTGCTTTATCACACGGTACATTTTGTGACTACAATGAAATCTTAATTATAGAGATGTCAGTGCAGCACCTGGCACTCTTGTGAAGTGGGCTGGGCTGGGCTGCGTGAGGTCTGGTGAGGTCCAACAGGCACATGAAACCCTGCCATCCTGCTTTTCATGTGTTACTGGAGACTGGGAACAGAACCACGCCGAACTAAGCAATCCAGGTCATGGTATTTATCTTTATGTGTGATTCATGGTTTGTCACTTGATGCCAGGGAGAGTCAGGAAGAGGCATGTCTCTCTTGTGGCAAATACCAATGTCTTATGTCCAGCAGTTCCACTTACCTGCAAAGGTGCTATATTGATAATGGCTCTTAGAGGAGTCAATAGGAATAATTAGTGTATTTTTTTCATGAGGAGCTAACAAAATACCCATTGGGGCATTTCAGCACAATAGATGGCATTGGACTGTGGTGCAACCAACAAGTTGGCATCCTTGCACCATGGTGCTGCACTCCCTTGCATTTGTACGTGGCAGATGGCTATAGAATAGAATAGAATAGAATAGAATAGAATAGAATAGAATAGAATAGAATATTTCAGTTGGAAGGGATCTACAATGATCATCTAGTCCAACTGCCTGACCAATTCAGGGCTGACCAAGTTAAAGCACATTATTAAAGGCATTGTCCAAATGCCTCTTAAACCCTGACAGCCATGGGGCATGGACCACCTCTCCAGGAAGCCTGATCCAGTGTTTGACCACCCTTTCAGTAAAGAAATGCTTCCTAAAGCATCCCAGGTTTTCAAGTCCCTTTCTCCCCCTCTCACGGGTTCCTCTGGTTCAACCTCAAGCCAAAACCATTTCTGTTCTTACAGATTGTGACTGTCAAAACTGTGCCACGCTGAAGTCAAAGTAGTGGGTGAGTATGGTCCTGTGAACAGGCAACAGCTGTCATCTCCCGCTGGCTGCGAGCGTGTGTCATGAAATCCTCCACTGGCATCTATGACTCAGGCTTGTACCAGTCACCCCTAAATAATCAGCTCTTCTAGTTGTGGGTGAAAGGCAGCTTTCTCTTGTCAGCTCACAGAAAGTGGAGTCTCTGGAGCATACGTAATTGTTCCAGGCAGGTTCAGGATTTCTATTTTAGGGATAATTACATATTTTGTAGTGATATGTTGTCATTTTTAGAAATCCAGTGTGCTGCACACAAAAAGCAACATGCTGCTACTATGATTTTCTTCCTCAAATGTTGAGATTTGCTTTTTCTTTACCAGGATTGCATACTAATTCCTGAAGAAAATAATGAATCTGAAAAAACCAGTCAGTGCCTGTTCATCTAACATCATCTGAACTTCAAATCAGCAGAACTGTGTATTTAGTTTATTAGAAGTGACATCTTTGCTGATAGGTTCAAGGGCCTGGTGAATATTCATATCTAGATTTTTCTTGACTGCTGACTAGAGCATGCTTTCTAGATCAGTTGTAGTCATGGATACATGGAAATGGCAGTTTTGGTTTTGTTTTCTCAGCAGCAATGATTTTTTACACAGTATTCCAAACATTATAATAAACAATTGTTAAAAACTGTCCTCCTGGAGTGATCGCAGATCATGAGCACTTGCACATGGTTCAATTGCCAAAAAAATGCGGTGCTTTGAAGGTGCTCGCTATTGCTGGGTTTCCTCTTTGAGTATTTCTTAGTGACCGAAGTTCAATTAACAGATTTGCTTGCACGTGAAAAGAAATTGGATCCGTTGCCCCAAGCACGTCAGCATTGTGTGTGCTAACGTTTTGAATTTCAAAAAGAATATTTATGAACAAGATGTAGCTGTGGTTACACATTGCTCACTACAGTCTCTGATAGGGGTGGTAGGAAAAACCTCAATAAAATTCTGCCTGTGGCTGCAGGTTTCTCCTTCCAGGGCTGGGTTTTGTTAGACAGAGGGAGCAGGCGACCAGTTTGCAGCTCCTGCAGCATCTCAGACGAGCCGGCCGCTGGCTCCAGGTGTTACCCACGTCCTTGCTAATATCTCATGGCTTCTCAGCCCAAGACCCGTCAAGCCTTGCTAAAAGCAAGCTGTTCACCCACAGAGAAGGGGAGAGATAAGGAGATGACCCACCACCTGTGTAGCTGAGCCTTTCCTCCAGAGGCACAGGAGGCCATCAGAGGGATGGGGCAGCACTGGTTTCCCCACGTGGGCTTTCATGGAGTCTCCTGGAGCATCCCAGGGGAGGAGATGGTGCATCTGCCCTTCAGCGTTGCTTATGGAGTGGGGGGCAGACACGTGGTAGGAGCTGGCCCAGACTCTGTTTTCAGTTTCATTTGGCAAAGTTTTCCGAGTTCTCCTGCAGAAAATGTCCCACAAAAGTGACAATAACAATATTTTGGATATAAGCCTAGCACAAAAGGGTAATAGGAACTCCATGGGCATGTGTGGGCCTTTGATTCATCCTCAGAGATGACAGATGTGCATGTATTTAAGATCTGGGAGTGGGACTCGGAATATTTATAGTGTGTTCCGTGCTCCCACTCTTCCTGTGTGATTTTGGTCTCCACTGTGAGTCAAACACGTGTTCAGTGCTCTCTGTTGACCATCTCATGCATCATTCACGCTGCAAATCCCCAAGCCCATACCAAGCATTCCTCTTTGTCCAGCCTTGAGAGCTTTCTGGGGAGGAAATGCTGAGGGTCCCCTTGCGCAGTCAGGGTCTCATGGTAGAAATATTAAGGACTAAGTGGTGGAGCTGAGCAGGGTGCAGCTCAGTCCACTGGCGAGCTCCTCCTAAACACATTCAGCCACTTCGAGAGCACACTGGGCTTAGAATAGAACAGAACAGTTCAGCTGGAAGGGACCTACAATGATCGTCTAGTCCAACTGCCTGACCGCTTCAGGGCTGACCAAAAGCTAAAGCATGTGCTTGTGCAGCAGCCAGCACTGATGTGCGGAGCGTGCATGGGCTTCGCTTGCAGCCCTGCAGCTTACTGAGCTGTGAGGACATTAAGGAACTGAGTTATAAAGAGGCAATTTGTGAAATGGGAGTAATGCTGTATCCTTTACATTGGCTTTTGTGACAGTATTTATTTGTTTGCCTGTGAGGCACTCCAACTATATGGCAATAGGGTTTATCTCGTTATTGGTATAAACAAACCTATCTTTTTTATTTATTTAAGACTGATATTAGATTAGTTCACAGCAATAGTTTAGTAAAAATAATTTTGTTTGCAGTGGCTGCTGATCAAGGCAGTAGCTTTAGTGTTACAGCTGCGCTGTCCTTTCTTGTCGTTACTCCTCACCGTAGCTCTGAAAAAAATAACAGATCTGGTACGGATGGGTTTGCACACGAAGAGAGTGGAAGTCAGTCACCGTCCTCCAAATGCTGTCCTTTGGAAAGCACACGTACCAGCCCAACTGGCTGTAGACTGTGCACAAGCGGTACGGAGCCGTGGCGTGCGGCTCGCCGGCGTTCTCTGCTCTGCCGCGCTCTGAGCTTGCTCACGCGCTTACGGCATCTCTGTGAGACAACTCCTGTATCGACACAGGTCGAAGCTGTATTTTAGCTGGTGCTAAACCACTTACTTAGTAAGCTGATTCAACCTGTTTGCTAGCCACTTCGAGCAGGTGAAAACAGACTGTTGAAAGAAAACCAGCCGCTGTCCTGCATCTTCCTCGGGAGGTGGTGACTTTTAATAAAAGCTTGACCAATACTCTTTAGTTGTCTCCTTGTCTTCTTTTTAAATATAAGATCTTTGCAGTAAAGCATTTACAAATTTAAATTCTTTCTTCTTTACCTTGTAGTGAACTTTGACCACTTCCAGATTCTCCGGGCGATTGGGAAGGGAAGCTTTGGCAAGGTAGGCTTGAACGCTTGGTCTTGAGTTCGCTTGTATGTTTTATCAGGTGCTTGCTGTTATGTACTTACAGTTTATTGAAACAGTAATGGTGCTGAAATAGGCTGTTTTTATTGTCAGATGATGGCTGCTAAGTAAACACAGGAAAAATGTGTTCAGGAAAATACCTTGTTGCCGTTTGGCATTGCTTTAATTCTTGGCATCTTCGCGAAACTGGTGTATTTTAAACTACCAGCACAATTGTGACCATTTCAAGGCAAATATTCATTATGTGCTCTGTTTCCTGAGAGGGTTTATAGGTTGTGAGCTGGGGACAATAAGTCAGGAAGGTGTTGGAAGTTGTTCTGGGTGATTCACTGAGCTGGCACAATGTGGTCAAGAGGGCTCTCTGAAGCCCTGGGCTGTTTTCCCACTCAGAAATGAGTTATGCTGAAGAGTTTTTGTTGTTTATTTTTAACACGTGTTTTTTTGCCAAGCATGTGGGAGAAGGTGGGAGGTGATGATCAAAAAGCTGGATAGCTCTGGAGATCAGTTACTGGTTGATTTCGTAGTTTTATTCCTTTTTCATTCCCTTTTTCACTGACTCTCACTCAGTCTCTGTGTAGATAACTATTTGCTGCTTCTGTCGTGGCATTTTACATCATATATTTGCACTGCAAGCATGAAGTTCGGTGTGTATTTGTGCGTGCACGTGCGCATGTCCTTGCACATGCATGAGACTTGATTGCATTGGTACTGTTCTGTAGTTACTTTGTCACCTGCATTTAACTGTGCCCCAACAGTAGTTGTGCCCCTCCATTTAGCTGAGGGGTCTGAACCCCATGGACGGGAGCTTTGGGAGTGATAACCTGGTGATGATTCATGAAAATTGCTGAATACTGTTGTCACAATCTCCTCATGTGGTGGTCGCGTGGTGCAGGGCTTTGTGCCAGGACTGGGTGTTGGGGCAGGGAAATGGGCCTTTGAAGTTGTGCAAAATGTGCAATATTGAACTTGTGAAGTAGCAGGGACTAGTTCAGAGGACAACACAAGCGCCTCCACGTCTCCACATGCTGCTAAAATAAACTGAAGACAAGCTGAGAGATCAGAGGAAAGCCGTATCCTCTCTCGTTTCTTTCTGGTCTGGTCATCTTGGCCGGTTTCTCCCATCTCACTTTGATTAAAAGCTCATACCGTGAGGGTAAGAAAATCTGAATCTGGCCCAGGAGATGAACCGTCCTGTCCTTCGCTTTTTCGCTCTGCCCGTTACAGCCCTGGTGAGGCAGTGCCACACCGGGCGATGGCCATGTGAGCAGCCTGACCTGCTGCATTTGATGCTCGGAAACTTTGTTTGGATGCTTGGAAACTTCACAAAAGCAGAAATTTCTCAGGAAATCTGAGACCTGTTTGGCCAGAAGAGCCCAAGTTTTTACCAATTACCGAAAATCTCTTTTTAAATACCTAAAATGTATTAAGTAGCTTCAGTCTTGAGAAGCAGTAGCAGTACAAAATCCAACCGCAGTCTCAATCTGGTAGAGTCCAGCTCTTCTTAGAGTCAAGAGGATGGACACTATTAGTCATGGTGCTGTCGTTAGCACTGCTTGCTAACGAAGACATTTTGTCACAGCCTCAGTTAACTGACGAACGCTGAGGTATCTATTACACTGTTCTGGCGTGCTCGGGGCACAATCTACCCACGCAAATTCCCGCCTGGCTTTGCTGTAAGTCCACATGGGATCAGCAGTAATGAAAATGTAATGCTGAGTAGCGGGCAAGTCAGGGAGAGAGTGGTTTTAAGTAGGCACCCATATTTGCAGCCATGTCCCTCGAGCAAGAAGAGGTGAAAGGTGGCAGCAGAGCTATGTCAGATTTCTGAGGTTATATTGGACGATGGAGAATGATTAAATACAAGCTCGGGTCCTTCCTTAGGGCAGTGCTCTAAAGGTAAAGCAAACAGCAGAGGAAGGTCTCCCCAGACACTCCTGGTGAGAACGGGAACTCTCAGGGTCCTGTGACTCCTGCTCATCATCAAAGACCAAAACCTAACTCAAAATCTTACTAAAAAATAGCAGCTAACATTTTTTTCAAGCTCACAGGAGAAGACTGATGCTTCCAAATGTAAACTTCCCAGAGAAAAGAGGGTTTATTCTGTTGAGCAGCAGCACTTGGTGCTGGAAAAATAATTCTGCTCAGAATATGAAAAGGAGAAAAAAATATTCTTGTCCCAGGGCAGGACCTTTCTGGCTTTGAAGAGAGCTGCTCCTCATGGCTGCTTCCTTTGCTGTTTATGTTAAAGAAAGGTTAAGTCTAGCACGTAGCAGTCTATCAGGCATCAGAATTGTATATACACTTTCAGCAAAATGCTGAAATGATTCATCTGTCATCTTTCTG
This sequence comes from Morus bassanus, assembly GCA_031468815.1. Classification (NCBI taxonomy): domain Eukaryota; kingdom Metazoa; phylum Chordata; class Aves; order Suliformes; family Sulidae; genus Morus; species Morus bassanus. Next base: position 1,702,613 of record CM062575.1, read on the forward strand.
GATAATTATGTCCATATGCTAAATTTCCTTTGATACTGAGAAAAGCTTTTTACATTTACAAAGTTATTTACAACTCGCATTTAATTATAGAAAATGCAGAACTACCTACCTGAAAACTCTTATTTGAAATTTATGAGTGATTTAGTTGCTTTTGTTGATTTAAGCACTTACCTGCCCACATTCAGGAAGGTATTTAGGAGCCAGTGTCCTGTCCATCTCGAAATGGGGGTGTGGACCCTCAGCGTGCAGTGGGTGACCCGTGAAATCTGTGACACTGTGTGATCTCGTAGTGATGGGACCCAGGAGGCAGCAACCGCTGGGTAGCTTTGGGCAAGGCATTTGCTTTCCACTCTCGTTTTGTGCACCTCTCGGGACAGGCTGCGTGGTTCTCGGTACAGGAACTGTACCAAGTGAAGGAAAAAGGAGCTCAGAGATCACTTTTGGATTTGGAAAGCCAAGAGGCTTTGGAGGGCCCCTGAGCTGTGGCTCTGGCATATCTGCAAAACCTGGCCAATTTCTGTTTCCTAGAGATGGGTTTAATCATCTTTAAGATACTATTAATCAAATGAAGGTCATGCTGAATTCCATGTTTACTCAAATTAGCAAATGTGTAATATTTTCCATACATATTAGAGGTAATATTATTTGATTTTCAGTATTTTAATAGGAGTGTTATGTTTCTGCTGTAGCACAGCCTCCTTTCTCAAGCAGCAGCCGTTGCTCAGGTTTTAGCTGGTCCATCGCTGTTACCCAAGGAGCAGTAGCCGGGAGAGGATTTCCAGAATGCAATTTGTGACCCCCTGTTTTAACAGGAAACACCCTGCGAGTTTCATTACGCTTCACGAGAGACATGATGAGATCTGGAAATCTCAGGCTGCATTGGTTGCATTGCAGGTATCCTGATGTCTCCCTTCTTAAAAACTGACCTCTCCTGGCTCAAGTCTTTGTCTGTGCAAACCAGGAGGCAGCCGAGGCAGTGTTTGCCCCTGTATCCCTCCTCCCACCTGGGCCTCTCTCTTGATACTCCCTCGAATCAGCCACTGCCACCTTTTCCAAGGGATAAAGAACTGGATAGGGTTATGGGAATTCATTATTTTCACTTTACTGCTGTGAAGAAATAAAACCAAAGTTCTTCAGCACAGATTTATGTCTTTGTCTGCTGTTGGACATAGGTAATTAAACCAGGGGATGGGGGCTGGAATGAGCAGCAACGTGAAATGAGATTTTCCAGAGAGAACAAATACATCTTGGGGCGGGTGGGCCTGTGCAGGCAGCCTGCAGGGGCCTGGGGGGCGTTGCTTTCCTTTTTCTTCTTTTTCTTTTTTTTTTTTTTTTCTTTGAGTAGTTTATGAAGTTTTATTGGGACCTGCCCCAGACAACCCCCGGCCCGCTGGTGCGTGCAGCGGCAGGAGGCATGCGTGGCTGCGGGGGGGGGGATCGGGCAGGAACCACGGCGGGGACGGCTGCCGTCGGCGTGGCACGGAGGGCGTGGTGGGCGTGGCGGGCATGGGGCGTGGTGGGCATGGGGCGTGGCGGGTGTGGGGTGTGGTGGGCATGGTGGGCATGGGGCGTGGCGGGTGTGGGGTGTGGTGGGCATGGTGGGCATGGGGCGTGGTGGGTGTGGGGCGCGGCGGGCACGGTGGGCTTGGGGTGTGGCGGGCGTGGTGGGCATGGGGCATGGTGGAAGTGGGGCATGGTGGGCGTGGGGCATGGGACGTGGCGGGCGTGGGGCGCGGCGGCCGCGGGTGGAGGTGTCCGCCTTCCCTGGCTGGCCGCCTCCTCGGGTGGGCACGGGGTGGCCTCGCTGCTCGGGAGGCTGCTGGGGGGGCCCTGCTCCCTGGGGGAGGCTTCTCACCGACCCTGCCAAAGAAAGCTGGCTTGTAACGTGGTTTGCTTTGCAAAAGTACTTTAACTTCGTGATTTTGTTGATTTGATAATTCACACAGCCTGAAGCTGGGTATAGAAAAGCTTTAATCCATTTTCTAAAGGTCATAAAAGCCCACACAGTAGATACACCGTAAATAAAATTCCCTTAAATCTATTCTCAACTGAATCTCTCTTTGATATCAACACAACTTTGATCCTTTGTCTTTTTATTCCGGCTTTATAAATGTTTGGTTTTTTCACCCAAAAGAAAGGCTACAAACACAATCCTTTGGTATTAAAATACCAGGGATATTTTTTTCCCTTTGCTTTACTGGAGCTCGCGTGAGGCCGAGGTTTGTCAGCGCCGCGGCAGGGCCTCGAGATGCGTGTCCCGGCGGGCCGTCGGCGCTGCCGCTCGTTCGCAGGCTGGCCGTGGCCCCGACCCTGGCGGCGGGAAGACCCGCCGCGTTGTCAGGAGGCTCCGGAGGTGAAAACGCCGTTGCTTTTTGAAAGGGCCGCGTGGTTAGCTGGGAGGGGGCAGCCAGCAAGGGGTGTCCGTGAGTGCTGGGGCACCACGAGCTGCTGGTGTTTGACCACCCAGCCCTGCCTGGGCGAGGTCTCGCCTGCGGCGCCGGCGCCTTTCAGGCACCATCGTGCTTGGACCCCAGAGCTACACAGGGTGTTGCGTGGGATGTAGCAGGTCCTCCGGGCAGGAGGTACCCAACTGCAGGAGCAGTGATGTGAAGGATGTGCTCCACCATAGCGTCCAGCACAGGAGCAGCTCCCCTGGCTGCAGGGGGCACATCTGCCCAAATCCTTCCTCTGGCAGTGACCACGAGTGGGTGTATGAGAAAGCATGGAGCACATGGAGGGTGATCCTCCCTCTGATACAACCCCCTAGATAGTATTTAGTGATTTGCTTTTTCTTTCTTGGACGTTGCTAAGCTGTAAGTGTGTCATCGGTAAAAGCCACGGGAGAGAGAATGGCAAAGGATGAAAAGCTGAAGTGACGATGTGGTCCAACACTACCGTACTGTCCAGATCTCGGATTGTGGGGGCAGCAGCAGTACAATTACAGAGCAGAAAATGCTGCCAAACGATCTCGAGTGACAGAGTGAGCAGTGACTTCAGCTGGAAGGAGGCCTGGGACATGATACTGCTCACCCCCACCGGGGACGTGCTCAGGGTTTCTGAAGGATCAGACTTCATAAGACAGTGATTTATAGTAAAAGCTGCCCACTTTTGTTATTATTATATACCCAGGGCCTTATTAACATTTGCATTACAAACTGCCTGGGGTTTATTTCAGCCCCCATCATTCCCTGTGGCTGAGTCACGCTGGCGTGGGACCGGAGGTAGGACGGGAGGTGGGACAGGAAAGCGGCATAAGAGAGCGGAGGGTGGAAGCACCCTCCCCCAGCCAAAAACCTGCTGATGGCCCCTGGGCCACCCCTGCAGGTTTCCACGCGCGGGTGGGGACTTGCCCAGAGCAGAGCACCGTGGTGGAGTGGCATCGCCTCCCCTGGGGCTGCACGGCTGCTGCATGCCCTGTCTTGGGCTGTCCCTTTGCATGAGCGCGCAGGGAGGGGTATGGTCCCCTGCAGAGGGGCATGCATGAGCAGCAGCTCCCGGGAGCTGGCTGTTGAGCGGGATGGCTTTGCTTTGTGTGCCAGGCTCGCCCCTTGCTCCTACAGTTTCTCAGCATGCCGCTCAGACGGCCTCTGGCCCTCCTGAGTCCTGAAACCTGCTGGTTCCTAGTCATCGGGAGGCTTGGAGGCAAATGGGATGCTGGTGCAAATCGTGGCATTTGAATGTGATGCTTATAATCAAACAGGTGCTAACCCTGAGCTCGCTGTAGCCTGTCCTCTGATGCACTGCATCTTGTGTCAGGGGAAGTCTCCTGTGTATTTTGCTGAAGCCTCTTCACAGGGTAAGGACGGCTTTTCTGGTGCAGTATGTGACACCCTCCCTTTATTCCCAAACACACGTCCCTGCTCACACAGCTCCTTCCTCTTACGCTTCCCTTCCTGGGCCGTGGGGGACAGGCAGAGCACGCTGGTTGTGCTAGCTGCACGCAGGGAGTTGAGAAATGCACTGCAGGTCTTACGCACAGCCAAGAATGAAATTTGTGCATGAGCCACTCTCCCTCCTTTATCCACTACAAAACAACCCAGAAGATGCTTTCCTTTGGTTTGCTCCCCCACGCTTTGTAGACAACGCTCCGCCTCGTGCTAGCGGAGCTGTTGGGGAAAGCGCCTCTTCGCTGCTCACCTGAAGTTTTGTCATTTTCTCTTGTCAAGTTGTCTTTTGCCATCAAAGTGCCCCAAAACCGAGAGGATCTAGTGCCTTGTTGCCAGAACAACGCTTGTCTCTACTAACTCATGCATAGCAGCAAAGCCTCGTTTGGTGTGATGAATTCATGAGGATTCCCCGGTGTCTAATAATGTGGTTTAATTAATGATGGAGCCTTTCTCTCCATCTGGATCTCTGTCTTCTGTGTCATCTGATTGGTTTTCGCAAAGCTGAGAGAAACTTTTACATCTTTGAGATGTCCATTCATCTGTAAAGTCTGGCTGAAACTGGCCAACAGTCCTAAAAGTCGGTAGGAGTGAGGGTGGAAAAAAAAATCCCATAACCTAATTTTCTTAGGAAAGCGAACACAAATGTCTGATTCATGAAGCCATGAGCAAGTCCAGCAGACTGGACCCCTCCTGGCGTGAGCCTGCATTATAATGCAGTGGAGCTCCTCTTTGGGAAAACCGGAGCCCTGGGCTGCCAGGAGCAGCGGGTCCAGGTGGGATGCTGCGGCATCGTCCCCCTTCCGCCTCCGCTGGGGCTGGTGCCAGTGGCGGAGCAGGCGGTGCGCGGACGCGGCGCTCGGGGCAGGCTGCCGCCGCGGGGACGCCGGTCCCCACTTCCCCATAGGATGCGCTGATTCAAAATGTCACAGCGCTAGTGGTGACGCCTCGGGATGCGCTGGTGCGCCAGCGCTATTTGTGTGTCGTGTGTTGGCGGCGCGGTAAACTGTCGCTAGCAATTGGAACGGTGCTAAGTGATGGAAAAGGGAAGAACAAAGGGTGTTGAATGATCCCATCCTCCGTTTTCTCATTCTCATCTCGCTCTCATTCTTTAATTTTGTTGGCCCCAGGGGTGTCACTAGGGCCTGCCTCTGGTATCCACTTACAGGCTGGTTTTGGGTTTTTTTTTTCCTGTGTTTTTTCCTTCCCCTACCGCCTCTGAACTGTACAAATTGAAGAAGAAAGGAAACATGAAATATAAAACGTTTTTTAAGTTTTATATAATTTTACATATATGTTTTTTTATTTTTTAAAAAAAGCTAGCATGACATGAAAAGGAAAAAGGATGTCAGTGTTTGTAAGTGCAACATTAAACCCGACCTCTGTAGTCCAAAAGTTAGCAGCCGGGCCGTCCTGCTGAGGCACGCCATGGCGATGGCTGGCCGGGTTTCATGGGCCCGGTGGACGTGGCTGGGCTCCGCTGGCCACGTGCACCCTCTGCCCGCCGACGCCTGCTCCGAGGCAGTGTCATCCCTCTCCAGAAAAGTGTGTAGCCCCGGGCGATGCATCCGTGCGGCAAGAACCTCCCTGCAGCGACAAAACCGTTCCCTGGCACGACCCAGCCTATTTAATCGGGAGGTGGTTAACGGAGTCTGTAAGGCACAGGGCGGCGGGGAGGTGGCACAGCTGTGTGCGGGGCAGCCCTGCCATGCACCCGCAGCTCGCACGCCTGCCTGAGTGCAGCGAGATAAGCCGCCCTGCCGGCCATGGCAGCGGGGTTATCCAGCCTCCGATGCCGGAGCCGGCGGGAGGGCCCTGCGGCGACGTCCCAGCGCCACGCGCTGCTCTGGCTGGGGAGGCAGAGGCGCGAACGGGCGCAGCCAGCGAGGGGAGGCTGGAGCTGCCGCGTGGCTCTGCCGGCTGCGTGGCCGTGCCGCGGCGTGCCCGGGGGACGTGCCTGCTGGCAGCCGTGACCGGCGCCACCACCCCCCTGCCTGAGCCACAAGTGCAGTCATTTCTAGGTCTTGGGTTAAGGACACCTTTTTGTGGATTAACACATGCTGTTGAGTGGCAGATGTCTTTCAATCAAACACTGATACTTGGGTTCAGAAGGACCAGCCTGATCACGGGGTGGGGAAATGGAGTGCTAAAGGTCTCTGAGGGGAGGAGGAGATGTAGCGTTGGGAGATCTCCGGATTCTGCAGGAGTCTTATGGACTCTCACTAGAAAAACAGTGGGAGTAGGAAAGGGCAGAGCTGAGTTACATGGCACGGCTATGAAGAAACCCAACCTATTATGAATTTCGTAAACTGTCATCCATCTTTGAGGGCGAAGAGCAGAATATTTTGGCACTTGATTGGGTTAAGAATTGGAAATCTGGTTATTGTCGCTCTTCTCCCTCTGCATGCCTTTGTTCTTTGTTGCATTAGGGAAGGAGGAGGGTAACTCTGGTATAACTCCTCCGGCCCCAGCCCTCTGCGCCTGACGTGGCGTGTACCACCGGAGTGTGCCATCTCACCGCCAGCAGCCTGTGCATGCTCGTAGTCCTGCGCTCTCACTCCAGCACAGCATCCATCCATTTATTTATTCAAACTTCTGGGACACATGGATGCGAGGCACAGAGCTGTGATACGGTAGTCCTGAGCCATTCCTGATCTGATCACCCGTGCTGCCCATTGCACTGATGGCAGCAGACACAGAAGAGTGAAAGCTCTGGAGATCGTATTCTTCCAGCATTACTCTTAAGAGAAGCTCCAGTTCAGCTGTGCTCAGCTGCAAGCTACCCAAGAGGCTGTGCCTCCTCTTTGGTGGTTGTCCTGTCTTTACCTGCCCTCTGTGCCAGCCGTGCAGCCAACACGCAGACTGATGGTCTAACATGGCTGACACAAAAAAATCTTATTTTTAAGGTAAAAAGATGTGCCCTGCTTTGCTAATGTCAAATATCAGCTTCTCAGTGGCTTAAATATGACCAGCATTTGGATCCTTTTTTTGTTCTGACAAGCCATCAGACAGCACACCCCCACAAGCTGGACACTTGAACCAAGAGCATGAGATGTTTCACATCAGATGCAGGATTTGGCAACAATAAAATTGAAGCTACATTGGACCTCAGAATCATCTTCAAGACCTTAGAAGCTGCAGGTTATGAGTTTGGGATTTTCTATTAATGCTTGTGGTTGGATAATCCAATTACAAAGCACTTAATGTCATAAATGATGAGGAACAACGTCCTCTGTTCTTATGAAATTATGACTATATCAGCATGATACAGCAAATATTCCCTAAGCATTTTTATAATAGTTGGTAAAAGTAAATATCCAGAGCATTATGGGGTGTACCTGTTTTGTTACTCTAGGCAGCACCATAATTCAGTGATGTTTGCAGAAGGAGACTTTCTCCTTTTCTTCATATGATGTGTTTCTTCTTCTGGGTTGGATCGTTGTTCAAAGAAGTCTGGAGTTCATAACTTCCTATTCAAGTGTCTGTACACTGCTTAAAAACAAATCTGTATCACATAGTAATTGTACAGACACAAATCCAGAGAATCTGTGCTGGGTACAGTTCTGTCCTTCTGGTTTTTGTATGGTGAATACAGGAGCTGCCCACAAGCCAGAAACAGGCAATTGAGATTTTCTGAGTCTCGGCAATGAAGAAAAAATGGAACCTGAGAAATATAACCAGAAACTGATGCAGCTGGTATGCAATTAACAATAGAAACTGTTGTTGTAATGATAGATTCGATATATTTCTGCCACAGTCAGAGAGACTTCCCACCTGTGTTGTGCACCCCAAGTCAGCTACAGCTCCTAGGCTAGGCCTGCCACGGGACAGAAACTTCTCATGAGCCAGGCTTACTAGGAAGTGTCCTTCCCATTGCAGAGCACATGACATGCTTCTGTTCCTGCCAATTTTCCTGCCTGCCTTTCTCCTTTGAAATAGCCTCTTTTCCAGTTTTTTAAGGATTAGGTAGTGGTTTGCCTTGTTTCCCAGCTGAACCATGGCGATGCATTCTGGAGACAGGCAAAGAGAGGATGTGGAAAAAGTTGTTGTTGTCGAATAGACTTTTAGAGGTGGATCAGAAAGGTTGTGTGGAGGGTTGGGCATTTCACATGACAAGGCTGGGGAGACCATGAGAGTGCATTTCTTGCTAATTCTGCTTAGGATGGAGTCTCCTCCCTCCCACGAGCGCCGTATTGCCCAGCATTTGGCTGCCCCGAGCTGCACACCAACCAGCTGAGTCTGCAGAGACCTCTGTGTCAGTTCTGTGTACCATTTCTATTTTGCATGGCTTTAGAGTTTGGTGACCCTCTGCATCAGCCTCTGAGCACCTTTTCCCGTGTTCCTGTGCACCTTGGCCTTTGGTCCCTGTCCCCACACTGGTGAGCACATCCCAAGTGGTAACTCGGTAGTGATGCAGTCAAGAGATGCTGCTTTACTGTCGTGGAACTGAATGTGAGAAGTAAAACAAGATTTTTAGTTGTGTTACCCAGACCTGTGGAACTGGGTTCTACTGGGAGAGCAATGATGGATAGGTGGATACATAGATGCGTGCATATGTGTTTATACACATACCTACACAAACACACAGAGCTTACGATGGTTACTAGGTGCTGCCTTCCTTCTGTGGGTCATTAGCCTCCAAGGGAGGAAGCACCAACACTATGGATTTGAACTACATGCTATTTCTTAAACCGTATAATAAGCCAGGTCCCCTGGCATGGGTATCTGTCCTTCAAAAGTGGCAGGACGTGTTGCTGACATAAGATGTCCTTTTGCAAAAGGTCTGTGGTTTTCTAGTCAGGCTTTATTTATAACTCTTCTTCCCGGGCAGCAAATGAGCTTTACAGTCTCACTACCTACTTGTAGTGTAAAAGCTATACAATTTCTTATGAATCTAGCCAGGTTAGCCTCAGTCATGGTTATTTATGGTGTTGCTTAAAATCATTATGTCTGACCATATTCCTTACAAAATCTAGGGGTCCTGGAGTCTTTTGGTGTAAATACAGGTAAAAGTGTTTCTGACACACCTTTCCTTTTTATGCTCACATCCAAGCGTGCTACCGAGTCCTTTACATTGGTGCAGTGCTGCTGTTTGTTCAGCTGGATGGCGCGTGAACGCCGTGACATCCGAGGCCCATGCGCAGTGGTCAGAAAATAGCCAGAATTGTCAAAGTGCAACATATTGGATATTTTAATGAGTATTTTCATTCTCTGTCTGCCTGGAAAAAGCTTCCTGAAAAATGGACCTACATTTTATAGAATACCTACTTCATTAGGAAACATTTAAGGAAACCAGGAACACGTATTTGTTGCACAAAGGGTGACGTTTTGCCTATAACAAGTGGCAAAGAGCTGCTGCTCTCTCCAGTTTCTCGGAAGCTTCATACTTGTCTGGCTGCTCTCTGGCAATTAATTAATTCAGCCAAGTGTAGTACAAATGTTTGTACAGACACAGAAAACCTCACTCCGTTGCGACGGATGAGCTGGCTGGGTCCCTCGCACGGAGCATCCAGCACACACGAGTGCGGGGCTCGGCCACGCGTGTGAACATGCCTTGTTTTGGAGCGGAGCAGGGCATGTGCTGCCCAGCGTCCTGGAGACCCTGCTGCTCTTCAGACACAGAACACCTTCTTCCTAATGCGTCCAAGCACACTATCAGAAGTTGTGCTCTGGGATTTCTCTGCTTCTCATTTCATTCCCTGCCCAAGACTGATGGATTGTGGGGGGGAAGAGGCAGAAATGACTAATTCTCATGCCTCGGCTGTATTCTGTTCTGTCATTTAGGTACCTGCTCTTTTTTTGTCTCTATTGCTGTATCTTTCTGCTAAAACTGCTTTCGGCATCAGGGAAATGGGGAAGTGAAGAACGGCCAGAGTGAAAGGTCAAGCTGCTCAGCCTGTCATGAGTGAAAAGCTTCTGAGACAATGGCCATGAAATAAAGAACAAGTTCTGTGAGCAGCATAAGTAATAGGATGTGATTTTTGGTGGATCTAAGTCCCTGAATGCTGCTTTCCTCCATCTGTCTTTCCATTAATAACACTGTTGGCCACCCCCAAGGTGTGGTACGACCCCTCTGCGGCGGTACAGGAGCCGTCGGGACAGTGAGGAGCTGTCAGGTACAACCTAGCGAGGGTCACCTGCTGAAAAGGTCTAGGCATGTTTATTTATATAATGTGGGTAGCAAAAATACCAGCTGTTTCAATAGTCTCATAAAGCTGGAAGATTAGGAATGAAAACATTGATGAATTCTAAATTTAGTGCTTTCCATTTTCACACTGGGGATTTTGTTCTCTGAAATAAAATGTTAACTACAGTATCGCTTTGACAATTGCAAAAATGCTTTTCTAATGTTTTATACTTTTTTAATTCTTATTGACCCATCACAGTTGCAATAAACTATACTTCTTCTGCATGATCATGAATTCTACCTCCCTCAGGTAAACACTCTGGATTGTAAACACATGACATTTTTTTCAAAGAAAGAAAAGAAAGGAAAATAACAGTATTTATTAAAGAGAAGACTTTTGTGTCTCTGCTTTTCCCTCTCACCTCCCGTTTAGTTACTATTTATGTACAAAATCCATCAAGAATCCTTCTGTTAATGTTGTTCACTCACAGAGCTGCAGTAAGATTGTTGTGCTACATTACTTGCTGTTAATTCTTTTTAAAAGTAAGTGCTAAAAATTACTCTAAATAAAGGGCAGTGCAGTATAAAGTATATATCTGTTCATATTCAGAAAATGATGCAGTTAAACCAAACCATACTGAAGATTAAATAAGAACCAACCCTTTCTTCACAGCTGCCATTTTGACAAGTGCCATTTAGCAAGGATGTAGGAGCTTTGTTTGGCTGCCACTCATCTTGTTATGAAATAGTGCCCTACATGTGCCTGTTGCAGAGGTCCGTGCGTTGTGCTGCATCCCGAGGCTCTCAGCTCCACTCTGCTCTGCCTTATTTCCTCGGTAGGGAAATACATTCAAATGCCAACTTACAGGAGAACGCTTGCATAAGATGAGAAAACTAGGTTTTAGTCCCCTGCTATTATCTTTTGGCTTATCAGAGAGAATAAAATACGCGGGGTTGTTCCTGGGCAGAGTACTCCAATTGGAGACCTTTCTCGGCAGCAGCTCCTCTTCTGGGTGATGCTTCCAGGATCGAGGCAGAACTTAAGCTGTGGTCAAACACTGCTGCTTGGTGGCAGCGATGAGCTCGGGTATTGATCTGCCCCTTCCCGATGCCCTGTGCCGTTCATCGAGCCGAGCACAGTTTGCTATGAAATCAATCTGCTCGCCGTTGAGCAGGCAGGGCTGGACTGGGTAGCTACTGGCTCCTCCGGGTGGCCAGGCTGAAGTCACAGCCATGACTCAGCTCAGTGAGTGCTGTCTGATGTTCATGAAGACATGCCTAATGATGGGCCACTTGTGGGATGGTGAAAAACTCTGCAGCATTAATGACTGGAAGCATAAAAGCTCCATAGATGCCTAATGGGTGAGCCACAGTAGGAAGATCCTCTTCTCTGCTGTTGAATGCTTGAAGCATATTTCTTCATTTTGGTGATATGGTATATTTAAGTACTGTTTTGTAGGTTTGATAGAAAGGCTTGTGAAGTAAAGCTGTGGCTCCTTGGGAACAGGCTGGAGGCAGCCCCTTGTCTGCTGGTGACGGATGGCCCATCTGCTCGGCTCAGCCGGTGGGGTGGCCACAGTGCTGGAGGAAGGAGACCAGCCAGGAGGAGCAGGGGATTTGCCCATGTCCAGGCTCGCACACAGCTCTGTGCCCCCCATCTGGAAGGGAACCTCCATCTCCCAGGCCCCTACAGCTGTCTCTTCCAGGAGACATGGCTCTGTCCAGCCAGCCATGACAGAAATCGATCATTAGAAGAATTGCATGAGATTCATCATGGAGAAGGGACTCAGTATATTTTGTATATTGAGTTCCTACATGTGCAGAGGCAGACGCTGGAGCTGCTGTAACATTCGCTTTCTTGCTTTTTCTAAAGGAAGGGTCAACAATGATCACACTGAAATTCATCAGTAGTTAATTGAGTTGTGCTAGGCATGCTAAGTTGGTCTTAACCACAAATTAGCATTAATCCTCTCACTTCCAAGACAACGTTTTCTCATTGATACTTCCACTGTTTGTATACTTTAATAGTTCCTCAGTATGGAACTATCTCAGTATGGAACTACCAACTACTGTTGGCAGCCCTCCAAATGCTTTGTGTTGAGTGTTGGGCCTGTAGGACAAAGGGAAAATAGAGCTATGTTTGGTCAGGTCCTACAAGGTCTAGGTTTGAACTGTCCTTTTTCCAAAGGGAAAGATACTAGGGATTTTAATACAATATTGAAAAGCAAATCTGAACAGATGGGACTTGAATGTGGCCAAACTTCCATCCAGCCACGTTACTGACTGTAAGCCTGGAGAGGGGTGCTGTGGTTGATGGAGGAATTAATGCTGCGTGCAATATGCACAGTATGTGCACAGAGGTATTTGCTGTCAAGTAACAATTGTTTACAGCTAATCTGATTTCTGACTGCCAGTTGGCAGACCCAACAGCTGATATCAAAGTTTGGGAGTTTTTCATAGTTCTGGCATATTAGCTGTTTTTAATGAACTCAAGTGAGCTTTGCTCACCTTTGTGCTGGGAGTCACTTCACAATTTGCTGGCATCTTAAGTACAAGCATCTGTGGTGTAATAGCTCTTAGTTATTTTGCAGTGCCTTGGGCCTGGTGCTGAAAAACAAGATCTTTCAGTGCAGAGGACCTTCACTAGAGGAGATGTCTCCCAGGGCAGACCCCTTTGTAGCAATTTGGTGGTAAACACAACAGCGCAATGAAGCAAGCTTCTGCCAGTGAAAAATTAAGCATTTGGCTGCAAGTGGCATTAATTCCTTTTGAAGGTTTTGCACTGTGAAACACGAGCATCCCCTTCTTTCTTAGGTGAAAAGTTATACCTATATTTATTTACTTCAGCGTGGAAAGGAAACTTTGGTGCCTGGGAGGCACGTTGTGGCAGCAGCACAGAAACGAAGACGCTTGGCCACATCGCTCTCAATGCCATTGCTTGGCAGCGCCGGTTCAAGATGAGTGATGAGGTTTTTCGAAATAGCACGGTTGAGTGTTCTTGCCTTGGGATCGGGAAAAGCTTCAACATTAATTTATGTTCAGAGATTAAATAAAGCCTTCCATTCTTCATTGGAAATACGTAGATTTCTCTCTGTTCTCAAGTTTTATCAAATACATAACTAAAAAAAAAATTCATCTGCCTCTTCCACCAGCGTATAAAACATCACAGAACGTATCACAAAATCATAGAATAATAAAATAGTTTGGGTTGGAAGGGACCTCTAAAGGTCATCTAGTCCAACCGCCCTGCCATGAGCAGGGACAGATGTAACGTAACCATGGCCGTAATGAAAGGTGACTCCAAATACAAGACTTAACTCAAAATGTATGTCAACCATAGGAAGATGTACTTTCCACATTTTATTCAGAAAAGTTTTGTTAGCTGTAGTTGTATACAGGGGTCCAGATCCTTGTGTAAATCCATGGAGTGCTGCTGAGCTGGGGTAAATGGTGGATCCAGGTTTGAATCCATCCAAGAGGCAGAAAGAAGATGTGTCATGGTGTCTTCAGGGATTTCTGCAGGTTGGTCTGATTTTTCGTCATTCTTCTTTAAATAACATTAAAGCCAGAAAAGCCTAGCAGAGATATTAGCATGTGATTAAAGCTACACAAAAATCTAGATGCCTAACAGCCTTTCTGTAGGAAGCATGCCAGCTCCAGAACACACCACCCTGTTTGTCCTCCTCCCTGCTCTCGGCAGAGCCGTCCATGCAGTGGGAAACACCGTTCCCGTCCACTTTGAAACCTCCCCAGTGAGGGTCTGCTACTCAGTGTCCTGAAGGTCAGCAAATCTGGGCCATTGCACATTGAGGATACTTGCTCAAGACTGTGACTAAAGGACGATCCAAGATGCCTACATTTTTTGTTTTGAAATTTAGTAACGACATCAGATTTTGAGATATTTGACTGTATAATTTCTATCAAACATTGAAACTATATAGCTGGCTTGCAAGAGGGGAGAGGATGGGGAACGAGGACAAACAAAAGTAAAGAAAAATGCTCCTTTTTCTTGTTTGCTTCTTAGGTTTATGTGCTGTCATTTCTTTAGGTTTTCCTTGTTTATTTGGATTAACGTCTCTCCAGAGGTAAAGAAGTTTACATGTTTTTTGGAGCTGTAAGTCAATTAATCACCCATATCCAAAACTCGATTATAGGAACATCTGCTTAATGCCTGATGAGATGTTATTTTCTCAGCACGACATTAAAAGGAAGTGCTTAATCTGAACCACCTAAAATTGCTTTACATCATAGGATTCTGAGCATGTAGATAGCATTCTGCATCCCCCTCTCATGAATTCTTGCAGGAAAATTGGAAAATACTCCATGATAGACGCCAAAGAGAAGAACTCGGCTCCCCGCTTGCTGTGTGCGGGTGCCAATGAGAGCTTTTCCTGACATAGTTTCAGTGTGCTGGTTGTGTGCCATTTATGTCAACAGCAAGACAGAAATAAGGTTCATTCTGAAAAAAAAAAAATAAATGTGCAAGCCTGATTTTGGATGTGTTTTGAGCACACTCCCAGCTATACCTATGCGATGTGTTTTATTTTCATGGTACGCAGAGGGCTGGCCACGTTCGTAGATGATATAAATCCGTTCGGGTCTGTTGAGCTGCAAGGAGGTCTGCAGATGTGCACGAGATGAGAACATGAACGCGTTCTTGAGACTACAGAGCTGAAGTTACTGATGTATGGCATGCTGAGGTGCGATCTCAAACAGCGGGTTTTATTTTAGGTCAGAGGAGGTTTTCGTCTCTAGCATAAGCAACTGAGAAAGGGATTTTTAATGGGAGCGTTGACATGACCTGAAAACACCAACAGGCTTGCTACGAATAAAAGTTTTATCAGCTACTGTTACAACTTGGCTGTAGCAAACAGCAGTACTGATTTAAAGAGATTTTAATGATTTATGGTGTTCTGACAAACCAGTCCTTCATCAGTCTTGTGATAAATCATAACTTTTCAGCAGGGAAAAAGTCATAAGACTGCATGAAAAATGTCTTCAGGAGTGAAACATGGTGAGGTGTTTGGAATAGAAAACAAAATAATCTCTTGAAGACATGAAGGCACATTTGTTGAGGTGGTAACCTCAGCATGGCTCCTGGGGATTGCAGTCATTTTCCATTCACTGCAACTTTACACCTTTTAATTTGCTTTATACCTGAGTAGGTAGGTCCTAGTTTTGACCTTTGCATCTGGAGGAGAGACTGTGTTATTAAATTACTTGCTGTTATTGTTAGAGATGTAGCTATAAAGTGGTCCCAACTGGCCGAAACTGTTAATTGCAGGAAGGCTGCTGCAGTACCGGCTGTCTCTGGAGGCCAGGTGCCCGTGCCTGGGTGCAGCCCAGGGGATGTGCGCAGCACAGGCTGGAGATCAGCTGTACGGCGTTGGTGTGCCTGCTGCTGTGCCCGTCAGGAGCCCAGAGATGTGGGGGTATTTGCAGAAGACAGCAGAGTAGCAGCAGGAGGTACCTGTTTGCACCATGTGTCCCCCAGTCTGTGAGCATCAGCATCTCACCTGCACCGGTTGTGGAAGCAGGTAGGAGCAGCGCTGTGAGTGTTACACCTGCAAGCGCCCGTTGTTTTGAGGACCGCAACCAACTGACCTAAGGGGAAAGGGCTGGGGCTGAAGACCACAGGTACCCCCACCCAGGAGCACCCAAACGCAGCGGGGCCCCATCCCGAGCAGTGCCTTTGGCCTGATCCAGTCCAGAGACACGGCTGAAAGCTGGAGAGGCGTGGGAAGGCGGAGGAGCGATGTCATCACGGCCAGCAGCCGCCCGCCTGTTTGTGTCACCAAGCCTGGTTCGTCAACGTGGCATAATACAGAAGATTGCTGTGCAGATTGGCACTGGGACCGGAGCTGCAGATGTCCCATTCTTTTCAATGGGTCTTTGTGTGCTGGAGATAATAGTTGGGAAAAACACTGCCAGAGACACCACTGTCAAAACTGTTCCCAGAACAAAGTTCTGGGTAAATAAGCTGCATAATCAAGCAATGAAGGTTTTTGATTGTTTCAAAGTATGTTTTTATTCAGGATCAGACAGTATTATAGTAACGCATCCCCGCTGAGCGTGGGGTAAGCGTCACGGGTAAGTTGTGTGTAGCTCTGCCATCCTGCTCCCAGGACTTTGCCTCCAGCGGTGGTGGCACAGCCTCCCCGGGGCATTTGGGCTGCTGGGGCCGCGGGGCTCTCACCACGGCCGCGGGCTCACAGCAGGGTGCTGCGAGGTCCCTCTGAACTGCACCTGACCCATTGCCCACTGGGCCACCAGCATCACCGGAGGAGCTCTTCTAGGGACAGGTCTGAAATTTTCCACCTAGCCCAGAACCCCCTCCAACAGGACCAGCCCTGACAGGACGGCGAGGGGCCACACAGACTCCTGCGGTGCCGGCTGACCTTTAGCGTTTCCAGCCTCTTGTGCTCATTGAGCCAAGCTCTGGGCCAGCAACCGCAGAGGGGGAACACCTTCGAGGGACCAGCATCCTTGAGATGTTGGGTGCCTCTTCTGGGCCTGTTCTTGCAGGGGAGCTGCTCCTGGGTGGGGGTGCCTGTGGTCTTCACTCCCAGCCCTTTCCCCTTAGATCAGCTGATTTTACTGTTCTGTGTAATTATCAATTTACTTTTTGTTCACGATTCACCCTGCCCAAGGCACACAGCTTTGTGCTGCCCGTGGCTGCACTTCCAGCTGTGCTCGACAGAGCATGTCTGTCTGTCCTTCCTCGTTTGCTCATTTCTGGGTGTTGGGAGAGGAGAACATCTGCAGAGCCTGGCAGTGTTGTCAGATGCCCAGGACCCAGCTGCCAGGTTGTTGCTTTTGTCAGAGTCGACACGACCGTTGCCTTTTTGAGCATGCTTTGATTAGACAAATCTGATTTGATAAATTTGAGGTGATTTTCAGTGGAGGTTGTCAGCGGTTCACACCTGATACTACCGGTAACTCATGTGCTTTTGAGGCTTTGTAGGAGGTGCTGTTTTCTGTGGGTTGTCACAAGGCAGTAGCTGGGAGCCAGCACGGTAATTACGGGGGTCAAAGGAGTTTTTGACCAAGGGAGTATCCCCAAGGGAAGGCAGAAGACGGTTTTGGCACAGGCCACTTCCAGTCGCTGGTGGCCTGAGGGAACCATGCCCCTGGCTGGACAGGGAGGACTTGGGAACAGACCCTTCCTGGTTCCAGGTGGAACCCACCGTTTGCAGACCGAGCTGAGCCCCCTTCACCACATCGCCGGTACCCGGCAGCAACGGACGGGCAGCTGGGGCAGCCCGAGCCAGGGAGCGTGGGGCTGTGCCGGCAGATCGCGGCCACAGCCCTGGCACGGTCACCATCCCCGATGTGTCCACACACGCCAGGGCTTGTGTGGAGCGCCGCGGGGGATGACCTTCGTGCCGGGACCCTTCCCGGTTAGACACAAAAGTCATGGACAGGCCCGTGGGAAGGAGGTAGATGCATCCAGCAGAGCTTCATCCGGCTGCTCACCATGGTTCATGTGCTTAATGAATCCCTGATGCTTTAATTATACCACTGCAGATACACCTGAGAGGCAGCTTTAAGCTTTGCTATCTTGGCTATGCCTAAAACAAACAAAAAAATTATTAGCTGGTTTTATCCTTAATGTTTATGAGGACTGTAGAACAAGTTAATATTATCTTTTTAATTGCAAGTGTTACACATATGTTAATTACCAGGCAAAGATTGTATTTCAGTTACCGTCAGTGCCATCATAATACAAAATGGATACGAAGATTGCTTTTAAACGACAGGGTAACTGGTACTGCGTCCTGTGCGACTGTGATACCGTGGCTGTGTCAAACGCCTTTGGTTTCTCTTCAGAAACGCACGATCCCTGTGTGTTACTTTCCTGGTAGCAGCTGAGAACTGGTTTTAATTTTTTTTGTATAATTGGCAAGATTCTGTCTGCGGCTCACGGTGCAGAACCGCTCCCAAATGGTGAAGCAGAGGGGGTCCCAGAGGCACCGGTCCCCGGAGGTCCTGGGGCGGCACCGGGGCGGCCGTGGGGACGCAGCCTGCGGCGCCTGCCAGCCCCGTCCTGCCCGCTGCCGGCACCGTGGCTCTGCCCGCTCTCCTCCCGCGCGGGCGTCCCTCTGCCCATTGCGGCATTAGTTGCCAAATAAAGTCCTCTCCAACTCATCTTTAAAGGCTGTGTGGCAGTAATTTCCCTCCACTTCCCAAAGAATAAAAACACTCAGAGAAGTGAACAGTTTATTGTCTTGGTTGAACAGGTGAGCTGTTTGAGGAAAGCCTGTCTAGAGGAGATGAACTTGTTAAAAATCAATGCTGGAGGTTAGTCTTTCAGCAACAGAACAGCAATGCATAGTTTACAGTAAACCCTTTCTTACCAGCCTTACTGTCTCTGTTTGCTCAGCAAACTCAAGTCTAGTTTGCCAGAAACCAGTAATGACAATCTTCTTGCTCTTCTCTGCAAGGAAGAACTGACTGTCGCTGGTTTTGCGGTCTGTCTTCGAAGTCTCAAACCCTGACTGAGCACCTGCGGGCAGTTTCCAGCCATACTGGAGTGACTGGTATTTAACCCAGATGTTCCCCGTGAGCCCAGTGGTCGGGGTGGTCTCAGTGGAGGTGCCGTAAGCACGTGCTTAAGTGGCTCTGTCACAAATAACCAGTTCCTCTTTTCTCCCCATTTCTGCTGTAACGTTTAGTGATCAAAACTGAACTCAGTTCTCAAAAAAAGCTCGAGCTGTTTATACATCATGGTAAGTGCCTCCTTACTGCTTCAGAACGAAGAACTTAGCTCTTCCTGCTACAGGGGCTGCAAACCTCCCACTTCCTCGACACCCTTCCCGAGGCTACTGCCATGCTGTCCTCTGTAGCAGAGACTCTTTTCCCCAGGCAGTCCCAAAGCCTACTGATGCTTTTGGGTGCCATGGGCAATTTTGTGTTTATGCTTCACATTTCAAGTTTCAACCTCGCAAGTAAAACGGCAGCTATATAGATATTGTGGAAAACAGGGAGGGATTTGGGCCCAGCAGCCCAAGAGGGGAGAATGAGCCCCACCGGTGGTCCCGCGGGGGTCCTCCCCGGCTCCAGCCTGCGTCTCGGTGGGACCCGGCACTGGGACATCGTGCTGGTGGCCCCGGCATGCCTGGTGACTGATAGGTCTCGTTGAGCTTGCAGAGCAGAAGCGCTGCAGGCTGGACTAGGTTTTGCCCAATACTTCATGTCTTCTGCGCTGCCGTTCTCAGACGGAGGCAGCGCCTGCTCCTAGGCCACCAGCGCAGGATGGTTGGTGTCGGAAGTGACTGGTATTTCCTTTGCTGGGTAAAAGCTTAGGGCCAGATCCTGTTTGTGCTTTTGCTCGTGATAATTCCTCACGACTTCATTGGGGTTGGCTTATTTTTGAGAGCTGAAAACTGCTGTTCCAGGTGATTAATGGTTGGAGAGCACTGCTGGGATCAAATAAGCTCTGCCGGAGGGATAGGTGCATCATCCCGGAGTCACAGCCGTTTCTGGAATGACCACATACAACTGCAGTGTTTTCCATCTCTGGAGAATGAGAAATACGGAGACTTTTTTAACCATTTCAATATCTAACTGGAGTTTTTTAGGTTTTCTACATTGGGAGTCCAGACATAAATACCCAAGGGAAGTCAGCAGAAGCTGGAGGAGAAGTCAATATATGTGGACAAGGTGCGACCACTCCAGATAAGCATTTTTATAAGCTAGAGCAGTGTTCAGCTGTGGTTCACTATTGTGTAGGATTAAGGTGTTTGATGTTGGTGCGTAGCGCTTGCTAATGCTAAGCCTTGACTCTACTCTAAAAACAAAGTAAGTGAAATCCAGCTTTGTACTCTGGAGCTTCCTGATGGCTCTCAGACGAAGTCAATAAAGTGTCTATGTATGTAGGGTTTACAGCGCATTTGTCTCATCTTTCAAAGGCAGAAGCCACTGAGAGATTCAAGAAGAAAACCTACTGCTCACAGTTCAGAAGCAAAAGGAAGAGCTCTTGAACCCAGCTGTGGGCATTTGCATCCGATGCATAGGACAGGATTGCGGGTGCCTTAATTTAAGATGACATCTTCATTTGCAGAAGGAGAAAAATAATCTTTGTGCAGCTGAGATTAAGCAATCTCAAGTATTTATCAGCTCCACAGATCCTGCCCAGAATGCAAACTACTTGCTTTTGTTTGAGCCCAGACAAATTGTGCTGCCCCTTCATAATTAGTTTGAGATAAGTCAGGACATGTAATTAAGTGATTAGATGACCTTTCATCTCAGTGGGGATTTCAGCCCGTTGGATTCCTTCCGAATCAGCAGGGAAAAAGTTACTGGATTTCTAGAGGAGAAAAGGCAAAGCCTGCCTAAGGGAGAGCAAGTTGGACTGAAAAATATAGAGAGCAGCAAAAATATAGATGATTCGGGAAAGTATACTAAATTAACAAGAACAAAAAATAAAAAACTTCCAAAAAGGACATAATGTCTGAGTCCCCTGGACACCAGAAAACACCCAAATCCCAGCTCTTTATTTCCACGCCAACTTACACCACGGTTGGGTGGAAAACAGAAATAACTCTTTTAAGCAACAGCTCAATGAGTGATGCAGGGGAATAAGAAGCCAAATAATTCCTGGCAGGTTAGGGACTTTGTGTCTGCTTTTGGTGCTTAGTCCATGGTGTGATGGAGAGTGCTTTGAACCTACAGGATAAGATTTATCCTGAGGCTTTATCCTAAAGTCAGGTTTGTGTGAGAGTGTAAATGGTGCGTATGCTTCCTACTGAAAGAGCAAGGTTCGTCCCTGCAAATTACCGTCGTGGTATGGGTGGTAGCAGAAGACAAACCGGTCAGGAGTGTAAGTCCCTCAGATATGTTGTACTTATTTAGTCCAAGTTTAATTTTTCTTTGTTTGTTTTTGTTTCTAAACCTTAAATTGTGGTCTGATATGTGAAATTCTTAATGTTTTCCCTGGATCAATTGGAAGCTGGTGAAAACAGCCATCACCAAGCTGACTCCAGGATGGTGGGTTCAGAGCTGTGCCAGCTGTTCCCGCGCCAGAGGCTGCTGTTCGTTCGTTCTTCTCAAATTAAAGCTGGTCCCTTTGTCCCCCCGCTTTGATTTTCAGATGCTCTGGGAAAATCAGGTGAGCTTTGGGTGCTGTGCCGTGTTTCCGTGTGGTGTCTGCGGGAGCATTGCCACAGCTCAGCGCGGCACGGCATGGCACGGAGAGTCCTCCCGGCACCCGGCGCTGCCGTGGTGGAGGGGTGCAGCCCTGCGCCCAGCGCCCCGCGGGATGACCAGCTCCTACCTGGGGATTCCTCTTGGCTTCCCATCCCTTGACCTTTCAGCTGTTCTTGCGCCTCTCTCTCTCTCGTCGATTATTGGGACAGTTTAAACGGACGGGTTTACTGTCAGCTCAGGAGGGGGTGAGCTGTTCTGGCACTGGGAAGCCGCAGGGACGGCTTCGGCGTGAACGAGGTTGGGGACATTGTCCGGGTGGTGCTGCGTGACAGCAGGGGTGGCAGGGAGCAGCGCCGCGTGTCTGCCCTCGGCAGAGGCAGCGGCGAGAATCTCCTGGGTGCTCATGAACGTCAAACGAAGTCAGGCTAACTCCTTGGCTGCTTTTCCTGATAAAAACAAGCTTTGTGCACGAAGCGGAGAGGCAGCTCTGAACTTCTGTTCATGTACTGCGTGTTTTAATGATAATTCTTACCTTAAAGAAAGGTGAGTATTTCAAAGCCAGGAGTCAGTTTTCCCACTTTTTTAATATCACCTAGGTCAATGGTCCTCGTTAGTCCCCTCTGAATTAATGAGATATTGGGGGCTGTTCAGTGAATCCCGGGATTGTCCCAGATTCGGATGAGAAGAAGCTGCCAGCCATGGTGACAATACAGGCGTCATCATTGTCTGGGGCCCCATAAAGTGAGATCAAACGGGGAGATGTTAAATGCGCATCTCATGTCCTGAATCGCAAATGCAAGCCCCAAACCCGTTATGCCTTTAATGCAATAAAAGCAAAGGCAGCTGTATACAAACCATTTGGCAGCAGCTGAATGTTCAGGGTATCTGGGACTCTATTAAATCTTTTATGTGCCATGTCTTGAGCAATATACTGCCAGCTGATGCCTGCCTTCTGCTTCGCAAATCTGGCAGCATTACATACAATTTTTTCTAATGGCTGTACTTAACCACTGAAAATTTCCTTTGTGCAGCGAGGGACCGCATTGTGCAGAATGAGGACAAAGTAGTCTCTTCTTTCTGCTTTCTTGCGTTGCTTCGCATTGTAGATCTGCTTGAAGATGGACTGAGATTAATTTAAAAAACCACTCTTGACTTGTTACCAAGTAGAGTTTATTCCTTCCCCGGGAGCAGATGCACGAATGGAGAAGCACAAAAAAGAAAAGATATGTGTCAGGGCACTGATGTTTTGCGGGGGGAGCATTTCTGTAACCAGGGGCATTTCAGAAAGGATTCCTGCCTGTGGCAGAGGGCAGCACCGAACACCGGTCATGGCGTTGGTTCGGCTCGCGCTAGATCCCTGCCAAGAGCTGTATTAATGTGATCATTAACTATTGATGGCTGTGGTAATTATAGCGGTACAAACAGAGCATGCCTGGGGCACCGGAGAGGGGCCCTCCCGCCCCGGCCGTCCATCGGCCGTGGGGCACGCCGCGCCGGAGCTGTGCCGTCGGTCAGCACCGCGGTGAGAGCCGTGCCCCGCCGTGGGCACGCGCCCCACGCCACCCCGCGCTGCCACGGGCGCACGTCGGCCGCCTCCCGCTCGTCCCACGTGGCTGCTCCCGCCACCCTGGCGGTTTGGGAGGCTCGGCTGGGAGAAGGGCATTTCCATCGACGCCCACGTGGGTGGTTTTTTCCAGAAAACAGAGAACAAAAATTTCCAGAGCGCCTGAAACTGGCACTGCTTTGCACG
Organism: Morus bassanus; assembly: GCA_031468815.1. NCBI lineage: Eukaryota > Metazoa > Chordata > Aves > Suliformes > Sulidae > Morus > Morus bassanus. Next base: position 1,725,522 of record CM062575.1, read on the forward strand.
TAGGTGATGCTGTTCCTTTTCAGAAAACTATTTGTTATGATTATAGAGTACAAGAAGTTTTCATCATATTCTCGTTTATTATACTAGGATTCCATTTTGCCTGCAGAGAAACAAGAACTAAATGACATAAATATAAAATGCAGTACCTGTTAAGATATTGCAAGTCACAATCTAAAAAAAAAAAAAAAACTTTAGAAATTAATGAGCTTCTAGCCATAATGTGAAATAAACAGGCATCAGGAAAGAATGTTGTTCAGTGCCTGGATGGCTGTTATTCAAAGGCTTGTTTTTAGAGAAGTTATATAGCAATGATCACGTTTTAAAGGAATATTGATTAGGTCTTTTCTGCTCAAAGACTTTATAAAATATAAAGTTAGTTTTGACTGGTTTATTAAATGTACGACCGGTTCGGTCTGCTTTAGGCAGGGGTTGGATCCTGCTGGCGCTTTGCATTGCAGTAGGTAGTTCATTATTGTTAAGTTTGCATAAAGCAGGAGTTTTACCTTATGTTTTTGTGTTATGAACAGTCCCTGACAGTTGTAGCCGATGGGCTTTTGCACGCCCACCGGCGCTGGAGGGGACCATGCCGGCCAAGGGACGGGGCTGGGGACACCCGTTCTCTCCCGACAGCTCGGAGGCGAGCGGGGGCACGGGCTCTCCTGCCTCGGCGCAGGTGCCAGCGCGGGGCACGGCTCCCAGGAGCGAGCACTGTGTGCGGGCGTCGGGCTTGCTGGTGCCGCCACAGGCGAGGGACGGGCAGCCGGCAGCGGCGGCGCGGTCAGGGACTGAGCCGGGGTCCGGTGACCCGGCGCCCGCGATGCGCCCTGCCATGGCCGCGGGGCCGGGCTGCCGCCCGCCGTGCCGGCCGAGCCTGCTCCCACGCCAGCCACGGTTGGGCTCTGCCAGCCGTGCCTGCCTCTGGGCAAAGTGTGAGTTTGACCCAGAGAAAATTGCTCAGGTCAAGCTGCCCGAGAAGAGAGCTTTTAATGTGAGGTCTGAGGCGTGCCTGGAGTTATTTCAAATCATAATTTTCCATCCGTACCGTAATTGTAATGATGACTGCAAAATAGTCCCCTTAATTTCAGTGTGCATTGCTAATTGAGATGTTTTTATCAGGCTAACGATAACCACCTATTATTTTGTCACCTTCTTGCTGTAATCTGTCCTTGATGATATTATATTGTGTGCCATTAGCACTTGCAAATGGTTATTAATGGCAGTATTTTAGAAGCGCGGAAGAGTTTGGTGGCTCCCGTCTGCCTGCGATGTTTTCTGCCGTCCACAGAAGCTCCCTTCCCTTGCTCCCATGCTGTGTAAATGTGACCCGCTCTCTAACGAGCTGCCTGAAGCCACCCCCAGGTCAGCCTCCCTGCGCCGCTCCAGATGAAGGCTGCATGACCAAAATGCCAAATTATTTCTTTTGCACAGAAAATACATCCAGCACGTGGTAGTCATGGGCATGTCTGATAATTAGAGGACAGATGTAATTATACCGGATGTAGAAATGTCATTAGTTCGTTTGAAGATAGTTACTTTGGTAACTAATTAGCTCTTTTAAATATAGTTACCGTGGTAATTCAGGTGTCGTTATTGTTCCGAAGAACCAAGGGAGGACACCAAAGGCAATGCTGGTTGCACACCCGTGCCAGCCCCGCGGGCTTCCTGCCTGTCGGCAGAGCAGGTGCCGGGGCCAGGTGCCGGGTTATCCCGCCGGTGCCAGGGATGGACGGCAGCCTGGCTCCGCTTGCCGGGAGCAGCCGGTGGGAAGCTGGCGTTTCACGGCGGGGACCCACCGTGGCCTCCCGCTCGCCCGCCCTGAAACAGGCTGTGCGAGCCCGCGTGGCCGGGAGCGGACGGAGCAGCGGCGGCGGGGGCCCGGCCGGCGGCAGGCGGCTCGGTCCATAGCATGGCCGGCGCCCGGGGAAGGACGCGTCCCCGTTGGCAATGGCTTGGTGCTCCAGGCTGGGAGCCCGGGCTGGGTGCGCGGGAGGGGCACTGGGGTCCTGAAACCCCGGGCAGGGAGGGTCTGTGTCTTGCAAGGACAGAGTACTGTAGCGTTCCTAGGGGCACGGTGTTTGTTGTTGTTTTTAACAAATTTACATTTTAATCGCTTTCTGCTAAAACAAATTGGATTATTTTGACCTTTCAGAGCACAGCTATGTACGCAATACGTTAAAACCAACCTGCTGGAGGTTGGCAGCCAGCAGATGGGAGCAGAACGGAGTCAAGGCTGGGAGCAAAGCCCTGCGACTGCCCAAAGCCGGTCTCCATTCGGAGGCAGTGAGCACAGAGCTCTCTCCCACAGCTCCCAGACACCATTCCCTGCGGGAAAGCTCTCCCCGGAGCTGGCCATCACGTCCGAGGGGAAGCTCTTGTGTGGCTGCTCAGTTAAAGGCAACTGGGATGGGGTGGTGCAGTGCCCAGAATGGGAGTGCACGGGCACCGCACTTGGAGCAGGGATGCTTGTATCTGCAGATCCCAAGTCGCAGCCCAGGGATCGGGAATATTTGATCGCGGGGTAGAAGTGCTGAGCGGTGTGGGTCTCAGCCCCATAAAGCAGCAAATGAGGATATGGAACATTTTACTAAATCTCTTTTTTCCTTCCCCTTTTGCGGTACTTTAGGTGTGTATTGTGCAGAAGAGAGACACCGAGAAGATGTATGCCATGAAGTACATGAACAAACAGCAGTGCATCGAACGAGATGAGGTTCGCAATGTGTTCAGAGAGCTGGAAATCCTGCAGGAGATCGAGCACATGTTCCTGGTGAATCTCTGGTGAGCATCTCCTCCCCTCTGCCTTCTGGGGCCGCCTGCCCTCAGGTGCTCGCAGAGCCACGTTCTCCCCATCCTCCCGGGGTCACGGACATCTGGGGGAGCATCCCAGTGAGCTGCTACAATGGAGGCCCATGATAACATGGAATGCATTTAGGAAACGTAGCACAGAAGATATCCAGATGTTATGGCATCAAATATTTTAAAACAGCTTAGCTTCTCTTTTTCCATCAAAAACTTTTTGTTTGTTGGGTGTTTTTCACAGCCTTCCTGCAAATACCACTGTCAGGTCCCTCCTAAGGGCCCCCTGCCTATGTGACCATAAAATATTTTGGTACCACGGTGTGTTGGTGTGCAGTTTGACTAAGGTGTCTTGGCGCCGTGCGATGCTCCCGGTGATTGCTGTTAAAGAAATAGTCCATCTCGTGTGCATGGAGATGCTGAGAACTGTGACCGCCTGTGGTGAACGAGGTGCTGCGTGGGGCCAATTTTTGTAGCAAGTAACAGCTTGAAAAGTCCAAGAAACTGGCATTTTTAGAGATGACAATTTATAACTTCTATTTCTACAAAAATTTTACAAAATACATAGTGTTTTACACAGTAAGTATTTGGTCCCTCTGAAGGACTCGATCTCGCAGAGTTTGGCTAATAGTTTAAATAAACAGAACTGCTCTCAGCCATAGCCAGTGTGTTCAGTGGGGCATTACTGAGATCGGTCCTAACTCAAGACGTTTTAGCAGGTGGTTTAAAGCTGTCCTGACTGTGTTTGGGTCTGCGCAGGCACTGCACAGGCGGCTCCGTACCAAGGGATGCTGGTGGGGTGGCAGGACTGATATGGTTGTAGGGAAGCCAAGGAGATACACTGCGTGTCATTTTTCACTATGACTATCTAGACAGGATGCACTTCAAAAACATTACCAACTGAAGCTGTTTGTTAGATTTCAGCCTGATGTGAGGAGTTTTTTTTAAAATTAGACCCTAAAATGTTACTCATTAACAAGGATAGTTTTTGCCAGTACGCACATAATCAAGTCAGTATTGAGCAGTTTGAAATGTAACCAGTTTTAGCGATCTGTGGCTGAAAAAGAGTTATGAGATCTCTTCAAAGTATCAGATGCATGGCCTTTTGCTGGAGGATGACTAAGGGCAAAAAGTGCTTTGCAACGCATTCACTGGCCAAATAAAATATATTCCTTTAGAGCTCAGATATATCATTATAAAATTTTGCATGAAAAAGTTAATTTACAAGTTTCAGAAAATAGTGCATGATGTGCTAAGATAGTTGGTTAGTTTGGGATGAGTCCTTGGCGGTCAGCCTCCTGACCCTCTCCTGGCTCCTGCTGCCGGCTGGTCCGTCCTCCCTCTGCCTTCCCTGCCCCGCGACGGAGCGCCCGACGTGGGGCGGGGATTAGAAGAACCATCATCTTCACCCGCGGTCGACCAGCATGCCACAAACGGCTCCTGTGCCAGCAAGCATCTCTGATCACTGCTAGGAGGGAGCTGGGGCAAGAGCAAATACAGGACACGTTGCAGGGTGATAGAAATAAGGAGTTCATGGCTTATATTCGCAGACCGCAAGAAGAGTGACATTTATGAGAAGTGATGGAAAACCTTTGATATCCCATTGAGTGCAGGATGACAGACTGAGAAGGGAAAACAAGAGCGGTCCCTTCTCTTACTGTATATGTGACCTGGGTTGCTCAAAATTTTGCCCAGGATTTGTTCCCCAAGTGTCTCGCACACCCTTGGCATGGTTTGAAATGCATTCTTTCAAATGATAGCATGGCCTGTTGTAAAGGCAGGCTTCTGCAGCTGTGGCTTAGAGTGTCGTCAAGGCAGGTAGGCAGTATTTCCAACCCAGCGGTTTTTGAGATTGCCACATTGAGATTTTGTGCAGCCGCAACCACAAGGAGAAAATGGTAAATGTAAAATAAAGGCCGTGCTTACCTGGAAGACAATGGGTAAGCAAAAAGAAGCTATTGACATGTGTTTTTAAGGCTAGAATCAGTGCTTTGTGAATGGCTCCCTGGTTTCATAGAGACGGAGGAGGGGCAGCAGTGGCAGTTTTTCCCAGGGAAGCTGCACTCCTCGGATGGCCAGACAGGCTGAGCCCTGGGCAGCCGGCTGGCCGCGGGCGTCCCCTCCCTCTCTGGCCGTGTCGGATGTGCGGCACACCGGTGGGCGGGCAGATTTTCAAAAATTCAGAAAGTTTTACACCCAAAGTCGTGAAAGTTGATGATATTTTACATTCTTTTTTGTTGATCCATTACTCTAGATTAGCCAAATAAGTTTTTTCAGCATTCTAGCAACTGCAAATATTTTTTTCCAACAAGTTATGAAATTCTTAAGAAAACTTGCTCTCTTAGCAAATTTTTACCTTTCAGCTCGTACTTTTAGAATAAGCCTACATTTAAGATGAGAGCAGAAGCGTGTGATTCATGAGTATTATACAATCCCACGTGCTCTTTCCTTAGAAATACTGTCGCCAAATATAACAATTAAATGTTGTTTTGTAGTGTATCCTCACTGCTGTCAGTCTGCTGCGGGACCCACTGCAGATTTAGAGAGGCGTTTTACTCTACAGTAAATATAAATCTCTTTTTCTGGCTTTTATGGTTAAATTAGCACTTGTGTTTTCCAATTCTTTTTCAGGACAGGCAGAGATATTTTAAGGATAGGTTTATCAGATTATTCACAATTGAGAACGTGAAGTTTCTGTGGAGCGACTGGCTAGCAAAGCCCCGAGCTCTGCCTGCTGGTGGGGTTACGCAGCATCACCCGGGAGGTGACGGTGGCAGGATGGTGGCAGGGCGAGCGCGGGGAAGTTAATTGGGGTACTTACCTCTTCAAAGCAAGGGTTGCCCTATGTAGCAATAGGTTAAAAAACAAGACAGCATCTTGAGCTGTGCTTAATTAGAAAGATGTAAACACCAAAGCGGGCGTATGTTCGTAGTGGGACTGTTTGCAGTTTTCACAGGAGCTGTGTAATTAGGAGAGGGGAAAAGCCTGACTTGGTTTTGTGACTCCTGTGAGACTCAGCCTGCTCGCTCATGCACCGCCGGTCCCGCAGGTACTCCTTCCAGGACGAGGAGGACATGTTCATGGTGGTGGACTTGCTTCTCGGCGGCGACCTGCGCTATCATCTGCAGCAAAATGTTCAGTTTACGGAAGAAACGGTCAAACTCTACATCTGTGAGATGGCGCTGGCTCTCGACTACCTACGAAGTCAGCATATTATCCACAGGTAACCACGCAGTCTCTTCCTCGCAGTCGGGAGCCAGCGGGAGCTGCCTGTGCACCGCGTTGCCCGTGGCAGGTTTGGCGTGGGCGACGCTGTCTCTGCTGCAGTGAGGCCCTTAACCCCATCGGTACCCCCAAATCGGGGAACTGCCAGCGTTAAACCGCACCAGCAGTGCCGGTCCGGGGCACCCTCCAGCTGCTGGTCCTGCTCCCCGTCGCTCAGAGGAAGCCTCACGCTTCGCCGGGGGGCTGAAGGCGCCTTCCAGGGCGGGTTTCAAAGCAATCTCACAGAAATAGGCCCAGTCTTGTATTATTAATTCTCCTTAGAAATGATGCCCAAACGAGTCAGATGCTCCCACTTTTTTGCCCAGTTGCCCAGGAAAAGCATATTTCTAGTCCATCATTAAAGGACTTGTCTCATGTTAGGATATTTTTGTCTTATGTGTTTCTAATTTTTGATAGATAAAAAAAATTGCATGTTTTTTGTTGTTGAATTGCATCCTTGATCTGGCTGAGATTTCATCTTGCTGTAACCTTGCTTCTTTTCCCAGAGATGTAAAACCAGACAACATCCTCCTCGATGAGCAAGGTAGGATCTCTCTGCCTTGCTTTGTCTGCCTCCTTCATTTGAGGGGCAGATTCTTTACAGTCTTGAATACCCTGCATCTTTTTATCTGGGAAAAGTGTGAAAAAGGCACCGCTCCTTCTAACTGATCGGTGTTTGGTCGCACGTAGCTGTGCATTGTAACGCCAGGGGAGACCCACCACGGGCAGCCCCTCTCCTCGTTACCCCCGCCTCGCTTTGCCCACACTCTGCCTCCTTTCTCGCTAGTGCCCCAGTGCACAGGTCACCCATGCCAGAGCTGCGGTACCTGGCATCATGGGAGGGCACACGACGGCCATTGCTGAGTTTTAGAGTGAGTGATCTGCACATATACTTTTAGGATAGTTTTGATGTGTTCCTGGGGGGATGGATCTGGGCTGAGCCGGGTGGAGTGAGCTCAGGAACCCTTATGAGCACATCTATTGCTAATATTGTTTCAGTGGCCTACGTAGGAGAAATACCATAGGAGATCCTATAACGACCTCTGTTCCAGTAGTAGATCTTATAAAACAAAAACACAGTCTCTCAGGCTCCAAACCATCTGAGTTTTTATGATAAAGCCTCATAAAAACCAAAGCTTACACTTGCATGGAAGTTCATTAGAAAATAGCCCGGGGTATAAAGCCCAAACACAAATGGGAAAAAGGAGGTGTAAGGGAAGACTTCGTAGGACACGGCAGTCTGTGATTTACACACCATTTTCATAGCTGCCTTGTAGATAAAGAGCAGAAAGTAGCCTCCAGAAGGGGAAGTGGGTGGGTTTTCTGTATGCCAGGCTGGCTTGAAAATAAAGACATTTTCCGAATTTTAACTTTCAGTCCTGGTGGCAGAGAAAGTAGAAACTGAGAGAAGGTGTTCCAGCACTTTTTGTAATGTCTTGATGATTTCTTCCTACAGGCTTAGGGTTTGGGAAGCATTGTTATGATTTCATTCAGCTGGCATGTCCAGATTTGCTGTGGTCTGTGCGGAGTGGCAGTGGAGTGTTTTAGCTCTGGGACTTTGGGGTAGTTGTGGTTCATTGTGGTTCAATGTTTTTATCCCAAACAGTTCTAGGGTTTTAATCAATGTGACCAAGGCAATATCTTAGTATAGTGTTTCCATGTTGTCTTCTCACTGACTGCAGGTTCTGGATAGAGCAATTTGACCAAGTGCTGGAGCCAGTATAGGTTATTAGTTCACTCCAAGCGCGATTTAAAATAGAGACCCAAAGCTAGCTACCATTTAATCACCTAGCCAGACTGAGATCCTGGGAAAGCTTCAGGATCTGTTATGGCCGTTTGGTGGGGTCTAACCCTGACCTGCCTGTGCCCGTGCTACACTGTCGGGGGGCGGAAGCTTATGAAACAAATGTATTCTGACTCTACATTGCCACTGTTCTGCTCTGCGATTAATCCCTTCTTAAAATGTGTCTTTATTTAAGGTCATGCACATTTAACAGATTTTAATATTGCAACAATAATTAGGGACGGTGAAAGAGCAACTGCATTAGCTGGAACAAAGCCATACATGGGTAAGAAATAATAGCTGTTCCTTAAGTCTGTATTTTACATTTCAAGAGCGCTCACCGCATGCCGCCTGACAGTCCCTGTCTGTGACAATGGCACTGAATTTATTTAGCACATTAATGCACGGGCCCAGGTCATTCAGCGGAGCCTGATCATTTGAAAAGTGAAACTCCCAGAGCGAACGAATCGCTGTCAGCACACGCTCCCCATCCCGCCCTGCCCTCCCCGCTGGCCCCGGCCTGGGGCTTGGTGCGTCCCGGCGGGCACCGAGTTTCTGCCGCGCCTTGCTTGCTTGGTTGGGAGGGCTCTCCCCGCGTGCGCCGGGTAACCCGGCTGCCCAGCGAGGGCAGGACTGCTGCTGCTGCTGCTGCGGCTGCTGCTGCGGCTGCCGCTGCTGCTGCCAACGCCCCTGACTCGCAAAGCCTCCCCTTGGGCAGTGCTGCATAAAAATAACCGTAACGTTTACATACTGACTTACCTGAAATACTGAAAAATGAACAAACTGAAGTCAGTGAATAACCTGTTGCATTTTGCCCTTTATGTTCAGCCCCAGAGATTTTCCATTCCTTCCTGAACGGCGGGACGGGCTACTCCTTCGAGGTTGATTGGTGGTCGCTGGGAATCATGGCTTACGAACTGCTGCGGGGCTGGGTAGGGCTCCCGGACGGTCCGAGGTCTAAGAACACGTTTTCTGAATAACTGCAAAGAGGAGAGGGACTTTCTTCTCACCTTTCTGCTTTTTTCCCCCAGAGACCATATGACATCCACTCCAACAACCCTGTGGAATCTTTAGTTCAGCTCTTCAGTACTGTCAGCGTTCAGTACTCATCTACATGGTCAAAAGAAATGGTTGCTCTATTAAGAAAGGTAAATAGTCCTGCTGGCATGGTTAACATTGTACGTTAGCTGCAGTGCGTGTGAGACTAGCTGGAAAATTTTCAGCATATTAATAAATAATGTAAAATTGAAATAGGGCTAATTTTTATGACTTTGTTCAGGCTTAAGCACAGATTAATCTTGTGTTTTGTTTGTTTATTATCCCTGCAATAAGATGCATTATTTTTGATAGCAAGGGAAGGAAAAAGACTGGTTTTGGTGTGGCAATCACGTTCCTGCCTGGGCTAGAACTGTTCCCTTCCAGCATCCCCCTGCATGATTGCTGTAACCTAAAAAGGCAGCGATCGTGGCTGAGACGCTGTGTGAGATGGAAGAGCGTGTGCTGCCCCTGCTGCGTCAGCTGCTCTCTCTCGCCAGTTCTACTGGGCTGGAGGGTCTGGTTCTGTGTGTTTGGTTGCGAGAACTGTCTGGGGGGGGTTCCATATCCATGGGACAATCTGCTGCTTTCCTTGTCCTGCTACATGGGAAAGTTGTTGATTTGGTGTGGAGGCTGTCGTTTTAGCTTCTGCTTGCTTGAGAACTCAGAGAAGTAGCTGATGTGTGTGCTATAAAAGAGATATACACGGTGCTGACAGGAAATAAGTGACTCCAATGTAAGTTAACGTCGGGTGGACAATTTACATAATTAGATTTTGTTTTAATGAGAAGCAGTGTTGTTAGTTATGACTGCAGCGGAGCATTCCACAAGTTCGCATTGCCATCTGCTGGGCTGCCGGCAGTCAGGCTTCTAGAAACCGGGCGGGAATTAAATGTCTCACCAGGAAAATGCCAGCAGCCACCTCAGCCTGGAGGGATCCCCCATGTCCCCGCAGAGTGCTGGGGCTTCTGTGCTCGGGGCGCCCCAGCTGTAGTCCTGCCCGCTGGGGCAACTCCGGGGGCTCTGCTGGTGCCCAGGAGCGACGTCGGGCACTGCGTTACCCACCTAGTGTGCCTAGAATTACGCTGCAGTTTTTTCAAGGAAACAGTCCTAGATGGGCATTTTGTAGCGGTCCTGCCATAGGTGTCCATCAGTCACGAGATCGTACGTGCCCAGTTTGCGGATGCCCAAAACCGAGCTGGGGTGGCTGGAGGTCAGGACTCAAATTCTAAGTGCTCTGGAAAAATGGCAAGAAGTGGTCCAGAGGTGGGGTGCAGCTCCGGTGCCGGTGCCAGCAGCACGGGCAGGCAGGGGGACCAGCTCCTGGACCCGGGCGAGGGTAGGCACGACTCAGCCGCCTCGAGCATCCTGCACTTGGGAGAGGAGGGACGTGCACAGGGTGCTGAGGATGCACTGCAAAGGTGGCATCCACCGAGCTTCGGTGAAGATTTTCACAGGGGGAGACCAGGCACAGAGTTTTCTGGAAGCCCTACCCAGATCCCACGTTCGACGTACCTCCATGTTAGAAGTACCTCCCCATTAGACATGCCTCTACGGCAGATGTATCTCCACGTTAGGCATACCTCCAGCAGCCCTGGAAGCTGAAACTCAGTTCAGCTGAGCGTTCAGCATTGTACACAGTGCTGAATTCTTTGAAAAATCAGGTCTGTTCTCAGACTAGTGTCTCAGTGGATCAAGCAATCACAGTTTTTTTTTCTCTGTGCTTAGTAATCTGTGTGTGTGATGAACAGAGTAGTATCCCCTGGTGTCACAGAAGTGGTGTGAAAATAGGACATGTGAAGGTTGAAACCGAAATGGTGAGCCTCTGGGGGAATCAACAGCTTTACGAGGGAGCAAGATCTGTCCCTGGCATGGGGAGGAGCGCGCTGGGGCGGCAGAGCCCGGGTGCTGTGCTGGAGGGTCGTGCATTGTAGGTAGGCACGGGAGGAGCAAACCCGCGCTGGTCCGAGTGCTCATGGTGCCAAATTTTTGGCCATCTAGTTTCACAACCTCCAGAACATTTTTCTAATGTATTTTTTTCTATAGTCTGTTACATATTCCCCATGACAGACAGGTTGCTGTGTGGCTGAACCATCTGAGTGCGTCCAAAAAGCAGGATGACGCTGTGCACCTTTTCTTTCTGCTCTGACGGGAATGCTTCTCTCTCCCCAGCTGCTGACGGTCAACCCTGAGCATCGCTTTTCCTGCCTGGCCGACATTCAGGCCTCGGCGTACTTGTCCGGTGTGGTCTGGAGCGACATCTGTGAGAAGCGGGTGGAGCCAGGCTTCGTCCCCAATGTGAGTAGGAGCAACCTGTGTCCTGGCCCCGAGCGGGGTCGGTTCTCGTCGTTAGAGGAAGCACTGCGTTCAGCAGAGGCTTTCAGACGGAGAAGTAGTTTCTGAGTGTATTTGCTGCAAGAGGGTTTCTGCTATGCCTAACGTGCGTGGTGTCGTGTCGTGTGTCCCGGCAGAAGGGCCGCCTGCACTGCGACCCCACCTTCGAGCTGGAGGAGATGATTCTGGAGTCGAGGCCCTTGCACAAGAAGAAGAAGAGGCTTGCAAAGAACAAGTCGAGGGATAACAGCAAAGACAGCTCACAGTCCGTAAGTGCTTTCTGGGGTAACAGCCAGCTGGGAAAGAAGGCTGAGCTGCTGAACTTGGGGATGTACAGCAGCAGTAATGGAGACAATGCAGTAACTGCATATTTATTTTGATAAAAACATTTGCCCAGTGGAGTCTTCCCGACCACCATATGTTCCTCTTACGTAAGTTTGATAAAACCCTTTCAAAGTAATCTGTACTTTGGAAAATTAAACGAGAAACAGAGGTCTGGGCACACCAGGCGAGAGAAAAACTAAAAAACTAAAAGAAAAAACATACACCTCCGTACGATCTTCACCTTTCCGAGAGGCGCTGCCCAGTGTCTGCGACAGCTGTCGGCGGGGTTGCACAGTAGTAGTTTATCCAAGTGCTGGTGATGGCCACGCGGAAGCATCTGGCCAGTCAGTCCCGATTTTGGGTAACCGTCCCATGTTTTCTCTTGTCGTGTGAGCCGTGTGGCTGGGTGAGCGCCGGGGCTCTGCCGGGCTCTGGTGCCGGGGTGAGCTCTGGCTGTGCCGGCTGGGGAGGCCGGCACGTGAGCCTGGGAGAAGAGTGCCAGTGTGCCCGCGAGTGCTTTCTGCAGAGAGCGATCCGTTAGCCAGGAAATTAAGCTAGAGATGAGATGCATTTGCTTCTTCTTGCCACTGTGGGAGTCACAGTGCTTTTATATGACTGGGGAGATAACTACAAGAATCTCGGTTTTACAGAGCCGACACGTCCCAGGAGTCAAACCGGCTCCTTACAGAGCAGAGCAGGTACTCGGTCCTGCAGAAACCAGGGTTTTGTAGGGGGTGTTTGCAGCTAGGGTGGTGTGCCGGGGAGGCCGGGGAGCAAACGCGCGTCACCCGCTGTCCCCGCTTCCCCTGCGCGGTGCCTCCGAGCTCCACGAATCCCAGACCGAGGGAGCAAACATTGCCTCCCCAGAGCGAGGTCAGGACCATCCACTGCCTGGGAGCAGCGGGGAGCGCCGGGCAGGGTTTTGCCTGTCTCCTTGTCTGCACCAATTAACTGCAATGGATCCCTTCCCTCTTCTTCAGCGGGAGTTAATGCTGCGGTCAATGAGACTTACTGTAAATGCTGAAGAACAAATCGGGAAGCGAGGGAGGAAAAAACAGCATAAGCAAATTTGCAAATACCTCTCTGAGGTTTTGCTGCCAAGAGAATTAAGGGCGCTTTGCCTGCCAGGACCCACGGCCGATGGCCAGCCGCCCGCGCAGGCGTCGGGCAGGAGCCCGTCCCTCGCCGTGGCCATGGCCACGGGGGCCATGGCTGGGGGTGCACGGGCGGGCGGCGCAAGGGCTGGGCGAGACTTTGCCTGGGCTGGAGACGGGCGTCCCTGCTTCTGTTGGAGGTGGAGTGGAGCAGCAGCATCTGGCTTCAGAGGAGGTCTCTGCACCTAGGCAGAGGTGATGCGGGAGGTAAAATAAAGGCAGAATTCGGGAAGTGGGGGCTGTCTGCACACCCGCGTTTCCCTGCTGCCCCATGGGTGCTGCCAGCTTCCCAGCATGCATGCAGCCAGCGAACCTGCCCAGCCGCCGGCCGTGGGGGAGCAGCCGTCTGTGGGACAAGGCAGCAAGTTTGTGCCTTGTTCTTGCAAGGACTCACAGGCGCAGGCTTTTGCCGATCTCTCCCCGGCGCTGGCTTTCCTTCCTGTGGGCAGATAGCACTCCCAAAACCAGAATACACAGATAAAGGTGTTGTGTTGATCTGGAAAACTGTGTGCTATCTGTGTTTTATGGAAAACTGTGCTCGCTGCAGATGAAATGAGCCACCGGTGAAAGCCATGAAGGCAGTCAGCTGTGCTGTTTCCATCATCTGTTTCAGCTGAAGTTTCTGGCGGCTGGGAGGCTCTGTGCACACAGCTGGAAGCGCTGCGATGCTGTAGGCAGCAATGAGATGCAAATGGGACTGCTTATGCATGTATTGTTTTTCTTCAACAGGAAAATGACTATCTCCAAGAATGCCTTGAAGCTATCCAGCAAGACTTTGTCATCTTTAACAGAGAGAAGTGAGTGTGTGGGGGTAATTTTTTTTAAAGAAAAAATGCTCTTTTTCCTGACTTCCCTTAGGAATCAGAGTGCCAGTGCCTGGTGGCCAGGAGCATCTCACCGCGGGCTTAGCCCTGGGTGACTGACGTCAGCCGAGGAGCTCAGGTGCTGCCTCTGTATGAAAAGCAGTTCTCACCAAAAAGGGAGACAAGATCAGGGGTTACTAATCATTGCCATTAAATATGCTGCAGAGAGGCTTCTGGGATTTAACATATGTACGTGACACTGCTTCAGTTCCCCCATTGCATCTTCTCATCCATCCTGCTTTTAGAGGATGATGTTTTGGAAAATGAAGGCAAGGAACGTGCTAAAATCTCTGCAGGGCATGAGAGGGTGGTGAAAGTGCTGGAGTTAAAGCAGCTGTTTTCCGCCATGTTCGAGCACGCTGACACGGGAGTGTTTGGTTCGTAAGTAAAACAGGAGGCAGCCCCCGTGGGGGAGGTGGTGCATGGCAGGGAGGCTGCTGCCCTGGCCGCGGCACAGGGTGCTTGTGGCCAAGGTCTGCGTGGGCACCGCTCCTGGAAGCTGGAGCCTTGCAGGTCACTGCGGAGTATTTTAGAGTGTTTCGGTGTGTTTTGCTGATGCGATACGCTGGTCCCTGTCATGACCTTTTTATGTGCTCTGTGTGTGCTCTGGAAAGACTCCTCTCATTCACCACGGGTCTGCTGCAGGCACCTCACGAGGAGCGGTGTGTGGGCAGCCCTGGGGCACGCTGGCTGCTCTAGACCGCCTTCACACCACTCCTTCTGCGGGGCGTTTGATCTGGGGATGACTGTAACGCCTGGTTCCTCTGCTCTGCACAGGCTAAAGAAGAGCCAAGAGCAGACGAGCGAGTCCGTGTCCCCCCCCGAGACCACCGACGAAGCCGAGACGGAGGCCGAGTCTGAGACCTCCAACTTGAACATGTGCAGCTCCGTCTGCTCCTCCGCAGGCAGCAGCTAGGCTGCAGCCGCCGGGCGAGGGTCGCCGGCCCGCGCCGCGCTGATAACCCGTTCTCAGGTTGCGCTGAGCACCACAGGCTGTCCTCCGATACCACCGGAGAGCACCAACAACTAGTCTTGCAAAGCTGTAGCAAAAGAGAGAGTTCTTACAGAACTGCATTCCTGGATTTAACGGAACGCCAGTTCGGCACACTGGTTGCCTGTCGTGGGTAAAGATTCTTGCTATGCAACTTGTTGGAGGAGGTAGATCAACTTCTTTACTTGTTCTTTTTTAACGTCAGATTGCTGATCTGCACATGTTTTTAATACAGTTAGGTGACAAGAAAAGAAGTTACGTCCTTGGGTACAACAAGGGAAGACACCGAGCAGGTGTGGAGAGGGAGGAAGGCCGAATAGGTGGTTTAAATTTTACTTTGGCGTTCCCTGTTTGTAAAGGCTGTCGTAGGGACAAGCAATCCCCGTGTAAATCGGAGCAGACCCGGGGCCTCTCCGGGCTGTGGCAGGCGGCACCAGCCTCCTGGGAGCCTCGAGCTGTTTGGGTCCTGCGGCATAAGGACATCCCAGGCACATCCTTGTCCTCTCATCACCTGTCAGAGTTTCTTTCCCGACTCGGGGCAAATAAATGTTTTTTGTGCACTCCGTGGATTCTTCCAGGGCTGTGTAATGATTAAACGTGTAATTGAGATGCTGAATGCATTTAAAATCTTTGCTTTCTTCACATAGCTGCTGCGAGTGGCGAGGAGCCGTGTGAACAGATTGGAGGGTTTGGTTCTGTTTGTCCAGGTTCGGAGGACACAGTTTATCACAGGTTCAGATTTTACTGGAGACAAAGTGGGTGGCCTTGCAATGCTGCTGGGTTATGAAAGAGGGGAATATCTTATTTCACCCTTCAATTTACTTTATTTTCAGTGTAAAGTAAAAGTGCTGTATATAATTTACCAATACCTGTTTTAACTTCTTAATAAGGCGGGAGATCTCCTTAACTTGTTCCAGCTGTGGATATTGCCTTTCTTCTTGTTTCAGAAGCCTTCACTATATTACTTGCTTCATCTACTGTAGAGTGGCTTTCGGTTACTGTTGCTAAAAATGAGCCATGGGTTGTGATACACAGGGGTTTTGTTAGAACTGTGTTCACTTTCAAACTGTCAACATCTGTTTGCTGCCAGACATTAAGAGGTTGCAGGGTTTGCATCCTTCCTGTACACTCGTAACACAAAAATGGATAGGAGATGTTTTTAACAGCTGCAGGCTCCCTCAGGACAAATTTTGCTGCGTTTTTAGTTTCTGCGAGTGGAACAGAAAGGCGTAACTGGTACAAAACAGTTTTATATGAAAAATGACACGACACATTTATTTTCCACAGTTTTATGTGGAAATTAGCACGTGGCTAAAATTGCGCAGAACCAGATTTTCACAGAAGTCTTTAGTAGAGGTGTTCGGGTGTGCAGGCACAACTTGCACGGGGCCGGGGAGGGAAGCCGAAGCTTTGATGCCTGTTGCACAGTTATTTTCAGGACGGAGCCAGGTGAACGCTGTCAGACGCAGCAGCTCTCGCCGGGGTGGTGAGCATCCGGCCCCTCGGCCGTGCCCGCTGAGAGACCAGGGCTGCACCGCGGGGCCCCGGCGTTGCCCGCGGGTTCTTCCTTGCAGACGACCGACGCTGGCTGGGCACAGGCACGGCCTGCGCCTCATTAGGAGCTGCGTAAATGACGGGCTGAAGGGGAGCTGCAGCCGCTCAGTGAGCGAGGTCTGAAATAAACGCCTTCCTCTGCGCCTTTTCCCCAGCTACAGGAGGGCACCTACACCCCAGCTCCGATCCAGGGCTGCGCGGGGGGGGACCTGCCCTCTCTGCCCCGAGTAACAACTTCCAGGCTGATTACTGGGTACCAGGGTAACCTCATTACCCTAATGACCTCCTCCTGCACGCCACAGCACACCTGTGTGCGTCTGGACGGGCCGCGTGCTCTGGCCCCGTTTGCTGCCGGTGAGCAGCCCCTGCTCTCTGCGTGGGCAGCCTGGTCCTCGCCCCGCGCTCTCTGCGCGCCTCGTTTTCCCCGTCCCCCCGCCTGAGCAGCCCGGGTCTGTCCCGGCGCCGGCTGCGGTGCGCGCTGGCTGGCTCGGCTCCCCGTTAGCGGTGACCGGGGTACTTTGCAACGTAGTAGTAGCGCTTTAATCTCAAGTGACAAAACCACATCAAGATGGGCTCTGATTTGCTTCTGATCAGAGCAGTCTGAAAACACTGCTGCTGCAAGGGGCCAGAAACGCACCACTTGGCCTCAGGTGAGGGCAAGGGAAGCAGAATGAGGCGCAAAAACAAGTATTTATTCAGGAATTATAAATTACAGATGATTTACTCTACCAGTATGGGTAGGTTTTTTCAGTAAAGTCCATTGCACTATTTATCATCTTTCTGTAAATAACGGGAAAAGTTTGGACTGTCAGAACGACAAAGAGCATAACTTATTTTTGGACCAAACTGTCCTGTATATGAGAGGTGCGGATACATCCAATCCTACCCGGAGCTCTTGCGCCAGGACAGATGTTGGCAATTTGGTAGGATGTGTCTAATCAGACGTTTTCATCACTTCCTTGAGGACAAGTGACAAACGGCCCTTGAGGTCGAGGCTGGTGTGTGTGGGGAGGAGCTGGCTCACGTGTGAAACTGATGTTTCTCACCCCGAACCCTCTCTGTGTCAGTCATTTATGTTCCCTTTTCAGCCCCGCTCTTCCTGGGTAAACTCTGCAAAATATCCTCAGCAGCACTCAGCAAAGCGGGAAGGCTTCTGGGGAAACACCAGGTAATTGCTCCTTCCCAGGTGAAATAATTCGGGGCAGATTCTGGCTGCCCGGGAAGCACCACTGAAATCCAGCAATGCATCTCCCAGGGACGCGCCAGGGGGAACTGCTTTCTGCCTCACCTCCATCTATTTCTAAACCTTAATAGCTGAGAGAAGTGACAGGACACAGACCTCTAAGATGATTGCGCTGAGTAGTAGAGACACCGTGAGTACAGTATAACTGAATTACTCATTATCAATCTTAAATAATGCATGGGCGTAACTTCACTAGTGCCCACTGGGGACCAGGTTTTATTGACGCCTGTTTATGCCTAGTCCCCGGAGAAGAAAATGCAAGAAAAGATGGAAAAATAGTAAGAAACAGATATGCGTTTGCTTCGTTGTCACAAATCCCCATGATGGGTTTCAATACACCAGGCGCTTCGGTCCCCTCGGTACCGTTGCTTTCTGGGCCCCTTTTGTGCCGTGTCCCCACCTCTGTGTCCCCATAACGAGCCTGCGCCGATTGAGCCGGCCGAGCCGGGCCCCGTCAGCACCGCAGGTCCCCGCGGCTCCTGCCCCGTGTAAAGCCAACCCCGTCTGCGCTGAACTCCAGCGGGCAGCGGGAGCCTCTTTCCTCCCGTGCCGCTCCAGCGGTGACTTGCTGTCACCAGCTGGCAGAGACCGGGCTGGGGCTGGGGCGTTCGTGTCGGGTGTGCGGCGGGGTTACCCGCCACTGCCACCCTCCAGCGCGGTGTCGTTTGTAGCCGTCGGTGTGGAATGAGCCTGCGCCGGTGGCGTCCGTGTGACCGTGTGGAGGGCCATCTGCCCGCGTCCTCGGCGCACGTGGCGCTGGGGGGCAGCTCGCCGGGGCCGGCAGATGAACCGGCAGCTGCCAGCCCTGCCGCCTGCCGCCCGCAGCCAGAGCCGAGCCGTGTGCGCGCCGAGGACGCCGGGCTGCTGCGAAGGGTCATTCTCTGCGAAAGGGCTGGTTCCTGTGAAAAACGCGTGGCTTTGAAGTTCTCTGAGCCGCTCCTCTCCTGTTGTTCTCTTCTGTCGCGTTAGAGCCTGCTGCAGCTCCAGATATGAGCAAAACTCACAGTGAAGTCGTGAAATACTCCTGGTACCAAACCCCATCATGCAGAGCTTGACGGGAGTCAATAGCAGCTCTGGTTTACATCTCCACTACAACCAGAATACAATAATTTTCTGTATATAAATATTTAAATACATGTATTTTTTTGTATGACAGATTTATACAGGGTGTGCCATTATTCACTGTGAAAAGTCTACATCGTCTATAAATTATTCTCCTTAAGTTCCTTGCCATAAGATTCTTTTCTTATCTCTGTTGTATTGTGAAGTTTTGCAACGTTGCATATTTTTAAGTGTTTCCATTGAATTCCACAGACTTCACTGGGAATTTTGCGTAGAAAACAAATGCCAGATCAGGCCTTGATGCCAATTCTTTATTACTCTGTACCTTGCCAAAAAGAGAAGAGTAGTAATAAAATAATAGCAAAAGGGTCAATAGTATGAACTTGACATTGGACAGTGCGGAAATCCTGATGCCTTGGTAGGGTTTGTTTTTTTTTTAATTATTTCAGTGAAAATATATGTAAAGTATATCTTGGTATTTTATGTTAATACATTTCTGTAATTTTATTGCATGAAAATTCTACCATGTCACAGAATATTTAAGTTATGACAAGTTTGTGTTTTTGCAGATACTGCGAGAAGCCACCGCATATGTGGAGTAATAAATGTGTATTTTTAACATTGCCAAGAATTTGTTGTCATTTCTAGGTTATTGATCTGTAGAAAGAAACACTGAATCTTAGAAAACGTGGCTGTTATAGTTACATTTCTTGTTTACACATCACAGACTGGAGCTGTTTAGCACCCAAACCACAGCAGTTGTTGTAACAGCCAGACCATGCCACCAGCCTGCTCAGCTCCTGACGGCAGCTCCCTGTACTTCACCGCCGCGCAGCCCGCCCGTCAACGTGCCAGGTATTTCTTTTAATTTGCTGCAAATCGTGTGGCACGGCACGATGCCTGGCAAAGCCGGGCTGTTGCAGCCGATGGTTATGAGGCTGTGTGAAGGCATGAACCACAAAAGCATTAAAATGCTGGAAGCTTTTTGAAGCCCAGCTGGACCCCCGGAGCCGGTGGGAGGCTCCATGCTAGCGCAGAGCCAGGGGCAGGACGAGAGCTGCAGGAACGCAGCCGTGAGACTCCTTGAAAACTGCAGAACAGGCATTAAAAGGGGCACGGCTGAATCCAGACATTTTGGTGTCCCACTTTCCAGTGTCGGGAGGCATTTATAATTCCCTAGGGAGAGTTTATCTTTACAGCGGGGGGTGGGGGTGGGGGTGGTGAGGGCCCTTTCGATGGTGGGTTTGGGGTCTCGGTGAGGAGGAGGAGGAGGAGTGCCCTGGGCACGGCCACCAGCCCGGGTCGCCTCTGCCCACACCGGCCCCTGCGCGGGGGACCTGCGCTGCACGGCTCTGGGTCACTCGGTTCATAACGGGCTCGCGCGGGGCTGGAGCCTGGGGATGCGACGGGAGAGCGGGGAGGCGCGTGCCAGGCTGCACCCGCGCAGGGGCCGGGGCACGGCCCCGGTGCCCACCTCAAGGCACCGACAGCTATGGCTTGCTGCGATTTTAGTATTTCACTGCACGACCCTGGAGTCTGTATTTAAAGGCAATAAAAACAGCCCTGGGGAACTTGAGGAGGTCTCCCGTTTTTCATCCCTCATCAGTACTTGGAGTTATTTATTACGGGTCTCAGCACATTGTGCTGGCTTTATCTCAGTGTAGAAAGCATCTGCAAAGGCTCTTCCTCACTTCAAAAGAAGTGGTAAAGGAACGAGGCACATCACTATACGAACACTAACTTGGCTCTCTGCAGAGCCTGTTGCTGGCCGTTGGCAGCCCTGTGCCCCGATCTCGGCAGGCCTGTGCCTGGATGCCGATTTGAGGTCTGTGGCGTGATCCCTCGGGGTGTCCCTGGGCTCCCCGAAGGGCCGAGGGCACGTGGGGCACCCGGCAAGCCGGGTCGCTCACCCCTTGTACGGGATGGGGAGAAGGCAAAGGTAGCAGGGTGAGTAGCGTTCCCCACGCAGCACCCGCAAATTAGGGGGTGAAAAAACTGATAGACTGAAACCGCCGTGGCAGCCACAAAAGCAGGCAGCTCCACAGCTGCTGCCTGCCCTCTGGCCATTATCACTGCGCCTGAACTGCTGCAAACCGTGTTTGCTGGGGCTCGCCCTTGGGGTGGGACGAGCAGGGAACGGCCCTCCCCATGCTCAACACCCGACTTTGCCTTTCTTACCTGCTGAGATTTATTGTGCTGCTGTTTTGGGTGGCCGGACCTGAAGGAAAGGTGGGTCTTTCTGCTGATGCCTGTGCAGGG
Organism: Morus bassanus; assembly: GCA_031468815.1. Taxonomy (NCBI): domain Eukaryota; kingdom Metazoa; phylum Chordata; class Aves; order Suliformes; family Sulidae; genus Morus; species Morus bassanus. The sequence goes on from CM062575.1 coordinate 1,746,181, forward strand.
TGGGCCGAGGAGGAGCCCGGTTACCCAGCACAGCAGGTCAAAGGTTTGCCATAAGATGGGAGAAAAAGCAGCAAAGAGCATGGAACCACAGTGATAATTTTGTGTCTGTCTGCCAGCTGATTGGCACTTAGGGAAGTGCTGGGACTCTTTTCACACAGCAAGTGTGAGCCATGCAGCATCCCTCTCCCCGCTTTCCTCTGCTGCGGCTGGTGAGAGGATGATGCCGGGGCAGCCGTGTCCCTGCAGCCCTCGGGCACCTTTGGCCAGGAACCTCAGCTGGGCTGCTTGGCTGCGGGGTGTCCTCGCTCTCAATTTTTGGTACTGTGCAATTTTCTGCTGCCTGTAAACATGCATGCATTTAAGACTAATATGCTGTATTGCCTATTCTGTTTTGTTTTGGACTGAGCAATTGTTGTCTTTGAATTTTACTGGTTTTTTTTTAAATAGTACTGCTGTTCTGCTAGGAAGCGAGAGGTTCATCCCCACTCCAAACGTGGGACTGGGGGGGCTCGGGGCTCCTCCAGCGCTGCCGCAGAGCCAGGCACGGGCCCTCGGTCAAGGGCACGAAGCATCTCCATGGTCCCTTTTGCCTGTGTGTCCCTGACCCACAGCCTGCAGGGAAGCTGTCCAAAGAAATTAGGGCCAAACGGAGACCGTGTTTGTGCCCTGGGTGGTTTTGTTTCCCTGAGGCTGTGGCCGCGTTAGCAGGCAGCTGGCTCTGCCGGGACTCTGCTCGGCACCACTGGGCACTGGGAGAGCTGCAGAAATGGCCTCAGCGCTGTTCCATCCGTTAGGAGACTCGGGCAACCACGTAGCAGTGCTGGCTCCGCGCCGCCTGGGACCCCAGGTTTGGGAATCGGCTCCCTGATGGAGGAGATAAATGTAAACCCTCCCCTTCAAAGGGGAAGGGGCAGCCGGACTTCAGCCCTCAGCCGGTGAGGTGAATGGTGGGACCAGCCCAAACCGCTTGTGCAGGGCGATGCTGGGAGAGGGAACAGCATCTCCAGCTCCTGCTGGGGTCCCCACTGTCCCAAGGTACCCCTCACTAGCGAGCCTGGCTGTTGGAGACAGGGATATTTCCAGGGCAGGGATCACAGAACTTCCCTTGCCAAGTGCTACTGAGCTGGGGGTGCTGGGGCTATCCCTGTCACCCCATGGATGTCTGGGCAGCTGGGAGAGGTCACTGCCAGCAGACTGTAACTTTTACCTTTCCCACTCCTTATGCAGTTTCCACTGCTATCATCACTTTATTTAGAAAGAAAATAAATAGATTTTCAATAGTCTTAGTACAACTGCAGGGAAAAACAGAAAACCAACAAATGAAATTAAATAATTACTTTAAAAATTAAATATAAAATATATGAATAAATGCATTTCCATATATGTTTGATGCAGGAATTACTACAGGTCATTGCAGTAGGCTAAGAGATGTAGGTCAGATCAGATAATTAAAAAAAAAAAACAAAAACCAAACCCACACACACAAAAAAAAAATCCCTTCCTGGTTTAACTGTGTGAATCCAGATAATAAAGCACACATTCATGTTTAACGCGTGGGTTGCATAGGAATACCTGTAACAAGGTTTCACGCCCATCAGGCTTCGGGCCGTCTCCCATGAGCACCGCTCACGTCCGTGCTGTGGGACGTGGCTCTGGGCGGGTGGTAGGTCCCTGCCACCACCTTCCACCCCGGGGGCTGCAGGACGGCCCGTCCCCCCGCGGCTCGGCACACCGACGGCCCCGGCGCTTTGTGCAGCTGCCCCCCATCCCCTCTCCCTCACCGGTATTACCTGCCTATCTCACGGGCTGCCTCAGCCCCACCAGAAAAAAGGGTTATAACCCTTACAGACATCTTGGGCATTTACAACAGTACCAGACATTTATTTTCATCAGTTATGTATCCAGAGCTGCAGAGTGGTATGATTTCACCTATGGGGCAGATGCTTGCTCATGTTTCCACAACTCTTTTGTTCCCTTTCTTGCTCCCTGCTTTCAGACAGAGCTGGAAACCACAGCATAACACTGCCCGAGGAGAATCTGCACCTCTCAGACACATTACAGCAGCTCTTACGGCATCCGCGCGGCTCACGGGCGTTGGAAGTGTTGTTGACCTAATGGGACAGCTCAGACCACCCTCATGGTATTTTAGCTTCATTTGCAAACCAAAGGCTTTCAGTGGGCAGGCTGGCTCTGTGACACCAAAACTGATCGAGCAGCTCTCGGCAGGCATGCCAGGTCTAAGCAGAAGGGTGGGATTCCCCTTTATTCCCACACAGCTAATAATAAGCCTCTTTTCATTGTCAAAGGGGAGTACAGTAACCTGCAAGTCATGACCTGATGTTACAAAATCAACTAAGCTGGATGAACCACTTCTATTGTTTTATGATTTGCAACAAACTTTATTCAGAGCAAGGAACAGAAAACGAATGGTGAGCCATTCTGTTAGAGGTACATGCATAGCTTTGTGGCATAGAGGTTCACCTTTACTGTACATACCTTTAAATATAATAAACGGGCTATAATAACCTTTATAAAAGAGTTTGTCATATGCAACTGGCCTTCAAATGAGCCTTGTTATTGGTTGTAAGACTTACACACGGTTCTTGAAAAACTGTATAAATAATCTTTAAAAAACAAGCCTAACAGAAGGACTACAGCCCACTGGCACGACCGCCACAGCTCGGGGGTCCCAGCAGCGCCCAGCACCCACCCTGCGCTGGGACGTGGGGCACCTGCACCCGCCGCACCGACGCTGTGACTGCTGCAGGGACAGACGGACGCGCTGCCGTCCCGCACAGCCGTGCTGGCTCACGGGCGCAGTGTCGGTGACTCCCGGAGCGTGGCCAGGGTCGCGCAGCGAGGCGGTGTAAGAGCTCTGCTCGGGGACGCGGCAAACCTGAGATGCAACTCACCGTATTAAAACCAGACAGATTCGGAAGTGCTTATCGGTTAAAAGTCCTGCGACTAGAAAGGGCAGTCGTTGCTACTAGAAAGGAGCGTACTCCAGCCAAAATGCACCTTCATGTTCGTCCTGGCCACAAGCCAGCCAGCAGCACAGCTGAGCACGCTGCCAAGTGTACATCTCGGTGCCCGCATGCACAAGGGAAGGGCTTTCCGAGTAGCTAGTGAAGAAATACAGACTGGGAGAAATCGAGATGGGAGCGCTACCTCTCGGGAGGGTTACTCTATTTTCTACCTATGAGAAAAAGGGGCTGGGAATGCTCGATTTTCATCCTGAGCTTGAGGGCGACCCACCGCCCCTTCCCGGCTGGGCCCGGCCCCAGCAGGACCCCCGCACGCTGCGGCGGGGACAGCCGCGGCGGCACGCCAGCGGCGCGGGCGGAGAGCGCAGCCCCCCAGGCTGCCGCATCAGGACAGCGAGGTGATGTTGGACCGTCCACCCGGCGGGGCGATGATCTTCTGGGCCGTGCGCCTGGCAATGTGGTCGTCTGCCTGCGACCCTAGGGAAGAGGACAGGCATGGGCCGTGGTGTCGGCACGGTGTGGGAGTCCCGCTGCCTTAAATGCACCAATCATAAAATGTTCCTTTCGTGGGAAATCCTAGTGGTTGCATTATATACAATTTTGGACACTGTATTATCACAGTACAGTTTGGAATGGCTTTATATTTGCCTGAATGTCTTTATGTTTTATTGCTTCTTTCTGGAAAACATTGTAAGTGGCTTTCCTGTAAATAAACAGTTTCTATATAATAATATGTGGGACCTTCTACATTTATTAAACAATATGTGATCCACCTGATTTCAACCAGCTAAGAAAACAAAATTATGAAAGTCATTTATGGCAGAGCATTGGCTTTCCAAGGTCCCTAAAGCTGCCGGGCAGATTTCTGCAGGATGCTGAGCTGAGCGATGCTGAACCGCTGCCTGCTTACACAGAGAGACTGAAGCAATTGTCGTTTCGGTTCCTGAAAATGGAGTTATCTGGCTAATCTCTACAAAGCCAACCACTTCTAACCCCCGACTCGCAGGGGACGCAACCGGGGCTGAAGTGCCGACCCGCCGACAGCCGCGGCAGTGTCCCCACTGACCCGGGCAGGGCCACAGTGGCACCCTCACCGCCAGCCTCATCCTCCTGCTCCCCGCGGCTGCAGCCTCCACCCTCCGTGGGGCCTCTACTCACAGCTGCCTCGCAGCCCCCTCTGCGCTTTGCAACACACGTTCGTCAGTGCATTTACATAGACGCCGTAAAACGTTCTAGAGATTTCTGTGCTGCATTTAGTCCCTAGGCTGCTGCAACAGGAAGAACTGCTTTTTGCTGAGCAAAAATTAAGGTTCTATGCCTCAGTTTTGCCCCGCCGCTCACACAAGCCCAGGACTTTGTGACACCCACGTGAACCAGCCCCCCCGCCGCCTACGGCCCCTGCCTTTCGGGGGGCCCCAGGCCATACCAGACAAGCTGAACCCCGACTGGTGGAGGTTGCGCACGGGAGGAGCCTGGGCTTTTCCCGCACAGGGCGCGATCCTGGACGCCGGGGTGGGCGCCACGGCTTTGGCGCTCGCGAGGACATCGTGGACCGGTCCGTCGTACAGCCCTCGGGGGACGCCGTGGACTTCAGCCAGCTACGAGGCGGGGAGTAAGAGACACGTAAGGCGCGTATTTAAGCTCAGGTGAACAAGAACCAGGCCCAACGTATGGATAAGGAGTCCTTCTCTTTCTGTCTGTGCTTACCCCCCTTAAGTGAGGGCTTTTGGGGAGGCTGCACCCCAAGCAGAGCAGACCAGATGCCTCCCCAGGGAGCGGGCAGCCCAGGCAGGACGGGGCAGCCAGCAGCACTTCCCACCCTCAAAGCCAAGCGGAGGAGGATGCCCAGACCCTGCGGGCAGAGGTCCCGTCCCCCCGGGAAAAGGGGCTCTGAGAGGTGGCTGGGGGGGGGGTGGCCGCCATGCGAGGGGCTGAGCTCCCCTGGGGGCAACGTGGCCCAGCCGGTGTCACCCGGTGTGACCGTCACGTCCTCCTGCGGGGAGGATGAGCTCAGCCCTGGGCGCTCACGGCTGCTAGCGGGGGCCAGAGCCGGAACGTCTTCGTTACCAGTGTGTCATCACAGGTTTCCTTAAGGCTGTTCCTCTTCCCAGGCGACGCAGTGACAGCCCTTTGACAACCACAGGGTCAGAAGGGACTTGTTTTGAAGATGAGAAGTGCTGGGTTTCAAATTAAAAAGGCACGGATGATGGGTTTTCAATAAGTATATAGTATTTTCTGTAGAAATGTTTCTCTTACATGACCTTTGTCTTCACCGTGCTGAATATCTTGTAAAGAATATACCCTGCTCAGTGTTTTCCAGTGCTCTCCTCGACTGTAGCTTTTGTCACAAGCTCTGGTTAAACCAAGGATGGAGAGCCCGCATGGGCAGGCCTCCGGGATGTTTGCAAAGTGCCGAACGTGCCTGCCCAAGCGCATTAACGGAACCAACCAAACCCTCACCACCCGGGCTGATGGCCGGTTATCATCCCACCAGAGCAGGGGCTTCAGCTCACTCTGCGTCAAGGTTTGTGTTTGGCAAACCCTGTCCTTTATGATAAAAAATACGGCGTGGAGCGTCTGCTTCCGCAACGGACAGAGATGCAGCTTGACCGTGAACAAGGCACCCAGGGACCCTCTGCCCCAGCCGGCCGGAGCACCAGCCCGCCCCGCCGCTCCCCTGTGCGTGGAGGGGATGCGGGACGTGACGGGGAAACGGAGGAGGTCACCGCTGGCGCCGCCAGACGGAGCGGAGACGGCTGCCCACCGCCCGGCAGTGCCCACAGGGAGCTGGCAGGCTCCCATCCATCCCCATCCCGCAGGGACCTGGCCGGCTCCCATCCCATCCCGCCCTGACTCCGGAGGCACCCCCCAGCACCCAGAGGCACCCCAGGAGCTGGCAGTTACTGCCGCAGCTGCCAGCGCCGCTGGTGCCTCTGTGGGTAATTTGGGGTTGACGATTTCTGCTCTACCTTCATCTACAACGCATAATGAAAATGTCTAAAATAACACACGGGAAAAGGAAGGAGAGCAGAGCTGTTAAGAAGCTTTTTACATATTTGCACGTCTTCATATCTCCTAAAAAAGCTGTGCTAGCACACTGAAGGATTTATCTTACTGTATTTCCAGTAACTACCGAAAGCTACATCCATTAGTCTTTGGCAGATGCAAAGCAGATACTGGTAATACAATAACATAAACTTTTCTAATACAGGTAGGAAAGGAATTCCTCCCTTCCACCTCAATGCAGAACAAACAAAACCAGATTGCTAGAAGTCAAATTTTTGCTTTATAACTCTATAATAGGCAAATGATACTAATAATACTAGTATTACTAGTTATAATACTAAAATAGGCATTACTGATTAATGAGCTGAGCCACACACCAAAGCAGTTACATGACAACATTACAAATTTCCAAGGCCTAAGAAGAAATAATATGAATAATATTCTTGTTTCCGTTGCCTATTCCTTCAGGAAGCTTACTATAATAGCGACTGCAATACCCTAATGCAGAGAGATTGCAACAAAAATAGGGGATTATTGCAAGTAAAGTTCTCCTTACCCTGTTTCTTGCCTTTATCCTTTTATAAACAAAATCAGGGAACGTCTTTCGAGGAATGAAGCGACCTGACCCCCGGGTGACAAACAGGTTTCCATCTTCAAGGACAACTCTTCCTTGACTTATGACTACGGTAGGAACCCCGTGGCACTCCGTGCCTTCAAATATGTTGTACTCCACATTCTGGAAAGAACAAACCAAGACATTCAATACGTTTAAGATTGAAGAAGAGAAGGTGACAGTCTAGCCAACTATACACCCGCCCCCCATTTTCGTACATTGCTCCTCATTGCCCAATCAGTTGTACTGAACTAACCCTTTACATTTCAAATAATGAGGTTCTTCTAACTGGATGAACTAAAGCAAACTGGAATGGAGAAACTAAATCCTCAGAACACTCACTACTTGCCCAGAAGACATGCAGCACTCCTGGAGCAAACTAGACTTTTACTATACAGAAACAACTAATTCTCTCTAAGCCCCAGAAGAGGCTCTGCTTAAGTTCTCCATTTGGGGACAGAAGTTCTTGTCATTTCTTCCAAGTCACTGCAAGTCTTCTACCAAAACAGGTATGGAAAGTCAGGTCTCTTTTGTGAGAAATGCAAAATCGTGCCATTTTTTTTTTCAAACGCTCCCATTACTATCGCTAACAAACTATCTAAAAAATAAACTTTACAGTGAAAAAACGTGGCATTGTAAAAAAGCAAAAGTCAATTTTCTGGATCAAAAGACAACCTGTTCCTCTTTTTTAAAGAAAAGACCTGAATATTTCAATCATAATTTTCTTCAACAAAAAACATTTTGGTGAAAAAATGGGTCAAAATGTTTCTACATTCACTTCAATCATCTCTGTCACCGACATCGCTCACAACACCTCACCCCCCTCGCTCTTTCAACTGCAGCTTTCTGTCGGAGGCTGATGTTGGAAATCACTTTGGGGATGTCCATGGCCTGGAAAAGCACGGCTAAAATGCCATTAAGGTGCACCCGAACCTCTCCCGAACGAGTCACCCCTGCGGACAGGCAGCGCCTGCAGAGGACAGGCAGCGCAAGCAGGAATGGGTCTGGCTCTTCGGAGGGATGCTGATCTATTAAACCATATTAATAGTTTAATACTTAAAACAAGTCCAGCACTTACATTTCTCTAGTCCCCGGCAAGTACACTGATCCCACAATGACTGACACAATTAATTCGTGTCCCAGAGGCAGACCGTCTCAGAGCAGTCACTCTGCGACTCCATTACAATCCTACCCCTTCCCAGTTCTCCAGCTTTACAGTAACCAAAGGATATTTTCATTTGCTTGCATTTTAAAAAGGAAATGCAAGCTCCTTCATCACTTTCTCCATATAAACAGCCCCTCCCTTGCTGAATGACCTGACCTTTCCCATCTGAAGAAATATATTGCTTTACTGCTCTCTTCTGTCTTTAAAACCAGTTCAAGAAAATAATTTTTAAAATATTTTACCAGATTGTGGGTTTTTGCTGAGATAATTTTAGTAGCCTTGGGGTTCCACAAAACCAAGTCTGCGTCAGCGCCCACAGCGATGCGCCCCTTCCTGGGGTAGCAGTTGAAGATCTTGGCAGCATTGGTACTGGTCACCGCTACAAAATCGTTCTCGTCCATCTTCCCAGAGACCTGGGAAACAGAAAGAAGGAAGGACCATCACTGGAGACGTGCCCTGCTCCCAGCAGCCCTGTCCCCGTGGCTGGACCTGCGCTCTCCCACCAGCAGGAACAAGGCACCAGGAGAAGCAATCGCAGGATCGAACCATGAGACCGTGCGGTGTGAGGATCCACACTGCGACAGGGCTGCAATTCTGGGGACAAGGGAGACGTGGGGGGCTGAGCCTTGTCCCTGTGGGCTAAATAATACAGTAGATGGGGTTTATTTTTCCTGGACTCTGTGAAATTTAAGATGTCTGAAAAACAAGACTTTCACTGGTAACCACTAAGGATGATTAAGGATATTTCAGTAAAGACTGGGAGTGAACACAACTAGTGCCATTTATCATCTTTCTTTATTATCTTTTGATAAATTCCATTTATCTTTGTTCAAAGCCTACCTAAGACAAGACTTCAGGGTGGCTTGGTTCCCAAGCTCCTGGAAGTCCACCCAGAGATGTCTGCTCCGTGGGATGTGGGCTAGAGCCTCCCAGGGATGCTCCGTGGGAGGGCAGGGTGCACCGGTGTGCAGGGACACAGGACTCGGTCCCACCGGCCCGATGCTCATGTACCACAGCTCCCCTCGGCAGCGGAGCAACTCTGCCCAGCAGACTCGGAGGCGCCGTGGGAACCCGCCCCCACCGGTGGGGCCTGGGGCGAGCGGGCAGCTGGCAGGCACGGCCTTGTCCACGGCCACCAAGGGAGAGGTGCCCTGTCCCCATCCGCCTCCCCCGGCCTCCTGCAAGCACCAGGGAAGAGGAACGTCCCGTCTTACCCTTCAGAAAATGTGTTGGAGAGACTTTCTCTTGTGACTGCAAGTGGGAGTGGAGTGGATGTTCCCCATACCGAAGCCTTTGAAGACACTTTGAAGGCATCCGATTGTCACATTTTCTCTGATTAGCAAGCTCCTCTGAAGCAGCAGTCTAGACAATGTCATACCTCCTGGCTCGTTTGAATTAACGAGGACGCTGACACCACCCAGCACAAGCGCTGCTCACGTGCACTTGCATCCACAGCTTTGCAAGGAACCAGCGTTATTTTAGTACCTACCACACACTTTTCCCAAATTATCGACATCCGCTCTTCGATGCCGTTGGTTCCCTCGGGGATGAGGGTGAAGTTGTCCTTCCCCACTGCCTTCTGCGCGGTGGTGAAGGTGCAGTGAGCGCTGCCTGCAACCTGCAGGTCCCCGCTAGGCAAAGCACAGCAGAGGAGGTCAGAGGAGGCACCCGCCGGCGCTAACAGCCTTCTCGGCACTAACAGCAGCCCCCCTGCCCTGTGACACCGCTCCGCTCGGCGGGCGAAAGCCACCCTCGCCTGGGAGGCTGCGTGTGGCTCTAAGGGCTCGTGGGCTTCGTGCTCCGTCTGTTTGGTACAGGCTGGTTTCACCAGCAAAGACTGTAAAGGCAGGTGACTTATCATCCGTAAATCCCAAGGGAAGTAAAATTAAAAGGCAATTTTTATGGGCATCTCACTCTAATTTATACAGGAATTAAGCACCGGAATCATCTAAAAGATGTAAACCGCAGCCTCATAAGCACTATTTATATTCTCTCCTAAACTGGCCATTATTTTTACTATTTAAGCCAACAGTTTCATCTTTGTACCTTCCTTTTGAACCTCAGACTAATTTAGGAAATGGTTCTCCCAGCAAGGTTCTTTTAAAGCAAGGATATGGTTAAATTACATGAGATCCTGAACAAACACAAATGTTGTGTACTATCATATACTACAGCGGGAGGAACTGGATCCATGCTGGCAGGCAGGGCAAGAAGAGAACCGAGCATGTGTAGCTTGACGAGCCTGGGAGCGTGCCTCCAGACATGTCAAAGCTGCGGTAGACTGAACTGTGCTTGTATTTTACTGCCTTGTTTAAGAAAATATTAAATGCATTGAGATATCTTTATATACTATGTAGATATACTAGCATGAAACACTTTTCTCTTGTTAGCAACTGCTTATCCGGGGGTGGGGGGCTGGGGAGGAAATCACATTTCAGGGAATTCTAAGGAATGTTTATTTCTTCTTTAAACTATATATTGAATGCAATTCCTTTACAATTATCTGGATCCATAAACATCTCTCATCCCAGTATAAAAATTCTTCATGCATTACTTCTGGACCTGATCTTTCTAACTCCACCCACACCAAACCGCAGCTAATGCGGAGGGCTTTACTGACTGGTGCCACTCGGCGGGCTGTGAAGATGCCAGGGCCGAGCTGTAGGCACCTGAATGCAAACCCTCTGCTGTGAATGAACCCCCGCTTCTGCGGATTGCTTTCTGCAAGGCGGCGGTGACAAATTTGGTGCATATTTGCTGTGAAATGTGAAACCTTGGTCCGTGGCAAAGCTCCAGCCGTGATTAACAGCTTGGCGGCTGCGTCCCTGGGTACAGCCCCAGCACGTGGGTGTTTGCATTTCCCTGCCTGTTTGTATCTCCCTGCCAGCACCCACTTGGTCCGTGCACAGCTCCAGAGATGCTCCTGCCAGCCCCTGGGGCTTTGCTGCGTAACTCAATACATCAAAACAACTCCGCACGGTGACGTGCCTTAAAAGCTTATGTTTCACACGTTTTAAGATCTTGCGAATGCCCAGCACTGCTTCCGATAAAATCCTTCTTTTTGCTTTAATGCTAAGGCAGCGCAGGAGGCTTTTCCTAGGACACGGCAAGGCAGAGCAGCAGCAACTGCTGTCCCTCCCGCGCTGGGGTCCCGGCCATGCCGCAGGACGCTGCGCCTTCCCCCACTCCAGTTCTGAAGGAGGAACGGGGCAGCGTGAGCCTGATTTTTACACAGAAAATCTGGTAACTATTACCTGGCTTCGTCAAAGCATAATTTAGACTCTTTGAAAGAGTAATCTGGCTCCCTGCTCAAAAACCCAAAGATTTATTCTTCTGATATGGAAAAGTGCAACAATTGATAGATTATTTTTCCTACTCTGATTATAAAATCAAGGGGGGGGCTGAATTGCACGCTAGCCTTTGCTGTGCTGCTCCACCCCACAGTGCCCAGCTATGGGAGAAGACTGGGGGTGCCCCCAGGAACAGGGAGGCTGCTGCGCACTGGTGGAAGGTGGGGGGGGCCACGCCAGGGAGGTCAGGGGCTGCGACCCCCCGCCAGCCCCTGCTCCGCAGGCGATGCTGTTACTGCAAATAGCATTTGAGGAAATGCAGGTGGGATGCAAACATGCCAGATGCGCCCAGGCATCCATGCCGACACAGAACTCACCAGGACAAGAGGGAGGTGAGATGATCCGGCGTGGTGGGGTCCGGGCTGATGGGGGGAGACGTGACAAAGGCTGCAGCTTTGGCCCAGTTTTTACTCCAGTAATGCGACCCGTTGGTGCCCAGGCTGGCGGTAACGGGCTCTCCGTACACAACCGTGCCTGCAGAGCAATCCATTAATGACCGCAAAGCCACCGCATGTCCTGCAGCCTCTTTTCACACAGTGCAGACAAATACTGTGGTTGACCATACAAGACAGTTTCACTTATCTTCAGCGTTCTCAGTATTTCAGCTTTTTAAATTGAGGTTAATCCCTCCGATTATCTCAGACGACTGGGAAATGCTGTCAAAACAAGTTCTGAACCCATCTATTTTCTCCTTAGACCAAACACACATTCGTATCTACAAACCATCACGCCTTCCGCTACATCAAAGCGGAGTGTCTGGCAGAGTCTCCTGGTCGGGGGCAGAGGTGGCTGTGGACCCTTCTGTCTTGCTCCCCACAGGATTGCTTCCAGCTCTTCCCGCTCTACCCCCAGTTTGAATCTGGAGCTTGCTCCAGATCCATTTTTCATTTAGTTCATGACAAATGACTGCAAGTGAATTACTTCCTTTTTTTCAGCTGCGTCTACTGAGATTCAGGTGTCAAAGTTTCAAGCACACCAGCTCAGATTTAAAGCACGTGAGCTCAGAGCAATTAGCTCTGGCTCACTCTGCGAAGAAAGGCCAACACCAAGTTTTAGCGCCCTTAAAATGTGAGAGAACTTGGGTGACAACGAGTTCTTAAACCTTACAGCTAGAACGATATTCCTGGACACATTTAAATAGGCTCAATTAGCGTGCAAAAATGAAACAACGCTTTACCTTTCCTTTTTGCTTGAGCTAACACATCTGCTGCACCTCTGCTCATTATTTTGGTGATGTACAGGGGGCAGTTGGCTTGTTTCGCGATGGTAATTGCACGGTACGCCGCCTCCGCTTCCACCTGCCGACACCAGAACACAGGCAGGAAACACCTCAGGACACCTCTGCCACAGCCGCAGCGGCTGTGCTAAAGCCCTGGCTAGTTCTGCTGAGGGACTGGAGATGTTACCTCCTCGGGGCGGCTGAGGACGTGCCCTTCTGGCCCGGTAATCCCAAGTTCCAGCAGCCTCTTTTGCTCCTGGGTGGACAAAGATGAATGGAAGAGCAGTCAGCGATAGGAACAGCCTGTCCGAAGCAATGCAGGACACAAACCACCTTTTCAGAAGTACCTGCAGGATGATGGGAATACGTGAATACGGCTAGGCGGTACCATTTATACCTGTGACACTCCATAAACCGCTGCAGCTACTTCCTAGTAGACCCACCGCATGCTGTGGAAGCATTTCTGGACTGGGAACTGCTGCGTCCCAACGGTACCTTTGGGCCTTCCCCACTGTTCAAACCCAGCTGTATTTCTGGAGGATGTAGGATTTTAAACCTGTCACCACTCACTTTAGGGCTGTGCTAGATACGATGCATGGCTACAGGGAAGGAACAGACGTTTCCCCCGGACCTGAGGCTGCCTGAAGCTGCTCCGAGAAGCCCACGGAGGAAGCAGAAACGGGTGCGAGGCACGTGAGACTGTCAGCGGGGTGCAGCAGGTGCCGCCCCTCCGGAGCTTCGCCACGGCCACGCGCCTTCCCCGTCCCCACGCAGCAGCGGGGACGCAGCTCAGACGAAAGGCTGCTGCTGCTCGCCCCCTCGCAGTTTCTGGGGGGAGGCAGCAGCGGGAGGGGAGGTTTTGCACAGCCGCTGGCAGGGCCGTGTGCCCCAGCACACGGGCTGGGGCCGAGCAGCCCCAGCTGCCTGCGCCCGCGTCCTCTCCCACCCGGCCCCGCTGCTCCGGCAGCGCCAGCGCCGCAGCACAGTCCCCACTGGCACAGCCTCACGTCACCCTGGGCACGAATGAAGTCCCCGCCAGGGACTCTGTGTTAGCTGGGACCCCAGGGTGACAGAAGCTGGAATGAACACCGGGTTGCACCCGGGTTACTCACGTTGTCTTTGAAAGCAGATGTCTAGCACGCACCTCATCCAGTTTCCTTTCTGTGATGTTCTATACCACGTAACCCTCCCACTTAGCTGGCATTAGATGCAAGGCCATTATTCAACACTACAGACCAGATCTCACAGGCTTTAAAGGATCCTATTCTTAGAAGATGGTTATTTTTCCATCCACTGTACTCCTATTGCAGATATCCTCCGAGTCTGTCCCCAGGGCTCGAGTGCCATCGCTCTGGCAGCTTAAAAAAATGCTGCTGAAGAGATTGAACTGCTTGGGATCACATTATGTTTCACTGCCAGGTGAAGAAAAGGTTTCTTAGATAAAATCCTGGGGAGGTGCGAATTACCCTTTATCCTCTGTTTGTTCCAATAAGCCCATTTGAAGGATTGGGATCCTGCTTTTGTTTTAAACTCCCCTCCCACACCAGACTGAACACTTGTGTAACCATAAGCTAAAAGGAACTGCAAGTCTAGGTCTACCTTGTACCATCTCGTTGCAGTATGTATCTAAGATTTTCTTTTTAAAGGTAAAAAGGAAAAACAATGACCATGAGCCAAGTCTGCGATACCAAGGGAGTTCCCGAGTACCATTTTTGGAGATAAATATTGCCAAGTGCAACGTACGTTATTTCAAAAGACCCGAACCTCTTTTTTTTCTCAAGTACTCAGGACTTCTAAAAAAGATAGATAATGCGATAAAGTATCACTTAAGGCGGCCAGTCATCCTTTAAGAAGCCCCAAAACGTACTTGTTGGGAACCACACAACAGTCCTTGTAAAGATTTCTGTGATGAGACCCAATTGCGTGCCAGGAATTGGGAGGATGCTGCTGATTTTAGCAGGCACCCCCGATCCTCCTGCACTTTCTTCTGTCGGCACATGCCGTCACCACAGGGCCTCCTGTCAGCCCTTCCGCCCCAGGGGCCGGGCAATCGGCTCACACCGGAGGGCAGATCCCCGCCGGCGTGTGGGTGGAGGCGCGGGGGCAGGACGCAGGAGCACCGTTTCTCCACCCCGCTGGCTGCTGCAAGGCTCGGTGCCCACACACACAGACTGACCAAGGCCACGAGCTCAGCTCGGCTCGGCTTCTGCTGGAGATCTCAGAGGTGAGCGACCAAGGTGATGCCCTGCTGAGAGCAGACACGAAAACTGCTCGCTGGTCCTCTCCCCAGAGCAACCAGGCATCACAGCAGGCTGCTCCTCCTTCTCCATCTGGACCGATCCCTACTGAATTTGCAGCACCAGCTGAAGGCTAAAAGCATGCTGGCACTGCTCCGCCTTCCACTAGACGCTACAGCCCATCTGTTAAAGTCAGCACTTTGCCTTAAATCAAAATACTCTGGTCAACCTTCAGTTTAAATGAATATAAACACTGTACCTCATCGATGATGTCTCCGTTTTCGGCGTGCACTTGGGCAATGGCCCCCAGGTCTCGAATAATGCAGAATATTTCATACATCTGCCAAGAGACAGTGGGTTGCCCAACATCAGACAAATCACAGGTCACACTCAGGGTGGGGGACGACGTTCACTGGACGCTGCCTGGCCGTTACCTGGGCATCGGTGCACTGAAGTTTGTCTTTGTAGGCCATAAAAACCAGGAAGGAGTTCACACCTTGAGAAAAGAAAATGCCATGTGTGTCTATTGTCACGGCTGAGGACTCCGTGACCGGTTACGGGCTGAGCAGGGGGCGTTCGAACCCGGGGGAGTCTGTGCCGGCTGGGGTTGGACTGAAAGCAAAGACGAAGGGCTGAAACGGGAACTGTCCCCACAGGAACTGAACCCCAAAGCTTGGGAGCTATGAGAGGCAACACACCCCTGCCTCTGGATGCACCTGAACCAAAAAACCCCAACCCATAGCCCATTTCTGATGTCCGGTACTCTCTGCAACTTGTTCCGAATGCACAGAATCAAACGCGTTGCTCCCAACCCGAGTTTTCCCTCCAGTGGCCGTTTCAATTTATGGTTTATCCTCAACTTCTTTCTGGTAACTGTCTTTGAATTAGTGTATTAGTGCTAAGACTAAATTACAGCAGAAGATGAGACTCTCTAATATCGGAGCGCTGTTACTTAGCGCACTATTATTTAAGCAGAGAAATAGATGGGCAGTACTTTGCATACAGCATTGCACGCAATCCTAATTTCTATCATTTTTATCTAGCAGAAAGGATGATTCATGAAGCACTGAGTCAAAGCCAGAGAATTGCTACTGTATTTTATATGGATAGAGGCAACAACTAATCCCAAACTACGATCAAATGACAAATAAACTGTATTTCACGTGAACGTACATATGAAAAATACCCGGTATAATCTCGGAATAGCTACGTTACTTCAGCCACTCTGCGTTTTAATAGGAAATCCACTGCAAATTTCTATGTTAATTGACCAATTAAGCCCTTGCCTGCAAGACTGAAAATTACACTGAAGTCATTTAGCTCTACATTAGCATATCTGAAAGCAAAATGTAGTTCCAAACATGGAAATTAGTATTAATGAAATGCATGAATTCCTGCTGCATGGCCTGCTTTCCAGTAAGCCACGTCCAGCAGATACTTCAGCATGTGCAGGAATTATAGGCACAAATGAAATCTCTGTGGAAAGCCTAAAGCTTAGTTTTATTCTATAAGCCTCATCTTGAATGTTTTTATTTAAATACTTTCCCGTACATCAGGCAGCCTGAATCAGGGTGCCCGATGCCATTCCTTTAGTTTCGGTTTTCATGACCGGGCTGTAAACCGCCCAAGGGTGAGGACACACGAACAAGAGGTTACGGTTTGAGCCCGGTGTCAACACCTCCCTGCACACCTTTCTCCTACACGGCGAAGGACGGGTAGTTCACGCCTCAGTAGCGAAGGAGCACGGCCCCTCCACGTACCCCTTTTATCACTGGGTAAGAGGAGCACGGCAGAGCAGCAACACCCATCGCAGCCTACCCTACGGCGACCGGCTTATGTGCCTGTACTGCAATAGTTATGATGTGGGGGCGGTCGTGGGGTTATTGCCGAAATACCGCTCCTTCTGTCCTTACCCTTGTCCTTCACCAGTGCTTCCAGTTCCTCCTTCAGGCTTTCGTGCCAGCGAGGGATGTCGACGTGCAGCGAGTAATCGCAGCAGGCCTGGCTGTCGGCGCTCTCGCGCCACTGCTCGTAGGCAGCCAGGAGGCTCGTCCCAGCGTCCGGGCAGACGTGGTCAACTGGGGAAACACTGCACAGCGTTAGCACGCGTGCCAGGGAAAGGGCTAGAGAAATACCTGGGGAGTGCAGCCGCCACCAACATTCTTGTGCAAGACTTTACTGCTGCGAAAAGGAGACGTTTTAATACTAATTCATTTTTATAGCGTTGATTAAAGATGAAGGATACTGAATTCCCCGGATAAAGTGAAACAAATGAGCTCCAAGTTACGGCTACTGTTAGGCCTTTTTTCACACAGCCTACCTAGCACAGCATCTGCGAGAGGGTGCTGACCAAAGCACGTCCTTGCACACTGTCGCACAGCTACCTTGGGCATTTTCCACGTGCAGCCACCCACAGCCCATCAGTCACTGCACTTCTCTTGTCTTTGCTCCTATTCCCTACAGTATTGGCTATGAGATGAGCACAGAGCTACGCCAGGACTTGCTGAGACTGGTCCTTCGGCCACATACTACAGTGGGCCTTGGGACCAGCACAAGAACAAAACAGAAATCAAAGTTTAGCGTTAGGCAGTCCTGCGAGGAGCAGGGAGTTGGACTTGATGATCCTTATGGGGTCTTCCATCTTGAGGTATTCTATGATTCTAAAAATGGAACCCATGCTCACTGAGCTGAAAAACCCTTAAAAAAACACACCTGCAAAGCTATTCAAAACATATTAAAAGGCATTTAAAGTTTCCTTCTATTTTATTCTCTTATGAGGTGAAGCAGGAGCAACTAGGTATTTTTAATATATGTGTGTGGCAACGGAAGGAGGTTCTGAAAGGCACATAATGCATTTTAATTAGCTTCATAATGCCTTGATTTCTACAGCAAAAATTAACATTTCTCTGCTATGAGGGTAAATAATCTCTGCAATGATAACAGGCCCAGTGTATTCTGCTAAACAATGTTCTACTTAGAAGTCTGTTTGAAAGCTGCTCCATCTTACTGATCATTGTGGTTCCTCCTGCCAGGGCTGCTTTCGTGCCTTGGTAGAAGTCATCGGCAGGGGTCATCCCCATGACAGGCGTCCGCAGTCTGGTATGGACGTCTATCCCCCCTGGCATCACCATCTGGCTGTAGGCATCAATTGTCTTTACTCCACCAGGAACAATCAGGTTTTCTCCAATTTGTCTGAAAACGATATTGAGATCTCCTGTTAACTGGCAACAACTTTTAAGCGACGATGCGACACCAACCGCCAAGACCTGCTCGTGGCACGCACGCCTGCGCTGCCCAGGCCTCCTCACACCACGGGGCCGGCTTCTCCCCCGGGAGGAGAAGCTGCACGAGGGAGCGCAGCGTGCTCGGTCGGGGCCGGGCGCGGAGCCGGGGTCTGCCGGAGAACGCCGCGGGTCCCGTCCCGCCGGCCCAGCAGCACCCGTCCCGCTCCGGCACTCGCTTAGCAACGTTGGGACACATCGGGCCATCACCTGCGGGAGCCGCTCAGGACAGAGGAGCTGCTGAGGTCTCAGTGCCGGACTCTGCGCCCTGCTTCTGGTGTGCTCCTTTGTGGAGCTTACCCTGGCTCCTCTCTCGCCTCCCTCACAACTTACAACACAGCAGAAGCTCTCAGAACTTTGTATGTCTTTCCAGCCGCAAAAGTACACTAATGTAGTTCTGTCTTGACAATAGTCTAAAAAGCTGTCCTTGTTTTTCAAAAAGGGAACGTATTTCCAAGAGAAAAATGATGGGAAGGGACCTTGTTCAAATTTCATGGCACTGTACCATGCTTGGAAATTACATTATAAAATATAAATTTTTAACTTACTTTATTAAGCCATCTTCCACATAAATGTCTGCATAAAACGACTGATCATCGTTGACAATTTTTCCTCCTTTGATTAGAAGCCGGTCACTCTAATGGAAAAAAAACCACACTTTTTTTGAAGATTACTTTATTTAGATGCTGCTTTACTCATTATGAGCTTTCATTACGTCTAGGACTTAATATTTGCCTTTCAATCATACCAGCTTAGTTGAATATTCAAACTATGCTACACCAAAGCCCAACTGTATTTTGCAAAGGAAACCATATAAAATTGCCATTTCAGAGGAACGTATGCTCTCCTACGAAGCGCGGCACCAGCCTGGGGGTGTACAGGCAGCACAGCCGAGCCCGACAGCTCTGGGTACCAGAACGTCCCCCCATCTCAGAGGTCTGAGCTGCGCATCTGTGAGCGGGGCCGGCCGAAGGGAGCGTGCTCCAGCCTTCGCTGCTCCCGACCTGCCGTGCGGGAACACACCACCAGCCTGGAGGCCCACCAAGAGCTCCTTCGGAGCAGGGCCAGACGCTGACCAAAGTTCTCAGCAGTTCTAAACGGTTTGCAAGGTAACAACCTGCAGCTCAGCCTCCTCCGTCAGCTCTGGTTATGGAGACATTTAAGTGCATCTTATTAACCTGGTAATTTATTGACGGTCGGTAGTTTTCACAGTCTTGTGAGGCAGATAATGCCTCAAGGACTTCCCTCACTTCAAAGCAAGACAGTGGCACAGTTGTCAGATTTGCAGAGTCTTTAATCAGAAAAATTAGAAAGCAATTACATCTATGTAAATGTGGAACTGCAGCCTAATTTAAGAGGATTCCCTTCCCGCTCTCTGGTGTTGCTAGAAAAATTACTACCAAGGCTAAAATGGGCAACACAAAGAGCATGGCCTCAGCAGAAAAACAACGGAGGGATGCAAGAGCGCGTGGCAATACAGCCCGGTAGATAACTTATGACACAGCAATGTGTGCTGATGCAAAACAGCCTGGAAAACATTTTGGGGTCTTGTTTTAATGAGCATCACTGGTATATTAAAAAAAACTATTAAAGAATTGCACTGTGTTTTTAAAACTATCACGGCTTTTATTGCATCTTTATTGTTTTCCCTTGTCCCGTAAAATCAATCAAAAGAAGCCCCAGTGTTGGCTGCCCCATGGGAGAGCCCTACAGCCCCTCCCCTTGCGGGGCCCATCCTCACTCCATCCCCATCCTCATCCTCATCCCCATCCTCACTCCATCCCCATCCTCATCCCCATCCTCACCCCATCCCCACCCTGACCCCAGCCCCAGCCCAGCTGTGCCACACCAGCTCCCGCCCCGCACGCCCCGAGCTGCTCCCGCAGCGGGTAACGCAGCTCGCCCGGCTCCTCCGCGCCAGGCGGCCACCGGCATGTTTTCACGGGAACTCAGCCATGAGCCGGCAAATCGAGGGGGGGAAAAAAAGCATCGCTATCTAGAGATTTTTCCTTACTCGTGCTGAGAAGCCCTGGCACCAGGAGGAGGGAATCCCCTCCTACACCAGCCCGTCGCGGGGAGCGCACGCTGCTCCACATCAGCGCAGCAACGCCGGGGAACGGCGAGCGGCCGCCAGCCCTGCCAGCAAAGCCCGGCGCCAGCAAAGCCCGGCGCCAGCAAAGCCCGGCGCCAGCAAAGCCCGGCGCCAAGGCGGGCTCGGGCCGCGTTCTCTGCACCGACGTGGGCTGGGGGCGGCCGGGTGTCGGGCAGGGGGCTGGGAACAAGGCGGGCAGGTTCCCCCCCCGCCAAGCCCATCCCGCGAAAAAGCGGTCCCGCAGCCCCACCGCCCGAGGGAAAGTTGGGGAGGCGGCGGGGCAGCCCCGCAGCCGCGGTGAGGGTCGCGCCCGCCTTTGTCCCCCGCGGGCGGCCCCACAGCCGGGCGGGCTTTGCGGGACAAAGCGCCGGGGCCGGCGGGCTCGGGCCGGGCCGCCGCCAACAAAGGGAGCGGCGGGCGGGGGGGCCGCGCCTCCCGCACCCCCTCCCCGGGGCAGCGGCTGCTCCGGGACCGCCGGGCCCCCGGCCCCCACCGGCGGGTGGAGCCCAGCGGCGCTCCCCGCGTGTCCGGCCCCACGGGCGGCGCGGACCGCCCCGCTCCATCCCCGCCGGCCCCGGGCCCGCAGCCCCGCGGGTCCCGCCCGCCCGCGTCCCCGCGCCGCACAGGGGAGCCCCTCACCGTGATGCGGGGGATGCTCTTCTTGCCCTGGCTCGACATCTCCCCACCGCGCTCCGCCCGCGTCCGTGTGCGTGTCCGTGTGCCGGTGCCTGCGCGCCCCCGCGTGCGTGCGCGCCCCCCGCCGCTGCCGCCGGCCCGGGGCCGCGCTCCCGGCGCCGCAGACAAAGCGGCTCCTTTGCCCGGCGGGGGAAGGCGCGGAGCCGCCCGCGCCGGTCCCGCAGCCCCCGGGCCCGGCGGGGGGTCGGGGCGCGCAGCCCCCGCTCGGTCCCGCCGCCGCGGACAGGGCCGGGGGGCGGGGGGGGGCGGGAAGAGCTGCACCCCCCGGAGGAGGAGGGGCCGCTCGCCGCCCCTCGGGTCGTCGCCCGCAGGCAGCCGGCCCGCCGGCTTGTTCCCGGGCCGCTTCCCGGGCCGGCGGGGCTGGGACGGGACGGGACGGGACGGGACGGACGGGGCCACCGCTCGCCCTCCCGGCGGGGCTCAGGGCTCCGGGCCGGGAGCGGCGGGAGGGGGCGAGGCGGGCGCAGCCCCTGCCCCGGCGCAGCCCCTTCCCTGCGGGCAGCCGCCCCTTCCCTACCTGCGGGTAGCCGGCGGGCAGCGCCGGCGGGGCGCGGGGGCCGGGGGCGCGGCCGTGCCCGCCGTCGGGGGTCCCGGGGCCGGGGGCGCCGAGCGAGGCGAAGTCCAGCGTCTTGTTGTCGAAGGCGTCCTCCACGCTGCAGAACATCCCGCCGCGCTTCTGCCGCGGCCGGGGGCTGCCCGCGCCCAGCCCCGCGAAGCAGGCGGGCAGCGCCTCCTCCCGCCGCCCCGCCATGGGCCCCGCCGCCCCCCCCGGTGCGGGGCTCCGCGCTCCCGCCGCCGCCTCGCCCTGCGGACGGGGGCCAGCCGCGTTAAGAGCAGCCCAGGGAGCGGCCGCCCCCCGCCCGCCCCGCCCGGCCGCCCGTGACCACCCACGACCACCCCCACGCGTGGCACGGCCCCGCTCCCGGCCGGTACAGCCGAGCCCCGGGCCGAGCCCAGGGCAGAGCCGAGCCCCGGGCAGAGCCGAGCCCAGGGCAGAGCCGAGCCGAGCCCCGGGCAGAGCCGAGCCCCGGGCAGAGCCGAGCCCAGGGCAGAGCCGAGCCGAGCCCCGGGCAGAGCCGAGCCCAGGGCAGAGCCGAGCCCCGGGCCGAGCCGAGCCGAGCCGAGCCCCGGGCCGAGCCGAGCCGAGCCCAGGGTAGAGCCGAGCCCCGGGCCGAGCCGAGCCGAGCCGAGCCCCGGGCAGAGCCGAGCCCAGGGCAGAGCCGAGCCCCGGGCAGAGCCGAGCCGAGCCGAGCCCCGGGCAGAGCCGAGCCCAGGGCAGAGCCGAGCCCCGGGCCGAGCCGAGCCGAGCCGAGCCCCGGGCCGAGCCGAGCCGAGCCCCGGGCCGAGCCGAGCCGAGCCGAGCCCAGGGCAGAGCCGAGCCCCGGGCCGGCCGCTCCCCCGCTCCCCCCGGCCCCGGCCGCCCGCTCACCTCGGGGGGTGCCGGGGGGCTTCACCCCCACCGGCCATCGAGCGAGGAGAAAAGGAGGACAGTCAAACTGGGCTCAGCAGGAGGCATCGCTGCGGGTCTGCCAGCATCCCTTTTATTCACGACTTCATCGATTGTTCAGGTAGAACTTAAGAAGTGGTTAAAAATTACTGCGTTATAAAACAAAAATCAGCAAAGTTGCTATAACTAATCAAAGGCTTCCTATGTGCAACCTGGGAGAAGAACCAAACCAGATTATCTAGTTCGAAGGTTTAAAACAGATGTTTTTATTAAAAGTTTCCAATACTTTATGTATTTTACAAATGAATAGAAAGTCTCTTGATATATATCATATGAATCACGATACAAAAATATGTGTAAAATTCTGTAATTGACCAATCCAGCCCTATTTTAGGCCTGTCAATCACTGTTTCAGCACTGAACCAAACGTTACGCATTTAGGATACGGTTATTAGGAGATTATATCAGAGAACACAAGTCACGGCACACAGGCCATTGGGGAAAAAAAAAAAAACAAACCCAAACATTTTCTCTGGTTACCTTTTGCATAAGTTTACAATAGTTCCTTTTTATAAAATGTACAATATATAAGTACAGGGTTTCATACACATATTCACAATACGATTTCCTGAGTCTAAACTAAATCCATTTCTGTGCTAACGCACGCTGCCCGTCGCGGGTGGTGGCATTCGGGATGCAAAGGGATTTGGCATCGGTCCCCCCCCGAGGGACTCTCGGTGCATTTTCTTGTCACGGTCAGGAGCTTTGTTCACAAGCTGTGTAAGGCACTCGAGGATACACTGAAGGCTACAGATATTACTAGAGCAGAATACTTTAAATACTAGCCACAGTCCTCCGACAGCTTGAACAAGAAGTACAGGCCTGAAACACACAACGCACAGTTGTCGACAAAGTAAGCTGCAGTTCCAATGGATTTCAGTTTAGACGTGTTGCTCAGCGGACGCGGCAGCCGGCCCGCACCCGCCCGCGGCGCCCGGGCACGGAGCCTCTCCGACCGCTGCGGTGCTCCTCCGGGAGCTCTGCGCGTCCGAGCGAACGCATCTGCACGCGCTGCGCCAACCCTCGTGGGCGAAGCGCGGCGATCGTGCTCCCTCAGCGACGCACCCGGTCGTACGCTTGGTTTATCTGGCCCCTGTCTCGTCGTTGTTTGAAGGGAATGTGGGGAATTTCTAAAAGATGCTTACAGGTGAGGAACTGGAGGTGTTGGCAGCCCCTGACTTACAGCTGCTTCCCCGAGGAGCGGGCGCTCGCCAGCCTGGGAATGGCTGGGGGTGCCTCCGGAAACCCCACCTTCCTCTGCTGCTTTACGCCTGCACCGAGGGACGGAGGGGCTGCAGGAAAAAGCCCCAGATCGGGCTAATGCCCCCCCGTGCCGCGGTCCTGTGGCTTTGAGACCATGCTTTTAAAAGATGCGCAAGACCCAGAGGTGAGAAGATGGCAAACGAGATCTGACACAGCTCGTCTCACGGGTGAAGGGTGGCACCGTCTCCAGAACGGCTCCGTGCCACGGTCAAGGACTGTCATACAAACCGATCGTACAAAACCCCAGCTGGATCGAACTCAAAGTGACTGAAAATTGAGCAAAAACCCTTACGCTGAAATTAAGGAGCACATGTACATAAATTTCCTGTTTGTGCATTTGTAAGAAAGAAACAGTTCTGAAAACATTCTTTGAGCCATTTTTTTCTTTCCTATGTACATATCTTTTTACATATAAATATTAACATATACATGAGCATAATCCCTTATTTACACATGTACCTATCCTGTACAGTTAGCTTTTTAATTAAAAAAACACATGATTAAGAAAGTCTAATTAATGGGAAAATGGAACTGGAACTCGAGACACGTGCACACACCGTGCAAAAGCATGGCCTGAGTGAACAGCGGTGAAATGTATCCAAGCCGCTTCCAAACGCGCCCGCCGTCGCTGTTCCCAGGCCCCAGCAGTGCCCGGGATGGCCCACGTTCGCCCCAGCAGCTCCCGAATTCCCGTGCCCCGGGGCAGCGGCGCTGCATCCTCAGGCCTCTCAGTTAAGGCGTTTTGAGAGATGCCAGGACATTCCTGCAGATGCCCAGCGAGAGTTCAGCAATGCCTTGGACTGCAGGCGGTTGCCTCAACTATTGTTTGCAGTTCTTCCAAGTAAATAAAATGTTTTAAGACCTTAAGTATTTAAGCAGAACTCAGAATGAACACGTTTTAAGCATGAAATGCAGAGGTAAAAATGTAGCTCATCAATGTAATCCCAATATTGGTATTTGTATCTGGTAGCATTTGAGTTTGTTAAATTACTTTTATAATATAATCATATGCTGATACCAAAATCCATAACCTTTGACTTAAAATGTCATATTACTTCAGTACAAATACACCACTTTTCTGAACAATTCATTTTCTTACATTTTTGTAGTGTAGCTCCCTTTGCTGTTTACGCTGTCCGGGTTAAAACAGACGATTGATGTGCAAGTATCTGGGGAGTTTTTAGAATTTCAGATCAAGGGACTTTCTTCGTAGCTTTATAAACTCAACACAAGTTTTGGAAGCGGTGCAGGTACCTACAGAATAAAATAAATATAAGGATTAACTAGAGCTGGGATTCTCTCTCCAGCACGCGATTTTTAGTCCCAAGCACTACAACATTTCCATTTCATGGGGTTTGCTAGACTGTGTTAAGTAGCTCTCATTTGAGTCTAGAGCTGGAGTAGGCTTATCCCATTGCCGGTTGTTCTCTGAAAAAAAAAAATTTGTTAAATGTTAAATGTACTATTTTCTATAGGCTGTGCCATACATTATATTAGTCTTTTTTCTTAAGCAATACTCCCCTAATTGGTTTCAGGTAACACTCGGAATGTAACGATGACAATGATGAATAATGAATTTAAAATTTGCCCCGTCTATCTTCACGCAACGTCTGGGGCTGCCCTTCCTGAACGCCACCTCCCGCAGCACCCACATCCCTCCCCTTCGGAGCATCCCACCGGTGCAAGTGAATTCCCGGGCCGTGGGAAGTGCTGTGGATCGGGACCCCGGGAGAGAGCGAGCGCGTGAGCAGCGACACTGCCACTTCTGCATTACAGTCAGTAAATAGCAATCAGGTCATTTGTTTGATAATTATTATTTACACAGAGGGGTACGGATTATCCTCCTATCAGAAACTAAAGGAAAGAAAGGCTAAGACGATCTGGCTGAATTTCTGAGCTGACAAAGAGCTGGTAAAGTCTGCCTAATGCGGTGGGAGAATGTGCCCTCCAAGCAGAAACGATTCCCTCCCTCCCCTGCCAAACCCAGGATTCGATGGCCATCCCGTATGGATGTACATCTCCATACGTCGCCGGGACAGAGACAGATGCTAAATTCTACCACCAGGCACGGGGAACGTCAAAGAGACAACGCAGCAGTGCAAGCTACTTCAGAGGTAGTTGATTCCTACTGATAGTTTTACGTCGGTATAATGGACAGAGAAAGGAGTCGTGTCATGGAGGGGACAAGTTAATAACCAGCAGAGCCATATTTGACCCCCTCAGGTGAGGAGGGGTGGCACAAAAGGAGATCAAGCCCTTAGGTGGAAAGGGTGGCTGCCTTCGAGCTGCTCTATCCCTTCGTCTGCTCCGGTCTTGAACCGCTCTTCATCGGTTTCTATTTTACACTTAGCTATGAGACCAACATCAGACAGAGGGGGAATTTCTAGGGCAAACACACGGAAAGCAGAGCAGTTCAGCCAATGACTAGAAAGGAAGAGAAAGCCCCGTTCCCCACCCCTTCTCCCCCCGACCTCCCTGGCAGGTACACTGGGTCGCCCTCCGCAGCTCAGCCCTCCTGCGCTGTGCGGGGCAAGGCAGTAGCTCTGCCTGGCCGCCCAGCCCGCAGGTCCCTGGCAGCCTCGAGACAGGGGCTGCGCTGCTCACGTGTGGAAAATAAAAACCCAAGAATTTTAATAAGCAGTTCCTAAAAAGAGAGGGAACTTAGAGAAATCAAGAGTAAATAACATCGAATTTTAAAGACGCCACTTTGTTTTACGCATGAGTGTGTCACTCTAAACAGCAACCAGGTAGGCAGCGCTGGGGCAGGGTAAGGAAGTCACAACGAGTTTACGTGAAGGCAGACAAGGGCGCTGTGCCCTCGCTCGAGATCGCGTCCGCTGCCATGTCAGCTGCCACTTAAACGCTGTCTGGGGCGCTGTCTGGAGGGCTGATGTTTGCTTACTTCAAAAGGACCACAGTTATCATTCTCTCGCCATGCAATCTTCTGCCAAAGAAGGGTTTTTTTTTCAGAAAGCTGTAAAAATGGGACAAAAGAAGCGTTTCAAAAATGGTAATGGATGGAGCTCTAATACTTGTGCACCTGAGCGTTCGCTGCTTGTGAAAAACTGCAGCTTCGCTGAAATGGAGCAATTCAGAAATGCAGTTCATCAAAGATTATGCATAAAATTTCATACGGAAAAGGAATGATCGCCTTGATTAGCCTGTTATTACGCACAGCCTCTTACCAAGGCTGCAATGGAAGGAGATACATATATATTTCTTTATTTATAAATGGCACTAAGGGGATTTGCTGGCAGTTCGTTTAAACACACCGCCCTGAGCTGTAAATCCCATTTCGCAGGACCTCGCCTGTCGTATGCCACTGCAGGAAGCGAGGAGAGGGATGGGGCCATCCCCAGGGATGCTCAGCAGACGGGCCATCTGCCCTCGCAGCCAACGCTGACCCGCGCATTAGCAGCACGAGCGACCATATGGCTGAGAGAAGCAGACAGCGTTAGCACTGGACGGGCATCTCTTACAGTTGCTGGGGAAAATATGAGAAATGCTCAGGGAATAACAAAAAGGCAACTAATCCACGTAGGCAGTAATTCAACCCTCCAAGTTAATGCTTTACGTATCTTACTCTGCTTACATTAACCAGAGTTAATAATCAGTTGAAGCACGGGTGCAAGTTTAAATTGGCTGAAAATGCGAACCAGTATTTGCTGGAGCACCCGAGCAACATGCAGTGAATGTCACCGGGAGGTGTGCTTCATGGTGTGCCCCACCACGGCCGGGACCGGGGCGAGCCTGGAGCCGGCGCTGCCGTCAGGGCAGGTTGGGGATTTCAGGCATCGCCTCCCTAATGCGAGCTGCCTGCGCCAAGCCCTGACCTAGATCAGCGCGCGGAGCCTCCGCCCGTCACCTCCCATCAGCGGGGCTCTGCTGAGATTGTGACTAACGAGGGCAACAACCGGGACGTCTGATTTTTAACCATTTCTGTTCATTTTTCCTCACGATTTTATGCCGTGAACAGACCCACATGTAGGGCAAAGCTGGGTTCCTGGCATCAGCATCGCACTCACGAAGTGTAAGTGCAGAATGCCGGGGCTCTTGCAGCACGATTGGGCTTACCCATCTTTCTTTAATGGAGATAGGAGAAGATCTGACACAGATATGCGATAAACTGCTTCTGCGGCAGGATAAAATAGTGTTGATCCTTTGATGCTTAAAAGCAGGGTTTTGAAAAGCTGCTTCCTTCCATTACAAATTATTTATTTGTGATAAAATCTTTTGGAAATAAACTGAATACTATTAATTTTACACACACATATATGCATATATGTGTATATATATGTGCATAGAAGAAGTCTATAGCATTTTCTTTTCATGTTGGATTTTGAAGCAGTGTGTAACGGGGAATGAGAAGATTTATATTTAAAACTATTTGGTGACTCCTATACCATCGAAAAAGCAGCACGGCCTTGGTTCTTGCACTCCCACCGGAACAGGTTGAATTTATCTATTTTCATCACGCATTGTTTTTAGAATAATGGCTGATTCTGCACCGAAACCTGGTTTACATCAATTGCGGGTATCGCCCCCTAATTATTTGGGGTATTTCATTTGGGTAAATGGTGCTTAGGAGTGAATTTGTAATACACTTACATATACTTTTCACATAATTGGTAAATGATGTTAGAATGCTTTTTAAAAAGACAAATCTATTAGAAGACAGTCATTATGGTATTGGAAAATATGGCACAATAGCTATAAAATATATTTACATGTTGTGCTATGTATAAAATATGAGATAATATCACTATTTGTTACATACTCAGAAGACGTAAATAGCATTAATTTGTTTTCCAACTAAAGAAAAGAATTTAAAATATTTTGTCTTCTACGTTTGCAATAATGTGGATTCTAAAACTTTATGAGCATTTAACCCTTACAGAAATCCCTATTTGTAATGTAGAAGCAGTAACTTTATGGCTGCAATCCCTTCGGTAGCATAGGCACCCGCCTGCTGCCGCAGCTGGAAGGGCTGAAGAGGCCCATGAGGAAATAAAGCCTTTAGCTGGGAGCGTCTCCACGGGCAGCTGGGGATCAGGAATTTCATATTTGGGGCACTCCTGTGAAAACTGCAGACAAAGAAGCCATTCAGCTCCACTCAGCCTAGTCAAATAGTTAGTAATGGATTTTTTTGTACTTTCAAAATTAATCTGCAGAAAACGGAGCCTTTTGACGGCAGCAGCAGGCGGTGCCAGAGCTGAGGGCGCCCGCCTCGGCAGCGGGGGCGGGCAGGTGGGCACCTGCCTCTGCCCAGGCCTGGGGCTGCGCTCAGCATCCGTCCCTGCCCAGACCCGTTCACAAGCAGGTATTGCAATGGTCCCTTCCGCCGCGTTAGGAGAACACGTGCCCCGCTGCTAAATTAATGGCCAAGTTGTTCGTACTCTTTGAAAATCATAATTACACAACATAGCAGGGAATAAAAACATCCCCCTGGTTCACCTATTCTGTACTACATCGTCTCTGGAGGGCAACGGAAACAAATCATTGAAACAGCTCTGAAAGAAAAATAATAAAAACATGTCAATCTGTCAAGAATCTGGTTGCTCACAAGCATTGTTTCTTATTCTAAATCACCAGGTCACAGATATGAGATCAGCTGCAGCATTAATACATGACATTTAAAAGGGAAGGGTTTCAAAGCGGCGGGAACCGAGTCAAGGCGTAAATGCGGAGCTAGTGCAGAAAATGCAGGCTGACACCCCAGCTGTGACTCAGGCTGCTCCTGGGGGAAAGGCAGCCCAAGGGCGAGCATTCAGGGCACAACGTCAGCCCTGATCTCAGCCCTGACGAGGAACCCTGGGTCCTCTGGGTTGAAGGCAGCTCCTTAATCTTACTG
Source organism: Morus bassanus (assembly GCA_031468815.1). Taxonomy (NCBI): domain Eukaryota; kingdom Metazoa; phylum Chordata; class Aves; order Suliformes; family Sulidae; genus Morus; species Morus bassanus. The sequence goes on from CM062575.1 coordinate 1,775,445, forward strand.
AAACATAGCTCTCTCTTCTAGATGACCTTTTCATGGCAGTTTTTAGGAAACACAGCTACAATTAACACTCTCAGAAACCTGTTAAATTATAAATTTACCGCCTTTAGGATTCTACAGTCCCTCTTTTGGTACAATTAGCATAGGTTGAAAAGGCTGCTTTGGTTTGAGGATGTGTGAATATTTTACAGTCCTCTTACCTTCTGACTATCACAGCATTGCTAATGCAGGCTGGTATCTTCTTGACAGCCATTCTGACACTCATTTCATCAATTTGTTGTACCCCTAGGGTATGTTCTTGTTTATAACAAGAAGGAAACTGCCCATTGGGGCAGTCTGTCTTTAGAAAAAGCCATTGACAGAACAAAATTACCCGCATCTGCCTCTACAGATCTGCGTAAGGCTGTTACAGGTCTTAGTTTTTTGGACATATCCTCCTTTCCCGGGGGAGGTTTATCTGGATTTCTAACGACCCAGAAGTGCAGACACATCCACTTCGCATATCAGCCCCACTGCATACATGCGCTGAAGACCGTCTGCGTACAGGCAGCGGATGTGGTGGGCTGGGGATGTGCAGGGCTGGAGGCACGCAGGTAGGTGGGTTAGGGGCTGACCTCGCAAGCGGACACAACACACGCATGAGGGAAGCCCTCACATTTATGCCACTGTGGAGCAGATGAGAGGTGTAAGGAGACATCCTGCTCCCTGGATTCAGCAAAAAAACTCTCTTTGATTTTAGCAGAGTACAGTAACACCCAAACCCTATAAGCAGCAGAGTATTACGGAGGAAACGGAGCACCATCCCACGTACACGCGGCCACCCTTACATTAACCTCTCCGGCACAGTCAGTCTGAGCCATCCCACGTCCGATCCAGCCCCCGGCCAGGCTGTCCCCTCTCTGCCGTCAGGCCAGCACCCCCCGAACCCCAGAGATGTGTGCAGCGGGATCAGCTGGGCAGGCAGACACACAATGGTTCTGTGTCTTTACAAAACCAGAAAACTAGAAGTTTAAGACTCGATAACACAGCATCCTAATAGCTAATAATGCTAAATAGTAAGTCAAACATTCATTATTCCCACCTAATTATCTAACAAAAAGTCTTCAGAATTGTGACTCTTCCCAACACATCTCAAACCAAAATCTTCACAGTACATTTTTATGCTTCTATATACGCATATAACAATAGCATTGGAGGGCGCCTACAAGAAAGCTGGAGAGGGACTTTTTGCAGGGGCATGTAGTGATAGGACAAGGGGTGATGGCTTTAGACTGAAAGAGCGTAGATTTAGGTTAGATATAAGGAACGAATTTTTTACAATGAGGGTGGTAAAACCCTGGCCCAGGTTGCCCAGAGAGGTGGTCAATGCCCCATCCCTGGAAACGTTCCAGGCCAGGTTGGACGGGGCTCTGAGCAACCTGATCTAGTTGGGGATGTCCCTGCCCATGGCAGGGGGGTTGGACTAGACAACCTCTAAAGGTCCCTTCCAACCTAAACCGTTCTGTGCTTCTATGCTCAAAGATATTTTTTTTCTTCCTTTGCTATTACATAGCAGTATGACAGCTTCATCAAAGGTTTTGACTACTGCAACCCTTGCAAATTAATGCTATGCATATACAAATGTATTTGTATATATATGTAGGAGGTGTGTGTACACAAACATACTAATCTACAAATATAATGCATTTTTTAAAAGAAGTTCACTTTAAAATAGATTTTCTAGCTAATTAATTCTTCAGGCTAATCCTGAGTTTGGTACATAATAAAAATCTGTGTCCTTGTTATTTACAAGAACTCAGCAATAATAAAATTAAGGGGAAGAACACTTCAGACTTAATGACAACTGCATCCGCTATGCCCGGGAGTACTTTGGAAAAAGAATGATTAAATGAATGATTATCTTTAAAAACAGCTCCGTGGACCAGGCTTTTACAAGGCAAATCTCAGTTCTGTACTGAACTATGCTGAATGTGTATTTTGATTATAATTACTGATTTGTTGTTTCTCCCTAACAAAAACCCTACATTGCTGATAGTGAAACCTTTCACATTGCTGATGTGAAACAAACAGTCACTGCGGAGCATGTCTAGACCATGAGGCATGCCAGGAAACGGTCAGTTTATGTAGAAATGTCTCTGTGGGGATTTATTCCAAACTCCGGGCTCTGTCGGGAGCATGTCTGCAATTTTCTTTTTGAGAGAAAGGTATGGAATGGAAACTCCTGAGGTTTTGAGGGGCACAGGCACGACGCAGAATTGCTGCTGCTCTGCACAAATTTACAGGATATTTACACTCCAAGAAAGCTCTTCACTACTTCTCAGAGATACAAGAACACCCGTATGAATTAGATACCCCTACCACAGAATAGGAATGTGGGCTTCTTGATCGTAGAGAGGATAACGTAAAGAATTGTCCCAGGTACTGCCCTTTCTTAACCTGTCCGGAAAACACAACGAAAAGTTACTGCCATAATAAAAGAGATGTTCTACATAGAAGGAAAATCTCAGCAGGTCTGCTTCAAATTGTTTTCCTGTGGGAGTTAGCAAAACAGTAAATAGCAGTTTCTGTATAATCTGAGACCTCTCCATGATCAAAGAGCTTTCCCAGATTCACCTCAAATCTGCACTGTGCTGAAGCTATCCATTGCTTAAGCACCAGTGATGTCGTTGTTCCTGCCCGAGGACTCCATCTCATCTCATCTGCAAATTCAGACTGACATTGTCATTTCTATGCATTTCAGTCTGCAACAACCCCTGAAATATTAAAGCAGAAATACTGTGCAATGAGACACCCTATGCTTTTATATAAATTGACAATTATTAATCTGCTGGAAATCACTTCATTGTTAGTGAGCCAAATTCTGCTCTTTACTGAGATCAAGAAAGTTACACAAGATTTACAGTGCAGTGAATATGAGCAGCCTTTCAGTCATTTCCTCTATATCTTCCCGTAATGCCATTTGCTCGATTGGAGTCTTCTTGGTGGCTTGAATTTCCCTACACCATTCACTTTACACAAAGATGTTTTGGGTCATCCTGCACAGCTAAGACTTGCCAATTAGTCTTCTAATAATGTAGCTCATTAGCCTTATCTCCATACCCCTGTGAAGAAAGCCATTTACAATCCCTTTCAGAATGCATGAATGTACATATACAGAAGGCAGCTGATAGAACTTTACAGGAAAATTTAAGCTCCAGTAGCTTGTCACCTTCCCTGTGGATCGTTTCTGGAAAAATGTGCTGCTGACCTTAAAAAAAAACCTAACCCCTTCTGACAACTAAAGCACACCAATAAAAAAGCAATTTGATTATGGGATCAATGCATAAATTTAAAGACAAGTAATTCTCTACAAACCAAACAGGTTCCCATGGACAGATCCAGCACTGGTGTAGAAGAGGGTGACCCCAGCGGGAGCTCTGTCGGCGTTCGCTGGGAGAAATGCCACCAGCCCTACTGCAGCGCACGCTCGCATGTACTACCCACGGCTAAATAAAAAGATCAGGTTCTGAAGATTTGAAGTTGGTATTTCTAATTGCCGCCTACCGTAGGAAATACATTGTATATTCTTTCTTAAAGATGTTAAGACCACTTCTAAAAAGAGTTTATACTGATGTAAGAACCACAAGGGCTAGAGGATCTGTGAATGCATGTGTTACTGTCCATGATGAGCCTAACGCTGGCCCACTGCTGGTCAACATCACTGACAGTTTGGGGAAGGGAGGCATCTCCCCACGCTCCTGGAGCACTTGCTGTTCCGCAGGTGCCAATTAAACATGGCAACTCTCTTTTAGACTGAGGTCTTCTCTCCATCCTTCTGTCACTGAAAAAATGTAAATAAACGTCTTTTAATATTAATATTTTCAATGTTTTAATTAAGATGAAAATAATTAAGACTGTAATTACAGTACTATCTTCTATGACCAACAGGAAACCTTACAGTCATGAATCAAACTGGATCACTACCCAGATGTGATCCTTCTTCACGGAGGGAATATGTCTTTGTAAGGGTGAGCACAGGACCTATTTTTGTCATTCCAGTTTTATCTGTGCCAGTCTTTATCCAGGTTAACAAGACGTAACGCCTCAAATGTATTTACCGGAAGGAATTTATTTACGAAAGATATTGTGCAGTAGTGATGGGCAACTACCCCTTTTCCTCAAACGCACACATTTATGGACTCCTTCAAGGACAAGTCTCATGGCTCTCTATCTTACGTACCTGTACACACACACAAAGCATATGATATTAGGTAAAATTTTCTAGCCATAAAGGGAATAATTGCATCAATTCACTGGAAACCACAACCTAACAGCCTACTCTGTGTTTGGGACAATTTTTCTTACTCGAATAGATATTGCCAGCAAGAGCAGCGGGATTATTGCCCACACTGTACAAACCCCCATAATTTCTGCTACAAAGCTCTGCCCACCCTGACCATGGAGAAATTCGGTCTGTGACCACCCTCCGCTTAGCAGAGCTGGCTGCGGGCAACGGCGTCGTGCTGGAGCTCTTCCTTTGTGTTTATCAGTCAGGGCCTGGGGGTGAACCTGACTTTGCGTCTGTTTGTCTGTCCATCCCCTGGAAGCAAAGGCAATGTGGGAGGGGTAGGGAAGGACTGAAACTCCCTCTTCCAGGGGCATGGCTCCCTGCTGGGCTGGGGAAGTGGGACACATCCCCATTGACCTCCCATGCTGTTCGGGTCCTTGGGGTCCCACCTCCTGCTGCATCGTGGCCCCGGAAGCCTTTGGGACCACAGGGGTTCCCCCAAGACCCTGGGGGAACAGCACAGTCATTAGCCACCTCCTGCGGGGTGGTGGACGGGGCCACAGACCGGAGGGGTATACGCACCTTGTGAGGGCGAGGGGAGGAGTACAGGACACATGTAGGCAGCAAAAAAATAGGGAATGGGGGAAAATTATCTTCCGAAACCCAATAGCATCATGTCCTGAGCAATTCCAACCCGAGGGACAGGTTTCTGTCTGATGATATGCAGGGTCTTAGGGGTTTTCACCTGCAACCAGAAACCCTTTTGGCCAGATATAAGAAATAGGGGTCTAATGCTGGGGCGTAACTCCCAACGTTCATTTAGGATTTGAGTGCATATATGCTTAGACACGTGCCGCTGAATTCCTAAGGTATGTGCATTCAAGTACAAGCTTGTGCATCAAGTACAGGTTTCCCTTATGGAAATCTGGGCTTCAGCATGTTTCAGATGTTATTTCTTTTGAATAAATAAATATCAAATACAGTTATAATAAATGTTCAGTTTTTTAATTAAACTAAGATAATTGGGGAAAAAATAAAAATTTTGGTATGCTCAAGCCCTTATATCAGGAAGAATTTCTCTTAGCTTAACTGACAACTTATTTATCTGGAAATATGCGAGTGCTACCTATCCCTGGGAGTCTCCAATCTCCAGTAAGACTTAAACATACACTGAAAAATAACTGAGAAAGGTAACGGCCTAAAGCAACTTCCTAAAACTGCTTAAAACCCCAGAATAGTCCATAAAGCAGCATTTATTTCCCTACAGTACACCCTATCTCCAGTTTCCTTTTGCCTGCAGCTCCCTCCGGTGGCTGGTCCTGCCAATGGGTTTCTCTACAAGTGGGGACCCCCCGGGGTCCCCCGCTCTGCCCAGCCCCGCTGCCCCACCGCTCGGTATGGCTGGGTGCGGGTGAGCCGCACTCCAGCTGCCCTTCAGTGCAACCTAACAGGAGCGCTTAATCTTGTAGTGAAATTTAAATTTGGTGCATAATTAATGCATAAACGTGGTGCATAAATAACACTTGTACAAAATACTTGAAACTGCAACTTTCTCTGTGCCTGCACATAGATATGTAAGTATGCAAACACACATATTTATATCAAAATGTTATTAAAAGTGTACTGAGAAGTTAAGCAGTCATAAACTAAGAAAAGCCAGAAAAAAAAGCACTCGTTGGACCTTGACTGGCCTCCTGTGCTGGTGCCGTCTCTGATGCCACTGTCCTACGTTGCCCCCAGCACCCCGTGCGGCTCGCAGCCTGTGATCCCTATTCAACACTTCTCCCTTTCCCATCTCTCTGGAGCACATCCCAGCACATCCCGGGCTGCACCGAGCATCCCGCTGGGAACGGCTGGGGCGCAGCCTCCTCCGCACCAGCTCCCACCCACCGCTTCAGCCCCTCGCCATAGCTGGGAGATGGTGCCGCGGTGCCATTCCTGCTGCATGCGAGCGCTGCTGAAACACGGACGTGCAGGTGTGCTAAGGATATAATAACGGTATTGTCCTGAAAGGCTCTAATAATAAACATGCATTAAAATATATCAACTCGGAGTCTATAGGCTTGTCAACCCCATGTGTGAGCACTTGATTTTTGCTTTAGTAAGTGTCTGAAATGCCTCCACGTAGAAAGGCAGAGCAGTCTGAGACGTGGAGGTTAACCACCCTCCTGCCAGCACTCCTGGAAAGGCTCACGCCACGTCTCACATGAAAGACAGACTTGGGTAAGTCTTTCTTCTTGGTTTCAGTTTGCCATCTTTGTAAATCTGTTCTTGTTTTTAAAAAGCCCACCCATTGTCACATACTCATCTCAACCATTTCCTGATTTAAATTATGTCCCTCCTTTGACTCCGTTAAGGTTCTTTTTTGGGTTACTTAAACACATAGATCTCATTGATGTTACTGCCAGGAAACAGCAGCCTCCTGGAGACTGGCGTGACACTGACGGACACGAAGGATTTGGTCCCCTCTCTAAAAACTAGCAGGGCTGAGATGTACAACTGCAAGTTTTGAAGAGCAGGCCTTGTTGAATCTAACCCTGGGCACAGATCACCTCAGCGAGCGCCATGTAAGACAAATAATTTCTAACACTCCCTGGGTCTGATTGATTGATTTTAAAAGCAGCAATCCTATCTAGAGCAGCAAATCAATAACCTGCAATCAAACACCTTAAGATCTGAGAGATGTTCAAACTCAGATTTGACCAACATTCTGCTTAGAAAAACTATTTGGGGGAAAAAAAAAAAAAAGAAAACTGATGGCATGAAGTACAGAGAGACAATTCCTCCTTTAAAGCAGACAAGTCCTGCGAGAAGCACTTTCAGTGTAAGAAGTATAACGTTAACAAGTACTGGGACAGCCCCAGCGAAGCCGAAAAAAGAAACGGCCTCCAAGCACTATCACAAGTGCTCCAATTTGCCTGTTGGCTTGCCTGTTGACTGAGTTATCCAGAGCATTATCCACAGGACTGACTGGAAAACAAGAGTTCTATTCCACGTTGTTATTTTTTGGAGATTTGAGGACTTTCCCTCAGCTGGGGAGAGAGACAAGGGAGTCCAGTGAGCACTAGTCTTTCTGGGCATGACAAACTCCCCCAGGCTGTGGTAGCAGCGATTTCTTGTCAGCCATCTAGCTGGGTTCTGGTCCCCTGTTTAACGTCCCTGTATTCTTAAATATTCTTGAAAAATGACAGCTTCAGGCAGTGCTAGGGTGACTGCTGTTGTCTCCATCATGTTTATCAGCCAAGTAACTCATTACTAGTGTAAATTGGAAAAATAGTAAGTGAAATTGTGAATTAAAATACTTTTTCTGAATACTATTTGTCTTTTCAATCCAAAATGAAAATTATTCTCATCTATTGCATTTAACATGTACATTTTTAAAGTTGCATGACTGCTTGCTGTTCTTACAAATTTGACAGTGCTTTTCATTACCTACCTAGTACTTTTTTGTTAAGTCACCACTGATCTAAAGAAATAAAGTCAGCATTTGTGATTATATCATATTGAATTTCAATACCTAAATTACTAAAGTAAAAGAGAGAGAGGGGGAGATAGATAGACAGACAGATAGATAGATAGATAGACAGATGATAGATAGATAGATAAATAATGTTTACATTGGGTAATTCCAAAAGTTTCTCTGCATTATCATCACAAACATTTTAACTTGAGCAAGAGAGACTAACAGCCATGTAAAGGAAGTCACACAGTATATATAATTATATAACAAATCTGTTTCCAGTTAAGCAGTCTTACCTGTCAGGAGCTCTGGTTTTGCTTCCGGCCTCGTGCTTCCAAGGGACGGGCAGTTCCCACCCGCACCCTGCGCCTCAGGGACCTTTGTGACTCTGCAGCTGTGGAAAGCTGCGGACGGGAGCTTGTTCTGGCCCTTCCTTGACAGCCCCAGGTTTGTGCACTCAGCTGCAGATCCCATTTGGCGACTCGCACTGGTGGGATTTCTTCTGGATTTTCCCTCGTTCACCTGTTTTTCTAGAGGATCCATTTTCCCTTCCCGGCTCCTGTGCCAGCCTCCTGGGTTTGGGCTCCCTTGCCTCAAGGTGACAAAATCTTTTGTTCCCTTTCGCCTCCTCCCCCAGCCCAGAGTTTGGATCAGGGATAACTAACGTGCTTTCCATTCGCTCTCTTCCAGGTTGAAGTTTTTGTTGGGACAATGTTAAGTCTTTTCTCGTCATTTAGGGACAGCAAATTATAAATTATTGTGCCATTTTTCTCATCGTGCTGTGGGCCATGGTCTACCGAAAACTCCCCCCAAAATTACAACTTGATTTCTTGAAGGCTTCAAACATATCTTCACGTTTTTCCCTAAAACTGGGCTTGCGGGATATTCAACCGACCATTGGACATGCCCTGTGTCATGAAGAAATACCTTGGAACAAAACACTTCGTTTTCATTCACATTTATCTTTTTGTGAGTTACTCCTCTCGAACTCTTCCTAAAATCTTCTCTCAAGACAGATTTTTAAATAACTGTGAATAACAAATATAAATGCGTGACATATAAAACAGGACATGGTCACTTCTACAGAGAAGCAACTTACTACCTGCTTAGCAGGGAACCAAAATGTATTCAGTTTATCTGAATTAGTATACTGCTCCTTATGTAAAGCTGAGAGCTATTTCAAGCAGCAGAGCCAGGACTTCCACTGAAAGTTAGTTCAAGCAGCAGAGCCAGGACTCCGGGAAGGAGCCTGTGGCTGTAGGAAAGGGAGGGGGTTTTTGGCTTTCTTCTTTGTTGACTTAGTTCTAGCTTTTCAAAATGTTCAGTCTGAGGTTTCAGTAGTGCAGGTGCCACCTGTGCAGAGATTTCCACATACCCTAGTTCAGCTTCAGTCTGAAAGGGTCAGAAAGATTGCACCTTCCATTGCCAGTAGCAAAATATGAGAGATATTTGGGGGTTTTGAAATGGCAATGTCTCTATTTCTTTCTTGGTATTCAGTGCTGTCTTCCTGTTAATAACAGTAGAAGCAATTCTAGCTTCCTCAGTAGGCTGAAACAAGAAAAAGATATAAAAACATGGATCAAAAAAAAGTATATCTGGACAAAAATAACATGCATGACATTTCTGTAAGGTTTACCTATATAACTATCTGTTTGAATTGTACAACTGATGAAGGATTTGTGTTGTATTCTGTTGACTTTGATGACTAATAGGGAATGTTCCCCTCAATGCCATCCATGATGTGGTAATTTCTACCATCTCTGGAACCACAGGCAGATTGGCATTTTATCTCCTATGTACATGGGGAAAAAAGGCGGGGCTGGGCAATATCTAGGGCCATAAGGCATGATGCTGGGAGAAACACACGTTTATAAATGTACCCCGCAAACCATTCTGGTTTTTTAGCCTGAAGACAGGACAAGCTAATGCAAGGGGTTTAATCCAGCTGTGAGCATGTCGGACAGCCCAGCTGTGCAGGGAGGAAGAGCAGTGGCTTTAGAGATTTCCATTTTCGGGTTATCTGGGGCACCCAGGAGATACACACACACACACACACCCCAATACTGCTGAAGCTGGAGCAGCAAGGGGAAGGCTCTGGTGCTTTACAAGAAGAAGAGGTGAGACCAGAGGTGATCTGAGGGCTTACCTTTTGTGTGTGGCCTGAAGGACTATGACCAAAGAATGAAAGCTAAAGAGAAAAATAAAAACAAAAATAAAAACTGAAAAGGGGAGGGAGGAGAGGAAAAAATGGAAGAGAAGAAAGAGAATAAGAGTTTACAGTGTGTTTAGCTGAGAAATAAGCTGTGGTTACAGACAGAGTGCAACAAAACTCTCAGTTGAAAAGAAATATAAAGTGTGAAGTAAGCTCTGAGGGCTCGGAGCTCAGCTCAGCCAGAGCCCAGCAACTCTCGGTCTGATGGGAGTCATCTCCTGCCCCAGCAGAGCCCAGCCCAGTCACAGCCAAGGTCTCAGGAAAAACAGGGAGGAAAAAAATTAGCTGAATTCTTCTGATACCTCAAAAAAACCCCAAAACCCACACTGCTAAGGTTTGGGTTTAGTTTCACATGAAAGTCCAGCTCAGTCCCTGTTGTAGCTGAACAAGTTTTCCCATGGCAATTTCACTAGAAGTAGGTGGTTTCAGATGAGGGTAATTTTAGGGTAAAAATCAACAGTTATGGCTTGACCGGAGAAAGCTCGATGACAGTGACTGCTGTGGCTGCAGGTGGGGAGAGGAGGGGGAGCCTCCTCATTCCCTCTGGGGAAGGCAGGTCAGAGCAGCTGCACATGCAAATGCTGGAGATGAGAAGGAGAAAAGAGCCCTGGCTCCTTCCCCGGAGCACCTGTGAGACCTCATCCTTCTGCCATCAAGCAGCTCTCCATCACTCCGTTCCCAGGGCAGATGGACCCCTCCATCCTTGCCAAGTCCTGTGTTTCAGACTTTACTGAAGGATAACAGAAGAAAAGACTCAATTTAAGCTGGTAACCTTTCCTTCTCAGAGGGACTAATGCAAATGCAAAATGGTTTCCTGGAGCACTCTCACATTAGCTCACTGCACTAACGAACACAAACTTTTTATAAGATTGTTTTCTTAGCCAAGGTGAGATGAATATACCGTCATGTGCACATACAAAAACTGTTTCATCTGCATTACCTTACCTTTTCCTCTAACTCTTTTATTTGTCTTTTTTGGCCTTCAATTCTTTCTTCTAGCTCTTTAATTCTCTGTCAGATTTCAAATAAAAAAATATTTATTAACCAACCAAATACAGATGTACCCAGAAGATGCATTATTTTTGGAGCTATAAATTGTATGTGCTGTCCTTCTAAAAAAAATAAATTGGGGTTTAAGCTGTAGATGAGTCCTCCGTGAATGTCACTATGCGTGACAAATTCATGAAAATCAAAATGCCCTATTTGCAGGGGTTATCCGAGGCAAATCAAAACCTGGCCCCAGGACCAGCCATTTTTGGTACAGCTCTATGAGGAGAGGCTGGTGCTCACAAGTTCATTACGTTTCCATCTGAGGGACAGGCCCACCCAAAATCTCGCCGTGCCCATGCACCAGCACCTACCTGCTGTGCATGTTGAATGAGCTCCATCCTTTCTCGCAGGATTTGGGCGTCCCTCTCCCGGAGCTCGCTCATCACCTGCCGCTTCCATTGCTCTACGGCGCTCTTCAGTTTCTCTTTCTCCTCTTCTGAAAGAAGTTCGGAAATTTTGGCTCCAGCTTCTTGCTGCAGGGCATCATAGAGCATGGCTTCTAATTCCAGAATTTGCTAATCAAAAACAATATAAGGCTGTCAGCTTGACCTTGTCTCTGGTCAGATGAGGATTTTGTGAGGAACTGAAAATCCTACCCCAGTAAGGCAATGGGAGCGGTAGAGGGGTTGTGTGCTGAGCCTCCTGCACAGGACAGTGCAGAAAACTCAATCCAGGGGGAAAATACTTCAGACTGCTTTTATCCTGTGGGGCTCTGAGCAGCACTACTGGAACTCAGACGGCCCCTGGGCCCAGCCTAGTTTGGCTCTCAAAAAATATACGGGTGTCAACTTCTCCTTTCTGGAGCTGGGGAGATGGCTGTGGGGAGCAAAGGCAAAAAGAAAAAAAAAAAGGAAAGGGAAAAGGGAAAAGGAAAAAGAGGAAAGGGAAAGAGGTTCAAGAAAGACTAATTTTGTGAGTTACAGATATTTTTTAAATGTAATGTTCGGTCTCTCAGTTCACCTTTCCCAGCTATTCTATTCACAGCAGCAGAGAATACGGCAGCACCAGTTCATACTCCTGCCAGAAAGCAATGACTCTCTGTTGTGTGCTTGCAGCATTTTGTCCCAACTAGCTTAAAATGCCCCATGTGAAGGTGTTTCCAGCACTTCCTCTGGCAGAGCTGTCAGCTCCAAGAGGCTTTATGCTCAAGAAAAAATATATCTGGTAGCTGGGCTCTGTTCCTGCAGTCTCAGGCTGCAGAGCCTTTACGTCACTGCATCAGCAAATGTCTCCTGCACAAAGACGGATGCACCCTCCAGATTTATTGAGATATAGAAGTGTGCAGGAAACAGACTGGCAACCTTTCCCCAGGGTCACTGAGCCTGGTACCCTCCCACGGCAGTTGACCTTGCCAGACAATGTCTTCTGCTTCAAAGTCCAAAATGAAGGCTACTTCTTCACGCAAGCCAAAAACAAGACAAAATATTTTTCAGCAAGTTTGATACCGAGCAAGAGACAAAGCAGCAAAGGATGCACCTTTGCACGCCCTCTCCAAAGCTGGTGGTGTCTTGCAGCGCTCTCTAGCTTCAGGAGAACACGACTGCAGTCGTGTGGTTTGAACCTTGAAGAGCTCTCTGTGGCTGCAGGAGAACAGGACTGCTGCAATAGTGTGGCTTGACCCTCTAGACAGGCCGTTTGAAAGTGCCAGAGATGTCTGTTGTGATAACTCAGCTCAATTCAAAATCGGCAAGTTTTTCCACCTGAGGCTGCTGGTGGTGTTTTCTTACTATGTCTTAGCAGAGTCAGGACAGAAGAATACAAGCATTTACAAGAATAATAACATCATAGCAGGAGTTACGCGTACTGATGGTAACTGAAAGACAGCAACCATGGTACCTCTGTGGGGAAGATCAGTTCAGATCTCAGAAGATTCTGCTTTCACTTTTAAAAATAATGCCAACATCCTTGCTAACCATAACTGTCTCAACAAAATGCTGTTATTTGAAACATGGATTTTTGTTGGGCCCCAAACCTCGATTTTACAACCGTTACCCCTCTCTGATTATATCGACTTGTGAAGAAAGAGGACCGTGGGGAAATCCACGGTCTCCAGACCAGCAGCAGTGCCAGGAGTCTCTGTGTGAGCCAAGTTCTTCTCGGAGCAAAATCCCCTACCAGCAACCAAATGGAGTGAAAACCGTGCAAAAAGCTTAGCAGTTACAGCTGGTAATCTTGTTGGCTGTAGTTAGCGGGGGAAGATTAGCGGCTCCTCATTTCAAGGGGCACAAAGGAAACATGGAAGTGAAACAAATTATAGAAATCGAAAGAGCTTTTGCTGCTCAAATTTTGGGGCAGAACAAAGCTTTCTTGGTGCTTTCAGGCTGCATTTGTGCCTGGGAGTAAAGCCCATCACTTTGCCTGGGGACACTCGCGTGATGCATTCAAATACAGAAAAATGCAAATAACCCTCAGCTACTTCTGCATGGGCTGCAACACATTCATTATGCTCGTTCCTTCTCCGCAAGCAGCAGAGCCAAGGAGCGTGTAGTTGTTGTTGGACCCTTTGGTAAATCTGGGATCCTGGAAGTGGAGATCCATCTCATAGATGAAGAGCGAGTGGCTGGCCATGAGCTGCAGGGGTGCCGAGTAATGCCCTAATCGACAGCCACAGCTCCACGTCTGAGCTCTCCTGCAGAGTCCATGACGTTACCAGGAGTTCAGTGATGCCATATGATTTTTCCCACTCTGCTACTGTTGCAAGTTTCCACACAGTCAGATTCATGGGTCCGTTTCAGAACTCGCCCAAGACGCAGAGGACCACCTCTCTCAGGGCTTATCTTTGAAGATTAATCCTATGGGCTCAGCCTTCGGCTGCACCAAACTGCTTCTCAGAACAGCTCAAGGCTGCAGGAAATAATCTGGCATTAGGGCTGAGACCCAGGTAAGAGGGGCTTGTGTACCTTCCAGGGTTTCCACTGTGCATAGACATTGGTTCCAGATATAGCTCAGCATTTGGCAAAATCAGTCTTAAATGTCACCCGTACAGGAACAGAAAGTGTACTGAGTAAAAGCTCCCCCAAATGGTTTGAGATACAAATAGGTAATAGGTATCCAGAAAGAGAGGCATAAATACTCACTGCTTCTCAGAAAGTGTAACTGTGCTCAAGATTTAAATGGAACTGAAAGAATGAGATAAATTGATATGAAAATCTATGCATTTATGTCTTTCATGAGGAACTTTTCTCTAACTGAAGGAAACAAGACAGCTGGTGACTGAAGAGGTGGTTGAAATGGGTTAGGAACAGCTAATGATGAACCTGAACTAAAAGCAGTTTCATTTCAAATTTACAGAATCACATAATACCTCCAGCTGCTTTGGTTACAGAGGCTCTAGTCTAAGATTTAAGGAAATGTCTAGGTCAAAATCTCTATTTTGGAAGGAAAAGAGAAATTACTGAAAACATCATTTTCTTATCAGTCATTTACCAAAACCTCTGCTAAATTACAATTTGTGTTTAATAAACCAGTATTTAGGTCCTAATCCTGCAAGGACCATGCAAACACAAGGTGCTCGGTTCGTAAGGAACTCACTGTGAGCTCAGGGTATAGATGGTTTGTTTAAAATTCAGCCTATTTAGTCCTCGGGTCACTCCATAAGCAGAGGGTTTTTCTATCGAGAACAGACCACACGTATTACACAAGGTAAGTTCATCAAGATGGCATAATTCAGTCAAGATTGGTTTTCCTCACCTTGTGAGCTTGGTCCAAGGACTGCTTCCTGAAGTCGAGCTCATCGTCCAGGTAGCCCTTTTGCTTGCTGAACTGCTCCTGGGGACACAAGGAAGAGGCAGTCAGTGCAACGGCTGCGGCCCTAACGCGACTGCTCTTCCTCCTGCCTCTCCCGCCGGTTTGTTCCCCTCGTCTCTCGGTACCTTTTCATTCTCAAGATCCAGCATCTTCTGCTGCAGCGCAGACTCCGTCACTTCTATCTGCTGTAGCCACTGTGCACAAAAACAGAGATCAGGTGCGTAAGCCTAAAGAGCAGCAGCAGCACGCCTGCGTATTCAGCTTTCAGCGTGACTTTAGGGTGTGTCAGCACACACTGCAAGTACTTATTTAAATTCACTAAATAAAAGAGGAAAAATTAACTTTATTATTACATCTTTTCTTTTATATATACTGGCGATGGAAAAAAGTATTATTTCAAAGCCTAGCCATTTACCTTCTAACATCATTTTGATAATTAAGTGACATTTTAAAATAAGCGATGTCTGTGTGTATTGCCTGAATGTTCCCTTTATTTTGACAAAAACTAGTGTAAGTGTAATTCCACATAAAGAATCAGGGCATTTTGTGATGAGAAAGTCATTTACATCACCAGTGTCTTCAAGTGAGCTATTCTGAGAGGGTCAGATGCTTTCATGACATGCGTTTACTGCAATTACCTTTTCAGCCAGTGTGAGAACTGTCCTTGCTTGTATGACAACTACTTGCTCTTCATTGGTCAGGTTCTGCACCAAAAGCAGAATATAATTACAACAAATCCCAGTGTCTTGTTATTAATCCACTACTTGGGCTACTGCTGTGTTAAAAAAATATGAAATTAAATACATTCGAGGAACAATAAACTAAGGCAAAGAAAATTAGTATTGTAATGCCGCATTGTTGTAAAAACGATTGTAACTGTTCATGCTGAATTGTTACCATACACAGAGTTAATTCTTCTAAAATTCCCACATTTACAAAAAAATAAAAAGATGTTGACACTGGATTGATTTTTTCCCAACAGGGAATAAACACACAGTTACACAAGACAAAATCAAGCTTAGCACAATGTGCCCTTAAGAAAAGAGATGCAATCTTAAGTCCTCTGTGTTCTATTACATGTGCAGTAGGTTAATACACAATCCTTGTTCTGCACAGCCAGAAGTCATGATTTTGGAAAACACTTGTTAAGATGTTAGTTTTTAAATTCATGTTTTGGAGTTTTTTGTTGTTTTGTGGGGGTTTTTTGTTTTCTTTCTTTTTTTTTTTTTAATGAAAACACTGAAACTATGTTTTGCATTTCATCCCAAACCTCGGTCTTACTCTGGCCACATCTACAGCAGCAGAAGTAAATCCTTCTAATTTGTGACCCATATTTGCTCAGATCCACTGCCTTCAGGAACAGGAGGATGGGCCAGTCTCCGTGTGTTATCATTCCCGCAGGGTCATTAGGAAGTTGGTGGGAAGGGTGACTATGGTGAACTTGAATTTAATGCACAAGGCTGGGGACAGAGAATGTGCTATCTGTCAGGGGTGGGAGGAGACCGGTCCTGAGGACCCCTGAAAATTGTCTTTTCCATAAATGTAAGTCATTTTTTTAAAACAAGTTATGTCACGTTAAAAATGAAACCATCCACACAGAGTATTAACGGTGTCCTTTCCTGTTCTGTGAGTTATCCCCTGACCTGTGGGAAGAGGAAGGCACCTGTGTTCCCCAGCCCCCTTTCTCTGTGCCTGTCTCCAGTGACCCCGTAGGCTGCAGGGGACGTATGGCACCCCTCTGACCTTTGCTTCTGCTCCTAGAGGTACTGTCCCAAGGGTTTGCCTTACTCAGAGCAGTATTTAACTCATGACAGTTCAGCGGGGAGCAGCTAGAAGCTGCCAGGGGGCTTTACAGAAATGCAAGTGAGAAAATGTGCAGAAAAGGATGGAAGCACGTGCATGCAGGCAGGACGTGGGTTCACTTTTCCCAGACTCCCTAACAGCCAGACATGACAACATGCACCCACGGGGCAGAGTCTGCCATCGGTGGCTGAGTCTGTGATGTTAAACACGTGAAAACAAGAAAAAACTGAGCAATAACAACAGTCTACAGTTATCTTAAAGCTATCTGAGGTGAGAACTGCGAAATCCCCCTTGTGCCACATCTGGAATTACCTTGTTGCATGTAATAGGAAAAAAAAGATCAGGAGAAAATAACATTATAGACTAGAGATCGTTAATATAAGTAAAGAAGCCAAGAAAGGGAATAGAGAATGTGAGAAAAGCTACCACTTTTCTGTTCCTGTTTGTCTCCAAGTTGCCTGTTTGGGACGCTGTCCCAAAACACTCTGCACGGGACTAACCTGACATTAATAATGCCATTGAAGACAACATTAGCACAGGCATTAACAGATTAATGGGTATTACCTTTCTACACATTAGTAGGGTCAGCCTTAGCTTATTGGAGATTAGGCTTATATGTATCTTTTTTTTATTCTTTGCACACAAAAGATTTTAGGATTCTTCATATTTCTGCCACTGTGAATATCATTAACTGCAGCAGTGGTGAAGATTATTACTTGCTTCAGTGTGTTTCAGCTCCTCCACTAACTCGTGGCTTGATATTGTGGGGCAGGGCATGTAGGTATCAGAGGCTGTGGACGGCGGAGGTATGACAACCCGACTGGTCTAAGCAGAGGGGTGGACAGGAGGTACTTCCAGGCTGCCCCCATGGCCCTGGGGACGGCATTCTTGCTGGTATCGAGACTGTACAGAGGCACGGGGGAGAGCTGGGGCAGCTCCGGAGAGGAGCCGTGAGGATGCGGGGGACCTTTCTGCAGACCCGATGTCTGCAGCGGGGTTCTCCAGGGAGGAGCCCTGCAGTGCTGAGGGCTCTGCGAGACCCTCTGCTCTCCTCTGCCCCTTGCAGCCACGGGGCTTCTGGGGCTCTGCTGATAGATGACAGTACAGGAAAAAGACATACAAGGGCGTGTATATCTTCTATATACATAACTATAGGCATAATTAATCACTTCCATTTGCTAAAGGAGAAATGCTTTCAAATTTCATATTATTTGTTTCTTCTTTTCATGCTGCTGTTGTAACTTTTTGCTTAATAGCCTGATTACTGTCGAAGGTTTATGGGTTATTAGACAGAATTAAAATACACAGCTGCTAAAATGCAAAAGCAAAGCAAAGGCAGAGTAAGCAAATAAACAAAGCATGTTTGAACAGTGACCAGAAACCCCCACCCCCACCAAAGTTTCAAAATACTTTCCAAATCATCGGAAATTTAAAAGCAATATTGTGGCACCAAGATCCCACATGGCACTGGTCAGAAGGCTATTAACAAAAAAAGCCAGAAAACGCTTAGCTCGTAGCCCAGAACTTTGACAACAGGGAGGAGAGGCTGTGCAGTAGCAAACCAAGAAGGCTTTGCTAGCTTAACATGAGGACAAATATTTACCAAAGCATGCACAATTTATTAAAGGAACATACACTTACGGCGTTATCCCCTAAAATGTCCAATTTTTTCATCAGCTCTGCTACTACTATGTCCTAACAAGAGAGAAATAGAAAACCAGGAGTCAGAACAGAGTCGCTGATTTTGGTTGGGGAAGGGAAAGTACGAAACGAGAATCCCTTACTGTTACACCTTCTGCCTCGCAGTAGACTTGGAGAGGGCTTTTCCCCTCTGTAAAAGGACCGTGATGGAAGTTGATGGCAGGTGATCGTCTTTCTCTCTCCTGAAATGACAGTAATTGCTTGGTTACTTACTACGGTATGTCACAAATGGCAGCTTCACCAAGAATTTAGTGAAAGAATATGGTTTGAAAAAGGCTCACTCTAACTGAACACATTGCAAAGCAATGCTACTGCAGAGTGGCTTTATTCTGGGTGCACAGAAAGCCTTCCTCCTGCACCCTGTAGCTGGAGACACTAACAGTCAGGAGCAAGAACCATTTCTCCGGCCAGACCATGTGCTTTTGTGAGGGTGCTCAGGGCTGACAGGGAAGACCCCCACCTCACTGCAAGGCAGGGTAGACATACATTAATATTAACAGCACTAATATTTTCCCACCATGCTTCTTCATTGGGCACTGATCATGACCACTTACCTATTATTTTGACTGCATAATATGTTTGAACAAAATCGTACACTTATACCTAGTGTAACATAAATAGCATTTAAATTTTTCTTGTAAGTGGCTGCTTTGTTAATCTCTCTTTGGAGAATTTGGAAAACAGTTTCCAAGAGCTTACAGATTCCGTTTATACAGGCAAAGATATCGAAAATAGAAGTGGAGTAAACAGAGCCATCCAGGTCATGTGATTCCTTCTCTGCAGGTTTAGCAAGAGGTGAAACACAGCAATAATTTTTGGCAATGAAAAAAAGTTCCTTTTTCTTTTTCTTTCCCACATATGATCTCTTCTGGTTTTATCTCTTTGCATTTTCAGAACAGATGGAGTATAGTAAAATGTGTATCTACATCATGAGCCAATCTTCTGGATCTTAAAATTACTTAAGTAGTAAGACCGCCAGAACAACCTCTCAGGAATACCAGTATTGATTCCTGGGTGTTTGTTTGGGTTTTTTTTCTCTTTTATTAGCATTTTGTACCAAACCCTTTGGTCTCTTTCAGTGCAGTGCGGCTCTTTAGATTAAACACGGGCGAGTTCCCAAAGCCGCGGTGCCCCCGGCCGTGGCTCGCACAGCCCAGGGCAGGCAGGCAGGACCATGGCTGCAACACGTGCTCACTTCAAGCTCCAAGATCCTGAACTCCAGGAGCTCGTTTTGATCCTTAACGTCCTGGACATCATGTTTTAAGCGAGCTTCCTCGGCTTCCATTTGCTTTATCTGCAAAATAAAGCAACACGTGTTAGCACTGCTTGCAGTGCCACTTGAGATCCGCCGCGCTTTGGCCGTGCCGGGGAAATGCCGGGGTCGGTGCGAATGCCAAGGGTCCGAGCCCACCTCCTGGGGTCCGCATGAGCGGGGACCGCAGTACCAGTGCCGGGCGAACGCGGGGCTTTTCCCCACAGCCACATCCTCACGCAACCCCATGCCGGGACATTTTATGGGGCAATAGGGGATGCCAGAAAACTACCTTTTCTGGCAGGTTTATAAGGATCTTGTTATTATATGAGAAGTATTTCCAGTAGAGCTGTGTGATAGAGATTAAAATATTGTACCCTCTGCATTCCTTAAGCTACAAATATTACTTGAATAATACAGATAGAAACATTGAACACCTTTTCTACCAGTTCTTGATTTCTTCTATACAAGGCTTGCTTCTCCTCAATCCACTTCATGTCCTTGAAAAAGAAGTGACCAATATTGTAGGTGAAGCTGGCAATGTTTAGCACAAACAAAGTAGCAAGTATTTCATTAAATCACACATCTTGAGAAGAGGGACAGAATAACATTGCATATGAAATTGTAATTCCATTATTTCCTATGATACGAAAGCTCACCCTTTCTGTCTTACTTTAACAGTCTGTGGTATACAAATGGAATAGAAACACTCCAGTGACTAAAAAACCACTTCCAGATAGAGGATTGGTTTGCATTAAAAGGGATACTTCTAGCTATGCAGTTACTATTAAATTTCAATTATACTGAATATAAATTACATATTTCTGAAGGCTAGGAAAAATAAACCTTATTTTAAAACTAATTTCTTAGTTTGATGGATATATAAAAGCCACAAAACGCAGAACATTATCAGTAAGGTTAACAATAAGAGGTTAAGCTGGAAAGGTAATGACCAAATTATGATCATTAAAAAAAATTATTTAGTATTATGTTAAAGTTCTCAAAAAATATTTTATGTTTCTGGGTTTGGGTTTTTTGTGGTTTTTGTTTTGGCTGGAAAAGTAAGACACAGGCTAGAAACAGCCTGGAAACACTTCTTGTATTTCCAGCTGGGGGTTGGATATTTGCAGTCTGCAATATTTCATTCTCAAGGCTCTCCCAAGGCTAGAGGTGCGCTTGTTTCTTTATCACGTTCAGATGCCAGCTTGCAAGGTGGTTTTAAACTCTGTACTCTTCCACTTGAAGGTGCATTTTCCTTTTAACGTTTTCCTGTGTTATGTCGTACTTTATGCACATCTCCGGACCGTGTAACCTCAGTGCCAGGACTGACTAGTTCCCCCGAGCCATGAGGAGGAGGGTGTTGTATGGTGGAGTAGAGGTGCTTGGCTTGAGTTGCCCCCCCACTGCCAGGATGCTTCCCAATTTCGGTGGTGTGGACGTGGGCGCAGGATCCTCCTGCATCCGAGGGACCGCACGACTGCACTGTGAGCGTTCAGAGCCGCTCAGCTCTGCAGGAAGGGCAGCAGAAACTCCCAGCACCGTAATGCCTTTGCTGTTCGGGGACCGTTAGGAGGGGGAATTTTGTAACAGTAGCTAGGCAAGGATGTACGCGAAGGGCACATACAGGGACCTCAGCATGGCAGTCCAGAGGGGCCCCAATGGCATGCAACAGCCAGGAGTATAATGCCGTCTGTGCCAGGGGCTGAATGTCACCCACCGAAAGCTGCAGTGGCACCCAAACCTGCAAGACCTCGAGTGGGGCTGGCTTTGCAGAGTGAAATCTCAAGGTCAGACCAAGGTAACAGACTACTGAGCCAGCCTTGAATGAGCCAGCGATGCAAAAGCAGACACCTTGCAGTGAATTCAGAAATGAAAATTACCAGGTGTGAGCCTTAACACATCAAAGCAAAAATAAGATATCTCAGTAATGCCTGATGGGATGAAAAAGGCAGAGCTCGATAGATATTTGGTTGAATGTGATGTGCTTCACGTTAATCAGTTAGACTAAATTTCCTAGAGTGTAGTTTCGTAGATTATTCAGTTGCATTTCAAATTAATCCTTTTTGAAAGAATGACTGAGATGATTTGACAAGCTATTGCACGAACAGTGAACTACACAAACAGCTTCAAATAGCCCTAATACACAAATTTACTCTGAATTTAAAGACAGCATCTACAGCAAAGTTTTTCACATGATGAGAACCACTTTGCATTTCCTGAAAATACACAGCCTGTGCTGTGCACTTCCTCCTTCCCTTGAAATGTTTAACCACTTTCTAATCTAACACCTGCTTTTCTCCCTTTTCTCACACGTAAAGTCTTGTGGAGCTACAAGGAAAGCTGCTGGCAAGGAAGGCTTACTTTTACATTCACTAAATAAACATTTAGTTAGAAAATAAATATTATTCCTTTATTTTACCTTTCCAGTTTTCTCCCAGGTATCAAAAATACTGGTTGTGAGATTTTAAAGCAGACCTACTTCTTGCCAAACGCAACTGTTCCCTCTCTTTACCGTAATAGTTTCTCAGTATTTATATGCATCTTCAAACTGATAAGGGAACTGACCTGTTATTTAGTGATTCACTGAATTTTCAGGAGATGCATAATAAAACAACAGGCAATTTTAAGCTAGGGACAGTAGAGGGATAGAGGAGGACTAACAGGCACGGCTGGCAGCTGGATGCTGAACAGATCCCGTGCTTTGGGACGCCAGGCAGTGACAATGAGCATGGGAATTCATTTCCTCTCCGGCTGTGCAGAGACATTCTCAGTGTCCTACAGATATACCGCACCCGTTTTGACTTCACAGCTGGGCACGCACTGAATTCAGGCACTCCTGAGTCAGCTGAAAAGCTGACTTTTGCTTTCCCTTACCATAACATCCATTTCACGCAGGCATTGTCTGCTGCTCTCTCCATTACTCTGGAGCAAGTGAGGCATTAAGGCTGAGCTCAGCAAAGGTACACGGGGCTTTAATGGGTGCTGCTTTCAGGAGTTACCATGCAGGCACTGATGGGGATGCAGGGCTTTGGGGACTGATGTTTGAGATACTAATGCATGTAAATGTGCAGAGTGGGGTTTTCAAAAGCCCTTGTGTGCCTCACTCTCCTTGAAACCAACTAGACCCACATGTATGAAGTGCTTTCTTTTCAATTAATTGACACGTTTGTTGAAATAGTACTTGGCAGGTGACATTGATGTCTCCTAAATCAGGGGTGCAGTGGTGATGGGGGTAGTGCAGGGTAGGTCACTACAGCGCACATTGACAGGGACGGTAATTGCTCCCCTGGTATGTCTGCTTTGCATGAAATGAAACGGCTATTGAAAAGTCGCATCAGGATTATTCTCTACATATATAAACACTCACTAGCATCTGCAGTATTATACGGTGACATGAACGGGCATGTTTCTAGAGCCCCCTCCCACCTCCAGCATGAAGGCTGGCGAAAGGGCCGGTGTTTGGCCACATGCATTACCTGCCCCTGCTCAGCAAGGGCCTTCTCCAGGTCTTCTATCTGAGCCTGAGATCGGTGTATTTCTGCTTGGAGCTGCTCACGTGTCTGTAGGATATGAGGGAAAAGAAAAAAAAAACCCAATAAATCAAACTTTCTGTAAAAGACAAAAGCTAACACAGTTACGGGTAATACTTAAAACATCAAATACTTTTAACAAATAATTTGTAAAGTTCTTTGGCAGAATAAATTTGCAGCTAAGCACATAACATTAGTCATTAATCATAAAAAGAAATCTGTAAGATAGGATAATAATTTTGAGACTTAAGTCAAGATTAACATAAACAGCACCCCATCAGGTAGACAGTAGGACAGCAAAATATAAATGGCCTTTGACAGCTGGTTCTGACAGTCTGCAGTGAGCAGCCTTCCCTATTCTAGAACAAGGTGTTAAAAAAAGCCAGTGTAATGCGAAGGTTCATTTCTCCATGGAGACGAATGAAAATTATTATGCCACAATTCTGGGCACACCTGATTCCTTTAAATTTTTGACGAGTTAAAATGCTCAGAACAGACCCTATGTATGTAATGTTACAAACTGGCAAACTGTGTTCCCTCTTATGCATTTAGTACCCTCTCCTATGGTCTTACTGTATTGTGTGTAATTTTTTACTATACTTGTAGCTTTATGCTGATTTAAATATACACCACCTTCGACATGTGTTTTCTGGAGAATAAATGTAATTATTATTAGCTGTTTTATTCATTAAATATTGTTTTATAGAACATTTTCTTTCCTCAAACCATTTATGTGCTATTTATCTTGTTATTTATAATGAAAACGATCTTATTTGTTTGCATTACCTGCATTGTTCTCTCTTTTTGCCTCACTATGGAAAAAGTAAAATCAAGTAACTTTTCAGGTTGGGCGTGTCTTGTTTCATTACGATTTCCTTCACGTGCGCAACCCCTAACACTTCAGAGCAGGGCGCATGCTTCTGGGAACATCAGTTTTAATGGAGTTTGAGCATTCAGTGAGAGTGAGATGATCTATGATTGCCCATCGGGGAGGTTGCTGGGAGACATGGGATGCTGCTAAATCTGGGTGGCCGAGAGGTACTCACCAGTGGAGAGAGTGGTGGAATGAGAAGTTAATTCTTTGAATTATTCAGTGGAAGAAAACCAGACTAGTTGTACAGCTTGGAAAGCCAAAATATTATTGTAATTCTGGACTTCAGCTAGAGGAATTTGGCTGTTTGTTTTATGCCTAACTGGGGCCAGGGAACTGCCTGCAGTTGGGACAGTCACAGCGTGGTGGGACGTGGTGCTGTGCCGCAGCTGCTGGAGGTGTCCCCACCAGAGGCACCAGGTTGGACGATACAGGTATCATCTCCCAGCATTGTCATCCTTACCTTGAACTACTGTAAGTGTAGTTCACACATTCACACAACAGGTATGGAGCCAAATTAAGACTTTGCAGTTACGTTTCTCCTATTAAACTCCAAACTGTTAGCTCAGAACAGAATTTGTCCCTTTATTTACTGTAGTCACCCTTGCATTCTGTGCATGATAGTCCTGCCAACTCCTTGTAATATACAACATACTCATCATAAATGTAGCATTTTGTGCCAGATATCTGAAGCCACATGGGCTGTGTGAGGCAGATAGGCAAGCAGAATAGCATAGGACACTTTGCAATTTAATTAAGAAAAAGAAACTCAGCTATAAACCATTTAAACATTTTATGAGGAATCATGTAATCTCACAGAATCCAGAAGGAATTAAATACCAAGTGTTATATATTTAAGGCTACCTGTCCTAGATTTTTATAGAAAAAGAGATTAATTTTAAGGATTTCCCATAAAAATTCTCTCTGAATTTCTCCTAAACTGATCAGAGGTGAAAAGACTAAACCACAGTAATGGTGGTTCCTCCAGCCAACCAGCACTTGACAGGGGATGCCAGACAAGCTGGCTGGAGTTAGAGACCCTGGAGCCCACCTTAGCAGCCAGCCCAGCCGAGTCCCCTGCCCTGCACTCCCAGCCGGCAGCGTGTTGGAGGGGCTGGCTGACCCCAGTTTAGCTCAAAAACAACGTGAGCAAGTACAACTGGAAACCCCCATACAATTACAGTCCTTTATTTTCATGTAATATAAGCCATTTAGACCTTAACTTCTCGTTCTGCATCCAATGTTCCTCCGACCTGTTCTTGCAATAGGGCGTATGCTCGTTGCAGAGCCTGGTACTCCATCGTCAGCTGCCGAAACCGCAGTTCTGTCTCTTCCTTGGCCATGCCCTGAAATTAAAAACAAATATGAATTGCACCAGTTCCTTTTTTCCTGCATTGAAAGTAAGAAATACCGTAAGAGTGGATTACGTTTGCTTTCTCTAAGAAGTGCCAAAATTATTACTTTCAAAATGCAATTTGGGAAGCACAGTACTAAGGATCTTGTTTATGTGCCCTCAGACTATTTCTCTTTTGTCCCTTAAACTTCTCTTGCATATACTTACTTCAAGAAAATGCAATATAGAAAACAAAGATAATTCCCCCTGCCTTGGAAAGATAAAAGCTTGCCATCTAACATACTAACAACTGAATTGCCCTTTATGACTGTAACAGGCAAAGTCATCACATTTAAAGGTGAAAATACAACCGTCTTGAAACAACAAAAGGTTTCCAGTCTGGAGAATAAGCCAAGCCTGACAGTCTCACTCAATTATTAAAACACTGATCTAGAGTTAATACTTGTAGAAATGGTGACATCAACATGAAAAGAGCCCTTCATCATCTTCACTCTCCTTACAATACCCAGCACTGAATGCTTTCATGTCAGGTTGACCGGAATATTTCATTTGACATGAAATGAAATGATACTGCTGGTTGCATGCATAAACATCGTACTATCTGAACAGGGAGAAAAAGTCAATAGAGGAATGAAAAATAAATAGGCTCATACATATAAAAATACATTAAGATTCCCTGCAGTGCAGCACATACCTGGTAACCAGTCATGTACCTTTTATGACGGAGATAGGAATTCTTTAGGTTCCCTTTTAACAGATCTAATTACAACCCATGAAACAGGTGAAATGGCAGATGAAAAATTGCTGCCAGCACAGCATAAAAAGGCTGCAAGTCATTATTAGCAATTTTTTGTTTATTACAAGATTCTTGTTAAACCCAGAAACATGTAATGGTACAGTGATCTGACACACACTCGGGAATGCATTTGTAGGGAAGCCCTGCAAAACACCAGGAATAATCACTTTTATTTGTATTACCAGCTAACTTTGTGTACTCTGCATTCAGAGCCTTCAGAAAAGTCACGACCTCAATATCCTGGTGAGGAGACAGCCTTTCCTCTGGAGACTGGTGTTTTATGTGGCTGCTTACTTCTTCCAGAAACACAAACCTTATCACTTAAGGCTGCACTCTGTGCCGAGGTCAAAATGACAAATAGAAGAAGCTGAACCAAACTACACATACACAAACCTGCAGTAAATCTCAGTGTGACCAGATCTTCCTAGGGTCATCCAACTTCTCAGTCTTTTTAGACCTCTAACCTATGAATCCATTATAAATCTAATATTCTTAGGATTTAATATTTCCAGCTTGGCTAAAAGTTGTGAAATTGCTGAAGACTTGAGATCCAGAGATACTAACCAACATGCACAGTATTAAATTTAACATAAATTTTTAATTTTCTGGTCAGAGGTGACAAATGAATCATATAACAGAATTTCATTAAAAATTAGTAGCGAGGTTTCAAAGCAAACATATTTCTGATGAATACCTCTTCCAAGTCATCTTCAGGAGTGCAAGGGGTTTGATCTGTCCGGTCAGTTTGATACGAGATAGAGGAACCATCAGACTCCAAGGAAGCTTCTTCATCGTAGCCAAAAAACGTCTCCACAACCGGCTTCTGACAGAGACAAGGCATCAGCAAGAGCAGACGTGCCGCGCGGCAGCGGTGCCATCGGCTGCGCCAGCCCGACAGCATCGGGGGGACAGCAACAGCGTTGGACACATGGCTGAACCCTGCACCTTTGTAGGATTTGAACATATACGCCTTCGGAGGAACCTGAATTCTGGATTATTGGCAATTTTCACTCTACTGGTTTTGAAAAACCCCCCAGCTCTTTTCATGTATTCTGTTAAGCTTTTTCACCCCAATGGTAGTGCTCTAATGATAGCTAAAACTATTCAAATCACGTAATTGTTCTGTTTGTTATCAGGTATGATGGTGTGCAACCTCAAAGCCCCTGCCTTTTTTTAAATGTATTTTCCTCCCGATTTCCCTAGCTAAGGCAGATCACCCTTTTTACTTCTTTGTGTGCTCATCTCAGTGTGAGGTGGGAGTTGTGCATTGAAATGTCTTTGTTAATCCATCGTCAGCACCACGATGTCCCTCCTTGTCATTACCACAAAAAAGCATGAAAGATTAGATTTTCAAGAAATATTCTACTTGAAAATTTGAAGTTAATCACCACAGCAATGTTTTTACAGTTCAAAGAAATCAATTTTTCCACTCAAATCTACTTTCTGTTCAAAAGAGTGAGGGTAGTGCTGGTAAAAAAAGATTTCCTGTTACATGCTTGAAAGTCAAAGACAACATTTCAAACACAGTTTTAAAGATATTTAATTGTTGATTTACAAAAAACATTTCTAGATTTTGCCTTTTTTTTTTTTTTTTTATTTTGCAGTGGATAACTTTCGAAGGAGACAAAACGTTACTCTCCTTCAAAGGCCTGGTTGCCATTTGCAGGATGACAGGAGTTATGGAGTTCTCTCACACTGACTGCAATTTGTTGTTTATAGATTCATTAGCTCCATCACCGCCTTAATTCTTCATACGTAGAGCACAGCTTACTCTCAGGTCACTGACATTATACCTTATGATGTCATTACAGTGTTAGAATTTATATTAACATCCTGCCAAGTCTTCATTAACTAACATTTTCTTTTTCCCTGAGCATTAACCATTGCTCCTTGTAATCAGCAATTTTTGCATGTTACTAAACTCCATAATGAATTATTTACAACCTACATATGTTTTCAGGCGGTGCCATTAAAAGACCATTTTGAGATGTGTTACTTCACAAAATCTGTCTCATTTAAGACAATCACATACCACGGAAGTCCCACGGGACACTGAAACTGCTTGGGGTAACTGCAGAGCATGCAAATGCTCATAATGCGCAATGCAAACAGTTCCCCTACCCCTACCAGACCTTGTCTGAATTATCCTAACACTGTCGATGAACGTCCTTGAACCCAAATTTAAGATTAGGACCCGTTTCCAGACCCCTGAGGAGAACTTCCCCCTGCATGGCTCCGAGGCGCTCGGAGCACCCCGGGAAGCCAGCATGCCCATCAGCATGTCATGGTACAAGCTTTTTTTTACCTTAGGAATTCTTGTCATTTTTTTCCTTTGCTTCCTATACCTTAGCAGCTTATCACGTTCCTGAAAGAATCAGATACATACGTTAGCTGTTTTCAGAGAGCTGTTACTTAAATTAACTACATCGGTACTAGTAGCCATTAGGCAATCAAGAAATGGTGATGTCAGTGCTGGCCACTGCCTCAAAATCAAATAACCATGTTTTCATCAGTCAAATGTTAGTTTTACTCCAACATCTTCCAAGTTTGCCGTATACAAGTAGCAATTGCTCTTTATGTTAATGAAAATCAAAATAGCAAAAGAAAGCTGATTATAACCACCACGACACACCGACAGGTTAGGCCTCCCTTCAGAGCTGCCCCGAGAGCAAACATGCACATTCAAGCCCGTGCTGTGGCTCCGCGCTGGTAGATGGGCTCTCTGTCCAGGGGGGCGAAGCAAAGACCGACTCCTGCCCTTGGCTCTCGGTGCCGTGGCTGTCAGTGCCCTCTGGAAGGTGCACACACGTATCGGCCCAACTACACAAAATTCAGAGACTGTTTGAAATCAGCACTTTCAGTCTCACTGGACTTCTCTAAGGATCTGCAGGTTCCCAGTGCTTCTGAAAAAGGGTTTGAGCATTTATTGCTGCCAGCAAGTTTTTCCATTCAGTGGAAATTATAACACCCTTCACAGAGTCATGTCGATTTTTTATAGTACTGAAAAAAAATTCTTTATTCCGGATTGCAAATACAGGCAAACTCCAGGATTGCAGAGAGTAAAGTTGCAAAGGGCAAACCCCTATAATCTTTCACTTTAACCATTTGGTAAAAGGATGCGATGACATTGTGGGACATCGATAATGTGCCACTACCATCAGCCCAATGGCAAATCCTAACATCGGCAGCAGGAACAGAAGAAAATCGAATACACGTTTTGCTTGACAACACAAGCTTTGCTGCACACTTGGCAATGAAGAACAAACAGTAGACATTTCATCGATATATATATTAGTGGCTTAACTTTGTTATCCCAGAAAGCGGGTTTGTTCGCCGGGGTGCAAAACGCCAAACTACACACAGAGCGGAGGTATTTTATTTCATTAATTTTTGCGCCAAGAGTGGTGCTAGGTGATAACCCACAAAGCTAGCACCCCAAACTGAGAAACTACAAGGTATTTATACAGTTCAATGTGTCAGTCATAGCTAATATTCACAAGCTTCAGCTAATAATTGGTTAATTTCTTTCTTGCCTCGACTTAAGGGTACAGCTCACTTTTAATTTCCCACGCGTGCCCAGAGATTAAGAGGCTTATTAGAAGGGGGGTTTCCTGGCCTATGGGCCTGATTTTTAGTATTATAATGAGCACTTTGTTTTAGTTCTTACCAACATCCCAATTAGTTGTTCTCCTTGACTATACACTTTATCAGCCCATTCTCGGCGTCCTCTGAGGCGGGATGTTCCCTTTGATCAGTCTCTCAGCTCTCCTCAAGGATAGAGGCATAAAACAAGTGCTTCCCTATCTCTCAGTTCCCATCTCTGGCCATCAAATTCTGTTTTGCCAAGCTCACATAGTTAATTGTTATTGCTTAGCAGAAAATTCCAAAACTTGCATTTTCTTCAGGATATCAACTTCACAAAATTTTTACCGATAATAACAAAGTGATGAGTAAGGCAAGGGTAGTGACTGAGAACATGCCAGTATGGGTGAGACAAAGCTAGTGGTAATCAGACTAAAAAAGAAATGCAATTCCAACATGGCAGAGCTGTCCCAGAGATGGGGAACACTCGCTGTCGGCCATCAGGACAGGGTGACCACGCTGGCCTTTGCCTCTGAGGTCATTCTAGTGGTGAAAAAAAAACCTCTCCTCCCTCACCAGATCTTTCCTCTCCACTATCACTAGATTTTTCTCTGGTGAACAATTTCTGCTGATATGGCCTTTGACGACATCTACACTGAGAAAAACACTGTGTTATCTTGCTGCCTGAATGGAGATGTGAGTGATAATAAATGTTATTATACCCTGCATGCTCTTCATGACCAGCAATTTAAAGCATACAAAGGTGAGGATGAAGTTAACGTTGTTCTTACCATGACACTCTTCACATAGCCAGCAGTTTCCAGTGTCTAATGAAAAAGAATGAAATAATGTCAGTAAGTGTACAGACTAAAAAAAAAGGTATTTTCTTGAGGAGTATTATGATTTCAGTATTTTCTCTTTCCAAAGACTGAGGACATGTTAAAAAAGAAGCAAAACCCCAAACACAACATTGCAGAGCACCCTCCCTGTACACAGCAGTCTTTAGCCCTGATGCTGTCTCCAGCTAAAGGAGCTCTGACCTTTTCTCTTGCAGGCGCAGGACCTGGCCATCAGCACATCTGCTGGATGTGCTGCAATGGTTCTGTCATGCAAGTGCAATGTACATTGAAAGGACTTTTCCAAATACTATGCCCCAGACAACTTATATTCATTTCAGTTACTAGTAATCATAGAAATGCCTACCATGTACCACTTGATGCAAGCTATGCCTGTTAGCTCACAGAACCTCAAGCACCCCTTGCTCAGGCTTCCTGTTCTTCTGCTACAGCCTTAGTCAACCTCGCGTGAGAGCGGCAGAATTACATCTTACCTTGGAGAGTTCATCAATGATATTTTGCTGTTCAATAACTTGTAGTCTCAGGAAATCAACTTCTCTTTCTTCCTGGCTGTGGTCAAGGTCATTTAAAGAGCTTGGTCTCCTTATTGTTCCAGCTCTTTGCCTCTAAAAGAAACCCGCAAGGCAGAAGAGGAAATGATCAGAAGGCTTTGCCAAAGGACAGTACACAACCCTTCCCTTTACAGCTAGTGATGCAGCTCATGTAATGGCTGTTCTGGCAGCTGTCCTGCTCCGCTTTTGCTGGGCGATACAGCTAGACTGCAAACACACCGGGTGTTCCTGCTCCTCAGACTGCTGCGTGAAGCCTGTGGTCACCGGGGAGGGCAGCGGGCAGGGGGGCCATCGCACCAAAGAGAGGGGCTAGCAGCAGCTCAGCTGCACCTGCCCTTTAGTTCTGCCAAGGGCTGTGTGGCTTGCTCTGGGTGGAGAAGGAATTCGGAGAGCTGGGACCAATGTCGCTTCTCTCCGGGTTCCTCTCGTTAGTTTTGATCTGCAGCAGCCCCGGAGCTGCAGTAGCCCCGGGGATGACCCCAGCCCTCCTACATTCATGCAGTGCCACAGCTACTTCCTACCGGCTATCGCCCACTAACAATATTCAACCGAAAAAAAGGGAAGAGAGTCAGAAGTGCAGATTTCCTAGGGATTATGAGGTGATTCTGATACAAAAGTCAAAGGTGGAGCGGGGTGATTTGTGCTCACATGGAAGCTGAGTAGCCAGTGACTGAGCAGTCTGATCAAAACATGCAAAGTTCACGCAATTACTTTTCTTCAGAACTTTAAAGTTCTGAAAATTCTTCAGAATTTTAAAGCTAAAATAAAACATTTTATGTAAACCAAAACATGTTCAAGCCACAAACCACTCAGTAGTGCACTGCAGAACATCTCAGCAAGGGGAAAGTTTCCTATTGAACTTGCAAGTTTGGGATGATGCCTGAATTCTTCAGCCCTGTGCGTACTAAATTACGTGTTCTTTCTGGAGCATACAGAGACTTACCATTGCTATATTTTCTTGTGTTACAAATTTTAATTTATTTTCCATTCGACGTAAGGCATGTGACAATTCTTCATTCTTCCTACTAAGGCGTTTATTTTTGTCCAAAATGGGCTTATACTGACTTTCAGCTTCTCTAAGACGTTTTAACTGGAAGATAAAGAGAGAATTAACACCTCTGGAGCTGTTATTTTTCATCAAATATATTAATAATTTTCTTTAACTACCACACTAGCAGTATTTTCTCCTAATGCAAAGCAGAAATGATCAAAAATTCTGGGTATTTTCCACTGGGAAGCAGGTTGTTCCTTCTTCATGAAGTATTTGGTCTGTGCATCAAGCATACTATGAGGGGAATATATTTATTTTAAAAATAAATAAAAATAATTCCAGCTAATGCCATCTTAAAAATTCATTGTTATATAAGCAAAGATGAGCGTAATGCGGCATACCACCAAACACAGAGCGTAAGGAGGAGCCCGGTCCCCCTGCAACGATTTCAAAATGGCACAGGGGAAAATATCTCGACGTTTTGGGGGTAAGGCACGGCCCCAGCAGTGCATTCACAAGCAGTCATCGCCGCGCTTCGCCGCTGCACTCACCAGCTCATTTCTCTCCTCTGACAGCAGCGCGTTCCGGTCCTCCAGCTTCCTGATGATGGCACTCAGCTCAGCGATTTTAAGTTGGAAACGCCGGGCATCCTTTTCATCCAACTGCTGTTCCTAAAACAAAGATCAACTGCAAATAACTGTTCATAAGTGTACACGCAATATCAATATTTTTCAAAGCTCAAACTTTTTCTTATCCCAAATCCAAACATTTCAAAACATTATATGGCAGAGTGTAAGCTATGTAACCTAACTGACCACGGAAAGCTGCAGGATGAGACCAACGGAAAGTTAGGAGTGAAAAAGTAACAAAGTATGCAAATGCAGAAGTATGT
This sequence comes from Morus bassanus, assembly GCA_031468815.1. NCBI lineage: Eukaryota > Metazoa > Chordata > Aves > Suliformes > Sulidae > Morus > Morus bassanus. Next base: position 1,808,358 of record CM062575.1, read on the forward strand.
ATATGCAAATACGAAGTCACAAATGGTAAACTTGGAAATAGAAAAGAAAATATCAAAAATTAAGGCGATGTTTCCAATGTATGCCACTGTTGAACTGAGTGCTTCAGACACATCACCCACTCTGAGGACTTTGTTATAAGAAAATGATATTAAAAATACTGAAGTACCACTGGGGGAAATCCATGCAATTATACCATTGCATAAGCTCTTCTTCCATAAAGCTGTGGCCCTTATGGGGTTCTAAAGGGTCACTCGTAAAGCCAAAGGGGTAGCACTTTATCTGAGTGAAAATGCTTAAATCAAATTATTAATGAATAGAAATATAGGTAGACACGTTCTCGTTCAGAACCAGAGAGAAGTTACATCTAGTTACAAATGTGACAGACTTTTTCCCCTTCTCTAGGTCTTGTTCTGGTGTTTGGCAGAAGTTGAGTACAAATCGAAACAAGCAAATTAGTGTCCGTAGTGCTGGTGGCACTTTTGGGAGGTCTAGGGTTCCTCATTCAACAGGTGCAGGAGAGGCTTGGGACAAAGAATAAGATAGATTGGTTTGCTCATGTACAAGTGTTTACACTTCTACCGAGAAAATTAAGGCTGTTGCAAAAGAACTCTTGATGAGAATCAGCAATGAAGAAAATTTGCATACGTCAGGTATATGAGGTCAGTTAAGGGAGGGGTTTGCAATACTAGCAAATTAAGGCAAAAGCAGAAACGTGCCATAGTTATATTAAAAAAGCCATTGTGGAAGGGTGACTAAAATTGAATGTTCTGGATATTGCATTGCAGAAAAGAAATAGGAGAGAATAGGTTAACAGGTGTTTAATTCACTTTCTGGTCCACTGAAAGCGAGAGCACTTAGCAGCACAAAAACCCGAGCCAGCAGCGGGGTTCCAGGAGGACCGCGGGTCTTCCCACACTTTCATGCACCGATGACCTTCCCCCATTTCCCTTTGTAAACTGGCCTTGTACATCTGCTCACAAAATCCATTGTTAGCAGTTCCGAAAGCTAGCACACATACATCACTTGGTTAGAAATGCATTTGCATCATTTGTTGGCAAAATTGTGTCAAACTGTCAAATTAAGGCAGGTGGCAGAAGTATGGTACAGTGAGGAGAAGGAAGAGAAGAAGAACAGAAAAGTTTCACCCTACTAACAAAACCAAACCAAACAAACCAGAAAACAAAACAACAAAAAAGCAAAAGCTCTCCCATAACAAGGTTTGATTTTAAATCTTAAAGGCTTGGCTAACAGTGCCTCAGGGTTTCCCCTTCACGGCTATGGGAAAGCTGTTGCTCGAGGGTGCACTCATCAAGATTCTGAGACTTTGTGCCATTTTGTCACTCTGTCTGCTCGTTTGTGTAGGTGAAACCACGTGAAAGTGCTTACGGGGCTTCCCGAATGATCTGAAGCGTCTCCTGCACCACTTGCATAAGGAAGTTCCCGCTTGGGGCTGCTCAGATGCCGATCAGACTCTTTGATCTGGGAAAGTTGTTCATCTAAAGCCTCCTTTTGGAGCTGCAGTCTCTGAGCATGCCCGGCTTGAACCCCTAACTCTCTCTCCAGCACGTAGACTGCTCTGTCTTTAAATTTAATCTCCTCCATCTACAAGGAGAACAGAACACAATCACACAGGCAGGCAGCGGCTTGACAACAACAGAGCATCTTATGACCCCAAACGCAGCCAGAGAACAGTTGCACAGAGCCGACACCCCTCAACATGGAAAATGCAACAACGCTCTCCTGGAAAGAGAACAGCAACGAGTATTTGACAGCAAACATATGAACTGAATCGCTTAACCAGCTCATGATTATTATTCTTCTTTTGCAGGCCACCCAGAATAAAATCTCTCTTTTCAGCAGGAATATTTTCATTAAAATGATTGGGAAATAACCCATATTCTTAGGACCATTTCAGAATATCTTAAAAGAATTAAAACCTAATATTCATATCACAATTTGGATTAGTTCACTCAAACATTTCAATGTTTTTGCAGTATTTTGCTTGGACACCACCTTTTGAAAATTTGGATTCGTAATTTTAGAATATTAAAACCTGAATATCCTTTTAATTTTCAAAATATAGAAGGAATGTGAATTTTTAATTTTTTTTCCCAAAAGTCTCCCACGTGAGCAATTTGTTTAATTATCCCCTTTCCATGAAAGGTTTTGCCTCTGCATAATAAACATTATGCAAAATCATTAGAGTGCTTAAATGACAAATGTCCAGCTATCTCTAATTCTCCTCTTTCCTATGTGCCTGCACTGTTCTCACCGAGTTCGGGAAGCCATGCTCATCATCGCTGGATCGGGCACACTGAATTTGCAGGTGCTCCAGGAATATTTTCTGGGTGTTTTTTCTGAATGCTAACATGGAATTAAAGCCTCCCGCTCTAGGGAGCCAAGCCACGTTCACCCATGCGGACTGAGCTGCGCTCGGTGGTGTGCCGGGGCCAGGAGTGGCTCGCGCTGCAGGCTGGGCACGTGTGCCACGGCTTACGGCATGGGGTCGGACCCTCAGAGGCTGTTTAGAGAGTTCAGACGCGGATGGCCTGTGCCCTGCCTAATAACAAAAAATTACTGAGCGCAGCCTGAAATCTTCTTCTGTGTCTGCAATGATGTGCAACGCTGCAACAGAACCTCAGGCTCTTCCCAGCTGCATCGCATACATATACATTATACATGAATATAAAGTATTAATTACACTCCACAGGGCTGCCAAACGTGCTTACAGATAATGATTCTATGGAAAGAAAGCAAGCAGATACATCCCCTGAAATGTCTGTTGATCCAGTTTCAGACATAAGATTTTTGCCATGAGTTTTTGAGACTACACATTTAATTTAAATGAGTAGATTTTAAAATGTGGTCTGCTTGAAATAAGCACATTTTGCCTCATGAGAACCACGTTTGATACTTTTATCATTGAGAGCTTCGTCTGTAAACCTGGAAAAAAACGACATCGTAAATTAACAGATCACTCAAAGTACTTTGTTTCCAATAACTGCAAGAATGGCCCACCCAGGGAAAAAGCAAGTGAGGGCAGTTTGCACACACCCAGCAATGGTATCAGGAAATTACTTCCATTAGGCGCTTTGGGGTGGAGGGGTTGATTACAGCTTACAGCTGTGAAATAAATTATGCGGGAGAGGACACAGCAGGTAGGGGCACGATGCCCCTCCGTTGCACAGATGGAGGCTGCGTCCGGACCCCGGCCAGGCGAGGTGCACCATCACCCCATCGCCCTCATGCTCCGGGGAAGCTCCGCGGTTCCAGCTCCAGCCGTAGGCGGGAGCCGAGGTGCTCCCCAAGGGGCTGCGCTGCCCCGGGGCGGCACTGCCCTTCCAGAGCTGCGGGAAGGAAGGACCGAGGCTACAAACCCAGAGAGATCCTGCATCGTCCCCAGGGGAAGAGCCTGCCTTTGCCAAAAGACAACATAGGACAACTCATAAATAGCTGCGTGTAAACTGTGTTTCAAGGTTATGCAAAATTTAGATTCTTTTAATAAAATGGAACAAATCAAATGTACTTTGGGTGCCATTTTATTAAAAGTGCTTTCAACAATTTCCATTAATGCAATGGTCTACTAACTTTGAATGAAACAAAGAGATGCCCCCCTGAGGTCCTTCTGCTAAATACCTAATCGGGTAGAAATCTAAATGGATGTATAGATGAAAAGGTAACACATCATCAAATGATTATTTGTTTAAAATAAGCAGAATATTGGGTAGCTGATCCCAATTTACGTGAAAACAAAGATATGCTACAACATAGGCAACACGTTAAATTAGGAGGAACAAAGAAACCGGAGAAAATACAAAAGATTTCACAGTATTTCACTAATGGTTTGTTTTCCAGAAAAAACCCTAAACACAATCTTCATAAACAACAAAGGAGACATCAGTATTCACATTTCCCCTCATATGATTAAATTCACATTCATGAAATATGCATAACAGTTTGATGTTTGCAGCCCATTACTATAAAGCAACGTAGTAGAAATATTACAAATTGAAGGAAGCATTTCATTGAAAAATATTATTTAGCACATTTCTTCCTAGCGTTAATAACATTAAGAAGACATAAAGAGAATAAACAACTTGGAACTCACTGGAAGAGGCGCCGGTGCCCAGGCGCGCGCCCCGCCAGGCTGTCGCACATGCCGGCCTCATTCTGCGCTGGGTGCGGGACCGGCGGGTGCGGGACCGCCGGCACTCCTCCTCCCACCCGTGTGTCTGATGGCTTCAGACACCAGCAGCCCTTGTGAAAGGGTGTCAGCGCGCGTAGGAGCGCAGCATCCAACCACCTGAGAGGACGCCCTGTGCCGCGCTGTGGAGATTCCCACTTTGGTTCTAGCAGGCTGCCTTGACTTGGGATGAATATTTATGTGGGAGCACTAATTAGCAACCAGCCCATGAGCACAGCTGATGCCAATTATGCAAACATAATCTCACGCTAGGTTAGTTATTCCTTCCTTGTGCTACCCAGTGCAATGCCTATCACGGTCTGACATGCAGCTGGTTTTAAGCCGTGTGATTCTTTTTAAATATGTTATTTCCATCACGATTGTAAAATCAACATGTGGGTTCCCTGGTTGGGAAATTTCTCCTTGCGGTGTTCCTGGGGCCTTTGCCGCTCTGCAAGTTCACAGACGCCGTCAGGAGCATGGCCGCGCGCCCCAGAAATCCGCCTTTGATGCTACCAGCGCCTGGTGGATAAAAGCCAGGCGCTGGTCGGCAGTGGTTTTAAATGCAAACGAGAAGCCCCCTTCCAGCTGGAGCTGCTACGTGGCAAGCGCATTTCCCTGGGGCATGGTGGGGAAAGCCAGCAATTAGGACGAGGGAGGAGACCTGCCCCAGGCCTCGGCCCTCTGCTCCTGCCAGGCCCCCATCACCCCGGCTGGCAACAGGAGGCCCAGAGGGAAGGAGACGGGGCTGCCCTCCACCGTGATCACCCCCCCCAGAGACGGGGTTCACATACACAGGCTGGCAGCAGGAGGGGGTGGATGCCCCGCATGCAGGGGTGCTCGCGTTCACCTTCCCTCTCCATTTTCCTATCGTTTTCCTTAAGGCTCTCAAAGAAATAAATGCAATTGGCCCTTTGTCCTGGTGATATATGTCACTCACCAGCAACAGCCAGCTGGATTAAGTTAACCGGTTTTTGCCAAATACTCTACAAGAATAACTCAAGTTGGTGTTCTGACACCGCACATTTTTATCAACTACCATGATCTATGTTTTACAGATAGGTTGGGGGGGTGGCGGTAGCGTACCTGCAGACTGATCCTGCTGACTTGTTAACGGTGCCGGCTCAAGGCATTTAAACTCCGCTAACATGCTTACTTATCTACGTCAGGCTGTCACACACTGCTGCAGCACCAAATCTGTACTGATTCCCAGCACTGCAAATGACGGGAACACAGCCGATACAACACAGGAGCAAGTTGAGATTTCTTTTTTTTTGACCAGGGAAGGAAAATTCTCCCTATTTCAGTACAGATGAAAAACAAAATGCAAAGTGTAATCACCTCTCACGCTGTTGTAACATCTTGCTACAATATACATTACAACGTATATTGCAATAATAAGCTGCACGTTGCAAAGTACATGATGTATTTTTAGAAGAGCAAAATGCTCCTTACAGCCACTTGTGTCATTCCTACACCCACGCCGTGGCTCCCAGGAACACCCCAGGCCATTTTACTGGTGCTCTTGGCAGAGTGGGGCCAGAACTGATGCATCTCCCTTATGGCTGAGGGAGGAGACAAAAGCTGAGCGTGTTTCACGCCGACATTGCTGCTGGAGGCATTACAATGAGCGCTGCTTCACAAGAGGATAATTTCTCACTGCAATTGAGCTATGACACAAGAGCAAACCCCCACCAGAAGAGGTGGTCCCACACCCTGCATCTCCCTCCCAAATCCTACACAAGTGCTAGGTCATACGATAGAAGTTGGCTCATCATATCGATCCCTGGGGAAGCTGTTCTTTTTCACTTCCATGGTTAATTTTCCGCCAAGGCAGCTCACCAGGCTGGCTCACTGTGTGTCCATGGCCCGGTGCAGGAGAGGCAGGGTGGGCACGACGCTGCGGGGAGCATGGCTGGGGGCTTTGGTAGCCGTGTGTGCCCAGCTTGGCTCAGCTGTAAGGTGGAAATACACTCTCCAGTCTCTGAATTTCCTGAATCTCACAGGTTGTGTGGGTTTTTGAGGGTCATCATTAGATGACATTAGAAAAAAAAACCGTGGCTATCCCACTGCTTCTTCTGAAGCAGTTAAGCATCCCTTACACACTGGCTGCCACCACCTGCGCCTGGAAGCTGTTTGGCATAGCCCTAGCAGCACTGTCCCGCAGGACAGCAGTAGCTGCAGTTCATCAGCCGTGCAGTGGTACCTCCCAGGATCACCAAGGAAACTTCTCCTCTCACATCTCCTTCCAGAATTAGTCCTCATGAAAAGGTGATCACTGTCAGCAGTCCATGACCATTGTTCCAGTAACCTTGCCCAATCATCAGACATGAGAGGAGACAATGTCATCTGTTTTCAGTTAAACAAGGTGTTCTGGTTTTGGCTGGGATAGAGTTAATCTTCTTCACAGTACCTAGTATGGAGCTCTGGTTTGGATTTGTGCTGGAAACAGCATTGATAACCCCGGGATGTTTCCGTTCCTGCTGAGCAGGGCTTGCACAGAGCCAAGGCCTTTCTGCTCCTCACCCCACCCCAGCAGCAAGGGGCTGGGGGGGCACAAGGGGTTGGGAGGGGACACGGCCGGGACAGTGACCCCAGCTGACCCCAGGGATGTCCCACACCGTATGGCATCGTGCTCAGCACATAGAGCCGGGGGAGGAGGAGGAAGGGGGGGACGTTCAGAGCGATGGTGTTTGCCTTCCCAAGTCACCGTTACGTGTGATGGAGCCCTGCTTTCCTGGGGATGGCCGAGCACCTGCCTGCCCGTGGGAAGGAGTGAAGGAATTCCTTGTTTTGCTTTGCTTGTGCGTGGCTTTTGCTTTCCCAGTTAAACTGTCTTTATCTCAACCCACGAGTTTTCTCACTTTTACTCTTCTGATTCTCTCCCCCAACCCCCTGTGGGGGGAGTGAGCAAGCAGCTGTGTGGGGCTCGGTTGCCAGCTGGGGTTAAACCATAATGCAAGGACATGTGCGATATGTATTACCAAAAACTTCATTCTGCATGTGATTTTGCTACAACTTTGGCCAAAGAACGATTCTATTTCAGACTGATTAAATCCCAGTTATACTTAAACAAACAGAAAATGTTTGTAACGCCCAGTAGATGTAACATGCCCATTACCAGACAGTTAACATGCTACAGGAACTGTTTCACACAGTCACGTACTACCCAGGACCTGGTGACACAGCAAACCACCCCTCTAGCAGAGCCGCCCATGGCACGGGGCCGACGGCGCGGCTCCCCTGGGATCGCACTGGCTCCCGACGCTTCCCCAGGAAGAGGCTCTCGAACCTGAGTGCTGCGGCTGCCTTGCTGGCAGCTCCACCGGCTGAAACGACTGACACTGATGGGCAGGGTTTGGACCCTTATTACCATCCTGCAAATCACCATAATTCCACTGAAATCACTGGACTGATGTTGAGGGAGATGCAGCGTTAAGCTGTTAAGCATAGAAAGGTTAAGTGGTGCAGGTGAAATCATAATTTGCTGCCCCGCTTAGGCTATAAATAACCAAAAAAATTCCTTTGCTAAGTGACGAAAGGCTTTTGTTTCTGAAAACTGGTTCCTTTTGGAGTGTGAGGTGTGAATTGCAGTACGCAGAATTGGTAGTGTTACATGTAAATCTACTCACATCAAATTGCTAGATTCTTCTGGATTTATATTAAGATATACTCAAAAGATTACTAATCAGAGTAGATATTTGAATGAATAATAACTTCCACAGTTTGTAACAAAAATTCTAACAGAATCAAATGTAATACTATTTTGAAGAATAAAGTACATTGGATGGGAGAAATAATGGTGCATAAAGAAAGATTCAAAGAGTTTTCCCACACTAGTCCTATTTTGCATTCCCCTCTTTTGCTCTACCTTCAAACGTTCATCATACTTTCCTCAGGACACAAACATACAGGACATACTTTACTCCGGACACGCTCAGGACAGTGTAACTACCCTGTGCCACTGGTAAATGCCATAAAATGAAGTGCGTGCTGCCTCAGACCTACACTGCTGAAAGCAGAAACCTCACATCCACTGCCAACGGTTTCAAAGCGCTTCCAGACCTACAGGAGCCCCAAGCCCCACGTTAGGTGTGTTGTAGCACAACAACAGCGTGGTTACAGCACAGAAGAGAGTAGACTTCTTGTTTAGGACCGTAGAGAAAAATGTTTTTAAAAACTGGACTGTAAGACACACAAGGAACAACTCAGAGCTAGGAGGTTTATTTACCCTCCAAAATGTAGGAGTAATGTTGTATAGTTTTTAACCTACAACAAAGTCCTTCAGTAGTCCAGGTTCAGTTGAAATAAATACTGTTGTAAATGAGGTTCAAACCATAAATGGTGGGAAAAAAATCCACATTTGCAGGAAGGAATTATTCACCTTGAATAATTTGTCTACATTTCAGTATAGGGTGACTGTTGAGATACCTTTATAATACAAACTATGACAATTTTTCACCAAATAAGGCAATAAAAAGGAGAAGAAAAAGGCTACATCAATCACCAATGAAATTAATATTTAAAAAGTCAGTTTCCTACACTTTTCATCTGATATCGTCCTTTAAATTACACATCTTCACTAATTTACCACTGCCTAGCAGAGCAGTCTCAGGGAAGTGCTTGTAAACACAGAGGTTCAGCGTGATTCTGAAAAGACCAATCTCCTCTTTGTCTGGGGGGTTCGATTACCACAAGGAAGCCATGAAGGTCTCTATGTACAGTGGTCTCACATGAGCTGTCAGAGCAGGTCACTAAACCTTTTGGTAGTCATCATCAACTAAAGTTTCTTAAATTGAAAATAAACACTTTCCAGTCTTCAACAAATCTAATTTCTTCCGTTTCTCTGATTTCTGTTTTTGTCCCCTTATAAACAAGACAGGAGGAAGGGAGGCTGGAGTGGCCATTGCTGTTCAGCACTTCTCCTTTCTGACCAATCTGTATTTTAGTAAAATTTAAATGCTCTTTACCACATTGAATTTTAGTCCCCATTAAGCAAAATTTGAGGCCAGTTAACCTCAGGGAATTCTCCTGACCGGAGGGCTGGTTTCCCTGGACGTGCACACACTAACACAGGGTGTGCTGTTATTAGTGAGAGACCATATGAACGTAACTAAATACATTCGCGTAGTATTTTAAGCTGTTTTAAAATGTACAAATTAAAATTTTTAAAAAGTTTACTAAAATTAGAAATTCTTTAGAAAGAAGGTCGTTGCCATACTTACGTGTTACCATCTGCAAGGGACTTTCATCTTTTACATTAACATTTCTTAAGCTTCCGAGCCAGGGATCGCTTAACTGGGTTAGTTGTACTTCTCTGGAGAGCGTCACACTCAGACTTTACAGACACGAACAGCACAAGCCATACGTGCAAACAGAAACCACGAGGCCAGAATAATTTGAGCATACACTTTTGCAAAACGCGTTATTTCCTTTCCTATGCTGTTCACAGAACTGAAAGACGCTCAGCTCTGCTGAGGGGATTAGTCCAAAGCCATTGGCATCCACGAGTAACAGTTACCTTGGCAGCTGAAAAATAACTAGAATAAATAGCTAGAATTTTTATTTGGTAAATACTAAGCAGGAACTGCTTCTAAAGGGAGATTACACCTTGTTAGCTGCTAAAATCTGCAAGCCTCTGCATGCCTGTAGCACAAAACTACCAAAATTACCACCTGCAAATATTGCCCCTCTACTCTAACAGCCTGTTTCCTGTGTCTGTAGGGTCTGCTGAAAACATGTCCTGGCACAAGGGTGCAAACTGGGGAGGAGCCAGCTTGCAGTTGCATTTGGAAGTCTCCTTTTGAGCACAAGAGCACTGGATTTAGTTTTGCTGCTGGAGATGAGTACAGCACACAGGCAGGCACAGCTGGTTTGACAGGCTGCAGTGCAGCTGTGCCTTCTCCAAGGTCTCTTCTGGAAGAGGGCAAAAACGCAGGGATTCTCCTTAGAAACCTGGTGAGGACACAGTTCCTTCACTGGCTCTGGGTTTGGCTCGATGCAACAACTTAACTGCACTCAAAGTTGTAGTAAGTCAACGAAACAGAAAGGTTCATGTTAGAGCTGGTTATTTTGAAAGCCTGAGCCTATATACCCTGCATCTCCCTTGGCAAAAGAGGATGATGCTGAAGACCAAATTAAACCCCAATTTGCTTGAAGTAATTTGATGGTTGTACAGTTCCTTTTTGCATAATGCTGTATCCTCCTACCTCATCTGCTACTTCAAAGGCCATCTAACATTTTCCAAAAGTCTGAAGTGAGACATCAGCAAATGTATTCCTCTCTGTCCAATGAAGAAAAAAACCTAGTTTTAATTTGAAAGGAGAATAATGGAGTAGTACTAACTCACCTTTTTAAAACAATCTTTGTCTGACTATGTATGGAAGTATTTTCCATAAGCTAAGCCTGCATAGGTGTATTTGACTTGGAAATGAAAACCTGTACGTATCAGAGATAAATAACTTCAGAAAATTACTTTATGCTAAAGGACTTCACATCATTACAAAGCTAAACATGAATGAGTACAACCTGTCTTTCTCTATTCTGACTAAACAAAAAAAGCAGTATTTTTCTAGGCATGAAATAATAATTTGTTTAAAGGTTACTTCCCCCTTTGGTTAGAACAGCTAAATAATGCACTGTACATGCATCATGGAGCGTTTAAAATCCTGATGTGAATCCATTAACAATTCAGGGCTGGACGTCTGCCACAGCCATTACACGAAGGTGCAACCCATCGCTCTGCTGCACGGACAGACCCGCTCGCGTTGGGCTATTCTGTGTTTCTCTCTCACTGCAACCCCAGTGAGGCTCAATGAGTGTACTTTAGAGCTGGCCCCTGTCTTAAAGAGGGAAAAAAGCATGGGTTTTCAGTAATAGTTTAAGTGTTTTGAGAATTGCCTCATTTTCATAGAGAGGAGAGCTCTTATCATATGACGTGGCACCAGCCTTTCTCCCCTGAAATGGCAAGGCTCTCCCCTGCAAGGTGCCGGGAGCCAACAGCTCCTGTTGAAATCAATCACAGTCGAGTCAATGGAGCTGAGAGTACTTAAAGTAATTCAGGAAGCACTCAGGGCTTGGTAAAATGATGGCACCATGTAATTTAATTAGTACAGGTAGATAATCTGATTCTTTCAAGCAGGAATTAAAAAAAAAGTTTGATTTTCAAAGGCAATTTAGAAAACATAACCTCAAACCACTCTATTCCTTATAACTAAAACCATATTTATTTTATAGCTTCTACATTAGAGGCCATTAGCGTGGACTTTTCATGTAATGCAGCAAGTTTATTTAGGATGTTCATTAGCCATCCTTTCGTTCTGATGTATTAAATCAATGCATCTAGTAATGTATGTTTAGAGAAGAAAGTACTTACACTGCAGGATATTTGAACAGTATCAATAGATCAGTCAGTTATAAATTACTTTAATATCCTTTTCATAAAAATAAAATAATCTATGAGGGGAAAAAAAACTTAACAGCCTAAAGTCTGAGAGAACGGGTGGCTAAATAAAGGGTACGTAATGCTCCAGTGGCTCGTGGAGCAGCGCGCGGTGTGTCAGTCACTGTCGGTCACTTTGTTCCTTAGGACACAGACGGAGCTGTACCGCCTCTGCGGTGGGTAGGTTCTGCAGGGCATTCACTGAAGCATGGCTACGCTGCCATGCTTTGACCTGGGGCCAGTCTGCAAGCAGGCTGTGCATTTTAAAACGTTTTTTAGGATTTGGATAATAGTCAAGGGATAATGACTTAGAAGAGACATGGATGAGTTGATACTGAGACACTGAATGCTATTAAAAAGTATGGCAAACACAAAAAGATGGTAACTTCAAATAAATACTGAGGCAAGACCCAAAACATGCATCACGAGAGAAACATTTGTTCCCATGTCCTTGGGAATGGCAGCAACAGTTAAGGGCTACAGTCCTGCAAATCAGCTTGCACTCACAAGGCTGTGAATCGTCAAGCGTCTGAGATGGCAGCGGAGAAGAAATCATCCTAAAACACAGAAAGTTTTGGTGGCCTGCCAGGCCCTCATGCAAAGGCTTCTGTCTTGAAGGGAGCTCCCTCCCGCAGGGAGTTCTCCCCTTTTCCAAGCAACGTGTTCCAATTTAACCTCTCCAACAAGTTTCCAAACACACCGGAGGAATACTCCGAAGCCATAAGCATGTAGCTATTGCCTTTGAGAGTCACACTGTCGCACCTGAGACTCGAATGGTTCGATTGGGTGCTGAAGGCTGATCAGCATACACAAAGACCCAGCGAGGATCAGATGAGCACTGATGGGTGAGGAACCCCAGTAACCTGCTGAGGTCGGGAGCCTGCTGAGTCGCTGCTCGCAGGGCCACCAAAGGAGGAGCACCAGCGCCTGTCCTGGGGGAAAGCCACCAGGGTGGGTCACAGAGAATAACCCCTTCCTGAACGCCTTGCAGATAGAACGGGGTCATTGCATACAGGCTGTAGGACTCACTATGGGATGCAGAGGAAGGAGCATTTTGGGACTGTGTAGAGCTCATTATGTGATGCTTACAGGAACTAACAAGGGCAGGGAAAGGAAGGGACCAAGGTGGATCAGCAAGGAACAAATGATGGGGAAATAGAGGCATGGGCCAAGAAACGTAACTGTTTTGTAGAATTCCCCATACCACCTAGTAACCCATGGCCTCTTCCTAATATCTAAAATGTGAACGATATTAATAGGCACTGACAAGGATAAAGAAGTTCCTTACAAAACTTCCTAATCATTTTTAAAAAATATTTTGACATCTCTACTAGTAAATGTAAAACAGATTTGAAGCAAGATTGAAGAAGTTTGAATGCCCGTCCTTATCCATTCATCTGAGTCCAGCACTGAACTTTCATTTACTTACTATCAATAACATAAGTGTTAATAAAAACATAGATGCAGAGAGCAACACGTACCAGTCTACGAATTTCTCTCTCACACTCCCTCTTAATTCTGCTGATTTCCTCTTGATGCAGGTGATACACACTCCTTATCTCCGCTGCTTTAATTTTGTCAGCTTGGATGACCATAGTTAAAGCCTCTTCCACTTGTTTCTTAGCCCCCTTCAGCTCTGAAATTTCTTGCTGCATTTTTATTTTCTCAACTTCAAACCCCTTCTTGGCCTCCTCCTTCGCCTCTGTGAGCAGCACCGTTTTCACCTTGTCAGGAGCCCCATCACGTACAGCATTGAGAAGGGTCTGTAGTCTCTGGATCTCGTTATCTTTAATTTTTATTACTCTAAGTAGTTCAGCTTCATGCTGTCTCAAAAGTGCTTCTCGAACAGCTTGGAGCTCCTTCATTTTCTCTTCATGAAGTTTGACTTTGAGCTCTGTTACCACCACTGTACTTTTATGCTGTTCGTGCTCTTTGATTTGCTTAACTTCCTGATTCTTCTCTCTTTCCAACTTGCTGACCTATGAGGAAAATCAAAAAAGTATTTTTAATCAACAATAATTAACACAAATTATGATATTATCTAAAAATGGTATGGATCACTTTACAGTATTAGACCTTAAGGTCGTATGTCTATGCCTGAGAGCGAAAGCCCAACCTGGTGAGTTAGGATGACCACGTGCAGACCCACACGTTTGGCATTTTTTTCATTCTTTATATTCTAATACTTTATTATGTATCAAACATCCCTTTTTTAAGGAGGTTCCGGGTACAACTAGTGTCACTGAGCTCTGCTGCACAGCCTTCATGCTGTAGACTTACGAAAGAGCAATTTCCTCTCTTGACGCATTTCATGTTGAGAAAATACATATTACAAACCCCTGTAAAACATTTTCACAGGGAAAAGGTTTTTTACAATTTATGGCAAATACTTTCAACGCACTGTCACAGTTGTGATTGGACTCGAGGTTTGGCAGGTGCCTGTGGGGATCTTTAGTAACGCAGCTAATCTAGCAACACAGTCAGGAGGACTTGGGGTCACGAAAGGGATTCTAAATCTACCACAAAACTCTGGGCACAACTCCGTCTTAGCCCTGACAGACCCATCCTCTCTCCAGAAGCCCCCGTGAGTGTTCACCTTGTCACTGATGTAGCCACGGCAGCTCCACATAATCCAAACCAACAGTGCCAATGACTAAACCCCTTAAAGTACAACCTGTCTGGTGGGTGGCTATGGCTATGAACCGCTGCACTCAGGCACTGCCGATGATTCTGTCCATTGCACTAGTGACTATACGTCCCTGCTTGGGAGGTTCCATTTGTGTGCACACACCAGAAGAGCCAACAGAGCTGGGTGATCAGTGATTTTCTGGGGTACAAATGAGAATCATGTGTCTTAGGGGAAAATATGACCCACCTCAGCTTTTTATTGAAGTGGTTGCTGCATAACGGCAGGTATTGCACTAGAAGATATTCCCAGCGTGTATTTGCAGTGTTTGCATAGCTGACCCTCTCCTTTGGGCAGGTTTAGATGTGCACTCCCTGCCTCAGAATGTTTCCTCTGTCTTTTCTGTCCTGTAATGTTTATCAGAACAGCCTGTGCACATATTTAAATGCTAAAATTAAGAAGTGGATATTTACTACATCGTAATTAATTACAGAAGTGTTTATTGGGAAAAAATGTTTGGGTCAATTCTCTTTAGTAAAGATGCATTTTTCTCCCCCAGTTGACACAATAATGTTTCCTTGCTAAGAATATGCCTAAGTCTGCCTCACAAATGAGAACACTGCAGAACCAAACCATGCAGCTGTACAGAAAAAAACTGTGACATTACAGAGAACTTTGAGAAGTCTTCTCAGGACAAAGTCATTTGTGAAAATAAGAAAATGAACCCTGATAAAAAAATTTGTAGAAAAGACTTTTCTTTCACTGGAGATCAGCATAAGCGGAAATATCTGCACGTTTAGAAAAAGAGAAACAAAAATGTATCATTGCCATTTTGCAAATTATTGATACTGAAGATAAAAGTCTACGTACCAATGCTGATTTTAGCATCATATTCTACTTTTATAATTAAATAATAATGCTTTGCAATCTTATTGATTCTTTAATTTGCCCAATCCAGTGCCCTAAAAAGCATGAGTTAACACACTGTAAATAAGTATCACAAAGTTATGCAAGAAGCACAAACCCCAACTGAACTAGCCATCAATATCCAAACACTGCAGGAAGCGTATGCTCAGAAACTAGCCTAACATGTGTGTGATAGTTGCTACGAACAAACTAATGTTTAAGATAATACATGTTTAGGAATTAGCCAGTAGCAGCTTGTGGAGTAAGTCTGAGTCCTTACTTCATTTTTCAGCTGGATTTCTGCAGAAGCTGTCACATTACATCCCTGAAAGGATACGTGAGAAACCAGCTGCTAAGCCAATATTTTGGCATGCAGATCCAAACTGCGCCGTGCGCACATGCATATGCAAGACAGAAAAGCTCTCTGCAAGCTACTGTGAAGCCCCAAACAATTGCACTTTATCAGATGCTTTTTCAGCAATGAATTATGCATTACAGATAACTAACTGTATCTGACCACAGGAGGGTCGAATGATATTTCAATTTAAAACCATATCATGAACTCAAGAGAAGCCATGATGAGAAGCGTTGTATCAAAAGGACTGGGGAGGACAGGGGGAAGGAAAACGGTCTGCAGTCTTAAAAGTGCAAACGCTGCTTCACAACAAAAGGATTAATAGGTGTTCTATTTAAATATATATTTATATATCTCCCCTTAGAAGCTTCCTTAAAAATTAGATTCATAGTCTACAATGCCCGATAATGATGCAAATGAATGGAAAAATGCAGAATATCATTCTGTCCCTGGCATGATAATGCATGTCTCTATTAGCAATCTGGAACCAAAAAACCCCAAAGTTTATCAGTGGAAACTAATTTGGGGGATTATGGAAAAGCAAATAAATTTTTCATGCCCTCACTGAGGAGTGGTCTGAAGGCTGCGGCTAAAAGCTCTTAAACTTGAGGCTCAAGCTGCATTGGCTGCCGCTCCCTCCACGGCTTAGGGTGAAACTGCGGCTCCTTAAACTTTGGCAATCAGAGGGGGAGGCAGAGCTAAGGCCTATTACCGCACATCTGAAAATTGTATGCAGCCAGTTTGAAGGATTTTGAGCATAAAATCCAAATTAAATTAGTGTGAATGTGAAAGAGAGTAACAAGCAAAGAGAATTTCTGAATAACACAAAATTGCATTCAAAACCCTTAGTGCAGACATCCTCGTAAATAGGTAAATATTTACTAGAAAAAGTTCCAGTGAGAGAAACAAAGGACGTGGACAGCTTTCAGCCCACCACTATGACTATGCCATCCTTTTTGAGCAGATGTTTGTTTTTCCAGATCTTTTGCTGGCATTTAGCTACATGATTTTTCAACTTCATTTCTGCCTGGATGGTGGGAGCAAGCGTGCTGCCCGTGACTGAGTCCTGCCTGCGCAGGGAGTGGCCATCCTCACTGCTCAGCTTTCTCACCAAGACCCATGCTGCCGAAGCACCCTCGCCTTCAGGGAGTCCCATATGCACATTGTAAATACAAGGAGAACAATTAAAAAATCTGCAGTAAAGGGGTTCCCTCTTGTTTCCCACAGAAGGCTAATTCCTGGTGCACGCACTCTGATATTTATTGTCGAAGTCCTGTACAAAGTCAGCTACGAGCAGGCAAAGAGTGGTCAGCAGTCAGAAACAAAACACTATCTCTATTTTAATTAATGGGGGAAGGAAAGGAAAAGATGCACACCTTACTCTTTTCTTGCTGGAGCTCTATCTGGATGTCGGTGAGCTTGGCCCTGAGCTCTTCATTGGCAGCCTGCAAGGCGGCCAAGGCGTCCGGCTTCTCCCCCCTAGCTCGACTGCTGCCACCCTTCTTGGACATGGTGAGGCTGCACGGCAGGGAGGGAAGTCCTGCCCGGAGGCCCTCGTCCCAGCGCTCGCTCGGGCTTCTCGTCCTTGCCTCCGTCCCACTACATTTTCTTACTTTCCTGGAAGGAGGGAAATCACACAACCACTGTCAGAGCGCCAGAGGTGGGTAAGGGATGCGATACCCACCAAATGCATGGCGAGACACAAGACATTTCTAGAAAGCACGAGGTACACGTCAGCCAGAGAGAGTGGCTCTACCCTGGATTAAGTAAGAGCTAGACACATTGTCAGGTGTAATAGTATTTTGTATTGCACCTGTATAGAGCAAAACATTTAAATCATAAACTATAAATGTTTTCTGTCACTTCATTTGCACTGGAATTCACACAGTGCAGAGGATGCAGGTGTTTGGGAGGGACATCTGAGCGCCATCCCCTGGCACCATCACAGCTTGGAGATAGGAACAGCTGGGAAAACTATTTTCAGTATAGGCAGGATACTTTTATGTTCTTTAAAAAAAAGTCTTAAGAAAAAAAATGTTTGCTTTCCTACAAATACTTTTCAGATATTCATGATGTAAATAATAAAAGTAAAAAGAAAAAAAAAAAGTGAGAAGCTACAGAAGCAAGCAGAGATTACCCAAAGCCAACAGAAGCTTTCTGTACAGGAGCAAGCGGTGTATCATCAAAGCAGCAATTAAGATCTATATAGGTTTATCTAAGTCTGGTAACAGTGTAGGAGTTTTATTTGCACTAAGAGGTTTTGAGTCAAATCTAAGCAAACGAAACTGAGACAAGCAAATTCATTCTATTAAACAGTGGAGAGCTGGGTAAAAGTGGACCCAACTTCACAGAATTAATATATTAATGTAGTTTGCACTCTCTGTCTACCATTAATCCCAACACATCCATAAACTATACAACATACACAATTTATAGTGGTAACTTCAGATTTGTCAACAACACATATAATACCAAGTACAGTGTTAAAAGCTACATGCATTTCTTGATTTTTATTTCAAAATTCTCCAACAGAGAATAAACAGCAAGAATAAACAGCAGCATCCTGGAATGGGTAAGCATTATTAAAGTCTGTAGAGACTGTGCCAAATTTAGAACATCATATTATCAATGAAACTCAAAGGTCCCTTATAATCAATACAATTAAGGAAAGAGTATAAGAGTTATTGAGAACTCATATCCTTGCAAAAAACACTCTAGCTTAGTATGACTGTCAGGCATAGGGAGCCTAAGAGCAAGACACAAACTTATTCCAAAGAATTTGCAATATGAGACAAAGACAGATAAAAGTAGGGAGAAAGATGGTATTTTTTATCTGTTAATGCCATTTATATGCTGCATCCATCCTATGGTTCAGAAAACTCTATCACGGTTCTATGTAAGAATAAATAGTTAAACTATTCGTCAAATCAAATTAAATCCCTGTGATCTGTGCGTTGTCTGCACAGAGGTGAACTTGACTGAAGGTATCACAGTTTGTCCTGACTTCATCTGATTCATTTCTTAGAGCTGTTGATGCAGACAGACTGTCCATTAATATTATGCACTTGGTCACTCTGTGCTGAACAAGTCAGTAGGAGGGCGTTCAGGTTGCTGTCAGTTCTTCCTCTGATCAGTATTTAACTCTGTGCTCATTTATAGCATGAACAGGTTTAATTTAATAGAAACCTGAGGACAGCAAGAAATTCTGGGCAAAATGCTGTGTCCTGGAGGCTCTGTCTAGCTCCAGAGCAGTGGTACATAGGTACCGTCTGCTCTATCCCAAAATATGGATGTTTCCCCAATGTTTCTTTCACACTTTGTACACTTTCTGAAGGATCTTCTCTTCTAACAATGTTACTTTGTCAAAGCACTACGGAAGGAGAATCTCCAGGCTACCACACAAGCTCCTTGGTAATTATCCCGTGCAAATTTTCAATCTGTGGATATAGACTATGGCTGTGAAAACCCAGTTCATTCCTATTTAAAGGATAAACAGCAACATGTGCAAAGAAACAGTTGCCTCTGCTTCTCTAGACAAGGCTGACTCACTATCAAAGTTTATTTTATAGTTGTCTATGAAAAAAATTAATAGGAGTGAAATCATGAATGAAACGCCTTGAGGACCAGCTAGCAAGTGCACACAAAAGATACACGCTCATGGTAATGTCAAATGGGGAAACACCGTCAGCAAAGAGAAGGATCAAAATAACATTCAGAGAACTGGATGATCCTGAAGACTGTAGTGAGAGAGGAGGTGTGAAATCCAGTGGTGTAAAGGCTCTTTCAACAAAGTTCTCAGACAAGACTTGGGCCAACTTCTGACCCAAGGACAAGGACAACGTGGTTTCGTTGTTTCAGAGCAAACAGCAGACCGGATCGGGAATTTTACAGCAACATGTAAATTTACAGAAGAATGTAAAATCTAATGAAAAAATGTTTTACTGGAAAACTTTTACTTGCTTAGATAAAACTATATCCTGAATGGATTACATGTATTTCATGGTTCAAAAACATATTGGGATTCATTTTTAACTGTCGCTACATTTCTAGTTTGAAGTAATCCTTGTTCTGTTTAATCCTGTTTAAGTTATACTACAAAATACACAAAAAAGCTCAACTTTGGGAAAATATTTCCAACCTTGTTAATACTAACCTTATTAATGAGGATACAATCTTTTGGGACGATGACCTTCAATGTGTTGGTTTATTCATCCTGACTCTCAGCCAAAACCACAACAGAGCGGCACTATTCCCTGTCCAAGCAGGGCAACTGTCCAAGGAGCTTAACAGTTCAGGGCAGCTGTAATAATAAAATAACAATAAATAGTAATAGCAAAATAACAATATAATAATAGCAGTTAATAATAATAACAACAACAATAACAATAGAACAGCCTGATTTGAACTCTAAAAGCAAAAACCTGCATCCATTATGGAGAAAAGAGCAGAGGGAGGCAGCTGCCTTGGCGGATATATAAATGGGATATGAAGCTGGGAGAGGGCTGAGAGCCTCCGGGAGAAGTGGCTGGAGTTTGGGAGTAACTGGGCAAGGCTGCTGAGAGCCAAAGAAATCAAGTAGGAGAAACAGTCACTACAAATCTACACTGGGTCAGAGTAACAGTGGGGAGGCTGAGACTTAGAGAAAAAAGTGGGGAAAAAAAAAAATTTCTGGTATTAGTTGTCCAAACCAAGGTAGTAGAAACAGTCCTAATTCTGTTGTTTCTCAGTCAGGCTTGACTTCATAGCCTTGATGTTTCTCTTAAAAAAATGTGTTTGGTTGGTCAAAGAAATAAAAATAAATAAAATTTTACAGGTATTGCCTGAAAAACCTATAAACAGGAGTAGATGTTCTTAGCGCTTAAGATTCTTGCTTCTTTGTATAAGAAGATGCAATACATCAGTGATTGTTCTACATTGGAGGTCTTAAAAAAGTCCTCTTTCTTTATAGATAAAAAAATGGGGCAGTCTATAGCCACATGCACTGAATTCTACCTACTGTGATGAGTAAAGCATTTGTGCATATTACAATTATTTTCTTAAACGATATGTTATAATGATAGATGCAGTAGGTGGAGTCAGGTTATTTCACAGCCTGAGGAAATGAGAATCATAGAATCATTTAGGTTGGAAAGGACCTTTAGATCATCAAGTCCAACCATAACCCCGGCACTGCCAAGCCCACCACTAAACCACGTCTCTAAGCGCCACATCTACACTTCTCTTAAACACCTCCAATGCTCGACAACTCTTTCGGTGAAGAAATTGTCCCTAATACCCAAACTAAACCTCCCCTGGCACAGCTTGAGGCCATTTCCCCTCATCCCATCACTAGTGACTTGGCAGAAGAGACCGACCCCCACCTCACCACAACCTCCTTTCAGGCAGTTGCAGAGAGCGATAAGGTCTCCCCGCAGCCTCCTCTTCTCCAGGCTAAACCCCCCCAGCTCCCTCAGCCGCTCCCCATCACACTTGTTCTCCAGACCCTTCCCCAGCCCCGTTGCCCTTCTCTGGACACGCTCCAGCACCTCCATGTCCTTCTTGTCCCGAGGGGCCCAAAACTGAACACAGCATTCGAGGGGCGGCCTCACCAGTGCCGAGCACAGGGGTGTGTTGGTTTTGGCTGGGGTAGAGTTAATCTTCTTCACAGTACCTAGTATGGAGCTCTGGTTTGGATTTGTGCTGGAAACAACATTGATAACCCCGGGATGTTTCCGTTCCTGCTGAGCAGGGCTTGCACAGAGCCAAGGCCTTTCTGCTCCTCACCCCACCCCAGCAGCAAGGGGCTGGGGGGGGCACAAGGGGTTGGGAGGGGACACGGCCGGGACAGTGACCCCAGCTGACCCCAGGGATGTCCCACACCGTATGGCATCGTGCTCAGCACATAGAGCCGGGGGAGGAGGAGGAAGGGGGGGACGTTCAGAGCGATGGTGTTTGCCTTCCCAAGTCACCGTCACGTGTGATGGAGCCCTGCTTTCCTGGGGATGGCCGAGCACCTGCCTGCCCGTGGGAAGGAGTGAAGGAATTCCTTGTTTTGCTTTGCTTGTGCGTGGCTTTTGCTTTCCCAGTTAAACTGTCTTTATCTCAACCCACGAGTTTTCTCACTTTTACTCTTCTGATTCTCTCCCCCAACCCCTTGTGGGGGGAGTGAGCAAGCAGCTGTGTGGGGCTCGGTTGCCAGCTGGGGTTAAACCATGACAAGGGGGATGACCACTTCCCTAGTCCTGCATAATACAATCTTCTAAGTGCTTGCATTTGAATGTCGGACAAATAATAATTTGAACGATAAAGGGATTTGTGAAAATAATTTAAATCAGAAGGACTATTTTTGACAGAGGAGGGCTATAAGAATTTTTTTTTTGTTTGCTTACAGAAAATAAAACTGAGGAATTGAAACAAGTAAACTGAAAGGCAAAAATGTTATTAGTGGCATGCCAGGAGGAGTGCAAGCCCAGCAGTTGGTTTGCTGAGAGACAGCACCTGGTAATAGTGTATGAGTAGGAGTAGTCGGGTAGTGAGTAGTCAGATACCCTGCGCACACACTCCCCAGGCGTCCTTGTGAATCCGAGTAGCAGAGGATCAACCATTTCGCTGGGACGTGCTGGTGTTGTCTCAGAGAGTCCCTCAGGAGCACCACGCAGAGGAGCACACTGCCCTGGCACCTCCCCTGCGGAGCTGGGGGCCTGATGGTTTCTAAGTGCAGTTTGCGTGGTGGGAATTCTGTCTGAGGTCGATTTGTAGCACTATGTGTCCTCATGCTTTCAGTGCTTAAGCTTTTCAATTTTGTTTAAAGTGTTGCCAAGGTTTAATTGTATGAGTTGACACATCACGCCAAGTACCTGCCTAAATCTGACTTTTCTCTACTGAAAAATAAAATTTAAAATTGGTTAGCTTATTTCAAGAAAGAAAGGCTTGTATTGCAACGTTTGCTCTGGACAGGTCTACAAAACCTTTAAAGATAATCTGAAGTATTATCGGCAAGGTGTCCCCTGTTGTCCCATAAAAGCAGCCCAAGTGCAGTAAGCTGAATGCCTGCCAGAGCCTGCAGTCACTCACCCTCAGCCAAGCTTTGCCAAGGCTTTCCTAACCAAAGCCGCTGCCTGTATCTGGCATCCCTCCCCGCAGCCACCAATGCCAGGAGTCTCAGCTGTGGCCCATGGTAGGTTTGAGGTGACAAAGGAAAGGGGACAGCACTGACTTTCAGATCCTACAGACTCCCATCAGCGCAGTGTGGGCAAAGGGGCCGACATCGGTGGGGTCTTCCAGACTGGAATGCTGAACTCTTAATGAGATTTTCCTGGAGAAAAATCAGCTCCCTTGCCAATAGTTAAAGTAATAAGACTGCTTCAAAAAGAACTACACAGAAATTAGCTGAGGACTCTTTCAATTAAATCTTTAAGGATGAAAAGAGACATCATGATAAAACTTGAATGTAGCCAAGAATAACATCCAAGGATTAAGAGATCCAGATAATAGGAATTTGATCAGCTTTGGTAACGGTCTGTCTGCACAAACATACTAACAGCGACGAGATCTGCAGAACAATGGAAAACTGCTCTGCACACCGCGTTTCCAAAACCTTGTGGGGGAGGCAGGGAAGGTTTCTCAGAGGAAGACCTGCAAGAAAGGAGTACATTCCCCCTTTCTCAAGGCAAACACGGGCTATGTTAGTTGTAGATTTGCTCATACGGAGTGGGAAGGGGCCTGCAGAGGCGGTGGCTGTGGTAGCCTTTCCACACGCACTTAGAAAGCAGTGGGGATGGAAGTGCTGGTCAAAAAGTGGCAGCGCCCACCTGTGATGCTACAACTGGGTCTGTTCCTGGCTGCATCAAAGCTCAGGCCCTGCTGGCAGCTGCCCCAGCCAGCAGAGATGCCCTGTACGTCCCTCCTGAAGCGGAAAAGGCACCTGCTCGAGAATGACAGAAAGGGAGGTGCCCCCGCCCTTGCTGGGGTCCCGGCTGAGGCCCAGAAGGCTCCCGCTTCCCCTCCCAGCAAGACAGGAACCAAACGCCTCTGTGCTTACAGACCTGACTCTGTCCATCCTGGGGCATGACGGGGAAGGAAAGTCAGCTTAGGACTGAGGAGCTTCAGCGTTACCAAATGCTCGCTTCAATGCTTTACCTGTAATTTTACTTTATTCTATGCAAATTAACGAATGATTAGTAACAATACAAAGATCTTCAGATAATCTACATTCATGAAACTCCATCAGTTTCAAGAACATTATGAAAACTTAAACTAATGAAACCCACAGGCTCTTGAACTTCTAAATATGAAAAGACTAAAATGCAGTGTGAGCAGTACATATTGTTATTGACCAGGTTGATTTATCTCTTGGAAAACCAAGAAATATAATCAGACTTGCTGTTCACCTGCAAGGACATTGATTTTGAAGGCAAAACCAGCAAAAAGCTACCATTATTGGTATTTACAACAGAGACTTCATGTCAGAGAATAAAAGCTTCACTAAACACGTTACATGCACTGTTCACTTATCACTGTTTTCTCCATGCTGAAGAAAGCTGCAGGAAGGATAAACAAAAAAAGCAGGTAGCAGACAGGTACTCACCCACTTGCGGTCTGACACACGACCTGCGATTTACCCCCCAGGAGCAGACTGTTTCTGGTGAGATCATTCCTCTGCTGCTCTGCCTTTCCTCGGGAAGTCTCAGCCCTCTGCACCGAGCGCTTTGCCTCCTGTCCTCCTGCCCAGCTCCTACCAGGCAGCACTAGTTTCTGGTTTGGGGGCAAGACACTGGTGCAGGAAGCAGCAGGATGGGTGCAAGGGGACATGGGGGCGCAGGAGCCCTTCCTCCCCTGGCATTCCTGCACAGCCCTGAGGGCCGTGGCTTCCTCATCCCTAAATGGCACAACTCTCTCGGAGCTGGACATCGCAGGGGATGAGAATATTGCCAAGAACAGGCACAAACCAGAGAGAAGGGAATCCCAGCTCCCTTCTCCCACCCACAGACACACCTCTGGCTGCAGGTATCCGTCACAGTGACATGGGCTGCAGTAGACTGCGTGGGGAGGCAACCGTGGAATCATTTTGGGCCAGGGCTCCCAACCACAATTTCCCAAATGGCGAGGCTGCTGTACAGTTTGAACGGGAAAACCTGAAAGCAATGGTTTTATTTTCAAGAACTGGTGATACACACAGAGGCCCCCTCCCTTATTCATTGTCCTGCAGACCATAAAGGGATTTGCAGTTTGGAGTCACCGGTCTATTTGGTGTACTCTGGGTTGTTATTCCCAGGGGTAATAATGGGAAATCAGACCGGACAGAGTAAAGCAGCTTTCTAGTGACAACCACGAGCTTCTGTGTATGCAATGGGACAAGCATCATTGTTGGGAACTATGAAAGTAGTTATTTGTTATTAATAAAAGTGCCGGTCTTGTAATACAGAGACAGCAGTGTCTGCTGGTGCACGCCTGTGCACAGAAAAGCCATCTGGGGACTGGTGGACAAATGCCAGTCTTAAAAGAATATTTCTCCCAAATACTGGGAGAAAAAAAACTTTCCACAAAAATGTTTCCAAGCCAACATCATTGTGCTGATACAGAACGCAGGACAGAGATGATTTGTCATGCTGGCGCGGGAATGCAAACCTGCCATTCCCAGGTTGCTCGGTGCTCTGCTCTGACAGCTAAGTGCGGTGAGCCCAGGAGGCTAATGCTGAGGTGCCAAAACTGACCAGAGACCCTTAAAACCTCCAGGCCCCTACAGCTAAAGACCAGCTCAGTGGGACACCAGCATCGGAGTGCTGGGCAGTGCTGGGCAGAGAAGCCATTTCCTATAGAACCAGTTATGTTGCCTTTGGATTTTTCCTTTTTTTTTTTTTTTTTCAGTGAGTTTTGTAGAGGGGGACATCTATAAGACACATCACCTTACTAGAACAGAAAGATCTTCATATTTTTGATTCTGGGAGAATGCATTATGCATATGATTCCTGGCAAAATTTCAACTGATATTGAAAATAGCATTAATAATGCATCATAAGCTGCCTTTAGCAGGGCTCATCATTCTTTTTGCCTCCTGACTTGCAATTCAGACATCAAGGCTAATTGGAAAATGTATTTTCTAGAGAGTAGTTTCTGAAATCAATGTTTCACCGCACTTAAAAATAAATGAATAAATCCCTACCCAGAGTACCAATATTTTAAGCAAAACGTAGCTTAAGCAAAACACTATTCTTAAAAATGCTGAAAATATCAAATGTCTGATACAGCCTTGTGAACACTGTGGTTTTGACAAATTGTTATAATTAATTAGTTTAGACAAACATTTTTGAGTCTCTGGTGCATCTCAAAATATTATAATAGAAAGAAAATGTAATATTTTCTTTCTGTTATAATAGAATTTTCTGAGTTCCCACTTCCTCATATGGGGAAGCTCTTCTTGAGTAATCTCAATTTTTCATTTAGGATTTCACCGATCTATAGATCTGAATGCAAGAAAATGAGTTTTCCTCTGAAAAGGTATTTCATGCTAAGCCAAAGCGCTCTGCCAATGTAATCACACCACGTGCTGGTTTTGTGGTTTGGGATTTTTTTTCCCTGTACAAACATTTGTCACAAATAGTATATTATTCACTCAGCTGCAATGTGAAGAGAAGAAAATCTGTTGGAGATTAGATGGAAAAATACAGTAAGCAGGTAGCAGGGATTGAAAGCGCTGAGTTCAGGAAATAATTGCCAAGACATGCACTGTCATGTACATATGGTTGTGCTGCATATTTCCTGTATACATCCCATGAGGGTTTTTTTCTTTGTACTGTTTAGATAATGATTAAATTGAGACTAGTTTGATAAAACACTTTTGTTTAAATACAACCAAATGTGGGTAACTCAACCCAAACGTCCAAAGGAGCATATCTGTCTTGGCCAGGCTTTTGCTGAGAGAGTTTCAGGTTCAGAACAAAACTTCTCATCAAAACTAGCAGAAGACACCAGCGCAAGCAAAGCCCGAGTGCACAGGACACTCGTTCAGAATGCGAGAGGCTTGTCTTCAGGGCTCTGCTTTTAATCCAGCGCCATTCTCACTGGGAAATAGTGTCTTGTCTTGAAGATTTCCACTCCAAAGAGAACTACCATGCACTACCATAGGCTAGCAAATCCCTTGTAGGCTACCCACATCGCAAAGCTAATGTACTCCTTCACCAATGGTTGGCTGGTTTAGAGCAAATCTCAGTTTCCGTAAGGGAAAAAACCAACCAGCCAACCAGTGTTTCCTAGCATGAAATAAGTTCTGGAACTTATCTTTGATGAAATAATATGTGATTTTAATTAAAAAAAATTACCACCCCCTCCCCCCAAACCCCACCATACAGCAATGAGTCTCTGCAGATGGAAGTCTAGCCAAAGTTTTGCTTAG
Organism: Morus bassanus; assembly: GCA_031468815.1. NCBI lineage: Eukaryota > Metazoa > Chordata > Aves > Suliformes > Sulidae > Morus > Morus bassanus. The sequence continues at coordinate 1,835,241 of CM062575.1, forward strand.
GATTAGATCAATTCCAACAACAGCTTTAACAGACACATGTCAAATCCTGACTGACCTGAATTTTTCCTCAAAGATTAATCCTTTAACCATAGTTAGCTTTAACTCATTGATGGGTGGACCATGTTTACAAAACCCAAGCAAAATACTGCACCTTGTAACCTATACATATGTAGTTTACATAGATTCCTATATGCAGGCTTACCGTGTGTCTGTATAGTTACCTGTTTGCATCACACACATACGTATCTGAATCACATCCACTGATTTTTCATCACAAGTTTTACACAGTTTGTTGGTTTTTTTTAAAATGCAAAACATCGCTGGGTGTCAGTTATGTGACTCGTTAATGGCTTATAGTAAAACAAAATAGATATTAATAGAATTTCAGTACTGGAAGATATAATTGCTACTAAATCTCAACAGGTATATTTTAACACCACAGGTTTAACGTCACCTAAGCACACCACCTGTTTAACTTTTGCATCTCTTACGGTTACATTGCAGAAAGTGAAATAATTAATTAGAAACAGTGGCTATTATGTAGGAAGCTAATTTTTCTTTATTCTTGGATACCCCACAACACTCAAGGTACAAAAATACATTGGAGTTATTGCAATAATATTATAATAGTACACCCATCCAAATTCTCAGTTAAACTGGAGCAACTCAGAATAATTCCACTGACTTGTGGAGGATTATTAGTAAGGAATGCATTTCAGACTTAATTCCGTCAGTTTAATATTGTGTCATTCCATTATCTTGATCACAAACAAACTGTTTGAGTAATGCCATCCATTTTCCCAAGGAATTCATGCCTGTATAATTAACTACAATCAACTGTAACACAGATGGCATTGTATGATCCAAAAGCACTTTATGGAAACATTTTAAGCATGCTATTAACATCCCTAAATAACTATTTAACGCTACCTCTCCAACCCTCTTCTGCATGAACACACAACACAGCTGGATTTGAGAGTGGAAAAGGCAGTATTTAAGCGCAACACTGTTATAAATGATTTGCAGTTCTTGGATTTATTCAATTTATAAATGAGCTTGAAAATAACAGGCTCTACTGTGGCAACAAAAACATTGCATTTCAGATTTCAGAATTAAGACTAATTTCCAGAATTACTCTTCCTCATCAAACTCAGCTTTGAGGAACTGGGCAGCATTGAAGGACACTGACAGGAGGAGGAACCTTTCTTTAGGCTGACCACAGTTATCCAAAAAAGATATTTCTATTTGACAGTTTGTTTTATTTCTCAGTAGATGTGTGCCCAGTTCTAAACTAAGATAAAAATTTAAATTTAACAGCAACAGACAAGAATTTGAATGAAAGGTCGATTAATCTCCCAAATGAAAACAGTTGCAAGTTGTTAGATGCCCATCAAGCTCTCATGAAAAGCTGGTCGTTCAGCCTGAAAAAACCTGAGGATCAGATTATTTAAAAACTGATTTTTCATCACTAAATATCCTAGTTTAAATAACCATTTCTTAACAGTTGCTGAGACTCCCCTACCTAATTTCAGCCCATCTCTGCCCATTTATTTAACAGTGAGCATGTCCCTCAGCCCATAAACTGATATAGAAAGAAAGCAAAAATATGATCAAACTAACAGACTTGTTGGAGATTTATTGTGTCGATGCTTTAGGGCGATGCGCTGTAATACTCACCGAAGGCGACAGCGCCGGGGATTAACACCATTCCTCTCCCACCAACATCTGCTTGCCGAGGGCAGTCCTGGTGGGGGCTGGAGATCCAAAATCTCATGGAATCAAGTGTGAGCCCTCCACCATGATCTCAGATGGGAAGATGGTCCCTGGGAAAGACCAAGAGAGCTTTAGGTAAGTTCTGGTGAAGGGGAGATCTTTTGCATTATAGTAACTGAAGAGACAATGTGCTGCTTTTCACACTGGGCAGGCTTCTGGCAAGAGCATTGCTAGAGAAGATAAAGCTGAGAGAGATATCCAGTTTAGAGATGACAAATGAGTTCAGAAAAGAGAAACTGTTCAAATATCACATTACCATCCCTTAAGATTTGGTGCTGAGTATCACACAATGGGGCTTCTTAACATTTGAAGAGGGCAACACTACATGAATACTCGGTGTGAGAACTGGAACTAGGGTGGGAAAACTGTAATGAACATAACAGTCATTTATATGGATTGTCACACAATTAGCTGGAATTATTTTAGCTACATGGATTTCTATCACATGATAACGTCATAGCATGTGGAAGGGAAATAAAAAACAGTTCTGGAAATTATTATGTGCACTGGGGGTTATTAACTCAGCCTTATATTCCTTCCTGAAGGAAGCTGGCAATTCAATATAACAGAGCTCTGCAGGATTCAGCCAGAGCAGTGCTTTTTAATTATTGGTGTTCATCCATGTACTTGTACAAACTCTCATAACAAATTGGGAGACAAGACAACAACGTAAGATTTTGTCTTCTTAAAGGAAAGAGCTGCAGAGACACACACATAAGAGGTCTAAGTTATATACACAGATACAAAGGACAAGAGTGTTACTACTGTCAGTTTTAGTTAAAAAGCCAAGGTTTTCACAAGTCAGCACAGCAGTTCTAAGCTGGAGTAGCACTAACTTCAGCAACAGCAAGTCATCACTGTTCTCCTGTAGAACTGGGGCTTCCCACTGCCCTGTGGCAGCTACAGCAGGATTTACGGACTGTAAAGTTATACAAATAGCTTGGGTCCCACTGAAAGTTATCTGAGGCATGGGAAGGGCCAGGTGTCGCCCCTGAAGTCAGGCAGAGGTTTGATGGCAGCTAGAAACACCTCCTGGGCATCCCAGCTAGAGGTCAGCAGCCCAACCAGACATGGCTTCCCTCCACAGCACCTCTGTGCCTCACCCGCGTGCTCTGGGCAAATTCTCTGTTAAAAATTACTAACGGAGACACTAAGAAAAAGAAACAAACCAAACCTTCGTGTACTTGTAAATCAGAACTGCTGTATAGCGTATACAGTTGGCTACAAAATAACAGATTTTTTTTTTCTTTTAAACATCAGAAAAGCTATTGAATTTACCACTAGTACCCTTAGGGACACCAGATCACTGTTTAATATGAACTGCTGCATAACTAATTATTTTGTAAGTTTTCACATATTTCATGATTCACCCAATAATCAGCATGTGAGCAGTGTCTTTTCACAGCTAATAAACATTATGAAGAAACAAGAAGTCAAAATACCCAGCTCATTGATACTGCACATTTTAAGTTATGCACTGAATAAAATACACGCTAAGAGAAAATATAGAAATACTTAACAAGCAGAGAAGGATTTGAAAAAAAGGAAAAAATACTGTTAGCCAACTTCACACAAGAGCCCCCATACGTCTTTAGAAAGAATGCATCTCTGCAAGGAATAAGGATGCCAGAGAAGAACGATGCTGTCGGGAACAGCCGTATGCCCTTGCAGCCTCACCCACGGCCCCTTGAAACCAAGCTCTTTCCATCTGTTTCACTGGGTTACAAATGAGGCACTAGAGCCAAGTTCCACTTAAGTCAGCAGGAAACTTTCCATCCACTGTAATGATCCAGTCATTAATATACTCGGAAGTCAAAAGTAAGTGCCTAAAAGCCACTTCTCCAGAGCGTCAATTTAAAAGCAAAAGATTCTCTCTTCAGAGACAGACCAAACCCTCAGTGGTGTAAAACGTTGGAGATCAGGAGGTGCCAGCGAGGCAGAGGAGCCCGGCAGGCGATGTGCCACCATGCTGGCCCCAGCACAGGAGCGGGACCGACCCTGGCAGCTCTCCTTCAGGCGGGATAGGGCGGCAGCAGAGCCTTGGCCAGGCAAGGTGAGAAGCGGTCTTGCTCCAGGCTGGGCAGCCCATCCCATTGATGGTGCACGGCCGGCTCCTGGGAACACTTGCCGGTCCTCCTTCATACCTGTGCCCTCCTTGTGCCACCGAGAGGGAAAGGAACAACAGACAGCTGTGTCAGGATAAATGCTAGAAAATAAACAAGTTATTATTTATCCTCAGAGCTGGAAAGAGGATGATTCACTGAAGCCAGCCATCCTGAGGTCTCTACTCTTTTCCTAAGAATCTCTTCAAGTTTGTAGGGGCAGAGGGATGACACCCTTGAGCCGCACCCGGGCACAAGTCAGTCACCCTTGTCCGCTCATTTCCAGGGCAAGTGCAGCTGAAATGTTAGGAAAAACCAGAAAAGTAGTCAAGGAGAATGAGGACAGCAGAGTTGGCTGAGTGCTTTGAAGAAAAACACTATATAAAGTTTTAAGCATAATACTCAATCCTTATAACACTGAATAAGATGAGGTTTTTTTCCAGATGACCATGAAAAATGTTGCCACGTTGAAAGAATTTTACATGTGAAAGTAAATTCATAATTAGCCAAGGCTGTACCGAATACGAGTAAGTTAACCTCCCATTGATAATGTTTTTTGCATTTGCTGTTGGTATGTACGGGGCCCGTTCTGATTAACCATTTTTTGGCAAATAAACTGTCTTCTTGGAGAGCAGAACTCAGACACGCTCCTGTAAATGACAGCGTGAGCCAGGTGCTGAGGTGCATAGAGAACGACTCTATTGGCGCTTGTGCTATGAAGCAAACTCTAAAGCAAGAACCAACGGATCCTATAATCCATGACAAGTACTCAGTATTTACATAGAAAGGGAGAAGTACTCCAGTCTTATCTGGTTAAGTACATATTTCCAACTATAAAGAAAAGATCCACTCTTAAAAAGATTTTAAAAACAAAACAAACAAACAAAAAACCCCAGCCCAGCCCACGGAAGATGACTGAATAAAATGCTAAGGGCAAAATTCCCTCCCAGATAACGAAACAGAAATACTGAAGAACCTTGCAGTTACAAAGCTCATGTTTCTCAATGGAGAGGCAAAGCAACAAGTAGGAAGGAAAATGCTGAAGGCACGTAGGAAAGAACACACTGAAGAGCAAGAAATGCTGGGTGTGACATGAAGGAAACCCTCTTGTCTGTGAGGCTGATAACAGAGTCGCTGCCATGCTGGGATACGCAGATGTGGTGGTGTTCCACTGCCGCTGACCTTGTCAAGGTGATTTCTGTGAGTAGGTGCCTGTGCTTTAACCAGATGTACATGGCTGAGAATTTTTAAGCTATAATCTGATTTTTTAAAGCTGATTTGGTTTGAGATGCTGCGTCAACCTTTCCAGTCAATTTACTTGGCATGCAGGTATCCATTTACCCATAGTGTCGCAGAACAGATCAGTAAGGGGGTTTAAGACTTCCTTTCAGCATGGCAAAACCAGACCCATTCTCAAATATTTCAGGCTTTTAAGGGGGATAAAAGGGTAAGGGTTGTTTCAACCTAACTTTAAGATTTGAAGTCAAAGGATCCATTCCTCTGGGAAAATCTTATTTTCAACACAAGAGCTCTATAATTTTTTTGAACCAAGACTAACAACCAGAAGACAGGCTGACTTTCACAGAAAACCACAGATTGTCTACATTATCATACTCAAGATATAATTTCAGTCAGTTACAAGCATAACATAAATTGATCCCTCTAATGCTACACTAAATGTAGTAAGCATTACATTGAATATAAATATAATTGGATTTTTTTTTAAATGTAAAAATAATTGGAATGAGCAACTCAGAAGGTGGACTGTCCAAACCGTGTGTGTGTGTGCATGTGATGAGAAAGTTAACAGAAGTTATCCTTCTGCTACCAGGACCTAGAATGAAACATGTACCCAGAGGATTAAATCTCCACCAGCACCACGTGGCCTCTACCTGCCTACGAACGACATCCAGCGACCAATATACAAATTATTTTTAAAAACCCACAAAAATCCCTACCACAACCGCAACTGCATAACTGCTGTCATAAGAGTTTCATGTGATGGACTAAAACTGAACAGCAACTTTGAAAGCTCTCCTGATCTTTGCTGCTCACCAGCTGTGAGATTATAAAGGACAAGGCACGCCTGGGCAGCACACTGGCACCAATACCAGCTGGCACCTGCAGAGCTGAAGTTCGGGTCAGCTTGCTGGTTCTACTAAGGGACAAAAGTGGGGCAATCTTAGGATACGTAAGTGTATGGAAAAGTCTCTCGTTTCTCTATTGGGGGGCGGGGGGAAGGAAAAAAAAAAAAGAGAAAAAGGCGAACCTCTGGAGCTGCTTCTGTTCATGCTCTCTATTGTGTCACTAAAATTTACCTGCTGGAGTTCACTTCTGTGGCCAAGTCACTCATTCCCTAGTGGCATCTTCTGACAGCAGTGCCTGCTGATGTCTTATCTCGGGAGAACTTCCTCCTGTGCAGGTATCTCCCTCTCAGACTTGTTCAGATGATTTGGAAAAGTGCTAGCCTTGCTTTTCATTGTGAAAAGTGCTATATAAAAGAACTGGGAAAATATTCCCACAAACATCTCCATTTACAGACAGGAAACAGCTACAGAGGAGCTCTTTCCTAGCTGTTTGTTTAGTGTGGCATCTGGGTAATCCGGGATTTGAATTCAGGATTTTCCAATCTTTTAGCCTTCTGCACTTACTGCTTCAGAGAAAGTTGCTTCTTGCATGGGTTGCACTACATGGATCTTTAGCTGAGAAGATGTGTCCATCTGGCTTCTGACTTTCTAGCTGATCATTGCTCTTAACAGCGGGGAGTGGCTGGCACTGGGAGCAGAGGCACCAGATTCTGCCTGCAGGAAGCCAGTCAGGATTGCCCAAGGGCACAAGAAGTGCTGCCTACTGGGGTCTGTGTCCCTAGCGACAGCTGCCATCACAGCCAGGCAAGTCCTCCAGCAGCAGCGGAGGGTGGAACTACGCATCTGCACAGCTCTGGGAGACTGGAGATGTGCAACATTACGTACAGCAATAGTTGTGGCTGCTCTGCTCCAGGGTAACCTGAGTTTGTTAAAGTTTTGACAAAAAGTATGTAAGAACAGTGCAAATACACATAGATCATTAAAGCCATAAGAGAAGTCCATGCCCAAGCAGACGTGCTGATGCTCCTGTGACCACCTCCACAGATAGCTACTGACCAGCAGGCAAAAGGGTTTCACAGCCTGAAATGCAAGCTGCGTTTGGGCTAGCAGACATGACCTCTATGGAACCTTGCATGTAAATGTGTAAAGGATGTGAGAATGTAAATCTGAATCTCAGTTTCACGGTGTACACTTAAGGGTTGGACGCCTATGTAATTAACTGCTTAAGAAGATTTAGTACCGTGATGTGTAAGAAACTCTAGCCATGGATAGGGGACAGAAACAAAGGAGGAATTACTACTAAAATGGGTAGATTTACAGCTGGGAGCTCCAAGGACCAGAGCTAGGGCTCTGGCAGTGTTTGATATTCTGCTAGCGACCTGTGAAAAAGAGTAAAGGGTAGGATATAAAAATCTGCTGATAACAGAGGATTATTTAGGTCAATCAAGATGAGAGAGGAATATAAAGCAAGAAAAAAACTAAGAAAAAATAAAACAATAATATCAAACTAGAAAATTAGGTAACTAGGCAACATGAAATTCAATATGGGAAAGTACAAGATAATCTCTATTTAAAGATACAATTTGACATATCCTGCACACAGAGATTTAGAAGGAAAGATCAAGTCATCACTGAGGACATCTGTTGTGTACGCAGCTAGGTAAATAAGATGTTAGACTGTAATAGTAGGAGATGGGAAAGAAGATGAAAAGCATTATAATTTTGGAGAAAGATAAGTGGTAGGTACTCATTATTACACTCATATTCATCTAAAAGAAACATAATAGGTACAACCAGGTAATAAAAGAATCAGGATCTGTAAAGTTTTGAAGAGACATTGAACAGGCCGTTATAAAATGACTGATACTATGTAGGCGAAAAGGATGTTTCATTTACTTTTTCACACTAAAGCAAGAACAACAAGCCACCCTATGGGGCATTGGCAGGAGGTAGTTTCACGACTTCCCCGGTGGAAAGATGAATCTTCCATTTTGTATCACACACCACAAACCCTGGCAGCAGCTCTACATCATTCTGCTGCTCCCGGGCTCAAACCACCACAAGCCAAGTACAACGGGGGAGAAAAATGCTGCCGCTCTGAGTCACAAGGTGCAGGGTGACAGCGGCAGAGCTGGCAGCACCCAGCCCCAACGCGACCTGTAACAGCGCTCATAAAAGGTACCTTGGCAACTCTACTAGGAGTCTCCTTGGGCTCAGTTTCAGTAACTCAAGCAGCAGCGCAACAGGTTTTGCTGTAAGTGCCTCCCACGTATTGTCAAGAGCAGAACCATATTGCTCCGAAACACTGGCTTTGAATATACAGCGCATAAATCCTTTACCAGCAAGGAACGAGAGCGTTCCCCACTGATCACACTGATACACAGATCACTAAACATCCTGCAACCCAAACTCTCCGAGGTGACCTGCTGGAAACAGTAAAGCAGAATATGGAAGAGACAACTGTTTCAATTTGCAGGTACAGCACCTACATCAGCCCTAGAAGGTAAACCGTTGGGAGATCCTTGCTTCTCCAATCTGTTCTGGCTTCTACATACTCTGACTCTGGAAGGATGCTAAAAGAGATAAAAGAAATATCATTAAAATTATACAGCCTGTCTTTGTAGTGCACGGGGTTTGGCGGTGGTGGGTCTTTTTAAGAGGCCTATAGTAAAAATAACTGCAGTTTCACTTTATTTTCAGCCACATATAATTAGTAAAATCCAGCTTAATTTTTCATAGTTAGCTATCATTTTTACACAGTTCTGGACATATAATTAAGCTTCCACATTGCTTCACTTCTTTAAAGCATTCTTCCTACAAAACCAAGAGTTCTCCAGAAAACAACTCTGAACACAAAGCTCACCAAGGTGCTTCACCTGTAGCCTCCCCCATAGTTTCAACCAGGATTATCATTTGGCTCTTAATCCCACTTCTCACCCACCAGGGATGAAGAGTGACCACCCCCCGTTCATCTCCGATGCACGTGGATGGACGATTGCCCCTCTGACCCGAGCTGACTCTCAGTCTGTGGAGCCTCTGCAGGGTAATATTCTGCTTTGTTACAGCCTATAAATAGGCCTGTGGAGCCTCACAGTCTAACCATGGCGCAACGAGTGGTACAGTGAGATTGTCCTCATTTCTGGTAATGCCTCACCTTAATCCCAGCTCGCATCAAGTGTGCGTTACAGAGCTAACATGTCTCTACATCTGTTTTTAAACTTGTATTCAGTTAAATCACCCAACAGAAAAAACCATTATGTTACATCTTCTTTGTGTTGTCCAGCAGCACAGGAGCATCCCAACTGCAGTGGGGTTGGATCAGTTGCTTTTCCAACTAGCACCACATCACTCAGAGTTCCCCATCCAGATTCAAACAAGTATTGACACTCAGCATAGCATTTAAAAATGTTTGTATTAAAATCTCAAAGGTTGAACCCAAGTATAGGGTGGATGCACGTTTCACTTTTGGGCTGTGGAGCTCCATGACGGAGGGGAGAATGTGAGTATGAACACATTTCCATGTATTTTAAGCCCATTTTGTTTTGACGGGCTGACAGAAAGGAGCACCATGTGCACAGAATCAGGCTCAGTTTATCTCAACATTGCCCTGAATCAGGCTATAATTAGGAAAGAATTAAAATATTTACATGGCCATAAAGAATATGTACGCTATGTCCAAGACAATAGTTTTTCCTTGACAACTGTTTGCTACGGCAGTATAATTAAAATTATGATCTTGTTCCTACTGAAGTCAGCAACAGAATGCCCCCCCTCAGTGGGCACAATAAAATAAATAACATCGTATTGCGAACATAACAGCCCCACAGAATGGGAAGGAGAGCGCACCCCCGACGCCCGCGACACAGGCACTGTCAGGCCGTGCAGACACGTCCACCCCGAGCTCCCCGCACCCTTTCCAAGGCACCATTCTCAGCCGCTGGAGTGGGCAGCTTCAGGTCAGTCCCTGCACACCGCTCTGCTTTTGCTGCTGCTAAAATTGATCAGCTGGTTTTAAAAAAAAAAAAAAAAAAAGGCTAGGAAATTCATTTTAGCAGCAAAATATACCAAACCCCCCCCCCTGTCTTCAATGAACTTCCAGAGAAGGTCATGGTTCCCAGTACAAAGCGGAGTGTGACCTCCGCCCCGCGCAGCAGCAGCACCGTATTCCATTTAGATTGGGACTTTCCTTGCACAAAATGCATCAGGCAGGGCGAGGCCAGGCATTAGGACTGAAACGACAAGGTGTCTTGGCCCTTCCATTTAATGAGAATAGTTTACTTTTTTTTTTTTATTTCTGTACTGAAATCACAGATTTTCATCTTGCATCTTGCTCTGTGTAAAAGCCAGGGGGACAGGACAGATATCCTGGTAAGGCAGCCTGGGAATGGACCTGCCTGCGCAAGGAGGAGCGGAAAAGGAGCCCACGGCTCAGGGGGGAGGGAAAGGGGGCATCAGCAGTGGGGCAGCACCAGCTCGGCGGAGGGCAGCGGGCGCAGGCCAGGCGGAGAAGCTGGGCGGTGCTGATGGGCAGGCGCAGGAGATGCACTGCATCCCACCCAGACCAGTTTCGAAGGCCAGGCAGAGACCTGGCTAGGGAATAGAAGCAAAGCTGGCAAGACAAAACTGCAGATTATATGGAAGAAAGAGTTGAGGTGCAGGTTTCCACGGTGCAGCAACCGTAGCAAAGTTTGTTTCCTTTTTCAAACACTCACTCTGGGCCTGGACGGGTTACAGTCCCGCTGCCCCGCTGCTCTTCTGCCTGCAAAATGCAGGAGCCCAACACGTCTCTGCCACCTCCTGTGCTGATGCACACACAGGATGGCAAGTTCTGCTCCTGCCCTCGGGGGACGTCGGCTCACCCTACGGCGTCCTGCGCAGCGGATAGGGAGTTTGAGCCGGGCTGATTACCTGTGCAGCAGCAAAATCACAGCCCCTAAAGACATTGCTGAGCTTTTTGTTTACTTTTTAAAACCTGTTAAAAGGTACATGGAAAACATATATTCACTTGTAACATCTTAAGTTTAATATTTGCTTTTGAAATGTTCTTATTCTTAAAATACAAATCTGCAATTCACAAGTGACGTGACCCTAAATTAAATGTCCACATACATATTTGAAACAATAGCCGAAGACGATTTTTCTGTCTAGATAATACGTACTTTAGCAGCATTTCAACAAAACCAGAATTACTTTCAAATGTCAAATGCTACATTTTAAAGGTGATCAGTGAATGTTCCTGTGTCCCTGTACTACCTGCAGCTCCTCTGTTGTAAGGAAACCTAGCTGGCTTTCCTCCAACAACCGTAACTCCCTCCTCCCCATATAGACTTGTTCTCTGGATTTGACAACCAGTTCTGTAGGCTTAAGAAGATGAAAAAGCTCCAGAAAGCAAACAATCTTTGATTGTGCATCTGAACCACTGAAACACGATATAGAAGCAAGTATAAATAAAGCTGTTACAACTCCAGCAAATAAACAACAGTGCAAAGCCTGGAAAAGTACCAGGCCTTAGCTACGGAGATATTTATAAACGTGAGGAAAGCAGAATAGACTCGGGACAGTAAGAGAGGCCGCTCCAACAGAAAATCATTAGCTGCTTTACTGCAAGGTGTATATACAAGCAGTGGAGGAAGCAATGCACCTGGCTACCCACCACCTCAGCATTCAATCTGCGAGGGGAAAACACACAGAATTTCCCTTTCCATCAAGAAGAAAGCTCTCCTGTCATGCTGGCCACCTCCTTCCCAGCAGATCTGCTCCGTGTGCCACTGCCCCTCCTGTTCCCCACCCTGGCAGGCACGGGCTTCCCTGACCTGTGGTGCTAACGCCTATGCCAGGGGGATATGGGAAGATGCAGCGCTGCATCCAGAAAAAGCCCCTACGAGAGCAGTGACAGCCACAGCCTGTTTCCCGATGCAGGGCTTCAGAGATGGAAGGGGCTACCACTGTGATTTGCCCAGCATTTGCCTTAGAAGAGCCATGCAACCCCAAGCCCTGCAAGACAGGAATGTAACTGCACACTACAGACTGAATTAAACTTACAATATACTTTAACGCGATTTAAAAATCATTTCAGACAAGAAATGCACTCGAGAAGGATTCTGGACAGCCTTTCCTCACCTTTGCTTCAACTCCAGCAGCGCGGCATCTCTCAGCTTGTCACAGCTCCAGCTCCAAGGGGGCTGTGACTCAGCAAAGGGAGCAGCTTTTTATTTTTCAGATGGAACTTACCAAACCGTGCCAATATTACGGGGAGGATCTGCTTCCTGGATCCACTTCTCTGCCGGTCTCTCCTGAGATATTTCTACTGAACCCTCCCCATCTGTTTATGTTATGACAACAGGAAATGGTTTCTTTGGGGAAAAATCAAATGCAAGCCTGCATGGGAATTAGGCTGAGCAAGAAAGAAAAAATTCCCAACCTCTATGTACACTGTATTTAAAAGAAAAGGTGGCGTCTTATTATTAGCCTAGGAGTTATGCTGCTCCTAGTCAGACATCCTTAGATCTGCAACCATCTGCGATGTCGCTGAAGCTCGGCAGAAGAACAGCCTCCTGCCCGAGAAGCCCCCAGGCGGGCTGGCAGAGGTGGGAAGTGCCCCGGGAGAGAGACAGCTGTCTCCGGTCCTGCCCTGTTGTCTCTGCCCTCTGAAAGCATCCTTCCGGCCCTTCCACAGACACAGATCAGCTGGAGGGTTGGTGGTCACCTCATACCCCATGGGCGGGCTGGGCACAAGCCCTGGCACATGGCAGGGCAATGGGTTGCGTGGGGAAAGAGCTCTTCACCCCAACCACAGCCCCCGCTCACGGGCCAGACCCCACTGCGTCCCTCTGCTCTGCACTGCCGAAACCACGGAGAAACTGCGCGTGGAAATCTCTGCGTAGGATTTCAGGCAAGTTGTGCAGACTGCGATCACTCTGTTAGGCTGAGCCTACGTAAGGCAGCAGTACCTTGGGGGTGCTGCAGGTACAGGGTGTACTGCCCCCGCCGTGCAATCTGCGGCTCTCGCTGTTAACAAACTGTGAACTCCAACAGCTCAGGAACAAAAAAGCTAATCAAAGTTTTAAAATCCCAAGCCTATTCCAGTGTAAAATCCCATCTCTTGCACTAACCTAAGCAGCCTAGCTCGTTATGAGGCAACACACGGCAACACGCATTCAGGCACGATGAACTGTCTCCAGAAATGCTGAACCCACAGCTCCAGGCCAGCTCCAGTGCCAGCCGTTCATCAGGCCTGAGACACAAACCCCATAACCACCCATCTCATATTTGCTTTCCTCTCCCTCTGTGGTCCCTGCCAAGAGGATTGCCACTGTATGGGATGCATTGGGCTCCCCCGAGCCCCAGGAACCCACGGCAGCTCCCGGACAGCATCTGGGGTGCTCCCAGTGCCACTGTATTGATCCTACAAGATTATTTTCCTTATCCAAGATGTCCCAGTTCCCCATTACACCAGATAATAGAGAACTGACTGACTTGTTTTCTTCCCCAGGGTTATTTTACAATTTTTTTTTACTATCTCACTTTAAAACAAAGATAAGAAAGATGTTGTCACTGCTGCTAAAAACTCTGCTAATAACTCACAAAAGCAAGCACAAGAGAGAAAGCAAAGGCTTCAGGTCCAGTCCCGTTCAGCTCTGGGTGCTGCAGGCAGGGAATCACTGTCAGGTTTCACGGACGACACTCAGCACAGGGAGATTGGGAAGTGCCCATGGGGCAGGGGTGCCCGCAGCCCGAGCCCTGCTTCTGCCACTACCGGGGAAGTCCTGTCCCTGTCCACTCCCTGAGACCTGGCCTCAGAATTTAGATACTTAAAGATTTTTAAACCATGAGTAAGTGTAATTGTTCAGATGAATGATTAGCCTGTTGCTATGGAGAACGAAAGCTGAAAGTTTACTTCCAGAAGCATCTAACCAAGAAGTGCTTGAGAGTTCAGCCTGCGACAAATCAGCAAAAGTACTTTAATTACATGAAGTCTTTCCCTTCAATTTTTCAGTTAGAAGCAAGAATGTGGATGTCATTTACGTACAAGGATTTTCTTGTTTTTCTTCCACTGCTAGTACAGCTGAATCCCAATCATACCATGCATGGCTTCAATAAAGTCCTCAGGGTTACAAAACTTCTGACCATCAGGCTTTTGAGATACAGGGTCCTCCAGCTGCAGTCAAAAACTGGTGTAGAAAAGATAGGTATACAATTTTTACATCTATCCACAGCCATAAATCTGTCTAAATCATTAAAATATCAAAGATCGTCAGCTATAGTTTGGCAGGTCTTTACCAGTGAGAACTTCAAATATTTCTTCTAATAAAGGGCCTTGACTTTGTACATACCATGGGATAGCCCATGGCTGAGGGATGTGGGGTAAAAAGCAGCAACAAGGAAAACTTCACAGCACCGCCCCCGAGACCTGTGGATTTCCAAAAGCCTTCTGCTGCTGCCCTGGGGCTGGGCCCTGCCCGCTGCCGGGAGGGCGTATTTCCAAAGCTGGCACCCTGTCCCGTGACCCACATCCAACACTGTGTCAGGGACGACACACCAGTGCCATGGGGCAGGCAGATGGACAAGGCGGCTGAGCCTCTGAGGAGCATCTGTCCCACCAGCGCACTATCGTGGAGAACGCCAAAAGCCGCGTGCAGCTGTACAGGTCTCGTACTTACGAGTGTCGTTTTGCAACGAGAAAACCAAGAGGTGCCTGTTGGTGATGACAGGACCTTACTGCGGGGGGAAGCGCTGGCTGGGAGCGCTGAGCTGCAGAGCCTGTGCCACGCACCCAGTGCCGCACGGGGCGGGCTGCGGCGCGGGCAGCGTCACCCGCTGCCTCCAGTGCGTATAACACCTGCCTATAGCCACAGTAAATCTTCTACTGGTTCTGTCACCAACACCTGTACATCTAAACAACTGTCCAGATAGAACCACTGGCCCAGAGCTGATGCAGTCACCGGTGTAAAATGAGAAACAAAAGGTAGAGCTAAGAGGTTTAGAATGGATTAAATGGGTAAATGAGTAAGAAAACAGAAGAATAAAATTTTCGTGGCATTCAGGGGACCATAAGGTGAATACTTGAATAAAAAATTTTAAAAAAATAATAAAAAAAAAAATCAATATCAGCCTGAAGCACTACAGAATCACAATTTAAAATAGCAAGACGTGAAACCGCCAAGGACACCGCACAAGCTCCCTGGGCAGCCTGATCTGCTCTGCCTCGCCGTCCTCCCGCTGCAAAAGTTTCTGCTCGCAGCTGGCCAACACAGCGGCCTTCCTGCACAGCGGTGGGTCGCACCAGTCCGAATCCTCCCACAAGGAGGGAATCCCACCAGGTTCACCCCAATTATACACTAACTATGGTAACATCTCTGAAAGGGGGGAGAAAGATGGGAGGAAAGGCCCTTTTTCTATTCATCTCTATTTCTTCCTCATTGACTTTGCATGCAGTCTGGCTCCTGATCTCGGCTGCTTTGTTTTTGTTACAATGTCCGTAGAATGGAAATAAAATATCTTGTTTTGAGCTAAATAGACATTTTCTGTGATCAAAGTTTGCCTTGTCTCACCCTCCCCTTCCTGCTTCTCTGTATAGCACAGGTTAAGGTGGATAAAAAATTGTCTTGGTTTGACCCACACTTTGACAACTTTTCAGCATACAGCCATATGAAAGGAAAAAGAAAACAAGCTTTACCACGGGCCTGTGAAGACACAAGTATTTGTGCCTAACTGCCAGCTGGGAATTTCAATTCCTTCTTTCCCGACCTCATACTTCAGATCCCAAGATGCAAATAGGCCCCATCCTTCCCTGCCGGATGAGAAGCCGCCGTGCGCGCTGTGTTCCTTCCCAGTGGAATTATTTGGAAGACGCAGCTCAGCTGATGTGATCTGCGAGGGCTGAGCAAGACTCACTCAATCCATTTGCAGCGATATCATCACTCTTGCTAACTGGATTTAAAGAAAAGATTACTTTCTTTGCTGGCAAATGGGCTTGTAGCCAACAAGATTTGGAAAACAAATGCACACTCAGGAACAACTTACCCACGCAGCAGCTTTAAAAAACCTCAAGCCCAGCAGAACACTTGAATCCCTCCTGGTGGGAGCAGCTGCAGTTGCTATGGAGCCCGGGCTGTCCGCACAGCCGTGCCCTTGATGTGCTTTGCTTTATTTCAGAGCGTCTTCTGCCTGTCTTGTGGCAGACTGTGACTGCATCCCTGCCCTCTGCTTTCTCTTTTCATAGTTTCTTTTTTTTCAAAAAAAAAACCCCAAAACCAAAAAGCCAAAACCAAAAACCAAAAAAACCCAGAAGAGCAGTAACTCTTCTGCAGATCAGTAAATCATATTTACAGTAAGATCTCGAAGGGCCACAGGCAAAAGGCAATATCTGAAGCAAACTGCTACTGTGATGAACTTTGCTGGCTGAAGAGTTTTGCTGATAGATTTATTTCTCAATCATTTCAGTAAAAATATTAAGACAAAAAATTTGTGATGATGTCAAAAATGAAACTAAAATGTTCTAGAATGACATTTGAATTTTTAGAATTCCTTACATTTAATCAAAACCAAGAGTTTAAAAGCCCTATTTTAAAACATTGTCTTCCAAGAAGAATGCATTTGTGTCAGGTGATAAGTTTTTATTCTGTCTGGGAGGGGCTTAAAGGGAGAAGGAAGTTTCCCAATAAGGAAAAACATTTCTGAGATGTTTCAGCTGGGCTAGTGCATGAACTAAGCCAACAGTTTTCACTACCGTGTGTTAGTATAGGCTATCCCTCTGCGGAAAACCAAAATCTCAAAGGAATCTAGACAAAAACTCACCCTGATCCCAGCAAGTCTGCAAGATGAGCTGGATCCTGGTGCTGCAGCTGGCACAGAGCAGCAGAGGCACGGGCACGCCACCACGCCGACGGTGCCGTCTCCTCCTGCGTGGCAGTAGCTTGCATCCGAGGAGCTCAAGGTTAGGAGCAAATCCACAAAGCACAGAACAGTCTACATGCAATTTGCGCTTTATTTCTTTTTTAAATAAACACAAAAAGAACCCAACAGTTGCCTAAAACCCAGGCAGGACGAGGAATGGATCTCTTCCTGCTCTAACCTAGTCAGCTCCAGCAAACCGATTCTAGAGGGGTTGGAGAGGAAAGCTGCTTATTCAGCCAGGAAGCAGGATGATTTTTTTCCTGCTATTGCTGAAGAGAAGGGACCCATAAATTTTGTTCTTCTTTGTCCTTTATCATCTCTGATGATTTCACAGCATATGCTAAAAATAAATTTTCATGCTTCATCTTCAAAGTAGATGTGGCACAATGCTTAAAAAAAAAACAAAACAAAACAAAAAACAAACAACAAAACCCACCCCAAAACCTATATCCCAGAGAGAATATTACAAATATTTCAGAATCCAAATTAAACTTTATGAAGAGGTACTGTAAGCCTGCCAAATGTGATATCTTAGATACAGCTTTGACTCTATAAGCTCCTTTCTAGTCCTCTTCTCATGAATGAAACAGCAATTAAGACAGTCACACATTTCCGAAAAGCAGTCTAACATAAAGTGCTTATGATTTACTGCACAAAGGCATTTTTGGAAAACAATGACCTAAAACTGATTTGAGCTGTAGAGGAAATAAAGCAGTATTCTAATCTCCAGGGTCAAGTTGGGGCCGTTCAGGTTTCCCCTTCCTTCATATTTCTCATGTTTAATACAGACTTTATAGACAGGCGGTAGGCAGGACACAGTCTAAACCCAGAAACTGGTTTGAACTTCCACATGAAAACACAACAGTAATGAGATAACTATATTTTTGTAACAAATAACTGCTACTAATCCCACCTGCATGACTGACAGCCTAAATTTAGATGTAATAAAATTGATTTTGGCTGTAAATAACATGAAATAATGCCTCAAAGTTTTGACTCAAAGTGAGTCAAGCTAGTGCTTGGAATCCAAAACTCCAAGGGTTGAGGGACCTAAGCTTGCACTTATGTTACTTTAAATAGGTGAGTCACATTAATATGAAATACGCGTGCATGAAATGTTCATAATCACAGCCTGGAGCTAGCAAACCAAAGCTAAGCTTTATGAAAAGTCACTGATAAACAAAAGTTGCCTTTTTTTAAAGTAGCATCCAAGGTTCTGCACACTATCACCTATTGCTCCTGAAGCGCTCACCCTGGGAAAGGGGTCTGTTGCCTATTTTCCATGTAAGGAAGCACCTCCATTTACATCAGTGAATGTAACCAATGTGTATGTCTAGGTCCTTTGGGCAAAACAGTAATTATTGCTCTTAACAGAATAAAATATTTCAGGTCCTTAGTGTTGATCATATTGGGGGAAAAAAAAAACCTTTGTGAGAAAAAAATTAGTTTCTCTTTTGTACAGTTTGATTTCCCTTTTCCTAAAGGGCTTATACTCTTTATAGAGCACTTATATGACATAAACTCACATACATCTAGATGTATGTGTTTGCATATATATATTAAAATATATATTAAAATAATTGAGTTTTGGTATGGCATTACTTAATGAATTGATTACAGCAATCTGAAACATACAGGTCATACCCAGTACTAAACAACTTAGCGTATTATCCAAGCACTAAATATTATTTTTACAAGAAGCTCAAAGGGCAAAATCTTCCAAGGTACCCCAGGCAATTATGCCTTGAGGCTACTTCAGCATTTGTTTACACACCTACAAGTGGGTTCTGATCCACAATTTTAAATATCCAGTTGCTTTGTTCAAAATTAACTCTTTGATTAATTAGTTACGTGCTCAGCCCATGCAGTACAAAGAGCAGCTTTGGATGGCCACAGCACCAAGGCAAGCCTGAGACAGTAAAACTCATGCAGCCCAACTAGGAGTCGATGGCTCATCCTGCCGGTAACCATGTTAAACATGCAGTGCAGGCACATGCTCAGCAGCATGGCAACAGGCTTCGTGCTGCAGGTCACTAACGGTAAGAGGTGATAAACAAGAGCCGAGGGGCCATCAGCAGCTTCAGCGCAAAGTCAGTCAGCACGCTCGTGCCACCGCTGAAACAGGCAAAGCCCGGCACTGGGGGTGGCTGGAGTTACCTGTTTGGGATGCAGAGCTGGCCATGTCGGCACGTGCTTACATATCCTGAGTTACTCAGGAAAGTGCTACTGAAAATGCCTGCCTCACCTCTAAACCGTTACATCCATACGTGACACGATGTGCCTCGAGCTGGGACCACAGACATCGGGACTGCAACACAGGGGTTAAAGTGACGACAAACAGAGAGAAGATACTTCCAATGCTCTTAAATCACACCCAGAGTTACTATATACATTCCTAGAAACTTCGCATTTGAAGAAGTGATAAAGAGATAATGGATGCTAAGGCAAATGAAGAGATGAGGCGTTAAGCCCGAGGGCTGGCCGGAGGCAGGAGCAATGTATTTCACAGTTTCCGGGACATTTTTTATTAGTAACTGAATTACCTGGCTTCATTTAGTGCTGGTATACAGTAATATCTTCAAACTCTGTTCCAAAGATGTATCTGTTGCTTTAATAAATCCTTTCATCTTTTCCTCCCTATCTTTCACTCATGATTTGGGGATTTACGTGTACAGCCATTTCCATGTAGACATTCCCTCCCAGGAGGTACGTCTACTCTTGAGCTGACTAACACTACTTGATACCACTGTTTGTTGATTGACATAGAAATATAAGCAGAAGAAAAATACTCATGTCTGTATAATATTCTTCAGTGTCAAATGCAGTTGTTGAGTGACATATTTTTAAATGACAGTAATGATATTTTTACCAGAAGCACCTATTTTTCTTTAGTTTCACGCATTTATTCGTAACACTGAGTTAATCAGCAACTTTTCCCCCCCTCACATAACTGTTGCTGCTCTTACAGTAAAATACATCCAAACATTTCTGACAGCATCAGGGGGGTGGAAAGCAGTTACTACGTTGAGGTGGACCACGAAACCAGACCTGTATGTGATGCCCAGCCCCTTGCCAATACCAATACACAGGCCAATGCCAATGAATAAGCATCTTGCTTTTTGGGAGCCATTCCGGATTTTTAAAAAGCACACAGTGCTGGTGTAAGTCTACTCCTGGTGAGTATCTTGGCCCTCCAGCCTCTAGCTTTAGCTGATGGAAGAAATTTCTTGCATCTGTTTCTTCCACATGAACTCTAAACACACAGAAAATGCCCAACTTCTTATCTAGGAAGGGGAATGCATCATGGGCCATGAAGATCATTTGGCTCTCCACTCCTGGTGTTCCTTGGGAGAACTAGAGACGCTGGAGAGCAAATACAAGCCATGCTCAGGCCAGCCCCTGTCCCCAAGGCCTACTTCATTCCCCTGACACACACGCCTCTCTCCAGTGTCAGATAGAGATGGTAATAATGGAGTGAAAACAGAAAAAACAGTATAACACCTATAGTTTCCTCCTCCCAAGCAAAATCCAGACTCTCCATCGACATTATGGAGTCTCAGCTCTCCCAGGCTGTCAATGACATAGGCTCTACCTGAAGAAGACACCAGCCCAGCAATAGCTGCTCACATCCCCATGGACTGGTGCACCAGGTACAGCATTAACCCGTTCTGCCCTCCCGAAGGTGTCCCTGGGGCTTTCACATGGCAAAGCAGTATTCACAGCCCAGGCCATAAACGGAAGGGCACCTCAGCTTAACTTTTGGCAGAAAAAAAGTTTCTCACATTGTATTTCTCATAATGGTATGTATTTTACAGGTAAAGGAAGGAAAAAAGTTTTATGCTAAGAGCTTTTTCCCAATTTCTTACAAGTCCTTTACTGAGCGGCATATTACAGAGCAGCAAAGCTCACTCCAGCTGCCTGCGGGTGTTCTGAGGGTTTTATTCATCTTCCCGCTCTCCTGCGGGTTTGGATGTGCTATCTCTGTCAATACCAAATTGATTCTGGCCATCTACTGCCATCCCGCTGGTTACCCGGCACTTCTGAAGAAAGTCATTTCACACACTTCCCTATTTCAGATTTTCCCTTTGAACAAACAAAATAATAATAATAAAAAACCACCCAAACAAACTTTGAGAGAAAAAGAGCATAGTTATATTTTTCTGCTCCTACGCTTGACGACAAGCCTGACACACAACCTCAGTTACTCTCCCGGTCCTCTGCACCATCTGCTTTGCCTGTCTCAGCCAGGTCAGACATCCTCACCCACTGTTTACTTCATGCGGGACAGGTCCAAGAGCGTATCAGGCATTCCTCTCTTTTCCATTCCTCTTCAAATCTGTTGTAACTCCTATTTTCTGGGTTACTTGCTTCTCTGCTATGTTTTTGCTTAATTTGTGACTATAAAATCTTATCAGGCCAAAACTATAAGTGACACACAGATATTTTAGTGGGGGTGGGCAGAAATCCCAAACCAAAGAAAGCAACCAAATTGCCTCCGTTTAGGAAGAGCTGCCTGGCAGAAATCCCTGAGACACCCCTGCCAGGCTCTGCCTAAAACCAGGTCAGCACTTCTCAGCCTGCTGGGCTAATTGACAGTGTAATGAGGGGCACCTGTGAGCAAACAACTAGTTTTTTAACTCCTGCTAGCTTGACTGTATCCCAAGGGCAGTTAAGCATAATGAGATTTCCCTTCCACTACAAGCTTGCAAACCAGCAAAGTCCAAAGCTTTGGCAGTGATGGTTTTGTCCCTATAAATTGCATAAACAGGTATAAGCAATATGTGGCATTGGAATTTCTTCATGTGCAAATCCAGGAACCAGCCACATGTTCAGGAAAGCCTGGGAAAAGGAGAGAAAACTAAACCAAAATACATCCCTTTGTTTCAAAACTTTGTTTTGATTTTTCTTTAACTGTGCTGCTAAATGTTGTTATCTGTGATCTCCGGAGATAAAAATCAGCCTTTACTACACTTTTTAAAGCGAACTAGTCTTTCTCAATACCTAACCCATGGTTATCTGAGCTGTTCAACAATGAATGCCAAATGAATTTACAGTCTATATTATGGAGCAGGAAAAAAATACGCCAGGAGGTGAAAAGGACAGAAGCAGAACAGCAAAATGTCTGACAGGGTGGTAAGTGCAGCGAGCCTCTCCCTGACCCCTTCACAGCCTCTGTGGGCAAATCCAAACAGCACCTGATAAAGCCTTGCATAAAATACTGAGAAAAAGGAAGACACAAGTAAAAGGTGGAAGTGTCAAAATGTCTAATGAATCCTTCTGCAAGCGACATAAATCATAAATCATTCACCCCGGCGTGACAAGACTGCCTCAGCTCTCCAGGTCCAGAACCTGCAGGCGCCCACGGGAGTGAAGGGAAGTCTCCTGCGGCTGCCAGCAGTGCAGTTACAGCCATGGTGAGCCAAGGGCTTGGTGGAAGTATCAGATGTTTGTTTACACAAACAAAATCCATAATGCTTCCTTCAAGGACAACTGGTAAAATAGATAGCTTATGCAGTGAAAAGTTGTTAAGGAGCCATTCAAAACACTAGAAATCCCAAAACTGCTTTGATTGGAGAGAAAAGGTTTTTAACAACTGCAAGCATTATCTGAGATAAAATGGATTAATACTGACTATTAAGTCAGTGTGTTTTCCTTTTACTTATTATTACTACAGATCAAGCTAATAATTTCTCCTTTAAGACCCTTTGCATTTTTACATTGCTAACTCCATGCAATTATTTCCTTTGCCTGTAGCTTTCTCTGACTTTGCTTTGAATGCAAACTGGAGATCTTGAAACTTCCAGGGAGCATCACACAAGTCACAGCAGCAAGACCTGCCTCACTCTCAGATAACGTTTACTGCCAGCAAGCTTCAGCGTGCTCAGTGTATTACCCTGTTTTCCAGACAGGGAAAGGCTTTGTGGAAAGTGGGTGGAAGAGCTGAGCAACGAGTGAGGTCGCCTGCGCTCCCGGCACCTGCGTGTTCACAGCCACGTACTGCGCGCTCTGCCTCGTTCTCCCTCAGACATTAAGGGGTACTCCAACCGGTTTTTGTTGAAACAAACCATACGTATGATCTGCCTTCCCATCCAACACAAAAGGCATTTCCCAAGGAATACTGTCGGGATAATCTGCCCTTTCGCAGCGTGCAAGAAGTAATCAGACCCTAATGAAACAATGAGTTGTGATTAATCATTTTATTTTGCTAACAACACAAGCAACATGTAAAGATAAAAATGCTGACAAGCGTCTCATAAATCACCATGGGTATTTACTGCTGTGGACCAAATACTCGGTACTTGCTAGCTCTGGTCTTTGAATCAGGGGAAAATTCTGATATCACAGCGTAGTACACAAATCTCTGGAATTCTCCAAAGTGACAAAGGCTGCGGCTATACATTACTGTCTACTTCAACATACAAACGTGACCATATCAACTATACTTAGGGAACTTTTTTCCTATTTATGTGAAAATCTGAAACTTAGCCTTTGAGGTAAAGAAAAATCTCTGCTTTAGATGGTTGTATTAGATTTCTACTATGCCTTCAAGTTTCTCATTAACTTTCTTTGCCAATATTTCTTTTTGGATACAGTAAGAAAATATCACATATAAGAATGAACCCTTTATCTATAAAAAGCCAACATTATGGAACATTTTGATGGAACTTCAAAATGTAGTGTTATCCTGTGGTGTGAGCACCAGTTACTGGTTGGAAAACACCTTCCGATTTACTTTTATCCAAAAGGAATGCAGATTGTGGATGCTGAGACCATCATGTAAACCAAAGTGCAAAGGCGTATCAGCAAGAGATTTGCTTTAAAAGCACTGTCCTCATCCAAATAGACACATTCTTATTATGAACCATGGCTAGAATTCATTTGTTATGGAGGCAGCTAGAAAAGTAATCCAATATCAGATTAATCAAATCATGATTTTAGTATAGAATTAGTTAAAATGCAACATGTAGCACAAACTTTTCAGGAGGGCCATGGGAATATTAGCGTAGGAGTCCTACTAGAAGTTACGGCAAATCAGTAAATCTTCAGACACTCTAGATATTTAACAGAGTTCTCCCTCTGGGCGTATCCTGAGTCCCTGAAGTCAGTAAGATTTCTGACATTGACTCAGTGGCATCAAAATCAGGCCTTCTGTGTGCAATTTCTTTTTTAATTAAACACCACTAATACGGAGTTTGTTTCAGATTTACATCCCAGTAAAATATAGTATGTGCCATCTGGAGTCCATTAATGCTGTCCTTTACCTACAGTACGTGCCAGGGGACACATTTATTATGCAACTAAGGGTCATGCAAGACAAAACAGAGCAGTCAGCAAAAAGATGAGAAGTCTTTTTGATATTAAAAACCCAAGTTGAATCAATTCCATCTATATGGATTTTCAAAGGGTTGAAATAGAGGCAGCAGGATTGCCACAGACTGGAGGCCAGTCTGAACAGCATCTCACACCGCAGCAGCCTTGCACAGCTGACAGTTCGCTCTGCAATCGACACCAGCCTACTTCCCGCGGAATAAATTCTGGCTATGAACTATGACAAAATCAGCCTCGTGCAATATCCAACATCATTTGGGCAGCAGCTTTCCAGACCAGATGCAGGTTTCAGTTAGTCCTAGGACACCTTATCCCGGTTAGTTTGGGAAAGCTCAGGGGGCATCACCCTCCTTCGAAAGCCAGACCTGCAGCCAGCCTCACCAAGCCGCCGGGCCTCCCAGCTGTGTTATGAAACGGCAGCTGAGCCTGGAACCCACAACAGGAGAAAAGGAGAACCAAGAAACATTAGCTAAAAGAATAGAAAATACACATTCTGCATCTTAAGCCAACTCTTCACCTGAGCCCCATGAAAGATAAGGTCCCCCTTTGCACATGACCTTGTCAAGGTCAAATGACCGTGGCCCCGGTGGAATAACTAGAAAAAGCAGCACGACCGGGTATCTATTGGGCTTAAAGAAAGACAACACTCCACACCCTGCCGCTTGCGTGTGTGTGTGCGAGGAAACAAATTTTGTCCTCCAGACGTTTTCTCAAGCCTTTCTGAACTATTTCTCCTCAGACACTGCCTCTGCTTTTATGAAGTATAAAAGGGAGGGTCACGCTGGAGGATATAGGAAGCTACACAGATGGAATTTATTGAACCTACATCTTGATTCTGCATCATCAGTGAATAATAAATCCCTAATCACGTGTTCCTGGAAATAATGATTTGTGGATTTTCATAGAACTGAGGAGTTTTTTAAAAATCTACAAGGAAGTCATTCTCCATTAGACTAATTTCTACAGAACGATATTAAATTCCTGAGATCTTTTGGGGTCTTAGGTCTATTTGACTACAGAGCACTTGGCTGTAAGTGCCAAAGGAAAATCAGGGAATTACCTTTCTAGGTTAGACGACTGGTAGAAATTGCTTAGTATTTTGCCACCAATAATAGCCAACACTTGATGCTTTAGCGACACGTAAGCTCCCCTTTTCTTTCGCGTGCAGATAAATGCTGCTAGGCTGTTGTGGTCAAGTAAAGATAGGATTACAGGAATGATTTCATTTGGAATTCTGAAGTATTGGCTAATATTTGGCTGCTTTTACCCTAACATATATTAGTACAAATGCTGTTATGTGTCTCAAAATTACTCAGTGCCGTTAGAGTCTCACAACCAGAACAGTTGGATGGAATATGTTTGTGTTCTAATCCTACAACCCAGTCAGACGGTTTGTGTAAAAATTTAGAGCCGTCTTTTTTTTTTTTTATTTTTCCATTTAAGCTGAACCTCTGCTGTTGATTATCTATGGAGAGCTGCGCTGGAGAAGGTAATAACCTTAGAAGACAGATGCTTAAAGGAAAGTGTTAACAACAAAGATCATTATTTAAAGGCCTTCACTTGTTCATATTCATTTGCTGACACTATTTTGAATTTGAGCTATCCACCATGAAAGGTAATATTTCAGAGATGCATTTTGGGGAAAAAAAAAAAAAGGCAAAGCAAAGTTTTATTCTTCATATAAATTGACAGCGCACTTGGAAACTTTATGAAACTTCACCAAGTAGGAGGTGTTGACAACTGCCACTTTCAGAGCATACAATAAGGGAAAGATTTATAGTCACACAGTTCCACAAATATGTTCAAGACTAGAATTTTTCAAGACAACCAATGGGCCTTAAGCACATTCTTAAAAGCCATCTTAAAACGGGTGCTATTTTTTCCATCAGGGCCCTAGTGACAAATGCAACTTCCTCCAGTCAAGGCATTCTTGTATCCTCATACCAGTGTCTTTCGCCTTTTAATTCACCACTACAGAAGCTAAACTTTCTACCAGTCTGATATTTCCAGGTGAATAACAAGCAGTTACTACTCAGAAAGCTGGCAAGAGCCAATACCGAATAGACAGAAAGTCCACTGCAAAAGTAAAGTATTAAGACAGCCCCTACACCAAACTTTCCATTTCTGAGCATACTTTAAGTACCTACCATGCACTCAAACATACAGAGAAAAGCAAAAGTGTAGAATAGGTGGCAGGTTAAGGTATGTCAGCTGAGAGCTGTGAGCCTAGACTGACAGCAGTGAATGCCTCCTGCCAGTAAGTTATTCTTTTTATACTACATACATTTCTCTGGAAGTATCATGATGTGAGAAATAACAAACAAAAGTCAATCTGACTCCAATGTATTTGTTTTCTAATTTCTGTCTGCATTTTAAACATTGTCAGTAGAGGCGCAGCCACATTAAGTGAAAGGAAGATAAATCTTGATGAAATAAATGACATTTAAAGCCACCAAGGGAGCAAGCAGCTGGAATAAAAATGAACTTTCCTTTTTTAATCTAACAGGTTAAACAGCACAGAATTGGAAGCAGTTCTCAAGATACGCAGTATACACATCGGAGTTCAGAAAATAGGAAATGTCCAAATCAGTTACTCGGCAAGCACAGAAACCAGATTACTTTGTTAGAGTAATTCATCATAACTTGTACTACCCTGAAACACCAGCATTCACAGCTGCAGAGGACATTTATCAACAATTACAGGCCCTGACATTTCAACTCAATCATATACGGCAGAGACTCCATGAAGACCCCGACAAATAAATGGAGCAGGAAGGTGCAGCCCACTTAACCAATGAAAGGCAGAGACATTATCTTCGATGGGCTTGCTGGCATCCTAAAGCAAAGCCGCTGCAAATCAGAGCTATGTTTATTAACCACACCAAAAAGAAACTAGGTATTAAGGGCGGAAAAAAATCCCAAGCATAGAATTTGAAAATGGATTATACAAAGCCTTTAGGAAGCAGATGATTCATGTGTAACATATAGATTTATATAAAACACACATCATGTACATATTTATAGATGCATAAACACATATAGGAACTAACCTCACAGGCATGCTCCGTCATGATGCACACTGCTTGTCTGCTTTACCTGAGGACAGTACCATTCCTTGTATGCAGTGCACTTCATTTTAAAACCTGTAGGCTGTTCCTAGCAGACAGATTTAAAAGGATTTTTATGATTCATGCTGCAAAAGGCTAAAAAAAAAAAATCCACCCCTAGATATTTTCCATCTCTATCCTCTGCATAGTGGAATCGAATGAGAAATGATTCATCAATCAGTCTGGGGAAGCATTTAGAGGACAGAGAAGAAAAAGGGGAAAAAAAGAAAAAAAAATCAACCGTACAGTAAAATCTGCTCACCATGTACACACCCCCAAAGTGAAGAATCAGACCAGCCTAACTGAGGAGAAGCTAAAGATGAATTTCACAAGAAGGCTGCAGTTGCTGGGTGATGCACTGTAAATCCTGCTCCCTCCGGGGAGAATGAGCTCATTGCGAAGATCCAGCAGCCGCCCCTCAGCCATTGCAGTGTCACTGCAGCTTGCAGCTGAGTGCAGGCACGTCATCACACGAGCTCCCTGAAAACCGAAAGCCCTCCCTTTCAGAAATCTAAGTCAAGCATGCTGGTATAAAACCAGCTCACCTCCAACGCAGACTGAGGTCCCCTTGTACTTGGATGCTGCTAGAAGGACTTGCATTTTCAGCTTAATTATTAAGCCAAAGATTTGCATCCAGCACAGACTGAATCTGAACTGAACTCCTCCTGAAGCAGGGGCTAAATTACTGAAAAGGGCAGAGAAGATTTGAAGGATATTCAGAGTTAAAAATAGCAAGCAGCCTTTGCACTTGCTCCTAGCAAAGGAAATGGAACCAAGTTACATGGAAATCCTGACGTGTAAGAGCAGGGCCAGGCATCGGAGCTTATCTCTTATAGGAATGTCATTACTGAAGAACCCGCTACTCTGAAATTATGTGGAAAGGGTAATATGGTGGAAAAAAGGCAGGAGTCTTTACAAACTCCTGTAAGGTATGATTTGAGAATTAAAGCACTGCAGATATGAAAAGTGTATCTTTAACCCCTAGCTTGCTATCTCTCACTACTTTTCAAAAATCAAAAATTATTAATTTTCAATATTCAAACTCATCACATTCAAAATTCCCCTTTACATTAGAACTGAATAACAAATACAGATAAAATGAATCTATTTGGTTGCAAGACACTTTTAACAGCCCCACACTGCAAAATTATCTAGAAGTAAAGAGGATACGGGGCCTATTTATTTGTTTTTCCTATCTTCCTGACAGTGAAGACTGGGAAGCATTCCCAGTGAATGTCAGTGAACTGCTGACAGGCATGACAGAGTGATCTGAGCACAGGACTGGAAGGCAGAAACCTACCCTGAAGTACATTCTCAGTTTTTAGAAAGGAGGCTGTGGGGTTTTTTCTCCTTAAACAATACCCAAAATATCTGGAACTTTCCATTTAAAAACCTGGTTTTCCCTGAGTCCAAAGCCCCTGACGCTGTGCAGCACCTGAATGCAAAGCCAAGAAACGTGTGTGACTTCTAACTAGATTCCTAGAAACTTGTTCCCATTTTTGTGGTTAACCACTGCTGTATTTCTCATGCCCTCTCCCCCTGCTCTGCAGTTTAATTATCCCTTGACAAAGGTACATGTAGTGGCACTTTGAGAAAGCCATTAGAACAAAATTTCTGTTTACTTCATAGAAACACCTAGAAAGACAAAAATATGACAAAATTTCTAGTGATAGGAAGCTGCAAGAACAGGATCTCTTTGGTTTTTTGCTATCAAAGTCATACACTCAAAATTTTCCTTTTTTCTCTCCATCCATGCTGTGCTGCAAGGTGTGAAGCTGTAGTATTACTCACAGACATGGACTCCTCATTTACATGGGTGGTTTTTCCTAAGCCCCAGTCTGGGCTGCTTATCCGCAACGTTGTGCCTCTTTGGCATCCCACTGAAGTCAGTAAGCCTGTGGGAATACAACGCCAGTCTGCAAGAGGCGCTGCAGGATCAGTGCCTCGACCTACAAACACGGAGCTACTCAATTTAGTGTCAAACACAGGCAAAGGCGCACTACCAACTCCAGAAACCTCTGTCTTCAGCTTTGAGAAAAACTCAGCACTTCTCCTTGCTCCTTTAGCACACAAATACTTTTTAAAATTAGATCACCTCGCTACAGCTCAGGCCACTCCACGATGAGCAGACCACCAAATCACACGTATTCCGGCCGGTTCCCCAGTTTAACCCAGGAACTGTCTCCCTCAAGACGCAAGGATTGGCTGTGGCTCTGATGAGAGCTGTGCAAACAACAGCTTTTGAACTGTTGGATAAATAAAACTATTTTCTATTTTTAGAGTTGAATTGCAACATTTTGTGGGAGTTTGTAAGTAAAACAAATAACATTGAACCCAGTGTTGTAAGTGATATAAAGCAAGAGGCCATCGCTAGTTTACATCACTCAAAGAATCGGGTTTTGTTTTTCAGCTGGCAAGTGCTAGGGAAACCGCATTCTTCTGGCAATTTCCATTTACTGAGCTGTATCCACTGCAGGCTTGCCCAAAGCACTCCACTGCACAGTGCTTTACCATGCCCAACAAAAATGCTAATGAACTTTAAAAACCCGAAGTTAGCAAGTAAATGAGAGCTGAAAAAATTTTCATGCTCCACTTACGTGATTCACACTAGAAGCAGTCAGAATTTCTTCCATTTCTGAGACAGAAAAGCAAGCCAATAGAAGGCTGTTTTTTGTTTTAAACATTCTGATTTCTGTCTTTTTCAGCTGTCTCAGCACACTGTTTACAACTTATCTGTAATACAGATCAGCAGGTCAGCCAGGTGATTTTACACATACCACTCTGCACAGCTGCCTACAGAAACCAGGCACAAATCTTTTCCTCAGCCTCTTACTCAGTCATTGCTGGAGATAAACGTGAAAGTCACTGTACAAAGCGTACAGCAGAGCCCTGGGATTGCAGTATTGCAGTAGTTATGCCAGAGGCAGCTCTTTTTGGTTTTTTTTTACTCTCCAAATGGAACAAAACGAAACAAGAAAATACTGCGATGAGATCTTGAGGTGAAGGTCATGAAGCAGTGCTTTGATAAGCAGGGACGCTGTTCTGGTGAAGAATATGCAGAGGGCAGGAGCAATAGACGGCCACGTTCACTCCAGATCCTGTTCTGCAGGAGATTGCTTTGCACCTCATCCTCTGGAGCAGAATAATTACACCTCGGGGCTACACCCAGATACAGGATGTCCTGAGAGAGCCCTTCTTTGCTTGTCTTTCAGGTAGGCTTTGATCTGCATTTCTAATGTCAAACCTGGTTCTATGAGCATCTTTTAGATGTAAGAGAATGATATTTCTGAGTCCTAATGGTAGAGTATCCATTTGAATATCTAATAAAATAAATTAAGTCCTACTTACAGTTAATGCATCCTGTTTCCTGCCCCTGTCCAGGCTGCAAAGCCAACTGATGATTCTGTAAGGAATGAACGATACTAATGATCAGATTTTTGTCACTGGGCCATCAGAAATTGCTTTAAGAAAGAAATAACACACAGAAAAAGAGACAAGCATATGCAAGAAACAGCAATGCATGCTCATAAATTAAATTTGAAGAAATCAAATCTCGCAAAAAAGTAACAAGATTGGCCCAATTAGAAGACTCGGGCTCTTTTGCACCCAAGTCTTGGTTTTATTTTACCTGTAAGAGGATCCTGCTTCCTCTGTCCTCTACCCCTGTAGTGCAAATGCCCTTTAAAACCTAACATTAAAAATTATACAAAAGGAAACTTCTGTCCTCATGTAGTTTCTCCCGAATCCTGATGGATTGGTGAGACATTATTTTACTCCTCTCTGCTTCCTTCATTACTTAAAAGATGCATGCCCCGTTCAGAGACTCCCTGCCTGATTCCAGGATCTCAGCCGACTCCAGGGCTGCCAGAAGAAATGCACAAAATCACAAAATCCTTGCCAGCAGCTGTCAGGACCGGTGACATTTGTGGCTGCCGCTTTGTTGGGGGCTTCAGGGGTGGCAAGGAGCAGGGCTGAGATGCGGAGGCAGGCTCTGGCTCAGGTCACGCCATCCCAGAGGCAGCACAGCGGGCTCTGAGCCTGTGGTGCCAGCGGGCTCGGGCTCCCCGGCAGCACCCAGCAGCTTGTGCCCAACAGTTTGATCAGTCTTATCCACTTCTAAGCTAATATAAGCCAATTCAAGAGCGTCTACATTAAGACTCTTCCCATTTAAATCACTTTATAAATACATTTGCTTAAACTGGTATGATTACCATGTGTAGACCTAACCCTTAATTCCTTTCCTTCTTTAGACTGTATATTAAATCAGCTCATTAAATTCACTGTGTCAAGATCGTTTTGATTCTTAAATCTCAGATATAAAGAAGTCAAACCGATAGACTACCTGTGTCTGTTAGGTCTCCTCATGTCAACAGCCTGGATAAGCGTGAACAGCTCAGAAACGAGTATCTGAGAACAGTTTGGTAGTTAATGATGAACACCATTCCAAGAAATGTACACCGTAAAAATATACATACTGGTTTGATTTCCAGAGGCAGCCAGGAAGGTTAATAACTAAGCCATTGCTGGCAGTGAAAAAACCAGACAAAACCAGGTAGTTCTCAGATTTCAGCAGCTTTTAAGGACTCCTGTTTTGCACAGGTGAGCAAGATGGCAGGACCATGCTGCTGGAAAGGATGCTAGCAGTGAGCTTCATCTCTTGTGTTGTGTGGAGTGATCTCACCATCTGAAGTGATGTAGGCACGTTCTCCCAAATCAGTCCTGAGGCTGCCCTCTGGCTGCACCACAACCTACACTGTATCCGTTATAGAGTTGGCACAGATGACTTTGATTGATATCAATAAGAAACCAAAGCAATGTCAATCAATATTTTCCATTTTAAAATGAATTTAAGTTCATAATCAGTTTGGGATTACAAACAGTTTTTGTGTAATGCCTAAAATAATTGTTCCTCACAACTGTTGCAAGCTGCCACGTCGCTACAAAAACACATGCTCAAAACTAAACATGAAGTTGTCCGACAGCAAGCGTGACTTCATAACTCTCTAAAATACTGCCTTCTTTAGTCAATGGAGGAGGCGGGTCACTGCCTCTGATTAAAAGGAACTAATCGATACATGATTGTTCTGTTGACATGTAAGTAAACAAAACTAAAGCAGGTTCTGACCTGAAAGAGGATCGCAGCTTAACAAATTGATACGCTTCTAAAGATTTCATCCAATACAATTTACAGTTTTCTGTGATCAGAGCAGAGTGCTTTTCTGGCAATAACCAAAAATCTTTTACCATAAAGATTTATATGAAAATAAATGCAGTCATCCAATTAGTAATGTAAGATCCCAGAGGTAAGCTGTCACAGTCGATTTGTGTTTTCTGCTAGTATAGAAGAAGATTAACTTGACCCTGTTTTATACCTGCCTTAAAGCAGAAAAGGCTTCTGGTAAATCGATTTCCTGAAGGGAAGATCAGTCAACAGAAAACAGGATAAAGAGAAAGTGAGCGTCAGGGATGCATTGTGCAGTGGAGACGTGCCAGTACTGGGTGGCAGTAGAAGCACAAAGCTGTCTGCAAAGCCTACCTGGCCGAGCCCTGGCAAGCAGCACTGGCAGCTGGTATCTGCACAATGCATGCTGCACGTTTGGCTGCCTGCCTTCGAAGGACTCTCAAAGAGCTCTAATCTTCCTTTTTGAGGGCTAGGACTGAAGAAAGGGTCTGTCGCTTCTTTTTGTCAAGGTCTGAAGCTTTTCTGAGCTTGTTCACATCCTCCTTGACTTGACTGGATGACCCATTTCTCTTGCCTCTTCTCTTGCCCGCGCCAGGCGAGCAGGGTAGGCTGGTGATGAGAAGCAGCGCCCCCCATCCAGCGATCATCAGACAAAGGCAAGCCCACAAACCAGGTCAGAAAATCCAAATAATCCAGGAGCAGGGCTGGGAGCTGGCACAGCGCCTGCAGCACCACTCCAGGCAGGAGCAAAGGCCTGGGGCTGGCCTTCACCCGGGCTCCGGGGCCACAGGCAGAGGGTGGGTGGGGGGGGCCCAGGGGCGGCTGCTCGGGGTGGGGGTGCCACCGGTGCACTCTGGGCCCTGGCAGCGTCTCTGAAGAGGTTATTCCAGCTCTTGAGCGCAGGCATCACATTTTAGGTGCTTTTATACATATTTATTATAACAACCCATGTAATTACACCTGCTGTACCTGTAATTACACCTACAGCAGTACATTTTTTCCCATTAATTTACAATGACCAAAGTCAGAGCAGACTCTGACCCATGGTTTGCAATATTAATTATTTCTCAAAGTCAGAGAAGTTTGACAGAAAAAATTCCTGAACATTTAATTTTAACACTTCAGTGTTTACTACCCAAATGATATCTTTCCCTGACATTTATGACTCTTTTCCTCCTAATGTAATTAAATTTTATTTTAATTCAAACCCCTTGTCTGTGATGTTTAGGGTAACGAATACTGTAAAATCATAAAGTCGCATTCAGGGGTTAAACATAGTGAACTTTCCCTGGTGTTTCCTTGCTGGGAAATAACTTTGCAACATTGTAACAGTGCTGTTCCTTTTGTTTCAAAATGAAATGAATTCCCCCTCCTATAAGGTGGAGAAAGTGATTTCATTTTGAAACAAACCGAGTTTGACTGACAAGCTCAGCGGGGTGCCCTTGGAAGCACCCAGCTGTGCCCCCCCAGTCTGCCCAGCGCCCTGGCACTTGTCCCCGTGCTCTGGCCAGGACTCCTTCCAGCGATGCAGATGACGAGGGAGTACTGTCAAGTACTGGTAGAACTATTAAACATAGTTTTACTATGAATGAACAAAGTTCCTACTCTAGAAGAGCTGCCCTGCAAGCTGCACATTCTCCTTCCAGAATATTGCTGGAAATCCCTTACCAAAATCTCTCTGTTGATGGTAGCAGGTAGAGCAGTGCTCCAAGTTCCCTTTTATACCTTGCCCTTCTGCTTCACCCAGCACGCTGGGGCAGCTGAAGAATCTAATGTCCTGTAGGCAGTTTCAATGCACTGGACACCAGCTAGATATTTCCACAGTGCCGGAAGAACAGTGGGCTTGAAACTACGATGCCTTGTCTTTCTTACCTTCTCAGAGAGCTGCCCGATTGCAAAGCGTGTCCTGCAGAGGGGAAAAGGTGGGGTCAGCTCCTCTCTTCTTCCCAGGAGAACAACAGGGGAGTGACTTCATCAGGAAGCCCTAACAGAGCTCTACGTTTTCCCAAATTCCTCCTAGAGAAAAGCCTGTTGCTGCCGAAAACTGGTAACAGAGGAAGCCAGTTCAGAGACAATGTGATATTTGTGCTGCAGAAACAGGCAACAGCCCATGGCAAATACACCACATAGGATATGCGCAGCACCAGAATACAAAATTCTTGTCAGGGCTTTTTGTGCTCCGAGGAGACATTGTCAGAGCATATTTCCGCCTGTGATGAATATCGTGGAGTTGCTGCTGGTCCCCAGAGCGGAGGAAAGCGTTGTTTGGGCCTGTTGATTGGGGGATGTCCTGTGGCTGTAAATCTCCCCCATGCAGATTTTTTTTTTTTTTTTTTTTGGTGGGAGAAAAGGCGGTTGTGTCAGCGGGATTGCAGCTGCTTTGGTGACCCGCTCCTCCCTCCTGAGCCAGTCAGCGCGTATTCGTGCCAATACAGCGCTGAGCTTTCCGTTCCTTAAACGCTGCCGCAGTCCCTGAGGCACACAAGTGCAGTATTCACATGGCGAAGACTAACACATTCCTGGAGTGATGGACTTGCCCTTCTTTTCTGTGTTCAAGGCTGCCTTTTCAGAGCGAGGTGCAAAGGGAGGATGGCTGGACAGCAGAGAGCAGCAGAGAGCTACAGGACGAGCACCAAACCCAAGGCAGCCTCCAGCCTCCAGAGCCATCGCTGTGCCCGTCTATCCCGCCTAGCATGGGAGGACACAACAAATAAAGGCATAAACATACGGAACTTGCTTCTTGAACAGTTATTCAATTAAAAATTGTATTTTGTTCTGCCAAGGACAAATTTGCCCTAAGTTCCTTAGCAGAACAGAATTGATTTTTAATCACGCAAATTAAATACAAATTTCTTAAGATTTCCTGTGGTCAGGCATAACAAGATAATTTAGGCATCGGCATGCTTGGAAGGGCTGACCTCTGAAGGGGCTGTAAGCATGCCACGTCCCACCTCTCACTGCTCCCTGCCTGGGAGGAGCGTGGCAGGACAGCAGCCCTCCAGCTGTGCCCAGATGTGCAGCTGCCGGGGCAGGCCTCTGCACCTCCACCTGTGTGCACAGCACAGGGGTCATGGACTAGTCTGGAGAGCTGCCTTGGGGTTACGCTAAGGAAGAAGTACAGACAAGGTCCTCCTCAAAGCTCTGTGTTAGTCCTGGGAGGCCTAGGACTGAGGCGTGGAAAATGGTGTGCTAAGGATGGGCTAAGAGCTGGAGAACTGACCCTGAAAATGCCTGTTGGCCAAACTGTTACTCCGCTTTGTCCAATGATCCATTGGCTGTCCTGAGTATAATGCAGATTTTAATAAAATCGTGACCCTGTCTTTCTGGGAAGGTTGTAGGTTAATACTCTTTGCTGTTATGGTAGCTCACTGAAAAATAACCAGGTTTATTTCACCTGGGCTTCGTGATTGCCGGCTGCAGAAAGGCACAAATGAAAATAGTTTCAACCTAGAGAAAATGCCTGCCTCCTCTCATTAAGTAAACAACACTTTGCCCATCCTCTGGCTGAATAAAATACAATTTTATGTATTTGTCCTTATAAATTCCCGGCAGTAAATCAGTATCTGCGTTCAAATGGCAACACCAGTCCTTACTAAGTGGCTTCCCACCCGGAGAGCCCTCGCTGCCTGCTCAGATGGCATCACCGTCTTAGTCAAGGAAGCGAACAGATGGAGAACCAAGAGAAGGGGCTCGTTACCACCAAGGCCCTGCGCCGTTACTCTGAGAGCTGCCACCGGCTGCTTTGGAGGCCAGCGCTCCCGCTTTTGCGATCAGATACGGTTTCCCTCGAAATCCCAGCACAGGTTTCCGCTCGCTCCGCTGACTCGGTGCGAGAAGCACCGCGTCCAGCCCCCGCGGGCGGGAGGCGGGAGCGCGGGGTACGGGCCGCGCACAGCGCGGGGCGGGCAGGGAGCGGCGCCAGGAGGCGTTCTCGGGGGAGCCGCCCGGTTCTCCAGCTGCGGCGGCGCGGGCTGCGGCCGGAGGCCGGCGGGGGACCCCCCCCGGCCCCCCGGAGCCCCGCGGGAGCGCGGCCCGCACCCGGCCCGCCCCCGCCGCCCCCGCCGCCGCCGCCATGGCGGCCTGAGGGGCCGGGCCGCGCGACCGCCGCGCGACCCGCCCGGCTCCGCCCCCGCCCCGCCGCAGCGGCCAATGCGAGCGGGGCGCCCGCTGACGTCACGGCGGCTCGTCCCGCCGAGCGGCGGGCGAGCGGCGGGCAGTCCGTATCCTGCCGCGTTCGGGGCCGCAGCACCGGGGCCGCAGCGCCGGGGCTCGGCGTGTCCCTCCGCCGCGGCGGCAGGCCAGGGCAGCGCAGCGCAGCGGCGCCGCGCCATGTCGCGGCTCAGCCCGCAGGAGGAGAACCTGCAGGGTAAGGGTGTCCGTGTCCGTGTCCGTGTCCGTGTCCGTGTCCCCCCGCTGGGTGCCCGGGCCCTGCGCGGCGCTGAGGCGGGGGGCCGGGCCGCCGCCGCCCCGGGCCTGAGGCGAGGCCGGGCCGCCCCGGGGCCGGGGCCGGGGCCGTGGGCGCTCGCTGAAGCGTCGCGGGGCTCCGCCCTGAGGCGGCTCTCCGCGGAGGCTCGCGCGGGAGAACAGGCCGGCCTGGGAAGGCCGAGCCGCCGGCCTGGGAAGGCCGAGCCGCCGGGCGCCGGGCGGCGTCGCGCTGCGGTAAAGCCCCGTCCCTCCCGGTCGGAAGAGCCGGGGATGGGCAGCGCGGGGGAGCTCGGGCAGGCCGGGGGCAGCCGCACGTACCGCGCCTTGGGCGGCAGCCGGGAGCTCGTTTGCCTTCGCAGCGAGGTCTGGCTGCGACTCGGGTTAAGCCGTGCCCTTTACGCGGCGGCTTTAGCAGTTTCGGGAGACGTTCTCATCCTCCTGCGGAATTTCGCTTTCTTGTTTCCAGGTTTGAAAGCCATATAGTAAGAAATGACGATGTCCAGAGCTGATCCAGTACCATTTTTTAAATGCGAATCCCGGGCTGGAATATCACATAAGATCATTCCCTTCAAAAATCCTTCCCCGCGACTCAGTCCGTTCGGTTTGTGTTGCCCTGTTACACGTGCTCTTATCTTTTTATGTGTCCAACTTCGTAAAAATACAGGCTCTTCTACCTTTAAATGATAATACAACAACACATTCCGAGTGCACCTTACTCTCAAGAGTGTCTAAAAGGGGAAAAAAAAAAAAGGAAATGTGTAAAATGAGTACTGTGCTCCTCCTGTTATAATCTTAACCTTCTCCGTGTTTTATCGCACGCTGGCTCCTCTGTGCCCAGTAAGGTTTCGGCAGGTAACGTTTGTTTGCTGTAGGAAGCAGTTACGTTTGCCTGCGGTGCTGATGATGGTCGCAATGTGAGCGTGCCTCAAACAGTACCCGTCTTCACGGAAGAAAATAGCTTATGGCTGCGTACGAGAGTGGCCATAGTGCAGTCTGCGCAGCGTGAAGTTGTTCAGCTTTTGTAAGTAGAGGAGCAGAAGCTGAGGTGGGGTGTGCGGAGGAGCACGGGCAGGTAGGCTAGGAGCTAGCTGATGCTGTCAGTGTAGCTGGAGCCAGAGCTCCCTTTGGACAGTACCTTAATTTAAACTTCAGTAGATGTGATCATTCTTGGGTAACAACTTGGGCTTTCATAAATCTGGGGGGAAAGAGTAGGAAAAAGTTTGTCTGGGTATAAACACGTACCCAGACACATACCACGTAGGGTCACATGGTGGGGGGAACACAAACCAACCAGAACAACAAAACAGTTGTGAAGTAAAAGAGGCTATCGAGAAAAATGTTGCTTCAAAACTCGGTAACCCAGTATGTTTCTGTTCAAAAGGTTTTGTGCTTCTCTTTTCAGAAGAGAGAGATTAATGTTACTAATGCAGACTAAGCAGTTTGGCTTTTCGTTCCATTTATGAACCTTCAGTCTCTTCACAACCGGAATATCTTCCTTCACCTGACGTTTCTGTTTAGTACTAGATCTTGGCATTGGCTTGTCCCCTTCTGCATTCCTTTAAAACTGCTCCTTTGTCCCTCCTGCTGTTCCCTTGAGCGTGGCTTAGTCCCTGGGCTCTGCCCCAGCCTCTCTTCCCCTAGAGTGCTCCAGAGACTCGCTGTGTCTCTCCCTTTCCTTGCTTATGCCTTAGACATCCTTTCCGCTGTGCTCACCAAAACTTGGGGGGTCTGACCTGCCCTCCTGCTCCTGTGCTTACTGTTTTATTTCTTGTAAACTGTTCTGGGATGGGCACGATACATCTGTCTACTTCTCCTGTTGTTTACACACACGAACATGTTCCATAGGTAAATTCCACTGACGTTCATATAACTGGAATATTATCTGTCCCTTGAGCTGATTTATAAACGAGACGACAGATACAGGTCCTTTTGTGCATTGGTTACTGCTAGCCAGGAGAGAGTTGTTATTCAGCGCACTCTTAAAAAAACAAAGCAACATGTGACTGTCCGTGTTAAATATACTGCGAGTAGCAAACACATGATCTAGTTGTTGCCACATATCCTCTGTTGCTTAACAGTAACACCTAAAAATGCTCACTGAAAAAAGGCTAAACAAAACATGGTTCTTGGGAGTCTTGAGCCTAAAATATTTTCAATAAATAAACTTTGGCAGAGAAAGTCCTTGAGATTATTTTATTTGGCTACCACCTATGTTGAACAATAAAAATTAAACATATCCCAAAATAAAAGATCTTCAGCTGCAGAAAGAGACACAATGTACTGACCAGCTTCTTTCCCGTTCTGTGAGACTTCCCAGCTCGCTCACAAAAGCACCCCCGCATTTTGGCATTTCAGCATGTTTATTAGCCGAGGTGTCAGTGCTAGTACTTCTGCATGTCACACTAATGTCACGCTGGCGAGGATCAACAGTCTCATATTTTACACGCCTTTTATGCAAAACCACTTGGTTTATTCTGGTTCTGTTTTCTTTTATGCCGAGCAGGTTCCTGGGTAGAACTCCACTTCAGCAGTAATGGAAATGGCAGTGGAACTACTGCCACTCCAACGAGCCACGAACAAGTACCCGCCTCTATTTCCATTCACAATGGTGACATGGAGAAGATACTCCTGGATGCTCAACATGAATCTGGAAGAAGCAGTTCAAGAGAAAGTTCACATTGCGACAGGTAAACAGGATGTTGTACTGTAGGCAAAGGTCACTGTTACACAAAGCCATTTTTCTGCACAAGGGGCAGAGACAAATACAGAAATGCTTGCACGCCTGTGTGCGTATCCTTATGCACATGCGTATACACGCATGCAGAGAGGAAGGGATAGGAAACTTTCATATTTGAAAGACTGGTATTTAAATACTAGAGTAATGCTTGGGTAGAAGCCTGTCCTGAAACCAGAAAGAAGTTACTACGGGGGAGAGGACTCTAGAGGAGTTCTCACATCTCACAAAGATGCCATGCTGGGGTTTTGGTGTATCCTGATACAGAAGTGCAGCAGCAGCAGCCCAGCTTCCCACGGGCATGCTGCTTGTGTACAGGCAGCAGCCTTGTTCCAGTAAATCAAATAGGCCGGAGCCATGTGGGGCTGTCATTCCAAAGGATCAGCCCTTGTGCAAGCAGTGTCAGTGCCGTTCCCAAGAGCATGTAGCGCTACTAAGGCTGCTGCCTGGAACAGGAATGTCAGAGAAAGGTGATAAAAAGCAGCTTGTGTTTTGTAATGAGGTATGTGAGTGAATAGTTCTATGGTAATTGCTAAAGAATGGTCCTACATCTGGTTTACAAAACATAACAGATTTCTAGGAGTAAACACAACAAAACAACTTATGTCTGATGCTGGTCAATGTTATTAATTCACTTATTTGATTTTTGATGGGCTGTGAAGTCTGCAGCCCAAAGTTTATTTAAAAAAAAAAAAAGGAATAGAGGACTCAAAATAGACAGTAGGATACAGAACTTCCCAGCCTTCTCTGGCTAGTTTGAATTCAAACCAAACCCCCCTTTTATTCATCATTTGCTACCCGTTGTTATTCAGTAAGTAACACGGGCCAAATCGTACAGCCTCACAGGCATATCTCTGCACTGCTGCAAAACAGCTCTGTGCAGCAAGCTTCTTGGCAGATTGTTACAAAATCAAAGATTAATTGAATATGATGGCTGGATTACATCACCCATTGGCAAATTAATGTCCTCAGTTATGGTCAGGGCACTGTAGCTCTTCAGGAGAACTGTGCGTAAGCTTCATTGACTAGCTTTTAGTTCATACCCTAAACAATGTCATAAAAAATTTAATGAGTTCTTTCTTACTTGCGTTTCTCTTTTTATCAAGCCCTCCTCGTTCCCAGACACCTCAGGACAGTCACAGAGCTTTGGAAATAGAGAGTCACAGCAGTGGAGAAAAGAATAGCTTTCAGGTAAAAATCTCATCTTGCTTTGGGAGAAAGAACTTCTTACTCTCGTTGTTTGAAAACCAGCATTAGGAAATAAGAGGTGAGGCTACTAATGCAGAGACTTAAATAATTTAGTAACTTAGAAGAATCCTTGCAGAATCAGGCTTTGTGTATTTGAATCTGACTTGCGTGGATTTTTTATTTTTTTATTTTTTTTTAAATCTATAACGTGAGATTTTTCAGAAGGATTTAAGTGCCCTAATCTCTTGTCTTTTAAAATGGCTGGGTTCTGAAATGCCTCTTTCCAGCCACAAGCTGAAAAGGCCAACCTTCAGATCCTACAAGTAGCTTTTAGGAAAAAAGATAATTCAGAAGATAACCGCTAGTCTAGAATTCGAGAGAGCCGGAGTCAGCACCTTGCTAGGCCTCCAATGTCTGGTGATCCTGAGATGTGTTCTTTGTCACGGTTTCTCTTGTCCTGTGAAGTGGGCATTGTTGTTCTCTACTCAGTAGGTCGATTGTGATGTGAGTCTAACAGATTGTGAGACAACTGGATTTTGCGTTCAGATGCATAGGAAACGCATCGATAGGCAGAAGTTACCAGCCCTAACGGTTTCTCCTGCTCCAACGTGCAATGTTATTCCGTTAATTCTAGTAAGAACTCAGGACCCTTGCATTTTACTTCAAAAAGCCCGCTTTCTTCCAGCACTTCCCTTTTTCAGTTACTGTTGTTTATCATCTGTAGCTGGGTGTGCGCTGGGTATTACCATCTCGGGGGCTCCTTGATTTCCTCGGCTGGCTGTATTAGCTCATGGAGTATCGTTTTCTGCCCAGTGTTATGAACTTTTTAAAACAAAGTCTGTATTTGCTGTTTGTACGGTATTTAACCTTGTGGGGTTTCAACATCATACAGTTTCTAAGTGATACAGCTGTATCAGTAACACATAGATGTCATCGGTTCTCAAAATTACATGAAATGTGCTTGGTCCCATTGCC
Organism: Morus bassanus; assembly: GCA_031468815.1. Taxonomy (NCBI): domain Eukaryota; kingdom Metazoa; phylum Chordata; class Aves; order Suliformes; family Sulidae; genus Morus; species Morus bassanus. The sequence continues at coordinate 1,877,039 of CM062575.1, forward strand.
TCGTCCTTTATCTGAAACTCCCCATCATCTCTACAGCTCCTACAGGAGCCTACCTGAATGAATTACCACCTTTAGGTTAGCCAAATACATTGCTGGGAATTAATTATTTTTATTTTATCTTTCCTGAAAACTCTTCGTGTGTTTAAAGATCATTATTTAGACTTTGAGAACAAATAATCAAAAGTTAGAAAACCATCAGAATTAAAGTTGCCGGGACAATTTTATTTCCATTCTTAAGTGTGTATGTGTGCATGCGTAGCTATTTTAAATCTATGAGCCGATGATACTATTTCTATCACAAGACCTTGGCTCCATTTAACGCACATGTAATAAGCGAGAAGCTCTACCCTTATTCAGCATTTGTGCTGTGATTCACTTGAAAACAAAGCCACTGTTTGTTTGGGTTGTTTTTTCTGCACGGCTGTGTGCAGATAGACCTGTATTCCCAGTGCTGGCCCAGAAGCCAGGTGGATTTACGAGACTAGACTTGGTTTCGCTTGGCTGGGATTAGCGTGATCAAGGCTTTTCAGGTAAGTATGACATCCACCCGATTTTGAACGCGGGCAAAAAGTTCCTCCTGCCAAGTGTCAGTCAGGTGTGCGAGCTGGAGGTGTTTTCAGATCCTGTGTGCAAGGATTAAATGCAGGGCTCTGGCATCTTATTTCCAGAGTAGTCTTTACTTAAGCAAGTACAGGATGTGGATATGGGATATGGTCTTTTCCATTGAAATCCTGCTCTAAAGACAGATCTCTCTCCTCCCTCTGTCTTTATCCGGGATCTAAATACTTCCATACAAGTGACGCGGGTTGCCCGCAGCGGGAAGAGATGGGAGAAGTGAGCTTCAGGGCTAGTCTAGCATATGGTCTTAGGTGCGGAGCAGGAGCTTTGTTTTGCAGTACTAACTTCCTACCTGCCGCACTCCTGAGTACTGTTTGGTGGTGGCTCTTTGTTTTAGTCTGAAGAAGATTTTCTTGAAAGGAGGAAAGAAGTAGAAAGGCTGCTGAAGAAGAATGCGGATTGGATATGGGACTGGTCCAGCAGGCCGGAGAACATCCCGCCAAAGTGAGTGGTGTCAGCGTTTCTGGATGAACTCGGATGCAGCTTTTGCTTCCACAAGTCGAAATACGTGTCTGTTAATGCTGTGACTGTGTTTTCTTCCCCAAAACTAGGGAATTCCTTTTTAAACATCCCAGGCGCACGGCTACGCTCAGCATGAGAAATACCAGTGTAATGAAGAAAGGGGGCATATTCTCAGCGGAATTTTTGAAGGTTTTTCTTCCATCTCTGCTTCTTTCTCATTTGCTTGCCATTGGACTAGGGTAAGTTTAAATTTTAAAAAAAAAAAAAAAAAAAGGTAGATCTTTTAACCTCTTTTCTCTGAGGCCTAATTGCGACTCCCAATTCCCTCTTTGTCTAAAAGATGAGTAATGCACTTTTCTCCACAGAAGGGGGACAGGAAGCGCTTTCTCCTTGTCTGCTTGTGGTATTGCTGAATGTATCAAGTTTTCCTTTTCTGCTTTTCCCACTAGAATTTTTCAAAATCATTAAGGGGCAGTGAAATTAGGAGTTACATGTACGAACTATAGTTACACCTACGCAATACTTGGTTCCATTGGAGATATGACTTTTAATCTCACAACTAATTACAAAGGAAAAAGATACTATTTAATATATTTTTAAATTCCTTTCACACCTGGGAGGGACGGGGGACACCACACACAGCAGCAATTGGTTTTCTTCAGATGATTTAGTGATTAGATGATCCTTCTTTAAAACTAGTTACAGGACACAGACTGAAGGGAAGAGATCAAATGCCTTTAAGTCAGGATCAGAGTTTGCCTGCGCCTGAGCATGGCAGATCCCTTGGTATCAGCAAAGAACAGTGGGAATCCGGGCACGTCGGGCCGCCCTCCCACCGGCGTACGCTGTGCCGGGAGGGCTTAGGGGAGAGGTTGGAGGAGTTCCGGGGTGCTGACGCCTGTTTGCCAAGGAGCCTGCCGTTAGCTCTGCTCCTGCTCTGTCTCTGCTCGCTCCCTTGCATAAATCCTGGACCTTACCAAGGCTACGGAAGTTGAAAGTGAGGGGGCGCGAGACTGAGGGAAGAGGAGGACTCTGCGCAGCTGCAGTAGCTGGAAGGAGGGACAGCCCAAATCTGCTGTGGCCCCTGTGGTACGCATCACTTTGGATGGATGAAAGCACAGGTATCTTCCTGTGCAAAATCCAGATCTCGGCCACATAATACTGTAAAAGTAACGTGAAACTAATTTAACTCCTTCCAAAATTAAAATGAGTAACTGCACAAGATAGAATAAAAGCATGATGGCATTTTCCTTCCAAAATAAACACAAGTTTGGTGATGTCCTGGTCGCTTGCACCACTGCTGCAAATTTGCATCATTCCAGTTCTGGAATGAGTGAATAACAAAGTCCCATCTTCAGAAAGTGCTTAATGTGGTATCAGTAAAATAGTCACACTTCAAAATAAGGGTTTCTTTAAGCTACAAGAAGTACCTGAATAGAAGACGCAGTGCAGGGCAGCTGTGGAAGCGTGCCCAGCTGGGAAATAACGGCCAGAGAAATGGTGAGAAGTACAGGGAGATGACAGTGAAATGAAGGGTTTACAAATTTTGGAGGTAATTTAGCAAATGGAAAAACTTCAGGTAACAAAAGGAAAAAGGTAATAAAACGTCTGACTTGGAGACCTGAAGCAGCGTGTTCTGATGAGCCTCGTGCTTGCCTCTGACTCCTGAAGCTGAACAGCTTCCACGGAATTACTCGTGTCTTGGAACTCGGGGAGCGTTATTAGACAAGCGCATGCACAAAGTCACTAGCAACTGAAAACTCGAGTTTCGTAGTAGTCGCTTGATTTGCCTGCTTAATTATAGCTGGCACTGCTGCTCCTGCTGGCGTGACCAGTAACCTGGTGAGGAGAAAAGCGTTCCTTACGTGCTGTACGTTCCTTGTGCAACGCTTGCTGACCGTACGTTCTTGGTCCTCAGGATCTACATTGGGAGACGCCTTACGACCACGGCTTCGAGCAGTACGTTTTAAAGGCACCTGAGATCTCGCTTCGAAGCAAAGATACTCGTCTGGGAATACAGGAGGTGAACAGCAGAAACGTCTGAGCTAGCGACGACTGCCTGATCAGTGTGTGCTTGTTCTGTCGATGTTGTGTTCCTAGTGTAGGGAGAATGGGAAAAGAGACGCTAAAGCTGACGTGTCACACGTAGTCTTCTGGATCAATTCGTAGCGCTTGTTTCAGGTGCATTAACATCCGTTACATTGCCTTGTGGTGAAGCACCTTTGCAAATGAAAAGAACTTGATGTTTCAAAACAATCATAGCTTCAGTATAGCAATTGTGATTCAGCTGGTATTCCTCTAAACTGCTGTTTCTTTATATACTTCATAGATGTGAATATTCGTCACTGCTGCTGTAATCACGACACCAAGGGATTAGCCCAAAACGATGCGTGGCCTTATGTATCATATACGGGAACTCAGAATTCATACCTCACTCGAGGCCGTTTCTTCCTTACATAGATTTTGCTTAGTTCTCTTTCACATTTGTGTGAGATGTGAAACATAGACAGACACTGGAAGTCAGCTGGGAGGAACTAGCGTACGAGTGGAACTTCCGTCAGTTTTTACTAGTTCAGAGTGTGATGCACGAGAGCCTGAATTAAAATTTGGACTTTAGTGCCTAATAAATAGCTGCTTTCGCAAAGACATTTACTGAACTCCCCAATTAATAGAAGCTCCTTCTGTTCTATCTACTCGCAGGCTGTTGCTTCTCAGTCTTTTTATCTGTAAAGTAATAAATTTGCATCTCATATTTGCCTCATCCTTGTATAGATTTAAAAAAGGGTTGCTTGCTTATTTGTTTTTACTAATGGAATGCCTTTTCATTCAGTGATTTTACCTTATTTAATGAGAAGAAAATGAATGTTTGCCAAAATATGTTTTATATATTTAAATAAAAAGGTTCCTCGTGGATTCAGAGTTTCCTCATTCCTTTTTCTTTGATAATTATTGAAAGTAGCTGACAAGGTTCTTTGTCTTTAAACAGCAATTTCACACTGTTTACTTGCATAACTGACAAATAAGTAAGAAGTTTCTGAGAAGATGGCTTCACGTGTGAACATGGCTCAGCTGGCGGTGGAAGTCACTCGGTCAACAGAAACTCACTGACCTTGCAAATGCGTATTCTGCTTTGTACCGTCATCATCGCTTAAAAATAAATGTGCTTTCTGCTTTATTTTTGTCCGTATTTAGCAGTACTGACTTTTTCTTCTGTGCTTGGAGCAGAACCTCTAAGAAGGTGGTGAGTTGGGCGCCTTGTAGCCCCGCAGGGAGCCCGTGCGCTGCCATCGCGCGGCCCTGGGCGCTGCCGGGCTCTGCGGGCCGGCCCGCGCCTTTCGTCTTCCGGGGCAGTATAGAATCGTGGGATCGTGGAATCATTAAGGTTGGAAAAGACCTCTGAGATCATCAAGTCCAACTGCCAACCCAACACCCCCGTGTCCCCTAAACCATGCCCTCGAGTGCCACGTTTACGTGTTTTTTGAGCTCCTCCAGGGATGGTGAATCGCCTGTCCAGTAAGTTGCTTGTTCTCTATGAATTTAATCACACACTGTTTACAGGAGGACCAGGATCCGGTTGGGGTTTTTTTTACTGTATGTGCAATAAAAAGCGGAGTTACAGAATTAATTTCTGAATAATATTCCCCATATGTGAAATGGGACACAGGTTTTTTTTCTGAACCTCTGTGTTCCACCAAAATAGTATTAAAAACATTGGTATAAGAGTTACCATTAGACCCAACTGCTTCCCCCACTTTCGAAGGGAAAGATTTTTTTTTTTTTAACACCATTGCATCCAAACTTAAAGAAACGTTTCCTTATAAATACTGCTGAAACCCCAACGTTGTTCTGTTCTCCTTTGTCTTTTTAAACCCAGAAGCAAACAAATCCCGTCCTGTATCGACAGGAACAGAATTGCCGCCCTGACAGACCTGCAAAGCAGGCGTTCCTCCGCGTTCCTGCAGTAGCTGGAAACCCTCAGGCGGAGGCTGGAGCCGGGGGGGCTCGGGAGCAGCCGGAGCGCGTCGCGGCGCTGGCGAACTGGAACGCGCCGACGCCGGCCTGCCTGCGCGAGCCTCCTCCTCACACCTTCGCTTCCCGTGTAACTGTTCTCACAGGTTACGGTAGTAAAAAGAAAAAAAGGTTCTGTAGATTTAAATCACATTATTTATCATTACCAGCACCTTGACGAGTGGCATATCTATTGTCACAGCTGCTGAGAAAACATTTCTAATTTCCATTGCTGCTTTGATTTGAAATGAGAAGAGGTTTTAGTGCCCTCTGCTTACCGTTATTCCCTCAGCTCCACGCTCCCCTGGGATCTCGCCGGCGGTGGCAGGCGCAGGGGCGTACCAGCCTTTGCAGCGTGGGTCCCACGCCGTGCGGCGCCCGACCCGCCGCTCGGGGCAGCCCAGGTGAAACCCTCGCCCGTTGCTGAACGCTCCCTAACGCCGCCGTGGTCCAGCCGGAGCCCGCGGAAGCAAACGCTGCCAGACAGGAACGGCGCGAAGGCGGGCGGCAGAAAACCTCATCTCGAGTCTCGTTCCACAAACATTCGCAGACGGCCAACTTTTTTTTTCAGATTAGGCACAAGGAATGAGGATTTCAGAGGTAGTTACACATTTCACTCTTACTCATTCTTAATTTATATTCATTTTAATTAGAATTACATGCATAATTATCTCTGAGGATCCGATCTGCTGTCCTTGATCTTGCAGTGGATGAGTATAGTTTCAACAGAGCTTTTCGGTGCGCATGTGCAAGCCTGTGCTACTTTTCCTAAAGCTACCAAGCAGAAATATTTTGTCCATTTTTCAGTTATTCCAGAAAATCAAAGATAATAAATACAGATACTTGTTTTGTAGATAACCTGGACCGTGACTCACTATTTCACCAAGAACGCAGCAGCAAGGTGTACTCAGGGATCCTAACGCTGTACTCGGGTACTGGAGCGCTGACTTAGACGGTATCGGACACCCATTAATGCTTCATTTACCCACGTTTTTAGGATCATCAGTCAGAAAAACTCATAGCCAGCCTCCATCCACCATCCGTCTCTGACACGCCCAAGGTGACGATTACCTCTTTCAGAAAAAGCAATGTGTGACACACCCAACCCAACCATCAGCTGGGCAACTGCAGGATCACAGGTTTATGTTCATAGTAGCAAATTCTGAGGCTGCCCTGAGCCAAGCTGAAATGGTGTGTACGTAATAGTTACTTTTAAAATGATTGACAGAAGCAAAGTTAAAAAAAACCAAACCACCTAAACCTAGTCACCGTGGTGCCATTAAACCAGCAAAATATTTGACATCACTATCGAATTATTGCTCAAGGCACTCTTACAGAGCTACATCCGGTTTCCACGGTCAAATGTTGGCCTTTTGCCTTTGCATTTTCAACATTGATTTCTGTAATAGATGCCTCATGCAAATTTCACAGTTATCAATTTTTTAAAACAGCTTTAAAGAGCACAGGCTTCTCTAAAGCCATGGAACCAGCGGACAAGTAGTCCAAAAGAAATACAAATACTAAAAGAAATGGCCTAGAACTGCCGTAACACACTGGATAGTGACGAAATTTGCACTGAAGACTAAGCCCTTTGATCCTCACAATTCATACCAGAGGAAATAGAAAATTCAGTCCATTTTGCAGCTAAACTTATTTTCTTAAAACAAAAACAACAAAAAAAAAAAAAAAAAAACAAAAAAACAAAAAAGCAAAGCAAACAAAAAACCCACCAAAACCCCACAGTTACAGCATAAATAAGCAGCATTTTAAGTACAGCACGCTTCCAGTCCACGGAGCTTTATTTCTTTAGAGGCAAGAGTGAGTATAACTCGTTAGAACTGGCTTAACAAACCTCATTTCCTCGCCGGGGGCTCAGCGGGGGGCTGGGGAGGGTCCCCTCCGCCAGGGTCACCCCTCCGCGGGTGTACCCAGCCCGAAGGACAGACGGGAGGACACCAGCCACGGGCACGGGGCAGGCAGCCTGCGCTGCGCACAGCATCGCTCCTCGGGCACCACCGCGGCAGGTCCGCGACGCTCCGCCGGCAGCAGGAGCCGCCCGCTGGGAACCGGCCTGGGCGGGACAGGGAAAACAACCACTCGTGGGGAGGAAGCGTTGGAGCACGTGGCTTTTGGAGCCTCAATTCACCAGAGCTTTAAGAGGCTGAGAAGCTCCGTCGCCCTCCATCACCGCGGGCAGCCGCAGAGCCGCTTCTCCAGCTCGCCCGGGCCGTGGCTGGGCTGCGCCTCGGCTGCCCGGCGCTGGTGGGACCTGCGGCTGCCACCAGCCCCCGTGGCCACGGGAAAGGGGCAGAGGGGGGATGGCACTGTGGAAAGACAGTTCACACAAGACAGAGGCCTGGAAGGTGAACTATTTCCTAAGCACATGGATGCTGTTGGGGCGGTGCAGAGCTTCAGCCGGAGCACAGGCTCGCAGGAGGCAGCCAGCCCTATTCAAAGCCGAGCTTGTCATGCTCTGCTTTAGTGCTTTCAGGCTCAGCAGGCTCACGCCAGCAGCAGCTGGCGCAGGGCAGACTGAAGGCTTGTGTACTTTTGTACAAGAAATACATTGAGTGAAGTCGTGGTATTAAAAACTTACCAAATATCAAAAGGAAGTCAGGAAAGAATTGTTATGGATCCAGGCATTTTCTGAACTGCCGTGCAAGCTGTCACCAAAGGCTCTCAAGGGACGCAGCAGAAGCCTGTTCTTGCTCTAGGAGCAGCCATCAGTTCGTTGCAGTCCCTACCTGGGTTTAAAGCTTTGCATTTCAATCTGCTTTGCTTTACTGGTGGAAAGTAATCCTTAGCAGGAATGAGCAGAGTCAGAGGCCAAGCTGATGGCTCTAGGGCACGCGGGATGCATTGCATGTGCTATTTATAACTGTAGAGGACGCGGTGAGGATGGCCAGTGTCTGGGTGAGCTCAATGTGCAAGGGCCACCATCAGGTGAAGAGAGAAGCTGAGCTGTAAGACTGGAGCCTTCAAGGATGCTACAACAGAAGGGACTTGCTGCAAAACCAGTTTCTGTTCTCTCTGCAGACTCCTCACAGCCCGCAGTCTGCATGGAGGAGGAGGAGGTTTGCTTCCAGGAGCCGCTTATTAACACCGCCCGGAGTGGCACAGACCCCCAGCCCAGGGATGGCTCCGCAGCGCAAGAGCTGCCTCCCCCCGCAGCGTCCCCTCTGCAGCCGGAGCACGGGGGCCCTTCGGCTGTTACCCTGCTAGAAGCGGGGGCAAAGGCAGACACGTGTCTGCTCAAATTTGCCTGTGAAATTCATACTCATCAAGGCTTAATGTAGGTTCTTAGCGCTGGTTTTGTACACACCGCAGGAATTTGGATCAAACTTGGTGTTTACGTCCAAAATGAGTTGAACGGGACAGCGCTGGCTGCAGCCCGGGCTCCGCTCCCTGGCGCACTCGGGCACAACACCCACGTGTCCACGTACTGCCCAGCGCCGAGCATCGAGGAAGAGCCGCACGTTTGCTCCGAGTTACGCCTCGCTCTGCGGAGCGGCTCAGATGCCAGGTAACCATCACTTGGACCATGGAAGAGTCAGGCTGGGTCCTCTTACCCAACCGGATCAGCACGGGGCTCTATTCTGGTTATTAAAAACCCTGGATGCAAAGAACAGGGCAACAAAAACCCAATTACTTTATCTACAGCTGAGGAACCGAACTGCATCACGCTGAGGAGTCTGACGACGGGCCCTCCCTTTCCCCCTCGCCCCGCCGGCAGAAGCCCCTTGCTGGCTCCTGCACCATCTGCGCGGGCGGGATCCGGCAGCCACCGTCTCGCTGCACTTTAACCTCCTAAACGTTCACCTGAAGTGACAAGCGGGGCTCCTGCTCCTGACCACGGGCCACCAGCACGGCTGGATACCCGGCAGCTACTGGGTTATGAATTCCTGCTCACAAGGCAATGCTTGCTCGTCTGCCCAGGTCCCATCTGTGGAGACGGGGGATCGTCCCGCAGCCCGAACACCGGCCTCCAGAGAGCTGCCGCCAGAACAGCCAGGAGGTGGAAACCCTGCGAGAGAGGAAAACCCCGACCCACCCACACACGGTTTTATTTGGTGATGCAGGGGTGATCATGGGCATCGGAAAACACTGCTCCCCTCCCTTCTGTAATTCCAGGACAGGGCAGTTCCATGGGAAAGTCCTTGCGTGCCTGCCAGGTTACTTCATTTCTAGGTACAGCCTTTGGGCAGGGTACAACACAAGGGCCTCTGGTTAAAAGCTTGATAGAAACAATTTCTCTGACTTTTAAGCCTAAAAATAGTGTTCTAGCACATGATGCATGGAAGACCAGATTAGTCTGAAGGATGGCCATCTCGTGGGAGTAATCACAGCCACCCAGAGCAGGGCCCGGGGGCGAGCCCGCTCCCAGCTGTGACTCCGCTCCTCCCCTGCCCATTTTTTTTCCCTGGGAAATTAAAAGTACAAATTAAATGCCTGAACTCTTAAGAAACAAAATGTGCTTCCTCAGGCCGCAAAATGTGTTTCAGCTGTCCTTCGGCCAGGCGCAGCACCCCTCCCCACCCCCTCGCTGGGCACAGGCCGTGCACCCCTGGCCCCGCGGGTCGGCGTCTGGAGGAGCACGGCCACGGGCCGCCGGCCACGGGGCAGGAGCTGGTCCCCCGACGCCCATTCTAGGCCCTGCTTTTCAGAAACCGCCAGGCAGCAGCGCCAAACCCCAAGGGCTGTGTTTATACACCCGCCACGTTTCTCACTTCACCTCAGCAGTTTTTTCTGGAGCCGCTCGGCCTTTCCACGTGAACCTCATTCTCTGCGTGTGCGTGGTTGTGGTCAATGTAAACTGACAACAGAATTGAGAGTTTCATCTTAAATCCCATTCCTGCAACTTCCAAAGCCATCCCCGAGAGGAAGCAGCGGACCTCTGAGAGGGCGGTTCATCTGCTCCCAATACTTTTCCGCCACATAACCGGTGGTTACAGCTGTCACAGATGCCGACTTTCCGCTCCAGGGAAGAACAACTACGCTGACAGCTTAAAACACGTGCACAAGTCTTGCGAAGCGAGGATTACGCGCAAAACCCTCTCTCAGGTTCACAGAAACCACCTTTGATACGCAACATTCACTTAAGCCTGGGTTAACCGGGCATTAAGGATTCATCATACCAAAGTAAGTGACTGTTTAAGACAAGCTTCAAAAGCCTTCCCTCTCATGTCTAGTGCAGCCAGCTTCTGCTCCCCGCTGTTCCCTCCCCGAGCGAGGCCCGAGGTCACCCCGCGGCCGGGGGCCGGCGCCGGGCTCTCGCCGCCGTACCTCTACCGCGACATCCCTACGTCCCTGCCGCGCTTTACTTATGAGACGTTCCATCTCCCAGACGTTAACCCTTCGGGGCACTGCGAGTGCGAGCAGCGCAGTGCTCTTGAGCTGGTCCCAGAACTCACGGGTGCTTTTGGGCAAATATCTGAAAAAACAGTAATTTTATCAAACTGACGGTAAAATCTGTTTTGAGATAAAATGAAATGATAAAAATTTCATCAATCATCAAAAACTATTTAATTGAAAGTGGTACAAGCAAATCATAATTTATATAATAGAAGATTTCATCATCTCCTTTTTCTTTACTCATATTCCACTTACATTTGCTGAAAAAATAGATCAAAAATAGACAGCACTAATATATTCACTGAATATGAACAGACAGCTTTCCGAGTTAGAGGTATGACCATTCAAAAACTAACCATTCAAAACGGAAATACAAACAATCTCCAGGTGGCTCATTTGGCCAGTTATCTCACAAATGGAAGAAGAAGTTGCCAAAATACACAGCGCGAGTCCAGGTAAACATTTAAAATTTATTAAACTTTTTGGTCAAAATAACTGAACAATATGTACAATCCCATTGTATTAGCTCTAGTATGTATTTGAGGAACAAGGTCGAACCTAACGCTTTAGTGACCCGGAAGTTCCACATTTCAAGATTTTCAAATAGTGTCACAACCAATATACAGTATAAGATTTTTTTTTTTAAATTTAAACTTTATTTGCAGAACCTCAAAGTTAGTTGTACTTACTAGCTTACTGTGAACAAGAGTGGCACTCTATGGACATCGATCGGGAGGGTAAGAACGGAGACATTTTGCTCTTGCATACGCAGATCTGATTCAGTAATCAAAATACACCTTCATTTTAAGAAAAATGGAGTGTAAACCACACCTCTGTATTTCCTCTGGGAAGCTCAAGGGACCTCGTATTTCAGAAAGAATTTCTCATTTGCAGGCACATTTCACGGAGCGCAATGCCTAGCTACTCGATGCTACTAAAACGTGCTGCAACAGCTTCAGGAACAGCTTCTCACCCAGGCTAGCCGAGGGCAAAGAGAAGGTTGATGCATTTTAGGCCTCTTTGGAAAAAACAAATAAACAAACAAACAAAAGTACCTAAGGCTTAAAAAAAAAAAAGTGAGCAAGAAGAGCGTTAAAACAGACGCAGTTAACACCAGCTCGTAGCCTCGGTGTCTTCCGACATCCTGGTGTTACAGCCGGAATGTGCTGAAATGCATCAAGCCGCGTTGCTGCTTGGCATGATCGAGATAGGTCTGTTTTTTTTTTTTTTTTTTTTTTGCTGGCTTGAACTGCAATGTGAAATACAACGCATTACGCCAAATATTGAAAATAAACTTTATCTTCATGATAAAGTACTAAAAAGGTTAAAAAACATAATGCACGTAAGGCATGTCTATCTACTGTTGAGAGGCATCAGATAAACTGGATTGTTATCTTCAAAGAAGAAAATCTGTTGAATGTTTTGTTTTCCCTTCTGCGCAAGGTGGTCACTTTCTGTTAAGGCTGTGGATGGCGTTATTCTAACCTTTTCAATCTCCTACTTGGTACCCAGATGGCATTTAAAAAAAAACAAACCAAAAAACTAAACGAAAAAACAAAACCAAAAAAACAACCCAACAGTGCAACTGAAACTAAATGACAATTTCATGGACACTCTAAATTTAGAATTTGAAATACTACACAAAGAACTTTGCATTAGTCTGCCAAAAATCAATGTTTTGGGGCAAACACAGTCAAATATGCCCATCAGAATTATTCTGCACAATCTCGGTACATGCAATAAAAAAAAATAAAAAGACTGAGTACATACCGTCAGATTTAAAAACGCTTTTTATAGTTTGTTATTTTATTAAGTGGTTTACACCAGAAGGTGTGGTTATAGATACAGTTGGTGAGTAAATATTCATGGAAACCTGTCTACGAACCCAACTCAAGACCTACCTAAGTGCTCAAAGGTAAAACACCTAAGCCTAGATACAGGCCAGAGGAGGAATGTTTACAGGCATTAAGCACAATATATGTTTTGAAAGGCCCAAATATTACAGCAGAGAGAGAGCGCGAGAGATAGAAATTACATTTCTATGACAATTTTTTCTTCTTGGGTGTTAAATTTTTGGTCTATAAACTGGAAAGGAAGGCTCAGACTGAAATAAATACATTTGTTTTGAGTATTGGCCTTATCGAGCACTGTCCATCAATTCTGCCTCTAGAGGGTTTCTCTCCCAGAAAACCGACACTCCCTACCCCCGCTGCAGGCAGAACTACACCATGAACTCAAAAACCAGGCCAGATCCTCTCCTTTTTCTAAAGGGAAGTAAGTGCATCAATGTTCTTCACTGGTAGGACAACAAGGCCTTCTCTTTTACAGATAAACAACTGAGCGTAACTATGCAAGACGACGACTCTGTCCTCAAGTAAGTCATCTTTAGTTAATTTTGTCCTGGAATATATACAAATTATTGGTGGCAGCTACAGCAATGATGTTCTCCATGGGATGCCATGCTGTATGAAGAATCTTCTTGTTGAAGTCCAGACTGTCAACGCTTATTTCATCCTTCTTTCTTTTACCACCCGTACACACTTTACGCGGCTTTAAGATGGCACGAGGCTTGCTGCTCTCCCTGGATGCTTCTAGGGTGATATCCCGTCGCGTGTTTCGGTCAAACATTCTAAAGAAATTGTTGTAAGATCCAGTCATGATAGCACTGTTTAAAAGCAGAAGAAAGGCAAATCTCGTTAGGTTTCCAGAAACAGTGTTCAACCCCCACCTTCTCTCTCCCGCGCACAAAGCGACTGTCAGAGCAAGTTCACGGCCCGTACATGGCATCGCACTCCTTTCCTCCCTGACGGAGACCTTTGCTCAGCTCCATTTCTGGACTTCAGCACTGCTTCCACGCCACTGCTTTCTCTTTCAGGCCTTCCCCCCGTCCCCCCTCCTGCCACTGGCACTCAGCAGCAGCCTTATGCTTTATTCATCTTAACGTGAGCAAAGCGGGTTTTCCCCGTTGTCTTATCCCACAGCAGCAGAAGTCATGGTGGAAGCAAAGCCACTGTAAACTGCTTAATTTCAGCAGACTGTCACAACTGAAAGTGCCTTCCTTGGCACCATGCACTTGTGCACCATGAGCACGCCAATGGATTTATTAAAAAAATGATCTTGAATCAGTAAAAGAAACCCCTTGTGTGAATGTCTGATGCAGCCCTGTGGAAACAATTCAGAGTTTCTGTACAGTATCAAATTTGCTTTTGAACAAGGCAGAAAGAAATCTGCATCTCAAAATGCTTTCATAACTCTACCTTCCAACGAACAGCTTGTTTGTAGCTCTCACAAAAAAACATGCTTGAAACTGAGGCCAAGCTGTTCATTATTTTCTGTATTGAACACTTATCTCCTTCCACTTGAAACTGGAAAAGCCATTTCCCACATGGCAGAAGTCCCACAGAGTGTCAAAATCGCAACCACCTCAGCCTTGTCATCTTATCTGCTGATACACATTGTCTTCACAGCATTAACAGAGAAATGACTAGGAGACGACAACAGATGCCACTCAGGCTGTACTAGGGAATGCGCCGAGTGAAACGTTTCTTTCTTTTTCAAAGGGAGATGAGCATCACCACTTCTGTGACACCTTATGTTCTTATGTTAAAATGAAATGACCTTGCTTTGACTTTTTTTTTTTTACCCCTCCAAAAAAGATTGACTGGAGTTGCTTAAAAAACCCCACAGAAATAAGGTCAGCTTCCTTGCATTTTAGCTTAGTGAAAAACATACACCACCTATTTTATGCATTTTGTGTTAGATACTGTAAATACTGCTAGCAATTTTTTTTTGTAAGCTGACTGATACAGTATGATTTCTCCCCTCAATAACTCAAACCCACTTGCAACCTTGGGAACTTGCGACCTCGTATTGAGAGTAACCGGTCTCCTTTGACATTGTTTACTTCAGGCGTTAGTAGGTAAGCGGCATGTAGCAGTACATGCAACCTCAGCCCTCACCGCAATAGCAATGTAGGACACAAGGTCACTTGTTTTGCTGACTCCTGTGCACAGCTTATGAGATTTGACTTCCCTAATCACTGCCCCATCTGAACTATGCGGTGGATCTTTTGTTTGTCAATATTTGATAAGATTTAGGCCAAAGCCTGTTTCACAGGCTGATCTCGTTACCGTCACATCAAAACCGATACCTTTTCATTTAACGGCTTGCAAGCATTTGGTAGCGGACAAGTCACTGTTCTAGGCATTTCAGATATACTCAGAAAACTTGTACAAAAAACTAAGCAGAATCCCCGAGGCAAGCCAACACAAAGCATCCAGACAGAAGATCCAAATCTACCATGATCTTACCCATGCGTTCTGAAAGCATTTTAACAGGTAGCTAACGTTACCACAGCCAGCGAGTGCCACACAGACCATACCATGTGTGCCAGCAGAGTGGCTTTGCTATCTGATTATAACGCTTCCACAACTTGCAGGCAAGACATGCATTTCCACCTTTTGCAACAAGGATGAGTAATTATCTAACGCAGTTTTATCTTCTTTAGCGTACAGAAAACATGGAAAGGAGGTTCATTTTGCAAGACACTGAATGCATGTTCTTGTATACACTTTAAGAATGAAACTGAGTCACGTTTTCATGGCTTGAAATGGCCAGTCTTGACTAGGTAAAACTTCAACAATAATTCGTATTAGAAGCAAAGTGACATGCAAAAGTTTTTTCCAATTCTGCAGCTGGAGGGTGGAGGATTGAAGAATGAAGTCTTTTTGGAAAAAACAAAACAACACAAACCAAAAACAAACCCCAGCTGATTTGAATGTAACTAACTACATCCTTAACATTAAGGACATCGCGACTGGAAACCAAACTCCTAATGCTGAGGGAAAACCAAAAAGCCAAACCAAAATGAACCCCCAACTTACCTATCAGAACCATTCCAGCAGCATTCAAATTTGTCGAAGATGCAATCATTTTCGTAAAGGGAACAAAGCTTGCTTCGAAGATACTCGTGAACCTTTTTGGAACATTTAAATTGGCATTAGATATAAAGAAAAAGAAGAAAAGGGAGAGGAAGGGATATTTAAGAAAACTTGTACACCATACTTGATATGTCTCTACAGGCCTGTTTTCCATATTGAGGTCCCACACTTTAACAGAAAGGTAGTCTCTTGTCATCATGTATCGACCACTGTGACTGAATTTTACATCAGATATCGACGATATTATTTCTGAAAAAAATGATCTGCTGCTAGGATCTTCAGGTTCTTCAAAAACTGTAGATAGAAGACACAATTACAAATGAAACCAACACCAAGTTTTACAGCTTCGAACATTTTTTGCTACTTGGAAAGCTTTAAATCAATATATTAGTTTCTTTAAAAAGAAAGTTGCTGTTAAATGCTTTTTAAAAATAATCTCTTTTTAAACGATGCTGTGCTCCGAGTCATCAGATTGCTGCTAGCTGCCTCTCTGCAGCATTCTCAACTGGAGCACAGCATCAGCAAACTACAATTCCCAGGTCTTAGGGATGAATCACAGGAAAAAAAAGTGAAGTTAAAAAAACAGCACATGGGTACAGAAAACATTGTAGCTGATCTATAAATCATGTCGAACAAGAGCAGATGAAAACACCAGCACCCCAAACACAGTATCTTAATGCATGACCCCTGCTTTTTGAGACTGCTGTACAACATACTTTTCTTTAGATCTGAACAGAAGTTGTACAACACAACCCACTGAAATATTAGCGCCTACACTTGAAATGCAGTTTGTATGGTTTTAAAGGGGATAAAGAAATACATTATTTAAGTTGAAGAGTCAATCTTTGAAGTCAATGTTTCATGACACAAGCTACCCAGAACTATTTCTTTCTTTCTTTAATAGACCCCTTTTAACAGGATGTTATTCAGTGACAAGCAGTTAAAAAAATAAATGTGCTTCTAAAGAATTTAATGCAACACAAATAGATGAAGTGGCCTAGCATTCTACATTTGCAATTGCACAAATATTTCCTTCCAACATGAAAACCTTATCTGTACTGCAGAAAGCTTACCTGCAAATATCAGTACGGTAGGTCAACCCACAGGACTAGTAATACTAATAAACCACAACCATTACAGCAGCGAGCAAGAACAAGAGGCTGCGTGCAAGGCACAGGCAGTTATCGTCATGACTTCAGCAGACAAGCTTTCCTCACCTACGTTAGTTTACGTGGCTCAGCAGACTAAAGAGCATTCACCTTTCATCCCTGGAAGCTCGCTTCAAACACAGCATGTGTTCTTAAGAATTAATTCTACCCTAGGAGCTGGAAATGGTCACAAAGTAAATGGATTCTGGCAGCATCAGCCCAGTTTCTAATGCACAAAGGTGAATAAACTGCCCTGAACTGGCATTTGATAAGCAGATACCTTTGAGAAGCACCAAGACTGAGTGTGGACAGAAGACAGGTCTCACTGGTGCCAAAAGCACTTGTTCCCATCAGTTTATGATGCATAAATGGGTAAACAGGAGCAGAGTCAGATCGTCAATTGTCTCATGCTACACTTCTGCTTGTTGATGGCCTAGAACAAGACAATTAAAATGTTCCATTCTACAAAACTATACCCCCTTACCTTGTATGCTCTTTACCAATAAGCAGAACTTGGCATGTTTATTTACAAGCAGAATGCCTACACGCTCTATCTTGCATGAAACCAACGCAAGAAACCCATAAGCATAAGCCAAAGACGCATCCTAACTTACATTTTGAATGCCTGTCACAGAGGGCTGAAGAACGCATGTCACAGAGTCGAATAGTTCCTTTGCTACTACTGTAGACAAACACATTACAGTGATGAGGGTGGAACTCTGCGGCAGTAATCACTTCTGTCAGCTCTTCCATGTTAGCAGGCTTAATATCTACAATATCTGGGAAGATTTTTGTAAAGACATGTAACATTTCACTTTCAAATCACTTCTGGCAGATAATTATTAAAAAACATTAAAAACACAATGTAGAAAACCAGGGCAAGATCTTAATTTCCATCGTGTGAAATCTACACAAAGTAAAGCGACCTGAGTAGATTTAAAAATAAATAAATAAAGCCTAGATTTTACAAATCAACTTTAACAGATGCTGGAGATAATTTCAGACTCCTCTCAAGCCTCCTTCATAATGCTTCCTATTGAACATTGGATATACTTCACCTATTTACCTAAAGCTTTAGAAAACATCCAGATGACCTATTTAATATTTAGTGTTTCTGCAACTTTTACTGCAGATTTGTCGATGTGGGACATGCTACTAGTTTGGGATACACAGGCTTGCAAAAAGATTTAGGAATTATTTCTGCAGTTAATGATATCATTTAACATGGAAAAAAATTAAGATTTCTTTAAGAGAAGTGTCGCTTCAACAGTTAAGAGACCTTAAACTTTGGAAAGAAGTATCTACCGTAACAAAGGATCTACTTTCTAAATCTTTCAACTCTTATTTAAATTGACTGAACTCCACAAATAAAAGATGCTCCCAAAATTCCTCAATTTCTATTGAGAAATCAAACTATCTGTTATCTCTACTGGCAGTTTTCCACTGAAAGAATGCTTGCACTCAAGAATGAATGAGAGCATCCCAAGGCCTGCTTTCACTGTGTTAAACCTCCAGATTTTAAAATCCTGTATTTTAATCCCTAAATCCAAACACGTACTGTAATTAGTAAAATTAAAGTGATTCTCTTAAACATACACAGCTTAGATGTGCCCTAGTGTTCACAGAGAACAAAAAAAGGATACTAAAACTTCTATCTGTAATTTCTAAATGCCATAGGTTAATTCTCAGGTCATCTGCAGAAAGGTATGTTTCATGATCACTATTTACTGAAATAGAGTTTATGTGATAAGTATGTGCATTTGCAAATATCCTTCTGGGACTTGCTTCTACCATTAGGTCCATGGGTTTCAATATTGGCACCTGAAACATGAAAAAGAACAGTCAGGTTGGGCATGAAATTGATTTCTGATTCAGAAGGTATTAATTAGTTGCACACCATAAATTTGTTTTGATTTAGTGACTAAGCACTTCTCAAATTCAGTGAGCAAGGAAAGTAATGAAATAGCCTGTGAATGCTGACTTTGCATACTACCAACACAAAACCTCAGACACTGACTTCTGCAGAAGCTACCTGTCAAATACAGCCGCTTTGTACCTCATCCAACAAAAAACGGTGTATGTTTATAATGATATTAGAAGATTATGTTAATTTGAAACAAGCGCTTAAAAGTGATCCCCATATCTTAGAGGGGTGCTTGTAAAATTGGTAAGAACAGTTTCCAAAGAAAATCCCCAATGAACAGTCAGTAGGATTTTTAGGAACACATGGATGCCCTATTTCCACAACTAGCTGACCTAAATGACATAGTTTGTCAGGGTCAAGTGGATTATGCTTCCCTCTTGCTCCTTCTTGCTCCCCAGCAAGTGATTAGTTTACAGTTGCCCAAGGACGTCCTACGCTGTTCCAGTACATACAATTCAACACTAACTTACATCATCTAACCAAGAAAAAAGTTATGACAGTGTCCAAGATAATCTTGCTTTCCTGGAACAAGAGACCAATTAATCCAAGAGCTCTGTAATTGCTTTCACCATGTTTGCATCTCACGGTCTGTTTACATCACACTGTAATGATTGAGATTAATCCCTTGCTTTTTATTAGGCAATTTTCCTATCTCACCATGAGTGTTCCTAGCCTTGAAAACGCATTAATGTAAATTATCAGGAATGGTACTGAGAAATGCCAAGGTCTCTATGCAAAAGATGCAGCTCTGAAGTGCTGCTTCTCCTCCATGTTTGCTTCTTTATAAATAAACGGGGATTATATTTCTGTAACGAAATATGCAAACAAAGCCCATAAAAGCCCAAGGTACGTACACTCTAGATCTCTAAATCCTGATCATTTCAACACAAGGAGGTAACTCTAGGCAAGGTTTTTTCCCCTTCTGCTAATTGTTGCTCAGACTTGGTTCATTCCATCATCTCTTCTTGTAAGACGCAGTGCCTGGAAGGTCTGCAGCTCAGCCCAACCTTCCTTTCCCAGAAGAGCAGCACATTTAGAAGACTGACTTTTGAGAGAGAGGTTCTTGCTTTTTGTTGCTTCCCCTCATTCAGCTTGATGATTCCTAAACATATTACAGTGTTTAAAGTAGCTGCTAGTGTTCTCCTTCAGTGATAGAGCCGGTACCAGGTAAAACCGTCGTCAGGCCACAGTCTGGACTCTCCGCGTTCCCAGATGGGTAGTCCACTCCCACAGAAGGGCAAGGCTGCAGAAATTTCACCTGCACCTACTTCGCGCCACTGGGCTAAGGCACTGCATCAGAATTTATTTCCTTGTTTTTAGTTTTCATTAGAATACTCAGTCAGACCTTGGCTCCCACACGCTGAGTAGAAAGACACTTTCCAGAGGAAGCGGATATCCTTTCCCAACATGATTATGCGTTAGGCTCACATATACCTAAAGCTTCAGTTCAATATTCAATTTAAGCAAAAGCAAGGCAAAAACCCCCAACGAAAACCCCCAACTGTCAGGAGCGGCACTGGCTTTGAAAGTAGCGAGAGCCTCAGTTCAACTCCTATTTATAGTAACAACAACATAAAAAAGAACAAGAAAAACCCCAACCCCACGTTTTCATTTCCTGAGCTCCTGCTTTAAATGACCCCAAGTCTGGAGCACTAACCCTACTGCTACAACACTATGCAAGTAGAAAAAATGTCAAGACTATGCAAGTATACATTAGGTTTTCCAAATGCTCAGAACTCGCCTCTAACAAAAACACCTGCTACCTAACCATAGAATACCCAGCACCCTGTTTAAATTTGAGTCTTGTTCTTAGCAAAAAGACCGAACAAGTTCAGTATGAGCAAAATTGAGGGGAAAAAAATATTATCAATACAATCAAAGCCAAATTCTTCCCAAATTCACAGTGGCACATGCTGTAAGCCAAACAGAAGGACTCTCTCTGCCCAATTCACAGAGCAGCACTCGGGGAGGATATCAGGGTTAACCCAGGCACCTACTGCTCCTTACTAGCGAGTGGCACAGACACCACAGCACCGTCCTCTGCTGACTAGTCGGGGCCAGGAAGAGAAGTCACTATGCTACGGATCTCTGAAATAAATCTGTTCCCTGCACTTCATGTTGCACTAAGACATTAAACTATTTTAAGAACACAGCAGGATGAGTCCGTGCTTTCTATGAACTGAGTACAGAGTAGTGCAGCCCCAGACAGGCATACTCCAAAACGCTGCTTTTTCAGGCTGGAACAACAACATTCTGTTATACTAATTTATTGACAGCAATAAAATATATCTCCTTCTACAGTTTGATTATACTGAGGTGGATGAAGGCTGTCTAACAAAAATATTTTAATTTTATGAAACAACTTAAATTTAAAATCCATTTTAAATATGCTAAGATGTTCCAAGAAAAAAACACCCCAACAAACTATTGGGAAGCTAATAACGTAATTTTATAAAAATGAAATTTTGCCTCAAGTTTTCCAGAGGAACCTTATTTAATAGTTATATATGTATAATGAAGTGTCTTCATTTTTTTGTAAAAATTTTCAAGACCCTGACCAAAGCATCTGTTTTGATCTACACATTTCAGTTGACAACTTTGGTGATACAAAGGCAGAGAAGTACATGCAAAAACATGAAGTCAAAGAGCAGAAACATACCCGTAGTGCTGTGATTCTGAAAGGATCCCTAAGTCTTCCATCTTCATCTTTTAAATTATAACCTTCGGCTCTTTTATCCCTTTCACTTATTTTCCATAATTTAATAGTTTTATCTAAAACCAACAAAAATTCACATGCTTGAGAATGAATTAAATTCAAAATAAAATCAGTAAATAATGGAGTCAGTAGAGTGGATATTATTTATCTCTTTAGGCTTCCAGTGCTTGCCACAGAAAGGACCCTGCTGGAGCCCTTTAAACAACACTGCAATATGGAGTACAGCCCTCCCTACCTATACTTGAAGTACTTTGCCTTCAGCTGTATTATTTAGCAGAATTGATACATGAAAAACAAACAAAAAATATACTGGACACATGCACTTGGAGGATGCGGATGGGAAATGCATGAAAATATCAGTAAATGGAGAGGAAAAAAAAAGACAGATTCTGTTTTAACTCCAATGTTCAGTTTGAATAAAATACAAGTTTCTGCCTGAACAATAAGGCCCTATGCCCACCATTCACCAAAGCGACCCTTCACAAGGTAAGTTTTACACACCAATTACCAAAATTTACCAATAAGCCCTGGATGACTAAATTATTTTAACAGATAAGTGCTAGGGGGAAAAAAAACCCCACAAAACCCCAACAAGCCCATGAATTACTTACACTAACTGCCTTAAGGAAAACCAAGTTTGTCCCAGGTGTCTGCTAAGAGACAGCCAAAGGCAGTTAAGTGACAACGGGACTTGCCCCATTACTTTTGGGTTCTGTGGCCGAAGGCAAGTACTTCCCAGGGCTCGTTAGGGGAAGTCTTTCCAAGTGCAGGACGTTCAGCAAACACCAAGAGTGAGATCCTTCGCTAATTGGAAACAAACCTCTCCTCACCAAACTACTGCATGTCTTTAAAGAGTTTAACGTGACAGAGTTTAAAGACTGCTTTAAGTTTAGCAAGACTTACATCAAAGTAAGATGCTTTGAATTTCAAAGTACAGTAGACAGAAGCTGCTCCCACTTTTAAAATTTGGTATAGCAGGTAGGATATCAGCCCTTACATAAAGTCATTTAAGTACAAGGCAAGAAGTGATCCGAACTGTTAGGAACAAGCGCATTCCTCTGACAATAAGAGCAAGTTTTTCCATGCACAGTTCTAGATTTACATTTACAGCTTGCTCCGTGATGCATCAAAATGAAACAGACCTAAAACAGATACAGACCTAATAAACACTACCAAAATACTGGAAAAAATATAAAAAAAGTCAAAGTGCATGAAAACTTGTCATTTCCAACTTGTACTTTTTGCACTGCTTTTACGTATTCTAAGGTACACAGTGAATATGGTATAAATCTCCTCTTCCTAGAGTGACTGTTGTCTTTTTTAAACAGTTGCTATTCGAAGCACACGTGATCTTTTGGTATTGGAAAACCAAAAAGAGCATTGCAACCACAGTGTTTCAATCTCAAATGCTTTTATTAAAAACTCATCTGGGATCAGAAAAAAATCAGTTTCAAAATTAGGATGACTGAGTCAAATTCAGACTTCTGCTATAGTTCAGCATGCTGGGAACCCGTTTACACAAAAACCATAAAGCAGAGTAAGAGGGTATGTAAACTGATAGCATGCTCAGTATATCCACAGAACATAGCTCTAACTACACCTATTCTGTTGCTGCTTCACTATTTTTACATTAATAAGTCAGTAATTTACAGAGCATTACAATCAAAACTTATTTTGCATGTAATTGGATAAGACATTAAAACAACCCCAAAACACTCCAGAAAACACCCCACAAGTGGATCACAGGTGAGATAATATTCAAAGGACAAAAAAAGTTCTTTGTGCAAAAACAAAGCATCCTTACCATTTGTAGACAGCAGGAAGTGAGCAGCATTCTGTTGTGGTAACCACCTAATTTTATTAATTTTTTCCTCAATTTCTAGACTTTTCAAGTAGTCAAACTCAGGTTCATGACTCTGAAAGGTACTGTAAACATTATATTCTCCCCTAGAATGAGGACGGCTTTTATTCTGCAAGGAAACATAATATTTCTTGAAGCTGATGTTACTTGGTTCATTAGAAATTGTACATACAAACTAATGACTAGAAATTGTCAATTAGAAAGTAAGTTTTTACAACAGAACTTGATGAATTTTACATTTTTTAGTCTATGATACTGTATCTAGTTTACCATCAATATAGCGCAGAGTTCCTTTTTAAAATGTATCATTATATATAAATGTGTGTACTCACAGAACTTAACACATTAAAGCACTTCAAAGAGGCATGCTGTCCGCAAAGGAGTTCCGGCATTTCTATGGAAGAGTTCTAGGCTACGTTACCTCTCCCAAGCGGTTTCAACAGAATTGGAGCAGAGAAGTTACCTACGTCCTAAATCCTAAACCACCAACTCCATGTGATTAGTTTCTGCACTTCACCTAGTCTCCTTTCCCTCCTTTTCCAAAACCCATTCCTCTACTCACCACAATATGGTCATAACGTGGGGTTTCCAGACTAGAAAATAAATGTTGAAGGACAGAGCACACGGAGTAATTAAATGTTTTTTTATAGAACCACAATTGCACAAAGTCGTTCCGCTGAAGGGACAGCAAGATCAAGTATGAGCATTAGATCTAGCTCCGCTCCTACTCATTTTAAAACATGCTGTGCCCAGAAGTGGTACCAAGGTTTATAATTAAGCTTTGACAACCTTTTTTATTATAAAACCTTGAAGGCTGGAATTACCACACTTTCATCTAAGCCATTCTATGGCGCTCATCATGATGTACCAAAGACTATCACAAATACACTACCAGCTTTCCCCTCACAGAAGACCCCTTTGTCCTAGCCTCGTCTGGTAGATGTGGTAGCAAGGAACAGAGATCAAAGTCACAAGTATGCACAGATTTGCAGTTATCAGGTTTGAGGCAACTAGTTATCAGGCTTTTCAAATAAGTTAATGTTAGGGAGTGATTCACATTTGGAGAACAGCCCCACTTGTGGAGCTGCAGTGCTCAGAGCCTCTGAAAAAAACAAACCCTCCGAAACACAATTGGGACTCACTCACTTGGGAAGCAGAAAGTCACACGCTTGCAAAGGCAGGCAAGAGCCGGTGCAGCAGAGCTTAGCCAGCACGGCGACTAACGGTACGTTACCGTGGCACAGCCAGTAGCGACTCACATCATTGAGGACTGCTGGGCTGACATAAGGCTGCAAAGGCAACCTTTGACACTTCCTTACGTTTCCACGCTTGACTTGGCGACTTTGATGAGGTCCTTTCAGCTAGGTTTTTTTCCCTGCAATGTCTCAGAACTAACTAAAATGCCATACTTGGGAGTAAAATAATGTAAACTCTCACTACTTGTCATTTAACTTTTCAGCATTTTGGACAGGATCCTCTCAACTAACACTATTCAGTATAGTTATCCACATTACTTACGTAGCCGCCCGCATTTTGAGCGAGCTGCCTTGTCTGGCACTAGGTAGCGGTCCACTCTTTATTCACACGTTTGGTTGGAATAATGAGCTGCTTGGAACTGCAATCATGTCATATGAGTTCAGGGCATGATGCACAACATTTCAGCCTGCCTTCCCAAATTAAAGTGTACGGGGAATTTTATAACTATCCTAACTTGTTATTAACCTAGTTAACCTAGTCTAAAATCCACACTGTTTAAAAGTACTGGTTGTAAGATTTTATTAAGGTTCCAATATTATATACTTATTTTAGATTTTTCCCTCCACTCCAGAAAGTCTGCAGTTTTGCACATGAGAAATTACTCTTATACCCAACTCATCCCTGCAGTTTGCATGTGCTCCCATGCAGACAGTTGAATATTCCTGTGTGACTAGTCTGACTTGGATTTTTTTTTTTTATGCTATGAAGAAATGACGTGACAGCTGGGTTCTGACTTCCAGAACAACTGAGCACTAACAGCTGAAAGCCAACCAATAACAATTCCACTCTGAGCAAACACCAGGAAAGTCAGAGATCCTGAGCAGGTGGACACTTTTGACCTTGATCTCTCTGCGCCTTACCTAAGTCAGACTAAATGATAAATGAGCTATGAGCTGTCTAGGTGTAGTAGTATAACATTTCAGCAGCTTTTTCAGCAACCATATTTTCATTTCACTACCTCTCAAAATCCTCACAGTAAAACCAATAGGTCACCTTTGGTAAAGTGTTTTATAAACAGTATCCCAGTGAGGATGAAATGCAGAATATTGGACAGCTATTCGTTAACTGAGCATCATTTGAACCACACAATGAAAGAAGTGGGATTCTGCTGAAAAAAACCCACAGCACCTAAAGAATAGTACACTTCACACAGAAACAAGCTGAATTAAAATTCCACGATCAATTTTGGTATTCTGATGCAGGAGAAGGCTCAAAACCAAAGGCTCAAATTCTCATCAGCTCTTCAAAGGAAAGGACAAACATGCCCTTCAGTGGCAGGGGAAAGGGTGAGAATATTGACTTTTTAAAGAACACAGTTCCAGATTTCTCCCAGACATGGCAAGGCACGACAATTATTTTTCAGCATTTAGTGTGCTTTCCCAGTATGCACTATTTCTCTGGATGTAAAGGCTCAGTGACGTATCTGCATTGATGAACGGACAGAATATGTTACAGCATTATCACACAAGCAAATACCATTGCAAAGAGCCAGGTGAAAAGCTGTGTAACTGTAGGAGAGTCTTCCTACCCCCTGAACTGAAAATGCTCAAGTGTTTCTGGAGAAGTAGCCCTTCCCACTGGTTTTGATTAATAGGATCCTAAAACACATCAGATGCTTAATTCTTCCATTTTTGAACCACCTTATCCTGTTGTCCTTGCAGCTTAACATGTAGCCTTTTTTATAAACTTTTCTTAGATTATCTTCAAAAGCATCACGATTTGTCTTAGATCAACCTGACCAAGGGCAAAGTTTAGGAGAAAGTCCGAAGACAATTCTGCTAAATGATACTGAGCAAACTAGGTACATATATAAAGAACTCATTGTATTTTGGGGACTTTTCTTTTTTTGAAGGGTGGGAGGGGAACCACCAAACTACCCTATCAGGTTCAGCACAAGGCAGATATTTAGAAATTTGGGTTTTCTGAGAAAACTCTCCAACCATTTAAACCTCATGGCATGAAAAGATGAAGTGAAACTGTGCAACACAAGAACAGTGTAGTAACAGCACTTTTGTTTTTCAAGTCACTGACCTCTTGTTCCCTTTGAAATATAACCACTCTGCCACCTTTGTCTCCTGTTGCAAGAAGATCACCAGAGTAATTAAATTCAACTGTTGAAATAATATCGGCTGTAAACAGAACAGAAATAATAGCACTGTAATGTGTAAAGCAAATCAAGATGTTTTAAGATTGAACACAAAACAAAATTACAACTTGTATTAATGCAACAGCACAAATTCTTGATTTACATCATCAGCATCCACAAATTAAGTCATGTTTTGAAGCCTAACAAAATTTTATTTACAATCCAAAACAGTTCCTCATTTCTCAGTTTAAGCTTGAGGGCCTTCAATCCTAGAAAAGAGAAGGCATATCGTTTTAAGAATCCAAACTGTGTATTCTACCTGTTGGCAGTAGATGCTACAATATGTAAAGGAGATATGCCTGCAAAGAGCTTCCAAAAGTAAGAATCATATCAAAAGTGGTTCAGCTGCGGTATTACACTGGAGCAGCACTGCAGCTTGTGCTGACCAAGGCAAGGCTGAGGCATACCTGCCTTCCCCCTGAGCCGAGTACTCATGTAGTTAGTTCAGGAACCTGAACTGGGTGTCCGCCCTCTGCCAAAGGGGGGAAAAAAGAAAAAAAAAAGGAAAGAAAATTCTTCCAGTTGAGCTTCCTGAACCAGCTCTGTGCAGAAGCATCAGCATGTATACAACAAAGAAAAGGCAAGGATGATTGCAGCTGACGAGGAGAGCAAAGGGAAAGACTGCAGGACCTCCAGTTTAAACTGACTTAAGTGCCCTTGGGACCGAACCTTGGAAGCAACCAGTATTTATTCACCACTGCACACCACAATTAATCTTTGGAGGTGGCAATAAAGAAATAATTGCCATTAAACAATCTCTAACCAAGGGGCAGAGAGATAAGGGACTATAAATGTCTGTCACAGGTTTTAGGCACATAGTAACAAACCACTCACCATAAAATTGTAAGTAAGCATTTATCCATACTGTTGCTTGCTAGCCGTGCAAATATGTCATTATATTATGCAGGTATAAAAATTTTAAGATTGAAGTATATGATATCAATTAGTTTCAGAGTTTGCAATTGGAGACTAGATGAAAACTACTTTCCTGTATTGATTTTGATGTGCTATCTTTTGAATTCCTTTCAATAATCCCCCATTTTTATGAGGAAGGTGATTAGGAAGTCTAATCAGTTTTCCCAATACATAATTCATATTTCATCTTTTATTAACAGATGCCCTTTATACACTAGGAAAAAACTGTTTCAAGATTATGATTTACCTTCTTTGATTAAAAAATTTTTAAAAAAAAATCTTTCTACAGATTTAGTCCAGCCTTCAAAACGGCATTACTAACCTGCTTCTGGATATGTCTATTTTTATACTCAGCTTTCTTTAAAAGGTTATGAAAATATTCCATTTTGGTAAAGAACAGCATGATGGCTAATCCCAAATCCCCAACAGACCCAAAACATCAGAACAAAACCGACACCCTTGCTGCACTTACTCCATACTGAAAACACCAATCTTTCCTCAGTTGACCTACTTTTGAAAATTAACCATATTGCTAGTTTCTGGCTGGTCTCTCTAGCTCGCCTCCCCTCCATTCACAGTGATCCTCGCCTGCCATCGTGCCGCACAACTACAGCGACCACCGCCTCACAAGTTCAAGTCATCAGCCACAGAGCTCGCTGCAAACCTGACACGTCATTGCTGACCCCCTTCCAGGCAAGGACAAACCAGACTTTTGGCTCTTCACGATGAGCACTGTCAGAATCAAAATTAATCCCGCTGTTCTCTTTACACCAATTCCACATTTTGTAGCTAATTTCTGGTATGTGGCCCTTTGCCTCCATAACAGACTACGTAGAAAGTACTGAAAACACAACCGCCCCGCAAACAACCCTCCCCCTCTCCAAATTGCTAAAATTAATTTACAGCAATAAGTAGTTACCTACAGAAAACAGCGTATGGTATAAAGGTTTCACTAGTACTAAACGATCTCTTACTTAAGAAATTGCCTTAGAATTATGAGCTTCTAGTAGCACAACACTGATAAAATCTTGATATACACATACATATATACACACACATCCCTAAATATATATATTTTAATATGTACATACATGTAAATAAAAAACTTAGACTATAGAGTGGTACAACGTGTGTTCAACCCAAAAATATATCTAGAAAAGCTACGTATTTCCACTTGCCATAAAGATCCACTTTGTCAAAACTACACCTGCCCACTGAGCACAGCGATAACATTTCACTGAACCCCAGTGTTAAAACAAGCAGCAAAATGCCAAAGTTTAAACAACGACACAAGATCTGTCAACTTGCATGTGAATGGGACCTCTGTTCCCCTCTTTGCAAGGTTAAGGAAAACTCAGATGATGATACACTAAAATCCGATTATCAAAATTAATACCTGTCCCTCCTATACTATAAATAAACGGGACTCAAGAGATGATGGGCAAACGCTTTAGATGGCTATAAAGAGACCAGTTTCTAGCTCACTGATTTCCCAGTGAATCCGGTTCAGACTTTTTACCCCAAGGAAGTCAAAAGAATGTACAGGGTACCTTGTATGTCATTTTAACTGTTTCTTAAATACACTTTCTATAACAGATAAAGAAAAAAATTGTTGGCCTGTAATGCTGATGCACTATGTCACTCTTCCAAAGCTTGTCACACTTCTCTGACGCAGTGTCTCATACCCTGCTTCGGTCCTCAGTCGGGCAAAGGATTATTACAGACACAGAAAGTGTATGAGCTGGTCCACATCAAGCTTTTTCGTAATTTGGAACTTTCTTCTTCTTTAAGAAAACCACCTTAAACAAGGCCCTTTCATAACAATTTCTATAACATACATATATGGGAATCGTGCAAGTGTTTTAAATCCACCTCATTCTTCCTGCCTGACAATCGTGGGGAGAACGAGATGTATGAGAACTGAGATTCAACGTCAAAAAATGAAATCTCTGTGTACGTGGCTAATATTGTTGTCGGGCTTTAATACTGACCCGTGCTAATTATTGTCACAATTAGATGCTTGCTTTGTGCCCAATACATGCCTAAATTGTGTGAATGTATAAATTACAAGCCATTACAAATGGGTGGCTGGCTAAGAGGTTTTATAGTTACAAACACCAAATAGCATGACATAAGTGAAGAATTTTGTACTAAAATGAGAAAGCTAGTGAACTAGCTGGAGATGGCATCTTAATTAAATTCTACTCCAAGACTGACAATAATGCTAAAATAAAAAAAAAAATTCCCACATCCCAGTATCACTCAATTATACACAGGAAAAAAACCCCAGGCATTTCAAGAGATACCACAGGAAAGTAGCAAACTAAGGAAAAAAGAAACAAACCGATGAGGTAAGCAATCAGTGACTTGATAGAGTAATCTTATGACATTTTCAGTACTGTCAACTCAAACATTAAGTAGCCCATGAGTTACAAAGCTTTATCAGTAGCAAAACTAATACTCCACTACCATGAAAACCTCACAGCCATTCTAGCATGGATCATTTTAACCCTTTGAGACATCAGTAAACATCCCAGCAAAAATAAGTGACTCCTTAACATAGACAATTATTTCAAACAAAGTCACAAACCCCACTTTTCCATTTAGTTTCAGAAAGGGAAAAAGATACTACTAATTTCTCCCATGTACACTATCAAAGCATTTACTGAATTAATTGCTGCAAATCCACTGTGCACCATTTTTGCTTCAACATGCGTGTGAAGTCAACATGATTTGTCTGACACAGCTATGATTTACTAGCAGTGCTATCTAGCCAAAGAGAATCTAGCCAGAACTGTGGAAACATGCTAAAACACAGGCGCTACCCAAATTCTATGGTTTTAAACAAAAAGTACAGGGAGAAGAGGGTAAACAACATGCACAGGTAGAATGATCATGCCAGTGAAGAGTGACTCTCCGTCCTAATTGACTATCAACTGGAAAAAGCAGCATGACATTTTAAATCAGCACTGAAATAGTGTGTCACCAACATGCCAACGTCTATCGCCAACATGCTGTATGGAAATAGGTAAGTGGAGGGGACACAGCAGAATAAATAGAAAATGTTCGAAAAAAGTACCTATTGGAATATACTGAATCAACTTTTTTTAACAGCACTATACTTTTTAATATATAAAAGTATGAATGAAAACCAGTTTTCCATATAAGCATGTTTAATTGAAGCATATTGATCCCCAGCATACTTCCATCCAGTATCCTCAGCACTATACTATCTCAAAGCAGGAAAAATAAATTACAAAATAAAAATTTTGAGACTAGAGGCAAACCACAAGATTAATTCCAAACCAATCACACTGTGTTCTGCCTAACACGCTTTACCCACCTACATTCGCCCTTTATTTCCCAGTTAGCTTAAAACTTTTAGAAAAAAACCCAAGCAAGCCTTTGCAGGTTCTTAATCATCATATTAACTTCAGAATTTTTAAAGCTTTTTTATTATATGTCATATCTTTTTCTTATATGTGCAAGCACCAGTCTTACTTCCCAGCGGAATATTTCAGCCTTTTCTCCATACTAGCAAAATAACTCACAGCGAAGTGTACAGAAGCGTGAGGAAAGACAAACTATCATGATATCTGCTCACGTACAGCATCCCAATGCACTCTTCTCATATACAAGACACCTCTGCAATTATGATTTTCTGGAAACAGAGAGGTTTGTGCAACTTTCCCTCCATCCTTGCTCCAGTGTGGCTAGGACTCTTTCCTGGAAGTAGCCATGTACACTTTCCTCCTATAAACTACGGAGAGCAGCAAGACCTATGGCTTTACGATAAGCTACTAGTCTGGTGATATTTCTTTCCAGACATGAAAAATTAATGTTTAGCCTCACTTTTGGAAAGCAGTTCTAACTTAGCTACAGTCTAGAGAGTAGGAAACTCCTAGCTGTTTTCAAAGCTAGTAAATTAAAAGCATTGCTGGCAACTAAATTATGCTTCTGTAGAATGCCCAGATTTAAAAGCACTAAGCGCTTCCATGGGTAGTAAACACCCTCCCAACACATTACAAGGCTACAAATATCCATCTTTATTATAATGTAGTGGAAACCATTCTCAGTGACTCAGGAGACTGTCCTGTAAGCCTTGATAGATGTTTCAAAATTCAGTTTCAGTATGAGCGCTCTAAGCCTTTTAACATCACTGCTGAATATTAACCTCCCTAAATCACAAAACTCCTGTCATAATTCTGTTACAGTTTTATAACCTCCAAAGCCTCCTGGGCTAGTTATCTTGGGGGGCGAAGGGCAACGGGATGACGGAGACCAACATTTTTTAGGATTCTGAGATGACAGCAAGCTTATACCTGCAAACTAATTTAATCCCACAAAGGATTCATACTAGCTCTATCTAACTGACACCGATATCAATGTCTGGGCTCTCTGTTTAGGTAATGGAGAACGCAGAGAGATCCAGAACATCTAAATTAAGTGCCTAAAATTAGCTGCCGTGAACTTCTCCTCTCTAAGCTGGCTGCACATTGCTCCTTTGGTTAAAATCTAAAAACTGAAAAAACCATAATTACTTCATAGCTCACCCAGTAGATTAATGAATTTGCAGCTGTAGTCCATGCTTCAGACTAACACTAACTAGACACAAGCAGCATCAACTTCTCTCTCTCATTCTTATAAGCTGTTCAAAGACTTTTGTCAAAAGCCCACTCCTCAGACGTTTAATGAACAAGTAAAAAGTTTTCGAACATTATCTAAAAAGGGGGCTGCTCCAACTTCTAGGGGATTTTAAAGTTTTCCGGATATGTAATGAACAACACACCACTTCATGTTCAGGACACAGACTGACAAAAAAATGCATGTTAGCAGATCCGTCTCCTGCCCCTTCCCTTAAAAGTATTTTTAATACACAGCACCGTTTTCCATGACCTGTCCTAGAGATCCAAAGAATGAGCTGCTTTAAGGACTATGAAACCCTCTGAAGAGGCTCATGCTTTGAGAGGAAATGACTGGATCTGGACCCAAGCCAGATGGCTGGCATAAAACTGGAAGGGATTGCCAGTGGAAACTAAACATAGGGAGAACATTTCTGTGCCTGTAATTGAGATCAAAGGTGACACACCTTTCCCTCCGACACACGCTGTTATTCCACAGAACGTTTTATTCTACAGCTGGAGAAAGCTGCAGGAGACATTGTATGGTCTCCTACAGCTGATGGGAATGAAGCAGAGAGTGTCGAAGGGGGTAAGTGCAGGTTATGTGCTCCTAAATCCACTTGGAAATCAGAAGTTGGGATCTCCCTGTGACGTTGTGCTGAACTGTAAGACATGACATCAGAACGAACAGAACCTCTTCTGCAACAGTGACAACACACCATTCCGAGGTACGAGCGGTGAGAAACACGGTCAGTCGGGGCCCGTACAGAGAATGGCAAGGAACCACCCTTTCAGAGCAACCAAGTGAAGACTCAAGAAGAGTCAAACAAAACACTAAAGGAGCAAGCAAGATTAGCGAAGGAAAAGAGATACACAGAGACCTGTTAGAACAGAGTAATCAAAGAGAATGAAGGAATTTAGAGCCTAATGCCTGTTAAACAGTAAATAATAGAAAACAATGTTTTAAAAACCAAAACCACATTTGAGCTCAAGTTACAGACACACAGGGCCTTAGAACGGCTTGTTACTGGATCCACACTAACTGGGAGAGAACACTCCCCAAACACCACCGAAGGTATCTATTTGCGTTAAAAGGCCTCTGGGCGGGGAGGGGGGAAGCAGCCCTGTGAAGTGAGTTACTCACATTTGGATGGCTGCAGTTACCAGAGCAGGGACAGCAGAGCACTGCGGGCAGGCACCCTGCTTCTCACCACCCTCACCCTCCTCTCGCCGGGCCAGGCAAGCACTTACGCATGTCTGACTTCAGCACCGATTTCCAGTCCCCAACCTCCCTCCTCTCTCCTCATTTCTGTGCCTTTCCCTGGTTTGCTCTCAGGTGAATGCGGATCCTCCATACTATGGCTGCCAGAAAAGTCAATGAAAAGGATTGGTACTACTGTGCAATTAGGATGGACTAAGACTGGTACGGCTGTTACTGTCATGCCTAAGCTCTCCTAAAATATTGTTTCTTAATTTAAGAGTTGATAGAAACCAGATTTCTATCTCTAAATTGTACTGAAAGGTGAGCTGAACTTTAAAGCTATCAATAATCACTTGACTGTACATAGAGACACGTTACTCAAAGTCACCTATTTTTCACAATATGCCACTTTATATACTCGATTTTTAGATTTCCACTTTTATGATTTCTTTGAAGAGTTAACACAGAAGTGAGATGTGTCAGAAGTCAGGAGAATAAACCAGAAGTGGTACAGTTTTGCTCAGTCCAAATTTCTTCCAGCTTACAGTGCTAAGCACTCAGCTCACTTAAATTATCCATCAGGTCTAACAATTTTTCATGGCCCAGTACTTAAACAACTTGCAAAATAACTTGAATTGCCTTTAAGTACCTGGTAGAGTTTAACTTAGTCCAAACTAACTCTGCTTTTTGAACTAATTTAAATCCTTGAACAGATTTAAGGCTGACCAAGGGCATGAACAGGGCACCTGAGCTGCTTCAACACAAGCGCAGCGGCTTGGCCAGCACACCATGGCTCGAGAAGCAGCAGAAGCTGGCCCAAGTCAGCGCTGCCGCTGACAGGCCATGGCAAAATACAAACAAGAGCATTTCTCCCGGAAAGACTGCCAGCTCCCACGTCCTGGACCCCCTCTGGAGCTCAGCCACTTGGCTTCTCCGAGGAGCGAGCGCGCAGCCCTTTCCTTTCGGAATGCTGTAACAAACTGGTAGAAAAGAAGCAACATAAGGTGTCAAACTGTTCCCAGGACCTGTTCCAAAGGCCAGGCTGCCCAACAAACTCCCCCAAACCAAACACACGTCCAGCTGATTTAAGAGTCACCAGAGAGTCTGCATCTCACAAAAGACAATCAGTGCAACTCCCTCATTTATTTAAAGTTGCATTTTCTTGTCAATGGAACCAGATCATAACTTGATGCTCCAAGTCCTTCAAATCATATGAAAAACACCTGCCTCCACTGAGTTTAAAGTGCACGTAGCTGTCTGGATGTGTTAGTACAAAGAAAGGGTAAAGCAGCAGCAAGAACAGAGAGTAGTAAAGCTGAAGTTCAGCAAGACAGAAAAACTTTACCTTCATGCTCGCCAAGGCTTGCCATGACTTTCTTACAAGCAGCAAGAACTTATGGAGTCTATTTATAACACTCAGGACATAATCCAGTACTCTGTATGCAAAGCTATTGCCTCAGTATTATTTTTTTTAACCTCTGGAATAGTAATTCCAATAACCTTTCTCCTACTGGAAGGATATTTAATTCATTTGTGTTATTCTGGTTTTTTTTTTAAGTAATTAATTGCCATGCTTTTCACTGTACTTTTATTAAGAGTTAATGAAAGTCTTAACATGATGGGTAAATACATTTTTTCGTCCAGTTACAGCTTTCACGCTTTTTTTAATTTACATAAAGTGGGTTTTGTCGTTTTTTTTATTAAGCTTTTCCCCCAGATGCTAAACTACCCGACAACTGGCAGAGTAATGACAGCGTGCACGGGAATGGTATCAAAGATTTCCTGGGTCACTAGGCAATACAACCTGCTGTCATCGCAGCCCACTGTTCTGCAGAGAAACACATGGCAGCGGCTTTCACTGTTCACAGATGAACGGTACAGATGTAAAGACTTGTACCAATTTCTGTATTCCCACTGCTCAAAATGTTTTATTTTGCATTCCCACCTTACAACTCTGCAACTGATACTCAATGCTTCCCAAACTGCTTTATCATTCATGAGTTATGCATTCCTGCAGCATCACGTTTTAATCAAAATACCATCCAGCTACAACTAGTAATTTGTCTTCTCTTGTAGCCTAGTGGTTCCTTAGTCTTTTAAAGGATTTTCTTACCTGTTCTTTAATATTCCATTTGCCATCCTTCACTGGTATTCAGAGGGGTTTTTTCTTCCCTCCTTACTGCCCATAAACCTATACTTCTGTAGTTTTCTGACAAGATTGTCCTAACTTTCTTTTATGTATCTCTGTCAGGAAAAAGATACTAGATAAAAAAGATATGCGAAGACTATGGAATAGAGTGTTGTGGAATAAAGGGGTGAAGATAAATTCTTGGTCCATGGGTTGTACGAAGACTCAAGATTAAAGTGGTCTACCCCAAATATTAAGACTACTTTCTCCAACAAGGAACCACTATATAAACATGTGCTCAGGTCAAAACTGCAAAATATTATTTCTGCCCACATTTAAAAACCACAGAAACATCTCCCAAAGTCAATATTATGCCATCATATGTATGGCACAGAGCACCATACACAACACACACAAAGCAGGGAAGATCAAGGAAACTTTCAAAAGCTTTGGTCCCTGCAAGAAATGGTGGCTCTTCAGAATATTCACAGCAGTCCTTTGGGGAGTCGAGATGTGGTAAACTGCCAAAGGATCGAGGCAAAAGCACACTACTACATGACTCCATAAACCAGGGTAAGTGCGTAATGTTTTAGGAAGGGCAAAAGAGCAGGCATCTAAAGTCCTGCTTATGGCAAAACGCTGTTTTTTCAAGGGGAAAAAAAAGAAACCCAAAACACAGCTTAAAAGCCAACCTTCTGCCCCATTCCAGTAGTAAGTGACATCTTCAGGGACAACCAATTATTTATGATGAAAGGAAACAATACATATGGCTTAATAATGGAGCCATCGTTACAGTATTTTCCAGTTCTTACAGAAATAAAATCTTAAAGATATCAACCAATTCTGTTGTTTCTTCTATGCAATTTTAACCAGATGTCAAATAGCTGTAACTCTCTTGGAATATTTTTTTAGAATTCTGAAATCATGCCAGAATTTGCTTTAAAAACCGGGAGAATAGGCCAGTTAAATTCCTGAACAACACATGAGAACATTTTTAAACCACTGATTTGTAAAGGCGATTTAACACAGAGTGTTTTTAAACCTCTGGTATCCAGACTTGAGAACAATTACAGGATTATAGTCCAATATATTTTTATTAGATCATGGTTTTCTTCTCTATTTGCATTCTGCATTCTGACAAACTTCTGAGGTGGACTTACTCAGCACTGTAACAAGCTTTAAAAGGGGAAGTAAAGAATTTGTTGAACTGATGATAACAATGTATCTTTATCAGTGGTGTCACTACCAATTAATAGTTGGAAAATTAAAAAACCCCCCACAATATTTTTCTTTGCTCTTTAAACAGAGATACAAAATTTCTGAACAAATAGAAATACCAGTACAATACAAGTATTCTGAAAGTCAATGACAACTTTTTTTGAAGAACAAAAGTGTTTCTCATGTGAAATACCTTACACAGGTTCATCCTCACGTTAATGAACGGGAGCTTCCAAGGAGCTCTTGTGTATTACGAAAGGGCCCCATGTCCAGCATTTATGTGCAAGACCAGCCTTTACACTCAGCTGCTTCAAAAAAGGTTTAAATAGAACAGTTTAAGGCTTAAGCTGAGGAAGGTCCAAGAGGAAAGCAGTACCTATTTCATTTAGTGGAGTAACCATACCCTTAAAGCTGCTTGTATCCGAAACAGGAAGATATATCTAACCAGTCCCAAATTAAAACAGCATTTACAGAAGGGAACAGTTCATCACAACCCAAAACCCCTTACTGACTGCTTTGAAAATCCCAAAGAAATCCCAACGCCAACAGCAGGAAACCCATGATCTCCACAGCACACAGGTTCACATTCTGACAAAGCCAAGATTCTTCCCAGTATTTCCAACTTGTTGCTAGCACCAGTCCATTAGGAAGATTTATAGTCTTATATAGAATTATATATCTTAGTGCCCACTACGTATATATAAAAATATATTCTGTTAATTACATCCAAAAGTGGTCACGGATTACATATGGAACATCTGGCCCAAGGGAATTTGGGCATATCTGTACATTATTAAACTGTTTCATATTTTGCTTGCCAAAAAAACCCGAAACAGAACTTTTTGAACATGCAAAACAAATTAAACACTGAAATCACAAAACTAATGAGTCTCAGACAGATAAAAAATATAAAAAGCCTGTATTTAGAAAGCTACTTTCTACCAAAAAAAGGTAACCCAAGAATAACAAGTTTCACAATCAGTATGATTTAGCAATTACATGGTTTTACACTAACAAAATTACAACACAATTAAATTACCTTTTTTTTTTTAAATTAAGCTTGTTGCCATCCTCAATACCAATTCTTTCATTCATTATCTGTTTTATCTTCCAATCCTCCCCCCTGAATCCAGTTAAACTTTTCTGCTTTAGAAAACTATGTATTTCAGTAACTGGTATATTTTCCTGATATTTTTTGAAATGGCCAGATTGGTCATATAAACACTGCTCCTCTATTTATCTAAAGAGAGCATTGTACAGATTTCAAAGTTACTCACTGAAGAAAGTGAATACGCAGAAAAGACAAAGTGATTTTCTATATTAATGACCTAGTTAGAAAAAATCCTGGGAATGGAGATAGCAGTTGCAAATCTACCTACAGCAATTCATCACAGCCATGTTAATATTTTTATTAAAGTAACACACGTGAGAAACAGGTATTGGCTATAAAACGTATTCCAGAATTGCAATTCAAAGAGAAGTGACTTTTTGGTTAAGCTGCCTGACTATCAGGCTTCCTAATTTCAACTACTGAATGAACTGTCTGTAAGAACAATTAGCAAAAAAATCTGCATTAAATACGTTTGACAGGTACTTTATGTTGACACTTTCAGGTTTCCTCTAGAGAAGTTATTTTTCACAAAACAGAAAAGAGGAAAAAAAAATTACAGAAATAGCAAGTTTTCACTATGACAAAAATTTACATGAAAGTCACAGTAGTTTTATGTAATATTTGCAGCAAGGCTATTTCAAAGCAACAGTGGCCCATCAAATAGGTTTAGATGTGCAGTTTGGTAAAAGATGTTTTAAAAAATGGTAACAAGTAAATATTTCCATAACTGGGCCCAAAAATCTAGCAATGGAATTGAACTCTTATTGCACACAGCTGAATCAAATTCAGGCAACTATTAGCAAATACCTTGTATATTTCCTTGGAATTATCAGAATTAAATAATTCCAATTTCAGGGCAAAAAACTAATGGGGGGGAAGCCCACAAACCAAAATAAAAACAATGAGTCACAAAACTGGTAAGTAGTTCTCGTATCCCAGCAGGAAAACAAAACTCTAGTACCAGTTCTGCAAAAGCAGGTGCTGAATGATTACTTATATTAATTGCCCTTCAAAGAAAACTAAATTCCTCATATGTAGTAGCATCATGCACAATCTGAAGTCCTCACTCCAGGAAAAGTCACATTAATAAGGTACAGATGGGAAAATCCAGGGTAAAAGCATTATCATCACTATTTCCCCTTACTACTCCTAGTTACTCAAAAGAGAGCGCTCTCCCCCTCTAACCAAAGAGCTCTGCCTCAGTGATACGTCTTATCATTAATAAGTTCCTCTTTGAACAGTCCTGTTACCCACTCAAATAATTAAGTGGGTTTAAGACACATTGGTGTTTCAAAAACGAGCAGCTTTCCAGCTCTACACAAACTCGTGTTGCTCAGCAATTGCCTGGGAGGTAAGGTGCTCATAGAAATGTATTTACTGCAACACAGAGAACTGACTTCTAGTCACACAGATGATAGCCACTAAGAAAAACCCGACCATTTGGGAAGCTCATAAAAGCTACTTCAATGCATTTCCATAAGAATTCTGGGAACTTCAGAACAATAGTACAAGTTACAAAATATATTTAGGGGGCATTAAAAAAAAAAGAAGGAAAACAACAACTGAGCCTGAGTACTAGTTTCTCGAGCAGTTTTCAAGGCTACTCCTCCCATAGCTATTATTTTAAATGGAATGCCAAACAAGTGGCATGAAAATCAAAACATCGTCAGCATAATTTCTCTGTAGTAGACAGAAAGAAAAAATATTTACTGCATCCAGTAAAAAAAAAATCCCAAACCCAAGACGACCACACACTGGCACTGTAAGTTATTTCACTTAATACAGTAAATACTGCATCGACTGAAATAGCTGTAAAAATCAAATAAACAGCAGAGAATTTTGTTACACACACACATACTTCATACCCTCTTTTCTAAACAGTACTGCCAGCCTGAAGAGAGTATTTAGGAAAAAAAGAACCTTCTCATCAAAGTCGAGCAAAACTTTGCATCATTTCTACATACTACTGAGAAATGCTTTCTCCAATTAAAAGATTTATTGTCTACTCATTCCAAAACATGCTGTGCTTCGGAAGTATCAGAGAAATAGCAAGGTGTGCCCATCTCCCCTGCTGGAATATCCCTATTTATAGCTTCCAAACGTTAACAAGTAGGAATAGAATCTCTTCACAGCTGCAGAAGGCCTTTAAACCCGACTTTTTAAATTAAGCACAAATGACAGACCTGCACGCTCTCTGTTGCTCTCTTTGCGTCAGAGCGAAACTTGACAAGCCTGACAGACTCCATTCGTGGGGTTTTTTTTTTTCCTTTCCTTCCCTGTGTTTTATCACTGTCATTACCTCTTCTCCCTAGCGATTAGAATCCAAGAGCAGCAGGAAGCCACCGTGTCTTCTCTATTATGCTCTCCCGGAAAAATAAAGGATAAAGAAAAAAAAAAAAAAGCCCAGGGCCCTGGAAGGCCAGGCGCCAGCTTAGTCATTGCCACACACACGCCCCATCCCCCGAGCCCCGGCAGGGACCGGGCGATGCTGCGGCTCGGCCGCCCCGGCCCCGGCTCGCTCGCCGCGGGAAGGGCCGTCGGTGCCCGCGGCCCGGCGGGGCGCAGCGGCGCCGGGGGACGGAGCCGCCGCGCCCCGGGAGCCCCCGCACGGCACCGCTGCTCCCCGGCCCGGCCCGGCCGCCCTCACCTTCCGCCACGTCCTCGTCGATCGCCCCCTTCACCTGGGAGAAGCACCACTGGAAGTCATTGCTGCCGCCGCCGCCGCCGCCTCCACCTCCTGCCACCCCTGAGGAGGGAAGAGAGGGGCGGTGAGGGGGGGGGCGCCCGGCCCGGCCCGGCGGCTCCCGGCGGGGCCCACGCCGGCCCCCGGCCCCCGCCGCGCCCGGCCCAGCCCCTGCCCCCGGCGGGGCCCGCTCCGCCGCACGGCCCGGCCCAGCCAGGCCCGGCCCGGCCAGGCTAGGCTAGACCGCCTGGGCTCGGCGCCCCGCTCGGCGCAGCCCCAGCTCCCCGCACGCCCGGATCCGCGCGGTGCGGCCCGGCCCGGCCCGGCCCTGCCCGCCGCGCCGGCTCCCCCGGCGCCCTCCGCCCGGCGGGAGGAGCGCAGAGCCGGAGCCGCCGAGGAGCCGGGCCGCGGCCCGTGCGGCCTCACCTGCCATGTCGCACGGTGCCGGTGTGGCGGGGGGCCGCGGGGGGCAGGCGCCGGCCGGGAGCGGGTCGCAGCCGCCGCCGCCGCACCGAGCTGCCGCCGCGGGAGGCTTCGGGGTTTCAAAATGGCGCCCATTGCCGGTCGGCCTGATCCGGTGACGTCATCGGCCCGGCTCCCCTCCGGCAGGCGGCGAGCGCGGGCGGCGGGGCCGCGCCGGGGTGGGGCGGCGGGGCCGGGGCAGGCCGGGGTGGCCGGGCAGGCCGGCGGGGAGGGCGGCCGTCCCCTGCCCGGGGTGGCGGAGGTGCGGCGGTGTCTCGGGGTCACCGGGCGCCTCCCTCGGAGCCCCCCCCCCCGCCGGCGCTGAGGCGGCGAGGCGGCGGGCGGGAACGTCGCCGCCGCTCTCCCGCGTTCGGGCCTCTTACGCCGCCGGTTGGGTTTTTTTCTAAATCGGCAGAGATGCTGAGAGCTATGAAGATGCAATTTTTGCCCCTAAATCCCAAAGAGCAGGGAAAAAAAAAAAAAAGAAAATTAATTTTGCGTTTCCGCAGAACTCCTGTGTTGATGTATTTTTGCCCTCCGGGTCCCTCAGGAGGTGGTATAACGTAAACTTCAAAGCCCTTATTGCTTCTAGGGAAGCGCTTAGAAGATAACGGGTCTGTGTCGTCGTCTCTTAAATGTTTGGTATGTTTCCTAAATCATGTTGGTTGTGGGGGATACAAGCAAAGTGGTTGCTGAACAGGGACGGTTAGTTGTGGTCTTGAATGCAAATGGGGAAGGAAGTATGTCCTCTTCCTTACGGAGTAAGAGCCTCGGCCGTGATAACTAGCACCGAATGAAGCGCTCCGCAGTGAGTCTTCCTCTCCCGTGGAACTCGCGTTCACCTGTAGATGCCTCAGGATCTTTCTCCAAAGGGACTTGGGCTGACGCTTGTCTGAGCTCTGCAAGGTTCCTCTCGGAGGTGATTCCTGCTCTAGGCTTGCAGCCTCTTCCTGTGCCTTAGATATAGAATTGCACCTGGCTTAAGCTTTCTTGGTGTGATGTCAGTGTCCATTTATGAGTTCATTACTTGATTTGTATTGTTTATTCCTTATGCAGTGTATTTAAAAATTTAAATGAAATTCTTTTCAGCTCCCTCTTCTGAGTGTGTCTCCTGTGTAGGTATTAGTTGCACTTTATTATCTAGTCTCTGTGCTTAGCAAAACTCCTACTTGTCTGTTCAAAGTTGTCCATTTTATTTTTTGGTTGACTTGCACATTCAGCCCATAGTGATTAGCCAGTTATATCCATATATAAAATTAATGTTATACGTGTGTCATGATTTTATGGATACCTGAAACTTCTGTATTGGAAAATGAAGAGTATTTCACTAATGGAAATCCAAACGGTATTAATTTTATTTTGAAAGGAACTCAGTCTTGAAGGTTTTATTTTTGAAGGTTTTTTTTTGTTGCTTTGTGTTAGCAACAGAAACACATTTAAATAAAAAAAAAATGTATGCATGCTATGAGCAGAATAGGTATAGCTCAACCATGGACTCGACCTTGTGCCTTGAAATCTTATTTCATCTTGAAGTAAGCACTGGCTTCGTTCCGTTACTGAACCAAGAGGGGAGGTTTTATGTCGCACTGTTGGCCTGAGTCTGCTTTAATCGTGATGACATCTACTAGTCATGAATCAGGTCTATGACCTGAGCTTCTAGGAATTTTTTAACAAGAAACATGAATTTAAAAGTTAAATAAAAAAATCAGCAGAAACTCAGCTTTTTTGCATGTGTCACGTTGCTGTTATGGTGAGCTGTACGTGTAATGGTAAAGTTTTAAAAATAAATACAGCTCTTGGCTCTCTCTTGTGTCTATATTTTGGATGTCTTTGGCCGTCTAGGGAGCGACTGTGGGGAAGGTGGAGGACAGCCGCTGCTCTGGTTTACAGCCAAAGTCAGTCAATGCAAGTTGCAGCACGAGAAACTCAGCTTAGATGTAAGGAAAGGGCCCTTCACAGGAGGGTGGGCTGACGCTGGAACCAGTGGCCCCGAGGTCCCATCTTTGGGGAGGGTCTTGGCTCGACGGGCCAAGGCCGTGAGCAGCCTGATCCACCTTTTAAAAGCGACCCTGCTTTAGGCAGGGGTTTGGGCCGGGTGACCTCCGGAGGTCCCTCCCAACCCAGATGGTTGGAGTTTACGATATACAGTCTTAATTCTTACCTTAGTATTTTTGTATGTATCGGGGGGGGTGGGGGTGGGTGTTCCCCCTGCTTTTTTTGTGCACTAAGGTGTGCTTTTGGAGTGAACTAGATGCCTTTGTATGCCATGAAGTCATGTAAATTAATGAGTATGTATAATCTGAGAGAGAATTCAAACGTTGACTTAGGTCAATTGTTTTGAGGATATTCTGCTAATTTGAAAACTGAAGTTAAAATAGCTATTAATTAAGTTAGTCTCTTGAAATGGATGTGTGCATTTATTCATTTTCTAATGTATGTGATTTTATGAGCAGGATCTTTTTTTAAAGTGTTGTATGAACTGCTTTTTTAAAAAAAAGTTAAATTCGTATGCAGAATGCACCTGTTCTCCTTGATTATTTTCCAAGAATAGGTTAAGTAGAATGAAGGAACTAGCTGGTTTTTACATGCTTTCTAAAGTTTGGAACTCAAATTCAAAAGAATGTGTTGATAGAAGAAGATTCAGCCCACCGTGACCTCTTGGGTGTTTTGCAGTTTC
This sequence comes from Morus bassanus, assembly GCA_031468815.1. Taxonomy (NCBI): domain Eukaryota; kingdom Metazoa; phylum Chordata; class Aves; order Suliformes; family Sulidae; genus Morus; species Morus bassanus. The sequence goes on from CM062575.1 coordinate 1,920,488, forward strand.
TCAGCCTGTTTACAGTTGCCTGACACTTGTGTGGGACTTTCTTAAAATACTTCTCTGCTCACTTGCCTCTACCTGGACGTCTGTGTTGGTCACCGGTATCAGATTGCTGGGAAAGCTCTCCTGTGCTCAGCTACCCACGCGTTGGGGAGCCCGGGGGTAGAGGCTGTTGCACAAGCAGTGGGACAGGGTGGGTATAATGCTTTTGTATAATTCTCAGAATTAAAGCACGCAGCGTTTGTGATGGCTGTTTCCAGTTTAATCGTTTAGTGTCACGTATTTAGGGAGTTGTGCTTGGAAGAAAGTGACACTTTGCTCTTGCCACGCTTAGCAAGAAAAGCTACTGACAGCGATGTTTCCAAATGTTCTCTCAAAATAGTATCTTGCCCAGCCAGCTGCTTCGTGCCCCCTGACATATGCTGTGTGAAATGTTGTTGCCAACGCATCAGCAGTTGTTTCTCATCGTATTTCCCATTATCTGTTTATGATTAAACAAAGCCCTGAACTCTGCTGCTGGTTTGGTAGCGGCCTTTCACTGCTGTTGCTTTGAAAACAAAGCATGGTGGAAGAGTATTTCTACTTTCAAAAAATGTAGTGCAAGCCATAGAAATAGCATTTATCATAGAGTGAAATACAACTGGTTGGCATACAGAATCAGATCTCACTAATAGACACATATCACGTGCTAATTGACATAAACCCATCTGGTTATTCTTAGGTGAGAAGAGCAACAGATTTTTTCCAATGGAATTTTTGTCAGTCTTCCAAACTTCAGAGGAAATCTGTGGTTTACAAGTTGGTATGGTAAGTTATTAGCCCTGTCTTATCGCCTGTATTTTTTTTTACAGTGTTTATCAATATGGTATATAAACATATTCTGGACTTCAGTCCTCAGCCTTAGTCTGGTCTTTGTTTAACTATAGCAGTTTGCTGCCCTTGTTGTGTTTGCCCCCTGCCCCCTTGTTCGTGGATGCCTGCTCTCGGACCTGTCCCAGAGCCGTGAGCTACAGGCCCCGCTCTCTCAGAAATATTGTCATTTAGACTCTCTCTTTTTCTGCACCAAAGACTCTCTGTATTCAAACTCCTCAGTAAAGTAAGTTCCTTTGTTCATGTCCAGCCTGATGTCCTAAAACTTGCGCTTCAGCTTTTCTCTCGGCTTCCTGCACTCCCAAAAGGCCAGTCCTCCAGGCAGCACCGTCGCCTTCCTTGCTGCCACCAGACTCTGTGTCCCGTGCAGAAATCCCTGTGACGCATTGCAGCCGCCTCTGCCAGCCTGGCCCCAGCTGATTCACGGCACTGGCGAGGGGAGCTCTTCCAGGAAGAAGCAGCACAACCTTTTTTCCTAGTGCTAGTTTGGCTGCTGCCACGCATTTCATTTGTGTGTTACGGATAGCTTCTGTATGAGGGAAAGGAAGGGATGATGGCATTTGCTTTGCTCTCTGTTTACAGCTGCAAAGGCAATGTGTGCCCTAGTTAGTCACAATTTCTTGTCCTGCTTACGTTCCAGTAGTATTGTCAGGCTTTTCACATGGTTGTTTAGAGAGGACAGAATGTGAGGAGAAGGGAAGAGACACAGAGACCTTTGCTGCAGCTGACAGTCACGATGAGTATACCTTGGGAACGTCAGCTTTAGACATCTGAAAGCAGTGATTTTTTTAACAAAAATAGAAACAAAAGAAACTCTTAGGTAGCTGAATCACCTCCTCACTGAAGAAAATGTCTGCTCTATTGTGTTTTTCATGCTCTGATCCAGTAATTGCTCTCTGGCATTATAAGGAAAGATCTTGAGCTAAACAAAAACTTCAGGCAGTTTCTCAGCACTCTGTGAACACTTTGATATAAAACACTTTTTTACTAATGTCAGAAACGTTGCTACTTGGAAGGGATCTTGAGAACAGTTGCTTCATGTGCCTGGCTGAGGAGCCACAAGAGTTTTCTGCTAAATTGCATTGGTGTGCATTTGAAAATGGTTTGGCCTTTTTCTCAGGACCAAGCCAGGGATTACATCTCATTTTGTGCAGTAACTCACTGTTTCATAAAACAACAATTGGTAGTAGCTGAGATTAAGTTTGGACATTATCTCCTGGTTTGGCCTTTATGGACCAGTCTCTGTAGGTTGGGAAAATTATGAGTGACTTTTCCTTTGCCTTTCCTGCCCTTTTCTCCTCTCAGGTACCCTTTAGCATATTGCAGTCAGCTTTGCCATCCTGGCAGACAGGCAGTAATTTTGATCAATGCTATAGCCTTCTTATTTTGGCTTGTAATTTCAGTCCATGTGTACTCGTAGTTGGTAGTTGGCTTCTTTATTTAATTTTATTCTGTGTTTGCTGTAGCACTACACCACCCCCAACATGCCCTAGTCTCTCTTTCTGGCATGTTTCTCCTCCTGCATTGAAGCCTTCTGCTGTTTGTCTTCATTCTGCAGTCTCCAATTATGCCTAGGCAGCTGAAACTGCTGTCTGAAAGCTGAACGACCCATTTTCTCCAGGTACCACTGTCAGCAGGTGTCAAAGCTCTCTGCCTGTTGCCGTGATCACTCCAGTACAGGTTGCTGGGCCCTTCAGAGAACGCTATCGTAGAAGCCGTGTTTTTCAGCTTTTTTCTTCTGAAGTGAAGTCCTTCCTCTAGGTCCTCGTTCCTGTCTCCTTCCCGTAGTACCTTTACAGAAGTGATGTGCTTGATGGTAATGGGTAGTAGTTGCTTTCAATTCTCCTTTAAGGTTGGGTTACTTCCTCAGCGGTGGATCCCTGGACACTTAGCAAAATATTCTTACAACAATTCCATGTGTTTTTGCATCTGTTTGCACTCTTTCTTCTGGTTGATTTGGCTCGTGAATAATTTTAAAGCATAGAGGACATGAAGTATGGCTGTGGATATGCTCTGTTTGAATGTAATGAGGTTGTAATCACTTTGATCAGTCGCGCTTAATTTTTAGTTCTGAGTTTAGGTAGTATGTTCTGTGAAGATGTAAATCTGTTTCTGTGTTTCAGTTTTCTTCCGTCAAGTAGAAAAAGTGCCAGCAAACCCTAGATCATAGAATCATAGAATGTCCTGAGTTGGAAGGGACCTGCAAGGATCATTGAGTCCAACTCATTTCCCTGCACAGGACAACCCCAAATTCACACCATGGTTCTGAGGGCCTTGTCCAAGTGCTTCTTGAATGTCGTCAGGCTGCGCGCCGTGACTGCCTCCCTGGGGAGCCTGTTCCGGTGCTCCACCACCCTCTGGGGGAAGAAACTTCTCCTAATATCCAACCTAAACCTCCCTGGCACATCTTCCTGCCATTCCCTTGGGTTCTATCGTTGGTCACCAGAGAGAAGAGATCAGCGCCTGCCCCTCCTCCTCCTCCCCTTGTGAGGAAGCTGCAGACCGCGATGAGGTCTGCCCCCAAGTGACTTTAGCCGCTCCTCATATGGCTTCCCCTCTAAACCCTTCACCAGCTTCGCGGCCCTCCTGGACACTCTGTAGTAGCTTTATATCCTTGATATCCTGTGGCGCCCAAAACTGCACATCTTGTTTCCTATGTGTGCTTTCCCTGCCATCAGGTAAGTCCTTAAAAGACCTCCCTTCCCATGCACAGTTTTCCTTGTTACTCAGCACTCCTGAGGGTTGTGTGACTTATTTGCATGAAAGCTAGGAATTCTGTCTTGTTTCAGATTAGATTCATCTCAGTTAGCTTTAAGGTTATTATTTCCTTTGACATAAGTGGTTCTTTGCTTTGTCCTGCCCAGAGCCAGTCCCTGCCATTTTGCTTCAGGGCTCATTCATCGCGGTTCCAGACGCTCGGCATTGCAGAGGTGCTATCCATTTCTCAACTGGAATAGGTATCAAAAGGAACTGGGTGTGTCATTATAGTCTTTCAGTTTAAGATGGGAACCAAATATTTGCGGTTTTGTTAATGTGATGAAAAACGAGCAAATCTCTGTTTTGTCGCTTGCTGTGCTTTCTACTAGTGGTTTAGAAGAAGGAAGACCACCTTCCCTAAACACATGGTGGTCTCTTATCTAAATAGACTTGGTTTGGGAGATAGTCGGTATCACTTCTCTGTGAGGTGCTGTCCTTCTGGAGAAGGACCTTTATGCTTTTTAAAGACCTATGCAGCTGATGAACTATGAACATCTTGTGAAAATATTAATTTTCAAGTTACCTTTGAAGGGAACTTGTACTATTTGGTTTGAATGGAATTGCTCATCCCTCTGCTTCTATCGGATTAAAGTAGAAATTATCTTGATTTCACAAGTTGGAGAAGATGGATGTCAGACACAGAAGTGAGTTAGTCATATCTGTGATAGCAAGATTTCTGTTCTGTGACACTTTGCTAAATGTCAAAGTCTCATTCCCACCCAGCCGCAGCTGCTCCATTCTGTGCAACTTCAATTAAAACTTCAGAATAATTCCAAACATTTTTGGGTTTGTCCAGCCTCACCCAGATTTTAATTGCAACTTGTGCATTTTCCACTGGAGAAGAAAAGTTATAAACCTGTCACAACCGAGTTATGAGTCACTTCTTTAGCTAGGTGTGGCTGCAGATACTCCACTCCTTTGACTTTAAGAAGTCAGTCGTTACCCACATTTTAACAGTATGGCAAATTAAGCATGGTATAGGACTTACTCAACTCTAAAGTATTTCTTCCTGCATAAAACTAATGTGGATGCTTGAGGGAGGAGGGAAAGAAAAAGAAACAGTTCTCTTTGAAATGAAAATATTTGAATTCCACTGTAAACACTCAAGTTAGGAAAACACCTATTTATTTGAACACTGGAACAGGCTGCAAAGAGAAGCACTTAGGACCTCTGTGTGGTGATATATGTAACTGTAGGAAGTGGCATTTTTTTCTTGATGCAGCTTTTCTATTTTGAGATAAAGAAGGCTTGAATGAAGACTATTTTTACCCTCCCGTACCATGCTGATTGCAGTGTATGATTTCAGGAAGGGCAAAAGACCAAAAGGCCATATGGACCAAATTCATGACTTGTTAATCTTGTTTATTTTTAAGCCCTTCTGTGTTCATTGTTAGCTGCTGCAGGAAATGCATGTTCTAGCAGCAGTGCTATAATAAACCCTTGGGGTGGTCTGCTCATGAGGCTTTGATTTGTGAAAAGTATTAAGCAAAACTCTCAAACAATGTGGTTTAGTTGGTTTTGTTTGTTTGGTTTTTGTTTGTTTTGTTTTGTTTTGTTTTGTTTTAAGAGAGACAGGACTAAATGAAATGTTGAAACCTTTTCACAGCCAGACAACTGTACTGCCTACTATTTGTCCAACAGGGTGATGCTAAGTTTTACTGGCTTCCAGACCTATCGTCCCCATAAATTGTTTGACTTTTCAGTAAGAATTAAAAGTATATTGAAAGTAACATAAGAGTGTTTAAGCTATAGTGGAAAAAATGAAGAAAATTCAGTGCTGAAATAAGTAGCACTAACATATGCTAGAGCTAAGTCTGGCTGGAAGACTCAAAAAAAGTACTTGAGATGTCAGTGGATATTGGTAATAGAATACGTGTTTTACTACAGGCTCAATATGGTACAATTTTAAAGGACTGTAAAATTCTTCCTTCTTAAATCTGTCTGTCCTGTGCACCCTTTGGCATTAACGGTGTGTGAAGAGGAGTGAATTCCAAACCAGTGAAAGCTGCCATGTGTATTTTGGATAGTTTTATTGCACCACTATGCCACTTCAGGAATGTAAGTAGAGACAAGGATGTTTCTGCTGGAACAGCAGGCTGTGTGCGACAAGCACAGCTCAGTGTAATGCCAAGAGCTGTTGCATTAAGGGTGCTTTTGTGCTCCAGCCTGCAGAAAACAGTGGGCAAGCCTAACGCCCCACAGAGGGCCGCTGTCCCCGTGCACGAGCTGCTTCGACACCAGCTGAAGTTATCAATGCTCTCCACTGATGCCAGGGAGGCTCGGGTCACATCTATGTACGCTTGTGTAACCCTCAAAAGTCCCTATTATTCAAAATACATGCACCAGTGATGCACCAGTTTGCTGTGAACTTCGCATACATGTTTCAGGTCTTCCAGAATGTTAAATGTAAGTTTCTATCAAAGAAGAGAAAAGGAATGTTATTGCTTATAATAGTTACAATTTGACCTATAAAAAGTGGCAGGAAATAGACTTGCAAGCCTTTAAACGGGTGCTGGGCTCTAACCACTGCGAGACAGCCATGAATGTGTTCCCGGGGTGTCGTAGCAATGTCACCGTGCTGCAGGCACGTGCGGGGCTACGCATCAGGAAGGGAACAGTAGTCAAAAAACAGCCTAGCTCAAGAGACTTGCAGCTCTTTGCAAGTTCTTAGCTGCCCAACAGAAACCCTTACACGTTCATCTGCCAGAACACATAATGTCACAGATAACTGAAGCAAAATTGGAGAGCTGTTCCCATAGTAGATACTGTTATGCATTGGCTACTGGTATTATTGGCTACATGTTTCTGCTCAAACTGGTCAGCTAAAGAAAGGGCTGTTGGCTTCTGTCCACCAGTGCTGGGTGAAGCTGTAGCTGTGTCCTCAGCAGAGCTGTTAAACATGGGCTTGCACTGGGAAGGGAGCCAGGGCAAACAACAGTCTGAAGAAAAGGAACACAGGTATTTGCTAAATATTTGTTTCAATTATTTGAACTACCCTGTATTCTTACCACAAGCTTATGAAGTGTTTACAGCCGCTTCCCAATTGTGGATTGCTGACTGAAAGGGAATATCCTAGTTGTATAAGTATACGAGTTTTATGAATAGTGCAAGTTGTCTCTACTTTTGAACTGTTTTTTAAGTCAAAATTCCAAACTGAAGCCTTTTGCATTGATTCATTTAAATTTCAATGTCATAAAAGCTGCCAACAAAGGCATATCCATTAAAAAAAAAAAAAATTAAGGTTCTTGTTTTGTTGTGTTACAAGCGCTGGTTGGTCACCTGGGACGATGCCTTCAGGGAGGTTTGCTGTGATAGGAGTCGCTAGGTACGAGTTCAGCTGTCTTTGCGGGTTTGCTTTTGACGTCACCTAGACGGACGATTTTTGCTGTATATTCAGCTTCTTCCACTGTTGCAGTACACATATGGTTAATGCTTTTACACTTTACTGCTTTTTGTACAGTGTTTCCAAGGTTTAACCTTTCTTGTTTATCCACATGCCAATATTTTTGTCAAAACTCTCCTCTTCTGATGTCTAGGCTATTGGAGCCTTCCCCTTCGTGGTGACCCATCCAACTGTGCCTTTGTTCAAAACAATTCACTGTCCTGCTGCTAACCCTGACTCTTGGTTTACTGCTCTGATAAAAGTGCGCAAGCTCATTCACAGGTTCTCCTGCATGCAGCACATCAAAAATGGGCATTGGGCTTCTCATTTTACAATCTTTTATATTAAAACCTTTCGTTATCTTAGGCATGTAATAAATATTAATTCTTGAAGCATCCCAAAAAATCCAAAATCCCTTTTGAGGGCTCCAGCCCAGTGAATGGCCACAGGGGAGCAAGGGATCCCAGGGCCCCTGTGCCTTCAGCCTCCCCGGGCTGGGAGGACGGGGGAAGCAGTCATAAACAGCCAGTGAAATGATCTCAGCTGTAAGGTCTTGGAAAAACGTCTTTCCATTGAGAGCTTGAAAGCGCTGCCCTGAGCAACGTTGCTGAGCGACGTCTGTCAATCCAGTTTAGTTTGGAGTTGGCCTTTGCTTTTCTCCACCCTATATGAACCTCTCAGTGACTTGTCTTGCACAAGTACTAGCTCCCCATCCCAAATTCGGCATCAGGTTTCAGGCACTCTTGACAGAAACTGAGAGAGAGGGTTTTTTTCCTCTAATCAAAGCAAAGTTGTTCTCTCCAGTGATTCTAAACACGTGGGAAGCAGTAAGGAGAGTTGGGCATGCTAATAAGCCACTACACCAAAGTCTCCTTATGGCAGACTTTTTTTATAGGAAGTTGAGCTGCTTAAAATTCAGAGAAGGGAAGCTTATTTTGAAGTACGAAGCCACATAATGCATTTCAGAATAGGTGTCGACCGAGGGAAGAAGGTGCTTGTATGGATGGCTTGTAGAAACAGACACAGCAACAAGAGAGGTTTCCACAGTGCTATTCCTCCTGCCTTGTGAAATCAAAAGTAAATGACTCTTCCTGCCAGAGAGGCAAACCGATGGGGTTGGAAAAGCCACCATCTCCTACCTTGGCTGTTGAAAGCTTGTTGCTTCTGAGGAACTGGGCGAGTTTGGTGTCTCTTTCTGAAGCTGCCTGCCTGGCAATGGCTTAGCAGCTTCTGTAGAGGTGGTTGTAACTCCTGTCTCTATGCTCCTCTCCAGCCCATGGCCTTTTTGTTAAGTGTCTGCAGGAGTGTGTTGAGATGGGGAGATGGCAGAGCCGGGGAACAAAACACCTGCCAATTCAGCAGCAGTTTGAAGTAGCCCGAGAGATTGCCAGGGGACGACAGGTATGGCTGAGACAGGAGAAAATTCAGGCACAGCAGGACATTCAGAATTAGGCAAATACCTGAAATGACCGGGGTGAGATCTAAGAGGGCCAGGCTGTCGGGCGGGGAGGGGGTTGTGGGAGTGTAGATTTGCTGATTATTGCTGTTGAGGGCTGAAATGATCTGGAATTCCTGCTTGTCTGCTCAGCTTTATGACCTTGCCTATGTGCCTTACCCGCTCTGCTGCTGGCACTTAGCTTTCACCCTGGCTCTTTCAGTTACTGGGTTATGGAGATTTATGTTTGTCCTTGTCTTGAGAATTTAGGCTATGGTAACTATGTTCAAACTGCCATGTAAACTGACAGTAACAGGGATAGATGCTGCATCCTGACACTTTTGTGCAATCACACAGAAAATGAAGCTGGCTGCTGGGAATTAGGATGTAATGCTAATAGATTCCTTCTCATTCGGAGCATTGTTTGGGTAGTTCATATCAATTTAGTACTGTGTAAGCTAAATAAATTATGGATGGCGTGTTCTCCAATCTTGTCTTTCACTACACAGTGGCAAGAACATTGTCAGTGGGGACGATGGGTCGTTCACAGGTTATGTGTTTACACTGGTAAGGGAAATTCAGCTAACCCCTGTGGTGTGGAAAGCTAGCACAAGGTATTATCTACAGCTGTGACCATATAGTTTTAAATATTGATTGAAGTTGTACGGATTGTATTTTGATTTCTTTTGAACTAGTTAGTAGTCTGCAATTAAAAACTCATACAAATATGCTGTTATCCATCCAGCAAGTTTAAAACTCATTCAGTGTTTAAAAAAACTTTCCTTTTTCTTTGAAGAGCTATACTTTAATACACGTTACTGACTTTGACCATTTGGCTGTGATCTCTTGGATTCCCTTAGCAGTGTTAGGACATTTGGTAAAGCAAAGCTTCCTGTGCCCAAGCAGCACCTCCTGCCTTCTCTGGAACCAAACATCAGGGTAATTTTAAACACTAAATAAAGTTCCTGTGAGAAGTTTAGCCCTTAGGCTGTAGAATATTCAAATAGACACTGTTTTGCTAAAGCAGCACCTTTTAATGTGTTGCAAATATTTATTTTTTATGTGGCATAATTGATACTGTTGGTGCTAAACTATTACATGTTATTAGCTCTTTTTGTACAAGAAGAAAATGGTTTGCCGTGTTTGCTATTCTGCTTATCTACTTTCTAGTTGTGAGAACACAATAAGTACTCAAAACACCTTAGCAGTGTTTTCTGTGTGCAGTAGTGCTCTCTGCTGTCCTAGAGTTACAACTGCAACAGGGGAATGTCACCCGCTGTGGTTGATCCTTTGGTACTCATCCCCGAGGCTCGAGTTTTTTGGGTACTCTATCGGTGGTTTCACACCCCTCCTCTGAGATACTGGCCATTAGTAGGTTTAACTTAATTCAAAACCAACTGTGCATTCAGACTAGTTCCTGGCTTGTAACACGTCTCTCCGCGGGTGGTGGGATGGTGTTTCCCCTGCCTTAGAGCTGGGTGTGAGGCCAGGCTGGGCTCCGAGGGACCCGCGGCCGCTGGGGCCACCCAGCACCCGGGTGGGAGTCCTGGGGCAGGGGGACCATCCGAGACAGCGTGGGTTTTGACCAAGATCTGGATGGTGCCAGCTTTAATTTCCTTATAAATAAAAAATTAGGAGTAAGTAAGCATATTCCTTAGAGTTTGAGGTAATTTGTGGATGATATAGAAACATGTAATTTTTATTGCAGAAGCAGTAGCGTTTTATGTACTTAAGTCATTCAATGTTTGCAGCAACCTCTGCTTGCAGCTAAAGACAGTTGCGTTGTCCTTGGGAAGTGGAAGATTTTCAAGCACTAAAGTTCTGAAGTGATTCCTGTGGTTAGGGGGGCAAGAAGCATGGAGTCCATTCTAATGGGGTATAACGGGATATAATGGGGTTTTCCCTGACAAACCCCTGCCTGGGAGCAGCAACAATCTGTGCCCTGGGGACTGTGTGTGTGGAAATTGCTCCTTTTCTCCGTCCCTTCACCTGAAGCCTAGGGAGGTACACGGGCATTCACAACCGAGTGGTCTCTATTCTGGCACAAGGCCCTCTTGGGTTATGATAAGCTTTTATTTCTGGACACTGGTATTTGATCCTGTCTCATTGCAGGATTAAGCAGGGACAAAGGAACTTCATCAGCTCTAAAACAGCACTTGAAATCCAGAGTGAGAACCTGTCCCTAGTTTTCACAACAGCAGAGAACTGAGGATCAACAAAACAAATCATAAAATAGTCAGAGCAGAGGTCAAGGGTATTAAACAAGAAAGCTCCAGAATAAAACGTCCCTTGGAGCGCACACTTGTTCACAAATAACCCTTATTAGCAGGTCCAGTGCCCCCGTGCGTGTTCATCACCTGTCCCACTGTACCTTGCTCCACGCAAACGGGAACATTCCCGTGCAAAGCAAATCCCACCAAGGCAGCTCCCCCATTGCATTTATGGAGAAGGAAACTGGATCTCCAGGGATTAGGTGGCTGGAGGATGGTGCGGAAGGCAGCTGCTGCACATTAAATGGTGGGATAAAAAGGTGACCTATGATGGGCTGCCTGAAGTGAAAGAGCACGGATTCGTTTTCTGTGTCAGCCTGAGAAAATGTTTGGAGTTTCTGCTTTTGTTTTTCTGTAGGTGGTGCCTTTTTATACACAGCCAAAGCTCAGATGAGAATTTGTTTTTTCTTGGTGAACTTTGTTTTCTTGGAAGAATTGTCTGCACTGCTGGCAGTAAAGCACAGAAGGTCTTTGCTTCTAGCCTGAGAACTTGCGGTTAAAATTTTCTTTTTGCATTCTTTACACCTCCAGCTAACTGCTAGTAAGGACGTTGTCCATGGAGTGAGACATTGTGCCCTTCCCAAATAAGGTATTGCTTGACAGTAATGGATCTGTTTGTTTCAGTTGTTTACATAGAATTAATTATTTTCAGTGCATTTGTTGTTAAAAGCTCCAGAGGGAAACAAGCAGTGGTTTGGCTTTCACTGTATTTTTTGATTATTTTGAGCTACTTCCACATCATGTCTGTGACCTTGACAATGTCTTTGAATTCTGACCGTTATCTTCCAAACTTGTGAAAGCTCAAGATCTTCCCCACGCAAAACCCAGCAGTGACATGTGAGTCTTCACCTCGCGAAATGGTGACTGACCCGTCGTGCACCCTCCGCCGTCCCCCTGCCCCGGCAGGGGTGCCTGGGGCTGTGCCCTGCTGCTCGGAAGGGCTCGGTCAACGGTTTGGGTGAAGGGTCAGCCCTGCGGTGTTCCTAAAGCCAATGACTTGTGCTTTAGGTTTCTTTTAGTTCTGTGGGTTGTTGGGTTTTTTGTTTGTTTTGTTTGTTTTGGCTTTGGTTTTTTGTTTTTTTTTTTCTTCTGAAGTTAAGGAGTGGTTCTAGAACATATGTATTCTACAGTTTGTAAATTCTTGGGATGCAATGCCGTTCTGTTTGTGGAAAGAGAAAATGTTTGAAATGGGAAAGGCTTTTCAAGCAGTTTTTAATTTTTACATTTTTTCCCTCAACATTATGGTGCTTAAAAATATAAGTAACAAATGTATAGCCTCCTACAAACTAGGGGAAAAGAAAATTTACTGGCTTTCATTGAAATAGCTACATTTGCTTTTCTATGGCTTTCCAGCAAAACGATGAATTAATCATGATTCTTCTGTCTGCAATACATAGCCGCTTGGTGGCACCATTGTTCCTTATTATACCAGACTCACTAACTGCATTTTCTAATAAAAACTATTTAAACTTTTGGGGTCTCTTAGAATCAGTTTCTCCACATGAATGAAAATAGGAACAAGTCGGATTTTTTTTTAATGCCTACAGTATTATGGAGATTTATCATAATGGTCCGGCCTCTCTAGGTCATGGTTTTTCATCTTTCTTTAAAGTGAAAGATGTCTAAAACACAGGGAAACGTCTCTGAACCCATTTTCAAGTATTAACACACTCCGATTCAGTGGGCAGAATACTAATAAAGGAAAAGTGTTTCGTATGGAAATGCTCCATCACAAGTTAAAGGTTAAGGATTCATTTTTATACTCGGTAAGAATGAATGCATAATTGCTATTTGCTAATTCAGAAAAAGGAGTGATGGATTAATAACTACAAGACCAAAGGCATGACAGAGAAGACAGACAGCATGGTTTGTTAAGAAAAAAAAAAAATCCCTAGAACATCTACCATTCATATTCCTTTCTTCCTTCTCAACACTTCTCGTGTTTCCTTTTTGCATTGTGTGTACTGAATGAGGGTGGCTCATTACCACAGAATAATCCTATATTCCGCAGCATAAATCAGTTACAGCTGGCTGCTCCAGGCAGCAGCTTCCAGGTGACGGTGCCTGGTTCGCCCTGGTTCATGTTGGAAGTTGCGCTGTGTGATAGGATTTAGGCAAACCAGGCAGCGCAAACCCTTGTCATGGCCTTAGCCGTTGGCACAACGTGAGTTTGGGCAGCAAGTTGGAAAGTTTCTGGTCTTCAAACTGTAATTTTTAGTATTTTTGAGTAATGATATTCAGCCAATTGTGAAGACATTTTCTTTTATGGAGATATTAAAATGAAGATTACCATAATATACTGAAACGCTGTCCTGGGAAGTTGCATTTCAAAGCATAAGCCTCCCCAGTGTCAATATGAAATTAAAGCAATAATAAAAGCACTGAGAGTCATTACACTGATAACATTGTTTCTCCCTGACATGTCTACCTCAAATCATCTGTGTTTTTATCTTCTGGCTCATAATATGGAAGCAATGGTTCTGGCTCATGCTGTAGAGGGGAGCAAAGTGACAACCAAGGTCCAGGTCTGCCCCTTTGGCCGAGCAGGGAATTGCATCAGGCTGGTCCAACTCCTGGTGTCCCTGCCCTGCTGCCTGGGGTTGGCCTCTCTGCATCCCTCCTCCTCCTCCTCCTCACCTGGTAGCTGTACTGCACCATGAACCCGAAAGGGTGTTTGTGGCCAGTGACCTACTGCAGAAGCACTTTTCTTTCTTTTCCCTGTTCCCCTGTTATGCCCACACGTATGTTCCACCTCATGTGCTCAGAGGAGGGGGGAAGAGATCATCTTTTATTTTTTTCCCCTCTTGATCTGCACCCATCTGCGCAGGCAGCAGCATTAAGCCTTCACCCAAAATGCTTCGCCAGCTGTTCTGCTGACCCTTGTGGAGATGGCTTGTTTTCACTCTAGTGTCAGAACCGCAATTATCGCTGGGTTGAGAATAGGTCTGTTCAGGAAACCCCCGTTTTCAGCTTTAAATATTCTTTAAATTCTATGAAAAATAAAGTTAAATAAGTTTTTAATTAAACCTGGAAAATTCATATACTGCTCCCCCATCCCCTGTCCCCAGTTGTATTTATCAGTAATTTCAGGGAGTCTATAAATCTGGAAAACTGTATTTCCTCTAATCCTACAGTGCATTAGATGGTGCAGCTGATTTAGAGTTTGGGGAGAAAGAAATCTCAACGGTTGCTGTTAGATTTCAGGAGTATTTCCAGAGTGATGCAGACACGCTTGCTTGTTGTTGGTTGGGTGTCTGCTGCACCTTCGTGTCTGGTGTGGGCTGGCTGAGTGGTCTTAGGAATTCCCATCATAATTTTCTCCTCTAGGGCAATCTCTTCTTAAATTAAATGTATTGGTAAGTTAAAGCATTGTTTAAAGGTACTTTAAAATGTTCCATCTAGTAACTGGTTTCATGGCTAATACACCATGATTGGAATGGTTTTGTCACAAAGAATGTGCCTTCCTGCCACAATTTCTTTTCTCTCTCTCGTTTCCTGCCTAGAAAAGGTGCAGGTGTTTAAACCTTCCAGGAGGAATTTGTGTTTGGTTTGCGTTTCAGTTAGCTCTTGGGTGCATGAAGGGAAAGCAAGGCAGTTTCTAGCAAAGACGGGCATGTTAATGAGTCGGACTTGAAAATCAGCCGATGGGGAGCAGTGAGGGATTCTCCTTTTGGGCTAGAGAGACCCTGGTAACTCCAGTGACGTGCTGCTCTTGCCCCAGCGTGGTACAGTGGCAGGATGGGTGGCCAGCAGCACGGATACGCAGTGTCCCTTGCACACTGCTGGACCTGACTGTGTGGGCGGTGGCAGCCCGCACAGTGGCACGGGACACAGTCTGTGGGCTGCCCTTGCAAGCAGAGTTTTGCACTCTCCTTCCTTCTCTGGGGCTTTTCTGTTTGAGATGTGGTAGGGGAGGACAAAAAACCAAAGGTTTTATAGCCAGATGCTGGTCTCCTGGGTTACTAAGCCACTAAGACTTAAAATCCTTCACAAACAATGCTTTTATTAAATATATCTGAGTATGAATTCAATTAAAGTAGGTAATACTTTATGGATAATTATAGCAGCAGGCATCCTCCAATATTTAACGTAGGGAGCAGGACAGGATATGCACCAATGTACACTTATGGATATTTTTTTGGACCTCCAGCATTAAATTTTTGTCACTCCTCAGTGAGGCCAAGTCTGTCCTCACAGTTCAGTATGGTCTCCTTTATACAAGAGGAGAGTTTGCAAGGAAGATACCTTTGCGTGGAAGTTTGCATGCAGTTTGCAAGGAGAAGTCCTTCGTTTGCAAGGAAGATGCAAACAGTGGAAGGCAAGAAGCCAAGCCCCGCATGCCATGGCACAGTCTGCATCCAGGGTGGCTCTCAGAGCAGGGAGGCGGTTTCTCTCGGTCTCTTTGTGAAAGGCAGGGGTCTGGAGAGAGCACGTAGTGCTCAGGGTAGGTAAGGGCTGGACCCTGGCTTTGGTCAGGCACTCGGCTCAGAGCCCGCTGAGGCTTCTGCGGCACCCAGCGTTCCATGATGTGCACGGAGACTTCAGCCAGGCGCGGACTCGCTTGGCTGCTAACGCTGCTCCCATCGCCCACATCAGCTCTCCGTACTGGTAGTCTGAGACCTTACGAGCTTTGTATGAACAATTCACATAGCTCATCAGGAAGGCATCTCTTGCATTAGCCCCTAGGTTAATTCCCTTCTCCTTTGCCTTTCTTTGACTTAAATGATTTTCAACAACAAAGAATTAGGCAACTATAGTTGGAAAAAGAGTTAATATCCGTTCTGCTGATGCATCTTTCTTACCTAAAACCTGATTATAATACCGTAACTGAATGAATCCTGCAGCGTTTTGTGTCCTGTATGATTTTTTTGTCTCATTTTGAGTCTTGCTAGCACAGTGTCCCACAACAGAGGTCTCTGAAAGCAGAGATATTTTATTATCTGCATGCTGCAAAGAACCAAATTGTCTTCCCAATGATATTGGCTTAAGTGTTCATCACTGCATTTAATCTTAGGTTTAAAGTGTCATAGCTAAGATCAGAGCGTGTTCCTGTGCTTGGCTGCAGAGGTTGATACACAGGACATTGGTTTGATGCAGAACGACCGTCAGGTCAGTGAAACGGCATTGCTTTGCTGCTTTTGTAGCCAATTTTCAATGATATTTTTGGTTCAAATTATTAGAAATTGAGTGAAGTGAAAGCAACAACAATTTTTTAGCTATTTCTGAAATATACGGGTTTGCTGCCATTACGGTTCGTTAGGTGATACATACGTATATTGATGAACACGGCTATTAACAAACTGAACTTTGTCAGGCAGTTAATTAAAAATAATAATGGCATTAACTGAGAGACATCCATTTTTTTTTACTGTAGGGAAGATCCAGTCCAAGATTATTTATACCTAAAAAGAGGAGGATTCAGTAAATTGCAAATTTTTAATAAATTGATGCACAAAGGAAACAGCAAAGTTTGCCGACAAACTTATAAATGAGCCTGTTGGACTGTACAGTACCGGGATGACTAGTGAAGGGCAGTAGAGACAAAACACGAGACCACCACCTGTGTGGTCTGACTAGGTGACCTGCGATCAGATGATAATGAAGTTAACACAAAATGCCCCAGAATAATAACCCCAAATAGCATTATGAAGTTAAAGAACTGGAAAATTAATCAAGACCAAGAAAAATAGTAATATGAGGGGGGAAAAAAAGGTGGATGCCAGTACAAAAGGTGAGCAAAAGTCTTGTGGAACTGTAGGAGTATTTAATGAGCTGGACAGTATCATCCTGAAGTGTTTTGCAAAGATTAAAAACTGCTTTGTGAACTCCTGCACCTGGAAGGAAAACGGCTGAGAATCTGTTGTAGTGAACTCTCCCTGATCAAAGTCGCCCCAGTCCGGAGGGTTGGGACTGCCACGTCCACCTCTGGGCTGTTGAACCACGTGTCTGCACGGCGGCTTCTGGAGAAGGTGCTGGGAGGTGACATTTCCATAACGTTATGTGAGGCCTGATCTGAGCCAAGTTAACATGATTCTTTCCTTTGATTTTAGGAGGTAAAAGATAGAAACCAAATTTCAGCAGTCCTACTGTCTCCATTCAGCAGAGCAAGGGAGGACTGAGGTTGCTTGAGCTGCTAAACAGGATGGCACAGGCTAAGGGTGAATTACTCCAGGGCTATGCCTTCACGTAGAGGGTATTACACAGCTGAGGAAATTTGGATTTCTGTCATTGGAAGATGTTAAAATGGGGTTGGGGGGAAGAGCAAAGGCAGACCTGTGGTGGTCTGGAACAGGACCGCTGGCTGCCGGAGCAGGCAGGGACCTGGCGGGCGGGCGGGCTCAGCACCGTGCGGGGCAGAGGGACGGGCAGACCCTTCTCCCGCCTCTCACTCCTCGCTTTGGAGGGGTTGGGTCTGAGCCGTTGAGCATAAAGTGGTTGAAGGGTGGCAGGAGAAGAAAGAGAGAAGGGGTGACTTGGTTCCCAGTGACACTGCTGAAGTTCCTTCCATCTTCGGAGGAGGGGATGCACTGGGCATCACCCACCCCGTCCAAGGGAAAATCAGCCTGCACCTCTCTTAAAACAAAACCCCCAAGGTCAGATGGCCCCATTCAGAAAGCATATTTTTAAATTAGATTCCTCTGTTGTCTTTCCAAGAAAAAACCCCAAACCAATCCACGCCAAGCCCTTGAATGTTTTCTCCGAGAGGTAACAGAGAAAACCCTAAATCCATCAGTAGCATTACTTGTTTATAAATGAGAGAAGTATTTTCCAATGCATGAGCAATTGTAAAATGATGTTTGTGGAAGAATTTCAGTGGACTGTTGAGGAGTATAGAGGTCTTGAGGGGACTAAGACTGCAAAACTTACTTCATGGCATACTGGAGAGCTTTAGCTTAGCCTGGATAGCAACTGGTAATTATCCGTGCGAGGAATATTCCCAGCATATGGGAGGTTTCCTTGCGTGGTCTGGTTCCCACACCTTTCCATGGAGCTGGAGGCAGGCTGAAGCATGTGGACTCTGGGATTGTCCAGCCTGATCTTGTTAACGTACTGTAAATACAATTTTTTTATAAACTCATGCTTCGCATTTACAATTTATAATTGAATTTTACGATCAATACATGTCTGCAGGCAGTAGGCTGGCACGCCTGGCGATGCACGGTTGCTTTATGTGTGGAGGTTTTGTTTTCCTTAGGCTGGCTCTTGTGGTGCTGAGCAATTGGAGGTCTTTGGCTGTGATCAAGACCGGGAACGTTTATTTTATAGCTTGCAACAAAGCGGGGGTGTGTGGCTCTCCAGGTGCTGCCGTCGCATCAGCAGCGGTGGCGGAGCACAGTGGCCAGGTCTGGTGCTCTGCACCAGCGTGGGGACTGGCAGCATCGCTTGAACCGCAAGGAATAATTGCAGCAAGAACCTTGGCAAGCTTGGGTTCTCCTTTAGCATTATGTCTTTGATGTGTTGTACAAGCTTTTCCTAATTCCCCTTCCTGCTGGCGGGATGAGTTGGTGCGCACAGCCCCACTTTCCCAGCAGAGGACAGGCAGCGGAGGATGCTTAGATGAGTTGCCCAAGGACAGGATAGGTGGCAGAGCAGAGGGCAGTCACTGATTTCTTCTCTTAGAGCCCATTACGGGAGAACGTCTTGCTTCTGTATGTCTGCGTAGGTAGCTGTAGGTAGCCCTGTGTTAATCTTACTTAAACTGCATCAGTTCTTCCAAGCTGGCTGGACTAAATTGGGTACTCGCTGCCATAATTAACTATTGAATAGGAAGTGTCTGATCTGCAGAGATACAGAGGACTTATTGCTCCTGGAGAAACTGAATGATGAGTTTAGCATTGGGCTTATTCTTAATAGAGACAGGCCATGTGCTGGTGATTGACCCTTCAACACTAACTATTGACCGTATGAATCAATTTGCTGTGAGCGTCTCACCCAAATGTGTTTGGCCAACTCCGAGGTGCTGTAGAGCCTTCCTGGCACGGCGCGTAGAGAAGGGTTCCTGGGAAAATCCATTGGTGTTACAAATGTAAGTAATAGATCTAATCGCAGAAATAGCTCAGCAGCTGCACGCCGATATTCCCTCTCCCGGTTTGCCATCTCCCTCTTTAAATGGCTTCTTCATTTCTTCAAGGACCTCAGTGTACCGCCCAGTAAAGTAATTTGCCTGTGTGAGCCAGAGTGTTCAGGGAGCAGGGCTGGTGGGGTGGTTGCTCAAGAAGAAGTTTGCTTCTTGCTGAGGGGAAACTGAGCAGTTGGTGTAAGTTCAGCTGTAAGGAGCCATGGGCTAATTTGCAGATGTGACCGTCGCGCAGGGCTCCGTGGGGCCTCTGGCCGAATGCGAGGGTCTGAGGGGCGATTTCCCCCCCTGTGCCCACCGTGGGGTGGTTCTGCAGCCCCTCTCGTGGTTCGGTGCTTCCGTGCCCCTTGCTCAGCAAGCCTTCCTAGGGAAGAGCCTTTGATGAAGAGGTTTCCCCGTGCTTCCTGCAGTCCTGTAATAACGCGAGGTCAGACACGGCATGTCTGGGTTTTGGAAAATGCCCTGTAAACCTGGAAATGCAGTTTATGACATTGCGGGAGAACAAGTTACTAATAAATTGAATGTAGCAAGGCAATAAAGTGGATGTTTCCATGGTGTGTGAACCCCTGGTTTGCCTCTTGCCTGGCTGCAGTGCCGAGGCAGCTGCCGGGCATCCCCGGCTCCGGGCGTTGGTACCCACAGCCACCAGGCAACAGAGGGCAGTGCTCCAGCGCGGATGGAAATCAGCATCCCGCCTTCCCCCTCCAGGTTCATTATCAAAAATGTATTTGTCAGATTTTTAATAAAAGAACAAAGACTGTTTTCAATTTGTTAACTGCTTGATGATCTCGGGTAGATTGCCATTTAAAAAGCTCTGCTCCGGTTAGAGCAACTGCCAGGAAGCTAGTATGTTTTTAATATTTGTTCATCACGCTGCAAAAAGCAATAAGAAGAACAATCCAATCGAGGAAAAAACATTTCCTTAAATTATTTTTTTAATTAGTAACTTACAAAGATTTCTTATTAAAAAGTAAGAATTTAAGACTCAACAAACTGGTTTTAGCTTTTTAGAATGAAATGATCAAGGAGTGACTAGTCTCTCCTGGGCGTCCGTAATGAAATATTAATTGGATAAAAGCTTTAATATAGATTTTTAAAATGGCTTTTTTCCTTCCAGTTTAACATATTAGAACTGGAAACTGTTCTCATCTGCCTCTGTAAAAGCAGATGAGAACCTGACTTTCTGCCACTGTGGCCATTTTCTGCTGGTTCTTCAACCTTTATTTATAGGAGGAATTAAGAAAGAATTAGGAACTGAACAGGAGAGGAAATGCAAAAGGCAAATCAGAGGACAGGGTGAGAGGTTGGGTGTGATAAAGCAGACGTATCAGACGAAGTAAATGAACTTAGGAAGACTTTGTACCCTATGTTATAGACAGAAAAATGCATAAATTCACTCCTGACTTTTTTTTAGCAGAGAAACACATGAGAATCAGCCTTTTGGTTAGTGTACATGTACAATTTTAACACTGACTTTACCACTTAAGCTCTTCTTTATCACTTAAGGTCATAAAGCATTAAGCAGTACTGGTGATGAGTTAGCAAATCCCAGAGAGACATATTATATTAGTATTTTCTTAAAGGTGTAGAAGCTAATTGGAAAGAAACACTGATTCTGATACAAGAGTTTTCTGGAAGGGATCTGTACTGCAAGAATAACAGCAGTAGAGCTTGCAGGGAGAGCTGCTTCTGCAGCCAAACCAGGGGTTTGTATGGTGTCTGGCATACCGGCAACCCAACGCAGAGCCTGCATTTGTGCTGTATCATGACTAATCGTTAATTAGTCTGCCTCTGAGATGGATATGAAAACAAAATAGAGCAATTAGACTCTCCCAGCAATCAAAAAAAAAAAAAAGCAAGAAAGATGGGGACCTCCAGCTGTGGGTTTTTGTTATCTGTTGCCTATAGTCTTAAACAACTTGTCAGATACCGATGCCCTGAAAAGAGAACTGAAGGGGTCATGGGTGCTCCGTGTGTTTCAGTGTACTGTCAGACTTTGGAAAAAAGGCATCTCAGAATGGGTTGGGTTATTTTTTTTTCTGTGCTTGCTTGTTTACTTTCTCTCTGATGCTCTTTTCTATATTTGTGTTTAAAATACTGTTACTGCAGTGCACAGGTGGGGATTTGAAGGAGAGGGGTTACAGCTGGGGAGCTATCATTGAACTAATGAGACTTTTGCCTGCTCTGGAGCAGCACCCCACAGACCTGTTATCGGGGCCCTTTTTTTGGCATGGCTGTTATAACGGGGCTGTGAAGGGGGGAGTTTCCTGCGCAGCAGCTCAAGGAAATGCCAAATTACAGGTATGCAGCACCCGAACAGGGAAATAGGTTTGATAGCACTTCCCATAATAGACTGTG
The DNA here is from genome assembly GCA_031468815.1 of Morus bassanus. NCBI lineage: Eukaryota > Metazoa > Chordata > Aves > Suliformes > Sulidae > Morus > Morus bassanus. The sequence goes on from CM062575.1 coordinate 1,941,631, forward strand.
TATTTAAAGTTCTGCTTTCATATCTATTCCAGTTATTGTGTGTACTATAGTAAATGTCAGACGTGCAGTTAATTGTTGTGGTCAGTGATAAATATGGTTGTGTTAACTGCTTAATGCGCGTGCAGATATATGCATTAGAAAGTCATTGTTATTGATGTTTTTCAAGGTGTTTGACCAATGTGAATTTTAATCTGGACAATAGCTCTAGTTTATGTACATTATGTACAAGTGTCTTTTAAAAATGTATCACGAGATACCTCAAGGGAATAAAGACTCTTAAAAGTGATGAATCCCTCAAATAATACAGGTAGAAACTCAGGGAGCCACTTCTGGATTTGACCCATAGTTTTAGTCAAAATCTGTGTTTCTATGACTCTCATTACCGATTCTTCTAAAGTATCCAGTTCTCCTTGCGACAGCGTTCAGGGCAAGGAATGGAGTATGTGTGAATTGTGTTATGCAGAAGGCAGTGATGGCCAAAAAGTTTAAATGAATGTGAACTTTGGATCACCAGCTAAACAAGGTGGGAGTCCCGTCTTCCTTCTCTTTCAGGAATGTAATTTTTCAGTAGTAAAATGAACTCTGTGAAAACTGATGAAAAATTTGCTAGTAGCTACATGTGGGACTCAGCTTAGCCAGGCAAAGATGGGCGCGATTCAGTCACGCTCCTTGGAAACAGTGTGGAGGTGCACCTGAAGCTGTCTCTGCAGGGAGGTCAGGCTGCCCATCGTCCCAGCCGCGCTGCTGGTCCCCGGGCTCTTTGCTTGGTCCCGGCCCTGCACTGCTGCTGTAGGAGCAGTGGCTGTAGGGGATTGCCCAGCAGGCCACCCCGCGTACCCCGCTGCAGCACCGGGTTTGTACAGAGCCACGTTTTCCTCCCCACTGCTCCTGCACAGCCGTGCAAGGTGAATTTGAACCTACAATCAGGTGAGAACAGGTTTAATAATTTATTTGTGATTTATGAAGCCAGAACAGTACCTCTGATTTCAAATACATGCTGATTATTATACTGATCTGAAAGCAGTGAACTGCTTCGTTATGTCTCTGAAAGAACCGGAGTTGTGCAGAGCACAAAGGAGCAAAGCGTGGCTGGTACCAGGGGTGTAGTCGAAGAGGAGGGAGGAGCTGTGTCTCTCCCCGGGGAGGGCGCCGAGGCTGCCGGGGGGTCCTGCTGGCCGGGTGGCCGAGGGCTGCGTCACCCACCGCTCCTGTGGCTGCTGCGGGGGGATCGGCACTGCCGCGCTCTGGTCCATCCCGGCCTCGGGGGCACACGGGCTCCTGACTGACCCAAAGTACGTGGGATTAACACAGGGTGTCCGGGTGAAATTCAGTCTGTTACGGAAGAGGTCAAGGTGGAAAACCCAGTGGTCTCCACGGGCCTTAAGCTTCTGACCTAGCACCGCTTCTTCAAAAGCTGTTGCTGTTGTTCTTTGGTTACGAAATATATCATCAGACAGTTCCTCACTTCAGCCAGAACGATGGCATGCCGTCTTCCAAAGGAGAGCTTCAGGACAGGCAAGAACACCAGTGTCTGCCTCACTGGTGCTGAGCAGGGCTCCCCGTGCCTCGTGCAATGAAACACGTGATTGCTTGTTCTTATTTTTGTCATCTTCTTGTCCTTTTCCCTATTTTCTTTTCCTCTCTTTTTTTGATGTTTGTTGCACGGTGGCAGTAGCACTTGGTTCTCATTTCCATGCTGTGAAAAGCTGTTGGAATGGATCTCAGTGACATGCATTGTATTTGTAAAAATGCTTTGCATATATTTGCTTTTTTGAAAGCATCAGTATTTCTCATGGGAATGATGTATTAAGGTTTTAACTGTCTTGGATATTGAAATCAGTGAAATTAGATAACAATTCATTAATTTGAACATAAGTGTCAGTGTCACGAAGAGCTGGAGTTTAGAAACAGGTGGATTATTTTTAAACGTGTGGCAAAGGCTTTGTAGAAAACTTGTGCTAGAAATCTGTTGAATTAGCTGCTTTTCGCAGTCCCAGCAGTGATGGGTCAGGAGTGTTCTAGTTCAGGTTTTCTGTTGAAGGTAAGGTTTAAACACTTACTGTCAAGCTAACTTCTGCCTTTACAGTATCTTCCTGGTGTTTTTCTGGAGTATTCAGAGGCCCAAATTTTCAGAAATGATTTCTCTGAAATGTTTCTGGAAATTCCAGGTACTACTTTCTTCGTAGCTTCTGCACCAGGGAAAGATGCTGCTGCTCCGACCTGGAACGGGGCACTGCCAGCATCCAGCATCCAGGTCTGTGTCTCCTGCCCTTGCCTTGGAGTTCACCCCTTGTTTGGCGATGGGTGAAACCCAATCTCAGAGTCACAGAACACAGCAGGACTCTCTTCCATTTTAAATAATTAAGTGCCAAGTTATTTCAATTATCTGTCCTGCTTGTATATTTTCAAGTAACCACAAAGCTGTAAAACTGCTGATCTCATGGTTATGCTGCCTCAACACAGCAACAAAATCTCTCCTAAATGGAGAGAGCGTGTGTGTCTGTTTGGGGGTTGCTTGGGGGTGGAAAACACAACTAATGCAGGTGAAAGTGATGAAATAAGGCATTTCTCTGAGCATATGCCATTAAGTTAATCATGTTCTTCAGTGATAAAAAACTGTAAATATTTTTTAAGTGATAAAAATCAGTTAGCAAGATTCCTTCTGGTGATCTTCTGTGACACAGCCTTAGCAAATCCCCATACTTATGTGTTTATTGCGGCTGCAATCCCCCCAGAACAGAAACATAAGATATATCTTTAATACGTAAGATCATCTTATGTGTTAAATTCTGCCCAGATTGTCTTTCTCTCCTCCTACCCTCAAGGTTAATAAAGGCAGAGCTGTTAAGGGCAGGCTGGTGACCTCAGTGTAAAAGGGCCCCGGGCACCCCCAGCAGTAAGCGCGGGAGGGGAGGGGGGACGGACGGAGCACCCCACGGGTGCCGGTTTCTGGAGCTGCTGCATCCGTGGCAGCCTCTAAAAGCATGGCCAGAGAAAGGCTGTCTGGGGGATGCCTCCTTCAACCTGCTGCTATTCCAGCTGGGTGGTTTGGTTTGGTTCCCTGGAGGCACTTTTGGCACAAATAATGATGTTCTGCTATTGCTTTTTGACAGCAGGAGTGTAAGCACCTCTTACCTGTTCTGATTTACAAACAGGATTTATGATTGCCTAATTTGTGCAATCACTTTCTTGTTGGAAGCTACAAACTTAAACCCAGATATCAACAAATATAAAATGTTGAGCCAGAAAAGATGGATGGAGCTTTTTTCTTTATTACAACCCTTTCCCTGAGACTTTTTTGCTCTGTTTCGTGCTGTTATAATAATTGGCTCTTGGTGGGTATAACTGAAGGACAGGACAGCATGTATAACTGATGGATCTCCTTTCGCTATGGAGATCCCCCACCCTCCCTGGCTGCCTTCCCACGGGGCTGGGGGTTGTCCTTGGGCAGGTTTCCATGAGGTGCAGCTTGCAGAGACATGGCCTCAAGGCTGGCTTGTCCCATCACAGCCCCTTCGGGGCTTGTCACAGCAATTCGCGACAGTGGGACTTCCCACCGTCTTCTCTCCTGCTCCCCCTGATGACTGTCTCCAGGCTATGGGGATGGAAGGGATGGTGGGGGTATCGTATCCTGGTTTTCCTCATCAGGTGTAACATGCAGGATGGTGGGCTGCTGGTGACACATCCAGGCCATTAATTCTGCCTTGGCTGTGAAAGGGGAATGGTTGGGTTTGTTCTTTTCTTTTCTTTTCAGTTTTGCAGGACAAGGCTCGCCCGGAGGGTGTTGTTGCCATCCGGCTCTGCTGACTTTCAGGTCTGAGCACAGAAGGAGGAGGCAAAGGCAGCCCACGGGCTGTTGCTTTGTGGTGAACCAGCAAACTCGGATTGTCCCCGCAGAGCAGCTTCTTACTGTGAAATTCCCTTTTTCATGGAGGCCAGGAAGGCTTCGGTCCCATGCTTGTCCGCAGCCGATTTGGGCACTCGTGGTCTGCTCAGCACTGCACGGGCACACAGCAGCTCTCCTGTGTCACATGCATATGGTCCAAGTATTATTCTGTGTTTATGCTGGTTTTGTGCCTGATTAACCATAAAATCTGTTGTTACAATGAATTAATTAATCCAGGGAAGTGTAGAAATAAATTTTTATTCTTTATTCCCAAATAAACACTTCTGAAGTGATCAAAGTGATCTGAACAGCAGAGGTGATGGGGCCGATATCAGCCAAAGTGGCTGTCAGGCTCAGCACCCCCTACTGAAAAGAAGAGATCAGGTTGGGTTAAAAAGGGAGCTTTCTGAATGGAGAAACACCTATATTTCTTTTACTTGGGTACTTAATCCCCCATTTTGGAGGAATAGGTACTAGAAAACAGAGAAGAAAGCGTTTGCAGTCTCTCGAGCCCTTCCAGGTGCAAATGGCCATGGGGACCGTACGCAGCACAGAGCCCTTTCTGTCCTGCCCTGTCTCTCCAGCGCGCAGTTACTGGCTAATGGGTGTTTGCAGACAGCTGCCTTGTTCTTTTCCACTTGTGCTCGTCAGACCGCAGTTCCTGGCCTTTCTGGGAAACGGATGTGCTCAGAAATGTGATGTTCCTCTATTCCTTTTTGGCTTCCTCCCAATGACCTTCGCTAACTCAGGAGGCTGCTGTATCAGATAATGATCAGCTTTTTAAATGGTCTGTTTGCTAAGAAGGAACTTTCTGTCTCTTGAGTGACTTCTGTTGAATGTCTCGGTTAATCTTCTATTAATGTTCACTTGTTTCCTGTTGAGAATTTCATTCTAATATTTAAATTTAGTTGTTTTGAACTTATTGTATTAATCTTTAGTGTTCTCCTGATGTGCTAGCACTTTCTCTTTACCAAATGTTTGTGCAATTGGGGTTTGATTTCTTGGTCAGATCGTGAATTCTCTGTGAGTGCTGGAGGCAGCGGTTCAGGGTGGCCTTGGTGGGCGCTGCTCGCTGCTGCTGGTGTCACAGGCGTGCTGGGAACCTGCGAGCTGTGAATTGCTTCTTATCCTTGCTTCCTTGCTTTTTTGCTTTCTCCTCGTTTCCAGCATGGTGGTATTTTCCATACACGGCAGTTCAAAGCATGTTAGCAATCAAGATGCGATGAGACACAATATCCAATACTTTACTGCAACTCAAATGTATAATTTTTCTTTTTATCTTCCAACTCTGTAATGCTGTCAGGGGAGTCAATCAAGTTTCTCTAGAAAGATCTGTTTTTTCTGAAATTGTTGTTTATTGCATGCCATTACACTGCTTGCTTGATTTTAGAGATTTATATTTTTTCCCTCTTAAAATTTTCTCCAAATGGAGCATCTCCTGCTGAAATAAATATCTGAGTGTGTTGCCCAAAGGGTTGTTGTTGAAAGTAGTAGCTCCTAGAGAATTTAAGCTCTCTGCAGAAAAATTGTTGAAAAATCCTCAAGAAAATAAAACATTGGCTCATTAGAACATCTTTTGCTCTGTGACAATTTCAGCCCCTTGGGAAAGCAGAGGGGAGAGAGAGGGACAGGCATATAAGCATGACCTATATTTTCTATCAGGAGTTGAGAGATTGTTGTATAGCTGTGACACACACGGGCTGCTGCTTTATATTCAGCTACTGAGACTATAAAGTACAAGGTGAAAATTTGCTTCTTATATTTCTTCCTAATGAAGATATATCAAGGTGGCCTCAGTATTTCTGGGAGTTATCTTTCTTAAAATTTACATTGACCTTTAGGGAGGTCGAGAATATCAGTTCTTGTCTTTCCTGAGTTTTAATGGAGGCTACAGCGCAGGCGTGGTAGCGTCCTGATAATTTAACAGCATGATGCTTACCTGCCCGATACCAACGGGCGATGCCACCTGAAACTTTCCTGAAGAGCGTGCTGGGAAGTGCGGTTCCACTAAGTAGTATTGTTAAAACAAATGGAAAAGTGTAAAAATGTGTAGTGGCCGTGTACTGTGGGGCATGCACTGATGAATGCTCCTGAGTTGCTCTCCTCTGCTGTTTTTATTGAAAATCCTACTTTCATGGACTGAGACCCAGGCCTTACATGAAATTTTGGGCACCCCTGCCCATATGAAGGGTGTCTCCTGTAGCGCGTTCCTGGGCTCTGCCCGCCGCAGTGCTCCAGCTGGTTGTCAATGACGGCAAAAGGGCTGACGTGCTCGTTCCTGCAGCCGTTCCCCAGCTGGCCATCCCTGGGACGGGAGCATCCCGCACCAGTCCAGCGCACAAGAAACTCTCATCGTGCCCTGTTGAAGGGGTTTTGCTTTAGCACTGCCTCTCTCCTCCAGCTGCTTGGGTTCTCACGTACACAGATATATGCACTTCGGCTGGTTTGTGCCTTCCCAGAGGCTTTCCAAGGGGAAGATTAAAGCTAAGGGCTGGTAGAGCTAAGCATCATCCTTGACAAGAATGACCCAGGTTTATGCCTTGCTCCATACTTAGGCTTGGCTCTGGCTGGGACGGCCCTCTCCGTTTGAACATTGCGTGTTTCTCCATCCCATCCCTCCTGGCTGGCAAACGGCCCTCTGGTTTCACGCTGCCAGCACTGCTGTTCTGCTTAAACCCCACAGGTAGGCAAAGGGAAATCTGCATTGCTTTTTGGGATTCGGGGAACCTCAGCAGGTTTCTGCCACCTTGACTCTCATTCCAGCGCTGCGCTCGTAAACAAGGGAGTCTTGTGGAACTGCAGTTTGAAATACTTTTTCCTTCTGAAAGGGGAGTGTACCAGCCCCGCTGTAATTGAAGTGATTACGGTGCTGATACCTGTCAGAGAGATGCTGTAACCGGTGCCTGTTGTTAACAGCCGCTTATCTCCGCTGTCTCGTCATACGTGAATTTACGTTCCCCGGGTACAGCACGGGCAGCCGCTGGGAGGACCGGTACAGCAGGGAGGGCCTTGTGTTCCGTAACATTTGCCAGAATCGCTCTGCAGCGATGGTGCTTATTACTAGGGGATTTGGGTAAACAGTATTTACTAATTACAAATTAACTACTGATTAACTAATACATCAATATTTCGTAAAAAAGTGCCGTGTACCAAAGAAACATTTTTTTTCCCTTGTAGTGTAAAATTTTTGTTCACGTTAAAAAAACAATGACAAAACCCACAAACAAACAAACAAGCCCCCAATTCTCCCCAAACCCAGATATTTCTTAAGACCTTCTCGGAGTTCAGGAAGAGAAAGGTATCACCAGCTCTTCCATTTTCACATATTTGTCATGCATTTTCATTTTCATGAAGTCACAAAAACTTATAGTTGAAGATTATTTTCCATTCTGGTGTTCTGATATTTCTTCCCATATATCAGTTCTTAGAGAATGAGATACATGAGTTTATTTTTTCAGTTCAAGTGAGTATAGATACTTGATACCTTGCATTTACTGAGGTTAATTTACCAAGGGAAACATAGCAGGCAAAGACTGCTATTCTCCATGTAGAATTTGCCATTTTCCAAATAATTGTATTTCTTTCCTTATTTACAGATTGATTTTAAGTTTTTTTTCTTTCTGTGTGTTGAACTTGGATGTTTTGCCAGAAACCTTCCATTTTTGGTCTCGTGCATGAAGCGCTTTCTGGGTTTTCTTTATTAAAAAGCTTTTTAAGGCTTGGTGGTTGGCTGGCCATATTTCTTCCTCTGCCTGTAATGCAGTAGCTCTCAAAAGCTGTGGCTGATCCGGTTCCAGTGTTGAAGACCGTTTCTGGAAACCTCTCTCCTTTTGAGTAAATTTTCTTTGCAGCATGGTAAAGCGGGTGCTGCGGAGGTTTTTCACAGCCGGGGCTGTCCTGCTCTCTGCTCAGCAGTCACCTCCTGCGCTGGGCAGGGCTCCTGCGAGCAAGCGGATGGTGGAAGCGTTAACGACATCGGGGAGCTGCCGAAGGAGTTGTGCGGGAGCTTCTTGTACCTGAAGGCTCTTCTTTGACCGGTCGGGCTCAGTTATACGTAAGAAGGAGACGCTGAGGCACACGTGCAACCTGAAATTCTCGTGCGAGTTTAGAGCCTATGATTGCTGACCAAAGGGCTGATTACAGCAGAAGCTGCTTTCCCGCTGCTCAGCCATCCCTGCTGCTGCCCCCGTGGCCTGGCTGCCTGTCTCGGGGTGAGCGGAGCGGGGCTGGGGACCACCGAGCACACCGGTGAAACGGAGTGAACCTCCAAAGCGGGAGAAGTGATGGCGCTGAAACAGTGCCGCGATATCATGCCTCTGAAAGGAAGAAACGAAGGGGAAGCGGAGTTGTCACAGTGCCTGCGGCTGCCTGGTGAGGTGCCGAGCACCCACCGTGCTGCGTCTTTGCTGGGACAAGATGCGCCGGGAGCAGCGCCGGGGTATTCGGCAACCTGGTGCTGCAGCGGCAGCCTGGGCCGTGCACTGCGGTGGCTTTACAGCAAATGCAGCCCAGCAACACATTTCATCAGCCTTAATAGTTTTCTGAGGCTAAAATTCAGTTATTTCCTCCCATTCAGGGAGGATTGAGAAAATGTTTGGAAGCACTTATGTTTGAGCCTGAATGGATTGAAGCTTCCACTTGTATTGACGGCATTTTCTTGGCACAGAGCTCAGTTGCCCAATTCAGCACGGTATGCTGTTTTGCTACATTTTTAAGCCAGTGTAAATTGGTGCTGCTTTTTTGCAGCCATATGCTCCATCACAAGGTGCAGGCATCATCCTCCTCGGTCTGTTTAAATATGCTTTCCACTAGTGTTTTTGCCTTCTGCAAAAGCACTTTAATATTTCTGTTTACTCTTTTGGAGACAAAATCAATATTTGTTAGATGCAATTATGAAGAATGATGGATGTGCTGTCAGTGGTATGAGAGTATGAAAAATAATATTATGGCACAGGCCTGCTCTTAATAAAAGCAGAGAGGAGATACAAACAAGCTGGCCTGGAGAATCCCATCCCAAATCATGAGTTCTGTAATAAACAGGAAGCTTTTCAAGTGCTGGTTTAATTTGGAGTTGATTGCTTGCTTCAGGGCACTGGTTGAAAATTTGCTTAAGTAAGAGCTGAATTTGCTTGGGCTATGTTTGTGCCCCTTTGGGTTGGTTTTGGTGTCTGTCCTGCATGCGCTGCACGTGGCTCTGCAGATCTCCTGCCACGTACGTCCTCCGCAGCACGAGGCGTCGGTGCCTGCCGGAGAGCTGCTGCTGCTGCCGCCAATGCAGACAGTCTTTTCAACTTCTTTCATTTTCCTTTGATTTTAGTCTTGGCTTAATTCTAGATGAATTGGAGGCTTATGGCATTGTCTCACCAAGACTGGCAATGCTTCCCAGGCTCCTTCCCGAGGCCTTTGGAGGTTTTCCCTTTCAGATCTCCACGCCGTCTGATGCCAACACTCTGCTTTCAGCCTGCTTAGCCGTGTCCACTTGTGGGGATGAGAGCTGATCTTTTTTCCATCCCTCACTCATAGGAAGGATGTCAGAAGCTACCATTATTTCTACATATACACAGATACAAGCAATGCCTCTTTTTCAGCTGTCGTAATATTTTCTGCTGATTTTAATAATTAACTGTGGGTGCCTAGAGCCAGGCTTACTTCCTGCTTGCTTCTCCCAGGATATGAAACTGCTGGTGGCCTTGCTTGTGAAGATAGGGTGTCTATCCCAGATGACGGAGAGGAAAATGTGAGATGGGAGACAGCAAACTTTTAAGGGTCGGTTTTGCAGTTAATACACACCCTGGCAGTAACGGCTTGTGCCGGTCCCTGGACGGGAGGCCGGGGGGGATGGATGGGGGCAGCGCCGGGGCAGTGGGTCAGCAAACACAGCTGGGCTGCCTTCAGTGCCATAGCTGTCCTGTGAGCCTGCAAACAGGGGGCAAGTGGGGTGTAAACACTGAGGAATATTCTGCTCTCTGGCTGTATATCAAGCCTCTGGGAGTTTTACGTAAAAGTTGATGGGCTGATATAGCTGGCTGAATGGTAATAAAGGGTAGGGAAAGAGCTCTGATGGGGACATGAACTAACAGGAGGCTGGAGCCCAGAGATTCAGATTTATGAAGCTGCTGGTTTTACCTAATAGGTACTTTTTTCTCCTTATTTCTATACTGCCTCAGAGATCTTACTAAGAAGTGAATCTCAAAATGTGATTTCCCAAATGTGAAGAAACAGTGTCCCAGGAATGGGAAGTACCCTGAGGTATTGTTTTTTCTGACCTGTAACAGTGAATGCAAGTGATGAGGAAAGGAAAGAAATGCTGTTGAGTGTTACTACTTAGGCACTGCCTCAAATGGCAGCAAATGCATGAGAACAAAAAAACGCGTCTAACGTGATCTGCACAACCAGCATGCCTGTGAAATGTCTAGTCTCATAATATTGGGAGGATTCACGCAATCTGAGGCTTCGTGCAACCAGGTGCAAAAATTGTGATCTCTTGCTTGAAACCCAGCAGAAACCCACCCCCGCCTGCAGGAGGGGACCCCGCGGCTCCCACCGTGCCGGGGTGCCTGCGCTGCCCGGAGCCCCCCTGCGCTTCGGGGCCGGGGCTCCCACCGCCACCGGGGACAGAGGAGTCTCACCCCAGCTGCATCTTTGTGGGACCCGAATACTTCATAGGGCCAATTTTGTTGATGCACACATATGGGGTTTTTTGTTGTTGTTTTTTTTTCCTTCTCTGTGTTCAAGGTTAAACTTTCCACTACAGAGAATTAGTTGGTAAAAGACAAAGGACACTGATCAGTAGGGGTGGGAGAAGATATATTTTACAAAAGATTTTCAGCTGCAGTACCTGAAGATAGATCAATATTTTCTATTTGCCTTAGCACTAAGCTTATTTTCCTTCATCACTGAAGAGATACTCACTTGTGCCTTCTACCAAAACATTAAACTGTTCTCGCCTGATAAATGGTAAGAAAAACAGTAGCACTTTCCAGGAGCTGCTTTATCGTGCAGAAATACATCAATCCTTTTGATAAAGAGAAAAAAACCACATCTCTCTCTTAACTTCGAGGATCCGTGCTGGATCCAAGCATTGCTGGCATCCTGCTGGTTGAAGAACCCAAGTTTGTCCTACTTCTTGGAGACTCCCAGTACTGAGTCCCTGCACGCCACCCTGCCCTGCCTGCCAGCGCGTGCTCCTGCGAAACCTTCCCTGGGAACACGGCTTTTATTTACCAGGTTGCTCTACCTCTGTGCACGTGGCTGGAGGAATATGGGGAGAGCCTTGCTTACAGGTATCTACTTGTCCCCACTGACCTGTTGATCGGTGGTGGTGCGAGCTGTGGCTGTGAACCAGGTACAAAACAGCGTAATGAAACAGCTTACTAGAGCTTGAATTAAGCCTTATATATGTCGACAAATGTAGAAGCTTAAGGCTAACTAAAAGACAAGGAGAGCACGTAATTACTGATTGCCCTCTGCTCTCTGATACATTTTGTTGTCTGAAATTATACATGAATTATTAGTACATAAACTGTCATAAACATTAAGAAAAACCAACAAAGCAGAAGCAGCGCGTTTGGTGTTGTGTTGGGTGATGTGCCGGTCTGTTTTCCCAGGAGGGGACTGAGAAGCACAGTGTTTCTAAACTGATGCTCCTTCCTCTAACTGGAGAGAAGAGGGTGGGTCTGATTTTAAACACTGGAGGATTGGGCAACATGAAGGAAAAACACTGTAAAATGTTGGTTCCTAAGCTGTTCCCTATACGGTAGGCCAAGTTTAAGTGATAACAGCATGGTAAGGTGATAAAGAGGTTACAGAAAGTTGTGAAGGATGCATATATTTTGGCTTTCACTAAATTTCCGGATTTTACTAATATGTTTTGTTAGTTTGGAGTATTATGCCTATATGTCGATATTTTTTGTTACTTTCAAGAAAGAAAATGTGTTATTTGTGCTTTCTTTCTGTAAAAAACTATGCATAAATAGTACATTAAATTGTCTTTTAGGAATAAGATAGGAAGTATAAAAAAAAAGATTATAGCCATGCGAACTCTAATATTACTTTAAAAATGTAGGAGTCTGACATATGTCAGTGCCACAGGTACGGCCGACACATGTCTGGAAGGTCTGGTTCCATCACATGTAGGACCGCTGCAGCCATGTTTCATTGAAACCTCTGTGCAACAATGGCTTTCCATAATATTGATATTTTAACAGGAAACCCAGGTAGCCTTGCATTCAAGGAGTAGTCTGGCCGTAAGTGTAAACCTGGTGAATCTCCTGCAGGCCAACTTATACTGTCAGTGGATTTAGCTTTGTTATTTAGGCAGTAATTGTATAAGTGCAAAGCTCCTCAGGATATTTATATCAAATACACGTGGACCACGGTGATGTTTTGGAGGCACGAGTATCATCTGTCTATTCTTTCAGACATTCAGGCCAATGGTGCCTTTATTCTTATTAATAATTATAATGATGATTGAAATTTATGCTGTTTTACGATGATACTGTGCTTGATTCCTGAAACACTGCTCATGCTGCATTGAAGTCAGCTCCAGCGGCACCTCGATGCCGGAGCAGGCGTTCGCGGGTTCAGATGTGTTTTGCTAGGTGTCCACACGGTGTTTTGCTCATCATCATTTCAAACCCAGAGACGCCTGAAGCAGTGCCCGCAGCGGGGGGACAGAGCCATCCCCAGCTGTGCCCTGGCAGCTCTTTAATCCCTCTGGGTCAACAGTGCACGACTGAGAGGTAAACGGAGCCATAAAGCAAAACAAATTAATCATTGGAATTAAAATTGGTTGAAAACACTTGACCAAATGCCACTTACTTTGCAAAAAATGTTAAGGAGCTTTTGTTACTCGCTTGTTTTTCGGGTCCCTTTTTACATCTGTTAAAGCCACCCACCTCCATGATAGCTCTCTGTCAGAATTATGGTGCGGCGCCAGTGGAGCCTTCCTGTTCAATTACTTGGATTGATCGTTATTGCCTTCCTCCTCGATTGCTCCGCCATGCCTCTTGGGTCCCCGCGCGTCCCCAGCACCAGCCGGGCAGTTGGGTGTAGGTCAGAGCTTCTCTTTGGGTGCGTACTGCCCTGCCGGGAGGGCATAGCACTATCCTGCATTGTGCAGCATGAGGACCTGCTCGAGGGCTCCTGCCAGGCAGGCCTGAAAGTTTCAGAGATGCAGTGGAATTTGGGGTGTGGGAGCAATATCAGATCATTGCTGGTCCATGTGGTGCTCACGTTTCTATGCTTTCCTAATTCTAGGGCTGATTAAACACCTGCATTAGTATTGTCTGATAGTATCCAGAATTTATTTGTATGTAAACTGTGTTTCCAGCTCCCATATCAGCAAACATTGCAATTTCTCACTCGATTGTGTACATGTTTAGTAAGTCAAAAACAAATCCATTCACATTTGTATTTTTGTTCAGCTTCACAGCCTCAGCATACGTAGGTCTTGCAGAATACTATTTAAAAGTTTTGCAAAATAAAAATGTTTTTTTTTCCTTGCAGAATGGCATCTACCAAACAAGGGAGAAGATTTAAGTACTTCTCAATAATGTTTGGCTATTTAAACCTAATTTCAGTATGGAATTCTAGATGGTCTTCAGGTGCAAAAGCATTCACATTGGGCAAAACGTTCTCAAAAGGCAGAGCTGCATTAATGACTCATTTCTGAAGCTGCAGACAGTTTGAAGGAATATGGTACTGCTTTTTCAGCTGTGTATAAATAGTGACACATTTGTTGTCTCCTCATAAAACTTCATATATTCATAATTACAGCATCAATTCATCATAGTTATCATTGTCATCAATCGTTGGCAGCGCCGACTGATGTAGGCAATTGGTTGCGAGGGGTTTTTTTTGTGGTTTTAGTCTAGAGCTTTCACACACGTAAGTGCAGTTCCACCGATATTATTTCTTTTTCACTGTTCTTCAGACTTTGGAGGCTTTCCATGCCTGTCTGCTCTGGGCTAATTCGTGGCTGTTGTGTCTGGTACTACTTTACCGAAGGTAGCAGAGGAAACCCAACCTTGTTTTCCCTGGGCATGGATGTGGAGGCGATCTGGTGATGAATGAGATGCTGCCGTGGTGGCCCTGGTCAGTAATTCTAATGAGCACCAAGAGCAGGCGCTTGCATTTGATCACCAGTTGACAGCATGTCTCAAAAAGCCTAATGGAAGGAGACTGCTGACGTATTATTTACTGTATTATTTTGCACTAATTTGCATTATTTAATTTACTTGAAAATTCAGTCTTTCATTTAATGATAAAATTTTCAGTATTTTGAGAAGCAAAAATCATTGCTTTGTTGTATTCATTAGAGCCAAAGTTTACTAATGTATACTCTTTACAACGAGCATTATACTATAAAAACAGTGTTTCAGCATACTTTAGTAATCAAAAATTAATAAAGAGCTAAAATACGCTGGTTTGAGCAATTTGCAACATCCCTCCATGTGGTATAGTAGGTTTCTTTAGTGAATCCCCAAGTACTATCGCCATTCTTAGCAGTGACTGACCTTAATATTATGTTCTCTTACATGGCAATATATAGATATTGCTGTGCACAGAAATACTGTTGGACGGGATGATGTAAACATGATGTAAACATGGATGTAAAGGAATCTGCTTCTGGTGGACTCACTCACATCTGGGATAGCATTTCCTTCTCTCTGTATCTCAGTTTGAATATCTAAAAACCGTGGACAGCAATATTTAATTTTTCTATATATGAAGACTGTTTGGAAAGGGGCACATGCTGTAGTCTCGCATCTTAACAACAGTACAGAACAGACTTTGCAAGAGAACTGAGGGTGCTTACAGATGCGCTCATTTGCTTTACCCACAAGGACGAGTTATTATTATTATATCCTTGCTTGACCTTTGAAAGACCAGTGCCTGAATGAAAGTTTTTGAAATGTTCAAAATTGCCTAGATAGCAAAATAATTTTTACATGCTGCATTGAAAATGGGAATGGTATATAAATTTCCTGTTAGATCTCTATTTTGATTTTTCTTTTAAGAAGTATTTCAAAATTGTAAGAGCAATCCTTCTCAAATCACAATCTGGGCAAGATTTCACTTGATACCCAACTGAAAGAGTGAACTAGGGCCTTATTCACTGATTTGATTCCTTTGAAGCTTTCTCTTCTTATTCTGTTCTATCAATAGTGACGAACCTCATTGGTTTCCTGGGGCTAATATGCTTTGTGTAACCACAGCTCCTTGATTTAGTTTTGCCTTCCAGGCAAGGGTAGGTCATGATCAAGGACTGTGTGTTTCCCAGAGCTAATGCCTTGGTCTGCTGCTGCCAGGAGGATGGGACAGCACTGGTATTGCCAAACACCTGCAGGGTCAGGGTTTGCTGATCCCATGGAGTCTCTACAGCAGGTAGGGAAGTGCTGCTAGGGTGCAAAAGCTCCACATCCAAAGGTGTGTCCTAAGGATAAAGTAGTGCCCTGGCATGGCAAAGTCCTGCTTCATCTGGCCGCTGCCTTTGTTACCCTAAAAATGTCATTCCCCTTTGCTGTGCTGCTGGTCCCCAGTGTGGAAAGACTTCACCATTTGCCAATGAAAGGTGCCATAAAAGAGCTGGCTATTACCATCATCTCTTGCTTGTGGGCATAGATAACATATGGGCTAGTGTCTTCATTAATTTGACTAAATTAATCACTGTTGCCAGTCAGCTGGACCTCTGAAGTCTTCAGTAAACTTCACTCTTTTCACAGGAATGTGGAAGACCACGTAACAGAAAACAGCTCTTTCAGAGAAGTTTTGTTACCACAAATGATGCAGGCAGGTCTGTGATGCTGTATCTCATTTCTTCAGCTTTTTGGTTGACCTCAGCCTCTCTGCTTGAGTGGATCCGTTACAAAACTCACAGATAAAAATGATGACAGAAAGTATTAGCCACCATGAGCTCTGAAGTCAACGATGCTGAAGCCATCATCTGAAAGCCTCTTTGCTAACATCCATGGAATGATTGCAGTGGCCATAGGGACCTACAGCTTCGTCTTAGATTGGTTGTCATGTCCTTTAAGGACTTTGGCCTCGCCAGCCACCTTCAGAAGACAGAAACCACTTTTCAGCTAGCTCTGGTCAGCTTTATAACCTTCCGTCATAGTCAATGTAATTAGGCTTGAGGTGATTAACGAATGAGCCTACCTTGGTACTGCTGTCTTAAGATGAGCAAAAATTCATGGTGAAACCTGCCTGTAGGTTTTTAAAGGAAATTTACCTTTGACTGTGTCAAAATTGGTCAATGTGGGCAAAGTATCTGCTAGGTAGTTGGAAGTGCCCCATTGCAACACCTCTCTGTTGCCCTTTTAGACAGCCCAGGACCTCCATCAGTGCAGGTTAGGGGTGGGGAGGGTACGGCCACGGGCATGGGCACGGCTATGGGCATGGGCACCAGTTAGACACTGAAGGTCCTGCATGGAAGAGCTTCCATCGGGACATGTCCTGGAACATCTCCCTGAGCTCAGCCTGAGGTGAGGATGGAAGAGACGAACATCTTGGGCACATTTCATTTCCTGCGTAAATTGGAGAGGTAGCACACACATGAAATAAAACTTGCAGGAGCTCTATATTGTGCTGTCTCTCACGACCAGGACCCTGTTCTTCAGAGTAAAGAGAGAAGAGGTGGTTATGATGTAATAATGTTTTCTTTTTAATTAAAAAAGTGCTTGATGTCAGTCATGCCATAGGAACCGAGGCCTCCGTGAGATAGCTGAGCACTGCGCCATAAAATAACTGTGTTTTGTAAAACTGGTAGAGTTGAGTACAAACTACAACAGAGAGAGCAAACTGAATAATGAAAACAGAAAGATGGCATTTCCCCACAGGGACTGGAAAACAGATGGAGTTTGCATGACTCATGAAAACAGAAATATGCACACTTTGAGCTTGATCCAGCTTCACTGAAGTTAGTGAGAGTTTTCTTTTGACTTCAAAGAGTGGTAGATCAGGTCCTTTCAAGGCTTCTTTTGTTTGTTTTGATTTAGAAGAAAATATCACTTCTCTATATTATTCTCAGAGATACTGAACACTCACAAGTATCTCTGTATGTGATGTATAAACTATGTCCAGGTAGATTTTTCTCTTATATGTTGTTTTTTTTTTTTTTTTTAAAGTTAGTAATCACAATTTAAGGACTTAAAATACCTTTGGATTCTGAGACAATCTTCATTTTAGTGATGCAAAATGTTGTGTAGACGCCTCCACTCTAAACTCTTCCAAAAGGAGAAAAAAGCGTAACTTGTCCTGTAGTGTCATGGAAAATTAAGGAAAGTACAAATGCAGTGGTTTCAGATAAAAATGTGCACTTTTATAACCTGCTATGATTAGAGAGCCATGCTAACATCCGCCAGGTGAACAAGAGTAGTCTTGGGCGGGAAATCAATGACCCAAACGTGTGTATTTTGGATACGGACCAAATCAGGGGACAAAGCATCGCGAGGATGGACCAGTCCACTGACTGATCTCTTCTGGCATGATCGTTTGAGGACATCGGTTTGTGGGCAGCGGCTGGTGGGAGCCCTACTGCTTCGGCTCCTGTCCCTTCTGTGCGGGGCTGTTGCAGCATCCCCGTGGACGCTGCCCTGTGCACCAGTGGTTCGAAAACCAGGAGAAATGTCTCAAACAGCCTGATGCTGACCTGAGTTTGCTCATTTTCAGGGGTGTAGATAGGAGTGTCTGGCTGCCATCATTCACTGAGAAGTCGTCAGGCACGGACACAAGCCTGACGTGCGGTGGGGCATAGCAGGAGGAGCTCTATACAAGCTTTTTAGGTGCTGTAAGCAGCGTAGCCACGAGTAGCAAGGTCTGACTCAGGATCCTTTCAGTAAAACTGTGTTACTGGTCCAGTTTTGCTGCTCCAGAGCGTGCAGGACCGTATTGGGGAGCTGCAGCAAACGTGAGCTTTTCTGAATGGAGAGCAGCAGGACTTGGGGTCTGGGCAAAGTGACATTTTAGACACTGGATTTTCTTGGTTGATGGAAGGACGTTGCCTCACAGGCATTTTAGGGCTGCCAGTGCCCTCTTGGAACCACTGTGGGAAATGAACGGGAGCACATGAAATCAAGAAGTCCTTTGCTTAACCATCGCTTCCAGCCTCCGAATTACCCTGGGGCAGCTTGGCGGGTCTCCAGGCTCCAGGCAGAGTTTTAATTGACATTTGAAACCTCTGCTGCTTTACAACCAGGGTGCAAGTGTGTAAGTACTTCAGTTATACCTTTTCTGATGGCACTGTATAACAAAGTTCAGATTTGGAAGAAATGTGAATTTTCCTTCTCCGAGGAGCTTTGCATCATTAGCCTCAGAAATGGATTATTTGTCATGGTTAAAGTACATAAGTCAGTTTGTCTTAAAAACTCCTACTTTGTGAACACCTGGTTTCTGCAGCAGCTGACTTTCCTGCTGGCAACAGGCAGCCTTCAGCAGAGCGCAGAGGTGGTGGCACGTCCACGCTGGAGAGCGACGGCTGCCAGACACTCACCGTTCTCCCTGGGGCGAACCCCAACAGTGGCTGTCGGTGCCGAGGCTGCCCCGGGGCTGTGCAGCCGCCGGGTCCCCCCCTGCCACACTGTGGGGTGGAAAAGGAGTGGCAAATCCTGGCCAAACCTCCGCCTTTTTCACCTGAACATCCTCGGGATGCTGTATGAGCCTTCCACGGGGAGAGAAGGGCTGGGGACCTGCCCATGTCACGGATCTCTCACATTTTGGGTTGGCTGCTTTAAATACAGAGAATCCTTGTTGCATGGTGACTGCCTCGCATAGAGCGACTATGCCTTCAGAAATGCTGTTGCCCACCAGTAGGGAGAACAATGGTGCCAGCAGAAGTGTAGGAAAAGTAAACTGCAGAAAGGATAAGTAAAAACAACCCTCATTTTGGTAAGATCAGTGTCTCCCGTGGATCTTTAATAATTAGTAAGGTAATCATCATTAATTAATAATTAATAAAATCATTAATAAAGTAATGAGTGTGAAAGACGGGTTGGCTGTGACACGGGTGGACGTGACAGCTCCAGAGGGTTGTTGTGCCAGACGTGAAGACGCGGTCGCAAGAGCGGGACGCAGCCAGCTCTGGTATGTCCCTGCCGGCGACGTCCTGCAGCCTTACACGTGGCCCCTGGGGCCGTCCAGGGAAAACCTCTCCTGAATATGTTTGTATCCCTGGAGAGGGGAACACAAGCCAAAGGCTTGGAGCTGTCGTTGAGCCCGGCCCTTTGTTATCTCTGTGTTCAGGATGCTGAGCAGTACTGTAGCTTTATACCTTGGTAGAAGGAGGTGGGAGTAGGTCACATCTTTACTTCCAGAGGTGTCCATCTGCCTGTTATTAGGCCAGACCAGAGCACGGTATCCATGGATGTACAGCCATCATGGTTCTGTAGGCATTAGCAGCATGACAGGGGTACAGCTGAGCTTAGGCTGCAGCTGGGGTATTAAAGCTGCACAGAAGGGAAGGTGTGAGTTGCCCCCTCGAGTTGAATCCCCAGCCAGAGACAGTCGGAGCCGGCGGTGGGGTGTGCAGTGAGCCTGGCACACGGCAGGGTGCAGCAGCACCCAACAGCAACAAGAGCGCTCTGCAGAATGAAGGGTATTTGTCTGCTCAGTTTTGAAGGAAAAAATGTCACCGTAAAATAGTAAAGAAATGTTCAAAATTAAAGGGGACTAGCGAAAACAGAGGAAGTCAAGAAAAAAGTTTATATATTGGGAAAACTTTTTTCTGGCCTGTGTAATAGATATGAGGAATAAATGAGCAGAGAACTGAGAAATGGCTGAAATTAAAAGCTATGCCTGAGGTTGACTGGTGGAGGGGACTGTTAGAAGATGGTGGGCGTAAGCCTGAAACCTGAACTCCTTTTCTGAGCCCCTTTCTTTATTTTTCTTTCTTTTTTATTTTAATTTCTTTTTCTTGCTTGCTTCCTTGCTTTCTCTCTTCCTCTTTTTTATATCTTTTTGTCTCTTCCTTTCTAAAACCCACATTTGGTTGCCGTTACCATTTTACTCATCTTCCCTGCACCTTTCCAGTGCTCTTCCCCATCATGCAGCCAGCATTTCTGAACGTACTTTCACAGTGAGTGGTATTTACCATTCCTTCTTTCTAAGGTAATTCCTCAAATACAGTGGTGCACTGAGACTCCTGACCCTGCTCAGTGTAATCAAATAAATATTGATCGCATTTAACCTTACAGATCTTTAAGATGGATAGTTTTAATGGTTAATTAACAACTGTTAATTGGTTTAGTTGTGAAAGGATGGTTTTGTTCTTTTACAGCTATTATTGCAAAGCCTGTGCCCTCCCTGCTGTGTGTGCCCCAACACAGCGTTGAGCCACGACTGTATTTCAGTGCATCCCACAGTCCCGCAGCTGCTGCTCACCCCGCCGAGAGCACCCACCCGCTCGCCCTGTGTGCAGCCACTGGTTCCCATCAGCTGGGCACTGGCTGGGTTCTTTAACCTGCATTCTGGGAAAACCAGGGAACAGATGTCTTCAGAGCTATTTTCACAGCGAATAGCAGGAATTCCCACCTGTCTCGGGTACTTTCATATCTACTGACCTTTTTTCCCATCTTGTTAATGATAACATACCTTCTTTTCACATGCACTCAGTGCCATCTGTTTTTTTACTTTCTGAATTATTGTTTTTAGCCTTTGCTGTGACCTTCTGCAAAGTGGTATCTGAAATCTGGGGCTTGTGTTCTCATCAGGAACCAGAGGCAGGCTTCATTAATTTGGTAACAGCTTTCTATTGACTAAGGTAGGGCTGTGATTTCAATAGCTGAAGCCTAATGGTAGGGCAAGGACAAGTCTCACAGGTGGGAAAAATGCAGTTCTGCTCAGTTCTAGGCTGCTGTTAACTTTGTGTGATACAGAGCAAGTCATATAACCTCTCTATGCCTATATTTTATGAGATCCAAAGTAAAATTATACCTTTTTCCATGTTCAAAAGTGACACAAATAAAGAAATAAATATATAAATGCTAAGTTCATGCTATTACATTCAGACTATTTGCTTCAAAGGAATTACTCTGTATAGGAAAGTTATTTTTAAACACCATTTATTTCAGTTGTTGCAAATGTTCTCTTGCACATCCAATTAAAAACCATGTTTTGTGTAATTTATAACTTAAAAAATCAATTTCAGCTACGAGTCTTTCATGTTTAGTATTTTAGTATTAGGTATGAGACTCTGGAAGTGAGTCATAGGTAGACCATATAGTAATTAGTAGTTGTAGCTTCTGAGGGATTGGGGAGTTTTTCTGTGATCCACAGAGAAAGCTTCAGCAAACTTGAAGAGGAATAGCTTTGCGAGTGGACCTGTAACGAGGCAGAATGTATTAAAAATAAACAGTGACGATAGTACTATATCTGCAGGAAAGATCTTTAGTTCCTAATCTCGATTATTAATTTAAATTGTGGTCCAGTTTGAACTTAAAGAAAACAGAAAAACAAATGAAGTTTGAAAGAGTCTTAATCTGAACCAAATAAGCAAAGTCCACAGCGATGCTGGGTGGCACCCACAGGGTCCAGTCCAGCCCCAGCCACGTTCATCCCTGATTGTCATCTGGTTGATCCGAGCATTTGTAGGACACCGGTAGGTGACGGGCGCAGGCTGGGGGTGAGTCACCCCCACGGCCAGTGAAGGGAATCACAGGCAGATGTATTTCTTAGCTGAAGTAAGGGGATTTACGTTGCTGCAAAGGTGGTGCAGGTTCATGACCAGAATCAGGTTCGTGGTCATTAATACTGTTCAAGTCCATCTTCCGCAAGGCACTGTTGTGGCTTGCACCATGCCAGGGAAAGTTCACCCGTCCCCTGCTGACAGTTCCTTAAAAGTAGAAGTCTCTGACCAGGTAGAAGACTGCTTCCCTTGCAGGCACTCTCCTCTGTTGCTTCCTGTGTACCATCATCAGACTAATTAAAAGCAGGTGCATGTCAGTGGATCAGCTGCAAGATGCCGCTGTTCATCACCGCTCTACCCTTGGACACTTTTGAAAAATGGGAAGGGCAGCTCAGGCGGAGAGTGTCTCAGGTGCACGCCGAGTTAACTCTGCCAAGCCTGACCGACTGATAGAAATATCCACAGAAGTGTCTAAATGTTTGACCCTGAGCTCCGGGGATAACCACGGGGCTTTTGTCTCCGCCAGGACACCGGGGCTAAAGCCCTTCTGCAGAAGCTCAGCCTTTCCTCTCTATTCCCGTGCCTGTACTTGCAGAGGCCTTAGCACACAGTGCTGTAAGACAATCACTGAGCGATAGAAGTGACACAATACAGTGATAAGGCTATCTTATACTGCTTCTGCAGTGTCTGAGGAGCTGAAGCAGCATTTCCTTGTGTTGCAAGCGCAATACAATGCGCTGTTAGCCCAGGGCTCCAGAGAGGTTCCAAACTGCCGAGGAGACGGACAAACAGCTCTCTGACACATGACCGAAATACCGCAGGTAGAAATCAAAAATGTAACATAGCACCATTGTGAAGCAGTAATGTTGTCATATCTCAACATTTCGAGATATCTCAAAATCTGCTGTCAGTCAAGACCAGCTTGCCAGGGTTCCTGTTCTTAACATCACACAAATATTTTTGTCACCTCTTCCATCAGCTTAACAAAAAAAAATCACAAGACTTTCAGTTTATCCTTTCCTGCCTGATCTTTTTTCCAGGCTAAACAAAGAAAATGTCTCAGCTCTATGCCAGGCTGTACTTCATTTTGACTTTATCTCTCTCGGTGCAGAGCCTTCTTCTCCTCCTGCAATCCCCAGTTCAGCAGTGCAACTGAAATGACAGCTCGATCTTTCTCTTTCACAATCTTCTATTTATTACAGAAGATGCAGAGACCTCTGTCACATGGGGAAGAAAGTGAAAAAGGTAATTGTGAGAGGAACACAGCTTATTTTTCCCCTTGGTTTGAGCAGCACTCACTTTGTGTTTTTTTTCTTGCTGTTTGTATAAATTATACATCCTTGCCCATCCACTTTGCACCTCCAGTGTTGCTTGTGCATCCTGATGATAAAAATAGCTGACTAACTCTGCTTGATAAAAGCTCTGAAAAAAGAGTGTCAGTGGGAGTGTGACTGCCCTATTTTTTTGGTTAATTAAAATGTGAATGTTTCCTCCATCTCAAGCCCTCTGTGATTTTGTTTCTTTTCTTCCAAAATACTGAACTTCCAGTGTTGCACACATTTATCTTCAAACGGGGACCCCATGCCATGTAAGACCACCTGTCACTGCTCACAGAGTCACAGAGCCCGGGGGGCTGGCAGGAGCTGGGGGGTCTCTGTCCCACCCCGCTCCCAGCAGGTCCCCACAGCCGGTCGCTCAGGGATGTGTCCAGGCGGGTTTGAGCATCTCCAAGGATGGAGCCCCACCGCCTCCCTGGGCAGCCTGCCCCAGCGTCCGACCAACCTCACCGTAAAAAGGTGGTTTTTTGTGTTCAGACAGATTTCCTGTCTTTAATTCATGCCGTGCAGAGTGCTACCTTCCTCAGCATGTAGCCCCTTCGTTTTATGGCAGTAGGACGTTTCCCTGTGCTAATAAAGCTGGCCAAAACTGTTCCATAGTTACAATACTGACATTAAAAATGAAATCTGGGGTCAGATCCCAGATCAGCTCACCTCCCTGGTCAGCACAGCGGCTGGGGAGCCTCAGTTAAACTGATCCTGAGATAATCCAGCACTTGATGGTCCATTGTAAAAACTGTTACAGATCTGCTGTCATATTAGCTATCTCTACTTCTCATTTCCAGCATCTTGCGATGCAGATGGTCTTTCAGCTCTGGCTGCATCTAAATGGGAACCCAGGTGGCTGAAAATCAGCTCGGTTCAGAGAGAGGCTTTGAACCTGACAATATGCCTGGCGTACTGTCAATGCCTTGGGCCACCCTGGGACTATATCAGCTGGGTACAGATTTGAGACTGATACACATAGGCGCTATTACTGTTTCAGCAGTTTTTAATAGGTCTGGACCAATCTGGCATTTTTTGGTGTCTTGTTTCATGAAAGTAAACAAAAAAAAAAAAGAAAAAGAAGGAAGGTATTGCTTAATAAGCAATGGTTCTTTTTGCAAAATGAAAAGTGGATGGTGAAAAGTAGCACTGGGAACTCAGGCAAACCTGTGTGAAGCTGAAAGTACCTGTTCATTTAAGCCCCAGCCTCAGCATATCACAGGTCAGACTTCAGCATTTTTCAGTAATGGGATGGACGTTTACATGGACAATAAAAATGTTCCGTCACAGAGACATTAGTAATAAAGTAATAAAAAGAAATAAAGCCCAAGACTTTCCAAAGAAATTGAAATATCTGTGTTTCAAGTGAGAAACCCGTTTCTGGATAACAGGATTGTACAGATTTTTAAGGTTTTCTTCTTAAATTATTCTCCATCTGTATCTGCACATTCCTCCAAAACACCAGGTATTAGTCTTGCTGGAGGCACGTTAGGTTAGACAAGACTCCCAGCCTCATCAGAAATGCAGTTTCTGGTACCTGCAGTCTTAGATGTGCAGATGCACGAGTGTTTTACAGATCATTTGGCACCTTCCCCTTGGTTTCCTCTTGGTTTCCATGTTCCCACCTTGGTACTGTATGAGGGTGTCTGGTTTCACCCAAATTTAGCAGAGGGAGATGTACCCTTTCTGCTCATGTGGGTATGAGACTTTTGTCTTCTGCGTATGTTCAGTCAGCAGCTTCAGACGAGCTATTTTCTTACAGCAAACTGTGATGCTACTAACAACGTTTTATAAAGTAGAACAGGAATCATTGGTCTTCACATCTCCTACGGAGGAGGGGAATGAATTGTATTTGCACTTATGGGACAACATGAGGAAGCATCTTATGAGACTCAGTATTATAGAACTGTAAAGCATTGGTGTTAGGGCAATATTACAGTGCAGACTTTCACACTCAGCTTAAATGATGGTGTCAGTTCAAGCATCACTGTTAAATGATATAATCGGGTCCCTTAGGCAACTTGTTTTGAGGAAAATTGCAAGTTTCAACCAGGGGACTAGCAAAAATAATTAAATAGCTTAACTGGAAATCTGCAAAAAGTGTGTTGTGAACAGGCTTGAAGAAATGCTATCAAATTTTTTAAAATGTGTATTTTTATCAGAACAGAAAAGCTTCATCTATCATTTACATCTCAGAGCAGAAGGGGAATTTTTGTGCCTTGGGCTTTCGGGCCAGCACACGTGGGTTCAGCTGGCTGCTGGATCTGCAGTCTGGAAGAAATTTCTTTGTGGTATAATAGTGTGAACTTCAGAGCGTTTTTTCTCTCAATCTTTTGGACAGCCAGTGTAATTCTTGAATCGGGGTCAAGTGGCTGTAGCCCAGGTGACCTGCTGGAGCAATCCTTCTGGGTGTTTAGGAGATGTCTGTTTAAAAACTCTTTTCTTTTACTGTTAATTCCTTCATGTTTTTCTATTTCAGGTACATCTTCTGAAAAAGAGTAAGAAATTTCAATCTTGAGAAGGATTTGAAAGGTAGAAGTTTCTCTAGTTGCATGAGTTCACTACTCATGTACATTAAGGTCTTGCTGAGATGATAAAAAGGAAGGTCCTGGGCAGGTGGTTACAGTGGAGAAGCCAAAACACCCAGAAGATGGAAAGCAGCTGTGGTCTGTGAGTAACGGTGATCCAGAATAACACGCTGTTTATTTCATGTTGGAAGCAGTCAGAAGAATCATTTTATGTATTGATATTCCCTTACGCCTGCTGTGAAGTGTAGGTACCAGGTCCCCTGGCACAGTGACTCAAATTCCTCCAAAGGAAAAGAATGAAAGAATTTCAAAGTGTGCTTGTGTCGTGGTTTAACCCCAGCGGGCAACTAAACAGCACACAGCCTTTCACTCCCCGGCCCTGCGGTGGGATGGGGGAGAGAATCAAAAGAGTGAAAGTGAGAACACTTGTGGGTTGAGATAAGAACAGTTTGATAATTGAAATAAAATTAAATAATAATAATAATAATAATGATAATAATGATAATAATAGTAGTAGTAGTAATAGTAGTAATGGAAAGGAAAACAACAAAAAGAGAGAGAAATAAAACCCGAGAAAGACAAGTGATGCAAATGAAGAACCACTGCTCACCATTGCTCACCACCATCCGACCGATGCCCAGCCTGTCCCCGAGCAGCAGCCCCCAGCCACCTTCCCCCTAGTTCATATGCCGAGCATGACATTGTACGGTCTGGAATATCCCTGGGGTCAGTTGGGGTCACTGTCCCGGCTGTGTCCCCTCCCAACGCCTTGTGCCGCCCCAGCCTGCTCACTGGTGGGGTGAGGTGAGGGGCAGAAAGGCCTTGACCAGTGTAAGCACTGCTCAGCAATAACTAAAACATCAGTGTGTTATCCACATTATTCTCATCCTAAATCCAAAACACAGCACTGTACCAGCTGCTAGGAAGAAAATTAGCTCTATCCCAGCTGAAACCAGGACAGCTTGGAAAAGTTGAAGAAATGTTAAATTTCAACTAATTAGAAAAAACAACCTCTGTAGTGGAACTGGGTTCAATGCCTTCTTCCTTTACGACGTCTGTAGAGGTGGTTCTGCACTTTTATTTAGAGAAGTTCAGTTGGTTAGACATTTTACTACACAATGTAATAATTATTCAAATAAATGCATAGTGCCTATGTTTAACTCAATGTCTTTTTCTTTTGCGTATGTTCAATTTTTCATTTTTCGTATTCTAAACCTAAATATTTTGAAAGAAAACGAAGACTCTGTAGAAAGAAGATAACACTGAGCACCCTTCTAGCAAGATGTGCTAACTCAGAATTTTAAAAATTGTCTTTATTCTCCAATTTGTTATATGACAAAACCTTCTCTTTGCTGCTGTCCCAGGGGAGCAGACATTCATTCAAGTAAGGTTTTATTCCTAGTGGCTCCAGATCAATACATTGTAAGAATTCTTAGAATAATGAGGAAAGACTCTTACATCCTCAGAAAAAGACAATATAGCAGTGAAAAAATAGTCATAGAAAATTTGTCAGAAGGGCAATTTCCAGCTAAGGAGAACAGACATTAATCTCTGCTCTAAAAGTCAAGTGTTTTTGTTGCTGCTTGCTTATTGTTCAGTGTTTCGTGTTCTTAGGTTGCTATCAATTTAAGTCCCATGCATTTGAAAAACTAAAGAGAAACCAAGTGAGTTTATAAATGTTAGGAATGTAGGGTCATGAAACAGGTAAGTCCAATTATTCCTGCTCTTAAATCTCCCCATACACACAGGGACATTTTTCAGAATAAGGACATGGTTTTAAGAGAGACCCAATTAATTTACAACAGAGAACAAAATCAGGTCTCCAGAAAGCTTTGCAGATGACTGTGCTTCCTCTGAGTGATCCATGTATAGAAGCCAGTTATTATTAATATTTGTTTATACCTCGGTGGCACTTGTTCAGATTTTGGGACTGTCAACTTCTAGGTGCTTCATGAACACAGAAGAGAAATGGAGTTTTGAATAAAATAAGTTCTAAATGGAGTTTTGAAAAAAAAAAGTTTTAAAATTTAAATTTTAAATTTAAAAGTTATTGTGGTTCTTTTTTGAAAGCTTGACCTTTTTAATAATCTATGTATTTACCCATATGCGTTTCCTATCTAATGAAGAAAAGTAAGAATTAGAATCTATCTAATGAAGAAAAGTAAGCACTAACTTAAACAATGACTGCACAGGAAGAAAACTCCTCATTTATCCTCCTCCGTTACTTAAATAATTTACCCAGTCCCTCCCCGAGTCACTGTTTCATAAGATCCAGTCTGTCTGGTATGTAACAGTACCACACAGTCTTATACTTAAGAGGGACCAGGTCTGTTTGTTCAAATTCTGAGCTCATTCCTCTCATAAGCAAGGAACATTTGGACAAAACCTCATTCCTGGAAATCATTTCCTATGAGAAAGTATTTGTTTAAACCCAGAGACTTAAACAAGCCAAGCATGGTTATGACTGATTTGGACTAATGTTAGTTTTCGGAGCTGAGAAGCATTTTGAGACTAATCCTCGTAGTGTTTACTCTGCATCTCATAAGACCATTTACCCTGGGGAGGGCTTAACCCTGCAAGAACTTGTGGAATACTATGAGAATAATTCTCCTTTTCACACTTTCCTTAATAACCCAGGCAGTGATGCAGAAGAGTAGGATTATTCTAGACAGTTCCCAAGAAAATGCTTGTACATGCTAATGAGGAGAAAAAGCAAGCACCAGCATTGTTCAGGCTAGAGGCAAGAATCCCAAGGAGAGACATGAGAAGTCTTTAATTATGTAAAAGCATATTGCAAAGAACAAAGCATTAAGCTGTTATCCATGTCCACTCAGGGCAGAGCGAAAATGGATAGTCTTAAATTACAGCGAACGAGGATTCTTTAGTTATTAATAAGTGCTTTCTGCCATATTTAAGAGCACTGGGGCACTGGAACAGCTTGCCCATGGAGGCTGTGGGTCTGCATCCTTGCTCGGAGAGGAGGTTGGAAAACATCTGTGGGGAACGGTTCCGATCTATATGGTCCCACTGAGGGTATGGGGTGATTTAAAGGATTTTGAGTCCCTTTCAGTCCCTTGTCCTGCTGATATCTGACTTAGTTCTCCTATATTTTAGTTATATGTTTAGTAATTAAATGTGACCAGAGATTAAAAGATTCTTAGGTCACATAAGTATTAATTAATGGCGATTCGGGACAATCCTGTGAGGCCACTATTCCCATTTTAGAGCTTATCTCTGAAGCAAAGGAGTAAATTAATCTGGTGGGAAGGGTGAGGCTGAGCATGTATGGAAGCAACACATAATTTCCCATGAGACATAGCAAAAGGAAAAAACTAATGAAAAGACCAGAAAAAAGGCAGTGTTTCTGTTGTTAGCTGGGTGTCCTTTCAAGTGTGATCTTTTCGTGTCTTAGAAAATTTGTATGCATTTCAGACATGGTAACAGCCTATCAATGACAGTAATAAAATACTAACTTTTCCAGATATTGTTTTGGTATACATCCTCTTGGCTTTAACTCATATTTTTCACTGAGTTGCCTTCTTTCTTGAAAGTATTCCCATGAGGTGAATCAGTGTTTTATACCTCCCTGGGAAAAACTGCCTCAGAAGTCAACAATCTTTTTCCGCTTGATGTTTGAACCACACATGAAAATTTTAGTAATAAAAAACACTATGAAAGGAATGATGTTGAAAAATGCCTTGTTTCAGTCAAATTAAGACTAGTTTTTCATTGTTCATTGGCCTTCTGTTCAACTTCTATCACCCAGCTTCCTCACCTTCAGGAAACCTACGCTAAAAGTATATGCACAGAGCTTTAAGGTCCATTTCACTGATTATCAGTTCTTTCAACGCTGAAGTCAGCTTGGATTACTGTATGTGATTGTTCGGTCCTCTTAGTAAAACACTTGATTGTATTTGGTTTATAGGTAAAATGGTAAGATTTAAGCCCTGAATCTTAAACATTTGGTGAGGGCATTAGGTACTGAAATAATAACAACGACATGCAGCCATAGCAAGTGCCTGTTGCCCTCTGTAGACTTAAATTGCTCCGAAAGGTGACCAGGCAGAGTTTTCTGACGACGGTTCAGCTCTGCAGTGGGTGGTTTGTGTTCATGCAGGAACGCATCCCCGCTGCCCGTCCTGGAGAACTGATGAATCCTCGGTGTCTGAGCAAGAGGGTCGCTGCCCTGCCTGCTGGTTTCCTTCCCCTATCTTCCATCTTCAAGTCATTTCATTAATTGAAGGTAAGTAATGACATCTCACAAAACTGTTTTGAGAATGTAATCCCTCCGCCTCCAAGGGGAAGCTCCAGCATTACGTTTCTATGTCCCTGAAAGGGGGTCTGTGCCAGGTCCCATCTCTGGTGCTGTTTCCAGATTCCACAGCCAGGAAATGTTCTTCCACCACACCTGAATCAAGAAAACAGCTCTTATAAATATAACTTATAAAAATTTTGCTGGCTAATTAAAAGAAAATGGAGCATTTGAGTCTAAACCCCCAAATCCCAGATGAAGCAATTTGCAGGTTGTGGAGTGGCTGAGCTTGGAGGGCATCGGGGCTCTCACCGCTTTGCTCCATGCTTCTTATTTCTAATTTGTCCGGCCCCTGGTTGAAAAGCCAACTAAGCAAAACTGTGTGTTCATTCTTCATAGCATCTTTCTTCCACTTTTCATGATACAGTGATCTCCTCAGCTGATGCTAAATGGCCATCACTTCAAGTGCCCGATTTCTTACACTTTCCAGCAGATCTGTGAGTAAGGAAGTGGAAAACCAACAGTAAAAGACATCAGTGCACAAGGCTTATCACCAATGGCTTGTTCTGGAAGCTCAGTAGAGCAGAATCACAGTTAATGCAGCTGGAGAACTTCTCAGAGGGAAAGAAATAATTTTGGTATGCTTTAGCTAGCTGTTGGAGGGAATGGATTTGAAAAGTAAATGGAAAAAAGTGGAAAAATAAAGCTGCAGTTTTTACAAATATGCTGTTTCAGAAGGAAAAAGCACAATACGTGGGCTGAGACATGAAATGGCAGTGCGTTCACTATTTCTTATGCTCCAGTTTGGAGTAAGGCAAATTCGGACTTTCAGATAGTGAAATCAACAAGTAAAGAGAGAAGAAATTTCTTGTGGGGGAAACTGCTGAGTTCTCGGATCTGGAGACCAGTCCATCATTTCAGGGGCAAAACACATTCTTGATGCGTGTGAACAAACCATTGAAAATCCCAGGGCAGAGGCAGCAAGAGCCTTGGCTGTATTTGACTGCCGAGATGAGCAGGGAGGCTGAGGACTCAGCCATTAGGCTGCGATCTAAATCTGTGGGACAGTTACATTCAGGGTCTACGGGAGATAGGAAAGGTTTGGCCATTTATTATCAAAATATCCTATGGGACAGGTGATTATTTTTTATCTCAAGCATTATGAACTATTAAAACTGTGAACTGTGACCATCGATGGTCTCAGATTATCCCCTCTACCCATACGTGTATTTGCAACCCAGCATTAAGAAACTCCAGAGCCATTATTAGCACTTGTCAGTAATTGATTTTACGGCTGCACGGGGCAGGGGGATGCTCTTCTTCAGCCATCAACAGAGTTCATGGAGCGATGGATCACAGGCTTTCCAGTGAAAGGTTGCCAACACGGCTGCTCTTCGTTAGCGCTTTGGGACTCCTGCAGGGTCTCCCCGAAAGGAGTAATAACACATTCGGCTGGTGTCGTGATAGGATAAGGTGCTACCCAGCATGGAAAGGAGCTACCGGCACATCTTATGGGAGCATTTACAGGACCTGAAACCTTGTTCTCTTTGAATGGTCTTGAAAGAGGCATTAGTGGATGCTGGTGAGTGCCAGGATGGATGAAAGGGCCATATTACACTCCTCACCAATTATTATAAATGAGAAAATGAAACAGGGAAATTGTTGAGTGGGCAAATAAAGAGAAAGCCAAGTGACTAATGAGATTGCCATGTCCCTCCAGGTAATTACTTCTGATTTCTGTGAAATAAATGGTGTAATAAAGAATTTCACCACCCCTTCCTCTCCAGGGAGCAGAGCAGACTGCACCGGACTTCCCTCCAGGACGGCTGACGGTATTTAGGTCCCCAACTCGGGATGTTGTTCACAAAGGAGGGAAAAAAAGTGTCATATGAGGAGACGTCAGTATCTGACAAGTGCTGACAAATGCCGAGTCACAATTCATTCTCCACATACAAAGCTGTTGTTAAGTAATTGAATGTTTTTTACCTCTTTATACCTAAGTTTCCACTTGTGGAAGAGGGAGGATAGCAACTTACCTGTCATGCAAATATAATATATCCCATGTGCTTCAGAAAATCTTAGATTCTTGGAAGACCAGAGCTATGTAAATACATAAACATGCAAATTATGCAGGTCAGAAGGCACGCCTGATAAGTATTCCCAAGAATCCTCCATCTCTTTTCACAAATAACATGCTCGTGTTTTCCCCAATTGGAAAAGAGCAATTTTTCCTTCTTTTTTGGCCTTTCATGTGAACTCATCACCTGGTTCATCAACTGGCCCAAACAGCTTAGCATGTGCAATGTACAGAGGTTATATCAGGGCCAAGGAAAATGGTATTCCATTCTTCTTACAGGCTCTGTTATCCCGTTCTCCGTAACAGCTCTAGGCTGTCGTCTTGCTTCTAAGTTAAAGGTTAATCAGTAGAGAAAGGAGGTGATGTCATTGTCACCATTTAATGGTAACGCACCTAAGCAGGTCTACCTTTGAATGGCAACAACCGCACTAAGCTGTTGTTAGCAAGAGTGCAAATTACAATCATTTGCATTTAAACTATGCCGCATGCTTTTGCAAAGGCTTTGAAAATTACACCAGCCTTTCCCTGCACTATAAATTCGAATCAATATTTTAAACAAGATTTCTTTTAATCCGCTGCCCCGAGCCACCATGTCAGTCACACCCGTGCCCTGCCCGAGTGCCCTTGTCTTTTGGAGATGGGGACTGGGCATTTCAGGGCCCTGGTTGCTCCCCACTGGGCAGCCTCCCCCACCGTTCCTGGCCCTGGCAGTGCCGATGTGATCGATAGCCCATCCTTTGGGAATGGTGCCTGCGGCTCTTCTCCCATTAAAAGCCCTCGTGGGGCAGCTGCCCATGCTCCAGTGCCTGGGAACTCCTGCCACGGCACATTGAACATCAGCCAATGGAGAGAAGGGGAGCGCTGGAAAAATTGTCCTTTCCCAGAGCTGTCATTGCTCTGCATCGTTTTCTGAAGGAAGAAGAAAACTGTTCATTCACTGTTTGACCTTAAGGGCTTAACTCTGCAACAAGAAACTCACAGCTGGGAGAGACTCCCCTGCCGCCCGGTAGCTCGGTGATGTCTGTCTCCCCTGCACAGATGTTAACCTGTCTTTTCCTCCAGTAATGCTTTTTTTCCCCTTTTAAAACAAATCTTGAGACTATATTGGGAGTCTGGAGCAGTGGGCGGCCTGCCTGCAGCTCTTCCCACGAGCTCCAGGAAACAAACAGTTGTGGTACAAGGCAAAGTAGCTTGGCTTGCCTTCTTCCCCGGACCCCTCAGCATGCAGCCTGTTTTTCCTTGTCTGTAACAAAAAATTAGATGGCCTCTTTCATACCCCTTAACAAAGTAAGCAAGACAAAAGGAAGCAGTTGGCACACGTACGTCTAAACAACCTTTAAGACTGCTGAATTCAGTGGATTAATTGGACCTGCTTTAGCAATCACAGATCACAATGGAGGGACTATGCATAGCACAGTTTATGCAGAAACTGCTTTAACTAAACTCAGTAAAAGCCTTTGGTTAGTGCAGCAGAGACCTGGTTACAAAAAAGGCTGCAGCTGTTTTGAGCTGCACACTGTGGCTCGTCCCCAAATAGCCCTCCTTCATGTGTCATCATACATTCATTGACTCTAAATTGAATATACAGCTTGAGAATTAACTCATAGTTGTGTAGAATTATCTCTGAGATCCCAGTGAGACCTTGATATCACGAGGGACATGGCATTGGGAGATAAACCTGAGTTACTGGGGCCTCTGTGCAGTTAGTCTTGTGTTTCTGTACCCAAGTAAAAAGGCCCGAACAGGCCATTGGGTTGCGTTGCCTCCACCCTTGCCTCCTCTGACTTCCCCATCAGCCAAACTAGATATCAATCCACACCCTTTATGTATTAAAAGCTTAATTATAGTAGTGGCACACATCAAAGTCATAACCTGCCACAACACCTCTAAGATCTCTAACATGTCTGATGTGATGATCCAATGTTATTGGAAGGTTAATTTTATTTTATTAAAATAAGAATTAATTACATCAGATCACTTTGTCAAAGTGGTTAGACTGTACTGAAGTAGTTGTCTGTGCTGACATATTTGGATCTTATTTTGATATTTCATTCCCTGCTTCAGACAGGAATATTAGTAGTGGGAAATTTTATGAATTAAGAGAAATTTGTAATAAACCATGGTACCTACTTAAAACCTCGTTATCCCTATCCTGTTCTTTTCCTGAAAAGTGGCATATGAGTTTTGTTGCTTGTAGGTAGAGAAGAAAATGCTGTTTCCTTCGTCTCTTATACCTTGTACATCCCACTTGGTACTCTCTAGATTTGGGGTGAGGAAGGATCAAAGAAATGCAATTGGAAATGAAGTTAAGCACGAGCATCCAACGGATCTTAATGATGCTCTTTATGAACAGGAGAAGTCGAGGGTAGGAACCCTCTGGTCAGCGTCAGGAAAGGGACAAAGTGGACAAGAGCGGCCTCTCCCGACGTGCGTTTCTGACATTGAACAGGGGTTTGCAGTTCAGCCGCAGTCTTGGCACACCACCGTCCCTTGCGCAAACTGTCTGGGGCGGATACGTCCTACAGCTCACACCTTGTGAACCTTCTGCTATTTTCTGCTTTTTGGCTAAGGCTTTTTTTCCCCCAGATTTTAAATATAGCTTTTCCATTTCTTGCTGACAGCATTGTGAATCATGATTCATTGCTGGCATTACTTTAACAGGTACAGGACTAATGATATTGCCGCCCCTCCGGAGCTCAGTTGCCTCTTCCTTTCCCTCTTTCTTGCGCACACAGACACCTGCCCACCCCAAATCCTCCCCACAAAAGCTTTGGGGGAAGTGATGCCGTTTTAGGACTGCTGGCATGGTGCATTTTAGGGTTGTCCCTTTGTGCCTGGTCAGAAGCTGCTTTTCTGCTCCACCTCAGATTTTTAAGATCCTCCATTGACAATCTGTGAAACGAAGCTAAGGAAAACAGGCTTGTAAAGCATCCAGGCACTGTCACATGGTGAGAAATGGGGAACTTTCTGGCACCTTTTAAAATCAGGCTATTTCTAGAAATTTGAAATCGTAGCGCACAGCGCCATGGTGTGAAAACAAGTGGGAAACAAATAGCTGCTATGGAAAATATTAGCAATTTGCTTACATATGCCATAAAAGAGGCATCTAGATGTATTGCCAGGGTCAGGTGAGGCAGTATTTTCTCACCTGGGTTTAGAGAGGGTTTGCTTACAATTAGAAGAAATCGGTCTGGGCTGCGGGGCTTCTCTCGGGTACTGCTGGTGTGACTGGAGGAGGGGACACGTCTGTCCCTCGCACTCTGTCTAGGGCCAGTGTCATGCTCAGCTGCTGAGCCAGGTACGGAGCATGACACAGGATGGTCCATAGTCTTGCTTTGCTAATTTTGAAGTTCTTTACTGAGACTTGCTACTACTGATAACTACAGGTCTATCTCTGGATTTATCTTACCTTTTTTGGTATAGGTCTATGAACAGGTAAGAAGTTAAACATTTCTTGGCATACCCTTTATCTGTGCTCCTGATATGCTGTCAATTGTATCCTATAAATCCAGTTATTCTCCTAATATGAGATCTATTCAAGGCTTGTAAAATCCTCGGGCTAAATGTCTTGCTCTAGGTGAATTCTATTTGGAGCAAAATTTAAGGAGGGAGGGCAGAGATGTGGCTAGGCTGTAAGGAGACTTGATTGCTTATAGGTGGGCTTTAACAAGGCCTGAGGTTTACGTACAGTCTAGAAAGAAGTGAGGGTTACGCTTAGGTCAGGACTATCTGGTTGGGATTAGGCTTGATACAATAAGGCGGGGTGAGTTTGGCAGACAGCAGCCTTAGTCATTTTGGATTAAGTTTTGAGTCGGATGGAGCTGAAGCCCGTTTGCTCTTTCAGCGGTGCTCAGTGTATGGGGGCTCTAGGCGGCGGGTGAAGGGGGCAGCTGGCGGCACGTGCACGTGGAGACGGAGAAGCCTGGCAAGAGCCCTCTCCCTCGAGCATCTCCTTGTCACTGGGAGTCTCACTGGATGCTGTAAGTACCCAAGTCAGTTTTAGCTTCTGAAAGCAAGGAGTCTGGGCTACTGTTCTCTCTTGTTTCTTGACCGATGTCTTCCAAACTGTCTGAGCTTAATGTGATGATGAATGTGGAGATAGGGAAGTCTCTCTAGGGAGCGGATTTTTGACAAGACAAGCTTAGTTTCTCTAAAACCCTCTTCCTTTTTAGTGTTCCGCAGCATATATGTATCAGAGCAGAACACAAGGGTCTAAAACCACCACAGAGCTTTAACTTACTTAAAGAGAACCTGTCCAGTGAGCCTTGCACTGAAATTGCAGTCTTCTACCTCATCGGAAGATTGGCGGCTGCCAGAGAACATGATGCATCAGCTCAATATGTACCTTGTAAATGAGAAGGTAATACTGAAAGGCTCTGCCTCGCTTCCCCCTCCTATGGCTAGTGCTTACCGGGACTGGGGCTTGAGAGCAGCCCTTGCAGAGCCAAGCAAATGGTCCTCTGAGCTGCACTAGAGGCTGCTTTTATGCAATTAGATTGAGATCTTTCTATTAAATAGAGCTTGAGAGGGCTTAGGAAGGCAGCAGTAGGTGGGCTGTCATTTACGTGACCTACTTGATCCAGGATGCTCTTACAGAGCGTTACTTAAAACCGGTAACAGATGTAGCAAAACTTCCAGTGTGGTTGTTTATGTGAATACCATCTATTGGTACAAATACATGTGTCCTCCTTAACCATGTGTGGAGTTAGCAGAAATTTTGTTCTGTATAAAGTATAAATCTGAAGATAGGTATTTTGCTTCTTTCCTAGACAAAGGTTTTTTGAAAACTTGGCTTTTGGAGATAGAAAAATGCCAGAATAAATACTTTTCTCCATAACTTGTTTGTATTTAGAATACAGACAAAGACTTTGTGTTTGAATCTGGTTTTTTTGTATATTGGCTTCCCAACAAGCAAATTCCTCTGACTTTGTCTGAGCAACTGCTGTAGCTAGTTATGGGCACGGTGCAGCTTGCTCCACCTGCTGCTGACTCAGTCCTTGGCCTCAGCAGCTGCTTCTCAGTTTACCCTTCAGTATTTCTGCTTTCATTCCTTTTTCACAGCTTTGATGCTTTCTACTGTACTGAATTACACTTGCTTCCCTCTTGTAAAATGTGCTTCAAATATGTTATGCCAGGATTAAACTGCTAAAATTTGGAGTACGAAATGTCACCGTCAGACAACAGCGGTGTAGCACAATGTGTGAAATACTTGAGATACCTGTCTGCTTCTTGAGCAGCAGCTTCTGCTGGGGAGCTTCTTTTATAATGGACACTCAGAGACTTTGTGCTTTGTGGCTTCTCTGTTCCCTGCCAGGATAACTGGTACAAGGTCTACACAGGATGTGGCGGGCGAGGAAGCTGTTTAATTGTTCAGCAAGGATACTTTAAGCTTAGGTGTGAAAGTCTTATCTTCCTTCAGCTGTATTTAAGGGCTTGCACTTCATCTCATCTTCAAGTCTGATTAAATCACAAAACAAGAAATGGATCAAACCGGTGTATTTAATGCACTTGTACCTAATGAAAAACCTGAGCCATTGGAAGCAATCTAAAGGAAAACTTCTGAAGAATGATTCTTACCCCTTCCTCTCCCTACGATGGGTTATTTTAATATTGGCAGCTTAAGTGCTAAGTGCAGAGTTCTGATCTAACCCTTATCCCACACATATCTGAGACTGAAGTTCAAACAATGTTAATTTGAACAGGCTGGATTTCAGCAAGACATTGCTATTGATTGTTATCCTTTGCAAGTAATGCATTTTAGATGATGGGGAATTTTGTTCTGTGTTTGCTTTGAAAAACATGTTGAATCTTCCAGCAATTTAAATCCACTCCACTGTTGTACAGAGCTTCTTTCTGTTAAGGCCCAATGAAGTCAACTGAGAAATTCCCACTGCTGTGATCTCTCGATGTATAGCTTTCTTTTGGGAGGAAGAGGAAGGGCTAGACAGCTTTGGCTGAACTCTATCACCAATACCAACTGTAGTTATGGAATGAAAGGAGAAACCCCACAGTTTTCATGTAAGCTGCTGTAATTAACAGCATCAAAATCTGGAGCCATGCAAGGAGCAGGTACACCCAGCTGACATCGCTTTCCCTCCTGGAAGATAGAAGGCATCGCTCTTTTCTTGTTCTGACTGGAAGCTTATGCTGATGTAGACAACACAAAGTGCAAGGTTTGCTCAGTGTCAATGCTGATTAAAAGACTGAAGTGAGAACAATAACGTTGTTTAACAAAACTGAAGGTAATCCTTGAAATGAGGCATTTTACACGCAGAGAAATAAGCATTAGAGACCAGTTTCTCAGGCGAGTCTACGATTGTCGGTGAGGCTGTACTGGATCAGCCAAGGATTCAGTGCTCTGTTTCTGGGGATTCTTTCAAAAAAGAGTTTTAATTTTCAATCTGTTCATCCATTAATTGATTTATTTTTGTCTTGGGCAGGTAAATGATCACCCTGTTAAGTCAGGCAATCTGAAAAACTCTGGCATTTATCGCTATACAGAAAACACTCCAGTTACTGAGAAGCACAGTAGTGTTTTGTTATTGCCCATCTACTCCTCAGGCATTTTTTTTTTCCTGAAAAGCTGTTTTTGTCAGTAGCAGTACTGCAGTTTGTTTCAGCAGCTGTAGGAGACAGAGGCTGAATCAGGAGTAGCAGTAACACCTCTGGGTGCTATTTGAACATTGTATTAGAAATGGTTTCCTGTAGACTATGTAGAAGAACAAATTTGTTGAGCTTTTCAGATGGCAATTCAAATTGAAATAAGAGTATCCCCATTCAAAGCTTCCACGGCAAAGGGGCTCAGCTATCCTCAGAGGCTGACCTGAGTTACTGAGGCTGTATCTTAGTTTGACCCTCCAGAAGGACCTCAGCCTTGTGATCCCCCTTGATACCTTTCTTGCTTTAGTAACAGGGAGGAGCACCCACACATCCCCCAAGGAGATAACGCTGTGGCCTTTTCTGAAGAAATGGTCTTATTTGTGCTTGAAGGAGAAGCCTCATGAAGATGAGGCTGCTCTCAAGGACAAGAGGCCTCTCAGGTCGTCTCTACAGCATCCCTTCTCCCTCCCTTGTGCTCACCACGTTTGTGCGAGGGAAACTTTTGGATGGATCAAAACTGTTAAGTGTAATGCTCAAACTGCAAAAGCACTTCATGCAGCTGCGCTGCACCGATGGGGCCGGGACCTGGCCGGTGGCTTTACTGCATGTGTTTAGTGTTGATCAAATACTAGAGCATCTGATGGCGCTCTAAGGCAGTGGCTGTGTAACCTCCTTTGATTCTTGTTCTTATCATAATGAAGTAAGTATAAACTATCAGCTTGTAAAACTCAGAAAAAGAAAACAGATGGGTCTAATTATGCAGAACTTCTGGAAAATATAAAATAATATAGATTCTGTGGACTGGGTTATGCTGTATAGCAATTGGAGTTTAGCTCAGTGTAGCTGAACCAAAAATTATTATTATAGATTGGAAAAGGGAGCAGTCTTCTATAGTGCTAGCAAAAGGAGACAGACTAATCCAAACATTTTCACAAAAGGCACTTTTGAATAGTTTTCATCCAAGATCATCCTAATTGGAATTACTAGCCAACAAATAACTTCTGAATTGTAAGTGGTGATGGGCAAATATGAATTCCTGATGTATATTAATGAGGTGACTCCTCTTACATGATTTGAAAGGACAAACCTGTTGTCTTTGCTCTGGTTTTGCAAGGACGAAGATGTTCATCTCAGGGCTTTCTTTATGGCTGTGCAAGATGTGGCAAAAGTGCGACCTCTTCCTCATTTTGTATTCTCCATGAATGCCTCAGTTTCTCCCTCATTCTCAAGGTAGTGCTTTCAGGTATTGGGAAATTAAATGGTCTGTAGTCGCTCAGCAGTGCAAAGTCAGAAGTAGAATATTTATAACTTGTTTAGCCTGAAATTTACTTCTTCCTTGTTGAAGACTGAGCACCAGATTGAAGCAACAAGAACTATAATACATAGTCGTATTAATGAAGGCTCCTAAGAGAATTGCAACACCTCCAAGCACTTAAGAAGATATGGTTATGAAAAAATAAGGAGAAAAGCTTCAAGAACAGTGAATAGAAATGTGAGAAACTGAGACTTCTGTGGAGCAGATCAGTGGGACACTGGACAAATTTGATCCATAGAGTAAAAAAAAACAGGAGGCAGTTTGAGTGTCTCTGCCACAAAACTGGGCAAAATGCTGCTAAGATAAAACGTGACTTGCCTAGATGAACATCCAGGTCCTCTGGCTTTGCTACCCCCTGACCTGCAGCTGCTTGCTGCATAGCCAGCTCACCTCCTGCCTCTGTTGCTAGTTAAGGAATGAAGTTTGTCTGGTGGCAATGAATGCTTTTGTGGGGTCATGGCATGCAAAGGGGGTAACGCTGCCTGGAGCAAGGTTAGGCGTGGGGAAGGACTGGGAGCTTGCTCCATCCTGGAGCTGCTGGTGGGGAGTGATGGGCAGACCCTTTTTGCCCCCCCAGCCTGGGGCACGAGTGCTGGGAGAAAGCAAGGTTGTCGCTGCCTGTGCCAGAGCTCCTGCCATGAAGCCTACCACACAAAGTAAAATGCTGTACAGTCCTGCTGCGAGCTTTGCACGGCTGCAAGCCTTCTACAAAGCCTTGGTGTATTTTGGAAACAGTCCTGCAAGTGTGTTAGCACCAAGAGCAATAGCTCATTGAGGTCGCTTTGCTGCTTGCGGTGGCCTCTCTGTTCCTTGTCTGCTGTCTCCCGGGCAGGTATCCACTCAAGCCTTATTTTGTACATAACTAAGTTCACTCAGCTCTTTGAGGCACATCTATTTGAAAGCACTTAGGGCAAGTTTGTCCTGTGTAGTGACTGCAGAACTGCATTATTTCAAGAATTAAAAGCAAAACGGTTTGATAAAATAGCTGTTTTTTTTGCTTAGAGACAAAACTTTTATTGCAGCAAATGGAAATAAAATCAATATACATGGAAATGACTTGCATTTTGGGACCCTGGGTATTGTTGATTTAATACTATTTATTTAACGGCTTGGCAAATATGTGGTTTGTCTGTCTCTATAGATTTTGAAGAAAAGGGTAATGTTTTATAGTAAACAGTATAAAATTCAAGCGAAAGCATCTTAATCAACTCCTATAAAAATTAAATGAGCGATTGAACATGTCAGAAGCTGAAGTCATATTTTATCATGCTAGTCATATTAATGCTGTAGCTTCTTTTGTGATGGCTTCATTAATATTCAGGAGGGTTTTAGTGCAGAAGTGTGCCATTCTTCTTGGGGTTTTCTTGTTCCTTGTCTCCATCCAAAATTCAAACCTTCTCCAGCCCCTTAGAAAAAGTAGATTATTTTCAAAGCTTCTGTTTAATGTAAGCATATGTGACATCTTAGTATTATTCTGAATTTCAGCATTATCCTGGATACTTCCTTTATGATTTTGCTTATATTAGTTTATAATAAAACTGCTTATATTTTTCGCAAATACTGAGAAACTTGGATGAATCAATCCAGTATGTAATGCCACCTAAGACTGTGACCACCTGACCTGGTTTGGGTACAGACATATTTTAAGAAGCATTTGGCTAGTGAAAATAGCTATTAAATAGGCGTAGCTCACCTGGCTGTTGGAATGTCCTTCCCCCATGGGTTCAGAGCCTCCTCTGAGGGCATGGTTTGAAGCAGTGGGGTTTAAAAGGCAGTGAGCCAGGATTTATTAGAATAAGCGAGTCTCTAGACCTGGTGGCCTTTAAGATCATGTCAGGGAGGCCTTTCTGAGGATGTCCCTGCATTGTGGAAAGGATCCTTATGGCTTCTGCTGTCTGGCAATATCTGAAAAGCAACTTTTAAGGGATTGCTAGGAATGAAGGTTTAAGTCCTCTTTTAGACTGAGGAGGCAGATTGGGTAGCTCATACCTTCTCAGAGTATGGATGTCTTCCCACTAAGCATAAAATAAGTCTGAATAATATTTTCTTTCATGTATTTATTTTATAAAAGCCAAAAAATTATACTGGAAGTTCAAGTAGCTGTCTTCGGTGGAGAAATATCTAACAAGAAATTTGTAGATGAAGGTCTCATTATTTTTCCATAGCAGCGGTAATACAGTGAATGACAAATAATAGAATCATAGACTGGTTTGGGTTGGAAGGGACCTTAAAGATCATCTAGTCCAACCCCCTGCCATGGGCAGGGACACCTCCCACCAGACCAGGTTGCTCAAAGCCCCGTCCAACCTGGCCTTGAGCATTGCCAGGGATGGGGCAGCCACAGCTTCTCTGGGCAACCTGTGCCAGTGCCTCACCACCCTCAGAGTGAAGAATTTCTTCCTTGTATCTAATCTAAATCTACCCTTTTTCAGTCTAAAGCCATCAGCCCTTGTCCTATCACTACATGCCTTTGCAAAAAGTCCCTCTCCAGCTTTCTTGTAGGCCCCCTTCAGGTACTGGAAGGCTGCTGTAAGGTCTCCCCGCAGTCTTCTCTTCATGAAGAGAAAGTGAATCTCCATGAAGAGCAAATGAATCTGAATGAATAAACTTGCATTCATATTTATTGAAGGCAATCTTGAAATATTTGGAAGCAAGAGAGGTTCATGTTGGAAGAATAGAAATTAAGGTGACATTGGTAGTCAAAGCAGTGACTTCCTTACGAAAAGCATCAGGTGCTGGGGGCAAAGCCAGGAACTTTGGTACAGTGTTTCTGTGCAAAAATACAAGTGTCAGATTGTCAAATGTCCCACTCCATTTTATTAATGCTAGTGTTGATGTGACTTATCTCAGCTCGAGAAAATCTTGCTTATCAGTCATTTGCAGTGATATTCATGCAAAGGTGTTTTTCCCAACTAGCTAAAACTAAATTGCTGTTCAATTCAAGCTTAGAGGTGTTTCTCATTCATGGTTTTTCTCCTTTTCTCGTGTGCTGGTACTTCTTAACTGCTCAGCACAATATTTTATCATTGTCCTCTCATCACTGTTTCTTCTGCAGCAATAAATGATTTAGCACGTGGCTATTGGGATTTCTTGCAGAGCTGGGTTCCTGGCTGGGTACCCCTGGAGTTGGAAAGTGGGGAAGCCTTTCCAGTGAGGACATGGCTTTATTATAACCCACATTCATAGCCACCCTGCTGAACAGCTGAGAGCTGGGAGGAGGGTGGTACCTGGTGCTGAGAAATAAAATACCAGGTTGCTTGATGCTTCTTTCCCAAATGTGGTCTTCTAAGCTGAAACTCTGAAATAATTGTGTATTTTTAAAATATTTCA
Organism: Morus bassanus; assembly: GCA_031468815.1. Taxonomy (NCBI): domain Eukaryota; kingdom Metazoa; phylum Chordata; class Aves; order Suliformes; family Sulidae; genus Morus; species Morus bassanus. Next base: position 1,984,564 of record CM062575.1, read on the forward strand.
ATAAAAGTCCCCGAATTCAGTGCCAGATGGTCAATCACACCTTGAATGAGATGATTATTTTAACAGCCAACGCAGGTCCCTGAATAATGCCTTTCCCACTGACTCCTGTGTTGCCTATCTGGGTCATGCTGAAAATAGTCTTAGCTAAAAGGTATGTGAAGCATCTGCCAAATCTTGTAGCCTGTCTGTCTCAGCTCTCCTAAATAAATACACTTGAACATCAAGATAGCAAAGAAAGTGGATGAACGTGAATGTTCAGAGTCAGATCTCTTTTTGTAGGAATGAAAATTTCTTTATAAACTCTCCCCTCTTGAATCTCATTCCTCTTTAGCAGAAAAAATACAAACCAACAACCAAAAAAAATCCCAAGCTATGGGGAACTTCTAGATCTCTTCTTTACCTCTCCTCCAGGAAAATTTTCAACTGTTCTTCCCCAGAACAAATGATTGTAGAGAAGTTTACTTTTTTGTTTTGGTTTTTTTTTGGTTAATGCTGTATCATGGGGTGATGTTGATGGTCCTGTTGTCAAAGGCACTAAAACAGACTACAGAAGGTAGTAAAGATAGGATGTAAAATTCTATAGTAAAGAGAGGACGTAAAATTCATTTACCGTACCAACACGAATTGTGACTCACCTCAGACTCGTGAGCTGTGAGGTTAGAAGTGCTGAATTCCTTCTGTATCCTGATTTCATTTGTAAATCCTCTCTTTGATGCAATTTGCTGAAGCCCTGAAGATAGCCTATTCATTAACTCTTTTAAAAAGGATATTAAAATGTCAAAGTCAATCATAAAGCTGACAGTTGCAAAGACAACCATGTCCTTATAAAACACACCCAGAAAGAACCAATTTGTGCAGCCTCGGATCAGTCCTGCCAGTGCTGTGTCGTCTGCTCCCCCTGCATGGGGGGGTTACTAGTGTTTGTTTAAGCCTGACAGTATATGTGGTGAGTTATAAAGCAGACCCCAGTCTTCTGGCAAAAATAATGTTCAAAGATCAAAGTAGATCTCTGCACTGGTGTAATATTCTGGGTTTTCTGGAACGTGATGCTACCCAGACATGCACTCCCTTTCCAGGTCATAGCTATACTCATGTGACGAAAGGAAGTGTGGAGGTGATGGCTGGAGTTGCATACCCTTGCGATAAGTTCATTGAAACTGCTTTACCATGTAGGTGACATTTAAGGCTCCTTTTGCCAGACATCCATAGCTCCTGGACTTTTTCCAATGTTAGCAAAGAGATGAGAGGTTTCACAAAGTAGGTGCATATCTGAAATCTGCTTTTTTTGAGCAATTTGGAAAAAGAAATTTCCCCCGCTGTACTTTCCCTTTGTGTTTATGGCTCTGCCGTCAACATAAGGACAGGCAATGCTCAGTTCAACGCAGTGACATTTAGACTAAGTGGCCTTTTGGGTTCAGAACCTCCCTTTCCCAGTCACTGGGAAGAGTTGTGTGCTTTACAAGGCTGGCCCTCCCCAGGGGCTCAGCGCTGGCCTCAGGCTGCGGCTGCAGGGACGTGGCTGGGAGCAGTGCCCATCCGCCTGGGTGCAGACGGGGTGAGCGAGGCAAGCGTGTTCTTGGAGCTCCAGGGCGAAGCCCACCGGCACCATGCTGCCCTGCGCTCAACGCAGTGCTGATGTGCTTCTGCATCTCTTAAAACTGGAAACTCCCAAGTGCTGCTGTCTGATCTCATCGGTTATTTTTAGTACTAGCTAGGAGTTTTGAGCAGAGTCTGAATTTTAAATTCAATCCTTGCTTGGTTTTGGCTCTGTGATGTCCCATATTATTTGGGTTAGCTGAGGCTACAGCAGGAGAAGGTAGGCTCCTTAACACCAAGCCTCAAACTGTGAGAGAAACTGTTTTGTTGTACTTGCTGCAGGAGGTGGTTGAATATTTTCCAAGACTGAAATGAGAGACAAAGGTAATAACATCCCTGTTCCTTGAAAAGACTGAGTCAGCTCCTATCAGTCTGAAGAGAGCAGCGACGGCATCATTTCCCCTTTTTTTTTGCAGTTACTCAGCTGTCTTTGTCGGGGATAATTTTTGTTGAGTGGTTCAGATTTTTATACCCTACCACATGCTATCCTGTAATTCCTGTTCTTAGGGGAACCTGTGCTAAATTATGTATAAACACCCACACAAGCTGCGTAGCAGCCAGCGTTACTATTTCATTTGCACAGAGAGGTTTCTGAGTTCTGTGAATGAAATTTTGGGGGTGAATGCTGGTGTGTTTATCAGGCATTTAACAGGAATTACCTTTACAACCACATACTAGTCAATAAAGTGGATATAAACCTCTGTCCATTTCTAATAACTTGTGAAGTAAATGATGTCGAGGAGGCAGAAACTGTATTCAGCAGCTCTTATTTAAAATGTCCCTTCTACTTCTCCTTTGCTTTTATTTCCTTCTGTATTTGGCTCTTTATTGTCTCAGCCTAAATTTCTTCAGTGCCACGGGGAAGGAATGGACAGTGTATGACAGCCATTAGTTGAGTTTCTTAATGAATAAGTTTTCAGATGGTGGCAGTATAAGACATTAAATAGAATGGCCTCTTCTGCTGGGAGATCCCTGCCTCTGTTTGCTGGCCTCTCAAAACCACGCAGAATGATTTTTTTTCCAACTCCTCACTCTTCAAACCATTGGGGAAAACGGTGCTGGCTTGTGGCTGTAGAGAGGCACTGCTAACATGTCGTTGTGTGATTTGTGCCAGGAAGAACTGGCAGGTGAAGATGGCTGTAACTCGTAATTAAATTTTCTTTTACTCTGGAAAACCATAATTTATGCCTCACTATCGCTAGCAGTAGATCAGTACTTAAGTTTGGATCAGTTGCACAGGCCAGCGTGCAGATATCTGAGTCGCGATGTTAGCTGTTACCCAAATCCTCAGGTGCATTTTCCATGGTGAAGAGGAGGATACAGATTTCCATCCTTCAGCAAAGCCCAAGTTACCTCAGCATGGGTAAGAATAGGTGTTCAAAGTCCCAAACTATGGGTAAGGGTGAGATCATGCCTGTAGCAAGAAAACAGGATTTAATATACTTATATCACAGGATTAGTGCTATGTATTCCCAAATGCAAATCAGGATTTGTATTACAACTTTATTTCTGTGCTACTTTTATGAAGCATACTTAAGTATTTTCCTTAAGCTCCCCCCTTATTTCAATTTTTAATTTACAAATTATTAAGCATTTGACTCTTTGTTTTTATTCGTCAGATACAAATGACTGTTGTTTGTTTCAACATTTGCATGTAGCAGTTGCAGAGCATCCCCCTCATCTCCACGAAATATTATCCAGGTCCACAAAATGGACTTGGGAATCACAACCCTGGACAACGGGTAGAGCAACCTGCCAGTGCCAAAGCCTTGTATAGTGCAGAGGAGGAGCTGGGTGTCACTGAAGCACAAAACTCGGTGTCCTAAGGGCAGGGAGAAAGTATGAAATACTATTTTTCATGAAATGGCAGGCAACTGTGTCTGGACTACAAGGATATTTTTTTTCTTTTTTTTTCCAAAGGAAATTCATTCTGGTCTCATTAAGATGGCCTACATCAGGCATTTCTCAGGAAAAGAGCCTGAGGAGGATGCTGAGCGCTGGAATGTCTTGCCCATGATGTGGGGAAACTTAGATCCAAAGTGGATTTTACTTGAGGAAAGATCTACAGCAATGCAATAACCACTGGGCTGTGTTTTGCAGTGAGATGATTCAGATACCTCCTGCAGAAGCCCTTTTGCTTTATGAAGCCGCCTTATATACTCTCTGGGGCAAAGGGAGAGGCTGCATGATATTGCCTCTTCAAGCCTGGGTGACTCAGCTGGTGGGAAATTAGGATCCTGAGCCAAAAAAACACATCATAAATTTAAAAGTGAGCTGGTCTTTGGGGAAGGAGAATGTGGACCCAGGGAGCCGAGACCATCCTGACCCCCAGGACGTGGAGTCCAGTGCTTTTGTGCTGGATACAATGAATGCGTCATGTGGAGTGGGACAACTTCAAGTAGAATTGATACCACTGGTTTAAAAGTCTTTCTGTAGAGCTAATACATTAAAACAAATCAAGGCTTTTTTGCTCTGCCAGGCACTAGGTGCTAACAAGGAATACTGGTTTTCTTCTCTTTCCACCTCGGTGAAAGCCAAAGAAAAAGCAGGTGTTTTCTTGGTCCAGCTTTCTAAATTGGTCTTAAATTCCTCGTGCATGCGTGCATGTCTGTGTGTGTGTATATATATTTTAACATATATATTCACACATTTTACATATGTTTCGCTACTAAATTAATCCAGCATACCAGGAATGCGGACCACAACCTATGAAATGCCCACAAAACTGCAGCTGCCTGTAAAATGAACAGGTCCTGAGCCCTGGGCATACCCGTTGAACAGGCCATGTGCCAACCGTTTGCAGGAAGATACTTAAACACTGCTTCGTGCTGTGAATATGTACTGTGACCACTCTCCACGAAGGACAGCCCACACTTGCTGTCCCAAGCCTCCCTCCCAGTGGGAGAGTGTGAGTAAGCTGGGCAGTATCCCTTAGCGGGGGGATGCTCTGGCCCCGGGGTTTGGGCAGGTCTGGTATCTGCTGCTGAAACTCCTGCTGATCGTACAGGCAGTAGCCTGATACCAGCTGTATTTCAGAGAAATGGGCTATTTAGCAGCAGTTATTTCCCCTTTGTCTTATTAAATCATAAGACTGTTGCAGAAATGTCAAAGGTGCTGTCGCCCGGTGTTTTCCTTGCTCTGTGTTTTAGGCACCTTCTAAAGATCTGAACTTGAGCATAGCTAACTTTAATGACTATTCCCCTTGAAACAGATGGCTCAGCCTGAGAAGAAAAAAATCAGCATGTGTGAAAATACTCTCAGGATGGGAAGATAATGGCCCTATTTTTTTTGCCCAAATTATGGCAGTCCTGGTGTATCGCAGTGAAGCTACAGGAGCCGATATATGTGGTCATAACAAAAAATGAGTAAGGAGTTAAGTGAGCATAAAGGCAAAACCTTTGGGTTACTTAGCAGAAGTTTTCAGCAAATCAATGCAATCCTTGTTACGCCGCAGTGAAGCACCACGGTGACCTTCAGGGCCGCACTCCCATTGCGAGCTAGAAACTTCTGAGTGATCACCCATGTTGCCTGCCCACTGCTGGAGTATTTTTGGCTTTTAGTTTTGTCTTAATCACTGAAAGGTCAATAAACTGCTCATTTATTTTAAGAGCTAACGGTTCACTGAGCTGACAAATCTTGCATCTCTCAGTGCTGCAACATAATAGGACTTCATCTGCTTTGATATCTCAGGTACTCTTGCAGATCTGGATTTGTAGCTCTACAAGTAAAATGGATACAAGTTAATAACCTGTTAAGGGTGGTTTAACATTTTTCCCTGTAATTTCCGTATTTTTCCAAATTGGCATGTTTCTAGAGCCCCAGTAGCTGCCCTGTTTCAGTCAAACACTAACTCTTTCAGATGTCAATAGAGTTGATTCACAACTATTTCTTCAAACATTCATCTTTTATGGTTGTCATGTGAGCAAAACCCAAATCGGCTACAACTGTACTGTTATACTTGGACAGCTCAGTCTGAAGAATGAAGAAAGGGATGGTGTTAGTTTACAAAAAAAAAAATTGCAAAGATGTGTCTTAATTTAGAAACCTACCTGACTAAGGCAATGGCCCGGGAGCTTCTTCAGGTCATTAGGGATTCGCTTCTTGGAGCGGGGAAACCCCCCCCAAAAAAACAGAACCAAAAACCCAAAAAACAACCATGGGTGTAGTATGAAAATAATGCATGAATAGGGAGGGACACTGAGAAGCCCATCCTGTCCAAGCATATTGAGATATCTTCCTTTCTCACGTGAGTGAAGAATGCCCAGGGGCCACAGTTTGGGTAACAGTTGCTCTAACCAGGGTTGCATCACTTGTTTAAAACTGTATTTATCTTAAGTTGCCTGGTTATATCATTGAAAGAGAATATCATAGGATATCTGCTTACAGGTTGTGCAGAACCCAGACACTGAAAGGAGCACAACTGATGGACCTCTTGGCTCTGAGCAGTTATTGAACCCTCTGGAGACAATGTGGCTGCTGTTTAAAAAAAACAAAAAAAACCCACCCCAAAACCAGATAGTCAGTGCTGCCTAATTTAAAGGACATCTAATTTTCCCACTGGCTTTTTGGAGTTTAAATGCCAGTGAACATACTGAGAATTGCAGAGACGTTAAAAAAAAATGAAGATGTCTTTAAACTTGCAGCAAAAATAACTTGCAGAGAAATATTACTAAAGATCATTGATTCATTGAAAGAGATCTAGAATCGAAACTTCAGCTTTGCACAGTGAAAAATAAGCAGAAACAGTGGTCAGGAGTACTATAATAGCTATGGAGGGAGCTGTTACCTGTGGTTAAGGATGGGAGATGAAATGGAAGACAGCCTTGGACTCTTTGCTATGGCTTTTAAAAATGGTTTTCTGCCTAACAGGTGGATTGATTTCCAGGGTGACGTAGAAACTTGGTGCCCTAACTGGTTATCTAATTTCATGTTAGATAACAGGATTGATTTAAGAAAAAGTTAGAATACTTGAGTTAAGATGCTTCATTTACGGGTTAAAAGTACCCAAACAGACCAAAGCAACAAGAGTTAACAGGAGAGTTACACAAAGAAAGTCTCTTTAAAGATTTAACTTAATATGCTTCAGAGCAAACTCTGAGGACCAGAAAGTATTTGGAAAACAAATCTAATTTTGAAATAGCAAAGATAAACCAATAAAGCTGATCCTATCAAACAATTTCAATTGTGGAATAAAATGCAGAGCTTGCTTAACTGATGTAGTTCTGAACACATGAAAAAACCTTATTGGTTTATATATTTAACCAGCACTGGATCAGACCGAGGCAGAATTAGTGGAATTTCCAATAACCTTCAAGAATTCATCCTTAGGGAATTTCAGGAATATTTTGTTGATGGAGACAAAAGGGTGGAACTCCACATCTGGCGTACAGCCTGTCTGAACATCAAGGAACCACTTTCTGGGTGGCACAGGCTGCCCAGGGAGCTTTGGGAGTCTCTGTCCTTGGAGATATTCAAAAGCCGTCTGGACACGGTCCTGGGCAGCCGGCTCTGGGTGGCCCTGCTTGGGCAGGGGGTGGGACCAGATGGACCCCAGAGGTCCCTGCCACCTCAACCAGTCTGTGATTCTGCAGGTCTTACTGGCTTCAGTTACAAGTGATCAGTGCCTCCTTTGCTTGTATCTGACGTTCCTCTGCAGACCCAAGAAAAGCAATACCTCCTTTTAAGGAGGCAACTGCATCAGACAAGTTTCAAATGAAGCCTCTTTCAGCTTCCAAATAGGAAATTGATTATAGGGATGAATGTTATTAATGAACACTCTTTCTGCGACTTCTAAGGCATGCCTTTGAGATTTGCTACTTGTCCTTAATACTCTTACTGTAAATAATGCAATTTTATAGGCACGAGGACATAGCTATGACACTGCCAGAGCTTCCTCCTGTTCCCCTCGCCTTGCTACGGCACTGTGGTTTACCCATAGCTCCTTACCTGGGTTTTTTGCTGATGGGGCACCGTGTGGGGGCTCAGGACATGCCATGTGGCTGGCATGGTTCTAGTGCACCCAGCATGATGCCATGGCTTCCTGTGGTGACGGGCATGCCCTGGGGGAAGAATGCTTTCCCCTATTAGATTATTTTATTAAAACATTCCTAATATTTTTTGTGTGGTAGTCATCGATAAGTGCAACTGTGAAGACCAGGCACTCAAATATCGGTGTAGTGTGGCATAAACTAAGATAAGAGATGCACTGTTCTGAGTTTAATGGCTCTAAACTGGGTGTATCTAAATATAAAGATCTTCCACTGAAATGCAAATGAATGGAGGTAAACACCTCTTCCCCAGTTCCATAAGCAGGAAAAGAGGGACATGCTCATTAAAACACTAAGGAAAAAATATAAATTGTTCTTAGAAAAAAAATATTTGAATATGGCTTTGTATTGAGTGTTGCTTCAATATACGGGTTCTGGTCCCTGCCTCCTGGCTGGCGAGCATGGTGATTGAACTTCACTTCACGATGAACCTGTCTCTGGCAGTCTTGGACTTGCTAAAAGGTGATAATTCTTTGGTAAGTTTGTGCACAATAAAAGAAAAAAAGTGAAATGAATAGTCAGCTAGAAATAGTCCAAAGCTACAAACTCCCTGAAGAGGTGTATCAGATATTGGCAGCATTATGAGGAAACTCATTCTTAGGAAATTACGTAGGCACACTTTAAGCTGTTTTTCTAACAGGAATGACCTGAAGCATATTCCAAGTTATCCTCTGAGCATGGACTCCTAGCTCTAAATGGTGGCAGACACTTCTTGCCATGTTTTCCAAAGAGAATGTTCCTTTAGTTACATGAAGAAAACTTGAAAGACAGGAGAGAAAGATTGTACTCTTGCAACTTCTTCCCAAGAACTTCAGTTACCTGTCTTTGTCGCAGATACCCTGGTGGTTATGCTTACACAGTCATGTTAATCAGCAAGGAAGAAAGGGAGATTTTAGTCCTGATACAGGTTTTTTTTTGGTGTTTTGGTTTTTTTTTTTTTTTTTTTTTAATTAATTTGTTTGGCTCTTGCATTAGTAAGGTATGTCAATAGAGATTTTTGCAGGATTTAATTTTTTCTGCATAGTAGGTGTCTCCAATGGAACACAATTTGTCAGTTTTGTTTGACAATATGGAATACTGTGAATTTAAGGAAGTGATAGGAGGAAAAAAATGCCTGAGAGCTCATGCCAATTGTCTTTTTTTCAAAGCAACCTAAAAATTCCCCCCGCTCTGTTCGGAGGGATCATGTGTGATTATGTACATTTTGAATGGAAATGAGTTCATTTTCCATATTTTAATTCTTGAAATCAATTTTCAGTTCAGTCTATGCTGTTACAATACACTGACTTTTGCAGGGTGTGTATTTATATTCCAGATGAGAGCATAAGGCATGTGTGGTCTTCCCAGCTTGCTTCATCTCAGCACAAAGTATTGCCTTCCCCTGTAGCTCTTTATTAGGGTTCTGCTTTATATTCATCACAGTAGATTAATTTATGACATCTTTCTACTTTTTTCCCCCCACCAAGACCCTTATAGGGGCACGTGTAATGAGGGGTGAAGATCACCAAAATATCCTGCCCGAAAGCCAGGGACGGGTCCTGATGTCCCATCTCCCAGATTTGTAACCTCTCCGGTTAATTTGCAAGCTGTGCAATGTGTGCATACGTGAGGCGTGCTGCTGAGAGGGGTGTTGTACCAATATTAACTGAAACTTGCTGCTTTAGAATACTAAAATCAGATGAATAATTATGAAGGTCAAAAGAGGCGGGAAGGAGTAGAGTTGTGTTTATAGCATGTAAGATGAAGCCAATAACACTGAAACCTGACAGGTCTGGGCCAAGACTGCTATTAATTAATCATTGCCTGCTAACTTGCTGGAGGTTCGTGCAGCTGAATGCTGTCTTTAGAGGCTGTAAAGGATGTATTGCCCGGCTCTGGACCCGTCTTTTATTTAGGTAGCATTAAAGCCATTGGGGTCAACAGCAGAAAGAGCAGCTGGAGAGCAGCTTTGCTAGGTCATTCGGTGGTAATGACTGCTGCTGGACAGCAAGGGCCTCTGCGTGTGACTTCATTTTGGTATCCACATCCATATCCCTCCCGCCGTGGGAGGCAGCCTGACCACACCCCTGGGAGCTCAGGGATCGGGTGTGTTGCTGTAGGCTTATATCTAGAAGGTGGGGTGCTTTTGAGTACTTCGTGCTGCTCTAGCTAACATTTACTCCTCTCAGCACCTGTTTTCTCTAAGCTGCCATAACCTGAGCATGTGCTGGAGGTCTGAACCTGTAGCTCCTTTCATGCACTGAGCAAAGGCAAGAAGAAAAGCGAGAGATGGAGCTGCAAGCATGCAGCGAGTCGCAGCCCTGGGAGAAATGTGGGACTCCGGCTCTCTGCAAGCTTCCTTGGTGGAGATGCATCTCCACTGACGAAACCACTCACAGACGTGTAAGGAAGCAGGGGTTGCAATATTGACCTTCATTCACGGAAAACCTGTGGCCAATTTGGTTGTGTTTCTGTTCTCTAAACACTATTAAATCTGTATCCTGAGACAACACCAAACGCACTTTGATACCAATTACTCTCTTTTCAGTAACAACTTATAGAAAACCTGACTCTTAAGCTTTCATAAACTGCTGAATGGAGGAAAAGATTCTCTCGGTTTAAAAAAAAATAATGTTGAATTTCACTGTTTGCCTTTGGAAGGGGACGCTTGCAGTGTTAGCAACAATTTTCCTCGCTCCACCATGCTGACTGCTGTTTCAAAATTTGCCTGTTTCAAAATCCACCTAAATCTCATATTTTTCTAGGTTTACCTTAAGTACCGATTCTAACCTCGGTCTAGCCATGCTATGTTTGTTTTACTTGTGTGAACTACTACTTTTACAGGTTTTCTTATAGTCATGTCTTGTGCTTTGTATCTAAGCACAATCCAGTCTTAGGCATTTATACAAGTTCTTAAAAATACAAAAAGTCAGACTGAAGAATAAGCTGAGAACTGATCAATCTGTTATGCCACTTAAAAAAAAAAACGTGGAGGGGAGATGAACAAAGCAGCACAGGAAATACTGGGATTTAGAGATGTGATTTTCTGAAAAAACAAAACAAAAACAAAAAACAAATCCAAAACCCCAAACTTGTACAGGTAGCCAATTTTACAGAGCCTGAAGACTTATCAGCATGAAAAACAAAGGATCATTATTTAATAAATGCAACTAATTTGACAAGGTAGGATTAGGACCCAATTGCCTTACAATGTTCAAATGACTTCCATCGCTGACAGATGTGCAAATGGGAGCAGAAGTTGCTATTGCTTTAGTGCCGGAGGATTTTGAGGCCGGTGGGAGTTATAAACAGATGTTCAGAGCTAAAGCTTTCCTTCCTGGGTGGAGATGGAGGGTGGTACATGCAGCATGGGGCGTCCTCAGAGGGGGGTGTTCAGATCTGCAAGGTTAGCATGGCTTGTTGGTGCTAAAATCACTGCTTTTTGCAGCACACAGTGTAGATTATGTGAACGTAGGTAAAGAAACAAAAAGAGGGGGAAAAGGTGGAAGGTTTGAGAAGTAGTGAAAAGGTTGATTACCTCGCTCTGAGGAGGAACAAGTGAAAACAACATGAGTGGAAGGAGCAGGACTGAGAGGAGATGGAGCTCACGCTGAGGAGGAGGAAATGGAGACACTGAACAGACTAGAAATAAGGGGAAATTGAGAAACAGAGGCTCCAGATGGAGGTAATACTGGTTTTTTGGTAGTGAGGGAAGCAGGGCAGTATGGCTTTCTGTTCTGAAGGCCAGGCACTTGCATCAGCCAGAGTTACCTGGGCTGGGAAACGGGCTGTGAGTGCTGATGCTGGGGTGATGGGGACCGGGTACTTCTGGCCAGTGACGTTTCCCTTTTGCTTGAGGGAGATAAGCCTTTATCCGAGCTGAGGGAAAAAGATATAGAACTGTACTCAAAAAATTTCTAATTATAAGAAACTAAGACCAAAATAGGCCATAATAAGGAGGTTTGGCTGATAAATCGGAAGATAAATGTTCATGAAAATTGAGTTAAACTATTAAGGAGTGGGAGGAGTTAGTTTTGTGTTTCCAAGCTGAAGTGTTGGCCTTCCCTGGCCGTAGCTTGTGCTGCAGCACCTACAGGCTGCTCTGCTCTCCACAGCAGGGACAACCTCAGGGCATGTTATGCCTCGGAGAAGTGACATGTCCCCACGTCCTCTGCAGAGGCCCTTGACGCTGAAGGGGCAAAAGGCTGTTTCCTCCACTACAGGCATTGCTGTTGTCCACTTTTCTGCAGGATTCAGACCCTTCCTGCTGCTGGAGCAGGAAAAAAGAGCTGTGTTTTACTGCAGGAACAGACTTCATAGTCTCGGATAAAGGAGCACCAGACCACACAGGACTGAGAATTTGTAGCTCTTGCAGTGTTAGTGCCAGGTGATATGCTGCCAGTAGAAGACTGTCAAAAGTAAGAGAGGACACTTCAGACAGTAGTTCAGCCTTTAAGTAGATTTCTCCTTCAACTCACGCCCAGAGGGCTTTGCTCAGGCAAACTGCGATGAACAAAACCCTCCGGGCTGGTTCAAGGGCAGGTGAAGCGCACTTACTGCCTAACCGCTGCTCTTTCGAGTTGCCTTATGTGTAGGAAAATAGTCACATTGCAAATGTGAAATAAGGTTTTTGTCAGACTAGGTACTTAAAACCAAAGATTTAATTATTTTTATCTCAGGTCAGAGAGGAAGTAATTTCTCCAAATAGGAAATAACCCCGTGAATAAAACAAAAAATCGGAAGACACCCTAGCTTAAGGCAGAAACATTGGGCATAGATGAAGAGCTAATACAGAATTTACCATTGGCCTTTCATTGGTACTACGATTTTTACTTTTTCTTGTCTAATTTTGAGTCCAGATTGACTCAGGCTTTTCATCTCCCCCCTTCCCTCTCCAGATCCTGCTTTATTTTTGAAAAAGGGATCCCACAATTTAGGCACATGTAAGGGCACATGCCATTGCTGTGGCAAGGATGGTGGTGGTGGCACCAGTAGCCTTACTGGTGCTCACTGGGGGGTGTGTGTGTGCTGTACCTGATGGGCATGGTGCATGACTGTGCGTTTGAAGCAAATCCCATTCCTCCCGTGGTTTGCTTTGCAGAGTAGGGTTCATGTTGCAGGACAGCGTTGGAGAGCTTAAGCTGGGTGCCCTTTGGGTGAAGTTCACACGGAAGATCCTCTCCAAGCGCTAATGGGTGTTCAGCCCCTGGGAGCAGGCCAGAGCTGGAAAGGTGTGTGGTGGGACACTGGTGCTCCTTGTTAGCTCAGCAGACCCCCTCCTGCCTCGCTGTGCTACCTCCTAATGTAGACATCACTGCTGCTCTTCCCCACGCCTCCCTTCCCTTGAAGGGCTATGTGAATGCATATTTACATCATTGGATAAATAATCAAGACCACACTTTGGACCAGAAAAGACCCTTTATTTCCTTTGCTTCTGGCTGCATTTCTGGTCTGTTTCTATGGAAACGGGAGGATTGGCAAAGGCTACGAGGAAGTCCCAGCCGTCACTGTTTCACAGCACTGGTTTTGTTTTTGCTGATGCGATGCTTGTTTCTGTAGGACATCACTAGCAACATACGGCTGCTGGCTGGGAGCTGGGAGAGCCATTTAACAGACGGCAGGATCCGTCCTACCCTGGGAAGCATCTGTGCCGAGCTCCTCAGCTTCGGCTGTGATGCGGTACAGCTTTGGGTCTGAGACATCAACGAGTGCCAAAATCCTGTGTGTCTTTGGTGTTGTGGAGGCAGGATTGGAAAATACTTTGTCAAAGCTCTGGAAAAATGCACCTTTTTAAATAAGAGCTGTCCTCTTGCAAAGCTTAATGCTGCCAAAACGGTGATGTTAGTTTAATCCAGCAGGTCTTCTACTTTAGCTTTCAAATGATACTGTCTCAGTTTGTACCCCAGCCTGTTCATGTGAATGTCCTTTTACCCACCAGATTAGCAGTTCTAAGTGGAAATGGGAATTTAAAAATACCACCGTTTATTCTAATACCCATTTTTTTTTAAACATTGAAGAGTTGGATGGCCAGGTCAGATGTCCATGGCAGAGGTCGCACTCAATCTGATAACAGCTTAGGTAGAAATTGAGTCATACACAGAACTGAAATTATACTTTGAATTATATGAACATTCCCTTTGCACCTTGCTGGAAGCTGTTGTTGAAAAACAGAGAAAACACCATAATAGATAGCTTTTCCATAGCATTCATTTTCCTCTTTTGCGCAATATAATTTCCTCTAAAATTAAGAATTTTTTTTTTCCCCTAAATATATTCACAAAATCTACAACCATAAAAAGACCGTGGTAGTGCAGCTGAAGAACTTCGCGAATGCTCATTTCTGTGGAGCGGAGGACTAGTGGTTTTGGTTAATGAAAGAGAAAATAGAGCAGTGTGAATTAGCTGCTCTGCTGCTTGTGCTAGCTGAGAGCGTGAGCTTCAGTGTTAGTCAGTACCTAAAAACAGCTGAAAGAACAAACGCCATGGACTGACTTCAAGTTGGCAAAACAAAACAAAAAGCTTTGCAGTGTACATGATGTTTGGGTTTGCTAGAACAAATGAATTTCAGTAAACTTGTATTTGAATTGTTGATTGGAAGATGGGTGGCTGACATATCCACTATAAATATAATGTTTTAAAGACCTTCGTGTACCACCTTGAATTCTTTGGGAGTTTTTTTTTTTATGCCAGGCATATTGGGTGTAATGCATGATATTCTCAGGATATTCCCTTTATTCCAAGAGGCCAGCTGACCTTTACTCCCCTTCTCCTGAGTGTGTGGTGGAATTAATTGTCTAAAATCAGTTTATAAGTTCATCTGAAGTTTCCAAGCGCATTAAGAATTCAGGTGCATGGAGGTAGACAAATGAAGTCAATAAAACCAAATTCTGGCGAAAAGATAAAATTATTTGTGCAATTAAACTTTCTTTCTGAGTACAGTTAACATATAACAAACGACTTGTTGTGAATTTAGATGTCAGATGATCTGTTTTTCCTCCTCAGTTTTCCCTAGCTAAGCGTGTGTTACATGCTCTTTCTGCAGCCTGATACGGTCTCAGTTTTACTTGCTTGTAAGATATGCTTGCAAGGTGGAGACCTCTGATGTCTCTCTTACGCTCTGCCTCTAATTCATCACTTTATCCCAGCGAAGCACATCCAGGGTATGTCTCGCCCCTTACCATGTCGTGCTCCTTTGCCCCGCTGCTGGGCGGACACAGCTGGAGCAGGTGGTGACCCTGCGGCTCTGTGCCATGCGCGGTCCGCTCCCGCTGCGGACCCTGCGGTCCGAGTCCAGCCTTCCTGAGAGCTAAAGAGGGGTCAGGCTTTGTAAACAGATCTTAAACATATGTCTGCCTGCTCAGGGAGGCACAGGGAAATTAATTTGATGATTCAGCAGAACTTTTCCCAGATGCTTTTGCTGTAGCATAGCCGAGAACTGTATGTACATATATACATCTGCCTCCCTAGTTCTTATGCCTGTATCCCCCAGTATGACTCCACTGTGCCTTGGAAACACTACTGCATAACACCCAGAAATCTTCAAGCAAAGGCTCATGGGCTAAGACTGCAAAAACTGTTAATTTTAATATACAATACAGTGTCATAACCCCTCTTGTGGTTGATTCAAATAATTGTAACAACTGACCGTTTTATGCTTCTATTATCAGAGGAATGTTTTTGTGCAATTAAACCATAGGTGCCGGGTAATCAGAAAGGCATTCAATAGAGAGCTGCTTTGATATCAAGACACAGAAATAAAGGAATAAAAACATATGCTTAGAATTTTTTTTAATTAATCTTGGATCTGTTCTTTGGATCATTTATTCTTCTTAATAACCACTACTTTGATCACAAAGGTTACTCGCTACTTTGGCTCAGTAATGCACTTGTGGGTGGCACTTACAGGGTATAAATCAGAGACAGTATTATCTTCTTCTCTCGTGAGTCTATGGTTTTGTTTGTTGGTTGGTTTTTTTTACTAGATTTCTCTGTCTGGTTCTTTAGTGACTAGCGCTGAAACTGGAAACCTTCGGTCCTGGTGTCAAGGCACAGCTGTTGGTTGAAATCTGCTGGTTCTGAATACAAATGGTCACTAACCACTTAGTCGTTAATTTGCATGTGCAAACATTGATTTCCATATTAATGTAATGTTGATGTACTAGAGTAAGCTATGGACTTTTGATGATTGGTTTAAGTTGTAATTATCCAGGACAGAAGATAGGGTGTGTGGCTAGGAAATACAGGTTTGTTTTGCATGTAATTTCTTAAGTCATATTGTCAGGTGCTTTTATGAAGATACTTTCAGGAAATTAGTCAAATACAAAGATAAGCTGTACCTAGGGAATGCCTAATTAATAACTACAATCAGTATTTTGGTCTAAATATTAAAAGAAGCCTCATTAAAGGAACGCAGAGGCTGTTTTTTAGGGTGGTTTGACTTCAGGAAAGCTGAATCTGTCAGAATAAAAAGTCTTCTGCAAGAGCTTTGGTTATACTTGTATGATTATAGCACCAAAATCGCAAATGGTTCAACCCGTGGCATGTACCAGGGGTGTAAAGGTGCCCTAACCGTGCAGTGAAGTGGGGTGGTGAGATCTTGCTTCCGACTCTAACTTCTGAACCAATGTTCTCCAAAACAACAGCTGACCTAAGCTTTCATTTTCTTTATTTATGGCCTGTCCAGCTTTCATTGCACAGTGGTAAAACTGAGAACAAGAGTGCTTTATGCATCCTCTGCTGAGAGCGAGTGGGCACCGGCTCCTGCCTGCTCCCCCAAACCAGCTCCAGCTGCTGAGCTGCCCATGCTGGGCTTCGGGGCTGCACGCTTTTCTCTGCAGTTTCCATGTCTGGCTTTGATCTCTGAGATTATTAGGAAAATACTCTTTGTTATGTGTTTGTTCGGTGCCAAGAGACACGGGATTCCCACCCCAACAAGCATTTCCAAAATACTTCCAGTGCTTCTGTAAAACAAATACTTTTATTGCTGCTCATAATATCCCTCAAAAGGCGCGGTTGCAGACAGTACCTGTTCCTCTAAGCAACAACATAATTTTGGTGTTAGCTTTTTAAGATGAAGCAATACTTGCGGAATATCTGCTTAACACAACCGCAGTCTGCAGCGATCGCGTGCTGAAGAACCACCGTGTTCCCTTTCCTAGGACATTCCTGGGGAGTGTTTCAGGTTGCTTGCCTTGACAGGGTTTTTCTTCCTAAGGATGGGAGAACAAGATCTGAATTTTGAGTTGGTTTTTGAACCTACCTGGCATAACCAAAATAAAGGATGATCACACTTCATAGGCACTTCCGAAACAGATATTTTCAAATGGGTTTTGTTATGTGAGCACCTTAACCCCTCTGTGCTAGTCTGCTGGGAGGGCACTTTTGCTGGTTCAGAGGGAGGATGCTCCTAGGAGGAGAGTTTTGTGTTGGTGGTCCCTGAGTGCTGCTCTGAACGACCAGCATGGCTGTGGAGCGGCTTGTGGGCACGTCTGACTCGCTCAGGCCAGACTGGTATGAGCCTGCCTCTACCCAAGAACTGTAAAAGCCCACGCCACTGTGATAACCAGCCTTCGAGAGTGCCTGGGCTTGGCTCTAACGTGTCCCCAGAACTTGTGATTTGTTCTGGTTCATCGCTGGCCAGCTTGCTTGAGTTTAACCTCAGTCTGCAATAGACTTTAGAGGCACGTGGGAAGTCTTTTTGTCATCCATTTGGTCTATGGAAATATGGTGAGAGGAGGTTATGGCTAACAAATTCAGAGATGGTTTGTGTGTGTTGGAAAACAGCTCGTAAATGTCTGGTGATTAAAAAATATCCTACTTAATAAAAACCCACTTAATTTTCTATTCTGAATGCTCATCGGTGTTTTACAAAATCTGTGAGTTCTCAATATTTATGACATACTTGACTGAAAACTCACTGCTGCTTCACGCTCGGTCCCTCACTGGTGAATAAACCGTTTCTCTTCAGGAGAGACGTGGAAATTCCTCCTACGCCCTGCAAGACTGCCGCAGCAGAACTATCCAGGCACAGAGAGGTGCTGTACAGGATGTACTTTAATTATAAGATAATTTCATTAATGGTTTAAGATGTTCTCCACAGAACTGTGAATAACTGGTATGCAAAGCGTTTCTTCTGGGGACAGTTGTAATGATTGTCATGGGCTTCAGATAGAGAAGATAATTATATTAGGATAATGTATTGGTTTCCTTGCTAATCACAGGCAATTTGCTGTGGTTTTAATAACCATGACTTGTCATTTCAGACCCAATGAAGTAATGTAGAGGCACAGATAAGAACTTTATCTAGTAATCCAATATATGTCATGCCTATTATCTCCTTTGTGGCAAGATTTGTGTAATGTGAAGTATTATAGCTTGAATAGAAGATTCCATGAAGTTATTAGAATTAATTTCCATAAACAGTTTTGTACTGATCTTTTTGGAGAAAAAATCCTGGAAGAACATGAACAAAATATTTTCTGGTCCAGGTTTCCGCCTACATTTCTAAGTGGTCCAATAATCATAATATTCTACTTCCACTTGTGGCTGCTGTAAAGAGGGTTGTGTGCATTTACATGAGACACACACTACTGTTCCTTATCCTATTGATCTCACAGGCAGTGTCATGCAAACACACATGGAGAGACAAAATTTT
Organism: Morus bassanus; assembly: GCA_031468815.1. Taxonomy (NCBI): domain Eukaryota; kingdom Metazoa; phylum Chordata; class Aves; order Suliformes; family Sulidae; genus Morus; species Morus bassanus. The sequence goes on from CM062575.1 coordinate 2,002,840, forward strand.
TCCTGGTTAAGTCTTACCATGGCTAGCTGCAGTAAGGTGGATGAAGAAAAGGCAAGGAAATGGAGAGAAGAAATAAGAATTATTAAAAAAAAATCCTAAAACATGGAGGTGAGACCTCTTTGCTTAGCCTTAAAGCTACCTAAAAACCTAAGCTTGCTTTATAAATGCCATTGGTTAACAGCTAGGAGATACCAAAAAATTAAAATATTTATAGCTTCCTGTTGATGTTGTTTTCCTTTTAACAAACTATAGATACACTAAATGATTTTGTGTTAATTATGATGCTTTGTATGCAAAAGACATTCTCCATTCAAGACTGTCAAATATTTGGAAGCACTCAAATGAAACTTTGACATTTTCTGTGTAAGCTTAACAGAGAGAAGGAATGTACAATGCCAGTTTCTACTAGTGTTAAAAAATAAAATTTCTAATTACCAAGGTGGCTGCAATGTATGTAAGTGATGTGTCTGTCTGCAGTCAAAATCCTCAGAGATGAGGAGACCTTGCTCAGACTGGGTAATTCTGGCCAACAGACACCCACAGAATGAGAAACCACACACTTTATTAAAAATGACCTGGTGTAAATAAAAAAAAAATTATTATTTTAGGTTGATAATTAGTGTTTTATGAATTAAGAGCTGGTGAAAATGGGAGAAACCTTGTTTTTATGTGAAACTGGTTTCCAAATTCTAATACTAGGCTTAAAATTAGCCAGTTTGTGGGGTATGAAACCACTTAGCACATCCTCCTCTCTCTCCTCAGAAGAGCCGTCAATTCAACAGCCTCTTCTGAAGTTGTAAGTGTGGTTCCCGGAGCGCGCAGGCCCTAGGTGGAGATGGGAGCTGCGGAGCGGTGTCCGTCCCGCGCGGGCTCCGCTTCTGCCTCCCACCCGGCTGGTTCCCCCGTGGGTTCCTCTGCACCATGGGCTAAACTGCTGTTGGCTTTGAATATCCAGACACGAAATCAAAGGGTAACTTTGCTCTCTCAGATAACACAGATACTCTTGCACCAGTCCTTACTTTCTCTTTAACTGCAGTGAAGAAATTACATTCAGTACAGACAAAATGCAGTAAATAAAATACATATATAACGGTTCCACAGGTCCAAACTAAAAATAAATCATGGGTCATTATCTTTCCCTGTTGAGTTACAATAGCCTTAACAGCCCTACAACATATTATTGTCAGCCTGTTATTCTGTTGGCTCTTGTAATTACCCTTAGCTTGTGCTGATGCTTGCAAGAATAATCCCCCGCCCGTGCTTTCAGCAGGAAACTATTCCTCTGCAGTGTGAGGGGGCCATTTCCTGGGTTTTTTCACTTTTTCTGTTGTCTTGTTGGTGCAATATAACGTGTACGAGCTAAAGCCAGTACAAGCCACCGCAGCCTACGCCAAATGACGCAGAGTGACCCGCCATAAACGGTGCACTGCACCAGCTTTTACCAAACCTGTGCCTTAGGGACATTTCCTGCCCATGGAGCGAAGAAATGTGCATTGCCGTCTCTTCAGAGCAGAGCAGGGGAGCGGGGGCTCTGCGGTCTGCGCAGGAGGGGCTTTCATGCTTTTTTCATGACACAGCATGTAAAATATTCAATTTTGGGAGAGCAGGTTTGGGTGCGCTGGCCCTGCTCCTCTGGCAGCCGCTCCCGGCGCGGGGAGCACGCCTGTGCAATTGGGACTGATGATGTTGGTGTCCCCACACCTCGGTGTCCCAATTATACAGTGTGGAGAACGGAGGAGGATCGGACTAGGAAAATTTTGCTGTTTGCTTTACTGTATGTGGCGCCAGTGGGATCAGGATTAGTCCCTTTCTCCAGCAGGCAGGCATAGATTTTGAGTTAATAGAAAGCAATACCTTTCAGAAATGGATTAAATATGGAAAACAAAGGGGCAAAGTTAATTGAAAAGGAATGTGACAAATGAGCTTTATAATGAATTAGAATGGCTTTCTCACTTGCTATAAACAAAAAATAGAAGAAAAAATAATAATATACATTTTTCCAATCACGAAATGTAAAACACAATCCTGCAAACACCTGAAGGAAAAACTGTGTCAGTTTTGGATTAGTGGGTAATGATACAATTGCTAATAAAAGTCTGCTTTGTGTGGTTGCACATCAGATTTTCAGCAAAGTATTCCTGCAGGTATTTTTATGCATATTGAACATGGAAGAAAACACAGAATTTTTTTTTCTTTTTTTTCATAAAAACCCATTTTGTCCAGTAATGTGCAGTGGATGTTTCTGTGAGGAACAAATCTAATTATTTTAAATGCTATCACTGAAAAGCCACTAACAGGCTAAATTTGCATATGACACAGTAGCCACTAGAAGTAATTTTGCATGTACTTATCAGACAGTTAGTTGATTCTTGTGCTAAGCCAAACCAATATTAGGAGAATAAACTTTTAAGTAATATTTAGACTGCGAATAACATGCTAGTTATAGCCTCTGCATCTGCTATCCTTTCAGTTCAAGTCGTGTGCAAATACAGAGGCTATATTAATTCCTGAAGAATTATTTTTGTACAGTTTGTTCCAGCTTAGAGGTTGGCTAATTTTCATCCTAGAACAGCTGTGGCCCACTATGGGTTTTTCCCAAACATATTTTTCAAATTAGAGCTTAAAAAATGCACTGCACGTAAATCTAGTTTGCATATTTCTTTGAATAATGTAGTAAGCCACTTAATTATACATACATACAGATAACATATCTAAATATAGAAGCACTCCTCTGGAGGTTTATCTTGGGAAACTCAGAAAATGTGAGATGCCACTGAAAACAGTTACTCCTTGTCTGAGGACCTGCCCTGGAAATGATCAAATCTTCCCATTTCAAAAGCAGGACCTTTGAAGCTTCTGGGAATACACCTGTAATCGGGTGGTTCTTGCAGATCAGCTCCTCCCTGTGTTAGACCAGAGGAAAATCCCTTCAATCCATTCCATTGATGCGACTCGTACAGACCATTTTCTGAGTTTTTGGGCACTGGGGCAGATCGTGGGGGACGAGTGCTTGCCGGCACTGCGGCCTCGCTCCCCCATCCCATCCCATCCCGTCCTGTCCTGTCCCATCCCGTCCCAGCTCCGTCCCAGCTCCCACTCCCTGCTCAAACCTTTTTTTCTTCTTTCTGTGCATAAAGGCACAGTAAGAAAAGGGCACATCATTTCACATGGCCAAGGTTTCCATGGGTGTCTATCCCAGCTGGTTTGTCATTATTTCTGTGGCATCACAAAATTCATTAACTGGAAAGGTGGGAGCCTAAACTTTGTTTAACGTTAACAGTCCTTGTATCTCCTGTGCTTTGAAACCTCGAAGCCACCTTTTTGGAATGAAAACCAGCACTTCAACTTTCCTCAGTCTGCATTCTGTAACTTAAAGTCTCCATTCATCTTGCATTTCTGTTCTGAAATGACATGGTGTAAGTGCTGAGATGTCAGGAGTAATTGCTTTTTTGTTAATGTGTGCCTAGCTCTTTTGTTGAATAACTAAAAATTAAAATTCAAGCTTGCTTGGAGCGCCAAGCTTCCAACTATCACAAAAAACCTCATTAAATTTGCATGCTACCAGTTGAAACAGGTTTTGGTAGGGAATCGGAATTCCACATAAGTCTATTTTTTTTTCCTCCCTAAGTGTTAAAATTTATATGCAGTTTTACATTAGTGTGGAAGATGCCACATGTAATATTGATGTTAGAAGCCAACCAGGAAGCAGGTTCTGCTGGTAATAGGGGTGAGCGGGTATCCATTATATTACAGGTAATAAAAGGCTGGCTTAGTGTGTAATTTAAAATGAATGAATCAGTTAGACTCACCATTCAGAGTTAAACCTTCTGTTTTGGTTTGGTTTGATTTGACCTTTCAAAACCAGTTCTCAACCCAACATGCATTTTGTTCCTAGCACAGAGACACAGCACTTCTTTCTTGATGAGCAAAATATGCTCTTAAATAAAGATTTCAAGTTTTCAAATGTAACTGTAATCCTGTCAATTTAAAAGTAAATTGGGAATTGCTTACTTTGAGAACATAAATTCGCATTAGGCATTCTGGTACTTCTGTGGGTGTATTACTTGGTTTATAGACTGCAGGTATGACTCAATCTCTTGTTTTCTGATTCAGACAGTTTTATGTGACCCTACTGCAGGTTTGCAACTATCAAAATGACTGGTAGCAAACAAGGAGCAAATCTACCAAAATTAAGGCTTTTCAAAGATTACCTTCTAGTAAATCTAGAAATATATCAGATATATTTCTCATAATACGGACTCTTTTCTAGACAGTATTGCTCAAATGAATTGTCTGAGTTAGAAAATGGTTCATATTTGGTTCCTCTGGGACACGTGTTTGGATGTCCTTCCACAATTTTAACTCCATATCATACATTTTTAGACCTCTCCTCCCTGTGATACTCTTCTGAGTTGTCACAGAGTGACGCCTGACCCCTGCAACATGTTCTGGTCAATGCTTCTGAAAAAAATCAAATGTTGTTGTACTTTTGCTCTCTCTTTGGTATGGACTTAGAGATAAGTATTTTTAGCAATAGCTGAAAGTAAGTTTTATAATTCACCAGCATCTTAGACCCTGCAAAACCATTCTTATTCCTGTCCATCATCTTTGGGCATGAGTAAGCCCAAGAATCAGGGCGTGGCTTTCCTTTCCTATTTCAAGTCGCATAACTGAATCCTCCTGTCAAGGAGATTTAATGGGGAGATTGTAGCATATAAACTGTAAGGCCACAGTTGAGGGAAATTTCTTACATCCATAAAATCTCAGTATATCATTGCTATAGAGGGATTTCTGCTTAAAGCAACTTCTTCTGTCCATCACACCATGTTGCACCAACCCTCTGTTTGGATCCAGCATTGCACCTTGTAGCCTGGGGAGAAGCAGCAGCTCCTCTCCCTCATCTGGTCCGCAGGGACAGGGAGTGGCCTGGGCGGTATCAGCTCACACGACCCTTTGGGGATGAGGGCTGCAGGCTCAGGCCAGCATTCCCTGGAGGCAGCGGAGCCCGGCTTTGTTACAGAGCACAATTTTCCCTGTCAAACTATGTGGAACAACCGCTTGATCTGGGTGGTGAAAGTGCAGCAACCAGTGAGAAATATGGTGTAAAATAAAAGGAGAGATAAGTCAGTCCCATTACTGGGTCAGGTCGTAGCCCTGTAAATCCATTATCCCTCGTGAACTGAATTGATCTGTACCTGCTCGGGAGGTTGCTTCCTGCGGCTTTATTGGTTTCTTCTCCTCGTGATGATATTGGATTCTCCTCCTTAGGATGAGATTCGGACAGTTGTATCCCATGAATGCCTGGAAACGCAGCGTAAGTCAGCCCAGTCCTTTGAAGGAGACAGTATGTGTAAAATTACTTATTGAGAATAAACCATTGATGCGCTACTTCAAACAGATCTGTTAATCTACAAATCAAGCAAAGAACTCTGAGCATTAGCTGCTTTATTATAAAATGAGGTATTTAGCCATTTATTATTTACAAATAATTAGGGAAACAAATTGCTTCCTAATCAGTTCAACTGCAAGTAGTTTTCAAAGTAATTTTTTTTGCCATCAGATCCTGAAGCATGTGCATTTTTCACTTATTCCCTCTCCCACCTTGTGTAAGACTTTTTATTTCCTGGGCGCTCTCTAGAAAGGAATGAAGTTATATGAGCTCTGATACCAGCTGTAGACAAAGCCCCAAGACTCTTCCCTCGGTTCATCCTCCTTTGCTCTGACCCATCATTGCGCAGGTTTGCTGAGGATTTTTTTTTGCTATATCAGTTCTTGTTGAAGGATGAGGGTTGTCTATTTTACAGGCTGTGAAGATTAACATAGCAATTAGCAGTCTCATGAGCTAGAAGTATATAGAGAAGTATATAGTGACCTTAAGTATTAAGTCCAAGTAACTCGCAGGAAAGGTCCTTCCTTTGGCCAGGAGAGGAGGCTGAGGTGGAGCTTGGCTCTGGAGGCTGGCAGCGCCCGGGGCACACGGGGCTCCGGCGGCGTTTGAGTTACCCCCACAAGTGTTTTCCAGAGCTGATGTGTGCGGGGTGTCCCCTTCCTCGAGCCAGGAGATGGGCAGCACCACTCGCTGTCCCTCCCTTGCTGGGTTAGCTGTGCGTGGCCATCACAATTGGGTACGCGCTGCAGCAGCTGCTTTGCCCTTTCTTGCATCTTGCTGTGTCTTTCCCTTTTAGACTCTGTAGGGACCTTGAATGGCAAAAAGCAGCATGACTGGATTTCCCACCTAGGAGAAGAGTCATATCCTCTAAAAGGAGAGGACATATAGTAGGATGTCAAGTTTTTGCAAAGGAGCACTTGGGTGGGTTTTGGTAAAGGAAAGGTTTTCCCATAAAGGGCTCACCTGCCTGCTTGCTAGCAGCTAACCGGGGAGGTGGCTTTGTGTCAAAGTCCCCTGGAGCAGCGAGGGGCATAGAGATGGTGCAAAAGCAGGATAAAACTTGCAAATTAGAAGGCATGTAGTTCTGGGTTTATTCTTACAGAGAGTGATCGGTGAGGTGTGTGCATGTGAGAGCGAGACAGCCAGATTCATGTACCGCTCTGCAGGGTTCCCTGTAGCGGCTTTCATGCCAAGTTGTTCTCAGCTGCACAGGTAGAGTGGCTGCTGCGCTTTTAACTGATGGTATGGAGGAATCGAAGACGCAGAATCCATGGTGAGGTTCTGACTGTATGGCCTGTGGTTTAGTAGTGGTTTGGGTAGCATCAGAGGAGAGCTGGTTCTTCAGTGTGAAGAGTTATTCCTGTAAGTATGAAAGCGTTTGAAATCAGCTGTTGCTGTTTCTGATCCATTCTTGCCTACAGGAAAAGGAAAAAAAGAATGTCTTAGGCAGTAAAAAATGACAGGAGGAAAATTACCATTTCTGATATGGTTGATCTAATTTCCGACTAGAAAAAGGATCAGAACAGAGATAAAATGCACACCAACAGGGTACATGCAGTCTTGCCTGGGGGTAATCTGTTCAGCTGTTTTATCATACTGCAGTACACGAGGGCTGGATAACATTGTACAAAGGAGATGATTTCTTCAAGAATATAAGTGCTGTAATTTAGAAGTTGAAAAATTGCAAGTATGAAGAACATGTAGTGCTAGTAATAGTTGCAGACGCATTTCAGCCTGGAGATTTGGTGTATTTGCTGGGGAGAGTTGCGTGTCTCGGGAGGTTTTCCAGCATGAGCCGAGCAGTTAATGCTCACCTGCACCCGGTGCCAGTGGTGTAATGGAGCAATGACTGACGTGTTTCTAATTTGCACCCTTCCTTGTAAAGCTCGCTAATACATAGCTGCTAATAGTTAAAACTACGGTAGGCTGAGTTTCTGCCCTAACAGACAAATGCAATTTACATCAAGTAAAGACAAATGACACACTTAGGGCATTAATATGTATGAATCACACCCACGAACACCGTATCTTGCTGTGTCTACCTTTTAAAATTAAAGCTGTGTTCGTGTTATAATACTCAAGCTGCACTTAGTGTTTGAATTCTTTCTGTTTAAAGCTCATCCATCTTTACTGAGGCGAGTAGGGGTTTATAATGAGAGTTTTGGCTTACGTTTTGAAAGAGTGCAAATTTGTGAAAAGTCCCTAATGAAATTACATGTAAAAAGTACAAAGGTGAGAAAAACCTGTTGAAAAAAATCATATTAATAACAATAAAATTGAGCTAAGTTTCTTGATTTCTGTGCAAAATTCTCAATGTTTTTATATGCATGCTACAAGATTTTCATTTATGTGTTAGACATGACAGAGGGCTCTCTTCTGGTATCAAGCCTCTTCTCTGAAGGAGCTGATTCTAGGATTTGGCAGGTCATTTATGAACAGGATAACTGTGCATTCGGTCCCTGGACACCTGTCAAAAAGGGCATGACCTCTAAGAGGCCAGGGACCCGCTCGTGAGCACCAGGTGGCTGCCCACCCATTCCCGATTCTCCCAGATTTATGACTCTCCCTATATTTATCTGTTCTTTATCCTCAATGCTGTCTTTAAATATTACAGGTGGAGCTGTGTGCCCGTAGCTCCCAGTGAGGTTATTCTTGGTTTCTGGACTCACAATCCATTCCGTTAGCCCCAAAAGATACTTTTCAATTGAATTTATTCATTTACCAAGGTAAATGTATGACTTGAAATGATCAAATAGTGCCTGCCAATGACCCAGTAATGAATTATTTTTCAAAGTTTACCCTTGAAATTTCCTTTTGGTGCCTTACATTCAGAACTGTCTTTGAATGCCAGTTATTTTAGAAGGAGCTAATAAGTAAAGCCACCCATTATCGATGCAACATATAGTCTCCTAAGTCCCAAAGCCGGGAGAACTCATGCATCAAATTTTTTCTTATTTTTTTAAAATATGTTTGAACCTTTACTAGAGACATGGGGAATAAGGAGAACTGCAAATGCAGAATCCCTCTGCAGCTTTAGCTATCTTCTGAAATTAGTCTTTGTTTTGGTTTTGCCCCTCTCTTGTCTTTTAATAAAACATTTTGACTTCGTCATGTGCTTTCTTTTGGACAAACGCTTGGTATTCAGTGGTACTTTGACTTCTACTGGAGACATGTCAGAAAATCAGAAATCAGCCACAGTTACTGTGGTGTCACAATGTATGAGCATCTCCCTCCCTTGTCTCTGGTTGATAGTTCAGTGTATATTTAAACTTTCATCAACATAAAATCAGCATGCTAAGTTTGTAGTAATCTGCATGTCATTAGCACATTTTAATTGTCAGGACGTTGTGAACAAAAGGCTTCTGAGCACAGACATATTTCAGGTTGGTATTTACAGTGAATATCCATAAATATCGGATCTTAATTTAAGATTATGCAAAAGGGTTGATTTTTTTTTTTTTTTAAATGACAGATAATCCTCTAATGATTCACCTAAGCAGGGGTAGAGTACAGTAATATAAAGTTGCGGTATGAAAACTCTCTCTTTCTCTCTGTTTCTCCTCTCTTGGTGGTTACTCTTGGTGGTCCAGAGGTTTGCAGGGGATGCGCAGGCCCTCGGTGCAAAGTGGGCAGGAGCATCTGCCCCGCTGGTGTCCCGGGTGCCCTGGGAGTGCTCCTGCCTGCTTGCTGCTGCTGCTGGGGCTGAGCAGGAGGTTGCGAGCAGGAGGTTGCTTTGGCTGTGTCATAAGAGAAGGACGGGCTGCCCGGGACGTCCCCGGGAACAACCCTTACATTTCACTTGTGGGTTTATTTTTTTTTGGCTGGACAGAGGCACAAATTTCCATTTTTATTTTTCCAAAGGAAAGTGCTGTTAGGAGCCCATTATGATACAAGAAACAAACTTCTGAAATCTGGAAGCATTAATCTATTTAAAAAATGCTTCATAAAAGTTATTTTTTCACCTTTTGTACCTCTCAGCCAGATCAAGCATATACACATGAAACATCTCAGTGAAATCAGAAGTAATGCGGTTGTTAATTAAATGGATGTTTTTATACCACAATACATTTGGTTGTATAGATCAAACATTTATTGAATGTCTGTAATGGACAGAAACAAAACTTGATTTAAAATACAGAGATTTACAGTGCAGAAGATGGAGGGATCTCATACTTTGGGCTATTATTATTTTTGTTTTTCTCTGCTGCTTTCTAGAACTGGGACAATAGAAGAACAGTCTTCAGCTGTCAATTTGTAAAGTCATGTCTAATACAGAAACTGAGAAAAAGATAAATGGCAAAGAGAATCAGAGGTTTCTTGGCTGATGTCAGTAGAAGGTAAAGCTTTCATGGTGTTAAGAGGTTGTGATGTCACCTCAACTGCTTTCAAAAAGTCTGCACTTTCTTTTCCATATCAAAAGTGGGAATCAAACCCAAAAAGTTTTGCCTTAGAACTCAAAGACCTTTCCAGTAAATGCTTTGTCCCACAGCTCTGTCTGCGTTTCACAAGCAGTATTTCTGGTGTATTTTGCCTAGCTCTGTATTTCTCTTTTTTGCCCAGCTCTTTGGTGTTTCCTTCAGTTTTATTTTGCAAAGCTAATGCACAAAAGCACATTGGGAGCCATTTGCAGGCGGAGATACCAGTCAGAGCCCTTAATCTCTGCCTGCTGCACTGCTCTCTGGGAAAGCACTTGGCTCCGGCTCCACAGCCCCTGCTCTGTCTGTCCAGGCAAGCCTTCTTCTGACAAGCAACCTTTATTGGCTTGCCCATCAATATACAAACAGGCATTTAATTCCCCCTTATTTATCCTGAGCAAATGGCCTGCTTCCGGCTCATTGGCATTCATTCATTATCCAGAACAGGTTCGTTTTCCAGAATCAACCTGTTGATTTCAGTGAGATGATAAACCTACAAATCTGTCTGTGAGAAACTGTAATTTTAAAGATGGTGCTTTTAGGGTCAATGGTCAAGTCCTGCTTATGCTTCTTCATATGGCAATATCAGGAGATAGACTCAGGGACGGCAGCAGAAGCAAAGCAACAGTAAGAAGAGAGGGTTTATTTGGGGTTGTTTTTCATTATTGTTGTTAAAATATGGCACGTTGACACGTGTAAGAGCAGCCTGACCAAATCCCCTTCCCACCTAGCAGGTCTTCTCAGTCCTCAACTGTGGGCAGAGTCAGGACGGGACTGGAAGCTCAGAGGATTGAGCGTTATCTTGGAGGAGAGCATCCCACCTGAGATCAGGCTGCAGCTTTTGTGATCTCATGTGAATGTAAAAGCAGATGAAAACCAGGTTCTCCAGAGCTGCAGCTTCCAGCAGACATAAGGACAAGGCTTAGAACCTTTATTGTCAGGGCTATATGTAAAAAAACCTAACTGAAGTTATAATGGCTATCTTTTCACAAATTTACACATCTCATTTTTCCATGCTTTTCTCTTTCTGAAAGCTTCATTAGGACCTCGACGTTCCACAGCACTCAGAGCAGAGAGAAAGTGTGAGGAATAAAGCCTGATGCCTGTTAGAGTTGCCTGCCAGAGGACTGACCTTGCTGGCGTCCTCTGGGTGAGCTGGGCTATGCCTACAAACCTCTGCATAACGCGCTGGCAGAGGCAGAATGCAGAGGATGGGTACCTCAGCCTTCACACGGGGAATATCAGCTTTGAATTCGGTCCTAATTCAGGGTCAGACCGGCTGAGTATCGTGAGGTTCACTAATGGAGACACTTTCTGAAAATTCAGTGAGTGAGGCTAGGAGCATACATCTTAAATAAGATTAAACTCGTTATTTATCTTACAGATGCAAATGTGAAGTATGTTATCTAACTTAGACTCTGAATTTTAAATCTCTCATGTCTGACATTTAAGTATATGTCCTCTCCCTTTTTGAGACTATATTATTCTCATATTATAGATTTATGACAAAAAGACATCTCCTATATACATGATAGCTGCTTTGCATACTATGCTATTGAAAGTTGGAATAGATGAATAGATTTAATAAGAAGCTGAATGTATCACCATAAAGGAGCCAAGTTATGACAGCTGAAGAGCACAGTAAAATTGGAAGAGTGGGGTGAGAAGGGGCTTATCATCTGCTACAGACGGATTGGAAATGGAGTTGTAGACACACACATGCAGGTATACACGCAGACACAGATGCACAAACTATCCCTGCTTTTCTGGAGAACAAGGCACCCAAATTGTAATCATCACAGCGGCTTGATAATATTGACTATTTGATTGGAAAGCAGCTCTTTCTTTTCAGTTAGGAAAAAGTAAGAAATGAATCCAGTCAAAAGTAAAGCATATTGAAAAGTAGACAGTGTGCTTTAAGGGATGTTTAAAACTTGCTTATTCCTTCCCAAAGCTTCGGACTGATATTGATATTGATCAGCAATGGTGTGGCCAGCAGGAGCAGGGCAGGGATGGTGCCCTGTGCTCGGCACTGGTGAGGCCGCACCGCGAATGCTGTGTTCAGTTTTGGGCCCCTCGGGACAAGAAGGACATGGAGGTGCTGGAGCGTGTCCAGAGAAGGGCAACGGGGCTGGGGAAGGGTCTGGAGAACAAGTGTGATGGGGAGCGGCTGAGGGAGTTTAGCCTGGAGAGGAGGAGGCTGAGGGGAGACCTTATCGCTCTCTGCAACTGCCTGAAAGGAGGTTGTGGTGAGGTGGGGGTTGGTCTCTTCTCCCAAGTCACTAGTGATGGGATGAGAGGAAATGGCCTCAAGTTGCACCAGGGGAGGTTTATATTGGGTATTAGGAACAATTTCTTTACTGCAAGAGTGGTCAGGCATTGGAACAGGCTGCCCAGAGAGGTGGTGGAGTCACCATCCCTGGGGGTGTTTAAAAGATGTGGCACTTAGGGACATGGTTTAGTGGTGGGCTTGGCAGTGCTAGGTTAAGGGATGGACTTGATGATCTTACAGGTCTTTTCCAACCTAAATAATTCTATGATCCTGTGAATTCATTGCCTGTTGGCTTTGAAGAAAAGAGGGTAGGTCCCCAATAGACATCCTGCATTTTATGTAATTAATGATCAATATTTTATTAAAAATGTAAGTCAATTTAATGAAAATAAATACAGCTGGTACTTGGATAACAAAAAAGTTCAAGTAATGAATTGTTATTGCAAGGTGTGGATCTTGAATTACCAAAGTATGTCAGCACTCCCTTGTTTCACATTCATACTTTGTTTGTACTGATTTCAGCATTTACATAAAATCTGGCAGGTCATTAATTTGCTTTCTGAGCGGGTCCTTCTGCACAGCTGGAAATAGAGTTCAGCCATCAGGGACAAGAACGAACTGTGGTGTACCTGGAAGCATCCTGACTGATGCAAGTGCAGTTCCTGACCCCCCACCTGGGGCCAGGAGATACCTTCATTGTTCCTGCTTTCCTCTCCAGATATAAAAACAGTGAAATTATATCATGGTTTAGACTGGCTCAACATGAAATCTCTTTCATTTCCTTGCAGAAACAAAACAACAAATGTTGTTTTATTATTTTTCTCTTTTGCAGCATTTTAAGAAAAGAGGCAAAGCAATGAAAGGGAAATTCTAAACTTAAGAACCATTTTAAAAAAAAAAAAAAACAACAAAAACCCTGTAGCTTTCCCATGCTTATTTCTTATTAATCTATTTTTTAATTGTTGACCCTAACCAAGATATGTTTTTTTATACTGGGTTCAAACATTTCCTCTGCCTGAGGTATGTGAATGCCTTTCTTATACATCCTCCGTGTGCATCCCCAAAAAGGGGGAGTTTGTTGGGAACTTGGCCACTGCCACAGAGAGCGTGGGCGGTTTGTTACAGCACTTATGCAGGGATGGGACACTCCATTTCCTGCCCCAGCAAATATTCAAGTACACATCTTCAATGATAATAGCTCAAATCAATCAAAGCTCAGCTGGATTTTTCCCTTTGCAAAGGTGAACCTAAGCAGTAAAGGCACTTTGCTTCTCCCTCTCCATGGTGCAGAGCCAGGAGGTGGCGGGTTACGTGCACAGATGTCTCTGTGTTTTCCTGAGCTCTGTGGATTTTTCCTTATAAAAAAACAGGGATTTTTCTATTTCCATCTTTGTGAATCGGCAAGGTCAGGTTTTCTTTTCATCCTGTATATTCAGGAAAGAGGCGTGTGCTGCTGCGCCTGGAGCATCTGGATTTCACCGACCTGATTGTTGATTTGGTTCCACTTGCACAACTTGCCATGGAGGAAGAGCATTTTCTTCCTCATTATACACTTGGTTCAGGTTGGATCCATTAGGATTCTTTGGTTTTTCTACAGACAGAAAGAAAACGTGCTACTGCAGAGAGGCAGCAGTCAGTGGGATGTGATGGAGATTATGCCGATCCTTAAAGCAAACAAATCACGTTTTGAAGATTCACATACACACTTTCAGGTGCCTCTAACTGAAAGCTAGAGCTTATAGAGAAGAGATTGTCCCGAGCTCCATAAGGGCTGAAATAAACCCTAAATAGTCATTGCAACGCACCAAAAGAGACACCTGTGAAACACTGCCGCTCTGCGCGTCACAGAGGTACTCTGCGTGGTGCTTCATTGTCATTTTTTTCCCTCAAAATTAGAGATGACAGATGCTGTTCCTTAAATAATGTTTGTTTTATCCACACACTTGTTTTGTTGAAGGCAATCGAGCCACAATGTTTGTAAGAGTGTGTTTTTTGGCATGGTTTGCTGTGGGGCTCTCCGTGTGCCTCTGGGGAGGCGTTACAATGTGCATGAGAAAGCAGCCTCAGAGAGATTTTTCCTCATGCGATAACATTTAATTCCCGGTATGGGCACTGCACTGTGCTGAACACAGAAATTGCTCTAAAGCCAGACTTGGGTGACAGTGTGCTGCAAGGTGATTGTGTACTTTTTTGACTTTACACCAGTCTGAGTTTTAGCTGGAAAAGTAATAATTTAAAAATTTGAAGAGTATAATGCAGGCGTTGAGGAATTTTGAACTGCCCACATTGTGACTGATTATAGGTTCACTCTCAGTGCACGCATTCACAGGGTATTTCATTGATGTTAATGGAATTGAAGGACATAAAACTGCTGTGACAGGAGACTGAAGCTCTTTGTAAAAATGAGTGATCTTGACTGAGTAACTGGTACATCTGGGTGAAAACCCTATCCAGCTTGGTCTATTTCCTTTTCCCCTGAGAATATGATTAGAAGTGGTTTTCTGTTGTGCCAAAAATTGAAGGTGTCAAGAAATATCTTGTTCTGGTGGGGGTTAAAGCCCCAACCTTTTTATGCTACCTGGAAAATAAGGAAGGAGTAGTTTTGGTTTGTGTGGCGGGAGAGGTGGATGGTGATGAGCAGTTGCACACCCACACTGTGGTAACCGTGGGATGTACCATGTGGAGCAGCGCTTGGAAAATGGTGGGAAATAATAGAAATCATTTATGTTGGAAAAGACCTTTAAGATCTTGGTCCCGTGGGGCTGCTGATAGACGGGTCAAAGCATGGACTCAGACCTGGTCTCCACTCTGCAGAGAGTCTGGCCAGAAATCCTACCTTGGGTTTGAGGACCATTTTCCAACAAAAGCTTCACTAAGCTGATATGTCACTATGAAAATTTTTTACTTCGATGAATAAGCATTTTCTGATGGAAAAAGCACTTTGTGGGAAAATTTTTGATGAGAAATACTTTGCAGTGTTACTGAATTCCTCCCTTAGAGCTCCCGCCCCTAGCCAGTTGGTCTCCGTTGTCGGTATTCAGCTGTTCCTCTGAAACAGTATGACATTTTCAAAGATAAAAAGAAAATTTAACCCATTTGTAACTTAACTGAGAGCTGAGCAATGTATAATGTCACAAGTCATGACATAGGCAGATGAGGGTGTATACCTGAGCCTTCGTAGAGTGATGTTTGCTCTATCTTTGCTAACGGCCATGCTATTAAAAAAACCCTAAATGTGGGGGGTGGGGGCCGGGGTGCCTCCAACCACCCACGTCTCCCCCGGGTGTGAAATGTTGTGCGCTCTTTCCTGGGCTCCACTTCCTGCCCGGTGCGGGATTTGGAGGGAAGGAGGTGATTTTGTGGTCCTGGAGGAGTCACCCGGTGCTGGCTGGTTCTGATCGATGGCTCTGGCTGTGGCCAAAGGGGCTCCTGTGGGGACGCAAATTGAAGACACTCCACTTTTTAGAGCAGTATCAGCAAAATTTTAAAATAATCTTTGTTGTGAGCGTGGCAAAGCAGCATACTGTGCACAGGCAGGAGTAGAGGATGGTGGTAGCTTAAATCTGTGTGTGGTAGGGGGAAGTATTAATAAAAAAGAATCATTTTACTAAAGAATGTTTTCCAACCAAATCTCTGTTATGTGGAGAAAAACTGTTCCCCAGTGAAGCTCGTTTGTAGTCATGAGTTGGGGCTTAAGGATTTTTAACCTTTTTGCCACATCACTGCAGCCTGCAATGAAAGTCTCACCCTGGAGGCAAAACCACCATTGCATTAAGGTGAGTGTATTAATCCCAAGAAATAACCAGTCCCCAAGGACTGCAACATGGTGGCAACTGCTCAGCAAACCAATTTAAATTCCTCCTGTTTTTTGATGGGTGTGAGACCAGGATCACTGACTCGCCTTCTGGGAGAGGAAAGCGGAATGACAGTCCTTGCATTAAATCAAATCCCGCTTAATGATTGCACATTTTGATTAGAAAAACCCAATCAGTGCTGCCGTAAGCTGCGTGCCAGCCATAAAATTGTACACTTAAGACATGATTGTACAATGCGTAGATGTTTCATTTACATGAAAGCCAAACAACTGAAATCTGGCCCCCGGTCCTCATGTTTAACATTAAAAGAGGCGCCTTGGGGTTCACGACAGAGCTGGCTGGAGCGAGGGGAGTGTGCGGCAGCTGCATTGCCAACCAGCAAACTACAGAGCACTCCTGCAAAAGAGGAGAGCAGTAAATACCTTTCGTGTGACAAGTGGGTGCCTGTCTTCAACTCAGAATAGGCAAATGCAGACAAAATCCTTACTTATTGTGCCTGTGGCGATCCCAGTAAAATGAAATTATATATTCCCATCATAAATATTATTGTTTCAAAGCTATTTCTGCTTTAGGGCTACTTCATTCTGCTTCCCCTTCCCCCTGGAGTCCATTATAGATAACCTTATTTGTGTACGTATTTTTGGTTTCCTAGCAGTAAACACCTCGAGAATAAACAGAACAAGCGAGCAAAATGAACAGAAGTTCAAAATGAAGCCTGCACTCTGAAGGGAAGCTAAGCTGCTCTGACTGCTTAGCATTCATGCTATTTATTCCCCCAGTTTGCTGCGGTGGCTGCCTGAGAGTTCCTGAATCATGGAATTAGTCAAATCGTTCTTGAAAGTTGGTTATTGCATTTTAATGGCTTTCTATCTTTGTTTACCACAAGAGTTCTCCTGTATAAGATGCTGGCTGAAGGATACAGGCACATCCAGGTGAAATCAGATTCATACATAAATACTGACGTTCTCCAGAGGGTTTGGGGAAATATTGTACAGTATTACACAGCCAGGGCTGTGCGATGCTGCAGAAGGGGCAAATGCTACGGTAGCTGCAAAAGCAGAGTCGGCTTCCCAGCCAGCGATAAGAGGATTAGGGAAAACATCAACAACTTTGGAAATCTGAGGTTACAGAAATCTTGGACTCTCAAAGATAGCACGGGATCCGACTGGAGGCCTAAAAATAGTCCTGTTTACCGTGCTGCACAATGCAGCAAACAGCTTTCACTCTGCGCTGCTTGTATCAGCTCTCCGTTATTTGAACAGCTTGGGCTTACAGGCTGTGTGAGGGTGTCCAGAAATCGGTATGCATGTAAAGCCCAGGCTAGGGCTTGGCCCTACCCTGCCCTGCAGTGAGGCGAGGAGGGCTGGAGCCTGCAAATGCTGCTGGAGGGCAGCACTCCTGCTTGGGGTTTCAAGCCCAGCTTTGTCCAGGAAAGCTTCTCCTGTACTGCTGAGGGTGAAGGCAGGAGCTTCAGTGTGTTTGATTTGCACACTTCAGTGCCAAATGCTTTTGTTCCTATCCATAAGCATGCTGAAAATTTTCCATTAGAAGCCTCAGCTTAAAAATCCTCCACTGAAATATGGAGCCACTTTATTTTAGGGCATTACTTGCTTTCTGACAAAAGCTTCTCTAATAAATGATAAACAAAACCCCACCACTTAAATCTCTTAAGAAATTCCTATTTAATTAGAGATGCTTTCGGGATTCCTTATTGTTCAGCTGTGTGAGTGCATTAAGTCATTTGCAATATTTTGTTGTACTTATGTTAAAACAAATAAGATGACCTATAAAATATGTGTTCTATCTGCAAATATTATATAAGTGACAGGCTGTGTTCGGGAGAAGTAATGAGATGTACTTAGAGGGGAAAAAAGCCTCATTCAGAAGCGAGCCCATAAACTTTTCAGCAGGCTTTAATAAAACATAATGCTAGCTTCTCACTGCACCTATCACTCTTAAAACTGTTAAATCTCCATGGGCAGTTTAGCATTTGTCTAAGGGATCATCTGAGCCTCCACAATACCCCCCAAAATGTGCAAAGAATCACCAATTCCAGCAATTCACTTCCACCAAAGCTGTTCTCTTCTGACGTTAAGAACAGGGTATGCTATTTGGGTAGGAAATGGAGGTGTCGAGCAATTTGTGCGGAGGAGCTTGCTCGGGGAGGGGGCGGCGCTGGGAGCCGGGGGAGGCAGGCGGGCAGAGGTGCCGGGCAGCTCTGCCCGTGCTCCCCGTCCTGCCCACAGCCGCTCTCAGCCGCCTTCACCAATTCCTCCTATTTTCCTCTCATTTCCATAGCACGCTGGAGAAGCCAGAGCTGGTTAAGCCCGGGCCAAGGGAAGAGCAGGTCACCGGCACTGTCTCGCTTGGGAAACACAGCATGTGGGTGTGATACAGTTCCCCTGAATTTGGTGGGCTTGTCTAAATTTGCTCCCTGCACTGCTCTGCAATTGTTTATCCAAATAGTATTGGTGTAGAGCTCAGTCTGACTGTATTCCTGTAACCTTTGCATTACAAAATATTTCAGTGTTTTTACATAAGCATATAGACTGAAATCCTACTCTGAAATTAATCTGGGAAATATTTCCTCTGAACTTTGGGAGTACAGAGGATAAATATCTTCCTATTCCTGAGTATTGTCAGAGAGAGTTTTCTTCTCCTTCCTTCACTCCCCCCTTCTCTCCTGCAAAACTCCCTCTCCCAAACATGAGTTTTATTCTGTGAATGCAGGCTGGTCTATTGGTCATTGCCAGGACCTTCCGCACGGCAGCTGTGCTGTCGGCAGCACCCGTGGGCAGGGACGCTGTGGCTCCCAGCCCAGGCTCCGACCCGCTGCTCTTGCCATTCGCTGCCTGAATGGGCAGTTTCCTCCGGAGCCACGAACAGGCTGAGTTTTGCTGGCTTGGGGAAACTTGTCTGTTTTGTTCTTGATTTGCTGCCTTTCTTGTGTGGAAGAGGAGTTTGGCCACCTGACTTTTTTTATAGTCGTGTAGTTCAATATAAGCCGTTTCTAAAAGCTTTGTCAGTACTTTTGGGTCTTGCTGCCTGATTTATGCTCCTTTGGAGTCATTCCAGAAGCCAACATGAGGTTTCAGGTACCGGTGTTTTGGCATAAGATTTTGTAAGGGTATAAATCAGTGGCAAAGTGCCCTTGGAAGATGCTTGACTGTCTTCTCCAATGCAGTAAGAGCTCGGTTTGAGATGAATGTGAGGAAATACGCTGAAACCCCAGCAAAGTTGGCATTCAATATCCTGCTTAGTTTTCCCAAAGGTTTTCTGATGGATTTATGAATTCACCCTTTATATTATGGCAGTGAATACCAAGGTAGTGATCTGCAGTGAATTGTCAATGTTCTGGAACTCACTTTAGGAAAACCCAAAAGCCTGTCCTTAGATGACCGAAATAGCTTGAACTTTCCCTGTATGCCTGGCTCTTGTGCTGTGGCTTGTGCTGTAGAAGCTGCCCGTCTGCCTGGGTAACGAGAGCGCTGCAAGTGTGACCTCACCTCGAATTTGAACTTTAAGCTGTGTTTTTGAAAGGTCTGTGTATTTTGAAGTTATATATTTTTCTCTAAAAATTGCAGACTACCGACGTGGTTTCTCTTGCCTTCCGGTAACTTCAACCAACACAATTTACTATGTTATGCTCTGCAGTACTCATACAGAAACCAACCACTTTTGATGACATCTTTTGGAGAACACTTTCCTGTGCTCTATAGTTTATTTGTAATGCAGGCAGCGAGCTGCAGTTTTCCGATGAGGTTTGGGGAGCAGAGCCGGTCACTTGCTCCCCAGGGGGGCTGAGAGATGCTGCCAGGGCAGGGGGTCCCGTTCTCGGTGCTGCCGGTGCCTGCGGGGAGACGGACGGGCTGCGGGGCAGAAATGGCCCACGCGAGCGGCTGTGGCTGCTGCTTCAGAAAATGCCGGTGGGATGAGAGAGCAACTGTTGGAGAGAAGCGGCCGCACTGGAAAGCTGTGATATTCCGCAGGGTAGGGGTGTCAGATGTGATTTGCCTTTTGGAGGTGATAGTCTGAATCATGCAAACTCAATTTCCAGCGTATAATTTTCAGACTTTGTTAGAGTCCTAAAAGTACAAAGAAAAGACAGAAAGCTGAGAGGAAGGAGAGCAGTAGAAGATACTGGATCCTAAATTTTAACTGGCTTTATTTACTAAGGTTTTTTTCTTGCTGTGGAAGTTTTCCTTCTGTCTAAACATCTTCCCAAGTTTCTGAATATTATGATAGATAGTATTTTCACCTAATCCATAGAATCAGAACAAATGTTTTTAGAAAATCTTTCTATGGAACAAGCCTGCATCAAATATTGAGGAAGTAAAATAAATGTCACTTCTATGAGAAGTACGAAAAGGACCCTGCGCTGGGGTTTCCATGGGAGCGGGGTAGTTGCATGGTACAAACTGTATGAATTTCTTCTCTTTCTGCCACAGAGTTATGGAATCACTGGGAGTGTCTTATGTGACTGGCCAGATTCGATAATCTGTGTGATCCACCTTCCTTCATAATCTAGTACATAAACAGTGAAGGGATCTCAGACGGTGAGCAGGGGAAAGCTGGACGGCTGGGAGAGATGAAACACGGTGTGGGTCACCGCAGCCAAGTATCAAAAGAGATTTCTTGGCTTCTGGTTTAATCGGCATTAGAAAGAAATAAAGCTTGATATTAATGTTCAAACTAGCTTTAAATATTGAATTTTTTTTTTTTTTTTTTTTTTTTTTAGTTCTTTCTTTTTTCCCCATGAACGAGAATCTGGGCCATTAGGCAATGAGTTGGCTACAGGACAGCCCAGGCCTGGTGCATGCCCAGGGACTGCCCTGACCAGAGGCAGCAGGTCTCTCTCTGGTTGCTGGTGTATATTAGAGTATTTGCATGCAAAGTAGGAGAAAGATGGAATCCATGTTGGTATGACTACAGATAAAAGTGAGGTTTTCCATACGGGAATGGGATTTTCAGCCCCAAGCCCCTGTTGGGAATTAAGCAGAGGCTGAACCGCAGGTCCCACCTCCCACCAGGTGCCCTAGCCAGCTGGGCATGCAGAGCCTGGGGGTAGGGGCAGTGGGCAATCCTCCCCAGTGCTGAAAAGGTCTTGTTCTTTCTGTGATTCATTCAAAATATGCTGATGCTCTGCTGCTCCCTGTGCTGGGAGCATGCTGTGACCTTTGCTGAGGAGCGTCCCCATCGCGGAACAGCTCAGCCCGGACGGCTGCCAGGTTCGGGGGCTTGGCAGCTGCCCAGGGGTGGAGAACACCATTTCCCTCCAGGTTTAACTGTAGCCAAATGGGATTTTTTTTTTTTTTTCCTTTGTGTAGCAAGTTTGGATTTTCTTTCTGTAGCATAGCAGGAAATGGAATCAATAAAAGTAAATCAACAAATCAGTCTTCCTTAGGAAAGTCCTTCTCCAGGAAAGTTAACGAACTTGAAAGAAATAAATCCAATCTAAAACCCAACTTCATTTTCCATTGCTCATTCTACCCAAACAAGCCACAGGCTAAGCAAGTCACATTTTTTTCTCCTTCAGATAAACACATCTCTGTGCTTTCACGGAGTCTCAATTTTGATGCAACAACCAAAACAACGCCAGCCCCTAAGAAGAAGTTTGTAGCCTCTGTGTGGATGGCAAAGGATTTCTAACCTAGCTGTGTGGCACGGCTGAGGAGCTGCCTCAAATAGAGAGTTGTTTTTCAGTTTCCCCAATTGTCATGCTGGGCTCCCTGTGCTGAGCAGATCAAATGCTAAAACCTCACCCTGCTTCTATATATAGTTTCCACAGTTCAGCTCTGTGTTCTCTGCACCCCTCCACTATTTTGTAACAGCTGTGCAAAATCACACATTCAAGACTTACGGGAACCTCTTGTTTACTTATTAATTAATAAATTTATTTCATTATAAGTTGTTTATTGAGATTTAAAGCAGTTGTCATGTCCTGCACGTAAAAAGATTATGCAGGGAGCTGAAGCAAAAATGCGTATTCTCTTAACTAAGGAAGAATTTCATACCTGCACCTCTCACGCGTCAGCTTTTCTTGTTTTCTATTACTTGATTGCGGGGCAGTAGCCACACATTTCAAACCACCTTTAGTAAAACTTGCAAGTCCAAACTTGCCCAGGCTGATACCCCTCTGCTGGGCACCCGAAAAATGTTCAAAGAAAATTACAGGGAGAAGGGCAAGCGAGAGCTGCAGCCCCTGCTGTGCTGCTGTCTCGAACAGGACAGCACATGTGAATGCCTGGTTAGCAAACATCTCCATTACCAGTAAAATGCTAAAAGAAAATAAAATTGAGATAAATTCTTGAAATACATCATAAAAATTAATCTGCTTTCTAGGAACAGTAATTGTCTTACTGCAGCTGAAATGACATACTTGAAATGCATGGCTGAGGAGCGTGAGATGAGTTATTTCTGTTTCATACAGCAAAGGGGGAATATTTCTGTATCATAGTAAGGGTGTATCAGTTAAAGTTCATGCAGGGTTATTCCTACTTCATGTTGTTTAGTATCTGAAGATGAGGCAAGAAAATCTAAATGTTCAGGGACTCTTTTTTTAAAGTTGTCTCCTGCATGCTAAAATTTGTGTTCAGTTGATCTTGCTCAGTGTTTAATCTTGTAAGGTGATATTTGATGAAGGAGGGAGGTGTGTATCTCACTGTTGGTACTAGCTTAGAGCTGTCCCCAGTGATCTTCTGTACGCACAGACTCAGTAAACATCAATAGATCCAGAATGGCCCTAAATAATTTCTTATCCATTTATCCTTCTGGTGCACTGTACCTCCGCTAATTCCTCAGCTTCAAAATCTCTCCCACTGTCAGTAACACTGGAAAATCTATTTGAGAGATCTTTCTTCTGGGAAAAATCTCAGAAAATTTTATACCAGTATTGATTCAGTTTCCCCCAGAATACACCTGAAAAGTTACTTTTTTTGCAAGGAAAGCCCCCAAGCCACCGCGCCCCAGCACGGGGGCTGCAAGAGCAACCCTTGGGCAGCGTGGGGCAGCGCAACCGGCTGCTGAGAGCCCCTTCTGTGCACGGTCCTCCACACCCAGTACTGCAAAACAGTCTGAAGATGATAATATATTCTGACTTTCTCTCTTGAAGCAAGGAGGCATTGCCTACGGGGTTGGAAAAAGGAAAGCTGCAATATGAGCAGCTGTAATTTGCTTGGCCCAAATGAAGGTGGACAACAGTGTGGAGGTCTTCATTACTCTTTCCTTTGAAAAGTTTCCTGCCTTTTTTAGTAATTTGCATTTATTAAATGATATTTTTTTCATGAGAAAAGGTAATAAGATGTATAGCTTTGATCCCCTGGGCAGGTTGCCTTCCCTCGTGCCCATTGCACGTGCCTGCAGGAGAGTGCAGGGATCGCTGCTGTATGTGGGAGATGAAGGAGGTTTTTCTCGGCAGGCTGGAAAGGCTGCAGGGGGATGTTTTCTATCCCATTTTGCTCAGGAGGTAGAGATGTGGATGCACAATAGCCTGGAGCAGGAATTTTCCTGGCTGTAGTGTGGATCACAAGTCTCTGTCAAAATAGCTCGTATTTGTTTTGTGCTCTTAACCTGGGACGTTTTAGAAGAAAGAAAGTAAATTTTAGAGGAAAGAAAGTAAATCAGTAAACCTGGGCATCCATGGTTGTGCTGAGCTATGCTGTTGTGTTTTGAGGCCTAGCTGAAGTTTATAAACACCAGCTTGTGATCTTTGGATGAAAAATATCATTTAAGATGAAATTATTATTATTAGCTTTGATGATTTTGACGCACAGTGTCCTGTAACGGCAAGCAAAGCTAACACGCTGTTATCCAGAAAGACCACATTTGACCTCTGCTTGGCAACAGCGATGTTGTTTGCCATTGGGGTGCTAAGTATGAAATGTAATTTGGATTTTTAGGATTTATTAAAATAAAGTCAAAGAAAAAGACAGTGGTTTAGGAGTCACCGGAAAATGCTGTTCTTAACAGGGAGGAGCATACATGAGCAGCAGATTATACCTTCCAGATGGAATTCATACGTGGTCAGCCCAGAGAGCTATAAACAGCTTTGATCTAAGGCAGGATTTCCAGCATAGATCTCGCGTTGCTGGTGAGCCCAGGCAAAAAGGTACATGAGCAAAACACAACAGCTATCTCCTCCATTGACCTGGGAGGCACAAGATCTACATTTGCGGTTTGGCGGAGGTCTCCTGGCCGCTGTGCGGCTCCCTGGCTCCGTGCAGGTTGCTGGGCCACCTCCATCGCTTCTCCACCAGAGCCTCCCCGCGGTGGATGAGCCCTGCAGCCGGTTCCCCGTACTGGTGCCTCGGTCGCTGCCCCAGGTGAACACTGTGTCTTTGCTTTCTGTAAATTCCTTCTCCTCTCCCCAAAATGAATATTGTGCTCTGTCTTTGCGGGGGCACAGCAGAAAAAGCGCACCTCTCGCTAACAGCAGTCATAATGGATCTGAGCTCTTCTGGGAGCTGAGCTGGCATTTTGCAATATCTATTTTTAATGTTGGCCAAATATAAATAACTCCATTACAATTCCATTTGTGGTAAGAAATGAATGATTTGGTTTAGAGTAAGTTGAGTCTAAGATGCCTGCTTGGCATTACACCTTGGAGTTGTAAGGAGGGAGGATTTCTTTTACAGTGCTTGCATTGACAGAAGCTCTCATGCTTCTGGGCAAATTAAGCTTTTGTGGAAGAGAAATTAGTATTAAACAGCACAGACAGGGCAAGCTGAATTTGCACTTTTCATTGGTATCTTTTTTGTTTTGCATACAGGAAGGAATTTTTTTCCAAAGAATCAATATAAGAAGTTTGATGTCAGTGGAAAAACCTAAATATGGAGGACCCCTGGATACTTATTAATAAACGTTTAGGTGATTCTTCTAATTTCTATAGTATAAATACTTAAATAATTGCTAGATCTGCAATAATTGCTGGAGCTTGACTACCTATGAAGGAAAGCATTAAAATGTAAAGATTTGACCATTGCTAAAATGAAATAGCTGAATAAAACCACACTTGCAGCTGGAAGTTTGTGACTTCTGTTCCTGGTCACTTTTGCTGACTTCTAGTTGCTGAGCTGTACCGGGAGTGTCCTGCGCTCCCAGGAGTGGTGCAACACTCAGCAGAGGAAAATGAAAACACAAAATCTCTAGAAACAATTGCCTTTGTCTTTGCTTTGGGTTTTATATGAAAATGTCTTTAATAAAATAACAGGAAAACATTTTGGCAGGTAATTGTAAAAAAGAATATGTACAATATGTACGTATGTACATTTGCATGTACATGCACAGTGTACATACAGACAATAAAGTTAATTTATCTGATGCAGTTACTCAAGACAATATCCCTCAAAATCTGCCATGGTGCTCACAGCTCAGTTCCGGATCTTTAATAGCAAAACACACCTCCTCTGTAATAAATGTGTTATGGCTTTGGTCATAGCACTTCACTCTGTATACAACAGGGCTGTGCCCTGAAACATTTTTTATTTGTCTGTATGAAGCCCAAACTGACCAGAAACCCTCTGCCTTCTTTGCGTCGTGAGGGACTGAATGATTTTGGAGCCTTTGTGCTTGGTTATCCCTGCGGACAGGGACCCGGGGAAGGTTTTGATGTCTCTGCGAGCTCTGGAGTCAAATGAAATGAACACTGCTGGACACACAGTGGGTACATTTCTCATGATGCATATGTAATACTACAAAGAAATATTGCTAAGGCTGGAAAATCAAGTCCTTGAGGTTTAGCAAATGCATTCTTGACTTAGCATCTTTCTGTATTTGTGACTATTTACCCTTTAATTACATGGTGATGGATACACTGTCTGTGTTCCTCACTGCCTGACCCAGCACTCCCCTTATGCACACTACTTGCACTCTCCTGTATAGCCAGAATTATGAATTTCTTCACAGGATCTCCTGTGGTGCTGCTGTGGTGGTTCCTGCTTCTGCTGGAATGCTTCAGAATGTTAATTAATTTTCTTCCCAACACTCCTGTGAGAGGAGTGGGCATTATCTGCATTTTGTAAATAGAAAATTAAGGTACAGAGAGATTAAGGTCAAAAGTATCTATTAATTTCGTCAAATCTGACATGCCTTGCAGCTGTTTTTTCAGACAACCTGGCACTATTAATTACATTCATATTTAATCATCGAAATTGTAAAATATAGTACTGGAAGGGATATCAAGACGTGCAGTAAATCCCCTTGCCCTGGGTAGGATAAATTCTAGGATATCCAGGTGGGATAAATGCCTAACCCTTGATGATGGAGATTTTATAACATTCCTAGTTGATCTATTCAAGTGCTTAACTACCCCTTATACTTTGAAAGATTTTTGTAATGCCTGACTTCCATGTTTCTTGCTTCAGTTTAAACCCATTATGTTTTGCTCCTTCCCTGGGCAGCAGGAAAACCAGCTTATTTCAATTTTATTTGCATCAGCCCTTTGCATATTTGAAGACTGTTATACCTTCCTTAATTTTTTTCTCCAGATAAAACAGCCAGGTTCTTCATCTTTCCTCATAGGCAATGCTTTCCTCAGTTCTGTCTGGTTTTGGTGCTACCTTTGGGTGTTCTCTGGGTGCAACGCATCCTCCTGCAACGCACCGTGCCCAACGGGCCACGCTCCCAGGTTGCTTTTATCCTCACATGTGCTTTCCAGTGGATGTTTGGGTTTTTGTCTTCACTTTGTCATGCACTGTGGTCTCCAGAGCCTTTCCTGGAGAATAACATTTTAAAGAGTAATTTCTTTGTAACATAATCAGTTCTGTTGATGGAATTTGTTATACCTCTGTAGGTGCAACACTTTGTGCTTGTCCTTGATGAATTGAACTCTACTTATGCTATTTCCACTCAATAAGAAGCAACTACTGACTCCAGTTGCAACCTAGCACTTCTGCAAGTTGGATCTCAGTGTCTGAAATTGGGTATCTGAAAATGTGAAATATCGGGTTAATAAAAAGGCGGACTTGAGTAAGTGAGTTCCCTGCATGAGGGAGCTGCTGGAGGGGCAAGGAGAGAGGGCGAGCGTCTGGTGGTGAAGTGCAAGACCGTGTCGTAACGTTCATGCTCCAAGCAACCTCAGTTCTGGCATTGCCTCATTTTTTAAGAGCTTTCCTTTTGTAACATGCATTTTTTTTAATGTCACAAATTTTAATCATATAATTACCTGGGCTTTACAAAGAGCAAACTGCGATAAAAAGGATTTCCCTTCTGCATCCTTACACAGGCATCCCTTGTGTGTGGTGGAAGATGCCACACAATTACTCCCATTGTGAAAGGTTTATTTTAGGAAAAGCCATGAAGCCAGCTGCAGGAAAGGACTGGAAGAGGGAAGGACTCCTACTTTTCCAAAGTTTTTTGGAAACTGGGTTATCAAACTCAGAATTATGTAATGAATAAAATACATACACAGAAACAGGTAGAAAAACAGTACATGTATGGATAAAAGTATTCTGTGGGGTTTTTTGTTTGTTTTATTCAGTATCCTTAGGGACTAATCAGGTATTTTTAATAGAATAATTGTTATTATTAAAGGTCTAAGAAATATTGGGAATATTTCCCTCCAACAGCACTGAAATTTCCCTTTCTTTGGCTGGTGCCTTCTTTAATTATTCTGTATGGTACTAAAGGTGGTGTGCCATATATCAACAACAGGAAAAGCACCGAGTTTGCTCTCTTTTCCTGTTTCACAGACATAACCCTTAATTCCAACCACCTTTCACCAGCCCCCCACCCCCCCGCCACCCATAACCCCTCTGAAGAACACAGCTGCATGCCAGCAGGCTTGTTCCAGGCAAATACAGTTTGGAAAGACTAAACAGAACTGGGCACTTCATCGTCCCTGGCACTGGTGGGTGCAGGCAGGCAGCACTGAACCCTGACACCGCGAGGAGCAGTTTGTGCCCCGAGTGATGACTTCATGCATCAGGAAGGCAGATAACAGAGGCAATAAGTTCTGATATTAAAATTTAGAATATAATTTCATCTTTGTTATGTCTTCATTTCAAACACCACTCAGAAAATATTTTTTAAAAGATCTTTTCATAGTTGTATTTGGTGGAATTTTGTGATGTTGTTTTTGCATCTTAAAGCCGAGTTACTGCAGAACTGCACAATGACTGTATTGCTAATAAATAGCTCATCCATCTGCAAAGGTTCTTTTAAAGTTCTCTGAAGTGAATGCAAGAAGCAAAATCTGTGCTAAGGGAAATTTAGGCTCTATGCAAATATATTTTACATTCTAGCACCATTCTCGCTAATGATTATGACACTATTTTTCTTTCAGGGAAGTAAATTCTGACTGATAAAGTAGCTTCCTTTTTCTTGTAGTTTCTGGGATATTTTTTGTTCACAGCCACTGGTCTTGCTGTTGTTGTTATGCCATATGCTTTAGTCGTGTCAAGCTTTTTTAATCTCTTCTAGATTTTGCTAGTCAGCAAGTATATTGTTTTGGACAAGGGACAGGACTAATGGCTGATGAGAAGCTAATATAGGACATCAAAATACTGTGTACCAGTGAAGCATAAGCCATGGTGTGTTGACGAACAGCTTGGTTAAGGAACCATAGACCCATTTAGGTTGGAAAAGACCTTTAAGATCATCAAGTTCATCTGTTAACCCAGCACTGCCAAGCCCACCACTAAACCGTGTCCCTAAATGTCACATCTACACTTCTCTTAAACACCCCCAGGGATGGTGACTCAACCACTTCCCTGGGCAGCCTGTTCCAGTGCCTGACCACTCTTTTGGTGAAGAAATTGTCCCTAATACCCAATATAAACCTCCCGTGGTGCAACTTGAGGCCATTTCCTCTCATCCCATCACTAGTGACTTGGGAGAAGAGACCAACCCCCACCTCACCACAACCTCCTTTCAGGCAGTTGCAGAGAGCGATAAGGTCTCCCCTCAGCCTCCTCCTCTCCAGGCTAAACCCCCCCAGCTCCCTCAGCCGCTCCCCATCACACTTGTTCTCCAGACCCTTCCCCAGCCCTGTTGCCCTTCTCTGGACACGCTCCAGCACCTCCATGTCCTTCTTGTCCCGAGGGGCACAAAACTGAACACAGCATTCGAGGTGTGGCCTCACCAGTGCCGAGCACAGGGCGCCATCCCTGCCCTGCTCCTGCTGCCCACACTATGGCTGATACAAGCCAGGATGCCGTTGGCCTCCTTGGCCACCTGGGCACACTGCTGGCTCGTGTCCAGCTGGCTGTCAGCCAGCACCCCCGGGGCCTTCTCCGCCGGGCAGCTTTCCAGCCACTCTTCCCCAAGCCTGGAGCGTTGTGTGGGGTTGTTGTGACCCAAGTGCAAGACCCGGCACTTGGCCTTGTTGAATCTCATACAATTGGCCTTGGCCCATCGATCCAGCCTGTGCAGATCCCTCTGCAGAGCCTTCCTACCCTCGAGCAGATTGACACTCCTGCTCAACTTGGTGTCGTTTGCAAACTTACTGAGGGTGCACTTGGTCCCCTGTCCAGATCGTTGACAAAGACATTAAACAGAACTGGCCGCAACACTGAGCCCTGGGGAACATCACTCGTGACCAGCCGCCAACTGGATTTAACTCCGTCCACCACAACCCTCTGGGCTCGGCCATCCAGCCAGTTTTTTACCCTGTGAAGAGTACACCCATCCAAGCCATGAGCAGCCAGTTTCTCCAGGAGAATGCTGTGGGAAATGGTGTCAAAGGCTTTACTAAAGTCTAGGTAGACAACATCCACAGGCTTTCCCTCATCCACTGAGTGGGTCACCCTGTCATAGATGAGATCAGGTTAGTCAAGCGGGACCTGCCTTTCCTAAACCCATGCTGACTGGGCCTGATCACTTGGTTATCCTGTACGTGCCACGTGATGGCACTCAAGATGATCTGCTCCATAATGTTCCCTGGCACCAAGGTCAGGCTGACTGGCCTGTAGTTCCCCAGATCCTCCTTCTGGCCCTTCTTGTAGATGGGCGTCACATTTGCTAATCTCCAGTCAGCTGGGACCTCCCCAGTTAGCCAGGACTGCTGGTAAATGATGGAAAGTGGCTTGGTGAGCACTTCCACCAGTTCCTTCAGTACCCTTGGGTAGGTCCCATCCGGCCCCATAGATTTGTGTGTGTCTGGGTGGTGTAGCAGATTGTTAACCATTTCCCCTTGGACTGGGGGGGCTCCATTCTGCTCCCTGTCCCTGTCTTCCAGCTCAGGGGGCTGGGTACCCTGAGAACAACTGGTCTTACTATTAAAGACTGAGGCAAAGAAGGCATTAAGTATCTCAGCCTTTTCCTCATCCTTTGTCGCTATGTTTCCCTCTGTGCCCAATAAAGGCTGGAGATTCTCCTTAGTCCTCCTTTTGCTGCTGATGTATTTATAGAAACATTTTTTATTGTCTTTTATGGCAATAGCTAGATTAAGCTCTAGTTGGGCTTTGGCCCTTCTAATTTTCCCCCTGCATAATCTCACGACATCCTTGTAGACCTCCTAACTTGCCTGTCCCTTCTTCCAAAGGTCATAATCTCTCTTTTTTTTTCCCCGAATTCCAGCCAAAGTGCTCCATTCAGCCAGGCTAGTCTTCTTCCCCGTCGGCTCATCTTTCGGCACATGGGGGTGGCCTACATTGTATTATGCAAAGGCACCTGGGAAGGTGGGGTAGTCTCAGAGGAGATGTGCCTGCTGTGTGACGTCTACATTTAAAACTGAAATATGATAATGAAGGGACTTCTTTGTTTCCTAAAAGTAAGGGCACCAGAGAAAGCACTGGGGGGCAAATGGCTGCTGGCTCCAGCTGTGTGGGGTGGGGGCTTTGGCCACTTGCATTGCGGAGACCTTCCCTCTGAAGTCTTTCTGCAGGTGAACTGGAGATTGTGCCTCACTCCTTTGGTTCTTCAGAAGTCTTACTAATGTATTTGAGACAATGAAATATGCTATTTTTATTGTAAGAAGGGAAAATAGAAGATTTTGCATACTAAATTAAGCAGAGCCACGCACTTTATCTCAGCCTTTCTTTAGGGGAAGGGAAAAGCAGATTAATAGTCAGAGGTTTGTTGCCTCTTTTGTGCTAACATAAAAGCATAAATACTATTTCAATTATTTTAATATATATATTTGTGTTGCCTGTGAAGCTGTGATAACTGCACATCCAAACTGACGGAAAGGTTTTTTTTTCTTATGGTAGGTTGTTAATTATGAGACATATCTGAAAAAGTCAGGGGCAACGAGAAACTGCTGGTGAGCAGTAATTATTAGAAAAACAATAGCTTCATGGCCCTGTTTTTCTATACCTTATTGCTAAGCACATTGGCATTATGTAATCTGAAGTACAAAAAATAAAACATCTACTCATAAGGTACGGTTATCTTTGCCTAGTGATCTAATATTTCATCTTTCTAGGAACCTCTTCCCAGCCAATAAAAGAAACAGTCCCTTACAGGCACGCTTTTCTTCTCATTTTTTGCTAAAGAGTTTTTTTTAACAATGACAATTGTACCAGTAGCTGTTTGGAGAAATGAATTTTCTCAAAGAAAGTCATGTTTTGTATGCATCCGCATGTGACACTGTAGAGAAACTGGAGCTGTAGATCATTTGCTTGGTCTAATTCAGAAACAGGCAATCAAAAATTGATGTCAATGTTAGCAATTAACATCAAGAAATATACTTTAATAATGTCTTTCCAGAAAACACAGGTTCAGATCTGATTTACCATTTATATGCAGATTTTCTGATGTAAACGAATGAAAAGAGATGAAGAAACCTTCCAGTCTTCTTTTATATTGTCCCAAACTCTTAAGTGATCTGAATTCAAATACATATAAACATAGAATAACAAGTGCCCAATCTTTGCTTTACGATGCTGCGTCACAAGATAAGCATCAGGATGGTTTGTTTATGGGTTTGGTTTTCATATGTTAGCAATTAGGAACAACGGTATAAACACACGGGCTTTTTTTGCAGCTTTATTACTAACCAGAGTGAATTAAAACACCTAAAGCATCTAGTCCTGATCAGACAGGTCATTATGAAGCACTAGATACTGCAAGCACTTATGGATATGGATATTCACCGAGGCCCCTTTGAGTTCACAAAAGGCATATGTGCCAGGTAGAGTGATGCTGATGGAGATGGGTTTTCAGAGCTGTGATACTGAAGGTGTTTCAAAGGAGTTCTGCAAATCAGGGCAAGGAGACTCACCTGTGGCAGTAGATATATTCTTTGAAAGAGAAACGAACCAAATATTAGAGTTACTGTTCACCATCATCACTCTGGGGAATAGTCAAGTAATCAGGCATTGAGTAATTATTTTCTGACTCAAATACTTGCCTGAGAAGCCATTGAGCATATCCAGTTTAAAATTGATATTTCTGTGTTATTTTAAATTTCAGTTTAAATTTGGTGAGCGCTCACACTGTTTAGATAAAATGCCCTATATATTATCTCCTGATAAAAATGATTTGTCTTCCTCGGTTCCCTTTTTGTGTTAAGACTGAAAAGATGTAATACTGGGCTCTACTTCCCAGTCAGGTAGCGGAGGTATTGAACACATCTATCCAACTGAAATGAATCATAACAAATTTCCTGTTCCTGAGCACAGAAAAAAATTGTGGGAGATCCACAGTAAGTCGCAAAACTTTTGTCCATCTTCAGTCTAGCAATTTTTAGGGCTGTATTTACATTTTTAGTTCTTTCCATGGTTATTAGTGGTGGTGTTCATTGTACTAAAGTACTATTTGCCTAAAATAAAACCAAAACAACAATGCCAAGGCTAGACTGAGAATCCAAAGACAAATTTAAAATAATCAGGACTCTGCTCTTTAACTCAAAGTCATCTTTAATAATGTTCAAGATAGAAAGGCAATGAGAGATCAATCTGGATAGTGAGCACACCTTTGGGAATGCACAGGTC
Organism: Morus bassanus; assembly: GCA_031468815.1. Classification (NCBI taxonomy): domain Eukaryota; kingdom Metazoa; phylum Chordata; class Aves; order Suliformes; family Sulidae; genus Morus; species Morus bassanus. Next base: position 2,035,602 of record CM062575.1, read on the forward strand.
AACAGGGACTTCCTTATAAACAGACTGTTTCAAATGGGTAGGACAAATTAATCTAGTTGTCAATAAAGCAAAACAATTGCAAAATGAAAAGTGGCTGAAAGTTGCTGCAGGATTTCTGTGAAATCCAGTTAGACATTGGAAAGAAAAATGTCATTGTTGCGCAATTAAACCAAGAATACAGTTAAATGGAAAATGTTGATTAAAAAAATTCTAATGATTTTTGTTCAAATCTAGTTAAGCGAACTTTAAAAGATATTTTCATAGTAAGGGCATCCGTCATGGCAAACATGGTATTTTACGGCGTCAGCTTCTGCCTGCCCTGGCGTTGGTAGGCTGGTTTAAGAAACGTATTGCAAATCTGATACTAAACCCTCTGTTTCCTGATGATTTTCTTTGATCCTGTGATCACAAAGAACAGGACTGACAGCATGAGCAAGTATTACAAGATGGTAACAACTCTGTTTTAATACATTTTTAATGCTGCAAAAGAGGTGGTGTGAAGCTAGTGAAAGATTTTACAAGGGAGTTTTAGTGCCTGTCATTATGGCAATAGAATGTTATAACCTTTCTTCTATAGGTTAAGAATATTTTGCCATTACTTACACCTGAATTTTCATTGCATTGATAGTATTTTCAAAGAACATGACATCAGAAGATAAGATTTTTACTTCCATGGCAAAGATTAAGTATGGTGTGTGAGTGTATGTTTAAAAGATATAAGTGTTAGCTCTGGTCATAGAAACAGCTGAATCATTTTTGCTGACGTTTTCTAAAGCAGATGCTGCTCAAGGATGTTTAAATGCCAGCGAGGTAGGAATTCAGATGTGAAGAGATCCGTAAAAATCAGTATTTTTTTCATTTATGAAGAGCCTGAATAGAAACTCTGTAATCTTCCCCCCTCAGCACAGGGATCAGGCATGTGTCCCATGGGAGGAGCAGCTGCGAGGGTCTGGGAGGATGTCAGCCTGGCATTGGATGCAAATGCTGGTTTGGGGTTAGTGTCTAATCCTAGAGCAATGAACCCCTTGTGAATAAACAGGCTGAGACAGATACTAAGTACTGTCCTGCTTTTTGCAGATATTCAACACGCTGGAAAAGCAATTAGAAAAAAAATATGTATACAATTGCAGTGTTTATAGCTCTCTTCCTGTATTGAACCTGCTGTTTCTAGGAACAGAATGAAGAATTCACCCAAGTAGAAAACAGACAAACATGAAGCAGATAGCACCGCTTTTACAGTTTAGCAGAAAAAAGGTGGTTTAAAATACTTGTTTATTCATTGCGTATGTAAAGCTATGTATTTTTTCCATAAATTTATCTTGTTCACGTTTCATTATTCTTAGAAACATAAATACAAGGAAGCAAAGGAAGACTAAAAGTGGAAGGCATCTAAAACCGCTGCTTAACCACATCTTGCAGCACAGTGAATAATACAACAACCCTTTAAAGGTTCATTAGCAGTTCTTATGCGTGTCAGAGTGGTGGGGCTTTATTTGCCAGCTCGACTCATCCATAGCGGTTGCACATGCTTTATTTTCTGTGGTTACAATTTATCAAAAGCTTTTTGAATAAAAACTGCACAAGTCAATGATGCAGTCAACCATCCTGGAACTAAACTTGCTGCCAGAAATAGCAAAGTAGAAAGTTCAATAGGCTTTATATTGAGACCTGGAAGCAAGGCTTTGCATAGCCATAGCCATGGAGCGATCCATCACAAAGAGCGAGGAGTGATCACGGCTGGAAGTCTCGCTTCATATCATGAAAGAGATTAAAATTTCACCTGCATTTATGCGGTCCCTCAGCCTGCATATGTTAGAGGCGCATTTTCGTAGGCATTCAGGCACGTGGGGGGAGCCTTTCAAGCACCGGGATTCCCAGCACCTGGTGATTTAGCGAGGTGGGAAGGTTCATACAAAGGCAGGTCGCTCTGGTAGCCTGAAGCAGTTCTTCCTTTGGACGGTGAACCAGGTTTGAGGACATGGGTCCTGCCTTCATTCCTTGCAACTGAACAACAAAAGTCCCGTTGATGTAACGGAGCAGATCTGATGCCTGTTTAGAAACCAGCGACATGATAAGAAGTGTTACTGCCACAGCAACTTAGGAAGAAACAAATTCTGAGCATTTCAGTTTCACTCAGAGGAAAGCTATTAGCTGCTCAGTAACAGGTGGAAATGAAATTTAAATCCCTGTAAAAGACAATTGCATAGTTAAAAATACATTTAGTCGTGCTATTGGCACTTTGCAGATTTTCTTTCATTATCCTTTTTAAGGAAATGAGCGAAATGTATGTATGTTGTCTGAGTCTGCCTCCTACCATCTCTAACCAGAGATAGTTTGCAGCCGTTGAATGATATTTATTTGCTGCAGAAATATTGTCTCTCGTGCTCTTGAAGAAATAAATTTTCCAGATGTTTGATATGTTAAAAAGTGTACTGAACATTAAAAGCAAAAATAATAGACAGCCTTCCATGGGCATGATGAATACAGTTGGGTGAGATTAACTTCAGGAGCTAAATGTCTTGAATTGAATTAGGGTAATGGAAGTTTGTGCCTAAACATGAGGTGGCTGTACTTCCTATTTATCACAGATCCCTATAAAGAAATTGCCTCTGAATTCTTTAAAAGCTTTTACATCTTCTCAATTCAAGACACTGACAAAAATTAGCTATCCACCAATATTTTTTTTTATTTCCAACACGAATCCTCTTTTGCTTGCCAGTTACGTTTTTAGATGTGATCCAGTCATTTTCTTTCTTTTGTGATTTTTGTGCTTTAGATGAAATAGCTCTTGTTGAAAAACATATTTCCTGCCTAATTTTTTACCAAATGACTAAACATTGATTTTTTTCCCTCACAGATTATTCTGAGGAATACTGTTACAACTGTTACTTTGCAGCGAATATGTGCAAAAGGGAAGGAGCCATCTGTAAACACTAAAAAGAGAGCAAATAAATAGCTGGTTTAAGACAAAGAATCCTGATAGATCTTTCTGAGCAGAAGGGCTGACGGCAATATGGATAATGCCAATAACTGACAAATGACTCAGCTTCTGAAAGTATCTGCAGGCTTTGGTTTCGGCTCTATATTTTGTAGACCTTATAGTATAAATTGGAATGGTAAGAGGTATTCAAAAGCAGGAGAAATTGTGAAATACATTGTAAAAATACATTGGCTTCACCTTTTTCCTCTCCTTTGGTCACCCTAGGATAACTTTTCCAGTTGCTACCCTTTCTGCCTCTGCACTTCTGCTACAAAATAGAAATTGGCCGTGGCCTGCACCGAAGCCTGGGGGTGGGATATCAGCAGGAACCCTCTCGATGACAGCAAAGTAACGCGCAGCCCTTGGGTAGATCAGCCGAGAAGTGTCCTGGGGAGCAGACAGTGCTGGGGAAGGCTCTGCCCAGCCCCTGCGGGTGCTGCCCCCCAGCCCTGCCCTATCTCGGCGTGCAGCACCGGCATGGGCTGGATAAGACGGGAAAAACAAACTAGCTCCATACAGGAAACTCCTTCCAACCAACAAACTGGCTTATCCTCTCTCCTCTCCCGGTGCTCAATCACTAAAACAGCCGTCACTGTTTCTGCAAGAGGAAACCTTCCAGGTTCCTTCACAGTAAATAAAGACTGATGAGGACCATTTCATTAATGACCTCCAATTGATTTATTACTCCACTCTGATTGAGGTATTCACCTCTCTTCTTAGTTGAGAGGTATAATTTTTTTTTCTTTACAGAGATTGAAATGCTGCCATTTTTTTTTTTATCAGTAGTGGATACGAGGCATATTTCATTAATTTCAGGAATATTCTGGTGCTATGCATAGCGGTTGTGCACTGACTTTTTAAACAAATGTGCAATTATAGTAATGTGGTTGTTATTCTCACTAAAGATGAAAACAGGTCCTTGGAAAAATAACACAGACGTATTTTGAATTGAAGTGGAGGGTTTGCCCCGTGGAGACTGGTTCCTGCATCAGAAGCACTATAAGATCACTAGAAATTTCCTGCAAAAGGCTCCTACAGAGACCGCTACTCTCTAGAGGTGAGGTTTCATCTCCTAGAGTGCTGAAGTCAGAGAAAATAATCCAATTAGCGTCAGTGAGTTTTGGATCAGGCTGAGGAATCCTGGTTAGTTCAACCAGAAAAATCAAATTGTTTTTAAGACCCCTACATCGTCCTGCATGCCGTCCATCCCAGTAAGAAGCAGATGCACTTCTGTACAGCCTCCTGAACTTCAGTGAAGTGGGGGAAAGAGATAGATGAGCATTGAGCATCTGCCCAGGGCCACCCTGAGCTCTGTTTGTTTCAAACACCCTCACTGAGCAATAGCCGTGGTCGTCTTCCTGAGCATCCTAGGACTCCTGCGCAATTTTCCCAGAACAAATTGTGTCTGGGAGTACAGCCTGCAAAACTGTGTGTTTGCCTTCCATGAGGGGCGATGTTTCATCTGCAGAAGGTGAAAATAAGAGTTTGCACAGAAGCAGCTGGTTTAAACTCAGACCTTAGGCTCGTCTTTTGTGTTTAAACAAGGCAGTTAACCCAAACTGTCATGAAAACTGAGCGAGCACAGGTTCATTATAGCAAGACACTGATGGTGTTGCTTACACTGGTCCTGCCAAGCAAGTTTCTATCAACCACCAAACCCTGCCTGTAGGGATCTGTGGAGTTGGCACTGCCCTGACCACCTAGCACGTTCCTTGGCCCATTAACAACTGCAACAAATTCTAAAGGCACTGTTTTAGACCACCACTTTTACATATTTTTAACTTCTAACTCTTTTGTCTGTCCTCCAGATGAAGGTCTGTCCTGAACCCAAGCAGCTCCCTGGGCTTTCCAGGCTGAGCGGTGCCAACATCTGCAGCCAACATCCGCCAAGGGAAAGCCTTCTCCCATTCCTCACCCTAATGACCCGCTTACAGCTGAACAGTCTGTTCAACAGTAAGAGTTTACTGAGCTTGATTAGCTTTGTAGCACCATCAACACTGAGTGAGTGTTCTGTGGGTGGGTGGGAGAGGACTACACAGGGACAAGTGCCTGCCCCTAGGAAGGTGCATGGGGTTGGGTTGTTGCACCAATTCAGCTTCTCTCAGCCCATTAAACCCTTTTCTGCAAATCGCAGTACATGGTCCAATGAGTTTTGCTTTGGTCACATGAAGAAAAAATACTGGCAGCCTGTAGGAATTTTCTCATGTTTTATATGCAACATTGCATTTAAATATGCCTCATCTAGTCACAAACACGAAAGCTGGCAATGAGTGCAAATAGCTTGTGAATATGTAATTAGAAGAAATCATCATCAGCATTTACTAGTTATTCTCATGAAAAATGTCACTGATGCACATCACCCGGGTGATTGCCGCTGTGGCTGGTTATGAAATGTACATTTATCATGGCATTTGCAGTTCGCCTAGCCCAGGTAGGAAACACAAGAGAAAAAGAGGAGGAAATGAGAAGATTTGATGGCTCATCTCTGGAAGTGACCGTCCCCCTGAGCACTTTTGGGTGGCAGGGGATGATATCTCCCGGCTCGGTGTGCTGTGCTGCCAGCAGGAATGCTGTTATTGCTCGGCAGTTAATTGAGGGAGACACAGCTGGTTATTCTGGGACACCGGTGGAGGCATGTCATCATTTTAGCATCTACCTTGTCTCCTTGTCATAAGGGGCTGGGCTGCCAGGGTAAGTGAAGAAGATCTTGGGCTTTAACCCCCGTGTGCAGCCACACCAGCTCAAGCTGTTGGAAAGTGTCACTGGGCTCCTGGGCATCTTCTTGCCTGGACAGGAGTGAGATGGGGGACGACAACTGGGCAGAGGTCACGCTGTTTCTAGAGCAAAGCCATATCCTAAAAATCAATGGGAATGTCCTCTTTGAGACGGATATATACACTCCAGCTATAAACAACATACTTTTCCAGAGCACGCACTACAAACCACTGAGTGCACTACTACAGGCAGCTTAACCTTATGCCATAAATACATATCATCTTCATGCCATGCTAGCTCACAGCCGAGCAGCTCGCTGTCAAGAAGAGCTTTTCCTCTGCGCTCTGGCGGGAGGCCCCAGTCACATCTTGGCACCAAGGCAACTGGCAGAGGGTCTCGCAGACATCAGCAGGAGAGGGCCACCCCAAAGGGCAGCCCAGAGGCTGACGTGGAAACCCCTGTATGCTATGCATTTGCAGACTTTCTGGAGGCATGTGCCATTGTACATGTCTTCCATAATCCCTCTATGCCTGAAACTGTTTAAAATTCATAATCAGGTTGATGATACTCACATGTGAGGAATCACAGTGTTTCATAAACCACCTTTGTACCGTACATCCATCACGGCTGCGGAAACTTCGAGATTGCTCTTGACAACCGCTCTCCATCTCCCTTTCTCTTTCTTCTTGGGAAGGGTTTGAAAGCTTATGAGCTGAGCGTGGCAAACTTAATTAAAACCTGCGGTCTGACAAAGTCTCTCTATCCCTCAGGTCTCAGATGAAACAATTCTCCCCAAACTCAAAACACTTAAAAGTATTGTCTTTGTTCTCTCATTCAGAAAGACTATAAAGGCCCAAAGTCCCCTCAGCTATAGAAGGTGAAATTGTGTTTGGCTTATTTTTCTTTTCAACAACGCTGTATCATGTTCTTGAGAGTTTCTGCCTCTTTTCCGGGTGTGACCCTGCGATCTCTCTGGGAATGTCTCATTGCACGCAGCATATGCTGCCAGCTCTCCACGCCACAGAAAGAAGATGAGCTGGGAAGCGCACCGGCACTAGACGACTGGGTTAATAATAATTTAATGTAGCTCCCTCCTTAGGAGCACCCGTGTTTCTCCAGCCTCCCATCGCCTTGCCTGCGCGCAGGTCTTGCAAGCACCTTCCTTTGCCGTTAATGAGGGGTTTAACGTGCAGCTACAAGAGGAGAAACATGAGGCTTTGCCTCCTCCAGACTAGTTAATAGAAAAGTAAACAGAGACGGATAAAGAAGCCCAAAGGAGATGAGCTAAATACTGAGATCCAAAAAAGACAGGGAAAAAAAGGCTCAAAGTAGGATAACACTTAGGGAAGGGATCTTTTCTAATTTTGGAAAGGGAAGAAAAACCTTCTCAACCTGCACTGTGCAGAAAGCGGAGGCACTGGCAGAGGCACGCTGGCTTTGTTTGATCTGCCTGCATCTGTTTGCAGAGGCAGGCGTGCCCCAGCCAGAGGGCTGCTGCCAGCCAGCTGGCCGGGATGCTGCTGGGTGCTCTGTGCTGTGCCGTGCGCCCACCTCAGCGTGGCATCACGGCACCGCTCTGGCATGGAGCATCCCGCAGGACCTGCTCTGGCTGTGGTGGTGGTGAAGAACAGGTCCTTGCTAGACACCTTTATGGACCAAGTAATGATGTTTTGGGAAAGGAAGAACTGCTGGTAGCTGCAGGCTCCTGTCTGCGATGCAGGTGTTAAAGAGGGCAAGGAGCCCGCAGGAAGGGTTTCGCCAGCAGTGCCTCGGGTATGGGGTTTCATCCACTTGACCTCCGCGGAGCAGAATTGCACAGCAGCACGAGCCAAGTGTTTTGTGCTTTACTACCTGATAGTTTTAGGGAAGTAGTTTGAGTTTACTGTTAGCTTTATTGGGAGATTCTGTTTCTCCTTGAAATCACCCAGATTTCTTTTTTTTTATTATTTTTTCAGTTTTGCTTTTCATTTGTCCTTGGATTGAATGAGATTTCCAGAACTAGGAAGGTTACAGGGTAGGACAGGCTAATAAGGAGAGCTGAACATGTTATGTATGTGCATGTTACTATTTACCTATTACCGCTAAGACTGGGAAGAAGAAAGGGTATGCCAACTCCCACCAACTTGTTTCCCCCCTCTCTGCTCACTGCTTTCTGAAGCAGTTTCCTTTCTATCTGTCCCAGTTTGTTACTCAAATTGGCACAGATTCACAGAAGATCTGCCCTAATTCAGAAAAGTAGCTCCCGGAGGTTCCTAGGTTTCTGTTTCTGGGCACATATGCTGTTCTGATACTGCTGAGAAGCTCCACATCCACCTCGTGCCTCAGTCCCCCTGCAGCCAAGAGGTTAGGTATGCACAGGCTGGGCAGGGGAATACAACCCCAAAGGCAACAGCAACATCCTTGTGGTGTAAAGACCACTTAGTTCTGGAAAACCTCAGCTCTGCAGAGGAGAGACAATAAAATTACACCAGAAAGTTAAATTTAGTCTCTACACTGGAGCAGGGGAGGTTTGGGTTAGAATGGCAGACAAAGCGTGGGAAGATTTACTGGCTAGCCAAGGCTTAATTGCTGCCATGGGTACATATTTAGGGGAGACCGTGGGAAAAAGGATATAGATGTCTGAAGTGATCCCAAGCAGGTCACAGCAGTGCTATTTCAAATAAGCTCCTTGGCTTGTCATGTGGAACAGTAGAGTAATTTCTACTGTATCAATTAATTGTGAAAGCCATTTTCACCTGTTTTGTTACCTTTCAGGTCAATCCGATCACAAAAGGAAAAATATACCCAGGCCAGAAGACAATTTGGATAGACCCTGCTGGCTGTGATTTATTGTTTTAATTAAAAGCTTTTTAAGCTTTAATTAAAAAGGTACATGAGCACTCAGTATTCAAGAAAAATGCCTTTGTGTTTAGGTCAATTGAATAACGTAAAATATAATGAGATACATATTTCTAGTCTGGAGCTTCACATGAAAAAAAAGCAATATACATAATTAAAAAGTAAATTCAAACTGATAGAAGAGAGCTGTTGTCAGACCAAATAAAAGGTATGCTTTAAATTAACACCAGTAGAGAGGATTTTTTTTTATTTCCTCACTGTAACATCCCTTAAAAATCCTGTGGTACAAATTGAGTTGGCTTAATGGATGTGTATCAAAGACAGTGTGCTAAACTGAGTAACAGGTTATTATTTCTAATCCTAATGGTGCTTAACACAGACCAGATAGTAAAAACTGGGAAGTGACAAGGTGTAGTACCGAAATTGGGGAGCTTTCTGCATTGGAAACCACCTGAAGTTGCTCAGACGCCTCTTCAGTACCACCATTGTGGGGTCAGTCCCCCGCCCCCGGAATTTCTTCCTGGCTCCTGGGGAGCTGATTTACCTGATGCCCCCAGTTTTTGGTGGGTCCCGTTCCCATTGCCCATGTCTCCGCATGCACCATGACATTGGAGGAAAGCTGGTGCAGGGAAGATGCTGCGTCATGTCCATCGTGGCAGTGCCATGGCCCCGCCGTGTGTCCATCTCACCTGTTAACCTCACGGTGTGAACCAACGCAAGAGCTGGCCCCAGGTGTCCAAAACAGCCAAGCTCACACTTTCGGGAACTGTCTGGAGACTGAAATGAAATCTCAATGCAAATAGTGGGTGTAATGAAGCGATGCCAAGGTGATAATTTTACAAAGAAATTCCATTTAACTCTACATGCAACCCATATTCCAGACATTTGAAGAGTGAAATAGGTGTATTTTGGCCTATATTCCTGCTAAAGGCTGCAGAAAGAATAAAATATAGCATCTACAAGTTCTTTTAAAAATATTCAGGTATTTGCACTACCCGAATGTTCTCTTTCTGCCCTAGCTTCTCCTAAAAAAAAATCTGTTTTTTGCAGAGCTGGCACTTTCAGGATCAGTACCTGGGAGGGGGTCAATATCTGCATCTGCCACTGAGGGCTGAGCACCAGCTGGGGACAAAACCTGACTCACTCAGCAGCCTCTGTGCTTGCTGGGCGGTGGAAGCAGCTACACACCGTGACAGTGGTTCAGGTCACACCCACTCGAATCCAGAGATGCTCCTTGCCCACCTCGTCCCCAGGGAGACAGCTCTGTGCTGGGCTATCGCTGGCTGAAAGGCACGGTTTGCCTTTCTGCGTTCTTTGTAGTGTCTCTGTGCAAAGCCTGCATGCTTCAAAACAAGAGCTAAAGAAAAAAATTTTAAAATCTCATCTTTGAATAATTTTGAATTTTTCTTCACTTCTTTTGTATTTTAATATTCTTATCAAGGCTCTCAGGCTAGCTGTCTGGGGAGGTGCCTTGGAGAGGAGAGGGAGAGAAAGCACCCTTACAAGGACTTTGAGGGCTGCAGTTATTGAATTGCTGGTCCTCACTTCAAAAGATTTCCAAGGTCTGTAGGAAGGAACATTTCTTCACTCAAAAGCATTGCATCGTCTGAATAACAGTGATGGAGTTTTTTTTCTTGTTAACGTCCTCTCTGAAAACAAATCTGTGCCAGGAGCCTGACCTGCGCTAATGTAGCACTTACGGCTTCAGTGGGATATGGTGATCTCTGTCGCGAGGGCAGGGGGTTCCGGCAGCGCTAATCTCCTGCACGCCCTTTCCACGTCCACAGGTCATTGCCCATGTCAGTGCTTGGAGTTGGGGATGCTACCTTAACCCCTGGGGATCAACTGGTGTGTAGTATATCTTGCTTTTCATGTAGTAGATCAAATAGTAAGACATCAACGGTAAAATATAAAAACCACCAAACAGCTGGATAATGGCTTTGTTGCTCAAATCACATTTGTGATAAGTGATGGAAGATAAACACCAACTGCTTGCTTTCTTAATAGAAACATAATGTTTTCATATCTAAGCCCAAAGAAAGTAAAATAACATTATATTTTCCTTTCACTTAAGAAAATCATCGGCATTTGCAGTAGACTTCAAATGTTGGAGAAATGTGGGGAGTTCACTTATTAAGCCAGAAGGAGCCATAAAGTTTTCATCAATCTCTAATTCTTGTCTTGTTTATTCACGGTCTTTCATAGCCATTATGAAGTTCCAGTTTCTATGGATTTAGAGGGGAAAAACTTCTCAGTAGAGATGTAGATGCAGTAAATAGAAACCATTTTTCAAATTGATTTTATCTTTACTGAAGTCAACCTTACAAAATTCTATGAAGTGATTTATCAGTTTCCAAAGAACAAAATATTTTGATACCTTTTAAAAAATGCTGAAAATTTATAGGAAAAATTTATATTTGCATTGTAAAGCTTTAAAATTGTATGATTTTCCTTTTTTTTACTTTTTGAAGTGGCTAATAAACTGAATAGATTTTTCTGTACCTATAGTGTTAGTGGTTCAAGGTTCCTATGGCTACAGAGATTTTGAAGTTAGTATATACAATTCAGAGGTTAGAGGAAACTTTGAGTGCAAATTATTCCTAAACTATCTTCATTTGTTATTTTCTTCTACTAAAACATTATTTTTTTTCATCAGTGCATCATTATGTGTCAACACTGTAAACAGTAAATAGAAGTGTTAAGCAAAATTTATGAGGATTTTTTTTAACAGATTTTGGCTTCAAAAATCTCATTCTAACTTTATTTGCATCAGCACACAACCTGTATTGCAGGTAAAAACGTAGTGATTCCATCCCAAAACATGTTTTCTACAAAAAATCTCATGCCAAGGTCACTGCAAGGGGAATGCTTTAGACAGTAGAATGTGTTTATTTTAAGTAGCTCTTGATTTCCTTTTCGTGCTACAAGTGGCAGAAGTATATAGCATACAGCAGCATAGCTTTTCATTTACACATTTAATTTAAGGGAAAAAATCCTTTCACAATTTTTTCCTACTTTTTTTTTGATGGGAAAGCCCCTGCTTCAGTAACCAAGTTCTGCCTTCACAATTTCTTTCATGGACTCTTGCAGCAAAACAACTTGAAACCCGATGCCTGCACTAGCTTGTTAACTACAGCTGGGAATATTAAGTGAATCAGGGAAGAACCAGCTGGAGGAAATGCAGAATTAAGGTCATTATTTAAAAGGAGTGGTGCAAGCTTAGTCTTTTTTCTCCTCCCAGTATTGGGGATGCAATCTCTGCAGGGATGCTGTCTCTGGTGAGTAGTCCTCCTGCCCAGGCTTCCCAGCCCCACTTTATGGATTATTGTCATTAAAGGGAGATGTTCTTGTTTCTCCTGAGCTTGTTGCCCTGTGCACAGCTCTGCTGAATGGAGGAAATGCTCTACAGGGTCTTGTTGGAGGAGGAAACCTGGCTTGTTAGCTGGTGTGCTGGGCACTGCTGTGGTTTGTGCTGGATGGTCCAAGGTGCAGCTTGGAGGGATGGGTAGGTTTCTATACATTAAAAGAATCTGCCTGATAATTTAAAAGAATGATGTTCGACAAGTGGGTAAGCCAACTGCTTTCTTGTGTATGAAAACCTTGAAAACCTTTCAAAAAGCAGCTCTGACTCAGATGAATAGGGTAGAAAAGAGGCTGTAGCTGAGGGAAAATGGCCTCTCTGTGTGAGTGCCTATGAATATCAGCTTGATCTGAGATGCTGGAGCTGTATTTCACATGTGCCGGGGATTGTTTACAGCACTTCTAAGGCTTGGGAAAAAGGCATGTGATGTGGAAAACTGGGCTGAATAAGGAAAAAACCCACTGAGATTGTTTGATTTGAAACTGAAGGACTTGGGGCGTGGGGACTGAAGTGGCAATGCTCATGCCATCACATCCTATGGGGTAATGAGCCAGGCCAGCCACAGCAGTGACAAAGGTGCCATGGCTGCCTCATGAGATGACAATCGGGAGACCAACCACCTCAGGAGTGCGCATGGCTGTAGTGGGTCCTCGTGCACCCCTCCAGAGAAACCTGTGTGCTCAGTTACGTCTCTGAAATGCCTGTGCACCAATGCATGCAGCATGGGGAATGAGCAGGAGGAACTAGAGACCTGTGTGTGGTTGCAGGGCAACGATCTCATTGCAATTACAGAGACATGGTGGGATAGCTCACATGACTGGAATGCTGTTGTGGATGGCTACAGGCTTTCTAGGAAAGACAGGCCAGCAAGGTGAGGTGGGGGAGTTGCTCTTTATGTGAAGGAGAAACTGGAATGCATTGAGCTCTGCCAAGGAGTGGAGGAAGAAGGAGTTGAGAGCTTATGGGTAAAATTTAAGGGGCAGGCAAATATGGATGATACTGCTTTGGGTGTTTGCTACAGGCCACCTGATGAGGAAGAGGAGTCAGTGAGGCCTTCTACAGACAGCTGGAAGTAGCCTCACAATTGTAGGCCCTGGTTCTCATGGGGGACATCAACTACCCTGATAGTTGCTGGAAAAGCAACATGGCGAGGTGTGCATGGTCCAGGAGGTTCCTGCAGAGCATTGAGGACATCTTTTTGACACAGGTGGTGGAGGAGGCAGTGAGGTGAGATGTGCTGCTGGACTAACAAAGAAGGTCTGGTTAAGGCTGTGAGGGTTGGGGGTAGCCTTGGCTGCAGTGCCCATCAGATGGTGGAGTTCAGGATCCTGCATGGTAGAAGCGGGGTGACAAGTAGGATTACAGTCCTGGACTTCAGGAGAGCCAACTTTGGCCTCTTCAAAGACCTGCTTGGAGAAATCTCATGGGTTAGGGCTCTAGAAGGCAGGGGGGTCTAAGAGAGCTAGTCAATATTCAAGTACCTCTTCCTTCAAGATCGGTGCATCCCTGTGAGGAAGTAGTCAAGCAGAGGAGCCAGGAGACCTGCATGGATGAGCAAAGAGCTTCTAGAGAAACTCAAATGGAAGAAGGAGGTTCACAATGTGTGGAAAAAGGGACTTGCCACTTGGGAGGAATATAGGAATGTTATCAGGTTATGCAGAGGTGCAATGATGAAGGCCAAGGCCCACTTGGAACTAAATCTGGCAAGGGATGTCAAGGATAACAAGAAGGGCTTCTTCAAATACATCAGTAGTAAAAGAAAGACTGGGGAAACTGTGGGCCCACTGCTGAACAAGGTGGGTGCCCTGGTGACACAGGATGCAGAGAGGCAGAGTTACTGAATGCTGCCTTTGCTTCAGTCTTCACTGCTAAGGCTGGCCCTCAGGCATCCCAGCCCCCAGAGGAGAGAGAAAAAATCTGGAGAAAGGAAGAATTCCCCTTGGTTGAGGAGGATTGGGTCAGATCATTTAGGCAAACTGGATCCTCACAAATCCATGGGCCTTGATGGCACACACCTATGAGTGCTGAGGGAGCTGGTGGATGTTCTTGCCAAGCCACTCTCCATCTTTGAAAGGTCATGGAGGACAGGAGAGGTGTCCAAGGACTGGAGGGTAGCCAGTGTTATTCCAGTCTTCAAAAAGGGCAAGAAGGAGGACCTGGGAAACTATAGGCCAGTCAGCCTCACCTCCATCCCCAGAAAGGTGATGGAGCAGTTCATTCTGGAGGTCACCTCCAGGCATGTAGAGGAAAAGAAGGTTATCAGAAGTAGTCAGCATGGATTCACCAAGGGGAGATCATGCTTGACCAACCTGGTAGCCTTCTATGATGGCCTGACTGGCTGGGTAGATGAAGGGAGAGCAGTGGATGCTGTTTACCTTGACTTCAGCAATGCTTTTGACACTGTCTCCCATAACATGCTCATAGGTAAGCTTAGGAAGTGTGGGTTAGATGAGAGGACAGTGAGGTGGACTGAGAACTGGCTGAACAACAAAGCTCAGAGGGTTGTGATCAACGGGGCAGAGTCTGGTTGGAGGCCTGTAACTAGCGGTGTTCCCCAGGTGTCTGTGCTGGGTCCAGTCCTGTTCAATATATTCATCAATGACCTGGATGAAAGGATAGAGTGTACCTTCAGCAAGTTCGCTGACGATGCCAAGCTGGGAGGAGTGGCTGATATGCTGGAAGGCTGTGCTGCCATCCAGAGAGACCTGGACAGGCTGGAGAGCTGGGCTGAGGGGAACCTCATGGAATTCAACAAGAGCAAGTGTAAGGTCCTTCCGCTGGGGAGGAACAACCCCATGCACCAGTACAGGTTGGGGGCTGACCTGCTGGAGAGCGGCTCTGCTGAGAAGACCCTGGCAGTGCTGGTGGGCAGCAGGTTGACCATGAGCCAGCAAGGTGCCCGTGTGGGCAAGAAGGCCACCAGTGTCCTGGGGTGCATGAAAAGGAGTGTGGCAGCAGGCCAAGGGAGGTTATCCTCCCCCTCTGCTTTGCCCTAGTGAGGCCACATCTGGAGTGCTGTGTCCAGTTCTGGGCTCCCCAGTTCAAGAAAGACAGGGAACTGGAGTTCAGTGGAGCTACCAAGATGATCAGGGGACTGGAGCATTTCCCTTATGAGGAAAGGGTGAGAGACCTGGTCTTGTTCAGCCTGGAGAAAAGACTGCGGGGGATCTTATCAATGCTTATAAATATCTGAAGGGTGGGTGTCAAGAGGATGGGGCTGGACTCCTTTCAGTGGTGCCCAATGACAGGACAAGGGGCAATGGGCACAAGTTGGAACACGGGAAGTTCCACCTGAATATGAGGAAAAACTTCTTTGAGGGTGCCAGAGCAGTGGAACAGGCTGCCCAGAGAGGCTGTGGAGTCTCCTTCCCTGGAGACATTCAAACCCCGCCTGGACGTGGTCCTGTGCACCCTGTTCTAGGTGTACCTGCTCAAGCAGGGGGGTTGGATGGGATGACCTCCAGAGGTCCCTTCTAATCCCTACCATTCTGTGATTCTGTGAAAGCTGTGAACAGAGTGAGGCAGTACTTCTTTACTCAGTCTGTGCTTTAAACAAGGGTAGTCTCTTCCACAGAATGACACAGAAGACAAAGACAGAGTGGCAGAAGATGGTGAAGGATATTGAGTGCTGTCACAAGCAATCTGTGCAGAGCTGAGGGGGCACGTATGAGCGTGCAGCCAGAGATGATGGCTAGCACTTTCTACCCATAATAAGGTATTTCACTACTGTTCTTCCTGTGCTGTACATGTGGTTGGTATTCTGCCTGTTACTGCCATTTGCCCACAGTTATTTTACTGTAGCCTGGTCAGACCATGTAAGTTACTTAATTGCATGAATGGGTTTTGGAGTGTTACCTCCTTTTGATCAGCTGGCCAGTCATCCGCCACTGCTGCTCGTGTTGTCTGTCTCCTGCCATCCTGAGCACATGCCCTGACCACTGAAGTCATTGCTATTAGTTTGCATTTATTTTTCTTTGTAGCTTACCCTCTCCTACGGTTTATTGTCAGACCTTCTTTTACCCCCGAGTGGGATAATTTTCTTGTTGATTGTCTGCCTAAATTAAAATTAGACAATGGCCAAGTTAACAGCTCTTTATTTTACTGCTAATTGGCATTTGACCAGCTACTCCAAAATTATGCTGTGAAGCTACATAATAAAAGAAAAATCCACAATTAAGAATGTTAATTTTTTAAATTTTAAAAACAACAGTTTATTTACATTAATCTGTCTTCACATGAGCAAACAGGGGTTCTAGAAAGGCTGTGCTGGGGAAAGCTTCAGAGTTCCCCCTCCCCCTATAGTTGCTTTTTATAACTTATTCTAGCCATTGTACATATTGTTTTTCTTCATCATATTACTCAAACACAAGGATATTGACTGTTCCTATTGTTTACATAGCCATTTATTAGCTTATGACTATGTTTATATCATTACTCACCCCGGTACTCTCCCTGAGTGTTCTAGCAAACACTCGGTGCTCCAGCTTGGCAAAAATATCTTTCCTTTCTTCCCAACCAACCAAGTAGGTCACTGTAACCTTTCTAGTTAAGAGCATTGCACTTATTATGCAGTTCACTTCCATCAGGCAAACTTCTTAGGTCCATGTTTTTCTTGCTTACATTTCTGTAAATTTAAAATGACTCGATAGGCTCAACAATCCATTGCTGTTCAAAGGAAAGTCAACTCAATTTTCCTCTTCTTACAAAGTGACTGGGTCTCCAAGGCACACAAAAAAGACCATGTAACAATCTTGTACATCTGAAGCTTGATTTTTCTGAGTTCTTATTTAGCACTGCAATTCCCTGTAAAAACATGACACAATAATACTGCATAAAAACCAGCAGGTACTTCCACTCTGCTTTACTTTCCCTCTTTACCTAACTATTATTAGAAATTAATATTTCTAGGATTTTTATATTAAATTATATGCTGCTGACTGCCATGCAGCTTTGTCCAAGGTAACACTGTTGCCTTGCAAACAAGTTTTATGGTTCTTATGTTGGTGAGCTATATCCCCTTTTCTTGCCAATCTTATCAAACTCATGTGTATCTTTTCTACCTTTCTGTTTGTCTTTTTTACTGTAGCCTGGTCTGGCTGTTCTTATTTAGCTGATGCCTTAATAACATTTGGTCTGTTGTGGAACAGTATTTCCAGTCTGCATGCTCGTTGCCTCCGATCTGCGTGAGAAACACGTTGCAAGACTACTGTAGATAGGCTTTCTTTTTGGTGGAAGTGGGGTGAGAATTGTCATCTTAGTAGTATTTGCTTTCTGTTTTTCCTCTCTGTAGTCAAAATGTAACATAACAAAACTAGAAATAGATGCCAAAACATTTTGAGGACAACTGGAAATACAGTACATGGTGAGGTAGAAAAGATGGAACACAATGAAATGCTAATAATGTAAGTGCATTTCCAGTTATCGGACTTTTTACACAAGAAAACATAGTATTTGATGTACATAGTGCACCTCATACTGTACTGCACTTATTTCCAGAAGATCTCTTGAATTCTAACCCAGAGTACTTCCAAATGCCTCAGCTATTTAAAAAACTTTATTTCCCTCAAGTTAAGCCTACATCTTAAGCCTACCTCTTACAGTCTCCTGTTGTAACCTTTACTCAGGTCTCCTTTTCTTTTCAGTATCTTGTTCTTCACAGCATTCTGTCTACACTGCAGGAAACCATTGGCTGAATGTTTTACAGGATCCATGCACACAAGAAACTCTACACTTAATAGCAATTCTTCAGCACATAAAGATCCTTTGTGGAAAACTTGAGTACAAATGGCTATGCTTCCATTTTTAGACAGGCCTTTCTCCCCACCCCACCCCCCCCCCCCCCCAAGGTAAGCACTTAAGAACACAAAGAAACACTTTAAAATGTTAAACTTTTGGGTGTGTTCCTGACCCACGTTGATGAAGCTGTGACCAACCTTGTCTGAATTCACCTTTGATGCCAGTTTGAGTGGGATGTTGGACTAGAGATCTCCAAGGTCCCTCCTGACCTAAATTGTGAGCCTATGATAAGTATGAAATTTTGGTAGAAATTCTTCATTCAGCCAGAACATATAAAGACATTTAGAATAAATTTTAATCTATTGACTAGAGTGAGCTAGAAAACTACCAGAGGAAACAGTCTTAAAATTATTATTCTGTGAGCCTGAAGTGTTTCAATTAAATCACTGTAGAGAGACTCTCTGGTAATCTGGAGGGTTCAGCCCAGGACCTGACTGCTGAAGCCCTGAAACTTTTGCTTACGCAGCAGACTACCATGGTGAGTAATGCAACATAATTGTGTGTTTGGGTTTGAGTGGAGTCCATGGCTCCTGGGTATTTCAAATGGCTATTTCTTGTACAATACATCCCACATAATTGATCTGAGATTTCTTGCATTGCCCAAACTGTGGGATTGTCCTTGCCCTCTGGTAATAGCACTGTAAACCACTCAGAGCCTCCAGAACAAACACCTTACCTGAGATGAGATGGTAGGTAAGTAAAGTTGATTAGAAGATGCTATTTTGGGGAATGAAGTGCTCTTCATCAGCTGAGTCAAAGTTACAAACCACTGATTCGAGATCTCTGGAAGGGAAAGGGTCTCTGGTCAGGTTGTGTTCCTCTGACCTGAGATCCCATTTTGCTTTCAGTTCATACAGCAGAAGCAACAGAAAGTATGAGCTAGCATGGATGGTAGCAGTAAAGCGAAAGAAAAGGGGTAAGCCTGCAAAAATCAAAACAGGTCATACACACAGCTCTAAATATGCAGTCATAAGGACAATAAGGAGAGGTAGCATAATGGAGCAAAGAGCTAATACTATGCGTTGAAGGTTCAAGCTATGCCTGCTCAGTAACATGACAATAGGCTTAAAACTGACATGAAACAAACAAAGCAATTAAGGCAAGATAAGCAAGGGCATGATGATTAAAGAACCACTAACTGGGATGTCCTAGGTGGCTTGTAATTCATACAAAACCAGTGTTTTGACTATAACCAGCTTTCAGATGATGAGGTTTTCCATGCTTAATTAAACTCAGTTCCATGAGGATGCTAGTTCTTTACCAGGAGAATGGTTGCAAAGGTACTGGGGAGATACAATTTCAGGTGGACACCCTTTAAGGTGTTGCATACAAAGATTTGAGAGGCAGCTCATTACTAGCCTTCAAAAAATCTTGATTAAAAGTCGTGAGTTACATCCAGGTCTATTCCTAAGGGAATATGTCAATAATTTTCTTAAAACTGTATAGAATGTGAAAAAACAGCCAGGTGTTGCTCAGGCTCTGCCCTTTCTGGCTTTGAAAACCAACTGTTGAATTCTGCCAACGTGATCAAGCTACATAGGAGATTGTGTACAACATTTTAAATTTGGATGTCTGAAGCATGTTTTGCCCTGACTCATCCAACGCAAAGCCCTGCACAACTTTGTACTGATGAAATACCAGCCTGCATTCTCCTCCTGGGTTTCATTTTTGGTTTGAAAATCCAGCCAGGATTGTTTGAGGCTTGTATGAGCTTGGGTTCAGCTAGGAGCAAATCTGGACCACCTCATGATTACAATGGCTTGATGCTCTTCACTCTGAGGGTGGTGAGGCACTGGCACAGGCTGCCCAGAGAAGCTGTGGCTGCCCCATCTCTGGCAATGCTCAAGGCCAGGTTGGACGGGGCTTTGAGCAACCTGGTCTAGTGGGAGGTGTCCCTGCCCATGGCAGGGGGTTGGACTAGATGATCTTTAAGGTCCCTTCCAACCCAAACCAGTCTATGATTCTATATAAGCCCAGGGCTTAACGACTGAAACCGCATGGATAGTAAATCCATGTGGCCTGCAAAATGGCAGTGTGAAATTCTACAATACTTTTGTCTGTTTCTTTGAAAATGGAAATGAAGTTGGAACAAACAGCAGCAGCTAAAATTAACACAAGTTCCATCTCCTTCGCTAGTGGGTGCCGGTTCCTGTTTCTAGGGAAACAGACAAGCTGGTGTAAAAAGACTTCTGAAATGCCCAAAATTGTTTGAAGTCTAATACTATCAGGATGTGCTCTTTAAGCTTTACGGTAGACTCTTTTCTGTTGGAAAGCTGGTTACAAAGCAATAGCTGGAATTTCTCTGTGGTGCTCAAATAAATTGGAGATCTATTGCACATCCAAACTTTGCCACATTTTAGTTATCTTTCAAACTGACATAATTTTGCCAGTTCCTCCTGGTCTGACTTATTGTTCTCTTATACAATTTTATTTGTCAAAAATTAACCAGATGTAGAGCAGGAGAGCTTGCAGACCTTAAATTAGCACCCATCCCTCTCCTAAGCATGAACTTCCATAGCCTCCTGGCAAGGATCCCTGCCCAGGTAGCCTCCCATGGCACGGTCCAAGCCTGAAGCTGAGTTGAGTGGCTGTCCATGCTGGACTGCTCAGCCTTGTCTAGCTGGAGTCCCTGTCCAGGGGATGCCTTGCTCTCCTTCCAAGAAGCTCATCATGCTTGCCCCTTTGTAAGAGATTGACAGAGACTTTTGGCTATGTTTTAGCCTGGGCCATCAGGAAAATTTAATTCCTTGGGCAACTGCTATTTTACAGAGCAGGATATCAAGTTTGTAGTCATGTGGGAGCTTTTACTGGAGTAGAGTGGAATTTGTCTTCTCCAAGCAGATGATTTAATTTGTATTCAAGTTTCAAAAGACTGCAGGGCCAATACAAGCAGATTTCGGAGCAGAATTTCAAGTAGGATTTTAAGCAGGGTGCAGAACACAGGGCAAAATAGAAGAGGTGGACTTTGTGCAGTATGGACTGCGTATGGTTGGAGAGGAGGCAGTATAGCCAGAGCTGTTTCTGTTCTTGTTTCTCCTGTCCCCCTTTACCTTCATCCTTCCTCACAAATTTCACAATCATAGGCTGAGGAATAATTTTGCATACATGCTTCTTGTTAAGCAAATTTTTAAAAACAGCTGTTAGATGTTTATGTAGTTTTTCTGTTTCAAATCACTCCCTTCTGCCCCATGCCAGTGCTACATATCCCCTCCTCTTCCTGTGGTTTTACTCCATCTCCAATCTACCACTGTTTCTCTGTAAGGTGTAATGTCTGCCTTTCCCTTCTGTCCCTCTCTGTCACTCCTCAGGGCTGTATCTTCGTCCCCTGAACTTTTATCTCTGTTGTTCTCCTTTGCTCTTCGTGCTCCTGTCTCCCACACTCTCAGTATTCATTCCAGTGCCATCTTTGCTCACATATTTTCCAGCCTCCCTCCAAAAATGACACATTTATGAATCAACATAAAACATGTTCCAGCTATTCTTCCAAAAAACATTGCCATGCACAGGAAGTGTCTTCTCTAGTCCCTCTCCCTGAGTGCTGAGAGTCTCCTGCTGATACTTATTTATGCATATCATATTTGTCTAGGCAACAGCTATGTTTTTTGTGCCTCATTCTGCAGTAAAATGCAAAGGTATAATTATCAAGAACACATTTTTCCTACTACTAGTCATTTATTGTTTCCTACTAGTTGGCAGCTTGTTCTTGGGGCACTATCATTTTGCATACAAATGTTTTTTTTTAAAAACGAACATAATGTGGATTCACTAGAACTGCATTTTGTGGACTGCAGGCCTGCATAACATTGCAGTTTTATTACTCTTGTCTGTTAATCCTAGTGTTTCCTCCACTTGTTTCCTATGCTGATTGCTCTGTTTTGTTTCAGCTTTTCAGGGCAAAATTTCAGGGTTTTTTTCTATGTATGCTCAGGTGGCTCTAGTCCTCATGAGGACTCTGGGTATTAAAGTGGACGATCTCAAGAGCAGGTCCTGGAGGGGGCAGAGCAAGAGGCACGTACTTAATGTTACATCTGTTGCCTGTGTTGAGCACACACTTTCCTACCATCAAAATCTCTCTTGCTTCCTTCTGTGCTCACAGCTAATAAAGGAGCATGGGCAAACTCCTGTTTGCCTGACACTCTGCACGAGCTATGCCTTCTCTCCACTACAAGCATTTATCCTGGAGTAAGTATGTACCTCTTCATGTCATTTCAACTACAACATCAAACTGGAGTAGTAAGAGTTAAAGCTTTATCTATGAATTCCTTAGGAGCTCTTGAGGGTTAACGTCAAACTTTTACTGCATTTTAATGTAGGAGGGTTTTTAATGTGGTCGTTTTGCATGAATATACTTTAGAGGAACAGCACAGAAAAAATTCTGAACTATGACTAAGAACCAGTGATCAGCAGAATAATCTCCATCTGTTTTGCAAAATCAATTCTTACTGCAGTTGGCCAATAGAAGTATTTCCAAATGAAATGGAAGCATCAAACAAACGCATCTGTGAGTTAGAACCTCTCAGTAGCTGGTTCATATGTGCAACAAATAATGATCAGAAAGGACATCTGTTACTGCATTCAACAGGCAACAAGCCTAGATTTGCAAGCACCTTGTTTTGACATTAACTGGTGTATGAGCAGACTAATTTATCTGTGAAAAGGTTATTAAAGTACCTAGAGATGGTGGAAAAATTTGGAATAGTCACAAAGGTAAAGCACTAATTAATTTAAATAATACAGCAAATGTATACAAGTTGTATGTTTCCCTTTGCCCACTTATTACTCTACTTCTGTTTTGTGATGCCCATTCCTGGAGACCAGGAGATTTTTCAAAAGGAAATGATAGGCTGCTTCCAGACCTGATTCAGTGAAGATGTAGGTGTAAGTACACAGTTGCTGTGCAAACTCAAACCCATGGTTTGATAGCTCCCTTCTCAGTGCTTGCCTAACACTGGTAGTACCTAAACCTTGCTAATCATCTTTTTAGACAAAAAATTTCCTATGTGCCTGTAATTCTTTCTGCCTAAATGCACAGCCATTACAAGAAATTCCTATGGCTCTGGGCTGGGCTGCAATAGAGTCCTGGGCCTTGGGCAGGGTGGGAGCAAGACCCCAGGGAGGCTGATCAGGAATGTTTGGGCTTATTAGTGCCCTCAGGGCCCTGACAGTGAGCACATTGCCAAGCCACTGTGATAGCAGGAAAAGTAAAGGTGTGAAATAATGTATAAAAAAAACCAACCCCAAAATAACCAACCAAAAAGCAACCCACAAAATTTTGAACTGAAAGAAGCAGAAGTGTAAGTGGTGAGGTATTAGACTTTTCCCAGCTTTGGCAAACCTCTGGGAACCTAAAGATGTACATGGAAAAAAATCTAGTGTGCCTGTCTGTCATGGCATTGAGAAAAAGATATTTAAGGAGGAAAATAGGGGCTCGCCTTTTAACTTCATTGCAATATAGAGGATAAGAAAGAGCTTATTAGACGTAAGAACAGAGATGTTGCTATTAAAAATGTGGCATTCTTCTAAAGGGACAGCTAATCCTGATGAGAGGTGCTGTCAGGATCAGGAAAATCAACAACTCATTAGGTGATGAGGCAAAAGGTGCTTTAAAAGCACCTATCAAGGAGGAATGCCTGCCTTGTCTTGTCCACCTTTTTTTTCTGAAGGAAATCACTTCCCAGCCTCTCATTTCTTGACTTGGTGTCTCTTTGCCTTGCTGCAAAGAGCAGTGCCAGGTGCTGAGGGTTCGCTTGCTCTGGGAGCAGACTGTCAGCTCTGGGCTGCATCCTGCAGCCATTATTCCAGCACAGAGCTGATGTTGCAGCCTGCTTTGCTTCAGTACCTGAGCTGCCTTACTGAGGATTGGCCTGATGGCTGCTGCAGTGGAAGACATAGAGAACAAAGAGGTAATGATACACAACTTCTAATTTTGTGATGTTCAGTGTTGTGTGGGGTGCATATCATTTGTGATGTCCCTGGTTTTGTGTCTCCGTGCCCCAGCAGCCCCAGTGGTTGTGGATCATCTGCTTGTGCTTGAAGTTCAAAGCTTCCATTTCATTTCACGTTGCTTCAGGTATATGGGTTTTGTATAATGATGACTCCTGCAGTGCTTCATCAGCTGAAAGTTTTTAATACACTTGTTACTGACAAATAGCCCCATATCGCAACAAGGTAGTGGAAAGAGGTCAATAGTAAGTGTGGAAAGTACAGAACTGCCAACAAAAAGAAGTTGTAAGAGAGATGGGAACAGATGAGCAAAGGTAGAGATAAAAAAAGAAAGGATGGTCAGTGCTGCTTGGGATCTTTACTGATAGCACTTACAGGAAAACTTTTCTTTTGCTGGTGGTGATGTATGGTCTTGCACTGTGCTCTCTATTTTTACTCTTTCAATACAAAGCTGTGTTAAGGTGCTATATTCACAGCTCTGTGCAAACTGTGGTAGAGACCAGCTGGGGGAAGGCGGGGAAGGTCCAAGTGGCTGCTGAAAGGCTTGGTAACTGGCAAGTGCCTTTCTGTTGCTGGGTGAAATGGCAGCCCAGGAAAAGATTAATTTCTAACCTTTAAGTTGCAATACAGTCTACCCTGATCATAATTTTCATAAAGCTGAACTGATTCATGAATGCTCCTGGTATCCGGGGCTTAGCAGACAAGGACCTATGTCACAGACCACTGCAGCTATGCTCCAAGGGGAATTAGTATGTTTGCAAAGAAGTTAAGGCTAACAGCATGCATGTGAGAGTGACCTGGAACTTCAATACGTATGGCTGAGCACACACATATATTCTGAAAACAACTGCTTAGCTGCTACATAGAACCAGCTGCACTAAACTGCAGGTATCTCTCTATTGCTTTTTCTTTCTTCTCTAAGCTTCTGAAGCTGTACTTTGAAGAGAGGGACCCAGCATTGAGTTCCTTACACAACAGGCTTGACCATTAACTATTCTCAAAACATACTCCACCAAAACCTGCAAGATCAGACTTGGAAAACATGACCCCTCTGGAGGATGTTGCTTATTTTCCTTCAGTTCATCCTCCTCATTGCAAAATAGTTTGGTCATAAATTGATGAGATAAGAATATGGAAGAACAGATTTTATATTTCTTCTAGCAGAGTAGTTTCCACTAGACCACCTCTCGTTCTTGGGAGCTGCCTGATTTACTAACTGCTGGTTGCTGGGAAGGGGACCCCTGACCTGCCCTGTTGTGGGAAAGTCTTCATAGTCCCTTGGGCTAAGGAGTAGCAGCAGGAGGAAATATTACTGCAGTGGGGAACAGCACAGGGAATTTGGGGGTTCTGGTCCATTTACATGTAAAATAGATGAACAGTCCTGAAAAAAAGGTTGTCAACTGCTTCCCTCGGTCTTGTGGAGTATATTTGAAGCTAGCTCTTAATGGCTGAGAATTCAATTTTCTGGCAACTAAGTATATTTAAGAAATCTGTCCCCAAAAGCTTAGTCTGCCCTTTCCTGCTTAAAAGTGGTCTCCTGGGACCTTCTGCTGATATAAAATATTCCGACTGTGATATGGGAAGACAGAAGAAAAACCTCTGTGTTCCCTGTACAAAGAATGACCTTATTCCTTGTACCTCTCTCTCAGCTTCTGCCATGAGCTTTACATTCTCTAAAAAACATAAACTTGCACACCTGCAGGAGCAGCAGACCTCTGTGTTCTGGCTGGTCCTGAGCTGGAGTGTGTGGCAATAAATTGTCCCATGAAGCTTTATTGGGACGTCCTCTGGGCTGCAGGCTTGAGCTGTTTCTCAGATTTCCTGGATATTTAACTGGAGTGGGAACTGAGCTTATTTCTTGCTCATGAGTTTTACTACTAAAGGCTATAAAATAAGCCTTCACTGAAGTGGAGCCAAATGTTTTGCAGCTTGTATAACCCTCACGAGTTTAGATGTTGCAAGTCTGTTGATAATTTCAAGTTCATTACTTACTGTCCTTGCACTGGAGAGCACGTAGCCCTCTTAGTAGTTTTTAAGCTTGAGCATATTGCATAATAAGAGTAGCAATAGCAGTAAAACCTATAAATCATGACATAAAAAGATGGCAAATATTCCTATTCTGAACATTTGTCTAGGATTAGTTTATATTGAGTTATGTTCTAAATCAGTCATATTTTACTTTTGGCAGCATTGAGAGATTGCGTGTGAAGAGCAGAATATGCCATGTAGTACAAAATCAAATGTCAAGAGGCAAGGGAAAAGAGCCTGAATTATTTTGTACAATCACCTGATGAAGTCACACTGTGTTAAAAAAGTTTCCTCCCCTATCAATTATTCAGTACTTTGGTAGCCAAGACTCAGATAGGGTTTCCCAGGCAGAGCTGTAGCACTACCATTTTCTGCTAAACCATCCCCAGTTCCAGGATGGTTGCTGGCATCTCATGGCACCTTTCTGGTGTTGTTTTTTGCAGGCAGATATGGGGTTGCTGCAATGGGAAAGCCATTGACTTGCAAATGCCACTCCCCAAAATTATTGTGAATGATCCTATACATCTCCATCCTGGGAAGTGCAGACCATTTATTGTGTTTCTGCTAACTGATGATATGCTGGCCGTGCTCAGCAGCACACACAGTTTTGGTCTCCGATGCAGCAACAGTTCTTATCTGCAGAAGAAAAGTTTTGAGATATTTTTGTGGGGCTTCTAATTTGGAATGAAGATGAAATTTCAAGCATGTATTTGTGAAATCAGAAAAGTGGAAGAAAGAAGAATGAGATTGTAAAACAGACTGGAGACTGGGCACTCAGCTCCTGTGTCTGAAATGCAGGTCTGAGTCCTACTTCTAAAGCAGGAAAAGTAGGGTTCAGGTGTAGTGGAGACACGTACCTGCCTCCTTCACAATCCAAGTGCCATAAATAGCCAGTCTTTTGAATGCTCCCAGTAGAATTTACTCTCTCTGTTAAAGACATTATAGAGGCTTTCACATGCCAAAGCTTCTGCTGTTCAGTTCAAACCTCTGTATCTTTCCTTCTTTTTATAGATATATGATACAATCTTTTCTTGCTGTTGAGGACAGTGAGAAGAGCAACTCTACTGGCCTTGTCTAACAGCATTAATTTCCCACCCAACAGATTTTCTGAATTCTGACAACTGTTGGAGGAGAAACTAGTATGGGCTCCCTTCACACCTGCTTCTTCCAAAGATGTCACATCTGCCAGTATCCCTTCAGGGTTGTTGTGTCTTCATGAGCAGCGCCCAAGAAGGGGTTGTTGGAAGTCTGAGTTTGCAGGAGTGAATTACAAATTCACTTTATAGTAAATTCCAAGGGGCGGGAAGAGCTCAGAAAAAACTATTTTCAAAATAATGGCATTGCAGCTGCTGAACTCTCTATAGCATCTGAATGTGAAGGATGGCTGTAGACAGGGCTGTTCAGAAGATCACAGCAGTGTGTTCTGGTTCCCATTCATTCATATCTATTAGTACTAGGGTCATAACGTAAATAAATCATAGCACTTCACAAGCTGCAATAAACATACTACCCGAGCAGAAACTAGAACACTGGGGTGTGGACAATTACTGAAGATAAATTATGAAGCTCCACTGGGAAGTGCTAGGGCTCCTGAATCACAAGGGTATTTTCTCAGTAAACATCTGAAAGGTAAAATTAAGGTCTTTCCAAATTCTAACCAAATTTATAAATTCTAAGTTATAAAGAATATAATTCTAAAGGGTTTTCTTTTTCTAAATTAACTTTTTAGAATTTATGGCAGGAACAGTCCCCAAACCAGCTCTTCAGCATCTCTATTTCCCCAGTTACAGTATTTCTGTGCGCAGGAACTCAACTTTTGGCTAATAGGCTCCAAGTAGTTGTGGTTAAAGTGTGTCTGGCTACAAAACAAATATATTTTAAATCTGGGTTTAGAAGGAAGAGTAGAAGCATGTTTTCATTGAAGCCTTCATTCAAAACAATCTCAGTGTCGTTGCTGCTGAACTCCTGCCTACAGATGAAAACCTCGAGCTAAGCGGTGCTTGAAACTTGAGTCAACCCACCCACTGGGGAACGGAGGCTGATGCTGGCATCCTGCTGAGCCTGAAATAGGGATGTGCTGGGATACAGATACATGCTGTAATTCATGTTAGCACAGCTCATCAGATGCTAATTCAACCATTTGGGTACTGCTGATCACATCACTTTGGGACAGTGGTTTTGCAGCATGGTCACCCCCATTTGAACTAGATTAACTTCAGCTGGATGACTTGAGGTAATTGTTTAAGTGAAAAATGAAAAAGGAAAGAAAATGGTTCCTGCGTTTCAGGTATGATAGGACTTATTCTTCTGGAAGAGAAAACTAAGTTATGCTTGTGTGTGAATGTGTGCTTCAAGCAAGAAATAGGTCTACAATCTCTCACTGAAATGCAGCAATAATACACCATATAGTTATCACATGATTACAGTCATAAAAAGGAGGTGGAGGAAAGGGCTTTAAAGAATGTGGCAGTGATGGACTGGGGATGGAAATGAATGCTGTTTGTAGTCCTGCTGCACACCCATGTGAAGCCTGTTCAACACAGAAAAGACAAAAATAAATGCAAGGTATCTCAGGTCTTGTCTAAAAAAATCAAGTCTAACAAACAAGATAACAACATGCCAATAAAATTATTGGCAGGATCTGTTAAAAAAAGAATCAGCTTTAGTATCATAACAAATGTATCAATATCCCTGAAAAGTACAGAAATGGTAAAATAGCTGTAACAGCTGCAGGAGTCCTTCAAAATGGTGCCCCTGGGATGAGCTGCAAGGTGTGGGTGGATTGCCTTTGCTGGGCAGGTCTGAAAGGTTTCAGGTCTGACACAGCTGCCCATGGGGTTGTTGCCTTTTACCTCTGTGGCTGCCTCCTTGGGAGAGGGAATGGGAGCTGCCATGGTTCTGTGGGTCAGTGCTGCTTTATGGAGATGCTTCTGGGGAGCATCAGGCTAAAACTGCCTGGTCCCTTCGGCAGAAAAAATGAAGTTGGCCAGGAGGTGTCCGAATGATGTGTGTCTCCCTAGGCAGTGCTCTCTGCTTTTTATTTCTCTTACAAGTGTGTGAGTTCCGAGCAAGGCCCTCAGTGAAGCTTTAGTCTGATTAAGGAAGACTTAAACATTAAGGCAGTAAAAGCGTCTCTCTTAATTTTAGAGCGCTTTGCACAGCAGGTGCTCTCTGAAGTGTGGATTTGACCTCCTGTTCAACGGGAGTGGCCCTTGTGGTCTTTGAAGACCTTGTTCTTTAAATTGTTCGTATAATAATGCCATTGGCTACAGTGGATGCATCTTGCTTTGCTTTCTTGGTTTCTGTATTATAATCTCTCTAACTGATTTTTGTAAAAGAAAATCACTCCATTTCACATGAGGTGTTTTGTGCCATCCTGAAGTAGGTAAATCTGTAATTGCAGGATACCAGACGGTGGTTCATGTAACTTTTCAAAAGGAAAAAAAGCACCTTTTGAAATGCTGCTTAGACATGATCAGCTAAGGCTGGCAGTGGCTTTAACTTTACACTTGATCGAACCCACGCCGAAAAATAGAAGCCTTTTGGAGGTCACTGCAAAGTAATGCTCCTGTTGTAGTGGGGAAATAGACCTTTGACTAATGTGGCATTTCTTTGTACTTTTAAGTCACAAAAAGGTCCCCTCCCTGAAAGGTTGCTTGTGAGAAGTCGAAATATTGTTCCTCTTTCCTGTAAATAAATGCTGTAGCTTTTGACAGCCTTCACGGATCTAACTTTAAATTTATTCTTTGTATACACAGTTTATCAAAAGGGGGTAGAAACATAATTTTAGAACAATGTTTTGCTGCTCTCTGAAAGCACAACATGTAAATAATATTTCCTCAAGCGTTTCATTTATACTTTGGCTTTTGAATCCAGACTTCTGAAACCTATCTCTGTGCTTCTAATATACATTCATATAACTGACCTAAATTACCTTTTCTTGTGGAGGCTTTCTCTGACTGAGACTACAGAAACTTGTGATGAATGCAAGAAGAGTTTCTTGGCTCCAGTCCATGTTTCGGTGTTGTACAGCCTGGGAAACCAAGGCCACATCTCTCTTCTCCAGGACTGTGCTCCTTGACTGACAGGAGAGGGATTGATCATCTTTAGGTTGCTCGAGCTTGACCATGTAGTAAAGGGCTACATTAAATATTCCTTTGGCTCTTAAAATAGTAGAAGATATACTGCTTGCTGCACGCCACAGTGTGACACAGTGCTCAATGCACTTGACATTGGAAAAACTGGTAAACTAAGTTGACTCATGAGCAATTTTTGTATTAATCATGCCTACCTGTGAATTTGCTTCTGTTTGTTCCTTTTTGCTACCTAAACAATGTTAAAATACATTTGAGTTTCCTTCCCAGAAGCAGTATATTATCTTGACTCTTTTATATAATGCAATCTGAGCCAAAATTATCCTTGTGCTTCAGCAGCAGGGTAAGACTGGCGTCCAGCTGGAAATCCCTTGAGCCTGGAGGCAGTCTGAGGGATGGGTCTTTGAAAACAGCAATGTGCAATGCATACAGTTTCCATGAAAGAAACACTGACTGCTTTTGACAGGACATACTTTCCATATTTCATATCAAGGGAGATAGAGAGATTTTTTTCCCCAAATTAATCTAGTAGGAGTTGATTTCTTTCTTTTCTTTTGTACAGTAATCTAGCAGATGCTGATGACTTTATGATGGATCTTAGGCACTAGAGAAGACAAGGATAGTTCAGGATTTTCATATTGTCTACAAAGCAGAAGTGTCTGTCCCAGATTTCAGCTGCGTACACAGATAGGGCTGAGCCTGCTCTGGACCAGTAGGTACCTGACAGCCTCATGAATACTGCTGCTATAGCTGTGCCCTTGCTGTGTCTCTACTAGGCAGTGAGGTGGCTAGAAATAACAGGGCAAATGGGGATTCCCATCATGAAACTCAAGTCTTCAGAGGAAGAAAGGATTTAAAAATGAAGGCAAGATATTTGAGATGCTTTCACTGCCAGTTAGCATATCTCAAGGCAGCTTCTTGCAAACCTTTCTTTCTCAGTGTTTTTCAGTTTCATGGTAGTATTTCTCTTGGTTAAGTTTCTTTTTTGCAGTGTTGACTAACTCAGTGGGTAATGACAGCTTGTAGTTTTGTGGCCCTGTGGGACAGGGTTTTAACCGCCCCTTGCGGGCATTTGCTTTTTACTTCGTCAGAACATTTGGCGTAAACAGTAAGAGGCCTTTATTTCAGGGAGGTGCAGCATTGATGTTATATAAATCTAACTTTTTTCCTCACCTCCTGTGTTTGTAAGTCTATGTCTGCTTTTACCTTAACTTTATCTTAAATACATGAAAGAGAGGCTAGATCTACTAAAATGAGACGGTACCAAAACGCAGTACCAAACAGTGTAAGAACTCCCTCGGACACCAGGGGCTCTGCTGTCATGACACAGCTAATTACGTTATGATGTTGGAATTGTGTGGTCATTTTTAATGATTTCAGCAAACTACTCTTGCTAAGGCAATCTTCTCATTTCAGTTTCTAAAGAAGAACCCCTAACTTATTTTTTCTTCTTGGAAGAAAATCCATTTTGCTTTTTCCCTGGATGATGTTTACCTGCCCGTACAGGGTGGCAGAGCACTTTTGTATTCTCATTCTTTCTCTGGTTCCCACGCCCCACGAAGCATTGCCCCACTCCGAGCAGGGCCGAAGAGCTGGCCTGGCCAGGCAAAGAGAAGGTCCCTCTTCTCCTTGGAACTAATCTTGCTGGTAATTTAGTCCCTCTGGACTGAAGTCTTTGGGCATGTGTTGGCTTTGGTTCACCAGTGAGATGTTGTTCATGTTGCAGCTGTCAGTAGAATAGCAGCAGCTTTGATTTATCAGGGTAAAGATGATGATTTTTTTGGATAAATTATTTCCAACTGGACTCGCCAAATAAGTCATGCTTCAGATATCCCAGTCCAGAACAAAAACTTTTTATTTAGACACCTCAAGAGGGAGAGGAGATGTGTTTGAGGCTGCAGGAAAGGGCAGTGGACCAGGGCTTACATGGCCCCATCTGCGTCACCCGTCTCCTGGGGTGCAGAGCTGAGGCTGTGGTGCACAGGCACCTTGTACTCTCCACCCGCCTGACCAAATTCGACCTGTTGCTATAACTTCAAAAAAAAAACCCGTTTTTCCTGGCTGCTTACAAGAATGGGATCAAACTTTGAGTTTTTATTTGGTTTTTAGCACAGTTAGAAATAAAAACCCGCCCACTGTATTTCTCATAAACTTGCTGCCTTCCAGTAGTAACCAACTGGTGAAACTCAGATAATAATTTTCATGTCTGACTCTCCTTGTGTGCTTACACCATCACCATTTCATTGAAATAAGAGTAAATAAGTGGCAAAGCGTTCAAAAAAAAGCAATGAAGTTATAAAGTCAATGCAATAAGCTGTGTCTGTCACCGTTTTGATGAAGTGAGCTGACTGTCATTGAGACGTGATGCTGGAGAGCAGCCATGTGTAGGTACTTCTGCGGTTCGCTGGGTCTCAGAAGAACATGTGCTGAGTTACTTCTATGGCTCTGAATACGGCTGTAGCCTGTGCCATCCCAGCCTGCCTCCCCAGGCAGCTGGGGCTGAAATCAATAACTCCTGCTGCTATCTCACATTTATTGCAGCTTCTTCACTGGCAGGGGATTTTGTTTGGTTGTTTGTTTTGATCACCTGGTGTCGATGTTCCTGGAAGTTTTGATGTTCCATTAATATTGACTATCTTCTTTTCCTTTGTGTTTTCCCCATTGCCCACTTGCGAGGTTACATGGGCTTTTTGGCATCTGTGTCTTCCCATCTGGCTCGCCGATCCTTGGGCAGCACAGCTGTTAGCAGAGCAACCAGGTATTTGGGGCTTCAGTTCTTACTGATGGTCAATTTTTCAGTTAGTCGAGCTCAGCCTCCATCCTGTATAACTGCAATTACTCCAGTTTTTAAACACCCCATCTATTTTCTTAATGAGAAATTAATTTCATCCTATTTGAAATCACCTTTTCCTTTTTCTGCTGGTTAAGGAAGTGCAGGCATTGCAGGCTCTCTGGCATGAACATCGAGAATGAGGTGTGGATTACAGCACTGCTCGGGGCCCAAGGCATTTTAACAGCATAAAGCAGTGTTTTATTTGGCCTGCAGGATTGTTGCTACTGTGATGGGGTGAGGAGAAATGACTGTGTTGAAGATGCCACATTTGCTCGATGGTGAGAGCATCTAATGCAGAGACAAAAAGATCAAAAGCTGGGATTACTTGTAGTAAATAAATGCTGCTAAAATAGTATCTTCAACCTCCTAAATATGGTATTTCAAAGGCATGGAAGTGTACACTCTTAATAGCCTTGGAAACTCTCTGAAGGTTGACAAACTTTGGGTGGGAGGGGGGAGATTTTCCAAGTTTATGGAAAGCCAACACTTTTTACTGATATTGGTCTGAAGTCAGCGCTGGCTTGCTTTCTTGGTATTTGTTTTTCCTTCTCTTGAAAGAAAAAGTATAGCAGCTCAAGGGGCATTTGGCCAGCTCAAATGACAGCTGTCTTCATTGGTATCTGGACTGTTTTTATCTCAGATCAAATAAACTGCTATAAAGGCTATCGCACTGAGTTTTGGAAACTCTCCTGAGCGGCTCTGCCCCCGCTGACAGGCCGGGGGTCCTGGCTGGGTCGCACGTTCCCCTCTGCCCGGTGTGCACTGCTGGTGCAGCGCCAGTGTCACCTCTGGGGTACAGCTGTAGTGTTTGTGTGAATCCATCTGCTGCTGCTGATCTAGTTTGTCTTGTGGCTTCACAATTGTTTCATATTTTTAAGTTCCTCTGTGATCTGCTATCTAATGTTGTTTTTAATACAATGTCAATATTTTAGAAATCAGAAAGCATCTGCTTTCACTAGCTGCTCTTTGAAGTTCCCCACGCAGTAGTAACACTTCTAATAGATTTTGGGGCATCTTCCCGTGAAACCCTGTTAGTAGGTTGCGCTGGCTGCGCCTGTGTGTCAGTGGTAGTATTCTCAAAAGCACTGAACACGGCAGAGCCTTTATGGCCATTTAGGTCCTCCTGAAAGTCTCACAGCACATGTGGACGTGTAAGAAATAAAACTCAGCCACAGCATCTTCCCCATAATGTCTCCTCACTGCCACTTTTTCCAAGTGAGCTACTTTACCTGTGGACTGAAATCCCTGCTGATGCAAAAAGGCCTGGAGTGTCTCCAGTCTGGATCCAATTAGACAGGAATTGCAAAGCACTTTCACCCAGCAGGTTAATGCGCTTCTCTTATTTCTGAATTACATGCAAAATGTACTTCATTATAGGTGCTCTTTTGCTTACTTTCCAACATTACTTCTTTCTAAATCTTTCTTTCATTTGTTGATGTATTACACATAAAATGCAGAATAGCTCTTGGGCAACTCCTTAATGTAGGCAAGCCTTGAATGCATGAAGCCTTGTTATCCAGGTTTTGGATAATCTGAAATTCATATGTTTCCCCTGAATCCAAAAGTCATACAGAAATTAAATGTAATCCCAAACGCTGGTTATCTGAATCCTTCAGACATCCCTCAAGACATACAACTAATCAGGATCACTGGTATGTACCATTTAAGCATCCTAATTTTATTCAATCAGGAAAAATATCATTCAATAATAAAAGCTGTAGCATGGTAAGTCATCTACATACTTTTGAGTAGGGTTTAACATTCTCATTTTCTTCTTCTTAGCATTTGCCATTAGGATCAGCAGAAAGGATTTGACTTCTGCACTTATGGATACCCCTCCTTGGCAAGGAGAGGCAAAATTAAATCTGCAGGTTTAAAAATCTGTTCTACAATTAAATTTTCAGAAAGACCTACTGATTTTGATGAGGATTTTGCTTTTTAGAAGCTGATGGCAATATGTATTAGTAGGCACACATTATTCAAAGCTTAGCTTTGTTGAATGACAGTTCATTTCACAGTTTACTGAAATTTCATGTACATCTGTTAAGCGCCAAGGAGGCAAAAGTGGAAGAGAAGGACAGCGCTCTCGGAGCTGTAGGGCACAGGATATACTGTAAGCTTGCCATGAACACTGGGAGAAAAATATTTACAAAAAGGTAATTAATTTCTTTTGAAGAAATGAAGATAAATGAAAAAAGTTCAGTAGCACTGTATTATTGGTGGATGCTGTTGAACCCCAGCACCCAACCCAACTCATGCAGACCATGTCCTTTCATCCAGACATCCCCACTGTAGCAGGAGCTGTGCCTGGGGTTCTGGGAATGGGAGCTGGATGTGCAGGTTCTGCTGCTGGGGCAGCTGAGTGCAGCCAGCCCTGTCACTTCAAAATTTCTTGTGCCTTCCTCTGGCTTCTGCTGCAATCAGTAAGAGTCAAGGTTTGGCAGCGCAGTGGCTGCAGCCTGCTGGAGTTGGGTGAACTGCCCGAAGGAAAAACATGCTGAAGCATTCCTCATATTGATTCATCCTCCTGGAACGTGCCTTCCATATCAAAGCTTTCACGTGGCAGCCGCATGTGCTGGGCCCTGAAAATATGAAGGAAGATGATCTGATTAATCCTCCTGCTTGGTGAGGTAGCGGCCAGCTCCGAGCTCAGCGCTCTCCTGGTCTGGTGTTTTCTTTGTTTGCCACAGGGCTGGACATCTCCTCCTGACCTTGATCCTTTCAGGACTGACATTTTATCTGGGTATCACTCTTGGGTCCATGAAAGCAGATCATAATGCAGATTGGTTTTGCTACCCTGCTTATTCTTTTTGGCTTACCTTATTCTTTAAGATGAACTTTTGAAATGAAATAAGGTATGTATTGGTTGACTCCCATCGGTTCTTGGTAAAATGCCCTGAGACCGCCTGTGCCCCTGGCAGTGGGTGCCGAGGCAGCAGGTGCTCGCACCCTGTGCTGTGCCCGGGCAGAGGGGAAGGATGTTGGTGCACGGTTTTGCTCCTGGCCCCGGCAAAGGGGGATTACAGCCCAGCCTCCTGAAGGGCAATACTGCAACTCCCTACGTTCTCCAAACTGGGAAATAGCGCTTTAGGCACCATTTGATGGAGGGGGCTCTGAAGGTGCTTGGGGTGGGTCAGTGTATTATTCAAAGGTTCTCTGGGGGTGGAGGGATGTTCATGGGGTTTTGTTTGTTGGTTGGTTGGTTTTCAGTGTTTTGGTTTTTTTAGTTTGTTTATAAAATCTCTCAGAAGAAAGAAACTTATTCTATATAGCTACATGTGTACAATATGTTGCCCTGAATCAGGTGGGCATTAACTAGAGTCTAAACCACAAGTGCCATTTTTGACTTTGTAGTTGATAACTTGTATGACACCGTGAAAACTGACTCCGACATATTCCTTCACCTGAACACTCTTTTTACTTTATAATGTCTTTTGCTAGTGCCAGTTCACATATGCAGATAGAGACAGACACCTACTACTCTGATTTTCACCCCATAGACAAAGCATTGTGAGCTTTCCTGGGGGGATGCTCCTGAGCAGCCCAAGAGGCCATTTCCCACCTTCGCATGGCTACGGGCTATTTCCCACACACTTCAGTAGTGAATGTGTCGTTCCTTTTAGTTGGTAGTATATTGCTGTTTCCATGCACAACAGCCTCTGTGGTGACAAACTTCTGCCTTTTGGTTTCTTTGTTTGTTTGTTTTGGTTTAGTATTCTCAGCTTGAGTCACATTAACATAATTTTCCAATCTTTTCTACCAGACTTACAGTCTGTGACAGATTAGCAACTTATCTGGACGGATGGTACAGATGCAAAATTTAAGTAGTGTGTTATTGTCCTAGACCAAGTGACTTGTGGATATATTTTGGCTTCTTTCTACCATCTACTTCTTTCACTTCTCTAACTCATTATTTTTGTTAAGGGAATATACTACTACTTTGTGTTTTGATAGAATCACTGTGTTTTTATTAGAGGCATTGGAAAGCCATCAGTGTGTCGTATTTTCTCCCATCATGCCTGAACACTTTAACTCCTGAGCCTTTGTAATTCATCTAGACACGTGCATCCCATATGCTGCCAAGCATCGCACATACTGCACAGTGGCAAAGCATTCTCTTCAGCACATTATTTAATCCAATTTTTATTCTGTATGTTTGAAATGCAGTGATATAAAGCAAAGAGCTGAATATTGGAATAACTTACAGGCATTAAAGTACAAGTGTGTGTGGGTAAGCTGAGGTACTTATCAGTCTCTATTTTGCTGTAATTTCTGTAATGATAATACTTAAATGGGTTGATTATACATTCTGAAATGCAGTTGTGGAAATGTACAATTTCCTGCATGACACTGAGCAAGGCACCTGACCTATTTAAATCTCAGAAGAAAATACAGAAAATCTGCACGATAGTATGTTGTCTCCTGAGGGAGACGCAGACTTGCAAAAATTGCTTCTGACTTCAGCTGTTGCTTTAAGCCTTTGCAGCATCAGGACACCTTGGGCTGCCACACGGCAGCAGACTTTCCACACCACCTCTGAACTCCACCGTTTTTCTGCGGCAGGGAGTTCTGCGGAGCCAAACCTCTCTTCCCAGAGACGTTCCCGAATTTAATTGGGTTCTGTACAGGCTCTCCTCCATCTGCTGCCAGGTGGGTGATGGGTAAATGCTGATGATTTCCACAGCTTGTGCTTTAGATTAGATTTGATATGTAATTCTTTGGCCATGACATTCATACGATGATGTTAAATGCAATAACTCTGCCAAAAGAGGCAAGAGGTGCAAATCTGTTTCCTCAGGCAAAATAAAGATTCTTCCTGACCAGAGGGTTGGTGTTGGTGGGGACAGAGGGACCTGCATCATTGCCCGCCTCCTGTTCCCCTTTCTGTGAATGATATCAATGCATATCTGCATTTTCTGTTGATTTGGTTTTGACTGAAAACTTCTAAAGGGAAAGAAAACATAAGTTTGTGAGGTTCCTTAGGGAAGAAAATAAACCAAAGGAAAATTGGTTCATAATGAAGCTGATATTCCATTATTATTTTTGAGCTCCTGAACAGAAAACTCACACATTTGCATAACTCTTTTTAGCTACAACTGCAACAGAAGCACGAGGAGATGGCAAAGCTTCAACATTTACATCTCATATGGCCTACGTTAAATTTTTGTCATTGTTCTAAGGGAAACTTGTACCGTTTCTCAGCGCTTACCAGAAAATCTGTACGGAGAGTTGCTGGGTTGGAAAGAGGTATGTGAACATTTGTGTGGTGGAGATAACTTAATCACGTATGGAGTGGAGACTCTGTTTATGGATGACATGAGGGAGAATTTTGAAATCACGTGTGTGTTAACAGATGGTTAAACCTGACACCAAATGTTAATTTCTTTTGCTGTTAGCTGCAGAGAGCACCAAGAACAATTTAAAAATTTTCTTTTCATGAAATAATGAAAAAATCCTTAATTCGGGATTATAAATCACCTAACTGAAAAGAAATTGTCAATTTTAAAATAGTGTGTCCTCAGGAACTCCACAAAAGCTAATGTTAGATTGAACCCCAAGGGCTGCCTCTGTAGCAAGCGTTAATGTCACTGCTGAGCATGGCACCAGCCGAGAGCTGCCTCCGTGTTTGAAAGCACTTTGTCCTTCAGGGCTCAGAAAGCAGCAGAGGTTTATGAAGTGGCTGAGATGTGCTTTACCTGGTGGACCTCAGCAGGTCGGAGCAGAGCTGCCCTCGTCCCTGTGCTGTGATGCAGGGCCTGGGGCTGGCACATCGCCATCACCAGCCACTGCTGCCATCATCCAGGCTCCACCCAAAAGGAGGATGACTTGGAAAGATTCTGCTTTAGATGATTTTGGTTCTGCTCATGTCCTCAAGGGAAGATTTTCCTCCCCCACTGGCTCTCATAGCAGTTCCAGAAGACCTAAAGGCTGTTGGGCACCTGCACAGTGAGGTGCTTTTGGAGGAGGCATGCACAAGTGTAATTAATTAACGCAGTGTAGCTGTTGCCAAAGTGCCCAGAGATACATGTCCAGTTCAGGACTTTCCATCCCATGGAAATGCGTGAGCGGTCCCCTAAAGCACGCTGTGTCTGAGGGCCTGCTCCAGCAGCTCGCGTTTCAGAGCAGAACTTCTCACTTGGATGTTCCACCTGTGGGAGCTGGTGCAGGTGTGGGACTGGGACGGGAAACCTCTGGTGATGGCCTTGGAAACGATTGAATGTCGCTGCCTGCATTTTTTTTGCATTGTAACAGGAAACATCACTCTGCTCTGCACCTAAGAAGCATTTAAAATATCGCAATTATAATTTTTAAGTGGGCTTTTTTCTACACTGGAAGTATAGATTAAAGACTGCTGCATAATTTTCATGGTGCACTGTAGCTTTTCCTTCTTTCAAAATGCAGAACAAAACTGCTTTAAAAACAGCAAACACCAGCTGAAGGTTCGCATGGTTACACAACCTAATTATAAATATTCAGCGAGTTCCAAAAGCACAGTGGAGTAAATAAATGTATCACACAGCTGAAGAATGCATCCCTTCTTGTCAGATATTTAACAGTTTTGAAAGTAATTAAAAGCAAAGTATCCATTCGAGCCTGCAATTTAGCAGAAATTTAAATTTTATTTTATAAATTGCAATGTAGTTGAGGATAACCCCCTATGCAAACAATAGCAATGAATATTCAGATTTCTGGAATTAGAAAATGAGTAATTTCTGTTGAAAAGATAAACAAAATGATTTCTTTTTATTCATCTTTGAAAGGAATGGCTACAGACATTAAAGAAATAGCATCTGTTGTTCTGTTGTCATAGTTTATTATATGGGGGACCGAGATGGGGACTGGGCTGTCAGCTGTGGTTCCGTAATGCACAGAGAGCCTATAGGTCTATTAATTCATTAGTACAAGTGTAGTGTAGCATCTCTGTGCCCTGTTGCTTGGTTTGAGCAACTAAAGTCCATTTTACTGCTGAATTATATTTGATGCTGGAGGAGGTATTCTTGAAATAAACTATATTATCCACAAGAGACTGATACAAGATGATAAAATCCATTTTATTTATGGTATTTTCAGCTATCTTGTCAGTATAATGTATTGCATCACTGGGAAATACTGGATTTATTTTAACCTTGCTCTAGGAAGTAGATTTGCCATATAACTGTCCACTGAGCCACTGTTTTCATGTGCTGATTCCCGATTTATGTGTAGTTTTCTGGGTCAAAATAGCTGTGGCAAAATTTTACATATTATGCCTCTCCTGGAAGTATAACTATGAAGACGACATCACTTATTTCAGCACTAACATGTGCATTTATTTTATGTTGCTCCAGGAAGGGCAGAAGATACTTAACCCTTGTCTGCTTAAAGGCTGGTTCTTGCAGCAGCCGGTGCGGCCGTGTGCCTCGGAGCCCAGCGCCCTGCTGAGACCGGCTCCTTCAGCTTCTGCTCTGCTCAGGATTTTGTTTGGCACTTGCAAAGAAAATAGTTTACACGAGGAATAGCTTGTAATCAAGATCCACTAGATCCCCTTTTTAAGTAAGAAATACTAATGGAATGGTGTTTCCTAGGCAAAAGGCTACAGAGGCTGAAGGCTGAGGTCCGTTTTTTCGTCCTGACCAGCCAGGCGCGTGGGCTCTTTCTGGTGTTGCTTCTGGAGCGTGTTCATGGGAGACCGTGCATCCGTCTGCCATGGACCTTCACACGGTCAGCGCCACCTGCATATCGACGCTGTGACGTGATGTTTGTGGTGATGAAGGTGATGGTGCAGCACTGGGTCTGAGGATAGACCAGCTGTGTGCTCCTCTGCTCTGCTCTGAAGGAATTTCATCCCCAAATGATGCCCACGGAGAACAGACCAGAAACGACCACTGACGTAGGAGGTCAGTGCTGGTTTTACTGGTGACTTTTTCTGGGTTTTCCTTTCTGGTTTTCTGTGCTTCTCACATGCAGTGTTGGCATGGCAGCAAACCAGCCTAAATCTGCCTTTTAACAGCAAAGAAATAAAAAGTATTGTATAAAGGGATGACTACTTCATAAAAAAAACCCCAAAAACCCAAACCACCCACTGCCAGACTTTGAGTTCAACACGGTTCCATTTATACCAAACTCAAGAACTGGATGTATTATTTAGTTAAAATGAAGTCTCCTATCAAGGCGTCTCCTCACCCGCTCTCTGGACAGTCTGCACAAATTCCCTGTCCCTGACCTTTTCTATTTGTTTTCATAGTTAATGTTTATTTTAATCAGTGAATTTTAATTGTTGCTTTTCAAAGTTTAGAAGAAATCTGTAGAGATAAAATTTGAAAGACTGAGAAATTAAAAGGCTTATCGGAAAAGTACCTCAAAGTGGAGATGCAAATACCAGACCATGATTTTTTTTAAAAACTATTTCTTTGTCATTGTATAGACCATTCTAGTTTAAACTATTTAGTTGTGTGTCAGTGTAAACTGAAGCAGCTCAGAATAAGAATAATTTTTGTTTCATTATAAAGGCTGGGGCTCGGGAGGTCTGTGCTGATCGCCATATCCGGAGATCCCGCGATGAAATGCCCTTTCACGTAGGAAGTCATTTGGCGGCTCATGGGTGAAAGGTCAGATCCTCAGCTGACCCAAATCCATGTGGATCAGATGAAATCAAAATAGTCACACAGATTTAGGCCAGATGGAGATTTGACCCCTATCTTGTTTTTTTCCCCTCTGCTGTTTGTCTCTAAAGCCTTTTCTTACTTAAAAATGAAAAAAAAAAAAAAAAGATTTCTGTGCGATGCAGTTTGTGTGCTGGCTTTGCCCTAGGAGGTAACGCTGTTCAAATGCTGCAAGGAATAAAGGTTAAGGCTGTGCTTATTTTAATTGTTCAGGTGGACTGAGACTTCATCCCTAACTGCCTCTCCAGACCAACACGCTGCGCTGTGAAGTAGCGTGGCGTGAGCCTAACCAGCGGCCATGGCTCTTCCACCGCTTAGTAAAATTAGGACAAATGGCAGCACGCTTCTAGGAATGCTCTCACAGCACCAGGAAATCCTGCTTGTCTCAACATGTGCCAAAACGTTTGCTTTTTGCCTGCTATTCTAGTGTGTACATACGGATGCTAAATGGCAAATCAAATTTCCAAAGGAGTTGCTTGTTTTCTGTGATTATTAACAACGAGCGGATCAGTTTTG
Organism: Morus bassanus; assembly: GCA_031468815.1. Classification (NCBI taxonomy): domain Eukaryota; kingdom Metazoa; phylum Chordata; class Aves; order Suliformes; family Sulidae; genus Morus; species Morus bassanus. The sequence continues at coordinate 2,077,348 of CM062575.1, forward strand.
GGGTTTATTTTCCTGATTTTTGCTGTGCGTTTCCATTCTTTATCTAGGCTATTCAATTTTGATTTTCTTATAGGTTGAACTGGTTAGGGAAAGAACTAATCTTACAGTTTTCCTTTTTCTTGGTGGGTCTTTGCAAGTCTCTGAAGGATTATACAGCGTATATTTTATTACTGCATAACTACTCATATCCTGAGTTACACTGAGGTTGCCCTGTGGAACGTCATAGTAACGCTTAGAATTATCTTCCATTTACGAACTATTTCTTTCACTATACTGACTTAATTTTATACACCTTTCTCATTAAGAGGAATTGTTAGAGCTTTTGCACTCCCCCTTATTTTGCAGAGGTTGTTTTTAACCAGTCATTAGAAGATAAGTGTGTACGTTTTGCATGCATGTGGGCACACTGATGCTGTAGGTGCTCTGTGTATCTGTGTGACTGTGGTTGATGCAAAGCTGGCACATTTTTTAAGGGATTTCTGCTAGAGATGACTGAAAAGATCAGGGTGTTAAGGGTCACTGATTGCTTGGGACTGCCAGAGTTACCATCACCAAACCAGCTCTGCTCATCTCCTCTCCCATTGCGGAGGCCACCGCTTTGGTTCGGAAAAAGGGGATCGCATTCTCTCAACACAAAAATCAGATGATATTGAAGGAAATGACTAGAAGGAAGGTGAAAATGGTAAGCTGTATTGTTCTGGGAAGCGGACACACCGCATCGGTGCAGCATGCTTGATCTGGTGCTCTGTCCCCACCTCCCAAATGGAGCTATTCTCTTTAACTTGTTAGAAAAATAATAAAGAATAACTAGAATTAGGGATTTCTATGCGAATAAGTTTGCGTCTACATCCAAGCATTTAAAGGGACTGCATCTGTCTTGAATTTTACATGAATATACAAGAAAGCTGGAAAGGTAGAAAATCCAGTCAAGCAAACAGCAACGCTAACGATCAAACCCCAAAGTTTTTGAGGCTTGTGTTCTTGCTTACTGATGATCTGTTAAAAATGACCTTTCTTGTAATGATTTAATTTTCAGCCTTAGCATACTCCCTATCATACTCCTTGAAAAGCCTTGCAAAATATGTGCTACAAAGATAAGGAAGATTCTTATCAGAATCAAGCCAGTTCCAAGCAAACACAGAGACTCTGATTCACTAAATAACACGAGAAGAAAGTAAGTTGGTTTTTTTTTTACCTGGAGTAAACAAGCATATGCTCAAATATTTGACTCAGTCAAGATGTGACTGATTGCTGCTGACTTTACAGGGTTGTTTAGGTAAGACAAGACATTGGTTTTCTTTTCCATGAAATAATGAGTAAAGCAGTAAGCTAGCAGCTCACTGAGCACAGGCTTTAAATTTCCTGCTTTTTTGTGTCATAATGTTAATACTTTTAGAGATTCAATTTTTCTATTAAATTTCTTCCCAGTGTTAGGGTTAGCAGGTTAGCGTTTGAATGCTAACTCTGTTCCAGAGCTGCACTGAAGTGGGCAGCATTTTTTATGATAGTTGATATACAAATAAGTGCAGTAACACTGGTGGGTTTTGTTTTTATATTCACTGTGTTTTATTGTAATTGAAATTATGCCTTAGGCATAGAATTATCATCTTTTTTTTATTTAAGCAGTGGAATTCCTGACAGTTTTCATCTGTGGATTGTATTACTTTTCGTACATCTTTCATAGTTTGCTTAAATATTGCAAAGTACACTTAAATGTGGCACAGAATTGTTAAAACACTTGTTGAATTGCCCGATTTCTTCATCTAAAAATGAACTAAAAGCACAAGACTTCATAAGTTAAGAAGAGACAAGGATCTAAACAAGGGTACTGGCTCCACATGCTGAAGTTTACATCTACGTGAGAATTTTAACTTACGAGTAAAGGACAAACTGCAGATCCTTTATGTTTAAACAATACCATGATTTGTATCATACATCTGCATGTGGCAAAAAGTCATTTTTGTAGCTTTGGTGAAGATGTACAACAACTTGAGCAATCAGGAGCATCATCAGCATCTGGGGAATCAGGAAGAGGAATGAGATCAGGTAGGTAAAATGAAGGAACACAGAAAATGTGGGAAAAGACCCATTCCCCAACCAGTTCTAGATATGGGTTTGTGAGAGCGTAGAGTACTAAATACATAACCTTGGGCAGCAGAACTGCATCTGGGGTATTTTGATACCTTTTGGCTTGGAAATATGGGAAATAAGAGGTTACATTTCTTCCTGACTTTTTTTTTTCTTTTAAGTTGGAGCCTATCCTTGCATCTATATATAATTTGAATTTTAATACTAATATAATTATTTCCTGTATTGCTGCAGTAATTATTATTTCACAGTCAAGTCAACAATCAATAGCTCAAACTTTAAGTTTCAAATCCAGTTTCCAAACTTTGTATAATTTACTCTGCATATTCTGGTTTCTCAGAAATGGGATATCTTATTTAAATGCTTAGAGCCCAAAGCCTTATTTAATTGTGTCAAAGCCCCTGATAGCTCTGTCACAGATTAAGACTCCAGGTTCCTGGGAGTTGGGAGGAACCCTCCCTGTTCCGTTTATAACACAAAAGTGACAACAGATGGGTATAAAAGGACAAATGCAAGGAACTATTGTGAAGATGCTGGGCAGCACCTGGGCAGCATCCAGCTGTGCTAGCCTGGCCGTCAGCCAAGCCCTTCTGCGAACGGCAGCGAGAGGCGTGCAGTGCTGCACAGCCAAGGGGGATCCCCGACACGTTGCCCTGTCCCGACGGTGCGGCCCAGCACTGTCTCTGCCTCTCACCAAGTGATCCTGTGCGGGTTTTCATGTTTACCAGCTTATTTTATAAAGCCCCTACACTTTTTGTCAGTGAGTTCTACTGGTAACATAGCATTTTGGGATGGTGATAATGGAGGAGGGAAAAGGCAATATTGCTCTTAGTGTTTGACCTAATGATACCCAGCCATGTTATTAACTTATTTATTTGCCCTAGCAGGGTCAATATTTATGCTCGGAGCGTGCCTGCAATGTTGGAAACTGGTAACGTGTGTGACCTTTTCATGGCAGTTTTCCGATGGAAACGACCCCCTCGGAGCCCCCCAGGGCTGTTAATGCAAAACTAAACAGAACTGCGCTTTTGAACCAAATACAGATCTCTTTTTTTTTAATTGTTTTTGCCATCTTTTTTAAAAGGTCTTGACATTGTAGGACCGTCTATTAATTGTGTGTCAAGCTTGCTGGCAAAATCTCACAGGAAGACATCAGTATGATTCCTGAACGCTGCTTTTTGCACTCCTGCCTGGTCACACTTTCTGTAGCGCTAAGCTCCGGTCCCCAGCAGCCAGGCAAGGGCAGCGGGATGCTCAGAGCCAGGCTCCGCTGTTGACCCTCCAGATTTGCTGGAGAAGAGTCCAGAAGCTGCATAAACCTGATTGCAGGACAGTTTTTATGAATTAAACATACCAGCTCAGGCTTTACGTACACAACATCCCTGAGCTTGCTGGTTAATTGTCGAAGCAAATGCAATAATTATATTAAAGTGCCCACCTTAAACCACGCTGTAGCATAGATCTTTTGAAGTAAATCTGCATTTCATTTTGCAAATATATATGAATGTTCTGGTTCTCCCCTTCTACAAAAGATGCACGTAAGTTGACAGAAATTATTCACCATTTGGGACTTTTGAAGATCAGACAAACTATTTAATTTTCTAAATGTAGATTCAAAGTCTGATTTTTAGGAGTTTAAGTTCTGAATATTACATTTTTTTTTTATTTTACAACTGCATGCAAGGATAGCACCAAACTGCTGGTAAAAGCCTTCAGAACCTTGTGTGAGGAAAACCTGCACTTGGGTCCAGGTTATCTTGGAGAAACTAAAACTTCTGAGGTTTCTGCAAGTATCCCAATAGATATATATATTTCTACCTAAGCTTCCATAAGTGATCAAACTAAGTTCAGATCTGCAGAAAAAATCCTCCCAAGCCTGATTCAGCTCAGTCTCATACTTCAGCAGGTGGTGGAGCTCGGGCTGTCAGCCGAGGTCAAAGTCAGTAGCAGTGGGCGGCCTCAACAGGTACGTCGGTACAGGAGACTTTATTTTAGCAGAATACCTCTTACAGGTAAGAAACCTTTGTGTGTTCTCAGATTACATTAACTTTTTATTATCTGATATTTGGGAAGCAGTAGAGACTCCTTTTTTAGAGAAAGAGAAGCTCTTCTGCTGTGCCCGTGCATGGCAATGAGGATTGCTCTCTCTCCGACAGCACCCTTGTCATTGCAGCGCGAGCTCGCGGACTCTGTTTTGCTGCAGACTGCATATTCACTCTGAACAGGCAACGAGGTCTTTGTGTCTTCTGCAGGAGGCAGCTGTTTCTCACAACTTTCTACCTTCAGGATGTCTTCTGCAATGCTCCTGCTCCCAATTATTCTTTCCCTGAAAATCTATCAATAACTCAGTGGCTTGACCAGAGCCAATGATTTAAGCTGATATTCATCTCTGTGTTGAAGTGAGGATGTGGAAGATTATTTTATCTGACACGAGGAAGCAACCTGCCGCCTGTAGTCTGAGCAGCGTAAGGCTGGAAACAGGCGCCCTTCCTCTCCATCAGGCCTTCATCTGCTGGCTCCAGCCCAGTCATCACCTCCAGCTGGTGCCGGGCATGAGGGCGGCTCTTCCCTTCATGGGATACTGTCCAAGCTGATCCCATACCGGTGAATGCTGTGGCTAAAGAACTGTGCTAATCAGTCCGATTCTTTGGTCACCCTGGGTATTGGTTAGATGCTGAGTCATGAGCAGATTTTCAATCCCCTGCAATACTGTGTCACACAGCTCATCCTTCCATTTTAACTATTTCCCTGTCATCCTGAGATACTGAGTTAATTCTTTTCTAATAAGTTTCCTCTTTCCAAGGCTTAGAACTGAGCTGTCTTTTCAGAAAGATAAGCATGATATGATTCTATGATATTTTTTTATATTTTAAGGGAACTGACACAATAGAAGAGGTTCCCCACTCTTCAGAAGCATTGGTACTTGCCCCCGATTTGGGTCACGAGTGAAACGCTGGGTGCCTTTTCCCTCCACAGTGTGCCCAGCATGACTGCATGCTTTCCAAGTACTTTTGTCAATTTTTAATGCTAAGTGAAAGCAAATCCAAAGAACTGAATTGTCTTGTTTTTTTCCTTTCCCTGTTTGCAATTGTATAAATGTAATGGAAGATATTTGAGTATTAATTTTGAGTTTTTGTTTGATTTTAGGTTAAAAAAACCTTTATGTATTTTTTCTTCAGCTCACAGGAATTTTCTAACTCTTAGACCTGCTGTGCTGGTATACTGTTGAAATCACGTTGTCTTTTATTTTCAGGGAGGTTTGCATTATACATCTCATTTTATTGTGAGCATACATCAGCTATTACTGAGCATGACTCCAAAACAAATTTTTCTTTTGGTTTGCCAGTTTTTTGTTTCCTTAGTGCCAATTGTTTTTTTTACAGCACACCTTACCACTTACCCTTTAGTTATATTTTTAGGGGATTGTCACATATTTCACACTAACTTTTTCCTGTGTTGCTTAGAGAAAGGTGGTTAAGTACATTCTTGATTACTCATGTAGTTCTTTTTTTTTTTATAGCACTGTTGAATTAAATGCATAGGATTTTTTGCATGGCTTGAGTAGCAAATGTATACGCTAAATTATCTCCTTACATTTAGTTGAAGCTAGGAATTTTCTAGAGGGTAAATATATATATGCAAATTTCCTATATTGAGAAAACTTCCTAGATTTTCCATTTACAGAAGATGTATTTGTTCCTTTGGAAATATATCAACGAAAAGACCAAAATCTTTCTGGTTTTAGAAAACTTTCCAAGCTTAGGGTTACGTTTTTCTGTTTAATCAGGAGTTGCAAATTGACCAGGAGTTTCTTCGTATTGCTTGTAATGAACGGTAGCTCTGTGCGTGCTACCGCTGCCATGGTCGCAGGACAGAGTCCTCCTCCATGTGAGGAGCACAGAAGGGTTAGACCTCGGGGGAACCTCTCGGGTGTGAGCTTACATCCTCACACTGCAGGGCGAGGCTACACAACTGCCTGATGGAAGGAGAGGCAGCGCCACAGGACGGGGGGTGGTTTATAGTCACTTAAGAACGAAGCACGTGAATTCTTTTTTTTAACTGTATTGAGTCAAAATATGCACATATGTGCTTTGATTCCTGTTCCCATTTCATATATTTTATACTTATTATGACAGTATGCGGACATGTTTACATTCAATGTTACTTTGTGATATTTTTTTTGTCTTTACCAATGTGCTTTGGCATGCTAAAAATGAACTCTATTTAAAAAAAAAGTGGGGAGAAAAAAAAGCTAATCAGAAGATATTTAGCGTACTGTGAAAATTCAGTTCCCAAGACAGAGGGAGTAGGGGGATGCTTTTTCTGGGTTTATATGAGTTAGAAGGCAAAGTGGTTCGGCTTTTTGAGAATGCAAAAATGATTGTGTATGATCAAGACCGGTAGGTACAAAAATAAAATATTCCAGGTCCTGTTTGGGAAATAATAATCCATATCCAAGCAACGCATAGCACACAGCTAATTAAGATCCTAGCCTTAACTTGCTGCAAACTATGGGAAGCTAAATTATTTTGGCAGTGATTAAAAATCAAAATGTTAGTAGTAGCTAATATAGTAATGGTCTTATGGCATTGCTTGGGGAAGGAGGCACCCAACTTGCTCTGGAAACCTTTAAAATTCCAGACACATTTGCACGTGCGTTTTTCAGTCTGGTTACTTGATTCACTGTATCTTACAGGAGACATTTCTTCTATAACAGTGTTTTGATGTAGTTTGATAATGTATAATTTTGTAATGTATAATATAAGGATTTTTTTTTAGTTTAAGGAAGACTTTGATAAGTCAATAGAGTCATGCTTTCTTCCTCTGAGCGTTTACTCCTATGGAGGTCAATCCTAACACTTTTGTGTGCTGGGGAAAAGCGTATGGTGGCAGTACAGGAGGTGAACTCTGTAAGTGCCAGGCTCAGTGTAAATATTCTTCTGCATTTGTTACAGCCCCCCTTGCTCACCTGCAACCCCACGGAGGGCAGGAGGTGGCAGCTCTGAATTCTCCTTGCTCAGCATGTCCGCTCGCCTGCCCTGCGCTGCCCGGTGGGTCCCAGGCTGGGATGGGGAGGCCGGTGCCGCTCAGCCCTTCCTCCCTGCGCCTTGGGGAAGAGACCCCGGAAACCTCCTCTCGGCTGTTCATGCCACCTCCGGGAAGATGGCCCGAGGTAAGTGGTCTGTTAGGTGGTCTCATCATTATTAAGTACCAAACTTTGCTTCCGCCAGGCTCCTGGCACACTTAACGCCGTTTCAATGTCTTCCTCGAGGAATAACATCGTTCAGCAGCAAATTGGCATTTTATTCCACTCAGGCTGCTGTAAATCCTACATTTTTGTGGTTGCCCCTAATGACAATGCACCTTCTGGAAGAGCTGGCCGTCCTGCCCTTGAGCCTGCCATTGAAAGTCTGGATAGAGCCCATGGTCGTGTTAATTTGAGTCCTGGTTTTGCAGGTGGGTGAAGCCCTGGTTTCTGCTGGGAATGGCAGCTGTGCCAGGGTGATGGATGGTGCTACAGAATGTGCTCCAGCTGTCTTGCTCCGAGACAGCTCAAAACTCACAGAGAACTGCTGGGTGTGATAAAACAGGCCACCGAAAAGGCAATTAGTCCTTTTCCAGTTAAGTAAGGAAACTGAAATTTTATGCATTGTTTTATAAATAAAAACCTCATAAGAGTAAAATGAGGTATTCCATATGTACCTTTCCTTTTGCACACTAAATATGAGCTGGTTTATTATCATATTTTTGATGACTTGCCATTGTTCTCTGTTTATTTTTGCCTAAAAATATGTCCTTGCTCTGCTGTAGCAATTTCCAGGTTCCTTAATTTGTTTTGTTTGCAATGTATTTCTAGCAGTTACATACTACAGCATAATGATGGTATAGAACTTGTTATTTAGCAACTAATTTAAATGAAAATAGACATAATTTAAATAGACTGAAACGTCCTTTAATACTATTTTTAAAGACTAATGGAAATGCTACGCTGGCTTGTGCGATGCACCGTTGAATACAAAACAAACAGAATTGTTCAGATGCATTTAGATGATTCTTTCAGCCCTTCATGGGGTTGTTTCAATGCAGAAAAACTCTGCAGTGATAAGATTTATCAAAGGAATTGTGAATCGCTTTGATACAAAAGAGATATTTATTTCACTGCAGGCTTGCTTTTCCCTGAGGTGATATAAGTATTTTTTCTTCTGTTGAAATATTGCTTTAAAAAAATGTCAGTGGTAAGAAATGGAACAAAAGAGCACCTGGAGTACTGCTGGTTGTGTGGCTGCTGGTTCCCCCAGTCAATGGCACTCGATAGTGCCAGGCTCCTCAGTAACCACAGGTGGGGAAAACTTTTCAGACTATTCAGAAAAATCCCTGCATCTCCAAATACAAACAGAATTATTATAGGCAGGGCTTTTTTTTTAATGTTGGGGTTTTTTTATATTTATTCCTTTTTTTTAATGTAAGAAACAGCTTCATTCTTTCTGAATCCAAAGAGTTCAACAACGTATCTGAAGTTTTTACAAGCGAGAAGAAGAGTGCTGAAGTGTGTCCTCATCCTCTCTTCCCCAGTACCTATCTCTCTCCTCAGCATTCAGGAGCGAAATTTGGTAAGTCAGGGAAAGGCAATAACAGGTTTAAGCAGGGCTTGGGAAAAGCACAGAAAAAGCCTCATGAAGTCCAAGGTTTCATTTCCTACTTCTTGGTGAAACAAATTGGAATGGAAGCAAGTTCAGGAAGTGTACACCTGAAAAGAATTTTTTAAATAATTTTTTAAACAATTTTAAGTGAATGTTTCTCATTAAAAGGAGAGGTTTCAGCGCTGTGCCCACTCCCATATACCCAGAATACCTTACCAATGGTCTTCCCATGCAATATGGGAGCGTCGGAGCTGCAGGGATCTCAGCGAGCAGATGGGGAACCTGCATGTCCTCATCCTGGAGGAGCGGAGAGCCTCCTCCTCATCCCCGGGGAGGCACCGGCGGGACGTCGCGCCTCCACCCCCTCCCAGCGACCCAGGCTCACCGCTGCAGTAATCACAATTTCTCCACTAATCACTAATTTCTACGTCAACTAATCCCTCTCCCTCTCTGGCCCACTCCTGCCCCAGTCCCTTAGGGTAACTTAGAGTTGGTAACTTTAAAGGTTTTGTGCTGCAATGTCTTCACAGCACGTTTCACCACCTGCCCTGCTCGTCTGTGCAGCAGACGGAAAGCACAGACGGCTTTTTTGTGCTTTTTTTTTCCTGTCTCGGTAGGAAACCTGGTTTGGAGCTTTCCCAGGAACAGGTTGTTTTCTGATCTGTGTGTGCATGGTCAAAATACTCATACATCTACACTGCATCTTTTCATGGAAGCGTGTTGGTTGTGGTGCAACACCAATTACATTAAAACATTGGAGTTTCAGAAGATAGTTTCTGATCAAAATTAAGACCTGTTATTACTGCTTAAGGGGTGCAAAACAGATGTGACTCCTCTTGCTTCAGAGCAGAGACATAAAACTGGATCTTCCCCATTCTAGTTGAGTTTATTAAATTGCTAAATTACTGACTTCTGTGATCCAATGCAAATTTTGTTCTGATTTTTTTGTTCTGCTTTTTCTTTCCTGAAACACTTCTGCAAGTCTCGGTTTCCCTCTTACTTCTGATAGATTCTTTAATTTCTTTTTAATCTTAATTCCCTGGGAGAGGAGATCCAGTGTGCCTTCCCCTAACCTTTACACAGCTTATTTCTGTCTTGCTTTTGCCCCAACTAGCCATGTTTCCTCCTCTGTTTCCTACTGTTGCTTCCTCCCCAACCATATGCCAGCCCGTAATACGCTGTTTTGCCCTTTCCCAGCACTTTATGAGCTATAAAACTTTTTATTCTTAATACCTCTGCATATCACATGAGCAAAAATGTGATTTTTTTTTCTAGTTTCTAGCAGGCCTTGACCTTCCCGTGTGCCATACGTTTTTTCAGATTAAACCTTTTTTCCTCTAGTTTATCTTACTGTGGCATGGAGGGAAAGAGGTATTCATAGCACCTGCTGTGAATTTCTAACTGCAGGTGCCAATGGCAGGTCCCTCTAGGACACGGTACAGGAGGAATGTTAAGTGAGGGTAGTTAAGGCACTGTCTTTATTACTGTAAGGGTGTAAGTATGCAGAGCTATTAGACTCCTGTTTTGCACATGAAATCAGGGAGCTGATTGCCTTTCCCTTGCAGAATAAGCAGACCTGTGCTTTCTGGGCAGGGGGTTGCTTCCCGGGGAGGTTTCCATGTGGAGTTTCCCCCTGCTTTCCCCCTGCTCCACTGAAGGAGGGGTTCATAAGCACTGTGGGAACGAGCGCTGCTGTTCACATTAAAATCCTGTAAGTTCAAGTGTCTGGCAAATTGTCCAATATGAGCGGTTTAAAACTGATTTACACAGTTACTCACACGAGGGGCTCTCCTGAGTGGAGATCAGGGTTTGTGCTACACGGGCGCCGCACATCCTGCGCTGGGGCAGGGTTTGTACTCGCCTTTGCCTCCTCCACAGAGAAGAAATTTGGCCCGCTCTGTAGATGTGTAGTTTATTAAACCATGACAGTTGGATAAATTAATTTTTATGACCTGCAGTATTTAATCTTATTAAATAACTACTTTAGCAGCCCATTCCCTGGTGTAAGAGGATTAGGCTGTTCCAGACTTTGTTTGTACTGCAACATGGAATTAGCTTAACACAAGTCTTACTGAATTTTTTTCTAACTTATCTTTGGAGAAGCGGTTAAGCAGAATTCATTGCTGACTAATCTGCTGAGTTATGGTGATACCGTGTGCTGCAGGTGTTTGTTGTTCCTGTGCATCCTCAGGTGGGGCTCAGGGAGCAGAGCTCCACAGTGAGTGGCGGCTCTCCCGGGTGCCTGCAGTGCGGACGCAGTCCCTCGAGCGTGCACAAGCTCTGCAGAAGGAGAGAGAAGGCAAGGGAAAAAGGCGTTTGGGTGGACAAAGCCGCTCGAAAGCCTGCCGGGAGCCCGACCAGGCGGCAGCCCCCGGATCCATCCAAGCACGGAGTGGGTGGCCGCTCGCCCCGCGTCTCCCGTGTCTGGGCATCTGGGTCTGCCATCGCCACATACAGCGTGGCAGGACGAGTGGGAGGGAAGCACTTACGAGCTGCTCGCTCTAGTATTCCCCTCTTCTCTCAAAACATTTAGCTATTTCCCTTGTAAAATGCAAACTGTGCATTAAAGAGGCAGCATCAAGCTGTTAAAAGAAAGATGTTTTAAAAAAACCACAAAACAGAAAAATAACATAGATGTTGAGAGTTTAAATTTCCTTATGCTTGTTGTTAATGTATTTTTGCAGCTCTTTCTGTGTAAGAAGATTGAAATTTCTACCAGCGTAGTATTGGTATAATATAGTAAAATCAAACTATTGCAACAAAATCATTGCCATAGAAGACTTAGAAGCAGAAGACCAATGCAGTTTGAAGTAATGTAATTGCAGTTGGCGATGTGGTATGTGTAGAATTCAAAAAAATATTCTACTATTTACTTTTTCCTCATCTGAATACAGTTGTGAGGCAAAAAGCAGGACACTATAAAAAATTCCTTAGTGTCTCTAAGTTCAACTGAACCTTTTTCTATTTCTGGGTGACTCTCGAGGTTGCGTAGCATAGAAATAAGGCTGAAAAACAGAAGATGCAGCAGCATGAAAAAATCAACTTTTTGCAGGTTGCAGCAATTGCACCTGTTTCCGCAGGTAGCTCAGCTTTTCTGTAGCCGAGGCCATTTTGGAGAGTATTAGCATGGTTAGATTTGTTGGTGAAAGGTGTAAGTTTTAATTACATCTTTAGAAATATTGTATTGTGTAAATTAATACAATGCAAAATAAAGTTCTCTAGGTGGAACATGTCAGCTTTCCAGCGTTACCCAATGTGTTATGCTCCTCCTTTGGTCTTCTAACACCATTTATACAGGTTATAAAAGCCTCTTGCCTGGCACACAGAGAAGTCAAACTTGAGGCGAGTTCTACCAAAGAATTAGAAAATGACTTTTTAAAATAGTATCTTAAGTATCACGTTCTCACTTCATCTCTGCTTTGTCTTTTGGACTGGTATGCCTTGCAGCTGCTCAGGCACTAACAGGTATATGTGAACCAGGGGTGTTATTTCACAATACATTAAACTGAATAATGTCTTTTTTTTTTTAAAGACAAAACTGAACTGTTTGATCTAACAGGAGATCTCTCATACGGCGTTTCTGTGACTGTCATTGGAAGCTGAACATCTAGAGTGAAATTGTCCTGGATGCAACCTCAGGTGGGAGCACCTTAACTTTTACTCTCTAGACTACCTACCCTGTTAGCTAGCAACGGGGTTAATGTGTATGATTAATTCTGCTAAGCCACTCCATTTATTCCGGGAGTGTATTAGCCCTGGAAAATGTCACCCCCTCTGCATCACTGGCTGTTGAAATGAGCCTAGCTCTCTCCTCCACCCCGCTTCCCCTCCCATCCCGGAGAGCAGTGCAAAGCCCATTGCCATCCCCTGAAAAGCTTGCTCAGATTCTGCTGGACCTGAGGTGTGAGACCTGGTGCCAGGTCAAAGACTAACCCCTACTTCTGTGTAACGGGAGAAAAAAGAGGCTGTAGCAATAGGTCTGTACACTGTGGAAGCACAATTACTGAACTGCATATATGAAGAGCAGCCTAGAAGAGAGACTTTGCTGGGTAATTTTCAGCTCTGGCATTCATTAAACTGTGCAGGGTTTAAAGCTCAGAGAAATGCTAATCTCACATATAAAAATCCATGAACATTTGTTTTTTTTCTTTACCTTCAGTTCTGTAGAAATGTGAGGGTTGACATCCCCATATATGCATATGCACAAGCTGTAAACCCCCAAAGACAGCAGATGCTGCTTTGGAGAAAGCCCAGCTCTGAAATAAAATCTTAAATATTTATAGATCAGAGCTGAACTGCTTCATTGTCCAGGTACTTGAGGGGAAAACTGTCCTGGAGCTGTGAGAGGGAAACGTTAGTAGAGGATAGGGTGAAGCCCAGCAGAGCACTTTCTGGAATGGAAGAGCAAGCTCTGACGCCGAGCCAAGGCCAAAGCCCTGCAGGAGGATGTGGTGCTACATCTCCGTGGCCGGTTGCCAAAGCAGGGCTGGCAATATGTTGCTTAATGCTTTGGTGACTGGAAAATAAACGTGTTACTGATTCCTCCTGTTTAAAAAGAAGCTTAGAAAGTTAAAATAGGGCAATAGGAGATGGCAGATAACATCCACATTTTCATGTTTTATGTTTCTCCCATTCTGTTTTGTAGCTTCTCAGTTTATTGGTCACTCAGACTGGTCCTTAGTGGTTGCTACGGAATTGATATAATGATAATTTTAGTTTACTCGCATGTAAAATTTATAAAAGTATTGATAACTCTCTTCACAATATGGCCAACATAGATCTATTAGGACAAGGCATCCTATTTCTAAAAGTGATGTTTTAAATCAACTTCAGAATTTCAGAGCTGGGCATGCATTACTTGTAATAATTTTAGCACTTCAGGTTCAGCATCAGTAGCACTGTTTATAATTTAAATGACTGTAAGGAGAATCCAGTAATAAGCACTAAAGTGTCTTGGCTGATTTTTAAAAGCTCTGTGTACATATTCAATAAAGCAGGGTGAGGGAAAAGGAGAACAATTGTGAGAAGGAGCCAAAAGTCATCTTTGTATTTGCTTTCCCTATGGCTTCTTCTCTTATGGTTTCAGACCACTTTCTCTCTCTCTCTCTCCATCTCTCCTTCCTCTTGGTCCATCCATGTAAAATGAGGAAATTTTTTCTACAGGTTTGACATGCCAGAGCCAGTGGTGGGATAGCAGCATTCACAAAACACTGATTTAACATTCTTATTTTGCTTTTCCTTTTTAAGAGAGCATGTTGTGGTAAAACAGCTCTGGGTATCTACATGACCTGCGTTTTCTTTGAACCAGTCCCACTTGGGGATGGACTAGTCCTGATGGGATTGCCCGATGTTCTCCAGAAATGGTGTTGGACCTGTGCCTTCCATACTGCTTATCCGGAGAGGCTGTTGTGCATCGTGCTGAGCGTTGTGCCGTGACTGATTTGTTCTTGGGTAGTTTTGATCCACAAAGCCCTAGTTAGTACCCCATTTTTTTATGATTGGTGTGAACCTGGTATGAAGCCCCAAAATCTTGGGTGGCAGCAGCCTACATCTATTTCTCAGCTTTGAGCGTGGGCTGATGTAGTCCAAGTCTCATCTTTGAGCTCTGTGTGATCACGATGAACAAGAGGCAATGAACAACTCAGCTACTGCGTGCCCTGTGGTCGAAGCAATCACAGCCTGGCATGCGTGGGTAGGTCCCGGCTGCAGCAGGTCTGTGGCTGAACACACGCAGGCAATAGCCAGAGCCAGGTCCTGCACGCTGCAAGCCATCAGCGCTCATTTTTCTGAAGGCATGAATTAACCATCAGATTTTTCCAGTGTGTAATGGGTTTTGGTTTGTTTCAGGTACCTAAGAACTGGAAGTGAATTTTGTTCTCATTCCTCTATGCCTGAAAACATGTGGGCACTGGGTGTATTTGTCTTCATTTTAGAAATGTTTTTTTTTATCAAGGACTTTAATGAAGAAAAGAGCCAGACCCCATAACCAACATTAATAGAGATTTTATCAGTTATTTTGATAAAAATCAAAATACATGTTTGGACCTGAAGGTTTCTCTTTGGGGAGCCTGGCTGCCCCTGGGTTGGAAGAGTCTTGGCGTTGCCGCTGTCTCGGTAGCTGCTGTCGGATGGGAGAAAAGCTGTGAGGTTTGTTACTGCTCCGGGAGGGGAGCTGCTTCCTGGGCAATTTTGAAAGGCATTAATTCCTTTTATGTGTTTTAAGCTTTACTCTGTTTACCAGTTTCAGTTTAAAAGAAGTACTGGATGATCCCTATGGCTAGAATGCGGCTCAGGTTAACAGCTAGCTTTCCCAACACTTACCATTTCAAAATACGAAACTAGATGTTGCAGAAACAACCAGAATTGCACTTCAAGTACTTCCTAGTTCCGACTAGACAAAACCATAATTTTTTTCTATTTCATTTCCATTTCCTTTTATATCTGGAATAAATTCAAAGAAGAAAAAAGGAACAGATAAGGATTAGATATCAGATAAGAAACTTGAAACAGGTTTTTCAGGAGCAGGCATGCATAACCTCCATTGCTTCCCTGCGGCTATGTAGGCCAGCTGTTTTTCTGGTATTCACAAATGGGTGAGAAAGGCAGAAAGGGGTGAGAATGGTTTGAAGGATAAAAATAGAAACATCTCACAGCTTCCCAGTCCCACTTCAAAGTTCCTTACGTTTCGTGGGTAACCCGCTGTGGTTCTTTGTGATTTCTCAGATTAGCCTGGGTTGCTGACTGTAAAAGTACTATCGCTGTGTGTTGTAGGTATGCTATATTTTTAAAAGCAGAAGTATGCTTAAATAAGTGACAAATGCATCCATCGGTTTAACAGTGTTAAATTTTCATTGAAGTCGGTGGGCAAGGTCAGGTCTGGATGTATATATTTACAAGAACAAGCAGGTTCCTGCCCAGTGATTAACTGCAGTGGCAAAGCTGGCAGCAGGCACAATTCTGTGGCGTTTTCCCAAACCAACCCATGTGATGCTGATCTCTCATTACCTTGAGAGATCATTAAACTACATTTGAGTCTAGTTGTTTTTTTTCACTCCGCTTCTCCATTACAGAAACACCCTGTTCAGGTGCGTGTCTCCCGACCCAAACAGTGACACCCCAGCTTCAGGGAGACCCTGGCTGTTCCCTACGAGCAAACCCCTTGCCTGAGAATAAGAAACACTACGCCTTTAGAGGTGGTCAAGTGATTTGCTGATACAGCCATAAACATTTCAGAGACTTCTGGGTGTAACGTGTCCCCTTGTTTGCACACACAGGGTGGTCGGACCGGGCAGAGGCTGCGGCTTCGGAGGGGTCAGTACCCAGGTGGGTAAATGCATTAGAAGGAGCATCAGGAAGACGTTCGTCCTGGTCACACCAATACCCTTATGGCAAAGACTTCTAGACATCATTTGATGTTAGTGCTTCTACAATATAACTTTTAATTGTGATCTAAGTACTGAAATACTCAAAATGCTGTGTAATGACTGCATCGCTTAATTTTTCTTGTCGGACTGCACAGCCTGTGGATGAGAAAGAAGAGTTAAGCTGTGCAGCACAGCTATGCTTCTGAATGGGAATTAAGGTGTTTGTTTTATTTTAATGAAATGACTTTATAAAAAGTAGAACTGCATTAAAATTAACAGAGTGGGGTTTTAATCCTCTAATACGTTACCAGGCTAGAAATGCAACGTGCGGGTGGCTGAGGTGGAGATGCGCAATCCGCGCCTCTGGAAAGAGCGAACGCTGCTGCGGGCCGGCTGCCTGCGGGTGTCCCCTGCGTCCCCCCAAGGAAGCGAGGAGCTCGTCGAGGGCAGGGAGCCACGTTAACTCCTTGGAAAAGCTCAAGCTGATGTCTTCAACCCAGTCGCCATTCGTAAGGGTGAGCAGTGCTCCTTGCCTGGCAGCCTTTAGGGAAGCTTAGGGGAGAGAAAAGGACCCAGTAAGCACAACTCAGTGGGACAGCGAAAAGTCTGATAAATGTTTTATGAAAAGAACAAAAATAAATAGCTATGATAATAAGGACAAAGCCCTGGTTTTGATTAGAAATGAGTTGCCCTAAATTATTCCCATCACCTGAGAACGCCTCACGGGTGGGAACCAGTCCTTGTCGCAGCGCTGCAAACCAAGCAGGAAAGTTTTCCTGAGTCTGCTTCATAGACAGAAAAACGGAAGCAAAAAAGGTGAATAATTTGCACAAAATCAGGGAACGCCCGAGGAGAGCAGGACTGGGGACTCTGTGCAGGCAGAGCCCAAACGCGAGGCAATGGCTGCGGGTGCCGGTACCCACCGGCCTGCCGACGGGGCTGGGATGCAGCCTGATGGCTCTTTCTCCATCTGCCTCGTACTCATTCTTTTGATTCTCTACATGCCTCTACTACTGAGCCAGCAACAGTAATTAAGTGTGGTATGGGAAGAAAAAACTGATTTAATAAGTGCCTGAATTTGTTACACTAAATGTGCAGAGACTTATTTTATTTTTGTAACAAATCGGGAGGCCAATCCTAAACCAACCATCCTGTGGGACACCGAATTTAGCCGCAACAAATAGAATTATTTCAAAAAGCACCTTCCCCCTCTCTCCCCTCAAGTGAAACTTTTTCAAAACCATTTTTATAATATCGAAGATGTTTCTTGTAAACCTCATGATGGAGGGGAAAGTCACCAGCAGGTACAACAATCGTATCTCTGCAATTGAGAGTTAAGTCAGAAGTATTTTTGAAAGTTTTATTGACAATTCTCAAAGTATTTTTTAAAGGGCAGTTTGTTCAGAATTGCTCAAACAGATCTGTCAGTCATGTTGTTTCACTTTCTCTCAGCATGTGTGCCGCTCTCTGAATTACTTGCCTTAAACTTTAGCAAATTTTACCTCCATCCAAAACAGCCTGCTGTATTAAATAAAGGAAAAATATAATGTATTTGAGTTTTCAGGCCAGTCATCCAGCTGCTTGGATTAACTGTTTGTTTAAGCCTTTCATGTCTGGGGGAAAGAAAAGAAAGGATGGGAAAAAAAGCTTCAGGAGGTAAAGTATGTATTTCTCTAAGAAGAGATAATTCCTACAACAACTTTTGCTTACCTTTGTGTTGTACAACCATAGCTCTTGCAGAGCTAGGTTTTACACAAGCTGCTCTGTGTAGAAAGAAAACTTTATGTTTCTATTGTAATAATAAAGTGTGGAGCCATGCAGGTGTGGGATGCCGCCATGCAGGACCGGAGCAGAGCAGCAGCCGCTCGCAGCAGTGGGACACGGTCACCCGGGGCGGCTTCCACCCCGTGTCCAGCCCTGCCGCGCGGAGCGGCAGCAGGAGGGTCCTCGGCAGCCCCTGGCCCCTCTCTGCTCTCCTCCTGGGAGTTCGTAAAACAGCACAAAATGCCTTCACATGTCTGAAAAGCACATTTAACGTTGCTATGAATGACGGTATTGGAAGAAGGTGATCTCATACATTGCCTGACACAAGTATTCCCGTTTCTCTTGCTGGTAATTAACGCTGGGGATGCTGAAAGGAAGGGGCGCATGTGATTTACAGCAGCACACAAACTCGGAAGGACAAAAAGCTGCATTCTGACTAAAATGGAGTGTTTATTTAAAAAGAACTTGTATTTTCACTGACTGTGGATTTTGTTCTTTTTTTGACTCATAAACGCGTTACTGAGGCAGGAACTCCCCCCATGCTCCAGTTTCCAGCAGGATTACAGCTGATGAGCACAGTACAGTTCTACAGTCCTGAGAGATATTTTATTGAGTGTACTTATTCCCTTTATATATAATGTTTTATTTATATATTAAATACAGCTGAAAAATCAAATACTTATTCTGCCCTGCAAACGCTAATCCACGCTGGACTTGCAAAGGCTAAATCCTCTCCTGGGAAGAGCTGAGCCTGACACAGCTCCAGTGGGAGTTTTCAACTTTCTGCCTCCCCAGCTCTGGGTCTTGCTGGGAGATAAAACAAGAAAAACATCCTGCTGAAGCCAAGCAGCTTAAATATTTCTCCTTCTTGACATCCTGCGGAGTGGCCCCCGATGCGCCAGGCAGCACCGGGGCTGGCAGGGGTGCAGGGCTGCGGGTAAGTGCCGAGCGTATCCTGACACGGTCCTCACTCGGTGAGCGTGGGAGAAGCGGGGATTGGGGAGCACCACGGGCTGGGCTTCGTCGTGCTGTGCCACGCTGCGCTGCCATCTCTGAACCAAGAGCAGAACAGCTTTTGCGAAGGGCTTGGTGCAGAAGCAAGCGGCGATAGTGGCTTGTGCCTCGGCGCCTGTGGCTGCGGGGCTCGGTGCCTTACCCAGGCGCTGTGGCACGGCTCTTCTGGTCCTGGAGCAGGCATTCGTGCATGTGCAGCCTGCTCTGCTGTGCATAGCCCTGCAGGTCCTAGCCATGCAGAGCAAAGCAGCCGACACTTCCAGCGCGTGCGATGGCCTGATCCAGGTTACGAGTCATGAGATGGTGGAGATGCTCATAAGCGTCTTGAAATCCCTGCAGGAAGGCCCTGAGGGAGGTATGGGGAAATGATCAGGCGAATTGGCCTACAGGATTTCCTCTCCAGATGTGCCTTTACTTAATGTTATTTGAAGGGAGACACTGGCACAGCTCTGGCTGCAACCCCCCTGCCTCGCTGAGAGCAGGCAAGCACCGGGCAGGGCTGGCAGGGATATTCATGAAGGGGAGAAATTAGAACCAGGGGAGTTCTGATATTTGAAAAACGCTGATTTTGCTGTTCCATTTAGTTTCATGCGGTCTCTAACTGGGCCATGAAGCCAATATAACTTGACTTTGACAGCTGACTGTCCTAGTGTGCATTTCAGTGTTTCATTAGCAAATATGTTCACAACTGGCTGCTGCAGCAATCCGTGTTTGGGGAATATGTGAGAAATATCACAGCGACACCTGAATTACAAAGGCTCAGGGATCTTACAATGTGTCTGCACCAGCAGGAATGCCAACGCGGGATCCCACCGGTGCTCAGCGGGGTGCACCCGTCCGGCGGGTGAGGATGCTGTCTTGGAGCGAGAGGAGGAGACCCACGTGGTTTTTCTGAGAGCTGTAATGATCTGGTGGGGACAGATCATCATCCCAAGGTAAGAGCCATCCCTGGTTTGAATACACGAGTACATTTCGCGGCAGGGAAGTCAGCTCCTTTGCAAGGTCATTCCTCTACCCAGTCCCAGTGACT
This sequence comes from Morus bassanus, assembly GCA_031468815.1. NCBI lineage: Eukaryota > Metazoa > Chordata > Aves > Suliformes > Sulidae > Morus > Morus bassanus. Next base: position 2,097,249 of record CM062575.1, read on the forward strand.
GCAGCACTGGGGGTTTGGTGAGTAGCGTTGTTGGGGCAAAACGCGTCTGCTTTCACCTTCAGGAACCAAAGGCAAAAAGCGGTGCAGATGCTGCTTCGTTATCTTCTTGCTTGACTTACTGGGTGCTGGAGGTCTGGTTTCCCCTGGTCACAGTTTTATGCATAGCTATTGTTCTCCAATTTACCTTTTAAATAATTTGGTTATTAATACCATTTCACAATTCTGTAATTTTCTGAAATTCATAGCAGAAGGTGGAAACCACTGGTTTTCAAACAGCTTGACCCCTGCCAATGACTGAAAATCATATCCTGTATTTTGATTTGGGAAGAACCTTTGAACTACCCAAATTTTAGCACTTTTTGGAGATAAATGAGAAACGTGGTGAAGAGGCACCACAAGTTTAATCTCAAGAAGTCTACAAAACTCTCCACCCTGTTAGGTCTGGAGGAAAGGCAAGAGCACTTGCACAACAACTCCTTCAAAGAAACCCCCTGGGAAGAAGAGAGATCCTCTCACATCATCACTCTGAAGGCAGAATTATGTTTTGTTAGATGGCTTATGAAAGTGGATGTGAAGGCAAAAAAAAATAAAAATCCCCTCCCTCAAGTCCTGATTAATAGCTGAACAAAGTTCACACGCGTTGCCTGCCTTGCAGAATGGAGGAGGTTTGCCATTTGGGACATATCCAACCAATTACAGCAATTCACACAATCGTTCAGTGTGCGCTGCTGTAGTTACTCCATCTAAAAACCCACCGGACTATCTATCACTTTACTGACAGTTTGTTTAGTGACCATGCCACTCATGTACTTTTTGGTTCAAAATAGCTCCATCTTTCCATACCTTACCTTAATGACTTTTCAAAGCCTATCCATCAAGACTTGGCTCCCTCTTGGGGCTTTAAATATATCCTCAACATTTTGCAGAAACAGCATTCTGGGTGACAATGATGCAAGCCTTGGGAGCGAGCTCAGCAAGCCCTAATGGCAGTGCCATGGCAGGAAATATTTGCAAAGATAACACCTCTTTGAACCTTTGTACAAATATATTTTGGGGGGTGTTTTTTGATCAACATTTAAAATATATGATACTACCTATATTCTTCCCAAGTCTTGGTCCCTTAAAATGAAAAAAAAAATAATAATCTCTAATTCCTCAGATCCTTCAGGAGCCCTGTCCTCCTCCACTGAGGGTGCAGCACTTTCAAGGTTCCTTGGGGCTGTTCATTTATTTGCAGAAGATCAAAAGGTCAGGCAATTTCAGCTCAGTGAAGCTTCAAGTGAATTTACATCATGCATAAAAATTTGCTATTTTCAAGCTCACAGACTTCTCCTATGAGGATATTTTGCTCACTTAGGCAGAAAACAGGCTGTGTTAGCAACTTTTCTGAGCAATGTTCTCTGATAGTAGATGGACGTGTGGTCCTCCGTACATCCCCTGGACGCAGCACCGGCTTCCCACTCTGATGCTGCCCTGAGAGGCCATCCGCAGATATGTTCCCCATTTATTCAGCAACTGCTTGGATCACAGACAGATGAGCATGTATACAGAGGCTGAGAGGTGCACACAATAACTGCCTTTCTTTAAGATGTGGTGCTGCACACGAGATTTTGGGTATCCGCTTAAGTCCCCCAAACCTTCACAAAAGGCAGGGCAGGCAGATTCCCCGGGGGCTGTGAATGCCAGCGCCAGGACACGGGGAGTCTGACTCCCCTCCCCTCCCTGTCCTGATGGCTTCACCGGTAAGGGCTCTGCCGCTGAAACGCACAGGGCCCGAGCACACCTTTATGGGGACCTTCATGTGAAAAATGCATCCTGAATATTCTTATTTGCTGCTGTACAGAGAAAGGCAATTCCCAAGGGGAAAGAAAAAAAAAAGAATTAAAAAAGCTTTACTTGCCCATAAAGACTTTGAATATGTGAATATAAATTTTGGATTCTAAGCAGCTCAGGCAGTGAAAAATTAGTTGCACCCATAATACTATAATAATCGGACTGCGAGGAAGTTTGTAACCATCCTCAGGCAGGAGTATAGTGTTACCTCATTCATTATTAACCAACAATGAATTGCTCTAGTTTTGGGCAGGCTTTGATCCTCCACGGCTCTGAGTCGGGGACTTCTGCTAGACGAGCGGAGGGACAGCCCAGCTTGCCACGAGGCTCTGGCAGAGACTTGTTCAACACCAGATAAGGCTCTGCCCTTAGCAAAGGAACATGGCAATTTGAAAAAGCAATCCCTTTGGTAGTGTGGGGATTAACAGCTGAGAGTGCTGACTAATTATAAGTGTGGCCTCCATTGCTGAGACCCCTTTCTGAGTAGAGGAGCGCCCACCCACCCGCCGTTCACAGCACAGCCCACCGGCAGTGGCTGGAAAAACAAACATACAACAAAGCGTGAAGCTATTTTACGTGTGACCTCTGGATCTTTGCTCAAGGACTTAACACCATGATTTGTACACCACCGGGAAGCACCGCGACACCGCGGTGACACAGGATATAATAGGGGACATAGAAGAGAGAGGCATGATGAAGCGAAATTCATCTATTAGAGTATACAAAGATCAATCACAAATAATACTTTGCAGCTCTTACCAGTGTGTTCTGAATGTTGAAACCGGAATCCTTCTGCAAGGGTGGGATTCATGAAAACAAAGCTCTTGAAAAGCAGAAAACAAGCCAGTCTCCCGGCTTGGGGCAGCTCCATGTCACTTGTCACCCCGTTCACAGGGAACTGAAGGAGATGGGAGGAAAACACAGTGTGAGCATTAAACACTGCTATGCATTTAAAAGAACAAGAAGTTACCAGCTGAATAAAGTAGGGCTTTGCAATAAGGTTTTTCCAGCAAGTGGTCAGTTATGCTTTGCATGGCTTAATTCTGATCAGACCTTTGGTGTAATGAGGGGTGAAACCTGCAGCCTTTTTGCCATTAGCTTTAAGGAAGACAGATTTGCACCTCGGGCACGTGTTGTGCGCTGAGCCGCGCGCCGGTGTCTGGACACGGAGCAGAGAGAGGTGCTGTCTGGGGCTCCTCCTGCGCCCCTCTGGAGCTCGGGCTGGCCGGTGGGATGGGTGGTGCGGGCTGGCATCCTGCTTCTGCACATCAGCTGTCAGCGAAAGCAGCTGAGCTCCCCGCAGGGCTCATCTGTGGTTTGTCGCTGGCTTTGTTCTAAGGGGGTTATAGCTGCTTGAACCGCAGGTTTTTCCTCTGCTACGGTGGAATGAGATCAGCCCTGGTTTGGTCTGTGGGGACAGAGGGAGGAGGGATGTTCCGACAGCCTGAGACTTTCCGATAGCAGTTTTGCAATGGATGCAAATCAATAGGTGGGGCACTGAAATATAGCCAAAACCAGAGGGGCTGTGGGATATACCATGGTTACTGGCCAACTGAACCGTGGTGCGGATGGAAGGGGCAGCGGTACCTTGCGCTGCCTTCACAGGGACCCAGGGGAGAGGGCAGAGACGCGGTGGTGACGGTGCAATACATTTCTTATTTTTATGAATAAGACATGACTAATGCTAGACGAATCTCAAAAGATTTAGAGCTTCAGCTAACAGTCACAGAGCAGGGATGCTTATTCCTACCTGTGTGACTCACCCTGCCTGGCAGAGCAGTAGGACTTCAGAGAGTTGACAGCGCACCTCCGCTTCCCGAGAGCAGCACGCAGGACAGGGCGAAGCACAGGGGTCCGCAGCAGACCTGCAGCAGCATCCCCACATTGGACCTTTTGTCCTGCAATCGTGCTACCTACAGCAGCTTCCAGCTCCCGGGCTGCGAGGCACTGGGCGAACATCGACCCGGTGTCTGCATGGCATGGGCCGCCCCAGCAGCTTAAAAGTGCAACAGCTCAGCATGGAGGAAACCAGCAAGGAGAAGAGGGGGAAGGGAACCCAGCTGGGAGAAAGTGTGATGCCTTCTGGGTCTCTAACAAAAAGACACCCATTTTATCTTCTGATGTGCAAGTTCAGCTCTATTAAGTTTTCTCCATTTCTTTAACACTGTTTAAGTATGGCATTGCAACAAAACTACATGCTACAGTATGATAACACACACAATTTTCTTACTGAATAGCAGTATTATCTCATTTGATTAAACCCAAATAGATACCACAATCGATGTATGTATGTGTTTAGGCAAGGCCTATGAATTTTAAGTCTTATCACTTCCAGAATCACATATCCAATTATTGCAAAACTGCAAATCCTTGGGAACTGGCATCTAGCCAACACTAATGAAAAATATGTGTAGAAAATGTTGTAAAACTGGAAGAGCTACATACATCATCTTGCTCAGGTATGCCTTTTGTGCTTTGGCTGCCCTAATTAGGTGGCACCTAAGTATGGACTTTGCTTTCCGATAAAGCAGGGCGTTTCTCTAGTGAACAGTCTCTCTGTAACCCTCATTCCAGAGAGAGCGGTTCTTTAAACATCCGCTCATTCTGCCTGTGGTGAGGTGGAAGGCTCTCCCCTGTTGCTAATTAAAGGAATTTTTTTAAGATGACCATTACATGCATGGAAGCAAAACAAGGCAATGCAATAAACTATGTTGGAAGTCGCACTAAATTACCCGGGGATGCCCAGCGTGTAACTGAGCCGTGCAGAAGGTCGTTAGGACATTTCCCCAGGAGCGCTGTGCTGAGGGGCGCATCTTGGCTGGGGAGGACTTGGCAGCTCAGGCGGTGAGCAGAGAGCTGGGGACTGGCACGGTGTGCCGCGGGTCACCCAGCTTCCAGGAGAGGAGGAGTGAGAAGATATGGACACCTTAAAAAGGGCCCTACAGCAGGAGTAGTATGTTTCCGAGTGAGAGCTACACTGTGTTATCAATGGGTGGATATCACTGGAGAGAAAACTGCTCTTGACAGCAACTGGGAAGAAGTAATATCCCGGAGCCCAGGAGAGCCGCCACCAGGGACGCGTGTTGCTGGCCAGGGGAAACCGACAGAAGTCTCCACCATCTCTTTGTTAAGGGCAGAAGAAGCTGAGAGATTAAAGCATCTAAATGAAGACACCTGCATGTACCCCAATGGGAGGATGGCCTCAGCAAAGCCAAGGGCAACCTGGAACCCTCCCAGAGTGGCAGTGCTGCATCCTGACAGCCTCGAGCGGCCGGGGCTCACGTCTGGTCTCGGAGGGGATGCTGCTGCGGGACGGCTCGGTGCTCGCCCTTGGGAGGAGCTGCCGGCTGCACCGCGGGGCCCTTCACTGCTTGTCTCCTGCCGTAAGCTCTGCCAGGCAATAACCCACCTCCTGAGGCATCCCGTGTAAATTATATCAAAAAACCTAAAAATAAAGAGGTGCCAGCTCAGAGGTTCACAGAGCTTTGTAGAAGTGATGCCGATAGATGGGTACATTGAAAGGCCGCTGTGAAAGGCTGGTGTAATGGTTGGGGAGCATTGGCAGCTCCCTCTAGGCACTGTGCTGTTCATGTGGACTGTAACACAATGCCAGCCTGGATTGCGAGATCTGTATGACTTAGTTGTCTTGAAACAGGAGGTGCCGTCCCTGCCGCCCGCCGTGGAGGGAGCGCTGCGGCTGTGCGTGCGGGCTCGGTGGCGCAGCACAGAGGAGTCCTGCAGGGATGCTGCGCACGGGGACCTACACGAAGACGGAGGGGGCTGGCAGCGGGCATGGCCTGTCTCGCTGCCTGGGGCATGGCCAGAGCTCCCCGCAGGGCAGGTAAAGCCTTAGTGGGATCTGCCCATGGAATCTGCTGTGCGAGGAGACGTTGCTGCTGGAGGCAGTCACTCCTGGAGGGCTGGTTACGCCTTTCACAGCCAGCGGCACAGGGGGTGGGACACAGCAAATCTGCGAGCTGAGCCTGTTGGTGTTTCCCATGTGACACTGAGGAAGTGATGCAGGCAATGACTTAGTGCTGGAAAAATCGATCTTGGTTCCCGAAAGTTGTTCTGGATGAAGTGATTTGTGCACCAACTGCTGCTTTTGGTAGCAAAAAGTTTAAAATACCCACCAGTTTCTAGCAAAACCCTCTTCAGATGTATTCTTCTTCCATTTGCCTTCTCCAAACTACGAACGGACACCAAAAGCCCACCGCGCCGCAGTGGTGCAGCGGTGAAAAGTCTTGCAGTGCTTTTGCATAAGAAGTGCAGCTGCTGATAGCAGGGCAGTGGCATGAGGTTCGGGCCGGGGGGAGAAATGCCAGCCTTGCTGCAGAAGGAATAATCTTCATCGCAGCACCTTCCCTCTGCCCCCTCGCCGCCCCGAGCCCGAGGGAGGAGGGCTGGGGACACGTGCATGGGCGCAGCTGCTCCCCGGGACCCGCCGGCTGCTGGCACACACGGAGCGAGGAGGAGGAGGAGGGATGCTTCCTCCCACAGCTCTCTCAAGCATCGCTTTTCACAAATGTCTCTTGGCCTCTTGCTGCCCTCACCTTTTTTGCCACATTTAATTTTCCTGCCAGCTTTACGCAGTACTTGCTGGGATTTTGCCGTTTGGCCATTTTCTAACTTTCTAACAAAAACTGAGGTTGCTTGTCAACAGGGTTTTTTTTTCCCGAGTACCCTCAGATCTACTTCCTAATCAAGTCACACAAACAGCAACAAATGTAAAATTGCCTTTTAAAAAAGAGGATTTTCGCATTTTCGGTCGTAGCACCTTTAAGGATGTGTTAGAAGTGAGAAACACATCTGAGGTGAGAAAAGCTTATTTTTTTATTCAGTACCACCGAGCTGATGTGTCTCCTGACCCACTCAGCAAGGACTTTCTGCCAGACCGTGGTCTGAGTACCACCGTGCTAGTAAAGCTATGAGAGCTTAGATATGAAACATACCCCTAACCCAGGGGTAGAGCACACATAGCCCGACGGATGCGGGGCCGTCTTCATGCTAAGCTACAGTTGCACCGCTGTGCTGCTTGTATGCTGTAAGCTGTACTGCTACAAACTATATGCTGCTTGCTATATACTGCGAAGCAGCGCTGCTCATACAGGATCCCACAGTCCTGACGCGTACGTAGCGCTGGAAAGTTAATTGCATTTTACAAAGTATTTGCATTTGGCAATAGGCTTTGATGAGGACCTGTTATTGAATAATGATATTAGATATAAACAGAGCATTGCTAAGGAGAAAACACACAGAAGTGCTAAGGCGTTATCTTTGTTTTGAAAATACCGCAGGGTTGACCGCAAGTGAGTAGACCACAGCGTGACAACTCTGACAAAGGGACTGACAATTTCTACAGATGCCTTTGGCCAGATAATAGATTAAAATAAAGGCTGTGATTTTGCCTTCATTTATAAGTTAAGTAGCACAAGTCGCTATATACGAAGATATTTCTTGTGCTGAGGGTAGCAACTCTGTGAGCGTCCACACGGTGCCCTCCGAGCTGATGTGCTTTTGCTCAGTGGGGAATTCAGTGCTGTGGTGGGCAATTTCCTAAGGCCAAATCTACAAGAAGAGCTTTTTGCGACCAGAAAACTTCCATTTCTAATTTTTAAGATTTTAAAGTGCAGTATTTAATATTATCAAACCCTGCTGGTTTTGCAATTTTTGTCCTGAATTTGGAAATTAATTCCAAATGAGTTTATTCAAAAATGAATTATGATCAATCTGTTTTAATAGGAAAAATAGGACAAGCACATTGTTTCATACAATAAACATTTCAAACTATATTAAGAGTATAAAAATGATTATTTGGGGGGATCTTTTACAACTTAATTCCATCCCTATTTTCTATTTTTAACCATTAATCAAAGCTTCTGGCTTGTTGGGAAATATTATAAATCTTTATATCCCCAAAGCTTTTAAATTATTCACTGTGCTTACTGTTCTCTTTCTGACAGGAGATTATACTTTTTAATTGGAAATTTTCTATTATTTGTGTCTGAAATGTTTGAAAGTCAAAGTGTAGCCTCAGATACTATTAATAGCAGATATAACAGAGGTGGGGGACGTACGGAGGCTTTTCCTTGCCAGTCTGTTAACCGAGTCAGCCGCATGACCCACGCTCAGAGCACAGCACCGTACAGCAGAAGTCCCGCTTTATTCTACAGTTTCTTTTCTTTTTCAACCCCACCCCTCCTGTCCTTATGCAGCCCTGTAACAGGAACTTGTCCAAACTTTGGGCTTGTTTCCTCCATTAGAAACTTTCCATCCTGTCAGTGTCGCCTTTAGCAGTCATTAAAATACACGACGTGTGTAACCGGGCACAGTGAAACGCGCTGCGCGTGGTTTGTGCTCAGCCCAGGGATGAGCCGGGCTGGGCTGCAGCAAGGTCCCGTCCTCAGCTGGGTTTGCCTTCACTTCAGCCTCAGTATCATCACCAAACTTTAACAGTGGTAATTTGCTAACTCCTCCCTGGGTTATTATTGATAAAAACGTTTAAATTTATTCTGAGAAGCCACTGATTTTAAGTCATTGGATCCCAGGTTTCCATGTCTGACTTTTTCTGGGCTTTATTTCTTACCTGCAAAGACTTGCTCAAAAACTGCGCAAAACTTCAGGTTTCTTCTTTTTTTTTTCCCCCTTCCTACTTCGAAGGTTGATCATTCGTGTGTTTCAGTCTGTTGGATGCTCAAAGAAGCACAAGAAAGAAGGAAAAAAAAAATCCTTCAGCTGCCGAATGCCTCATCAAATACAGTTTTCATTTGCTGAGCTGGAAATAGGCAGGCTGCGCTGCCCGGTGCCCTGCTGCTCTTCGGGGCGCGAATGCCAGGCTGGGGCTCCCACGCCCGGCTGTGCTGCTGGCCCTGGCCGCCTCCCCTTCGGTTGACAGGTTTCTTGCTTGGAAAGGAAAAGCTCAGGTCTGCGTCCCAGGCTGCTTGCTGCCGATCTGGGAGATGTGTGCAGTAACTAGCACACCGGGAAGGTGCGTTTGCTTTTGACTGGGAGCAGATGTGGCGATGTGTGCAACTTCATCCAGGTAAGCCCTCCTGGTGCTAATTTATTTTTTTTTTTAAAACTATTTCTCTCCCCCAGGACTAAGCACTCGCCGCCAGCCTCTGCAGGGCTCTGCGGGTGGGTTCTCCCACCACCGCGGGCTTGGGCTCCTGCTAACGCCGATGGGAACGTGCGCGCACAGGAGAGCAGGCTGTTCCCCTGCACGTCTTCACTTACACGGCACAGAGCCCGAGCTTAGTGCAGGTGCTAAACCAACAAACAAATTAAAGCAAGGTCTCTTTGTTGGGAAGCACGTCAACTGGTATTGTGCTCTGCAGACTTACGCTTTTCTAATAATCGCTTTTTCCTGGAGAGCTGGACTTGGAAAATGCATTTTTTAGAGTATTTCAGAAGAACAGCCAGTTTAGAGGCTTATACGATGTCTCACCACCAAAGAAGCAATAGCTACATCAATCAGAGATGTGAGACTACCGCATAGGCACTCCCTGGCTTTCTCTAAATGATGTAAATTAGATATATCCAACACCGTCTATTACGGAAGATGCAGATGCTGCACCTAAACAGGAGAATATAGTACATGAGTGATCATAGCCATCAGGGGGAGTGGGAGGACAGGAGGCCTTAAAACTGGTCTTTAGAGCCATATTTCTTTAGGTCATTTTTATAGCCTGGAAATTATGAAGGAAGCTATGCTCCACGATTGCAGATTTTGCTGATGTTGCATTGTATCTAGCTTTTAATTCTTCCAATCTTCAGGTTTTGCTTACAGTTTTTGAGCACATATGCATTAATTTCAGACAATTATCTTAAAATTAGTAAAATATAATATTTGTGACAAGGATTCTAAAATATTTTATTCTGAACTTAAACGAATTATCAATGTCATACATATCACCAACACTTCAACTGAGTAATTCTCCTAAAAATAAGTTATACCTGAAAGGAAAATGAACTTTTTAGGTGAGTCAGTCTGCGTACTTCAGAAAAAGCAGTATTTCTTTCTAGCAGACATAGGCCTGTGTCACATTCCCGCTGCGATAAGGAAGATATAGTCTTGGTTTTAAGGAGAATTTACTGCCCTTTTTGGCTCTACTGTTTGTTTGTCCTGGGGGGAGGAGGAGGGCTCAGTCGCACAGGTAACCCCGAGGCTCAGCGCAGATTACGTCAAATGAAAGGGATCTCTTCTACTTGTGAACACGGCGGGGTTTCCTCTGACTGTGCCTTTGATTAAACAATTTGTTAAGTTATTTTGTGGCATGGGCTGGGTTGTTCCAGGCTTCCAATGAATAGTTGCATTGTTGGTTTTACAATGAAGTTTCATTGCAAAAACTCCTCTATTTTAGTAGGTGCTCTGAAACATATTCCTAAAAATACGCCACAGGGATTTGCTTCTTCAAATATCCAGAAGGAAACTCGCTGAAATCCACAGAAAGTAGATATACAAAGCACAGAACTTCATGAAAGTTAGAGCAGGTTGTTATGCAAACAAATACTTCTGGTTAAATTTTCAAACATTGCCCCAGTTCTGGTAAGGGTAATAACTTAAATTTAGATGCTTACCCAAATATAACACACATCTCAAATCCCTGTACGCAGAGTGCTGCAACCACACGTAGGAGAAGGCACAGGAATAACAGGATTTTTTTTTTCTTTGTTAATAAACACGTCACTTAACACTACTGTGAAGTTAGACCTCTCTGTGCTTAAATCCAGTTAATTAAAGAAGTGTTAGGTGCATAAATACCTTGACAGATCCTGACTATATTCCTACTAAATTAAATTTTCAGCCATCCCATAGGAAGACTAGAAAAACATGGAAGAAAATGTTGCTTTTATCCTAGAAAATATGAGGAATTAAAAAAACTTCAGTCCATATGGGTTATTCATCCTGGGAGAGAAAAATATTCTGCCTTGGATAATTAATCTCCAGGAGTTGAGGATTTAACCCCATTTAAGGTATGCTCAATCAGAACCATGCCAGAATGTATGAAATCTAATTTTTTTTTTAAACTTTATCCACTTTTGTGGCTATTTCTCTCTTGTCTTTAAAAATTTGGGATCTTTTGGAGCAGGTTTTGCAGTGGCACCTTGCTAGCAGAGTCCCCCCACCCCAGCAGAGTGTCCTACAAGAGGCTTTGGTTTTTTGCTGGGAAACACGCTAATGGGGAGAGCAATTAGCCCTGGCTGCTGCCCTTGGTGATCCCACAGCCAGAGTTAGCAACAGCCGCTGCCCGCCCGTGCTGCGGATACGGTCAATGCTGGTGGGGGAAGCACCCGGGCTACTCCTCGTGCCATCGGTGACTGCGAGGGTGATCGGTTTTTAAAGGTAATAAGATTTATAAGGCTTCTGCTATTAAGATGCAAAAATGTGAACCCATGGCTTCACTTGGAAAGCTCTGACACACCTTCTCCTTCCCCACTGCTCCCAGCCTTGCCTCCCCAGCCTGGGCAGAGCCATTGCCAGCTTTCAGCTGCAATATTAATTACACTTCGCATTCCTTCCCTCTTCTTTTTAATCAGTGAAAGTTCCTTTTTAATTCTCTGAAATTAACCTCCTATTTTAAATGAGGAATTCCTCCTCAAAGTCTCTCGAATTGATGACATCTTCAAGGCTGATCCTGCATAGGATAAACCACACAACGGCAGAGCTGCTCACAGGCGTCGGGGCAACTCGTAGGAGCTCTGCGGCGGGGGCGAGCCTCTGATAGGGGCTCAGTGCCGCCCATCCCTGCCGACAACGAGTGAGCGTCAGGAACTTGAAAACAAACGTGTTTCAATAGGGAAGGGCTTTGCAATAATACTTCAACCGGCTTCTTCTCCAAGCTTTGATTTGTTTTTCATACAGGACCCGAAAAGCTCATGTGGTTATCCACATGCTCTGAACCTCTTGAGCAGAAAATTTTATGAGAACAGTCTGCCTCATGATTTTCTGCTATTTCATGCTTTCTGTCTTGATGGCAAATTGCTATGAGAACAACCTCTTTTGTTGATTTCAGGAACTTGCCTTACTTTTGTTGCTGCTCTTTATTGCGTTTGACAGTGTCTCCATGCGCAGGGCCAAGTAATGGGCACTGTGGAGAAGAGAGACCGAAAATGTTTTTTAATCCTGATTTGTTTCAAGCTGATGATGCCCGGCTGTGCAATTGCTCTGTTTTCCCATGTGCACTGCCTTTCACACTGCTTGCCCGTCCGTGCACGTGTGGCATGGCCCCAGGGGCCGCCCAGCTACGGCGCGGGGCCAGCTCTGCCCTCCTCCTCCTCCTCCTCCTCTCCCTCTGGGGCTCACGCGTTTTGAGTTATTACTATATACATTTTCCAGTTCTGATATAAGACAAGCAATGCCTGGCTTGTGTCAGCAAAGACGCATTTCACTGCAGTTCTGGCTATGGCTGCTGAAAAAAGATGATACTCAAAGGTGTAACCCTCAAGTGCACTCAGCCGCTTGGCCATGCCCGAGACGAGCTCCGGTAAAAGAGAGCACAGCTATTATACTTACTACCAAAGCCTGAGCACACTGTGGACTGACCATCTCCTAATAAGGGGAAAAGGTTTATTGAAAAGCATTTGGTTTTCATCTCCTGGCCAAATAACCCCAGATTTTACCAGCTGTCTGTGGCGGCATGAACCACACTGGTCCGAGCGACGGTGATGCACTGGTTGCTCGAGGATGTTTCTTGTTTAACGATGTACAGATAGATTTAATCACACCTGAAAGACTGCTCTGGACTGGCTGAGCGCTCAAACCCTATAGAGCATCAGACAAGCTTGATATGTGACAAGTAGTATTTAAATGACGTATGATCTTATGATTTATTTGGGTCACAGTGCATTTTAATTATTAATGATGTTATGCCGATTTGAAGACGAGCTCTGAAGGACTCAATCACTTTGTTTTAGATGTTTGATATTCATAACAGTCCCCAAGGCCCTGCATTTATAATGAGTTATTCCTGCTGGTGTACTAATAACAACATCAACTGGTAAAGGGGAGGGCGGGGAAATAAAGTAAACCAGAAAATATGATATCCTAATTCTCATTGCAGACATGCGTCTCTGATGTTACACTACTTTAGCAGGTATCATGGTGAGCTGTTCCTCTGCTGAGGAACAACCGCTGCTGAGTGAGTGCTGGAGACATTCTTGGAGAGATGCGCTGTAGCATTGGGTCGCATCTTGGGTGATAAAAGAGCATTATTTTCGCCGGTGACAATGCTGAGCTTCAACAACAGCGAAGACAAGTGGCTGCATACGCTGGACGGTGTGCTGTTGGGCTGGCGTGCCTGGGACCTCTGCTGCCCGTGGGAAACAACATGTTCCTCAACAGAGGGAGGAGAGAAATGACCCAGTATGTTTTGCCAACAGCTCCCACCCAAGATTAAGCTAAAGTCTCTGCTTGTCGTGGCTTTTTGGAAAAAAATTTCAACGTGCTCACCCTGAGAAGGTTTAAGACGAGTTACCTAGAATGGACAGTGGGTTAACGGATGGCATGGGCTGAGGTGGCATTCAGTGGGCCATTAAGCAAAACGCCTGCCAGGGTCTTCAAACTCTCATGCCTTAAGTGACCGTGCCTAAACTACTAGTTTTGAGTCTCAGAAACTGTAATTCCTGGAAGAACACACTGGAGGACTTTCCCTGAGCAGCGCATTTTTTCAAAGAACTGTTGCTCAGCGCAGGCGCAGTAATACTTTAAAACCCACAATGCTTTGAAAAGCCCCGAAAGTTCGATGTTTTGTACCCAGCCTGTTACCGGCTGCCGCTCTCGCCAAGTGAGTCAAAGCCACATATCACCTTCCCCTTCTCCTCAAGCTGCTGAAATCATCCCTTTGCCTGTTCTTCTTCATCCCTGGCAAAACGCAGGACTGCAGTGACAGATTATTATAGTTTTGCTATAAATTAGCTCTGAGATCAGAGGAGTGGCTTGAACAGTCTTTGGTGCGATGCTGCTAAAGGGCTGCCCGTGGGAATCCAGAGCCAGGAATGGTCATCTGCTCAGCTGCAGGAGTTACCGGAGCAGAGGGAGGTGACAGGGCATTAATCTGAAGGTACTTTTATTGTTGTGTAGTTCTTACCTTCTCTTCAGAGGTGACCAGGGAAAGGTTACTCACGGGATAACTGTAATTCTCCTACAGGACTGGGTTCAGGGCTTGAAAGCTGCAAGCCCAGGTTGGTGAGAGGCAGCCTTCCTCCCTCCTTCAGCTCTTGTCCACATGCAACAGGAGACAGGGAGAGCTGATGGCTATCAGATAAGGGTTGCAATGCATTTAAACAGTGCCACCCGTGGGCAAGCAGAGAACGAAATCCTCGTAAGGGTGAGAGGGCTGATAACGGAAATAGCAAGACCAGACTGAAAAACTTCAGGTTTCAAGTCCAATGTGGGCAGTGAAAGTTTGGAATATTGCTGGGAAATACAATGATGCCAAACCTGTGTTTGTGTCCTGGGCTGTGCCTGTGGTGAAGGGACAGCCTCTGTGGAGCAAGAGTGAGGGTCTGGAGACATTCATGGTCACATTGGTATGGGACTCGATACGTGCTGGGGCAGGATTTTTCTCCATCAGCATCAGCTGGCTCAGCTCCATGTTCTGCATGCAACAGGAGAAATCAAAGCCTTGGGAAGTCCATATTTTGTAAAGAAACCACTTACCTTAGTAGTGCTGCAATTCAGCAAATGAAAATCTTATTCCAGCATCTCTAATTCAGTATTTCAAAGTAACATTAAACCAACACTTTTTTAAAAAAACAAAGCAATTTTTACGGTCTGAACTCTACAATGCACGTTAAGAACAGGCATGTGGGTGATTTGGGTGGGGTTATAGCTTATTTTTTGGTTTGTGTTGGTAGCAAAGCCGTTGAAGTTTTCAATGTCATTTGGTATACTTTAAATATAATTAACCAATACCTTAATAACAAATGCACCATGATGCATGCTGAGGTAATTATCTGTTTAAATTCTCCAGCTGTCTGGTACAGATGTCGCTCGTGGAATCTGGGTGAAAGGCAGCCATTAGTGCCGGCCTGAGGTGGGACAGGTGCAAAGGGGATGAAAGACGCTCAGCCAGCGTTTTCCTGGTGTGCTGGGCACTGGGGCTGTGTGGGGTGTGTGTCGCCGGGGACGGGGCGCTGACAGAGCAGGTGCTCTGGGGAACACTTCGTCTGATGGGGTTTTGTAAAAGCCTGCACACCGGGCATTGCAGACGGAGCAAGGGTCGAGGAAAATCTTCATCCTAAACAAAAAAAGTGATAACATGAAAATAGCTCTTTAACAGATTAAGAAAGGGTCCAGTATTGGTGTGGAGAGGGGCACACTAGGGATTAAATATAGTGCCTGGGCAGCCTGGGACTCTGCATTCTATTTATCTTAAACTTATTCCTACTCACTGATGTAAAGTACATTTTGAGTTGCTTGTGTATTTTATTACACCTTGGTAAACGTGAAAAACCTTTGTTTGTATTTTGTTCCTGTTATGTTTCTAATCTAACCCCTCGCTTTCCTCAGCCTCCAACATATTTCAGCTGGTTTGGTCTGGGTCAGTCACCTGGGAAAAAAAACGACTCCGTAGATGAACACCCAAGGTGGGCAGGGACATCCCCGGTACCTCGGGGGTCAGACTGACTCTCCATGCCACCTTCCCTCTGAACCCCAGGGCCTCATGCTCAGCACCCCAAGACTGGATTTTCAAAATCTGGAAAGCATATGCATAAATCTACTTTCAAAATTATTTTTAAGGGCATTGTCTCAAGTGTATCCACTTATTTACTGTATATGTAACACTATAAAACATATCTGTGTGCATATCTAAGAAACGCTCATTCTGAAAATATACTTGATGATGTGAAAACTGTTTTTGAAATGATGGTGTAAGAAAGGTCTTCCAGAGGACTTGAGCGACAGAAGACTCCTCTCTTCTCGCTGTTTTCTTTTTCACTGCGGCAGTGAGAAGCAGGGAGCGTGGGAAGCGATGACAGGCTGTAAAACACTGATTCCCTCCGGTTGTGCCCACTTCTCCTTCAGCTCTCCCTGCAAAGCCTAAGCAGATGGATGATTGCTTTACTCCCTGCACCTGCCAGCTCTGGACAAATTCAGGTGCAACAGGTGTGTGGATACTTTCTTTTTTTAAAAAAAGTGAACTATAAGAGTATATACTGTGGTTATGGTTGGAAATATCAAATTCAACCGAATTCAGATCTGGGGTCAAGCAAAGGAGTGGCAAACGTGTTCATAATAGTGTAAATGCTCAGTTAAACCCCTGCACCCTGCCGCTGCCGCCTCTGCTGTTTCCCCTTGAAGCACTGCCATGGAGAAGTGCATGATCTGTGGCGTGAGTTGCGGAGGACCCCCCGTGCACGTGTCGCTGAGGTTTTCCCACAGGGCGGTTTCAGCAGTGGGCAGGATGCTCGCCAGCCTCCGGTTCTCACTCCCGGCAGACTCACGGACCCCCGTGCATTGGCCAGACGCCTGCCACCGCAGCGGATGCAACGGCTACGCGCGCAGGTCAGCCCACCAAGCCGCTCGGCAGCGGGGCACGACGGTCCGTGTCAGCCTTTCAGCCTAATGGGATTTCATGGGGCTGTGCAGGGTCAGCAGGGCCAGGAGCTCTGGGACCTCTTGCAGCCACCACGGGAAGAGTTATTTGATGGAATGATAACGCTGCCTTGGTTTCTTTATGTGCCTCATAAAGACTGAGCTCAATAATCCGTGTGGCTTTAATTTTATATCCACCCACTTCTGGCTGCGCTGATCGATATCAGTAATACCTGTACATAGGGAGATTTTAACATTTCCTTACAGAAACGTGAGGATGTGTTACACACTCAACTGCAAATCAGCAGTGTAATTTTGCACAGGGGTTAGTTTTAGGGTTGAGCTACATAATATTTTCAGAAGCACAGCTCTCCAGAGCATTGCTTTTAACTTGATATTGATTATTATTATCATTACTATTATCTGCAGTCCTGGGTATTGATGTGTACTGGAAACCCCAGATCCTTGAGTCAAACTCCTTACAGTACCGAACCAAACCAGCTGTAATGCAATGGGATAGAACGCGGGTGCCTTGGAGCACTTCTCCAAGGAGGGACAGCTTTCTGCGCCAGCCTGGATGCACGTGGGAGTGCTAAAGGGGCAGACGTTCCCTGCAGGTACAGGCACGTATCCTCACGTGCGCACACACACACAGGGTTTTGCCCAAGGGCACGCGTGCCATGCAGTAATGCCATAACCCTTCATCCCGCGCTGCTCCCATCCAAATGACAGGGTTTCAGACTGGGGAAACCCTGAGTACAGTGTGGCCATTTCAACGCACAGAACAAACCGCACCAGGGTCCGAGCCCGGGGATGCTTCGGAAACAAATCCAAAACCTAAATTCTCTGCCAAATAAATAATGTGCTAAGATGAAGGGTTAAATTGGAAAATGGGTTAGAAATGTTTGAAGAGAAAAAGTCACCTACTTTTGTTCAAAAGATGAAATTTGTTTTCCCTTGCTCTAAATTATATAAAGGAAATATTCAATTCTGCAGAGTGATAAATTCAAGAAATGACATTTTGTAAATCTTTAGGTCTGTAAAAGCCATTAAACTGAAGGAGAACTTACTTTCTAGACTATTGCCAGCCCAGGTAATCTGACAAAAAGCTGCTATAAAACATATGGCTCTACAAGTTATCAAGCATCTTTTCTGCGTGGTTTTACAGAATTTTTGTGCTTGTTTTAGGACTGACATTTAAAGTTGGTCTAACAGCAGTATATCTGGATTTCCACTACAATATTAAAACCTTACTGTGGCAATTCTGAAAATACTTTTCCATTATTTCATTCTGTGATATATGTGTGGAATAACTCAGGGTGTCTTCAGGAGATTTCTGGCACCAATTTTAGGTGAACAGCATTTACTGCTACCGTAGCCAATTCACAATCATGGCAAGGAAAACCCATCACCATAGTGTCACACACCCCTTAAAATACATAAAGATTGTGGAAAGAATGATTAGTTCTTATAGGAAGCTTGTGTGTTACAATTTTAATAGTATACGCAAGTTGAATAATATTAGTAAAAGTTTGTTTAGGCGTTGGTAAATCACAGAGCAGAAGTGCTGTCATACAGAGTGGATTTGCAGCTGCTTATAAAAACTACAGATATCTCAGGAAAACACATAACTCTGCTTTAGTAAAAGGAAAACACTATTAACTAATGCTTCTGTGCTAATTGCACATGGGTGTGACGCTGGCTACTGTGGATCGTACAAAATGAATAAAGAAAATGTGACCACGGCTGGGTGTCTGTTCCAGCCTCCTTATGTCAAAATGCTTAAAGTTTATCAACCGTTTCTTGAATACAAATTAGGATGATTGTAACATATATCCACAAAAAGCATGTCATCTGTCTGCAGACCATCCAAGCCGATACCATTAAAATTCAAATGAATGTGAATTAAAATTGCCTTTATAATATGATGTAAATAAAAATAAAGCTTGTGTTAAGTGGCAGCCTCTTCCTGTTTTTAATGGATTTTACAATTACTGAGATGGATAATTTTATAACAGAAGGGTTGGTCTTAAGGCCCATGAAATAAACACTGCAGACAGATACTGAACGATTTAGCTTGCTGTTTTCATATGGCATCAGCCGTCATACTCACTCCCTGCAAAAAATCTTGGCTCTTCATTCCTTCAGGTACCAGAATGACAGAGAGCCAAATTGCTCCTTCTTGCTGAATTGTGTTCAGCTTCCCTGTCCTCAGCAAAGATGGTTTGTGCCTTGTTGGCCCATGCAATTCCGAAGCAAAAGCTGTCGTTGCCATGTAGCCTTGTTACGTGCGAACCAAAGTATTTCAAGTTGGAGCCCATCGTGATTGTGTGTGATCATTTCATAAGGATTAGCCTATTTGTCCTTAGACTTTCTCTTTATGTAAAGGGTGAAGGAATTCCCCACTATGCCATTCATAGAGGAAAGTTATTGGTAGCACCATATCTAGCTTAAAACTTAAGGTGTGTGATCTCATATGATAGTTGCTTGCCTGTATGACGGAACACTATGACAAATGTATAAAACAGAAACTACAGCGGTACAACACAACTCTGTTTTTTAACACATTGCTGATTTTTAGTAGAGCAAGGAATCAAAGCCAGGGTACTGCCCTTACCCAAAGGAAAAGCACGGCCCTGCTGCCTAACATCAGAACTAAGATTTCCACTGAACGATTTAGTTTCCTAAGTTGCAAGCAACCCAAAAGATGTGCATGTAAATGCAATCCCTCATTTCTCTGCTGTGATATCCCCTTCAAGCAGCTATAGCTCTTTTTTGGCTTGACCCAGTGCTCCTCGGGTCAGCAGATGTCTTGCCCCCATGGGCAACCTCCAGCTCCCCATCACACCAAGGTCGGACTGGTTATAACCCTGCATAACATTGAAACCTCACTTGAGGGAGTAAAACTCTCAGTTGGAGAGAGCTTTGTAAAATATTGCAGAGTTTGAAGATCTCACCCACCTAATTTGTAAGGCTGGGGAACACATTTAAAAGATGAATTAGTTAATATTAACACACAGACCCCACTCCATAAACAGGGCTAGTGGATAATGTATAGCACAAGCAGAAGACGCTGTCTTCACCTCCAGAATTGCCAGTATTTATTTATTGCCAATATTATCAGCAATGTCTTGAGTCTGTATGTGAGCCTGTTGCTTGCAAACCACCTAAATGTTTTTAGATGAAATATAAGATGGATAAAAAGGATCTTTATTCTGTCAGTTTGATGAATAATTACAGTACAGTAGCTACTAAAAAGCTGTGCTTGTAACAGGTTTCATCATCAGAGTTATGGTTGAAAGAGAAATGGTTTATTTTTACTATATTAACAAAAGCTGTATTTACAATCACAAAACTGACTGGATAGCTCCAGTCCTTTATAGGTGGATTAATACAAGTTTAATTCAAACATACGGCATTGATTTTGGTAGTGCTGAATATAATGGTGTTTCCAGCAAGATGGGCCTCTCTTTAAATCCTCAGGCTCCAAGGATTTATCCGGCTTTATACCTTTTACAGTAAGCATGTTTTGAAATGAATGAAAATACATGAATTTTTCTTCAGTGCAAGGTTTGCTAATTAGAAGTCAGCATCTGTGATGAAACTGTTACACACCAAGGAAGGATCCCTTCAGGACTAGTTTTTCAGTCTTGTGCCTATGTTTTTATGTACCTAGAGTTTCTCTGTATGATTGAACACTGCCATAGTAATGGTGTGGGAAAATGTGCAGACTCCTAATCTGTGGGCCCAGAGATCATGGTTACAAATGGAGTCTCAGAAATTAGAGTGTGCTTGCCCATAGTTCAGTTCTGTAAACGAGGGCTCTGGCTTGTCGACATTCAGGGAATTAAAAAAACCACTTTCATTCTGGCACTGCGAGTTATCCCTGCAGCGCAGGAGAGCACAGTGGCACACAGGGCATGAAAAAAAATCCAAATTGAACTTTTGTTGTGATGTCAGAAATAAAGCAAGCTGTGTATCATGGAAATTCAAATGCTCCTTACCGTTTTCTTTCGCTTATCATGCTGGTAATACATCAGTGGCTTGCAGTACATTAATCACTGCAATAATCTGGCAAATACCAAAAATAAGATTTCAAAATGACAGTGGTGGTATTTTGGATAGGAACCAAGTTTGGTGTCTATCTGAGGACTTCACTGTGCTCCTCAGTGCCGAGGAACCCACAAAGAACTGGACCTTCATGGATGTCCTGGATGTAGTGAAGTTTGGGGCATAAAGGAACCTCAAAGCAAGCCACCTCCAAAAGGTCTGTAGTAGAAGACCCAGGGATAGACCAGGCTACCTCGGTTTGTTTTCCTGAACCACTAACGCTTTGACAGAACGATGTTCGCTCTTTGCTGAGCTCAGGTCTTTGCTCTCAGGGTACAAAATCTGCCATAACCAGACTAGAAAGAATGTGGGTTAAATAACATAGCCAAAGCCTTCAGAATGAGGTGAATTTAATGTGCCTAATGACACTAAAACACTAAAATACTTTGCTAAGTGCCTCCCCACTTTTTGAAGAACATTTAGTTTGGAATTCAGCCCAGAAAATACATCTGCCCCTGCAATTTACACCTCATTGGATAAGGCTAAAGAGGGAGGAAATGAAGATGATTAATTAAGGGAAAGTAAATTAGTCTCACTTTGTATGTAACAACTGTGGATGATTTTCCTTATGCAGAAAACCTGTTTGGGGGCTGGCTTGTTAGGCCATTGATTCTGAAATAAGGATGCCTAAGTGTGTGTCTGTAATAAACTGTCAGGTACCAGCTCAGGCAAGTTGGTCAAGGTTTTGCTAAGGAAAGAAAATTTTCAATATGTATGTCAGAGGTGCTCTTTCCCTGTTGTTGCATTTCTGTCTTTCCATGAGGTTTTGTTCTCATTTCATTCTATGCTAAAGATGATGCTAATATTGCTATTTTTGAGACATATGAGTCTAAAGGAAAGGTAATTGCTCCTGAGAGCAGATAAAACTTTCCTGAAAGGATACTCATTCAGGGAAAAAAAATCTAGTGATGTAAAGGCTCCAGGTGTGATTCTTTCCTGATGCTGGTATAAATCAGGAGCAAATCAAGAAAAGTCTGGCCCACCCTTGGGAGCTACTGAGGATGGTGTTTCTGGATTGCTGCTAGCTGGGGAATGCCTGGGTTCACCACAAAGATGAAGGTAAGAACCTAAACCATCGTAAGCCAGATGGGCTTGGCTGCTCCACAAAGGGATGGGGAGGAGTTGTAAAACCATTTTCTTTCTGGTCCTGTGCAGGTCTCTGTGCCTTTGAGGGTGCCCATTCCTCACAACCCCCAAAAAAGGAACCGAGGGGGTCAGTCAGGAGCAGGGCCTTTGCACCAGCCTAGCTGCTCCCACTGCCCCAGGCGGTGTGGGGCAAGCTGCACCCATGGCCTTGCCTAGGAACTAGCCAGGCAGCTGTGTAATACTAAAAATACATGCATTAGAACTTATATAAAAAAACCAGAATAATTGCAGATGCAGGAAAAGTTAGATTAAAGTAGGAATAACACCTATATATATATATATATATATAACACTCCTGTCGAGTGGGAAGTAACAGCTTTGGTTGGTTTTTTTTTTTAATCCTAGGATTATGATTTTTATGCTGTTTTCTAAAAGAAATGATTGAAAATTTCTTCTCTCTTCCCTGTGAACTCTATTACCCTGAATGCAGACTGTGGGCTCCGACTTCAAGAAAAAAGCTGGTGTACCCCCATGCGTGGGTCACCATGGGGCTCCCAAATCTCCTGGGGTGCCCATGGGACACCCATCTCCTGTCCCTGTGCTCCCACACTGTGCAGCCAAGTGCCTCTCCCTGGATACCACGCAGGGTCCCTGCAGCAGGGACCTCGTTCTATGGAGTCATATTTTCTAGCTCCTGGAGAATTTAGGGAATGCAGGGACCTGTGGGGAATGTCCTTCTGTTGTCTGGCCAAAACAAGCTTTGATAGAAAAGGGACACAAGTCGTGAAGACGTGATATAAAATAAACACTGCTCCAAGAAGACCTCCTGAGAGATCTTGAGTGCTACCAAGGTCATAAAGACTCTGGTACCTGTAGCATACATTAACTTAAATATCAAGAGCTCTGAGGCACATCTGAAAGGCTGATTCTAGTGCAGTTTGCTTATCCAAGCAGATTCTTGCGTAACTTTGGATTTCCTTTGGCTGCCGGTGCCTGGCTATCCTGATGCACCAGGCGTGATGCTTTATAGGTGAAAGATGTATTATTCTTAAGAAAGAACTCGCAGCCTTCATTTCTTTTTTTTGTTTTTAATGTGGTTTGATTCTGTTCATGGAAATGGTTGGTTATTCTCTGCTCCTCATTACAGAGAAAAAGTTTTTTTGAGAATGCATACTAGGCACCCCTTTGTGGAACAGCAAAGGTTTGGGTTCATTTTGATTCATCATAATTAGGAGAAAAAAAAAAAAGATTAAAAGACGTATGACTGTCTGCTTTGGACTTTGCTCTCTTCAGCAGCGGTAGCACCTCTACTGGCTCCAGTGGTAGGAGGAAAAAAAATTCTCTGAGATAATGAGACTGGCAACTTATATCTAAATATTGTGACTTTTGCTTGGAGCAGAGAGTACCTCATGCAAGTGTTGGCAGTTTTCATTGCCTGAAATTCAAATAGCTGAATGTCATAGGAGATGGCCTTCTGGGTGGCTTTCTAGGTCACCCCTGGGCGAGAGAGGGAAGAATTGGTGATGTGCAACAGATGTCCTGAGATGAGGAGGATGAGCAAACTTCAAGCTGATCAAGCTTTCTGAAATTAGTTTTGTTCTAGCTAGACCAAAACTTGTTAAAAAATCAGTCAATTAAGATAATAGGCAGCATATTCTCATTCTAGAAAAAGAGTACATAAATAAGCAGCACAAAAAAGGCTAGTATTTTCTTCTGCAAAACCACAGGTACTTAGATTAAACGGATCAATAAGCCATCTGTATCACGGTAAGAACAGTCATAAATTACTCAAAAATTCTGTTTTTTGAACAAGTCTTTGGGCATATGGGCAAAGACAGAGCTGCTAAGCACTGCCGCTGGAAGCCATCCTTGCATATTGCAGATTTAATGATTCTATCTGCTGTCACTGGCAAATGAGAGATGGGATGAAAAAATGGGCCAACAGTGATAAAGCCTTAAGGTAACACAGAATAAATGAAGTAACTACTTTAAATTGTATGCCGTGCAACGTATTTAAAATCCCAGCATAAATTCTGAGTCTGAGTGTGAGCAAACCCCATTGCCTGAGACTTGTTAAACACCATAACAGAAGAAAACCATAAATTTTCAAATTTTCTAACCAATGGTTGCTCACACAGCCATTGGAAATCTAGGAATTCAAAGCGCTTTTTTTCTTCTCGTTGCAAGTTTATTGGTGTGACTCATGGTGACAGAGTATTTCCAGCCTTCGGCGCGCGGCCTTTGCGGGGGTGTGGGTTTGCAGGGGCAGCGGGGCAGGCAGCAGCTTGCACGCTTGCCCTCGGTAAGGCCATTTCCAAGGGAAAGTTGGCAGAGTGCCTGCCATTCTATAGTTACACTTTAAAAAATGAGCTGATGTTAATTTAAAGCATTAAACTTGGCCCTTTGTCCCACTGCCAATTTTTGCAGTTTTATAAGCACATGCTGACAGTTAAAAGTGTTTTCCCCCTTTTGCTGTATTACCCGCACTGGGAAAACGAAGTGAACAAGTACAAAGAGGAAACACGATGCTACACAAAATGGTATTGAAAGCACACAGTGGAAACAGAGATATTTTCTTTTTTCTCCTCTGTTCTCCAGTTCTTCTTGTCAGGATAACAAGAGCTGGTGTTTGCAAAACAAATAGAAGAGCTTGTTCAGATGTGTGTCTTCAGCAGCAAATGGAGACAGACCACTTACTGAATTACCAGTCACAGAGGTCTATACAGCAGTCTTGGCACTTTAACTCCTCATTTGGGCTCCCTGTGGAGCTGCCGGAGAGCAGCAGCTTTGCTAGGAGTGAGTCACCCCACCCCAAGACAGACGCCAGGAGGTCCCCTTGCACTGCCTGGCAAGCGCACGGGGCAACGGCCGGCCGGCGCAGATATGAGCATCGATGCTATCGGCAAACAAGGCAAGGTGAATGCCACTGCTGCAAATGGTTATGGCTCCTCCTGGGCTGGAAGCTAGTCCTTCTCCATGATGTTGCTGAGTGGCAGCCTTCTGGTGGGTCTCTTTTGCTCCAAGCGAGTGGCTTGACACATCTCAGCCCTCAGTTCCTGAAGATGACTGCTCATTCTACTCTAAAGACCAGGGTGTTTAAAGAGGTACAGATTTTTTTCCCCTCTGACTTCTGTTAATTTTATGGCAATACTGCATCAATAAGCTTGCAAGATTTCTGCTGGAGATGCTTTGCAGTACTGAATGATTCCTTTTGGGGAGTGTTCTGCAGTTTTCAGCCTCCTCCATGAGTCTGTCCCCTGACTTTAAAGGGAGAAGAGGCAAAAAGAGGGTGGGATTCACCTATTGGCAACTTTATCTGTTACTTCCGAAGGTCATATCAGGAAAACATTTTATAGTTGGTTGTGTTATCTGCTACTCCATCTTCATATTACATAAAATTTCTTAAGAGGATATTTTAATACCACTTTTTCTTTGCTTACCAGGAACTCTTATATTGGGCAAATAAGACACATGGCTCATAGCTGCATGCCAGAGTTTATCTGTGGCTCAGAAATAAAGTATAATAACATATCTTTAATAATGCAGGACAGGGCTGTTCCTTCAGTGATTTATAAACTTCATAGATATAGCAAGTCGCTGCTAAAATAGATTTACTGCTCTCTCTACACGAACATCACAGGAACAATAGGGCAAGCAGATGTAAAGTTAAAAGAGTCACCATTTGTCTCAGCATGGCTTGGGGGTAAATCTGTCTTTCTGTGTCAAGGATCTGAGTTTTGCTTATGGGCCAAGCAGAACTTCTAGCTAAAAATTAAAAACAAGTGCTGTGAGGAAGAAAGTCATTATCAGATGGGGAGGGGGCAGGAAAGTGCATGCAAAGCAGGTCTGGGCCTACGGGGTATCTGCTCTCTAGAGCTGCAGCACCAAGTAGCTTCTCTTGTCCATCCTCCTAAACGCTGTCCATTTTTCACCTCAACGTGTGAGAATTTGGTGCGAGCAGTTGGAGATAAATGCCAGGATGCCTGGATGAGACAGGAAAAGCCATTTGGGTCTTCTGTGCCTTGTTGGTCTGGACCAAAACCACCCTTTACAGTCCTTTCATTGTCTGACCCTGCTCCAAAGTGCTGCCTGTGGCTTCCACCCAGAAAATTAATCCTCTCTGGTCAAAGATTGTATGAGGGGAGGCTTTGAGAATGCAGAGATTTGCTTATGGATCTTCCAAAGAACAACAGGAGGGTTTTCTGATATGGGGGGAAGATGTTTTGGACTACCTCTAGCATGCTGCTGTGGACCAGACCCTGTGAGTGACTGGAGAGCATTGAGTGGCCCCTGGGGTCCAGCCCAACAGCTCTTGTGACTCGACTGGCGATGCTAAGGCAGACTTGTCCCCAAGTACCAAAGAGATCTTCCCACCTCTCACTGCTGATGACCACCCCAGTCCCCTGTGGGAATCCATCTTACTCCATCCTTATCATCTATATGTACAACTTCTCACCACCGTTTCACAGAGCCTGAATCTTCAAACTGCGTGCAGCCAGCTGGGCTTTCATTACTGAATAATATATCATTAGAGTGACACTGCTACTAACTAACTAATAACAACTCCAGATGGCAAGGATGCATTATGGGAGCTCCTGACCATGAAGTGGTAGTCTTGAAAAATCTTAAGTATTATTTTTGAATGTGCCACATTCAGCCTCTTTCAAAAGAATCAGGTCTGAGAGGTGAACAGATTAAACGTAATGCAAAGCTTGCAGTTCTCAAGATCTTGGGCTTTGCTGTTTTCCATCTGGAGGGGAAGGAAACCTGCAATTAGAGATTCATGACAAAGCAATGGCTTTCTCAGGAGTTTCCTCTAAGTAGATTTTAAAACACCTTGTGTTATGTTAAGACATTTGTACAAAATAATGAAGGAGGAGGTTTGTCAATGTCTTTGGTCTCTGCTGCTGTCAGTATGAAAATCCAAATGTTACAGCCATCAAAAACACAGCAGGACTTGGCTGAAAACTTTGAACTTTTCAGAGGAAAGAAAGAAATTAAGACACTTTCCACAAATTCCCTTAAAATGCACATTCTTAATGTTCCCAGGCCTGTTAAGAAGGGCAAGCTTCTTTCCCTTCCCTGGAATGGAAAGGGGCATTACTGATAGCTGCGTTAACTGACGAGAGGGTGAGCAGAGGTTTTAAACAGTCTAGGAAGAGAATTCTTCATCCACCTGTTTCCTTTCTTCAAATGAACAAATGGGAAAAATAAACATTTACGGTTTCTCGGTCCATTATTCTCCCTTCATTGTCAAAGCAGTTAAAAACCTTGCTCCATTAAAAAAGAAGGAAAGGTCTGTGCTTCCCGTAAAGGGCATGTTTTCATTTGAGCAGACACTTTTTAAAATGATAAGGAAAATGATGTTCTATTTTTTTCTTACCAAGTTTCTATTTATCCTTGTTGCTGTGTCTCTGCTCTGAACTGTTGTAATATGGTGGGAGGAGTTTTTCTCTCGTTGGATTGTTGCACACCTAAATCACAGCGTAAGGCAGATGGTTGTGTCGCAACCTCTTCCATCTTGCATGTGCCTTTACCAAAAAAAATAGGCAGGGGTCCTGCGGAGGGAGTGTCAGAGCTGTGCCTCGTATTTGGTCACTGATCCTCTTCCAGAAGACCTTGGTGGTGGCTCTGCCAGTGTTTCCTTTGGCAGCTGCCTGCTCTTCTCTCACCACTGCCTTTTCCAGCCCCAGACCTCTGCTCTGGTGTCTTTAAAACTGGTTTTATGGTGCTTGGTTTCAGCAGGAGGAGTAATTCTCTTTGCCAAGTTGGATTTTATTTCAAATATATGGTTGAGAGTTTTAATCTGCTGCAAGCAGGTGTCACTGCAGGTGAACACTGTTAAAAGCATATGTTTACTTTTGCTGTTGAAATCTGAAAAAGCTGTTATTTTAAAAAACTTCTTTCAATAGTCTGTGTAAGCACTGGCAGCCAAATATTCTCAGCTGCAGATGTATTCAACTTTTTATTTAAAAACAAATTTTAGACTTACAAAGAGACTCAATTAAAGCAGTTTAAATACAGAGTAAAAATTACAGATATTTCATTTAGGGAGTTGGTGTCAGGCCCCTGAGCGCATCCCCCAATTCCCAGGGAAAAGAGAGTATTTTTCTTGATAAACTCCTTTTGTGTGAGGTTCACACCAAACACTTCTGTGGGGGTGGCAGGGAGAGGACAGACTGATGGCTGGGCTGCGCTGCCCCGGTGGGTAAAGGCAGCAAGGGACGTCTCTGACCTGCCTGGGAGCGGGACCCTGGAGCACTGCAGGGAAGCGGAGCTGGGCGAGTTCTCTCTCTTGAGAGGTGTATTGCTTTCTGCGAACTCCATGCAAACACATCCTGAGATTGCCTAAATGCCTGCCCTTGCCTTTTCTGAAGATGCTTTGATGCATCAGAGCCCCCACCTTCTCCCATTAAAATCAAAGGTGAATGTGAACACCGATCTGAACAGAGAAGAATCAGGCCTCAGAGGGAGTATATGGGATGAGAAGCCTTGGGTAAGTGGCTTCAAGAGATCAAAGGATAAAGGTATACATGTTTAAATTCAAAGAATCCATGGTTTCAGTGTTCCTAACAGGGGAAGCCAGACCACAAGTGGATCTTGCTGATGTAACTGTGGGTCTGTGACAGTGAGTAAAAAAGACTTGGCCCCTGCCCCCAGCTTTTTCCTCTGTGAGTAAGAAAATAAGAAAAAATAGTTGTCTTGTGCCTTTTCCTGGCAGAAGTGAGCCTGGGGTCTGTGCAGAATTTTAAGATTTGAAGATGAAAAAAAAAAAAATAGGCATGTAGCTGGATATTAACAGCAAAGATGGCAACATTAAAGAAATGCGTTTTCCAGTTGGAGCAGAGGTTATTGGGTTGACAGTGGTGCTTGGTCTCTGGAGACGTCTCTGCGTATGGGGGCTTCTCTCGTTGGGGCAGGGAGTCCATCCGGGGCACACAGATGCGGTGGCTGCTGCCAGCTTTGCACCAGGGCTGGAGGCAACGTTTCGGGTTCCTTGGCTGAAACGCTGTAGCTCTGGTTCAATCATCTGGGGACAACGCGCAGGATGAGGATCCTGCTGAGGTGGCAAAAGCATATGGAAGGAAAGGTGCACCATCCTGGATGAGGCACCTCTTCTCCACCCAAAGCCCTTAAAGCACTGATGGCAGATGTTGCAGAGTCTGGCAGTGTAAGGATGGCTGTTTGCTCTCTTGTCCCCTAACAGACTGGTAAGCAAGAGCTTCAAAGAAGGTGGTGATGGCAGGGAGAGCACCTGTAAGCATGTGGTGGTACTGCTTTGGGCACGGGCTCCCAAAGGCACATCTCCCATCAGCAGCAGCGTGTTGTGTCATTTTTGACTTGGCATCAAGCACCCAGCACAGCCATAGCCGAACAGCTGCACGAAAAGTCATGAACTGGAAGAGAAATTGTAATGCAAATTCATGGGGCAAGATATCTAGCTTCCCCAGGCCAAGCTCAAAAGCTGCCTAGGGCTGGAGCCATGTGCAGAACATGAAAGCGAGAAGATAAGCGTGAAAAATAACTGCATCATGAAAGGAGTACAGTTTATAATGCAACAGTGTGTAAGTGGGGGCGGATCCATAGGGCATCTCAAAGAATGGCGGCTCTGGCTACCTGGAAGAGATGTGAGGATTAAGGATGCAAAGCATTCAGGGACAGGTGGAAGAGAAGGTGCACACACAGAGGATGCCTGGGAACAATCAGCGTTGCTGTGCCAAAGCATGAAGGTTGGACAAGTTGGGAGGGGATGCAGGGGTGTAGGTCTAGCTTTCACCTGGGGATGGGAGCAGAATGGACAGGACACCCCTCTCAAAAAAATAAAAAAGTTTCTATGGTTTTCTTCAAAATAACAACTCAAAACTAATTCTGCAGAGTGCTTTCAGTGAAATATCTCGTTACTTCCCAGAGAGCATTTGGTAGGAGCAGACAGCCGTCCTACTTGTGGGAGTGCTTCTACAGAATTACATTTCGGCTGCAGGGAAAGCAGTAATGTCTAGCCATTGTAGACTCAATGACTACAGTATAATTTTATTTATTGGTAAATAATACTTAGCACAGAGCTCACAAGCATTAATCTTAAAGCAAGGGTTTTACTTCTACATTTCCTCCTACTGTAAAATTAATAACAGGTAAGATGCACTGGTGAATTTAAAGGGCTGTTACACTCTCTGCATTGGGGAAGTGTCTGGGTTAGCTTGTTTACAGACACAGCTGCATTCCCAGACCTCTCCCAAGGCAGATTTTCTGAGAACCTTTGCTACCTCTGAGTTCAGGCAATAACAACCAGGTGCAAATCCAAGGTGATGTTTCAAACGTATCCTCTTGCACTGAATTAGAGCCCTCTAATGATATGGTACTAAATCTATTCCGAAGGCTTCCAGTGAACAGAGTTTCACTGGGAAGTGTTGAATCATCACACCAGAAAAGTTTCGCTGGAACAAAAAAGGTGATTTACCAGCTCAGATTTGCCTCTCTGAATGTCAGTGATCCCATCGCTACCAGCATATACGGCTCAGAATGAATGCCGCCAGCCTGCTTGCATGTGAATTTCCTTCCCGTTCCCTTCCTATCCTCATTTCTCATGAGAAAGTGTCTCTTAAAATGCTTCCATATGAACGAATGTCTCCATTCACCCTAGTCTTGCTCTTGACTTTATGGCTTCTTGGCTGCAAGGTCCTCCTTTGATATGCCCTCTTCCAAATGATACACTTTCATTTCAAAATTCTTATTCATAAATGTCAACACTTGTGGAGATAAGAAAGCAAATGTGGGCTCTAAATCTTTATTTAAACTCATAATGACATCTTCTGATTTTTAAAGTGCCTGGTGTTAAGCAGTTTCCATTGGATTCGCAGCCTAAATCAGAAGTAATAGGATGCCTCCCAACCCTGTAATATAGTCTTTCAACCTATCAGTCATGAAAAGTTTGCATCTCATACATACTCGGGGTTTGCAGTTCTAAGACCTACCAATCCATATTTTGAGATTTATTGGGTATTAATCTGTCTTTTAACTATAAATTTACTCATTTACTTTTTGTGATGTGATGTGTCAAGGTAGTGTCCGCATTTGCTTGGTCCTGGTAAAAAAAGGGAAGTCTTTCAAAGGCGAATTGAGCGATTGCTAAATTATTCATATGCAGTGTCTAGAAATCTTTACATTGGTTTCCTAAATCAGAGGAACTAGAAAAATTGGAAACCTCAGCTAATACCCTTGTAATAATGTGTCATTCTGAAAGGAATTAGAACTAATATTTTGTCACTTTTCAGCACTTTTTGTGAACACTGCTACATATAAATGCTTTGTGCTCTTTGATGGAAAGCTGTGGATGGGGTATTTTGACCATTATCGAGATTGCAATCCAAGGAATATTGCAGGCTTGCATCCTAGTGACAATAATGGGAAACGATTACTGAAAGTGCATCTTCATTGTTAGCGAGGTGGGAATCCGAGGTGCTTGTAGGCAGAGTGAGGGGCATTTTGCAAGGTGAATGGAGGCAGAGCCAGAGCAGAACATGCCAGGAGGATGCTCTGACTGCTGGGTGGCTGGTTCGGGTTGGGGTGACAGAAAGCCTACAGCAAAACAAGAGCTGCTGTGTGACCCGTTGAAATGAGGCCATTTCGATACAGCTCCCATGGGATGTTACCTGGGGAAGTGGTATTGTATTATTACCAACATAGGGTAAACTCTAGGCATTGGTACATTGACATTAAACTATGGGTTTTTTTGCTTCGATGTTCTCTTACACTGTTCTTTTCTTTTAACCCTTCTGGGGACATGATGACCAAGTGACCCCATTGAGGATATCTTCAGGGCGTGGGGACACAATGCTTTAGCAGGGATGCAGAATGTAACTTTAATACTTTGATCTTTCCCTTGCTCAGTTTTCCTGCAAGTGTGGAATTCAGAATTACTGTATGGGTATGATTTCCAAAAGCACATTGGAATCGAGGGATTAAAAATACAAGGCTCCACATTTGTTATACGTACTGCCGGATCACCTCTCAAAGCAGACCTCTTTGGCTAATTTTGTCCTAACACTCAGAGGCAGAGGAGCAGCAGGCTCGGGGGGGGGGGGGCTCGTTCATCAGTGCTCGCTGGGATGGAGAGCTGCTTTCTGCAACGGCACTTAAATTTCGCCTGCATTATTTGTGCTTTGGCATAGACCTCGCTGGGATTTTGAAGGTTGCACAGGGAAGAACGGGGTAGCCAGTTTGAAGCAGCAGCAAATGCAGGGTCCATCCTCTGTAGGGGACCTGTCCCGGTGCGGCCCTGACGCGTGATGGGTGACCCACCATGCTTTGGGGACTGCATCACAAGCGCTCTGATTGTCCCAGCAGAGCTTCCTGACAGCAACATCGGGAGGGTCCCTTCAGCAGGAGCCTCACTGGCAATACCTTGTGCAAAGGCACCGACTTCACATCACCAGCAATTCCTCTAGCCTTCTACTCCCATGTGTGCGATTCTCCGTGCTTTCCAAAGCCTGGAGAGGGCAAGGCAGTCACCACTGGGAAGGTGTTACGCTGAAATGCCACATAGGAGAAGGGACCTCTTCATCTTACATCTCTACAGGAAGTACATTAATATTTTTATTTTATAGTCATAAGTGGTACCCCCTTAATGGCCTTTATAACTGCGATCATCGAGTAGTAAGTACTATGTTTGATCTCATCTAGTTCCCCATGCCAATGACTGATCCCAGTCCCTGTAAGAAATCATCAGGGACTGCCAGAGCTGCCAGAGTTTCACTGAAGTAAGCTGGAAGAGGTGTCCTAAAAATATGTTACACACTGTAACCCACCCCGTGGGCCTTTTCTGCCCATTTGCTCCTTACATGTGCATTGACAATTAGCATACCTCAAATATCGCCAACCAAAATGAACTTGTAAATGATTCAGGCATTTCAGTCAGATAGTTTCTGTGTCTCTGTGTGTGTGAGATCAGCTGCCTCAAACATTAATAATTCTCCTATTAGAAAAGCATCTTTGATGCATAACTGATTTGGGTGAACATCAAAGTTCTTTCTCCCGAAGAAATGTGGTCTCAAAATGGAAAAGTCCTCATGTGCCACAACAGCGTAACCTTAGATCGTAGCAATGACCTAGGATCAGGCAAGGTCTGGCTGTCGGGACAACTGGTGTCTTTAAGCTGCTTGCAGCAATGATTTCTTTAAAAGTCCAGTCTCTTACTCAGGATAGCTATTCCTCAGAATAGCCTAAACCAGATGGAATCTAACTAGGTAAACATGAAAATGGGAAACTCAGAAATGTCTTTAATGTCTACTTTCAAGCAAAGTTATTTTAATGAATTCCAATTAACAGTAAAAAAAAAAATCGTGTTTGCTAGACAGTCCCTATGGTTAACAAGAGATGCAGTTGTTTTTTGCACTAATTGTTCTAATCTAAGTGTTTCTCTACTTTGCATTCAGAGTGCACCAGCTCACATTGCCCCATGGTATTTAAATAAGAAAAACTGATTCCATGATGCTTTATTTCACCAAAATGGAGAAACAAAACCTGCTATACTTTGAATTTCAAAGTTATCTGACAAATTTTATAAACTTCTAAACTTTAAAAAAGAGGCAATGATTCAAAGACCTTTTGCAACAGAGTAAGTAAGCCATTCTAATTTATAATTCCATTTATTGTAGGAAAAATTATTTCGCCAAACTCCTCCACGGCCCCTAAAAACCTCCTCACTTGAATCTCTTGTTAAGTGATGTCACCAAACAGATTTGAAGCAACAATAAAGTAAACTCAAGCCTTGTAACTCTTAGTTGTTGAATAGTCAACGTGAATCATGAAAACGAGTCAGAAATTAAACCACTGTGCTCCAGAAGAATATTCTAAGCTTCACTTGGCATCTTTAGTTTGCTTTAGACAGGAAAATGTTCCTGGGGACATGTTTCTCTAGTTAAAGGAAAATGGTAATGCTGCAAAAAACACTGAACTTGTCAGAAACTTTGCAGTTATGCTCTGGAAAAAGAAAGCGTTGACTGGGTTTTTCTCATATTTTTCAGATCAATGTCAGAAAGTGCTATTTCATAGTGGTGAGCCTGCCTTGCAACCGCTCTCTGCTCAGGTCCCCTCAGGCTTCAGAGCTTCAGCCTCTTGCTTTCATTTTGGATGTACTACAAATGGTATTGCTAAGGTTCAGCTGAATGCTGTCAACTATGGGACCCTCTTTTAAAGAGTTCATTTATTTAAAACAGTCGAGTCAGTGTTTCATCTGGGTTTAGTTTCAGTCGTCCATATAAACCTGGTTAGCTATAACCTTAACCTTAAATCTGTCCTCTAATATAAAGTCGTATTCTAATGTGCTGCTGCTGGTAATCAGAATTTCAAAGGTTGGAGAGACCTTCATACATGCACAGTTCATCTTAATGAAATTATTTAAAAACTACTCATCTCGAGTCAAGAAAGCTTCTTAAGAATGGCAGGGTAAGGGTAAATCTCCCGGGAGCTGCAATGCCATCTGATCTGACCTTACCTGGCATCGCTCTGTGTCCCCTGGGAGAGGGGTGGTTGGTCATGCTCTACCCTCAGCACGCAGACTCACTACGTGTAATTATTCTAGCTCAAAATAGTCATTCCATAGGATGTTTCTCAAAAAGCTGGCAAAACTTTGGGTAAGATAAAGCGAAGCGCACAACAAATGGGGAAAGGATGTAAACATGTTTCATTTAGGTGGGAAAGTCTACTCTTTGGTGGTTCAACTGCAATAAAAGCTCTGCAAATTAGGGGCTCCTTCAAATGTATTGTTTGGGGGAAAAAAACCCCCAACCCCCCCAAAAAAATATCACTTGCAGTAAAACCTTGTGCGTATGCATATATATATACACACACACATAAACATACATAAAACTGTAATTGCTAGCTATTTTTATGTTAATTAATTATACTGCTCTCTACCATTATATATGGTAGAGTATCCTGAGCTGATTAATAATTCCATGTCTTTGATCTGACAGTGGCCTTCTGGGGTTACTGTCACGTTCAGTGTCCCTTCACCTTCCTGAAAATGGCATTTGAAGGAGAGCAAATGGGGTTTTGACACAGAGCACTTAAATATGTCAACCAACTTCAGTGTAAATTAAGTATGTGCTTAACTGAGGACGACAGGCTATTGATACGGATCTCAGTGGGATTTACCAGAAACTTAAAACCAACCTTGTGCAATTCCTCAGCTGATTGTTATCCCCAGGTGCCTCTGGCTATGGGCTGCAGCTTGGATGGGGTCCCTCACCGAGCTGGTGGGCAGAATTCAGCTCCCAGCATTTGCTCCCAGTGCCAAACTGCCCATCGACTCCTGGGCCTGGTGTCCCTGGGGGTACCTGGCCCTGGTCTGAGGGCACACGGATGCCATCGGCAGTGCTGTCCGGCTGGTCTTTCTGCTCAGATCCATATGGTGAGGGTCGCCTTTAATAAATAAATTACTTTCTTCCTTCATCTGCTGGTTCTTTATTGTGTTACAACGTTGCATGTAGGAGTATGGGGAGAATACTAGAAACTTTCAGGCACTGGGATGCTTATGCCATGATCACATAGAAACGTAGTACTACAGCTATCCTTCACTGTAGCAAGGTACATGAAATGAACATGTATTCCTGCTTTTCCCACTTAGAAACATACTATCAGTGCATGAAATGTTACTGCAACTCAACCCAAAACTAAAAACATTTCAGACCCCTGCTTCTAGCGAGCCAGATTCCTTCTAAGAGCTTTCGGCAGGCAAGCTGCCAAGCTTGAAACTGCAGCCACCGAGAGAGATTTCTTTTTGCTCCGGCTCATTAGCAAGAAGCAGCTGTTAGTTCATTCAGTATTAATGTCAGCCATAATGAAAGACACCCACTTGTAGGAAGAGGTGAATTTGGAGAGAACTATAAAGAAGGACTCGGTGCCAAATTGCACGGTATCAGTCAGGGCGGTTGAATTATAACAAGACTCGATTTTTGTGAAACCATAAAGGAATAATGATAAAAGTAGAAAAAATATATATACCCCTGACTCAGCAGACTCTAGCCATAATGCATGCATTTGACTTGAAATTAATGCAACATATAAAATTAAGAGGACTTTTGCTGGGATGATTTCAAATGTCGAAACATGAGAGAGAGAGAGAGACAGAGAGCTATGTACAATACTCTTCATGCTTGATACAACCTGACTCTGCTGCTGCTTCAAAATTTTGCCCTGGGGAACATCTGAAAAAAAACCTCATGAAACTTCATTTCCTTCCCACTTCTGAAAATATAGGATAAGACTTTACAGATACTTAACTGTTTTCCTCCCTTTTAAGAATTAAAAAGGAAACAATAGATCTGCAGTGAGGATATTCATTGCATTACAAAACCAGAAAACATAAACCCAAAGTATTTGCTAGAGGAAATGCATTTTTATACAAATTACTCATTTTGCAGAAATGTACAGGGATGGGGCTACTAAGCGAGGGGAGGGCAGGAAAGAAAATAACCCAGAAGGTGTCAGCTCTGCTTGCAACAATGGGGAGTAATTGGATTTACTACTTGTATGCAAAACTCAGATGAAAGCCACTGATTTTATTTCATAAAAGAGAGAGAAAATAGCAAAAATTATCTTCTGACTTGTCAGAATTATCTTTCTGATGGAAAGAATGAAGAATGAGGACGGGCGGTTCAGCAGCTCTTCTCCCCAGTCCGGAGAGCGCTGGTGCTGCTGCATGGAGAACGCACCGCTCCTGCGGCGAGTGTGTGACCTGCGTGGAAGGGCTTTGTGGCATCAGTCCACTCCGAGCGCCCCGACATTTGGTACAAAAAGCTGCTCCTGTGGTTGAAGTCCAGAGGTTGAGGACTTGATGCTCATGGAAACTGAGCTCCTCCGCTGCCTCTGGAGCTGCCCTTCCCAGAACGCAGCTGAAGCTCATTGTCACAGGCAGCCAATATCCCTCCTGTGCCGCGCATTAGGACAAACAAAATGCTCCTGCTGCAAATGTGGCACCGTCAGCATCCTGTGGTGCAGCAGCAGAGCCTTTGCCTGTCGCGGGCAGAACTGCCCAGCTGCCTGCCTGCCTCTCCCAAAGCAAACCCTGTGGCATGGAGCCCACATAGCTGAGCAGATGCTGTGAGGGAGAATATAATGTAAAGGAAAAATCCTTCCCACGCTGCTGAGGTGGGTTTTATCAGTACTTTGCCTGTGAGCCCAATGCATGCCTGGGGAGCCGAAGATTGCCTAATTATTTCTCTCCCCCTGCAGCGGTGTTGATGGGCTTTGCAGCATCTCGGACTTTGTGTTTCCCTGTCTTCTGCGACTTTGCTCCTGTGCTTCACGTGGGCGGAAGATGGAGTTGAAGGCAGGAGCGTGAATGCCACCACAGCGGCACATTTCAGGGTTTGGCTTTCATGTGCAGTAAGCACATCCATGTGGATGGCAGTTACAGAGGTAATCTCTGTTTCCCTGGGAAGCCTCATCGGTTTCCCAGCCAGCCCTCCCAAACTTGCTTTCTTCTCACCTAACGTCATCTTTCTCAAAAGGAAACCCTTCTTCTAGGTGGCACCTTTGTAAAGTCTCCTTTGTAAAACATCTGACCAGAGAGGCAGGTTTCTGCAAACATCTCATTCAAAATGTTGCTCTCAGTCACCTCCTGTCTCTGGACGCTTTCAGCTCTACCAGGTTTTCGTTTGCTCCCTTGCTCTTTTTGTTGCTGTTAAATCCTGTTTTTGTTAGGCTTTAAAGCACGGGAAATTTGAGCAGCAGGGAGGAGACAGGAGGAAGGGGAGCACTCGGGAGGTCCGCTGTGCTGGCACGGGCTCAGGGGCAAGCTGGGCGTTTCCAGGGGTTAATACTGCGACACGGTGAATGTCTTAGATGTCTTTGCTCAGTCATGCAGAATGACTGTTTTGAGGTCAGGCAATCATGAGTGTATCAGCCTACTCCTGGGATATGCAAAGCTGTTCTTATACCGGTTTTCAAGAAATGTGTAGTTTGTAAAATCACAAGAACCTTCCAAGTAACCTTTTAAATTAAAGTTATAAAAAGGACCAAATCTAGCACATATGATCAGACTTGTGTCATGCTGTGCCCTAAAGCCACGATGACCATTGTCTCTACAAGCCAGACTTACACCCCAGTCCCTGCAGCATTTCACACCCTCCTGGATGCGGACAGCTGTCAGACTGTATAAAAGAAAAACAAATTAAAGAAACAATCACTTTGCCACTTAAAAAATCTGTTCTGAACAGAAAATGGGTTGGGTTTCAGGGTTTTTTGGTCCGTCAGTTCCTGAGCTCAAGCAATTAAGATCCTTTCCCTGCTCCAGGAGCTGAGCTGTCAATAAGGCAGAAATTAATTTCCATACACAAAACCCTTCTCCACCTTTCACTGCCACAGGCCAACCGCGGTGACACCCACATAGGTCACATCCAAACAATGTTCTCGTTTCTCATTTTTGCTGCATGTTACCACGGCGGAATTACAGAGCAATGCCCTGCCATGGAGAAGAGCCGTCTCCAGCAGCACTTCACATGGGCTGGCTGGCTGGGCTTTCCTGAATGACCCTGTCCCAGCTGGGGGTTGAGCCCGGGCGGCTTCCTCGAACACCGAACCCACAAGCAGCAGAAGGACAGAGCGAAATCAGTCCTCGCATGTCAGCAAATAACCAGTGTTGGCTGTTTTGGTTTGGACCCTCCCTCTCCCCCAGATGCTGGTTTTCTGCTCTCATCAGAAGGAATGTGACCCTGCCATTTCCAGCCAGCTCTCCCCAGCACTGATATACCAAAAGAAAAAGACTTTGGGGAAGTTCATATTTGCAGGATTTCAGGGTTTTTTCCAGATCACTTTATTGCATTTTTGATCCAGCTGTCACCATAGTGCTGTCATTTGTACATAGAGCTAGCCAAATGCACGGGCTTTAGCAGCAAAAGGATGGATATTTTCAGCCACAGCAGAGACCACTTTATGCCCCAGGGCATGGGAATTTCCTGGTAGGAAAGCCTGACCTAATTCCCTACTTGGCTTTATACCCGTGACACCTCTTTTTGAGTTGAACAGGAAAGCCCAGGTTCTCCTGATAGACAGACCAGGTCTTTGCTAAGTGCTGCACCCACGGAGCAACGAGGGGTTTGTGTGCCAGTCTGAGGCTGGGCTTCACCCGTGCACCTCTGGTCCTGGCTGGTGGCATCCACTCCCTGGGATGGAGAGGAGAGGAGATGGAGGCCAGCCCCAGCTCCCCGCGGTCCTCCCGGCTGCTGGGGATGAAGGAAGCCAGCACCTCCCGCTCGGCCTGGAAACATGTTTATGTGCAGCGTTTAGCACAATAAACCTCAATGCTGAGCTCAGCTTCTTGGTGCTAACAGTGTCTCCGGATAATTAAGACAAAGCAGAAAGCTTAAGGGATTGAGACATGTCATCTATTAAAGTTAATAACGGATACATAGTTAAGCTCACTGTGCTCCTGCAAAAACCTAAGCCAATTTTTATGCAGGGCAATTTCGGGGAGTTTTCTAGATTTAAAGTTAGCAAGGTTGTAAGGGTGGGAAAAGAAGAAGATGGGAGATAAATGGGAAAGCAAACAACTCAGAGCTGATTGGGGCTGAGGGGAGAGAAATCCAATTCTCATTGCAGCTTTAAAACGAAGAGATAAAATCAAAATCAAAGCAAAATAGATGAAATGGCAAATAGTAAAAACATATTGTAATGGCAGAGAACATGTAGAGTTAGTTCTGCTTCAAAGCCGTGCACAAGCCAGACATGTGACTCACGTGAAGCAAAGCACGCTTGTACATAAAGAAACGGGAACGCGGTTATTTTGAAGGTTTCCTCCGAAAGCCCTTTGGCCGGCTTTCAGAGCCAGGCTGGGATTTTTCTGGTTCTTTCACTTTATTTTCTCACCTTCCCCCAACACAACAGGATTAAGGCAGTTTTGGGAGTGCAAAACACCTGGAGAGGTAAATTCAGCTTTCTTGAACTTAGGCAAGAGTAACGACTTCTGTGCCCAGCCCCACTGCTCCTGTGCAGACCAGCGCTGCAGCCATCAAGTGCAAAGATCTGATTCTTCTTGTCTTCCTCTGCTTTCTAAAGACAAATGTTGGTGTTCCCCAGCAAATTGGCACCTTTCATTCTCATCATGTTGCCAGCACAGCCTGGGAGTGCAGAAAATGATGTTGCTCCTTAAGTGGGAAATATTAAGGTCATGTGTATAATCTCAGTGTCTCTCCCAAACAGCTTTAAATGTACTAGAAAAACACCTTTTTCCACCAGCTTCACCCCAGGAGGGTGAGAATATGCGACGTGCAGAGCAAATCCAGGCGTGTTTGTTGGTGCGGTGCTGCCACTTGCCTAACCACGTCTTAGCCCGGGAGGTGGGAGATGGGGGTCAGCAGCTTGGACCAGGAGGAGACCTGGGCTGAGCTTTTGCAGCTCTGCTGCCAACAATCATTTCCCTCACACAAGATAGCAAAGAGTTATAGGTTTTGGGGCTAAAGCAGCCTCAGGTTCAAGAAGGTAGAGCAGGTTCTCCCCATGGAAAAGCAGGAGGGTAAGGGCAGGGTGGTTGGTCGCCTTCACTGCCCACACCTGGTGGCAATCCCTGAGGAAGAAAAGCCACAGCCAGAGGGGATAAGAGGGCTGGGGAGGGCAGGGGGCTGTTTGTAAGGCGGTGGGTAGGAGACCTGCTCTTCTGTCCCGGTGAGTGGCTCTGAGGGCGTGGGTGGGTGTGATAGTGCCCGCCAGCACACGGCTTCTTGCTGTGGTTGGGTCTTGTTGACCATTTCACTGCTACGTGGGTTATGGGGGGTTATCATCATCCTGACAGAGTCTGCCTCCTCCTGCAGCCTCTCTGCTCCTTGCTACTGTTTCATGTGTGGGCTGAAATAGGGATGTGACTAAAAATAGCCTGTTTTAAGCGTGATATCAGTCCTTCCTCATGATTGGCAAAGAAAAGGCCCTCTTTTTTCAATGATATATGTGGTTTGCCTGTGCGTGTCATTCCTCTCTAAAATGATCTTGCACAAATTGTGGCTAAGGGGATGCCTGAAATGTAATTTATCCACTGGCAGAAAAACTAACACTGTAGTGCTCTGTGCTGGGCAAGGACTCCGTATACTCCCCGTCCCTGCTGCTCTGGGGGTGCTTTAGTTTGCAGTGCAGCGTGCAGTGCCGCTGCCTGTCCCGACACCAAGGTGCAATGAATCAGGTCAACACTTAATCTGAGTATGGCATTAAATTTACCTTCTGAACATGTAACGTTTCATCTGCAACTCTTCCAAGCTGCTAAAGAGTGTCTTAACTGCGGTGTCTACTCACAAGTGCTTCTGCATCTCCACTTGGTGATGAGAAACCCAAGCATTGGGAGGGAGTCTCTCCCATGCTGATAGTGGCATCAGTGTGCAAGCAGGTTTTTAGGTGAAAATGGTGAAGATAACCATTCCTCAAATTTGGGTATGGGTGTGAATTTGCCGTTTGCTTTTCCCTACCTAAGGAAACAGTTTTTTAGGTACAATGATATTATGAACTCATTAACATTATCTCTAGCCACCCATTTCATGCAAACACTGAATGAATTGATAAACTTTCTTTTCAGTTTGGTATGGGATGGTTATAAATACCTAGACCAAAAATAGACTTATTACAAAAGCTCTGTTCTCATTAGGAAATTCAAATGTGTGTTGATTTTGCATATACATATATTAAATTATCTGGTTTCAAGGATTCCCATGGAATAACATTAAGCATGTGGTTAGACTATGTGTGTCACAAGTGACAGTGGTGGGGAAAAAAACACCAAAGCTCACGTATTAAGTTTCTTCTATGTTGTTAGTATTGTAAGAAATTAGATACTAATTTGAATATGCAATGGGTTTTTCATTTTATTTTGGTCTGACTTTCTGCTGCACTGTACCCTTCTCCTAACTCTTCAAACCCCTCTAGTTTTAGAAGAGGGGTAGAAGTGGAGGAGTGTCCTTTCTCATGGTGCATGTTCAAGCTTAAAGGAAAAAGAAATTCAGAATGCCTGAGAATCATCTTTCCACTACTCAAGGTGAAGCACTGACTACGATGTGCATAATTTTAGAGTAAAGAAAGAAAACAGACATGGTGAAATACCATTAGCGCAGTCTTCTTTTGGAGTGGCAGCCCAATCCCAGGGGAGTGGATCCATTGCCCTGCTGGAGGCCGCCCCACTGCATGCGTGGGCAAGACCAAGGCCGGAAGGAGAAATGTGGGAATGACAGCCTGAACCGTGGTGTTTCTTGGCCTGTAAAAATGATGTTGTCTTGAGAAACAACACAATGATGGTGCTTTCATAGGCAGCTGGCTGGGGGCTTTATTGCAATAAGGCTGGTGCTGCTCATGGCTCTCTTGCAGCAAGGGCATTTCTGCCCTGGTTATACACAGCTCGGAACTGGCAGCGTGGGGTGGAAGTTAAAAAAAAAAAAAAAAAAATATATATATATATATGTAGTGAAAAGTTAGACCGGGTCTCTATGCTCATACAGCAAGGATACAGGAGATGATCCAAATCATCTGAGTGCTCCTGTGAGCATCTGGGTGTTGCAGTAGCATCAACAACGGTAGTCCCTGACTCACACCCATCACGTAGCCTCCAAAGGAAGGACTTGGAAGGGAGGAGTAAGGCTCCTGACTTGTGTTTTAGATTTTCTGACCAATCCTTTGCTACGGCAGCAAATGGCCCTTCCTCCGATCACCGGGGGAGAGGTCTTGGTCTGTGTGAGGCTGT
This sequence comes from Morus bassanus, assembly GCA_031468815.1. Classification (NCBI taxonomy): domain Eukaryota; kingdom Metazoa; phylum Chordata; class Aves; order Suliformes; family Sulidae; genus Morus; species Morus bassanus. The sequence goes on from CM062575.1 coordinate 2,139,530, forward strand.
CGGTGGCTGTCTGGATCCCTGCCTGAGCCTGGAGGGAAGAAAGGCAATAGCAGATTAGATATTGAATTACAGGCTTGCTTAAGGTGTCTAAATGCTGGAACTAGACATACTTTTAAGTATGTCATTTTAGAAACTTCATGACTTTGCCTTGTGAGCAGAACCCTTGTCTTGCTAGGGATGCGTTGCTGCTGAAGTGCAGCCGTGGCTGGTGTATTAAAAAACATTTCTTTTTAAAATGAAGCCACAATAAAATTTGATTTTTCCTGAGTGAAGCTTTATCTGATGATGCAAAATGCATTCATTTGCAGCTGTCATCATTAATTGCATGTTATCAGGCAATTTTACACAGTGCGATTTATGCAGTCAACTGTGAAATGCTGCATTAAATGCATAACTGAGAAGAGACCTAAAGGTGAGCTTTATTGAGAATCATAGTTAGAGGAACAGTAGATTTCATGGTGAAATCTCCTTTTGCAGGTTGTAATGAAGGTGTACACGCTGTTCGCTTGCTTTATTTGCTAGGTAATATTCTGTCTTCATTGTGGGGCAAAAACAAATAAAAGAAAAATGCTCATTTAGGAGTGTCATGGTGCTGTCGAGCTGAAAGAAAGTGCATGAATAAGTGGAAGACTTGAGCAAAAACCCCATTAATAACAAGAGATAGCAGTAGTCACTGGCATGCATGAGGCAACATTTGTAATTTTGGAGATTTCTGAATTAGACAAGTTCTAGAAGCGCAAATGCTTTTTTATTGATCCAAGACATGTTTCCTTATTCTCTGCTGTCTCACGATGAGAGCATTACTGCAGTTTCTTTTTGTATTTGACAGTTTTACATCTGCTCTTCCTGCCTTCCCTGTCCTGATGGCTAACATGGGTACAAAAGACATGCCCGTGACAAGTGATGGGGGCAAGCAATGAGGCTGTTACTTTTGCACTTCCCATGTGATTACCATGATCAATTGGAGCCATGCATAGGTAGAAATATTACTTAGTAGTAGGCATTATTTATATATTGTAGTAGACAAATAAATAATATGTATTGATGGATTAATGCTGAGATGTATTTTTAAAAACTGCTAGTTTGCTGCTTTACACAAGAAAAACAGTCCATGGACTTGCACAGGGGTTGGGAAGGAGCCTTTGTGTGCCGGCGGTGTGCGCTCTCTGCGGGCTGGGGGTCTGGGCATTCAGGGAAGAATGTTGGCTGCTGGAGGTCAGCTCTCTGGCCCCCCAATTCATGTTTACAAACCCACAGGAAACAAATCGCTTATTTCTGTGTTCTTTCCTTGTGTGTTTTTCATAAGGGCATGCCAGTGTTGTCTTGCCTATTTTTACATGCATACACCTTTTCTGCTAATTTTTGCTTGGGTATCTTGGTGCAAGTCAAATAACCAAACACTTTACTGGTGTCTGTAGTGGTCCTGAGCACCAGTTCTTTGGCAGACCTGGGCGTCCCAGTGGTGGAAGCTTCCTGGTGGTGTTTGCTGTATTGACTTGCCAGTGATTTCAGTGAACGGAGAGGCAAAGCAAAGTCAGGGACTGAATTTGTAGAAATCCTGTTGAAACTGATACCTTGCTAGTAAATAACATATATATTCTAATCATCACAGAAGGAAGGCAGGAGAGGTGTTTCTGAGAGCCTGGTAGATTGTAGATGTAAGCTGTGCTGCTCTACGTTTGGAAACTGCTCTTTCTCAAATACTTCAGCAATTGGCTATATCAAAGTTTATGTAAACCAAAGATATTACTTCTAATAAGCCATATCTTATTAGCAGTATGAACACATTTCTAAATCCTTGCTTTTCAGAGAGATGTAATGTGCAATCCAAGACTATAAAACATTGAACTCGGCAAGCTGTTCTCTGCCTGACAACCAGGTAGTGATTAACTTAAATGATGCCTTTCTACACAGAGTATTTCAGTGTCTAATGAACTTCTGGATAATACTGATTGCAATCAGTTCTCTGTCCAAAATTCACAAAATGATGGCTTTTTTCTATTGCAAAACAATTCAGAGACTTTAAGCATACATCTTCTGCCAACTGTCCAATGAATATTAATCTACTTGTAATAAACTCTTATGAATAATTCCAATTTCACAAAATGACTGAATTTAAGATGTTGCGAAGTTAAATGAACCATTAGTGATGTATCTCTTGTAAATATTGCCAATTATTGGATGTTGTTTCACAGAGTTTTCTGTCGCATACTTTTATTCCTTCATTTATGAAGATGTTACAAAGAATTTTTAACTTTTGTTCCTTATCTACCTTTTTATTGTCTCTCTTGAAACTTTAGATGGATTTATGTTGGATTACAATGGTTATGGCCCATTGCTAAGCATGAAAAAGACTGAAATGCTACCATCCAGTGAAGAACAGAAGGCAGGAGATGATGAAGCAGCTTGATAAAATGAGGTCTAAGGATGCCTCAGTTAATTTGATGGATAAGTCATAAGACTAATGCCTCAGTCTTAAATTACCTACCTTAGCCAGAGCAAGACTTTCAGCCTACCTCAACTCCCCATATTATAAAACAAGGGCGATATTCCCTGTTTTGTTTAAAAATTCTTTTCTTGATAAGAACACTTGGGCACCTAGCTGTGCGAGTGTGCTGCTTAGCTCAGGGTACTAAGTTCTGTTACCTGTTTTTTAATAACAAAAACTTTGCAAAGCCTAACTGAATTCAGCTTAGATAAGTAACAAATAAAATAAATGAAATCTTTCTCAGCTGTGTCCTCAGATTATGAACTTATCGCAGTGCCCCTTTCTCTCAGACCTGCATTCCTGCTCTTGTCTTGTTGGGTGCCATTAACTGTTATTTCTGCAAAGCTCAGGACCCCAAAAAAGTGGCAGGGGGTGGGGAGGAGGGCCCCGAACTCACATGGTCTGTGTGGTTACTTAACCGTACATAAGTTAGTCACTGCTTTCTGTGAGGTCTCTGCCTTCAGGAAGCTTCATTTGAATATTGTAGTGGCAAGTATCATGTGAAGGCAGACAATCAGTAGGGTGCCAAGAGGTATCCTCAAGAAGAAATATGTTTTTTTCACAGCTACTAGTATATAAACCTTGGCATACAAGGGTAGTTGAGCAAGTGTTGGCTTCACTGGCTCATACACCTACAACTGGGGGTGAATGGGAATTCCCAGAAACCCAAGGGATTCAGGGAGAGATTGGAAGAGAAAAGAGCACAGGGTTCCTCCCAGAGTAATGGCCGCATCTCGCAAGGGCCCTTCTCAGACGGGGCATTTATGCCCTGCACCTTGAGCACTGTGAAGGGCTGAAGGTCTCTGCGAGATGCCCTGACGTGGCTCCCATCTCCATAGCCTCTTCAGGCACTCCCTGTCTCTGTCCTGGTGAGAAAGCAGCACACAACCAAAGCAAAGGAAGAAATCAGTCCACTGATGTTTTTAAAGTAATTGTCTAATTTTAAACAAATCAGTATTATCTTAACATGTTGTTTTCCCATTGTTCTTTTATTTTCAAATGCATGTTACTCATTTCTGTAGATGAGCATCAGATAGGCAATGTGAAGATTTGCCTTTAGAAATCCCAAAATAGTCAAACCATGTGAGCTTAATTATTAATCACTAAAACTGCAGAGAAAAATTCCTTAAACTGCTCCCTTCAAAATAAAGGGTCTAGTAAACTGTGGAAAAAGCAATTTTAAAGAAAATGTTTATAGCAGTTGGATGATTTATTCCCTGGAAACCACTCTCAGCTTGACTTTTTGGAAGCTCTCAGTAAAAAAATAAATTACTACTTTAAACCATGTAAAATTTTAAAGTAGACAATAAAGTCGTAATGACAGTGGCCTACTTTAATCTGCAATTTAAAGCATATTAAAAAACTAGACTCTTTGTATTTAAAGCTTTTAAAGCTGTTGTTATGCCTGATTATAGGAATATCTTGATAATTGCTGAAATTCACCCATTTATTTTGCTGAAGAATATAATCTACATGTGAAGAAGCGGATAGGGAAGAAAATGAACTGGGTTTTGCTTGCATTGTCTAATCCAGTGATGGGAGAGTGTTTTCCTTGAGTGAACACAGATCAGAAATGGTGCTTTGTGAGCAAGTTACCTCTTCCTTTTTAAAATGCTACCTGTGATTTCCACAGTGTCAGTGGCTGGAGTCTGGCATTCACACAACTGGTGATTCAATGTTATGGAGAGTTCATCAAAATCACCAAGCTGAAAACCTCTGACTAATTAGAAGTCAGCTGTATGGCAGACATAAATCCATTTCCTCTGAGAAATGAGGTGAGACATGAATCTCTGCTTCCAGACTTCAAATGGTTAAAGAATTTAGCTATTTATAAAAATATGCAAGCTGTACAGAGACAGATAAGGGTTGCTTATGAATAACATTACCCTATAATTCTCATCTGACGCTCTTATCCTTTCTCTGCCATTGCTACAAAGATTGCAAAGTAGATAATAGAGCCATTTGTAAATTAAACAAAATGGTTTTTATAAATTATTCTAACATTTCAATTTGTTTCTCTTTTTCCACTTTGGGATAATTTGGACCCGACCTTTTCCCTTCGCTCTCCCTAGCCTGTCCCTCAGCTCAGTGCTCATTTCTTGCCGACTCCTGCCCGCTGCACAGGGGCCCTGGGTGCTGTGCTGCTGCAGCGGCAGCTGGGAGAGGGGGGCTGCTGTGGGTTGGCCGTAACTGCACTGGTTTGTGCTCTGGGGTGCTTCCTCATGTCACATATCTGACCGTACCCAACAGTCCTGTTTCCATCTTCATTTGGACGACAGTTACTCTTCAAGTCAATTCTCCATAAAAATAATGCCGGATCTCACAGGTATCATCCTGTTTTAAAGGCTCACAGTGGTCCTTCATCTTGAGGGCTGATGGTGCTGAGGACAGACCGCTCCTGCCATGTGGGTGGTGATGTGCTGAATGGCTCTTCCCTGCATCCCCAGCGGGTGCGAATTTGGGCAATTGCAGCCTGTAGGTGTTGCCTTCTCCATTTTCAATTCAGTGATTAATAGCTCTGTTCTCTGCGGGAGTTGGCAGCTTATTTCCTTTGTGCTGCCTCTGTAGCTTCAGGTGCTCATTTAATTTGCACGAGGACCTACAAGGGGAAGACACACACCAGCTTGTACTTGCAAGGAAACCAGCCCCGCTTTACTGGAGAAGTCCTGTGCTTAGGAGAGATACTTAATAAGAGGTTGCAACTCCAATAAAACCTATACTAAACAAATGCTTCCAGCAAAGATCTGGCCATTTTTCCTGTACTGGGAGCGTACATCCATCCTCCCTGAGCGTGGCCATGTGCACGTGACTGGGAAGGTTGCAAAGGAACGAACTGGAGCTGGTTTGTAGAGATGATTATTCAACTTTGTTCTTTTATAGAAAATTAATTAGGCTATTATCAGTGGCTCAGCAGCAGCAGGTTGCCATGTGGTTCTCATGTGTGTGGGTGTAGTCCTGAAGGTTTTCTGAATCTTTTAATTACTAGTCATGAGTGTAGCAAAGCCTGGTGGAGATATATGCCTTTGGAGTAAAATATTAATACTATCTGGATGGGAGGCTGTGGGGAATATTTCCAGGTGCCTAAAGTCAAACCTGCTTGAAACAGTCCCTGGGAGAAATAAAATCAGAAGGAACAATTCCATGGGTTTGAATCAACATTACAACAGCAGTGGGGATACATACATTCTGGTTTTAATTTTCACAATCTCACCAAATCTGGCTACCACAGAGGGCTTCAGAGGGCCTTTAGCATTGCCAATATTTTTTTTCTCCACTAAAAGCATCCTTTCATTTTTTCCTTCTTGAAAAAACCCTTCCTGTTTTCACTTGGTTAATCTGATTTCTTATATACATTTTAAAGATTTATTGTTTAAGAACAGAAAACACCTCATCCTACACAAGCTGTTACCTTCCTCAGCTGTCACTGGAAAAAAAAACCCAAAACAACCAAAGCCTTAAGAATGAATATCTCCATTGGAAGCTGCCTGTATAGCATCACCTGGGACAGACTGCTATGGTCTTCAGCAGCTTGGACCTGCTAAGGTCCATTCGGGGGTTTCCTGAACAAGAAATGCAGCATCTGGTCCATAATCCTCATTTATATATTTTAATGTAGAATGAAAAAAACCCCAAACAAACTTTCAGGTGCGGTTGCCCAGGTGGTACCTTCAGCTGTGCTCTTGTCTCAGTAAGCTCTCGGTTCGTCCTTGCGAGGTGTCGTACCTGTGCGTGGTGCAGGTACGTGCGTCCTGTCCCGCACCGCGCAGCAACCACCAGCAGCAGAGCATCATCTGGCTTCAGCAGAGGGAACATCACTCTGTCAACGTCCACCGTTGTATTTCTGAAGGCTTAGCTGAAATGGGAGGGTAGAAATACAAAGCTTATAGAAGCACTAGGCTTAAGCCAAACCCAGAGCTCTACAAACATCTCTCTCAATCTGGATTTATTCAACTTGTCAGAGGAACCTCAGTCTTCATCCCACTCTTGATGCACAGCTCCAGCTCCATTTGGTGGGCGAATAAATCATCTCCTATACTTTGGGACATAATATTTCCTCAAAAAATGGCATGTAAACACTTGAGGTTTCTTTTTATTTGATAATTCAAAGGACTGAACAATTTAAACGTTTCTTCTACCCACGAGCTCTGTGCTCTGGTAGCCACGTGATTATTTTAGGCTGACACTTTTCAAAAGTTGATTGTGCAAAGCAGCATGTGAATGAGATGGGAAATGGGGTCTAGTTAGTCAAAGCTATTCAACCACTTTCTGTGGAAAAAAGGGGCTAACAGGAACGTTAGTACCAATAAACGCATTGATTTTGGACCTTTCGGTGTCAGAAGAAAAATCCAGCACTTAATTCTGCCCTGAAGTGGAGAAATACCCAAAGCATTGGAGTATTTTCTCTGTAGCTTTGAACAAATACACTGAAAGCAGCATCAAATAATAATTCTTCCCTATAATCTCCAACAAATTACTGGTTAGAACATTGTTTATTACCTATAATGTTACCTGTGACGTTCTGTAGTCTCTGGCAAACCTTAAATGTCACAAAGACGGTTAAAACTGGAGATTTTGAGCAGCATTTGCTGCCCCAAAAAAAGCAGCCAACTTTTCTCTTTCATGACAATCTTTGTACTATGTTTGTGTAATTGCGGGTAGAAGCTTCTGCATGTAATTTTTATTTTGAAGACAGACATTAGTTAAAAAAGAAACAAACAAAAAAAATCTAATAGCCTGTAATAACTCATAATGTCAATTCCTAAATTGTGTTTCTGTGGCATTGAGATTGGCACTGAGATTGCATAAATGTTTTCTTCCAACTGAGGATCTGAAAGACCTGCATACCTTATTTTGTTGATGAAGACAAATTCTTCAAATGTTCAGTTGCATTAGGTTAATGTCTGTGTGTGTTTCCTCAGGAATAAGATGATAAATTAAGTTGGTTGGTGTTTGGCATATGGGCGTGCAGTTGATCAGCACAAGGTTTCAGGATGATACACAGAAGTTACCTACCTATGAAGTTACTCTATGTGTGACAGTTCACATAGCGTGTGTTGCTGCCATTGTATCTGCTGATTTTTCTCCCACCCCGAGAAAAGCTGTGGGATTCTGAGCTTCTCCAGGGCTACCTTTGCTTTCACGTCTTCTGTGCAGAAATTTAGCTGGCTTTCAATGATCAGCTGAAGCATGTGGTAAAAATCAGGTTCTGCCTAACCTTGGTTTCATCACATAAGAAACATTAATTTTCAAGATGTTTTAAAACTTGTTTTTCTTTTAACTGAGCTTCTTCGTTCTCTTTTTCTTTTCATTATTTTCTTTCCTTCTTCATCTTACTGTTCTCACTTATTTTTAAGTATCCATCTTTCTCTCCCCCTGGTTTTACTCATCCTTCTTTCCATTTCTTACCCTTCTTGTTGATGATCTCTCATCAGCCTGCACTCTCTGCTTTTTCTTAACAATGTTTTCTTTGCATTTCCTTTTGACATTATGTTCTTAGCATTACTTTCTGGATACTCATTTTAAAAATCCCTGATGCGAGGGGTGCCAAGGTGGAGGGAAGCGGTTGGTGTGAGGTTACATCCACTCCCTGTTTTCTATCTGTGCAGAAAGCTGACTTCTGTTGCTAGCCTTGAATTCAGAAATGCCTTCCACATCCTTGCAGTCAAAACCAGATTTTGGTCCTGTGTGAAGAATATGACTAACTTCATACATTAAACCTTGCTGGGGATGTGATGACTTTCAGCCCACTCAGGCTCTTTTTGGGTTAGTTACAAGAGGGAATGGTGAACCTGGTGACGCTCAACTGCACCGGTCAAGAGCTGGTTGGATGTCAAAGGAAAGTTTTCTGGTAATCTCATCTCGCTAATACTCTACTGCTATCAAAAGGAGAGAGAGGGGAAAAAAGTAATCCAGAATGTATTTGACTCAAGTTAACATCTCCTCTTCCTGTAAATGCGGCTTGATCATCTATGGAAGAAATATGATCTATTTAGTTTCATATTTCAGACTTCTTCAGTTTCAAATAGTGCAGCAGTAATGAATCACTGACCCTAGAAAAATATCACTGATTTGATTAATTAGCACTTAAAAGAACCCTTCAGAAAGGAAACTTTCAAAGGTTGGAAATATTGCTGGTATTTTGTTTGTCCTTTCATTAACTGGATTCTGAAGAGAAATTCTGACATGATTTTTATGGGGATTACTTTCCAGTTGGTGCAGTGTAACCTCTGATTAGGCCACCTTTAGCAGAAATATTACCATACATACCAGAAGGGAAATTCAAAGGAAAGTAGGTTTCATTTGACTGAGTTGGAATTTCTTTTTAAAATTAACTTTTTAAATTTAGAAGACGTAGGATCTATTCAGGATAGATAATGCATACTTCCCTTTTTATTCATAAAGACAGTATTAAACCATGTTTCACTGTTTTCAAAGAGAGAGATCACACTCTGGCACTTCTACTGGTTTCATCCTTCAACAACACAATTGCATGACAAGGAATGAAAGGCGTGTTCTCCAGTCCTCTGCAGGAGTTGCTCACATGGGGTATTTGGTGGTGCTCAAAGTTTCTGATGAGATCGGTGAGAAACTCTGCACCGGGGCACAATACTTCGGCGCTGACTGGTGCCGTTGCAGGTGATCATCTTAATCTCTCTGCTGTGTTGACAACCTACCAAGGCAGTGTTTGCCCTAGAGACTTGCCAGAGAGCCTCGTCAGTGGACCACATGCACTACTCATGAGTTAGAAAAGGCTTTAAGTGTAGCTTTTCCTTTTGCTACAGGGAGGGCAAAGCCTTGCATGTGACCAGGGAATGGTGGAGAACAGTTTCTGAGTAGGGAAGCTCAGCAGGTATCTGGAGGTGCTTTGACTGATTAAAGCTCTCCCAACAGAAAATGTGGGTGTTGGTGTCTGTGTGGCAGCGTACAAAAAGTCATAGTCAGGCGGCAGTTTGGGGGGAGCAAAGAGCTCATCTCTCTGGCTACCTCGAAGGCGATCTGGGTCAGAAGCAGCCTTGCTGTGACCTGGGCAGAGACACAGAGTAAAGAATAAATAAAACTGGGCAAACTCCAGTGGAATTACAGAAAGCATTATCCCAACCTCCTCCTGCTGCCATGGTCCCTCCCTCTGCCACTTTTGTCTCCTCTCCCATCCCTGCATTTTGTGTCTTGATTTTCCCCACCTCTTTCCACTGGACCTGACTTGTGCTGTAGCCAATTTCCTATCATCATGTTCACACAGAAAACAATGTTGACAAGCAAACATCTTTCAAAGCACTATGGGCTATTACTTACCCTTTTATCAAGATTGCTGTTTTGAAAGTGATCTTTATTTTTTTTTTTTTTTTTTAATGCTTTCTGGTAGACCACAGCAGAATTTTGAAGAGGCCGGTGTGAAATGCAAGTGAAGGTCTGGCAATGGGGTCCCTCGGGTTATGCTGCCCTGCTGCTGAGACCTGGGCAGTGGTCTCACCTGGTTCCCAGTTTTCTTGGAGAACTGGGGGGCTGGGGCTGAGTGCTGGGCTTCAGATAAACTCTGTGGGTCTGCACAAGAGCTGACATACCAGGAGCAGTGTCAGACACGCCAGCCAGCCCCTGTTGGTTTGGCTGCCCTTTTTGATAGCTGGTGAACCACCAGACTCGAATCGGGTCTGATCGTCCAAGCAGTATGAGCCAGGGAGGGACAAGCTGACTAGCACCGTAACTGGCTGTGGGGAGTATTCTCATGTGAAATTCTGGTCGCCAGCATCTGCCCTTTATAATTCAAGAAGCACATAAATAGCCTCGGATGAATTGACACGTATGGATTTCATGAAACCCGTATGTTAGCTTAATGAATTCAGATTTCCAGAACTTATGTCTTTGTTCTTAAAAGGTGCCAGGGAGAAAAGCAGCTTGCATTTCATTTAGGAACAGACATGTTCTGCAGTAATTTAGAATTTAATCTGAAAACAAGTTACAGTGTTATCTTTGTGTGATGTAACATTACTACATGTTAATTAAATTAATTAAAATATGTTAACCAGTGATTAGTCAAATGCACTAATTGGATAGGCAGCATTATGGCACAGGGAATAAGGTGACAGACACATCTTACAGATCTCTCCTACCTTTGGGTTGTCTACGTATGCAGTAAATACGCTTTGCTTTTTATGCTGCTGAACTTTACATGAGCAGTTTTCTGTGTATTGTGCCTCTGGGATATTCTTTGATCCATACTGCTTATGTTTTATTGGATTAAAACCACTTTAATAACTGCAGAAAGCTGTGTTGGATTAAGGAGGAAAATTAATGCTACAGGAAGGTAATAAGGAGACTGATCCTACGCCTTGCTCATCTGGCTCCAGAGCCATCGCACAAGCAAAATCTGTTTGTCAGTGTACGGGACTGGCTAAAATGGGCATTTCTGATTTCTGTTGAATATCATGTATAAGTAGGGAAAAGGAAATGTTTACTAAACTTAAACTTTCAGAAAAGTTTGTGATTTGCAATTGCAGCACAGGTCAGGAAACCCGTTGGTGCGCCTTGCTGCAGAGCAGAGCAGCCTTTCCTGCGCAGGCTGCGGTTTTCATCCCACGTTGCCACGTGTTAGTGCTGTGGGGTGTCCCAACAGAGACATGAAAAGAGACGAGCTGAGCAGACGTGGTGGAGGGTCCTGCATGGGAGTGGAGGGCTCGGGGGGAGGGACGGCTTCTACCTCCAGAGGTTGCTTCAAAAGTTATCTAATTCAAACAATTTTTTGTGTTCCACCACTGGATGTGCGTTTCTAAGATAAGTGAGGATTTACAATGGATACTGGACTATTTTTAGCCTCAAACTATATAAAATTAAATTTTTCAGTGCTTTGATGCAGCAGTCCCAAGTGTACGTGCTCCTTGAGGCTAATAGATAACTCACCTCTCTTATGGAGAACTCACTTCAATTTGAAACAGTTGTTGTATTACTATTAAAACCAGTTTAATGTGAAGAGCAAACACTTCTTCAACAGTGGAGCCATAACATGAAAATGTCATTAACTCAGAACACTTCCCTGCGGAGGGATGCTCCCGCCCCTGTGCGCCGTGCACTGCGTGCATCTGAAGGAGCAGCCCGTGACCGGGGGAACTTGCTGCGTGCCGCAGAGCTGGGCTTTTGCTGGAGGCTTGTGCTGCTTCCCCAGGATTAACAGCCAGCTCAGCCCCGGCAGCAGCTTCCAACACAGGCTTGTTGTCATCTGTTATGACTAGCAGTTTGATCGGATCTGATGATTTGGCAATTCTTTCTGGGAAGATCCCAACACAAGTCTGTGCTGTTTAGGGCGACTACTCAGAAATGAGAGTAACTTTTTTTTTAATTGTTGTTATCGTTCTGGTGTAGTGTAATTTTTTTTTCCTGCTTACAGCAGAGAGGCAGGTTCTAAAAGAGAAACCATGTATAATAACCTATTGCTAATAACTTCTTCACTTCAAAACTAAATTTGACAGCCTAAAAAGACCTGTTGCAGACCTGTGCAAATGTAGTGATCCGTGTTTGGAAAGCTGCTTCTGGAGCAGGGTAGTCTCTGAAGTCAGGGTTTTGTTTTCCAGAGATTAATTGCTGACCTCATTGAGCCAGTGAATTGCGTGACTATGAGGACTTAAAACTTCCCTATCTTAAAATGTTGCCTTTTCCTTTGTGTTGTTGCTAAACCCCTCCTGGCATTGTAGCCCCGCTGCAGAGCCTGCGTGCCGTGGGGTGTGGGTGCACCCTGCTCCTCCCCAGGGCTACTCGGGGGGATGGGGAGCAGCTCCCCTCTTATCTGCAGCCTGGGTCAGTCTGGCAAATACCCTGCTCGTGTCTTGGCTTCCACTGGCGGGGATATGGACTTGTACCGGGAGGGGGATCTGCTGGGGGTGAGCTCTTCTGGTCAGTCCGTCAGAGATCTGAGGCATCCTGATGTGCATCAGTAACCAGGCAGAAAATCCTCTGAGGCCAGTTTGTGTGTGTGTGACTATACCTGTGACACCAGAGGCAAACCTGAGACCTGCCGTGCCTGGTGCAGAAGCTGGGGCAAGCACAAACTTGCATGTACTTGACCAAGAAAAGGAGATGGAGCAGCCCCAGACCTGTTTGGCAGGGAGCGAAATAATGACTGCCAGTCCCTAAGATGCATTCATCATGCTCTAAAGCTAACTTACTTAGGCTCCTACCCAAATTAAAGAACAGATGGTTTTCTTACTACTCATTTGGTAGCAAAAAACCACTACACTCATTTTGACTTGTGTGCTATGCTGGTATTCACATACAGAACTGTTTTTCTAGAGACCCAATACCAAATCACCATTTATAAGTGCTGTCCAAAGACAGGTAGTTAGGTCACAGTTACACCAACCACATACATCCTGCCCCTTTTAAAATACTCTGCTCTACTTTGTTTTACGTTTAGGAAGCACGAACATTTGCCATGGGAACTAAGACATTTCTGGGAAAATAAATGCCTCCTCGGGGGCTGGTTGGCTCTGGGGACGCGTGAGGCTCTGCTGCTGCAGAGGCGAGGGGAGAATAAATGCCAGGGCTCTGGCACAGCGGGGATGTGTGGGTGATGCTGGTTCGCGTTCAGGTGTCTCGGGTGCTCTTGGGTCACTGCAGGTTGTCTTGTCGTGTAGCCCTGGCCAGAGAGGCGTGTATTTGTGTCAGTGAATTGCCCCTCAGTGCTTGCAGAGAAGCTTCAAACGGGGCTCAGGCACGCTGGGTCAGTCTGTAGGGCTGTAGCAGTTATATGGATAAACTGAAAACTTGATCTCTAACTGCGTCGGAAGATCTACTTTATTTCAGATTATGTCTGTGAGTTGAGAGCTGAAATCCTCACCCAAAGCTGGCAGGGCAATACAGACATTACTACTAATGAAGTTACAACAGAAGTGATGGGTAGAGAGTTTGGGAAGAGGGAGGACAGGTATTTATTCAAAGGCAGTAGTTCACTTGTAATTAGGAGGAACATCAAGCTCCTGGAGAAGTTTGTATGTTCTCACAGAAGGAGCACGCGTGCTCTCTCGCTTCCTTCCTTGCTGTCGGGCTAGATCAAGTCACAAACTCCTTCCTTCCCTTTGAACTCTCTAATGCATCTTGAGGTCTGGGCTTGGCAGCAGCCTAGCTTGCCATCTGAGGAACGTAGATAAAAGCCTCGCTACTAAAAAGAAAGAAGGCCAAGATGATTTCCCAGCCCTGTATGCAGAGCCCACAGAAGAAAGAGCGCGTTCACGGGGCTACATAAATATTGCTGCTAATACTCCAAGCACTATTACACTCATCAGCACCCTTCATTTGGACATTAGCTCTGCAGCCGGAGAACAGCGCTCTACCTTAACGCCACGGCTTGGCAATTTTATCTGATTACTGGAGTAAGTGGTGCGTACGAAAGAAAGCTGCCTAATGACAAAGCCCTGATATGAGGGATCTAGGGATTAATCAGGCACATCACTTTTTCTGTAGAAAACAGCCAATTTCTTTAAAATTAAAATTGGCTCGGAAGACCTTCTGGTAGATGAAAAAAAGACCCCAAAACTTGGCAGATTTGCTCAGCATGTGAAGTGGGAGGAGGCAAGATTGGAGGAGCCGAGTCAACTGGTGTGAAGCACAACGCTGACGCTGCGGGATGGTCCGTCATGGGAGCCATCAGCCCTTGCTCCGCGGCTGGGCCGGACTCTGGCCCCATGTCGGTGCCCACCGGGGTTGCCAGTGGAGCACTGGTGGCTCAGGGGAGCTCATGGGAAATCCTCCTGCTCGCCTCCATCCCATGGACTCGCACTCGCCAACACCCGCTTTGGGAAGTCGTGAGAAATGCCACGTCTCCCCATGATGGCCCATCACAGCACATCTCGCCATTACAAAGCAAGTAGTGATGAGATAATTTATTTTTTTAAGCCTGCTATTATTGGTATTCAACAAACAATAATAATGTAATCAGAGCGATCAAATCTTCAAGTACTGTCAAATTATTTCTGGAAGATGAAAGCATGAAATGTTCTGTGCTTCTGGCAGTTTTTGCTACAGAAACTGAACAAACTGGAGAGTCTGATAATGCATTGATGTTACCAGTTTTAATCGGAGCTGTGTGAAATGCTACATTTCCCTGCCACAGGATCGGTGGGGATTTTTTTCTTGTTTGGTGTGTTGGGGGTTTTCTCTCCTATTTCTGCACAATCATGCTCAGCTCTTACCTGCGTGCTCCCAGCAGTGCAGCATTGCCAGCTGATCTGGTCCTGCTCGGGGGGAGTCCGAGCTTTACTGCGGACTGGGGAGCTGAAGAAACAGCCCCTCACTGCTAAAAACTCAGAGGAGATTCAAGAAACCAAACCCAGTTGTGGTTTAATGTTTGGGTGTCTGTAAAACTCCTAGAGAATGAAAAAGAGTCAGTTAAAAGTCTTTGATCATTTATTTGCCCAAACTGATAAAGACAAGACTTCCTATCTTTTTGAAGGTGTATAATGTGGAGTAAGGGGCGGTGAAAATAAAAAAAGGCCTCAGGCGTGCGGGGTGAGGTGGGCTGTGGTCTGGACTGGGCTGCTGAAATTCAAGATAAGCGATACCACTTCCAGACTCTCAGACAGGGGCATCTTTCCTGCTCATACCAAAGGAAAAATAATTGACAGACAGACTTAAAGTAAAATAAGAAAGTGACATAAGAGAGTAATAGCAAAATTCAAAGGGATTGCAGAGGAATGTAAAAATAGCAATGACATTTTGAGGAATTTCTAAAAGATATGGGTAACTAAAATGTATGTTGAAGTGCTGTGATATTAAATATCTACCACTCCATTCAGACTGCTCCAACACGCAGGAGCTGGTTAGGCACCAAAGTTGCATCACTTGGTGATGCAGGACAGACGTGCCTGTGCTGCATCCCCCATGGACGGAGACAGGTACCACCACTTGTCTCTTCGCTGGGGACCTCAGCGAGGCTTCCAAAAGCCGAGGTTGAGCATGCTGACCTGGGCAGCGGGGGCCAGTGCTCAGCAGTAAATCTCCAGTCAAGCCCTTGGCAGGGAGAACTTTGGCTCACAGGCGGTGCTGGCTCGCCTTTGGTGCAGCTTGAGGGATGATGCTCGTGGCTGAGTTACAGGCTGGGTGGGGAAGGGAGTACTTTTATTTTTAATTTCTTGGCAAAAAAGTGGCTTCATTTAGCTTGGAGAAAACCTTCACCTATGGCAAGTGGCAGCCTTTACTGGAAACATTATACTTTCCCCACCTGATGAGAAACTTTTTGAGTTCTGCTGGCTCACTACCATAAATATGCAAGGATTTTTGATGGGGGAGCTTAGAAGACAGCAGGCCACAGAGTTAATCATGTCATTATTTAAGTGGGTAAATAACTTTTTAGGAATGGCATTAAACTCTTATGGTCTGCTAACTGCATTATTAAAAAGGTTGGCCATATCACTTCGAAATATTTGTACTGGGGCTTTTTTTCTTCAGAAAGTTACTGGGGAATCCAGTTCAGCTTCTTCCACCACGTCCACCCCTGCCCCAGCATGGTCTAACAGGGCTGTTAGTATATTTATAGTTTTTATATATAGTTTTCTCTGAAAGACCCCATGAAGAACTTGCGGAGGACTTAAAAAAACAAAAAAACAACAACAAACTCCAAACCAACACACGAAAGACCTTGATGAGCTCAGGGACCACTTTTATGTGGGGTCACAACAAGAGACACACAGAACTCAATCACCAAGAAGAAATGCCGTGGAAGATGTAATTGCCATCTACCAGCAGGACCTTCTTGAATTAATTACTTTTTCCCTTTAGGATCTTGCTTGTCAGTTGAGCTTTGCTTTCATGCAAGTACTACTTCTTTCAATTTTTGTCTGCTTGAAAATATCTTAAAAAGAAACTTTAGGGTTTTTTCCCCTCCCTAGTAGAATAGCCCTACCAGGAGTTGCTAAGGCGATTTTTAAATTAAACGGAGCGGAGGAATTTTCTAATAAGAAGAGAGGATTTCAGTCTTTATTAGTCTCCCTTAAAGCCCAAGCCCGAAGCAGACAGTTTTCCTCACTTCTAGCTGTCCTTCTGGAGAGGAAAGGCACAAGCCTGCCATTGTAAGGTGTATAGTTCTTCTCCCTTGTTCCAGGCCACCTTCTCCATACGGACATACTCAGAGGAAGCCTTTTCCCTGCTGAAAACGAGGAAAACCAAAACCCCCCAACCCTCTCTGTCAGCCCTGGTGACCTCTGCACAAAAAAAACCAGGATTGCAGCCGGGGGGTGTGAACCGCTGTGCAGTTGTGCCAGGCACGGCGTTCTTTTTTTGGTTTATAATGTAAGAATTCTTACCCTTGTCTGAAATTCACAATCCTCAAGGTGTCTGGAGAATTAAACTGTTTTACAAGGTCAGTCACAAGTCTTTACTGAGTAGTAATAGTGATTCTGTTCTCTTCTATTTTTTTTAATGAGCAATATCAAGATGACTAAATGTGTATTCCTACCAAAGACCGGTGTTAACTGATATTTTTAAAGCTGCTTAGAAATTCTCCTCTCCATCCCTGTCTCTCTCCATCTTCCCATATTCTTATGAAAATTTAAGATAATATCAATTTCTACCTTAAAAATAACCATTCCTTTTCCTACAGGAAAAGAAAATAATAATTTGGGATTCTGTCTCAATGACTTTTTAGCACATATTTCTTTAAAACATACTTGAATGTTTTCTAAGAGGTAATCTTACAAAAATAAAGTTAGGAAAGTGTCATTATGAATGGATGAAATAACAAAGAACGCTATTACTTGAATGAAAGGAACTGATTTGAATGCAGTAATGATTAGCTTAATGATAATGGTTAGCTAGAAATACCTTGGGCCAACACATTTTATAGGTAAGCTGGATGCATATTTATAATTTACAAAGCAGATATGGCACAGCAGAAGTAAGTGTTCGGAAGCAAAATAAATTCTGTGATATTGCAACCAAGACTTTAGAAAGAAAAGTAGATGTGCTCCAAGGGAAGGAGAAAAGATGTTACAGCAAAGCCTATTTTTTTTTTTTAAGAGCTCTGATCAGGTCTATCAAACAGAGGGGAAAGACATGTAGATGATTTTATGAAAGATGAAACAGCCAAGTATCTTGCCTAATTCTATTAATAAACAAAGAAAAAATATCCACTTGTAACCATAACTAGTGCAAAATTATTGTTGGTGTATGGTTTTGAGATGAGAACCTACAGTGTTATTTTTAGAGCACTGTAATGGGTTCTTTTCCTTGACGTATTAAGACAGATAAGAATAATTGAATAGAGAGTAAGAGAAATCAAGCAGGCGGCTATTGCAGGAGTTACCACTGGCTTTTACAATAAATACAGTGGGTATTTATGGGATTCCAAGGGTGTATGATAAGGATTCCAGTTCTTCTGGTGACAGTCACCAGCCCAAAGCACGATGCCACTTGGTCCCGTTTAGTCTTGCAACGTCAGGTTAAATGGTGTGTGAGCTTTGTGCTTTTGCACGGCTGAATTTGAGCCACCGTGAGCTCACCGAGTGAGCGGCAGAAGCTGTGTTAAAATGTAATGATGTGAGATCTTCCAAACCTGGAGCTGTTCTTTGGTTAGGAGGAGTTTCTGAGATCACCCACAAAGACACGCTCGCGTTCAGTTCATCTTGCAATGCTACGTCTCTGGAACAGTTGTGCTTTTCTGCACCTGACAGCTGACTTTGGTATCTGCAATGAATCCTTCTGCAAAAGAAGCCAAGTGGAGAAGGTTCTTGATGTCAGCTCATAGCCTGTAGGAAAACTCATTAAGAGATGAGCAGCTCCATGGACCGTTTTGAAAATAGAAGTTCTCACACAAGGAAGACTATTATTCAACAAAATGTTTTCTTCAAGCAGCAAACAAAATACAGATTGGGCTTGTGACATGAATGACATAGTGTGAAGAAGCATCAGTCAGGAATATTGCCTTAAAACAGCAAGTGCATCTGCCCCGGCTGCGGGAGCGTATGCTTTTTGTGGAGACCTCCTTCCCCAAAGCACTGCATGGAGAGAAGAAAGCGGGGATCAGAGGGAGCCTCTGGCTGTAATGAAGGGAAGAAGGCAAGAGAGAAAATAACACTGGCCGCTGCCCTCCGGTATTTCCTTTTAACACTGGAGGTGTTGTCCTCTTCAGCCAAGCAAAACATATATAAGTTGTTATGCTGGTAATGCTCAACCCAAAGACAAGAAATGCACAGCTTAGAGAGCTCTCTGGAGAGAAGAGGGCATGCATTTACCTACTGCGGACAGAGATAAAATCAGTCCTTGAAGATTTTTTTTTGTTTTGTGTTTTTTGGGTGTTTTTATTGACCAAAGTGTCAGGGAGATAAAGAGGGAAGACGAACTCCAAAGGCCAGCTGAAAAACAACAGCAACAAACCAACCCAAAAATGTATTTTAAGATTTTGAAATCTGTGGAATCAGCCTAACCATCTCGGAGGAGGAAAAAGAGACCTGAAAACCAAAGTTAAAACCAACCCGAGCAAACCTCTGAGGCAGAGAAGGAGAGGGGAGGCTGCCTGGCAGGTGCCCAGAGAAATACGGTAATGCTGGGGTACAGGATGGTCTTTTACAGGCTGACCTTGAGTGATGGCAATTACTTTTTGTGTTTGCTACTCAAGTCGATGTCATATACTGGGATAAAGCACCACTAGAAACTGCAAGCAAAAGTGTACATGAAATGAATTTTTTTCTGATTTTCCTATTAAAAAAAAAGTAAAAATGAAACAACAAAACTATTCCATCACTTTCCATAACCTTTCTCAGCCTTTCCCTTTGGACTGTGTTGAGCAATTTCTCTCGCTAACTTGGGGGCCGTAAAGTCGTGCCCACCTGCATGTGGCTCTCCGCAAGCTGGCAGGAACATCAGTGGCATCTTCAAGCTGGAAATTCACGTCTGGCTGTTTTACAAGATGATTTAACAATTTCTGCAGGTTTTAGCATAAGTTCCTTCTGAGCAACAACTTCTTATGAAATAAGAAAATAACCTTTTATAGTGTTTTCTGCACTAATTTAAAGGCTGAAAGCCGCAGGTCAGTCAATGTTATTCACAACCTGTGTGAAACGGGGTGATCAATAATTCTCTCTCCCCCCTGAAAAATGTAAGAAGCTGCTGAGGAGTCCTAATGAGCAGCTCCTCTGCATCCACCGCTAGCCTGACCAAGTGCTTGGCTTTATCAGCAGTCACTTGTTTTGTGCTGGACCATATCCTGACACAGTGACTGCATCCTGAGCCGGCAGACAGAGCCTCGGACCTCGGGCTCCCTGGGGAAAGGAGGGAGGCATTGCAGCTCTCGAGCCCCGCGGCCGGTGGAGCAAGCCCTGCCGCTGCGTCTGTGGATGAGAGCCCTGCAGGGACAGATCCAGGACAGGGGCTGGTACGAGGAGCCCGCGGCGCCTGCCCTCGTGGGGTGGTGGAGGGATGGGGCTGGAAGCAGGAGCTGTCCTTCGTGCTTGGTGTGCTGGTGTCCAGTGCCACGCACCGTCGCCTGCCTCACCCGTTCCCACGCCAGGGCTGGGAACTGGATCCAGAAGAGCTGGACCTTCCCCAGCATCTCCTCCTCCTGTTCCCCTGGGGCTCCTCGCTGGAGGCGGGGAAAGCTGCAGGCTGCTTCTGCTGTGTATTGCGTTGTTGCTCTGAGCTGCACACCCCAAGTACTGGGGGGATGCTCCGATCACTGCAGCAGCACAACTGCTCTTCTGGGATGGTAGCTACCCAAGGCAGCAGGACAGAGTCCTACCCCCAAAACCAAACTGTGAGGTATAACTGGTATCTGCTTACCATGTAATGGCTGGGAGCTTAGCACTTACCGGAGAAGCTTGGACTGGGTTTTGTTTCTTGGCCGGAGGACTTCTGGGCACCGGAGGTTTCTGGCAGACTACAGACCCTGCTTCTCCTCTCGGGCTTGAGTGCCTCCCGTGCACAGCAGCACTGCCTGCTCAGGAGGACAGCAGCACGCGCCCAGCTTAGGGGCAGGGATTTTAATGCAAGCATTTGTTTTTAGCACGGTTTTGTGTTCTACCTAATTCCTAAGTGAGTGGCAGAGCACTTTAATATGTATGAAAACCAGACGTCTTTTATCCAGCCTTAAGCTGCTTACCGAGGAAGGTGGCTCTGTCCCTGCGAGGCGATCCCTGCCTTGCTCGTGAGCCCATTTGCAAAGGCAGGGAAAGCTCCCGGCACGGGGACCGGGGAGGCAAAACGTAGCATCCAGCCCTGCTTGTAGGCTTGCCAGTCACTCTCCCGAATTGCAGGAGAAGGGACTGGGGGTGGAATAAATGGCCTAAGCTAACAGCCAACTGCAAAGTAAAATCATCTCTGAAATGGGTAATTAGGCAGTGAGCAAAAGCAGCTGCAATAAGGAGAGACTGGGAGAGCTCTGTCCTGAAAGCGCTGCGAAATGTTCTTCTGGGAGCGCAGCAGAACCCATTACAGCTGAGTGACTGAAGAATGACACTGGGGGATTTAACGTTGGAGAAATTAAAGCTGAAGGTTTCCAGATGGAATAATTAGTTCTTGGTGCATTTTTTTTGTAACTTGACACTGATATTTCCACATTTGGTTCCCAAAATGGTTTTGGAGAGAAGTACATGATCTGGTATGCTGTCTCCACCACTGACTCCAGAATAATAGTGATGTTATTTAAGAGCAATAAGCCGGGAAGAGAAACAATTAGGTAAGGAAAGTGTGTTAAAGTTACTACAAAGAGGATAAAGCTCATAAAAATGAAATTGCTCAGCTGATAAAGCGAAGTTTTAAACTTGCAATGAGCTTTGACATAACTGTGTTAACATGGGGAGGTAAAACACCTGATTAAGAAGCTAAAAACATGTATTTGTACCTTGGAATAACGTGTAAAAAGTAGAGGTAATAATGATTTTCCACTTTCTGCGGAGACCAAAGTGCCCACAACTCACCCTCCCTCCCCTCATGTATTTTAAATAACCTCAGTTCAGTGTAACCAACTGTCTCGTAACGCTGCTTTTGCAATAAGCCCTTTTAAGCAATTCGTGAAAATAGCGTGTGGGCTGATGATAATTAGGTGCCTCAGGAAAAGTCTGTCCTTGGCGTGAAACATTACTGTCTCTTCACCAACTGATTCGGTGCGTGTTGTGTACAGCAGTAGTGTGGTGGGTGGGTGCAGCACCTTTCAAACACTCCCACTTTGCATCCAAAACAGTGCTGTGGGGCATCGTGTCTGCAGCCAGAAGCCTCCTCCTTGTCTGGTGGGTGACAGGACCATCCTTTGAGGGCCAGCAGTCACTGTGCATGCTGGAGACAGCAGCTCCCCGACAGGAAACTCTGTCCTGTGGGCAGTTTTGAAGACTTTCACACGACACGATGATGTGATAATGACTGTTTCCAGCCCCACTGCAAAGCTGACCACACTTTTTGTTGTTCTCCATGATACCCGCATTTCAGAGCTCTTCCTGTTGTTCCTATTATTTCCAAGGTTCGCCGCTGAGTTTGAATAAAGCAGGATTCAGGACAGGCCTTGCGACTATCAGATAAACTGTGGGGCTGTTCTGCTGTCTGAGGTCTTATCAGTTAATACAACGTTGCTCCCGTGTCTTTTCTGGAAAACTGATCTTTCCTAAACTGGAGGTTAAGTAATAACAAATGTTTGTTTAGGACTGTAAGAACTGATAGGAAGACTCCTCTTTGTCCAACTTGCATGCAAACCACGGGGTTAAAATGCTGAGTGGTCTACAGCGGTGACAAGAGGACAATTTTTTATCCCTCCAGGATGAAATGCAACTTGCTTTTGAGGTAAATAAACAAGTTGCTGAGTATGTGACAGACTGTTTTGCTGGACTGTGCTATCTTCCGCCTGCCCTGGTAGTGCTACGGGGTGTGCGGATTTGATTACTGCTTTTCACCTTTTATTGATAAACTAGCTACTAATGGCCACAAAAATTATTTGAATCTTTATACTATAAACCCTACTGTTAGTCTTCCTACAAGGGAGTTCATCTGACTCTCCATCAAGTATCTCTTTGGAGTAGTAGGTAGATGTGAGATGGCACCATCTGTTGTTTGTTGTTTTGGAATCCACAGCTTTTTGACTAGCTGGAGGTTTTGAGCTTATCACATACGTATTTTGCTGACATTAATGAAACAGTTAATTTCTAAGCAAGTTATTGTGAGTGAATTCATTGATCTGACTTCACTGAGAACCTGGAATGCTCAAAATTTCTTTAGAGCTACCTAAAGTACCTGAAATGCATGTGAGACACATGGTGATGCAGAGGACCAGATCTCCAGGCTTTCGGTGATGGCTGAAGAATGTAAATCAGGAAAGCATCCCTCTTTTGAAAAGTTAAAAATAAAGCACCCCTACTGATTCCCTTCTGGGGTGTACCAGCTGCAATCCAACATCATCTCTTCAAACCCTCAATGCTAAGCATGTGCCTCAGTATTTTGGAGGACTAAGGAGGTGCAACTCTGATTCTGAGAAGGCTACCTTTCTGCAATATGTCTCCTCCGAGATCCACAGGATCCTTCTAGGCAATCTTGTAGGCTCTGAAAGACAGGAGGGAACAAGGAAATTTGTCTCTCTCTACCTGTGGTCAACAATGCCTACCAGGAGTATCTCCTATGGAAAGCTCCCCCAGGCCCTTCTTGAGCATGTGGACCAGCACCGGGTCAACACACTTGCCTCAGCAATGCTTGTACTTAGGGGGGTGTGACCACACGTGGCTGGGAGGGAGCTCCTCCCTCATATCCCTTCCCTGACATCAGGGAGAAGCTGCCTTCCCTTCATATAATGCTTTGCCAAAAGCAGCTACTGCACTTCTCAGTTTCACAAACTGACACGTGGTGCCTGCGGGCAGCATCGCTGCCTGGACCGTATTACACAAATTCCAGGTGCGTATTGAGGGCCCCTTTCTCGCGGGTTTTAGCCATCCTCACCTGATCTGTCTGGATGTAGAGGGGAGACGGGTTGATGCATCTATGGATTGCTTGGTCCTAAACTAGCATGGAAACTTCTTGGAGTCTTTCAAAGGAAGGCCCAGATCAAAGTGAGTTGTGTCTGTTCTCAAGAGGGCTCTGGGACAAAGGGTGGCCCAAGGTAGGTATCTTTATTCTAGGGGTTTTTTTATCCTTCTGCCACTGTGGGGTGGAACTGGGAATGGCTACCAAAGAGGGTTAAAACTAGACCAGAGGTGGATTCCATCTGACTAGTTAAAAAGCAACTCTTGCCTCAAATGGCTGTGCTCTTTACTCTTCAATTCAAAAGGGAAATGTTTCCAGCAACTCGGTCTCTTACTTGATCATGCAAAATATGCCATTTTTTTATATTTCTCTTGGTTTGAACGCCTTTCTGTTTCTTTTCTTAGCTGCCTGAATTGATCTTCCTATATGCAAAACCCTGCAGAGCTTTACTCTGGACTATGCATTAGTTGCTCTGTTTTTAAAGAAAAAAGGCAGTTTGACTTCTGCGTCCAACATGATGAGGATACATTTAGGATTTTGGCAAATGGATTTAGCTGTCCCAGCAGTCCTGGCAGGAGATGTTTGCCTGTCCCCTCCATGCTCCTGCTTTCAGTTGACCATGCAACTGAAAGGCAGCTGTCTCTCATTTGTTCTCCCCTCCTAAATAACCAGAGTTTGAAATTTTGGTATTAATAACTCCATCTTTGTATGAAAAAACCTTAAGAATGTTGTATAAGAAAACAGAAAAAAAATTGATTGAACTATAATGGAAAGGAAATTAATATTTTACAGCTTAACTTGAATCACAGAATCACAGAATGTCCTGAGTTGGAAGGGACCCACAAGGATCACCGAGTCCAACTCCTGTCCTGCACAGGACAACCCTGAAATTCGAAATTCACACCACGCCACTGGTTCAATCACCACAATTCACACTTGCCGATTAATCACCTTTGTGCAATCACCGTCGTTCTCTGACAGCTGCTCAAACTGCCATTGGGTTAATGTAGCACCCAGCAGGGTGAAGATTAGCCATAATCTCCCGATGGGGCCGCCAAGAAACCTGAAGGCTGGCAAGTTTGAAGACAGAGTGAAAAAGGCACAAACGGCTAATTCAGAAACAAAAAAGTGTCAATGGCAGAGCATCTCCAGAAGTCACCGGCAGCAGTAGGAGGACAGGGTTCATTCACACCAGCAGAAGGTGCTGATGTCTGCTGTGGATGGAGGAATGCTTCTCCACCCATTTCCCCACCCAGGGATGATTTTTGGCACTCTCCTTTTTGTAAACTGTAAACCAGCCCCACTCCCAGGCTGGTGGAGGGCTGTGCTGACCTGCAGGACAGTCCCCAGGGTGGCAGGAGCATCTGCAAAGCCTCAGCTGCTCTGCCAGGTCCCCAGGCCATGGCCAAATCCTGCTGCATGCTCCTCTGCTGCTCGTTCTCGCACCGACTCATTTCAATATCTATAACCTCTTACTCCGGGGCTTGTTAAGCAGGGAGATGCCTTCATTTAGATGGTCTGTTTGTAGTGTCCTGAAGTGTCTGCCCTTGTTTAACCACTCTGCTCTGCTGTTTGCCTTTTTAATTCTCCTTGTCTGTCTCCTGTTGCAGTGCAGGGTGTCTGTGTCCTCTGGGTACTCAGCAGTGCTGGTCTCACTGCCGGACCAGGTTTGCCATGGACCATCTCCTGCCCGAGGGCTGGGGAGGCCTCCCAGGGAGCCAGGTGTCTCAAGGCAATTCTCATCATCCACAGAGACTGAAAAAGGGCTCCTAGGAAGGCTGAAGTTATGAATTATGCATATTTTCCTGCAGTGACTTTTATTGCACCGAGGCTACTATTCATTTGACTCCCATTTCTGTGATTTCTCTTAATGGGGTTGAAATGGGGCTCATGGAAATCAACAGAATTTAGCAAAAATCAGATCGGAGATCGGGTATTTTGCGTTACAGGAATAGAAACAAAAGGTCATTTTACGTCAGGATTTTTCATTTGATGTGTTTGCCTTAGGGACTCTGTTCAGTGGAGGATTGACTTGTGCTCACGCGTACTGCATAGCTCCTCCTCGGCACAGGCACTGGCAGCTAAATCACATGAGAACCTGACTGGTTTAGGGATCGGTGTTTAATCTCTCTATCCAGGTATAGAGGGACTACTGCTTGGCAGCCACCGTTTCCAAAAAAGGGGGATTTGTCAAAGCTTCAGATGAGTTGCATAGGAGAATAAAAATAGCATCTGTGATTCTGCTAGCTAGGATAAAAGACGCAGGAACAATCAATCCTCATGCTACAGACTATAAGCTGATAGCTAGCTGGACTTAAGCTCATTTCCCTTCGTAGTATGGTATCACACAATTAGGTGCACAGCGGGTTTATTTGATACATTTCTGAAATATCTGCTATTTACTACTGTTGGAAACAAATGACTAATGCAGCCGATGAGGATTAACCCAAGGGACAGACTATTAGTCTATGTTGTTAGGAGAAAACTCAACAGAATAATCACCTAGCCAGGTCATTTGTTTGGCCGGATATTTTGACAGCTCTGCTTAGGAAGAAATAAGAGCTCCTCACATGGGGTTCCTGATTGCTTGCACTGCTGTGAAGGGAGTGAATCAGGTGGGCTAGTACCTCAAAAGAAAAAGCCGTTCGTGTGCACGCTTGCTTTCTCACACAGCACAAAGATGCCCAAAGATGGCAGAGGAGATTCCCTCTTCTCGCTCCAGCCCCTCCGCACGGTATGAAATGAGCAGTTTAACCTGTGAGGCAGACACCGGCAAAGATAGCTGCAAACCTCATTCCCTGGAACTCTGAGCTTAGATAGCACATGGAAGCAGGGAGGAACTCATTTATTAGGAATTTGCTGAAGCATGTAATTCTGCCAAGATTCTGGTCAGTGCTATCATCTACAGGCAACTTCAGCACGTTCAAATATACATGGCTACAGATATATCTGTATATAGGGGGCTCTACATAATACCTTCTGGATCATGGCACGGGATACTCTTCTGTTCATGTGTGTCGTACCAAATTAAATTTCTCCCTGCGGATGGCTACTGTGCTACAATGGAGAGTTGCCTCCAATGCATCACCTATTCTGTAAAATAGTTTGGTCATTACCCGATATTTGGTAGACAAAAAGACAACCTCGGCATGAAGAAAAGTGGTTAATAATGTCCTCAGTGAGAAAAGTCTGTAATTTAGATATTAATGAAAGAGATCCCTTTTTGATTGTTTAGGCCCCTTTTTCAGACTTAAAAATGAAGATGATGGGTCTAAACCTTTTATTCCAGTGCTAAATAGGCTTTTTGGCTAGCTAAAGTACACTTTGTGGCATTTGAGGGTTAATGTGTGCACCAGATGTGAGACTGATTTACTGTCTTAGGTGCCTTTTTTTCCCCAAAGCACTTTCAAGTTGAAGTTGCCATGGTTGAAAAAAGTTAGGCCCCAAACACTCCTCTTTTCTTTCACCATGGCCTTTCTGTTAACTCTCCCTTTTTTCATGAAAGGTGACAAACAACCCCCCTGTCCTGACGTGAGGTTTTCCCAGTTTGCTTATACGCCCTAGGCTGGTCCGGGATGTGCTGTGCCGGCCTCGACGCAGGGAACCCTGCCTGGGTCGCTCCCTCGCCCATTCCCCGACCTGTGCTGGAGGAGGAACCTCCTGCCCTTCTGTCTCCCCTTCTCACCCTTAGAAAACTTTTCCAAGACCTAAACTAGATTTTTCTTCCTGCAATTTAGGATTGCTGCTTTGTGTTCTATCCATCAGGAGCATGAAAAACAGATTAATCCCTTCTTCTTGTCAGCAGCCCCTTGCGTATTTACAGGTTATCACCACGTCTCTGCTTCCCCCTCTCCCTTCCATTCTTTAGCCCCAGCGGACCACCAGCATCTCCAGCCCACCAGCATCACTGTCACAAATTTCTCCCAGCACTGAGCACTGGGGAGAGACTCCTTGAGTCAGTTAATGCTGTAGCTGGGGTGACTCGAAGGGACTGTTGCTGAAATGACAGGTGGGCTACTGTGCCATCCTCTTGGTGATATATGCTACTTAGAATTATGGAATCTTTAAGGTTGGAAAAGACCTCTGGGGTCATCAAGTCCAACCATCAACCCAACACCCCCCAGGCCTCCTAAACCATGTCCCCAAGTGCCAGGGCTACATGGTGTTTGAACACCCCCAGGGATGGTGACTCCACCACCTCTCTGGGCAGCCTGTTCCAGTGCCTGACCACTCTTGCAGTGAAGTAATATTTCCTAATACCCAATCTAAACCTCCCCTGACACAACTTGAGGCCGTTTCCCCTCATCCCATCACTAGTGACTTGGGAGAAGAGACCAACCCCCACCTCACCACAACCTCCTTTCAGGCAGTTGCAGAGAGCGATAAGGTCTCCCCTCAGCCTCCTCTTCTCCAGACCAAACCCCCCCAGCTCCCTCAGCCGCTCCCCATCACACTTGTTCTCCAGACCCTTCCCCAGCCCCATTGCCCTTCTCTGGACACGCTCCAGCACCTCCATGTCCTTCTTGTCCCGAGGGGCACAAAACTGAACACAGCATTCGAGGTGCGGCCTCACCAGTGCCGAGCACAGGGCACCATCCCTGCCCTGCTCCTGCTGCCCACACCATTGCTGATACAAGCCAGGATGCCGTTGGCCTTCTTGGCCACCTGGGCACACTGCTGGCTCATGTTCAGCCGGCTGTCAGCCAGCACCCCCAGGGCCTTCTCCGCCGGGCAGCTTTCCAGCCACTCTTCCCCAAGCCTGGAGCGTTGCGTGGGGTTGTTGTGACTTCAAGCACATCAGGTTCTAATGTGACTGTAAATGCCTGCTTGGTTCACAGGAATGTGTAACTAGCCCATCAGCAGAGGAGGAATACCATTGCCACGGGTGCTGGGAATAAGGTCCATGAGGAACTGGGGAACTACCCAGACCCGTGTTACTCCTCACTTGAACACAAGGGCAGCCCTCCAGCCTTTCCATTAGGGAAAACACTGCAAGGGTTGGGCAGGAGGAAGACGTGTGTTCAGGGCAGTCCCCGACCAGGACGAAGCAACCTACTGAGTATGTTTTGGAGAGTGAAGAAACAGTTGGTGGTAAACAGCATTAGGGATGCTGCTTCATTCTTTAGCGGAGGCCACCCCACACTCTGAGGATGAACATGATGCAGATCCTGTGCATACGAGCACGGGAAGTGAGTCCAGACATGAAAAGTTTATTTGAACCTTTTAACTTTGTAAAGTGTGGCTTCAGAGCCAGCGAGCGCCCAGCTGTCACCCAGTGCTCTGCAGGGGTGAGAGGAGTCTGTCCTCTGCTCCAGGCACCGCAGCTGGGGGCTGGCTCCCAGTAATGGCAATCGCTGCCCGAGCGCTCACCGCAAGGCTTGGCTTCATCTCCGTGCTGACGCTGGGCTCGGCATCACTGCCACTCTCTGGGCTGCCTGGGAAAAGCAGAGCCCCTGCAGCATATGTCGCCTTTTTCTGGTGGGTGATGCAGCCCCTCGCTCCCGCCGTCACCCCTCGCTCCTGCTGTCACCCCTCCCCTGCCCGTCTGCGGCGTGGGAGCACTGGGCTTGGACCGCGATGAGCCTCTTGCGTATGGGCTTGTCATCAACCTGCCGAACAAATAGCCTGGGAAACACCCAGACACTTCCCCAGCTCCAGGGAGGAAGGCAACAATAATGTTGTTGCTATTCTTTAAGGTGTAGAAAAAGGAAGCCTAAGCAAAAAAGCAGCTGGTGCCTGTGTGCGCATCCGCCGGCCAGGCTACATCATCTCTGTCGGATGAGAAACTCTCCTCTGACCCCCACTGTCCCGAGGGAGCCGGGACTTTCTGATGCCACGTCACATATACAGACCTTCCCATCGAACAGTCATAGAATATCTCCAGTTGGAAGGGACCCATAAAGATCATCGAGCCCAACTCCCTGCTCCTCGCAGGACTACATAAAACTAACCTATATGACTAAGAGAATCGTCCTGATGCTAAGGAAGTTGCTGAACTTCTTTGAATTCTCTTTCAACCTTTTTCCTCCCAAAAATAAATCTTCAGCCACTAATAAAATATTCTATTTTGCTGTTATTTTCAGTATTTTGTAGATGAACTATTGCATTTAAAACAGACTACTCAAGGATCACTGTATTTCATAGGAAAACCTTTTTTTTCTTCTCTTTTTGTTGTTCTTTGCGTGTTTCTGTTTCTCTGTTCACTTACAATTATTAGGAAGCGTTTTTTGAGTTTTGCAAATAGCCAAGCACTAAAACATTTAGAAGTGATCCTCTCCTTATCTGCTTTCTGTCACTTTGTAGCTTACTCAAATCTGTATTTCCCAGTATCCCTCTGAGGAGAACTGTAAGCAATGTATTTCCCTGAACCCATGTTTATTCACAGATCATAATAATTTGATTTCAAAATTTCTTTGGATTTAGCTTCACTAAGGTTATCCACCGCCACGGGCGATGCAATTCCCTTGCAGACCAACTAAAATTAGAGAGGCTGAGGAGAAAAGACTCATTTCTGAGACCTTCGCTTTTCTTCCGTGCAGTTTTAAGAAGCCCCTGGTTTACCTCAGTACCACTGTGTGATCCCGGTGCAGTAAGTTTTCCCCGGTGCGCTGACACTCTGGGACCGTGGTGATTTACAAACTCGGGACCGGTGCAGCCAGATATTTGCCTTTTCTCGCTGTGTGGCACTTGCTGTGCTGGAGAGCCGGAGCAGTGCTGGTGGTTCGGAAGGGAAAGGTAAGCAATGATTTTAAACTGTGAAGTTGAAGCGTTGGCTTGTTCTGTGAACTCAGGCCTAGCCCATTTTACTGTTATTCATTCCTTTAATTTTGTGCTGGAGAGGCTGGAAGCTGCGATGCTGTCAGCAGCTAGAGGAGGCTTGCTCAGCTCCTCTGTCCTCGGAGCCATGGAAAGCAAGGAGGAGAAGGCAGGAGAAACAAGCCTACATGTTGCAAGCAAACAAGTTGCTCACCCCGGGGACTGCCTGAACCGGGCCAGAGAAGGGAGCTGCTCTCAGGCATTTGCAGAGGCCGGTGCTTGTTTTTCCTCAGATCATCACATGAAGTATGACGCCACACTCCCAACTGCTAGCGGGTACCTGTGACCCAGGGTCAAAGGCTTAATTTTTAACGAGGAGCTACCAATGGCCGTTCTTCCATGGCCTGGCGAAGGCAGAGGGGACGCCTGGGCGGTGGGTGGTGGTGGTGGTGTCCCGGGCAGCGGGACCCTTCCCCACCTTCTCAGCAGCAGCACCCACGGAGGTCGGCGCCGTGCTGGGCACCTGATCCCCAAAACACCCGTCTCCGGCAGCAGGAAGGGTAACGGGCTCCCCCGGTCTGGGAGCAAATTTGCGTCACGGCGATCTTATTTCTGTTGAAGACAGGAGAAGGGCCCCATCCGGAGGGGTGCCCATGGGTGCTTGGGGCTGCTGCTGATCCCGCCCCCCCCCCCAGCAGCTTTCTGGGGCCGGGGGAAGGCGGGGGGTCGGCCGAGGCGCCGTGCCCAGCCCGGGCATCGCTCGGCTCCCCGACGCCCCCCACCCCGAATTCACCCGGGGGCGGGGGGGTGTGTGTATGTGTGTGTTTCCCCGCCGCAGAGAATGACCTGAGCTGCCGGGCGCCGGTGGAAAAACCTTAACGCGATGTGATGCTGAAAAGCCTTCCTCCCCTCCTCCCCCGGCCACGGGGACCGCAGCACCGGCACCGCTGCTCCGGCGGGGGGGGCTGGCCCCGGCGGCGGGCCGGGCCGGTTACCGGGTGCCCCCCGCACCCCCCCCCTCCCCGGGGCGGCCCCACGCTCCCCACGCCCCCCCCCCCGTCCCGCCCCACGCCGGGCGGAGCCAGCCGGCGGCGCCCCGCCGCGAAGTGGAGTTTCACTCGGCGGCGGTGGGGAGCGTGGGGCGGCCCGGCTCCGCCGCGCCCCGGGCCATGTAGGATGCTGCCGCCTCCCGCAGCCAAGCGGCCGCCGCCCCTGCTCTGGCCGCCCCCCGCCGCCGAGCCCCCGGCGCCCCCCTGGGCCTGGGTGGTCCCGGCCGCCGCGGGGCTCCTCCGGGTCGGCGGCGGCGGCGGCGGGGCTCCCCCCGCTCCCCCGGCCCCGCCGCTGCTGCTCCCGGCGCCGCCGCCGCCCGCGCCCCCCCCGGCCCCCGCCGCCCTGCTGGGGGCAGCCCCGGGCTGGCGCGTCCCCTGCGAGCCGCTCCTGCCGCTGCTGGCCGCCGCCGACCCGCACGGCGCCGCGCTGCTCCACGGGCAGGTGAGGGGGCTCGGGGCGGGGGGCTCGGCTCGGAGCGGGGCGGCGTGGGGGGCTCGGCTCGGCTCGGCTCCGAGGGGGGAGGGGGGCTCGGCTCGGAGCGGGGCGGGGGGCTCGGCTCGGCTCGGAGCGGGCGGGGGTCTCGGCTCGGAGCGGGGCGGGGGGCTCGGCTCGGCTCGGAGCGGGGTTGGGGGCTCGGCTCGGCTCGGCTCCGAGTGGGGAGGGGGGCTCGGCTCGGAGCGGGGTGGGGGGCTCGGCTCGGAGCGGGGTGGGGGGCTCGGCTCGGCTCGGAGCGGATTGGGGGCTCGGCTCGGCTCGGAGCGGGGTGGGGGGCTCGGCTCGGCTCGGAGCGGGGTGGGGGGCTCGGCTCGGCTCGGAGCGGGCGGGGGGCTCGGCTCGGAGCGGGCGGGGGCCTCGGCTCGGAGCGGGGGCAGAAGTTTCCCGTCGCCGCTGTCCGGAGCCGCCACCCGCCGCGGGAAGGCGGCCCCGGCCCCGCACGGCCCCGCACGGCCCCGCACGGCCCCGCACCCAGCCGCACGCACCCGGGTGGCCGCGGGGGCGCGGGCGGTGCCGTGGGCTGCGCCCCCCGCGCTCTGCCCGCCGCCCCCGCTCGGCGCTGCCGCCGGAGCCCGGCGGGGCGTGGGGAGCCGCGCTTCCACCGCCGGGCTCGGAAACCCGCAGTGCTGCCTCCCCCGGGGGGAGGAGGAGGAGGAGGAGGAGGAGGAGGAGGGCTGGGAGCGGGTCTGCCGGTCTCTCCCAGCGAGGCTGGTCTTCATCATCCGGTAAACGGCGGTTGTAGGATGCGAACAGAGACCGGGAAGGAAGAAATGCCCCAGCGGTGCTCCTCCAGCCCTGTGTCACGTCAAGGGTTTTGGGGTTTTTTTGAATATTCATAAAGACGAAAGTTTTGAGACACGTCAGTTGAACCAGGCTGTCTCGTCGCTGCTTTCCCCGGTTGAATATTTCAATTCCTTATTGCTGTCGCAAGGCTGCTTGAAATAGTAAAGCGTTTCGGCTGGAGCGTTTGTCCTGTTACAGCGGAGATATCGGAAGCCCCGCTCGTAGTTTTGCCTTGTCGTTATATTTTTTTACGAGAAAGAAGTAAAAATAAAGCAGAGATGTGAGCGCTGTAGCATCTGCTCGATTTCATGTGAAGATTTCCAGCCTTTTCGAGCACGAGCGTCTCTTGTGGTTTCGGAGCAGAGTGAGTGGGAGGGAGAAAATAGGTAGTGCTGGGTCTAATGAAACAGTAACATCAATTATTCCCCAGTGTGAGACCACTTAAATAAACTGCAGAGGTGGTTTTACTGTGGGAGCCCATGTGCCAAACGAATTTAAGTTAAGAGACAATACGTTTCCGGCATTTCCTTTGGTTCTCGTTTGCCTCGAGATGAATTTTAAAAACACTTTCTAGCGATGTTTTTGTTTCGTATGTGAGAGTCTGTTTAGGCAGAGGAAAACCAAGCTTCCCTGGCGCCTAGCAGCCATCAGCCAAGTACTGCTTTACTGCCAGGCTACTGATTTGTGGCTTTCTAAAGCAGTTCGTAATGTCGGTGCCACATGTCACGCGCCGTGTAACGCCTGAAAAACCACAAATGGTTGTTGAAGAGACAGGTTTGAAATTCTCTGTGCTCATCTTTCATATAATTAAGAAATCATGAAAAGCATCAGCTTACTCGGGGTAAAATCCTTTTGTTAACTTTTTCCCCCTTTTTCCCCCCCCCCAAGTGGATATTTGGAGCTCATTCTCCAGTCATAGGATTTTCACCTTCTTCGAGCGTGGAATTTGTTCCTCTTTTTCCACCTGTGTACACATCTACGGTTCCGCCTCATGCTGGGAAAAGCTGGATCGATAAAAGGCTGCCAAATTGCAAAGTAAGTCTGATCTTGGTGCGTTGAAGTATTTTTGAGGATGAAGCGTATAAGCTGAAGAACGTTACGGGTTTTGTGAATTGCGAAGGCGTGCGAAAGGTCGGTGGTTTGTCAGGCGAAACCCTGGGGAGGAGGAATGTTGTAAGGGACAGTTAACGAGGAGGCTACTCCAGCAGTTAGACATCATCACTGTTCTGAAGTTACAAAAAGACTCTGCTGCCTTAAATATTTATCTTTATTACACTGAGTGGAATGTTCTAGTTTTACTATAGGATGGGATTATGAGAGTTTTCCGTTTTCCCCTTCTTGGTCCTTGCGCTGCCCTTCCCCAAAAGGGATGCCGCGGGACAGCGCTGGCAGCGTCGTCGTCCCTGCGGGCGCTGCCACGTCCCCGGCGCCAGGGTGGCCCTCGCGGTCCTGCGCCCTCGTCCCGCCCGCAGTTACCTCCCTCTGTACGTTTATCTGACTGAATAATTAAATCAAGGCTTTGTGACTTTATCCCATTTCCCTCCCTCACCCCCACGTCTCCTACGTAGGAGGCGGCTGAAGCCTCGGGACTGCAGACGGGCTTGTCCAGGGTAACGGTGCCTGGGACACAGTTGCCTTCAGCTGTTCTTTTTGTGATGCTGCCTCGGCTGATCGGTCCTGTTAAAGGCCAGTTAATTTTTAGATGATTAGCTAAACTCAGCCTGCAACATTTATGGAGCAGAAGTCAATATATTTTTGCAAGTTTGTCCCTGAATTGAGATACTATGTGGGTTGTAGTATTGACTCAAAGATACTTTATTCTTACTTCTATTTCTGAGTTTCCTGTCTCAAACCTTAACGTTCTTTTTGTTTATTTATGTTGGCCAGATATACTTGAATAATGCATTTGCTCTGGATTCAGCGTGGATACATCCTGAGGAATCAACACTCTTCCAGGGAAATGAGAAGCCTCTGTTAATGGCAAATCAAGTAGCTATGGCCATAGCCAGGCCAGCTGCTGCCTCCAGGCCTCTTCCCACAGTGGTGTTGGCGCCTCAGCTGATACCAGGTCAGTAGGACGTAAATAATTAAGTACTTACCTTTTTCTTTTTTTTTAAGTCCATCTCCCAGAGATGCATAAGCCATTCTCTAAAGTAAGGGCTGCTTTCCATTCAGCTGAAAATCTCTTGCTTGATCTGAACCTTGATGGCAAAGTGCGTTTCATCCTCTAAATTACTTTTAAAGAAGGAAAAGACTGTGTGAAATTATGGAAGATTGTAACGGACTATTTCATAACTGGTTGTCGACTTCTGGAATGAAGGGGTTGGCCAGTCCCAACATACTTGGTTTACTTTCAGACAAGAAATTACTGACACAGTTCGCGTATAATTTTCCCGTTGGCTGCTAGTTTTGAGAATTTGGTGTGGTCTGTGTAGACAGCTGTCAGTAGAGAAGGGCAACTGATCCATCATCTCATTAAGACTCAGCTATGCACAACAATATTTGTGAAATAAATTCGATGAATCTGCGTAACTCAGGTATGTCACAGCTGTTAACAGAAGAGCTAAGCTTCATCCTTGGAAAAGAGCAGAAAACCCCCTGCAGTAAAGCTGAATCTCTATTTTGGTGCTACAGCAGTAATTTAAAATAGCAGCTGTTTCATAGAAAAGGTTAAGAAGTAAAATGCTACTGGTGTTTAAACCCCTAACGTTTATTCTTCAATTCAGAATTAGGGTATTCTTAATGCTTTGCTGTCCGTTGTTTGTTTCTTAGATGGAGGGTAACGTCTGTTTGGTTGACAGCAGAACCCCTCCTGCCTTAGTCTTTGCCCTGCAAAGTACTACTTATTTTGCAACTGTAAAGCACCCAGGAAGTTTTCTTGTATTTTGCCAGTAATGCAGAGATTCAGTGAGAGCGTGCTGGAAGCGATCCTCACTGTTTGGGTTCATTTGCCAGACTGATTCATTAGCAGTGAATATTGTTCTGTATTGAAACATGTTGAACCACTCGAATCGGTTCCATATTTTGATGTTTTCACAATCCGTTGCAGTAAGCTGCCTTCTCTTCCTGCCAGAGACGCCCGATGCTCAACTGGAGTGCTGCTCGGCAGCGCTCGGAAATGAGACTGCCACGGGCAAAACCCCATTATATTGATGCATTCCTCCCGGGATGCCATGGGGAACAGTCGAGCTGTGTTCCCGGGCAGAAGGCACTCTTCAAAGCGTGTTTTTAAGGACAGGCCTGATGGTGAGGGAGGTGTTCTGTGCAGGGGAGCGACAGCCTATCGTTTGTTTATGTCTGTTTAAAATATTTAAAACCTATTTTATCACATACAGTATTTCAGACGTAAAGAGCGAGGGTACCTGGCAGCGGGTTAGGGAAGCGTGCCTGGCAGAACAGGGGCGTTCCCGGCCTGACGCCACCTTTCTGATCCGTAAGTAGCGCAGAGGGAAGAAGATTTTCTTCCCCCTGGACAATATATGCACACACAAGCCTGTTCTCACAGGAGATCTACAGGTGGATCCAGCTCTTCTTCCAGCAGCATGCTCAGCGTGGGCTGCCACCTCTTCAGAAACCCCCTGAGAATCCCTTTGGGTGGGAGAGGTGCAGGGAGGAGCAGGAGGACCCCCAACCATCTTTCTAAATCTTCTCATCCATCTTTAAATCTTATTTCTGACTGATGCAATCAGTGTTAATCCAGTAACATCCCCTGCCATGCGTGAACTCCAGAGCTTGTGCAGAGAAGCGTGCGTGGCGATGGCATTACTGCAGGATGGCAATATCGGTGCCCTACAGCCGTAATTAGAAGCCGCTTCTAGGAGGTGTTATGGTAGTACTTGAAGTATTTCCTATATAATCTTTACACTTAATATGAAGAGTAATAAAAATACTGAGAGCAAATTGCTCAGTTAAGTGGTTTAAACTGAGAACTTAATAAGCTTTTTGCAGGCTGTGTGGCTGTATTCATTTTGAAAGCCCGTCTTATGGCAGGTTTGCCTTCCACAGTTATCGGTAATGATATAATTGTTTTCTCAATGTATCAGCAATGTTACAAAGATAAAGGAACGAGGTGCTGGAGTTTGCCGAATGGTAATGCACATAATTTAACAGCTGTGAGCTCCAGCTACTAGAAGGTGTTATTTTCTGTAAGAAAAGGAAGCAGCTATTATTCTTGTGCATATTGCAAAACATGAATTTATGTACTTACCATTTTGTGTATCTAAAGCGAATAGTGACGTTTTATTTTCCCACCTAGGAATGATAGCTTGTTTTATGTCTACTGGATGCTGCATTTTTTGTGAGGAAGGCAGCATCTAGATGTTTTTGCAGAGAAAGGATTAATATTTTTGTCTCCTGCATTGTGCTCTCTGCCGTGCGGATGAAGTCAGGGCTGGTTTGGTCCCGAGTCAGGTGTGCCTGTACGGCATCTCTGCGTTCTGCCGGTGGCCGCTGGATGTGGGGTGAGGGAGCACCGGCAGGACCCCTTGATGGCACCCGTCAGATGAAAGCTGTAGCCCTTTGGTACATGATGGTCAGTGTTTTTGCTATTATCGACGCTATTAAAGCGATTTTGAATGTTTCAAGGTAGGTTCTTGCAGTTTGGCATTCCTGACTCTCAAGGGCATCGCTGACTGTGGTTCCTTGCAAAGGGTGTGTTCTTATTGGGGTGCTCGAGAAGGTTTTCCCAGGAAAGAACAAGCCTTTCATCCAGCCTCCTGTGAGGGTGGGATCAGGAGATACCGGTGGAAGTGTGTTGTCCTCTCCAAGAAGCGAAGTTCCCTAGAAGTGCTTCATGAGCCGCCGGTGGGAGCCTGCCCGAGCAGAGCCCGCAGCCGGCTGCCACCGTGGCAATGGCTGGGCAGTGAGGGGAGCGAGGGAAGCATCCCGGCTGAGGTCATAAGAAATGCAGTGATTTTGTTATGTTGAGATGGCGGCTTTCAGCTTATAGCTCTTGAAATCCGTGTTTGCCTTCTGCTTGCTGAAGGGTGACTACGAAATGCAAGGTTAGCGAGTCGATGTCTCCTGTAATTGTGTGCACAGTCCTGTATCGCGCAGGCTCCGGCGTTTGCAGGGACTGAAAGCTTGCTGGCTGTCCAGGAAACGCCAGTGCGATGCTAAACCCAACAGTATGTGGGCACTCCAGCAGAACCCATAATATAATGGTCGTTACTGGGCTCTTTACTGAAGACTGTAATATTCTGCAGCTCATTTCAGGGTATCATGCCTTGAGCAGATCATCTACATGCAGACTCGGGAATTCTCTAGGGATCCCCTCAGCCAGCCCTAAGGACCGACTTCCCATCCGCACCTGAAGCAAGCCCTGGCCACAACCGGTGCTGCAAGTGCATAGACATGAAGGTTGCTTCTGTAAATCTTGCCAATGGCTTCTTGAGTAAATACCCTCCAATGTTTCTAGGGGTTCCAGCTCTGGGCAGTTGCTCAGCGCCCATTTGGAGGCTTGCAGATAGTGTTGAAAATAGTGTTGAAAAGGCTTGAAAATAGTGTTTGTAGTACAGGAGCTTTGGCTAGGTTGTTGGGTAAATGGAGCTTGCGTGCTGCCTTCTGCACCTCTACTCAGAGCAAAGGAAAATCTAACCCTTGAACATCTGTTTCCATTTGAAAACGTTTGACAGGCCTCAAATGGATTTTTTTTTAAATGCACGTTTCAACATAAATTGCATTTTCTTACTGATCTTGAGTGTTGTACTGGCCCTGGTACTATGGATGTCTTCAGTAATAGCTGCTGAGGCGCATGCAGAAGAATGCATTATGGCAAACACATTGCGTTCTCGGAGGTCTCCGTCAGGGAGCCTTGTCAGAGCCGTGAGTGCTGAAGAGGTGAAAGCCTTTTAATGGTTTGTCTTTAACAAAATGCTCAGGGTATTTTTTTCATTTCTAACAGAGGCAATCTAACCTGGAATGAAGACTTTCAGTGTTGGTTTCCTTGAAGGAAAATAGTCGTCTTAAATCAGATATTTTCTCTCTTTTTTTTTTTTGGGGTGGAATGGTTTTTCAATAGAAAATATTTTCTGTTAAGTCAAAGCTTCATTGCTGCATCTACATTTCCACAATGTCTTTTTGCTCAACAGCAATCTTTTTGCTCTTTCATCCGTTGGTGTTGAAATCAGAAGTGCCAGAATGAAAAGTTTATGTATACTCTTTCACCAAATTGCTTTGGCTTTGCTGATCCTATGTAGATTAAAACTTTGATCCTGTTGGTGTCCTCTTCTTTCTTTTAATCCCACTAACCGTTACAGAGCTGAGTCAATATTTGTCATAGCAAGTATCAGTATTAGAATTTATATGCATATATGTACAGATACAGTTTTCTAGGTAATTTCAGTTTAAGTTTCAGACGTTACAAATCTATGAAGAAATGTGGTTGCTTTGTGTTAAATTTGGATTCCATTTTCTTATGTTTTTTAACAGTTTTGAAATACAGGACGCAGGACCTCCGACCTTCTGTATTTCCTAAACACAAGGTTTATACTTGAAGCACGCATATATATATAAGCAGTCAGGTTCTGGGCCTCTCAGGTTGGATTCTCTTATATTTGATGTGCATGTGCTAGGGCTCCCTGTTTGTGAAACAAGAATAGCACTGCAGGAACCTGAATATCCCTGAAATGCCATGAAAACCCTCTTTATTTGTGGAGCGTTCAGGCACTGCAGAGACGAACACTTTATTAAGTCTCTGGGAATGCTTGACTTTAATCACAGCCTTTACAAAATTTTTGTTTTGCTTATTAAGTTTGTGCTGTTTTGGTGCTTTTTCTGTTATCTCTCCAAACCAAATGCAAACTTTAATCCAGTTAAGATTTCTTTTTTCACTTAAATTATAGAAATAAAACTACATGTAATGTGTTTATGGGAAAGGCTTGTAGTTCTGACCCTTCCATAATACGTTCCTGCCTGGCCCCAAGACCTCACGGTAAAGAAATCCAGATCTTTCAGTGATTTGCAGAGGCTGTTCTTGTTTGTGAGGGGCCAGGTATTTTTATTTATTGCATATGAGCAAAAAAGTGAGCTGGTAGCGGTGCTGTTACTGGCAGACTCGTGCAATAGCTGGAGTTTACAAATGGAAAAGACAATAAGCTTTTTTTCCTCCCTTTGGGCTGCAGAAGATAGGGATATCAATATGTTTTCCTTTGCATTGGGATAAATATGCTATAAGTCAATCCATTGCTTCATTTTATTGATTGATAAATGCTGCTTCAGCTGATGTTTCAGACTGTGTACAACTTAGGTAACGAGGCCAGCAGGTTCTTGGCCATCTGCCTTTTGCCAGTATCAATACTGGTGCTATAAATTTATGTGCTATAGGTCTTCCAAGTATTTGGAAGGACAAAGTTCCTTGCAAGAGGCATCGGAAGCTCCCATTAAAATGATGACTGCTGCCAAGCCCTGACGTGTCGGGGGACATTGCATAAAGGCAGGAACAGGAGTGAAATTCCAGGTGGCTCTCGGACCCCGGAGGAAGAGCACCGAAAACGCGGTGCAGCCGCACCACGCAGGAGTGGGCTCGCGAGAGGACCGGCTGGGGTGTTTATAAATTGCTGTTCAGTGAAGTTTGGGTTGTGTAAGACACGACAGGAGGGGATTAACCAAGAAGCAACCATGTCTCCATCTTCAAAGCTCAAGCCCATCGTTTCAAGGATGCACTTTGAGGGAGAAAGTGGTATTTTTGGCCTGACTGGGAGAGCCGCCCTGACCGTGGCCGGTGCTGGCCCCGGGAGCCTTCCTGATGCCTGGCATCAGCGATGCCCTGCGTTAGGTACGGCGTGGCGTTATGGAGGGCTGGGCTCAGTTTAAAAAACACTTTCCATTTCCTCCTCCTTTAAGAAATACTTTTATTCTATGGAAAGTACCCAACTGGAATGAGATCTCAGTCTGCTGAAGTGTATTGGTCTTATTTCCTGGCACTATGAAGTCAATATCTTTTAAACGGTAGAGAGCCGAGTGGAGCAAGCAAGGAGAATAACTGGTGCTTGATCCCAAGGACTTGCAGTAAACAGCCTTCTAAGCCTATTGATGGATAAAACGATAATAAAAGTAACTTATCTTCCCAGTTGCTATCCATTTATGGGGAATTATCTAAAAAAAAATTTAAATCCAACTATTCACAAAATGTCTACAGGTATGAAGTTTACCTCTGACTCACTAAACTTGGACCTCCCCTTTTTTGTGTTTTGTGGTTTTATTTTTTCTTTTTTTTTTTTAAACCTCTTTTCACTTGGCATCTTGCATCTGATCTCCTACAAGTGTGAGCAACAATTTGAGAAAGTTGAGAATTCAACCTTTATGTTCGGGGAACGTCTACCCCTGCTCCTCTGCTCAGAGGGAGCCGGCAGCAGCCCCCTCTTCTCAGCCCTGAGAGAGGAAAATCCGAACCAAGCCAGCATCTCCTTGGATGTACTGAAGCCAGTATATTTACATGTATCTATATGTAGTATAAATATCTATATTATTAAAAAACTCATGTCTTCAAATTTAACGTTTTTATAATCAGTAGCCTTTTAATCCTAGCTATCATGTTCATCAGCTCTGCCAACGGTCCAACGTGTAGGGTTCTCAGAAATACCAGATTGGTAACTGATGGCCGAAATACTTTAGAGAAAATGTTTTGCTCTCGGCGTGCTGCCGTACCCGGGCCCGGGGCGGCCGGTCGCGGGGGTCTCCCTTGCCGGCCGTGGGTGCAGCCCTGCCGGCGGCTCTGCCTGGGTCCCTGCCCTTCCGCCTGGGAGGAATGGGGAAGACAAGCAGAAAAGGCTTGTTTTCTTCTGTAAACTGTCGGGTTTTGCCCTGTTGCCCCCTTTTTTTTTTTTTTTTTTTTTAACCTTGTGCTTTAATAGATTAACTGGCCAAGACAGCTTCTCTGACAGCACGGCTCTTGAAGAGAAGGCGGTGGGAGCATGACCTCCCTGCCGGGAGGCTGAGGGTCACGGTGCCGAGCCTCCCCACGGCGGCGGGGAGAAACCACCCATCTCCACACAGTTCTTGTTATGGTATTCCCCCTTTTAATGGTCTGTCTTCAAGGAGGGAGGATCAAGCAAGGACAGTCATTTTAGCT
This sequence comes from Morus bassanus, assembly GCA_031468815.1. NCBI lineage: Eukaryota > Metazoa > Chordata > Aves > Suliformes > Sulidae > Morus > Morus bassanus. The sequence goes on from CM062575.1 coordinate 2,181,082, forward strand.
TGTTTCAACCACCTTCTCTTTTTTTCCCCCTCTCCATCAAGACAGTTGTTGTCAGTTTTAATTCTGGTAACAGTCTAATAAAGAACTGATATCTAAAAGTTTAGTTTACAGACTCTACAGGTGAAGGGAAAGGGAATAAGGGACAACAAACAATAATTCACAATTCATTTTAATTTTTTTGGAGCTGTTTTTTCATACATCTTTGGAAGCAGGGTTAAACACTTTATAACGGCTGTTGCCTTAGAGCCAAACTGTACACGGTGCCGGGACGGCATCCTCGCCGGGCTGGGTTGTGATCTCCGTCTCCCCGAGCTGGTGCGTGCGGGGGATGCAGGTGCGATGGAGTTGCCACGTCAGCTCTTCAGTATCGCTCCCTCTTCTCAGCCCGTCTGGCAGCAATAGCTGATGAGGGGCTTTCCTCTGTGACAAGTGTACCCCTTGTCAAGATGGGCTGGCCTCAGGCTGTTGTAATGTGCTGCAGCCCTGCACCGCGCACGGCTCCCACGCCAGGGGCTGGGCCGGGGCGGCCGGCTGTGGCTGCGTTATCCCCCAAACCCTCCGTTTGGGGCTGCAGCTATTTGGGCAGCGTAGCTGAGATTCAGTGAACGTTCCTGAAATGGCTTTGGAATCACAAATGATGGACTTTTAAGTTGTTTGTTTTTTTTTTTTGGTTTTTTTTTTTTTTTTTTCAAACAGCAGCTGGGACTGTGCAGCACTTGGATGCAGCAACCTCAGAGGGGCTGTGCAGCACTGTGGGTGCCTGAAGAGCAGTGCTGTGCCTGAGGCCAGGCGGGCAGCGGGGAAACCCAAAAGGAACAGGGATCCAGGCAGTCAGGGTGGTAGTGATCAGTTGGTTTAGGAATAAAAATAAGGAGCTTGTACATCGCTTTAAAAAGAAGTGAGAATGGTATACATCCTTCTATGGGTGAGGTTTAGGACCTCAGCATTACTAACTTTAATTAACTACGGGGTCAAAGTTTTTAACGTCTATTTAATTGAATTGGTGTCTAATTTTATATGACTTCCATAGCATACACCCTTAAATTGAAACCCTTCAAAATATTTTTATTTTAAACATACACAGAAAACATTTCTGATCCCTTAGGAAGCTACTGAATACTTGGTGTGATTTTTCCTAGTATCATTGCGTTCTGGTGTCCTCTTCCCATGCTAAACTGCCTCAGATCAGCATGGGAGACAGCACTGAAGCAGGAGGTTTGGTGGTTGGAAAGCTTTGATAGAAATCGAGTGCTGCCTGGTTCCGTGTGCTCGGTGTGCGTTTACCCGGCTAGAGACAGATCAGCACATTGCAGTGAAATCCATTTGTGTTGTAATTGTGTCTTTGGACTATTCTATGCAAAAAAGAAGAGGCAGCCAGGCCGGTGTCTGTGCTGGGGTCCTTTGGTCCTCACCCGAAGGAGGATCTCCTAATGCAGAGGAGCTCTTACGGGGCCTTTGGGCACTTGCAGTAGCTCCTGGGCTGAAAGGATAAGCAAAACCCAGCGATTCATTGGGTCATTAAAAAAAGTTATGAGGACCATTATACTCGTGGGTATTAATACCTTTTTTCTCCAGGACAGATGAAAAGTTCAAAAGGTCTTTAACCTGCTTGAAATTTTTTCCTCTCTTGGTGTTTTTTTTTTTTTAATGTGGGTCTTTTGGGAAAGATATTCATAATCCTTTGGTAAAGATGTTTTCCTGTAGGCAAAACTGAAGACAAAGACTGAAAGACTATAATAATCAAGTGCAATTTAAAACTCATTACAGTGTCTGTACAGTAAATTTTCACAATACCGATAACTTCTTTATCTGAAAGGGAAGGTCTTGAATTACCCTTTTTGGATAAGACTGGATCTTCACATCTCACAAGCGTTAGTCTTTACCTTAGCCTTGTTAAATAGAGTAATTTCTGTTCTTTTGGGTGTTTTTTCTTCAAAGAGGAAAATCTCATGGTTTCAATTTTTAACATGTTAGACAATGTCAGTAGCCAAAAGGCAGATTTGGTGTGCTCTGTCTGGTTGCAGAGACCGTATGTGAGTGTAGAGAGGGAGCTGGTGCGGAGCAGGGAGGCGGAGGAGTTTGGTGGATTTTGGACAGGATGTTGAGCATGTTCCATGCTGGACGCGATGCATCTGGTGGGTCTCAGCGGGGTCAGCCTTGATATCACTGAGGGTCTCCTTCCTCCCTGGCAGGCGATGGAGACTACTTGAGGGCAGTGCATCGTGCTGTGTGATTTAGCACGTGCCATAGGACCACCCGTGTCTGTCTGTCGGGTTTGCGTACCTGTGTGGGAAGGCTCACAGCCTGCTCTCGGTGTCCTGAAATCCCTGGGAAGGAAATGCTGGAAGGAGGTTGTGCTGTTCTGTCAAGCCGTGTGCTGGCCAGACGTGGCAGCGTGGCCCAGGCTGGTTTCTCCTACGCCAGGAGTGGCACCTGGCAGTTCAGTGACGTAGCCGGCAGGTACAGGGCTGCCACGTGAAAGTGGGCCTCCTCATCAAGAACAGGAAATAATCGGGTACAATTCACCGACTTTTGTAGATGATGCTGTGCTAGAAGAGAAGGCACAACAGAAACGGCTCCTCTTCTACACCTGTGCACGTAGACCCTTTTCCACATGGACGTTAGCAGGTAGATATTTGGAGATCGTGCTTCATCCCTTGTGATGGGTTTGCTGGCTGGTTCCAGTGCCTTCACCGTAGGTCACTACCATTGGTGGATTATCTCTGAATAATCTCTTCATTGCTTCTTCAGCTGCTCTCTGCTCTTCAATTGCTTCACATCAAAATGTGCTGCCCGTCTCAGATGTCTTCCCCTAATCTATATGCTCGAGAAGAGCAGGGCCGGCAGGCTGGGGAAGGACATTGACATGGGGTTTGTTATTTCAGCATCCTTACTACCCAGGATGTAGCGTGACTTGGCAAGAACAGATTTGGGGAAACCACCATTGCTAGGAAAAAATTTGCAAGTTTTTTTTCCCTCAAGGGTATATTGATGATAGTATTTTACTACTACTTTCAAGGCATTTGACTCTTGAAATTCATGTAAATCTGGGGTGAATGATGATGATTCTAAAAAAAACCCTTTCAACAAGTCTTTGGGAATACTGAGAACAAAATCTGGTTTGTTTCTGAGAACTTCTTTTTTCCAGATACACTGAGGGCAGATGAATGTCCCTAGCTCTCAACAAGTCATGTCCTGGGCCAGCTTCCAGTTGCTTTGGCAAATCATGTGTTATGTTTGAGATTGATAAATTGCTGAGATGATTGTTCAGTTGGGTGCAGGGCAAGAGAGGGGGCTTGATGACCCCAGACACCCTGTCTGAGCTCTCCTCTCAAGTGTTAACAATTATAGCGTTAGTCCTTTCTTCATGGAATTATTTAGCAGGAGTCGGGGAGAGAGAACTTCATCAAAGGCGGGGAAATCACCAAAACTTCTCTTTCAACTGACTGATGAAACTTTAATAAGGGGATTGATGAAACTTTAATAGGGAAGCCCTGCTTCAGGAGCATTACTCGTCTGTGCTGGTGGAAGACTTTGGCTATCCAAGCAACTAAGGCTTACATTATTTGCTGCTTTCCTGGGCTCTTTGGGGAAATTGCATTTTCTTCTCCAAAATAAAAGAATCAAATGAGAAGTAAACAACTTTCCTGCTCCTGTACCCTGTAGGAAGCCAGCAGAAAAGTAATTTTTCTAGACAATGTTAGTTTTCGTAAGAGTTACAAAAGATGTTTTGTGGATTTTTCCCAACTACCAACAGCTGGAATTAAGAGTGAGTGCAGGCTCTTGGAGGCCAGGTGTTTAACCTAATGTTAGGTCTGTTCTAGTCCTCAGGTGAATAAACAATAAACTTATATTAAACAATTGGATTAGTTGGATACCGATTTCCTTTTTTTTTTTTTCCTAAATTTCCATTGTGGCTCTGGCAGAATAATCTGTTTTTCATCTGTCTGTGGTTGAATGTTCAAAACTTCAATATTCGTGGGGGGTTTTTGGCCCGTGTGCCTGTTAATTAGTGCATATGCAGGTGTGCTAAGTGAATTCTTCTTGGCATTGACGAACACAGTAGAAATAATAGGGTTTTTTGTGATGCTTACTGAAAATATTTGACTTCTGTTTTGCTAATGCAGAGCTTATTTTGTTGGCAAATAATTGTTTATAAAGAGTTAGGAGCAAAGCTGCCAAAAGTTAGTGCCATAGATAGCCTCAGGAGCCCCAATTAGCTGCAGCCAAAGCAGGTTCCTTTCCAAAAGCCACTGACCCACTCTTTCCCCAGCGCCAGCTGAGAGCAAAACAGCATTTGGCATCTGAAAGTCAAAACTTTTTAGGTGTCTGAAGCCAGAGCAGGATGGAAAAGCCTGGATGAGGCGTCTGGGCTTATGTAGCTGTGTAGGGGACAGTTACCTGCCTGGGAATATGATCTTAACCAGGCTTGCTCAGCTGCAGTTATCTTACCCAGAGCTGCGGCGTTGCGGAGGGGCTGCATCACCCACCCAATGCTCCGATGGTCACACGTCGCATGGTCACGGGCTGATTCCCTGCTTTGCTTGCAGAGATGCACCTAGAAAAAGAAATCCTACAGACTCCTGAACGCCTGAAGTGAGGAATCTGATCAAATAGTTATTTTTTGCAGAGCTATGGTTGGCTCTTATTGCCTGAAGGATTTCCACACGAACTGAAAACATTCGCTAAATGACATAATAAGCTAATGATTGCTTAATTTTTGAATACATATCTGAGCGTAGAGGGAGTAACAGCTGGTGTTTGTCAAATTAGGTTTTCTCCTTAAGATTTTTACTACTCATTTTCCTGTTTGTTTAACATATTTAGCCAAGATTGAGCTCTGGAGGTCTTCCTGCCAAGCTTGTTAGGCTTAAAGGTAAATGTTACATGGTCTAAAGCGTGTTTGAGCCTAAATTTGGTGGGCTGCTTCTGAGCTCCTGTGTGAAACCATTGGAAGTTTCCTGCGTGGCGTGTTTTCAGGATGAAGGATACTAGTACGTAAAGCTTGTAAACCTCAGGTATCAGACAGGCGGATAAGTAACGTGGGGTGGTTAATAGAGCAAGTAGCAAAAACGTTCAGCTTTGAAATCAGACAACTTCTATTTAGGAAAAGTCAGAATAAGGGTGGTCAGGCGTCACTGTGAAGCTGTAGGAGCTGAAGAAAACGCTGACCGATGTGTTCAAATATTTCACTTTTTTATTGAGGTTTTTTCATTTAAATTTAACAGCTCTGCACAGTTTATATATGACTCACCACTGTCTTGTCCCTTGAGGTTATAAGGGTATGTTCACATATATGGGGTTTTAATATCTAAAAATGCACCAACCCCAAGCTAGGACTGTAAGAATAACGATTAGGAAAGGGGCCTTGAGAGTCTTTGAAAAATATATAATATATTCAAAATCTAGTGTCTCACTAAGGGGGGCGTGCAAACAGCGGAGGCCGGGTGGGAAACGCGGCAGACTTTTGTTCCATCTTGTGTTGAAATTCAGAATGCTGAAAATGTATAATCTTGGGTAAATCCACTGGTTTCCAGTTGAAATCTGTTGTATCTCGCTCTTCCACAGGTGGTTGCCAGAATAGCCTTAAACCGGTTGGTGGCAATCAGACCCTGGCACTGGCCGCCGCGGCCACCACCGCCATGGTGTCGGTGGAGCCTGAAGCCCCCCAGGGCCCTTCGGCGCCGAGCGTCCAGCCCTGCCACGTGCTGACCCTCTCCCCTATCAAAATTCCCATCTTGGCTTCGCCTTTTCCAGGTAAGGTCACTCCTGGTGGCACTAATGAGCAGCTTTTTAGGTTTACTTTGCAGCAGAGAGGGGCTCCTGAGCATGAGTTTTGCTGTTGGCGCGCTTTGGAAATGAAATATTCAGGGGATGTAGGTGGCATTATTGTAATCCAGAATTAAAGTTATTTTTTCTGGCGCTGCTTAGGAACATTCTCTGGAATGGTATGTTAAAAGGGAGTTCAGAACTCCAGCTACGTTTACGATGTTTGTGTACGCTGTGACGTTTACAGGCAGTGGATGAACTGAGCCGCATCCTCGATCATCTTTGGCTTCCGTAAGAGAATGCAGTCGTGGTGGCACCAGGTCTTTGCAGCAGATCCTCAGGTTGCAGTGTTGGCAGTTGAAAGGTCTTATGGTAATATTTGATTAAAACTTAAGTAGATTGTTTGGGTGTTTATAAAATATGCTGGAAGAATGTAGCCATGCGTTTGTATTTTTTTCTGATAGGTTTCGATGTGGTTGCTTGCTGGAAAAAAACACTATTTTGTTAGCAACTTTCTGAATATGGCAGCTGGGGAAGTACTATGGCATCCCTGGCTCACTGTGGAAGTCTGATTTAAAGTCTCGAGGATAATTTTTGAAACTGTCCTTTGAATGCTTAAGGTTATATTTTAGAAATGTTATGTACCAATTAAGCTGAAAATTTAAATTAGGGTGCATTTTCCATCTTTTTGGTACTTGAAGTGTAACACAGCAAGACGCAGTGAGATTGAATTCTGCAGAAGGTATGCGGTTACAATTTTTGGTGTTCAGATGAAACCTTTTTATGAGAAATGTGTATCAGTAATTATTGTTCCCGTTGAGCAGTCAGTAGAATCACTCAGAGAAATGCCTGCCGGGCATACGGCAGTGTTTTTGTGTTTAGGAAGTCTGAAGAGCAAACTGACCCACAGGAATAAAGGTGCAAGTCTTTCAGACTTTGTCGAGAAAGGACGGTACTGAAATAAGAACAGAAAGCAGAGTTAATCGCTGCTCTAGGGCAGGGAGTTGGTGGTGCTTCCCACAGAGTATTATTTGACCCACAGAACCCATTTTTCCTGTTTTTAAGTGAGCATCTTAGAGGAGAATGCAAAGGGGGGAAAAAAACATTCTTTATGTGTGCTACAAACCAGAATGACGTGCCAGATGTGCTCTTTCCTGAATTGAGATGCTCGGGCAATCTGGGAAGGAGCCAGCGCACGACTTTTGATTTACAGCTGCGGAGGTGAGCTCTGCATGAAGTGTGTTAGATGTGATTGAATATTACAATGCCGGGAAGCTCTACCACTTCGATAACTGGCTCAGCTCTGCAATGGTAAACATGTCAGGCCATGATAATTGTTGCTTTCCTTTTGGATGAGTGTATGATAGGCTATCAAATATCATGCTTTGAGTGCCCGAGCAATCATCCTATTATCAGTCATTCACAGTAAACCACACGCTTTCTGGGTGTTTTCTCCTACAGAATATATAGTAGCTTTTTAGAAAAGAAAGCTTGAAAATGCCCAGTCCACGTACAATAAACTCGAGATTCAGCTAACCGTTTTTCTCTATTAATCACCATCTCTGGAGGGAAGGCTAGTGCCTTTGCAAAGGCTTACATAAAACATTTTTATGAAATTCCTTTTTATTGTGCTGGCGGAGAAGAGGACTCCGAGGTGTTGGGTTTAGATTATCTTTGTCAACGCCAGCTTGATGAACAGCTTCCCCCGCTGGTGCTGGGCTGGGCGCGGGGTGGGTGGGAGGCTGCGAAGGAGCGTTGGTGTACCCTTGGGGCCGGGGCCGCTCTGCAGCTGGGCTGGCATCCTCGGGCTGGCTCGGGAAGGTACAGCCATAGCCACCTGATGAAGAAGGGGTGAGGGTTTCTGCGAGTGCTAACGAAGGCACCAGGCTTTTGATAGGCGTGGATGAAAAGCGGGGAGAAGCACGTGCAGAAGCTTTAAGCCCAGCGTGTACTCCACGGCTGCTCCGGCCCTCCTCTCCCGAAACACAGCTGCCGAGGTGCTGAAGCTGGAGTCAGCTTAACTTACAGGAAAAAATGGTCAGCTGGCCAAAGGCAGCTCTCTGCTGTCAAAAATAAATGTCTCTATTGCCATATAAGTTAATGGCTGGGAAAGCATCGAGAAAGCATAATCTAGTGTACAGATAATCCCAAGTGTGAGCATGCTTTATAACCCTGTCGGCCTCTTGGTTAAAAACATCCGTGCATTAGCGTTTATTAAAGATGACTTATTGTCCTCAAAGAGAAACACATCTTGGAGAGAGCGTAATTTGTGGACCCTGGGGGCAGCTGCATTTTTCTTGATCCATGTGTGATTTATAAAGTAACATGGTAATTAATGAACTTTCCATGTTCTCCTTGTCTGAAGTTTATGCAGGAAATGTTCACATAATAGGAATGAACTCGGGAAACAAAAGGTTACATTATTTCCATCTTAAATCTGCATGTATATTGGTGCTTATAAGACTGAACGTTGTATGCTTAGTTATACACTGTTAATTGATTATACTGGAGATCGGTACTGTAATACCACCTGTGCAGTGCTGTATTTCTAATCACAGCAGTTTGTTCCATCAATAATTTTATAATTGAATATTTACTTTTAAGGAGGCCTTTTAATATGATTAGTTTTGCAGCCTTGCAGTTCGGCTGGGTTACTTTCTGCCAGCCTCATTAGTAACCTTGTTGAGTTAGTGAGAAGTAGCAGGGTAGTGAAGCAAGGCAGGCCATCAGTGAGGTGCGGCAGCAGGCGCTGGCCAGGACAGCATCCAGGCTCCAGCATTTTTCCAGCCTCGCAGAGATTTCTTGGAGCTTCCTTGAAGCAAATTGCCAGGTCCCGTGAATTAAGCAGGACTCAAAGTATGCAGAATACAGTGGAAATTTTTACAAGTTCATTTTAATACAGTTTATTTTACATTTTGTAAAAGAAAATCAGAAGTAGAGCTACAATAGAGTACAGGGTATTTGGGGAATTCAAACCTTTTGTAGCCTTTCCCGGTACAGGATGCTGTGAGGGATCCGGCTGGGTCTTTGGCCCTGGGCATAAGCACACGAGGGTGGGATGTGCTGGTCCCTTGGCTCTGTGATGGGAGAAGCTTCTGTAATCACGTTTGCTGTTGGATATTAGTTTGGCACCGTGCTGATCTTAGAAACTTTTAATGATGAAATGAATTTGTGGAAAAGAAGAAACATAAAATACCCTATATTTAAGGTTGAGGAAACTATTTGTCTCTACATGAAGTGGTCTTCTGGGGAGCTGTAGTTGTGTGTTACAACATAATGCAAAATGAAAGTGCAGACGAGGCTCTGAGCACCAGTGAACAGTCAAAAACAAACAAAAAAAAAAAACCAAACCCAGAGAGGCACAGCTTTTTCTCACGCTTAGAATTTCATACTCAAGTGCTTGTATATCCCCCTGGTCTTGGGTCAAGGCCTCGGCACCTCTGTCCTGAGGCTAAATGCCAGCTCAGCACACAGCATCCCTGCCCAGATCAGACGTTATCGAAATCGCCTGTCCTGGGGGTCCGCGGGCTGGCAATGTGTCCGTTTTCTAGCCATAAGATGTTTCCTTTGGCCCAAGAGCCCACTGTAGCCACAGTCCCTCCTAGTATAGGACACGAATCTTCTGCTCTTAATGCTCCTGCACGTGACATTTAAACTGTTAATATCAATTAAAATCAGAAACCAAATTGAATTTCAGTATGATGTGGTCATTTGAATAAATTGATATTACAAAACCTTGTCTTGGTGCTCTGGGGGTTGAAATTGAACACCAGTGGTGTTCTCGTTTTGTGTTTGGGTTCGTTTGCTGCTCGTGTGATTTGACGACAGTAATTTCTGCTCTATAAAAGGTGGTTTCTGCCATTGCCCTGATTCGGAGCTGTGTAAACGCGTTGTGTAGTTTGTGTAAGAGTTAAGTCGCTGCTGAAGTAGCTTTCTGGAAGTGAGGAGTCGGAGCAATGTTGTAAGCAGAAAAGGAGGGAGCAATGTTGTGTGTCTCCTTCTCCAGTCCTACCTGCACCCTAAAAAAACTTGACCTTGGTGAATGTGCATGGAGAACGCGTGTATTAAGTTTGTTGTTGGTTTATTTTTTTTTTTATTTGGTAATATTAGATAGAGCAAATCTGTGTTTCTTAGCCACCTGAAGGGCGTGTTATTCCTCCCTTCCCTTCAAAAACCACATCAGTGCTCAGGTTCCTCGTGGACTGGAGTGTGAGGAGGCCACCAAGCGCCTGGTGTCCTGACTCCAGCTCCATAAAATCTGCGGGGACTTTGCTGATGGCTTGAACGGCTGTAGGGTCACGTCTACAAATACGGAGTAGGTGTTTGGTAAGACTGAAAAATCTTGAAATCCTTGTTTGCGGCGTTGCAGAAGGATAAAGCTAACTGCAGACCAAATGTCATGTAGAAAGCTAACGGTGCCTGGAAACTGCGAGGCTCCAGGACATTACAGAAAGAAGTTGAAATTAAAAATCAAATAAAAATTAGAAATGAAATAAAAATTCAAATAGAATGTAAAGTCAGAAGTCTGTCTGAGCTATGGCAGCCGATGGTGCTGGCTCCTTGAGCTGTGCCCCGGGGACATCTACTGGGAGGTATTGAGGGTCTGGGCTTCTGTTTCCAACAACTGGAAGAAAGTGTTGTACTTCTGCTCTCCGCTTTTCTAGACTGGTTTGGTTTGGTTAGCCATTTCTATTTAGTTAACAAAAAAAAAAAAAAAAAAAAGAAGAAAAAAAAAAGAAAAAAAAAGACAAATGGTGTGGAAATATGTGGGCAAAATCCCATCATTCTGTTCCAGAGAGCAGCTTGATTAGTTTCTGGAGGAATGTGACACTTGAAATTTTTGCAGATGAAAATTGATGCCCCTTAGACTTGATTTCCAGGTTTTCTCCTCTTCAGCCATTCCCATCTCAAAACTGCTGATCTCAAACCATTCAAGGCAAGTCCCATGGCGATCAGTTTTGTAATAGAGTTGTGAGGTATTTGGACAATTGCCAGATACATTATTCTGTTTTCTCTCCCTCAGAATATAGGATTCTGCCTTAAGTTATTTTGGCACTTCCCGAGAAACTCTGAGCATGCTGCATTGATGCCATTTTTATTTACAAAAGTCCATTTTTTCCCTGATATTTTCTAAACCAAGTTAAATGTTTCGATTTTCCTTCCTTGACAGGGTCTTTGACGTGCTTGTTCTCTTTTACTGAGGTTTTATTGGGTGTAACGCGGTGTCTAGTGTCATTCCCTTATGGCAAGCTCTGCTTCTAACATGCTAAAACGTGGAGCAGTGGTGGCAGCCCCTCGGAGAACTTGGCTAGAGCAGTTTTCCTAGTTTTAAGCTGGTAAGAAATAAGATCTATGCGGTGGCTTCCATACAGTGTATAGAGCAATGCCAGATAAAATGCTGATTTAGCCATCTTTTAATGACTAATATCCTGAATATTATGACTAGACTTCCTTCTGAAAGTGGTTAAAGCTGTAATTATTAGGGTCTCCTGCAGTGATAAAATTAATTCTTTGGCACCACTTTCACTTGCTTTTAAACACTGTTGAGCCTCCAGCGGTCAGTTTTGAGGGAGGTCTATGTTGTGGTGAGCCAGCATTTGCTCTTGGAGGGAGGGATGTCCAAGGTGGTAGCATGTAAGCTAAAATGCTTTACGCCACAATTACCATCTGGCAGCTTCTGGAGGATAAGATGTAGTTATTTTACCTTACATTTTATCTATGATGACTTGAGACAAGCCTCAACCAAGCTGGAGATACAATATCAATCTGTTGGCTAAACGAATGTGAAAATTCTGGCAGCTCACTCATTCCTGAGCTGTTCACTTGAAACATCCTTGTGCATCTAATGTAGCCATGTGAACACGCTCTTTAAGGGGCTTCAGTCCTTAGTGTCTGGTGGGAAAACATACCAAATTTTCAATACTAGCAAATACCCTTATCCCTGGGGGCGGGAAATCATCCTTATGTAGAGGGAAGCCGGCTGGGTGAATCTGACACTGATACGTGGCAGACTCAGTACGTGGCACCGTGACCTTCGGGATGCAACTTCTGCTTTCTGAAAGTTTTGCATCCCAAAAGGTGTTGGACCTTTTCTAGCTCTTTTGTTAAATGATCATTTTGCTCATCCTTCTTCTAGACAACCTCGTGATTCAAGTTAAATTGTTTGCAAGCAGCAAGTGTGTTAGAAGCAATGCCTCTTTGAAAAAATTCCTGTTTCTTTGAATACCTCTAGTCTCCATCAGTTGGGATTAAGAGAGGGTGTAAAAGCTCATAAGCAACAGCAGGAGGAAGAGATTCAAAGCAGAGTGGAGCCCGGAGGTCACTGGTGATGCAGGGATGGGTCTGGAGCAGGGTCACGCACGGAGCGTTGCCCCTGTCCCTCCCCCAGCCTGGGGAAGCATCACTTGCTGTTCAGTTCTCCCTCGAAATGGGTTTTGTTCCAATGGTCTGCGCTGGGGACAGCCTTGTCTTGGGGATCGTGCATGGGAACATTCACTAGAATAGAACTCGAGTTACCTGGGGATGGAGCTGTTCAGAAACACTGTGCTGTGAGAAGGGTCTTAGCACAATAATTCTACGCTGTCTGTTGAGCACGGGGTCAACTGTTTTCCCATCAGTGGGTTAAAATGGAGAAGGTTCCAGCAATGCTCTTGGAGCTCCATTTTGGGTTATTCATTCCTTGTTTTCCTTTCTTCTTTTTTCAACTACTGCTGGTTCTGTTCATACATGTACCAGGCAAAATGTTCCCTTAAATATTTAACGTCAGCCTTGCTGTTAACTTAGTTTTTGTGCCAGATTTAACATAAAGACTAAATAGGAGCTTGTGGAGATGCAACTACTCAGTGATCTGGGCTGCATCTTCATGCTTATTTGCTCTGCTGGCAAAGAGGAAACTTAATTTTCCAGCACTGTCAAGCCAAGCGTTTGAAGAGAACTATATCTTAAAAAACCCAAAATGCAATAAACTTTGTGAATATAAACAGTTATGTGGAGTAATTGAGGTATGGGATATCTAGTAGTCTCTAATACCACTTTTATGGCTACTGTATTAAGAATTGGGGTATTTATTTTCTTACCCTCATATATGATTTCTTAATTATTCAAGTGAAAAAGGTAAGATATGAGTCTGTGGTTATGGACTCTGTAAATTAGCAGTGAGTACAAATATTAAAAAAGGCACCATCTGCCATATAAACCATTTGCCACCTGTTCCCTTGCTTTCAGAATTATTTAATGGTTTAAATTTAATGTTTTAGCCTGCCACAGAACAGCTGGGAAGTGACTAAGTATTTTTCCTATCAGTACCTTAACGGCCAAGCAACATTATATGTTAAAACCGGCTCTTAACGCCAGCTTTTTTCTACATCCTCTTTCATGTGTCTGTCAACTTGCTTCATTAGCAAATTCTGCTGATATAAAACACATTTTCATAACAACAATTACTCAATTATTTTTATGGGCTTTTTTGGAAGAAACAGCTTCTCTTCCACAGCAAACAGAAGTGATGGCTATTTCAAAGTGGTCGCAGCGCTTAGTAAGGGTTCAACGCACGTTGGGGTAGCATGACAACGGTTACTCCTGTGAAACCCTTAAGCTCAGCCTAACATCTTCCCTCCCCGGTTTTACTGCCATCGTAGATGAGCTTGAATGAGTGGGGTGAGATAAAACTTGTCTGTAAGAAATATTTTCTTCTGGGGAATGGACTTTAAGAAATGAAGGAGTAAGGTTAGACTTCTCTAGTGCCTTCCGGTTACCTGGAGGTTTGTTCTGCTCGTCTCCTCCCAGCGCCCAGCTGATGGGGTTGGGGTGGTCCAGCGAGCTGCGGGGCTGAGGAGAGCTGGGCTGAAGAAATTTGTCCAACCTCTGTGGAAACTACAAATGCTTTTCTTTCTTTTCTTAACAAGATTAATTAAAAAATGTGACCCAGTGAGTAAATACTTGGAAAGCTTGTGCAGTTTTGGGCACTTGGATCTGCTCTGCTAGTCTGGATGTGCTCTGCAGGGCTCTGCTTCTCCAGGCACTCGTTCCCACCTTTAAGACAATTCACTCCGTGGTAATTTTCCTTGTGCATTTGTTATTTAAGATAGTCTAGCCGTTATGTATGCCGGAACTCCTAGATGCTAGGTGAGCAAGAAATAACAATTTTGGAAAATCAAATGAGCAATTCCAAATATTCCAACCAGAAATGTGATGTTCGTCTACTCAGGAAGCTTTTCTTTCCCCTTCCTGGGTGTCCTACGTGTCTCGCAGTAAAACAGGCTTGCCTTTGAATACTGAGTAGTTCTAACAAGCTTGTTGTAAATGATCTGCCCAGCTTTAATGCTGTGTAATGAAGCAAGCAAATGAATGTTTATAGTTATCAAAGTGATCACTTCCTACTCGAGCTAATATTCAGCATAAAATTACGTTTCTGTTTCATATCTGTGTTGGCACACGCAAGGGAAGGCATGCATGTACAGTGGGTTTCTGAGCTAAAATAATGCCAGAGATCACATTTAAATAAGTATCAATTTTCTCCTCCTGTTGGACAGTAAATCTCTGCTGGAAACTGCAAGTGCTCAGCTGCCCAATTAAGACTCTCTAAGAAACAGGATGATCGTTCCTAAGATGGTTCTTATTGTTTGTGTGAAAATTCAGCCATTTCTTTGGGTTACCAGGGCAAACATATTGCATGAGAAGGAGAGGCAGAGTGATATCAGGCAGAACTTTCTGATATTGCAAATTTTTTACACCATCCCCATTGAAAAATAAAGTCAACCGTGGAGCGTTTATTGATGCAAATATGTGCATGGCCTAAACTGGCTTTATGGGTCATGAAGCAGTTAGTCTATACAAATACACAGCGATTTCTAAGGCATTAAGATGATCTCTGTCTGAGCCTATCTTATGTATCTATAGGAAAAGACACCTCTAATCCTCCTTTTCCTGGAATATCATTGACATGACTAACTAGAATTAGGAGGGAGAATCTTCTGGCGGGATGAAAATGTTCTTGTAGAGGGAATGTACTGCTGTGGCACTTCACCTTACCTCTTGCAAGAATCCTGCGGCCAAGCTGGTATCAGTTACGAATTAGTCCTGCTTCATTTATGCCGTGTTCTTGGGTAAACAGCTGTTTTCTCTAGTGTGAACCAGAAGAAACTGGTTCAGTGTCTTGAATGCAATATCAAGATATTGGCAATAGCAAAAACTTAATTAAATATTTCATGTGGTAGTTAGAAAAGACAAACAACCCAAATCCTTTCATACATGCCCAACTGTTTGCTTGGTAAATGTCATGAAAGTCAGACTTAATTTACTATATGTTTAACTGCTTGTTAAAGCAAGTAGTAGGGGTTTGTCTTCGAAAAATGCCAGTGCACTGCTGTAGAGAGAGTTTAAATCAAATTTCATGTGTTAGTAATAGCATTTACACTGTTAAAACACCTGTGGAGTGGTTTTTCCCCATCCAAGAGACAAGCAGGTGGTGCACGCCTAGGCAGTTATTGCAGCTGATTCTTGGAAGATGAGTACTAATCTAGCAGTTAGCAATTTTCCCTGTGGAAAGCAAAGGCACTTCGAGGAACCTTGTCTGAATTGGTCACGTTTCGCTCTGTCCCCAGCAGGACGGGACTCTTGGGCTGTGGTGGGCCATGGTGCTGCCAGCTCCCCTTGCCATGGCACACGGAGGGTTGGCTAAAAGCGCACTATATATCACTTTTCTTCTTTTATGCTTTGCGATTATTTGGCCAGCCTCATAATATTTTAATCTCTGTCTCAAGAGTTTTGAAATCGTGTCTTGGCACGATGTGGATGCCCTAACTCTCCCTTGATCTCACGCCTAAGACTAGGGGTTGTGACGGGGGCAGGACTGGTGGGATCTCTGCAGGTCTTGCTCGCTGCTTTACGGGCTAAATTCCTCTCACCTGTGGCAAATGGGACCACTGGGGATCCCTAGGGGAAAGGTCTCCTTTGCCAAACAGCTCCTGAGATGCTAACCAGTGTTCCTGAAGCATGATCCCTAGGCTGGGGGCAGTTTTGTGTGCTGGGGTGGGCGTTTCACACCTTGCTCAGACGTTTCATTTCAAATCAGTTCAGCTACAAAAGACACCGTTTTCCTCCCTGGGAAACTTTTCAACAGGGGATTCTCCTGCTTCATGTTTTTTCTGTTGTGGACTCAAATTTAGTTGAGATTTCTGTAGCTTAAAGCAGAGTCTGAGCTGAACTTGATATATTGTAAGTGAATCAGAAGTCTTAGAAGAAAAAACCAAATTGACTGAAACGAAGAAATAGGTCTTGCAATGATAATGTAATAGTTTCAAGACGAGAGTCATTAGATTGCCCCTCTCCAGGAGAAGATGAACTGTTTGCGATTGTGAGTTTTAAATCAGAGCTGAAGGAACACATTGTTTTGGTGGCTGCTGTTGTTGTTTCCTTAAATTTATTTATGCAATTAAACCATTAGGAACTTTGCCTGCATTGCCAAGGCTTAATACAGTTACAACGTAATGTTGCTGCAATGCAAAATAATTCAAGGTACGATGACGCAAAGCCATCTTTTCTGAACTGCTTATTGGTACCCACCAGAAGTGTTGTGGAGATTTTGAGAGCGGTACAAAGGAGCAAATGTTGCTACGGTCCATGTAAGAGATGAAAAGATGCAACAGGAGTGGCGTTACTTTGTGTGCATTTCTCTTGCACTAGAGAAAATTTTAAGTATGTTATGAGTGAGAAATCTGTGCTTTTTTTAAAAATTATTTTCATAATATGTTCAGCCAACTTTATTCTATTTTTTAGGGTTTTTTTTTTTTGTATGTTGTGTAAACTTAGTGCAAACCCGGTGTCTGATGGAGGAAGAAATTCGGTGGTCTCGATGGATTGATCTCTTCTTGTAGAATTTGGGGCTGCGGAATCTTGTACCTTCTGGTAGAAAATGGTCAGAATCATGTATTAGATGAGGAAGTAACTTCACAGCATTCCCTGAAATAGGGTGGGTTCTCAAAAGGCTAATAGTTTGTTCTCATTTTCTCCTAAACAATTTGTCTAATGCAATTGTGAACTGAGTAGACTCTGGTACTCTACTGCAAAAGCGTCCTTCAGATAATTTTGGAATGCCGTTATGTTTAATCTTGGAAATTAAAATAGAAATACCTGTTTGGAAGTTTATTCTAAAGAAACCTAAATGTAGATATAAACTTCAGGGAGCCGTAGCAGTTACGTGCTGCTGCCCGTGAGCAGCTTGGAGCAGATGGGGAGGTCTGCAAGGCTGAGAGCTCAGGGTGGTTCCCTGGCAAGGACCTGCCGGCCCTTCTGCTGCTGGCTTTGGTCCTCCAGCCCCAGGGACATGTGGGTGGCTGGCACGCCCCGAGGGAGGACGCGGGGTGGGAGGGTTTGTAGTATTGTTATTACTATTATTATTATTTTCACTTATCCGGTAAAACAGCTATGCCCATTCAACCTCTTAGATGGTAGGAAACAAATTTATAGCAATTTTCATGGTATTTTTATCCAGTGACGGTTAGGAGTCAGTGGACGTTTTCTGGTTGACTTCATGTGTTTCTTGATCAGGCCCCTCTGTATAAGTCTAAATAAATTTAACGAGAAAAAATGAATCTTAGTTCGTTGGCCAGAATATAAATAAGGAAAACTAATTAAATTCTACAATTTTAAGTGTGCCACAGTTGGTTCCCTAGAGTAGCTAAATAGAATTTCGTTGATTTTATTGCAAATTTAGTTCTGTTTACTGCATGCAAAGCATGCAAACGAGGCAGGAGGTCTGGCAGCCCGTGGGGAAGGGCTGGTGCTGGCACGGCGCTGACCCTCACCCCATGCAGGGGGCTGGCACGGGGGCTCTGGATAAAGGACTGTCTCTGAACCGCAAACCCCAGTGCCAGTGTGGAGGAGGCTCTGCCTGGCGCCGTGCCTGAAGCTCTTCTGGTCGCTGGCCTTGCAGCAGGGATGTGTAACCCTGTGCAAGGCAGTGGTGGTCCTGTGCAAGGTCCTGCACGTTGCTTGGGGCTATCCCAAGTGCAAATACAGGCTGGGCAGAGAATGGATTGAGAGCAGCCCTGAGGAGGACGACTTGGGGGTGTTGGTTGATGAGAAGCTCAGTATGACCCGGCAATGTGCGCTCGCAGCCCAGAGAGCCACCCGTGTCCTGGGCTGCATCCCCAGCGGCGTGGGCAGCAGGGCGAGGGGGGGGATTCTGCCCCTCGGCTCCGCTCTGGTGAGACCCCCCTGCAGTGCCGCGTCCAGCTCTGGGGTCCTCAGCATGGGACAGACACGGGCCTGTTGGAGCGGGGCCAGAGGGGGCCACGGAAATGGTCCGAGGGCTGGAGCAGCTCTGCTACGAGGGCAGGCTGAGAGAGCTGGGGTTGTGCAGCCTGGAGAAGAGAAGGCTGCGGGGAGACCTTACAGCCGCCTTCCAGTACCTGAAGGGGGCCTACAAGAAAGCTGGAGAGGGACTTTTTACAAGGGCATGTAGTGATAGGACAGGGGGTGATGGCTTTAAACTGAAAGAGCATAGATTTAGATTAGATACAAGGAAGAAATTCTTCACTCTGAGGGTGGTGAGGCACTGGCACAGGTTGCCCAGAGAAGCTGTGGCTGCCCCATCTCTGGCAATGCTCAAGGCCAGGTTGGACGGGGCTTTGAGCAACCTGGTCTGGTGGGAGGTGTCCCTGCCCATGGCGGGGGGTTGGACTAGATGATCTTTAAGGTCCCTTCCAACCCAAACCAGTCTATGATTCTATGTAAGGTGAAGACAGATGATGTTATATCATGAAAATCTGGAGTAAGATACAGGGGTGAGAGCTAGTCAGCTAAAGGCTTACTGACAGAGCCGTGCTGTTTGGCTTGAGGAGCGGGCAACGAATAGCCCAAAGCAGAGAGTCCATCTGTCTTGGGTTTGTTTTGGACAATGGAAGAAGCTGCAGAGAAAAGTCTGACCAGACCCCAATGGTTCCAGGAAAGGAAAATCCTTCTGCCAGCCCTGTATTATGTCGACTTCCCACCACGATTTCAAGAACCAGTTACTTTTTTAAATCTTGCCTCAGATACCATCCTAAAAATTGTGCAAGAATTGAAAAAAGAGAGAATCACATTTCTGGTTTCTACTTTACTGGTTTTAAAATTTTAAACCTCATTTATAACTCAAATCCTCCTAGAAATAAGTATTTGAAGATTTTACTCCGAAGTACAAAGGATTAGTTCATGCAGAAATAATTACTCGGATACGACGGAGAGAAAGTGGAAGTTCCGAAGGTTTGATACTGCATAATTTAGTGTATTCTCTCGGAATTACATCCTATTAAAGGAAGAGATTGAAATTTTATGCTGGAGTTAGTTTTCATAAGGCTGGAAATAAATTATAAAAGTTTTGCAAATGAGACCATGTTAAGGAGCAGCGAGAAGCGTTACGGGACATGAAGGGTGTGGGGTGATCATCATCGTCCCCTTCCCGTCCCCAGCGTGAGCAGGTGCTTCGCAGCCCCGTGGCTCCCGCGGGCGCAGGGCGGGTGCAGGACGGGCATGCCGCAGCCCTCCTCCGTGTTTGCTGGTGCGTGGCAGCGCGCCCTCTGCTTGGGGAGCCGCTGCCTTGGAGACTCAGTTACCTGTGAAATGTGCTGAGCTGCACGCCGCATAAATCACAGCTCTTGGGTTTGGGGACCTACGTGCTTATTTTCCAATTTGATATGATGGATCGCATGAATAATTAAAAAGGAGCCTTCCATCTGATACCGGCTGTCACATTGCTGGGTTCGGGAGGTCCCCCTGCGCGGGGAGGTCACCCGGGTAGGTGCTACTGCACTAAGAAACTTGCGGAAAAATCTAATATTAACTTTTCTTTCCATTTGAGGGGTCTGCGTTACGCTCTGTAACGCAACAGGAGTCAGCGGTGCCTAAAGTGGTCTTGGCGGAGGTTTAGATGCGTGTCCCTAGAAACACATACGAACCACTGCTAGAAAAACACGGCAGCTCAAATGCCGCTCCTCTGAGCCATCAGTTACGTCTCATTTGTGTTTTACTGAAGAGTAAAGCAGTAATGCTGCTGTCGCGCCCTTTATAAAGGGAATGAAGAGGAAGTAATCTTTAAAATGAGAATCCAGAAAAATTTAAATTATCAGTTAATATGAATATTAATAATCACATTATTTTAAATATAAGTAAATAATTCAAATGTTGAGAACATGCTGGTTTAGTTCTGAGTCTATTAGATGCAATGGCAGAAAAAAGAAGAGTTTAGTGTGATGCCTTTTTACCGGTGGTCCTTGTGCGGGGACCCAGTACAGAGGACAGGGTGCCGTCCTCTCTCCAGCCCAGCCCAAGCAGGAGTTTTCTAGCAGAGAGGATGGCGACAGTGAGCGATTCCCCTGTGTGACGGCGGCATCGGGTCTCTGCGTCCCAGCTATCCGTATCAGTTCCTCTAGCATCGTGCAGCGGAGATCAGGGATCTTTTGCCCGGTATCCATCAGCCAGGAAAGCGCGGGGCGATTCCCCGGATCCGTTGCCTGCGCTCCCTGGAAAAGCTCTCCTGGGAAGGAGGGCTGTGAGCAGGAGGCAGTGCACCCGCAGGCAGCTCCCTGCACATCCCTCGGGAGCAGCGGTGCTTGAGAGGGACTCCTGGCTGCGGAGGTGGCCAGGCGACGGCCGTCCATCCGTCTTCAATAGCTGGGAGGCTTGGGCGGGAGAGAGACCACGGACCCAGCGCCCCGCAGCAGGCGCAGCCCCCAGCGCTGCCAGCTACAGGTGCGTGTTCCTACGTTCAATAAGTCGCTACGTGGTGTCATCTTTTGTCGGATGGCATTGGTTTTACTAGCTATGAAAATGAAGCACAGAAGAGAAAGTCTTTTAAAATAAAAGGGTAAACAATTTTTTTTTTCATGTGAGCAGAAGAGCTTGGTTTCACTTCACACGTTTCTTATTGTGATGGTAAATTTAGAGAATGATTTAGTTCTATGGGCTTTGTAAATCACACAAACTAAACTTTTAACAAATGAACAGTCTGACTTTCTGTGCAGCGTTGCACGAATCCAGCTCCAGCTTTTGTTATGCCTGGCAGGTGTGCTCTGTTTACTGTAGGCAAAGATGGTTTTGCTGGGGGGATGGTAGTGTTTGAATTTTTTTTTCTGAATTAGCATATTGTTTGCTTTCCAGAGGATCATATTCACCAGGCTGCTTGGGTTTAGAAGGCTGAGGTCGCTTTGGAAGGGATAAAGATAACTGTCCTTTTGCTGTTCGCTGTAGGAGGACTTTGTACCATTGTGTATGTTTCCTCTGCAAGCATACAGTACTGGCCACGCATTCCCAAGGTGTGTTACAGGAATTAATTTAATTATTATGTGGTGGTGAGATCATACCATTCGTGGAAATGAGAATTAATGTCAGTCCTGCCACCGAGTGAGGCAGTGAAGTTTGGTTAATCCTGCTTGGTCCCCATCCGCAGGTCGTAGTGCTGAGACGTCCAGGCTCTTCCTCCCGGTCTCTGGTGGCATCTCAGGTTTGTGCTCGGCTCCAACGAGGCGCAGGGTGGGCTCTGTCCTGCTGAGGAGGTTTTGTCCCTGCTGGGTGGAGCATTTCCCTCGGTATTATTTTCCCCCTTCCCTTCTGCCTTTTCTTCTGCCTTTTCCCTCTCCTTCCTCACAGCCCAGGTCAGCTAGAAAAGTTTTCAGTATTTTTTTGTTCTCATCCTGAATCACACTGCTTCAAACGTTGCCATCATTATCATCTGATAATGGGATCCAGCTCTTGGGTGCCTTATTTTTTGGGACACTTCTGGCAAGATTTTTTTTCCATTTGTAATACCACCTTGATACTTTTTTCTCAGCGTAATATTTTGAAAATCAGGAGAATATGCAACCAGAAAGGTAAGAAGAACAGCAGATATGAGAGAGAGGCTCTGGGACAGTAAATGGCATGAGTTTATCCCGGGAACCGCACGACACGGTGTGTTCCAGCTGTGCTGCTGAAGTAGTGCTATTTCCCACGATGCAAAAACAATTTATTAACTCACAGAAACTTGTCATAATCCAGAATAATCCTCAGAAGTGTGTCTTACGGAATTGTTTGTGGTTTCCAGTATATTTTTTGGTGTCTGTTGCCATCCTGTTCCCCTTCCCACAAAACAAGCTGGAGGACAAGCAGTCCCCGGGCACACTCTGGTTTTCCCTGGGTGCCCAGCGTAAGGAAGGGTCTTACGGTTCAGCTTAAACAATATCGGTGCAGGGAAAAAAGGAGAAAAAGTGGGTAAAGGTGATTCTTTTTCTGTACTGTGCATCGTTGTATTGACAGTATCTGTCTCTGCATGCCTCTGTAAATGCACACAGCTGGGCTGGGTGATGGAGGTGCTGCTGGGGACGGTGCTGGGGATGATGCCCGGCAGCTCGCTCTGGCACCGGCACCTTTCCTGGCCGCTCCTGGCCGGTGGCTGCGGCTGGGGCCGGGAGCGGGAATTGCACGGTGCGAGGCAGAGAGCGAAAACTTGGGGCTAATTTTCTTTGTTGACTAGAACTGCGACAAATATTTGTTTTCCTTTTTAATAGTTAATCTATGAGCAGTGGTGGTTTTTTTCACATTAATTTTCATGAACAGGCTCATGGGAGGAATTTCGCTGGGCTGCCTCCTCCTGACCATCAGTATTGTAGAGGCTCAATCTAGTCTGAAAATGGTGGCACTGAAATTTAAAGACTAAAGGGGTGCTTTTTGGAAGAGAAGTCCACTGAGGTGACTGGCATAAAATACATGAGATTTCTCTAGTCTTATACTTGGCCTCCCCCCCTTCCCCTTCTATGGAATTGCCCCTCTCTCTTTTTAAAGTAGGCAGAATTAGGTGGAAAAGTATCCTTGCTTCTAATGCTGCTGCTTCTGAAAGAAGGAACACATCTTTGGTTTAATACACAAAAATGATGTAAGTTGGCGCCAGGGCAGCCCTGAATGGTGGTCGGGGGGGTTTGGAGGGGTTTGTCGGTAAGGACAGCTTCCTCACCGGGAGGAGGAGGAAGAAGCCCTTGGGAAAGGGGAGAGCTGGAGCTCCAGCCCTTGGTGTCGTACAGTCTGTGATTACTGAGATGGATTCCAGGAGTTAATTAATGAAAGCAAAAGCAGGGAATCTAATTTCACACTTGATGTATGCAGCTGTTAGGAAGCTTGCTGTGAATGGTGCTGAAGATCTCTGTTACTAAATATATCAAGATCTTTCCCAGCGTTGAAATTTTAGGGGTGTCTCTTGGTTCTCTTCTGTGGCTGCCTGACCCATAAAACTGCAGGAAAACCTGAAATATTAGAGACAGGGCATTCCACCTTTATGACTTCACATAGGGAATCGGTGTTTGATGACAATGAACCTGGGTATCTTCTGGGTTGTACTGTTCATCTTTAAAAATAAAAAGGATGAGAAAAAACTTGTGGGCAGGATTTGTATTTTCAATCTAAAGTTGTGGAATCTGACCCCAAGGAAAGCATCTGGAGCATTGGGTTAACAGAAGTCCAGACAGCTGAGCAGTTACGGGGCACACCAGCTGAGACTTTGGGGATTTG
Organism: Morus bassanus; assembly: GCA_031468815.1. NCBI lineage: Eukaryota > Metazoa > Chordata > Aves > Suliformes > Sulidae > Morus > Morus bassanus. Next base: position 2,204,365 of record CM062575.1, read on the forward strand.
CATCATTTGCTGTTCTAACTATGGGGCTTAAAGTGGTGTTTAATAGTCTTGTTATTTCTGTTATTAAATATGTCATTTTTAATACCATTATTATGATTTTTGCTTTTACGGCTATTGCATTGAGAAATCTCATTAAAAGTTGTGAAATGGTTTGTGTTAACTTTTGCTGGTCACAGAGCTCTCGTTTAAATTTGGACTTCTCTTGCTGGTGCTTAATTGAAAAAGGAGATAGCTGATGTCGTGCACAAAGGAGATTAATTCCTGCCTGAGATCACGGATGTGTAAAGGCAGGACCAGAGGAGGGGTGGAGCGCAGTCGGGTCTGGGCAAGGTATGTCTCGGGGAGAGTGTATTGACTTGAAGAACTGTTTCTTCCCAGAAGGGAAGAAATGAGGATGCTAAAAACCCATCTAAAAATAATTCCCTTGAGAAATCTTTTAAATGGAGAAGCTTCAGCTTTCCCAAATGTGGCAACAAGACTTTCGAAAAGCAATCAGAGTTGTAACTGCCTGCAGCTAACGCCTGTTGAATGGCAAAACCGTAGCGGAGAGGGGAGCGGGGAGGTTTGTACAAGGTTCTTCTTTTGGGGGCTATTTCATGCCTGCTAAAACCAGCTGGCTGGCGGTGCGGGAGCAGGTGCTGCGGGTGCCAGGGCTGCTCCCCCCGTGCGCATCCTCCCTCCCCAGCTGAGGTGGGGTGGCGGTGGAGAGGGCGGCCCGTTCTTCTATCATCGCTTTCCCCCTCCCTCAGGTCAGGGAGACTTTCTTGGGTTGTTTTTTAACTGATGGTATTTACAAGCATCAATAATACAGTACACGATTTTTTCAAAAGGCTTAACATGGCGGTTCAGCTGTTAGCCTTTAAGGGGTTTTGACTTCACTTTGGTTTTGAAGCCACTTTGACTTTACTTGTTTCTCAGCTCATCTGTTGGAAATTTGCAAAAAACCATGTTGTTAAAAGAAGAGCAAGTGGATAGAAAAATCTTGCTCCAGCTCAGCTCATTGGCAGAAGATGCTCATTGACTCTTAGTACTTACTCTGCACACTTACAGAAATACTTGCTGACTTTCTATCTGCACATCTTCAGTCCCCACTCCAGTGAGCAATTTGCTTCATCATTTACTTGTTCCTAAAGTGGTTATGTCAATGCATACTGAAATGAAAGCTTAAAATTATCCTGCAGAAACAAAAGTGCAGCTACTGCTTGTGCTGCGGAGGGTGCGGGACTCAGGTGCGCTCGGCTCCCTGCCAGCAGGGATCTTGCATTTGCTGTTGGAGGTGTGCGATGAGTTCAACATCTCCTGCCTTCAGTGGAGAGCGAGCGCAAAGCCACAGGGTTTTTTTGTAGTAGGGACAAATATGGAGTGAGGATGTTGGAGCTTGGGTGAAGGAAAAAAGGAAAATTTTGAGAAAGACTTGCTGTATTGGAGGTAAGTAGGGAGGAGGACCACTGTAGGTGGCTTACCTTCAGGGAGGCATGCGCAAGAGGCACGGGAGGTGGTGGGACAGGACCGGATTGCAGCAGGGGGTGGCGGAGGACAGAAGGAAACCATTTCACGTGAGGAAAACATTTGAGGAGCAACGTCATGGGGAGCTGTGAGGGAAAGGGCTGAAACCCACCTTTCTTCCAACCTGCAAACAAGATTGAGCTCTAAGTTCCTCTCTTGACCCAAAGATGTGCAAATTTACTTTGACTTTTGCAGAAGTGTTTGGGGCTCTGTTTAATCATTTCAACGTACCGGGCAGGGTCAGCTGCCCGTGGCACCCCCACAGACATTCCTGATGCCTTCTGCTGGTGCTTTGCCATCTTCACCTCTAAGCAGTTTTCTCCAGCTATCTAGTTAGCACGTGCGCTTGCATTTTCCCAAGAGCGTGGCATAGCCAGCTTTTGACTTTCAGCAGTCCTATGTCTCGTGAAGTTACACCGTCGCCTTACTTTCTAGAGCAGCTTTTCTGCCAGGCTGCTGTGCCGCCGTCTCTGTCCGTCTGGTCACTTCTGCCACCCAAACCTGTCCTACCGAGGAGAATTTTGTGTCTTTCCTCAGATGACAGCTTCTGTTTGCCAAAATAATTTTGACAAGAAGAAACAAAATATGTCTCAGTTTTCTGTTTGATATTGGTCTTTACCCAGCTTCTGTTTTCTACTAGGGACAAAGTATTGAAATTAAATCCTGGCCGGAGGTAAGAGTGCCCTGGGCGTCCAGCTCTGCTGCTTTGTGGGCCGGTCAGATGGCTGTGGAATTTCTGAACCTTTTAAACCTCAAGGCTTTCTGGCAAATTCATTTTAGTTGCATAAATCAACATAAAGGGGTAGTTGGAAAGTTCAGAAAACGTCCTGATTCAGCTTACCTGAAAAGCCAGATTCTGCCTTGTGATGTCCAGTTACTGCTGTGGGATTTCTGTGGGAATTTTGGCATTTGACTGAGTTAGCATCGCTTGGGTTTGTGGCTGCTGCTGCGGCATTAGGTAGGCGCAAAGGACAAGGGCGAAGATGTAGCAGTGAGCCCTGGTGCGGAGTTTGGAGTTGGCTGTGAGTGTGTGGATCACGCGTGGGTCGTGGACCAACGCACCTACTCGAGCACGTGTAGTCCTTCCTCTCAGTCAGGATTTTAAAGTCAACATCAGGTGTATTTGCACTGCTCGTTGTTCCCTGCACTGGCTTCATTTGAGCTGGAGATTTTTTTTTTTAATGCTCTAAGTACAGTCCAGTACAGTTTGTGGTGAAGCTGAGAGTGCTTGGTGTCTGTTGAGCAAAAGCCAAGGATTGCCTCGCACCTCCCGCCCTCTTGTTCTGCAGTTGTGGACCTGTGTGCCCAGCTTCTTTTTATGAAAAGTGGGAAATTTTATCTCTGGCTGAAGTCCCACTTAGTTTGGAGTTGCATTTTGTGGAGACTCCGTCAATAATGTTTTTATAGGGTTTGTGTTGAAAGAATTTTGTTCCTTTTTTTTTTTTTTTTTTTTTTTTCAGGAAAGGCATGGCGGCACGTTACGGGAGGTGCCCATGTATGCGTCACATGAGTGCCCAGTGACCTTAAATGCTGTCTCTGTCTGTCTGCATGATGAATGGTCCCCCTGTAAGGCTCAGGGTGACAGGGAATTCAAGCTGCAGAACACCACCAATTTGCTAAATATGTCTCATCACAAAAGTAAAGTGGCTGATTTTGCTCTCCTTCCCTCAGATTAATTAGGTTTTTTTGTGTGTGTGTGCAACGTATACTTGATGTCGATACAGATAATTTTGAAGGAAAAATTTTCTGGTGTAAGCTTTAGTAGAAGAGAACTAATTTAAAACCATGCCAGTCTGGCACAGATTGTAATCTAATATTTGTAGCCATGTTGTCTTTACGATTTGTATCTTGTAAATATCTGCTTGCATGAAATGAGATGAAATCATGTTTTCTCTTCGTCCTTAAAAATCAATTGTCCTGTTAAAATCACAGTGAATGAAAATTATACAGTGCAGAGCAGTATCATAACTTGTGATCATGTAGGGCAGTCTGACCATTTCTCTAGTCTGTTCATGGGTATGAAGACAGTCATCTCCATCCTTCCTGTATAAAGGACGAGGGATGTAGGACGTAGTTAAGGACACGTGGGCACGACTTTGTACCACAGTGGGTCGGGGGGACGCGCTCCAACACGGCACGTCTCCAGCCGCCTGCGCTGGGTGAGCCGGACCCAGAGCTTGTTTCCACAGCACATGGCAGAGCCAAGACGCATCTTCAGAGACGAACCTTGAGCTTCCTGCTACTCAAAACACGGTTCCGGTGGCTATTTGTGGAATAAAAATTTGTACAAAGCCGGTAGTGGAGAACCTGCTGTTGGACTACGGGAAGAAATGCAATACCAGAACCTTGGAAATGGGAACCCAAACAGAGATTCTTGAACTTCTAGTTTTCTGAACCCCAATGTGGCTTCTGCAGAACTAGCAAACATATTAAAAAGAGGAAGTGTAGGAGCAGTAAATGGTACCAAACCCATCTGTGCGTCAGTACCTGGGGCTTAAGAGCATCCTGAGGTGGAAAACTTTGGGAGCATCCTGCACGGGAAAGGCCGTTGGTCCGTCCACCTCCGCGGGCTGAGGTGGGTTGGTCCGTGCTGGCGTCTTGCGCTCAAACGAGTCATCCAGAAGTGCAGTGCAAATTCTGGCTTCGGAAGGGTGACACTGAGCCCGCCATCACTTAGCAGCAATGTGAAGACAGTGGTTTTGTTTTTCCAAAAGCTCTTTAGATAATTTAAGACCCAAGTTTAAAACAAGACAGTAATGAAGATGCAGGAGGAGAGCGCTAGATAATCTTGACTGGGCTCTATAGAAGTGATTGCCATATTATCAGGATTTGGCTCTGCTCCAGAATGTATCTCACTTAATTATCTGAAACTAATAGTGACACCCTGCTTGCCAGTTATTTGACATGATAATTTATTTTTTATTTTATCTTTAAGGGAACGAGGGATCATTGCGCATAAAAATTCAAAACTCACAGATGTTTTTTTCTTAAAATGTTATCAGTTTCTCTTAGCACCTCACCATATTGTTTTTCTATTAAATTGTGTGTATTTCTTTCCTGAAGAAAACAAACACTGTTTCAGGTTAGATATAACCCAGTGCTTCCTGGACAATGAAAATATAGCTAGAAAATATTGAGATGCTCCCAGGATTTTCCTTCAAACAGCTACAGTTGGAGAAGCACTGAGTTGCTTCCGAAGTTACTAGCGAGCGTTTAACACCGACTCGTACAATTCAGCCTGCTGCAGGTGACCGGCCCCTGCTGGCTGCAAGGTCTGATCCTGCCAGCCTTGCTCCGAGCGGGTTTTATTCCCCAGTGCCTGGGTCAGACTCTCGATATAAAGAAACAGTTTCCTTTTTTCAGCTTTACATGTGGGTGGAGAAAAAGGTTGAACCCAAGATGGGATTTGAAAGCCCCACGGAGTTGAGTGGGCTGGAGGAATGGAGGGTGTGGGTGATGGAGGTGGCGGCAGTGGTGAGTTGCTGCGTGTCCAGCACGACCAGAGAAGAGGGTTCAGGCTGCAGAGCAGCCTTGGTGCATGCCTGTGGTCTGTGCTTTCTGGCTCAGCTCCCAGAGATTTAAATAACAGTCTGTCTCATGACTTAGCCATTATAGCATGCACTGTTATTCAACCTTAGCTCTTTGTATTTGTGGGCATTGTCAATTGTAGAAGCACGATGTACAATTCAGTACCCAAAAAAATCAGTTTCAGTTCTGTTCATTTCTGATGCATGGAGCACTGCTGAATGCATAGTCCCGCCTTTACCATGCAGATGTGTTTTGCATTTCATTTCTCCCTTTGGTTTTGAAAAAAAAAAAAAAAAAAAAAAAAAAAAAAAACCAAAAAAACAAAACCCCAAAAAAACCCCAAAAAACCAAACCCAAAACCAAAAAACCCAGAACACCATTGTTGCTTCCGCTTTTGTCGTTAAAGTTACGGAGTTAGCAGCAATAAAATTCAAGTTCCCAAATCTGTCTTTAAATCTGAGCTGGTTGGGTTGTGCACTGATGGCACTGTTACCGGGTCAAGAGTTATTGAACCTATGCTCTTCTAGACACCCGTCTGACATTCACTGTAGAAGATTTCCAGAGAGAAGATGCCTCATGCAGTAAAATTGTCCTGGGAAAATGGCCGGAGTGAGAACCCCTGGTTGTGCCCTTTAAATAGGGGAAGGGGAGGTTTTCAGCGCTTCAGAGCCTCCCTGCTTTTGGGAGGAGAGGATATTCATCAACAATGATCTCATACGTTATTTCACCTGATAGCAAAATTGAAATATGCTTTGTTTTAATTTCTCTTTGCAGTTTTAACAAGCCCATGTTCTGATTTCTCTGCTTAGCCAGACCTGAGAATCACTGAAACCAAAGGAAGCTGGTGAGGAAAAAAAAAAAGGTGCCAAACAAATTTGTTTTCTTAGGATCCCTAATTTCTCTTTAATGAACTATTATATCCTGCATAATTTTAAGCACACGCTTTGCATATTTTTAAAATGTATTTTTGCAGAAGACAACTGTAGCTGTTGGCTATACCTCCCCGCGAAGCTGGATCTGGTGCAATGTTCTGGTTCCTTTAAAATTTCATGATAAAAAGTGTTTCTAGCCCAGAACAGCTATTGTTTGTGTAGCTGGCAGAAAATCAGAAGCGTAACACTCCAGTAAGTTTGCATTACTATGGATTGGTTTGGCTCAAGAAGGATCCCGTTTTTTTTACCCTTTTTGGCACCCTAGAAGGTGCCCTGTTGCATTTGTTTTCTGTTGCCAATTCATGTCTTCAAACAGATATTTAAGAAGCGATGACTTCAGTGTGAGGAGAGCGGCTGCTTGCGCGTTAGTGAGGAAGGCAGCACATTTCCATAGGCGTTGCCAATTAATCGATCTATTCCAAAGAAACAGAACACTTCCAATATTTCCAGACACGGGAAATGGGCGGCAACATGTGAAAAGCATGCCAAAGCTGAGGTCAAAGTAATTCAGCGAGCATTCCCACTGCCGAGATTTCCACAGATTTACCCTGGAGGGGGAATCGGGTGAGCAGATAGGTAAGCTGCCAGGTGCCCTTGGCGCAGCTCCCTCGCCCGCCGGCTCCCGCGGCTCTCCAGGAGAGCGACAAGAGGAACAGCAGCAGCATCCCTGGACCTGTGCCCACGCAATGCCCTGGTGACACTGGTGTTGGACCTTCTAGGTGTTCCCTGAGTGCTCGCTCGCGTAGACATCAGGGAGGGTCTGCGTAAACCTGCGTAAAGTGGGAAGGAGCTTTGGGGGGCTCTGTGTCTTAGGTTTTATTTTGCATCTAAGTGTTGGTTCCATTAAGGTTTGTGAGAAACTTATACATGAGAAGTCATGACTGGAAATAAGCCCGTTGGCTTTGTACAGCAATCGTGAGCACGTACTACACGCAGAGCATCTCTCACTGACGGAGCTGTAAGCGTTGTCCTGCACCCCTGCAAAAACCTTGTCACTAGACATCCAGCACTCTCTGTGCTCACTGTCTTGCATCAGAAGAGGTGTTCCAAGCTCAAGTTGTTTGTAGGAAAAGAAAAGCTTTTTAACTTTACTGGAATATTAGGCACTTAACAAATAGCACAAGCTATTTGCTTGAAGTGGGTGAATAAACATGTAAAGTGGATTCATTTTGTTTGCCCCAACCTCATACACCTCAGATGCCAGCAACCGCTCCAGATGACTTCTCGACAGTGGTTTTAGAGTTGCCCAAGAGCAGCGTCTTTGTGCTTCAGCTTACGCACCGCTAGTGCTGCTTGAGGCCGCGGCTGCAGCCGTCGTCCAGCCCCTGTGGCGAGGGGCACACGGTGCCGCTCGCGCGGCCCCGCGGCCGGCGGTGAGGCTCCAGCCCTACTCCCTAGCAGCAAAAATCACTGCCTCTAGCACAGAAACCTGTGGTAAGCTGTATTATGAGCCAATGTTTTCTCCTTTTTTTTTTTTTTTTAAACATCCCTTTCCCAAAAGAGAGAGACGGAGGAAAGGGAAGGTTGAAGCCTTTGCTTCTTTGCTAGGTGTGTCCAAAAATGCTGCAAGACCCTAAAGCTTGATGCCATGTAGTAGAGCTATGTCTAAGGGGGATTGTATCATGCGAAGCTTCTTCACAAGTGAGATGAAATGTGAAACAACAATCCTGTCATAAAATCCCACGAGGAATGAAGTTTTTCAAGGAAACCTGAATTAACGTGCAGGAGGATGTAAGAGTTGGAGAGCGGATCTTAATTTTAACCACCGCGGTGCCACGGATCTGTCAGTGCTGTTTGCCGAGGTAAGACGAGGGTGGGCTGCTGTTTTATCACACTATAGAAATACTGAGTCAATAGCTGGTATGAGATTATTTTCTGACCTTAGGAAGCCTGAAGGCTTACTCAGAGACCCTGAAAGGTCACCATCCCATCAATGGATCTACTGTACAGGTGCCCAGGTCTCCGTTGGGTGACTTCTGGGACCTGCCAATCAAAAACCCCCAAAGCACTTCCCTTGAAAATCCAAATATGAAAAATATTATTAAACTTTCTTGGGGGATGCAGGGAGGTATCACAGTGTGCGTCAGAGTTGCCGTCTGGTCGTTGGAAAGCGGTGGAGGATTTGGGCAGATTCCTGAGTTGAAATGATGCCACAGTCAGAAGACTGAGTTGTAAGAACTAAACAAAACCAAATATTGTTTGTTTTGTGAGCCGCCATAGGAAATATACACATTTGTACTCATCCTAAGTAAGGATATTCTCGTTCAAAACAAACAGATATTTTTCTCTACTTTAGCTGTACTTTGAGAGCTGAATCTATCTTCTCAAGCACCTTTTTCAGGCATCACAGCTGTTTCCTATGTAGATTATCATGAAATATCCCCATGTGAGCATTAAGCAGGAGGAGCCGGACCACGCTGCCTGTGCTGCTGCTCTCCCGCTGCTCAGGGGCACAGCTGCGTGTCCATGATCCCTGAAATCGTCTCACTACATGCAAGACTACTAATAATAACACAGAGGGAAATATTTTCCAATAATCTGTTTTTTTACGCAGAATTTACTTGCCAGCCTGGCATTCACAAATGTAACACAGGATCATTGTAATGTAAATATTTCCCAAGCGCAGGGCCTTCTCTGTCAGGAGCCTGCTGCTGTCTGAGGGCCGTACCCTGGCACGCTGTTCCGACAGCTGGTTCGGCGGCTCGTGGGCTGCTCTTTGAATGCCGGGGGCTCTGCGCCCGCTGGCTGGTGGCGGGGACATGCAGGGGAGCATCGCTCGCTGCAGCGCATCCCCGGGAATTAAAGCCGGGTAGAGTCCTCGCAGCTCAGACCAAGCAGCCCTTAATTCCTCAGTGGTAAAGCACGATAAAACAAGGCTTTCCGAAGGCAAGGTAATTCCGTGGCAGCCAGAGGAGCTGACTTGCACTTGATTGCTGAGACAGCCGTGTCTGTCGGCCAGTAAGCGTGCAAGGAGATGGGCAATTACCTCCTTAAGTAATTCTCTGGCCTAATGAGGGCTGGTTTCCTATGGATTTTTGCCTCCTGGTATTTAAATAAATGCAAACTTCACTTGAAGCTTTTTTGACATTCAGAGCGCTCTCCTTCCTCGTGGATGCTCAGGCACTTAAGAAAAGATGAGGTTTTGCCTGTCGCCTTCTTTCAGCCCGAGCACTTGGAGTATCTCTCTCCTCCCTGCCCTGCTGGCCATGAATACGGAGGTATTCTTTCAGTCTTTGAGACAGCAACCTTTCTTTTCAGATTTGTACAAGAGCTACTAGTGGTTTCAGATGTATTTGTGGAGGAACACAGGTATGTTTGGGCAAATACCCCCTAAAAAAGAAGGTATGATGAAAAAACTTTGCTTCTGTAGGAGCCAGGTTGAGGAGCATGGAGCTGTGCTGGGGCAGCTCCCGGGGGATGAAAGCTGGTCACTAAAACCAGCTCGTTACTGACCTTCCAAAAGTTTAGCGGCGAGTGAGGGATGAAGGGCTTTGGGCTGGTGCTGTTGGCAGCTGGGTCCTCAGCGCGGCTGTTGTATTTCTGTGCCTGCTTGTTAAAAGGTATCTTTGGTCTGGGTTTCTGTTCAAAGCTATATATACTTGTCTATAAAATAGCTAAGTACGCTGTAAGTCGGGCCTGAGGAGGGCTCTAAAAGCCACCGGAGCAGGACAGCCTTCAGTAGCGCTGTGCCGTCGGAGTCACCTCCCTGCCGGTCAGCGGGGAGGGATGCAGGGATGCGAGGGATGCAGTGTGCGGAGTGGTTCGGGGGTGCTGCTGGTGCTCCGCTGGGGAGGAGCTGGCTGCCGCCTTTACCTCCTAAAGCCGCGCCGAGTCGCACAATTGTAATTAAGAAGTTGGAAATTTTTTATTCCGTATTAATTAAATGATTATTCTTGGTACTGTATTATCTGAATGCCGATGTAAAGGTGGAAAAATGGGTGTATCCTTTAGAAAAGACTGATGGTAGTTCTCCATATTGTCTTTCTGCTGTAGACTTATACGTACATGCGTGTGTGTGTATCTATCTACCTGTAGTTACGTGTGCCATGGTACTGTTGTTCATTTGGCCAAAGAATGAAAGTCCTATACTAATTTTCTCATCTCCTTATAGGGCAATATATTAATCTGATGGAATAGCAATGAGGTGACTAAGCTTCTATACTATCTATTTTTAACTAAAAAAAAACCCCAAAAACCCAAAACTGTCAAAATTCATAAGCCAGCTGATGCTTTTTCTAGTTTGCTGTGATGCCCTCAAGTCCCTCGAGTCCCTCATGTCTCTGCCAGGCGGTACCATAACCTGCTGAGAGCTCTTCCTTTCTAGAAACATACCTTCATTTTGGTACCTTCACCCTTCCATCTGATTGCTGCTCTTCTATTTTCCATCCCAAGTCATTGAATTATATTATTTTTGCTACTTTCCAGTGCAGTAGCAAAATAGGTCTTCAGTAGCAAATCCAGGTTTTTTTTGGTTTTGTTTTTGTTTTGGTGGGGGTTTTTTTGTGGTTTTTTTTTTTTGTTTTTTTTTTTTTTTTTTTAATTTAAAAATAGGAAAACTCAAACAAAAATAAACCCACAGGAAACCTGGACAAAGAACTGCAAAGCAATCAGGGTAATTCTGCCGAAAGCCAATGGTGCTGCCAAAATTTTGAGCGTTGTTTCCTATCCAAATAGAAACTATAAAAGTCTTGTTTTAACAAATCCTTCTCGTTTTTTCTCCCTACATACACAAGCGATCCGTGGGCTGCAGAGCTCGCCCGCCTCGGTCGGGCTGTGCATCAGGTGGCGCATGGCTGGCGCTGGGACTCAGGCACCCCTGGAGATGTGCTCCTTTGCCTTCCTCCCTGCGGATGGAATAGCCTGTCGCTTGTAAGGCCTGCTGATGCTTCAGGGGGTTGTTTTTTACCTAAAGACTTGCTTAGACATCCATACAAAGGATGATAAGAATGGCTGGTGTTATCGCGATCCCCTTGAAGAAGGTGAAACGCCGTGTGCTGGGACTCGAGCGGCTCTCCTGCGGGGTGCCTTCAGCACGTACGTGCAGTACGGCTTGTTTCCTCTAAAGAGTGCCATGGAAACTATCCCTTTTAATGACAGACCTGTATACATTTGCTGCTGAAAAAAGGCCATATGAGGCAGTTTTATGGTCCGTGCTCAGAAAGGTCCTTGCTGTGCTAACCAGCTTTCCAGGTGTCTCTCCTCACCAGCAGCCCTCCCATTCTGGGTTAGTTGTGAACCGGTAGATGTTTGGCTTGGCTTTAGTTTTATGTTCAGCTCCATTCACTGGAACAAGCAAAAACTGCTTGCAGATCGGCCCCCTTACACTGGTATTGCATGGGGAGGAAGGGAAAATCGAGGGCAAATCCTGCGCTGTTTCACCCAGCAAGTCTGGCTGTGGCTTACACGGGGTCTGCGGAAAATGTGCTTTTAAACTCCTGGGGTAAATGCTGTTCGTACATGGCCTGTCCTTCCCAATAAACAAGCGAACAAATCCTCTTTGCATCTCATTGTTTAATTTGCTTCAGTTTCTCTCCAGTTTCCAACCGAGAAGTCAAGGGGCCAACAAACGCATTCCAGGTGGGGGAGCGCTCGGCAGCGGTGCTCAGGGATGCACCATAAATCATCATTACCCCATGGAACTACTTCCATGGTAGATGCCAGGGAAAATTATAAACAGTGATTGCCATTTCCCACCCCCGCCTTTGTTGTTTTTGGGGTGGCCGTGGTCACTGCGCCTTCCTATGTAGCATCACAGTGTGCTGCCGTGTGCTGGAGATTTTCTCCAGTAACTCAACGCTGGAGGCGAGGAAAGGAGGGGAGGCAGGCTGGGTTTGCTCTGCTGGACTCGGACTTTTTGCTGGTTTCAGTTTGGGGTGGGAGAGAGGACAGGGCAGGCTTTGCTAAACCTTTTAGCAGCTGGGCAGTGTCTGTGCCAGCTGTGCTGAGGATGCTTCTTGCAAGGATTCACCCAGCAGCACCTTTACAGACCAATGAGGGTAGCTTGTGCTCAAAATACGAAACACGTTTTGCAGTCTGAAGCAGAGGGAAGATGATAATGAGATTCAGAAAGTGCTGAATATTTTTAATGCACGTATATGGGCCTTTCAAAGACAGAGAGTAAGGAAAGAGAATTCAGCAAAGGTGGCTTCTAGGCAGCCTCGGCTTTAGCCAACTGAAAATGGCTTTGAGTAAAAACGTGGTGTGACCTTGAGGAGAAGGTAGAGCTGGGGGGCTGAATGTAGCTGAAGGAGTCTGCATGGTTTGTAAAAAATTGATTTATTTATTTTTTTTTTTTTACACTGTTCAATTTCTCCTTTGTTCAAGCAAAGAGGCTTCTCTTGTCCTTTGCAAATTAGCAGTATTGCCCCAAATTAACCTGATCATGTTGGATGTTGCTTCTGAAGGCAGCGAGTCCTTGGGCCCTGATTCTCACTAACTTCTGGGGTCATAAAATGATAATAGCAATAATAATAAATTGGTGTTTCTGACTCTGTTACTGGCTGTTGGACACAGCGATTGAAATTATTAATTTCTTTTCTCCTCTTTTCAAGAGTAACCTGTGTGTTTATGTTTCAGGAACTTTTACAAACTAACCCTGCCTGTTGCTGGCAGCAGTTTCGCTGGACCTGGGTGAACAAAGGGGGGTCCTCGTGGGGGAAGCAGGATGACAAGTGTCCGCATCACCTTGTCCTGGTGCAGCTGGTGGTGATGGCATTCACCTGGGTGAGCGCCCTTGGGGCTGGGAACAGCCACATTCATCCAAAGTAATATTTCACTAGTGAAAGAATTGGACTAGATACGGATTTATTCTGTTTCCTTATTACCGAACCGTGCTGCAGTGGGCTCTTCTGCCTGTGACCTTCCTCGCCAGCTGGAAGACCACGTTTCTCTGCTGGGTTTGGTTTATGTTGGGTAGTGGGTTCCTTCTGATGCGTCTTGCCTGACCTGCTCAATATTAGTTTTACAGTTCTTTAGGTTATTATCTTCTTTTTCAAGATGTTTGAACTTTACCCCTGTTTGTTTCTCTCAATTCAAGTCCAAATCCCAGAGGCGACATTAGAGAGACAACAGAAATAAGTTAAATGTGAAATGTTGTCGATGACTTTTATAAGCAAGCTGTGGTTTCCCTGCAGCATCGCGCATTGGATTTTCATTCCCAATAGTTAGCTCCGAACTACTGAGCTACCCCGGCAGCAGCTGGGTATTACATGCATTTCTCACGTCAGACAAGGGCTGTGTGTAGTGCCCAGTATCAAATCCCTCTCAGACTTAATGCCTCAAGCTCAGTGCCTCAGACAGAGAGGAGTATTTTGTAAAATTGGTCAGCCACCGTAGCGACAAGGTGATGCAGACGCTGCATTGGGTGCAGACGTCTTTCCCTCTTACCTGTCACGGTGTCCGGGGTGCGATGGCTGTGTCTACAGGGGAGGGCAGCGTCTTCCAGGTACGGGATGAAGCAGGCACGTGCCTGCCCTGCAGTGTAGGCTAGACGTGCTCATTAGCTGCTGCTGAGGAATTGATTACTGCATGGCTTCACTCATCTGCTCTTCAATTTTCTCTTCTTTCCAGCAGTTTCCAGGAATTTGGGTAAGATTCCTTCACAGTTTAATGCTTTTCTTCAGACCAGTTTTGTAATTTGGCAGTGTTACAATAGCTTGATTATTTTTGAATGAGCCATATATATACACACACATGTAGGTCTTGATTCCTGTTTGTTGATGACTGTTTGGCTGCACAGTGCTCAGGGCAGTGCCAGAGGAGCAGAGAAGCAACCTTGTGCCTTTAGGCTGGAACGGGGACGAAGGGCAGGGTGGGAAAGGACATGGTAGAGATCTGTAAGGTCATGGGAGACGTGGGGAGTGTAAGCAAGTATCAGCCTCTCACAAAGACACAGAGTTAGCAGATGTTAAACAAACAAGACGTAGAATATTTGGAACCCCTTCCTAATGAGTTTTGTCAATTGAAAAGCCTCTGTGTGGTTTTATTCTGATGAGTGCAAAAGAGTTCCTAGAGACATTTATGGACCAAAAAAGGCCCATTAAGGTTTATTCAGTCCTTTGAGCCATGGGGATTTGAAGGGTTGGAAAAGCATCCTGTTGAAATATTATGCTATCTCTGTGTTTTTTTCTTACACCCTTTCCCTGTCCGTCACCACATCCTTGCTCCGTTCCTACCCTCTTCCCGCAGCGTTTGCGATTAGCTGTGGCTGGGAGCAGGGTGCTGGTCGGGAAGGACCTTTGCTCTGATGCAGCATGTGCCTCTTACACTTCATGTTCTTATCGATGCGGTGCTGTAACACATTTTTTTTCATGTTTGTGAATTAAGACCACCTTTCAAACGAGGGGTCTCCACGCAGCCGGCAGGAGCTATCCGTTTGCAGCACACCCGCTGCACTTGTGGCTATTTTTCAGGTATATGCAAGGGTTGTTTCTTTGGTTCGTTACGTTTTCTCTTAATTTGATGTTATATCCCATTAGATTACTCGTAGGTGCTCCATCCTTTACTATGCACAGGTTTTAATTGGAAAAATCCACAGAAGCCAGGAAAATTTTGAGTAAAATTCTGACCCTTGGAAGACGAGGGAGGGTTTGATATGCTCAGTGCCAGAATTTCTCCTCTTGTCTCTGAAACGGGTTTTACAGCACCACCTTCATCCGCTCCATGAGTGTGTACGCGTTCAGGATTATTATCAATAACAAATAAGGAACTGATGGCCAGCTTGCAAGTAACGTGCTCTGCTCCCAAAACTGTCGCTTTCTGTGGGTACCCACCGCAAAGGGAAACAGCAGCTCTATCTGCTGCCGCGAGGAAAGCTCTTTCGAGTGTTTAGATTCAATATTAGCCTTTTATTTCATATTTATAGGTTGTATCCTGCTTTAGGCTTTTCTGGCTTTGGTTGGTTGGGTTTTGTTTGATTTTTTTTTTTAATTTTTTTTTTTCCCCATGCAGAAGTGGAATTCTTCTAAATAATATCAAAACGGCAAAGCCCAAAGCCTGCCTTATATCAGCATTGTTCTGCGGGTCCCTCTGGAAGTGTTAAGGTAAAGCCTTTCCCGAGCAGAGCCAGACCACTGAATATTTAATACTCTTTGTTAATACATTCTCATTACATTTCAATTTGGATGTAAAAGAGAATCATTGTGGCTCACATTTGACTTACAAATAAGCGTATCTTAGAGTACCTGCTGGGCTTTGTGTTGAGTGTGGGATTTTCGGTGTTGTATCAGTGACTTGAAAGTCAACAAAATGATACTGTCATAGGTTTTCTACTCTTTGGTCATGGGCACACTTTTGAAAATTACATTCTTGGGCTTTATACCACTGAAAAATTTCGCTGTCTTTAGAAACCAAAGGTGATCCTGTCTGTACACAGCAGAATGTAATGAATACACATGCAAACAAGCAAGAATAAAACTTCTGACAAGGCAGAGGAATTAGAACACCAGTGTTCCAGCAACAAAACAAGATGCTAGAATAAATTAAAATATCACAGGAAAGGAAGCAAATTTCCCATTTTCCCACCCCTGAGACCAGCTGCACTGGCAGGAAGGTGCCATCGCTGAGGAAGCTTGTATTTGTACGGATTTCAGCCGCTGCGGCGCAGCCAGCCCAGCAGCACTGCGCGTTAGCCGGTTAAGCAATGTCAGTCTTCTGGGCCTTTGCCTCAGTCAAAAGGTTAAGCTGGGAAGGAGCAGGAGCGGAGCCCCCAGCGTTTTCATGGGAGTGCAAAGCGCTGACCTCCCAAGCCCTGCAGACTAAACGGGATAACTCCGACGTCTGAACAGGCCTGTTATTAGCTCGGGAAGAGGATTCCCTGGTGCTCGTGCTGTGCACGGCCAGTGTCCTGTAACCTGTGTCGCGTGTGCGTCTGGGCTGGCGGCATAGACAGCGCCTACAGGAGCATGAGTGGTAGGTGCTGCCGTTCGGTAGGGTGTATGCCCTCCTTAAGTATATGCAAGGGTGCTAAAATGTATTTTCCATTTGTTGTGTTGTTTCTGAGCTATTTAAGGTGTGAATAAGCATTAACTCTTTCTGTCCTCTTTTCAAGGCTCTTGGTGTCTTTCCATTGACTCCAGTGGGCTTTGATGAGAGCTTTTCAGTGACAAGTAACACCTCTGTGTAATCTCCATCTCTCAGCAGCAAAGGCACCGTGGTTTTTCTTGTTTTATCTTTAAGTCAGTGAACATTATGATGGGTGCCGTTTGGACAGTAGCCTTCAGCAGAAAGACAACTTACCTTGCTTTTAAAATAACAAGTACATTAATACAAAAATAACAAATACATTAATGGTGCGTCTTGATTTTATTAAAATATCATAGAATTAACTAGAAATGCATGCAGGCAATGAAGCTTTTGTGTTTAAAAGCCAGTTTATGATAGACCAAGGGGTGTTGCACATCCCTGCTTTGCTGTGGTTTCCTGCTGCAAGACCTCCTGGGGCAGGACTGCTCCCTCGCCGGTGCTGCTCCCTTGCCAATACTGCGCCTGTGAGTTTTTCCTCATTTCTGTAGCTCAGCTGCTGGGTTGGTAGCGGGGCCGGGGGAGCGGTTCCGATGGCATGGGAGATTCCCGGAGCTGCTGGCAGGATCGCCATGCCTCCCCGACTGCATCGCCCTGCGGCCGCAGGGTCGGCTCGGTGCAGGCTGGGCTGGGCGCACTCGGGTACACCAGTGACACTGGGGGCGGTGCTGGGTCCCAGCCTGTGGCATCTCCTTACCTGAGCCCATCTGGGTTTGTAGCTGAAGGTCTCACAGAGGTTTCTGTTTCAAGTACAAAATGGCTCTTGCAAGTCCTCCGTTCGGCTTTGGCATGATTTAAGATTGCCCCTGAAAAGCGGCTGTGTTTGAGCAGGCTGGGTTTGTCCAGGTGCCAAGGCTGGTGGCAGGGTGAGGATGAGCGCAGGCAGCGGAGGCGAAGCTGCCGTACCCACCCGGGTGGGAGCAGGGAGCAGAGCAGGGCTGGGCTCCCGTGGGCAAGACAAGAGACTAACTCACCCAGTGTGGGCATTCTGTGGCTTTAAAAATGGGGAAGGTGTTGCGGAAATCTTCTGAAATGAGCAGAATGCAGGAGGATAAGAGGGCTCACTGCAAAGCATTTGATAACAGACTTAAAATACACTGGAAGTGTTGTTTTAAAGCAACATGCTTCACTGTTTCAGAAAGTTACGGTCGTGGTTACTAAGTCATTTGAAGAGCAGCTCTGGCAGGTTCATGCCATCCTCGGACTATGGGCACGGTGGCGTTTATGTGGTTTCCCAAGCGTGGGTACCGGCGCGCTGCACCGGCAGCGAAGGCGTCGGGTACGTGCGAGGCACCAGCGGCTCCAGCCCCGGGGCAAAGGGGCTCCCAGCTGCCCCCGCAGAGGCCGAGGCTGCAAACCTGGGGAGAACCAGCAAAACCGTTCAGATGCTTTGCCCGCTCTCTGCTCCGCAGGTCACAGAACAGCCATCGGAGCCCGACCCCTGCAAGCGGGGAGCGGGTACCAGCAGCAGCACTCTCCTGAGGGGAGGGCATCGCTCGTCATCCGTGTCTCATCTCCTTCTCCCCATTTTTCTTCCTACACAGCGGGTGGGCATTGGGGTACCGTGCTGGAGAGGCGTTCCCTCTCCCCGTTGTGGCGGCAGTCCAGAAGATGCCATTTTGGTGCAGTGATTTCCCTCTGGAGTTCTCCCCTGCGCTTGGAGTAGATGGGATAGATGGAAATGGATCCCTGCAGCAGCAACCTCTGTCCGGAGCGCGTCAGTTCCACCGGGGATTGGGCTGCAGGGCCAGATTTACACAGCTCCTCCTTCTCCCTTTGGCAAATCCTCCCCACTTTGAATAATTAATTTGTATTTCTCTTATTAGGTGTGATTTACTGAGGATGCGTTTGCCATCATTTTGTCCTTGTCAAAATAAATATCCTTTATTTTCTTTCTTTTCTCTTAATGGTAGGTCAGAATCTGACAAACAAATATAGGGAGATGGTTATTAGCAAAAAATGAGAGGAGGAATAATGCTTTTTTTGTAGTTTTTTTGCTGGGAAACAATCTTCTAGAGGTATGCCAGCTAAGGGAAATAGGCCTGGTAGAGATTGTGGGGGGATTTGGTGTGCCTGAACAGCACCCTGGTCTGTGGGAACCCGCTGGGGTGGTTCTGCTGGAATGGAAGTTGCTTGGTATTGAAATCACTTAGATGACTTGTAATTCCTAGTGCTCGGTAGGTATCTTGATCAATTATGACCCCAACTGGTTTTGCATATAGAGTTAATGCAAGCATCCCCCGTCTTTGCACGCGTGAGAGCGTGGTGATGGTGGCCTGGCTCACTCGTCCTGGGTGCCCTTCGCTGGGGATGAGCCGGGGCATGTTCTGACCAAGGGCGTGAGAGAGATCGTGCTTATGAAGAAGGGTGATGGTTCACTTTTATACGTTATTTCTTGTAACTGATAACGTGTGCAAAGCAGTAGATGGATAGGCAAAGTTTGAGTTCGTGAGTTTTCTTTAAAAATTATTCCTGGCTGTATTATTTCAGGCAAAACAGGATTAATATTCTCAAAAATACCTCCAGTTTATATTCCTCTTTAACCATCTAATCCCAATGGTACAGGAAGAGTGCTTCAGTTAAATGTGTTTTTCATATTTTTGAAACATATGTGTAGCTACAGGCAAATATGAAGCGTGTCATAAAAGGTGAGAAAAGATGAAAAAGATGAATGGAACAGGGATGTTTTTAGGTGTATGAAAAACATTCAGTTTTTGAAGTGACAACCTCAGCCTTTGTCTTTGCTGCTGCACGGGATGGTGGCGCAGGCCGGGCCATCGCTGGGCGCTGGCGCATCCCGTTCTGCACCAGGTGCGGTGGCTGGTGTCCGTGTGGAGCACAGGCAGCCGTGGCTGAACGGGCTGGGAGCAACCAGCGGTTGTACTTCGCTGGGCGGGTGAACAAACGTGGTTGTTTCCATGCGGGGAGCCCCCCCCCGCCCCGGTCCAACCCTTGCATCCAGTTTTTCCATGCTCGTTTGTTCTGAAGGTGAAGCCTTGCCATGGCCGTACATAACGGCAGGTCAGGCGGAACTCTGCAGCCGCGGTGCTGCTTTGCTGTGGCCGCACAGCTCCCACGTAGGCGAGCGCAGGAGTAACCGTCTTCGGTGCACGGCATCGCAGCCAGCACTGCAGCTCGGTCCGTAAAGCCCAGTGTCGGGGGAGCTGGTCGTTTCAGAGCAGCTGGAGACCTTCCCAAGCATCCCGGGCACACGGAGAGCGATACCGGCTGGGCAGTGCTGCCCCGTAGCGCCCTGCCCTCAGCGTGGCGATGGCCCTCCATCCCTTCTCTGCAGGGAACACCATTTGCTATGTCATTGTGGGTTTCTCACCAAACAAATATTTCGACCGTGTAGTTGAATTTTAGAAATTCTTACAAACGTTATCCTGACTGATGCCTGCGCGGGCTGAGCCTCGCTGTGTTGGCTCTGCGTGTGATGTGCCCGCTGCTGCTGCCGTCACCCAGGCACAGTGTGCTCTTACGGTTGATGCCATTCGTGAGGCTGTATAACAAAACCATTAATAAAAACAAGTTCTGAGATATATTTAGCTAAAATAAATGTGAATGACAAATGATGCTGTTCATTCATACATTACGATCTCTTGTCCCATGGCAGAAGGAGTAGCTGTGCAAGGTGCAAATGTGTTCCAGGAAGAAAAGCTTTGGTTTCAGGAGCATGGTTCAGTGCCCATAGAGATCAAGAGAGAGATTTGTGCTGACTTCATGGAGGGTAAGATTGGGCCCATGCTATGGAAATTTTCAATATGAATACATTAAAATAAATTATGTGGCCCCTGTTCTTTTGGATGCAGTGGTGTTAAAGGTGTCTTGAATCACAGGGAGGAAAATTAGGCTTAAACCCTTGCTGAACTGCTAACTTAGCTTTAAGATAATGTTGGAAGTGCCATGGTTTAATTGGAAAAGGTAAGAATTACAACTTAACAGCAGGAGCAGGAAACCTCCGCTGCTGTAGCCAGCTGCAGAGCGGTCCAGGACCAGTCACAGTATTTTGCTGTGGGCAGCATGACTCCCGTTAAGGCAGGTCGTTAACATCCATGCGCTGTGTAATGGAGTGATGAGAGCCGATGGGTGTGCTGAGGCACAGAGTAAACATTTATAAAGAACAGTTTCGCCCTGAAAATCTGTCCTGTCCCTTTCAACCAGGTCACGAGCACCAGTAATGTATCTGCTCCCTCTCCTGAGGTCTGTTTTGGCCACAAGCAAGTAGAGGAGGAAGCTAGCAAAAGTGGTCTGTCTGTATGGTACAGGGTAAAACAAGAAATAGCCTTTAGGTGCTGTTTGCTAGAAATAACGAAGGTGGGAAAGTTAGTTGTCTGTTCTGGGAAAAATCTACTAACTTAATTTGACTCTTGGTGCGTGACTGGGGACAGTGGGTTCTGCTGGAGGTGGGGCACGGTCAGTCAGTTATGTGACGGGGAATTTCCCATTCTCTTCTTCAGGTGCTTAAGCAACAGCGTAAAAATTCCAATTCGGACATGCTAGGTGACGGTATTGTCCATTATAGCTGTTCCCAGTTCAGCCAGCGCAGCTGTAACTGTTCCCAGTTTGGCCAGAGCAGCTATGGGACTTGGCCTCCCTGAGCTGCCCTTGCCTGGGGCAAAGAAGAGAGAAAACATTTCTGGGGATTGAATCGGATCTTGCCCCGAAGCTGGGGCAGGAGGGGAGCTGAGCCCTGGCTCCGGGCTGTTCGCCGGCTGTGCCCTCTGGTCCCGTTGGGAAGGTTTGTGCTGCAGGAGGGTTTGCTGAGCGGGGGGAGCGACTCCAGCACGGGAGCTGTGCCCGGCATGGTCCTTCTGCTCTGCTGCCGGAGGCGCGCGGCCGTTCCTGCGGTGGGGCTCGGCAGCGCGGCGGTGGGGACCAGCAAGCTGGAGGCGGGTACGTGGAGCCCCCAGACCCCCATGCAGAGGGGCGGGGGAGCCCCCAGACCCGGCAGCGGAGCCTCAGGCACTCCAGCTCTCCGTGCTGGGTTCCATCATGAGGGATGCAAATCAGCGTCTGCTCATCAGGGATGCAAATCAGGGCGGTGTGTCACTTGCGGAGGATGTTCAGATTTGTGAACCTTCCACTCATCTGCTGTTGTCCTCCTTTGTCCTTGCAATGTCCTCGTTGCAGTTAAATTGAGACGTAGGTTGCTTGTGTTCATAAGCGACAGTAAAATGCATCTGCACTGAAATAATCTTAGAAATGGACAGATGTTTTCAAAACGCACGACTTGCTAGTCAGGGTTCCTTGGCTCTAACAATAATCAGAAACTTCATAGAAAAGATCACTTTCATCCTCCCCCTCCTCACTATTGTTTTGTAGTAAAATTAATCATGAAAAGCACAGAGCGTCGGTGGGTGGGTGGGTGGCTGTTAGGTTCCTTACGGTTCATGTTTAGGTCTTATTCCAGCCCAGGTTATGTTCAGTTCATACTGAAAGCTTATATTGTATTATGACATTAAACTCAATCCACAAGAGTTTATTTGTATTCTAAATGCATCTATTGCAAAGACTGCTTTTTATGAGCACAAAGAACTAGAAAGCATAAATATTTATTCCTTAAAGGTTATGATTGCCTTAAATCATTCAAGCTTATTTGGTGAGCATCAGATATAATTAAACTAAGCAGTTGAACTCGATCTGCATGTATGAAATAATATATATGTGTGTGTGTGTGTATATATGTCTATGCTTGACTCCAATATGGATGGAAGCTGTGAGCTAATAGCTTCCATCACATCAAAAAATGCACTGATAATTTTATTATTCCTGGATGTGATAATAAATCAACATAAAGAAGCAGTTGAAATTTATATAATGGAAAGTCACGTTTCAACATGCACCTTACACTGTGGTAACACAATGCACATCTCAAGTGGTGTATGTCTTAACTATGGGGAGATAATTTAAGCACGTTATGAAAACTATTCCAGTTTTGCGTGTAGAGAATTGCTTGTGTACTGAAATTCATGGGCATACCTTAATGGATGCTTATGTCTACCTGGTGTCCCTTTAAACCTCAGAATTTGGGGGTGAACCTTCAAGTGTCTGCACGTGTAGCCCGTGCACGCCTTAGAGGCTGCGTGGCCAGCGTCCCGGTGCGGCAGGCTCCCGCAAGCACGGGAAGCAGCGGTGGGATGGGACCAGTGACGTTTTTGGAGCCGGGTGTGATTCCACCCCCACCCCCCACCCCCCTGCACAGTAACACGGCCCCCGGTAAGTGGCGGTGGCGTGAGCTGTGATGCCCAGCCGTGCTTGCGGGCAGGTTTTGGATCAGCTCGGCGTTTCTCAAAGAGCTTGGCCAGAAAGTGTGGGGCTGCCTGAGACAAGCCTGTTCCCCCGGGGAGATCTTCAGCAGCAGGAGGAGACCTGGGTTGAGCCCGTTTGGTGGCACGGGTTCACATCTGTAGGCGTGAACCTTTCCCCCTTTGCAAATTTAAAGGTGGAAAAGGACAAGCCAGAGATTCCTGGCCATGCTCATCTCCAGTATTTTTTGATTTGTTGTTATCTTAAAGATGGTCATTTTGGATAAATTCAGAATAGCCGCGTAGCCTTTTCCGAGTATATTGTTGTCGACAGCGAGGCGTTCATGTGCACATACCTCACCAGAATCAGAAGAGACCAGATGGTGAAATACCATTTCACTCTGTCCCTGATGTCTTTGGAAGTGATAGGACGAACCTGTCCTTTTTGTTGTCATTAAAATTAATTTGCAAAACCAAAGAAAACCAAACAACTCTTGCTCTATAAAGTATTACTTATGGACTTAATTGTGTAGTAATGTACATCTAAGTTACAGATGGAAATCCTGGCTTAAGAAATGGTCTCCAAGGATATGGAAACCAGAATTTGTGTCCATTCATGCGTGTGTCCTGCTGGGCATCTCCGTAAAACTGGAGGGGCTGTTGGGAGTCTGCTGCTGGTGGATTGCTGGGTATAATTAGAGGCACCTTAGTCTTCAGTGTTGGAACTGATGGCTCCTCAGCGTTTCTTTATATCCAGAGAGTTCATCAAAGTTAATAGTTTTGCCAGGGGCTTTGACAGAAGCAGAAGAAAGAAACTGTTGTTGCCTCAGGTCCAAACATCATCTTGAGCTGGAAAATGGTTCAGTGTCTTGTTAGAGATGGGCAAGTTACAAGTGCCTCCAGTTACATTATTGTGCTGTAGGTAGCACAACAAACATCACACTGACCTGTTCCTCTTCTGTAAATGCTTTATTTATCATTCTTTCTTCAAAGCAAATATGGATTAAATTTATCACACTGCCTTGCAGGGTAATTTCTTTATCATGCTACTGATTGTGTCTTGCAGGAATTTCTCTTATCCTGACCTAATGGCAAAAAAAAAAAAAAAAGGAAGAGGAATACTAAAATGTTTCCTTTTCTGGTGTTTTTCCTGCAGCTGCGTGCAATTAATCTTCCCCGTGCCCCCAGGTAGCCTGTGCTGCTGTCCCGGGGAGGAGACCGCCAGGAGAACGGCACGGAGCTGCTTTGTGGGGACAGTTAGTGGATCACAGAGGTGGTCTTGCTGTCTCCCCTCTCCTCCCCCCGCTCCGTTGATGTTAATGATCTAGGAGCATCCCTTGGTACCCGTTTCGCTTTGTTCTAGGCCGCCACAAGTCCGTGGCGGGCTCTCACCGGTTCAGACAGGGCACCACACGTGTACACGGTACACCTGAGTTATTGCTTAAGAAAATCCATGCTTTGTGTATATATTTTTACACGTGCCTTGAGACACGTAGTCTTCTCCGTTGTCTATCCTGTACGATCCTCCGCTGGCCCTGGGTGGTTAGAATAGTGTTGGCACTGTCCTCTCATTCCCTCTTTTCTTTCCCTTCCGCTAGCTGGCTGGTATGGCGGTGGCTTGCTAATTAACCCTTGTCCTAGGAGGGCTGTACTGCAGGTGCAGGTGAAGGCTGAAGGGTGGGAGGAAGCCTGTAAAAATATTCAATGTGCTTCTTAACATTCTTAGGATTTTCAAGCCCCTTGAGAGGAGGGCACCAAAATAAAAACGTAGGGATGCGATATACTGATGTGCAGTAGCGGCGGGGCTGGTGGTTCTTGCTGTGCATACAGGTATATGTGTACATGAAAATGTGCCTGGATATATGGTGCAAATGGTGTGTGTTTGCAAAATACTCATCTAAGGTGACTTTTCAGTTGTTTTAAGGCCTGATCCTGTGTCCACAAAGCCCAAAGTTCAGGGGTTGCTCTGCATGACGCTGCCAGCTCCTGAAGAGAGGTGGTGCTGTGTTCATCGATGGCTCTGAGTTGTGAGGGTTTGGAGGTGCTCTGAGGGGAGGAGGTGAAGAGGAGGTTAATGGGGGGGTCCCCCCCAGCTGATGGGGGCTACTCATCCTCTTCCACTTGTTCGTACGGCAAAATTGCAGTTGTCCTCCTGGTTGTTCCATTCAGCACGTTTGGAAACTCATTTAGTTTTTCCGTGCTGAATGGGGGTCATGGTTTTCTGAGGTGTTTCATTTGCACTTAAAATTAATAAATCATCCTTTACCAAGTAATGTCTGTAAGATACCCTGGCTAATAGCAAGTTGGTATCATGCAAGTGTGTTATTGAACATTCTGTGAACTTGGTGTTCTGGCCCCAACTCCTCAAGCTTTGTGAACCTCCTACTTTTACCGAAGATTATTTTTTGGCAAAGCTTTACTTGCCCCTGTTCTTTAGCCACGTTAACTCTTTATGGGAATATGACTTTAATTTTGTAAAATGTTATTTGTTTCATAAGATTTATTATTTTATATCCGTTTCTGTTGTTGTAAAAGATTCTTAAAAGAAAAATGGAATTTGATTAAAATTATGTGCTATGTTTTAAACTCTTTTTTTTTCACCTGTTAGGAGCGTGAATCCCACAAAGTCCGCTGATAGCCTGAATTCCAGTCTGCCCTCAGGAACATGTGATTGATAATATGAGAAAGTGCATTAAAATGGTAGCTTTGAAAACATGCTGGCTAGGGAAGAAAATAGCCCCGCAGTTGCCGGAATTATATTTCCATGGAGAATGTCACCCAGTCCAGATAGAAGGCATGGGCTTTCCGTGTTTCAGCAGTAATTGTGGACTTTGTATGTCCAGCTGGGCAAAAGCATGCATTTAACGCTGCTTGGACCAACACGAAAGCCTTTAAAAGAGCGGTGTTATCTTCTGTTTTCAAGAGAGATCCTCCCACGTTACAGAAAGCTCTGGAATTAGGGATTCAGGGTGAAGTCAGAAGTAGATGGCAGGTCCAGGGACGTGTTGCCAGGCGGTCTCTGAATGGTGTAAGCGGGGTTTTCCTTAGGCTTTCTGTAGTCCCAATGTCTGCTTTCTTCATTTGAACAATCTACTACAAAACACTCAGATTTATCTTTTCTTGGAGAGCTTCTGTCTTCCACTGCTGTCTCG
The DNA here is from genome assembly GCA_031468815.1 of Morus bassanus. Lineage (NCBI taxonomy): Eukaryota > Metazoa > Chordata > Aves > Suliformes > Sulidae > Morus > Morus bassanus. The sequence goes on from CM062575.1 coordinate 2,229,751, forward strand.
TGGTTCTTGGGGTGGGAGACAAGGAGGTGGAGGAGAGAAGAGGAAGAATGACCATGAGTTTCATGATGTGTACTTTATTTTACTCGTAAGGGTAATTCAGATTATATTCAATAGAATATAAGTCTGTCAACAGCAAAATGCATGCTTCATTAGCATAATTAGCACCAACATTATTATTGTTGCTAAAATACTCCCCTTTTAAATGCATCGTGCCTTTTCAAGCACCTGTAGCCAGGGTGCATCGTACAGCTCCGGCTGCAGAAGGGGAACGTACCTCTGCCCCAGCTGGGGTGGCTGTGCTGGTCCACATCTCAAAGCAATGAGGAAATACCCTCTTGTGTTATTGCTAGCCCAGGGGATACCCAAGACTCTATTTTTCCAGAAGAAAAAGTGACCTTTTTAATGATAATGTGTTGTTATATTTGCAGTCAGAAAAGCAACCAGTGTCCCCATGCTGGTGAGAGTTATGTTTCATAATCCGCTTCGGCATCTGGAACCTGAGAAAGAAAAATCAATGAAGAGGTTTATAGCGTGTGAGTGAGTTCTTATAACAGAGTGATGGTTCCAGAAATGATCCATATTACTGCGAAATGCAGAGAAGTTGGGGTGAGAAGTGTTTGACAGCACAAGGGTAGTTAGTGAAACGAAAGGGCGGCAAGTTCTGCAGCTGGGCTCGTGCCTGGGAATTACGATCTTGTTCTCAGAGTCTGCCTTAAACTAGGGATACGTCCCTACTGCCACTTCAGTATTCAAGTGGTGGCTGGTAAACAGGATATGGAGACTGCTGATGGGACACCTGAAATGAGATGATGTGGTGCAGGTGTTCCAGTTTCTGAAAAAAGATTTCGTGCGCATTTAATGGGAAACTAACGTCCAAGGTTTGACCTCAAATTCAGCAGCAGCCACGAATTCTCAACGATTAAGTAGCCTAGTTTAATTAGCGTAGTTTTAGCAGCAGACCTGGGTTACTACTTTATCATGAATAACGTATATGAGCAATTTAGTGATTTTCCATTTTGTGAATTGTCTGAGCGGACTGTGATTCCCTTGGATAAAGCTGCTGCTTTAAATTATTGGCAAAATAATTTCCCATGGATGGAGTGGGACACAAAGAGTTTGTGATGAGTAACAGTAGAAACTGGAGGTGTGTTATTTAATCTTAAATAAGAAAACTCATCTTGCTGTAATCTGTTCTGAAAGCATTAATATATCCTTGCAAATTCTTATTTTGAGGGCTACATTTTTATTAATTTAAAACTTCCACCAATGTTTGTTTGCTGAGAATCAATGGACATCGTGGCCAGACCAGACCAGTCATTCAACTAAAAACAAAGCCTACTGTTTTAACTGCGCAAATGGGTGTAGTGAGAAATGTTTAGCAGGAGGTTAAAAGAGCATTCTGTGAAATAAGGCTGAAAAAACAGGTGAGTTTTTTAAAGGCATTTTTGTTTACTGGGGAAAAAAAAAAAAAAGGTTTCTTTATGGTTTGAATGCAGGTTCTGCCTCCAGAATGGATGCTCATGTGGGTCCTCTGATGCCGACGCAAGTCACCCGGGTAACTGCTGTGTCTGCGCCAGCGGTGACATTCATGGCAACCAATTTGGTGGATCAGACATTAACAGGTCTGTTTATGTTTCTATATACTGATTATATTACTGAAGCATATGTTGTATATTTGCGTACATCCAACCAAGCCCTGCCTTCCATACTGCGTAGAAATGGGGGACCCTAAAATCGGCTCAAATTTTATGACATTTGCTTTAGCTAATTACGAGCGTATTCAGAGTGTTTCAGATCCTGTTTATTCGGCCTGGCAATTGGCAGTAGCTTTGCATTTGATGATACAAAAGGCAAGTTTCTGAAACGTCCTTGGGCTTTTCGTTTCCCATGCCAGTGGTATTCACAAGCATTACAGTGATAATGTGGTTATCTTTTGGATAGTTGCTCCATGAAGCCTCGTTGGCTGAAGCCTCCGAGGATGCTTTATGCTGTACCGTGTGATAAAACCGGTTTATTCACTGTCATGTAAAAGTGTGTGCGTTGTCGTGAGAGGCGGGGCAATGCTGTTCCCAAAGGCTGGAGGAAGGCTTGTGGCTTTATTTAGATTCACACATACACGTTGCAAATCGCGACCAAAAAGCGATCGGATTTTGATAGGAAATTGTGAACATCTTTCCTAATAACGTGGAATTCCTCTCACAATACCATTGTCATGAAATCGAGGGCTCTGTTAATGGCGATGAGATGCGGTGGTGGGGCTGGACAGGCTGTTCCTCTGCCTGACCTGGTGCACACAGCCATGGAGAGCAGGTGCCAGCCAGCCCTCGCCGGCCGTGCGCCACCGCGGGGTCCTGAACACACCTTCCCAGCCATGTTTCATGGAAAAAACTGGCATTTATCGGGAATTACTAGGTATCAGTTCAGGCGTGATTTATCTGATCCTTCACACCTAGGGACTAGTACGGTTGTGGAGGTGTTGAAGGTTTGCGTGCTAGAAATGAATGTTCTTGTACAGTGTTTGTTCACGTACAGATTTTTGGTATAGAAGCTCTCACTTGCCCAGCTAAGCCGTTTCCTTCGTGGGTACCTCAGGCTCACCAGCTCTACCCACGGCTAAGATAAAAGTTTCATAAACCACTTTGTGGTCAGCTGTGCTAGGCAATTCCATAAGTGGAGCTGGAGGTTCCCTTTGAAGCAGGTCTGCCTGCTGCCCTGCCTGTCTTGAATGAGATCCTCTGATTGAATTTATGTTGCTGAGTATTCCAGCTCTGTCTGGAAATTGTTGAAAATTTAATGACACAGGCACCTGAAAACTGAAGGAAAGTTCATACAAGTCTCTTCTGACATACTTCAGTTTTCAAACCAATTTCTTGTCTGGTTTGGTTTGCTTTTGGTAAACACCTGCTTCTTTTATCATCTATAAAGTTGTTGTGCTTGAAGACCTGCCTACTCCTCCTTAAAGTCACCAAGAATTGTATTGACTTGCTTTCTTGTCAGAAGCAAGTGAGACGGAGGAAATACTAAAACTGTTCAAAGAACGCAGGGACAGAATGATGAAGGTTTGTGCAAGGGTCATGCTGATGTGCAGCCTGTTGCTTGCTGAGAACTGAAATCGTGGTTTCTAATATATTTCGTATCAAATATATTTCATACTCTTCTTATCGGTTGACTCGAAAACACAAATGCTGCTGATTTTATCCATCATGCTGAATGAGGATTCAACTGTATAAAGCCTTTTGATGACTGGATGACTTCTGATGACGGTGCCGGCGTGACATTTGGTCGATAGGTTGCCTAAACCAAGTGGCTATACTCTTGGGAGGCCATCGCTTTGGAAGAGCAATCATTACATTTTTATATGTGTACAAGTAATGTAAACAAGATGAACATTGTATTTTTGTTTCCAGCTTTCTCTTGAAAATACAAAACACCTTCATCTTCCTCTGTTTGTCATCTTTGATTTGCTGCCAGCTGCATTTAGGAGAAAAATGGTAATTTCACTCAAGTATAGTATGGATTTTTCTTTAATGTTTTTGAGGCTATCACACTCTTTTCTATAGGTTGCTACAAACTGTCGTTATGTCCAGTGGAAAAACAATCAAAGCAGGAATCATAATGCAGAGCAAATGACAGTAATAAAGGTGTTTTCACACATCAGCCTCAAAGCGCTACACAAAAGCAAACGTGCGCTTTAGGAAGGTGTTGGGAGACGCTGGGAACCCGGTAAAGTCCCGTGGATGACCAGGACCCAGAGTCAGTGGGCGGTGGGCAGCCAGTGCTGGGGTGGCAAATTCAAGCACGCCAGCCTGCTCTGCGTCACCAGCGTTAGCCAGGTGGACAGTTAAGGTGGAGAGGTGTTAGAAGAAGATGCCATCCTCCAAGTTCATTTTATTTTGTTTTCTTTTGTTCTAATTTAAAAAGTTCTGGACCTTGTGAAACATATTGATTGAGTGTCTCTAGCCCAGGAGCACTGAAATGCAGGGGCAGTTGTTTCTGAGAGAGGGCTAGGACAGACGACTGGAATACCAACGCTTTTAGCCGTGATCTTACATCTAGTACGTAGCGCACTTTAACGTACATAGAGGCCTGTGCCACCAGGTTTTGTTGCTTGTACATACAGTGGCAGTATTAAGCCAACATAGAGACTTTTGTCTGGCATTACAGACATGCTTTCTTTTTGCGATATAGATATAAGCCATTCTTTGACTTTGTTTCTAAAGAGAAAATTGGATGTTCAGTGGGGCTTGGAACAGTTGGATTTTGCTCATGACAACACAATATCCGTCTTTCTCTGAAGATAAAATTAATAAATTTTTTTGTATTTCTGGAGCAGGAAGAGTAAATTTTGCAGTGGTTCTGGCTTCTAGTTAGCACTTGTTTTTGTATTGGAAGCTGGAAAAGTCCAGTCTCGACTACAAATCCAACTTTTTTGTGTTACAGTAGGTACAAGAGAGGGGGAGCTGTAACTACCAGCCTCAGAGCTCTGCATCATTTCATAGATATGCAGAGCTCAGACCATTAAGTGCCTGGAAGATCAGAGCCGAGATCTTGAACTTGATATTTAGAAAGAATCACGTGTAAAGAGCAGAGGGAGGAAGGTTGGCAAGAATCAGCAAAGGTCTGTGACTCAGAGCCTGGCTTAGCCTGGATCAGCTTGCAGAGGTGCAGAAACAGCTGGAGAGAGAGGCTGAGAAATGGTCCAGAGGCTTAAACAAGGGGGAAATGCAAAACCAGCAAGAAATACCCTGCCAATGAGCACATGGCAGCAGCTGCCTCGTGCTCGGGGAGGGAGGAGGTGAATGAACAGGGGCCCTGGGCTGTGGCGATGCCAGTGCAGCTATATGGGAAATGAATGCACCGAGCCACTCTGGGAGGTGGGGATGGTACGCTGCCCCCCCTGCACAGTGTCCGAAAGAATATGCCAGCAGGGGCTTTTCACCTTTTCCTCGTTAACGAAGAAACTGTTTTCAGGGTAGTGGCAAATAGCATCTATTGGGCAGTGTTGGCTGTGTGCCTGAAAAGTCCAACAAAGAAACGAGTTTGTCCTTGAACTCTGCACCTGGCATATAGCCCGTGGTGTGGTACAGTAAACAAAGAATTCGTCCTTGTTATTCTCCTGTTCCCATTATAAATCTCCAGAAAAATAAAGGGGTGAGTGGGAAGGGATTGCTACAGAAGGAAAAAAGCACTGCTCAGGGAGACTTGTTCTAAGAGGGGGGACAGAGTGTGTGGCAGGGCACAGAGAAACTGGTCAAAGCAGAAAACAGACACGAATTAAAGGGTGAAATACAGTGTGCAGGTTGGAGCAGGAGCAGGGCCTGTTTCCCCGAAGCAGTGATGATGGGCTGAAGGCGGGATCCCCGCCTGCGGGAGCGGGGCACGGACCCGGCTGGCGTAGCCGGCACTGAAATCCCACGCTTGGCTCGAGCCAGAAGCAGCAGAGGAGGAATTGTGAGTCAGTCAGATATGGTTTTTAGACTAATCTCAAAAGCAACAAGGTTGTGAGGAGAGACAGAACTGATCCACGGCGGTAGTGGTGGGATAATAAAAGCGGAGTGTTTAGATGGGTGCACTTGAAGTAAATCCAGTTCTCTGAAACATTTAGAATCAAAATTTTAAACTTCCTTTGAGATTAATGGAGGTTTGCCCTCTAAATGTCTTTGCAAAATGAATTTTTATTATTGCTTCTCCATAGCAGCTTCTGGAGTGAATCAAGCTTCCCTCTTCCCCTTCCTCTTCCTCTCTAATTCAGCTTTTAATAAGATGTTTATGATCATGCACCTACATCCTCCGTGATATACCCAAGACAGTTTTGCTACCTCACCTTTACTTTTCATACTGTGAATTATTCATGTCTCTCTACCTGCCGTGGAACCTCAGAGAAGTCTCTTTAATCAGATATCTTTATCCTCCCGTCTCCAGCGCATCCTTCGGCAGCGTTACAGCAAGTGCGGGAAGACATCGTTAGTAATTAAGCTGCTAAGTTTAGGGGCAAAAAAAGGTGCATGATTATGTTGGAAATACGTTGTGGTAGCTTAATTGTCAGGCTGCGGTTTATTTTATGCACTTAAGTTAAAGGGAGGGGGGGAGGTTAGTTAATGAGAAAAGAGTAACCCTGAGCAAAGACGTGCACCAGTTGCCAATGGAGGGTAAACACGTGCCTTGCTGGCTGTCCTCTCCCAGCGTGTGCAGAGAAGAAATCTTTAATGATCTAAGAAGTCCTAACAGCGGTGTGCTTGATAGCCTCCTCGGAAAGCAGAGCGGGTCGGCGGCATGGGCCCCCGCAGCCCTCCTCCCACCGCTGCCGCCGCTGCACCGCCTTGCTGTTCGGGAGCTCGGCGGCCCTCCTTAGCACAGCGAGCCGGAGCCGGGGAGCGTCCCTGCCCCGAGCTCAGCCGCGGACTCCTGAGTCGAGGCAGGAACACGACCTTGAGTTATTTTTCTCTTGACATTATACTTAGGGAAAACGGTCACAAAGTTCAACTATAGATAGAAAAATAAATTACTCCTGATGTGCACAGCAACTTTCAGGGCTTTCTTTTGTTATTTTATTTTAGTTTTTTAATTTCCATCTTACTTTATATGTGTTGACTGACCAGAATTTGTTGGATGTATACTTCACGTGTGAATGCCTAATGAATTGTGAGCTGCAGAAGTTCTCCTGCGTGTGCTGTGCCGGTGATGCTGTATCTCGAGCAAAAGCTCCAGCACCCAAGTCCCACCCTGGGGCTTCAGCTTTGCTGTTCAGATGCTGTGAGGGAGCTTGTCAAAGGAGGAAAAAAAGAGAGGTTGCCTTGGGCGTTGGCAGTGCAGAGCATCTCCGTGCCAGAGACGTGTAAGGTTCAAACAGGAATGAGAACGGCTGCCCGTGCACAAGAGCCTCCTGGCGTGGCCCGCACCAGTACGTCCGTGCTCCGTACCTCAAGCCAATCTTCAGTTATTAAAGAGCAGGGTAAGAGCAGCTGTGACAAAAAGCAATTACGCCATATGTCGTACCTTCCATTGCATCGAACCGGAGCTGTGCAAGTGTGGTTTAGGCTCTCTCTCCTATTTCATTTATTCAGCATCAGCTGTGGGAAACTCCTCTGCTGAATTTCACTTGTGCAAGTTTGTTTAAATCTGCCAATTGACATTTATGTATTTGTATTAATGTTTGTGATGATTAATTAAAAGTTGACATCTGCTAGGCAAATGTGTTTCCTTGTTCCTCATGCATGTGTGCATATGCATATACATGAATGAAGGGTCTTGGCTACTTCTTAAACCAAGGTGATAATGAAGACTATAAAAGAATCAGAATTCTAATAATAATAATAAAAAACTTTTTTTCTAGGATTAGAGAAATAGTTAAAAAGAGAAAGGGTTGATGTGATTTCCCTATTAAAAGGAAAAATAAATCCCAGGTCCGTTAAGCATCTTTTCCCAAGCGTGTTGCTCTATGCCCAGCTGCTCCGTGTTCGAGTGACAGAATCCGAACAGCAGTTCATTTGTAGCTGTTTCGTCAGCAGCTAATTGGCCTTACAGAGGTGTTGCTTCAGGGACTATTCCATGGCAAGAGCAGAAGAGTCGAGAGGTGGAAATGCCGAGATGTACCACGCTGGTCAGCAGCGTTGCTCTCAAAGGCTCCCAGCATGTGGCTGGCCGTGGTGCCCTGAGCCCAGAGCCGGGTTTGTGCCTGCAAAAACGTGGCCAGAGCCAGCTGTGCACCTGCAAAAGCTGTCCCAAACCTGGGCTGTTTCGGCTGCCTTTAAATTGCTGCGAAATCAATGACTTGCAAAGAAACGTTTGCTGTAGAAGGGGATGTCTCAGGGTTCTTTTTCATCCTCTACAAACATATTTCCAGAAGGCATGCTAATATTTTGGTTTAAAAACCTCGTCAGAAAGGAGGGAGGCTGTACAGGGCACATTGCGCCTGCTGTGCCGCGCCGGGCAGCGCCTGAGGGCTGGCTCGTAGCACGCCAGGGAGCAGAGAACAAGCCATCAAGGATATCGCGGGGGGAAAGCAGTGGGAGAGTTGGAGTGATGGGGAAAAAGCAGGGCAAGATAATGAAATACCTCCGTGAAACAATTAAACTGCACGTCGTCTTTCTTCTGCCGTGTTTTAGAGCTGGAGAATATATTAGCAGAGTTAAATTTAAGCGAGGTGCTCTAATTGTGCCTCCAGATCTCAGAGAGTGGTGACCGCGAGAAGCGTCCCCGTCCTCAGGTGTGCTTTCGCTGTGTTTGTTCTCCTCACGCGGGGCTTTGTCGTGGCTGGTGCCGCCGTTTGCCAGCGCCGGCAGCCCAGGCGCTGGCGTGTGGCACTGCTGCTGGCGGGGTGGTCCCAGCTGGGTCCCCGCGCTGTCCTTCCGATGTCCCTGGCCTTCCGGAGCACTCCGCCGGGATTTCCTTCGCCTTTGCAGAAGCCCAGCAGGAGAGGGCAGAGGTGGGCGCTCACTGGTAGGCTGAAGCCGGGTTGACTTCATTGCACTCAAAAATGAACGTGGCTGGTAATGCTTTGATCCCCTGCTAACAGATGTCTTGTGAAGAAAGATAAATTTAGAGACCCTTTTGACACGTATTAGCTGCTCCCTACTCCTAGCTCCTTTAATATGGAAATTAATTGATACGGTTTGTAAATCTTCTTTTTCACTACCCATAAAAATTAAGTCATCTTCTGAGAAAAAATGATGTATAGTTAAATTTTTATTATTGTGATATATTCCACGGTGAAGCAGAGTCAAATGACTGAGACTCCAGCCTTTCCCTCAGTGTAGTTCCTGTTCATGTATGCCTGTTCTGTAGTCTGAGTAATTTTAAAATTAACTGAATGGTATTTTGACATGTGAATCTGCTATATGATATGCAGTCCTAGAAAAGCAGTGCTTGCAAGTAGTTTCTTGAGGCTACTATACCACAGTTTTAGTCTGTTTGGCAGACAGAAGGCGCTCCGTAACTCTTGAGATGGATAAGGAGGTATGTCATGGCTGGTCCTTGTTATAGCATTCTTAATACTGGTAATCTTACTGTATGTTTGCAGTGTGTCGCTGCACTGGGGCTCTCCAAGGAGCCCGTGACAGCCGTGCGCGGTGGCGGGGTGCAGGGTGGGTGTCTCCCTGCAAAGCCGGGGCAGGGGGCTGCGGGTGCAGAGCCGTGCACGCAGGCGTGCTGGCAGGGATGGATCGTTGTGGTCCCCGTTCCCGAGCGGTTTGAGCCTCATCATTTTCTTTCGTTGTTGTTTAACTCTGCCTAAAACTTTGCGGGCTTTCAGGCAGAAATGCAGAGCTGTGGCACGGGGCCGTGGTCAGGGTTTGTAGACTTTCATTCTAGGAGGAGGACGCGAGGTCATGTAGGCTGGGTGGCTGCGTGTCGCCGGCTGTTCGTGGTCCCGCCGGAGCCGTCGCTGTCTCCGCTCTGTTCCGCCTGAGCAAGGCGATGGCTGGAGTTGGGAAGAGCGAGTGGGAGGGGGCTGCTTAACTTGAAAAGAATATATATACCTTGTATGCCTTGTCCTCCCCGCCGCAGGCGGGATGGGCCAGGTGACCAGAGAGCAGCTTTGCTCAATCCCCCAAATATGTGTTTTAAGAATAGTGGAAGGACAAGGAGCCAAAAAAAAAAAAAAAAATTAATAAAATAATGTCTGTCTTAGTATTTCTTACTGCGCAAACTACTTTTTTCTGATTGTTAGGTCTGTCTCTCATACCTGCTGCCTTTTTGCCTTTCCTTACTGCCCATTATGGCCTCCCTGTTACTGGGACGTGCCCGTTTTGTAGCCGGTAGAAACTCTTTTTTGTGTTTAGCATTTCAGGATGGAGACAGCTGTTTGTGAAGGAGAGGAGCGTGTTCTTACAACTGCTTCCAGTGGAAATGCAATTAAATGCTCACCGGCGGTTCCTCCAGAGGTTAACCCAGAACACACCAGTATCTCCTGGCTGGGAGGAGAGGGGGCTGGCCGGCCCTTCGTGTGGAGGCTGCTGCTGAAAAGAAGTCTAGGGTTCAGGGAAAGCAGGACAAAAAGCTCAGCGCAATAAAAGCCTCACTCTACATGAATGTGTCCCATTAAAATACAGCATGATACTTAGAAAGGTGATATGGTGCTCAGCACACGTGCATGCGTGTAAATCAAGGACTGAGCGAGGAGGAAGAGGCGAGGAGAGGAGACTCGGAGCCACAGGGAGCAGTTTGTTTTTTCTTCGCCAGTTTTGGCTTGTTGGGAATGCATTTATTGCACATTAAAAAAGAAATCCTTTCCCCTCACAGATAACATCAAAGAACCGAGTAGATCTTCCTGCCCACCAACCTTGATTTTACATACGGAGAGGAAGAGTACCCCTGCGGAGAGCGATGGTGATAAGGTCTGCGATGCAGTTTCTTCTTTTAAAAACCTCTTTAAATTATTGAACTGCACAAATCAGAGTCAGTATAAAGGACTGTCCTGTGGCTGGAGCTGGTTTTGCAGGGCTGTCTGTTTAATTTATCTTGGTGCTTTCTAGGAGCTCTGGCACTAGTGTCAGAGTATCAGAGGAGGGATGCTTGTGGCTGGTTTTCTCCCCATGCCGGAGGAGAAGTGAGTCGATGGGCGGCGGGGAGGGGGGGCATGCAGACGTGGAGGGGTGACACAGCCCGGGATGAAATTTGTGTACGGAGAAGCTGAAGTGCAGAAGCAGAGTGTCTGTGACTGTCTCAGGCTCGCTGCGGTGGCGCTGGGACCTGTGGAGCTGGGTCGGCCCTGCTCAGAGCAGGATCCCCTCGCTGGATGCAGTGCTGCTTATCGCAACATCAGCCCCAGGTGCAAGGAAGAATTTTTTCATGGCCTCCACATTTTTGGTGTTGTTAATTTAACTGCGCTCTGCACTTCTGTAGCCCTCCTTTTACAGATAATTGCAAGGTCTTTAAATAAAACCGATAGGTGAACATAAATGGATAGCAAATATTTTGTGCAACTCACAGATGGGTAATACTATATATATGTGTAATTTCATTAGCCTTTTATAAAAAAGCCTAGATTATTGTATAAAGGAAAAGAACCTCAATCGTACTCCCAGCTTCTACGGAATAAACAGAAATATTTGCTTTCTGCACAGCTCATGCAGACTTCATGCAAATGGCTAAAGCTAAAAGAGGGAAACCTTTATCCCAGTATGGGGCTGTGGAAGAGCATCTCAGGCTCAGAAAAAGGCAGTGCAGAAGATGCTCGAAGCCGCCTTGGAGCAGGCGTGGTCTGTTCCCCCGCATTTCTGCTCCCTGCACGCATGCTTTTTGCAGCAGGAACTCTGTTCTGCAGGAGGAGGACCTGTGGACTGAGCTACTGTTCAGTTTATTTTCATTTGGCACATTCCTATCAGGCTGCTGTCTTCAGGCTTGGTGCAAGCAAAGCCTCCCTGCCTACCAGGCACTGCAGGTGTTCCCCACATTTGGAGCTGTGTTGGTACTTGGGCACATTCCTTAGTGCATTAAGTTGTAAAATACTTTCAAGATGAAGACCTCTGGACGTATGCTTTATTATTTTTTAATTAAGTAGATGCTTCTCATGTTTTGATACCGCACTGAGCTAGATCACTGCCTTCCTCCCACACCTCCCCCTTGCAGTTCATTTCCATAAGCGACTACAGTAAGTGGCTGTTCGTCAGCTGGTAAAACGCTGCCCGTAGTTGCTGGCTGTACCATACACCCCTGCCGCGTTGTCTGTTGCTCCATCCCTAAGGGCAGCCTGACGCAGAGCGGCCCAGCCCTGTTGCGGGGGGCTCGATGGGGACAGGAGTGCGGCTGGGTCTCCTCCATCTCCGGGGGCTAGTGCTGGCCGCAGCCAGGGAGAGCTGCTCTTGCCAGTGTTGTTACATGTCTTTGGGAAGTCCCAGAAAAACCGCTCGGAAGCGAGCAGCCGGTGACGGCAGCGAGGGCGCTGAGCTCTGCGGAGCAGCATGTGCTCCCCAGGCTTGCTCAGCCGCTCCCGCTGCGCCCGTGCGAGTGGTTCCCTTCGGTCACCGCGCTGGAGCTGGTGCCAGTGCTTTCTTGCCACGTGTGCCACCCGCACCCCTTCCCCGTCCACCTCCCCACTGCTCCCCTGCGTGCGCTGCCGCTTCGTGCGCAGACCCGGGGCCGGGGCGGTGGGAGCACCCTCCTGCCTGACCCTGCCCTCGTTAGGGCGGGCGTCACGCCCTGTGCTTCGTTTCCTCGTTATTGCAATGCACAGAGTTATACCTGCTGTCCCAAGTGAGCTATTGGCCTGGACAAAAGCATATCTGCTGGTTTTTCATTTGTATTGCTGTAAGCGGGGCGACATTTTTATTATTTCCCGTTTATCTGGGCTATTCTCCAGGTAGCTGGTTGTTCATGAAGCTGCTCGTGGAATAATGGCAATAAGAGTGATCCAGTTCACGTTAAAGGCAGTGATTTGTATAACAATAAGAGTCTTCTGCATCGGCTTTATTTGTTGACTAATCTCTATCTGTCTTTCAAGGATCATTCTTTTAAACTAGTAAACGAGGATGACAGCACATCAAACGGCAACAAGCCCGTGGCATCCACTCCAGTGCCAGGATCACCATGGTAAGCAAATGCAATCAGACCTGCTAGAAGTCATTCATCAGCGCTGTTACCCTTGCCAAACATGCATTAGTGGTCTGGTACCTGGGGAAAATACGCTACCCTGGGTGTTAAGTAGCAATGCTGGGTTCCTGTTCCAGCTTCCGCTGGAGCTTTTCCTCATTAATCATGTACTTAAGGGGATGTGCGAGGTAAGGGCAGCGTGCTGCGGAGCTCCGGCTCAGCCAGGGACCCGGGCTGGCAGAAGGCAACCGCAGCTTCTCAGTCTGGTTTGGTGGGCGTGCGTGGCCGCTTGCCTGCTGTGAGCAGGGCTGTGTCCCGCCGTGCCCCTTGGGCTCTGCCTTACCGCATCTCACACGTGTCGAGGATCCAGCTTGGATGGATCAAAGGCGAAATACAAGATCCATGAGAAATGTCCCTGCTTTTTGGGGCCAGATCCTCTTTCTGTCCCAGTTATGTCATTGGCAGTGGATGACTTTTACTGTCTTGCAAGATTAGTGTTCATTTCAGGTTGCGTCCCTGAGAATAGTTGTGTCTCATGGCCCAGGTTTCCTGACCACGTTCCCATTCAGGTAACTACTGCTTGGGTAACTAAAGCTCTCCTGTCGTTTTTAAGTAGGTAAAAGCTTTCTTCACTTTCGGTCCTGAACGGTGGACTAGGAGGACTTTTCACCTCCTTTACCCATATGCATTCTTATGCTGGACGAAATAATCAGGTTATACTCAGTGGCTGACATCTATGGGATCTTTGGCTAAGGCACTCCACGTAGATACCAGCCATTATTCGTTACTATTACATTGTGCTATTTTGCAAGCCAGTAAGCCCAGTCTGATATCCCACCTCATCTTAACATCATGAATATGTGATGTACGTCAATCATTTCTCTTCCTGACAGTTGCTACTTTATGGTGTAGTGCAGAGGAACCGTTCGAGTCCAGCAGTATCATAGGCAGGTTATGGTTTCATCCGTTCTTACAGAAAAGAGCCATAGCTCTTGGAGCATACAAGATATGTCACATATATATATGTCACGTAGCTCAGTGGTACCCACAGAGGGATCTCACAGCACCCCTCTTCTCCGGCAAGAGAAGATCCAAACTTGCAGTATTTTAATCTCTAAGGAGAAATCTTACATTTCTGGGTTCCCAGTTTAGTGACCCAGTGAGTACTCCGGGTGCAAGAAAAGGCATCCGAGTCTGGCCCTTGGGACCAGAGGGATGGGGCATAGTCCTCATGCTGACAGTTGTCCCGTGTTCTGAGATGACAACGTCTCGTCTGCCCCATGGCTCGTGGTGGAACATGGAGCATGCCTGTAGGGTGCTTCAGTCACAATTTACAAATACTTCTCGTAGGTTGAAACTAGATATGTGACACAAATTCAACAAATCCTGAATTTACTTCAACCACTCCCCACCCGTAGGTTGGCTCCCTGCTTCTGCAGGACCCATGGTTGATGTGACATCGCCAAGCACCTGTTAGAAGTAGCTAGACCATAATCTTTAATGGCAGAAAAATTTTCAGGAACATTACCAAACTTTACCTACCTCATGAAATAAAATAGAATACTAATATCATCATCTTGTGCCCTTACTCATACTTAAATTACAGTTTTCTAAAGGGAAACATGAACATAACAATATCTGCATTTCCAGTGTATGCTCTGTGACTGAAACAGAATACCATGGGTCCCCTGTGGATAATTGAAACCGTTATTATACCAAAGAGGAACAGGCGACATGTTACGTGGGGAAAGGGACATTAATTTTAAATTAAATGTCAAATTATATTAGTCACGGAAAAGTGAAGAGGTGTCATGAGGGACCCCAGAGTTTCTAACCCGGGGTGATGGCACGTGAGACCTGGTGATACTAGGTGATTAACGAGCACCATCAACAGCCGTGTGCGTGGCCAGAGGAGCAGTGAGTGCAGCAGCCTACCAGCACAGACAAAACACTTTTCCAAACCTGCTGGTTACAATCTCAGTCAGATAATGGCTTTGGTGATCCTGTGTGCTTGTGGTAGCATTGCAGATCCCAAACCAGATACTGGTTTCAAGTTTGCCATCGTTTGCAGGTAATTCCCCAAGCAGTTCAAATTCTGCAGTGTGCCTACTTGCCAATGAAAGAAATCACAGCAAGGGGCGTTTCGAAGCAGGCATTTACACCTGGGCAGGATTGGGCCCATGTCCTGACCATAATTCAAATACTTAATAAAAGGATAACAATAACCCATTTATATTAATCAGCTAAGTCTGTCCTCTTCGCCTAAACGCCAGGATTTTTGTCCCTTCCTTCTGGGACAGCTGTGGTATCTATGGGAACCATGGTTCGGAAGAGTTCTGTACAAGTCCCTCTCGGTACGTTCTGCAGAAGAGGCTCGGGGCTGGTGGGTCAGTGTTTCTGGGAGAGCAGAGGTTCCCGTAGCACCAAGGTACAAAGTAAGAAGTCATAGCTCTACCTAATTGTCACCTAACAGACGATTAGAGCATCTGTCCTGTGAGGCTGTTTGGTGATGCCAAACATCTGTGCATTAAAATAAACAGAAAATTATTAAAATACTTGTCGCGTCCCTGTCACTGAATTCAGGATGCCAGAACTTCCACAGGGTGTAAGCGTGACTGAAGTAAACAGCTGGCTTTGCACAACCAATTTTGTGCTCCTCTTCATCGGGAGAACATTTAACTCTGCCGAACGTAATTACTGTGATGTTCGGGCTCAGTAGCTCAGTAACTCACTTGGACTGAACTGCTCCCGGCACCCTGCAGCCCTGCAGCTCCCTCCGTGGTTTCTTGCAGAGGTTATGTATTTTTCATTACATGTTTGGGCAAGATCAATGGTGATGTCTTAGCAGTGGTACACAGAGTATGTTGGATTATCTTATTACAGTGATGGAGCATTTTTCATATTTGCAGTCTTTTACCCAGACCAGACTTTTTTTGTTTAAACCAGTTTTGTTCCCTGCTTTTAATAACAGTTAAGCAGCAGAGCTTCTAATGATAAGATTTGTTCCTTCCAGGTATTTATGCTTCAGAGAGACCAACATTTTCCTGTTATAAGTGTATGTGTGCGTGTGTCTGTAAGTCAGAGTGCGTACATGATGTTTGTTAGTTTTCATTACGATTCAGAAAGTGCGGGCTTGAGATTGATATTTTGTCTGTTTATTTACGTACAGGTTTAGTGAAGTACAACTTGAGGTTTTTTTGAATGTTTATTAAGGACGGCGCGATACTTGTTTTCATATTATTTTAGCTGATTTTAAATGAATGTCAGGACAAAAAGTTGAACTGCTCTCATATATGTTTTAACTGACCAAGTCAAGAAGCTGTGGTTTGTACAGCAGCAACTTGGTCACATCATTCACATTTGAAACAGAGCCCATAAAAATCAACCTAAACCTTTGTGGAAGACTTCTGCGGTGGCCGGTTGTACCCGTCCCTCGCAGACCACGGTGGGAGCTGGCGGGGATGCCACGGGGATGCCATGGTTACGTCTCCTCCCGCAGGGCGGCTGGATAAAGGTCCCGTGAGCATCGAGGCCGTGGCTGCCCAGCCCCGCTGCCGAGGCTTCTGCCGCTCACTGCTCTCAGCCATGGCTTTAGAACGTGAAATGTATTTTCCTATGGCTTCTCTTGCTGTGAGCACCACGGCGTTCCTCCTCGCCTGGTGCTTTTTCCCTTCCATGATGGAATATTTCACCTGCTGCGTTTTTGGGGTGTTTAGACCATTTCTATGACATTTTATTGATATGGAGAGAGTTTCTCTACCCGAGGTGACTGGCGTGGGCTGGCAGGGCCTGAGGCAGGCTGTCAGTCGGAGAGGAGTCTCACCCAGGCACTGCAAACGGAGATGCAATAAGCCAGCTGTGGGTTAATTTCTTGTTTGTGGGTGTATTTGACATTATCTAAGCATAGTTTATCACTTGGAATAGGTGTGTAGTCTGGACTGGAGATGACCGGGTCTTCTTCTTCAACCCTACAATGCAGCTGTCAGTCTGGGAGAAGCCGGTGGACCTGAAGCACCGTGGCGACATAAACCGGATCATCGAGGATCCTCCTCACAAGCGCAAGCTGGAAGCTGCAGCAAGTAACTAAAGCCCTGTGATTATTTGCCTCTATTTAAACTCAAATGTCAAATGGAACTTGGTCGCTAAATACATTCAGTGAAAGTTTGATAACCGTAATTAGAAGGGTTTTCTTTTTGCAATTTCATATAAAGTATTGTGTTAAAATAGATGTTTATTGCAAAATCCTTATTTTCACTGAAACGCTGAGTTGGGGGATAGAGCGTTCTCATTACTGGCAATGAAGAAACAGGTGCTTCTTATATTGGGTGAATCTTTGGTGTATAAAATACATCTCGGAAGACACTGTCTTTATGTTTTATTACACTTATTTCCAAGACGTACATTAGGAATGCATTACCAATGCATTATTCAGCTGTTACACAAAAGCAGACACTCCCTAGCTAATGATTATCCAACCAAGTTGTAGAAGGGAGCAAAAATCCCAGTTGTAAATCTCTAATGAGTGCTAAAAGGTTTGGTGGAAATGTGGGTCATCTAAACATGACTCTGCCAATCACCTTCTAAACACTGTGGATTCCCGAAGGGGACGGTCGTGGCTAAAGAATAACTGCTGATCTGCAGTAATACAAGTTAAGTGGTTCAAAGTAGAGTTGAAAAGGCACCCCTCGGCTTGTCAGTGATCCAAGGTGTTTGCTATCTGGTCGTCCCCAAGACGGCCAATTTGCGGAGGCAGTTTTCCCATCCCGACTTTCCCATCCCATACTCCTCTCCATGCCATCTTTTTGGTCTGCTCTCCAAACCTTAGTTGTTCAGTCCAGGTTTTGTCCATGCTGGTGACCAGTCCAGGAGAGCCCAGCATGCCAGCCTGTGCTTGCGGGTGCAGTCGTGGCTCCACCGTTTGTTCCACATTTCTCTCCAGAGATTTGGTATCACCAGTTGATGTTGACTCGCTTTGCTCTGTTACTGGGAGCTGCTCCGTGCTCCGTGCTGCTCCTTTTATTTCCTGACGCTTTACGGTGGCTTTCACGTGGGAGCTGTGTCAGTAAGATGTGCCGTTACTGGGAGGACATCTAGGTGCATGGCAGTCATTTGAAATGCTGCTTGTCTTGATCAGCTGCTTGTAATTCTTGAATATTCTGCTTTACAGCAGTTGCACTGGAGAGCCCTCCTCAGCTGATGCCTGTTCCTTAGTGGTGAGGTCTAGAAAAATAGAGAGGGGGAAAAAAAGTGAGATTTTTGTCATTCTTTTGAAGTATGGTATTTTATAAGTGTAGCACTGCCAGTCTCATGAAGTGACCTGCCTTTTACGCTCGGGCCATCGGGGGCTGTAATGTACGCTTTGCTCCACGGGCAGAGCTCCCAATTAACTACCGCAAAACAGGGGCTGTGAGTGTGCGCTTGTGGGCTTGAGACGCTTATGTCTGCAGGTAGATAAAAGTGAATGATAATCAGGATTTATGTTAACGTTATTAGCAGAAGTTTACTGAAGAAAAGCTATAGAGAGTGGTTTTCTATTAGTGTAGTCCTTATCAACATGCAATGTCATCACATTTCTCAATATAAATTTCAGTCGTCGGATGCTTGTATATATGTCATTTTTGTATATGGCTTGAATAACTTTAACTGTATATCTAATAATTCCAAAGCGTATCTGCTGAAGTTCATTTTCAGGAGAAAAATATTGCATATGTTTTTTATTACAGGATATATTGAAAGATCAATTAATTACTGACGTGGGGAATGATGGCCAAAGACAAAACTGAGGGACATTCTTCATCGTCTATAATTAATTGATGAGAAGAGTCTAAAGTCATTGTTGATATGTGCCACTTCAAAGATCTATTTTTTTGCTGTGTGTTCCATCCTTTTTATTTATTATCTATATGTACCACCAAGATTTGATTCACGCATGGGTTTCTTTATGACCATGGTTTTCTTTGTTGCTAATAGGCTTCATCTTCCATGATATAATTGGGACTTACGATTGCCAGTATTTGAGACAGTCAGGTTATAATTAGTATGTATTAGCTGCTGAAGTGAAAGGAATTATTTGTTACCGTTTCTCTTAGCTTCTAATCTTGAGTAAATAAATGACATAAAGGAGCTGCGTGTTTGCAACAATGGTTGCCAGAATTATTTAGCTTAGTTGCTGCTGCTGAGTTTTAATTAGAATTTTTAAATCAAAGGCATGAAAAAAAGTTGGCAAGCATAGTTATTCATGGGGTGCTATAGGTTAGCTGCGCATCGCTCTGCTGAAAGATCAAGTGCATTTATAATTTAGGCATAAATGAAAAATTACTCATTTATCAATTATTCCACCTCCACAAAGTGTATTAGTTCTTAGGGAGATTTATGAAGGTGTCACGGCTCTTCACTAATGGGTTCCCATCAGGCCATCCCATGGAATCTGGGGGAGGCGCAGCTCCTCCTGTGCTGCCGGAGCAGCTGCACAGGCTCCGCTGCCGCTGTCGAGCAGCTCTCGGCCAGCGCCGCCCCAGCCCCTCCAACGGGGACTTCGCCTGGGTGGAGGGACCCGCCACCCGCCAGATGCACGGCCAGGACAGAGACGGCGTTCCCAGGACTTTCCTACCTTGATCTTCCATGTTCCCAAGTCAGAGCTGTCTGGCAGCAGAGTGCAACGCCTTCTGGTGACAGCCCTCTCTTCTTGTCCGTGACTGTCATTGCTCCTCTGTCTCAGTACGGTCACAGACTGACCATAATATCCCTATTTTCCCTCAAAGATTCCTTAAAATGTTTCTGTCTTACTGCAACGGAGAAAAAACATTTGTATCTATTCCTATTCCTTCAGCTGCTCAAATGGTTTGTCTGGATGTTTCGACTGAGGGCGTTATTTTTTCAGCTAATTAAAAGAAAACGGGCATTCTGACTACAGAAAATGGCATCTTTATTCATAGTTGCTATGATCCCTATTCAAAACCAGTTATGATTTAGTTTACTCTGTTCCCACAATACTTTGGAACCTTTAGCATTCAGACAAAAACACGAAGCACGGTCCCTAGAAATAGCATAGGTAAGCTCCCAGGTTTACCTGCGATACACGGGTGCCAGTCTCTTCACAAAACTGCAAATCAGATTTTTGCGTGTGGCCAATGGATTGACAACGCTTTAACTCACCTGGTAAACGCTGGTGTTTCCTCTTTGTTCTGTAAAATGAACCGGAATTCGTGACATGGCTGGGATTAGCTGAATGATCTAATTAATCAGCACTAAGCTTGATAGACCATCAGGTTGGGGCGGTGCTCCGCTTCATGACTTCATGGAAAGATTACTGTCAAGTAATATTCTTCCTCAAAGCTTTAAATCAATTATTAGATTTTGTGCTCAGCTGCCTTTCTTCCCTTTCAAAGTCAGTTTATAATCTTACCAGAGGTCCAGCAGTGCGATGTGATTCAGCTGGGTCCTGGGAGAGAGTATAGATACCATTTGTCATGTTTTACTGAGTTTTCCATCGCACTGAAATTTTAAGTGGTGATGCTGACTCTAATCTTGTCCCATTTATCCAAGACAGCGTACCCATAGCAGTCACTCGTGCAGGCAAGGCGAGAAGGATGTGGTGTCCCTCCCTCGGGGAGGCTGTCTTTGCTCTCCGGGAGGACCCAAGGTGTGCAGGAACCAGCGGATGGATGTAAACACTGAAATCAGGCTGCACTGTGTCGTGTTTCTTTTATCTGAAAGCTATATGGTAACTAAGATTCAGTTTTAGAAATGCCCAGTTCATGTATTTTTCACAACAAAATTTAAAAATTATATATCCTTTTCAGAAATCTGTGAAAGATCTTGCCCTAAGGTAACTGCAGATTTTGAGTTCAGCTTCAAGTAGCTGGCGAACGTCACATCATCGTTTGTCATCACCAGTGAGTTTTCTCTTGGCCTGTGGAAATGTCGAATGGGAAAGGCTCGCTGCGTGGGCCAGGCTGCTCACTGCTTGCTTGCTTTATTAAAGAACATCCCGTCAGGATTCGCAGTGCCTGAGCGTACCGCAGCGTACATCCTTTAGCCGGCTCTGGAAGGGCTGTCTGTGGCGGATGGCGAACGCAGGAGGTGCCCCGCGGGCACGGCCTTTTCTTTTCTTTTTTTTAATAGTGGTGAGATTTGGTAGGAACGGGACGGTGCTTGCCGAGTCAGCACTGAACCTAGAGACATCTTTAACTTCACCTCTCTCTGAAAACACCATCAAGTACTCTGTCATTTCATATCATTACCTTCAGAATTCATTAAAGTTAAGACCACTGCTGCCTCCACAGGTTGTTCAACTCCTGATTAATAGCTTTATAATATCTCTGTTGAATTACATTCCACCTTCTGAGTTTACAGGTTGTTTTTCCTATTACTTTGTATTTTTAATTGAGTATCCCAAAGAAGAATTTAGCAAGAGGGGGTAATAGTTCCAGTGGATTTATGTATATTTAAAGCATTATTAAATTAGTTTATGTATTCATAATGCTCGTATATTGTCAGGAATGTTGAGCTCAAACTCTCCTTATTTTGGAACGCCATTCATTTGTCCTCATTATGATTTTAAGTTGTAGTTAGTAAAGCGTCCATGTGCACCTGCTGCGTATTTCCTCCTCATGTGGTCTCTGTTCCTGGTCTTCCCATGCCACAACGTTACAGCTGCTGTTTGTTTTTTATAATTCCTTTTACAGTGATTTAGTGTCTGCTGTGTTCATGCACTTAAAATAAAGAAAAGGTAGCATTTACTGAAAGCATACTAATAAACGTGTAATTTCCCTAAAGGAGGGAAACAAAATGAGCCAAGAACAACATTCTTAAATTGAAACTTGAAATAAATGGCCAAATTCCAGCTTCAATGATAGGAAGATTGGATCTGGATAAATAACAGGCACTCAAAATTAGTTTATGAATTTCAAAATACCCACTGATCTCTCTTTGTGTTCAGTCATTTTCTAGCAGATGTCTTGGAGTTTCATCTGATTTCAGTGAGATTAGACCTCACGATATCAAGTTATTCAAACCTCTTATCTCCATAACCTAAGTTCAGTTTTATATTTATTTTTAATTTATTTTTTCATAGTTTCCTAAATAGCAAGACATATCTTCATTATCAGTCCAATACAAAAATGGCGAGAGTTGGTGTTTCTGACATTCCCAAGCTAACCACATAGAGTTCGATTTTTATATTTCTCAACTAATTCATGGTGAACTACTGAAGAGTCTCCAGCACAAACCAAGTGCTGGATGGACATGACTTCTGGTGCTCTGTCCACTTGAATGTGCATGAAAACTGCAGTTTGTATACAGGCAAAAAAAGAAATTAGATTCCAGAAATAAATATCTGTTCCACATGCTTCACGTTTGTTACGACTGGCAATACAACCTCAGAGACCTTCAAGGACGAGCGTCCAGGCCAAGCCAGGAGTGCGGCGTTGCCTTGGAGTTACTCCGCAACACCGTGAGTGTGGAGGTTGTTGGTGTCTCCAGAGCCTTGCTATGCTGGTGGTCGAGTTTCTGGAAAAGCAACATTAGATTTGCTTCTGTAAGAAAGAGAAGTGGGCTAAGGAGGGAAGTGCTGGTGCGAGTTAACACTATTGAATCCTTCAGGCTGCCAGGACTGAAATTACTTTGCAGAAATGCCTTTGTAGTTGTGTTTTTAAGGGAAGGGAGGAGGGAGTATCAGGTGAAACAATAACAAGATTTAAATAAAATCAGGTCACAAATGAACAATGAACAATTTTGTTCACAACATGAACAATGAGCAGTTTTTCGTAATGAAAATGGTCGGTTTTATTGCTAACTCTTTCATTTGGATGAAGGTGTTTCTGAGGATCTGATGAAATACGTGTTATTTTTAAAACACTCTGTGGAGAGTGAAAAATAGTAAATACCTGAGCAGCGGCCGAAGACAAGAAATGAAAGGTTAATCTGAGGAATTTGTATTCCCGTTTATCTAGTTCAAATCTAATAACTATTTATTTCTTTTTAGCAGATAAATGTGTTAGTTCTTGTCCAGGGGATGAAAATGATGATCTTAGCATCAAAACTAAGAGAAATAAGTAAGTTCTAAAGTTTACTTACCTATATGTAATGTTGGGAAGCTAACGTCTGGTATGAATAAGTGCAAAGAGAAATACAGTTGTTTTCTTCTGTATGGCTAACCAGTAAATTATGAGAGTCGTTCCTAATCTTCATCAACTCCGCGATTCTCTAAAATACCTGTTCCCCATGAACAGCCTCCATTTTGCTGGAAGGAACTCTTCCATACTTTGAAATGGTTAAAAAAAAGACTGTATGGCTAAGTAGTTATTTCAGAGACATTGGATAAAAGCTTTATCTTCACTGATGTGAAGCAGATTGTTTTTTCACTGGTGTCAGGGTTTCCAGGCTACTGGCTCGGAAATATCCGGAGGTATTTCTGTTACTGTGCTTTTATTTGACCTTTATTACCATGTGTGTTTCAAATTCTCATGAAGTAACAGGCAAAAAACCATGTGCCCAATAAGTAGCTCCCTCACCCTTCGCCAGAACAGCAAGAAAATGAAGTAAACACTTCTGTTTTAAGAAGTACCTTAAAGACATTTCATTCCAATTAACCTTTGGCCAGTAACTTCATATAGCGTTAGCTGTCTTGTGGGCTGGCTATGATTAAAATACTGGTTTGGACCATTAAAAAATAAATCTGTAAAATAAATCTGCATAGATAGTGTGTTATGCTTTTGAGGGCATTGTGATGAGTAAGCACAACAAATTTCTGTATTTTCCAAGTGAATATATTGAAGATAATTCTATTACCTCTTATTTTGCCATTGTTATCCTACTACATTGGGTGGTTCTTTTGACCTTGTCGAGACTTTCTGTGGATTTGTATTATTATAAAGGAAGAATCGGATACTCTGAGTTTAATACTCAGACTATTTAAGCATTTAATGCTTGGTATAAAAGAGTATATTTATACTTTATATATGCTAAATATGTGCTTTTAGTATTTACATAGTATTTAGTACTTAGCATTTATAAAGAGTATAAAAGTTTATATTTAGTATAAAAGTATTTAAGAATACCTTGGTTGACATCAGTGGGTCTGACAATAATGGGCCGGTATTTTGACCTGTGCTATTCAGGTGGTTCCCT
Organism: Morus bassanus; assembly: GCA_031468815.1. NCBI lineage: Eukaryota > Metazoa > Chordata > Aves > Suliformes > Sulidae > Morus > Morus bassanus. The sequence goes on from CM062575.1 coordinate 2,253,409, forward strand.
TCAGTGAGAAAACGTCTTTCCATTGATGTACACAACTAGAATTCTAGAACTCCAGAAAAATGCACTTATTCAAAGATTACTGTATTGAAGTAGTCTTGGGCTTACTGTGCCGTGTCGGAAGGTCAGGCAGTGCCCCTTTCGCTGCCTACTTGCAAATAAGGAATATCGTCTCATCTTCATTGGGTTTCTGTGGCTTATTCACTTGAAAGACTAACTGTGGGTGTTTTAGTCTCTTATTTTCTTTACACTCAAAAGGACATTTTCAAAATTATGAGACCCAAATATGGACCATCTTTTTATATGCAGAATTTATCTTTTCTTATTTTTATTTGCTTGCAGAAATACATTTTCACATACATATTTTTCCCCAAAATAAATAGGTAAACACAGTTCAAGCTGGGCAATCTCAGACTGTCGCAGAGTTGCTGCATGACCCCCCTGCCTTAATGCATTGTAGCATCTTTCTTGTGGTATATGTTTATAGATACATAGATAGATATATATACATATATAAGCATAAATCATGCAGCCATCTAGCTGAAAGGGTGATCATGTCAGAAATCCCGCAGCACAGTGTCAAGCATCTCCGATCGCCAGCCGTGTCTGTGGCGGCACAGGCAGCAAAACAGCGCTGCGGCATCCGCCGGTGCTGCGAAGGCATCTCGCACGGCAAAGAGCATTCATAGGATGGGGAGGCATCCTCTGGGTGTTGAAAAGGTCATTTGAGTCACAGGCAACATGAACTACTTCCAGCTGTGACTTTATGCCACAGAGTTAAATAGCATGTGATAATAGATGTGTATCACCTGCTGTTTATGTCATCACTTGTCTTTATATTATGCTATATTTATTTATGGTATAACAAATAACACAGCTTTTATCATACTTGAGATTTGTGGCAAGATATTCATTGAGAGGATATTTAAAGCTCTGAGAACCCTATCATAAGTTCTATCTTTAAAAATAAATTTTTAGCCTAGTAGGAACTAATTCTTAATTGCTGTATTCGGGCAATTAGTCCTATGAAAATCAAGGGCAACATTCATATAGGAAACAAGCAAGATTTGGCTTGACAACATAGCATGTTCTCAGACTTCGTTGTGACAATCCCAGTTCCCCAGAAGTTTGACCTGTCACCAAAAAGCCCTAAAGTGTTTATTTTTCTGTCAGCAGAACATACATCCCCAAACCACTACATGATTTCTACAGCTGTTTTGAATTTTAAATTCTCTTTTATTACATGTGAAGATTTCCTGACATTTTGCTTTGTACCCTGAAACAATGGCAGAAATAGAGGTTCATGGATGGACCTTTAAAATACGGGCCTTTTACTAAAGAAAAGCAGCCTAAGTGCTTGTTTAAATGTATTAATATTAGACTATAGCTAACAGTTCATGACATAAAAAAGTAAAATATTGTAGGAATTTCATTTCAAACCTGAATTAGTCATCCTCAGGATGAAAGTCATGTACGAACTCTTTGCTATACTGAGATTGTTCTCGTGAGTGTGACTGAGACATCCCACGGGAGGTTGTGTGGTCCCGTCCCAGCTGGCTCTCCACTGCAGCAGGCAACCTCCCATCTCTGTAGCTGAGACCTGGCAATGGTTGTTTGCACAGCAGTTAAGTTAAAATCACTGCTGCCACGACTGTTTGGAACTGATATTATTGTTTCTAAGTGCTGTGGGTCTCAGTTGCCTACATCTGCGTGTGTCTGAATTAGCCAAAAGCAGAACTGATTTAAAAACTGTGGCCCGTAATTCCTTGTAAGAAAAGCAGCCGAGTTACTCCATGCCATAAACAGCAAAAGGGGAATTCTCCAGATGCAGGGTCTCCTAAAGTACTGGTTAAGCTCCAAGTTTTGGATAAGAGAATACACATCACCAGCTTTTCATCTTCCAAGTTGCGCATACAAGGTCCAAATCTGACTTTGTTTCCTCTGCTTTGTTTTACTTGGGAATGGACAAAGTGCTGCTCACTCCAGACTGAATCCAGAGGTCAAAAAAGATTTGTCTTTGCAGAAAACTAAACGAATTTTCATTTTGGTGCTGGATAGACAGAAACGCTATTTAAATGGCTGTCATATCCACATTAATAATTGCATCTGAAGACAGTGAACATTTTCCTCCGTTGAAAACAGAGCGCTGTTGGGAGACGGGGAGCACTATCACCCCATGATGCTCTGAGCATCTGTCCCCTGTGGGTTCCCAGGCTGCTGGGCTGGATGGTCACACCGGGGCCAGGATTCCCCCGGGGCCCAGCCCCGCGCTGCGCAGGCAGGCAGCACCGGCTCGGCACGCTGCGTTCCTGCACCGGGCAGTGCACAGAGTGTGCGGAGAGCCGCTGCAAGCGACAGGGGGGTTGTAGCTGGGCGCTCGCAGCCCTGCACCTGACATCTGCAGCAGAACGGGAACTCGAACCCCATTTTTACGCCACACAGCCATTATCCACTTATTTTTGCAATATCAACTTTTTTCTTGGTTAAGTATAACTAAAAAAGGAGGTGTTGTGTGCTTTTAGGGTTTGTTTTTAAATATGCTGTGTTTCCTATTCTATTTTAGTTAACGTAAGTAAGGTTACTTAGTAAATCATATTGTTCCTTTGACGTACAGTAAATCATCTGCTATTCAGAAAGCACTGTGCTGATGATAAGATCTAATTGCACCGAAGTTCCAGCACAATTTTTTATAATTCAGCTAGAAGGTCATCACACAGAGGTTCACGTTGGATCACCGATTCACATTGGTAGCAACAGATCTGCTATTTCGCTTCTCCTGCGGTTTGCTTTGGAGACAGAGCTAGCAGAGGACCTGACCCAAGGCTGGCTGCACAAGATAGCAGGACTCCCTTCTTCCTCTCGTGGACGTTTGCACAACCTCTGTCCAGTGCTTCGAGCCAGAATCTGCATCTGCAGGTTTAGGAGCTCTGGGCTCCACAAGCTGCTGTTGCACTTTTTATTTACATTTCGTTAGGGTATGATGAACTGCTTAAAAATACTGAAGTCAGAATCTTACTCAGGCAATGCTCTGATTTTACTCTCTACAAAGGAAAAACAATCTTCAGAGAAACATAGGTTTTGGGGGTTTTCTTCACAGAGTGACAGAAGGGCTTGGGGGGTCTCTGTCCCACCCCGCTCCCAGCAGGTCCCCACAGCCGGTCGCTCAGGGACGTGTCCAGGCGGGTTTGAGCATCTCCAAGGACGGAGCCCCACCGCCTCCCTGGGCAGCCTGCCCCAGCGTCCGACCAACCTCACCGTAAAAAAGCTTTTTCTTATGCTTGGATGGATTTCCCTGTATGCCAGTTTGTGCCCATTGCCTCTTCTCCTTTCGGTGGGTACCACAGTTACACAAAAACCTCGCACCGCCCTATCCATTTTGAGATTTGCAGACTTCCAAGGTCCTGCTGGTAGGCTGCCCATATGTGTCCGTCTGAGTAGGAGGTCACGTAGTTTGTTGTGCAGATTATTGTATTATTTGCTAAAGAAAATTGTATTCTTCATTGTCATTTTTGGCATGAGAAAAAACACTGTGTGATTTGCAGCATCTTCAATTGCGTAAGGAGGACTGAAGGAAAGAGGGACTCTTCTGGTGCTTGGCTGGTGGAGTCGTGTGCTGTATTTCTCTCAGTTTCGGCTTGAAAAAGCTCTTTGTGTGTACTAGAAATTGGATTGGGCCTTTCATGGATCATGTCACAGGATAAAATTTGCTATTACGATAGAAAAGTCACTGTCATTCTGTGAAGAACACCGATTTGATATCTCTCAAATCACTAGTAATGCAGCATCATTTTAGGATAAGCATAAGTGTAAGGTAATTAGTTGTAGAAGGAAGATAATATGCTAGAGCTGACATTACACACTGATCTAATTCATTTGCTTGGAAATAAAAAAGTGTTCTCCTGTTGAAATTTCAAACTAAGTATCATTCTGTAGTGGTGAAAATTGCATCAGTAGAAAATGCAGTCATGCCTAGTAGGTGGCTAAAAATCAAATCGCCTTACTTCCATTATCCTCACTTGAACCTTGTGATCGTTTTGAGACTCCTGATCTTTCCAGAAAGAGCCTTAATTTGTACTGAACTCATTCGTTGCTCAAAGCATTAAGAAACAGCAGGATGGACCCAGCACAGAAGTCTGATTTCGAGGTCTGAGTCGGCCAACTTCAGTGAAGTCAGGAGTTTTGTATCCCCATCTCAAATCCCATCGCCCTCCTGGAGCAGACTCCTTCCTACCTTTGAGGTTCCCGTCTAATTAATCTCTCCCTGCAGATGCTGTGGGCCCACGGGGGCAAAACTTCAGTCCTCCCAACAGTGGGGAAATAGGTGTTTGCTTCCAGCACTGTGAGAGTGCAGCGTTAATAGTCTCTAACTCTGATAAAATTGTGTAGGTATTTATCTGGTGTGAAACAGTTCAGCCCCAGGGATGACACCGATTACGTAGGATTGCACCTGAGGAGAGCATCGCTCTTACGCTGCTGCCACTTCACGGTTGTAGCTTGCAGTAAACTGTCCTTCTTTCCTGAAGCGAGCACAGCCGTGCTACGTGCGTGCCTTTATCCAGGGGGTCTCGTAGGCAGAGGGACTCAGGCGATATGTAGTAAGTATTTTCTCAGAAACACCTATTTATTTTAATCAGATGCAGTCTTGGAAAAAGGCTGCCAGGATAAGTATGGACCTTCCGGCACTGACAAAGGGCAGGTTCTTCGCTGGTGCTTTACTGCAGGTTTGTGCATGCGATGCATTGCCAGGCTGCTTCCCTTAGCAGTGAGCTCGGGGGGTGCGTGGGAACATAAAATAAAGATTAGTGTTGAGCTTCAAGTTTGGGGGCACAAAAACAGGAAAGAAAAATAAAACAATACGAGTCTCTTCAGTCACTCCTTTAAAGTCTCCGCTCCTTGACAAATTTTATATAAAGCTGTCACTTTTCCGTAGCTTGAAATACAGCATAGTATTTCGCTGCCGAGTTCCTCTTTGATCACACATATAGAGCATCCTTCCGCGTAACGAGCTGTCGGAGGCGCCTTGGCAGGGCCCTCAAGCCCTGCGGTTTCATAACGAACTGCAGGTTTGGGTCACTTCTAGCTGTCAGTGCCCGCTCCCTGGCTGCTCCGTGCATGCGGAGAAGTCCTGCTGTCCTGCGGGATTTTCCAGAGAGGGTTAAAAATCCCCCCCAGTTGGCAATTACTGAACTGTTTTCTATCTCGCCTTGTTAAAGAACAGAAGATTCCCAAGCTGCTGACCAGGGGAAGGCTGAAACGGAGGAGAAAAATGAGGAAGCATCGGCACCTCAGATCACGCCTCCCCTAGAAGAGCGCATCACTCATTTCCGAGACATGCTTCTGGAGAGAGGGGTAAGAAATGCTCTTGCTTTCTTTGACATATCTCATTTATGAAAATAGGGCATCATCTAGGACCACTACAGGAATCATTTCATAACTATGACTTAGTGGTCAAAGGAAGAATTATTGAGAGGGGTTTTTTTCTCTGTGTAGGCTTTGTGGTACTTTACTGTGACTTTTCTTCTGGCCATGCAGAGCTGACAGCTCTTTGCAGGTGCCAGTTCCAAATGAATTCCTCTAGACAGACCCAAAGATAACCAGAGGCAGTAGCTCCTCCAGCGCAGACCAGTGGCTCAGCTGGGCACGGGCACCATCCCGCCCTCCCGGGGGTCCCGCACGGACCCCAGCAGCGTTCATGACACATGAACAAAGGACGAAAGATGTGTTGTTTGTATCATCTGAAAGACAGCACCAGGCTCAGAAACATTCCTGGCAAGCTCTCCGCTTTTCTTTTGGCGCGGGAGAGGTTTCATCACCGCAAACTCTGATGATCCCCACAGTGGGAAGCCAAATTCACTTACCGGCCATCCGAAATCTGCCCAGTCTGTTAGGAAAGGATGTACTGGAGTCTCAGGAGGGTTAAGAAAACCTGCCCTTTTCCCTGGACCTCCCGGGACTTCCTTGAGAAGAGCTGGTTGTTCCAGCTGAGGCTGAGGTGCAGGAGCATGGGATGCTTGGGGGACAAGAAGGGGTGGCCCCTCCGCGGCCGGCCGGGCGAGAGCACCGGGAGCATCCGTCCCTCCCGCATCCAGGCCAGCGCAGGCCTGGCGGCCGCGGAGCTCACACAGCTTACGGGAGGGCTTGTAGTTATTGCGGCTGTTTTGCCGTGGCCTAATCAAGGTTACGAGTCGATAGATGGAACATAAATTCAATTCGCAGGTAGAACCCATCAGCGCTACGAGCCTCGTGACCAACGGTGAAATACGAATTACAGATCACGTAACAGCATCTGGCGACTGATTTTGTAAAGAGCTTCAGCCTGATTTTTGTTTTCTGTGGTAGCACTCACAAACCTGTGTTTAACTGGCTGCGTAAAGATTGCCATCGATACGAGGAATTTTGGATACCGTTATTTACAAATATAAAACCACCTCCACAAAAGTTCGTCTCACAGTGTCCCTTCTTCCAGAGAACCGATGATTTTGAGCATGAATGGAATTAACAAGCATATTAGGTTTAGGTCCTAATCCTGCAAATGTAAATGGGTGTATAATGGAGCAGCGTATGCAGATTTTATACCTCCTTCTAACACTCTGCAAATATGTATTCTGTAGAAGTTCATGTAATTTCTGTAAAGAAAAAAATCCCAGGTGTCTGTTGTTAGGCAGTAATGCCTATAAAATTTATCACTAGTAATCAGCAGACTTTAAAGGTAGATAATTAGAGCTTCAGAAGCTCAACAGTAAATTATCTCCATGCCAGACCTGCTTTATTAACCCATTTTGTTATTTATGCTTAAAAAATGAAGAAGTGCCATGAATGAATACTGTTTGAAGACTTCTGCTGGCATATTTTAAGTCAGGGGGCAATAAGTCAAAATTCAAAAGTATTAGGGATGTTCTGTAATAGGATTCCTCAAGTGTCTCAAGTGTAAGAGTCACACTTGCTCATAAAAATAAGAAATTCAGGAAATTTACTGCTTGGTTTCGCTATTATTTAAAAATGTATAGATAATAGGTTACTTTGCTTTCTCCCTGAGCATTTTTTAAATGTCCAGACAAGCCGCTGGTTAGCACCAGCTGGTTGGCGTTGCTTGAAATACAGTGAGGCCATTAGTGTTATTTTAAGCTGATTATTTAATGAACGTCTCCTGCCATTTTCTCATAATGTTATTTCTCAGGAAGTTGATGGCATTGCAAAGAGCTTGAACTAGATGGAGTTCTTCAGTGTAGTTCCAAATCTTCCTACATATATTATATCAACAGAATAATATTTATTGTAACTTTTTAAAAACATATGGGATTTTTGGTGTAGCTCCAAGGCAATGGTACTATTCTTAAGTGTGTCAAGTTTTTTCTATGTAAAAATGTAATCTCTGATACCCTCCTGGAAGTTCAAAAGTTTCCACAAAATCCTGAGGGGAAGGGGAAAATTTAAGCCTCTTCCTGGCTCTCTCACAGCCAGAGCATCAAAATATCCATGTTCTGCAGTCTGCATTTCTAGGAAGGTCTTCTCTTTGCTGGGATGCTGTCAGTGAAACACGACTTTTTTAAAGGATTCCAAATGGTATTTTTTTCCTCAAGATTTTACCTTCTTAATATTGGGGAGAAAAAAGGGGGTTCAGGGGGGTCCGAAGCCCCACCTTCGCATCTCAAAACAATTCTTGCAGCCTCAGCATTATCCTAAAGAATAAATTAAAAAAAACCCAAATAAACAGGGGTTTTGGTTTGTTTTTTTTTTTTGTTTGTTTGTTTTTGTTTTTTGTTTAGGTTTTTTTTTTCCCCTCAGCCTTTTTTTCAGACAGACCGAAAGAGCCCCTTTCCAGAAGGACAAGCCACTGACTCCCACTTTTTAATATCTTTTAATGGGGGTCGTTGGTGCGTTTGGGATGCTGGGAGCATGTCAGCGCCAGCAGCAGGTGATGACGTGGGGAGGGGGCTCCCAGCTCGAGCGCAGGGTGGTCCTCGCCGCTGCCGAGCTGGGGGCCCCCTCTCAGCCCTTTGCCGCTCCATCCATCCGCTGCGCGTTTCAGTAGCTTGAGTCCGGGGTGGACATCGTTCCCTACCAAAGCAATGTCTCCTGCAAGCTGGGAATCCTTTGCTGGTGAAGATAAAGGCATCTGCTGAAAATATCAGGCACTTCACCTTTCTGTTCTTATAAATCTTTTAATCAAAACCAAAATCTCGACCTACCATTGTTGCTGGGCTTCCAGAGTGAATTAAAAATTAAATCAGCTATTCAGACAGGTATTCTTTCACTTCTGAACATACTGCTCAAACTCAATATGTTGAGTTTTTGTGAGTTTTTTTACCTGTACTTTGCACTCTGGTTAAGAGCAGGAGTTGAGAACTGGAAATCCACGACAAGCTCAGATCTCTCTTCTCCTTTTCGTCTGCAGTGATACTAGGCCACAGAAGTCATTATTTATTCTGGGAAGAGATGCCACCCCCACCATCCCCAGTGCATGTGTTCCCTGGTTGAGTGTCCCGTACTAGGGAAGAAGATCACAATACAATACACGTCGGGGGATTAGTCAGAATATTAATATTTCATATGCATTTGCAGAACTCCAAAATGAGCATCCTGAACAGCATATGACATGTATAACTAGAATTAAATTATAAATCTCAGTAGCCAACATTTATTTTAGGTGTATGTCTGCAGTATGTGAAATGTAGTAATTGCTAAACAGAAAATCATAAACAGGAATGATTACATGATAAATTAGCCCGAGCTTAACTAGCTTTGAGTTCAAACTGGCCTTTGTACTGGAAACAAAGCTGATGTCCAAGGGAGGGTATAAAAGACATCCTGAAAAAAAGGATTCCTGCTGCTGATCCTTCTGAAGGGGGGAAAACCCCAAACCTCAGGACTTCGCCACCCGCGTGGGCAAGGAGGGCGAACCGCAGGCTGCGAGAAGACGACGTGTGGAGGAGGCAGCCCTGAATCACTGCGCATCCAGAAAGCTAGCCTGAGCCTCGACATTTCCGAGCTGCCAGTGCTAACCACTCGAGGAGGAAACCCAGCCCATTTAAACCCACTTTGCTTCATCAGAGCTTTCTTGTTTGAGTGTTAATTACTCTAATTTGATCATACTTCACGTACTTAATTTTTTTAGTGAATTTACTCCTCTTTGTAATTAGATGGAGTGATTAGAATATTTTATGTTACTCCAGAGTTTTCTGTAACAAACTAATTAACAGTGATGTTGTACAAGGTACCGAAATCAGGCTGGGGATTTCAGTCCTGCGCTCCCAGAACGTCGCTTCGTAAAAGCTCCGGGCAAAGGGGACTGGGCAGGTGAGGGATCTGCTTGGATTTGTGGTGGTCCTTGCAGCGCACTCCCTCTAAGGAGGTTTTGGAGAAGATGGAATAACCTCTGTAGGAGCGTGATATTGTCATTCCATGTGGCTGCAGGGATGTGAGCAGTGCACGGGGCTTGGGTGGACGCCCAGGGCCCCGCTCCCGAGAGCTGGATTCAGCAGGAAAGGGGGGGAGCCTCGAAATGGAGGAGATGTGACATCCATGCTGTTGGAGGGAAATGGCATATTTACTACAAAAACATGGTGCTTCGAAGATGTTCACTATTAGTTCTTCAGTGTGTGCATGCACCGACAGCCTCATTTGGGTTACAGTTTTAGTTTTGGAGAGGAGGGGAGTTAAAGCTGAGATAATTGCTTAAATGGAAATTGATGCTTCTGTTGTACAAAGGGGATAATAAAATGGCGTTTTCCTTTCTGCTACAGATTCTTTCCATCAAAAATGTGGAATTAACGTCTCCCAGATACTCCCTGAGATGTCCTAGAGCAAATCAGTACTAATGGTGTGGGGGCGACCAGAGCATCGCCGGGATCAGATTAAAATTCAACTTCTAACTGCTCTGAGGCATCCTTTAGAGGGTTCATTAGCTTTCTGAACTACTCTTTTGCTTCACCTTGGAACATTTTCTTCTTTCACATCCTTATTAAAATTCCTTAATGCAACTGTGTTTGTGTACTTCACAGGTTTCAGCATTTTCTACATGGGAAAAAGAGTTACACAAAATAGTATTTGATCCACGCTACCTTCTACTAAATTCAGAAGAACGTAAACAGGTGAGCATACCTCCAGCATAGCTTCTGACTGGCAGCAAACATCTCCCCAATTAACCATAATAACAGAGTAATTATCTTGGTAGGATAAAAAGAATTGCATAAAATTAAAATTTCTTTTTTGAGTTTTTCAGTGAGACTCGTAATTTAGGCTCGGCTCATAGGAAGGTGCTGTCTCCTTTGAAAAGCAAGTGGTAACGAGTGAGTTTGCACACAGAGATGAGCTATGGTCTCTTGGGTTGTAGGAACAGCTCCTACTGAGTCTGGGAAACTGGGCTGTAGAAAGGGAAGTGGCCACAAGGTAGTGTTTCCACTCTGAATTATTCAAATATTGTAGAGAGACTTCATTTTTATTACTTAGAATATTCTCTGCGAGTTTGGCAGTATTTACTGCTATATTTTGCAATAACTAAACTTGCTAGACATAAATGGATAGAGCACTGTGGCTGTGCTGGTATCTGTTTGAAGGGGTTTAGTTTTTCTAAAGTTCTAAAGCAAGCTGCAAAGGGAAGTGGACTTTTTGCTGCCTTGTTTATTTGGGCATTAATTGTCACTAGGGATCTAAAAGGACCCGAGGGCTGCAGGTTAGTCTAAAAAATATAGGAGAGATGCAAGGGTGTTGCAGAGAAGGTGAACACTTCTACTGTGTAGTTATTTCTCTTCCTTACCAGTCCTTTGTCATCCTGGAGAAGGAAGAACGTTGAATATGGAATTGTCCATTTCTTAAAGAAACACGGTGAAAAATGTGTTTGTTCCTATTCCATTGCACTGGCGCCCATATTGTCTTGTGATTCTCCAGAGAGCTTCCTGTAGGTATTTACTGAGGGACTGGGCACATACATCTTCATTTACTCCCAATATTTTCTTTCTTAAGAAAAAGTGAAATAAAATAATAAGGAAATATGGGAATGAAAATGTAAGAGAAACTGCTAGGATGGAAAATACTGCTAGACAAGAGACTAAGCAGGGAGTTTTGTATTTATTTCAGGGCATCAGCAAGGACAAAACCTAGACCTTCATGAGTCAATCGAGATATATTACTTCTTTCATTTTATCAGCCTTGGAGGTGATATAATAAAAATACATCATGAATACACATAATATAATGTGCTTGAAGCACTGCTGAGGGGGACCTCGTTACTCAAGGAAGGGGTTATGAAAAGCAAGTAGTTGGCAGACCTGTAGGTAGAAACCCATCGTCAGGTGGAGGTTGGCTCTGAGAGTGACAGTAATTCAGGCTCAGAGCTAAGGTGGAAGAGGGTGATCGTTGGGTGCTTTTCTGCAAAACAGGGTTAAAAAAATGAGTAAGCTTGGGGACACGTGCCAGGTGTGTAATATATTTTAGCTACTAAGCTTGAAGTTAAGATTTCGAGATGTTCATTACGAGTAGTGCCATTTAATTAGGCCCCACTTTCCTCCAAGAAGTAGTTTAAGAAGAAAGTTAGACTCGGGCAGGAGTAGATGCCTGTTTAATGAAAGTACTTCTTGAAGTGCAACTCAAATTAGTAGAAGACATTATTTAGGTTTATGGGACATTTACCCTCACAGATGCTGACTGTGTGACCTGAATAGTGAGCATCTGAGTACTTTTTGCATTTATATTGGAGGGGTTTAGAGGTGAAAAGTGGCTCATAATGAAAGGGAGGAATGAATGAATGAAGGAGGAAGGAATGAGTGCTGGAGCGTGGCTGGCTGTATTGCAGTTCTCTTCTTTCCGTGGTCAGGCAGGTAGGTCAGAAAGGGCAGGGAGATATTTTGACTGTGATCTGCAGGCGTCTGAGGGAACTTCCTCTTGACTTGAACTTGTGTTGAGGTGGGTTTGACTTCCAGGAGTGCAAGCTCTGCTGTTGGTGGGTGTCCTTATTAATAACATAACGATCTGTTATTGAATATCTGTGGTTTGCTCCACTTACTTACCAGTATTTGCCCAGGGGTTATTAACAATTGAAAGACGCTACTATGTTTAAGCAAGGAACAGTGAAGGGTAAAGGAGCAACTGTATTAAAGTAGTGAGCTATCTGTTAATTTTGATTTATTACCTTCATAACAGCTTCACTGATACTAGAAAGGCAAGCAATAACAGTGTCACCTACTTTATTTGTTCCATTTTTTCTCTCTCCTCTTACACTCAACTTTTGTAATTGCATACAGTATAATGTATCCAGGGGTTTTTTTTTATAGTACTTTTGCCATGGCCGTTTTTTGATGTTTACTTTTCCAGTGCTATTTCTTCCCTTTTCCACATACCATACTAAATACCAGTTGTAATTTGATTACTTTAGCTTTCATGACATGTAGATTTGCACCTGTGCGTCCTCATGGCTGATGAGAAATCAACTGTGCTAGTAACCGTAGTAATCATATTTAATGTACGTAATTTGTGGTGGAAAGGATGGTGAATATGGAAAGATAACAGGATTTTGAAGAGCAGCTCCTTTTATTCAGCGACTCAGTGTGCCACACTTTTTAGTGTGAAACCAGCAGAGCCAGATTTTTGGTACTAAAAATGCGATTAAAGCAGTTGGCAGAATCTTGTGACATAATGAACTCCTTAACTCCTTTTCAAGACAACAAAAATCCTGACGCTGAGCGCCCTGCTGCATATTGAGCTGCCAAATACTGTTAGAGGAAGGTTGTCGACCCTTCCAAACACATTAAAGCTTTTGGGTGTATGCGTACAGAGGATCATATGTAAGCTTGTGTTTTTTGACAACTGATTTTAAAGGTCTTCAGGCTTTTTTGGGGGTAACCTACAGAAAATTGATGTTTAGCATTATAGACATTTTCAGGAATTCCAGCAAGTTGGGAAAGATGTGAGATCCAAACTAAATAAATGCAGTCAGTTGTACAGATGTACAAAAATAATGCTATAGGCATGAAAATGTGAGCAAGACACTGAAGTCAGGAAATTTTGATTTATGTTGCACTTGACGTTTGAAGGAAGATGTTATCTGTCCAGATTATACCTTTTCCCAGCTACTTATTTTGTGAGAGCATGATCAGTGCTGCATGACGCAGATTCAGCTGCATGCGAGTCAGCCTACACTGAGGGCAGATAAGAACTGTAGGCTGTGAGATTGACAGCCCTTTGATCAAGCATAAATACCGTAAAGGCTTTGTTAATAAACGCTGTATCTTGTTCCCCTTTCTTGGAAAGATATTTGAACAGTTTGTCAAGACGAGGATCAGAGAAGAGTACAAAGAAAAGAAAAATAAATTGTTGTTAGCCAAAGAAGAATTTAAAAAGCTCCTTGAAGAATCCAAGTTGTCGCCAAGGTATTGCATTGCCTTATGAAGATTTGTTAAGATAAACTTTCTCATTTAGCCTGTGCTTATCAGCCCCAGAACGCCGTAACACTGAACGTACTCTTTATAGGAAGCTTGTGCATCCGTTGTTACAATGCTGTGTTGACATCTCTTCCCTAATATTACAATATTTTGTTATATTACTGGGAAAGGGAACGTACCGTTTCTCTCTCTGTTCCCCCCCCCACATATTAAGAATGTGTAATATTTTGCATAACATGTTTATTTTATATGCATATATATATGGTATAATTATGGAACACACACACACATATATATTAGCTATATAAAATCAGTGCCTTAATGTTAAATCTCATTTATATTAGGCATACAGGTGTAACTAGTGAAAAGCTGTATCTAGGTTTGTTTTTTGATGGAAGAGAAACATAATTTCACAAAGTTAGTATTAATGCCACATCACTAAATTAAAATAAAGCATGCAATGCAATGATTTATTTTTCTACATTGATTTTTAAGTAATGGATCCAAAACTGCACAATGGCGAATGCGGTGCTTAGGATAGCAATTGCTCATTTGTATATTACATGAAAATAAAGAGATTTATATATGACAAGTCTGGTTAAGTTGTTGGAACTAGGAAATCACAGTTTTCTCTACTGAAATGTGCAGCACTACCTGTCTAGAAGCATAGATACAAACAACACATCAGGCTCTATGGAAGTAATAATTATAAGAAGCTTTTTACAACAAAACTGAGAATAATCTGGGCTAAAGTAGCAGCTAAACGCTGGTTCCAGCAATGATGTTTTCAGCCTGCAAGGGCAAAATTTTGCTGGCCTACAGGACAGAGAACATTTTACCGCTTAATGTTCTTGTTGAGCTGACTGTGAGACCACAGCATCAAAGAAACTCATCTACCAGCAGTAGTCTCTGGCTTGGTTTTGATATGCAATCAAATGCCATGTTTGCTTTGGGAAGTGCTGGAGCTGATGATGAAATCCTCTGGCAAAGCTTCCTGCAGATTTCAATTGCATTGTGCCCATCATTCAAAGTTACAATTAATTTTTTGCTGTTTATAGAAAAGATCAAACTAGCGTGGTGTTTCATCAGGCGTCATGTACTACTGACAGTCAAAGTGCGTTTGTTTGCAGTTAGACACAGGTGTGGGTTTCTGCTCTATTATAGGCTAATTATTGAAATACTGGCCATAAGTACTGGCAGGCATAGATTAAACAGCGCAGTAACCTGGGCTGCAGCAAATACTGTGTTCATGGTTCAAAATTGTCCTGTCAGCTCTCCCCCAGATTTTTCTAAACCAAAAAATGAAAGTTGCCTATTGCAGGCTGATCCACGAGTCCGAAGCCTGGGCAGTTTGGGCATGGTCTCGCCTCCCTCGTCCCGGGGGTTACCGTCATGTTCCTGCCAAACGTTCCCCAGAACACCCATTTTTAGTGTCTGTGTGAAGAGTGAAGTGAGATCCAGGTCAAAGAGTCTGAGTGTGGATTGACAAAGTGGCAACTTTAAAATGTCTCTCTTTTCTGCAGAACAACGTTTAAAGAATTTGCAGAGAAATATGGAAGAGATCAGCGGTTTCGCCTTGTTCAGAAGAAGAAGGACCAAGAGCATTTTTTCAATCAGTTCATACTTATTCTTAAAAAGAGGGACAAAGAAAACAGGATAAGGCTACGGAAAATGAGATAAAAACTCCTGAAACTGGCAATAAATACACAAGTCGATGGTGTGACCACAGTAAGAAATCCAAATGAAGGCTGAAGCGTTTGGGGTTAAACTTGCAACAGCTTGACAATGAAGTGTATATCCCTGAGAAAAACTTTCTCTAAACGGAGTTTATTGAACTTATATTGAATTTGTGAAGGTTGTTCTGCAGGAATCTGAAGGATATTTTGTTCTCAAAAAATTAATGTTTCATATTGAAGCTCTCTTTTGTACAACATCCAGAGTTTGATGCATTTCTAATTGCCATGATATGTCAATCCCGTAATTGTTTTAATTATGCAAATTACTTGTAATATACACAAATTATGAATCGAATGCAGATTTGTAATTAAGCAGAAGCAGATGCCATCCATAACAATCTCAAGATATTTTCATCATTTAGGGGAATTATCTAAAGCAATCTTTTGGCAACTTTATGCATTAACATAAAGTGTTTAGAGGTATGGTGATATGCAGGAATTCATTACCCGGTGTTCATACGTCTCTGTCCAGTTCTCTGAGTAGTAGTAATAAGATATTAATTGTTAATCTTGGTGAAGAGTGTGAAAATCTTGGCATATGTTCCATAGGAAAACTCTTAAGTTTCAGAAATTGCTTTCTACTTACCGTGAATGGTGCTTCCGGGCACACAGGCGATAGCAACACTTCTCCGTCAGAGTTCCTAGAAATAAGTTCTTTTGTAAAACCATCACAGTATGACTTCAGTTACGTTACTGTATGTGAAAAGTCTGCATGAGATTTTTCTCATCATATTTGTATAAATAAATATTTAACTTTTTTAATTAATAAACATTTTAAGCCAATTTTCAGGGGGGTTTAAGTTTCTAAACGTTTTGAAATATTGGGTAAAATAGTGCAGGTGTCATGGTTTTTGCTTGAGAGGTGGAAAACCAGAGAGAGCTCCTGCCGCTCATGATTTGTATGCAAATTCCACTAATATCAGTTGGAGTTCTGAGCATATCGAGAGCAAAATAGTGGCTCTGACTACGAAGGTAGGATATCGTGGCTAGAGAAAACCAGCGCAGCTCCGCTGAACATCAGTGTATCCCTTCCTTTATGCTGAAGGAAAGACACTCTCATCTGTCGGTGAGGACAATAATTTTCTCAGCTGGCCTAATTTTTAAGTTATTACTCATTAGATTTATAGATTTCTATTTGGTAGGAGTGATTTTGATATTTTCCCCAACTAAAGGTAATTTTTTTTTAGATGTGTGCTGGATATTTTTTATAATCAAGGAAATAAAGGGTATTTTCTAATGCTTTGGAAAAATGAACTCAGAGTAATTCAAAGAAGAGTACTTAATGTGAGATGTGTTTCAGAAAGAATGTACAGTTGCAAACTTCCCCATGAAAAAAAATTGTCATTTATTTCTATGAGAGCAAGACCTGACCTAAAGCTGCTGGTGGTGGGAGTGAGGAAACGCGCTCTTGTGTCGCAGTTACCAGGTTAAGCAGATGCTGCCAGTTTTTCTCACCTCTGCAAGTGAGGGTTATACTTGAGGACCGAGCAAACTGGAGAGCCAGCCGGTACATGCAATCTGATTTTACATGGCTTATGAGACCCGTGATAGCCACTCACTTACAGTGTTACTTGACAATTATTTTTACATCACTGGAAGAGCCTGGTTTGCTCCCTCCCCTGTGTGACTGAGGAGCCCTGCATGAATTATGCAAAGACAAATGCTGTTCACCTGTACGTGTGGTAGGACGAGGCAGCAGTGACCCAGAAAAAAGGTGTAGGTCTTTCAGTAGACCTGAAGACAGACTTCACAGGGGTTTTCATAAGGTTTTGAAAATTTTCCTGTTAAAAAAAAGAAAAAAGGTAAGGTGCAGAAGAACATTGAGATCTTGCTTTTATGACTGAAAGCTCTTCTGTTTCAGTGGCTTGTACCCCTTGTGGTGTTTTAAATGTATGTGCATATCTAGACCCTATACTGCCATCCCTTATTTCAAATATGAATAAAATGGGGTATTAATATTTTGGGGCTTCTCCTTGATTTTAGCATTTCCTGACAATATCAGAAATCCTCATCATGATGTAAGTATGATAGTGAACGGATAGTCTGCTGCTGGATTTTATTCTGAAATTCTGTGAAACAAGAAGCGATCAGTGCCGGTGGTTGATCCGTATTTGTTAGAAAGCTTCCAAGTTCGGCTCAGTTTTCTTATCTTTAAAATGAAGGAACATTGAAATAAATGCAACTAGCCCCATGGTACAACAGAAGGAAATGTGTATATCAAGGCACATTATAGTGCAAAGTACTGATAGTCACCAAGGTAAAATACATTCAGAGAAGCGTGTCAAGGTTGTGGAAGCATGTGATCTCATCCCAGATAGTATTTGTATGGCCTATTCATTTCTCAATGCCCTTAACAAATCCTAATCTCACTTCAGGTGCCTCAAATTAAAACATTCTCCTCTCATTATTTCTGTGTAAGAAAAATGACTTTGTCAGGAGTGACTGCTTTTCATCGTTCATCAGAACTCCTCAGACGATGGCAGAGTCCATCCTCCATGTTGCCTCCTCCTATTCTTATACAGAAATATTTTGCTGAGCTGAAAGAGCTGGGTAACATTAACAAACAACAAAATCATTTTAGATTTTAATTTACATCACAGAGCACCTTCTTAGGGGCGCCACGTTTATTCCTTTTGGGTATAGGTGGTAGTGGAGATGCTGCTCCTCGTCCGGATTTGATTCCTCACCTGCCTCGCGAGTGTGGAGGGCGGATGCAGCGTGGCCGGCCCCGGGGTGGGTGCGAGTGAGACACCCCCGTGCTCAGGGGGATGCACTTTGCCGAAAGCAGGAGCACCCGTTCCCAGAGCCAGGGCTTAGAAAATTAAACAGCTTTTGTGTATCCTGTATATAATGCAGAAACCTCAAAGGAGTTGAGGGGAACCATTACATCCCCTTTATTTACATACCACTTTCACCATGTATAAAAATTGTCAAAATACTCACATTGGCATTGTGAATATAAATGAATTTGCATTCATGTCTAATATGTCAAAGAAAAACCTTCTATCACAACTTTTTAGTCCAGTCGAGATGAATGTAGCTGCTTTTTGCTTTACCAAGTTATCCTTTGGATTGGTATAGTATATAGCACATAATAGCCATTAATCTCATTCGATGTTTATAATCATACTACTTTAATAAAATGTAACTACTCTACAGTCAGGAAGGGCTTGAAGGTTGCAAGTGCCTTTGATCAGTCCAAAAGCTCAGCACGTGGACTAGCTTCAGGTCCATACATTTGTCCTGCGGACGGTTGGGCAAGGCTGTTTTTGTCGAGGTTAGAGGTGAGGTTGGTCTGGCCTCCAGGCATTGAAAAATGAGGGTATTCCTGATGCTAAATCCAGCAACTCTTCCCCCGATGCTTGGTTTGGTTGTGTTTCCCCAGGGACCACCTGCGTGGTGCCAGCAGGGAGGTGCAGGAGCCCTCTGCACTGCCTCAGGCTGTCACCGGGGGTAACTCCATGGCTGATTTGGAAATTGCACAAGAACGATGGCCACAAATGTGTCACCATCACACATTAATGAAATATAGTGGGTGCCAGGAAATTATAGCTGTGTAAGTCCAGGGGACATCGCCTATGGAGTCACACATAATACCCCGGCGCCACTGCCGAGCACTGCCTGTATGTTGGGTGCAGCTTTGGAGGCAGCATCGATCCGCACGGCTCACTTACAGAGCACACACACAGCTTTGAGCTTCTTCAAGAAACTTTGAAAAGTGCTAGGCTCCATTAAATGGGCAGGGTTGGTTATTTTTCTCAGGAAATAGAATTTTTCCAGAATTGGGTATTTCTTTTCTGCAACGTAACTACATTCTCATATGCTGGGATGCACGCTTCGGAGTGCCTTACCCAAGACATAGCAAGGACAGACAAACAAGCCTCCCTACCATTGCGTCATTGGCAAGACCTCATCAAAAGTACTTTTGAATGGAGCTCACCTGTGTGAGGTGATGTGGAGGCAGCTGGACCAGGCGAGCGCAGCCCCCATCACTAGAGAACACCAAGGAGAAGAGGAGATGCTAATGTAAGAGAAGACTTAAGAAAAAAAAAAAAAAAAAAAAAAAAAAACCAAAAGCCTAAAAGCCTCAGACTTTGTTTGCCCAGTGCAGTTAAGTCTAAAAAGGGAGATCATTATTCTGCACAATCACGCTAGGAGGGGATAAGCATGGTGAGGGATGATAAACCCGAACACAGAACAAATCAGAATAAACTGATTTTCTTGAGTTAGTTAATTTCCAGGACTCTTTTTTTACCTTCTAAAATCTGGGCGCTCTTCCTTTTATCTGGGTAAGTGAGAGGAAAATCTAATTATTCCTGACTTGAGTAACCCATTGAATTTTTTTTCAAGGGTGGATTGTGACTAGATTGTTCAAATTATTGTGTTACAAATTTTGTTCATCTTCAGCTCTCCAGGAATCCATGTGTCCTAATACCTGTCACGTTAAAACAAGTGAAATCCATCTTTTAAATACTGGGCTTACCAGGATCACCTGAGGGGGATTTGTTTATCCCAGGTCACTGCCCTGATGCAGGAGTGGGAGGCTGCTGGGGACATGCTTCCTCCCGTCTTTCCCTGACCGAGCACAGTTTTTCTAACCCTGGTCTATTTAGAACAACAGAATCACCTCTGAGGCCCTATACTAAGGGTTCTCCAACTCACACATGGGGGATTTTTGACAAGAAACACTCAAACTAAACACCCAGCCTTCCACAGCTATGCACGTCTGTTAAACTGGAGGTAAGTACTGAGCCTGATCCCATGAAGGCTTACACTTACCTGCAGCCATTTCTCAGCTTCTGGGCTCAGGTGAGTCCGATCTGCCCTGCCCCGGTCACAGCCCTGGCTTGGAATCACCTGGGCCAGGGTTGGGCAAGAGGAGCTGACTTGAGGTTTCTGGTGGGGGTGTGCTGGGCTCATTTTTCCTGAGCCTGTGATGAGCAGTGATAGTCTGGCTGTTGAAAATAGAAAAAGGTCAAATTGTACTGGATTTCTGAAAATGAAAAAGGGGGAGGGGGTTGTTTGAGAGGCTTTTTTTTTTTTTTGTAAAGTTAGAAAACAAAAATTCTAGAATGACCCTAAGTTGTACTAAAGGAGTCAATAAAACTGCGTAACAGCCTTGAATTTGCTATTTCTACGGGGGGGGGGGGGGGGGGAAATAACTCAAACAGAATCTTCAACAAGGTTTTTAATAAGTGTAGTCTTTCTTTGTCATACAAAGAAGAAAACCTTTGCTATGTTTGAAAGTACCAAGAAAATGAAATGCAAACAACAGCAGAGTCCCAGCCTGCTGTAGCAGCAAGGGACAGATCTAAAAATGAGTTTGGGAGCGTGGGCAGCAAGAATGAGTTAAAGCACCTTCAGAAAGAAGCTGCTAGTGTTGGTGAAATTTTCAGTATATTGAATTTCTTAGGACTAGAAAAATCTTTTATCAAAATGAAAAAATTTTGATCCTACAGCGTTTGTTCAACATTGCTGTATTTCAGTAAACCAGATCCTGGTCTGCTTTGTTGAAAGAGTTACAGAAATTAAACTTGAAATATTTGAGGGTTAAAAAAACCCTGACACCCTGTTCCTCTCACCCATTCCCTGTGTCCAGGAGCCTCAGCTGTGTATAATCACTCCTGATAGGTGTTTGGCTATTTTGGTTCTCTAAACCTGCAGAAACAGAGATTTCTGAGGTCCCCAGGCAATTCATTCCCTGGTCTTGCTGCTCTCAGTGGGAAGGGTTATCCCCTTCCAACGTGAACTTCTCTTGCTGCAATTTAAGTCCATTATGTCTTGACCTGCATGGGGATGGGAAGCAATGTATGTATTTTGCCCAGAAACCTGATACTTTTGAAACACTTGACTCTCTGAGCAATACCCAGTCTGGGCATAGGACAAGGAAGCCAGCTAGATCATGCCTCAGAGCTCATCTTGCTCCTGCCCTGCCATCTGCTCACCTGGCGATGATTATCTAGGTATGGGGTTTGTTGTTCCTTGTTGGAGTCTCCAGTTGCTCTGTGTCTTCCTTCAGTTGCTTCATGATTTCATATCTGTGTTGGACTTGGTGTTCTTTTGCTCAGGTAAGTGCCTTGGGGTTTTGGGATATCTGCTCTTTCTTGATTTTCAAGTGGGGAAAAAAAAAAAGCCATTACAAAGCATGTAATTGTTTTTGGTTCAACCAACAGCATAGTGAGAATAGCCCTGAAACCTCAAAAAAACCCACCCAGAACAGGACATGTATAGCAGATATATTTATAAGTTGGTTGGGTCATTGGGAAACTGCTCGAGGAAGAAGAATGAATTTGAGCTGACCACAGGGTGCATATCCAGATGGAGCTCTGGTTTTACCTCCCTATGAACAGAATGCTAAAAATTAAGGAAGTTGAATTTAAAACTAAGTTGAGGTGAGACGGACTGCCAAAGGCTCGAGCTTGTTGCATGTTAGCTTCACATGCCGATGAAACACTAATAATCACTTAGCTTGAATAATGCTGTTTCAAGAGTAATTTGTTTACATCCTTAGCAGGATTTTATTTGGCTAAAACTGAGATAAATAGGAGTCAAAAACCAAAGGCGATAATCTTACGGGGTTTTTTTCTTTAGGAAAAATGAAAAATACATAGTGAATAAATTCTGAATGATATGGGCAATGTGAAAATATACAAAAGACTGTTTGTTTATGGCAGGTTTTTATGGGTTTTGACTTTGTGTTTTTGTCTGCTTTTAGGCCTCCTAACAAGGCTACAGATTTTTGGGTAGCAACAGTTAAAGTAATTTTGTTTCCCTTTCCTAAGTAGTTTGTGGCTCCTTTTTTTAAACTTAGTTCTTCCTATTTTGATCTCTTCACTTGGGTTTACTTTGGTAAATATTACTTTCATCCCGTTCCTCTGGGAACACGTTTTTATATTGCTGTGATCATTGTTGGGAGAGCTAATCTCTAGCATAAATGAAGAGAAGTCAAAGAAATGAAAACAAATGATGGCAATGTTCCCAAGAGACTACGAATTTACTTTTCTAGATTCACAGCAAGATGCTTTGGGTTTGCTTCTGTGAGCAATTTAACTTGATTTATCCTTCCAACCATCAATGAAATATCTCTATATTGTATTTCTTCAGCAGTGGCTCTGACACCCAGAATTGTTGCCTCTCTGCATGCTTTTCATAATGAATACACTTCTGGCAAGTTTGCTTGTATCGGAGCTGTTTTGTATCCAGACAGTTTTTCATGGTTTTCTTCCATATGCTTGTCTTGAGGTTGTTATATTTAATAATGTCTTCACATTGGGAAGGAAAACAGGGCAGTAACTAGAAACGCAGAAAAAACACTTCCTCTCAGAAAGGGGACCAAGTTTCGCCCCTTTCAGCAGCGAGAGATCTGAAGCTGATTTAGAGTATTTAGCTTTTGAAGAGTTTGTGAAAAGTTACCTTGAGATGGTAAACTGGATACCTGGTCTATGCCCTGACTGAATGCTTCATAGTTTGTCAAAATTGCTATAAATTGGACTTTTTTTTCCTCAAGCATCCTACACTGGGAGCCGTGGAGGGAGATTTTAACGCAAAACCCTGCAGATGTCTATCTGTAGTTTTGGGGTGTGTTAACCAGGTTTTTCAAGATACAAGGTAAAATATGTAGCTCTGTAAATAAAATAGATGGTGTATGAAAATGTGTTGGGACCCCAACTTCTGAGGGTCAGCACATGGGCCACTGCAGTCGCTGGCTTGGCTGAATGTACATGACATTGAGAACAGTAGGTTTAAATTTTTCTAAGCATCCAAATCTCCTAATAACTCATAACCTTAAATTAATGCCTAGATAAAGGATTTTGTTGAAGCTCCTGCTGACATCAGCAGCGTCAGGTTTCATGTCTTGGGTCATAAATGCTTAAATTTGGAAATTTGGAAAATAGCAAAGGAAGCAGAGAGTTCGGTCTCCGCTTCTCAGCTCTCTCCTGTTCTCCTACATCCCTGCAGAGACATCTGATGCCTTCCCAGACTTTAGTCCTTTCATGCTGACAATATTATTTTTTATCTAATTTCCAGTCCAAATGCAACCATAGAAAACATGTGACAGTTGTTCTTTCCCTCCTCTAGTGGTCATTTGCCTAGTATGTTGGTAGAAAGTGCCCCTGCCCTGCCATCACTCACCCTGAGTAAGACAGATTTCTTCCAGCGTCTCAGGTTAGACACTCATTTTTGCAATTGTCTCTTAGCTTTTCTTTGTGCCTACCACAGTTCATATCTATGGAGGTTTTTTCAGTGATCATAACAAAACATGATAATTAGATGCAGTTACCCTACAGGTTTAAGGTAAATTTAAGTATTTCATCTTTCTACTTGATGATCGTCTTTGTTTTAGCACAAGTTAATCCCCAGGTGCCTGATCTCACATTTCTTATTGTTAAATATTTGCCATTGCTGTTCATCCTACCTGTCAGGTTACCAGTCTCTGCCGGGTTCATTAGCCCCTTAGCGGTGAGCTCATGGTGGAGGTCATGCCAAGCCTTGAAGGCGATGCCACGTAGTCCCAGAGTTTCTCCTGCAGCACGTGCCGGCGTTTCTCTCCTGTAACGCTTCTCTCTATTCCTTCCCACCACTCCTGCACTAACCCCCAACACCACTGTCTCTCCTAGTAGCTGCCGGCGTGGCATCCTTCTCAAAAACTCTTCTGGAGCCCAGATGCATCACATGGGCTGCGTTTGCCTACAAATTGCCTAAAAAAAATCAGTGCTCTGCCCCGCTTCAGTTGTAGAGCTGTGAGCTGCTCCACTCGGCTTGTTGTCCACCCTTCTTGTGCCTGTTGTTTTTCCTGATGTTTCTCCCCATTAAAGATGTTTGGACTGTGATCATATAAAAAGTGTTTGGATTTGCTTACAACTCATTTCTGATCTATTGTATTTCTATGCTCAGGTGTTCGGCAGGGTTTGTCTTTGGGGGGAAAAATGAAGGATTTTTTTTTTTTTTAAACTACAGTTAGGCAGCTGTTCCTGTCCTCTCATCTTCACTGAAGATCACAACACATCCCCCTTTTCTTCTCTCTCTGTTTATAAAAGTGGGTAATTTGCCAGTATTTAACTCTTGAAAACAATTCTCAAGATATATATTACGATGTCTTCTGCAGTTGATTTTCTTTGAGTTAGCTTCTGATAAAAAAAGGGTATGGCTTGCTTTGCTGATCTAGCCTTTTTTTTTTTTTTTTTTTCATTTGCAGGCTCTGAACACTCCCCCATCTTTGTGAACTTGTTGTCTATCTAGAGAGAAAAAAAGCCTGTCCTTGTGAGTTCTCATTCTGGCTTGAGATGCAAATTCAGACATCTTTTCAATTTAATTGAAGGGTCTGTAGTTCTGCTCTACATACAAGTTGCTGTGCTGTAAGGACTAGTCTATGTCTTTCTAAATTAATTTTTCCACATTTGCCTGTTGGAATCTATTTTTCTTTAGCTGTCATTGACTTTGAGCCAAACCACTATGGGATTAACAAAACAAAATTATTTGGTTTTTTTCCCCTTATATATAACTAGCTCTTTTACACAACTCCCAGCATTTATCAAACCTATTCTTAACATAACATCTTCTTTTGTTAGTAATTTTTATATTATGTATTTGGCTAGAGCAGCTCTCCTGTTAAACCCTCTCTGTTGTTGCTTTCATGGCAGAGCACAATTGTGGTGAGATTTAAATTCCAATATTGTCCTTCCTGACATGAGAACCTCCACTGACTCTTCCTCAGACCTCTCCTGCAGTGTTTCCTCCTCAAATATATAAAACAAAAAATAAAACAACTTCAAGGGACACTTGTTAGGGGCCACGTTCTTCACCACCTTCCCCCAACTTTGTGAGCAGCGTAAACTGCTACTGATACTAAATCACACCTTAACTGCCCAAAAAGCAGCTGAACAACTTGACAAGGAAGGGAGAAGGAGAGATGAGTGTTAGGAAGTCCCAGGCAGCCCAGCACTGTGCCGGGGCACAGCAGTCTGGAAGGCAAGCTGCAAGCATTGCATTGCAATGTTCTTAGATCAGGCTTTACCTGATGAAGCAAAATGTCTTTTTTATGTATTTCTCCTTCTCCTACTTTGAAGAGAAAAGCTTTTCCCTGGCATCACAGGAAAGTAGTGTTTCTGCCTGGAACAAGCACTGCATGAAAAACAAGAATATATTTAACTTTAAAGAGCATTTTTAATAAAGACCTTCTACATCTGAAAAGGCTGTGATTCTAAGCACAGTAGGCTAGGACTTTCAAGGCCTGTCTTCTGCTTGTATTAAAAATAATTTTCCGTAAGATGTGATATTTTTCGTCCTAGAAGAATAAAATATTGATTTAATGATTCAAACATAGTCAACTGGAGGTTGGTATGTCTAACCTCCATAGATCTTCTTACAAATTGCAACAGTATGTTTTTATTTTTAAACAGAAGTTGCTAATATTTTCTCAAGAGTATTCAGAGTAGCTGTAACGTTACAAAGTGGGGGAAATCCTCTTCCCTGCACCACCTGATGGTGCTTTTCAGAGTGAAGAGTGTGCTTGGAGTGGGGTGACGGGCACAAAGAGGCAGGGCGGGCTGTGCAGAACTCGTCCATGGTTAAAGGAAATGTGTTTGGTTGGATGTTTTGTCTAGGAAGGTCATAAAATAGCAAACCCAGAAACTTTAGAAGAACTCGAGCGATGCTAATGAGCTGGTTTTGGCAGCACAATGTGCAATGTTTCTCTTTTCCATTCTGTTGCCATTTAGTACTTATAATCCTAAAGGAGATTAAAGGTGTTTAATTCATTCATAAGTTTTTGTAAGTGGCCTAAGGTGAAATTCAGGCCTTAATTAAAATGTATTATTTACAGACCACCGGAGAGCACTCTCTTCTCTTCCATTCCCTCATTTAATACCTTCTAGAGGGAGGATTTAATTCCCAGTCCCCCTGAGCCCTAAGAAGTGGCACGGCATATGAAGCTGACACGCACATCGCAGCTAAAACCAGCAAGAAGTGATGATGGACAATAGCCAGGAGGAAGCCTCTCTGTTCTGGAGTTGCGTGCGACTTTGCTGGAAGGGAGCAGTGTCAAAATGGTGTTACTGCATTAAGGGAGGGACGGTCGGTCGGTGCCGGTGGCCGTCCAGGCTGTGTCTGCAGCCAAGGAAACCCCTCCTGCCCACCGCCTCCAGCAAATAGCCTTTCTGGGCAGGATGAGCTGCTCTGGGAGGTCCCTCCTGTCCTCCTCGGACCAGTGAGAAGCTAAAAGGTAGGTTGGCTACCTGAACTCCTTCTCTTGGATCTTATTCTTCTTTTTGAGTGTATCACTGCATCTTTGAAACCTGGCCATCCCTTCATCCCCCAGTCAAGCAGTAGAAAGGAAAAAAATCCTGAAAAGACACATTCCCTAGGTGTTTTGCTCTGTGTTTAATTAACTTGAAGTGAGTAGTGGGGGCAGTTATTGCTTGTCACCTGCAGCACCAGTCTCTTGGGGTGGGATCCTGTCCTATGAGAGATCCTTATGGTGTTTAATTCTTGCAAGTTATAAATTCCTCTCTTTTCTCAGAAAAGCCACAGGTTTCATGAGTATTTGGCCTCCTTACAGGAAAGATGAAATAATTTTCAGCACTGAAACATCCTCATTCTTCAAGACCAAATATATGATCACCTGGTAACTCCAAACATGCACAGCTGAATACAGCACAGATAAGACAGATGCTTTAATCATCCATATTTATCCTGGAGACTTTTTCTGGAGAACATGGCAGCCTGCATGCTTCATGCCGAGTTGGGGAACAGCCCAAAAGGAGCCTCACAAGCCTTTATCTGATGTCTGGGCAACATAACTGCCTGCGGCAACGGTGGGGCTGGCATGTTTGCATCTTTGGGTCACTGACACATGGTGTCTGCACAAATGGTACAAAGCAAACCCTCACGCTCTGCTGCTTTTCAAGGGGGAGGTTGAGATTGGATATGAGGAAAAATTTCTTCACTGAAATTGTTGTTAAGCTCTGGACCAGGCTGCCCAGGGAAATGGTGGAGTCACCATCCCTGGAGGTGTTTAAAAGACATGTAGATGGGGCGCTCAGGGACATGGTTTAGTGGTGGACTCGGCAGTGCTGGGTTAACATTTGAACTTGATGAACTTAGAGGTCTTTTCCAACCTGAACGATTCTATTATTCTAAGCAGATGTTGTTCTCAGCTGTGGCAACCTCCGTGGATTATTCTGGCCTCAAAGCAGTCATGTATAAGTGATGATGTAACTTCCCCCCCCGCCCCAGAATAACTTTCCATCCATGCAGTTGTCCCGATGACGTCCGGGTCGGTGGTGGTTCAGGGCTGCAGGTTGCGGGCAATGTGGGAGAGGGCTGCCTTGCACTTTCCTTTGCAAGGCAACGGGGATGCTCAGCACGTCTGAATTCTCCGCTGAGCCTTTCTGCTGACTCTTTTGTGGCTTCGGAGCAGGATCTGTGTAAATGGAGCACGCCTCCGTGCTCCAAGCTGCGAATCGCCCAGCAGCCTGTGTGTAGGTGAGGTTATATTTTGAGCCTCTTGCACATGGAGGGCTGAGGTTGGGCTGCTGCCTCCTGCAGCCACTGCAGGGCTTCTCTCACTTATATGCTGCAGCAACTTAATGCTGGTGACCTAAAAGTAAAGTTAATATCTTTGTATTGAAATCACTTAGGTGGGTATTGGTTGAGTGAGTAATAAATTGCTGTTGTTGATGAGCAATGAAAGGTCTCAGTAAAGCAGAACTGATCATCTCTGTGCTTCTGACATTTAGAGCAGACAAGCACAGATGAAGCGCTGACAGGGGCTTTGGCTTTTCGCAGGGAAGAATTATGGGTGGCAGATGCACTCTACAGATAATACTTTTGTCAGTGCCAATTTGCACCAATATTGGCTAATTAAAAATTATTAAATCTTTCAAATCTCTGCCATCTCTTTATGTTGCTAAAGTCTCTGCAGTTGCTATGAACGAAGAGATTTTCTAGCATGTCAACTTTTGAAATTGTTACACCAAAATCTTTATTGCCCTAGGTTGCTTTGGAAAAAGGAGATCAGCGTACTGCTTTAAAATTAAAGCATTTGCTTTAGGCAATTAAAAGAATCTATTTTGACTTCTTAATTTAAAATAAAATGAAAGCTACTGGTTTCAGTACTGAAATTAAGAGCATGAATATTGTGCTCACTCTTTCCATGAGTGACTTTCTTCCTGTCGAAGTTTGTTTTTTCCAAAAAAATTTAAGCAAACCCCCTGAAATACAGTGCAGTAAATAAAACACAAACTGACTGAATTATAACCTGCCAAAGAGTCTTCCTCATCCTTTGTGCTGGAGAATCGTTGCTGATGTTGGAGTGGCTACGTGGGGCTTGGGTAAAATGACAGAGGAAGGAGAGGCACGCGCTACCGGCCAGCTGGCTAACAAGGGTGGCTTACATGGGGAATTTCTGTGTCACTAAAAAAAAATTAAAAATCAGAACTTACACTTTTCCATTGCGATTTTAAAATTTCACTTTGGAAGTGCCATCAGGTAATTTCATGCATCCCCTGTTTCTATTATTTTCTGCCTGTCAAGTCGCCTGGATAACTGGCATCTTCCTCCCCTGGCAGAGCGTGATCTGCTCTTCGTGCTGAGCCACTGGGTGCCTGGGACCAGCCAAGCTCCCCAGGCTGCTCCTGCCTATTCCCAGCCCCTCCGAGGCTTGGTGCTCGCACACCTGCCTCTGCAAAAGGGTCAGTGGTGTCCTGTTTTCCTCGGAATCTGCTCCAAGGCACTTCAGCTCGGTTTCAACGTTTCCCAACAGTCAATGAAAGGTAGGGGTTCCTTGCGTAGATGAATAAAACTTGGGCATGCAGTTCTTGCCTGGGATTGGTTTGAAGCAGTCCTGCAGAAGGAGTAGTTCTGCAATGCTGGAGATAACGGTACAGGCACTACTCGACTCACAACCCACAGCCCCGTGCACAGAGGTGGTGGGGCTGCTCCTGTGACGTGATGTAGGAGTAATTCACACGCACGTGCCTGTGCCTCAATGTACACGATGCAGGTAAGGACATGCTTTGGCTTGGGGTGAAGCTGGTGTACGTCACAGCGTCAAGGTAGAATAAGTTTTTAACTGCTGACGATCTCGAAGTCGGTGTTGATGTTGGGTGTCATTCATACCTCTGATTTACAGCAATACATTTATTTAATTGTGGGTAGGGAAATGTTAAAAGGAAAAATGAGCACCTGCACCACTCTCTTGACCATGTAGACTTCACGAGTTTCACAGCATGACTCCAGAGCTGTGCGGTGAAAGAACAACTCTTCTGGGGACCCGCGTTACCCAGGAGCACGGCCTTGGCTCTTTCCAAAATACCTATTGCTCAGACAGCTTTCAGAGCCTGCCCCCAAGGCTACCCAGTACAGAATGTTTCCATTAAAAGAAGGGGCTGCTCTTTACAACAAGGGTCTGCAGCCTTGGATGTGCCCTACAGCGCTCATCACGGGGGCCGCCTGTGCTGTGAGTGTGGAGCTTTGTGTTTGTTCTCCAAAGTGAAGATTGGGAAGAGAAAAGGCAACTTTTTCCTCTCCACTTTTCTGGTTTCTATAAGTATTCTGCACTTGTCCTCTATTAGAAGAAAAGTTTTGCCACAGGAGAGAGACTAGGGGAAAACAAAACAAAAAAAAATGGAAGATTGTTTACTTTATATGCTGGGAATTATAATACAAATTATGCAGAATGCCAAAAGTAAGCTGAAATGCATTCAGGAGAAGGAATTGTGGGTTTACATCCCAGCACTGATTTATTCATCCCAGTACCGGTGGCTGCCGCTACCGCCAGTCATCACAAATCCAGATTGTTCTGTCGAGGCAGGATCCCACCGCTCCTGAAGCTGGTCACACATCTGTTCCTTGGGGTATTGGGTAGGAATTCTTATTGCATGAAAAACATGTTTCTAGATTTCTAGCCATGTTTCTGGATGTCTTTAATCTTGGTTGTTAGGCTTTAACTATGAGAAGAAAGAATTTTATTTCCTTCAGCGGAGTTGTCAGCTATTTCTTGGGCTATATAAGTAGTTTGTGATTATCTTTCCATGATAAAACCTTCATGGTGACAAAACCATTGTGTTTTCCAACTGGTATTTGGTAGTGTTGGACAGAATAAGAAGGAGATGGGTTTTCTGATACTTTCTTTAGTATATTTATTTTGAAACAGCAGGCAAGATAAGTTTTACCCCACTGGTCTTTTGTGATACTCAGGAAGACAATACATTATATTTCGAATCTCACTTATTTTCTCGCAGTGGCTCTTTGATGTGTATTTAGCAGACTGTCTCCCAGCGATGGGACATGTACCTTAAGGAAGAGGCAAAAAAATCAATGTATTCCTTCACTGTGGCATGTTGTGAGATTGGCCCTGGAGTGGGTGGGCAGACAGCCAGGCACTGAGGTCCTTGCTCCCGTACAAGCATCCTCAAGGGCCACTGGGGGAACCCGCTGCAGGAAGCCCAGCAAAAAGCTGATTTTGGTCCAGGTGAATCAGAAACATTGTTTTTTAGTCCAGCCATCTCCAGACTGATTCCCAGCTAAATGAAAAAGAGCCAAGCAAAGCAAAACAAACTGGAGAACCTATTGCGGCTGATGCCCTTGATAATTTCAATCGCAACGATGCAAAACCATGGTAAAGCTGATGGTAGGTGGCTGGTAGTAATTCAGTTTCTTCTGACAGTAATGACAGAAGCAGATGGTTTTGCACATGGGTTTTATTTCTATTTCTATAAACAAACATTTATTCTGACTGCTATGCTAAATATATACTTTATTAAATAGCCTTAGCTGCTACTGTGAGTAACGGTAATTACCCAACCCATGTGTTGGGTTTATAGCTAGAGTCTGACACCTACTTTACAGCAAATGAATATATGATATATACATCATATATATGTAGATATGAATACAGTGACATCACTCCAAAGTTTAAAAAAAAAAAATAAATTGAGCCACCTTTAGTTGATGCTCCACCACTAGAATAATTTCTAAAGCAATCTTCATGGCTGTCTTGCATGCTGCTAAGGGTAGTCTAATATGAAATATGAAATAGCTCTAGTTCTTCCTTGTACTTCTGACATGACGCTTTTAATAAGAAAATATACAGTATACCTTCACGCTGCAGACCTGCATCTTCCCAGCAATTCAGGGAAATGTTCCCAGGTTTTAATTAAACAAGATCTCTTCTCCTCTCTTCTCCTCTCTTCTCCTCTCTTCTCCTCTCTTCTCCTCTCTTCTCCTCTCTTCTCCTCTCTTCTCCTCTCTTCTCCTCTCTTCTCCTCTCTTCTCCTCTCTTCTCCTCTCTTCTCCTCTCTTCTCCTCTCTTCTCCTCTCTTCTCCTCTCTTCTCCTCTCTTCTCCTCTCTTCTCCTCTCTTCTCCTCTCTTCTCGCCACAGAAAATCAGCTAATCGGGTTGGAAGGGAGAGCAAGCGCTTGAATATATGTTCAGGCTGAAGGACAGGCAGATGCACTGCATTAGGAGGGCTTGAGAAACAAGGAAACCCCCAGGTAAAGGACTGGTCGCCTCAGCTTATGTTGCATGATTGTGGGTCACCCCAGCCATCAACTAAGAGCTTACGCTGCTTAACCAGACCGAGCATGCTTGGTCCTGGCTCCGCTGCTCCCCGCAGCAGGGACAAGATGAAAATGTGAAGCAGCAATCACGGACCGCCTGAGACACCTCTTTGCTAAGCAAGTGGCTGGAGCCAGTTATGCATTTCATAGGTCTTTAAGAAATAACCCATTTCCCCACACCATTGCTTTTCCCTCTCTGGGGGCCAAGGCTGTGGTTTGGTTTGTGGGAGGGCTGGGGACTGGGGTCGCTGGACATGCTGCCCTTTGAGCCCTCAGATGTAGAGACCCCCCCATTTCTCAATGTGACCGTTGGGCTGCGCACTAATGTTTTGCTCAGGTGGGCCTGAATTTTCCAAGCTTTTCTCTGGCCTGACTTCTTCTATCTTTAAGCAAATTATTTCACGAACCAGCATGTCAGTTGGTCGCAGTATTAGCAAAAGACCCTGTAACGCAGAGTGCAGCCCCAGGAGATGAGCTGGCTGAGCGCTACCCATGGGAATGCATATCCCACATGAACCTGGGGTGCAAGAAGGCCTGGCAGGCAGGGCTGTGGCAGGCAGGGCTCCAGCCATGGCCCCTCAGACCCTAAGGTGGTTCATCTCCCCAAAACAGATAACAGCAGAGCTGCAAGCCCTTGCTATAGGAGAAAGCCACTGGGCGCTTGCTGGCAGGGCAAGATGAAACATATACAGCCAAATGCCAAAGCTCCTGTCCTCTGAAATGGCAAATATAAAAACCACTTAGCTCGTAGCCTAGTCCCCTGCTGAGCTTAGGCCGGTGTAAAACTATTTTGCAATCCAGCACGAGCTCCACTTGCAATGCATTACCTTGTGGGTACAGCCTTGTCAAAGCAATACACTTGAAAATGAATGCTAACAAATTGGGAATCACACTGCTTTATGGAGACTAGCAGAAAAATTGATATTACCTCTACTGCCTCCTCTGCTTCCTTCTCCACTCAGAATGCTCCTAGACTAGCTGCAGCAGTGCCTTAAAAATAGCAGAAGCAACACAGGGAAGCAAGAGCGTGTGCCCTGCTGCTCTGGACACACAGCAGGGATGGGGCGTGCGGCTCCATCCTTTTGGTCCTGTCTGTCCGTCATCATTGCCCATGCTGCCCTGAACGCTGCAAAGCCAAAGCACCCCCAGTAAATGTACAATTCAGTTCAAAGTCTGGAGCTGAAATTTTTCTTGGTATTGGACAAGCTGGAAGCTGGTGGGTACCTGCTTGCGCTCAGGGCAGATCTCAACATGCAAAAGCATCTGGTCAGGCCATCGTGATCCATCACAAGTTCCTGTTCTTCCACAGCTCATCTGAAACCCGTCACCATGCAGGAAAGCATGACAGCATTTATCAATAAGCCAAAATAACAGTAAGAGTTCTAAATAGGTCCGAGGAGAGTGTTTGTAGTCAGAGAACAGCACTTTGCACAAATCCTGCTGGGATGAGATTATCCTTGACTTGACTTTCCTGATTTTTTGGTATGCTGCTCGATAGACATCCTTCTAAACTCTGTCTCCTATTTTTCACTTTAATTCCTGAACTCGATTATCTGCTCTCCCCTGTGTTTAAGCCAGTTTTGGTACACTTACTTCACACTTATCTTTTTCAAAAAGTGTCTCTGTTTACAGTTTAGCTCATTTAACTTTTGCTTTCCTCTCTCTCTCTCTCTGCAATTATGTGTTATAACTGGTAATTTGTGCTTGGGGGATAAAAAAAGGGATATGTTGTTCAAAACTGCCTAGCTATTTAGCAAAGCCAGCTCTCCACTGCTGGTAAACCTCATGCAAATCCTGCAGCCATCCCTTGGCTGGATTAGTGTCTGCAGCCCAGATATGGGGCATCCTTTCTTATAAAAGGAATAATATTTTTTAATTATATCTGGACTTGATTCAGAAGCCATACCATGGTGACAGAGGTGCAAAGGGATGCCCAAGCCTGCAGGTCTGTCTCCCTTCCTGCACTCTCCTGAGAGGAGCTGCTTTCCCTGCTCACTTCCCTGTCCCTCCAAGTTAGCCCCATATCCCAGATATCATTCCTTGGTGCAGTATGTCTGGTTTGGTTTTCCTACTTAATAATTTTTGAAAATATAGGCAGTGAATTGCATTTGCA
Organism: Morus bassanus; assembly: GCA_031468815.1. Taxonomy (NCBI): domain Eukaryota; kingdom Metazoa; phylum Chordata; class Aves; order Suliformes; family Sulidae; genus Morus; species Morus bassanus. The sequence continues at coordinate 2,287,191 of CM062575.1, forward strand.
ATCAAAATATTTTTAGCAATAAAAGAGTTCAGTACCTTTAAAAAAGCAAGGCAGTGCCAGGCACGAGGACGTGGTTGCATCTCGCGGCATGCGGTCAGAGCCAGGTGCCAGGCTTAGAAAGCTGCTCTGCAGGAGCCCACGCCGCTCTCGGCTCCGCCAGCAGCTGCACACCCCATGCACGCTGTCCCTGGGCCACAGCACGCTGCAGGAACACGTCAGTGGGGCTGCCTTTCCTTGGAGTGAAACGCACTTTTAATTAATTTGTCTTCCACGGTGCGCCGGGAAAATATTTTCCTTCACTAGTTCAAGGCAAGATCTGCTCGAGGAGGCTGGGCCAGGGCAGGGCAGGGTGCTTGTGTGCTGGAGGGTTCGCCCTGGCTCAGTGGGCACCCATCGTGCCCGTGTTGCCCCCTCTGCACACACGCTACTGAGCTCGGCTCGCGAGCTCATCCGTTGTCTCGTGACCATCCTACGAACGTCTTCAGCAGCTGTTGAAGGTGCAGTCATGCAGACTTTGGGTTTGGTTTCTCTCTCTTGGTTGTTGTAGGGGGAGCTGAGTGGTTGTCACGAGTTATGGAGCTGCTGCTGTTTGGAGAGTACACGTTTTTGATGGCAGCACTGGTGTAAATCACCTTAAAAAAAAAATCTCTTTTCTAGCAGCTATTACACATACGGAACTTTTGGAGTTAGTTTTTTGCAAACAATTATATAGATGAATTCACACAGACATTCTCAGAGAAAATAAAAAGGGGAAAGAATGTGGTCAGAGCACATTACTTCTAAAAGCTGTGGGTGTATTTGCCAAACGTTTGTGGATTTTTTCATTCAATCCCCAGTGACATTTGCTGTGTATGGCTTATCAGAGACAGATGAAGTGAGCTCCCTATCGCATAGGCTGAAATATACCACAGGGCTGCAAGTGCTGGGCCACATCTCTGACAGTTTTGTGTTTGAGCCCACGGGAAACCTCCCAGCCCCATCAGTGCAGGATATCCTGCTGCTGCCTTATGCTTGTGGCTTGCTGCCATTGTCTCCACTCCATTGTCCGTCACCTGCGTGGATGCACACGTGTTGGGATGCCGCTGGTACCTGCCCCGCGTTTGCACAGTGCCGGGCGTCCTCGAGCTGCAGCCACCGTGAGCGGCTGATGGTCACGAGCAGTGCGTTTCATGCATAAAGCCTTTTGCAAAGGGAACTGTGAAAAGTCCCCAGAAAACAGGGATAACAGAGCAGCTGACTGGTTTAGGGTAAATATAAATTTCTCATCTACCAGATTCATTAAGCAACCCAGTGTACTTATACATATGTATAATCAACCATTTCCAAAAACTCCTCATTCCTTTTACCCCCTGATAAAAAGGGAAGCATTTAATTAGCAAACAGAGGCTTTAGAAGGGTGATTAAAAAGACCTCAGGAAATAATAAGCCCATTTAATGCGAAAGGTCTTTCTAGACTTGCCATTTAAGTTACTTTTGCTCTTAGAGAAAGAGAGCTCTAGCCAAAAAACTGCTCACTGTTGTGTTAACTGGGGAAGTCTGGGTTTCCCACATGCACAGCGGGTGCCCTCACGGGGCCCTTCCAAATTTTTGGCCACCCGGCCCCATCCTGTTTCCCCTGGGTGATGTGCTGGTGGCCAGGGAGGGCTGCCGCAGGGCAGCATCCCCTTCGCCACGCTGCTGAGGGTGTTTTACTGCAATCTGCCTTGTAGAGGAGGGATCCGCCATCTCCTGTGTTATTGCCTGAGCACACCCCTCCCGTTGCTGTAGTTAACATATGCTTGAAAAGCCTCAGAATTGCTGTGCTGAGAATGATGAATTATGTTTGCAAACAAAACTGGGGTAGATTTCACGTCTCTGGTGAGCAAGAGAGAACTGGTTGTTCAGAAGGCATGGACTAAACGTGGTATCAGGGCATCCCCACCCCCCACACCCCGCCCTTTCTTATGTGGGTGCTCCGAGGAGCTCCGCTTACCAACAAAACCCTGACGCCTCCCCCAGCGACACGTCTCCAACACCTCTGAGACATTTGCAGTCACTGACTCCGGTGGGCTTTTGGGCTGCGTGGCTTGGAAATAGTTAAAGGCCAAACCAAAGGATGCTCGGGAAGAAGTTTACAGCTGTTGGAAGAGGATGTTGGATGTATAAGGCAAATTAAATTTTGCCTTTAGACTCCTCTCCCATAGTGCTTTCAGAGCTATTTTTTTCTGGCTGATGCTGGGAAGGTGAGCGCACGGTTGCTTCTGCAGCGTTGTCCCAGAAAAGTGACACCTCATTTATTCCAGACAAGAAATAGCCGCCGTTACAACCAATTAACCAGGGAGGTAAAGTGGGGAGCAATGGAGACATGATGCTTCCCACAGCTGCTGCCCATGCTCCTCCCCGCACTTGCTCAGGGTGGGAAAGTGCCAGCTTCCCAGGGAAAAACCTCTCTGGTTTTAAGATGTTACTTCTCATTTTGGTTGGACTGTGGTTTCAAGTTGGCAATTTCAGTTTCCTTGTTCCTGACACAGTGAAAGGGCGAGCCAAGGCCCTGCTCTCTGTGCACGCAGCCATTGCCTGTTGTCCTCGCTCATCTGCTTGAATTATTACTTTTTCTTTTTTCTGTCCTAGCGTAAAGGGAAAGCCTTCTTGGCACGGGTTCATCTCTTGGCTTTGGCCGTCTTCCCGTGGAGGTTGGTACCATGAACTCCCGCAGTGCCAGGCGGGAGAAGCATGCCCTTGGGCCAGGCGAGGGTTTTCCAACACTTCAGTTGTTAAAATTTGCATCACTCTCCTGTAATACCCACTTTTATTGACGCTGTGTCACTTAGCAGAAACTCCATTACATCTGCATTACTCCTATCAAATGTGCTCCTCCCCAGCTGAGCTGGCTCCCCGGAGCCTTTTAGTCCTGCGATAATTTTGTCAAATTGATGCTTACATCCCTCTGCAATACTTGTAAGTGTGTATTAAATGAAACCATTTGCCCTGCATCACTCCTCCGTAACCTTTTGTCGAAAATCTTGAGGTTCCTCCTCTAAGGTGCTTTTAATTTCCCTTTAACACTGGTAATGTCTCAACCAGCGGCGTGCCCTCCGCTGGATGGGGCCAGCGGCACCGCTGCTCCTTCCTGCTCAGCTCTGCAGACTCAGGCTTCTCTGCCCTGCCCGACCTCTCTCTTTTTTTCTTGGTCAACTTTACAATAATTTAAGACCATCAAAACCTGAGAGCAGGCATGTTTGAAACCATGCAATTCTGGTTGAAATGAGGGGTTGCAAGAAGGGCGAGGCAAAGCGACTCTGCAAAACCCAGGGTTGTGGTGCTCCACTCTCCTCTGACTGAAATCCCCCTCTGGGCCACCAAATTTTATAGCAGGCTTTGGAGCCCCACCAAATCCAAGCCTAAAGTCAGCAATTTCCTGATGTGGATGAAAGGTACGTTCAAAATCTAAATTTTGACAGGCGGCAGCCCCGACCCCCTCTCCCCGAGCGCTCCCGACACCTTTCTGCGTCTCGCCCGCCACGGCCGTGATGGGACGAAGCGGGGTGCAGCCGCTGCGGCCGGGCCGGCACAGCCGGCTCTCCCGGTGGGCGCCGGCGCGGGCAGGCAGGCAGCTTAATCAGGCGGCGCTTTTGTAAATGGCATTTTACATTAAAACTGCATTAACAGTGAGTTTGCTGTTTAGGAATAGAAGAAATATTCTATTATTCATTTGCATAATACATATACATAACTATGTATATAGAAATTGTACAATTATCCAGTCCTCAATTAACTCGGGCACTAATTCAACAACTTTGCGCACGGGCATTAATCTGCCTCATAACCTTCAGAAGAAATATTTAATCTTTGATTGTAATGACCTCTCCTGGTTTCTTTTCCCTCCTGCTCTGGTTCTGGCTCTTTCCCTCAAAAGCCGCGGTGTGGGTGTGGCAGCGGCGGCCGCTCGGCTTGCGGGCAGCGGCCGATGCCCAGGGGCAGGTCGCGGTGAAAAGCGGTGGCTTGGAGAACACTCTTCACACCTTGCACACATCTGGCTAAAGGTGGAAAGCACGAGCTGGTTTGAGGTTGGTGAAAGCATCTCCGGGCAGATTTCTTGCATTAGCTCTTTCAGTCAACTCTAAATGGAGTTTGTTTCGTGCCAGAAAAATGGTTTTTCTCTGTAGCTGGTTAGAAAGTGTCGCGTTTGTGATCTAATGCACGCACAGCTCAGTGAGGTCTAATGCGGTACGAGCAGAGTGAGCGGTACAGCGGTATCCAGGTGCCGGGAGAGGGACTCACTCCTCCACCCTGCAACAAAAACCAGAAGTCAGGGATTGAGCTGACCTGGGCTTGGGAAGTTTGAGAAGTGGTTTACAACATCCAGCCTGTAGTCGCTGTCCTGCAGAAGCCAGGTCAAAGAAAACTGGATTTTGTTATCACTAAAAATCCTCATTTTTGCACAGAAGTGTCACTGTGAAAATTTTTTTTCTTAGTAGGAGAAAATACTTTTTCCCTGATTGACTGTGTGGCTAAGCCAAGTCCAGAAAGGGTAACAGATTATGCTTTATGGAAGTAATTTCCTTAATCTTGTGGGCTGCTTGAAGGCTTTAATCTCAGTTGTGAAGCTCACAGAAAGATATTTTATTACCGCTGGTATTGCTGATCTGGTTAGGCTTATAGACTTAACAGAAATCCCGTATGCCCTCTTCCTGAAGATCACATCTTCCTTATTAATCTTTTAATGTGGTTCAATGAGAAAAGAGAACAAGGCTAGGCTTTTTTTTGTGTCAGAATACTGGAGCGTATTTGGGAGTAATTTGGTTGCCCTTTCCATTTACTGGTCAGCAAAGTCCTCTAGAGCATGGTGTGAGTGCAGACAGACGGTATGAGTTCCTTACTCTGCTCTGTTTCTCCCTACCACCCACGGAGCCCCATCAGTTTTCCAGGACACTTAACTATGAAAAAAACCCAGTTTCAGTTCCCAGCAGTGCCGGAGGGTTCCTTCTTCAGCCCAGTTTCCAGCTCCCATATCAGAAGCGGTGCTTGACGCTCCGCAGCAGTGGCACGGGCAGCAGTGGGACCCTGCTAAGAAGCACAGGTTCACCTGTTTGATCATGGTGTTAGGCATTTTGGTACAACAGAAATGAACATTCAAGAAAAAGCCTTCAATCACCTTCCACTTCCCGTGGGAAATGAAAAATTAAAACACAACCCTTCCCCCCAGACAAAAAGCTCCCCATACAAGTCGAAGTGCACCCGCAATGAAAAGGCAGTAGAGAGATGAAGGACGCCCAGGAGACAGAGAACGGTTTCCCGCGGGATCAAAGCCAGGTCCATCCCAAAGGAGTGCACTGCAAGGGCGCAAAGCTCACAGCTATCGGCTCATCCCTTGCCTTCAGCAAAAGCAGCAGAAAAGGCCCAAATGGAGATGATAAACCTTTATGTGTCTCTGAAGAGTTGGCAAGCAGCTTGGCAATAAAGCAGCGTAGCTTCGAGTAGTAAATGGATGGCTGCAAGGTCTTTCCTCTCAATAGTTCAGCAGATTGTTTAACTGATCACATGAATGATCGGTCTAAAGGGGCAATGCAGAATTGTGCCTTTCTTTTCCAGTCCTGCACGGGCAGAGCGGGGTTTCAGGCAGCGTGCTCATACCCTGTGCTGTGCCCCTGCCCCGACCAGCAGCTCCCATGGGCTTCGCTCACCTGTGACACCGGTAAGGAGGGGGAAAGTGCCCAGAATTCCCGCGTAGGCTCCCATTTCATGCAGGGAAGCATTAGGGATATATGCAGCGGAGTGAAATATTTTTTAATGTGATTGGTGAGCTCTGAAATACGCACCACTTGATCCGCTCCTTGGGGAGACAGTTAAATATGCCTTGAAAAGATTAGCTTCTCCATACCAAATCTGCTTACATTTAACCTGAAAAAAGCTCCGTGAAAATATTCTATGTCAGGATTTTATTTCTCCTGTCATGGAAGCTGGCTTATAATAACATCGCCTGCAAATACTGGGGTGGCAGGGAGAAAAAGGAAAATGCAAAGAGGCAGATCAGACAAGGGTTGGGATGATTTAAGAATTGGGAAAAGTTCAAAAAGAGATTTTTAAAAAGCTCTTTTGCATGCACACGTGTGGCCATGCCTGCCGCCTATACGGCATAACATGTTTTTAATGTAACAACCAATGCCTCTAGGGGCAAAGCTGTTTCATTAGAGATCAGCCTCGCTGATGTGATGCTGATCTTGAATGGTGCGGGAAAGCCTCACGCAACGAGGCTCCCAGTCACTGTGCTGTGGCAGACAACACACACGGCACAGCAGAGACCGGCTGAGGCTGGAGAGGTGTTAAAGCTCATCCCTAGTGGACACACCGAGCAGAGGATTACCCCGGCAGAGTGCCGTGCAATAGCAACCAGGCAGCGTGCTAAGCCACGGGGAGCTGAAATGCTGCTCGCCACGCTGCTGTCAGGAGCTGCAGAGACCATCGCAGCCAGCTGAAAGTGCTGCTCAGAAGGTATTAAATAAACTTAGAAACGTACCCTCAGTTTCATTATAAATTTGGACCCTGGCGTGGTTCAGATGAGATTGTTCCGATGGAGCAGGATTGTACTGAACCAATCAGAGAAGGATTCACTGTAAACCACACCGGTAGCCGTGCCCTTGAACGCATCAGTAGCGCTTTACAGTACTTCTGGCATTTACCCATTAGCCGTGTGCCTTTACGCTGCCTGGAAATGTGTGGAAAGCAGTCTGATCTGTTAAAAAATTCCCAGTTTGCAGTGAGATGATTAAATATGCCTTTATAGGCACACACTTAACACACGTTCACTAATAATGAATGCATGCTAATCTCAAATGATTAAATTGATGGAAATCTAAATCTAGTTAGTATAGGTCTTCTTACTGGCAAATTGAGCATTTAACCACTCATACTACTTTTATGCATGGTTCTCCTACAATCAGCAGCAGCAGCTATTGCAGAGGGTGCTGAGCCCCACGTCCTCTGGCCAGACTGCCCACAGCCACCCCGAATCCGGCTGGGGCCGAGCGTGGGTGCAGTCAGACGCCCGCTCTCCTGGAGCCCCTGGCAGCACGGCCATGCCCCACGCTGCTTTCACGTCCCTGCGCCAGGGCAGAGATACAGCAGCTCTGCCACTGCTCTAAAAGGCTTTCTGTTTTCAAGCAAAATGAATTTAAAAAAAAAAAAAGCACAGTGAAAGGTAGTGAAGCAGCAGAAGCAAATATGGATTGCGGAAAAGTTTGTTTCCAATAATTGCACTTGAAAAGGGAATTAGATAATGATCGCGGAGTCCTGCAATGGGAAGCATGGCAGGCATCTCCCAGCCATCCCAACAGCTGCCACAGGATGAGGCAAATCTGGATCATCCGTCAGAATGATCTACAAGGGTGAAATGGTCTGAGAAATTCATAGAATCATAGAATGGTTTAGGCTGGAAGGAAGCTTTAAGATAGAATCATAGAATGGTTTAGGCTGGAAGGAAGATTTAAGGGTCATCTAGTCCAACCCCCCTGCCATGAGCAGGGACATCCCCAACTAGATCAAGTCGCTCAGAGCCCCGTCCAACCTGGCCTTGGATGTTTCCAGGAATGGGGCATCAACCACCTCTCTGGGCAACCTGGGCCAGTGTCTAGATTAATATCTAAATTAATTAGATATTAATAATTAACCCTTGTCTTTCAAAAATGTGAGAGGCCTTGACCTTGGCCACATAGATAGTATATGAGCGTGTTTCACCCCCATGCAACACTGGGCACTTGGGCACTTGCAGGCCCCTGCGCTGTAGTGCTGGTCCGTACCCTGTGCCGTGGTCGTGGGGACGGTGAGGAAAAAGAGAAGGGAGTACAAGTGGAGATGCAGCGGGTGAGCATCACTGCGGGCTGGCAGCCAGTGCCTTGAGCAGCACTTGTTCTGCTGCGTCGCCGCGTTGCTGGGGCCGGGCGAACGGGGGAGCAGGCTTCTCCTCCCCGTTGGCTGCAGGGGCTGCTGAGTGCCGTGTGTAATTCACTGAGAGGCATTGCTGCACGAAAACTGAATTGCAGAAGCAACAGTGGGAATAAATCTTTCAAATCAGTCAATTTATCAGTGGATTCACAGTTCCTAATTCAAAACGAGTGAAGTAATTATTGAAAGAAAGTCATTAATTGAGGTAAAGCTCTTTATTGAATATGCTACTGAGTGGTTCTTGCAGACACTTGGGGGTTTATTGCACTGTGTGTGAAATGAAGACAATCACTGCGTTTACAAAATAAGGTCACTGGAAAGAGTCAGCCATGGGAATGGTGCAGTCCTCACCCGACAGGGCGTGCGGACTTGAGGGAGACGGGCTGGTGTCGATCTGCAGGAGAAGCTGCAGGAGGTGCAGCTTGCTCTTAGGGCTGCTTGATGGGATGGCTGCTGCACTGCTGTGTCCAGCCCTGCCCTCCTCCTGGCACGGGGCTTTTCCAGCAGGTTGCTTCTGCTATGCACAGCTGAAATTGGTATGCATTGCTTATATTTGAGTGGATAATATTTTATGCTTTAGTTAGAGTTCACTGCAAAGCTCACTTGGAGAGACTTTTAAGATATCCTGCAGCCTCAAAAGGTAGAACGGAGAGGGGAGATGCTGTGTCCAGGAGTGCTCCTCCAAGCTGGCCAGGCTCTCATGGAGGCTCCTCGGCTGAGCTGGCCGCTGAGCTTGCAGCAATGCTGGGGGAGCTGGAAAGCTTCAGATGAAGAGCACTTTGCATAAAAGTGTGGTACATATCTGCCACCATGGTCTTTACTGGATTGATGATTAGTCCAGATCTTCCTGCAGCATGCCTTAAGGGTGACTTAACTGCAAATCAAGTGGGCTGTCTTGTTCAGTGGATGATAAGCTCTGACTTCAGCACACAGAGTCCCAGCATTTGCCCTGGCTCAGCCCTTACCGGTCTGGATGGTGCCTTAGAACACCCCTCCGGTGGCAAGGGAGCCGAGGCTGCTCCGTGCCCTGGTCACCGAGAGGTGCCACGGCTCCTCAGCAGATGGGTAACCACAGTCCCACCTGCAGCAGCCGCCCGTGTCCGTGTGGTGGCTTGTGGTGAGAAGGTCTTGATCTAACCCAGTGGTTGCTAGACCTCAGAAGGATGTAAGGGGTCTGTTCTCCCCACGACCCACACCTCTGAAAATAGAGGTATGAGGGAGCATTTTCAGAGAGAGAGTAATTTTCTACTATGTGAATAGAAGAAATGAGAAAATGAAACAACCTATTCTCTTATTCCAGCTTTATCTGTCTAGGGTTTTCTGCTGCTGTTCTTTGTTATTGAGTCTGAGTTTATACTCTAATCATCAGCTGCGACTGGCTCCTATCCCACTTTGTTTCAGCTGATGGAAAGCATCAGGTCATTCTTCTGTCTATTAAGTCTCTCATTGCTCCAGCCTCAGCAGCTGAAAAGGCTGGGATGCAGCTGAAGCCAAGGCGAGCTCTGTGCAAATTGGTGTCTGGCTGCAGCCCGGCTCCCCACGGCTCTGGGGAAATTTCATGTGCAGTTTGGGTCCTAAAGTCCTTGTTCACGCGGGGAGCAGTTGCATATTTGCTCAGCGGCAGAAAGGGCAAGAGGTGGTCTTTGAAGTCTGGTCGAGAGGAACAGGGAAATCCAGGATTAACAACATCTTTTGGTCAGTGGTGCGTTGGTCTTAGTCTTTCTTACTATTCAGTGGCTTTCTGATAAAATTTAACGGGTGTAGGAGTACCTACTTACTCATAAATGCCAGATGGGGAGGGCTGCTAGTTGACTTTTCTTGACAGGTACAGACTATTGTGGTATTTTGACAGGGTGTACATGATCGAAAGCCCCCAGATACTCTGTTTCAAAGAAGGCAGCTACCTGTCTTGTACTGTGAACACGACATGAGCACGTGTTTGTAATTCATTGGTATTACATGCAATATACAGCGCCTCTTTTAGTTTTGCTGAAAAGAAGCCCAGAAAGGAACAGCCATTTCAGCAACAATGTTGGCTTGTTGGTGCGTCTGTATGGACCCGCACACACTGAGTACAGTGTAGCTCCATATTAAGAGACTCACTCAGAAGGACAATTTGTTCAGGATGGTTTAAAAACACAAAGAAATCAATAGCAAACTAAACAGCCAACCCAAACAAACAGTCCCAGACCAAAGCAGCAGGAAAAGGCTGGTGTTACGAGCACATTGCTTGACATCTCTGGCTCTGAGGCTGAGCAGAGTTTTATTTTCAAAGGGTGCTGAATTAGGAGGCACAGAAAACCCACTCAATTCCTTGGTTTGCTGTTTCAGGTAGTACCAGCACTGTATTTCGTCTACTCTTTTGATAGTGTTTCTTTATGCTGTTTTCAACGCTCTCCTACGTCTCCTTGGAATCACTAATATTAATTGCTTTCCAAAACTGAAAAGTTACAGAAAACATGAAGTGGACTGGTAATTTATTAGCAAAATACATTTCACCTGTGATCAGAAGATTGATCCAAGGACACTCGTAGCAGGGGAACTGCCTGCCCGCCCCCTGTTATTACAGTAATCTGTTCTGAAAATGTGTAATCAAGAATGACAACAGGAAACAAATGAATGGGGCTGATAATGGCATGGGCAGCAGTGGAGCTGATTAACATATATATTCCATAGCTTCCAAGTGCAATGCTTTATCTGGAGCGCAGGCTGGAGAAATTAAATCATTTATTTCTGTGACTGTAATAGATAGAAAAATTATATCATAAGCAAAATGGAATAAACATTACAGCATAATTGAATGATGTTTTAAGTAATTCTAATTCATGTGCTAGCAGTTTGGAGCATGGTCACTAATTTCTGTTTTACATTCTTTTGTCTAAAAGAGAATAATTTTCAAAGGAATGGATAGAGAAGTGTGTGGCAGGATTTTGCATCAAACCCTGAAGGACAGCGTACGCCCTTCCTGCCGCTATCCCATACGTGTGCCTTCTCCGTAAGCCTTCACCTCGTGGGGTATTTGATCTTGAAACTGTCAAGTAAAAGAAGGCAGTCACTGATACCATTGCTGTTTGACCACCTCCATGGTAAATTTGAGCTATTATTTATGCAAGGCTCTCTTTGCTCTTCCTGTGTGTCAGTCCCTTAGTATACCAGCCACATCTTCTCCCCTTTTCTCTTTTATTTAAACTTTTGTGGATATTTTTCAAAAGCACAAATAGAATTTAAAAAGCCAGGGTTTTTATGGAGCTAACGCTTCCTCCCCCCGTGATGGATGGGGAAGATATGGCAGATGTGTTGCCGACACCTGCTAGCTGAAAATTGATGAAAGTGGAACATTTTGGTTATTCTTCTTTTCCTCTGATGCTCTTGGGACTTTCCTAAACATTGCATTTCTAAATCTTGTAGGTTGGACAGCAGCCTAGGCAAGCTCTTTCTGGAAAACAGAAGTTTTGCTCTCTTGTTTGTTCTCCGTTTTGCATTCAAAGACCACGCGAGTTTTCTTGACTGCTGCATAGAATTGCATTGACTCTTTCAGCTGAGTTCTGGCCTGTTTTAAAGCTGCCTTCTGCTCGTTTGTTTATATGCATACACAACATACTCATGCTCCAGTCCATTGACCCCAGCCTTATAAGATGTGTTTCTGACTTGCAGAGAAGTGTCCATGTCATTACTATTTCATACCGTAGCAAGTTAATCAATGTGAAGATGTAGCCATTGCTTGATCTGCCAGCATGGGCCAAACCCACTCTTGGTTTCCAGCTCCTGCCACCTCCGGAGTACAGGCACTGATCTTCTGGGTAATGGCCCATATTTGTACGTTATTCTGTCTGTCTCTTCTGATCATCAGCTCAGGTGTTGTGGAGAAAAACCTCTTTCTTAGGATTAGCTCTTACAAACCCAAATAGTTAATAATTGAATTTTACCATCGTGAACGAGGGTCTGTCTTCCTTATTTGTTTTAACCTAACATAGCATGTTTGGATATTATCATTGCTAGGAGGAGAGATGATTTATTTATTTATTTAATCCTGTGGAGCCCATGACCTCAGTGGTACCCTGCTCCAAAGCATCTGACCATGGGACCAGGACAAGTCCATACCCAGGAAACAGGAGGTGTGCTGGAGGCAGGAGGCACGAGCCCTGGCACCATCGCAGGTGGGCTCACAGAGATGACTTCTGTCAGGTCCTTCTCCACGGATGTCTCAAATGCTGTCTTTGTAAGATGGCATGCTTTACTCCATGGAAGGCTTTTCCTTCAGCAAAACAAAATAAGTCAAAAGTAAAATTAATTTTGTGTTAGAAATTATTGGTGTTTTATATATAGCAAGCCAGATCAAGAGTCAGGTTTAATGCCTCTTACTCTTCTCTTTGTAATTCCATAACTCTCTGCAGGATACCCTCCTATTTATTTGCTCTTGAGTTCAACTATCCCATCTTTTTGATTTTTCATTATTGACATGGATAACTTCCTATGTCTGCCCAACTCTTTCAAGGCAGTGAGAAATACTGAGTGCATTTTCCAAGTAAGAGCACTCTAGTTTAGAAAAATATAAATTTGGGTTGGGACAAAGATTCTTCAACAGGTACGATACTAAGGTATCCTTCATATTGTTCGATTTCTACTCTGTTTTTATGCTCCCTAGCACTTTAATTGTAATGAGCAATACCACGCAGTCAGCAAATGAGCTTGCTCTAACAAATGATTCCCAGGTCTAACCCTTACAAGACTGCAAGAAATCTTCCAAGATTTATACTAACGTGTCTTTGGCAAGATGCGGATTCCTCCACCGTCATCCTGCCAATTGACCTGGACTTGCTTGGTACCCACTAAATGTCCTCACAGTCTATTTGTTTTTTTGACCTTTGACTGGTTTCAAGTAATTTGTGGCATCAGCAATTATCCCATTGTATTGCTCAGTCTCTTCTCCAGAGCCCAGACAGCAAAAGACGCCAGTTTAAACCATAGAAACTCTTGGCCATTCATGCTTTGACCTTGATTTCTGATGGTTTCTGAGTTATGAGAAATAAAAAGCCTGAACTTTCTGAGAAAATTCCCAGAAGTTTCTTAAGAGCTCACTGGGGTCATAGGTCTGAAAGCTGTGGCCGTAGCCCCGGGGCGGGGGTGGCCGCTCCTCCTGCTGTGAAACCGAGCAGAAGGGGCCTCGAGCACAACTCTTCTCTAAATACCCAGGAATGCAGAACTGTTTCTTTTAGTGCAACAACTACATCTGTGACGCCCACCTGTAGCTTGTCCCTGGGGAACTCGGGTGTTTTACACTGCTGGGGACCAGAGATGCCCGAGGAAGCAGCAATCTGTGCCAAGGACAACACAGTCTACCACCTCGGTTATTTTTAACCACATCTTATTTTGACAAAATTTTGTGACTCAAGCTTGAGGGATCAGTTCAGGGTTTTTTTTTAATATTTTTTTTTTTATGGATAATGCCTACATAGGGTGTAGACTGCAGAATAATGGCCATGAATATTCATTCACAACCTGTCAGTAGCACTCAATACTCCTTAACGTGATCCGACAGCTTCTTGGCTCAGAGGAGGGGGTTGGCAGCCTCTATCCAGCTGCAAACATATAGGTGACAACATGAAAACCAAAATTCCTATCCTCATGGTAATTGATAGCCACACCAGCCCACTCAGTGGGGAGACATCTCCCATGCACAGCTGGAGGCTGGGCCGTCCCTACCCCAAGGTTCTTTGGGTGCAGGACGGGGGACAGGCCTGCCCTTTGCCCCTTTGTTCCTATTAAACATGACTTTTCACACTGGTCAGTGCCTTTTCACAAGAACAAGAATTTAAAAAGTAAAATTATTGGTGAATTCTACCAGGCAGTCACATATCATCAGTGCTATTGATCCAATTTACTTGACATGGTGCTTCTTAACATGGTACAACCTAGTGATCACAGCAAGGTGAACCTCCTGAGACTGAAGCAGACAGTGGCTAATTTGTGGTCTGTGCAAGTAAGAGCTGATACAAAATCTTTTACCACTTTCAGTTAAATTCCGTGCTTATATCAGACACATAGCCATGTCTTAATTTCTTTTTTTTAATTGTAAACTCATCTCAAATAAAAAGAATTTTCCACGCCTATTTAAATTGAAATTAGGAAAATCCTACTAGGTTTCCACAGACAATGAAAGAGGGAGTTGTTCAGCCTTTTGCGAGGCACCTGTAGGTATTCTCAGGAACCAAGCAGATATGGCCCGAACTTGCGCAGCCTTTGCAAAACAACCCTCCCTGCAGGACATGGCAACAGCAGGGCTTTGGCTTTCAAAGGGGAGCTGTGCTGAGCATATTTGGGCACAGCAGGCAAAAAGGGAGCAGCCTCCAGCCCAGCATTTTCCCTGTGATTTCCAGAGCCCGTGGCAGTTCCTCAGCGGGGCTCAGTTCCCGGGGGCACTTTGGGAGGAACTGTGAGTGTCAGCCCTGAAGTGTCATGTTTGGTGGGAGGGATGAGAAAGAAACTCTTTTAGGTTAACCTTGGGGAGCTTCCAAGTCTGTCTGATGTTCCATTCCTCTTCTGTGGGATATTCCTCTTTTCCTCCCACCCATTGGCATTAAATTCAAGGATAACACAGAATTAATCATAAAGCCATTTGATAGCTCATCTGAAGATTTATATTCTTTTTCTCAAAGAAAAGAACATAGCCTTGTGCAGCTGAATAGCCATGAATCACATCAGTGTCACTGGCAGGACAGCAGAGAATTAATGTTTATTTGCTTTTAAAATCTGATATTTAGGAAAGGAAATTCTTCATGCATTTTATAGCATTATTTTTATTACACTTGTCACTCCAGCATTTAGACGAAATTAGGTTTCTGAGGAAGAGAAATTTGGAGATGGAGTCACACTCTGTGATGCAGATCTGTTTATACGGGCTGCACAAGGGGCCAGTTCTCTCCACATAGCCAGGCTCAAGTGGTTGGAGTTTCTTTGCTCGTAGTTCAAAACCCTTTTCATCCACCACTTGTCTCTATCTTTTTTCTGCCTTTTTATTTTCCTATTTCTGTGCATAAGTGATGCTACCAATGCCCCTGTTGCTCGTCTGGTCTCTCCTGCCCGCTTCTCCCACTGCTCCACTGCTTTCTGCATCTCCTACGAAGCCCAACCTTCGCACACAAGGTGCTTTGCGTGTACCTCGGCCTGGGGCCACGGTGTGTGCAGATGCTCAGAGTGGGTTGCTGCTGCCATTTCAGCTCCTTTCTGCCGTATAACAGCCTTGCTGTTGTGGTCAGGTTTTTACCAATGTGTAAGTGAAAGATGGCTCTTATGCTGCCCTGTGTCAAGAAACCACTTGACTTACCAGGGTCTCCCTGACATTTCCCACAGTGGCATTTCAGAGTGGTATCGGACCCCATTTTGATGCAGGCTCTTACTGGCTTCACTGAAACCACTCCTGTAATTGAAACGAGGGCTCCGCATTGTTTTCTGTGGGTTTCAGATTCAGGTACCTCACACACACTCTCAGTCATCTCCTTGAGTTTAGTCTCATTCAAAGAGTTTGCACTCTAGCAGGGTAGAAACGATTTTGGTGTGGGATGCTAAACTCTGCTCCAACTATGATGCAATTGGTGGAAGGACTGGAGATGTGAAAAGACAGGCTAGAAATCCTGATCTTTTTAAGCAAATACTGAACAAAAGATGAGCAACCTCATGTTTTTGCCTACAAATAGTTTGCCACCAGCATCCTACCAATGGGCTTGTTCCCAGCGTGAGCCCTGCCTGCTCCCCGTGAGCCCAGACCTTGACCTGCCCTCGCTGGCGGGAGGTCCCTGCCCAGCACCAGGGAAGGTCTTCCGGGGGGAGCATGCCCCAACCCACAGACCGCCATACCACTATTTTGAGCTGTTTAGATCGCCACAGAGTAGCTGTTGCAGACCAATTTATACACAGCCTTTTATAATTTGCAGTACAAAGGTATCAAAAAGCTCAGGCAATGAGCTCTTGTGCTTTGTTGGGTTCCTATGTTCATAAACAAAAGGATTCAATGATAAGTTCATTCAGGGAGACTAATTTCCCATGTCATTAAAAGGTCTTTAGCAAATTGGTTTAAATTTATTTTTCAAAATTTGAAATTAAAATTGTCATACATCCATATCACCGTCTAGTCATAACCAAATTTGAGCTGTGCTGCTTAACTCAATCACGGTGGCACGTAATGGCATTTAACATAGCTTACCACGTTAATCTTTATGGACTCACCAGAGACTTTCAATTTAGCAACCTGAACTGTCTTGGGAGTGATTTTGAGATTGTGTATGGAGCAGATATATTTCAAAGCTATTGCCTTATTCAGTGATCAAATTTCTTGACCAAGTTTTATGATCTATGCTTTTTATTGTGATCCATATTAGAATAAGTACTTTGTCTTCTGTAGACATAACTGACGTGGTAAGTGTTATTGATGCTCAGAGTGCTCATCTGTATCTGGCTGGCAGAGATCATTGCGCCCCTGGGTAAACCTTGAGCAGAGATTCATCTGCTTTGCAAAAAAATGTATGAGCCTCAACAAAATGTATAAAAGAACATGAATAATGACTTGAACTTTAAGGTTTCTAAGAATAATCCATGTTGCTCGTAAGTTTTCAGAATCCCTCTGTAAAACAGACAAAAGTAATAAACGCTGTTTTTTTTCCTTTCTGGCCTTTCCATTGCAACAGGTCCTTTTGTTGCAAGGGCAGTCCAAGTTTCACATGTGCCTTTGGGCACTGAATAGCAGAGTTTATTCCAAATTGGCTCCAGCTTGTGGGCTAGCCATTGCTGAATGTGGGGTGGGCAGGACAAGCAGCTGCTCTTTGGATGAAGATGGAGAAGATGTATAACGAGTTGGCCCCTTCTGTTGCTTCGGAGAAACAAAGATAGGAATTGCCATCCTTTTTATATACCACTGAAATGGCAGAAATCTGTCACCAGAAGAAGGTTGTTGGCTGGTATTTCTTTTTTGCAATGTGTCCAGAATTAATTGGCTTGTATGTTTGCTGGCAAGTTACTCCTGGGTGGATGCTGGAAGACAAGGTTATTGAAAAATAGCTTCCTAAGGTTTTGTGGGGT
Source organism: Morus bassanus (assembly GCA_031468815.1). Classification (NCBI taxonomy): domain Eukaryota; kingdom Metazoa; phylum Chordata; class Aves; order Suliformes; family Sulidae; genus Morus; species Morus bassanus. The sequence continues at coordinate 2,304,183 of CM062575.1, forward strand.
TTTTTGTTTGGTTGTTTGGGGTTTTTTTGTTTGGTTTTGTTTTGTTTTTTAAATTCAGAAGGCAAATACTTCTGTTTTCTGTGGGTAATGCATGAAATTCCCATCACCTGTCATCATCTCATCTCACATAGTTTGAGGGAAAATTTGTGGTCGTTCTCTGCAAATATCCTTGCATATTCAGGTTGCCTGTGACAGTCATCAGCTGGTTTTCAAATGCTTAATTAAGGTCTCTCCACACATACCTGGTATATAAACTGTTTCTTTCCCCCTCAAAGCTCTCTGAAGCTGTCTATTTGATGAGAATTCTTGAGAAATCCTTCTATTAATTGTTGAAATTCTTGTATTTCATATGTCTGCGTACAAACACAGTCTGTCTTTGCAGAAATCCTCCCTTAGACAAAATCAAGTAGTGCAGAGTTTAATCTTACTCTATCGAGCCGAGCAGGTTAATAGCAAGAAATCATAAACGTAGAAGGGCTTGTTCATCAAAGCTGTATCCCTGCTAACCAGCCCAATGATGTCCTGTGGTGAAAAATAAGGTGTAAACAGCCAGAGGTGAACAAACGGCCTTCATCATCAATAGATCAGACATCTGTCCATTGCCCACATGTTGTAAAAGCTGTCGATGGCTGAAAGGTTGGGAAATGAGTGCTCAGTATAGATAACTGAATATTTTTTGTAATGGAAATAACTGAAGGATTGTGATCTTAATGATGAGAACAGTTCTGGTGATTTAAGAGGTATACAGGTGATGAGGTGTATGAGATGCACATGGGTCGCAGGCTAATTTCTAGTAGAGCCTTAAAAATATGCCTTAAAAACAAATAAAGAAAATCCTGGAGTAAACTTGCTGACAGCCCCACAAGGAAGTGAGCTACATGCTGTAGAAAAATACTGCAAAAGGGGATAGCAGTATACTTTCAAAAAATGTGGAGAATATTTCCTAATACTGTGTAAGTAGCTGTTATACTTTTATATGGTTTTTAGTCGACAGTGTTGTCAGCTATTTTTCAAGATGTGTGACTAAAGCCCAACATGTTTTTGGAATATGCTGAGAAGTAAATATGGTCATCCACTTCAGTAGTATTTGCAAACCCTTTTGTTCCTTTCCTCGTGAATATTCACATGAGTATATTTCCCTGGCTGAAATGCATCCTGTTTCCAAGGCTCACAGTAGTGTAGCTCAGAGGTGAGATATGCTCGTGATTCACTCTACCATATACAACAGTCATCTGCAAAACTGGGAGCAAGCTCTGGATCTTGCTTGGACTCCTGCAGATCTGTGGAGTTATGCTGGACACAAACCAGAGACAAATATCTCCTTACTTAAGGAACTGGTTTTTTATTAATTTTCTGATGCCCTTCTTTTAAACTAACAAGTGAATACTGCCATCTGAAATACACTTTCAGTTTTCATATTTTTCCCTCATATGTGTTGTCTAGGAAATGACTTTTCCTCAGGTTGACTAAAGTCTAGATAAAATATTTTGATTCTTCACCTGTAAAGTACAGAGAGGCTTTGCAGGGTCTGTGTAAGTAATTTTTCTGAAATGTTTCCAATTCTTCTTTTACAACATCCTGATTATTCCTCACTTTTTTATGATTTTTGTGCAAATGTACATGGTAGTGTGTTTTGAGGTATTATGATCATCAGCCATAAAAATATGGTATTTTAAGGAGACTTTTCTCTCAACCTAACATGAGAGCAGCACTTTTTGCAGAGGATGCTTGCAAGCAGAAGAGCATGAAAGAGGTGGAAAGGAGACAAGCTCTGCTAAAAAATAAATAGGAAAAATCAGTATTTTTACCATTTTTGATATGGCAACATTATATCCTGCAAGCTCTCTAACAATGAAGTGACAGGATTCCTAATGCGTGTGTTTTCAGCTCGCCTTTAGAACAACGGGTCTGTCCTCTGAATAACAGATTTGATCTTTTCAACCAAATACTAAACACTACTTGAACTTTTCTATTTCATTCTTTAGATCTATTATTAACCTGTATCTTCCATTTTATGTTTTTCCAAATCACTGATGAATTAACTAAAACATGTTAAAAGAAGCGCCACCTATAACAGCAAACACAGCAATAAAAACAGATGCAGAAGAAAGGCTCATGGAAATTTTGTTGGGTGATTCTCAGAGAGTCTATACTTTGGAAAGTATAGACTATACTATAGGCAAAATAACTATTGAAATTAATTTTTAAAATCAGACAAGTGCAAAGGCCTTCTATGTTGACGTGAGTACTTAAAATATTAACATTTTTCAACCTAAATATTTTAGTGTCTTGACCTTCCAAAATGCACTAAAGGGATTTCAAGCTGAGGCCTCGGACTTGCGTGTGCTCATGCACATCAGTAGCTCCACCAAAGTCCTCAAATGACTAAAACCTGCTGAATGAAGTTGGAGTTTGGACAAGAAGAGTCAAAAGCTGTGCTGGGATGCAGGGTGAAACGAAGAGCTGGATGTAAATTTAAGCTGTTGGCTTTCCTTCAGCCTCACAGCATCTCTGCAAACAATCTGAATTATAAATTAAATACCTCACAAAGAATTTTTGGTGAGAGAGGAGAGTTGCAGAGCATCAGTGTGAGCACCTATCATCTGTCCAGGGTCAGACTCACCCCTGGGGTGCCCCTGGGCAGAGCAGGAGGGGCCACGCTCTGCCTCTGCACCGAGGTGCTGCAGGAGGAGCAACTGTAGCTCTAGAGTCTCTCGGGGGAACATCCAAGCTCTCATTGAAACAGCAATGAACGCAAAACCTTTTCTGACTTAAACCAGCACAGATTTCTCTGCCTTATAAAATCTTGCATTGCTCTCTCATTTGGATGCAGTTGTCCTGCCTTTGCAATCAACAGCTTTGGAAGCACAGAGGATCAACAGCTCCACAAGATCCATGCGTGCAGAGGAGGATGTATAACCTGAACCCACCCAAACATGATAATTGCAGTGAGGAGGGGATGATAATTGGCATCAATCCTTTGAAGAATTTTTATTCAGGTTGAATGACTCTGCTGAGTTAAAAAGTCTTATTAAATCTGATAAATAGTGGAAGAGTGAATTGACTTCACTGAAGTTAAGGAAGTAAATTTGTACTTGCATAACTCAGGCAGGTCAGACCCTGGCTGGATCAGCACTTCAAAGGAGACCTTCAAGAAAAACATGAGGAGATCTCTTCCTTCTTAACTGATTAGTGAGGCTCTGACTCAATATGGGCTGGAGATGGACCCAGGCCTTGTGGGGGTCGTCTCCCTGGGAACAGTCTGTGCATTCCCAGTGGCATTCTTGCACAAGCCAGCCCCTCTATAGGGAGACCAGGACATGGTGACATCCCCGTAATTTGACTGTCTTCAGACTTGATCCTTTAAAAAATCTGCCCTCAGGAGATCTTTGGACTCTTTTTGAGTGTCAGGGAGGAATGGTTGATATTATGCCACTTATACTTATTTCTATTAGGGTATCTCTATACCATATAAATTACTCAAAAAATCAATAAAAATTCTTAATGCCCTAAAAACTCAGGAAATAAATTCATCACATTTAACAGATAGAAATACGGAGAGTTCAGTGAAGGTCTATGTAGCAAAACCAGGTATATTGGCTTATTCCAATTTTCTTCTTGTTATCCGTGGCTATTTTGACCAGAAAAATCATGACCGCTTGACTAGAAAACTCATATTTTAGCAATTCAGAAATGTAACAGGATAATCTTATCAGCACCTCCTGGGATAGAAGAGTAATAGTAATGCTCATCTCACAGGTGGCAGTGGCAGATACACTCTTATCCATGCTAAAGCCAGAAGGAAAAATACAGGTAGGAACATCCTGCTGAGACGATCCTTTCCACAACCCTCCTCTCCTTGGTTTTCTCCTCTCAAGTAGGAGACGCTGCACATCACCCAGTGATTCTTTTAGCACTACTTCCCACCCAACTGCTGCATCCATTTTTTTAATATCCTCTGCTGGAAAAATCTGAATGGAATGTTTTTCTCCCACCTCCATTTGTCTCAGAGTGGTTTTCCAGTTCAGAGTGACATTCAGGATGAAGAAAGCTGGTAGCTTTGATTTTTTCCTACCTCATGAATGATGGTAGGTTAAACATGCTCTAGCAGTGCAAGATGGTAGGTTACACCTCTCCCGGTGATGAGGTCTCTGAGAACAAATAATTATTTGGGTTTTGGGGTATGGCAACAAAGAAAGGTGCCTGGTCCCATGGAGCTCTCTGGGGTAACACAGAGACTCTGTGCCTTCATTGGTAATTGTATCATGGGAGCGTTTATACTCCATAAACTGTAATAAACCGTGCTTTAGTCATGGAGCGCATAGGGTTTAAACCTCCAGGTTGAAAGTATTTGATACCTACTTCTAGCTTATATGGTTGCTTTATCAAATGATTTCTCCAGACTCCAAAACTGTACTTATTTCATACATTTTCAAGCCTAAACTTTTACAACTGAACTGCTCCAGAAAAGGTGTTTTGCTTCTGGAGAGGTTGTTTACATGGTGAATGGTGAACCAAGTGTTTCATCTGCCAGTCCCAAGCAAAGGCCACTGTCACTCCAGCTAAATCCCGCTTCACAGAGCAGAGCCTCATCTGCCTGTTGTCCACCTCTGTCCGGGGGATTTTTACCAAACTCAGAGTTTTCAATGGAGATTAGCTCAACTATTCGCTCAAACTGAGATGGCAGGCGTGTGGCAATGGAGGGAGTCCAGCTCCTCTTGCAGAGTTACTCTTAGAAGAAGTTAGTGGTGAAAGATAATGGACATTTAAAGAAAGCCACGACTGCAAGGCTTTGAAAGAGTTGCAGTATGTGTGTACTGGCTGGCTGTGCACAAAGGGAGGCACGCTTGGGCTCGGATCCGGGGTTCAAACCCATGTGAACACACTCTGTGGTCCCTCCAGGCACCGTAGCCACTGGGTCCTGTCCCAGGAAACAGAGGTAAAATCTTACTGGAGGTTTTCCTTATTACAACGTACAACTTATTATGCAGCAATGATCCCTGGCTGTGGCTACCAGTCTTCCTAAAATTTCCCCAAATCTCTGTCTCTGCTAACCCACAGTTTATGAGAAAAGCATGCTAGAGATGGACATATTGCCCTGTCTCGTTGCCTTTTGAAGCTAGAAGGACTGTTTTCCATTTCCTGCCAGCTTTCCAAAATGTCTCATACTTGTTGCTCTCCTGGAACAGAATTAGCACCTAATTATTTCAGAACTGAAGAAATAGGTATCTCCAAGCCAATTATAATAACAGGAAGAATAAACATTAAACCTTTCAGAATTAGCTGAACCCAAAGTTCCCAGCAACATCAAAGTATGCTCTATTAAAAAGAAGAATGTTACATTTTGGTCCAAGAAAATGAGAGTGAATAGGAATGAAATAGAAAATTATCAATCCCCAGAATTTCCTTTAGAGGCCAATAGCGAAATATTCCATCATCTTTCCATTAGAGATGGCAAGTCACATGTTTAACCTGGCCAGAACCACAATTTAGTTTGCACTGCACTTTGATTGAAGATTTCTTTTGAAGATCCACTGCTTTATTTGAGAATATCAGATAGAATAAATAAAAAGAGCATCAGTACAGACCAGGAACTAAAAGATAAATGTCATAGGATGTGTTCAGAGTGTAGCATGAAATTCAGATGAGTGAAAGTGATTTAAAATAGCAGTACAGAGAATGTAAGTATTTGGAGATGAATCTGAAAATGGACTCTGTATGTGGCAGAGGAGGGAGACCAGATTAAAAATTATTTTGAAAAATTCTTGCCTAGGTCCAGTTTATTAATAGATATTTAAGGTAAGAATGGGTCCTTACAGTTACCCAAGCTGGCGTCTTACAGAAAACCAGCATCAGAATGTCATGCCATATTCTTGCATTGTGTTCATGATTTCTGGTTAATTCATTTAATATTTATGTTTTTAGTTATCTGTAAGGAAGCTATTTACTCCTGATTTAGGGTTTGTTCATGAAAAATACTCTTCTGCTTCCTTTGACAATGATCAGTGGTTTTTGACCCTCTCTGTTAATTTAGCTTCTGCTAGGGGTTAAGTAGTCCCTGGGGTAGAACTCTGGAGATGTATGTGGCGACTTGTGGGGAAGAATTTTCCGCCAGCTTCTTCTTCATGCCCACACGCGTCGTCTGTTCCTCCTGGGCATCTTCTCTGTGTTTGAACAAACTTCTAAGATCAGGATTTCAGTTGAAAATCATGGCCAGCGTTCATTAAAGACGTAATTTGAAATAATTCCTGCATTACATGTGGGTTTTAGCTGGCTATGCTATAACTTGTCGTCTTGAAGCTGATTTTAAAGTACAGCCAAAATAAGAATTTTCTGAATTGTTAATCATAAATATTCATATTGCAGCCGCTTTTCAGCAATACTGATCAGATCTGTGAAAACGGGATGAATAATAAGAGCTACTAACCATTGCAAGCCTGTGGCTTTGTCTTCTAACAAAGAGAGCGGCATGTATTAGTCTGCTCATGAACACGATTAATTATATCAGTCGTCATTTCCTTTCCTCACACCATTGCTGGTGCTACCCGCGCAGGGAAGGGTTTAGCGAGGTGTGTGTGTACACCAACATGGATGATTAATGTCATCATCAGGGTGGGTGGCAGAGAGTTTCTCTCTTATCTTCTGCTGCAGGACCAGCAACAGAGCACAAAATAATGTACTTCTGTAACTTTGAAACATGTATTAATAGTGATATGTTTAATTACACAAAATCTAAAGATTTATAAGCAGAAATCCTTTCCCAATGAAGTCCTCCAATCTGTGTTTTAAGGTAGTTCAGTGCTGTGTGGAACACATCTAAGAGTTCCCAGTATTGTAATTTGGTATCAAAGAACTTGCTTTTCCACCGTTCTCCTTGCTGAAGGTTGTCGGTAATGATGCAGTTGGCCCCTGGAGCTGGGAGATCCTCATGGTCACGGCTACCACAAGCACATACAAAATACCCTGTGAACCAGTTATCCGATTCCTAGCCACTGTTCTCCAAGAAAATCAATAGAAATCAAAATCTATAAATGTTCTATATAAATATACTGCTCAAGCTCAGATCAGTTGAATTTGATTGAGGAAAACCTCATGGGGTTAGGTACTGGCTTCTGGCAGTCTGGTAAATATTAATTCTCATCTATTAGGACTCAGTTAAAGCAATGTCTCCTGCTACCATTTTGCATAGTTACTTTGGGGAGAATTAAGATGAATTGCAAATTTGTCACCATATTGAGCTGGAGCAGGACAGGACCTAATAAATCATCTAATATCCTCTTCGATATGGCAAGCCTGACCTAAAAAGTTTAGTTCAGAAATGTAACCCACAAACATACACTGATGTTTCTTTTCAGGAAACTGGGACCTGGCAGACAAGTAGAAACACACCCACACCCACAAACCAAAAGGAACAGCCCCAAAACCTAAAAAATGTGCTTGTATATCTTCCTATATCCATAGCTCCATCTCCCAGGTACTTCAGAGACATATTTGCAAAGATTTAATTGATTCCTAATGTATCAGTACCTGATAATAGTTACTTTTTACATAGAGTGGTTGCCTGTAGTATTACAATATTTTACAGAGCAATATTTCAAGAGAGAGGTCTCATATCCTGAAGGGGAAGGTGGATGGACCTTGGAGAAGAGTCTCAACAACTTGAGAAGAGTCCGGGAACACCTTCTTTGGAGCACGCACCTGAAATTAACTGCACAGGTTCCCCTAGAAAAGGGTAGGTTCAAGATCAGAAAGACAGCCAGGAAGTTTAATTTTTATAGATGACCCCTCCCCCCCCACCCTCCACCTTAGAATAGGTTAAAAAGCCTAATTGGTTTCCCTTGAAGAGAAATGAGCTCTGGCTGGTTACTAAGCAACTGGTGACAATTTGCCTTTTCCCTTTTATTCAGGAGATCTTGATTCAAACTTTACAAGAGCACTTTCAATTCATGTTTATATTCATCATAAAAAAGCTCTCTGATACTGTTTTGTTAGGCTTAGAAAGCAAAACCCCCCTGCTAAATTGTGCCTTAATAACCGAATATATTACAGATACTTCCCATGGTGCGGTGTGCGTGGAAAGGCGGGTGGGAAGGATATTTGCTACTCATCACATTTGTACCAGCAGAGGAAATAACAGGGCTCCTGCTGGACAGAAATTGTAAATAAGCCTAGTTTTGCTCAGTCCCGGCTGAGGCTTTCGGTCGCTCTGAGCAGACAAGTGCTCAGGGACAGACGTAGCAGGAGGTGCTTTCTGGACTCATAACAAGTTTATCCTCCTTTCTCTTGTATGCAAGTACCTTTTCTAGACCACATGGGAGCATGGTGAAATCAGAGCAATTGCTCCTATGTGACGTCTGTTTTGCCACGTTGTACTGCCACAACTTCTGGTTAATCTCCCAAATGAAGGAGAGTAATTACTGATCATTGCATCAGCAAAGAGTGCTGGTGCTGAAATAACCTGGGAGCTCAGGAAATTTCACCATGCCGCTATTCAGGGATTTACAGCTATAAAGAGACGCAGTTACATGATTCACTGACTCATCAGGTTTCCTGGAATAACTAAATATTACTGGAGACTGTTTGTTCAGAGTGCTGCTGCTGCGGAAGAGGCCACTTATGGATGCAGTTCTCCAGAAGCCACGTCACCTCTAAATCTGCTGAAAAGACATGAAATAGTTGGGTTTGGGGTTTGGTTTTTGTTTTGTGTTGTTTTTTTTTTTTTTTCCTACTACCTTTGTGTGACACTGTTTTTGTACAGCAATTTGCATGGGACGGACCGTTTTAATAGTGTTAACATGATGGTGCCACACTCTTGCATTCAGTTAACGCGCAGACAGTGCTATTGCATCCCTTGCAACCTCCAGCAGTGAATTGCCCCCAGCTCTCATATACTGTTTTTTTGATTACCTTAAAAAACAGAAGCTAGACCAAGGTGTATGTTGTCTGTTGTAAGCCCGAAATAACACTGTTTGACTTCCAATTAACATCATTCTTATCCCGTTGTGGGAATTACTCCCATCACTCCATTTGTTTCCCACTCAAGCAGTATACAGCTCTGTTTTATCGTGTATCAAGGCTCAGTCCTGATGGCTTTCTAAAGGGCATACAAAACATACTGTTAAAAAAAGATACTGACTTTGTGTATGCTGCTTTTGAAATTAGAGTTAGTACAAACTGCATTCGTACTAATTAATCACTTCTACAGTATACTGTGTTATGAATTTGTGGATCTCCAAATTCTCTTCAAATGCTGATTGATACATCCTCACAAAAGGTGAACAGCCTCGTGGTTTTGCTTACGAGGAAGTTATTGCCTGTGTCCTACCACTGAGGGCTGTTCCCAGCCTGAGCCCTGGCTGCTCCCCATGAGCTGCGACCCTGACCCAACCTCGTTGGTGGGAGGTCCCTGCCGGGCTCCCTGGGGATGGTGCCCAGGGGAGATAGAGCAAGCGAGTGTGAGCCCAAAGTCTGCAGAAAAAAACTGTTAAGGCTTGCAGTTGACGCGAGACGACCACGACATTTTGGCAATCTCTTTTACAAAGTCTTCACGGGAAAGTAAAAGTGGAGGCGTGGTGCAATCAAATTCTGTAAGGGCTATTTCCCATACACGACTGCAGCAAATTCAATATGGTGCACATTGTGGTATAACAAACTGCAGAATAAGGAACAGCAGGAAAACAGCCGCAGTCACCTTTAATGGAGATGTCCATAATACTAAACCTTTCCCAATAGAACTTTATTACCATTTCTAAATCATCTACTTGTGTTTTGTTTAATATAGGTAAACAATGAAGTGTCTGTGTGCAGAGATAAAAAGCTTTCAGTGTTCTCCGAAGCTCATGCAAAACGTTTAAACATCTTGAATATAGAATTCTTATTAAAAAAAAAGGAGGAGGAGGGAGAGCACAGAAAGGTGTTTGGTGTAAACCATCACCTAGGCACACAAGCAGTGATGTGTGGAGTTCCTTGGAAGACAGGGCTTGAAGAATAGAGGTGTGCTTCTCTTTTCTTGCTAAGAGCGTGCTTATTTTTGTGTCTTGGTTAGGAAAATAAGCTAGGAACTGCCTGAACTTCAGCCTCTGTAGACAGATCAGCATATTGCAGCTGACTCCATCTCTGCCCCACAGCCTTCCCGCGCCACTGTGGTGCACGACCCTGGGGCAGGGCTGCTGCAAACCTGGGGCAAGGGGGGGCACTCTGCTCCAGCAGTGCAGGAGGCAGCAGTGAGAGATGCCAAACTCATAACTTGGGTCAGTTCTTCGATCTGTCTGCTTGGAGTTTACCCCGTGACCCCCTCTGAGCAGAGGATTTCAGGTGGAGGCTTGCTTACTTGTGGCATTCAGCGCCTGGGAGATGTCAGGCAGCAGGAGCAGGCAGGGGTCAGCAGCAGAGGAGCAATGTGCTACTAGTGGCTTGGCCTGAAACATAAGAGCAGATCATGGCACTGTTTTCTTTAGCAGGCTAGAAACTAGCTTTAGTTTTGCTTTAGAAGACGAACTCGGAGGAGGAGCGTGCCAGATGCTTAGTTGATAGCAGGACATCTGTGCTGGTGTAAGCAGTGAATCCTGCTCCTCTGCTGTATGGTGAAATAAAGCTGTTTCACTGGAAAGCTAACTTTTATATATAATTTCCACCATTATACAGTTCTGTATGCAATTTGCATTATACCAAACATTATTAGAATAGCGTAATGTTCTTCAGCTGACACAAATTAACAAATTCATTATCATCATATCACATTTGTAACCCACTGTTCCTACATTTAACACAACCCCATAGCATAGTAATTCCTTCCCAGATGTTTTTGGAGGAGGAACAGAAACTCTCTGCTACAAAAGAGAAGTGGTGATAGTCATAGTAGAATAACACCATAATGTGAGTCTTCTTTTTATATAAAACAGTCACAACTGTATACAGCAATAGTGACGACAAGCAGTAGAGGTGAAGTACTGGCGAAAGGAATGAAGTACTTTGTGCAAGAGTCAAAGCTTTATTTCTTATGGCTCTGTTCACTGTGACACTGAAATACATAATATTTGGTGGCTTATGTGAAGAGTCATGATGCTAGGTCTGCAGATGGCTTCACTGAAAGGTAATGCAGGTTTGTTGAAGCAGACCGTGAATGACTCCTCAGAGTATAAGGTGCTCACCGTGCTTGTAGGGAAGTAAGAGCCATTTAGGTGAGCTCAACATCTAAATAACAACCTCTGTCACTTCCCAAAATGCTACTAAACTGAGACTCCAGCAGAAACTGTGCACCAGCATACAGCGAGGGGCTCTGAGGAGCACGACATGCAGAAATCATGACCGCAGAGCTGTACGTGTGTGGGCAGACCCCTGCACCCATGCTGTTTCCCAGGTGATCAGGTACAGGAGAGCCTGCAAGAGCAAGCCCATGGGAAACACGGCACCTCTGATCATGGGATTACATTATAGTGAACCAAATTCTCTTCACGTGGTTTTTAAACTTAATGTTTCTATTCTGACTGTTACGTTTCACAGTTTGGGCTTTTTTCCCCTTCAGTTGGTACTTCAGTGGGATCCCATACAAGTCCTTAAGGGGATGAAGAACTTCTTGGGGTTCTGGAAACATTTTTTCCCAACCATCTGCTCAGCATTTGACAGGATTAAAGGCATCCAAAACCTTTGCAATCAATGGGAGTTTTCTGTAAGCTTTGGTAGGTTTTAGAGTAAATCCTTTCTTTGTTACCTGGAGGAAAACCAGAAAGGAGAGGGCCCTTCCCCGTTCCCTTCAGCGCTCTCCTCACGGGTACGTGCCAGCAGCAGGACGTGCAGGCAGGTTGTCATTCCCAGGGCAGCAAAATGACTTTGCTAGATGCCTTATAAAGAGCAGTTGCACCAAACAAGTCTTAATGCGTGTTACTTACCTTGACTGCAACTTGGAAATTAATTCAATAAAGTGTATTTAAAATGATTTCTTTATTACAATTTTGAGCACGATTTTCCTTTCACTATACTTTATCTGAACTTTATACTGAAATACGTGGTCGGGTGCAGGCTTGTGGCTGCGTACATTCTTTTTCTAAGAATACCTTGCAGCTGACAGTTGTACTGCCATATACAGGATTTGCATAATAATGAATATATTCCTCAGGAGGGTGCCACAGATCAGAGCAGATGAACACTAACTGGATCTGGAAATTCAGAAAGATGAACCTTCTCCATACACAGTCTCATTTTAATCTTCAGAAATAAAAACACAGGGCACAGCAGACTTGCTTCGGTGTTGGAATACAAAAGCGAAAGGCTTTATTTACTAAAAATGGAGAAATAATGCAGTGATGAGGAAAGAAAGCCACCACTTTGCTTGTATATCTCTGGTGGAACAGGAAATATATGCACCTGGAGAGGAGTGACGTATATTGTACTGCAGGATTAACCTTTGGGAGAGTTTCCAGCAGCTGATGCCCTCACGCTGAGCCCAGGGCTGGCTGCAAAGCACCCACAGGTTATTGGGAAGTTCACCACTTTTCGAGAGCTAGTCTTGCTATTTTTCAACTATTAAGTCATTTCCTTATTAACACTAATTTCATCTCAGCGTAAGACATGGTTTCAAAATCAAACTGGGAAAGGCATTTTCCCCTCTAGCTTAGAAACAAATTTTATCACCCTGCAGGAAATAAAGGTACCTCAAATAGAGTCTTGGTATATGAAGAAGAATATGGTTTGTCTGCATATTTATTTAAAATCCTTTATGCAAAAATTGTGAAACTGTAAAGCTATAAGGAGGTCTAAACACAGCAAAAGGAAAAAAAAAAAAGATCCCTATTTGTCTGATGTGCATTTTGGTAGCTGAAAAAATCAGGTGGCATCACAAGAAATGGATGAAATGTTACATGCCTCCGGCCCTGGAATGAAATGTTAATAAACTAATTTCTTTTTCCAGACCTTCCCTTCTTTTTTTCTTGTTACTTGATGACTTTGTTCCTACTCAGCTGTGGTTTTTCACGCCTCATCCCCAGCTCTCTAGGTTTTCTTTTGATGTGGTGCCTTCTGTAGATGTCAGGTTCTTGAAAGAGAAAGAAATTTTGCTTTCTGAAAGACATGCTCTGTTTGCAAAAGGCACTGTTGCTGAAGTGTTGAAAAACTCGAGTGACTGCTTCATTTCTTGAAGTCTCTAAAAAGTGCTCTTTATCTATAGATGAGAAAGAACTTCTAGGGCCACTCATTGACTTTGTGTGTGCTCTTTTCCCTACTAATTAAGCTGACTTTCTGTGGTATAGAAACTTCTGACAGATATATTACAATCAAGAAGATATGATACAATATACATAAAGGTAAGCTCTGCTTTTGTACACCTCAGAATTCATCCACTGATGTCTGGGAATGTTCCAAGGATTTCAACAGGCTTTGGATCAGGTCATGGGTGATAAGACAGGGCCACCCACCAGGGTGAAAATTGAGAGAATGAAGTATGGAGGGGAAAAAGAAACACTGCAATATAAAATTCATTGTTTGTAAGAAAAACAGTTATTATTCTTGCTTATTTTTTGGAATACTGCATATCTGTTAAATAGCAGACTTGGTGTCTGCAGAGGCGGCGTGGCACCATCATGAGCCCTTTTTTTGTCTGAGATGACAGCCAATATTTTCAGCAATTCTTTCCCAAGCTTTTCTCTGCACATTCAGTGCTCTTTTCACTAACGACTTTTAAAGACACTTTAACCTACCACAAAAGGGAGGAAAGGCGGTGTGACTCCTGCACAAAGCACACAAGCTGTGCTCATGAAACGCTGGAGCAAATCCAGCTGTGGAGGTTTGTGCCTGGCAATCTGCAGCCTGCCATAGTCGCAGAGCAAAAGCCACTGCCTGTTGCATGTGGCTGAGACTTTACCTCCAAGATTTGAGAGATTAGGAAAAGATCTGACAATTTCATAAAGTGAATGTAGGGATAAAGCAACAAGTATTTTTTTGCCTCTCCTCCAAGTCTCTTAATCTGCCGTCAAAAGAGCTCATTCCACCTTGTTTCTGGACATACTGTTACAGTAAGAAAATAATTAATCTGACACACAAGGGATTGCAAGAAAACAGGTAAAGCATTTACCAAAATAGGAATCCACAGGTTTTGTACATGCATTGTGTAAAATAACAGGTCCAAACACCACAGTTTGCTGTGAGGCTTTTCGAATGTCACTGAATTTTTTGAAAAGCTACTTTTTAAATCTTTTCTAACATTTCCTAAAGCATTAACTTTGGTATTAATTAGGCCCATCCCTTAAACTTCAATTAGCCATATCAAATATGACATTGTTTTATCATAGCTTGAATTTTCCCCTAACTTCTAGAAAAATATGCCATCATTATTCTATTTCAGAGTTTCAGAACTAGGTTGTGGAACTGAGGTATGAAAGTATATACAGTTATAGCTATTTTGGGAAGGGGGGAACTGTAATGTCATCAGAACTGTCAAGAATGTGTTAGAGCTCTTTGCCAGACATTTATTATTTTGTATGGGAACTTGGATATTTCCTTCATATCGCACTCTGTTGCCATTTTGTACTGATAAAAAAAAATCTCTGATTTATTGCTCCATCTCTTATTGAGGCTGTGCTAAAGTTTCTTTATTAAATTGCCTTATTCAAATTGTAACTGCAGGTCATTTCCAATGAAGAGTATCTTAACTTGTGTGAGAATAAGCTTTAGATACCTAGATGTAAGAGGCTGATAAAACAATTTTTTGGAAACAGCTAGGAAATTGGCACACATAATTCCCGAATGTATTTGTTATGGCTCAGCCTTTTTTATTAGTCTAATTCTCAGACTTTTTTGTGTCATTTGTCTCAAGACTTTTATATAATGTCTTTACTAATCTGTTGTAGTAAGAATTGTTCGTACATCGTGAAAGACCATTGGTGAAATGTTATCTCCCTTTCCAGGTAATGAACCATGGCTTTAGATTGAATAAATCCACTAAATCATATGTATCTACTGATAAGATAGAGGATTATGATTTTCACCTATCATGAAAAATATCAGCCATGGATTTCCATCCGTGAGGCAAATTAGCCGTTTTTCTACAAACATACAGGAAAACATTGCTGTAGGTAATCCAGCCAAAGCTACACCAGTCAGACGCCTGGAGAAAGAACCAGGAGACGACCAGTTCTTAACATGGAGAGCCTTACTCATCCAAAATGTATGAATTTATAATTGGCTGAAGTCTGAGTTTGAATTCAGGCTGTTTTGTCGATTTTCACTGTCCTCCAAATAGTACAAAGTGACCATATTACGGGGCTAAGACAATACTGCACAGGAGCTGGCGTGCATCATCTTTCAGGGCATCTTAGGCTCAGTGCTGTATGCTGGCTCACAAGGAGGGTAGAGGGGGTTTAGATCTGTCACAGTGTGATATAAACCTGCCTCTGTACATGAAATACAAGTGCACTGGAGAATTAAAAAATAATTCCATGGTTTTAAATTGTTTGGAAATGAAAAATAACATTTTCAAAAGCACTTAAGAACCAAATCCCCAAAGACATCTGGGCAGTAGTTTTCTGATGTGCCTAACTTTGCTCTAAATCTCAGCCTCTGTGTCTCTATTCAGCTCAGATTAAGTCACTGGTGATTTAGGAATGTACATCTCATTTTCAAAGATCATTTGGGACACTTTGATTTATTTTGGGGCAATTCACACCTACTAACTGCAGAAGCCAAGTTCCCTGTTTGAGTTTAGCATCTGCTGAGACAGTTTTTGTTTTAGGACGCCGTCTCTTGCACATAAATATGCATGAGACAGATGAACATGGGGCTGTGCCAGTGTGTGCCAACCGAGAAGCTGCTTTGCACATCTATATCATCCGCTTTGTGTTCCTACCTGTGATATTTAATAGAGCTGTCCAGAAATGTTTCTGCACAAAGTATGTTGTTGCTTGGCTTTTTTTTTGGTCCAGAGCATTATGTTTTGAGACTGAAACTCTGCCCCAGAAATGTGCTGAATTTCATGGAAATTCCCAAGGAGGAAAGAGGCTCCCTGTGTGCACCCAGCGGGTGGGGATGAGCTCAGTCACAGGGGTATCACCCAAAGGCTTGGGTCTGTGTTTTGGCTAATTAGACCATCTCCCATATTCCCAGGGTGTCCCAGAGCCACTGTCTCTCAGAAACAAGTTGATGGATCTGGTACAATTATTTTCATAACTGCATTTAGGTTTTTGCTCATCTGATGTTACATTTAACTCTGCTTAGTTTCCCAGTACACAGCATGGTGTTCAACACCGATGCAAGACAGCAAGGCCAAAACACAGATTCTTAAAGGCAGGTGCAAATTGGAGTTTGTGCCAGATGGGAGCTGGTGAGTGTGTGGGTACATGGCAGCCCCAGCTGCAGCCTCGCTAGCAAAAGCTATGGAGAGAGCTGCCCCACTTCACCTGGGGGCAATTACACGGTGCCTTTAACAACTGGCTGTTTTGTAGGAGGAGCTCACGTCTCCAGAGGTTTGGACTGGGAAAACTCAGGTGCGTTGTTTAAAATGTTGAAAACTAGTGGGATTCAAAGGTGGTTTAGGATAAAATACAGTTTTTACAAGGTAAAATTTGGGGGAGGGATAGATAAAAATAAAATACTTATCTTCAAAATTTCTAGTGTGATTTTTCCCTAATAGACATTAAGCTAATCCTGCTGTACGAGGTGTTCAGCATGGTTACTGAGGCATTTCTGAATTTGTTCTGTTTCAAAGTCTTTGTAGCGTTGCTCACGTGCATGTAAGTGGGTAGCTTGCTCACGAATTCAAGCACTGTTCTAGTCAATGGATGGGGGAGAAAACAGAATTGTTTCAGCCCAATGAAATATTATTTTTTGGGTTCTTTTTAAAAGACAAAGTCTCCCTTTATAGCCATGCAAATGTGGTCCAGAAAACAGTGAAAGAGAAGGGTTGTTGTTTCCAGAATCACACAGTACAAATCATATATCCTGTCTAACAGCAGAAGAAACAGCCTGGACCTTTTAAACACTTGAATTTATTGACTGACAACCTCCTAAACAGCCTGAAGTTTAATTTGGAAGCTGACAGGGAGTATGGCTCAGTTCTTTGGCATTCATCACACACACAAGCTGGCAACTTGTCAGAAGTTACAGATTTCTTTTTAACTTAATTTTTTTTTGGTTGCAAAGTTGCAGATTCCATTGCACAAATGCCACCTAAGTGCAATGCTGGGTCCAGTCAGATGTCTTAGTTTTGATCTGTGCACAGACACGACTCCCTTCTTGCTTTGGGCTTGATTGTAGGGAAAGAGTTTAATTGAAGAGCAAATCCAAAGCAACCGCATCTCTAGGTCTGGGCTGGCCCTGATCCATGTGGTTTGGTGAACAGACGTGGCAGTGGGGGCAAAGGCAGCCGTGGTGGCCCTCGCCCTGGGGCTTTCCGGTGCCACATCGTGGACACTGGCCAAAACCCAGCCCAGTAGCACCACACTTAGTGGCTTCAAAGGACTTGCTTCAGAAGGACTGAAATCTATTTATATTTTGGCTTCAGCTTCTTCCCATCTCTTTTGCTAATCTTTTGAACTTGTTAACCAGGCTTGGGAGGATTTTTTGGCTTTGTTTTGTCAGGCAGGGAAGGTTTGATAGATATGGAAACACTTCAGCAGCGGCAAAAATCAGAAGTGTTAATGGGAAAATTGTTGTGACAGATCACTTTCAGTCAAACTCATAGGTGCTAATAAATATTTCGTCAGTGCTAATTCTTAACCACATTCAGCAGCCATGGCATTCAGAGAGCCTGTGCTTATGTCCCTTAACCCACAGCCTGCAGAGGGGGATGGGCTCCAGGCACAGGCTCCTTGTGGTCCTTGGGCATCTTGCTGGGGGGCCAAAACTATGTGTATTTGTTGTTGTTGGCCAAGTAATGGCAATTTTTGTGATCTACTATACCACTGCACCTTCACAGCAATGGCACTATACATTTATTACACCGGTAAAATCTCTGAATGTTGGCCGCGATCGCTGTTGGCCGGATACTGTGTGAGTGATGTATGTGAAGTGCTGCGGCTCTACTGATGTGATTCTACTGATGTGGGATGAATTTCACAGCTGAGGGACAGCAGCAGTCTGTGGGCTGGCTTATTCACTCCTAATGGCCAACAGGAGATATATACGCTGTTCGAAGACCTAAGGGATGAGGATAGCCTGATAGTCAAAGCCCCTTTTCTATTTTATAAAGTCTGCATGTAAGCATTATTCATAGGAAATACAACCTCTTCCTTCAACTGCTGTTGAAGGTCTGTAACTGTTTGATAGCATTTAATTGCCTGTGGGTTTCATAGAACCATTTCTCAGCCACCACATCCCAAAGGTTTCCTATCCACACGCACTTAGGTTTGGTCTTGAGAGAAGCATGAGTCATCTAACCATTGCATCTTGTCAGAATGAGTCATCCAGGAGGAGAAGTGGTTTTGGGGATGGGAGGAGGTGCCTGTGCCTGGCTCTGCCGCTGGCCAGTGTTACCCTTGACCGAGCTCCAAACCTTTAAGCAGTTAACCTTAGGAGAAAGGACATGAGATCTCTAATCGGAAAGCTGCATGCAATGCAGAAAATGTAGATTTTTTCTGACAGTGACCCTAGAATAGCTTTCTATCTCAGTAGCTTTAACCTGCTGCAACTGGTCCCATAAATCCTATCCTGAAAATAATATGACCCAGTAGAATACCAGTGCATTGGTATTCTTACAATTTCTGCCCATGAGCTGTTTTCCATGTGAAAATTCATAGAACACATAAAACACTCTGTACCGGTTTTTATGAGAAGGTTCACTGTCATTTAACAAAGGATAACAATAGTAAATCCATAAGGGCAGGAGTTTAGTAAGCTTGCTGTGTAATATAAATTACCTAGTTGTTTAGGTAATTACCTAAATTACCTGTGGAATATAAATTACCTGGCACAAATTATGCCTTTTAGCCTAATGAATCCCATTTATTTACGATAAATGTAGTATCTTTATTGATTCACCTCACATCAGTCACTGTCAGTCTGCACTTTGCTGAAGCAGAGCTGGGAGCTGTCAGTTATAAACAGTGCTGCAGCCAGGTTTTGCAGTGCCTGGAACAACTCTCGACGCAAATTCTCCCATCTCACTCTCGTGCTGTCGTACCTTGTGGGTCTGTTCCCTGTCGCTCACGGGTCGTTTTCCTTTTGCTGTGAGTTTGTGTTGGGGGTGCATGTGAGGGGAGGGAGAAGAGCAAGTGTTTTGCATCCTCCCCCCCACCCTTTCATAATCCAATTAACTCTGTTAATGGTATCAGCATTTTCCCATCAGCTATACCTTCAGTCTTCTATAAGCTGAATACTTCCTGTGTGCTACTAGGGCCAACACTGAGCATCAGGCAGGGCTGGGGCTTCTTAACTATAGATGGTGTTTTAATTAACATTGTTTATGTAAAAGGACTAGGAAATAGTGAAGAGAGATTTATGTGGTACTACATGTAGCAAAGGTATGCGGGTAGTGCTTGTTCCAGCAGTTATTTTGCTTGAACTTAGAGGGTGAGTTTGTATCCAAGGACTGTTGCAGGTCGATTCTCATGATATTTGACAAGGAAGCTTGCTCTCAATGTGTCTGGTGGGGCAGAGGGAGGAAATGTCTGCTTAAGAAAAAGGTAAAAATAAGTTATTTACTTGTGCTCAGCATGTAGCAAACATTACAAATTCATTTATATTTAGAGGTGCTATAAAAATATGTTTGCTTTGAAGGCAGAGCATATTAGTTACGGAAAAAATTCTTGCTCCTTAAGTAGCTTCATCTTCATTGTTTACTTTTTTTTTTTTTAAATAAACTGACAGCATGGAGAGGTGACTGGCATTACGGCAATCAGTGGTAATCCAGTTATGTCTGCATGCGCCTTGGGTGGTCTCCGCCACGCTTGCTTGCCTCTTTGCAAGACTTCTGGATTCAGCAGGGGAGTTACAGACTGCTCATAGCGAGGTAAAACAACTGCTTTCAATGACATCCACTTTCAGCTATTTTGTTGGTCAGGGAGAAAATGCGACGCCACCAACGCCGGCAGCCGGAGCACAGCGTGTGCCCTGCGATGGGAGCCGGGCAGTGTGCCTGCCCAGCCCCTGCCTCGGCAGGCCTCTCCCTCCGGGGCTCGGTGGCACGAAGCTGGGGAGCTATTTTGGAAGCAAACTTAATGCCCTAATAGTAGGGTGCACTTAGGAAATGGGTTAATGACCTATGGCAGAGTCTGTAGTTTCAGGGGGCACTAAAAGGCAGTGCACATTTGCCAGATAGGTGAGGAGTGACTGAGGGAAGAAAACCCAAAACACTCTCCAATTGTCCTTTGGGAAAAGCGTTTCTCTCCCCAGGGTCTGCACAGTCCCTACTGCAGAGGGTCACTGGCTGACAACATGGTCGGCCCTGGGAAGGGACACGGCAGGGCACGTAGGAGGAGAAGGGGGTCTGTGGGTGTTGGGATTCCCGGAGGAGCCTGCATTTCTCGCCAGGAAAGCAAAGGCACTTGAGAGGTGTAGTTACCCCACGATACAACCAGGGAAATGCTGTTTCAGGCCTGTGCATCACGGGTTGACTCGGAGTCCATAAAGATTCAAACTAAATTCTTAACTGGTCGGATGAGTATTTTCTCAAGTCCTCCAGAGAGGAGTAGCAAAAACCTGAAGCACGTGCTTAATTTCAGATGATGGAGAAGTTGCAATAGAGTTTAAAAATCACTTAACTGATACATTGCATAACCTGTGTGGCTGTTGCATGCCACTATGCTTAATTTCCCAGCACCTGCTTTTAAGGCACACATAGCTGAAATTTTTGAAATTAAACAGAAAAAGAAAACCCCAAAACATCATCATACAGTTTTCATACTTAAAACCATTGTCAAGTAATAAACTAGTAAACACTGAATTTGTCTCCAGTATGTGCTGCTTTTCCTAGGCATACTGGGATCGTATAATTTCTCAGGACTGGAATTGCCCAGGCTGTGGCAGGTGGCTCGTGGCTGTCAATATGGATCTGTGGAAAGGTCTGCTCCCTGTTTAGTTATCCCCAATAAACTGAAAATCTATTATATGTACACACAATCCCCTACCTGGCCATCATCACTTGTAGTACCTGTATAATGTGTCCAGCTCTGGGGTCCTCTGCACAGGACACACATGGACCTGTTGGAGCGGGGCCAGAGGGGGCCACAGAAATGACCCGAGGGCTGGAGCAGCTCTGCTACAAGGACAGGCTGAGAGAGCTGGGGTTGTTCAGCCTGGAGAAGAGAAGGCTGCGGGGAGACCTTACAGCAGCCTTCCAGTAGCTGAAGGGGGACTGTAGGAAGGATGGGGACAATCTCTTTAGCGAGGCCTGTTGTGACAGGACAAGGGTCGATGGTTTTAAACTAAAGGAGGGTAGATTTAGACTGGATATAAGGAAAAAATTCTTTACAGTGAGGGTGGTGAAGCGCTGGAATGGGTTGCCCGGAGAGGTTGTGGAGGCCCCATCCCTGGAAAATTTCCAGGCCAGGTTGTACGGGGCTCTGAGCAACCTGATTGAGTTGGGGATGTCCCTGCCCATGGCAGGGGGGTTGGACTAGATGACCTTTAAAGGTCCCTTCCAGCCCAAACCTTTCTATGATCCTATGAATATCAAAGTGAGTTTAATATTCAAGGACACAATAGAATGCAATGGTGATATACCTTCTCAGGTATACCTGTATATCACTTTATCTATTTTTATTACACTGCCAAAACATATCTTTCATTTCTCTTGGGCAATATTTTACGATGAGGGTGGTAAAACACTGGCCCAGGTTGCCCAGAGAGGTGGGAGATGCCCCATCCCTGGAGACATTCCAGGTCAGGTTGGACGGGGCTCTGAGCAACCTGATCTAGTTGGGGATGTCCCTGCTCATGGTAGGGGTGTTGGAGACAACCTTTAAAGGTCCCTTCCAACCCAAACTATTCTATGATTCTAAGTTTTCACAGCTTTCTCATTGTTGCTACCTTTCTCTTTGAGTTTTAATTGCCAGGTGACATTGTGGGGTCTGCAACCAAGACACATTGAAGAGGACTTCTGCATAACCTGAGAACAAGGGACAGGCAGACTGGAGACCCTGCTCTGACTTAGGCACCTTCTGCACATGCTTGTCTGAATCTGCTTCTCCAGCAACTGCATTTTGTATAACAGAGAGCGGGTTTATAAATCAGATTGTGGTCTGGGTTGTATGAGTTTGGAAGCTGCAGGTGAGTTACTTTGCTTGGGTATACACTATTAAGGAAAAAATCAAAATGGCCTTTTTAGCCATCTCACTCTTAGCTTTGTTCTCATCACCTGATGAGCCCACGGGGGGATTTAATCAGCCTTTGTCCATTTAGCTACAGAAGTGTGTCCTGGCCCTCAGGGCTAGATCCAGAATTTAGGGATACACCCAGCCTCTCTTTAGGCACTAGTTTCTCACCAAAAGCCATGGGAATTCAGGCTCCTGGAGAATATCACGAAGCCATGGGATGTGAAGCACAAGGTGAGCATCTGGTTGGTCTGCCTGCGCAAATGAGAGTCGTTGCCATCTAGCCTACTCCTGAAGACCACCAGAGATGGCAATCCTACAAACTCCCCAAGCAATGTATTTGGGTTTCTAGTATCAAGCTCAACCTTTCTTGCTGCGGTTTTGGGCCGTTATTTCTGGTGTGAGCCACTGGGGACACGGAGAGTGGGTTGTCTCCTCCCTCTCTGCAGTGGACTCTGATATATTTGCAGAGTTATCCACTATCACTGCCTTTTAATTTTCAGCCTAATCACCTTGACTATGAGATAGCAATTAAGTTGTTTTTCTGGATCTGTCTTGCATGCTTTCCTCCCCATAGTATGCTGTGCCTTGGTTTTGGAAAGTATTCTTCACGACCTGCAACTAACCTGTATTTTGGAAAATATGGGTAAATTAACTTTTTTCAGAACTTGTATCATTCAGTATTTTTAGCAGTGACGTTTAGAGCTGCAGTGGTCCAAGGACATAAAGACATGCTGGAGGTATGGCTGTTGCTAGAATAAGACACATTGATGGGAGAAAGCAGGCAAGCTTGCAGGTATGGAAACCTGCAATATTTTCGGTGTTCAGCTTTCTTAAGGTGGCAATAATGTTGCTTGGTTTGGTATAGAGAGAGTTGGGAAATTAAGATTTGGAAGGTGTAACTGATATGCCTGCAGGCAGGACGTAAAAGACTGCAGTACTTGCATATTGTCCATTCAGTTCTCCCCTTGGTAAAATACATTATTTTCATTTTCATTTATTAGAACTGCAACTTCACCCTAGCTCATGTTTTTATCTGTCAATCTGCATCTTTGATAATTTATTTTAACTGCAGCTACTCCTTCCACTGTGGTGGTATGACTCACTGTTTTATGTTGTAATTCTAAACACATTCCACCCAAATGATGGTGTTTTTGTGTGCTGTTCTGCCAGCACGGTGCAATGGGAAGTTATAGCTACTGTTTTCTTTCATAATAAATTCATCCTCGGTCAGAAAAGATCAAGCTGGAATATAAACCCTGTAATTATTGATAATGCAGTTTGAAATAAACCAAAAGCCACTTGGTATTAGTGTCATATGTTTAAAGCATTTTTTTTTTTAGCAAATAAAGCAACGCATAAAGGAAGGTGATATCACAGATGTGATAAGTATGATAATTTTTTTGGCCTGGGATTTTTATATTATGTGTGTACATGAGTACCTCCTTGGTTGATTGCTTGAAGCCTTAAAGGGAATAAAACCTGGCATCAGTCGTCAGAGTAATTGTGAAGTGGGGCAAGATTTCTCCTATGTACATATATATGTATGTATATATACACAGATATATATTTTAAGAGAGTATCCTGGTGAAAATGTACATTGAAAAGACAAACCAGGAGCTTCTATAACCTCAGTTTATTACTAGGACAGGACAACGGTGTTTGCAGGTAAACATTCATTCCTCATGTACTTGGAGCTTTTCCTCTAAAACTTTCCACTGCTGCACCTTCACCAGTGACACAGGGAGAAACACAAACAGGGGAACAGCTGGGTTTTTTCTTTTTTCCCTCCAGTGGTGTCTCTGTTGAGTCCCAGCACTGAGCACTCGCCTGCGGGGCCGCTGCAAGGCTGCGGGTCCCTTGGGGTGCAATGGTCCAGCTGGCAGAGAGCATCCCGAGCCATCTTCCCCCATTTAACCCCTTGTTCTGTCCCCCCTGCCGCCGGGTCGGGTAGTGCTGATGTGAGAGCAGGATTGGTGCCTCATGGGCACACAGGGGGTGAGGAGGTCCTGATGTTCCTGAGCACCTTTCCAGCACCACTGCAGCTACTGCTTCTGGTGTTATTTCTAAAGGTTTGTATTCTATCCACTTGAAGGACCATATTTCAGTTTTATCCAGACTACTAATAAGCAGTTTAAGCATGCTGGCTATATAAAATAGTGTCACTTTATTTCCTTCCCAGAGTAGCGATGCCAGACCTTAATGGAGAGTGGTAACTGGGTTACTCTGTCTCTCGTTTTAAGAAACAGCTTATGTTTAAACTGGGAGAAGTAAAAGCCTGCCACCAAATTTTGTTCTTTGATCATGTCCTTCCTTTCATTAGGTGACCGTGGCTTTTATGTCCTACACTTCCTACTACTTTTGCATTGCAGAAATCGTTCAGAGAGTAAGGAAAGAAACTCTTTGTGTCCCAGCGCTGCTCAAGCGTAAATTCCAGCCCTGTGTGAACTGGAGATTTTGCCACTTTCTGTTCAATCTCACTGCACGTCTCTCACGGCTTGTGGTGTTGTATACGTGGGATATATGGCTGCTTTCTAAGGCATAGAAATGATCTCTGATCTGGATAAAGATATTTATTTTGCTCTTCAGGAGAAACAGAATGTGGAGAATAGAAGCATAGAAATTATATATGTATTTTTATGTATATATATGTATTCCCTTTCTGCATATCACCTTGTAAACAATCTCAATTTGACTTGATTTCCAGTTTCCACCCTCTAAATCTTAATCTTACTTGTAGCATAGATCATGCCAAGAGGCAATCGGGTGGTCACTCTTGCCAGCTACCCACGCACTCCCTCTTGTCAGATGAAGATGAGAGACGTTTCCTGGGGCGGGCAATGGGAATGCCTCATGGGACAGCCAAATCCCTACTCAGGGATTTATTCCCCTTTCTCCCCAGTGATTTTGCTCCTCACCAGTGGATTAATTAATTCAGCAGATACAATTTTGTACACTGGGTTACATGTAGTTATTCGTATCGGCTTTAACTCCATAAAGATAACATCTGGAAGATGCTGTATATGTATCCCAGGCATACATATAATATGTCTGGGTTCTTTGTGACATCCGTTACCACTGGGCAGGGGATGGACTGGTCTCTCCCGTGCTGCCAGGTTGCAGAAAACACCAGGCACGTGGCAGCCGTGCGCCTGTCCTCCCTGAGCCAGCTGTAGCACCGGTGCGATGCTGCTTGGAGGGCCCCTAGGATGGTCTTCTGTCCTGGTTTCAGCTGGGATAGAGTTAATTTTTTTTTTTTCATAGTAGCTAGTGTGGGGCTATGTTTTGGATTTATGCTGAAAACAGTGCTGATAATGTGGAGATGTTTTAGTTGTTGCTAAGTAGTGCTTATACTAATCAAGGACTTTTTCAGCTTCCCATGCTCTGCTGGGTGCACAGGAAGCTGGGAGGGGACACAGCCGTGACAGCTGACCCAAACTGACCAAAGGGACATTCCATACCATATGACATCACGCTCAGTATATAAAGCTGGGGGAAGAAGAAGGAAGGGGGGGACATTTGGAGTTATGGCGTTTGTCTTCCCAAGTAACCATTACGCGTGATGGAGCCCTGCTTTCCTGGAGATGGCTGAACACCTGCCTGCCCATGGGAAGTGGTGAGTGAATTCCTTGTTTTGCTTTGCTTGTGCGCACGGCTTTTGCTTTGCCTATTAAACGGTCTTTATCTCAACCCGGGAGTTTCCTCACTTTTACTCTTCTGATTCTCTCCCCCATCCCACCAGGGAGGAGTGAGCGAGCGGCTGCGTGGGGCTTGGTTGCTGACTGAGGTTAAACCACGACATCTTCCTAGAGATGTTGAGTGCTCCAAACAGGGCCAGAGAGGTACTGCAGGTGGCTCTAAGGTTGAAGTATTTTCCTAAGTTATCTATATGCTCCTCTTTTAAAAAAAACTGAAGCTTTTCTAAAGGTGGTATTGCAATAGGAAGGTGTGTGATACGTCTACAGGTGTGCTTTAAGTTGCCAGAATGAGGATTGCTTTCCTTTGAGGAGAAGCTGAATGGTGCATTAAAATGCATGTTTTTCTTCCTGCAGGGTGTCCTCCGAGATAATCAATACCTGCTTTATTGTGGCTTTTTATTGTGAGGAGGACAATAACATCACAGAATCACAGCTATTGAACGTCTAGCAGAAATTTTTGGGTTGCTGCATGGGTTGTCTCTAAAGGTAAGTTAGGTTGAGATTTGTTTTTTAAAGATGTTGGCTTGGTGGGTTTCTTGCTTGGCTCTCAAATTTCTCTTGGAGTTGCCTTAAAACACAGCAATTCAGTGCCAAATGTATACCATGGCATATCTCTGCACTTATAAAAGGATTAGAAAGCAGGCTGTGAAATACAAAAGAAAAATTTTATGAAAAGAAAGAATTAATGTTACTTATCTGGACCAATTTTTTTTGTTTGTTTGAAAGTGCCATTATGTTATTTCTTAAGGATAATGACAAGATACTGATAGGGAACGTTTTATATTTCAATGTCTCTCAGTACAAAATCAATCTCTGAAAGAGTTAGGAAGAAAAAAACTTCTTGGCAGAGCCAAAGGTACCTGACAGCACAAGTAATCTTCTTCAAACTTTATCTTGGGGATTAACACTTCCATTAAAAGTCCAAGAAACTAAAGAACCGCAAGTGTCAATGTCTAATATACCCAATGCACTGATAATTACTGTGTTAAGTCTAGATATAACACAACAAGGCAAACAAAAAAAAATCTAGATAAATCATTGTTTAGTATCATTTTTTGTTATTTCAGAGATTAAGGTTTCAGCTGGCTAATAGTGAGAGCAGTGTGCTGGGCGAAGTCACGTTTCCAAAGCAATAGAAGTGGTAGGGGATTTGGGGCTCCGGTAGCTGCAAATTCTTCCTCTGTGGGGTTTCTCAGCAGCACAGCAATATATCACCTCTTCCTATAGTCTGTCTTGTGCAATCTCTAAACAAGTAAAATAATTTTTTACTCCCATATCCAAGTCCCTAAATAACCTGGAAACTCATCTAACCACCATGCTAGCAAAATATAGTTATAACTGTTAAGCAAAAAAAAGAGCAAATGTTCTGGAGCAGCATTTTATCATAGCCTGACAGTTTGACAAAACCAAAGTGCTTTGGGGAGAATCTTCCATTTTGGCCAAGTTCCCTCTAAAATAAACCAGGGTTCTGAAGGGAACCTGCCTGTTTTCTGCTGGCTCATCCAGCCCCGTCTTTACAGGCCAGCCTGCCTCCCTTCACTCCCCTCCCCCTCCCCCTTATTTTTTTTTCCCCAGAAAGGACCACAAGATTGGGGGGGGAAGAGTTTGGAAGGAAGCTGCAGATAAGGTACTATAACCCTCTGCTCAACAGAATGCTAACTTCAAGGGTAGATGAGGTTTTTCAGGACTCTGCCCAATTGCCCTTTGAAAATCTCCAGAAATGCTGAGTTTGCACAATCTTTCTGGGTAACCTCTGCCAGTATTTAATTGCTGTGATTGTCAAGAGCATTTTTTCTTTACGTCCACTTGGAATTTGCTTTGCTGCAACTTTTGACTATTGCCTCTTGTCCTCCTTTTAAGTTTTTCCTCTTTTTTTTTTATTTTGTGGTGATAAATGTCTGATTTCATTAATTCAAAATCCAGAATGAAAACATGTACAAAAATACAAAATTAAAAAATGCAAAGCTCTTCCACAAAGTGGAAAGTCTGATTTAAAGTCATGTTCAAAAGCAAATGTGCAGGCTGCATGTGCTCATATATATCGAGTTGGCCTTTTGGGGTCTCAGTGGATTTCTGCATGAGCAACAGGGTTTGTTCTGATGAATGTGACTGTAGGAATAGTCCAGGGATCATAAAATATTATCAGAACTTGCATATAAAATAATAATTCATAATAAACTTATTAAGATGCCTTTAAATAAAATCCCATTTACATCCTTTATTTTCTACTGGGAAATTAAAGATTTCTAGTAGTAAAAATTTTTATTCTTGGGAGACATAGCATTTGCAGCTCTCTGATCTCAGAATCTGTGTAGCAGAACAAAGAACAGAGCAAAGAAGTACTGGCCATATTCTCAGAGATTAAAGATCATCAACTAAAAATCCTGTGATGGTGCCTCCTGCTATTCCTCCAGACCAGGTATGCTGCCATGGGGCAAATGTGAATGGGGTGTCCCAGCCATGGACAGCATGCAGCAGGGCGTTGCATGGGCTTGGAGAACCCATCTGATTTATTTTGCAAGGAAAAAAGCTTCCATATGGAAAGCTTCAGTAATGAGTAATGACCAAAAAACAGGCACCATTTGGAGTCAGTGGTAGCAAATAGGTAGGAACTTTTATGTACTTTAGGAGTTCTGGAAAAAATTCAAAACCTATTATCCTGCGTTGTCAAGAGCCATCAGTAGATGCCAACACACAGCGCCCGAAGTACTGCAAATTCCAGAGCCATAATATAGAGGTATGTTTTGTATCCTAGGTGACAACGATAATTTTCTTAAGCTTCTTCTGGAAGTACTGAAAAAGCAATTCTTCTTTGCCCCTGCATCACTAGCTGTTGCAGCGAGAAGCATTTAATATCTGTGCTAGATGGATGGTGGGTCGCCCTGATACCTTCTGCTGTGTGGTACATGTGAGGGATCTCTGAGAGCACCGGTCTTTGCGAGGTGATGGGCCTGCATTTCACCAAAGCAAAGGTGGATGCTGCTCTACCTTATTCTGATGTTTGCAAATAAATGTGCTGCTGATTTTTTTTAATTTTAATGGAAACGTTTAGAACTGGCAAATAGCAAATATTCTCTGCCAATTTGAATACGTTCTTTCCAGATGCCTGATGGGGTCTGGCGTGTTGGTTTTGGTGAAAGAATCATTGAGAAGCTGAGCTGAGCACTGATTTAGGATGAGGATTTAAGCTGGAGCTTTTCTCCTGAGCAAGCTGTCACTGCTCTGCCTTTCTCAAGGGAATCTCAAGGATGGTGAGGTGACTTGAAAAAATACAATCTAAGACATTTTAAAGATGACAAATGTTCCCAGTTGACTTTTCAACCACTGATTATGGTGAAACTTTGAGGGATTTTTATCAGAAAATTTTAGTGGTGTAATTCTAATTTTTCATAAGTTATACCCTGGATGCAGATTCATAAACCAGTTCATTTAAGCCCAACTGAGGTCTCATTGTATTTTGAAAGCTATTATGGGCAATAAATAATATTAAAATTATTATTGAAACTGTTATATTTATTTTGCTTCCTCTCTCTCCAGAGTGAGAGAGAACACATTTCTTGTTTTACTCCCATACAAAAAATTGTGAACTGAAATACTTTTAACCCGTGTGATGGATGTATTTCATCTCACAGCTATGTGATCTTCCGTCTTGTCTCCATCTGTACAAAGATTTCTTTGCAGTCATATGGTTTATTCCCCCCATGGACTGGGGTCTGGGTGACTGCAGTCCCCTGCTCAAAAGGGGAGGTTTGGGACCGATCCGTAGGGAGACAAAGGACTCCTATCCCACTGGTCACCATGAAAGTGTTAACCCAGCCCTTTGACTGCAGGTAGATTAGCATGCCGGCAGAAAATGCCCTTCTGGGTTTATAGCCAGCAACTTTCCTACATAAGAAGATGAAAATAATGTCCTAGAAAAGAAATGCAGCCTTTTAAAAGTCATGGGGGAGAACACATTGGTAGCTGATGAGACATTGCCCAGGTGAGGCCATTTCTCAGTTGAGTTTTCTTTGGGTATCTACTGCAATGTACAGCTAGGTTTAATTGTTGACAGTAATTAACTATGTAGGCAGCTGTCTTTAATTATCCCTTTTAATGAGTCAGCCTATACTGCAAATGGCTGCTAGACATAATGTTGTGCATCTGTGTTTTCTCTGGTTATCACCTGCTCTACTGTAAGATCCTGCAGCAGCAGTTTGGTGCAATCGTCCTTCCTTGCTCTCGCCACGTGCAGCAACCCCATTACCCTTCCCAAAAGTCTTCCCTAAGGCCTGATAAATGCTCCCAGAACTGCCTGGGAAGGCTAAAATGCTGTGGCATAGGTTTCTGGTTTCATACAGGCAAGCTGAGGGGCAGAGAGGACGCAATAATACAAGCAAAGTTTTGCCATGGGAAGGTTCAGGCTTGAAAACTGATAATATGAATTGCTAAGTCCTCAATGCTAGGCATTTGTGTGACTCTTCCTAAGAAGTTTTGTCATACTCTTAACATTTTCTCGTTTGCTTTCTTTCCAACTTTTTAAACAATGTAATTATTCTAGCACAGCTGATCTTTCCCTTCTGTAAATTTTTGCAATTTTGTTCCATAGAGTTCTAGTTAGCTTTTGTTGTAAAGCACTGAATAATAAAGACTTTTTTTTTCTTTGAATTTATTTTAGCCATATGCATGGCTGCATACCCACATGCACACTCTCTTAGATAAATCATTCAAAGAAGTAGTTATACAGGGAGATACATTCTCATCCCTTTACAGAACAGTTGTGAGAATTAATTGGCTGGTGTATTTCAGTATGGTATGCCACTATGCTCAAAACAGTAATATTCTGAAAAAATATGTATGTATACACATTTAATAGGTACAGCTAAGCATGGAAAAAATAAGAAAGCACAGAGTAAAATACATCAACCTTTCTGCTTTGTGAAGATGCTAAACAGTAGTCACTTCATCAAATTGAAAGAAATGGTATTTTCATAACATTGAGTAATAGGAAATTATTTACTACGATAAACGATTGCCCATCTCTGGGATGACGGGAAGTAATATCGTGTTGCAGAATACACTAAAAATACAGAGATACAATCAAATTACTGGAGGTTGTAGTAACATTAGTTCAAATAAAAACAGTGTAGGGTTACAATCTATCATACAGCTCATAGCACATTAACGTGTCCTATTACCCTTTGTTTCTGTAACCTTTAGGCAGACCAAATAATACTTTTTTTTAAGTAACTGGTATCCATTCAAGTAACAAGTATGTGGCCTTCATTAGATCCGAATTTGAGCAGAAGTTACATTTCTGATGGCTGTATTTTGTGTTTGAGTCTGAAGTCAATTCATCGTCTTCAGATTGAAACTTTAAAATTAATTCTAAGTCTCGGGAAGCGCTTGGAGACAGCCATTAATCTGCTGGCAAGGAAAACTCTCCAAATTCATCAAAGCTGCCGTTGCCTTCTGCAGTTTTGACAACCAGGCTCTGCCATTTGTTCCATTGTTATTTAGTTAACACTGATGTTTCCAGCAGTTTGGCAGGATGGAAGGTCATCAGCCTTTGAATCTGCTAATTGGGAAGCAACATTTGCTGCCCGTGTTGACAGCACATGCTGCCACAGCGTGTCTGATGGGCATGAATTGGTGCATACCCAGCCCTGCTGGGTGACATGGGCACAGGTGTTTCCCAAGGCCTGTCTCCAGCCGTCAGTCAAAGGTTATCATGTCTCATCTTGAGACAGTCGTGTCAGTGTCCTGTGACTTTGCTACTGTTCTTGAAATAGGGTATTCTGAGCATCATAGCTGCCATAAAATAATATCCTTCTGTCAGAAACTTCATGTAGATTTTAGAGACTTGTGTGCTTCTCAATGTGAGAAATAATAGCTAGGTAAGTAGAAGAAGAAGAAATGAGAACTGGAATGTAATTTAAATTGATGGGAATCACCTTCCTAACTTGGTTGAGGGAAATATTTATTTTTTACCAGTTTTCTTTGTCTCCCCATTCTAGCAGAGGGGTGCCACTTCTGCCTCATTTCAAGTTCAAGGAATACCATATGGAGGTGAGCTTTTTCAGTGGTGCCCACTCTTTCTCCATGATGATTTCACCACCAGGTCTGCCATCCTTCCCTGCTCCGGGTGAGGCAACAATAAGAACCTCAACATAATAATTTTTTAAAAAATGAGATAACACTTCAGTACTTTAATTACTTTTTATCAAACAGCTTCTATTTTGTTTAAAAGATGAGTTATTACCAATGACAGAAGAACATAAACTGCACTTGAACAAGGTACTTGGGCTTGAATGTTATAATGAATTTGTGTATAGGCTGAGAGTTTACAGATCTATTTGAGGCATGTGCTTAAACCTTTTGAGAATAAGCACTGTAACCAGACTCATTCAAGAGCCCTCTCCACTTCAAGGTACGAACAAGAACATGCACAAAGGTACTGTGGGCCCGTAAGGAGATGGTACGGAACTGGTTTGCTTGGAGGAGGCTGCGAGCATCTTCCTGCTCCCAAGGCTGATGGCGAGCCCTGCTGCCATGGCGCTTCCTCTCCTCCCTCTTTGTCACACCACCTTCAGCTCTGTCAGTCCTGGCACCCTGCAAATCCAGAGCAGACCATGAAATATACCCAAAAATCTGGAATGCTGGCTTCCCAGATAACAATTAGAAGTTTGCATTATCTTTAAAGAAAATGGCATGTCATAATAAAACAATCCCAGACCCAACAATCTTCACTGTACTTTGTAAAGGAGAGGCCGTAAGGAAAACAAGATGTGCCTTATGTTTAAACGTAGTTTTTCACCTCCATCACTGTGGCTAGAAATTCAGCTTTGACAATATCTATAAATATTCTAACAAAAGCTGTCATTGTGAACATTACAATAGTATTTTCTATGGTGTTCTTCAAGAGCATTTCTCCCAGAAAATATGCTGTGGCCCTCCCTGTGATAGTGGAAGCATGGTGAAAATACATAGTCTCTTTGATTCACCAGTTTTTTGATGTGGAATAGAAACACCCCACCCCCCCAAACAACGTTATATAAGACATTTTAATGTGTGAATATTGCTTTTAGACTATTATAAGGTTTTATATTGCTATTTGGTGTTAGAAGTGGGCTATGAAATTGAATTTCAAAATACTCTTTAATAGTCATACGCTTATAATGGGTGGACAAGTTTACGGAAGACATGGACACCCTGTACATCAGGCAACACCAAAGCTTCCCTGCTGAGAACTGACATAGATACCAGCACAACTTTGTCATTTTGCCATGCTCCTTCCTGCCCCAAATATCCATCTGCTCAGCTCTGATTTAGTCTCTCTGACAGAGACAGAGTGATTGAGATTCATGATGCTGCAGGAAAGGGGAAATTCTTGGAAAATTATATGATACCCAGCAAGGGCTTGGATTGTAGGAAATTGGCATCACTCCTTTATATATGCCCCACAGTCGAGTCTGCCCATCCCGAGCATGCCTTAGGTTGGTAAAAGCCTTCTTGGAGGCAGAGGCGTGCGATCTAATACACCGTGTGTTGTTTTGACTAACAGAAAACAGACTTTGCAAATGAGTCCCTGAGCATTTTTGCAGGGGATACTTTTTCTTGCATATTCACAATTTTCAGTTCAGGCATTGACAACCATGGACTCGGTAATGATACCGACATTTAAGATCCGCACTCAGTTCAATTTTTAATTGTGTTTTATAGATAAAAGAAATATCTACATCAATAGAGTCTAATAGCATTGATTTCAGCATGGAGTTATCAGTTATTATTCAGAATTCTCTGTTATCTTGCTGCAGTTCTGCAGCCTTAGCAGATAATTCAATGTTTCATGTGATAACCTTTAACTAACATCAATGTCAGAAGTGAATTCCTATGTGAAATCCCTGTTCTTTCATAGAGCGCTTCCTGGGTAAATAAGGCATTTGTTGTTTTGACAAGGATCATGATACATTGGGAATACTTTCACTTATAATATTGTTTGCAGATACAGCTGATACATAAATAAGTCAACGACTCAGCTAGGCAGAGAGCTGTTTCCTGGGGCTGCAGAAGAAATGGCTGTAGTTATCCTATTACAAAGAAAAGGAAAAAGCAAAAAACCCGATACCGTTGCATGTAAAGTTACAACTGAGGGAAT
Organism: Morus bassanus; assembly: GCA_031468815.1. Classification (NCBI taxonomy): domain Eukaryota; kingdom Metazoa; phylum Chordata; class Aves; order Suliformes; family Sulidae; genus Morus; species Morus bassanus. The sequence continues at coordinate 2,338,253 of CM062575.1, forward strand.
AATGAAGCGTGGAACGTACAAAGTGTAGTCTGCATAACTCTGAATGTGCTTGCATTCGGCTTTACTCTGTAGCAAGGAGGTGCTTGATGAGGAGCCAGATGTCAATGACTCTGTGCCGCCTGCAGCAGCAGCGCGGTGGCCGGCAGTGACAACAGAGGATTTCCTTGGTACCGTTTCTGTACCGTCACTTGTTTCTCTCAGACTTTTTTTGCAGGCTTCACATACATCACCTCTCCCAAGCCAATCCCCCTCTGCACTGCCAGAGATAACGTTTCAGTCTTTGGAGGAGTTCTTAAGCCTTTCTTCTTCTGACATTTCCCGTCTTCTTAAATCCCCATCTCTGTTCTTAAATGTCTGTATTTGGAATTATTTGCTGTTTATCAAGAAAGTGGAAAGGCAGCCTGGATCCTAAAGCGTGACTTGAAAGTGGGATCACTGCTCATGCTTCGAGTGACCTTGTAAATTCCTTCCGTCGGAGGAGGAATCGATAGCAAGTGATATCGAATAATAACATTATTCCCTTTGGTCTTAGTAAATAACTTGCGTGTCTCAAGTAAAGTCCATCTGTTTCCAGCAGCTTCTATGCACCTTTTTGAACAAGTGAAGCCAAGATGCATTTATTTCTTCCAGTTGGGCCCGTATGACACTTGCTGTTAGTGTTGTTCAGAGCAGGCACAGGTATCCTCTGCTATCCCAAAAGAAAACCTTTCAGCATGTTAATTATTATGGTACAGGCTCAAACAATATACTCATGAAAATATCAGTACAGAAGTACTGAATGGCAGGCACATCACCATGCGAAAATTCCCAGCCCTGTATTTCCTATGGGGTATTAGACCGTGTTGTACCTCTGGACTGCAGCGAGGTTGTCAATGGATGTGATTTGGAATTGTACCCTCGGGAATTGCACCCTTGGGAATTGCATACGAATCTGTGAGCGCTACACCCTCCGCCTCCCTCACCTTTCCCCTTTTTTGTTTTTTTTTTTTTTTTTTTTTTAATTTCAGAAATATTGGGCTGTTTTGAAAATCCTGGCCTCAGCGAATAGTTTTTATACATTCACCTGATCTCAGAAATGAGTGCTGCAATTATCCACATACTTCACTTAAATCAATACTAAATTACAATTCTGCAGAGCAGTTTGGTGAGACTGTTCACGTAAATAATGCTGTCAAGACTTTCCTCGTTAGGTGGTAATTACAGCTGTGCAAAGTGCGGAATAAAAAGTGTCTTAGACTGAAATTCTGAACTATGAATTCCATGCACTTTGTGCGCACAAACTAGAAAATGTGCCTGAACCTGAAATTACACCTATGCGTAATACATAAAATAACATTACACCATGTCTATTATTATTATGATACGATTATGTATAATAATATAATTGTGTAACTTGCATGCATGCTTAATGATAAATTCTACAAAGAGAAAGATCTCTTCATCACAGAGGGCAGGTATTGTGCCAAACGTTTCAATCTGACCTGGACAAAGAACGTTGACATTTTAAGAGTGCGTCACCTAAAGGTAAAAATGCCTCTGTCCAGTAGTGTTGATGAGAATTTTCATACACAATTTCAAGACACAACTTTTAAAAGCGGATTTTTTTGACCACTTTTTCAAACAGTTTTAAGCGTTTAAATGATCTCCCATCAATAACTGTGGTTTCATTTAACACAACGGGCCGGGAAGACTCTTTCCCTTCCTAGCCAACCCAGGGATGAGTTTCATCATAGCCAGGACTTGGCTTTGGCACACGCAAAGTTTTCATTTGCAGCCATTTCTGGAGAACGTTGTATTTCTTCTAGCTTCAATGCTTTAAATAGTGACAAGTTGTTTAAAATTCCACAAAAGAAACAAACAAAAATGTCATTATAGCATTGTTAGCTCCATTGCTAAATAAGGTTAGTACAATAATGGAGCATTCAAACACTTTCTTACCACCATGACATAAAGAAGGTGAAAAGCAAGCAGCGGAGCATCATCCTCAGACACAGCGCTGACGAACCATTGGTAAATCCCTCCTTACATCTCCAGGCCAGCTAATTTACATATTTGTTAGTAAATTATATATGATCTTTGTCATGCCACTGTAAATTCATGAGACCATTATCTGCTTGTTCCACCTACCTTCACAGTATCAGTGAAACTGTAAACTTTACTTTCCAAATGCTTATCACACATTTTAAAGTTAATGCAGCTTGCTTCCTAAAGCACCGTATCTAAGCAGCAAATCAGTTTTCCTCGTGCATGTGTTTCGGCACATCGCGCTCCTGGCAGCCGCGGCCCCGGGTTTGTTTTCCTGCTACCTAATGTCAAAGCCTCTGGGTCGTGTTTTGGGGGTGGGGATACCCTCCTGCCTCCGCATTAAGGAGGAAAAGTTCTAGTTTGCTAAATCTAATAATGCCTTCAAGGCATCAATTCTTCTCTTAGTATTTTATAATCAAAGTATTAAAACTAGAGTTTTATATCCAGGCAACGCACTGCTCATAGCCGATGAAGGTAAACCAGGAATCATTTATATGATTTAGTTTATGAGAAGAGCGTAGGAAGAGAATATAAGCAAAACATTTATTTCCCACCTGTATAAGTATGCAATTGCTGCTCCTAATATATCTTACTTTAAAAATGTCAGTGTTGTGCGAGAAGAGGGAGAGGGACCCAAGGCTTTTATCGTAACAGTGCTTCAGCCCCCAGTTCATCTCAGCTGATGTTTTCCTCTTCCAGCCATTTGCCTCTCTAGGCAGAAATGTCCAGGTGCTGGTGGGACTATGGAAGATGTTCATCAGTAAGAGCTCCACGGTGGCACAAAGGCGTTGCTTAGGCCGGACATGTTCCCCAGCAGCATTTGGGGGGTGGGTGTGTGGGTGTGTGGGTGTGTGTGAGCATTTTCAAAAGTAGAATATGACCTGTATTAAGCAGTGGGTGAGAAATTAGGTGCTTGGAAAGGCTAACAAATTGATAAACCATAACCTTTTTACTCGTTTTGATCTTTATTTTCCTTACCCTTTTTGAAAGAAATATTTTATGTCAGAAACAAATTTTGACATTTTCCACTTTTTTTTTTTTTTTTTTTACATTGGGAGGTTTGGCAAAATTGACTTTTCATGTAGTTTCAGGTCTGACATATAGCATGAATAATTTGTCACAAACTTCCCAACTAATTTGTAGATAATTATTTTTATTGTCTGGGTTTTAGAAGGAGAAGTCGGAACCAAAATGTTGTCTAGATTTTTAACCTCCAAGGAAATACATGGAAAAAAGTGTATTAATTATTTGTAGGCTAGAAGTTCAGGGGTCCCTGGACATGAACAATTTTTGTGTTCTTCTCTTTAAAACTGTTTAGAGCGAGCTGCAGTTTGGAAATTCATAGGTAGTACAGGCACAGGGAATGGTACTGGTTTGCATACCTGTAAATTAGAATATCACTGAGCGTGATGGCTTACTTGAAAAGATAATGTGCTTCACTTGCATGCATGGTGTAAACAATAAAAAAGGGAATTGAACCCTTGGAGTCCCCTGAAGAAATGGTGATATCCTGTCTCCTGGGCTTCGCAGAAGGTCACTCTTGCTGGTTTGAATGACCCACTGGCAAGGATGGAGCTATTTAAACATTTATTATACTTGAGTGTGGGGAACTCGCTGCGTGCCACTGGCATGGACAGTGCTGGGGAGAGTGGCCACGCCAGTTTGCTTTCTGTTAAAAAAGCAAGTAAACCGTTTAGCAGCAATCACTGCTGGAATTGCAAATGAAGGTTTAATTGTAACCAAGAGCTGTCGTGAGGAATCTTCTTTATTTATTGCCTTTCAAAGGATCTCTATTGCAACGGGCAAAGGAGCGACCTTGATGTGCAACAGCTGCGGCTCAGTGTGGCATGAATCCCAAAGCAGCGCCTGGTGTAAAGTACCTGTGAAGTGGCAGCAAAGCCAGAGAGAAATGAAACTTTATTTTTTAATTTCCAGGGAACTCCACTCTCAGGAAATTACCTTGGAGATGTGGGCATGTCAGTCGGTTCAGGGGATGGTGGCTGCATGTTAGCTAATGCGGGCAAAGAAGATGCTGTAGCTGATGGGGCAGAGCTGGTGAGTCTGGGAGCTGAAGGACCTGCCTTGTCCTCTGCCCCATCGCCTCTCCCCAGCAGCCGCACGTGGGGGCTGGCAGGGATCCAGGGCGATGGAGCACCAACGGGACAGAAAACGTGGCCGGCAGTACTTCAGCGTTTTTAGCAGCTTCTATAGGCATGACATTTTGCAAACATCATCTGCTGGACATGCACCTGCAAATAGCTTGGAGACAAGGCTCCTGTTGAAGCGCTGATTATGAAGTCTTAATTATACAGGGCTTGATTTGAAACAATATATAGGTAAGAATAAGGTCGTGCAAGCTCCGTTAATGTCTCTTAAACTACCACTTTAAAGGGATGTATAATCAGGACTATGTATAGAAATAGTTTAAACTGATACCTTCCATACACTAAATATTCTTGGGTTTTAATGATACAGGCTTAAGAGTGTTCCAGCTTGTTATAGCTAAGTGGATGATGCGAGATTTTCCCTAAGTAAATAAGAGGGGTGAAAAAATATGGCTAAAATAGTTGCCTTAAATTTTTTTAGTCTTGAAAATATAACTTTGCTTTCCAATACAATGTTGTCATCTCCATTAGTAATGTCATACTGGGAACAGAAATGCTAACTCATTTAAAGGTACTTCTATGCAAATAACATAACTCACTTCGCTCGCTAAAAAAAATATAGAGCCTAAGCATAATATCCAGTAGGCAGTATTCTTTTTTTTCTTTCTGCCAGTGAAATCTGGTATGTTTCAAGCTACCTTGTGGCTGAAGGGAGGGGAAATTAGGAGGCACACGTGGCTGGGTGACTGGGTGGGCGCTTAGGTACCCCCTCCCTGAATGTACCGGAGATCCTGCACGCTTCCCCCGGCTTCAGGCATTTTTGTTTGTAAATTAGTGATGCGATGTTGATCTTTCCTGTGGGAAGATCTGCAGATGGAAAGGCAGAAGAAGTGTAAGGCACCAGTACTTTGCCTTTTCAAGTGTGCACAACAATACAATTACTTTGAAAACAAGCGGTGTTCAAAAGAGCATTTCTGAGCAGTATAATTTTGTAAAAGCAACACCGGTGGTGCACGTACCCAGCCTGGTTAGGGCCATATGGAGCAGGCGACGCTCCCTCTGAGCGTGCCATGCTATCCCAGTAGGCATGGCCATGCGTAGCGCCGTGCCCTGCCCCTCCGGCGCTGGGACCGTTCATGGATGGCGATGGCTTTCTCTGCTGAAACGTCAGGCGCCATGGCCGTAGCCTCCCTGAGGGTTCATTAACATGCAATCCTTAATAACAAAACGAACGGGAGGTCCGTCACCACGCTCCCGTCTGACAGAAAACAGCCCCTCGGGAACAGGCACAACACCCCCGTCCAGAAACACGCCTCACTGAGGAACATCATTGCCTTTGTATCTGCCCTTTCAGCTGTGCTGCAGCAGCAAAGAAATATTAGCAAGGGTGGCATCATTGCCTGGCACAAGGAGGGAAGGGAAAGGTGGTGAAGATGTGAAAAGTGATGAAGGTGCAGTGTTTGCTTGTGATAAGCTTGCGGCTTTGCTGTGTTAACCAGCAGGCTGGCAGCACTGGAGGGATGGGACATATCCCTGTGCCTTTGGCAATGGGCTTCTCCTGGTCAGACAGGGAATTACAGAATATATTTCTGAGCATCCCAACACTGTGGTTTTTCATATACAGGATTTGTGATCCTGCTGTTGTAGCAGGAGGATGGCAATGAACCGGACAGCCCAGCAAAAGGAGGATCTGGGCAAAACTGATGATGTTAGAGCCAAAGAGAATTTCAATCAATGCTGACACCAAAAGAGGAATAGCCTTTGGGAGCAGCCTGGCCACTGCCCACGCGAGGCTCTTGTGAGATCGCAGACCCAGGAGCCCCCAGGTTCCCTCTCCGAGGCATTCCGGCTCGGCGCTGTGGGGATGGAGCTGGTCCAGACACTTGGTAGCAGAAGGTTGTGTGTGTTCCTGCATGAAAGCAGCTCCAGTCTGACATTAAACTTTATTATAATTTCTATATAAGCCTCAAACTGTTTTCATCTGTTTGACACAAGCTACGAGTGCTGATGATTATTCATTTGTGCTGGCTGTTAGTGATAGTAATAAAATGTTGACAATGCCTTAGGGTAATGCTTTCAAAAATCCTTTTTAATAAACTGTGAAAACTGTTGTTTCAGCAATTGGAAAATAATTAAGAAGCAATTATAGAAGCAAACAGAAATCCTGAGCATATAGTCAAGCTATTAAAATATGTTCTCTAAGAAATTATTACAGTCACACTGGAAAGAAAAACTACATTTAAATAAAGTTATGGTTATAACAAACTGAAAAGGAAGAAAAAAACAAAAGAAGTAATTCATGCTGGAATGAGTAACTACTCATCTGCCCCCCCCGCAGACAGTTCATCTATGGTAGCTTTTCCTTCCTTAATTTTCTTATGCAGAAGCATAGTTGCATATTTTGGAACTTTTTTTCCACTTTTTAACCAAATATTTGCTTGTATGTGATCATGCTGCAAATGCAGGCATACGCTGATCCATGTTAAATATGGAAGAGTTTATTCTTTACTGACCTCAGAGGTAAAACTCAAGAGGTACCACATCAGTCGTGATGCAGAGTATATAACCATGACCTCACACATTTGCACCCTTCCCCGCGGCAGGACGCCCTGCCCTGCCTCAGCTCTGTCTTCACAGCCCAGATTTCACAACACATTTGCACAGAAGCTCTGCAGGTTGCAGAAAGGAGCATTTGCAACAGTGGAGCCTGGTGAAACTCTCAGGGGTGCAGCGGTGGCACCCTCCTCAGAAGTGAGCAAGCCCTTCTTGTACGTTATCTCTGAAAAGAAACACTAAATAGCTTCAAACCCTGAGCATCCTTCCTGCTTCCTTTCACCAACATGCAGATAAAAATACATTTAAAGCCCGTAATGTCATGTTCTGCACTTATTTTGTATTTTCTTGTGCTGTGTTAACAAAGTCAGATGGGCGTAAAACTGCTCACGCGCAATCAAGCCTGCATCGTGAATGTAGAGTCATGGGAAAACTTCTTCCAGGTAAGGCAAAATTAGACCCGTTGCTCCTAGGACTGAATTCTGTATTGCAAAATCAATAAAATATTGCTGCAATAAAAGTCATGCCCATTTCATGTGCCAATATGGAAGGATGTTTCTGGTTATAAATTCTCTATGCAAAGTGCCCATTATCTCAGCTGAAAAGTAAAAATCAATCATACAAACCACTCATAAACCACAGTCATTGTGACTGTTTCTCAGAACAGCCTTAATTGCCATGCTGTGTCTGTCTTATGGGCTGTGTCATAATAAGAAAAGAAAATATGATTGAGACTAAGAAGCGGAAATGGGTGCGAATATCCCCAAAACAGCAACCCATTTTCAAAAATTCATCTTTTAGAAAGTGAGATTCTTTTATGATGAATATTCTCAATTCCAAAAAGTGGTCAGGCTCCCCGAGGGCCGATGGGCACAAACTTTCCCCAAAAAGAAAAACGACTGGTGATCAATCTTAGCGCTGTGTCGTAGTCCTCGTTTAGGGGCAGCGCAGAGGGAGCCGGTGTGAGCGGCAGAGCCGGGAGCCGCTCGGCCGTGGGTGGGAGCCAGGTGCCCCAGGGTCTCCCAGGGTTTGGTCCTCTCATGTTGGCCATGCTTGATGTGTGCCCCAGCACCTCTCTTCGGAAATGTGCACTCTTTATGGATGGCATTAGGCAATTTGGCTGTAACTGCTTTAGGCTAAGAGGCAGTAAAGCAGCTTTAGATCTCAAGCTAATAAAAAGATATATAACGCTTCCCAAGAGTGAAAAATGAAGAACAAGTGAGTGAAACTGCTGTTTAATCATTGAAATCTGTTGAGTGGTTATTCTGATTGTTTTGTTTTTTTTTTTTTAGAGGTAATTTGTTAAAACCTGCATGGGGTTATATTAGGGGAAAAATTAATTTGAGACCATCATTATGTTTCTCAGTATTATAACTGTTTGAAAAACTACTTATCTGCCATTTGGAAAACAAAATAGGCATCTTATTATTATTTTTTCTAATGAAAAAGCAAAGGGTTTTGAATCCAGTGGCATAGCCATATCAGTCAGGGCATGCTCTTCCCCCTCCAAAGTAGCTATGCCAGTAATAGCCCTAGTAGAGAGGCTCATGTAACAGAATAAAATTGTTCTGCTATTAAAACTCATACAGGATTGGGGAAATTGCAGCCAATTTACCACCACAATCACTGTGCTAGAGATAAGCTTGCTTCTACCCTGGTGGGGATCTGCCGCTTGCATTCTGTCCAGTCTACTTAGATTGCAAACCTTCTGGTATCGATTCGCTCTCGGAAAGGCGATGCTCTGCTCCTCTCTCCCCCAGCGAAGGGTGCTGGAGGGCAGCGTGGGCAGGGGCGGCGAGGGGTGCCCAGGGAGAGGGGGTTTCACCCAGCCTGGCTGCACACGCCATTCCCCAGCCTTCGTTCCACTAATCCCGCCTGGCACCTGCCCCGACCCCTCGCCATGGAGATGGGTGCTGCCGCACCAAGGTCGTGTCTCTGCAGTGTAGGATATCACACTTCTACAACCCTTGTAGCCCTCGGACAGATGTGATAATTTCACTCATGCTTAAGCTTGTTTGATGTCTCCAGTTAGAATACACCATTTTTTTCTGTTGTAACTTTGCAATTTTGAAGCATTTAATTTTTTGTAAAATTAAGGGGGGAAAATATATTTTCCTTATGTGGAGGAGGACAGAAGCTCTGCAGCTATTTCACTGAGGGTTGCTCCACTCCAGATGAGCGCTGGCGATGTCGGAGGCACATCATCTCTTTATCTCTAATATGCTTTAGTTATCGCAGGAAGAGGAAAAAAAAAAATAATACCGAAAGCTTTCCTGTTTCTCTGACCCCATGAAAGGTGCCCGAGTGCCTGTACTCAGCCCCCAGCTAATGCCTGGACGGTCAGTGAGTGCTGGCAGTGCTTGGGGCACAAGGCACCGGTCTTAAACTCTGCAGAAATTATGGTTAAATTAGAATCCCAAATCTAAATGCAGAAGAAGTGGGTCAGGGGAAGCAGAAGATCTCCTGACATCAGCCTGGATGGCACCTGAGTCACTACGAAAGTATTTGTAATGTGGTCAGTTAGAAAATGAGAACAAAACTGGATTAAATCCAGGGCCAAATTTGCGCAAGTAAAAAGAGATGGGGGGGATTGATACCCAAAGAGGGAATTGTGGCAAAGTAAATTTTGTCAGCTTGAATATTATTCTAGCACATAACAGGTCCTACCCCCTGCCCCAGTTAAGACACCAGCAGATGACAAAGCCCTCCAGCAGCCAGAGGGTACCCACAGTATTTCCCACTTACACCCGTGCTTCTGCCACTGCCCCTCAGAAAATGCTGTCGTTTAGGGTAGAAACAAATATCTGAAAGTCCATTAAAGTCTTACTTTTTTTTTTTAATGCAGTACAGATAAAAGCTTTTTTTCCCCCCTACTCTTTGCCATATCTTCTATTAAATTATATGCAGGCAATGCGTTTACTTGTCAAATGTACTTTGTGCTGACTCAGCATTCCGGTTATCTGTTAGGCATTCAATTTCAAAACAGTGCAGAGCCTTTTTTGTTTCCCCTGGTGAATAAATTACAAATGCAAATTTCTGTTTGGTAGAAGAGAGGATTAAGGCAGCATAACAGACAGGCATGCCAAAATATTTATTGAGTAAGTTGCAAAAGCGAAACAAAAAGTCTGTGTATTTCCGACTGAACACAGAACAGGACTCCACCACTGAATCGAAGATCAACTCCTTTATTCAGCCACAATCCAATATAGTGCAACTATATTGTATCCAACATCTGTATTCTGCAATCCACTGCTGAATAAGCTCTGAAAATTATATTTTCTGCAGTTCTGTATAGACTTGCACATGTGTTTCTTACTAAGAAATGACCCTAATTCCACGTGAAGGACGTAAAACAAATGGTGTCCCTGAACCTGTAACCCACCTACTCCACAGCTGCTCTACGAGGTTATCGTTCATTTCCTTCCCTATTGTCATCCAGGCTTTTGTAAAATGAGTAGGGAAAACAACCAACTTACTTAAAGCCATTATAAAAATATTTGAACTGTAGCACCTGCATTAACATCTGTTTTGTTACTGAAGTTAGAGAAATGTGTATTTCCATTTCAATGCCCAGAGATCCTGTGAGATGTCCTGGTTTTATCCTGGGGAATGCAGGAACCGAGTTGAGGTAAGTGGGTACAGCACGAACAGGTTAATCGTATGTCAACAGTTTGTTGCAAATTCGCTGTAAGCTCTCATGAAGGTAAAGCGAGAAAAACTAAAAAATGTTTTTAACAAATCAATGTTATTAAAAAAAATGTAAGCTTGTAAGTGACTGTAAATGTATGCATGCAAATACATTTTTTTAAAATGCATTTGCAGAGAATCAATATCGCACCTAAAAAGGTATTTTTAAGACCAACCCCTGGTGCTGGACGTCCACGGGCCACCCCGGCGTGGGGCAGCCTCTCCCCACCACCCGCTCCTCAGCCCTTGCTGCTGCAGTCCGGCCCCCGGTGTGCATCGCTGGTGGTGTAGCACAGCCCGCCGCTAAAATACTGTCCTGTGGCACAGGACGGGGAGACCAGCAGCGCACACCAGGCTTCATCCTGTACGGCATGGACGAGAGGTCTCGGACCATCAGGAGGTCACTTAATTCCCACCGAGAGGAGAGAGGGCAAAAGCACGGCGGCACCCCTATTCCTTGGGACTTCTGGTTTCAGTGGTTGAAACACCACAGGACAGTCTTAAATACTTTAACTTCATACTGTAGTCTTTTTATATAACTTTTTTTTAATTCTCACGTTTTGAATTATATTTGTAGCTGCTTGTAGAATCACCTCTATTTTAATATATATGTATATAAAAATGCTAAATTTTATTCTACTTTTGAAAAATCACTTCTATAGGATCAGATTCATTTTTTGCAGGCATTGAAGACTTGATTTTACTGTTTAAAATAATCAGTTATGCTGCATCTGTATTAAATAACAAATATATGCATCAGCATTTCCATGTCATCCTTGTGTCACAGCAAATAAAGAACCTGACGGCGGCGGGGGCTTTCCTCAGTGCCACTGCCACATACGGGCTCGTTAGGCAACATCCAGCAGGTTAACATCCGTCAATGTCTCGGGCTTCATATGCTTGTATAAATGTTAGGTTTTTAGATGTCCCCGTAAATCAGGCTACTGGAAAGGAAATTTGATGAAAACTGGAATAATATGAGATAGTATTTACTGAAATGAAATGTTTAACGTGGCCGTTTCAGCAGATATTGAATCTAGGAGCAGCAAGTATTAGAAAAACCCCTTTATTTACCCTTGGTCTCAAGTAACAAAGATAGTACAGTTCTCGGTATTAGAAAAAACCCTTTATTTACCCTTGGTCTCAAGTAACAAAAACAGTACAGTTCTCACTTGTAACGTGAATTTCTGAGATAAGTTAGATTGGCTAATAAAGAAACTTCAGAAAATAATGATCTGTTTGTAGACAGCTTCTAAAATTATGTGAATAAATCACCGAGCACAATTTCAGCCTTACAGTTATAAGATCCAGATCGTAACGTCAGTGTTATAAACAAATGAAGCTTTGGTATACACTGGCATCCTGTAGTCAGAAGTCGACAATTTAATGATATGCCAAGGAAGAGTGCTCCTCCCAGCCCTTCGCTGGATGTTGTACACGTCCCTTGCTCTCATGAGGCTGGCAGTATCTCTGTGATCTCTGGTTGGGGGGGTCAACTCTTGTCTGCTCTCACTGAAGCATTTTTGGCACATCCTGCACTTGCACTTTGCCTCCCATCCCCTTTTTTAAACTTTGTTGGTTTTGTTGTTCAAAAATTCACTTCATTAGACACAAATTACCTTGGATTAGGAGTCTGAAATAGCAACATTAAATACATTTATTTCACTGTACGATTTAGACATTCCCTTTCAAAACTGATTTTGGTGCCCTGATGGTGTCTTTCCTTGGCATAGCTAGTGGCAAAACCACAGAATATGAAATTCTCCCTGCCCTTGGTTTTGATTTTAACTTCAGTGAGCAGACAGCTACTCAGCAATGACTGAAATGCTCACGTCCTCTCTCCTAGAGGTCTCTACTCTCTCCTCCAAGTGCTGCTGTGAACCTGCTTCACTCGTGGTCCTTTCCTCAAGATATCCTGGCCTCCAGCATCCCATTGACCAGCCAGGTCCCCACTGCTTGGGGCAGCAAACTGCAGTTCCTGAAGCTGCAGCTGCACAGGCTCAGACAGCCAAAGCAAAACTGAGATAGAGAGAGGGGAAAAAAAAGTCTTCCAGATGCTGCCTACATTCAGTGGGTGTCCATGAGATCTCCCCAGGTTTGCTCAGCAGAGCTGGCCGTGTGCCTCTGCTTGCCCTGGGAGGAGCTGCTCAACCTCCAGCCAGAGCCGGAGCTGCCATGCCCTCTCCAAAAATCCTTGCTGTACAATAACCCAGCTGCTTCTTCTTCTGGAAGTACAAAATGCATCCCATGGTGACCCAGCTGAGGTCAGGCTGCTTGTTTTTTCCCCCACGGTTTCCCTGTCGGTGTGGGAGAAAGGCCCAGATGTTACCGCCATGTGATGGACGGCACCTTCAGCCACCGTTGGTGGGTCTGCTGCAGCCGCATCTGCAGGGGGTTAGCTGAGAAATCTGTGCATCTTCAGCTCTGCATAATTAGTCCCTGCAGTTCGTCATGCTGGAAAATGACATTTCCTCTAATCGGTGGCAAAGCTCGTTTAAAAGAAGTGCTTGCCCCAGGTCGGCTGCTCGTGCCCACCACGGTGCAGGATGGTGGGGCACGCAAGGGTCAGGTCAAGCACCTCCTCGGACACAGCCGTTTTTATTGCGCTAATTACCAGTGTCTCTTGCACTGTGGCACTCAAAAAGCCGCCAGCTGCAAGGTTGTCTTAGTGCTGCTTTATACAGGAGCATTAAGATAAAAGTAATTTTGCATATATACATAAGTATGAAGAAAGATTTTTTTGTCAAAGTTTAAAAAATGAGCTAATGCCTTTCATATCTCTGGTTTGAACGTTCAGTTCAAGCTTTAATTCACCTGAGAAAGGGTCGTGCTCCTAACTTACAGAGTAATCCTACTGAGTTATGTACCTATATACTTGTATAGGTAACTTGTGTGTGGGCATTTATAGTCTCATATGTAACTGCACATGTAAATAAAATTTCAAGTCTGATAATTTTAACTGTTTCCACCAATTTTCTATTTTGGCTCTCAGGTGGAAAAGTTCCTTTTATATCCAAGCTTAAAAGGACGTGTTTAGCTTTTTCGCTTTTCCCAGTGACAAAGTGGATGATGCTTAATAGCCTCAAATCGCAAACCCTATACTACTTTTTTCATGAAAAGCAAAGTTGTCATGGTAACAGAGCAGCCTGATACTTAATTCCACTTAAGTACCCGCAGAAGGTAAGAGCGGAAGGGCTCTGCGAGGTCGGTGAGCCCTGTCCCTGCTGCCGCCATTCCCTTTCAGAACATCTGTCAGGTAAACTGAGGTAATTCGATGTATGTAAAGAAAACCAGAAATTTCCTTCATTATCCACCCAAGCTTGCTCCTGATGAGAGGAAAGTCATCATTTGTGGAGTCATTTGGCTTGGGGTATGTGACTGGCATTAAGAGGAGAACCATGATATTCTTCTGACAAGTACTATCAACATTAATTGGCTTCATTTCTCTTTCAGTGTCTGTATTGTTAATGAGATTTGTGATCTAATTTTTCATATCTTTGTCATATCAGTTCAGAATAATTTTTCTAACAAACACTTATGGACATAATACGCACACATTCATCGAATATGTCCTTTACAATCCAGTGTTCTCCAGAAAGTATTTCTATTCTGACAGATGAGTTTAATAAAAAAATCTCGGAGCTGAGCATTCTGAAATAGGAGAATTCAATAATAATAAAAACTTAACCTACCCCAAACCAAAGCATTCTTTCTAAAGAGAGAGTAAGCATCCTCATATTTAGCTCTCATGAACCCGTTGATGTGAAATGATGACACACACATTATTCCCATTTTACAAATGAGGCTACTAAAACACACAGGAGCAAAGTGAATTGGCAAATTTAGCTGTCAGTTATCTTTTTTAATGCACTTACAATTCCTTACAGAGTACGTGGGAGACCCTCTTCTGAGCCTGGTGTTTGGCCAACATCACCATCACGCCTCCATAAGGAGTCAGGAGTGAGGGACAAAGTTTGAGCCCAACCCCTTTCTGAGCGAGACTGAGCCCAAGACCCTCGGGTAGCACTAGCTGCTGGTCCCTGCGATTTTGACTCAAAGATTGAATATATATTTAAAATCATTGTAGGGAACAAGGAAGCACATATTTGATGTTTCAGAGGCCAAACTGTGTTCATCAAGCAATACAATCCACACAGAGACATGGTGTGAGGAACATGTCACAACTACCAATACTGTTGAGACATACAGGAGGAAAAATAAACTTCTGCAAGAAAACTCACGAAGAACTTTCTTAACACTGGCGCTGAGAGATTAAAATTTTTAATCTGAAATATAAATAACAATTTATCGAACTCTAAATAGACAGACGAATCTATTCAGCTTATCAGGAGTATTTTTATTCCATCAAAATCCATCAATAACTTAGGTCTTAAATGGAGATTAAAACAGGCTGGTTAAAAAAATGTGAAAGGAATAAGGAGACTGATGACTCAACCTGTTTCTGTTCCTGTGACATGGCAGTAGGAACAGGGATATTATGCAAGGTCTCATGCTGATGTTTGATGCCATGGCAGACACCCAGCTGACATCAGAGAGATGTGCACACATCAGCTGAGCGTGCATGGGTTTGAATGTCTCTGCAGTTAGTTAAGAAGAAAATGGAAGCAGGGAAAGAAGAAAAAGCCAATCTCAGATCAAATGTCATGTAACAGCACATGCAGCTTGGAATACATAGTAGACTTAATCTTTGTTTATTCCAAAAATAATAGCGCAGGTTGTGATGGGCACCTCCATCTGAAAAGCTGTCTGAGTTTTAGATCTCATTATGTGGGGTTTTTTATCTATTTGAGGTTGAGAGTGGTTCTCCTTGAGAGGAAGGTGTTTGCAATTAGCCCTGCTATTTTGTATACTAGTCCTAAAGCTCTCCTGGTGCTGTCTTCTTTATACATACATACTTAAATACATGCAAAAGGCAAATGTTTTGCCAGCCTTTTTAAGATACATACTATAATGTACTACTTGCAATCTCTTGGGGGCACCTCTTGAAGGTCTGACATATTCACTTGATATGAGAAATCCATCTGGAACAACGTACATCTTTTCCTACGCACCTCACCGTTCCCCCCGCTGCTCCCTCTTTCCCCCTTTTCCGAGCATCCCTTCATCCTGATTCTGCCAGGGAGCACTAACGCATCTCTTGAATCTTTATTTTTATTCTGTGTCCCAAGACAGATTTCATGAGAGAGGGTCAAGTTACCTGAGGCAGGACACTGTTAACAACACACTCGGACTGTATAGTGGAAGTTTCACTTTGACATTTTGTGTGTGTGTTTATGAAAATATCATTTTCTTTCTGTTATCAATTAAAAAATATACCTGATCAACATTGAAATAACACAACTGCGTTACTTGCTAGAGTTTGAATAAATCTAAAGAGCTTAGAAAGGTTCTTTAGAACCAATTCAAGCCAAATCTAGGCTGAGCAGATATAACCTGAACTTTGCTGTCTGCCTGCCCGGTGCTGCTGTGGATGTGGAGGGACTCAAGGGAAAGCAACTCCCTTTGAAAACTGCCCGAGGGTTACAGCCAGGATTTGCTTTCCTGAGAAAGCGCATTTGCTGCCCATTTCAGACAGAATTTTTGTTCTTATTGCCTTGTTGTTATGGAGATTTTGGACCATGTTTCTCCCAGAAAAACACAGAAAGGCAACAAACCCAACTGCCCGCAGAACATCTGTGTACTTTATTTAAGCCAGAAAGTGAAGGATAATGACATGGCTGTGCGGCCACTGTTCACGCTTCACTGGCTGTTCTATTTATGATTACACCTGTCTTTCCTTGGGGGGCTGTAACAGCAACATGCACGTGGAGAAGACCCTGACAGCCAAACCACCACGGCAGCCCGGTGTGCGTGCTGGGGAACGAGCCGGGTGTGCAGGGTCTGCCCTCGTCCGCCCTTGCTGGCAGCAAGCTCTTCTGTTCCCTCCGGACTCGGCCAGATTACACTGAGAGCCTTTTGGAGTCAAAAATTTACGCTTGTACTGGGGTTTTCTGTAAGCATAGGTCCCATGGCACTGGAATTACACTGACGCAAATCGCGTTAATAATCCCATTAACATTAAGAAGAAACACTAAGAAGAATGCCTTGCTTGAAGAGAGCCAAGATGGCAACGTCTGTGCGCTGCAAACTCAGTGAGGTCCATAGGAGTGCAGAAGGCAGTTGCAACTACAGGCAGGTACCACACTCTCACCCAAACCAGGGTTATGAGACAAAGAGATTAACTTAACATTTTTTGAGGAACTGAAACAGGCATTTCTGACTGTTCCTCTTCCAAAACATGTTTCCTGAAGCACCCTCACACGCTCCCTCACTGAACAGGCAGGTATGAAGGGCCACATGGCTGTCATGTGGGGGAGATGCTGGAGGACCTTCGATCAAGCTCAGGGAAGACCTGTGTGGTGCATTGATCAGTGAACGGGATTTGAAATAGAAACTGGATTTTAAAACTCAAGTTCAGTCAGAGAACTGAATGATAAGTCAGAGCTTATTGTACAGAATGTAATACTCTTCAGCTGTCAAAAGTAATAGACATCTAACCAGCCCGTAATGACATGCTTATAAAAGAAAGAAAAGCCCATAGAGTTTCTGCATTTCTTGCATCGCTGCTGTCCATGGGCTGTTGATATCAGGTCTGACTAGCAAAAATGACTGGGGCTGGTTTGGCATGGGAGATATTAGCCTAACATGCACCAGAGCAACCTCTCATCTCAGCGCACTCGCCCCTTCCTCAGATCCTCTCCCCACGCTCCCACGCCTCGTTAGGATCATTAGATCAGCGGAAGGGCCCTGGGGCCTCAAAGGTGGGGCTGGCAGCAAGGAGTCTTTTGATGGGGAAAGCCCGAGCAGACGTTTTATTTGATCTGATATTGACAGTGAACATCAGAGCCTTCCCTCTAAAGACCAAAGAATTGGAATTTATTTTCAAAAGCCTGGCAGTTTCTATGCCCCTTACTACAGTGACTGCAGCTCATGGGTATCAGATAGAGATTTCTACAAGAGCTGTTTCTTCTCCTTTTCCAGCCAGAGCTTTCCATACCCATGTCCTGTGACCCAAGAGCGCAGAAGCCTCCTTCTTCATGGTCACTTTGCTTGTCTTTCCTCTGCGGAAACACTCGCAGCACCATAAATTACTGCCGGCCACCCGTAAGGGGATCCCCAGTAGACTGTGGACTCCCCGACAGGTGGGATGATGAAGCACCTTGATGCAGACTTAACAAAGCACTGAAGAATTTCTTGCAGACACTGGGGGAAAACACACTGGAAATCTGAGAGGAGCTTTTGTACTCCTCACTTCTCTGCCTCACGGCAAATCTCAGCATGTAAGTGCACACATTGCTCAAAGGATATTGTGGCTTGAAACAAGACCGTTACCTACAGAAACCCGCTCACAGGAGCAAAAGAGTATACTTTGAGGGCTTTATTTCATTCTTGTTGATCTTCCTTTAAGGCAAAATGAACCTTACAATTCATGGTCAACATTTTTTCACTCTCTCTACCCGTTCCAATTCACAGACTTAGATGCAGGATCTCAGTAACATCCCTTGATCCAGCCAGCTTTAGAGGAATTAAAAGCTTCTGTAAGTCTTCTTGAACTTTCTCAATTTTCACCTATAGCTACAGTTGTGAACAGTTCATGCTGTATGGCACAGAGTCTGCTCTTAGACTACTTTTAGGTGCACTCTGCACCCTGTCCCTCCACCGCGCCAGGACACAGCACGAGGCCGTGCGCTCTCGCCTGTCTCTGCCAGCGGTCGTCACTTGCCCAGTTTGCGTGGTTGTGAGCCTGGTCCTGCAGAGCAACCAGGAGAGGTGCAGCCACGGGGGCGGGCGGGCACCAACTACACTGAGATGTTTGGATAAACCCTGTGGAGGGAGATGGCTCAAAATCCCTGCAGCTTCTTCCTTGGCCATCTCACACACCTACCAATAGCTATCGGGTGCTCCAGTAATATTTTCTACGTAGTCTTGTGTGATTCTAGCAAAGGGTTTCTTTAGTCCAGCGGTGTGCAGGGAGAATACCAATGAGCAGGAGAGTTGTGATGGCTTAAGGGTAAAAATTCCTCATTTAGCATGAGGCAGGAATTTCACTTTGCAAAGGGGACTTCAGTGCTGAGACAGTGAAGTGTGGGTGGATGGCCTGAAGGTCCCCCTGACTTGCTGGCTTGTTAAAAATATTTTAATTCAGGAGTGGTGCCTGGCCCCTCCTGTGAGTGGCGGGAAGTGCTGACTCCATCTTGCTGCTCTGCCAAACCAGGCTGCGCATTAACCCATGTGTATACAGCTGGCACGTACATCAGCTATAAGATGTTTTTCTTTTAGAGCCATTTACAGTAATCAAAAAGGCTTTCTGGTTCCTAAATTGCTTCTAACGAGATGGATATATTTTCCTATGTGGTAGATTATTTCCCAAATAAGTTGAGTTTAAAATAATTTCTAATTTTAGGATGCTAAGCTATTGTTAACCTTATAATCATTTTCTCTAGGAAATCACTTCCAAAATTTACATACACTTATATCTCTCTACTGTTACATCCTCCATATGAATCATGCATAATTACTTGAAAAAGCAGATTTGACCTATCTGTTTAGTCTTTATTCTCAATTACCCCTGCAATTATGGCAAATGGAGTCTAACACAACTTCTCTAACCCACACTTTGCCACTCTGTGAAGAAGTTGGCAGTCTTCCTGCCTGCCGGAAAAAAATTAATGGGAACACAGTGCTGAGCCATTTCAGAGTGCTAAAATACCATTTGTATATAATATAGCACTGTGCATTTATGAGTTTGTTAGGAAGTGCTTTAAACTGTATTGCCAAAATAATGAAGAAAGTACATTTCTGAAGTTTCATGTTGGCTTTTAATAACCGAGATTCTTTGCTGTAGATGAACATCCCAGCGCCTCTTGCTAGCAGTTACAAAGCAGAACTGTCTTAATAATGGCAAACTCTGGTGATGTGCTGCGTCATAACTGCAGAATCGCTACTTGATCTCATGCACTTAACCTTCCAGTTGCACAGTAATAAGTTTTTCAATAATAAATGTTCCACTCCTGAACTTTACACAACTGTGTATGTTTTGTAGCTTCTGTGTGTCATCTGCATGCTCTGAATTCACTCTTTTGGTATCTCTTATAACTAGTTATTTGAGGAGGCTGAATAATTGCTGACAAGAAAATGATAACTTCATGTCTATTATCAAGAAAATGATGGGCATAGTTTTAAAGCTGCAGTCATATTTTCAAGAACATATTTCAAGTATATATTTCAAAGACCTACAGAATATCTCCGTGAATTGTTCCTGCTTTACATTGCTTCAATCCCATCTTTCAATATTAGTAAAATCGTCAGTCTTATTAGTTGTATCTTAACTGAAGTTTTTTTAAAAGTGATGAAAATAAAGAAACTGTATAGCAGATATCTCCTTTTCTTTCTGGTATGATAAAAAGAGAGAAAAGGCAAAATTCATAAAATGCATATTTTAGAGATGTTAAAATATAGCACAAATTGACAATTTCCCTTTTAGAGATCTCACCAGTACAAAAGCATTTGGTGCAATGAGCAAGAAAAGTGCTTTTCGGTTGAAATGGGACATTCAGACAGCTGTACTCGTTGTCGCTGTAAGAAAAGGGCAGGCGGGACAGCGACTGTCCTATCCTCACATGTTTTATGAAACACAGCTGCAAGTCTACATTTGAGGTCTGTGATAAATCTTGCCCTGGACAGACTTCTATTCTAGATCAAAAGACGTCCATTGATTTCAAAGGTGGCAGGAGCAAGAGCTGCACCCAGAAACCACTTCTCTGAGCATTACAGTGTTGCTTAAATCAGCTAATGACCTCACTCCTTTAAAAAGAAAAGAAATAATGAGGTTATTTAGTGGCAACAGACAGCTAAGAGCTCCCTCATGCCTCACTGCCCACGCCTGCGCAGCACGCTTCTGCGCAGAGTCAGAGGGAGAAAGTCATCCGTTGGTCAGCAGCTTCTCAGAGACATGACTGGTTCTCCATAGGAATTTCCCATACAATATTCACTACTGTCTGATGAAACTGAGACAAATCCCAGCTTAGGACTATACCATAGCTCAACTTATTGCAGATGTTTTCTGTCATCACCCTGAAAGAAACTTTTCCACCTACAGTGCTGGGTTGCAAGCCTTCTGCTGGTGGGTGTCCTGGGGGGCATCATCCTCGGGACCTTCTTCCAACCTGTTTGTATGGTTGGCATGTATTTTATGTCATGTAACTCAATTGCATGATATGCCATGCTTCTGCTTCTTCTACATGGGTCTCGGGCTTAAAAATGCAAGAAGGGTTGTGGATAGGAGGGATTGTGCAGCCCGAGTGACTGGCAGGGAGAGCAGTGCCATCAGCCGTGCTGGGACATGGAGTGGTCACCCACCACAAGCCAAAGCACTGCTCATCCCCATCTTGGCTGGCAAAGCTGCCCATCTTCTGGTGTTGCTTCATAAATTATGCAAGAGGAGATGTAGAAATTGTGTGCACTCCCTCCGTGGGCTAACACAATGACCATAAACACATTTATTAATTTGAGGAGATAACCTGTAAGTCCATGCCTCTCCTTTCCATACACCATAAACTGAGAACCGAGGCAGAAGCTGTCTCCAGGACTGGGGCCATGCTCTGTTGCCCGAGCATTTACAACCAGCCATCTAGCAAAACAACCTCGCGGTAATTTGGGCTCTTAGAGTGAAATTTGTTGAAAGATCGGTGTAAAATATGTGAATCACGATTGCATGCTACGAAGCATTCCTCACACTGCAGTAAAATGTACAGTGAAATGCAGCAAAACATAGCTCTGCCCTGAAGAAGAAAGACTCCCCCAAAAATGCCTCAAAATTTATTGTGAGAATTTTATAATCTTTTCACAGATTACTGAATTATGTTTGATAATAATAAATAAGAAAGTAGGCTTAAGCCCTTAAGGAATTTAGGCTCCTGATTCCAACTGAAATAAGTGCTGAAGTACCTTAAAAACCCCCCGTATTTATTCCCTAGGATAGGATGTGACATAAACAAAGAAGAATACTCATGTGCCCTGCAGCATTAACTGTGGATTGTAAGTAATTTAATTTGTTTAATTTTTTTCAGCATGTTTTTCAAGACACTATGCTATATCACTGTTATTTATGATTGGCAATATTATTAACAGTCTACAACGTGTGTTACCAATGAGTGCCAATGTCTTTGTTGCACTGACTACAAAAAAGGCTTATTTATGAATCACAAAAATGCATTTATTTTTTGTCTCTTGTATGCATTGTTAGAAGTCTAAATATTAGCCTTGCTTTGCTGACGGTAATAAAGACAAATTAGGTACGTGCAATGAGCAACTACAGAAATGGTAGAATACCATAGATAGAAAATTATAGTATGAGGTATGGTGGTTTCCCCTAGTTTCTACCCGTTTTTTACAGCAGTGATGACATGAAAATTATATCCCAGTAGCACAGAACCTTGCTTTGCTCAGATCAAAGTGGAGGGGAGTTGCTTCAGCTCTGTATTGAGATTTCTCACAGGAGATGATGGAGTAAGTAAAAATAGTCCCTTTGGGTTTTGGTAGATACATGCAGCCTGATATTGAAGAGTACTGACAAACCGAACTTTGACTACAGATCAAGACCTTTTAAACAGTTCTGCATATTTTCAGCCCATGAGACCAGAAACCAGATGCCACAATCAGGGTGCTGCAGCAGCCGCTGGATAGATGCAGTTCCCATCGAAGCGCTTAAGCTGCAAACATAAGCTTTTTCAACTTGCTAGGCAGCTTTTGAAGCTCTGCTTCATCTTCCTTCAATAAATGGTCTCCCAAAGCCTGTTTTTTCTGTTTTTGCTTGTTTATCATTTTATGTTTTATTTAGCACAATGATGGAAATGAAGCAAAGATATGCAGAAGAGGACTTCAGGTGTGATGGGAAGCGCTGCAGACTGCATAGACCTCTGTGTTAATGTTGAGCAGGTTATCAGCATTACCATACAGTGCTCAAAGGTGATGACCCTGCCTGAGCTGTCTTAAAATTCATGCACAGAGAGACTGGAAAGGACCGAAATAGCAGAAACAGAATAAAATCTTAATGACCTGAGGGCAAAGCCCTGGGATGGACAGGGATAAAATTAGGCTGAATGCTAGGTGCAGGCTGTTTAAGGAAGAAAAGAGATCAGACAGGCTTGGCAGGGTTGCAAAGCATCAAGAAAAGCAGCAAAGGACGGAGATCCTACTGACACAGAGACAGCAGCACGGCATGGGGGCTGGGGATGCCCAGGGGTCTGCAAGGGGACTTTTGGGGCAAAGGAGGTTTCAATGGTGGAGCTGGAAAATGCTAAAGGTTTTCAGGGAGAAGGAACTGAACACTGCAGAGGCTGAGTGTGGAGCAGAGTTTGGAGAGGGACTGGACCACATCGAAGGGTAATAAATCGTTCAGCACTACAACAGCCAAAGCTCTTGCAGAAGGTATAAAACACCTCCTGACTCCGAGCATAAATCATTCAGTAGGTAAGAGGGATTAAAAGGAGAGCATAACTGAGAGCAGGTGATCTCACATCCAAACCCTTCTTTTGCTTTTTGCTTCTCCTGAAGCACATGGTGCTTGATTAGATGTTGAAGAAGATGTTAAACTGGTTGTGGCTCAGTGTGAGACAGCACAGCAGAGCCTGCATCGCTGAGATGTCAGGGTCCTAATGAGGTGGCCATCATTAGGAGGAAAGCCAGAACTGCTGCAAGGAGATCACCCAAACGCAGACTTTGAGTTGGCCCAACAAGCAGATGGCAGAAACTTCTTGATCTTCTGATAATTTCCCCTAAGATCATCAACAGATCAAACACCTTGCTGCTCCTCTAATCTGAGGGGATGCAAGGAGAAGGGTTCGCTTGGCACGGCAGGCACAGCCCCGCGCTATGGGTGTGATGAAAGGACATGTGCTTAAACGCTCCTTTGTACCACCCACACCAACCCCTCTCCCTCTCTCTGAGCAGGTACTACTTAAGTATGTGTGCTGAGAACAGAAAAGCCTTTTAAGTGCTTGGCTGTAATATTATAATTCAATGAATATATCAGACATCCTCTTCTATTTGTGGTGAAGATTCATTCCTCAGAACAGCCGCTGAAGCTGTATGGCAGCTCGCCTTCCTCCAAAAAGCTGCACAGAGGCTTTAGGAAAGCCAGAATTAAAGTTGGCATATGTCAAATTACTGTGGCAGTAAGATGAGCATTTTTCAGCTCATAAATTGGTTTATGACTTTTCATGTACCAGTCAGAATAAAATAAATTTATGGACTGGAGACCAGCTTTTTAATGGAACAGTAATGAATCTGAGGTGGAAATTCTTGGCACAATGTTTGCAGGATAATCAAAACTTGACTGAACAAGGCACTGAGCAGCGTGACCTAACATGGGCCCTGCAGTGAGCAGGACTTTGGACTAAATGTCCAGAGGTGCCATTCAACCTGCGACCTTATGGCTCTTTTTTATTGATTTTCATCATGTTATCTGAGTAATTATCAAAACGATCTTGCACTTTAGAAACACATAATAAGAATTAAAGTTCAAAAACTTTCCATGTAAACATTAGAAAGATGATGACTGGATTATTTTGTGCTAGTAGAAATTACTTCAAATTTAACGTAGCCTGGTCATTCCCGCACTGGAGACAACACAGAGCAAGGAGAAGCGAGGGGACTGAAGACTCAACTCACCACGGGGACTGCCACACTGAGAGGCTTCAGGCTTTTCACAGTATAGGTTCATGCAGCTCTTTCTGTGCCTTTAGCTGCTCTGACTAACAGGTTTTTCCTTTCCCACTGCTTAATATACAAAGGCAGGGCCACTGTGTTTGAACCAAGGCAATACCACTTATGTGCATGGTAGCATCATCACATTTCATTTGCATTTTCTGTTCCAAGTCTTTAAACATCCCAACATTTTGCTTGTCTTTTTTCGCAAGCTGCTGCCTACTCAGCA
Organism: Morus bassanus; assembly: GCA_031468815.1. NCBI lineage: Eukaryota > Metazoa > Chordata > Aves > Suliformes > Sulidae > Morus > Morus bassanus. Next base: position 2,362,619 of record CM062575.1, read on the forward strand.
GATATTTTTATTAACTCTCCACAATGATGCCCAAGTCTTTTTCATGACTTTTAAAGCTAATTTAGAACTCACCAGTGAGCAGTAGTTCATATTTTCCTCCTAATGTGCATTGTTTTGTGTTTGTCAGCACAGCATTTCATCTACAGTGCTGCTGTCCTCCCTCCTACCTTTATTAAATCCTTTGGAAGATTCCCTAAGTCTTCCTACCCAACCTAACTGAAATAGCTTGCCACAGGCACACTCGGCCACCTTTCTCTTTATGCCTCCCCCAGTAACTAAGGACACATCGAATAACTCTGACCCCAGTTCGCATCCTGGCACCCTCTGCTGACCTCCTGCCATGCTCTGCTTTCTGCCTTGGTGAGCACCGAAGTAATGTACCTCTTGCCCTGGTGCTATGTCATTCCTTACCAGCAACATTCTGTGGGAGGCTTTCGCTGTCTAAATAGCTGTATCAAGCGCTTTGTACCTTGTTTATTCATTATTTCTTTACACAATGTGAAACGGTCACTAGATTAGGCAGGTGTAATCTGCTGCAAAAGCCGTGCTGTGCTCTTTGGAAAGTGTCTCGTTTTTAGTACTTGAAAAGAACAAGTGAGTTTCCAAAGCATTTTCTCTATTATGAATCACAAATGGAAAAAAATGGGAACAGTTCACATCTGAAGTCTGATAGCTGAAGAAACCCGACAAAGAACAAATTCTTACTCACATCTCATTTTTCTTGCACAAACTGATTCAGATTTTGTTCAGAGAAGAAACCAACAGAAAACTGCATGAATGTCTACTTATGAGGGGTGCAATTTTACAGCGTTGGAGCATGGGCTAGGCACTAGCTGCACAAACAGGGAATGCTTCACCCCGTGTTTGTGGCACGTATCATCCATGGTGATGATAACAAGAGTTTGAGCACAACAGAATTTGTGCTTCAAGCCCTCTAAAATGCAAAAATTGGGGTGTCCTCTGGAAGACAGAGCATGAGCCTTGCACCGAGCCGGTGAGGAGCACGCCCCAGCAAGCACTTTGAGACAGACAGGGCAGCAGATGCAACAGATTCCCTGGGGAAAATGTATAAATATTAGTGAAGATTCATAACTCACAGGCCATATGAGGACAAAGTTTTGGCAAACCTGCCTAATATTTGAGGAGCTGGAAATGAAAGTTGGAGAGAATATCTGTCCATACACACACCTCTCCTTGCAAAGGCAGCTACCTCCTTGTGCCTGCTTTAGATCACCAGCTTCAAATGTGTACTGCAGATGTAGTTTATGTGTTCAGTTACTCAAAGATGAGAAATAATGGGATTTCAACAATTACAAAACCAAAAGACATATGCTTTGTTGATGAAAGATCTGTCCGTACAAATGTGACTCTTGATAATTAAATATGCCCTTCTATCAAGTTGGGAAAGACACAGAGCAAAGATTTAGAGTCGACAGAGGGAATCTAAAATTAGATTTGTACTATAAGCTGCATTACTTAGGGAAAGCAGAATTTATTTTCTCCAGTTGTAATGTCACTAATATTCCCAGGGAGAGACTTTCTCCTGCAATATGTTGAGAAGATGTATCATGCTTTAAGCCTTCCAGGGTATTTGGGGCAAGGTGTTCTGCTAGGGAATAACAAACATCTCAAAATGAGGAATTTACCCACCATTTGAGCTTTTCACGTTGTATAAATGCACTAAGTGCCTAAAATATTAATCTTGTCCCCTTCCCCCCATTCCAAATGTGCATACTGGGTGAACCACATGTGTTAGCTGTCTTAACCGCCCAGATATTTCTGTCTGAGTTACCGGGGGTGGCAGATGTCACAAAGTAGACCTTGAAACAGAGAGTCAGCCCTAATTGCATGGCTCCCATGAAAAGCAGTGGTGCAGCTCGATGTCATGCACGCCATGAGGACAAATGGTCTGACCAAGACGATGGCTAGCTGCTTTCAGACGGACCCGGCGCCTGGTAGACTCCGCGTCTCCCACCCAGGGAAGAGGGCTGCAGCACAGCTAACCGGGCTGGAGCAAGAACAGGAAAGCTTCAATGTCTAATCAAGTCCAACATGTTTTCATTTCTGATATCTGCCCAGCACACTCGCTGTCTTAAAAAGAGAAGAGTCTTGCAGCACTATCAGGAAAACAGTAATCACTCTGAAGACTGTTTCAGGTAATCGGTTGCCTAATGCACTGTTCTCGGCTGTTCAGTTTGCGATTATGATAGGTTAAAGATGTGTACTGTCCTGGTATTACCTTGAAAACAGGTATTTTCTCATAGCAATCTGGTTTTACAGAGTCTTCTATTCTAAGTTAATACAATGGCAGGCTTGAGCTTTACTTGCTATAAATGAGGTAAATATTAAATCTGAAGAGAGAGGAGAAACATGGCCACAGCAAGTTGAGCTTTTAATTAATGCACCTTTTACCTGAGCTTCCTCTGTTTTCCCCCACTATTTCCTCTTCTGCAAGTGCTGCTTGCTGTGACAGGAAATTAATTAGACTCAGAGCTCTCATCAGCCAAGAAAAAGAATCATTAATTTTGGTACTTAAGGAACTGAAGTCCTGACTCACAACATTTCCAGGCAGTGCAGTTTAATATCTGATGATGGACAGTGTCAGCTATAGCCATTTCCTTCATCTACAGCCACCACCACAATCAATCACCAGAGGAGTGCAGGTAAACGAGGCTTCGGTGATGCAAATATAACTGATGAGAAATGACACCCTCTGGCAGTGCCCTCAGCTGCGCAGCCTGCCTTTGGAGCTTTATAAAGCAGTGCCATGCCAGAAAAAAATATCTTAACTTGATGTTAATTTCTTGTATGAAAGCATTCAGTCCTGAATCCATAATTAATTAAAGTAATTAATATTTACTTTGACCTCAAGACAACAGGAAAAAAATAGCAATCTATGGTATTATAGACAGATTTCAGCACATCAACCGTTTACACCAGTTGCTGGCACCATCAGGATTTTTCTTTACAATCTCCTATTTTACCAGAGCATTTTTAAGCAACAAATGAAGCTCAGCTTGTTTGAGCTTCACTGCCCATGGTTAGAGAATAAGATTCAGTGGCTATGATAAGAAAAGAAATTCCTGGAAATGAAATGTTTTTTCCCTAAAGTGACAAGGATCAATCCAGCTTTTCTTTTGTTTATGTCTGTAGTGGAACGAGTGGATTTTGGGAGTCTTTAGCTACAATTTCACGTCTCAGATGTGCCCACAAACACCCCTGAAAATCTGCCAACTGCTGTAACAGGCTGTTAGCACAGAACTGGCCCGTGTTTGGTCCTTACCGAGCAGGGTTTTCCCCAAAGCACCCCAGGCAGGGTTGAGGAGCTGGGGAATGGTCCCAAAAGACTGTTCCCACCCCACCTGGCATGGAGATAGAGTGCTCTTCTCTGCGGGCTGGGCAGAAATGACCCAGATTTCTGCCTTAGAACACAACTTCAAAATATGTGTTTTTCCACATAAAATCTTCCAGTTCGTATCCCCGTCTCTGTCGCATGTTAGCATGCTGGGGGTGTCCCCTTAATGCCATATCTCAAGTAAAAGTTTGATGTTAGCCTGCAAAAGAGTAATATTTCTATGGAAATGCCAATTCAGCATGCTCTTGATTTATTTATTTATTTTGTTATTTAGATAAGGAATTCTACCTAGAAGAAAGCTTTCCACTTTACTCCCTGTATATGGTGTGATGATCTCTCCATATTTAAACTTTCTGCAATTTCTCATTCCCCACTGGAAGGGGCTCCTGTCTTCTCATGTAATATGTACCCCAGTTTGTTTTACTGGATTTTCACTCTTTTTCTGTGCAGGGAAAGAACTGTTAGAGGCTCCACAAGGTGAAGCTCTTCAATCTCCTCACAAGTTAATATAAACAAATAATGAATCCCATCTCTTTAGCTGGGGTTGTGGGGACTTTTTGTTAAACCTAAAAGTATTATCCCAAGGGATCATTCCGTCTGGAAGCAGAGCTTCACGGAGAAGTAATTCATGCATGGAGCAATGCATGAAAAGCCAAGCTCCTGTTGACCCACATCAGCACTGTGCAGGTTGGCGGGGAGGGAAAATGGTGACGGGTGCGAGGCAGACAACGGTGCCACTCCTTTGGCTTTGGGATGTCGGGGGTAAACACTTACAGTAGGTGGGAACTGAGCGAACAACCTCAATGTTTTATAAAACTAGAGGTGGTTACTCGTGTCTTATTCTTGTCAATGCCATATATTTAAAAATGCAGTAAAAGCGTTCACTGCTTTCATTGAATATTTATCTCTTCAAACACAAAGCACTACTGCTTGCACAATTGTATATGATGCGAACTGGCTATAAAATACACAGGCAAAACTAATGCTGATGCGTCCTTTTCTAAAAAGTCAAATTTCCCTTTCTTAGGGCACTGCCTGTCTTGTTGGAGGAATTTTCCCTGCCTTGCTCTGCATCAGCCAGTTCGTTGCCAAGTGCCCCCTGTGCTCTCCTTTCCCCGCTGTGATAAGAGGGCTATTGAATTTTACATGTAAAAAATGATGAATTATGAGTTGCTCCCAGCCAAGCTACATTGCTTGGGAAATCACAAGCCAGCAGAAGCCTGTACAGCAGTGAAATGCAGCCGATACCCATGGCAAGGGCAGTACTTGAAGACCCATGTGGCAGTTTGTATTTTTTACATATAAAATGAAATTTAAAAGACTTCATGATAAATGGCAGGAAAAAAATGGGAAAAGAGATCTTGATAAAGTGGAGGAGGACATTGTCCAAGCAAGGCAGGACCTTTAGGGGCAATAAAGCACGAATCTGAAGAGTGTGCAGAAAGGTTGTCAGGAGGCAGGGTGTAAGCAGTAAATATTAGGATCACCACACTAACCTGAACACACATAGACTGGTACTTGTGTGGAGGGTTCCTAAACAGCAAATGCCTTTTTCCTTTTCTATAAATGTTCCTGGAAGGACAAAAATTTAACCTGGGGGAAATAAGCAAGAAATAGTAACAGCTTAATTCTAAGACTAAATGTCAATGTATGAGTTACAGATTGCTTGTGAATTATTATTGCTGTTATTTCAAGCGCTTTGTAGGATTCAGGCATTTTATCTAGTTAGAGGTCAGCTCCACATCCAGGATAAAGTCAATAACTCCTCAGGACAGTCACAGACTTTTATCCACCAAACTTTGTATTTAAAATCAAAGAAGAAAACCTCCCAGCCCATAGACAAGCACTTCTGCTGCTCGCAAGACGGCGCCTGGTGCCTCAAAAGGCACTGACTGCCCTGGGTGCATCTTCCCAGGGGCTTTTTTGTCTCCCCAATGGGCTTCTCGGTCACACAGCTCCTCCAACTATGTTTCCACTATTCGCTCTGTTGCAAAGCACAGATTAAATGCAGGTTTCTCGTCCCGTCCAGGTGACTTGCCACCCTCACGCACTCAGTGGTCTCAGCTGCAGCCCTCACAATCTTAAACATAGCTAATGTGTTAAAAATTAATGTATTAATTCTAATTTACTCCTGTGCTTCTCCTGAACCAGGCAAAAGTTAGCTCATGGGACAGAACTGGTGGACAAAACAAATCTGAGGAACTAATATACAATATTATTTGAAAGGCATGTTATAATAAACGGGTGATTTTTTTAAAAACTGGTTTAGTCATATTAGTGGATGCCATAGCTTGACTAACTGTGCCTTTTAAACATTTTGCTTTTATTTTATTGAAATATACCCTCAATACTCTTAAACAGACACAATAATTTAATCTAAACACTGCAAGGTATCTACCCAATGGAGTCATTTCCCCATTGAAAACGTGAACTAAAAGTCTTTGATGGCTGAGTCTGAAAAAAAAGGAAACATTGCACCTCATCACAGCTACTGGTAAAAGCTGTGTTCAGTAATTAAGTAACTAATTGCCTCAGATAAAATGGAAGAAAAAATCTAATTCTTTTAATTTCAACCACCAACATTTTTAAGAAACATTTCTCCATAAAGAATAATAAAGTTAAAACCCCCCTCTCTAAATTGCAGTTAGGAATTGCTCTGCATTAGCGCAGACTTCGCAGCAAACAGACTAAATTCGCCAGGGATTAAACACCAGTTTAGCTATAAATCTAGTACAATGACAATAGACTGCTTGGCCAGAGGTACAAGTGAGGCTTTGCTCTACACAATAAGTTTTGTGTTCTCCTTTTCTACTGAGGCCCTGCCAGAAAGAAAAAAAGGAAGAAAAAAAAGAAAGGAAGAAAGGCACAAGTGAGATTGCCCATATTTCAGCAGTCCCTGCTGTTATGAACTAACCAAACTGGGAAAACCCTGATTCCAGTCTGAAAAGGAATTATGTACAAAGGCAAGAAACTAGCAAAAGCTTTTCCATGCTTACCTTAATAGCACATATGAAAAAAAAGAAATCGATATATATGTGGAGAATAAATAATTTATCCACCACCTTCCTGTTGTTATTTCAGTTATACTGCACAGATTTCTGTCAAGGCATAAATTATCCATTCTTGTGAAAACTTGTTTTAATTCTGTTTCTTTTATTTGAATTCTAATCCAATTCCTGTGAGCATTGGTATATGCAAACATTAAATAACAATAACGGTGAATGCATTTTGAAAGTGTATGTAAAACTGTTTGGGCAGAAAGCCTACAGTTTGCATCCTTCCAATGGATGGAAAGAAAAATAGCCAGCAAATGGCATGCCAGATCCGCGAGACAGCAAACGTCTCTCAGAGCCCGTACAACAAGCTACCTACAAAACGTGGAGTGACTAAAGCACATATAATTGAGAAAATTCATGAGCTATTTTAAGACCATTTGTGAACAAAAGAATAAAAAATAGCTAACTTAGGAATTTGCATTAAATGATTCACCCATCTCTTATACCTGGTTTTCTCATCTGGATTCTTCTGTCTCTTCTTAAACCCAACACCTTAGTCTGTGGCTTGTTCAATTGATTTCAATATAATATTTTCATACTCAAATATCAGCCAATTTTCATGGGAAATAATTTTATTTTTCTACATATCTTGACTTTTTTTTCCACGCTATGCTGTGGGTTTCAAAACGGCAATACCACAGCAGTGTCACAAAACACAGGAAAATCAGGCTTTACTGCTATTAAATTCTGTCTCGCCCATGTGTGTCAGTTGCTATCCTGTGGCTACCTCTCTTAACAAATGCATTTTAGTATAAATACATAGTAATGTATAACAGATTAAATATTAAACTCAACAAAATTACAAGTATTTGACCTGTGGTACGTTAATATTCATACTTCTAGAATAGTTGTTTTCTTTTTTATCCTTCAAAGGCAAATACTATTCCATAAAGGTGCTTCCTAGGGTATTTACATTATATTGTACAATAAATTAGCTAAATCTTGATCCACCAAATGGTCTAATGCAATACAAAAATAGACTGTCACAAAAATCCGAGATGCTTCCTTTGTGGGTTCATTATCTCGTGCACTGCAACGAGGTCTCTCATGACCTGCTCATGTATACATACCCTGGCCAAAACTCACACAGTCTGCACTGGGGACATTCTTGAGTTCTTTTTTACAACCATTGTTTTTCCTCTTTTAATAATGTCCGTAGCTCCAACCACACATACAATAATCTAGAAAACAGGGATATACTATGCTTAGAAAATGAATAGTTGCACACAAAATGGAGCTCCTGCACTTGCCAGCTGAAGCCCAGCAGTGATGAGAAATGGAGAAGCCGCCAAGGCATGCGCGTGGCTGCTGGGATGTCCCACGGTTCACATCCCAGGAGGCAGAAGCAGCCCCCGGCTGTATCCCGAGCTCAGTATTCGGGACAGCTCACAGCACAACCAGCAAGGCACAAAACACACGGTTTGCACACTGAGAACCTGTTCTGCTGTGGCAGCCAGCGCAAAACATAAGTTGGAGACAGCAGAAGAACATCAAGGCATGAATTTGCTTGACACAGCACTTAAACCTGAGTATAGGTTGCACTGGACAGACATTAAATGACAAAGATAGCTGTAGATAGATAAAGAAATCCATTACCAAAGTGAGAGGAGGTGAACTTTGAAAGTACAAATCAATCATCTTGTGTTTTGACTGTTTCATCTTTTTTTAAAAATGCAGGCAATGGCTGACTTGTTTGAAGCAGACAATGGTACTGTAATTTCTTTAGCTATATATATAATGGCATCATGAATATGCATCTTTGGAGATTAAAGAAAACCCTTTCTCAGGCCCTGACATACAAAACACACTGAATTTGATTATTTAAATCATACTAAATTATCAATGCAATTATCACACAGACAAAACAAGTCGATTATTATTCTGTGCAATTCTCATTGAAATGAATGGGGGAGAAACAAAAGGAAAGGGAAAACCATCCTAACCTTCAAAAATGAGCTCCCAGTCCATCTCCTCTTCTCCTTCAATATTCATCCTTTTCTTGCAAGGTGAAAAGTCTTTTGTCCCCCAGCTCCTGATTCTTTATTTCTTTCATAAACCTCTTCATTTTTCCTATATTTATAAACTAAGGATGTTCACTTAAAGTAACAGAGCAGTGTAATATGTATAAATGCTACCCATGAGATGGCTATTCATGTCCCAGCACTGCCACCTGGTATCAGCACCCATGCCTTGCTGCATGGCAGGGGTCAGCCGCCGATTTGCATGGCTATTGCCCCAGAAACCACACTCCGAGTACATTCATCATGGAACTGCGGCTGCTCGGTGGGAATTTCGACACACTGGGAAAAAATGCATATGACTGGGGCATCCTCTTCCTCACCCTCATCAACTCACACTAACTGACATTGCATGACGGAGCAGAGGTAGAGCTAAGTGCACAGGGCAGTGCTCACGTGCATGGGTGTGTTAGGAAGCTGAGCATTTTTCATCTCTAGGAGGGTAATCTAATATCTGCCCATGGGAATGCCGGTGGGATTCATTCTTCACCTTTATATTCTGCGTGCATTAGAAACTGCCTCTCTTCAGGGACACTCGTTCTACTGTGCTGCCACCTCCAACATCTCCACTGCTCGTGGTGAAGACCAGATAACTCAAACGAGGTGCTGAGCAACATATTATCCATGAAGACACTGTAGTTTACAATCTGACAACCTGCAGCATCTATTCCTGCACCCCAAAATTAGCCCAAACCAGACAAGATTTCAGCACTTTTGTGTCTGTACTCCTTTCTCAGCAGTAAAAGCAGGAGAAAGGGAGAGAAGTGGAGCCGTGGGTTTGAGATGTGAAGCCTCCTGTCTCATTGAAGGTGAGTTATCTCAAATTTTACCACCATGAGCTGGAAGTATTTTTCTGTTGTGTCAGGGACATCAAGAGCATATAGACACCAACCATTTTTATCATTTCTGTAGATCCTAATCTAAACTAACCTCGTGTAAAGGAACATTAAAGGATGATCTTCAAAATGTTATATGTACAGTGGGAGATAAAACCTGTCAGGGTACACTCTGGGTTACCATTAACTGTGATGCAGAACGCAGTACGTTGTCATTGCTCATCTCCTACTTCACTTTACAGCATTTGCACACACCATGTGAAAGCTCAGAGGGACACATTTTAATTTGAGCTTTATGATGTGTGAGGTTGAAGCCTCATAATGTTAAAAAAGGGTGTCATAAATAAGAACAGCTGTCAGGTGCATATGAAAAAGCCCATAGCAAGTCGTGCAATCCTCTTGGGACAGCTGAAGGTGAACAAACACAACATAAAGTTTGTCAGGCTCTCCCATTGCGTTTCCAAAGCAATCTCTGTTATTGCGTTTGAGCCCTCAACCCAGACATACTCATGCTGGTGGCCAGGAACCAGCTTGTATCTGAAGATGGTGCAGACCTGGAAAGAGGGGTGGTGGAAATATTGACCAGGGTATATTGTCTGGAATTGTCATGGCTGATTTGGCCCCAAAAGCTGTTTTCTATAACCTTTGGCACTGCATTCAACCAAACCCAAGCCTAGCCTATGGGTCAGCACGTAAATGGAAATTGCTAGCTTGCGTTGGCAAGAAATTATCTGTTACTGATCCACTGGCAGAATGGGAATGGAATCACTCAGTTCACCCGGAAACTATGAGTTTATTATAAAATACTTTAATAGATTTGTGGGGTTCCAAAGAAAACCCATATTCATCCTAAAGAGTGTGCCTTTCTTTTGTAAAATGTATTGATTACAATGGTAATGGAGTAGGAAGTACTCAACATACGTAGCAGTGAGGGTAAGGTACAGCGTAAGTTCCTTTTCCCATGGAACAAAGTAAAAATCAGTTTAGTGCACTGCTCTGAACTCGGTGGGAGACGATACCAACCTCTGGTTTTATAGGTTTGGTGGAAGTGTACCCTTGCCCTTGCTCCAGGAATGGAGGAAAGGTTTCTGCAGCAGCCCGTGCTCCTGTACCGAGCTGTCCCGTAGCACGAGGCAATCCCGTAGCACTTTGAGTGAAGGCTGTGCCCTGTCGTACACTGACTCTGTTATAATATGCTTCTAGAAAGGGGCGAGAAGCTGAAACCTCCTGAAAATGAGCAAACCTGAGCTGGCAGACTGTCAGGACATCTAACCCGCAGGTTAATGCAAGCATCATCAGAAAGTGAGCAAGCCCTGGGACCCCGGGACGGGGCGAGGTGCCTCACTGGGTTAGGAGGTGCACAGGGCAAGGATGAGTGTCTGGCCAAAATGGGTCATTTTCATCTCAAATGATGAAATGAATTTCAGAGCAAATACTTTGTTCATGTCCTGCCTACGTTACAACCGTACCTAAGTTAAATGCTATTGCCTCTTCTAACACTATCTGCAGGTGCTAAATCCTGATGATAGACATGGGGATTAAGGCAGGGACTGATTGCCTTGGACTCTATAGCCCACCCTGGACCCCAGAGCAGGACCAAACACTGTCCGTGTCATTCCTGGCAGGGGTGTGCCAGCCCCTTGTTAAAAACCCATTGACAGCAGTTCCACACCAGCCTCAGCCCTGCCCAGCACTCCTTCCTGTGCTTCCTTTATAAATCCTGTTATTCCAGACATCCAACCTGTTTTGTAAGCTATACCCAGTCCATTTCCATTTTTACTATCGTGTCCAAAACTCCTTTTTCATTGTTGAAACACAAATGAAGTCTTTGTGTGTACTCATGGAACATAAAGAGAGTATAAAACTCTATTTACTACATCTAGTATAACAATTCTCCTTCTCATGAGTGAATTTCATGTTTCTGCCAAGCAAAAGGTGATTCACAATATTTACTGAGAATGAGGGAAAGAAAGTTGTCCTGTGCAGCACCCTGATAGCAGGGTTTTAGCACATAGAGGTGTTTGACAGCGTTGCCTCTTTCTGTGAGTTGCTGGGGATGCTGTACTAAAAGCATGGTGGCTTTTGCAGTCAGCTTCCTGTTTTCCAGTGCTTTGATAAAAAGTTGATAGGGTGTCAAGGCCAAAAACTGCTGCCACTGTCACCATGATGTGTCTTTGGCTGCAGTCAAAGAAATCTCATCACACTACTTCATTGTTATTCTGCTGGGAAGTCCTGGGGTGGGGGTCACACAAAACCACACCAGCAGACTGCAGCAGCATTCCTGAGGCAAGGTTTTTGTGCTCTGGAATTAACTGGTGGCACCAGGAATGTGCTGCTGAACCACTGGCAGGACAGACCTCAGCAAGGGCTGGTGCTCGAAGAGTAGATCGGTTGGAAGCTCCACGTGAAAGCTCCGCAACCCACAGCATGCCCAGGGAGGGCTTGTGAACACACACACACAAGTGACTACAGGAATTTTGGCTGATATTGGCCATACATATGCAGGGTAAGCACTGTGCAAACCCAGGTGTGAACAACATTAACACTGGGACCTTGCACCCATACTGTGAAAGGACCAGCCTGTAGCCTTGGCTTACTGCTTGGTAGGAGAAGCGAATGATGGCGCTGGCCCAAAGTATCCTGCCTGGGGACTGGAACTGTCCCGTGATGCCCAGCTCACCCCTGTGCTGCAAAGGATAGGGCTCACTTCAGAACACAGGAATGCCCAAATCAGGTCTGTGTTTCCCAAATACTTAATAGTTAGTTACATGTATTAACCCTGCATCTTTCTATGTCTACACCTTTATATTGTGGCTAATGCTCAGGACACATACTACGTAACTCTATACGTATCTAATGAGCACACGGTGCTGCATACAAACAAGGTGGAACAAACCTCTCTGAATTTTTGCAGGACTGTTCTCCTGGTGCCACTCACTGAATATCCCCACATATGGGAATGAAAGACTGCCAGCCTGGCGGATAAACTGGCTTCATTACAATGTAAAGGTCATGAGCTCAAATGCTCTTAAGCTGATATTGCTACGAATATTTCTATTAACTTTTATCTATATATATGGAAACAACAACAACTAAAACAAAAAGGAACAGAAAAAAACCCCAACATTAGCTATGGCAAGAGTATTAACAAGTTCATTATCAAATTCATTTCACTGATTAAACTCAATAATTTGCATTCAATAGAAACTGAGAGATAATAGCAAAAACTCTTGCAAGCACATCACTTTATACGAGGGAGTTTATACACAATAGTGCTGATGCACAGGCTGGATTCATGAATACCACCGGGCCATACCCCTCGCTGGGAGAATCCTGGAGGCTTTCAGCAAGGATACCCTCTCACACAAAGGGAGGAGCCAGTCCACTTCTTCTATCACCAGTGCAAGTGCTGTACTGGGACAATGGGTTTAACGTTTACCTCTCAGTGTTAGGAAATAATAGGCATAATTTCATGTATCTAGACAGTCCCACACAAAGCACATGGGAGTCCAGCAAAGGTCTGGAGTACGTGCCTGGACACAGATGTCCGCTATGGGCTCACTTTTCATATGGGTGTGTGTGAACAAATGAGACTCGACTGTTTAGTTTCTTGCATTTCACATTATGTTATTGCCTTTATTTTAAATGAAGGAGAGAGTAGCTGATAGCACTGTCCAAAAAAAAAAAAAAAACCCAACAGGTTTTTATAAGGACTGCTGCTGCTTCCTCCTATGCACCAATGACTCAAATAGCTTTTTTTATATATATATATTTATATATATATAAACTCTTCATCTTCCTGGCATTTTCCTGGGTTTGAAGGCCAGTAATATGAGGGAAATAAACACAGGCTGAACTAAGTGTGACTGTGGCAATCCTGGTAAAAATATTAATAATCAGTGGCCTTGCTTACCTCCTCTTCCATGTCCTCTACATAGTAGAGTCAATCCTCAGCACAAGGATTTGCCAGGGCTCCTGGGAAATGCTGGAAAGAGCAAACACGGTAAGTTATCAGGCCAGCTTTGCTCTTACGTGTCAGGTATCTCCAAAACCCAGCATCAATGCAAAATGCTCCATCTCCTGCTCTGGCAGGGTCCTGCTGCCCAGATGCTCTGCACATGGCAGAGCAGCTTCTGCTCCAGGTGCCAGCAGCAATTATGCTGCACAAACAGCATGGCTGAAGGCTCTGTCCCACTTATTGTGCTGATGGCAGATGAGGAATTTAAATCCCCAGCTATGTCTGGCATTAGGTAAGTGTCCTTCCAGGTACTCTCAGTCCACCAGGAAAAATTATGCTGGTCTGCATTAGTTTCTGCGTGTGGTTTTGTAGCCTATATCTTGTTTGTAAACTCTTTATTTCAGCTGCCTTTGGTTTCTAATTGGCTATTTCTGTCTCTTTCCATGATTAGATGGCTGATGTTAAGTAACATTGTGAAAGCAAAGGACTAATAAATGTCCTCGTTTCAAGCATACTTCAGTGGTTTAAACCACGTTAAAAACGAAAGCACTTCAGGTCATCAACCTGAGCATTTAGAGGCACGTCCACTTAAAGTGCTTTAATGGTCTGTTAATGTGTTGCTGCAAGTACGTCTACAGCATTATATATAACAAAATTAATTCCCTATGTATTAAGATTTTTTTTCAAGTTTACCTTAGAAAGATCATATATTTATAATAATTGTCACTCCACGTACAAACAACACATTATTTTCAGAGCTTCCCAATCAAAACACTTTCCAGACAGTTTAGATGCTTCTCGATACACCCCTGCACTGAGTAGTTGTAACATGCACATATAATTCTTTATGTTTAGCAGAGGGGAGAAACTGAGGCATGGTCAATTAAATTGCTTGGCAATAGCTGTAACCAGGACCAGTGTCAGACAGCAGTTCAGAGTGGAAATGGCTGGCTTTGGCATTCTCAAGGGGCCGAAGCCAGCTCGGGCACAGGACCTCCCGGCCCGTGCAAAGGCAGTGCCCGCCATGCAACACCCAGCAGTTTCCCCAGCAGCTCTCCCCGAGTCCTTGCTGAAAAACCAGCTGGACAGATAGACACATGCCTATATTTGCAATCCTTTGTGTAAATACGACATAAAGTACAAAATGCTGATATTAAATCAGATGTGAGTGTGAGTGCTGACATTTTCTGCACATCATTTCTGTAGTACTGCCAAGTTTTCCTGAAAATGCCTTGCAATGAACTTATTATTGCCAATACTATGAGCATGCTCTGCTTCATTCAGGGAATGTCTTCAAACATATTTGAGGTTGAGTTCCTATAGCAATTTCAGCCCTAACAGTCTTTACCAGTGAACTGTGCACTGTAAATAAGATGGAAAAAAAAAACCCCATTTCTCAAAATGATAATGTCTGGACTTTTCCCTGGCTGAAATTCTAACAGTAATAAGCATATTTGCATTATATCAGCAGCCTCACGCCGTAGCTATCTGCTCAGTGAAGTTCTAATATTTACAGTGCACACGGTACTGTCTGTTGTTAAACTCATGAACAAACTCAATGACCCAAAAAACTGGGAAATGTATGAACTGGAATAAAAAGAGAATGGAAATAGTGTGTACTATGTTATCACAAGCAGCAGAATCAAAATACAAGCAGTAACCCGATTTCTAGTGAAATGAATGTTAATGTGCCCCTGACTCCCACCAAACTTGTCCCCAACATACTCTATTTTCTCTCCACATCATTCATCACTTTAGGAAAAAGTTTCCTTCTCTCTGAGATTGCGGTGAAGGGACCACAGCACAGCTGCTCATCAGGCTTGCCTTGCACAGAGCAGGTCTCCTGTCGCTGGCTGCTCTTTGCCTGACAACTTTCCTGGAGATGAAGCTGTCTTAGGGTCACACTTCGAGAGAAACAGATGGCCCCTACGGTGCAAATGTCACGGAGGAGGCAGTTGTGTTTGACACCAGTGGTCAAGCAAGAAACCGTGATCTTGTGAAAAAAAACTACAGGACAACTCCTTGTGTTTTTTCATTTAACCTGAATTGCTTTTCCTCCCTCAGCCTCCTCCCGATCCGCGTTTGGGATGAGGGCCAGGGCTGGGAAGACGATACGTTTACCATACGTTGGCCAGTTGCTTCCCCTTTGACCCAGGAACAGCAGTCTATGAGTTGCTTTACCAATATGTAAGGTTTATTTTTACAAAGTAATGAAACATGAAGGTTTCCAAGGAGTACCTTGTTTGCTGTGACAAGATGCAGAGCCTGTTTTTCGGAGGGGGGAAGCAGTGCGGCGGTGCCCTACGAGGCTGCGGGGCTGGCCGGGATGTGCAGCATCCCTGGGTGGTGCCCAGGGAGTGGAAAAGGCACGTAAAGGGAGGAGTTGAGGCTTCAGTCTTACAGACAGGCAACTCAGAGCAGGTGAGGCCAGACACCTAAGTATTCTCTTTGTTTCTCATTAGAGTATTATTTCTTCCCTTCATGCATATGAGTTTTATTAGAGGATGATATATCTTATTGAATTAAAAATATACGTTTCCTTGATTTAATTTAGAAGTTTTGTTTTCCACTCTTTCTATAAAAACATCTATTCCTCAAATCTTTAAATGTTTCCTTAGGTAATACTGGTGTACATAACGATATACCATAACAGTTCCCAATGCTTTTATGAGAAGTTGTTTTTATAATGACAGATATTTCGGTTCACTGAGCAGCATATTAGAGTCTATAGAGCTTTGATAGAAGAAGGGGTGATAAAGCTGTAGAATAAATATATTAAGTTTCTTGCAAGTAAATGACAAAACTGTAGAAAATTAATACTGCTTGTGTTAGATTGTCAAATTTCTAATTTTCCTTTCTGTTCATATTCATTCATCAGCAAGCACATAACGGTTGTGAAAGTACTGCAACATCAGTCATTTTGATCTGAGAATGGCCATCTTAATACCTATAAGGGTTATAGTATTTCTTTTACATCTGAGAACTGGAAAATCACTTAAATGTAATTTATTTTCTGTTTTCTAGAGAATAGATTATATGATCTATAAATACATGTTATTTCTGTCTCTAATTTCCATCAATACCTAATTCACTACTTTAGAGATCTGCAGAAATCCCAGGGAGACAGATGTGAACAATTCCCTAATTTGGGGGGAAGATTGGAAGAAAAAGAAAGAAAATTATAACATCACCTCCTGTTACACTGTACTGCTTACAAGAATACTCTGCAGGTTGCAAATGATGAGGAAAATTGATACAGCCACAACGGTGTTAGCTGGGGACTTGGGAGATGCGTTCCTTGCTGTGCCTCAGCCCCCCACGTAACCTTCCCCAGCCAAACCTCTCAAAGCACATTGACTCTTCTCAAGTGTTTCTTAATGCAAGGTAAATGTAAGGCCTTGAAAAGAAAGAATGCCCTGCTTCAGTATGGAGACTACATCAGAGCCTTCTGACAAACATCTGGTCCTAAAGCAAACCCATATACTTAAAACAATGAAAAAACTTCATCTCTTTTCCAGCTCCCTGAGACTGGAATCATCAGGAGCAAAAATCACAAGTGGGCTTTTGCATTCAGATTTTTTTTCTGCAGTTTGGGATGGAATAAGCTTTCAGAAGCCTTAGAGGATCCACCCTCAACACAGGTTTTTATTGTCTGGGTGTGACTGAAGAAACAGTTGTGCTAAGGTATAACTGCTTTGGGAAGCATGACATTGCAAAAATCCTTGATCACCTAAGCAGCATCTGCTGTAGATAAGCCTTTCTTCTCCTAGATAACTAAAATAGAGGTCATCGATGGTCAACACTCACTTCTTCAGGTTGGATTTTTGGCTTCGCTTTTGTTGTTCAGGTTAAATACGTGGCAACTACATTGTCATTACTCTGTTGGCCTGAACTGGAAATGGTGAACTAAAAGGAAAATCCTTCCATCTAGTTTCACATCAGCGTTTGACTCGACATCCCAGTCGAGGTGTGCCAAACCAGCATTGCATACAACATCAAGCAGGCAGCTTGACAATGCTGACTAAGGGTCAGAGCGCTATGTTGTGGAAGCTGTACCATTCAGATCATTGATATGAGACCACAGGCTGATGCTAGGAAAAGGAATTTTTCTGTTGCTAAACCATTCTTGAATACGGCCAAATTAAGGAAAGCATTACCAAACTACCTTTGCTCAATATGATATTTGCCAAGCATGTGATCGCAGACTAAAAAAGTAATAAAATGATACACTAAAAGATGAACAACAAAAAATAATTATACCATCCACCTTACTAAAGGGAAACCCACAAGAGATGACTGTATACAATGATCCCAAATTGCATCATTTGTGCATATATTTATATTTCTGACAGTGCCTATGACTTTAACACTTAATAGAAAATAACAAAGGTGCTTTTAACTCTAAGAATTTTTTTTCAACGTCACAATGGCTTGTGGCTATTTAATCACATTGCAGAGCCCTAGTATTGCTATTTACAGAAGAATGACTTGCAATTTGTGTAAGATCAAGGCTTTTAGTTATACCCCTGTGTGAGACAAGTCAGAAACCAAGCTGGATTTTTACCAGTTCCTGCCCAGTTAATGAGAATCTGTTACAGGCAGTAAAGCAGAGAGCAAACCTGAGACAATATGATTGAATCTGCTTTGGATTCTGTCTTGTTCGTAACTTGGAGGAGCTAAACTCTGTGAATTCAGTAAAGAATTGTACACTTGAAGTTAGACTCCTCTAAATGTGGAGCGGTCTGATAGATCTTGGGGCAGTGTCGGTGCACTTGGGTGTGCAGCACACCTACTCCTCCTGGCACCCCCCATCACCTGACTCTTACTCTCATGTTTGGATGACCAGGAATGAGTATATGAGAGTGTGTATATGGAGCTCATATGCAATAAGGACAGCTCATTTACAGAGGGGAAAAATATGACAGAAAAGGTCAGAAGTCCTAGTAGTGAAATATTAGATAACAGACTAATAAAAGGAACTGAATTTTCAGGGAAAAAAAGCAACAGAAGAATACAGAAATTGGAAACTCTGACCTTTAAAAAAATATGGTTTTTTCAATGCCAAAATAAAGCCATGTGGGAAGGCCTAGCATCCAATTTTAGCATGATTAAATATTTTTCCAATGCACAGCTTATTGTGCCTTGCTGGCATAAACTCAGTCTTTCTGTTTACCTTTTTATTGGTTGAATGCATCATGCATAATATTAGAATGAGTCCCAAGACCAAAAAAAGGATTCTTGCACAAGCTATATGTTCAGTGGACTGTTTAATGCTGGAGGCAAACGGCATAGAAAGAAATCCTTAAAGTCAGTAACAAATCAACATGTCACTTTTAATCTATACTTTAATAAGTTATGCAGAAAAGTCTGCAGTTTCTGTCTGCTGTGGCTTAGCCCCAGTCGGCAACCAAGCCCCACACAGCCGCTCGCTGCTCCCCGTCACCGGTGGGATGGGGGAAGAGAATCAGAAGAGCAAAAGTAAAACTTGTGGGTTGAGATAAGAACAGTTTAATAACTGAAATAAAACAATAACAATAATAATGAAAAGGAAAACAACAAGAGAGAGAGGAAAAAAATCCAGGAAAAACAAGTGATGCAACCACTCACCACCCGTCAACCGATGCCCAGCCTGTCCCCAAGGAGCGATCGCTGCCCCCCGGCCAACCCCCCCAGTTTATATCCTGAGTATGATGCCATATGGCATGGAATATCCCTTTGGCCAGTTGGGGTCAGCTGTCCCACCTGTGTCCCCTCCCAGCTTCTTGTGCACCCAGCAGAGCGTGGGAAGCTGAAAAGTTGTTGACTAGTGTAAGCACTGCTCAGCAATAACTAAAACATCAGTGTGTTATCAACATTATTTTAATCCTAAATCCAAAACACAGCACTATACCAGCTGCTAGGAACAAAAAGTTAACTTTATCCCAGCTGAAACCAGGACACCGTCAAAACAGAAAATAAATCTCTTCTATAAATCAAATCTGTAAGGTTGTTTGCATCAAGTTAAAAAACCTAGATGATCAATAAATGTTCAGCAACACACAAGATAAAGACCATCTAGGTATTATAATTGGTATAAATGGCATAACTGTACATCTGTCACTCTGCTTTTTAGTAGTGGTAGGTGCCCTAAAGCTGTGATGAAGTGACAAGTTAATGTACAATTTCTGAGGCAGGTCATTAGCGCTGGAGGAACACTTCCATTTGCTAAACTTCGGGGTACTGCTTAGCGGACCCGGCTCTGTTTGTCAGGCCCAGAGGGGGAGTACTCTTCTCCAACCCAGGACGTAGCAGAGGACGGTGGAGGACTCCCGACATCCCCACTTCATGCTGTTGGGCTGCCCCATCGCTGAACTGGCAGCACCACGTACCTTGTGAGATGGTGGTGTTTGGTTCCCTGGGGGCTTATTTGAGAATAAATATTACTTGATCCAACAGCAAGTAAATTAGAAAATGGAAGAGCAGTTTCTGTTGTGGGGGTCTGAGTGACCACAGTGCCGGTTGCTTTCTTTTTCTTTGCCTTTTTAGATCCAGAGGCCTTCTCTTCCCCTTGGGGGTACTGAATACTGTTAAACAGGGCTCGGTAGGCTCGGCCCAGGCCACAGCACATTGCAGTGATTTGTGTCTTTCTGGAATTGCCAGGGTGACGATATACTTTCTCCAAATACTCTACTAATTTTTCAGGGTTCTGCACTTGTTCAGGGGTGAAGTTCTACAACACTGGAAGTACCCACCCTCCTAGGTATTTGCCCATGCTATCCCACATGCCCTGCCACTCATAAGTATCAAGCCTTGGGGCAGATCTCTGGATGATATTCTTAAATTGCTTATTAACCTTAGACAAAACTGAAACAATATTCCCAAGAAATAGCAATAAATATATCTTAACTACCCAAGGATGGTCAAGATACTGAAAAGTTATTGTAATGAAGAAGGAGACATCATAGAAGAAGGTAGCAAAGGTGCCATTCTGTATTTCCTCCATAAAAAACCTCTCAAAAGAGGAGGTATAATTGCTAATTGTCTCCATGAGGTGATACCCAATAAAGCTCAAGGCCAGTGTTTCAATAACAAACATCCTAGGCAAAACACTGCTAATCACTGCAGAGCACAGCAAACTAGAAGAAACAACACAAATCTTTAACATGCACTGCAAAAATAAGAGCATGGCATAGATCAGATAAACTAATATTGAGAACAGATGAGTCAATGCCGCAACCAGCAACTGTTATTATCTCAAACCATTCGTGCCCCACATGGGGTGCCTAAAAGGATGGTCATGGTTTAGACCCAGCTGCTTGCTCACTGCCCGCACCCCAGTGGGGTGGGGGAAAGAATTGGGAGGGCAAAAGTAAGACTCATGGGTTGAGATAAGAATGGTTTAATTATTAAAATAAAACAGTAACAATAACAACAACAATAATAATAATAAAATGAAAAGGAAAATAACAAGACAGAGAGAGGGAGAGAGACAAAACCTGGGGTGGGGGGCAGGAAATAAACAACCAAACAAACAACAAGTGATGTAACCACTCACCACCAGCCAAGCAATGCCACCAGCCACCAAGCTGCAATTGTTCATTCCCCCAGTTAATATACTGGGCATGATGTCATATGACATGAAATATCCCCCCAGTGAGCCCAGATCAGCTGTCCCAGCCATGCCCCCTCCACTCCTGGCCTCCCACACCCCCAGCAGAACAGGAGAAGCTGGAAAAGTCCTTGACTAGTACAAGCACCACCTGGCAACACTTAGCACCTAATTAGCAACTACTTAGCGACAACTAAAACATCAGTGTGCCATCAACGCCATTCCCACACTAAATCCAAAACACACCACACCAGCTACAGCGCAGAAAACTAACTCCATCCCAGCCAAAACCATGACAGCATACTTCACACAGGCATTTTACAATACATTTTGAAAGGAGTGCCTCTGTGCAAGTGCGTAGCATAACAGTATACAAAACAGCTATCTGGAACACCTAATTCCTTCTGTTGTTCCAGCACAGACTTTTCTGATTTTACTGGGTAACCTAAGGTTATGGTTATGTGATATAATAAGATTCTACGATTTCCACCACCTGCAAAGAAAGGCTTTTAGGAATTAATGGTCAAATTGACCTTTTCCTTCATCTACCATGGTGTCCAAGATACAAATCTTTTGGGCTCAGCTTTTTGTAGAATTATGAACATTTATAATCTGAAACACTTTCTCCTGTTTCCACCTGGCAGGAAGATTTCACCTCTTCTTTCCAAGCCATGATCTAGACATCAGAAAGGCAGATCAGTCATTAAGTCTCGCTCTGAGGAAAGGAATTGCTATACTTTGTGTAAATGAGTATGGTGTTTTGTTACTTTCTGAAAGTGGATAGAAAAACAGACAGAGAAGGTGAGAGAGCAAATGGAAAGAAGGGAATTCATGGGACTCAAACAGGCAATGAATGAAAGTCCTT
Organism: Morus bassanus; assembly: GCA_031468815.1. NCBI lineage: Eukaryota > Metazoa > Chordata > Aves > Suliformes > Sulidae > Morus > Morus bassanus. The sequence goes on from CM062575.1 coordinate 2,384,295, forward strand.
TTTCTCACCATGCACCCATATCGTAAGAACACAAGGAGATGGCAGCTGATGCCATCTCATTTTGTCCAGCACCCTGCTGTATAAAATCAGATTCACTGGGTGTAGATAATCTCAAACAAGCATTGCACAAATTTTCCACAAAAAAAACATGTTCTGGGCTACTAGTGCAACCTCCCCACCTTGGTTTGCCCTAGCCATTCGGCTTGAGCTCCCCTGCAAGAGATCAAGGCAAACTGCCCATGGGTTTCAGCTTTCCTCCTGAAAGCTCTCTCCGAAAAAGGATGTGACAAGCAGGTTGGATAATACCCACCTGACTAATACAAATCCAAAGGACTGAAAAAAAAGAAGATAAATGTGACCTCAAGAATTAAAGTGGCTTTAGGAGAAATAATCAGCAAAAAATTCAGAAAATCAGAAAAAAATCAGCAACAAGACAGGCGCGCTGGTGTAGGTGGCGCAATTGATAGAATAACCTGGCAGTTGGCTAAAAAGTAACAGAATCAGGACGAGTATTTAAAAAGGTTTCAATTTAATACTCATAACATGATCACATGGAAATTATTAAAATAATTATGATAATAATAAATAATAACTATAATTTAAATAACAGTAATTATAAATATTTACATGCTGAGCAGCATTATCTCAAAATGTCTCTACCATTAATACTGTTTAATAATTACATCATTGTTAAAAAAAACAAAGCACTGTTCGAGTTTTTCCCAAGAACATGTCGGGGTGGAGGGGGACGAGAGCGGAAGAAAGCTGTTTTGAAATATAAATCTAACATCTTTTGGAGCATGAATATGAATGAACTTTTTTTGGAATGCAGATATAAATGAAGAAAGATGTTGCCTAGATGCTTTTGTTGCCCAGCATCCTGGTCCTGGTCCTGCCCTGCCCTGCCTGGGGGGGTCTCTGCCCTGCTGTCTTGCGTCACCAGCCTGGCAATTACATATGGTGGTGTGAGACAATGGTCTGTAACATGTGAAAAAGCAACAAAAAGAAAATTTCCTTGTTGGTCTGCAGAAAATCAATCACAAATTTAAGAAAAACATGAAAAGCACTAAGCTAAGTTACCTGATTCCCTGGAAAAACTACTCCAGAAATCCTCCAGCAACCCTTTAATCGTGACAGATAGCAGCTTTCTCGGTGAGTGATCCCAGCGCAAAGTCTTGAAGCCATTCAGCTAATACCAGTGTCTCTGCTCAACCAGTTAATTTCTTTTCTTTCTTCCTCTCTCTCTCTTTCTTTTTTCTTTTTTTTTTTTTTAAACTACAAATCAATTGTTGGTTATTTATTTGTTATTTCATATTTATACAAGAAAGAAATATTTCTCCCCTAAAGCAAATCAAAGATAGAATAACAATCTCAGAAAGGTCAGCATCTCTCCGGTTTGTTAATTGAATCTGTCTTCAGAACCACAATGCCAATACTTCAAGGGCAAGAAAGGGCAGGACTATAATAATAATCGGAAGAAACGTCTTTGTATGAACTGGAATTGATAGTGGATAGGCTGAAGCCAAGTGCAGCCTCCGCTTCAAATCTTCTCTCAAGGAACCATCAGTCCTTGGAAATTTTGTCATTTTTCTCAAGGTAAACGATTCCAGGAGGTTGTAATCCTCTACGGCTGGTCCAAGGGGTGTAAATTATCGTTAATGTTTCAATTATTTACAGTCTGCTCAGCTTCCAACACAAAGGTCCTCTAGAAGTTTCAAATATTTTATTAAAATTGTTTTGCACCATTTTCCCGTGCATAAAATACCTAGTGTTCCTGTGTGTACTGGTCTGCCAAAGTATCTCTGAAGAAAAAGGGGGGAAAAGCCATCTGGTTCTGTTTTGAGCAATCTGTGAAGTCGCAGCAAACGAGCCCCGCTAGACGGTTCAATCCAGCACAGCTCCTTGCTGCTGCGATACTTCTCTGTGCATCGCGTTTGCACCATATTTCTGAATTTTGCAGTATTTCTAACACCCAGCAATTAAAGCTTCAGGGGAAAGTGCAATTCTGCAACTTTTGCTGCTGGAAGGTTTAAGATGTTACTCACCAAAGCTGCAAGGCCAAGGAAGGTGGGAGTCAGGGTGCTTCCCAGTTGATGCATCTCATGGTACAACCTTAGTTTTCATTTCTTCTGACCAGTTTTTGCTGTACAAAGAGCTTGATGAGAGACCTTTGCAAAACAGAACAATTATTTAACCTGGAAATTAACTGTCCTCCAGTTGCAGAGGAAGAGTCGTGCCTCGTGATAAGTCTGTAATTCTAACAAACCTTCGCTAAAGTCAGTGCAAACTATTTGGGGATGTTGTTGACAAAAGAATTTGATTATTTGGGGGATATCAAGGGAGTTTTCATGTTAATGTATTCAGACAAGTTATTACTCTTAGGGGCTCAGAATTGCAAACATCTCATAAATAATCTGAGCTGGTTAAATAAAATCCATTGGCAGAAAGACATTGTTCTCATTTATAACTTGTTGAAGGACAACTACTGGATTAAGCTAATACTTGTGCAACAAATATATTAATCCTGTAAAAAGAAAACCTAAATATTTTCCTTTTGTTGTATTCAGTATGGATACTCATGAATGGCTCATTTCTTGCATAACAATTAAATCTTTATTTTAGAGAAATGAGCAGAGACCTGTAGCTGAGAAACCGGACAAATGCACATCAGCTCATGAGGCACAAAACACCATATCCACATCTCCAGGCTTGTCTCAACGTTCCCAGACTTGCTCACCTAAGCAGCAACATCACCAAAGCCCCGATGTTGTTCGTTTTCCATGTCCTGCTGAATACATTTAATCACAGTTACTGTATAAATGGTTTTAAAATATGAAATTATTTTAAAACAAATTTTTTAAATAAAAAGTGGTCTACCGTATATCTCATTTAATTTTCAAATACCCATTGAACTATATTTACCCTGGTATAAGTTTGTTGTTTTCCATTAAATAAGGCAGTTAATCTTATTTGCCCATTCCTACTACTAAGTTTTATCCTAATTACTGCAGCTAGAAAATGATAACACCCCTTTCCTTACCTGTATTCTGCATCACTAAGTAAAATGACAGAGACACATCCTGCATATGCTTATTGAAGGTGTAGGGAAAGCCACCGGTTGTATCTATAATTCATATTTCTATAACACCTGATGGATATTTCACTTGTCACCTGTTGTTGAAAGGAGCCACTGACAGAAAGCCTGCTGTACGTCACTCGTCGGGTAAATTGGAGCATCCAGGCATCTGGATCTTTTTTACAACTTGTCAATCAAAACTTATTTAAATATTTCATTGGCCAGACTCTAATCTTCATTTATCCATTTCCAGGTGTGGGGTTTTTTGTAAAGACAGTTTTAGGGATCCCCTCCCTGCTCCCCTGTCTTTATGCCCCGAATCGCAGGGTGCACATGGCCACAGCATGGAGGCCCAAGAAAAACCCCAGGGAGGGAAGCAGGTGCCCTCGGCAAGCCCAAACGCATGTAACAGCATCCGCTTACCTGAATCTCTCCCAATTTATCTTCCCTTCCCTGGGGAGGAAAAAAAAAACAACATGATTTAACAAAATAAAGCAATAATTCTTATCCTGAACCTTTAGGCATAAATTAGTCTTGTTTTTTTCCACAGCATTTGATATATATATATATGTGGCTACTTAGCTATAAACACTGTGTTTTAAACAGCATTTATATGAACCAGAGCCACATGAAACGCACTATTAAAGCCACTGGCAAAACTGGTCTTTGGTCCTTCAGCACTGTTTAGTGCTGGAACTTAAATCAAAGTGTTGGTACTCCACAGCACTTGCCAAAACAGCTACTTTCTTCTGGATCAATCCCTCCAGAGCTGCCAGAGAGCACATAAGAAACCTTTAACTGAAATAATGTAAGGCAACAAAAAAATTAAATAAAGTCATAGTAATTGTATATAATGAGATGATTAGTTCCAGTTCCATAATTGTTGCCAGTGCCAACTCTGTGCACAATTCTTTTCAAAGAAAAGGTGCGATTTTGCATTGCTTTTGCTGACACAAGCACAAGGGCACTGAGCATCATCCGAGCTCCCCCAGCGGAGCCGCCAGCCCAGGCAGGAGCTGACCCCGCAAAAGTCCCCGCCCAGCCCCTCCTCCCCCATCCCTGCTGCCATCTCCTCCTTGGCCTGGGCCAGAGCTGCACAAAGGCTCTTATCGCTCTGTTTCAAAAACCGGTTGCTCATTTAATTTTCCGCAGCAGTCTGCACTGCGGTCTACAACAGGTTAACGTCATTCTGGGTTATAACAACTCCTAATTCAGAGCCTTTCAAACAAAAATACTAGAATCCTTGGATTGAACTAGGGTAAGAAACAGTGGTTAAAACATCCAATCTTAAAATTAGGAATTAAAAAATAAAGCCAAACAGACTGGGTTTGGAATACACAACGGTGGAAACCGTATTAAAACGAGGAAAACCACTTACTGTGTATGTCTGTGCTGGTTAGGCAAAAGCAAAACTTCCAATGGGTTTCCTCTCCTTGGTGGTTTTACAGCAGCTTAATTCAGTGGCGTCTGTGAAGTTTTCCTAGTCTTTACATAACACACCTGAGAGCAGCCCTAGATATTATATTTCCTATTTGTTTCCCTGCAGGTAGTCGTTCAAACGCCACCTGATTGATTAGGGGGTGAACACTCACAGCTGGTATTTACACTAGTTGAAGTTTTCTTGTTCCTGTGAAAATCAGACCATGTGGTTAGCTGTCTAAATGTGTATTTATGGGGCAAACTGTAGCACCGTGGTGGGCATTTCTGTCGAGGATTTGCTGCGTGCTCCAAGCTTAGGCTGTTCTGCAGCCAAGCAAAACGAAGGCCTATTGTTGTTTCATCGTATTATTACTGCATTATTCTGACAGCTTTACTGTCTTAGATCAATAAAAATAGGTGTTTAGAAATCAATGTGCAGTGGAGTAATACAGTCAACTGAAATTAAAATAAAACAAATTGAAGCTGCTGGTGAGCACAGACGCTAAAAAAAAAAGCGTTGTGGGCCTGGGGAGCAGTTCCTGCCGCAAGCAGACATCCTTTCCCATTTCTCTGCGTGCAATACAAAACAACAGTTATTGTCAGGGCAGCCGGTGCCTGAACCAGTAGTGAGTCCAGAAATGAAATCTCTCATTTCAGCAGGCTCCCAGACTGATGGCACTGGCTCTGCAATGAGCAGGAACACAACATTAAGCACTATATGAGTTTTGCTACAGTCAACACGTAAACAAAAGAAGCACTTGGGTACTCTTTATTGCAAATATCTACAGGTAAAATGTAAACTTCCAAACCACTTTGGCCTTCAGATCCAAAATGAAGAACACACACTGTGGTGCTTTGATGGTGGTAGTTTCTTTCTGACGATGAAAAAGCCCATCACGGAGCTTTGCTTTCAAAGTAGCTGATGTCAGACCCCATGCAAAGGTTGGCATGTGCAGTCAAAGCATGGAGATTAATATGCTTGCGGTATTTGCCTGATGAGTAAAAACATGGACCCTTGAACCAAAACTGCTGAGCTTCCTTCCTGAAAGTTTCCTTTTTAAAGAACTATGCTTTTAAGTCGAAAAAGGTTAGGTTTTGTGGGTGTGCCTGTGTTCTGATTGCTTAAAATTGTCTCTCTTAAAACATACAGAGGACATAAAGTAGTTTTTTTACAAGGGAAAACCTGAGTTCAATGGTGGCCACAACCATCCTGGAAAGAGGAGTTTGGAGTGCAGAAAAACCCCAGCATTTGCTATAACAATGATGATGTTCATACTGGGGAATTCGTCCTCTTTCTTAACTCTGTGCTTGAGTTACCGAGCTTCTGTTGAGCATTTATACATTGATAGCCAGGTGACATGTGAGTAAAAAAATCGGAAATGCTCCGAGTCAGAGAGGTAGGCAGAATTAATATGATTTTGTACCTTTTATTTAATGATCTTTTTCTTAATACTGGTTCAATGTAGCCTAGAGGTCATACGCTTCCTTTTCCACTGAAAGTTTTCTATTGTGGAACATAAAAATGATCTATAGACTTCGTACACTGTCAGGTCTAACATGCAGGGCTAATGGCACGCTGATAAATCGTTAATGCTTTTTCTATTGTCATCTTGACAGTTCCCCAAGAGTTGTTTTCAATGTCAAGCCTTCACTGTGTTCGGTGAAATATCCTTATCCTGCGTTAAGAAGATACATTGCGTCTCATTCTCCCCATCCATTATGCAGGCACTGTTCACAGACAGTAAGAATACTATTTATTTTGTGTACCGTTAATAATTAGTGATTACCTGAAAGGCCAAGGTGATGTATTTTAAAATCTGTGAAAACCAGTTGACTGAACATACCCAATGTGTATGTACATTTTCTAAGTACAGCCCAGATGGATGCAGACATTCAGCCAAAATAAAGCGTGTGATGCTTTAAGAAAAGGCAAAACACGTTACCCCCGTTCAGGCACTGTATAAAGACTTGTAAACACTGGAGTGCTTCAGCTGCAGCTGATTAAGAAACCCAACTTTTTACTTTGTCCAGTAAAGAACAGAGTGCACACAGCAGACACTGATGCTCTCATTAAAGATGTAGTGCTAATTAAACTAATTACACACATGAGGCTGGGAAATTGTTGGAGCCTTACAGTAAAAAGAACCTCATGTAATTCAAAAGGGCAATGATTTTTTAAGCCTAAAATTGCTGGGAAAAGATATGTAAATGAAATATAACAATCCATTAGCAAAAAATTATACCCTTAGTTCACTTAGTACAAGACTTGTTTTAATGTCAGGCTGATAATTTTTTAATTGTATAAAAAGTAACATAAATGTTGCACTGGAAACATTATCGAGTTTATAAACATCTCTTTATCAACCCATTATGCTTCCCTTACCTTCGCGATACTGATAACTACTGCTTTGTTTGATAAGAGCAAGTCCTCATTTGTTGAGTAGATTTATATATTATATTGTACTGGGCAGTAGAAATACATTAAAAAACATGACATCGCCAAAAAGAAATATGCCTGAAAGAAGTATATTAGTTACACATTCAACCAATTGGGAAAATTTAGCAATACATACCATTTATTTGCCCCTTGTCCTACACATCTTTTAGCTAATCTCTGTCTCCCGTAAGGGAACATTAGAGTTCTCTGTACCTGTGAACTAACTGCAATGAGTGAGCACAGCCATTTGTGTGAAGCTACAACAAAAATCTACCTCTGAGTACATTTTTTTACCAAAATCTCATTTGCTTACCATGTTGTTGATGGATTAAAGTCACAGTATGCCCAGAAATTATTCTCCTACAGAGTAGCTCCATCAGTTACAAAACACAGTTCGCCTGTTTTCCCTCAGTTCTATTAGTTCAAGCATACCCTCATTTCACTTCAATTAATGTCAATGTTATATATTTCTTAACGACTGTAATGTATTAGTTTCATGTATAACATAGAGGCACGTTTGTTTTGGCAAAGAAGAGCGTAGTTTTACACTGAGTTTTTTATATTCATAAACGTAACTTGCTTAAATTTATTTTGCACAGAGGAAATTTCCATTTTGTTGCTGTTAACAGGGTGTTTTCTGTTTTAAGAACATCTGTAAAGGAAGCTGGAGTTAAAAATAAGCAAGCAGAGTATAGAAAAACTTGAGAGAAGTTTTCCATCCATTCCTACTTATTCCTACTTACTATGCAAGCCTCAATATATCAGATCTCCTAAGGGTAGGTCCTGGGCAAAGTCACAGTTAAGAGACAGCTCCAGAGTAACTCAGGTATAAAATTGGCCAATTGCTGTCCATCAGATGCCTCTGGAGAAAAAGCGAATCCTCTGCTGCAAGAGGAGGATGGGGAAAGTGGGCAGCAAAACGTGATGCCCACAACAACTTCTTCATCGGTGCAAGTGTGCTGGGACCAGAGTATTTAGAGAGATGCGCTCAGTATTGTCTCCTTCAAGAGGGAGCTCTGGAAGCCAGTTTTGCATGAATATTTGCAATTTGAGTGTGAAAGTCCATAGTAAAGCCAGAGAAATGCAGGTCTTGGAAGTCAGCTTTGGCACTTGGCATCAGGAGATGCAGTAGCCGTACACCGATGTCATGCTGCATGTTATGACCTAGAAAAACTGTTGTGTTAAGCACTAACCAGGTCCTCAGAGAGGACAATTATTTTTTGAGTGATATAAGCCCTGACAGCTTTAGCAGCGGTGCTGTATTCCAGCATTGTAATAAAAGGCCCATCAAACACCTCTGATATGTGTATATATTAGGGGAATGCACATGTAATCCTGCACACGCTCTGCGTCACTGCAGCTGTTCAATTAGGCACTGACAGGCTCATAACGAGGTGATGTGTGCCTTTCCCACCCGCTTTGCACATTACTGTTGAGTCCAAGGTACGAATGTTGCAATACCTCTTGTACTCCAGATGTTCCCAGATGTGCGCTCCTTACCTCGAAAAACAAGCCCTTGCCTTAAGAATATGGAATTGAATTCAATCTACATCTGTGAAACAAGTCTGCTCCTGACCTGTAAATTTCCACATGAAGTTTCACCCTGGGCAAACGTATCAGACAAATCATTAGCAGCTGGAAAGAAAAGGAGGGGAAATGATGGAGAAGCCAATAGCCCCCTTAAATAAGTGTAACAGCACCACTGGGCCTCACCATAATGATCCCGATACTTGCAGGTTGTATTTTTCCCTCCTTTTCCTGGTGATACATTAGGTTAAGCAGAGCATAGATGACACTCAACAGTTTTCAGAAAGACAAATAAACAAAAATTCCCTTGTAACCTATTTTTCTTTTTCCTATCAGGGAAAGCAAAGACAAGGCAGTCTGCTGGAAACAGAATTTCATCCTGGGTATATATGACTGCAAGTGTTTAAAGATATTTTGTAGTTATAACTGTAGAAGAAATTGCCCCGCTATCTTGCCATTTCTCCTTGACATGCATCCAAAAGAACATCAATATTTCTGTTAAGACATTGCTAGACTTGACTGCTGTGATGCTGCTATTACTCTTCCTTTTCCTTTAATTATTTTCTTCCGTATATAGCAATTTGTTTTCGCCAACTGATAAATATCATCAATTTAAGGAATGTTACTATAATATAACTCCATGAATATATTTAGCATATAGAAAGTGTGTTCTCCCTTCGTCATTATAATAGAAATACAACTTGATTTACAATATTATGCTCTCCTACAATCAATTCATTTTTTCTATGAAAAATCTGCAGGTGTTGAAAAGAGAAGAGACAGTATTTGCCGGTGTGTTTCTTTATCTTTTCTCCTTCAAAATTGCCTTCGTGGCTCCTTTGAAAGGGTGAGGTGGGCTGGCACTGAGGCCCCCCGCAGCCCGAGACCCCTCACAGCCCTACCTCTGAATCCAGAGCAAGGCTTCAGCCTTGGCTTTTGGAGGGACATACTTCTTAGGAGGGATGGGAGACATGTCCCACATGCCTGCAGACCCATGGATATCTGAGCATCTTCCCAGGATATCGCCAAACTTTTTCTGGTGGAGGGGTGGCAGTGGGGACGGAGGTTCCCCTCTCCAGCCGCTCCCAACCACCCATCCACCGGGATGCAGGAACCCACCTCGCCCAGTCATCTGTTGCAAAGCAGATCAGATTAGCTCAAACTGCTGCTGAACAGGGTTTATGTTAATCTGCTTTACCTCGCAGAGAAACAGCTACAAGTGGTGTTGAGCTCCTTAGTCACCATGCCTCAGCTGAGGGCTGGAAATGAATAGCTGAGAGGCAATAACTTACTTTTCTACATCTGTTCCACCACTGAGCTCCCAACTGTGCCTTATTTGCAATCGCTAACATTCACATTTCAACTGCTCTATGAGCAAGACCAAGTGATGGCATTATTCATCCACATGCTGCACGTTCCCGTTCACTTCCCGGGCTGGCACTTGTCGGAGCACAACATAACTATGTAAAAAGCTTTCCACTGTCTTTCTGGACAGAGGTAAATTTGGTTCCCTGACAACAATGCACAAGTGCATGCTGAGTTTGACATAACAGGGTGAAAGCCGGATTGAGAACTCACTGAAAAACACACCTATAATTTCTGGTGCATTTGTCTCTGCTGCTCAGGGAGTTATTCATACCGAGGAAATTTCTGTCCCTCTCTAATGCGGCTTCTCACAAGATATTTTCACTTTGCCAGATCTCTCCATCAGCTAGGTTTTATTACCACAGTCCCAATATTTGGAAGTTCTCAGTTGTAATTCTTTTTCATAACACCTGTTATCTTTTCTTAAATGGTTGCTCAGAAATACGATTTCCCCCCCCCATCTTTCATATGTAAGGGACACATTTGTTTAATGAGATTTTGATGGATCTCAGCTGCCAACTGGAAGCGGCACAGTGGGTTTGTACATTTTCAACAGTAGCTTTTGTTCTCAGGCTATGGTTTTCCAACCTGCAGTTTACACGACACTCGATGCTAAAGCCATTGTCTGAACTACAGTGATTTCTGCCTCTAATCTTCCAACACCTTCTCATACTTTTAATATCCTTGGAGATGCTGACAACTCAACAGGGCAGAGCCCTACGAGACCTGTCGCACTGGTCCGTTCCGAGGAGGAGGCTGGACTGGAAGAGCTCTGGAGGTCTGTTTCCACCCACATCATCCTGTGGTTACATTTTTCCTTAATAAATAGCAAAATTTTTCTCTCAACTAAGTCGGGATTTTTTTTTAAAAGACACCACAGATACTGCCATTTGCTGCATTTTCAACTCATCTTGAATACTCAGAGGGGATTTAAAGTGCTTTTCAATGTGCATATTTGTTATTATTTCTTTACCAGAGGCCTTTTTACATTGATGATGTCCTGGAGTAATGTGTGTGTATCAGGCAGCAGGTACTGCATGATGCTGTCAAATTGTATCAAGTACTATAATATTTGCTAAAGAAGTGCAAATCTTTGCATTTTTTATGTATCCCAAGTCTATTTCCTTATAAAATAAATACTTACCAGACACGATTTCTTCTTGATGTAGGCATGCTCAGGAAAGAGTTCACTTGCTTGCGCGCTGCTCCCTGCCTGTCCCGCTCCCCCTCGTTACTCTCAATTTTTGCTTCAGGACGTCAGCCCCAAGTGATGGTGTGTGACCCCACACCTCCATGCCCGGGAGGGACTGGTGGCTGTAGCCCACCGGGTGTGACAACGCTGTGCAAATGCACCAGCCCAGGGTGACAGACACCACTAAAGGTGCTTTGCCAAAGCAGGTGGCGTGATTTACAGCAGGTGTGTTGGGTGGAAATTCTTGCAAAATATTGGCTTGAACCTCCTATTCTTCCATCTATATAAAAATGAATCATGACTACAATGCTTATCTTTTACACTCCTTTCTAATTAGACATTACAACCAAACTATCCGCCTACTTAGCCCTTTTGATGTTTGTTCCAGTCTCTCCTATTCCTGGATTTATGTCCCATCAGTTATTAAAAAATCCTTCCTTTTCTGATATAAATATTCACTAGATGCAGTTTCTTTTGTCTGCACAATAAATATTACTGTGAAGCTCACCAGGAAATTAAAGTGGAGCCTGAAGCTGACTGTCCTTGGATGATGTACTGCGAATGAACTGTGTCCTATGGGGATTATTCCAGTCCCCGAACATCATACTTCTTGTATCTAAACATCAAAATATGTTTTCTTCCAACTTCCAAACAGCAGTACACATATAAATTTTCTAATGGATTTTCTGTTTAGCTGTCACTTTAGCTGATCCAGTAGACAGAAATATAGCAGCAACATCCACTTATTTTAAAAGTACCTTAACATTCCCAAAGTTGCTTTGAATTTGGTTTGAAAGTCTGAGACTTTGAGTAATATAGGAAATTGCATAATAAGCACTTTCTTTTAAACTCCTTCCTATTCTTCATTATGAGAATTATCAGTGCTGGGGCGGGGGGGGGGGGGAGGGGGGGATTAAGAAAAGCTGTTAAAGCCATTCTTCCAAGGAGGTTTTTCAAATTTAGTGACAACAAAGCCTTGCAGTTGGAGATGTCTATTCCCTTGTCCCCTCGCACTCCTTTCAGCTCAGCTCTGGCTGAGCCATCAGTTGCCCAAAATTGCTGTTTTCTTCCTCTCAGTTGTGTTCTTTAGGAAGCTGTCAAAACCAATGACAGGACAGGGCCATCATGCATGTATAATGCTGCACAAGTTCAGCACTTACCTTATTATACTTTAAATAATAAAAAATGCAGTATTATAACCACTATGTCCTTAGTTCACAGCTGCAGCTTCCCCCTGCAGACCCCGGTACTGTTCTCCATAGAGTTATGAGCTGGTCCTTTCCTAGGACAGGGCTATCTTTCCGTTTAAGCAATGTCTAGGTTAAAGACGGCACATGGGGTATTCAAGCTCTGCTGCTGGCCAGCCTAGGCTGGAGCTGAGTCTTGCCGAGCTCCATGGTCAGTCCTAGTAGCAGAAATGCAATTTTCTGCCACTGCTTCTTGGGAAACAGGCTCAATACAGGTTAGTATGTTCTTGAACATTTTGCCCTTACTTTCAGGCAGGGTAGTGGTAGAGGACTGAATGCCAGAGTGGTCTAGAAGGATAAAAGGGGATGTCTGTTCTCCATCCATCAGCAGCTAAACCGCATTAATCAGTGTCATGAAAGCTGTTCCTGGCTTCCATCCTGGCCTGAGTCCAGCTTGTGCTGGGACTGGTATATTGGTTTTGGATAGATTAGCTCTCAGTCAGTCTTTAGCTGTCTTGCTGGGGAATTATTGTGCTATAATACAGTCTGTAATTACATGCTCACATGATATCTTTTCCATTCAATGCACAGGATGGAAATGTATGGAGAAGCACTGAGGTTGCAGGGACAAGTATGAATTTGACCTTCAAGTGCTTGCCTTTAGAATCTAAAAAACTTTCTTTCAGCATGGCCTTTCAAAAACTATGTTAATTACATAGTGGCCTGATTTGCTACGCTACACCAAGCAGGCAAAGTTTCTGCTCTGACTGGTGCATAGTCAAAAATCTGTAAAAAGTAGGAGAGCAAAAGTGAAATTTGGTCATGGACTTGTGCAGGCAGAGAAGTTAAGCAAGAGCAATGCTTCCGACCGCCACGCATCAAGGGGTCAGTGCAGCAGTTTCATTTGTACTTGCCCCTCTTCACACCCCGCTTACTCATGCATCTAAAGCATCTGGCTTCCTCCCGCTGCGCTGCTCATGACACCGCAAAGCTGTTCTCTGGGGATGAAGTAGGTCTGCACGGCACGATGTGGTACCGTGCCAAGGTGCATCCTGCTCTTGATGAGATGTGAGAAGGTGATGAGAGCACAGCTGGCACAGAGGAGCACCAGAGACGGCCAGAAGGAAACCCTTTATATCAGAGTACATACAGAATTAAATGCAATGAATTGCTTAGATACAAAGTGTGGTTTTCCCTAGGTGACTTTAAACCAAAATTGTTCCAGCTGGTCTGCCTCCCCGACCCATCCTCCCTCCCGCAGGCTCTCTTTCTGTACATCCCACTTCACCCAGTGATGCTTTGGATGCAAAGTAGACAGTGTGGCAACGGCACCGTTAGGTGTTCCCGGTACGGCACCTAAGTCCATTTCTGGCCTTCCTGACTCCTCAGTTATTTGTCATCAAAAACATCTGTTTCGGTGATGGTCTGGATGATAACAGCGGCACTGAAACGCTGGCCGATTGGGGTGAGTCTGCCTTGCTGCAGCCCAACACATCTGACCTGTTCAGTAAACAGAGATGCAAACAAAAAAAGGAAACGATGTTACTATAGCTCATTATGCTGAAACCCCATTTTAAATGCCATTATCTTTAGTTTTATCATTCAAAGATTATTAAAGCCCGTCTCAGATTTTAATGTCCAAGTGGGAAAACAAACTGTGGCAACAAAAGCAATAGTGCAAATATTCAATACGGCTTTGTAATGATGGGCATTTAACGCGTCTGACTTGCACATGTTCCATGCATGTGCAATAATTCATTGCTGAGATTACTGAAAAAGCTTTAAATGTGTCATAAATAATAACAGGCTGAGGATTGTAAAATTTCTTTTGCTGGGGGAAGAAGCAATTAAACCATCCACTGGAAACTGTTAATATGTTCCATAATTATTAGTAGAGAGTTAGCAATGCCATTTTTTTATCACCATCTCAGCAGGTGTAATGCAATAACAAGAAACGCCACTGCTAAACCCACTTGTAGTAACGTTTGCCCAATAATTCTGCTTTTTGATTCAAGCAGAATTTTTTTCTCACAGTGTTAGTAGTTACTGCCTGGATTTGCACCCATCTCCTCGAAGTGTGCAAAGTGTCTTTTAACTCAACATGGAGGGAGAGGTGGGCTCAGATGACTACAGTGCCTGAGTCTTACCCATGCCAAAAAAATGTGCATCTGGACTCAGCTGAAAGCTTCCACATGGCAGAGCAATAAGGAAAACAGAATTTGTGCAAAAAAAGGCTCCTTTGATACAGCCCTTTAAAGGGCAGGAAGGGACTGAGCTCATGCGTTTTGGTTCCTCCTGGTCTTTCCTACTCTTCTCAATCCAGATGTTCTTCTGTATTTTGCAGTGCCTTGTACTAAATATGTCTTAAATTAAAATAACTTTTTTTTTTTTTTTTGATGCTCCACATTCAAAATTTTTTCTGTTGCACTAAATGGATGATGGGTTAAGTTAACATTTTAGGACTAATTTTAGGACTAACCAAAGTTAGTCTAGGACTAACTAACTAATTTGAGGATGTTTTAGGACTAACTTTAGGACCACTTAGGTCTTTGTTTCAGAATACCAGCACTGAGTTTCATATCAAAGGACACTGTGAGCTGTTTGCATAGGGTGGGTTTCTGTCACAGTTTGAGAATGGTAGCTCTTTGTCTTTGGGATTTTTACAGGGATTTTTTTTTTATCCTTTCTTAGGCCTGTTTATTCTTGTTTGTTTGATAGTTTGTGCAGGCTTTTCCCCTAATTTTTCAGTTTAAGCAAAAGCTAAATGATTGAATTCCATTTAGCCAGTCATTACCTCCTACTCTGAATTACCATGACAGCAGTTTTCATCTACAAGGTCTTCATCTGCTTTTTATTTACTCTCCATGATGAAGCCACATTACTCTGTTCAGACACTGTCATAGTTACAAAGCACATATTTAGTTGTGCTCTGCAAGCTTGGACAGAGGAAATATAAAAATGTGCAGCAGATCCAGACACGTCAATGGGATGGAAAAAATACATGGTAGCACTCGATTGCCAAGTCAGAGCGTGTTTCTGAGGGAAATAGATGTAAAGATGTAAAGCTTTTGTATCTGTCTGGTGGGCATTTTTTGATAGAGGTATTCAAAATAGATTCACTTTCCATGGGAGAGACTTCCCTCAAGCCTATTCCATCTCTTGGCAAATAACTCCTCTAAGTCAATGAGTGCTGAAACAAAACAAAAACACTCCATCTCTGAGCCTCCAGGCCTTGAACGTGTGGAACAAAAATGGATATGGAGGAAGGAGGGTGATTATAATCTTATTCAATTTTTTGTTTTTGATTTGCCATATCCAGCCAGGAGGGATATCCATATGCAGATGGATTGGTCAAACAACACAGCTAACAGTAATAGAGAACCATGGCTAAAAGTCCACTTTATAGACCTCCTTGGTTCCATAGCCTTGAACTCTTAAGGTTCAAGGATTTAATATACTCAGGTCACAGTAATATGACTGGAACTTTTCCCCTTCTATTCCTTCAGAATTTCAAAAAGTTACTAAAAATCTTATTTTTTCACAATTTCTTTTTTTTTTCTCCCCCCCAATAATATTGCCTTTATCTTAAAAAAAAAAAAAAAAAAGCATTAGAAGAATAGAATAGTGTTCTTAAAGAGTAAATGTAGCGTTTGTTATCACCCACTAGGTGCGTTAAAATCTATTTATGAATCTATATGCATACATATCAAATATGAAAGGAAAATAATTTAGCATCTTGGATGTAGAGCAGAGGCAGTAGCAAGCTCTGACACTCACGTGTGGTGCTAGAAGCGATGCCGAGGGATCCCACGCTTATTCCCAGGTGCGATGCCAATCACCTTCCCCAGCAGCCTGCAAAGCACAGCGGGCGGTTTGTATGGTTAGTGACATCAAGGGAAAATACGTCTCTGGAAGCAGTAACATCAACATAGAAGAGAAAGGGCTTCAGCGGTTTAAGTGGCATAGGAGCAAAAGTAACCATAGGAATTGCATAAGCCCATTAGTGGACAGGGCTTACAACAAATTTTAACTGTGATGGACCGAAATCAAGGCTATTCAATGAATATCTTCTTCCTTTATAAAAAAGTAGAATGATACCCTTGTGCTCTAAGAGGAAGCTGAAGTATTTTCTGGTTTGTTCATCACCAAAGAAAAAAGTAATATCCATCTGCCAGGGAAACGAGCCAGGACAGCTTGTGCTCAGCAATCGCGGAGGTGATGTACGTCTCTGCTCCACGGAGGCTCTTTTCTAACAAACTGCTGAGTCAAAGCCCATGGCCTTTGCTTCCCAGACCTCGAGATCTCTCACTTTTCTGCAGAAGGAAACGAGTTTCATTTGACACACCTTTCTTCCTAACAAGCGCTTGCTGGTTGCCACTTGCCATGGTGTTAACTCCTGTGGTGCCCAGACCTCGTCCCACACAGCCCACAGGCACCAGCACCAGGGCTGACCCCCACCTGCCTGTCCTGGGTCCCAAAACACTCAACCAGCATGGCCATGCCACCTCCTCCTAGTGAAGGGCATATTATGGCTACCTGAAACACCTAGGAGGGTCTTCAGTGGGAATCTTGGCAGAAAACCAGTCCATGACCTGTTGCCCTTACAGCTGGGTGAGAAAAAAACAGTGCCTCCTTTGCCTATTGCAAACGGGAAAAAGAAACACGCAACATGTCAAATGCAAAGAAGAGACAATAAATGTTACTGATGTGGAAGGCTTAGCAGTGTGGTGGGCATTTGCAGCATTGTGCCAGATTTGGAATAATAATGACGCTATTCCGAAGGTCACTGTGGACAGATCAGATAATGAGCGACGCAAGCGTGGTGGCAGGTAGCCATGCACACCTCTTATCTGGGCAGTCCTGGGAGGAGGTCATTTTTATGCAAAAGCAACAAATGCTTCCAAGACAGCTGCGCATTTTCAAGACTCAGAAAGGCATAGGATCAATTATTTTCCATCTTTCAAAAGACTATATATCTTTAAATATCTGTATTAGTGCAAACACGCAATGTTTTCAATACAACCGTGACTTTTTTACTGCTTAAGCTTTCCATCTCTCTGTTTAGATGGCATGAAATTTCTTTTTCCTTCTCCCTTCAAAAACAAGTTTAAATAATGAATTTTATTATGGCTCTGGAAAACAATGAGCTTTTTGGTTTTTACTGATTTCTATCATATCGGTACTAATCAACAAAGTGGCAATATCACATTTTCACCTACGATGCATAAAGGTGATCAAGCTCATAGTGTATGACAGACTCATTCTGTATGTACTTTTCATCAGCAGTTCCCTTAATAGATATAATGGCACATGTTTGCATTTCTAGCATATGTTGCTTCTCTTTCCAGCATAGCAGTTCCTGAAAGGCTGATACCCTCCAACGTGACAAATCTGACTATGGTGCAGGAAGCATGAAATCTTCAAAGAGTGGCATATCTTCGCTGCGAGGGCTGTATGCATCTATGTACATCGCGCCGTGGGAGAGTTTCCTGGGGAAACGGCTCGCTTAGGGAGTAATTAATGTAAATCACTGCTCCACATGTTCATATATACACTTGTACTGCTTCAAGAAGCTTGCCATACAAAGAAGGAAAACTGCATATAGAGACACCCATGATCTGCTTAAAAAGGAATAAACCCAGTATGTACCAAACCTGAGCGGGACCTGGAAGACCCTGGGGGAAGGTAGGGAGTTATGATATGTGTCCAGGAAAGCTGCACTTTCTCTCTATAACATATATTTGCTTAGTAATGCTTTTGCCCTAAATAAATGGCTCTCTCTTCTTTTTTAAAAAAAAGTGCTGAGGACTCATAATTGACATTGCCTGGGAGACAGGCGAGACATGACGAGCATTGCATTGATCCACACTGGGAGGAGACGAGCCAAGGCTATTACTCCCAGGTCTGAAACCTTCACTGCTGCGCTCCTGGAGAGACCAAAGATAGCAAGATGTGCTGCAGCTTTAAAATACAGAGCAGTTTTGGTACTCTGGGAGAAGGGGGGTGCCACCTTAAGCATGTTTGTAATTTTGGGTCCATTGCCTGCATATCTCCAAGGCCAGTATTTTAAAAAACCCTGATCTGTAGGTCTGTGTTATCACCTCTAGAAGTTGAAGGCTTTGTGGTCATCAGAGGACCACAGAGACCATCAGAGACTATCAGAGGACCATTGCAGACACATGCAATGGCATGGGTCAAAAGCAGCTCTTGGCAGAGGGTAACCTGCAGTCCTGGAGAAGCAGGAGCCTCACTCCATACCCTAGACTGTCCCATCTCCAAGCAGAAAGCAGTCCTGGGTAAATTATTAGCATATCTGATTATAAAACTCAGAGCAGAGTTTTTAAAAATGGCTCTCAGCATGTTTTCTGTGGTGATTCTTGGGTACATTTGTTATTTAAATCCATCTTCCATTTTCCTGCATACTAAATTTGCTAGTGTTAGCTAATCTGCTTTGTGTCAGATGAAAGTTAAGATAACATGCATACTTAAAGTTTCCATTTGATAGAAATATTTAGATAAGACAGTGAAATGGAAGAAATTTCTGAAATAATTCACTTGACATTTTTCTACAGTTCATTCCCTTCATTTTCATTTTACTGGTATCTCTTTTTCCCTGCAAATTCTCCCATCCGGGTTGTAAATTCTGCAAAATGTGATAGCAGTCAAAGATGACCCTTTCGAAACAACGTAGGTGACACGAAAACCCAGGACTCAGTTTCAAAAAAGAGTTACAATGCCTCATCGGAAGTCAGTTCAGGTTTCTAAGTTGGTCGATCCCTTTCAAAGATTTTGCCCAGCCATCTTGCTTTTCCATAAATATTTTTAGCACACACTCTGGTCATCTCTATCTTTTGAACTCCTTCTTATGCATGCTTGTAGCGTATGAGTAGCTTGTGTATGTCGGAGCCTCACAATGCCTCAGCAAGTTGGTAGGTGATGCAAGACCAGGAGGACTGGCTGATGCACCCAGAGGCTGTGCTGCCAGCCAGAGGGACCTGGAGCAGCTGGAGACATGGGCCAGCAGGAACCTCGTGAAGCTCAACAAAGGGAAATGCTGAGTCCTGCCCTGGAGAGGAAAAACCGCACGCACCAGTACATGCTGGGGACTGGCTGGCTGGAGAGCAGCTCTGCAGAAAATGGCCTGGGGGGTCTCAGTAGGCAACAAGCTGACCATGAACCAGCAAAGCACCCTTGCAGTAAAGAAGACTGCCATCATCCTGGGCTCCGTGAGGCAAACTGTTGCCAGCAGGTCGGGGGAGGCAGTCCTTCCCTTCTGCTCAGCACCGTTGAGGCACATCTGGAGCACTGGGACCAGTTCTGGGCTCTCCAGGACAAGAAAGGCAAGGACTTACTGGAGTTAGTCTGGCAAAGAACCATGAAGATGATGGAAGGACTGGGGCAGGGGGAGAGCTCAGCTGGTTCAGCCTGGGGGAGAGATGGCTCAGGGACATCTTATCTGTGTCTCTAAATACCTGATGCGGAAGCATAAAGAAGGTAGAGCCAGACCCTTCTCAGCGGCCCCCAGTGACAGGACAGGAGGCAGAAGGCACAAATTCAATTCCAGAAAAAGCTTAAATATAAGTAAAACTTTTGGCTGTGAGGATGGTCAAACACTGAAGCAGGCAGCCCAGGGGTCTCCATCCCTGAGATGCTCAAATATGCCTGGACATGAGCCTAAGTGGCTGGCTGTGGGGACCTGCTGGGAGCAGGGTGGGACAGAGACCCCCCCAGCTCCTGCCAGCTGCATCCCACACAGGGGTATGTGGTTTTACAGTTCTTCAGATAACTGGCAAACAAATAAAATTAAACTCGGTCCTTCAAGCCAAAACGATAAAAATACAGCCATCTCATTTGATATGAAAAATTCATGTACATCCAGGAATCTGCTTCAGAAATTAACTTCCATTATCAGATATTCAGAGATATTATCTACCAGATTTTGCAACCCTTCCCTCCCCCAGGTGAACTGAGCATACAAATTGGCTCTGTAAAATCTTCTTCTAAAACCACATTATAATTTTTTCTCATCATCAAATTACTATGAACTATGACAAATAAGATAATATCTGGATACCCATAGCACGTGGGCAATTTCTAATTGTTCCTGGAAGATGGTAAGCAAACCAATGTTATGCTTGACTTTGTGCTTTATTTTACTTTTACATATAGCATTTTCCTTTTCCATTTAACAGAAACTTGATTGCAAACAGGAAAAAAAAAACAAACCCAAACACCAGAACAAAACCAAAGTGTCATTCAGTGCAGTCTAGTCACTTAAAATTTCCAGACAGTAGATTTGAGGGGGGAATTCCTCGATATATACTAGAGTTCTTTGAATAGGAAAGAATCGTGCCTGTTGGCCCAGACCCACCTGCAGAGCGGTGCCCTCTCACTCAGCACACAGCTGATGCCAGAAGTGGAATTGTATGCTTTTTCTCAGCTTTTTACTATTCTCAGTAGAAGTATTGCCCTATGGGAGTGGTTCCTCGGTGATCCCCTGCCCTACAGTGTACTACCTCCTGTTGTCAGAGGAGAGAGTCTTTGGGGGACGGGAATTCAATTCAGCCACAACCGAATGCTTCCTCACAGGGGGATTTCTGTTTTGCCTCAATAATTGATATTTCCCCAACAATGCACACATCTTTTATTGGCAAGGTTCCCTGCAATCCTGCTAAGATACCTTTTAGCTTTCAAAAAATGCAAGGAGCTAAAGTGTAAGCTTAAGTAGTTGGCTTCACATAATTCAATCATTTATACGTTAAATGACTCTTAGAAGGGAAAATGCAACCATGGCATTTTTGTCAGAACACTTGTTTGGTAAAATGGGTTTCCATATTAATTAAGATCAAGGTTAACTAACACTAATAATAACACAGCTATGGTAACAAACTACCACATGTTGATGAGAGACTGACAAAAACATAAATTAGCAATTCATATAGTCAATATGAATATATATTTATTGATAGTAGAGTGTCTAGCAGTAGAGAAAAGTTTGGAAAAGTAAAATAGACAAAAATATGGTATCAAAGGCAGGTAGGAGACTGGTTCTTTGGAAGTGTTCTCATGATTTTTTCAACATCATCCTTTTAACACATAGTGTTAATTTGAATTTTGCTGAAATAAAGCTGTGACTTTCTGTGATAATCTCAGCATGGATGTGAAATTTAAGGGAGAGAATGACTATTGAGTCTAAACTCATCCTAATGTAACAATTGTGGTTCTATTTAAAAAAAAAAAAAAATCAATTAAAAGTAGTTTTCATCAGTATTTTTTGGTCCAGCCTGCTGGTGGTATGCCAGTACGAATTTACATTTCCTTCCTCTGTTTTCACTCTTGTAAATCATCTGGTTCCATACCAAACTTCAGCACCCAGTGCTATTTTTCTGCCCAGTGAATCTGATATTTTTGCACTGAATGAGAAAAAATGAACCGATGGAAATCTTGTATTGCTTACCAAACAGGAGGGAAGGAGGGCCTTTCAGATTATAGAAGCCAAGATCTCAAGACTAAAGAAAAGTCCTTTTGTTTGCTGTGGAATCCTTCCAAGATGTAGCAAGATCTCTCGCCTACATCCGTAATTATTTCTCCTTCTGGACTACTCTGGCAGATGGGTGTATTAAGTATCAACATAAAGCTCGATTCATACTGCCAGAATTGTGATGCTTATTAGCAAAGATTAAAATTCAGGATCGTAATAAAGGATATTGTTCCTCATTTTCTGTGTGGGCATAGCTTGAGATTTGGGGTCTGATTTGCAGGTGGGTCTGGTACTCGTCTGGATATAAAATTAGCTGAACAGCAGCAGAGGTAGCACTGAGAAAGCCGTGCTGCACCCGTAAGAGGGTTTGGCAGAGGCTGTTGAAGCCGTTACGGCTGCAGACACTTGGGTTGCACAATATTAGGCGTATCCCAGAAAAATTGCTCTGTTCAGAGAGCTAGTCCCTGAATTAACAACCAGGAGTATCGCTGGATGCAAATAGCTCAAAAGCAGAGTTACCAGGTAAGACCAGGCTTCACAAGCTGCTGGCGAAGTCGCTCAGCAGGCATGGGGAGAACCGGGCAAAGCTGGGCCCATCCCTGTGCTGGGCTCTCGCGGGGCACAGTGCACTTGTGTCACCCACGGATTTTCTCCACACGCCAGAACTCCCAAATCCCCGCTCAAGTCCATGTCAGAGCAGGTTCACGCTGCTGTCACGCTCTGTAATTAGCACTGCACGATGGCAGGAATGATCAACACGCTCAGCATTTCTGCCGTGGGTAGCAATGCATGGTGTTATTTCACAACTGAGTGGAAAGCTCTTACTCCAGAGATGGAAACCACGCCTGAGAGCAAAACCTCCACCCACGAAATCCCTCCCAGAGCACTCTGCAGTGTCAGGTTGGCTTTGTGAGCCACCCGTGGCTACAGCAAACGTTCAGGTGACCTGCAGCAGAATGGCTGCTCTCTGGCTGCAGAAATGAATAAATAAATAAATCAGAATCAATACAGTAGCTCAGGATGGACCTTTCCAAAAGCAGAGTGGTAAAGAGAAGAGAGAGAGAAGCCCCAGGCAGGTTCTCCCCAGATGAGCGTGGACATGTAGCACAGACCCTTCCTCCCCTTCTTTGGCGCTTGCCCATCCTGATCGCCCCAGGGGCTCAGCTGACCTCTCAGGACCCAACTTTCCCACAAACCCTTAAAACCTGGGCTGTGATTTCATTTTGGCCTTAACTGAACTGAATGCAACACAGTTGTCTTAAACTCTTTTTAAATAAAACTTATCATGAACCGCAAACGACTCCAGTCCTCTCACCTGCTCCGCACAGCATCTGGTAACTCTTCTCCAGAGTCAAAACATGGACTGAAAACACTGCTTAAAAATCCCTTCACTTGTCAAGTAGAAAAGCTCCTAACTTAGGTGATGCCTTTAAAACACCCTTAAAGGTAAATTAATATCTGTTTATGAGGGAATGAAGCAATGAAGTCACAGGTTGGCCTGTAACTCATCAGAAATTAATCGGAAAGTTAGGAAAAAATGCTTTTGGACAAGTTCAGGAAACAAATTGTTATTTCATATTATCTAACATTTTATTTTCATATTTAATAGTATTCTATCTTTGTTGTCTTTTTCTTCTATCTTATTTGTCCCTTGCCAAGTCAACCACTCTTTTGGTACGCTCTCCTTGCTGCCTTTCGGGCTACAGGGCTGCTCCTGCCCTGGGGCTCCTGCAAGTGCTGCCCTGGCAGTCCCATATACACTCCCATGTTTCACAAACATTTAACAACTGCTGTTCAAAGAACTTTCTTCAGTAAGCAAAATGCACTATATTTGCTAGATGCATCAAAAAAAATCCACACCGACTGAAAAAAAAAAGACAGACTTGATGTAGCAATAATTAGCAAGGGTTTAATCTTCCTATCAAACAGCAGCTATGGTGTAACAGGGCCCAGTTACGGCATGAAGACTGGCTACCCACACCACCAGCTGTTCATATACAGCCCCCAAAAGGTGTGGAAAAATCCTTATTTGCTCATTTCCAAAAAAAAAAATAAAAAGAAGATACATTTTGCAGACGACAGCCAACCCCAAAAGAGCTAGTTAGTACACACCTATTAAACATGAGGGTCCCTGGATGATTAAGGTCTAAACGTCTGCAATAAATAATTTGAGTAGCTTTACTATTTATGATTCCCCACTCCCTATTACTAATTGCAAGCTTTCCATTAGCTTTAATTACAGCTACTGAACATGCAGCAGTCATACAATATTTATCAATCTAGCTGCAATGACCCCTAGATGTTTTTCCTGAGATATGGGTAATTTTGTAGAGTACTGAAACCAAATAATGTGCCTTTTCAGTACATGGAGGGAATATGCAAGAAATCATTAAAAGACTCAAAAGTGAGTTACCGAACAATTTAGAAAATTCTTTAAAGCTTCGTGCTAAAGCCAGCAAGCGTGCTGTGCACCAAACAATGCCCTCTTCACTCCTCCTCAATTCCTTGCCATGACAATGGGATCTCTCAAACACAAAGAGGGCAATATTTAGCTCAAATTGCCCTTTGCCTCATTGTCTGCAGGCATTAATTAATGCTAGCCCCATTCCCATTTTGCTGTACCTCTCCAGGCAGTTTGTGCCACAGATGGAGAGCTCGTGGAGTCACAGCACTCCCACCTAGAGAAGTGCTCTCTGCGGGTGTCGGTATTTGGAATAAAATGCATATAACAGAGATGACAATAACGGCCACGATGATGAGGGAAATAAACAGCACACTTAATGGGAGCTCCTGTGTGATTTCTCACCAGATCACCTCGTTAAGGTGTGTTTGCACTTGAAGCCAAAGCTGCTACCCCACTGAACAGTCATTAACACGTGCTGCCCAGAGAAATGGTGGGTGAGATGCGCTCCATTAACGTCCCACAGTCCGATGGGAAATTAGTGAACATGCTATAGATCATCCTACTTATTTCATCCTCTGTGTGTTCCACTATAGACGCTCCTCGTGTTTTGCAGAGCTGGGACATGGCAGCACCTCCCAAAGCAGGAGGATGACCATGCAAGTGAAGCGCACAGACCCATCTCACACAACTGCTGCCCCAGCCAAAGGCATCTCAACTCACCAAGTACCTCCCTGTTTAATAAGACCCTCAGCTCATTTTCTTGCAAGAGCCTCAAGGGAACACTGTTTTCCAATAAAACCATCCCAAAGAAGAAGAAACACCTGCCAGAGACCTTAAAGGATTATTCCAGATATGGTAATAAGCACTATAAATGACTCCTGTGGTTTTTTACACTTAAGAGTATATATCACAGCTATGAGTTTTAATAGCCTTTAAAACGTTCTTATAGCTAGCAGTGGATTTTTAGTGGTAGGTACTATATAAAAAAGAAAACATTTATGATGTACACAATGATTATTTTGCATAAAAGTTGATGATTTTCATTTTAATTTATCTACAGCAATTTATCCTTTTTGTTCTTTTGTAGCTTATTTTCTAACCTACTGAAGAACTTCCTACTCAGTGAAATTACCACCATCTTACCTTTAAATTAGTTGGGTTAATTCATTATGTTCCATTATGGAGCAAGATAGTGGCACTGATTAGATGCACTAAAGACGAATATATTTACCCAACAAAAACAAAGGCACGTAGAAAGCACGTGTGCAAGGCACTGGTTTTGAAGAGGAAAAAAAAAAAGAGAAGAATACTGGAATGACAGGAAAATTTCCACAAAAGAGGTTTTGAGCTAAGCCTTGACCCAAAGGAGGCTACAGAAGTGGGAGATAAGACATTATTTCTGTTTTGATTCTTCAAGAACAATAAGACTTCTATATTCTCTGTAATAAACACACATTTCTACCAGAAATGCCTGATGCTGTGACCAATTTCTTGTACTGACCGTGAGCAGCTCTAGCAGCAGGGATGTCTGACAGCCCATTCACACCCAAAGAGGTCTCATGGGATCTCCAGGTTTTACACAAATTCTTACCATGATGTTTTGTTGCTAACTAAGCCTGTATCTTGCTTAAATGAAAATGCTTTAAGGCCACAGAAGCAGTTTCAAAGTTCAAGTTCAAATGGTTTTGAAGAGCTATGGGAAAGATTCAGCAGACCATGTTCAGATTGAATTGCCTTATTTTAAAGGTAATTCATGCCAGGTATTTATGTGCTACAAATTCATCAACATTTATTGGATACCTCCTATGGTATGGTCCAGAAATGAATGCAACTTGCATGTTTGGTAGATCAGACACTTCAAACATGACTCCTTTCCCTGTTACCTGGACAGAAATGTAGCCAAGGCATCAAGCAGACGCCTTTCCCCCTGGGAAGGCATTCAGGTCTGGATTTTAGGGCTGATTTTAAGCCAGAGGGCAAAGCTCTCATACCAGAGCATGTACACAGAGGCACATCTTTTACTGCCTTGAGTGCAAGCTTTTGCTTACTCTAAGTCCACCTTTATGGTTTCCAGCCCTTTTGTTGAAACTTGGATGCATTCTTTTACCTTCGTGGCCAAAGTCAGCACAATCACACATATAAATAATGAGGTCCCAGGTGAAAACATGCATTTCTTGAATGACCCTGTAAGCAGAGCTGGAAGACAAGGTAAATAAGGTAATTCCATTTTCTATCAATGATAACTTATGAAAATATGCATAAGCCATGTATGATGACAGTCTTTTCTGCCTGTAAGTTTAGCCTAGGTAATTAGGTAGGAGACTGAAGGTAAAGGAGGAGATTACAGTAAAAGAGAAACCCTATACTAATTAAGATAACACGATTTAAGTATCTAATTAGGGCATTCTTATTAGCTGTTCCTTTCTAATCATTAGGTGCAATCAGGAACCTACAGGGTGGAAACACAGGTGAATAACAGGCTTTGGTAAAGATGCCTTTCTCAAATTCTCATCTCCAGGTGTCGAAGACAACTTAGCGTAATTTTAAAGAATATATTGGACTGATCTTATGTTCTCAGACATCAAAGATTTTTCCATCTGCAAAGTGTGAAACTTGCTCTATTACACTATTTAAATCAGGTGAGAAAAAATACCTGTTTGATGTAGTTCTCATCACTTCCTGAATTTTGTTTGCCCAGAGAAGTAAGATATGTATCTTAAGAAACCTCTGTAAAAATTGTCTCTGGTATAGAGCATGACAGCCAAGCGGACATGGTTCATAAACATTTGTGATGTATTAATCAAACCAAGATAATCTTCCCTCCAAACATGCAGGTAACCATATAAACAACTTCATCAGCATTGACATAAAAATATGTGATTTAGCTGTTATTAATGGATGTGAATTGTCACGTTTAAGCTGATTGTTAAGCACATAAAAATGTGAGAAGTGGTTTAGCTGGATATGCGAACTGTACGTGTGCATATTCAGAGCTGGCAGAAAAGGACAGAATAAAGATTGCATCCCAGATAAAAATGCAATCCTGTCAGATCAATGCCATTTGTATAAGTAAGAATAACACTGCCAAACAGATATCAGGAAGAAAACCCATTAAGCATTATTGAAAGTCAGGGTGTCCCCTCTAGCTAAGAAAAGTTATTACTCTGACAAATGTCAGGTGCTGATCTAGAACTAATGGGATTTAATTTTATCAATTGTTTTCATAACTATTCTAAAAAGTCTTCAGAGAGACATATATACTTTCATATCTTTTGAATTCATAAAAATAACATGGAATATGAGTAATTAATTACTATAATTTTATTTATATAGGGAAGTGATATTTTACTTGTTTGTGTGTTAAAGCATAGTGTCTAGAGCTCTCTGCTCACCACAGCCCCAGTCAAACGCCACAGCTTGTGGGAGAGGAGCGAAGTGGGGGCAGTCAAAATACCGCTGCACAGAACCTCCCCGCCTTAGGTAACACGCATCAAACTCCGTTATTTTATTTCTTGTGAGACAGTACTTAGGATTGTTGGTTCAGAAGATGCATTGCTTTCTTTTCTCTTTTTTAGGGGAGCTGGGGAGGGGAGTGTTGGATTTCCCATGTCTTTCATACAAGCTGTCTGCTCTCAACAAGAGCCTTTTTTCTCTCTGTTCCCCTTTCCGTCTTCCATCAGAAAAATAATGTTAGGAGATGAGTTTGGAAAGATACAAAAAGTACTTCAGAAGGCACAGGAAGGGAAAGCAAGAGACTGGGACTCGGTTACTTATTTGATTTATTTTGTGCCTAAGATCATTTTTGGGGGACAGTAAAAAGCTGTTTCTCCTCCGCCCCCCGGGATGCAAGGAAAAAGCCTGATGGAACCCGCATCCGCCTGCTTCGCACTCCTCCCCAGGGAGGAGGCAGACGGGGCTTTCAACCTGGGCCCCTGCTGTCCCCATGATTCCTTACAGAGATGAATCAAAAAAACCTGTGCCCATTGCTTTCTGAACTTATTAATAAGTAAATTACACTGTTTGTATTTTTCCATCACGTTTGCTGCGTACAGCATGTAATCCTAAAACGCACGGTGAAGGACAGGGTTTGTATCTTCCACTGTAAGGATGTTGGTGGCCACAGTTAACACGCCCAGCTAAGAAACCACAACGTTAGATGTCTGGTCTTCAAATGCCAAAACCCTGCTTGTCACTTTTTAGTTCAGAGAAAATCACATGGCTGCTGCTGCGAGAGCAACTCCTAGTCTAACACAGCTTTCCCACCAAAACTCTTCTATATATGACTTTGGAGGTATATACCCTACCCTTCCCTACAAACTCCAGGGTACCACTAAGGTTTTAATAAATATAAACAGTAAAGAAATGAGCCCTCTGTCTCTCTTTCTTTATTCTCCTGCTGGTTCTAATTATACTTTATTTAAGGTCAAGCTCCCTGTCCCTGCCTGTCCAGTGCACTGGCAGCCTGTACTGCTGGGCACAATGCTGTATTGCTGGGACCATGTCTTGTCTTGTGCCACCCCTCCCAAATTTCATCCTCTCAGTAATTCCTGTTGATTTGTTTCAAAGCCCCTGAGTTTGGAAAGCATTTTCAAGAGTGGAAAGCATTTGACAGGAATTTATGTCTTAGTGGGAGGGGAAAAAGTGCCTATATTACAACATTTCTCAATCAGTTGTTGTGTCCTTATGAAAGAAACTTTAGGTACTCTATAATGGAGTGAGGTATTTCAGCTGTAAATCGGATAGTGCTGACCTGAATTTATTCCCTGATATCAACGTGATCTGGAGCGTCATCTAAGTACCGAATTCCAACTCTTCATCACCCTGCAGAGTGCAGTGCAATATTATTTTGGCGAAATGGCATTTGTCAGCAGCTCTGGTGCGTTGTCCACAGACTTGTTTCCCAGCAGCGCCTGCGCTCAAGTCCCCTCTTATGCCTGTTCGAAAAAGAAAACACAAAAAACATTTTACCCATAGCAGATTAGCTTGTGTTTTCTAAAGGGAAGAGCATGTTATTTTATAACTAGACCAACTGCAGAGCCGATTCTGCTTCCTGCTTATATTGCATTTAATTCTACAGTCATTTTACATGCCGAGCAGGACAGAACAAATATCGTTATTATTAGCAGAGACAGTTGCTGCCATTTTGCTCTACCTCATTATATAAGAACAACCACGCTCCTGACAACATAAAAGATTAAGTGCCAAAAGTTTAAAAACTACACTTCATAAAAAGGAAAAAACCACAGTAACTACCTTCTTTAACAACTAAGAAACTTTTGCTGAAATTTGGTCATTTGAGGAAACATCATGGCTATGTAGAAGCTTTCTTCTGTACCTATGAACGACGATGCAAATACAGAGAGGTATTTTTCTGAACTGTTCTGCCTGCACCCCTGGTGCACGGGGACCTTCCTTTCGGGTAGCCCTAAATACTGAGCCGAGCCAGGAGGGCTTGAATTCTTGTTCCATGTTATTTTTCTAAAATCATTCCTGATGACAAGGGCACAAAAAGATTTTTGCAGGACAAAACTAGAAATAATTTCACTGCCTGGAGGAAATACAACGAACATCTTAATGTGTCTTGAAAGCTGAAACCCCACAGGTTATTTTTCTAGTTCCTAAAGTTTGTCCTCTCTGGGCGATGTGTTTCCGCATGAGAACACAATGTCTTAGATCACTATAACTTCAAATGGAGGCACAACATGCCAGAGTAGTGCTTTCATTAATTATAACGTCTTGAATTCACTTTTAAGGTTTTGACCTTTCAGTCCTAAAGTTACATTCCCTACCTGTGCTACCTCCACATCTAGACATTAATACACTAGCCGCTGTGTAAAGAGAAGAAGGGCTCAACAATTTATTTTTTTTACACTTGGATTATTTTCCAGGTGAAAATACCAACACCTACTGAATGCCTAGGAGTTACCTACGTACCATGGCAAAGACTGCCACCAATCCTCAAAAATACCCTGAGAACCCAAAATATCTTCTGCCTTCAGCTGAAGACACACAACAAGGAGGGCATCAGGAAGGGATGTGCTTGGCAGCTCAAACCTTTTGTCTGGCTTTGGCGCTTCCGTATTTAGAGCACAACTGTGGGTATAAAAGATGGAAAGCACCCTATGAGAGTAGAGGTGGATTATATTTTCCCATGTTGTTTATTGTCTTTATGCCACTGTTTTCCACTTCCAAAGCTTAAAAAAAATAAGTCTGGGACAATCAGAACAGTTTTTGGTCTAAGCTTTCCAGATAAGTGATGCTGAAGGGCAGCTTCTCCTGGGGAGCTGCTGGAGCTGCCCTCCCCTCTCTCCCCTCCTCTGCCAAATACAGGTGGGCAATTTTATCAATACAGAACTTTCCCTATGGAAACTCTGATTTGGAGTTAATCACCTTCCCTCCCAAAAAGTTCAGCCAAACAATTCCAGGACACATCTACACTTCTGGGTCAGTGTTTAAGCATCAGCTAATCTGTGGTGGCTTTCCGCGTGCACCTGAGGCGTTAACTCCATACGGGAGCATGCATGGTGGAGTATTTCCCAAGAGGTTCCATAAATCTCCTTTTGCATAAAAGCTGTTTACTCCAAAAGTGTTAACTTTATAGAGACTGAAGTGGCAGAGTACTCCTGCTGCAGGAGATATTACTTCTGTCTATCACAGCAGAAACCTGTCCAATGAAATTTCTTATCTGTCACCCAGATGCAAGCTGAAGCTCATCCGGGAGGTGCCGGTTATCTGTCTTGGAATAACAGGGTGAGTGCCACGCTGGGAAGTGATTTGTATAGATCACTGGGTTTTAATGATAAGTATAAAGTACTTCACCTCGTCAGGAATGTCACGGAAGAAATCAAGAGCTTAACACGATCTTCTTGGAAAGCAATTTGTACTGCAATTACAAAACACCGGTATCTGGGGCGCAGGGAGCCAGTGGATTTCAGAGGTTTAATTTACAATTTACTGCAGGTAGGGCATTATATCATCACTGACATCCTTGTAATATATGGTGTATTCAGTGGCAACTTTTACATATTAAAACAAATTAAAGAACTGTCTCTAGCAAAAAGGTCTACCTTTGCCTAAGTGCCGTTATTCACTGAATGCTCAGCTCTGTAGATGATAAAAGTTGTAAGGAATGTATAACAGTTAGATCAGTTAGCTTTGGAGCAAGTAAATGATCATATCTTCAATAAAGGCTCAGACATCGCCTTCACATTAATGAACCTTGACATAAAAAGAGTCAAATCACTGTCTGGTTGGGGTTTTTTTTGTTGGGGGAGGACAGCTGGAATAAACATAACATTTTAAAACACTTTTTTATCTTTAAATGAAAGAAATAGCATCACTGTAAACATATATTTCAAATTATATTTTTAAAAAATATTATAAAACTTTAAAAAGTATTTAAATAAGCAAACTAGTTTTCTTTATTGCTAACTGCTTTATATTGCCTGGCATAATAATCTTAACCATGTTCTTTAACAGTAATTATAAATCCTAACAAAGGAGGAAAATATGCTATTGCAGCACAAGTTATGACTGTGGAAGAAATCACATTAGGCATACAGAAGATTTATTTTGGCTCATTCCTCTGGGAAAGCTATTTCTTTGGCTCACCCCTCTGAGTTGTAAAAATAAGCTTCTACAAAAATAAAATAAAAAATTAAAATCCGGAAATCTGGGTTATTTCAAACTGAGGGAGAAACACATTTGGAATTCAAGGGGTCTGCAGAGAGCCTGTTGTGTCCCTCCCACTTGGGAGTGCAGCATCAGCAGCACCTCCGTGCTCTCACCTGTCAGCCAAGCGCTGAAGAACCCAAAATGGGGTAAACCTGACAAATCCTGGATTCCCTTGTGCTTGAGAAGGTTCTCCTGGGAACCACTGCTATGAGGTCAAGGAGCACAGAAAGTGGATGTAAGCACAGAAGACAAAGCTATATCAGGTATTATTTGCTATGTCCAGATGTATTTTTTTCCCCCTTTTAAAGCTTACATCACCATGAGCATTAAGGAAAAAAATTGCAAAAAGTAGAGGGAACTTTTTTGGGCAGCATGGTCTTGGACCCTCGCTCCCACACGCATCCCCAGGCACAGTCTCACAGCACCACCCGTCTTCTGTGGGAGCGTTACCCATGGGATTTGGTTGCCATGACTGCTGAGTTTAACGGGATTATTTCCTTTCTGACAACTAGTGTGCCTGTGTGGCAGGCATTTTTAAACCCAGGCATGGTTTTAAAAATATTTGAGTACTCTGTTTCCTTGAGTACTCTTTATGTGTTTATGTTTGGCTGCTTTTTTTATTCAGAATGCCTTTTAAGAACAGCTCTGGACAGACAACTGGTGCACCAGAAACCTCTGGACATGCTATGATCTTCATAGACACGCAGAGCAGCCTGGGTTGGAAGGGACCTCAAAAGACCATTTGGTCCAACCTTTCATGGGAAAGGAAGCCTAAGTAAAAACATCTGTTATTGTCTAGTTGCATCTTGGACTTAAGTCTTATCAAATTCAACGTTGCCTTTCTTTGGAAGGGGTAGGTAGAGTGCCAGAATTAATGTGATTTTGTCCTTCAATAGCTGGAATGCTTGAAATAGCAAGAAATGATATGAGAATTTTACTCACACCCCATCATCGCTGAGTTATGAAAGATGCAACACACTGGATGTTGAAGGTCTGAGTCCCCAAGTGCTCAAGTACAAGTGTAATTTAATCCTGAAAAAGGGTTAGAGACACTTTTATTAAAAACAAAACTACATAAAATTTATTTGAAGAGTTCAGTGTTTCCTTTGCTGAAAAATATTCCCTTCTTGATAAAAAATATGATTTATTCTAAGTAATGCACAACCAGCGTTATCACAAAGTGGCCAGAGGGTAGGGAATTGCCCGTCTTGTATCATCTTGAGATGACGTAGCATCACTCCCTCATGCTCCGATCATTACTGGGTTGTCCCAAAACACTACAGATAAATAGCAGTGGTTTTTACTATTCGTTGTCCTCCTCATAAATAAACATAGATAGAATTTGCCGACTAAAAGGTTATCAAACTAGATAGATAATGAATCAGCTTCCAATTTGTCGCATCACATCACTCTCCACTTGGAGCAGGTAGCGACTGCAGCTTGCCAGTCCAGGCAATGGTAGATGGTGCTGATTTAATCATGGGGTAAGGCAATCTTTGCTGAGAAAATAGTTTTTTTGCATGTGGTAGTTCTAAGAATGGACTATTTAAGTAAATTTGGAAGTGAGGAAAGAATTTAGACTATAGTGTCTACCAATAATATCAAAAATCCCGTTACTTCAGCAGCATGGTGATTGGCTTGATCTTAAATTACAAGTAGGATCAATTTTCATTATGAAAGTAATTGGCACTTAATGTTTGAAATGAACAGTGAGTTTTACATTTTGTGAACTAGTCAACAAAACCCACCCAAATAATGCAATATGAAATAATTAAGGATATGGTATATAATTGTTGCATTAAATTCCTAAACTGACTCTGACATTACTTGAAGCTCAGTAGGAAAACTAATAAAAGCCTCTGTGAGGTTATTTTTCCTGTGTTGTCAGCACATTGCTAGTTAATGGTTAATGACTTTTAGAGTAGGTCAACTGAAAAGTGGTTTCTTTCACACTTATATGCTATTATCAAGATTTTATTTCCTTTGTCAGCTGTTATTTCTAAACGACAGGAGCTGTGGACATGATTTTTGAATTATTTATTGTTTGAAATGATTTTTTACTCACAATGCAGCTGATTTTCAAAAGTCATTCTTTTTTATGACTGCAATGTCTTATCTTATATCTCAAATGCCACAGCAAAGGAAAGCTGCTTTCTAATTACAAAACCTGTATATACTGTTGTTTGTCTTGTCAACTTTTATTAAATGTGCTTTTTATCTCAAATGCATGAACCTGAAAACATGCTCATGTGTGAGCAGCCTTTCCAGGGAAATGTCTGTGCCCTGGAAATATATCCGGTGAGTTATCCCAAAAGAAGGACCGCACCTGCTGGGGGCTGGCAGTGACGGCGGTGAGGAGCCAGCTGCAGCACTGGGCTCCAAAGGCCACCCCATGCGGTCTGAGGTCTGTATCCTGAGTGTGGGCTGTATGGAGCCAGCTACATTGGCTAAATGCAACTGGCCTTGGGTAGGGAAAAAAAGATAGTAAAAATCAAATTTATGTCTCGCTAAGTCACTGTGGCAATGTTCTGAGAAAAGAAAATTTTTATTGCATCCTGTCCACGGTCTAAAACAAAGCTTTCTTTGACTGTCTCAGACCCAGGAATCCACCTCTCATGTCAGGATCAAGCATGGCCTGTTCTGGGTTCCACCATAATCAGCTGCAGGCTACTCCGAACAGAGCCAAAGAGAGGTGGTGGGTAAGGCATCATGAGCAGAGGTCAACAGGTCAAACACAAACACACACAAAGCCTAAATTATCAGGAGTACACCTCAAAAGGGAGAGTATGTGGCACTGATCCCTTCCAACGTGCTGGGTAAAAACTACTTCTATTGCTTTTATGACTTCTTTTTTCAATTTAAACAAGCAACAGCATTATGTGGCAGCAAACACCCCAGCCCGATACCACCAGCTCTCCTGCTCCTGCCGCTGGCAATATTAGCAACCTAAGCTCTGGTTCTAAAAGAGCTTAAAAACCACCATCACTAAAGCTGTTATAACACATAGTAGTTACAGCAACTTCAAAAAGAAATGGCCAAAACAAGCTGTGTACTGCCCCAGAAAGTTTCCCCGTCAAGAAACTTGGACAAAACTGAAATAAACTTTCAATGAAATTTTAATAGTTATGTATTTTCTGCTTATAAGTCATGGCAGAATTTGGATTACTGCCTATACTTTTAAAAGCAAAGATTTGAATAATACATGCAAGGTAGGAATTAAATAGGTATCTTCTCTAGGAGGAGATGGAGTCGCACTCTCATATTCTTTTAGTTTCCTAGTCATTAGATTTATAACCAGCTCCTCACTAGTTCATGAATATTAGAAGAATATCACAGTGAAATATATTGTAATTGAAAGAATATTAATTAAGGTTCATCTCCTACTCTATGGCTCTCTAATATCATCTGAAAAAGAGTCATTATACAAAGCTAGAAAGTCATGCTTTATTCAGGACAGTGTTATCTTTTTAAGCAGATGTGAAGTTATTAATTTAAAACAGTAAAACAGTTCAAAACCTGTATTCTTCATTGTTTCAGATATTAAGAAAAGCTGTTACTCACTTAAGCAATCAAGATTTTACTTGATTAATTTTCTTTTCAGCGAACAGGAACTGTGGGTTCTTCGTGATTATAACTTTCCTCCTAACAAATCAATGCAGAGAGCAGGACATGTAAATTATCTCTCGAACAGCTGGTGTACGAATGGGTGATAAGTGCCTGATGCAGCTCGTTTTCTTTAGTGTTTTTGATGCTTTGCATATCAGTTTTTTCATGCCAGTGCCAATGCACACTTACTGCAAATGACCGCTACTGGAAAAGCTGCATAATTTATTTTTTCTGGTTCTCTTTGCTCATAAATGCCTATTTGAATACTCTAGGGATCATCCATTCAAGCATTTTAGCAAGCTCTGTATCACGGTGCTTTCCAGACCTGTAGCGATACACCTGTTAAGATTCCCCCTTCAACAGTTCTGTGACCTTATTGAAGCTAATCCTAAAATTTTGGGGGCTGCTAATTTTAAATATGGTTAATTACAAATGCTGCCACTGGTCACAAGAAAGCCATGGCTCCGTTCAGCTTTTTGAGAGGTGATACAGACAAAAGGTGTTTGGACTTTTTCAGTGATGATGTAGTTGAGTTATCCATGGAAAACTGATAATGAGTCATGGTTCTTAGTCTATTTATCACATATGTTAAAATAATTAATATAAGGATGGTTTAATGGTAATATTGGTCTCTATTATTTGCTAGAAATTCAGCTGGACACAGAGCTCTCTGTGGTAGAGACAGCTTCAAAATTCAGCAGTCATCACAGTTCATATCTTTAAGAAAAATTGCGAAAGCTAGGATTAAATACAGAGCTTTGGTGAGACCAGAGTTAGGAGACATAGTGAAGGTATTCAATACAAAACAAAAAGTAATTTTTTCCCCCTCTGTTTTGTCACTTAGGTTGACAAAACACCAATTTCCCAAAGATAACATCGCGACAAATTTGTGTAGATTAAAACCAGAAATAAATACTCTAATTTCCTGAAGTATTCCTAGTGTGTGTCATTCATCCCAGCAGGAGGGCCATATGTCTGTTCCATAATTTCCCCCAAACCCCAGATATTATGCAATGATTTTAAGACCAAATGAAGCTAAAAATCCTAAAATCATTCTGATAACTAGTAATGTTCCAGGAACTAAAATGGTCAAGTCTAAAGGCAAGGTAAGGTTTCTGCTTATTGTGTGTAAAGATCAGAACAGAAGACTAGGAAATAAAGGAAAATATGTCCTTCTTTTCAAGACAATGAAATGGAAAGGTGATGTAATCTACTAATATTCTATACATCCTTTATTCAGTGTTCTCCCCAATTCCTGGGTTTGTCAAAATCCCATGGATCTAAACACTTTAACATCTGCATTTCTAATCCAGATGGAAGATGAATAAAACACATCCTACCATACAGATAGCCTCCCAGACAAACAGGTAAAACCCCATTTTTTTCTAAGAAAGTTTTGAAAAAGTTTTCTGGTCACTGAATTTTCTCCAGATCAGCTTTTACAAATGAAGGGAAATCACTACGTTGGACAAGTTCTCCCAATTCTGAGGGATTCATTGATCCCTGAGATTAAAAAAAGGGATGCAAACATGAACTTGCAGATTTTTTGTTTTCTTTTCAAAAGAAAAAGATAGTAGATTTAAAAACCAAACACATTTTTGCAGCTAATGCACTGTCTGCCACTCACATACCCCCTGTATCTCACAGGCCAACACGTATGAGGAAAGTCTATTTCAAAATTGCCCGAGTTTTGACAACACTTAACAAATATTACCACCACTTTTAGTGCTTCTACTACTTCTATACTCTGATTTGATATTAAATAGAAGTATAGGATTTTGTTGAAAATGTATTATTTTTAAACCCTTCTTCTAGCATTATAATCAGTGTGAATCTATTCTTGAAATTCTGCACATAACAATTAGCAGCGGAAATTTATTTGTTCAATAAGAAACCTATTAAACTTTAGCAATGAATGTATTTTCTTACACAGGTTGCAAAATTCACTTTAATGCTAATTCTGATTATATTCTTGGAATGGTCATGAATTAATGACCTATGAACTGAATAAATAAGTCTGGGCTTGCTAGCCTGTGAA
The DNA here is from genome assembly GCA_031468815.1 of Morus bassanus. NCBI lineage: Eukaryota > Metazoa > Chordata > Aves > Suliformes > Sulidae > Morus > Morus bassanus. The sequence goes on from CM062575.1 coordinate 2,421,701, forward strand.
TAAATAACACTGTCTACATTACCATCATCGTCATCCCAGTTTTAACGCAGTCTATTGAGTGCCGCCAGGGTTGAAAGATCACAGAAACACTGAGTTACTGCAATCATTTGATTTATTCACTCTGTTCTCCTACTGTAAGTTGTCCCAAACCCCACTGAAAATCACAAATTTTCAAATCATTTGGGCTTCAGTTTAATTTGAACAATCATCGTGAAGACAGAAAAATAGGAAAATAACATGGTTAAATACTACTAATTAATGTGGGGTACGTCCCTCTATACCCATCCCTACCTTCCCAGTTAAGGTAAGGCCAGACACAGTGCGACAGCACGCAGCCCAGCCCCACAAGGCAGACATTGCCAGATCCCAGTAGTTTTCCAAGTGTCCAGCAGAAAATGGGATGCCAGCGCGTTCCTGATGGAGCTAGTGAAAGTTTGCTGGTGGCAAACCCATGTCAACCTGCAAGGATGGGTTCAAGGTAATGTAGAGCAAGACCCCTACCTACCAAGCATCAAACTAAACCAGTGCAGCTGACAGTGGTTTTGGTACCTGTATATGTGCCACAGCCACAGCCAGACTCAGACCAGACTTAGCCTTCGTTTTATCAACTTACAGTATTGGCTATGTTACAGCTTTATTAATTTCTGTCCCTTCAGTAGATATCCTTTCAGTAAAGTTATCCTCAGGTGAAAACACAAATAAGTCTGTCTGTTCAAGGACTCATCCACTTTTGCAACAAAGCTAACATTGCAAAAACGTTAATCTTTGCTGTATTCCCAGTTTTACTGCAATTCTCAGCCACACAGAAGAAAGGCAATCAGGCAGACAATTTCACTGCAATCAGTTCACAATTCTTTTAATTTATCCTCTGTTTCTGAACAGTGATTCAACCTGCTTCACTTCCTTGCTTATCTGCAAATGTTTGCCTTCCAAATAATTTATTGCTTGCATGAAGAAGGGTCAAAATACTAAATCACCATTAAAAAAATAATAGCTTCTTAGATGGTTTTAAAGTAATTCTTTAATTAAAGTGGAGAAAGTGGGAACGTACCTTAAAAACCCATCAAGATTCTTATATTATACTATATAGAAATAATTACTACCCACTTTGACGTGCCCTGAAAGTAATGATCAAGTCTTAAATGACTGAAGTTAAAGTTCAATTAAATCTGATGAAGGGAATGCTGAAAACTGGCCAACTTATTAAAATCTGTATAATTTGACAGTACACGGTATCTAGATGTGTTGAATGGAGTCAGAGTAGATGTTAATAATAATAATGCTCTTTCATCTGAGAACCGACGGACTCTGATCTCCCCAATAACAAGAAAGAAGAAACAAAAGGCACTCCCGGGAGCAGGGAAAAAAACAGCCAGGAGCCGGGGGACGCACACGGAGGAGCACAGGGCTGCAACAGCAAACAGCGTGGGAATGCTTTAAATTTTTAAATTATTGAAACAGTATACAGTATTATTTTTCCTTCAGTCTCCATTGAGCAAAAGCTGTTCTGAGACACCAAGAGATGGAGACTGATTCTTTCTCTTGCCGCTGTCAAGAGAAAACCTTAAGAGACAACTCTTCTTTTAAAACAGGCAGACATTAAATCAAAGGTTAAGATGGATTGTCAAGCATTGTACCTTCATAATTATTGAAATCTCCTAAACCAAAGCTCCAAACATAGATAACCTTCGAGCTCTGTTTTTCCAACATACAAATTAATGGTAGCAAAATATTACAGTGCCTAGTTTAGATGTTTTAAGACAGAGTTCGCTGAAAGCTCCCTACGAAGAGACACAGCTGCTAAACAAATCTCCAGTGGGGTTTTAGAAGGATAAACAGTTTTTGAAAACTTCGTCACAGGTAAACCCAGGAATTTTCTCCAGTTTTCTCTCTGCCTCCAGCGTCAGTAAAATAAAACCTGTAAAATCATTAATGGCACTTCTACCTTGCAGCATCCTATGCAGAAAGGGGGAGAAGGCAGGAACCAGCATCCCCCCAAGGAAGGGGAGGAGATGGTCAAGCTAAAACGGGAGGGGAGGGAAGGCACATTAGGAAGAAGCAGGTTTGCTGTGCATGTATGAGGTGGGAGACAAGCGGCTTCGGACAGATGGACCTGCCAGCCTCCCCCCGCCCTTCAGGGCCTGCTGACAGTACGTACACATGTCATCGGAAAAGATGGAATTACAAGACTGATTTCAGAAATTAAATTAGCTGAATTCTATATCCAGGTGCCAAATAGTGCTCTGGGAAATTTGGTGAGATACAGTAAAATAAAATTGGTGCCAAACATGCATAATGGTGAGAGCAGTGATCTCAAAAAAAAAAAAAACAAAACCAAAACAAACCACAAAACTATTTACTTCTGTTCTTTGCTTTGTCTGGAGGATGTGCACTGACTTTGTAGAATCACTGCAGCAAGTTGTAAATGATGTATGAAATGAAAAACCCCTGTTCAGCCACTGCAGAAAGAAATTGCAGACCGGGCTTTTCAGTCACTTTTGAACTACATTATTTGCTGTAATGTTGAGCACAACCATACTAAGAAAGGCCACCAAACCTGTACGTGCACACACACGCCCCAAGAAAACCACTAGTGTGAACGTACGAAACACAGCAGCGCTGTTCAGAAATGAAATGCATTGCAACGCTTAGAAGAATTCTGATTTTAAGGGAACCTTTGCTCTGATTGAAATTATAAGTAAATTGTCTGCCTTCTGTTGTGTATATGAGAATTTTATAGCAATTTGACAGAACTGACCCTTATGAGTTATGCCGCACATCTGTTTATATCATAACTCCTTGCCTTTAACCAACACGCATCTTTTTCATACTGTATCTCTGTCCAAAAGAGAATTAAAACTGCAGCCATCAGGGTTGGTTAAGATATTTTTTTTTTTTGTCTTATGAGTCACAGAGGATTTTCATATTTTCTCCTCTCTTTCAATCATTCCCCTCTGTGTAACTGCAGAAATTGGAAGACTAGAGTATAGCAAGTTGGGCCATCATCTCTTCTGACATTCTTCTGGAGATGATGAACATTCCAATGCAGAATTTTTATTTCTTTTTAAATAGCAACATGTATGTATTTGTTTACATAACTGATGTTTCCTTTCCAGAATGCAGAGATTTCGGTCAAAGTACCCCATGGTAGCACCCAGGTGAAGGGGCAGAATGCTAGGTCCTACACTAAGAGGATACACTCGAGGACTTCAGGTTTTTTATTTTCTATGTAATAAAGGCAAAGCAACAGACTCTAATGGACAAATTAGCTCTGCACAGTTGCTATCTCTGAAATATAGCCGAGTTGCACTTGCTGGGGAATGTAGTCTTCCTTTGCTCACGCCAGAAGGATTAAATGCCTTGCATCTCTTTTCATACTTGAGGAACCTAAGTAATTTTCTGGCTTTTATATTCTGGGGATTGCTGTGGAATAGTGGGCCAGAGGCTAATGGCCAGTTTGTAAATTAACACAGCTGGGGAGCACATCTGCATCTTTCTTGCCTCCTGGCTGTTTTGGTTTTAAGTTCTTTTATTGTTCCATTTTTTCTCTTACTTTCTCCATCATATAGAGCACTTGCAATTTTTCACTCATAGCATTAACGGTTTTCTCATGAAATTATGGGACCAGGAAATACATCCCAGATAAAGGGTTCTTCCTTAAAGAAAAAACCCAAATGTAATCTTTTTGAATGCTGTTTAGGTTCCCTTGCTATGCTACTTAGGAAAGAATATATATGATCTGTGTGAAAACATCAGCAAAATGGAAACCTGGAATACAGGTTTAAGACTTCTTGCTAAGCAACTCTCTGCTAGGTATATAGATGCAAAAGATTAGCCAGTAAAAATCCATGAACTTATTTAAATATCTGCATTTTAGTTTTTCTCCTTGAACCTAGTAGGAGAGAAAAGCTCTTTGTCCCACACCCATGCCTGCAGGCACCCTGCAGAGGCTCCCCAAGCCCCAGGGAAACTTCCCAGGGCCCTTCTCCTCCAACACAGTGCTTAAATACCAACAACACTGACAAGGATCTGAGATTTTCAGAGTTGCCTCACTGTTGGAGAGGGAGTGCTCAGCATTAAAAAGAGCCATTGAAGAGTAAGAGCAGGAGCGATATCAAAGATGTGGGGGAAGGAAAAAAGAAATCTAAAGATCTGTTCTTGTAAATCTCCATAATCAGAAGGTTTATCTTGAGGATTTTTCAAGATGACAAGCATGACTCATTAGTTGTTCTGAACAGCTGTGGAAAATCAGGACAGGGACCCAAAAGGCAACAAGGGGTCTAGCACCAACCAAAATGTTGGATTCCCTTACAATAATTGCATTCCCAAGGATAACGGTTGGACTCAACGATCTTAAGGGTCTTTTCCAACCTCATTGATTCTATGATTCTGTAACTGAAGAATGCCTTTAGCTCCCTATGAGTTCTAGGCAAAAAAAATTTGAAATGAAGTACACATTTGGAAGTTCCAAGTTAGAAACCCGTTTTGCAAATTTAGCCCTCGGGGACAGTATAAAAGCGAGCATCCCCTAAATCACCTTGAATGGGAGCTGCACTCTGCACACGCAGAGGAGGCATGGCTGCTGAACGCCATGCTGAGCTGTTTTGTGGTTTTAAAAAGCATATTCTTGTAGCATGGGATCAAAAAAATTTGTGAAAAAGTTGTGATCTACTTCTTACCGCAGGCTGTATCCACCCACCAAACTCCATCTACTCATAATGCCTCCATGATAAAAGAGAAGATTAAACACAGTTTCATTACAGTCAGGATTTTGCCCCTCAGTTCTCAGATTAAGTAAAATTTCTGTCTCTGAAGGCACACCATTTAAATGAATGGAGGCAATTAGGAAGAAACACGATAGTCTCTGTTAATGAGGCTATCTGATTAAGGCATTATACAGCCAACAAATCTCGTCTTTTTTTGCTTTTACATTTTGGTCAACAGTGAAAAAGTTAATAAAGCTAACATTGAGTTATCTCAGTGAGCTTCTGAACTATGTCCCTCAGTAAGATAAAAAGACTTTAGGACTTTTATTTTTTAATTAAGCATGAATGCAAATTCTCTTGGTGTCTAAGCCATCTATCAGTTTAAGTTTTGATCCCATTTTGAATATTATCTTTTGTAGATCCAAGGGAAAAGCACCTGTTTGCCAGCCCTGGGAGCTCGAGGGAGGCTGGCCATGGGGAGCAAGCTCTGCAGAGCATTGTTCCTCGCAGGCTCCAGACCCCTCCCGGGAGGAGCTCGAGGGGTTAACAGCCATCGCAGGGCTGGGCTGACACTGTCCCCCCTGCAGAAACTTCCCTCACCTCCCCAAATCCTAGAGAATTATGGTTTTACCATTTTGACTTGCTTCAAATCTGGTTTTCAATTCCCTACTAGCAGGAGCGTGTTTTCTGAACTTCAGGGAACCTTCAAAATTTTAATGGTTATTTCTGATACTAACAACCAACATTTGTGAACTCTCATTTTTTAGTTCCAGGAGATCTGGTCTCTCCCGTTTCACTTTCATCTCCACAGACAGATGGAGAACAATTAATACTGCTACAACAGTGACAGTATTTCACTTTCGTCTGTCTTTCCTTCTCCATAATTAATTTACCCAATGCAGTGTACCACTTCATAATTAATCAACCAGGTAAAAAGGCTTGCCTCTTAATTTAAACACATCATGATATTTGATGCATAATCTCTTTCTTAGTTAGCTCTTCATGGACTATCATATCTATACAAGAGCCCTTTTCAGCCTCTGTACAAACGCTTCGCTTGGGTTTTATGAACACTGGAGGTGACTGAGGTTTGCGCTCAGGCTTTCCATAGATAATTTCCCCTTTCCCATGAAGTAGTCTCTTATGCAGCAGGATGCAGGACTGATCAAACCAACTCTGTCCAAATACCCCTATTTCGTAGGAGCAGAACAAGTAATAAATGTATTCCTGACTACAAGATACACCTGTCTGGAATGACTTGGTTCCTCAAGATATTCAGACAACCGTGCATCTACTTTGGTGTTTGCACAACTCGCCCGCAGCCTGTACCCAGTTTATGTGCTGCTCCCCTGTGAGCATCTCCCACCTTTGCTGGTTCTGGATAACAAAACCCCACCGTGGACAAACATTCAATAGATCACAGCAAAAATCTTCCTAATTTCAGCCTTCAGTGGTATGCGTCTACTCCAAAACAAAAGCGTTTCAGATTCCTTCAGTATATTCGCCCTGCTTAATGAACATTCTTATTACCCATATAAATATTTAATCCTTTTCAAATTCCTTTAAATCCTTAAACTCAGTAATGTTGGTATCAGTGATCTGAGTGGGCTGACTATGGCTTATACAAGAAATGAAGGGGTTTATTAATTTTCTGGAATTAGGCTGGGTGGTCTTCATTTTTCTTTTCAGCAAGAACAGCCAGAGAAGCTTCACTACCCACTCACTACTTTCTTTGGAAGAAAAAAACCTCAAAGGCTGTATTTTTTTTTTCTTTCAATAGTTCAATCCAGACTGGGTTTTGGGAGGACCTGGACTCAGACGCTGTTTCGATTCGGCCAACCCTACTGCCACCCCTGTTTCTAACACAAACCCTGCAAATGATGTCTGTGCAATGCGCGTCCGTGTCCCGCCTCGTCCAAGCAGTGCACACGCTTGTGCGCTTTGCCAGGCGGGGGCAGAGGGGATGAAGCCGGGCTGCAGAGACGTGTGAAGGAAGTAACAGGTGGGAGCCTGCCTCTTGCTTATTCTTGTACCACTTTGAATCCATATATTTGGAAGTACAGCACTGCTGCCATGCCGCCACAGTGCTTGCCATTGCCAGCCACAGGAGAAAATCATGTTTAAGACGGCGAGAAGCAACGTGTGCTTAAGGACTCCGCAAAGCCAAAACCTGAACATCAGCTACAATTGATTATTCAGATTTCATCTCCAGCATCTCTGTTTTTTTCAAGTACCTGGCACCAGAGCTACTCTCAGAGACATCTATTTACAGAAGTGCTGAAAATGTTCAATCCTTTTTGCTCTCAGTTTAGTCGAGGAACTCTCTTGTGAGAGGGGATGCTGAGAAACGGCGCCCTTGAAGTGCAGCTCCCCGGGAGAGTCCTCAGGAGAGAATCACTGGCAGGTTTTAAAAGTAACCTCTAATGTAATTAAATCACTGGTAGACTTTAATGGTTTAATAGTTGGAATATTAATATGCCAGAGCACGTTCAGCAAAGGATGACAGAGCTGCAAAGTAAACTGCGGTATAGGAAAACATCTTCAGGGATGCTGCTCCCCACAGCCACACGCATTTCTGCAGAATTACCAGAGCGGCCACGGTCACAGAAAAGCCTCCCTGGAGTCTTACAGCTCTTATTCATCCCAGTCAACCAAAACAGGCAACAAAATTCTGCAAAAATGTCTCATTAATGGTCAGTCCTTAAACACTAAAGGACATTTCCAGGACTTTGAATATTGCCTTTCTGCAAAGCAGTACTTGACTTTGTCTGCAAAAATAGTAGTTCAGAAAAATAAATGAAAAGTTATGTTTTTCTAGTCCTAAACCAAGATCTGCCATCCCTTCCTGCAGGAGCTGGCTATATAAAGCAAAGCTTCCACCAAGCTCGTTGCACTTACTTTCTCCACTTATAATAAAACTGCATCTTTCTCAAAAGACATTCAGCAGTGAATGCACATCAGCAGTCAATATGTAATTACTTCCAAAGAAAAGATCATTTTTATGATCCTGATGAAAAAAAAAAATATCAAAGTGTGATTTTAAGACCAGTTAAAGGGATACAAAAATTTTATCAGCTGGGATTTTTTTTTTTAGTCCATTCTAATAAAATACAGCAGCTTTAAATGGTGTGTCATGACAGAAAAACATTTAGTTCATAGGCTCAGTGTTGGAAACTCATCTATGAGAGTCTAAGCACTGCGTTTTCCTCCTCAATACTACTTAAATACAATCGATCAGAAATGATAAAATTATCCTTGATATAGAAATACAGAAAGGCCTGAGCCGTAGCTGGGCTGTGAACTTCCCTAGTTTCAATCTGTTCTCTGAAAATCCACAAAGGAGCAGAGTGACACAGTGAGCATCGGTGCGTATGAGCTTGGAACACCGATCATGTGATTAACACATGAATAGCGGGTGGCTTTTCCAAGACTCATTTATCAAGGAACAAAGGCAGTTGCGGGTACAGGGCGTCTCCTGCACACGTTTTCCATTGCATGTCATTTGACTACAAGCCACCCACTTTATCCTATAAATATGACAGCCTCAGTGAGCCTTCTTTGAGCTCTCCCTGCTAGGCAGCGTGGCTGCATGGCGGTGATCCCCCCGGGACACCTCTCAGGGTTGCTGCTTGAGGCAGAGAGACCTTTTACTGATGACAGATTTTTGGTAAGCAACTGATATCGCACATAACCTTGTAGTATGGTAACTTTGATTTTGTCTTGGTAACTGATTGCATGCTGAATTGATGTTAATGAAACATTACATAAACTTTGCACGTACAATCCCTTAGATAGAAACAGTGGACCAAGTCAGAGACTAAGGTTGGGCCTAGCGACACCTAAGCTCCATCAGGAGTTTAAAAAGCAAGGGGATTGCTTTACTCCTTTACTCTGAACCTTGTGACTCAGCGGGAGGGTCCTCCTTACCCTTTTGCGTCCATGGTCTCCCTGTGAAGCATTTTAACTCAGGTGTAACTCAGTCTTCTTTTGTGTGATTTTTCCAAGCAGTAATTAAGAGTGAACCTTGCCATTGAACTTTGTTAAGTCGCACTTTTACAACATCATATTAAAACCACTTTTGCCAATACCTTTGTTGGTCATTCCTTAAGTATTCTAAATCACCCATTCGCAACACATGCTTCACACGCTACATTGAGATTTTTTTCAAATCCTCCTCTACTTTTCTTAAAATATTCCTAACCCTGTCACGTGGTTCTTCCTCCAGTCTTCTTTCCCCAGTTTCATTTCTGTGTTTTTCATCATTTGACCAGTCACCCTGATCATGCTTCCTCTTTTGCATGTAGATATATTACTTTTATCACCCTACTTCTTTCAGTCACTTTCAGCCTCTACTCACTCATTCACTTCTTCCTTTCCTCCACTCTTCAATAACTTCCTTATCAGACAAAAGCATAGACTTGTTAAGCCTCTACCATGACTTACTGCATTTGCAAGAACAAGAAACCCTGTTTGCAAACTGCCATGTAACCCTGTAGTGTGAAGTGTTTGATCCAATTTTGTATGAGACCTGTTCTGCTTACACTGAAAAGAATTATTCAGTTGAAAGAAAAACCTCACTACAGTCAATATATAATCTCTGGTAAATCATCACAACTTTTTTCTTTAGTCTTCTTCTAGATACACTTGTGGACATCATAAAAAATATTTAATGCATGACGATTACAAAATCTGTATGCTGAACTTGTATTTGATGCTGGTTAACTGTTGGTTTTTCATCTAGTCTAATATAGATTGAGTAATCCTTCCTCAGGCCTGCTTACCTGACATCACTGGAAATGCAGAAACCTGTACACCAAGTAAATCTCGGGACAGCTGCAGGTGATTGGAAGTAAAAATAATTTCACTGATTGCAGTAGCATCTTCATGGCATTTCTCAACCTACTAGCTTTCCCTCACCCCGTAAGAAAACTTCTAAATACCAATATGGCACCAAGGAACTGGCAGTCTTTTCTCGTATCTACATTTTTTTAATGTCATATATACTATAGATACAAGGAGTGGATTTTTTTGTTAGTATTGTTAATGTTTCAGCATCTTTTTTTTTTTTTAGGTAGTTAAATAGTTTATACTCTGCATAAACCACATATAAAGTACATAAAGAAATCACTTATTTCTGCGATTCAACCAAGATGGCAATTGGCTGGCAGTTTCTTAATCAAGAGACATCTCTATTTGACAAGAACTGAATTATCATCCCTTCATTCACACACTTTATGAAATATGTATCATTTGGTAATATACAGTCACTTCTAATGTAGACTGATTCACAGAACAAAACAATGTGGTATAAACCAGGTCACTCAAACTAAAGCTAATCAGCTTGGTCAAGCTTTCCTCTATTTGTGATGGTTTTGATAAAATATTTCCGACAAGAGCTAAATGATAGCTTAAGGTCACAGAAGAAACTTCACAAAGCCATCGTGCTAGCTTTGGTCCTTTACCAGGCAGCTTTTGGAAAGTAGATGCTCCTGGGGTCTACAGTGTGCCCATTTAGCATCCCTCATCAGTGGCTAATCCCACCCCTCACACCATTGCAGGACTAACTGGTTATCTGGGAAAAACAGTAGGAACTTCTGGACTTCACACCCAGAGCTGTGCCGTAGCTGAGGAGCACGGATGTGAGATTGAGAGGGACAGGGTAAACCTGAGGAGCTGAACTCCTCCTAACCCTCTGTGCTTTGTCCCGGCCCTTGTCAGGCCAGAGTGGAACAGGGCTGGCACGTGGCCACGCAGCATCCCAATGAGATGAGGAATGGGAAGGGGCACTTGTCCCTCATGAGGATGCAGATGTTTCCTCTTCACATTACTGTTTGTGGACCTAAGCCCTCTCCTGCTGGATAAATTATAGAGAAAATTCATGCCAAAGGTTTTCATCCAATTGGTGAAAAGCTAATGAGGCTCCAGCAGCAGATTCGGAGCAAAGCGATTAGTTGTTATTATCAATTTTCAGCACATGCTGGGTCAACTGTTAGATAGGACTAATATTATCTCAAGGAAGAAATGTTTTTTTGCCACGCTGCCATGATACATCTCTAGCAAAAAGGCTGCTGCTTTTTCACAGCTGAGTTTACAGTATTTCAGTGACCAAACTAACAGCAAAGAGCGTCATTATCCACTCCTTTGCTGCTGAAGGAATGATGCGCCATTACATGATTTCCCATTATGCCATAATGAAGGAGGCAATTTGCACTTTTGCTCACATGATTCTCTTACACGAGCCTTTGGTTTCACTTGAAAGTGATTTGGGGAAAACTTCTATCTAGCATAATCTTCTTCCAGATAATAAATTAAGCTCCTAAATTAGCATGTCTCTATAGAAACAGCTGAAAAAGAAATATTAAATCAAAAAAGCAATTTTCTTTATGACGTGATGATTTAGCAAGGATTTCATTCTGCCGTATGAATTACAGCCTGCTGCTTGTTCAGCTTATTATTATAAATATTTGAGAATCAACCTTTTGATCTGTATTTCTCAAACTGATTCGTTGACCATTGTTAAAAATAATCATCAAGTGATTTGTATTCTCTCATCCCTGAGAGAGAGGTTTGGCATGGAGCTTCAAAAACTTAATTAGAAACATTACTATCTTCCATATTTTATAGCGTTAGATACAGAACGGAGCAAAGGTATATCTGAGGGGGAAAAAAGGTAGTTTTGGAACTAGCCTTGAAGCTGGGGGTGGGGGTCTTTGTTTTAAAGAAGGCTGAAAAACCTATGGGGTAGAAAACATTTCAAGTTTCCCCCGCATTTATTTCATTTATAGTTACTTTGAATTAATTGCAAGCTGTTGGACCTCACACTGCCTCAGCACTCTTACCCACTCCTCAGCCTGCAGCATCTTTCCTGATACCTGCTGCTTAATTCCGAACTTGGGCGATCATCTTCCTGAAGTTGCCTTGGCAACTTGTCAAGGGTTTGATTTTCTTTTCCCCCCTTTCCTTTTTCTTTCCCTCATTTCAGGCTTTCGCCTTGATTTCCATGAGCCAAGTGTAAATATTGAAGTTACAGGGCAAAGGAAGGAACCGTAACAAACACGTTAAGGATTCACATTGAGGAGAGAGCTGTGGCATGTGGGTGGGAGGGATGCACCAAGCAGCAGGTCTGTGCAGAGGGACACGTTGGGAAGAGCTAGAGGAGTGAGGAAAACAGAGGTGGATGGTCTGATGTGACTGCCTGTGGGTTTTACAGAGAAATCACCTCCTCCCATTTACAGTTTACGAGGGCAGAACTGTAAAAGCATGGCATATTTGATAGTTTAAATCATGTCTTCTTGTTCTGCCCACCTTAAATTAGAGTAGCTTTTGCTACCACATTTGCCTCTTGGAGGAGGGCAGGGGAGGGGAAGTGTTGTCATCCCCAGGGGTAACAATGGCAAAGGACAAATTGCAAAAGAGCAGCTGGTAAATCAAACCTCTCCCTGGTCACAGCATGCAAGAAACAGAAATTCATCTCAGAACAGGTTTCTTACATTTACAAAGCACGTACAGAAGTGAGAAATCATTATGCACTCAGCAGTAACACTTCCAGAGAGCAGCCTCTATTAAATGATCTCAAACTCCTAAAAAGATGCACGAGTGAAATTCGAACAACCCTCCACTGCAGCAGAAACACCTTTTGCAGAGGCACAGATGCATCCCTGATAATGCTGAGCTCTGCCCTCGGGCAGGCGATGTGCCTCTGAGAGCCAAGCATGAAGTGTCTTCCAGCTTTTCCTACCTCAAGATACCCCCAGAACTCAGAAATGCCATTGCCTCGTGCTCCCTCTTTCCCTCTTTTACAAACCACTCTCCATCTTTCCACCTATTTCTTCATTCCCTAATTCCCCAAGCCCCCCACCCAGCTCTTTTCCTTTCCCATTCTCCCTCTCCAGCCCTCTCTGCTTAAGTCACTCCCCTGTTTTTTCGCCATCTACAAATAAATAATGCCAGGCTTTCCCAAGTTCCATTAAAAAAACCAACCAACCAAACAAACAAAAACCAAAAAACAAAACAACAAACTGAATTTTATTATATGCAAAGAAATATTTTTTACCTTTTTAATTTGTAACTCAATTTTCTGCCCCCGGTGCATTCCCATGTAGCTTCCTCTTAGTAAAATATTTCCTGCAGAAGTTGCTTTCATTGTCTAGGTTTCCTATGCTATATTTCTTATCAGTTAGATAATAAATTAAGTCTCTGACAGTGGTACTTAAATGGAGTTCACACTCACAGTGACTCCTGAAGAACTGAATAGAAGTTAATCCATCCTGGGCAGTCCTGTTTGCTGCCTTTAGCTGGAAAACCAAGGGACTGGCATTGTTTAATGCTTGGGATTTCTGACTATATCCCAAGGGAAAATGTGGAAAAGAGGGGAAAGGATAAAATTCGGATCTTGCTTAACAAAGACTTCTTCAGAAAACTGAGATTTGCCTCAAGATTAATCACAGCGTCTTCACAATCTTTTTCCTAAAAGTCTCATTTTTCCTATTGGCAGCCAGGCCAAAGTCTCTTAAAGTGAAATAAAAAGCAATTGTGTTAGAAAGGTGATGTCACTGCATCCATTGTGAGAGACTAATGCTACCCATATTTCTTCCTGACTACTTTTTCTCTTTTCTTTCAGAGGAGAGTGCTTTGCAGTTGCACCTACCGTCGGTCAGATGTATGTTCACTAAATTTATGCATCTGTACTTTTTTTCCACCTTCCATCTGTGACTGTTTCCCTGCTTGCAGGTTCTAAATATCTGTGACAATTGCTGAACCTTGCAGTGGTGAAGCTTTTGATATAGTGAAATGTTCTGAAGACTAAAAGCCATTTGATATAGAAATTTTTTTTCCCCTCACCTTTTCAGGAGACAAGATTGTCTGAAGCTCCTTTTTCTTTCTGCCTCCCCACTCTGTAAAAGAGTAATGAATTGTATTGCTCTACCTCTGCTGTCCATCTCGCTGGACAGCCAGAGCTGATTTCCATTGAAGAAATTAAAGCTTCTAGAGCAAATTGAATTTGTAATAATTCTCATATGGAAAATTCTTGCTATATCTGGAGAGCTGGAAACAGGAGGAAGTAAACAGGGTGAGCAACTGCAAAGGTACTATAAAAAACCCAACGTACATCCTAATATGAAATAACTTGTACAAAAGAGAAGTTTATTCAAGCAAAAGACATTCCTAGCGGATCACGCTAATAGAGATTCAGGGTTTAACGTTTTGTCCTCTCTGATGTATCTTTGGACGTTTGGGACGAGGTCTCTGCAAGGACAGCAAGGTGCAGCTGGGGCTGGCTCACAGGCATTACATCTGCAGATGTGCGTGATTGATACAGCGGGGGGCAAAACCAGTTTAACCGACTGTTTTAAGAGGGTTGCAAGGCAAAATATAAATGGTTATACCGTGGAAACTAAATTTTGAGTATGTTCATGAGCACCAAGCAGACCAAACTTAGCCTCTCCTCATCTCCAGAAGACAAAGCAGTTAGTCTGTCCTACAACCGTGGGGCACAGTTTATCACCACATAACTAACTTAACCTCTGCTCAGCAGACCCCAGGACTTGACCATAATATTCCATGGATTACCTCCAAGTCCAGGTTAAACAGAGTGATATGATGAACTGGTGTGATACCCAGCCTGTGGATATAAACACAGGGCTTCAGGCCACAGCACTTCTGGCCCTTAATCTTCATCAACAGAAAAAATTATCACCCCATTTAGAGAAAATAAAGGCCATTTCTGTGCTAAAAAAAAAAAAACAAAACCAAAAAACCCCCAAACAACCACCTTGACATATTCAGAACACACTACACTGCACTGAAAATATCACCTAAAAGAAAATTAGTCTGATAAAAGCAATATATAAAATTAATGAATGGCTGAGCAACTGATATAAAATATCACCTAAGGAAAGAAAATCTTTATTGTCACTTCAGTGGTTTTATTCACTGGAATCACACACCAGCTAAAAGGCCCATGAGAAATAATTTTATTTACCTCAGGGAATTTTTTAATATACAGCTCTTGCCCTCTGAGGAATTCTCAGTTCACTGTATCTGGCCCCTACTTAACCAACTATTTAAGCACCAGCCTGACTCCATCAAGTGCATAAGTACTTCCAGGGAGCCTTCAGCACAATCACTTGTGTCGCGTGAGCTGGGGGGATGCAGAAGAGCAGTGCTAAACTGCTTCCTTTCAGTGCGCTCAGCAGAGATGGTCCTGCCCTAAGGTTTCTTTTTGGTATCTTAAATTTCCCCCTGACAACCCGGCCATGCAGAGGCCATGCTGGAGGGAAACTTTGCAGCCCTTATTGCCTCCTGCCCTGCCCTGCCGGTCTCGCATCTCTCCCAGGAAAAAAAAAAAAAACCAACACCAAAGAAACCCCCAAAACCACAAAAAATCCCAACCAAGGAAGACTTCAGAGGAGAGGGAGCATTCCTCATGATGTAGGAGGCAACCTGCACAAAAACCTTCCCGAGCAAACAGCCCTGGCAGGGGTGAGTCAGGCTTTTGAGGATGGGTTTCTGGGGGTTTCCACCCTTCTGGAGAGCAAATGCTTTATCCAGGCCTCATTAGCACTTAAAAAAGGAAGGAAATCTCAGCGCTGACATGGTTTATTCCTTTTTGTTTTGACTTTGCAACCTGAGTCAGTTGTTATTGATTGGATTTCTTTTAAGCTGTTAAAAATTCACAGGAATTCCATCCTGTAGGTGGGATGTGCACATCCATTCATCCATCCGTACACGCACACATATATGTACATGCACACACCCACAAGTACAAACACCTCCATAGTCCGGATGTCTCTACATGCGTACACACACACGTGCACACAGGTGGGCCGGCACCAAATCTAGAACTTTGAGATTCATCACAGGGACCAACACCACATGCAGCAATTAACGCAGTCATTAATGCAGAGGAAGAGGAGGAGTAAATTTGGCAATGGGATTACAGGGAACTGCTGGCAGCAGGGGAGTGCCAAGGCTCGGCAACCCTCTATTCCAGTCACATACCAGAGGGAATCCCTCCTGGAAGTGGCAAAAACACTGAGATGAGGCTATTTTCTCTGTTGTCTCTGCTGCAGATTGGTGCAGTCTGTGTTTTTCCTTCCAAGCCTTTGCTGCTTTCTCTTGGGGGGGGGTGGGGGGTGGGGGGGGGGGCGGGGAGTGGGGCCATGAAGAAGGAGAGGCATCAAAAGACAAAAATTACATTTTCTCTTATCTGTTATTGAGGCAATTCCAACTCAGTCCCAGGTGTGCACATCACCTGAAGCATGAATTCTTATAGAGAATATGTAAAAAGCAGTGGGAAAAAACCCTCATAAAAACAAAAAAAGTGGTAGGAAAAAAACCACAAAACCAAAAAAAGCAATCTGCAGCAGGAAACATACTGTCCCTCCCAGAGACATCATATCCAAAGAATACTTATCCTTAGCAAAATACCAATATTGTATTATTTAGACAGGAAACCATTTCATCACGTTGTTAACAAAACCCCTGCTTTCCTGTGGATGCCTCCCCCTCCCTGAGAGCGTAAATCAATGCGCTTTCTGCTCCTTGCAAATATGCTATGACATTCACCACGAGCCGATGACATCCTGCCAAACCCAGCGACGGGCGCCACAAACAAGCCATACGGATGCGTGCCTGTGTGCGGGAGAAAGAGGGGGAAAAGACCAGGGCACAGGCTGTGAAGGTACAGACATTCCTCATCGCAGGGAATGGGCTCAGGAGAGAAGTGGGCAGTTCCATGTAACAGAGTTAACGATGGAAACCTCACCGCGTGAATGGAGACATGGCTGCTTTATTATGATTTCTGCTTCTGCTATTAGGAGCTCACTTCCGACAACAAACTTCCAGACACTGTTACCAAGTGCTTTGCTAGTTTTGCACTATTATTTTGGTATTTAAGGGGCCATTTTTCCTGCAATCAAGCTGCTGTTTCTGAAATATCAGCTGGGTGACAACCTGAAATAACATGTACATTTTCTGAATCTAATTAGTCCATTTGAACACAGGGATTCAGCACTATGATAACATTTCTTTCATATTTCTTGGACACAGAGTCATAAAGCAGTTTAGGCTGGAAGGCATTTCAGGAGGTTTTGGGTCCACTCCACGTAGGGTCACTGTCACGCAGGGTGCTCAGGGTTGCTCTGATGATCAGAGAGCCACAGCCTCAGAGCTCATCACAGAAGCATCTCAATTTGCCCTAATACATTTAATATTATAAGAAAATCGTTTGAGAACTTAACTTCCAAGAACTTACAGTTTCAGGGAAACAAGCTTTCCTTGTGCATTTTTTCCACTACATAACAGTTCCTTGGAAATTCAAGTAACTCTTAAAATGACCAAATATTTCTTTTTTAAATAATTTATATGTGGTTTTTTGCAAGTATCTTATTCTGAAAGCCATTCAAAGGAAGCCTAATGGGTTGCCATTCCTGTGGAAAAAAATGCATATCAAAATCTGCTCTTCACCAAGAAAACCACATGCAGCTGAACCAGAACACACATTTGGCCAAGAAAACAAAGCCGATCTGTTGCGAGTGACTTGCAACATCTAATGAAGCTGTACCCACAACAGCTATTTCAGCTGGAGTTGGGAAGAGCTGTGCAATGGAATATAAATAAAGGTACCATATACCAGATTTCAGACACATCAGTATCATAGCTCACGCAGATCTGGAAGAGGCTGCTAATCAAGGAAGTAAAATGCACTTGATGCTCACAGTAGCAATTCTGCCAAGCTCTGCCTCAACCGGAGGCAATCCACCAAGGGTAAAGAGTTTGACCCAACCTTTGTCACCGCAACCACATTGGATCGTCACTCTTCATACAGTTCCAGTGGGTTCACGGTGTTATATTGCCATTTCCCAGTAACACAGACCTTTCTAATGATACTGTGCCCTTCTTTCCACCATCTCGCACCTTTCCAATTACTGGGCCCATCCAGCAAGAAACTTCTGTAGGGATAACTTTATATGACATCACTTATAAAACTACCTCTGCTTCTGGGCTTGGTGGGGTCTTTTAACTACCTTTTTTCCTTAACAAATACTCAGTTAATAATTAGGCCTTATTTAAGAACTGATGAGATAATAAAACCTGGAAACATCAACCAACCAAGGCAATTACTGCTTATACATCTCCCTTTAAAAAGAAGGAAAGAAACAAACCTATGAGAGAAATCAGTCACACTACTTAAATGGAAGGTTTTCAGACACTGCAATGACAAGACAAATATGAAGAGAATTATATAAAGACTCGAGAACAAAGCAATACAAGGATCATTTTCTTAATTCCATCATTACCAGAGGCAGGTGTCCTCGGGTTTAATCAGAGTATCAATTTGTAGGGTTTTGGTGGGGTTTTTTTATCATTGCAAGTGGGGAAAAAAAGACAATAAATAGAATATCTTTTCTGTGCTTTTATAACAGTCTACCACTGTTACTGGTTTTGTTTCTAGCACCCAGTGTTACTGACCCTCATTGCACTGGCAGATGAGGCACCCACCCCTCTTCTGTCCACAGGATTTCTGCAAGCTCAGGGAAGCACTAACTTTTGTTATGGACACCTTTGGTTATCTTGGTTCAGGTCCCTGATGGGTTATTGTTCTCTTTATCTCACAATTTCCAAGTTAGCATTCACTTCTTGACTTTGAAACCGAAGTTTTGCAGCACTGAGCTCTAAAAAATATTTATAAACAGAAAACCTGAATGACTAATGAAATCCTGGTTCTTGTTTGGAGAAAAAGATGAGCATACAGGTCAAGTGAAGAAGTTTGTGCCAGGGTATCGGCTTAAAAATTTGGAATATCCCTTTGTTTTGAAGACTTTCCTCCAATAAAATTAAGGATACATGTTTGGACTGACACCTGCATGCATTTAAAAATGACTTTATCTAGTAAGGTGGTTGTAGTAATTTATCAGACAATTCATTCCCACCCATAACTGAATATTAAGAAAATTGAGAAAACATTGCCTGAATATGTCACGTATCGTTTACTTCAGTGTTGGGTTTCCCCTGCCAGTTCTGTTAGTGAGGAGAAAGGTTGGAATGACACTGACATTTTCTTTAGACTACAGCTGTAAGAATTAAGGTTTAGTGCAAGTGTTAACAGCTCATCCACCCTCTGCAAGTGTCTCTGGTTCCCAGCAGGAGAATTTGAGATGTTGTAAGGTCTATTAGCCACAAACACACACTAATTTTCATTTTTTTGATGTCACCAACTGCTTTGATAAAATGACTTTTTTGAAGCTCATCTCTTCCTTTCAGCCTCCGCAGAGCTCATAAATAGCCATTTTCTTAGCTCTGCTAGCACAACAAACCTTCTTTATGGAAGAAAAAAGAAAAAAAGAAATCAGAGAATTAAGACCTCTTTCACCATAGGATAGAGTAGTTTCTGTTAACTCCAGCGCAAGACTCCAGAAAACAAACTGTCTTTATCACAGTTTAACTCTCAAGAGGTTTTAGCAGAAAACGTCTCCACATCCCTCCTATTCAAATTTTGGTGTTCCCCTCTAATTGTTTCTGATAAGTCTTCCCAACAGCACTAGCATACTAAATGTTCAATAAAAGGACAGTACACCTGGAAAAAGATGTCTCAAATTATTAGGTCTATATCAAACCCATTAATTAACAAGTTTACAAGATCAACACTGAGAAAAATTGCCTTTCAGACACCTGGCTGGGATGTTATCCTTATCAATAGGTGAGTGAATGCAAACATTATCTAGACTCAGAAACTCCAGAGTTCCAATGTACAATAAAAGAAATCATATTTTGTAACTATTAGAAGATGTATGACACTGCTCCTGTTGTAGTTTCATTCTTACAGCCTTGACATCTAAGACTCTGTACAGCTCAGCTTTCTTGCTTAGCTAAGCTGTTGCAGCATAATACGAAGGTGCATCACCACCCTGAATTTCTCTCAACTGCTCCACCAGAGGAATTGTTCACTCTTGCATATGAATAATAATTTAAATCCAACAGAGCAGTGTAAATAATAATGGTAGTAATATATAGAGAAGGAAAGAGTCACAAGTAAGACAGGCACAACTCATTTCAAGCTCTGCAATTAGAGAGAAGCATGAATTACCGGCTGTCATTTTGATCACCCTGCACAGATTCATGGTCTCTGCAACTCAAAGCCGTAGCCTCTTGAGAAACTTTCTGGATTTATTTTTTTTTAATACACTTCCTGATGGTATTCTATGAAATGAACCATCTGTCAATGACAGATATAAGCAGTTTACGTTTCTATACTGCGTGCTAACAGCCCAACGTACTGTACCAGATCCCCATAGCATTCGCGCATGGTCAAATTAAGTTGATGAAATCGGTTTGAAATAGTCACTTCAAACAGTTCTGGCACCTCTAAGATATAATTTCTCTTTACTTTTAATTTGCATAGCTAAGAAATTTGTTTGGACTGAGGTTTTAAAGCTTCATCATAGAGATGATTTTTATACCCAACTCGTAAGCCCTTGGAAATAACAGGTGAGTAACTGCTGACATGAACTTCACCCACAGAGATTTGAACAGCTCCGAAGTGCAGTAATTTTTAGCACTGTGATTTTACTTCCTTTTACAAAAAACAGAGTCTCTCAGGTGGTCACAGGATCAAACTTTCAAGACAGTACTTTGAAATGTTTATTTGTGGCATTTAAAATTGCTCTGGAACATACAGGCTCTGCTTCACCACTTGGTTAAATTTTAAACCCATGTTTAAGGCAGCCCATGTGGACGCGCTTTCCTGAATCATCATCATTAAAACAAAGCGGCCAAGAAAGAAATGAGGAACAAAAAGATATGTTCCTGGGAAGAGGATATGCCTTTCCATTTTAGATGGAAGACATTTTCAGTTCTACTCTTACTTCACTTGGGGATTAATAGATAAATAATGCATATGTTTTTTCTTATGCTCTTTGCATACTTACCATGCTCCTGGTATCATTGCTCTCCTTTTTCTACCTGACACTTTAACAAATCCTGCTGACATGTGTTCATGCTATGCTATTAGGATGACGTATCAAATCCTAATGCTC
Source organism: Morus bassanus (assembly GCA_031468815.1). Classification (NCBI taxonomy): domain Eukaryota; kingdom Metazoa; phylum Chordata; class Aves; order Suliformes; family Sulidae; genus Morus; species Morus bassanus. Next base: position 2,442,444 of record CM062575.1, read on the forward strand.
TGACATGTGGGAGCGCGACAAGACCAATGCTCATGCCACGGAGAGCTCACAGGTTATGGAGCGCACGTCGCTCATCGGAGTGACAGCCACCTGCCACCACGCTCAAGTGACATCCCAGCAAATGAGATGATAGAGAGGTCATGGGGAAGATTACATGTAGGCTTGATGAGGATTTGATTTTGACAGAATATCTTTGTTTAGTATTGGCATGTTACAGAAACCTCTGTCAGAAATACAATTTTTGTGACATCCTTTTCTGTACCAGCATTTGGAAAGTGCCAGCATCTTCCTGATGGAGAGTTGCATCCCTCAGGTGAGGTTTCTGCAGGCAATATGTTGGTGCCACAGGTGCCAGAGGACTTTTGTCACCAGAAAGAGGCAAATATAGAGGGCTCATTATTTCATGCTCTTTTGCTCTACTCTAACTCACTCTTTTCTCATTTAAAAAAAACCAAACAAACAGATTTTGCTTCAACTGCCACATTGCGAAACCCTAAATAACCACATAAAAAGCTTTAATCCATTTATACTCGACTCTGCATGCTGCTCAGTTCAGCTTTTTGGGCGAGAGCCTTGCTCAGCCTTCAGCTGTCTGGTGTCCACGAAGGACTGGAGCTTTGAGCCCTGATTTTTTAATTTTGAAGCAGAAGTGCAGCGCAATACAAGTTCTTCTTAAAGGGGGTGCCTTAATCACCTTAACCACCAGAAGCTCCACTGGAACAGTCCCTTCATTAATTTTGATACCTTTTTTTCCCCCAACAGCACCTTTCTCCCCAAAGAAGCTGGAAATGACAGGTTTTAACCCAGTCCCCCAGCCACCACACCATGGAGACGATGGTCTGTGCATTGCACACCACAGCTCGGGCACAGACCTGTTATTCTGTCTCACTTCACCCAGTGAGATATGTAGCAAGAATGCATTAATTAATGTTTCTACAACACTTTGAAGATGTGGATTTCTGTACAAGTGTAAAGCAGATAAGGTTGGTATTTTTTATAGCTCAAATTAAAGTAGAGTTAAAGGAAAAGGCAGACAACAGCCTGGGAAAGAAATCACGAAAGGTTGTTTCAGCAGAGGAGTTGTTATCACTGGCTGCCCCCTTTGCTCAAAAGTTGCATTTGATCATATAGTCTTCTGAATTATCTACTGCATTACTTGAATGCTAAAGGCAGAAATAAACACAGGATAAATATTAGAGGGTTCATTTCAGATTGCACTGATGCTTGAAGCTTGCAGTATGTAATTCCTATTTTCTCTGTAAGAATTAATTATTCAGTGCTGCAGGAAAAATTAATACAGGTCACTCAGAAAGTGTATGTGAACAAAAGCTAGAATATTCTATTTTGAAAAAATACCTCTCTAGTATATTTTGCCTACAAATAGCTTGTCAGGGTTCTTTTGCTTGTCTAAAAAATTTATAGCTTGGGCTGTCTCTTGTTTATGAGGCAGAAATGCTTGTGTGTCACATGCATGACAGGGCTTCTCCTTCCTGTCATCTGCCTCCAAAGCAAACTCCCAGCTCCGCTAGAGCCTGACTTTTTAAATAACCGTTTATTTAGATGTGGCTTATGAATCCTAAGCACAGCAGGAGTTACATACCCACTCGGGGGAGACCTGCTCTTGTGGGAGCCACAGAGGGTCCCACCAAGGATTTGTCAGGGCTCCCTCCTAATTGTGCAGGCTGATGGACACCCTCATCTCTTTCTTCTCCCCCCCCCCCCTTTTTTTGTTTTTTATAAACAAATTTGAGAAATGCCTTTCTTCAGCTGCTTTTCACAAGACCAGGGTCTGGAGGCAATGCATGCTGCGGCAAACAGCATCTCCCCATCACCCCCCTCCCAGGCTGCCCAGTATCTTCCATGGGGAGCAGGGCTGGACCAGGGCAAGGCAGGAGCGGTGGCTTTCCCCTCTGCCAGAACCGCTCTGCCTGCACTTTGACTGGCACGGCACACATCTCGCTCAATAGACATATTTAGTTTCCGGTAAATTATAGTTGCTTATCATTCCCCAGTAATTGCCAAGCTCTCAGAAAGAACTACCACATTTATCCCTCATGATAGGACCAAATTTCCTACTAAATTGCTAACTAGTCCACCTCGGTGAGAAGATCAGCTTCTCCATCGTCTATGAGATTCATAGAAATAAAATAATAAAATAACGATAAAAGCCCTGTCAGGACCATGGAAAATCCATATATGTGCTATATATTTTCCCTCTTCTCTCCTCAGCATTCTTTTATCCCCACTGTGATCACCCTGAGAAGCTGTGAATGCATCTGTCAGCATCTGTATGTTGTGAGCATTGCCCATATAATATTCCAAAATCAATACAAGTTAAAGAAAATGGGTGATTTCTAAACTCTATTTAAGTATATAAAACCTGGTTAAAGTAAGCCTAAAAATTCTTAATGTGAAATATGTTTATCAGACGATCACCACTGCCAACATATTTACATCGTTCTCCAAACTGTAAAACATGTTTTTGCTATTTTCCCCACTAATGTTACATGCAGGGCGAGAGAATCCTGCTCTGCCCTGGCCACAGCTCCTCTGGGCACAGTGGAGGGCAAGCTCGGCAAAACTATCACAAACAGCAAAAAATACAGAGGAATAAAATGTTCACATAAAATTATAATAAATAGAAACATACAGTAGGCTTGAAGAAATAGAGAAAAACACTGAATACTTGGTTTCTTCAAATTCCTAAGTCATTTCCTGCCTGTTCATTGTACTGAGAGAAAGCACAGTGAATCAATCATCTGCTTTCAGCTTAGCCAAAGTAATGGGAGTATAAACGTTAATATACTCAACATTACTTATTTCAAGAATTAGAGATAATATTTCTGAACAATTTCTTCATTGCTTACATTGGTACATTTGACTGATGTTTGTAAGCAAGTACCACATTAAATAAAAGTCAATTACCCTAACTGTATAATAATTGTAGTGTGTTCCTGTCAGTATCTAAAAGAAATCCTGAAAATTAACTTTGCTCCGGCATATCTTAATTAGAGCAGTCTCTTGGTATTCTTCCCTCAGCTCACAGGCAGAAAAGGAATTTACAGCAAGTGGAATAGTAGATGAAAGAGTAGTTTGCTCTCACGAGAGATAAACCAGTGCAGTTTCTGCAGAAGCAAGGCGATTAACTGACACAAAAAGAAAAAGCTCCTACCTTGGGCTTCCTTGTGCAGTCCTTCAGGTGGGACACTTACAAATCTACAGCTGTAGATAGAGCAGTTTGATTGAGCTGGCCTGAATTTACCTACCATTTCTAATCAATCATTTTTTCTGAGATACGGGTTTTTTACAAACATTTAGATTTTCATAAACACGATCATTAATTTTTTTTTCCCTAGGCTCGTTTCCAAGCACAGTTACTTTAGATCCTCCAGCATCAACCATGGTAAAAGGTTTTAGCACGTCCCCAGCAGCACCGAGATCCACCCATCACCACTGAGCCCAGCACTCCCCAGGTTGGTCCCTCAGCTCTTAGGTGTTGTCTCTCAGCACATCAGGTCTGATTGACACCAACGAGTCACAGGACAAGAATCTCTCATTTCTAGCTGGCTTTAAAGTGCTATTACTAAGTCAGCACATCCATCGTAATTTGCAAGCCAACAGCTCCAAGGTAAAATCCTAAATGAAGATAACAAAAATCATGAGTTGAGAAATTTGGAATGAAAATCCAAGAAGCCAATAGTTAAATAATTCCTCTCATAGGACCGTACTCGACCATCAAATCAAACTGTTTGATGCATTCTTGGGAGAATGGAGGGATGAATGGGGGAATTTTGAGGGAGCATGTTCCTCAGAATCAGCGCTGTTGGAAATCATTCCCTAGTTAATAGTTAGCCACTGTGTCAATTGCAAGAAATGATTGCTGGGTGAGAAGGTTAACATTCGCTTGAAGGCTATGCAATTTGTGTAAAAAACATTAGTAGCAATTATTATGTCAATTAGTAATCAACACAAACATTAACCTATTTTAGATCTCTCCTCATACAAGAGCTCTGCCTTCATAAACACAGGTGGGATTGTTCAGCCACAAAGGCTTTTCTCCCCCTCAGACACTCACAAATCATTTATTAACCATTTTCTTCTTCCAGAAAGGTGAACACCTCTCAATTCTGTCATGGAGGACCCAACCCAAGGTGCCACAGAACTCTGGGAATTGTTCGACTGGGACATGGCCACAGTCTGCAAGAAAAAGGGAAAGAAAACCGCATTGATCTTTGTATCACTTACCTTCAGAATTCACAGACTAGTATTTCTACTCTTTTACATTAAGGATATGTGGAAACAAATACTGTGGGGTTACCTGAGGTCAGAGCCATAATTAACAACTATGATCTAACGATGTCTAACGAGAAATCAGAGGTAGCTTGGGAGACAGCTGGGAGGGAAAGGTGAAATCCTGTGGTCGCTGTTAAAATAAAAAAAAATTCTCTTTGACCCACTCCTCTGCTTATTTCTGAAAATGCTGCTAAATTACTGCATTCACTCTCAATTTGCCAGGGAAAAAACATCTAAGAGCTGTGTTCATGAACTTGCAACAAGCTTAATTGGTTAAATACTAATTATCTTCCAACTCTTCAGCCTGTGTCTGAGATACCGCAGCAGTAAGACTAATTAGCACATTATTGTGAGATTATCTCTCAGCAGTTCAGACTGGCAATAAGGTATTGATAGTGAGAAATTATCATTTTAATGGGGGGGGAACAAAAGGAGTTGCTAGAATAGAATAATTCTATTTTTTTTTCATTAGAAGAGAAAGTAAATACTAACAAATCATGTGTGCTTACCTCTGCTCCCTGACTCACAGGCCTGGTCTGGAGCAGGCTCAGCGAGGTTCTTAAGTACGTAAAATTTCCATTTGATGCAGAAAACAGATGTGTAAGGCTGAGCCCTAAGAAGAAGACCCAATACTTCTTCCAATGACAAAGCCTCAGGCTGTCTGAGGCTGTATTTCTAGTATAAGAATTCAGTGCAAACTGGAACCCAAAGGTGTGCTCCAGTGGGAGCTAATATGAACATCTGCTATTTTAAATGGACGAGAATGAATTTATTTATTTTCATTTAAAAAAAAAAATTACACTTGTATCCCCATATAATGGCAGCAAAGGATTACTAAGCAGTTAAGGAAATTTTTGGAGCAGCCTACAAAATTTGGCAAGTCTCTCAGCTGAGAAAGGAGTCAGAACAGCTAAAAACCTGCCACGTACATTTTTCCTATTAAAAACTTAATATGAATCAAACTGGGAAAAGGACTCTTAAGGCAGGAAATACGATCGACATACCTAGGATTACCATGTTACCTGAGGATCTGGTTTAAAGCATGGCAATTTATTTCTTTATATTCTCTGCAGATACTGGTGATAAGGCTGTTGAGACACACTTCCACTTCTCAAGAACAATTTAGAGAAAAATGCTGCCAGGAAAAGTGCTCTGTTTGCACTCTGGGGTCAGTCAGAAACCCGCAGAGAGCTCAGCCCCAGTGAGTCTTCGCGAAGTGTTGGGGTCTTCCAATTAAGCTGTTCAACTAGCATTCTCACAGATTTGGTAAAACTGCATTATCCCTTTTTCCTCCAAACGGATTTCAATTGCTCCTCTCCTGACATTTTATACTATTGAGTAGTCATTTATCACCGCTGTTGTTTCACACCTTCAAGAAATGGAACGCGAGTTTATCAATTACAGTTACAGCAAGCATCCCTTTTGCTTCTTTTCCTCAGAGGTGTATCTTAATTAAATCACAGAATTGAGGAGATCGTGCCATATTTTCATAACCTTTGTGTCTTCATATGCATAACAAACACACTACTGATTTAAGTAGCCTTTTTTTTTCTTCTTTACAGAAAGACAAAGGCAAATTCCATTAATCCTTCATTATATTCACTTTCAGTATTTTGGAGCACAGAGCAATTTGAAATGAATTTCATCATCTCCCTGACCGTTATTCACCAACTCAGCTAATTTCACTTTGGTTTGGAGCTTTATTTCTTTGGGTTTCTTTCACATTAGGGTTCAGTATTTTGTAAACATTTTTCAAAAGTTAACTTTTTTACCTGGATTATTTTACTTTTCCCTATGTACTCTGTGGTAAAGCAACCAACGATATTAGAAGCAGCTAGATTTATATCTGTGACCCCTTGCAAAGAAAACCCCTAAAGAATCAAGGGGCAAAATCCCACCCAAAGAAAACTACGTACACCTTCCCAAATATCTGATATAAATTCCGTGGTTTGTAATTGTTTCCCAGGAAAGGCCCTCAGGTTATAGTTACATTTTCTTCTTTTATCTCCATGAAGCTTTGTGAATGGATAATTCTTTGGAAGGCTGCAGCATCGGACCTGGGAGCACATGGGGAGCTGTGGCGGTGAGCACCAGCAGCATCAAGCCCCAGACCTACATTAGCCAAATGTAAGAGAGTCAGGAAACTTTACCTCAACAGCAGTTGTTTATAGACATTGCACCAAGAGGGTTTGTGCAGCAGAAGTACAAGTTTATACCAAAAAAACCTGAAAAAAATCCATAAAATAATACCATGCTTTTCCTTTTTTAGGAAGAATTTAAAATATTTATGTTGCTGTTCCATGACCTAGGATATACAGACAAATGCCATCGAAGATCAAACTGGGCAATGCTGAGATGAGCATATGGCTTTCCATGCATTTCACTCAAAAAATATAAAGAATATTTCCAATATCAAGTAGGGAAATATTAACAGCCGTGTATCCATTTCTTCCTGTCCTTTTGCTGTGAGCTTGATAAACCACATGAGGAGTGTCTGGTCAGCTTTAAACCACATGCTCATCTCAAATCCCCGATTGCCAGTGTGAATGGTAATGGTTGCTCCTTCCAGAGCCTCAGCCCAAAGACCTGGCACAGCACGAGGCAGTGGTTTGGGGAGTGCACAGGACTGGGGCAGCACTTAGAGATCCTGCGGCATGAGAAAGGGGTTTTTATTACTGTTTTTCTGGGAAATGTCACCAATTACTCTCCACCGACCTGAAGCCTTGTTCCCTTTATTATACCCAAGGTTGTCATCCTTATCGAATGGAGAGAAGCTGAAAGGAGGCAGCAACAACCGCCAAGCTGCTGTACAGCTTTTTCCATGCTGCTGAACAGCTATAGGTTAGTGGAGAGATGAGCAAAGGGACTCCTAAATGCAGCTGTAGTTCTGGGGTACTTGCAAGAACAGAATAACCCCCTATAAATAAATAAATATCCAATACAAAAGTCGTAATTAACTCCTGTAAAATATCATTGTCAAGGCAGAGGTAGAGCTGGAGTTCAGGAAACCTCTTGCTCTCCCTCTATCTGCGGGGCAGGAGGATGCTGTCTTTCACATCTCATCCCTTCATCTCAGCCAACATTAAAACAGGAAAAAATCAGGCAATAGGTTTATCAGTTTCCTTTCTGCTAATGAGGTTTTATAATACATTTTCCTCAGTTTGAATAATTGGAACTGTCGGTGGGGTAGGTCATCAGATATCCCACCCACCTCAGAAGGTTCCCTGTAATGGCCTCCAGACATATCTGTGAAAAAGTTAATCAAGCTGAAATGTCATGGAATTTAATAACTACCACAGAAGAGGTTTTAAGTTCAATATACCACTAATTATGTTATTTTCCAACAGGAAATACGTCTTATGGTAATTAAACCAAGCACTCTTTTCAGTTATACTTGGCTATTTATTTTTGTTTATCCCAGTTTTGCTCCTTCCCCAGTTTGGGAACAGCTCTAAAATTTAGCAGGCCCTTAAAGTTAATCTAATTACATACACACACGGCTTTGCCTCAGGTGTTCCCTTGCCTCCTTACTTTCCCCAATTCCCCCTTCATTATAAGACTTTATTTCCACCCCCCAAAAATGTCCTGCGGGTGGAATCTCTTACCTTTCAACATGACATATGAAATAGATGACTAACGGCAGCCACTGACATTTAGAAGTATTTATAATAAATATATCTGAATAAAATCAAAGCGCAAGCACAAAACCAGACAGACTGCAGTGTCTTTAAGGCGGCAGACATCATAACGTATCATTTCCAACATTATCGCTATCACACAATAGCAGGCATTAATGGTTTCTGGCAGCTTTAAAACACCAGAGGAATGTTTCACCATGAACATACTTTTAATAGCAACAATCTATTCACAGGCAAGTGTGAATCCTGTGTGGCTTTGTGAATTTTAAATGACTACATCTGATGTTCGGAGCAGAGTCGATGCCAACACCAAGCATGTGCAGTGCGGGTACAAAATACAGGGCAAGAAAGAACACAAAATCTATACCCCATTGATTGGAGTTTCTGTGTTAAACACATTATTCTACAGTGCAGCACAACAAAGTTGTACTCTCTTTTCTGAAAAAAACTCAATGCAAAGCATAGTGTTCAGTTTAAATACATCTGGGTACAGCGTTACAGTGCTGACTGCAGAAAAATAGTAAACTATCTCATATGGGCTATCGGTGTTTTAATTAAGCAATAAGTACAACACAGAAGAGAAACTCCAAGGCAATAAACATTTTTCACCTGAGAAACGAGTTCAACAGCAAAGCAGCCCTTTCTGCCACTGCCACAGAGAGCTACAGAAAGGGGATGTGAGCAGCAATGGGGAGTGCTCCCCAGACAGCCTTCGGCCTCGGTACCAGTGGCGGATATTTTCTTGGAGTATTCTTCCCTGTTACTCTCAGTTTTAAACACAGGTCTCCAACAACTTCTCCCCAGGCTCTGTTCTACAAAAGCTCAGCTTTTGCCTAAACCTTCCTTTTCTTCACCCCACCACACACGGGTATGTCCCTTTCACTCTAAATCTTCTTTGCTGTGATTTTACAGCATTCTCCTCCTCCGCCTTGTGTCTGCTGTGAAGATTTGTATTTCACATGAACAGTTGGGAGAAATATCTATGATGTGAGGAAAGTCACAGTCCCGAATACGCGCACATATGCACCAAGCAAGCAGCCTCTCCTTCCTCTCATCCCTCTCATGGGGTGGCCTACATCCAGATCATGAGTGGTCATTGTGGCAGAGAGACCAACTGAAATGAGACATTACGTGCATGATTGTATTTTAAATCTATTTAATAGTATGCAAGTCTTGCTTTTTAGACTTTGAGCCAGTCAGTTTAACTTCAGCTCCTTTCCAAATGCTGGAACAATCCTTTGCAAACTCCAACAGCCCAACCAGGAAACGAGAAACATCCAAAATGGGTTTGTCATCAATAAATTCCAACAAATCAGCCTAGTTTTCTCCTATGACAAAACAAAAGCTCTTGTAGATGGGAAGGAGCCAGCAGGAAGATTTTTGACACTGCCCCGCTTCTCGGGAACAGGCCGGGGAAACAGTCTGGATTACTTGACCAAGGTGAGGGCAAAAGGGGACTGAGAATTGTAATTATTTTAAATTTGGGGATGGCATTAAGCTGAGACAAACTGCCCACAAATCGTAATGTTGGCCGTCAGACCCATGATATTCCCAGATTCCCTGGTTATATTTCCTTTATTTTTCTAAACTCTTTCTCCTTTTATTCCTTTCCCTGCACTGGCACGCTGCCTGCCACCCCCCGGCTTAGTAAGGGGGAGCAGAGTCTTAATGTAGCTGTGTGCTCCTTTTCCCTCTTCCTTAGTGTGAACACAGGCCAGGTAAGAGCAGGCAGCACAGCGGGATTGGTATTTTCTCCTGGACTGCTGCATCCCTCATTTCATCACTCCGGTAATCATGAAGGAGCACAGCGTGACAGTGCTCCCGTCCCAGCCGGGCATACGGGCTGTGTGAGGATCCATGCGATACACAGTCAGCATCTAAACACATTGCGTTGCAGCAACAAATTACGAGATTTCTCAGTTTGTTTTAAAGCAGTGGGAATTGCTTTCACTGTATTTGACCATGAAGAGAGGGAAAAGGCCCGTGCATCCACATGAATTTGTCCTGCAAACTGCTACCGACGTAATTCACCTCCTACCTGCCCTACTATCAAACCTTAATTCTCCTATGATGATTACTATTAAGCTTTTTCTCCTCCTTTCCTAATTCTTCTGGATTTTCTCTTTGCTGTGCCCATGTGCATCACGTGATAATTTAAATTGTTCCATGTTTGTGTTTTTGCCAAACCCTAAATTTCCATGGGGAGAGTTCTCATCTGCTCCAGGGTCGCTGAGGAGAAAAAGCCTTTCAAAACCTGCTTTGCCTGGCTCGCAGCAGAGCACTCGCGACTGGCATCCAGCACCCACCGAGTGCTTGGAAAGGGCGAGTAAGAATTCAGAAAAACCTCTCAGCTTGGAGCAAAGCCACCCAGGAGCAAAGGACAGCAGAGGGAAAGTTTCTATCAGCTGTAGGAACAAAACAGTATCACAGATCCAAGGGTGCGCCTCAGTCCTGGAGGCAGTTTCGCTTTCCTTTTAATTCAAAAAGGAAAAAAGAAAGCAGCCAAGTTAAGACCTGGGAAGCTAGCCTAGGTGAATTTGAATTTATCCAACCATTACCCAATGAGCAAAAGTCTCTCAGCATTGCTTCAAATGAGTGGGACCCCACAGCTAAGCAGGGGTTGCATCCTCTTGGCTCCTTTTCTTTTCTTTGCAGGATGAATACGTTATGGAAGACAAACCTTAAAATACATCTAAGGTACCTTGAAGCAATACAGGAAGAATATTCCTCAACATCTTAGGAGCTGCCAATATTTTTAAGAGGTTTTCTGTAACTTAAATACATTTGCATTATAGGAATTAATTTCTTTTTTAAATGGGAAATACCAACTCCAAAGAAATCAGCAAAAAGAGTTCTACAATTTATTTGACTGCTAACGAGAATGCTACCACTTAGCATGGGCTGAAAATCGTGGTTCGAGGGTCAAGTGATGAATGAATAAGATGGTAATGAGCCATGCTCTCCTAGGAACTGCCAGGTGAGACCAAACCTGACACAACCCCAAACGCCAGCGAAGGCCTATTCATCTCTCAAAGCTGCCAGCAATAACTTCTCTCTGTTAGAGACTTTACAAAGTTGCTTAATTTTGGCATAAAGCAGTTTTGCAAACATGCTTCCATGGAAATCCACACTGATATATTTATTCCTCTGAAGGAAATTACCACTTTTCTCCTTTGGAGTTTATTAGATGTTATCGTAAGTGCAAAAGGAACGCTCGATGACCAGATTACAAATGTTTTGAGAAAATTCAAGAAATAATTTGCAACACAAATTAAAATCTGCTGGCAAAGAATGATTTTTTTTTTTTTAAAGAATGAGTTTGTTATTTCCTTTAATAAACATATTAACTTATGTTTAACTTCTATTCTTATATTAACTTAGCTACAACACTGGCAATCTCAGCAAGCGTGGATTGCCAAAATTCCCAGGGCTGTTACTAATTCATCAAACAAGCTGAAAAGCTCCTTATTTTATATATAGATACAGGACTGCTGAACTACAACAAATTAAGAGGCCATTGTGGATTATATATATGTTCTGACACACATCTAGGCCTGATCAAGGCTGCTGCATAATGTGCACGTAACACAGTATATTAAAGGTAGGCATCTATAACAGCATGTGTCTTGTGGTCTTCACGCTAAAGGACAGCATACTCCAGCCTTACCTCTGCCTTGCGGAACTTTCCCCAGTTTCTCGGCGTACCAGCTTTTCTTTTTTCTCCCACCGACTGTCCAGATGAACAAGGATGAACCAGCAGCAAGTTCATAAAGAGAAAAGGGAATTTAAATGAAGTGATGGGCGACAGACGTCTGTGAAGAGGGAGTCGAGGGAAACCAAAGAGCCTGGCTGAGCATTTGCTGAACCCGACTGCAGCCTTCCCCTCGGCTTCAGGAGGGTTTTACATCACCTCCTAAGTGCCTCATGCCAAAGGTTATTTCGCTACTTGCAAACTCTAATAAAGATTTACATTAAGCTGTAAAGCAAAAAAATGTTAGTACGTGATTATTATTCCCTTTACACAGGAGACTATAAATCCAATATTTACATTGCAAAAATTGCTGAAAATAGACCCCGGTGAAGCCCCAAACATCATGATCAGGGCAACTTTATGCCCAGGAATCCCAGGCATATTTTTAAGGGGAAAGGATGAATCTTTATATTTGCAAGGGGAAAGTATTAAGAATATCACTGCTCTTTTTAAGAACATTTTAGACCGCAGACAAGGATTTCTTCAGATACTTTTAGGCTCAGATTTAGATTAAGTCCCAAGGTTAAAAGCTCTCATTATGCCTTGTGTGCCCTATTCTATACCCTCAGCGTAGACCTGCTCAGCTGGCACCTGCAGATGTGCAGAAGAGCTTCTGCGCACAGTTAGCCTGGGCATCAAAGCCAGGGGACTCGGCAGCTCACTTCCCAGCAGCCAAATTATTGTAAAACGGTGTGCACTGGGCTAACAGAGACTGACATTTCCACAGGTTGAGGGAGACAGAAACACACACGAAAAAAAGTTGTTCCCTTTGACCTGTACGCAGAGGCTGGGGCTGATGTCCTGCCTAACAGGGTGCCAGATGCGGGGACCTTTCCGTTCGTGTCTGGCTGGGATAACAGTTTAATGTGATGATGAAAACCCTAATTCTCTTAGTGCCAAGGGAATAGAGCTACATCAGTACAGGATAGAGCAGCAGTAAGTCTGCATTAAATTTAACTGGAAAATTATTTCCTACAGTATTATTCCCTATGTTTCCTGCATCACCTCTCTTGTTAAAGCGTGAATGAGGCAGTCGTGCTGTACTGGGAGCTGGACTGAGCTGAGGAATGGGAGACCAGGGTTCATAACCATAGCCAGGACTCCAGCACCAGTGTCCCTCAGCAGTCAGGGACCTGCAGCCGCCACAGGCTGCACAACGGCATCACCCAGTAGCTCACAGTCTCTCAAACATGGAAGACCTACCAAGTGGTAGATAGATATTAGGTGGTTTTAGGAAAAACATACTAATGTCTGCACGAGTTTTAAGAACGAGTTGATGTGACTGCCTTAGCTGCGACCAGGAGGGCTGCCCCAACCTCCGTGTCACCACCTGCTTTCATGAATGGCACTAAGATAGTGAGACCATTTCCGGAGATGCAGCACATCTCTACTGTCCCATACAAGGAAAAAATTTTAATGGACCAAGGAACTGCGGGAAAAAGACACTTTTTTCCACCTAATGAGTTTTCACATTTTTCAGCAGTATTTATTAAGGAGACTGTTCCATGACAGGGCTGCTGAGGCACCACCAGTCTTGTGCTACAAACGCCCGGCGCACAGCATGGAAATATTATGCAATGGCGTAGGGGAGGAGGGCCAGAGCTGCCAAGTGGCAACTCAGAGACTTTCAGACGATTATGAGCAGTCAAAAGAGATCTTTGTTCTCTAAAAGAAGAGATATTTAAACTCAAATCTTAAATTTCAGTGAATTTTTGGCTGTGTCCTCTTTATTCTTCTGAGCATGTGTCATGTATACTTTATGAACACTTCATTGGAATTTCAGGGAGATTTTCTCCAGTCTGAAGTGAAATATTCCATGTTTGGCTTTATGTAGTGTTACGAAAACGTAAGTATTTAGACCATGGTTTTATGTTTAGAAACTGCATTTTTAATGGACTTTTCTAAGATGTGCAAAGTTTACTCTCCTGCCATATTTTTTAAATTTTATTTTCAGTTCTGAGATATTTTAATCCCTTTACTTCATAATTACCGGAATTATGGGTACTTTTAGAAATTTATTTTCAATCTTTTGTGACTATTTTCATGACAATCTCTGAAAGTATCTTGGAATGTTTCATTACTGGTTTAGGTCATTAAATGCAAAGATAGCATTTTCAAGGTTTAGTAACTTTTTTTAATGGAACTTATATTAAATTTTTTTTGAAAATTCATGTAATGGAATTTTCAAAGTACATTTTGCCCCAAAAGTACAAAGTGCCCTGTATGGTTCTAACTACTTCTATCCCTGCCTGTTCATCTGTAATTTGTGGTTTAATATTCTAGATCACAAAAAGCCTTTGTTTGAGGGGGAAGAAGGAGAGTTCCACTGCCTGGACTCACTAAATCTTCACTGGCCCACCAAAATTCAGAGACAAGATCCATTTGTGATCCATCTACAATCATTTCTCAGTAACACTAGGAATTATTCAAGCATACCTGCTTTCTCTACTTACGTTTCAAATGCACGAGTTTGTACCTACATGGTAGCTGGGCAATTTGTAACAGATGACGAAAGGAAAATGATGACCACGGATTCCCTTCCGGGCTGCTGGACCAGCTGGGCAGGTGGAGGTTTCGCTGGCCACCAGCAGCAGGACTCTAGGAAGAAGGTGAGCCGTTGCATCTGACCTGCTACGACCATTGCCAACGGCATTGTTAAATGTTATGGAATTTTTTTCACTGGCGGGAAGATGCCTGGATGCTACAGAAACCTCTTTCAAAGTTGCCATAATAAAAGACTGGGGACTGCATCTCATTTGCAAGCATACTTTATAGAGTTATGAAATGCTGCGCTATCAGTGCTATGAAAATGATGGCCTCAAGCAGGGCATTGATCAAACTGGAGACAATTTAATTTACACATGGCCTGTTGTTACACTGCTCGAACTTAGGACAGAGTTATTTTTTGAAAGGGAGAAGGAAGGGGAGTACCTTTGGCAGTTCATGGAGAACCTCTCAGTTCTCACCAAGCCAACGCTTCTGGTGGTTTCCCACCCTTACTCCAACAGTACAAATAGCACCTGGTGGATGCGAGGAGAGGGCTCCATGCCCATGCAATGGTTCATCCGCAATCCCCAATGCCACTCTCGAGAACTCATGGTCTTTCAAACCAGTCTTGCAAACCATGGTTTCTTGGCAGTGAATACACACAACAAATCACATCATGTGGATGTAGGTCTGCACGTCAACTGCACACTGCAGACCGTACCACCACAGACGACATGGTTGCTTATAGACTCAGTGCCTAGCATAATGAAGATTCAAATTCTGCTGGCGCCTCCAAAATCTATTAGTTTTCATTTCCATAGTGCGTTAGCATATTGGGCCTGTGCTGCCAACAGAAGAAAGGGAAGTGCAATCCAATTTGACTGTGCACGTATCTGTTACACTGTGCAAGCCACAATAACCTTCACAGTTAAAATCTGGTAAGGGACAGCCTTTCTAAGTCTTCGTGTAACGCAGATAGGATTCTTTTTTTTTACACAACTGAATTTGCATAATTTGCTTGATGCTGCAGCCTTTTCATGGTTTATATATTAAAACGTTTTCTCTTTAATAAACCCCAATGTAGTATCAATGCCCATGAATTCTATTGAATTAGGCAGATATTTTTGTCACACTAGTAAGTATGAGAAGCAGTACAATTTTTATGACATACTAAAGTTTAGATTTTAAATTTTAAACAACTGAACACTGAATTAAATTTTGCATTTAGCAGAGATACAAATCCCATAACTGGTAGTATTAAGTCTACGGAGGTTTGACTATATTGCTTTAAAGAACCAAAAGACAATTATTGGCAAAAAGTCATTTTAGCTTTAGTGTTCCCTGGTTACACAGGGCTGTGTTATAAAAGAGACTAGGATGTTTTTATTATTTTTCTCTTACCTTGATGTCAAGCCTATTGAAATTCTCTATAGCCACACATTTTATGACATAATGATTAATATCTAACACAGACACTAAACAAAATAATTTAAAGAGATGATATGATACATCATTCTGTTTCTTCTTCCATTAGTACAGCAAGGTTTGCTCGTAATATAAACCATTTTAGTTAGACAACAAAATCATTGCTCTGACCCCCTAGAGCACCTTAGAATTACAGTAACCTTAGATTTTGAGAAGCATTGGAGTAACAGCCCTGGTGAGGAGACATTCACCACAAAACACTGCCGCCTCCCCTTCCATGGTCCCTCCTTTCCTTTGGAGGCATAGGAAAAAGGACCAACGACAGGTGAGATAGGGCACAGTGCAAAGAATCTGCATCCTTGACAGGGTTCAGTATATGACACTGCCGTCTTTCTCCACCTCACATTTAGTCAAGAGCACCATGTGGATCAAACTTACTTCAGCAAAGCTGCTTACCAAAAATCCCCCTGTAAGACAGAAAATTCTCCAACCACATAGCTCATACGTTGCAACGCTAATATATTATCTTTTCTCTCAGTAAAGATCTTCTCCCTGCATCACTGGCAAATTTTCACAAGAATGGCTTCAACAGGAAAAAAAATTTGAAAAAGATTTCTCACAACGTCAGTAGCAGTTTTCAAGACGACTGCGCGCAGAGGCTCCCAACCCTGAGCTGGTGCAGTTTGCTGCAGCTTTACAGCATCCCAAGGCGCTGCCGAGCTGAGCAGCGCCGGTGGGAACCCGACCAGAGGCAGCACCCTCTCAGCTTCACAGAGCTGAGAGTTTACACCCTGAGGAAGAACTGGTCCTTTAGAAGAAAAAAAAAAATTGTCATCTGACAAAATTCGTGATTTATCTGAGCGATATGTGACTTACAGTTAAGCTCGCTTTTTTTTTTCCTGATAAATAGAGACGGATTCAAATCAACTAATGAGCACACACCTTTGAACTGCTAACGGGAAATAAGCTCAGGATGCAAATCTGGGTGCAAATTTTATTAGAGAGGCCCATTTCTAGCTCTAAACCCTTTCTTCAGCACTGTTGCAAGACCGGAGTGCAGAGGTCTGCCTGGCAGAGATGCTCGCTGTGGGGATGGTCCAAACAAAAACAGACTAAGGATAAGCTTAAAATATATTTTCAAGTGATGTTTTGCCTGCTGCACTCTCTTTAGCAACATCCGGTGGCTCCAGCAGAGTTACGCTGTTAAACAGTAATGAAAGAAGAAACCTTCCAGGCAGAGCTTCCCATAGCTACAGACAAAATCAACCAAGCATGAAGAAACCCAACACCACAACATCCACAGCAGGGATGGAAAAACCCTGATTTACAGACCTCTACCACTTCCTTACCTGGGCCAGCGTGAGACTGTTGTAATTTCCATGCACCAGCTGTATGAAGCCAATGGATTTATAAATGTTTAATAATGGAGATGGTGAAATGTATACTAATCTCAACATTTTTTCATAGAAACCATTTCCTTACAACCCCAAAAATCCAGTTTTAAAGCCCTCAGTAATTTGTAGAGGAGGGTGACTTTTTCAAGTATCCATTGCATTGCAATTTGAAGGCATTCAAGAAAATTCTCTGTAATAAAGCAGGCTGTGTGGAACATGCTAATATTGAAGGTGAAATGAAAAAGTAGCAATGAACATGAAATATTCTGACATGGCTGAAAAAAATGCTTTGCAGAAATGTCAGTTTCAGCAAACTTTAAATATATTTTTCACTTGGATTGTATTTCAGAGAGTACTTTGATTAACATGTCATTGCATACGGTAGACCCGTCAGTGCATGCAGATACTAATTGGGAGTTTTGTTGGCTGTGAGGAAGCGAGGTCTCCGGTCACCTCTAGCACATGCCAGACTTTTCCATGCCAGGGAAGCTCCAAGTGCCCCGTTAGCACCAGCTCCTACCACATTTTGCTGTGTGTTGTGTATCACAGAAAGCTGTTTAGCTGCACTATCGGTGAGGTGAGGATTTCCAGCAGTCATCAGGAACCATTTAATCCCAGCCTGCAGCACCACAAAACCAGCCCAGTTTGGTGCTAGGGAGCCCGGGGAGCATGCCACCCCCTTTCTTGCACTTTGTGCTGTGCGCGAGAGCTTAAGGCAAGAGGAAAATCTGCTGCCTTTAGACCTGAAATGTTTTCACTCCTCCTTAGTAGCCATGCCCAGAGCTGGGCTGCCTCAGGCCTGTGTCCTGCACTCATGGGAGCTCTGTGGTCCCCCAGCTTCCCCTTGCACCATGCCAAAGTCCTGGGCCCTTCTTCCCCACAACCCCCAAGAGCTCCACATCCTACCCAGACACACTCACCTTTATTTGGAGCCCGGCAGAGCTGATAACCCTTACAGTCTCTTGCAACGATGTCTCCTAACTTCATCCAGAAACTTGCAAAAGCATTGCAATGTTTCCTACAGAAAAGCAATCAGAGTTTATTGCAGCAGGTAAGAGGTTAGCTGTTGGTCTTCACTTCAGCTGTTGAAGTCTTACCAAAACGGGAACGTGCTAACATCCAGCTTCTCTGAAGGCTCACAAACGCATACAGGATGGTTCTCATTAAAAACACAAAAACACTGTGCCTGCATTTTCAAGAGTGACTCATCACCTCAATCGTCCATGGTATCCTACGTGAAGATTTTTCAAAGGATCTTTGTGATGTTTCTAATAAAATTGTTGAGACCAAAGGTATTACAAGACCATCTGCTCCTCTGGAAAGCACAGGTCTGCTACTCCTTGCACCAAGTCTCTATAAAATACTCTGCAGAACCTGCAGAACAAAATCCGGGGAAAGAAAAAAGCAAAAGAAAATGCACTGAGGTAAGTCCAACAACTGGAGCGCTCAGCTGAGCAGGTCTGCTCAATACGGAAATAGCATTTTTCTACAGTCACTGTTGTAACCATAATCACTTTAAGGGAACAGAGATCCTTTCCACGCAGTTTGTCCCAGGGAAGCCTGAAGCAGTCAGAGCGCAGAAGAAGTGATAGCTGGTTACTGTTAAGGCAAGAGACTGTGAAACCCGGTCACAGCCTCATCCTCCCCGACCCTGAAGGAAACGCTCCTGTGCAGAATGACTTGAAGATGCTCTTGGTGTGCACTTGTTGAGCCAGATTCTGCAACGATTTTGAACAGGGCTTATTCTTGGGAAACTTGCGTCTGAATCACAAGGCACACAGGTCACCTGCTGTGTTATTGGCACCTGCTCTTAGCAGCAGATGCTTTTGTCAGAGCTCGTCTGAAGCGGGGAAAATGTATTGTACTGCGAGAGATCCTCAATATGACAAACGCTGCCTGGACAAGAGCATCTCCTGGTGAGGCTGGCCATGGGCAGCCAAAACAATCCTGAAAGTGGCATGTACTTCCTGACCTGACATAATTAACAGTGCTTTCATTAAAAGGGTGATGAGGCTCCAAATGCAAAATTCAAAAAATTCATTAAATATGTTCACAAAATCCTGCATCTACAAAGTAATGCACCATCTTTCATCCAACCATACCATCAAAGTACCAGCCATCTTTCAGCCACTTCCACTCTCTCCATCCCGGTTGTTGGAAGATGATCTTAGGAAGCATCTGCGGGAATCCCCCCTGCCACCAGGCATGGGGCTGGTGGGACTGCCCATGATGCTTCCACCCCACACTGCTTGTCCATCCTATCACCAACTCTAAATAATGAAGATTTTTATTTAGCATGTAATGTATTTATAAGAGCTACAGAAGATCCTGCTGAATGAGTTAAAGTACAATGCAAGCTGGTCCATAACCATAAATGCCTGCCTTCTTGAGGATGATAAGCATTTTTTTTCTCAAACAAGCTTCAGCACCCATTTTCACTGAACCCAAACTAAAGGCATTTTAAGTCAATATTTTAAATTTTAGGCAGGCACATCAGCAGTTATCCTCAGCTGGCTGAAATGTTGATTTGTTTGGCTGAGCTGCTCATTCCTGTAGCAGCTTTTACAATTTTTGAACAAGGTGCTCTCAGATGAAATTTTGAAGCAAGAAGTATTTTAAGTTGTTCCATATTTCCTCTTTGCTGGTTGTACAGCCTTTGATCCCACAACCTGTAGGCACTACTTTCTATTTAAAGATTTCTTCATAAACTGATGCCTTTCATGCTTCTGACACTGGGCTTGATGCAAGGTTTTATTCCCCAGACTGCCACGTGGATCCCCAGCTCTCAAAACAGCCCAACTCACGTCCCCAGATTTAGCAGCCCAACGTGCAGTATAATCCGCCAGGCCAAGAGGCAAACTCACCTCCACCTGCCACGAGGGGACAAACCCTAAACAGGACACGGGGTAGTATTTTGTACTTATGTGTCCCCGTCCTCCCACGCCCCTTCCCACGGGCTGATAACGGGACAAGGCAGGGTGGCTCCCACTGGCAGGCGTCAAGAGGATCACTATTGTATGAAAACACTGGCACTTTTCACTTTCAAGACAGACGCTCACTCCATTTTCCTTCATTACAAGATTATTTAGAAAGGAGAGGGCAGAAAAGCGTGTCCCATTTTTCTGGAGCGGGAGGATGGATGATCCTCCTGCCCTACAGCCGGGCACTGAAGGATGCACTTGTGCACAGCTCAGAGAGGATGGGTGAAAGCACAGGGATATTTTTCAAGCTCCAGGTCATTACCTGCAGTGTTTCAAACGTAAACCAAATATGAGGGATATTTGCGGAAGCAGGAGATAATTTTTCACAAGTTTTCACAATGCAGGTACTTTTATCAAGCTGTTTGTTTTTTTTTATATTTAGGCAGATGTTGTCCTCAAAAAGTATGACCGAACCCGTGGCAATACATGTGTACCATCTACCTCATTCAAGGATAAAACCAAATCAGTCTTTATCCTCCACGCTCATGCCAGGCCCAGTCATACCTGTTACAGGTGAAGTTTTTTCTTCAATCACAGTGTTAAATGTTATTATTTGGCCCCAAATTTGAGGGTCCTGAGGCACTACTCACCGGCCAGGGGACGTCTACGGAAGATGAAACACCTGGCCTGGGGTTTGCACAGCCCGCTGCTTCATGCTGAGCTTTTTGTAATGACTAAGGCACAGTGACCCCTTTCAAAACACACCTTCAGCTGTGCATGTGGGATGTCTAGCTACAGGACTGTTCTGTTTTAAAAGAATTTCTCCCCAGTCTTGTGTTAACAATGGTGAAAACATGCTATGGAAAACTTCGACACCTTTCTGAAAAGTCTTCTGTGAAAGTTGAGAGATGTTCGAAGAATGTTAAACAAAAACGCACGCA
The DNA here is from genome assembly GCA_031468815.1 of Morus bassanus. Taxonomy (NCBI): domain Eukaryota; kingdom Metazoa; phylum Chordata; class Aves; order Suliformes; family Sulidae; genus Morus; species Morus bassanus. The sequence continues at coordinate 2,463,294 of CM062575.1, forward strand.
GCCTCCTGTGACACAAAAGAATTAATATTGCTGTTTTTAGAGAAACGTTTGAGCAAATATTTTCCTCCTATGAAAATAAGGTTGATTTTTTATTTTGTTAGTATATTTTACAGGGAAATTTACAGTGTTCACAGGTCTTAAACTTCATCTATCACTTCAACACGAGAGTAAATCTCAAGTAGCCCATTATCAGCACTTTGGAGGAAAACATTGCGTGGACCACCATGGTACAGACTGGGACAATATTATCACTAATAATGCTGTCTCAGAAATCTCTAAATGAAGGCGCATAATTCTGGAAGCACACTGCTATAAGCACTCTCACAGTAACATTTTGCAATGCTGTGGGCAGTGGTATCAATTAAAAACACACACTAAATTCTATTATCTGGCAGTTTATTTAGCAATTTGCATCTTGCAAACACAGCATGCTTGTAATTCATTAGGATGAACACTGCAGAAAACTAAAAGCTCGTACTTTGTAATTGTGCTTTAAAGGCAAAACCAAAAAATCCTCGTGGAAAACAAAGCACTTCACCCGCTCTCCCAAATGGATTTTCACAAGCCTGGGGAAACTTTGATTCAGGCAAAAAATTTACAAAGACCTTGGAAACCTTCACTTCTGATGCTATCACTAAGTCCCCTACTCTGCAAGTAGGTTTATAGCGACCTACTGAGAGCATGAGCGGCAGTTTTCTCCAAGGCAGGTATTCACAAGAAATCAGAGATCTTGGCTCGTTTACCATCTACCTCGTTTGCCCATGTGGTGGAAGCAACTGAGGAGAAGGAAGAATTACCAAATAGTCCAAAAAGTACTTTTTTTGTAAAAATCATCTGCTACTGCACTGGTTTTCCTTGACATTTTTCCCATTATCGGTTCCAACGGACCCAGTGCCAGCACAGCAGAGCCCAGTCCCACCGCCTTGATCTCTCCACCCAGCCACACACCTTCCCTTTGCGGCCATAGCAAATGCTACCACAGAGCCCTAACACACCTGGATCTGCCAGTCCCTGGTGCGAAAAAATATATGATAATTTGTTAACTACTCCCCACCAGTTAATAAAAAATGAATGCTAAGTTATCCAAAGTAATTGCCTTTCCTTTGTCCCTATTACTCAACGGTAAATTGCACTGATCTGTTTCTACAGAAAAGGCACTCTGAAGGCACGATGCTTTGTATGAATTTGCTGACCCGTCAACCGTTTCAATTATATGACATTTGTCGCACTGAAAGTCATGAATAAACATGTCTTAACATTTTTGGTACTATCCTGCTCAAGCAGTGTTAACATTTTGCATCATCTTTCTTACGGCGCTTACATTCAATACGTCCCGCAGTGGAGCTGCTGCAGAATGAAGCGCAGTTTAAGTCACTTAGCCACAGTGCTTTACTTTCAATTTGCGTCGTAGTTCTTTGACCCCAAACTGATTGCTGTAGCAAATAAGACCATATAATTGGAATAAGTGTCTGTCTTGTTCACGATTTGGCAAATACTACAGTTCACCAACCGTCCAAATTAAATGTAGGTATTTTGGCAAATCACTGTCTAACAGCTGTTCTGCCCAGCGTCATGAAGTCTCAATATCGATATGCGTTAAAAATACTTCAGTTTATTTCTGCTCTCATTAAAGCACCAGGACTCTTCTTGGATTTCACAAAACTCTGCTACAACTGTGTGCAGAGCTGCAGACAATTCGATAACAGCCTTGAATCCTATTTACTGTTACCTCTGAAAACAAGGAGTCATCCCTTCCATTTGTTAAGGTCAAGGAACTCCAGGATGCTAAAACAGTCAATTCATAAAAGATGAAAAGCACAGTTACCAGGGCAGTATTTCAGCGAGAATGGATAGGGAGCTGAGGAGCAGTGCCTTTGGCTCTGAAATTGCAGGGGTCTGCTGTGAGGGCAAGTCTGCACGAGGTGCACTTGCTCACCCCTCGCAGGGAGGGCGGTGGGTTTGGGTGGCTCTTTCTCCCTTGACAACCTCTCTTCTTGCTCAAATCTGCAGCAGAATCCACACTGAAAGTCAGCTTTGCCAGAGGCAGCGGTGACCACCGGAGGAGAGCAACTTGTAACTCATCGATATTCAAAGCCCCAAGTCCTCCTGCCTTTTGCCGGGGAGCCCAGGACAGCCCAGCCCAGCCCCACGAGCACACCATGGATGGCCTGGGCACGGCCACGCTCCCCTCCCAGCCGCTCCTGACCTTGTCTTCCCTGAGCGCATCCTCCACACGGCAAAGCCAAGCATCCCACGGGATGTCGGGGAGCCCTGTCCCCTGCTGCCCCTCACACCGCTGGCACAGCCCAAGGGACATATTCCCTATGAAAGACCAACAACAGTTTTATTGTTGGATCAGTTTTATCACACGGAAATGGCTCACGGTCAAAGAATGGACCACGTAATTTTTTTACTGCTGCTTCAGGCTACAAATGTTCATTAGAAAACAAGAAATGGCAAGTAATCTACAGTCTACAGCATATTAGGAATATACACATTTTAATAGCCCCTTGATAGTGCCCTTGTAGCTTTTGTTTGTAAATACTTGCTGTTTTCCTCAATCAACTGAGCAGCAGGGAAGAGCCCTAGGCCAAGTCAGTGCCTCTGCAAGGAAAGCTTTCTAAAGCTCATCCTGGCTTTTTGAGGTGTGAGAGAAGCTGTATGCCTTTGCAAGCCAACAAACTGTGTCCAGCCTCAGAAAGCATTAAACCCTTTAAGCAGACAGATCGTTTTGCACCTTTTTTCCTTAGAGCTCCTGCTTTCTTGAAAGAATCAGGACTGTGCCAGAAAAATTCAAATTAATCATTTTTCCAATGTAATTTCAATCCCTTCATAACTCTTCATTTGAAGTACCATGGAGTCAAACTCTGATTCTTGCAATATCAGTCCAGTCTGCGACAGCCAGCCTCTTCCCTCTCAAATCCACCTTGTGATTTTCTGGTGTGTTCGATCATCCTTTTGAAAGACCAAATAGATCAAGGCAGGGATGGAGAACATAGCTAGACTCAGTGTCTAGGTCTTTGCACAGATTTGTAGCGCCTTCATATGAAGAGAAAAGGATTTTCAGATTTACCTGGAGAAATTTGTATGAATCAGTCTTTTCCGACCACAGAAAAAGGAATTTTCACAGGAAAAAGAAACCAAGTGCGTGACCCCATTTACTGGGCCTCCAGGAAACAAGAACCCATGAAAACCCAAATATGCCAGAACCAAAATTGCCTCTGACATTTTGTTTCTTCCCTGGGAGATTTCGAGCAGCATCACTCCGGGTGCTCAGGGTGAGAGCTGGGGCAGAGCCACGCACAGGCTCCAGCTCTCCCCCCGTAACACACGTGCATAAATGAGTCCAGGTTTTACCACCTTCAGCCTTTCCTCACTCCTTCTGAAGGCAGGAAGGACTCAAGAGCGCATAATAAGTGGTCACGTAATTACACACTGGGGAAGCAGAGCTCAGTTTCCTCAGCTGAGGTATTGTTACAAAATAAAGAAAAAGGTAAGAAAAACACTCCTTTCCTTGCTAATTTTAGTTTGATACAAAAAAAATAAGATTGCAGACAAAACCCAAAACACGTAAGGCAGAATATATTGTTTGACACCTCTCACTGTATGAGAAGCGAGATTGGGTTGGTAATTAGAAATCCTGTAAATTGCATTGTATCAAATTAAACAAAGCTGTCCAGAGTTGACATGAACCTCGACTAAACCCCTCAGCACCCTGACCTTTGGCAACCCCCAGAGCCCATCAGACATGCTGGATATTTCACAGCGAGCTGGGGTGGGATTTGCAAAACTAGAAAACGGCTTTGGATGGCAAATTCTCATTAAATTTAACAGAGAATTCCTCCATCAAGGAGCTTTAGAAGTCTCACTACAACATCATCGGGCCTTTCACTACGCTCAGAGGAGCAACATGGTACACCACGTTTTGCACTGAAGTGCTAGCCCGCTTAGTCACTGCCTGCTCCGACCGGATCCTGCATCTGGAGTTCCATCCACCAGCACATGAAGTTCTCTAATCACCCTGGTTGCCAGCAGAAAATGTCAACTTTCTGAACACTTTACATGAGTTCCTTCTAGGCAATTTCACCCCCATCTCTTACAACATCTCTGCTCATAAGCATTCATCTTCCCACCGCAAGAATCCCCAGATTTTATGCAGAGTTAACGTTGATATTTTCCCTTTCTCCTGATATTTGTCATTGCAAAACATGCCTTCTAGTGGTATTCTCTGCACTAATCAAAAACATAAAAATGCTTGAGATCAAGTATTCTCCCTGTGCATGCCACAACGTGCCTTCAGGCCAACATCTTTACAAGTAGTCACTATTTTAGGTGTTTCCCTTTCTAACAATTAACAGCATGACCCTGCCAAACAGCCAGTGCCACATACAGGTTTCCCTGCAAGAATTTGTGGGGCTCATCATGACCTACGGCTGCTTTTGAGGATTTGTTAGCCTATTTGTGTGCAACTCGCCTGTCCCTCCCCCGGGTGGCTGCTGCAACACATGCTGCAGGGCTCCTGCCTAGAAATAGCCCTGGAAATGCTCTGAGGATGCAGGAAAAACAGCTTGTCTTTGTAGAAAAAAAATGTATTTTCTTCCACTGTTTTCCCCTGAGGTATCAGAGAAGCAAGAACAGGGAGAGCCAGAAAACTCTCATATACCGCAGATCCCCATCCAAGGCTGTGTAAAGCTTGGGGCGGTGAGGTCTTATTCAGAGTGGAGGAAAAATGAGTTTCTCGTAGGGACAGTGCTTGTCGGTGGTGCCCTCCTTAGAGTCTAGGTCTCACAGTGGTACTAGACAAAAATAGAGTGTTGTTAATTACATTAATGTGTTGTGAACATATTTATTAATAAATATTTAATAACACTTTCAAGAAGCAAGCTATAAAGCTGTGGCTGTACTGGTAACTAAACAGGCCATGGTCTCCTCTTTAAGCCTTCTGGCAAGTGATACAGCTCATATACACCTGGCTGTCCTCTCCATTCTCTTCCCAAATAGGTTGTTCTCACCCATACCGCATTTATTAACAGCCCCAGGTGTGTGCTGTCTCCTGAAACATGTTAATATGGGACTGAAACCCACGGGACGTAGCGTGGGAAGGCATCGGTTGGTAGAAGCCAAAGCTGTGCCAGGGAGGGTGCTGGGAATTTCAGTGGTGGCCAGGGCTGGAGCAGATGATTTTTCTCATGTTCCACTTGCTGTTACACGCACAGCTCACACAGCAAACGCACTGGCCTGCTATGCTGAAACTGGAAATCTAATATTTGGAGATTGTCCAGAAAACTTTCACCGCTAGGAATGCGAAGAGTTCACATCAGAAGAGCTAGCATCTGCAAAACATCCAAAAATGCTTATCTCAGGTTAACTTTTCTTTAGCAATTCGATAAACAACCTGTCCTAAAAATAACCTGACAAAGAAAGGTCAAATGGAGTACAGCCATTACAGACCCCAAGATCAATACTACTAAAATATAGAACAATTCAAAATACATCACCTCAGTCTTGCTCCTCTTTATCCATCATCAAACCAACATAACATTGATAAACCTGTCAGTGCAGAAGACAAAGAATAAAACGGTAAGCAGTTTTGAGTTATGGAATAACAAGAAATAACAAAGGCTGGGTTTGAATAAACACATTTTCTTTGAGCTAAAAGATATGGAACATTTTTTTAACATAATCATATCTCCCTTTTAGCTCCTGTAATTAAAATTTGAATTCAGTTTAATAGTAGCACACGAATGCATGCCTGACTGCGTGAGCCTGATCCTGCATTTTTCACTTCCGTGGAGAGAAACCCTGTAACCAAAGCAGACTCAGAAGTCGAAATGCAGATTTGGGTTCTGATGAGATCCCTCATGCTCCTCTGTCCACTTCCCTGTACTCTGATAAGCACTGTTTTATTTGTGTTCATTTTTCTCATCTTGCATGGAACTGTTCCAATTTCAGGGACATTTTTCTTCCTCTGAGTACATACACCAGTAAATGAATATATTATGAGCAGTAGGATAAAAACAACTGATATCAATAAAGTCTCACAGAAACATAAACTATTACTTTCTGTAAAAAGTGCGATACTTGGAAGGGCCACTTCTAATGCTGTTATCCTCTAAGGTCTTAAATTAAGGCTGCTTGTTTCTCTCTTCTTCAGGCACTAATAAATCTCCGAAGAAGAAATGAAACAAGCATCCTATTACACTGCAAATATATAAATCTTAGGTAAAACATCTGTTTAACTACTAGCCAACATATAATTTTCCAGCCACTCTGTAAAGCAGTGTGTTGCTATGCCCCATCCACGTTGCGAAGCTCCCCTCTCATGAACTATTTTCCTGTCTCCATAGTAACAAATTCACTTAAAAGGGAAGAGATGATTAGGGTGATGTACGAAAAAAATGGGTGACAATACAGTCAAAATAAGGAGCACATTCAAAAGCTGGAATGACCACAAATACTTCATTTTCTCAGGCAGACCTGCAGAGCTCATGCACAGGAATGTTCTCATCTCAGATCAGCAGGAAAATGGTTGGAGCATTACGCTCTAGTATCCTTTTTCCCCGCTATTTTCCGCTATTTTAATCACAGTGACAAGTACTTCTACTGCACTTAGCACCACCGTATCAAGACATCATATTGGAATAAGAAATTAAATCATTGCTGCTACTGAGGCCCACATTCACAGCCCTCAAATTTCAAACGCTCGTTGGATAAACAGCACAAATTCTGCAGCAGAATTAATTACGGGCACCACACAGGGATCAAAATACATGACCGATCTTAATGTGTAATAATACTGAAGTGGTAAAAATATTTCCATAAAACATGAGAACAAATTCTGCCTGTCCAGAAAAATAAAATTAAAGCATTATCATAAAGTTTAACGAATCCTAGATGTGGCTGCATGAGCAGAGCACGTTACCCAGCAAAACACAGCGCTGAAAGGTTTTTGCCAGCCTTTTGTACCAGCAGCCACTGAGAGCCTCACACCCGCTTGGGTGGGCTGTTGGTACTCTGCACCTCGAGGCATGCTGTTGTCACACCTTGTAATAATTTCCCCTCTTTAAAAAATGACTCTAGAAAGAGAAATTACTTACATACCTAAAATAAATGTGTCTGCAGAGCTCTGCATGACTCTGTCTTTAATATCTAGTCTTGCAACTCGGTTATGCTCTTTTGTGATTTGTGAACCATTTTTCATTCTTGCCAAAACCAAAAGAAGGTGGTACAAACGATGCCCACCCTTATAACCAGGGATTCAGGAAATATTCTCAAAGCAACCTTTTCTGATCCCTTTTCTTAATGTTTAAGGGAATTTGAGGCAACAGAGGAGGATACATTCTTATCTACTATAGAGACAAGCTGTTTTCTCCTGAATACCAGGAGCGTCTTAGTACCTGAAGTATTTTCGTTTAACAAGGAAGAAAAAATATTTTTCCTTGAAGATGTTAAAGTGACGCCCAATCAGAGAACCAACTCCAAAGACATTGTCTGTCCTGGAAATCCAAGACTTCTTTGAAACCACACTAGGAGAAAAACTTTTGCGTTAACCGAAGAGCAGTGGGTTTCGCTCGTGCCTGGAAGGCAGCCGTCGCCTCCCCTGCCCCCATTAGCGCAGGCTGGCTAACGAGGTCCTGCGGTGCTCCCGCTGCCTCCAGCAGCACTGGCCGAGCTGTGCCTTCATGCCCGATGTCGCAGTGAACCCTGCGTAGCGCCTGTTAAGAAGCAGCACCGGCATCACACCTTTATGTTATCAAGGGATGGTTGCGCTGTCTACACTGTAATCTGAAGACTTTCAGGTTAAAGTTTCAAAAGTGAGACGCCAGGAGCTTTTAACTGATGGGAATCAGAATGTAAAAGATAATGAACCAAGAAAACAAGCCTGGGGTTTGTGGGGCTGAGCTGGGAGACCAGCCAGGAGGGGAGGGGGATGAACCGAGGAGAAGCCTGAGCTGCTGCTGAATCCAGTATTCGTAGCGGTAGGACGGAGCACGAAAATCCCCCCCAAAAATAAAATCAGCTGTTTCTTGGAGATTATTGCACTGGTAGTAGGAGCAAGCTGAACACAACATCTCATCTGGCAAACCTAATGGTAGGGAAGCGAGAGGAGGTGTTCTCCCTCGGGCTGGGAAGTGCCGTTGAATACCCCCACTGGCCAAGAAACAAACCAGAAAACCAGGAGGTAAAAGTCGGGATTCTCTATATTGCATCACACAAAGCATTATATTTCTGTATATCCAAAAGAGGATTTAAATTCAAAGTAGCCCTTAGGTTGAACAGTAATCACCGCTATCATAAAAACTTTGTCATTCAGGAAATATACTTTAATATTGTCTGTCTCTTTGAAAAGATGCTTTCCCGCTCTGGCTTCACTGAAGTTAGTCTCTAAGTATGTGTTCAGGGCTGCAAGGAAACCGATAATTTACATTTATTGAACTTGCCATTGCAAGAATCACTTATTCTTTGGTTTCTGACAGAAAAAAAAATCAAATGCAAAACCAGACAGTATTTAAGGAGGAAGAGAAACGTCAGCTCCCTGGTCCTGGCACGCCTCACTCCCCCTGCCTCTGCAGCGTGGCAGTGCTCATAAATCAGTGCCGTCCCTCGCAAGGGTACAAACTGTGCTCTGGAGGTAAATACGCTTTTTCCCCGCCCTCCCCCAGTAATGAATTTCTTTAGAGTCTTCCCAGACAGAGCACACGACCAAGGAGGCTGCCAAACTCCCCGACCAGAGAGAGCACTCAAACATGAGCCAGACTTCCTCTTGCTTTTTCAAATCATCTGCTATTTTCCTCAGGAAAAAAATAGGAAGCGCAAAACAAAACCACAGATCTGCCCCTTACTGGAAAAACAATCCACTTATTATTTTTTCTCTTTTTTCTGGAAGGGGACAGACTGCCGTTTACCCGCTCTTAATCCTCCACACTGTAGGAAAAGACTTTCCTATTTGGCCACCATGAAATTGTATGAGCCGACTTGATTTAAAAGTTGAACTGCGTTATGAACAAAAATGCTTAGGAAGAGCTAACTGTGTCTGTTTCTTCTGCTGCAGTATAACCTTTTTGTTGGGTTGGTTTTTTTTCTTGCTGGTATTGTTTTATTTTTCTCTTAAAAGAAACCATACCTTGAGCAGTTCATATATTTTGCTTTTCAGAAAGACTCACTGTGCAAAGGATGAAACATCACCTACACTAATGAAAAGTACTTTGTTGAATAACCCATCAGAATTACTCTCTAAAGAGCCTTCCACAAGTGAAATAAGCTCTTTGGTTTGGACAGTGTGTACCATGCAGACTCTGACAGCTACAAAAGGAATAGTTAAGTTTTTTAGTACGTGTGGGTTGCTGAAACACCGATCCTTCAGAGAGGAAACTGGACTACCAATGCAAAACACACACACACCATTCAAATATCCAAAAAGCCCTAATAATTAAAAACCCCAAAGTGCATCTTTGATACCACCTGAAATATGGAATATTTGTAGGGAAATAAGAAGCAGAACGTTTCAAAAGCCTATTTTTATGCAGCTACAAATGCCTAGGCTACTGCATCTCTGCTCCCACATGATGCAGTCTTAGGTGTCTCGTACCTGATTCAGGTCAAAAATTCCCTGCCGGCTGGTAACGGCTGCCATTGCCACCGAAACAGGAATCGGGACCGAATCAGGAATCTCCAGAAGAGAAAGCATAAGCACCGAACACAGTGGTTTACCCATAGCATATGGAGGCAACACCGCAGGCACTGGTGTAGAAATACATATTTCTGTTTATGCCACGAGAACTGCTGCATTTGCTCTTAATTCCTTGACTAAATTTTACTTCTGCATACTACAGTCCCAAACTTTGAGCTATGAGTGGCTGTAGCTTTAGGAGTGAGCAACCACCACCAGCTCCCACTGAAGTTAAATATTAGCATCATGTTACAGGCTATGGGGAGCAAGAGCTTCGTCTTAAAATACAACCAAGCAGTGATTTTTTTTTTTTATTTTTTTTTTAGAAGCCGACATGAGGAATCTTCACAGGCATCCCTGAACTGTAAGTGAAGCCTATTTAAGTTGGATGGGAGTTTGGAAACATGTTTAATTACAATGTTGATAAGAGCTAGTTTTCACCAGAATTAATTAGAGAGACTTCCTGGGTCATTTTGTACTTTTCTTCATGGTTGGCCCATTTTGCTGGTAACTCAAAAGGCTCAGAAACACACATACAAAAAAAAACCCTTTTTGCTGTTTTCTCAAAAGCATCTGAAAAAAAAAGATGACACCTTCCAGTGGTGTAAGCTAGCTTTGCTAAACCTAGTGGAACTTCCCTGATTTATACCAGCTGAATACATTGCTGTTTATGCTTTGGGAATTTTGTCAGAAGTTGTAGTTTTCAGAAATTGATTGCTGTTTTCAGCGATCTAATCCCTGTCAGGTGGTGAGACCCTTCAGCTCCCGTTCACATCAGTGAAATCCAGCAAAAGTACTGTCAAAACCAGAGACCAATTGCCTGCAGAAATGCTGGTGTTAGCTAAAATTGATCATAAAATACTTATTGAATTGCTAAAAGATGCCTAGCTAATCCTTTCAAACTTTATAAATATATTTCTTGCTGAAGAGAGAATATGTCATTGGCAAATTGGACTACAAACCCAGGAAAGATTTGTTGTTTGCAGATGTGCTTCCTAAAGCCCTTGCCAGAAAGGGTGGTGGAGCAAAGGAGAGAGCTGCAGATGCAGGTACAGGAAAACACAGCCAGAGGAACCTTGCTCAAGGGCAGGACCAACTGGCCCGACAGGATTTCCACTGGATTTCTGTCCAACGCATACCCCTGCCGTGATGGAGGTCCCACAACCCCCCCCAGATTGCTCCACTCTTGCTGCCAGAGGAATTGGGCGCTCCGAAAGTCTGGTGCCAGCATGTAAATTAAATAAATATTAAAACTATAAATTAGGTTTTGTAAGTTTTGATTCACTTTGCAGCAGCATTTTTGTTCACAAATGCTTTTCTGAATTTGTTTTCAAAACTTCATAATTTTACGACAGTGTAAAGAAACTCACTTATTTGGGTAAACGTTCGAAGCCGGTGATTAAAGTGCCCTGGAGCCATCTTGGATGGAAAGCAAAGTCTCTTGCTGCAAAGGTAATTAATTCTCAAACTCCCCTGAATTCTACTAGATTTAAAGCATGTCATTACTGTATTCAGATCTTTAGAAGAAAGTGGTACTTGAGTAATACCCAAAACACTTCTTGTGTTTTTTCAGAATCTATTTTGATAACAACAACAAGCAGTTTGAATTTTGGGAAAATGAAGTTAGAATTTTACAGGAGTTTTGCAGGGACAGGAAGAAGGAACCATTTTCTTTTACACTAAAAGATTTTTCTTGTGTTCTTACACATGGACATTAAACTTTCTAAAGACATACAGAGCACCTTTCATGACATAAACAGGAAGTGAGAATTTTATACTAGTATTACTTGCTGAATTATTTGTGAGTGAAGCTTGCTTCAAGTAATATCTCCCCCTATTTGCCTCTAAAACTACTAACCAAAGTAAAGGGCTATGATCTCCTACATGTCATTCCTTCTTACTTTTGCTTTTACCTTTTCTTCCTACCTTTTTCACTCTGTTCTCTCTACAGCGAGAGATTTTCAAAGATCCGATCCTCCAGAAAAAATAGAACTGCCCCTTCCCTCCACTTTATTGTTAATCCTGCAAACTTGAGAACAAACCCTGAGTGGGTTCTTACCTTTCTACACACTTGCACCAGCAGATGGGCTACATGTTGCCTTCAGTCAAACCACTGCAACTGCACCAGAAAAAAAAATTAAGCAGCTACATACAAAGGGGGGGGAAAAAAACAGACCAGAAAGGCTTATATCTTCTTTTCTACATTCACACAGAGTTGGAAAGCAGAGAGCAGAAAGCATCTGCTGAACACGTCCTGATGCTGGACTCTCCTTGGCAGAGGCACTGGGGGTTACTCACTGTTCCCAAGTCTAATGGGCTACTCTCTGCCAGCCTGAGCATGAATTACAACAGCTTCAAGGCTGCTCTAATTTATTCTGCTATTCGAGGATCCTTGTGGGAATACATTATCTATGGAAGCTCAGCCATGCAGAGCTGTACTGCAGCTCCTCTTGGCCCAAGTACCTAATGAGATGCTTGCATTATTTGCATGAGGGTTGCTGCAGGGAAGCCCAGGGCCACGCTGTGCTTAGTGCTGCGGAAACACAGCAGTGCGAAACTCTCCCACCACAGGACAGGAAGAAAATGGCCTGGGAGCAGTTGCCTGTGGGGTGTGGGGCTGCGGCTATGCAGAAGAGGCTTCCCCCAGTTAAAGTCCTGTTCTGCGAGGGAAATCTCTTCTGAGCACTTGTGGGCACAATCAGCAGCCAAGAAGAAAAAAGCAGAAAGCTAAGCAAATTGGGTTTGCTTTTTTCTGAAAAGAAAAAAAAAAAGAAGAAAAGGAACCACATTTTCATATTTGGGCAATGTCATAAATTGTAGTTATTTGATCTTTACTTGAATGAGGAAACTTAATCGAAGAAAGTTTCCCTTCCCTCAAACTGGAGGCCAGAACTAAAATCGCCACTGCACAGACTCGAGGATGATTTCATGCGAAAACTTTCAGGTGCTAATTCAACATTGCAAACTGGATTTCAGGCACCAGAAGGGGAATACTTTCTCCTTTGAATACAAAAATCTAGTGGGATTCCTTTGTAATCTACACTCTTCTCTAGGCCTTTTGAAGCTTAACTTTAGGCTAAGTTCAAGTGAGTAGTCTTTATTTCTGCTTCCTCACAGCACTTTTACTCTGGGGCTCACTGTTGCTTTGTTTGCTTAGGAAAGAGGATAAAAAACAAAGAGCAAATAGAAATCACGTTCTAAATCAAACCTTGGCGTGACCGCAGTTTGCCGAGAGATTTTTTTATTTGTTAAAGATGTGAAAAGCCCTGCTTCTATTCATTGCACACCTAAATTCTCACTTAAGCAAGATAACTGCAGTCCTGAAAGAGGAACAACCAGTGCTTAGGAGGAGCAGAAATGGGTACTTTGAGATCATCAGTATTTTATAATGCAAACTGAGAGAGAATAGAGTCTGAAATATGGCCTTAAAAACTGCTTCATCTGTGCAACAGCAGCTTTCCCCATTTGCCTGACGGTTGTAAAGATGCACTCGTTCCAGCAAAAGAAATAACACAGGTATTTGTCATACGAGCTCACGGGCTATTTTATCCCACGGTTTAGGTTTTATACTGTACAGCTCAACTTGTGACTCATTCAGAAATCAAAAAAGATTGTGACAGACAGAAGATGATGAAAGATGTGTGCAGTGCCGACCCACAGTACATCATCCACCTCTCTGATGTGTACCACTGTGTTCAGACATTGGCCTTCCACCAGAACTCTCTTATTTATATTGGTATGAATATACATTTATTTAGTTGTATTTCATACGTGTAACAGCAGCACTGTAATATTAATCCATTCTCCTTTCAGTGAAATTAATGTTCTGCAGTGGCTTTTCACTAGTTTTGGATGAGAAAATTCCCATTTTGATGGAATTTACTTAATTTTATATTTATTTTTCCCATTTTAACTTTAAAAAATCCTATTCAGCTCAGAACACAGAGTTTTCATTTTAGTTTCCCAAGTTTGCCAGTTGTAGCAACGTCGCTAGCTGAAGCAAGCAGCTACGTTGGCAATAAATTTGGGTTCGAGCCTCACCTCTCTGCTAAAGAGCCCTTTTTCCTATCTGAGAGCGGGGTTTTTTGCTACGTGGACTACTCACCTCACTTCAGAAACATCTCTCACCAGGCAGATGTAGCTCTCTCAGCCAACAGCCCACATCCAGCTTCCCGCTGGCTCTCAGCGGGGGTTTCAGTAGGAGATTTGGGGGTCATCATTCCAGAAAAGCGGAGGGTTGGGAAGCATTTTATTCCTGCAAGGAGAGTGGAGAAAGCAGCCGTGAGAACATGTTCCTTAAACAGCAGCATCAGGCTGGATCCCCACCGCCGTATCACAATTGAATGTTAAGGGGAAACCACATGAGTAATTTATGCCTGGCAAATCTCTAAAAACAAGCGGGGAATTTGTCATAAGAAGCAGCGCTCATGGGAAAAAGGACACGGCTTTCTGCGTTTGGCTAGGAAGGGCTCCTAACAAGCTTCAAGAAGATTAAGCCTCTCTATCCTGTGGATATTTTAACATGGAGATACAGGTCTTTCTCTCAAGAAAACAACCCATGTTGCTGACTGAGAAATATTAAGAGGCTTAAATAAATGTTGTCCTCTTGTTGTATCGTGGTATCTCTGCAGCACACGGCGAAAACCACAGGAGGCACCACTGTCTCCAAAACGTTATAGAAAATAGTATCATAGTGCAAGTGAAACACTATCATGAACAAGTTGTAACAATTTAATACGTTTATTGAAAGCTAAATTTTCCATATTTTCAGCAAGTTCTCATGCCCTTTGGGATATATTGTGTAGCTCAAACAACCAGCTACTGTCCCCTCCAGCAATAAAACATTAATAGACTGAAACTTTTCAATTGCATTACTACGAATGTGATGCAATTTAATTTTATAAGGTGTCATCAATAATACATAAAAAATATTGTAAAACATAACGTGATGATTTTAATTCCTAGAAGCGGGTCTGCAGAAACAGCAGATGAAGCGCAATACTAAGCAGGTGCCAAATACAATTATTTACTCATATTAAACACCACATGCCCAGAGCTGGTCAGACAACGCCTATGCAAACACCTTGCTCTGCCAACCTTCCTCCGCTCCCTTTAGTCATGTTAATTAAATCATAGTCCTGAAAGACTGCTTCTGCCTAGCAAACTACATAAGCCTCTGGTTTTGATGGTTTATTAACTGTGCAGGAAATAGGTTGTAAAAAGTGTTACTTTCAACCAACTTAATATTTGCTATTAGGGCAAATGCTGGTGCTTGACGAAGAGGACATATTTTTCCATTATCCACACAGGCTCTGATCTCTGGCCTGACAACATAATGGGAACACATTATGGCCTTGTCACTGGGGACAGTCACAAGTATAAAGTGTAAAGAGGAAGAGTTTTTTAAGGACATTTTCACCTCTGCAAGGGTCTGATCCTTGGTGACAAAAGTGGGACAGCAGAGACCTACAGTCAGCAGCACTCTGAAAAAGCATCTTGCATAACTGCTATCCTATTTTTCCCATCCTCATGATTCCCAGGGATGAAATTAGCCTTTTTCACTCAACCAGATGAGATGAACCAGGTCACATCAACCAGATGTGAGGGACCAGTTGCACCAGATGTGCAGACTTTGGCATTCTCTGTGGCTGCAGCCCTCTACAATGACCATTTTGGGACCTATCATATAAGTTCCAAACATAGTGAAAGGACCTTAAATAATGTAAGGGGAGGAGAAAGATGAGGAGGAGACTTTTAACCAGCGAGGGATTTCATTGCAAGACAGATCTCTGTTAGAAAGTATAAATGTTGAATTTGGCTCTGACCTTCGTACCTTCATGTCTACTGAATAGCAGGGTAGCCACTGAGTGTTCAACTATAGACTTTTAGTTTATTTATCTTTTAACTAAAAACATAAATTATTGGGTATTTAGCTAATATATGCATACATAATTAGCATTGAATCTTTACTTTAGCATCTGTAAGGACCAAAACCCAAGTGGCAGCACAAACCTGCTCTGTCATTCAAGTACAATTAAAGCTAATTTTTTTTTTATTTAATGTGATGTGAATGCACATCATAAAGCTAATACAACATAAGGCGAGAGATGTGCTTTATCACTATAAAGTAGAGCAGAACCCAGATAATCACTGAACCTAAACTGTGCTACAGACTTTCCAGTACAGTCAGAAGGAGGCATTTCTGTGTTGAGACAAGGCCAACATATCCTCCAGTTGTGTATAGCAGCATAAAAATACTTTGCCAGTAAGGCTCACTTTGCTTGCCAAATCAGCATTTTTCCCTGGCATAAACTTGCCCAAGTGCATTATTTACAGAAATAGCAGACAACTCGGCTTCAAGAGGAGCTTTGGGACAGGTCCTCGGGCAATATAAGCAGCCTCCCTGGACTGAAAGCGGTGGGTTTATCCACACTGAAGAAATGGTCTGGAAAGGACATGCCAAATGCTTTTATTCAAAATGAAAACCTGACGTTCACACCTGCAGATCTTTTCAAGCCAATGTCTCCCCCAGGCATAAACACGATCTCATGTAGGGGACACGATAATGATCAGGCACCTGATAGTTGGCACAGAAGGAAATGACAGCTGGAGACAAACAAGACCTAAAAGATATCAGACATTAGTCTTGTACTTGAAACAGCCTTGCCTGATGCAGGTATACACATACCACACTTATTTGCATATAGGAAAGCTTTTAGAAGAAGTACCTGGTCTGAAACACTCTGTGAGAAGTGGATCCAAAAATAAAAGCTCTTCCCATAAGCTTCATCTTTGAACAACTCTAACACGAAGACAAGCTTGGCAGATTTGTGGCTGATGTGGTAGGTTGTGACATCTGAAGTCAGATTGTAACTTGACATGAGGGATCCAATCTGGCAGGATGCATCAGCTTAAGATGCAGCAACTGAAGTCTTAAAAATATGTTTTTCTCTTTGCTCTGCAGTTTTGACAAAAGCTCCACTTACAAAAATTGCCCATCAGGTACTCCCTGCCTCAGCTCTTGGCCGACTTTAACTCGCGGGCCCGGTCATAGAATCCTGCACCGTTCTTCACAAAGAAATGTGATGCATTTTTGCCATTTCACAATGTTTGTTTTTACTTTAATACCCAGATCACTGACTACATTTTCTTGAGGAAGATATATTCTGATTAAAATAACACCCATGAAAGTGACAAATCAAAGGTCTTGGAGTGCGATGCACCAGCTCTGTCCTCCCCCTTTCACACTGGATTGTATTAGGATGATAGGTTTTATCTGTGGATAGCAGCCCCATCCCCATACCTTTGGCCAGGCTCCTTCCTGCAGTGATGCCATATACCCTTGTCTCACCAAAGCATCAGTGAATTACCTTCTCCATCCACAATGTATGAATCTTCAGAGGACGCATGAAGTATCCTCTTTAAATTAAGTCTATTTTGTAACACCCCTCATGTGCAGCCACTTCCATTCTAACAGTATGTGAAGGAGACTAAACAGACACAATTTGTATCCCAAAGAGTCAGAAATGTGAGCTAAATCAAAGTGATGTATGCTGTAACTTGAAGGTAGTTAAACCCTTTTCATTACACCAGCATAGATCCCCACTGACTTACCCATTAGTATATTAGGTGTAATTATGTCAAGAGAAAACTAGCTGAGCCTAAAAAGAAAGTAAATCCTACTGACAAGCAATATACAGCAACTTGCTTATTAGCATCTGAATTTGGGCTGGGAAGGATGGAAACTCAAGATCTCCTTTTCTACCAGCAGATCATCCACAGCCAACCCTTTATGGTGGCTCTGACCCCAGGGGACCATTTCTGGGGCTGTTCAGTGACTGCAGCCTTTGGCTGCTCACATGTAAACACCAGAATTTTGCTAATTTTAAGTAGCTAAGATTGTCTTCATTAGTATGGAGGTGATCAAAATAAAAAATAAAGGCTGCCAGTGAGGATTTCTCTCCCCTTTCTTGGTGCAGCTTCAGATATTAACAAAAGCCCAAGAGCAGCTGATGGCATCGGTTACCCTACACTGAGGCAGAGTGATTTATAGAGAAAAAGCGTCTGAACAGAACAACACTGACATTGGTCAAGGGTAAAGTGAAAAAAATCATTCACTCAATGGTGACCAAGTAATTCAACTCAGCTATCAGTCATCACAAAACTCTTGACCTCATCTCTTATTTAACATTCCAAAGGAAGTTCGATGGCATCCGAGACTGGGTATGTTTGAATATGATCACAGACATACCAGCTCTTTCCTGGCCAAACCATGTGAAGCTGGAGAATAGTATCTGTCCTAAACAACCAAATGACCTAAAAGTCGATCACATCCACATCCTTATCATCATGGTTAGAAAATACGCTTGGGTAAACACTACATGGAGCAATCTCACCAAATTCAGTGCTAGGACTTTGTGCCTTCAACTGGTTTTTCCCACCTATGAAGACCACAAACAGCGTTTCCATGCTAATTCACTTGTGCCTTCACAGGGACACAGAGAGGAGACAAAAAAACTTAAAAAGGAGGACAGCTACGGAGGGACTGATCCAACCACCCTCAAAATCTTTTCAGGTTTTGAGTCAAAGCTTATGTCAGCTTGGAAGATCAGTCCCACATCCCACCCCATCCTGCTCCAAGTTGCTGAGACTGAAAAATGCACCCTCAGAAAGAGCAATTTTAGACCACTACTTTATGTACTCTGTAGCTCACCTTTTTTCATATTTCTTTCAAACATCATAACTCTTACAGGAGACAGAGGAGATTTAGAGGATAATTTTTGTTAATGATACGCTCATAAGCTTAACCTCTTTTTTTTTTTTTTCTCAAAAATTCATGGTTTTGAGTAGCAAGTGTGTTATTTGTAAAAAAAGTAGAAACCAGCTTAGGGAATTAGTAATTAATTAACCCTCAGGGCCTAAGCACTATTATAGGCATCAGCCCTCCCTGTGTACACCATGAGGAACCCTATCTGCAGGAGATCACAGCAACAGGAAAGGAGAATTGCATGTCTGTTCCCAGAGAATGAAATACCAGTTTGAAAACTCATCATGTGTTTTTAAAGCTATCTGAGAGCACGAAGTGTGCAAGGAGTGCCCTGGGACAAATTGCTTGTTCAAGCATAGGCTGTACTACAAGCACTGCTTGTGCCGATGGAAATTTATCCACCTTTGGGTCCTTGAGCAGCCCGTGGTGGGAGGACCACCAAGATTTCATTGTTAAATCCTGGCCCAGTTGGTTATCAGTGTGAGGTGGAAAAGAGCAGACTTTTTGGCACCACACACGTGGTCAGATCCTCAGCTGCGACAGGCTGTCAGAAGCCTGTTTGAAAGAAACTCTGATATTTCTCACCCACAGACATGCTGCCACTCAGGGGATGGACAGCTTTTTTTTCCCAAAAATTCATATATCATCACAATAAGTGAAGTCAAAATGAAACATAATGTGAGTGTTGAACAGGCCCACAAAGCACAACCACCAGCAGATATAACCCAACTTACCTGGGCTGCTTCCAACATCTCATCAATATTTGGTCCTGGTGGCATCTGCTGTGCTTCCAAGACCCATAATGCAGCTTAAATCCCCAAGCCAACTTCCAGTCTACATGAACCATCATGAGAAACGTCACCATGTACCAAGAAGCCCATGCAGCATCTTTGGACAGATTTTGGGGTGAGGTTTTCAGCTTGTTCAAACACCACTGCTTCCCTGAAGTCTGTCCCTCCCTACAGTCAACAAGGATACAGGAAACCATGCTTCAGCTTTGTACAAGAAATATAGACCCACGAAGCTGCCATGTTTTGCCTTTTCTGCTCAAGGGAGGAACTCACTGTGGATGCAGCAGACCCAAGTTCAAAGTGCCGAGAGCTGAGAAGACAGCCAGCAGTCCCAAGCCCTGTCAGCCCTGCTATGTTGTTGTTGTTCTGCTTTACAATGCGATTGCCAAAATGTAAAAGAAAACATGTTTTCTGCATGAGAAATGTGTTTGTAGCTCAGACAAGGAAAGAATACTTCATTTTTTTTAAAGAATAGTTACGAAATTGGGTATTTCTGAAGAATGAGTTCTGTGAATATAAAGTAGCCGAGTCCCTGAAGATCTGCAGTTTCCCAAGGAAACCTCTATGAATCTTGCCAAGCACACAGTATGAATAATTCCTAAAACAATTATCAGGTGAAGTAAATAGGTGGCTCAACCTTTTCAGGTACATGCCTGTGAGGGTGAGGGACTACTTGCAGGGACACAAATCTGAGCTGGGTGCTGCTCCATGAAGTTCAGTGGCATCTCACCGAGGCTCTGCCCATCCCGCAGGGACATGGGCGGTGAGATGCCCCGGCAGCGGACCCCCAGCCACCCCGCCATCGAGCCCTGGCACTCCCCCGAGCAAAGGCTGGCCCTTTGCCTACATTATATAGCGATTTTGAAATGCTAATAGTAAGTTAAGATGTGCTTAAAATTCATGAGACCTAATACATCATTTAGTACAAACCACAGTTGGGCTGTGCCTGCACTTTGTCACCCTCAGAAGGGGCCAAAGAAATGATTCCTCCACACAAGGCCAGGGGGCAGAAGGGATACAAGGAGCAAGGGCTTCCCGAATGTCTGCTGAGAAGGCTGCAATTTCCTGAATGAGAATCATAAGAGAAATTAATTTCATATCAAAGATATACAGGGGTTTATAAATATTTATGTAAAACCTGCAAAAAATACATGGTACTGCATAAATAAAATATTTTTTAAAACACTTAAAAAATGACAAGTGCTTTGTGACAAGCATGTGGGAATTTTTTTTCTGATCCTAGATGCTTTCACGCAGATCTGGCACTGTTGTATTGTACTTGTATAAATCATCGTAAGAGACACTGGAGAGGGAATAAAGGTCCAGGTTAAAGAGCTGTGTTAAGTATTTCCCTCCTACTGTGCTCTATGGTCCCTCTCCGTCCCTCCTCTGCCCTCCCAGCAGGTCCACACACACACGATCCTTCTCTACCAACATAAAGAGAGCAAGAAAACATTGCCTCAGCAAGTTCAGCTCTCTTACAGAAAACAATTTACTTAATATAAGGCTGAATTAGGAGGACTTGAATAGCCTTGTACTGGTCTGAGTGCTTGGAAAGGGTTCTGTGGCCTCTGGGGCAACATTTCTGGGGACCATCTCTCTCCAAAACTCAGCCCCTGCAAAAGGTCCTGGTTTGAAGGCCAGTTACATGGGCTAATACAAATCCAACGCACAATGAATTTAGGCAGGACTCTGCTGTGCGCACATTAGCATTTCTTTATGCAGCAGAAATGGAGGCAGCTTGCAAACCCTTTCCCCTTCTATTTGCATGCCCGCCTGGCAGTACGCTCGAGTGGCTGCACAATTGGCTCCAGAGCGCAATGCAAACACAAGGCTTGCCCCAGTGCTAACATTCCATTCTTTCCTCCCCACCTTCTCCTCCCACTTCTCCAAATTAATGTTCTGCACCTACCAAGTGACAGAGGCATCCTTGCAATTTAGGGGAACACAGGAGAGAGTCAGGTCCACCGGGAGCAGACGCCGACCCGCCGAAGCTCCCCGCAGGCGTGGGAAGGCGTTGGGTTGTAGAACGGGGGTGAGGAGATCACAGCTCCAGCTCTCACTGCTATGCATTCCTCTGTCCACGCGTGCACTAGGCAAAAGCTCTGCCTGTCCAAGATGTTAAGGAGCCGGCGGTGGTTCTGTGAATATCTGCCCCCTAAAAATTGCCAGTTGAAGCAATTTGGTGAAAGCGTTTGCAGGTTCAGGAAAACCAAATCTGTTTGACAGAAAAATAATAGTAATAATAGTAACTTGTAACGACACTTGATAAATTCCTATGAGATTTAGAAGTTTAGAGGATGAATTTGAATATCCTCGGTCCAACAGAATAACTCAATAGTTTGATACTTACCTTTCACTTGAGTTTTATGGTGTATCTCTAACAGCAAAAAAAACCACTGCAACGTGTCAGTTTCTTGTGGAGGCATAAGAGTACGCTCTCCTCTAAGCTCTTTTCCTATTAGATCTGCATGCATTAAAAAAAAAAAAAAAAAAAGGAAAAAAATCTTATTTATAACTTTTGCCAAAATACTTGAAGGAGGCGCACTGGGTCTGGTCTGTTCCCTGGCTGCCCAGGGTCCCCATGATGGGGCAACCATGCCAAGGGGCTGTCACAGTCTTTTTAGCCCCCTGTACAGGGAAGAAATACAGGGGAAAAAACAACACCGAAGTACCCGACTCCTCTGAAAACCAAGATCTGAATACAGGTCTGCACAAAATAATCCGAGTTTAACTTCAGAGGTATCATTAACAAAACAACCACACCAGCAAAAAAATGTCAGCTCCATACAATCCTGTGAGATCTTGTCTGAATGTCCGGCCACTGCCATGTTCCTGAAGGTGCCAGGAACAGGGGCCGGGGGGGACAATTTGCTGTTGTTCATAGAAATGAATATTACTTATGCAAAAGAGTTCTAATCCAAATGTCTGTCAGCAGTTCCCAGCACTGAGCTGTAAGAATGCAAAGGAAGAAAAAATAATCTTTGTGTTTTTCTCAGAACTAAACAAGGTAAGTCATTTTGCTTTAAACTCTGTTTTTCAGTCCATTCTGTTTCAATCCACTCACTATTAGCTCTATGCAGACTGTGCTTTCCTTCTCTCTCAGATTTAGTATACAGTTAGCTGAGTAATCTAATCAATAAATAAGTGGTTATTATCATCTGGATGTCATTAAGAGGCTTAAGATTACTTTGTGCCACTAGAACTAACTTATCACAGAACATCTGGGACAGATGTTATTTAAGATATGTATTAACTATAACCACGTGGGTTAAAGTTACAAAACGGTATAATGAGCTTCTTAAATCACAGGGAACATTACTATGGGAAATACCTGATTTTTTTTTTAAGTAGCCCAGCTGCCCAACTCAAGAGTTCACAATAGTACACCCAAACACTTCATCCTTCCACACTTCATTACTCTCAGCCTTTTGTACATTTAGAAAAAACTATAATCTCTTCTATTCTACCATTATCCGAACATCATTAAAGCGTACAGCTCACTAGGCTGCGTGGTTTCGTGTCTATAACAAAGCTATTAGACAGAAATCACTGTTTCCACAAGTGCTCCCAAGTCCAACACTCACCACAGCTGCGGTGTTTCTTCTCCCAGAAACCCGTGTGAGCCGACAGCAAGGCAGAGCGCGTTTCGAGTGTTGCTCCATGAGCGCTCGAGCGCTGGCGATTAAAAACCTTGGTTAAGTGTGTAAAAGTGCTTCGTTCCTTTTATCTCATTTTAAATTGTTCGAAAGGTTAATTGTTGTTAAGGTTTGGCTTGTTCAGATAAACGCATGCTGTATGTAGGAATTAACAGTAAGCTATATACCCTCTCAGAAGCATTTGTGAACTCATAATTATTGTAATAAAAGCTTAAAATTGTTTGCTGGGGCAAGCCAGCAGGACAGATATTGTTAGCAATGGGAGAGAGGAAACAAAGGAAAAAAGTGCAAATGAAAACCCAGCTAGTACAATTACAGGAGCACATTTTCTCAGCTAAAAATAAGTTAAATTTCTTCATTTCTTGTACTGCATCGCTACGTACGAGGGCCTCTGTAAGGTGCAGCTGTAAGCATACAAATTTTCTAAAGATTTCAACAGTAACAACCGCCAGCAAACTTTTACAGCAGTGGTCATTTTAAAGAGTCTCTTAATGCAATCTGTTGGCAGAAGCTGTTGGGTATTTAAGCAATTGACTTCAGATTCATACGAGCACCCGTCAACAACCATCAACAGCTGCTCTCGCAGCAGACCGAAAAAATCCTTCATCACACAGTATTAGCGCCTGATCTCATGAGCTCCTTAGCAGGACCAGAGTCCTACACTGATGAATTCACCAACAGCAAACTCTATGTATTTATTGTGCGTTCATTACTAGAAGAATGGTATTATATATGATCATGACCTTTTGAGATCAACTATTTATTACTAAAAGAGCAGCAGCTGCTACTGCAACTCCATAAATATTCTTGCTTTCCACCCGGGCAGGAGGCGTTGCCTGCGGCTCTGCACACCCCGCAAGAGGCAGCCACGGCGGGCAGCATGGCCAACACATCGCTCTGCTTCAGCACCATAGCACCGCTTGGTGCAAAGCTCATCTGGAGGAATCGCCTTTACATTTATCAGATGTAGCATCCATTTTAAACCTCTCCCTGTTCTGCTGTAGAAAGATAATAGAAAATTGAAAGTGTCCTGAGTTATCTTTATTTCTTTATTTGTTTACTGCTCCCACCCCTCCTTGGAAAAGTCAATCTCGGCTGCACTGAGCAGCCCAGCCGGCGTACAAAGCGATGAAGTCGTGTGCAGCCCGAGAGCCTCAGACACCAGTCACAGCACGACGGGCTCAATCAGCGAGAGCTGACCTCCTCTGTGCCCAACATCCATTTCCTGCTCGTGTCTCATTTTTTTTTATTTTATTGTTTCTGGAAATCAGAAGCATTTTTAAATCATGACACACTGAATGCCAAGCAACAATTTTTTGGGGGAGCTTCTCAGGCAAGGTCTAGATGAAAGAGGAGAAATCTAACCCAGTCTGTACTTGAGAGGACTATATTCTCAATAAACGTGCCAACAATCATTCCTCTAAATTCATACAGATATATGGGTTCCCTAGAAAGAAGAAAAACCTGTATTTTCAGGGGTGCTAAGTATCTATTACTTTCATTTCACTTGTGCCATGGGAAAGAAACACCCCTAAAAAGCAAATTCAGGTGACTAAGCACAGATTTGATGAGCTAAGCATAGCCACATATGTCTGCATAGCTGCAGATGTGACTGGTTTTTGGCAGAAACACCAGACATTTGTTACAAAAACCAAAGCTACCACATTAGTTAATTAGCTTCTGGTACTGAAAGCTCATTACCAGAAGGACGGCATTCACAGTAAATTCCTTCCTGACTCACAACAATATATGTAACAGCAGACAATTCAATCATGACAGCAGAAACCCAATGTGCACAAGTCCCAAATCTTTTCAGACATCAGCCTTCAGCTGTGAGACAGCCTTGGAAGCTGAGCTAGGAAAAGATGGATTACATTACAGGACATGGAAGATCTGCCACCCACCAATGGAAAATGATCTTTTTAAAAATAAGATGGAGGGACTTAATGAATCCATAACTGAATCTCATCACAGTACTGTTATAGTGGGATGTATCAAAGTTTGCCATCAGCTACACATTACTGTCTGAGCCTTCTTCCTTTTTAGTTTAATGGATACAGTGCATTTTTTTCCCCATTGCTGATGTGGTGGAGGAAGCAACCAAACCTGATACTCCAAACAGGGAGCTCATCGGCAGGGGCTGGGCATCCCCTGGGCCATGCTGGACTGGGTGCTCTCTAAGCAAATGCAACAGGAGGGCAGGATTAGATGAATTGCAGCTGCAATTGCAAGGCTGGCAACAAGGGGCAAAAAAGGAAAAACCTTGTCTGCAAGGAGACTGGAGACAATCTGAAAGGGGAAAATAAGAGCCTTTCCTTCACAAGTTGAATTCATTGGCCATACAGTTCCAAAAATGTAAAATAGCTCCTCTTCCTTCTGTCCGAAGAAGGTAAAATATTTAATAAACAAGCAGGACTCTGTCAAAGAAATACCAAGTCATACCATCGCTTTCTCCTAGGAGAACTAACCTAACAACAGCTTTAATTTTGGCTAAACAGCATGCAAAAGTTGCCTACCATTGCAGTTTGAAACAGGACAAAGGATGAAGCTGGTGAAACTATAGACACAGAGCACAGGCTCTTGCTAAATAAACTCATTACATCTAACTTTGCACTATTGCTACATAACAATATTTAATAGAATCGTAGAGTTGTTGGAAGCGACCTTAAAGATCATCTAGTCCAACCCCCTGCCATGGGCAGGGACACCTCCCACCAGACCAGGTTGCTCAAAGCCCCGTCCAACCTGGCCTTGAGCATTGCCAGGGATGGGGCAGCCACAGCTTCTCTGGGCAACCTGTGCCAGTGCCTCACCACCCGCAGAGTGAAGAATTTCTTTCTTGTATCTAATCTAAATCTACCCTTTTTCAGTCTAAAGCCATCACCTTTTGTCCTATCACTACATGCCCTTGTAAAAAGTCCCCTCCAGCTTTCTTGTAGGCCCCCTTCAGGTACTGGAAGGCGGCTTTAAGGTCTCCCCACAGCCTTCTCTTCTCCAGGCTGAACAACCCCAACTCTCTCAGCCTGTCCTCGTAGCAGAGCTGCTCCAGCCCTCGGATTGTCTTTGTGGCCCTGCTCTGGATTTGCTCCACAAGTCCATGTCCTTCTTATGTTGGGGGCCCCAGAGCTGAACGCAGCACTAGTTCTTAATAACATGGTATATTGTAACGAAGAGAAGACACTCAAATCTGTGCCATAAAGGACAACGGCAAACTGTAGCCTGATACATCCAAGACAGGAGTCGATGGCACTGCTGCCCCTAGGTCCAGCCCTTTCCCTGCCTCACTGCGGGTCAGAGGACCCCCATCATGCTGGCACATACCTTGTGTACACCAGGGGATGCAATGAACTTCAAAGACACGTTCACAGGCTCCGTGGAACTCACAAGTTGTTCCCCACTTTGGGTTTCCACTCTATGGCCAACCCTACCCAGCTGCCCAGAGTTTAACTTGGGAGAGTAAATCCTTATCATTTATTTCAGAGACTCTTAAGCTGGTATGCTTCATTGCCTTGCCTGCTGTCCTGCCTCATAAAGCAGAATAAAATAAAATCTCTAATGGCCTCCTTGGAGCTTGTGTTCCAGTAGTGGAGCTACTGCTGGGAATAATTCTGTCATTGTTTTTTGGGGCTTTTGTTGGTCGATATGACACACTACCAGCTTGGGATTTGAGGCGGGGGAATTTTTTCCCCCCATCTGAAGAGGAGGTGAGGCGCCTGTTCTGAAAACAATGCTCACAACTGTTGTAGTAGGCATTTTCAGAAGGGAAGGTTCTGCATTTTTTTTCCAAGCACAGTCACTCTGATTTCACCTTAAAGTCCCCCAGAAATGTGTCCTGCTCCTGAGTAGGACAAACTAGACAGTGCAGAGCCAAGACCTGGTCCAGGAGGGTATTTCTGACTCAAGAGGGAAAATTTAGTACCTATTCTTTTCAAATATGAAAGATGGTGGCAATATGCCTGTTTTGTTTCCCTTCCCCTTCAGTGCTCCATCCTATGAGGACTTCAGTGCATGTTTATCTGTGCAAATATCCTTAGAGACTGCAGCAGTACAAATAAGCTGTTTGTTTATTGGGGCAGGGGAGGCACACACAGGGGTTAGGATGCAAATAATCTACATGTATATAACCTTTCTGAAATGAATTTGTTTTCTCTGAGATTTACACTGCCATCCTTGGTAGCAGAATAACATTACGATATGCAAGTAGTCCAATAAAGCCGTTCACTTCTCCTAATGCCTGCTCGGCCACCTCCTTTGCCACTGCAAACTTGTAGAGAAAGAAATCAAACAAACAAACAAAAAGAATAACAAAAAAAACTCCAAACCACATACAAGTCTCAAAATTCATAGTATTTTCAGCTCATAGTGAAGTCAGAGTGCCTGCATGTGGCAGGCAGTTTCCACTGGCTTCATTTCCAAGAGGCATCTGAAAGTGTCCTGGGACTGCCCCTCATCCTGCCGGCATGCACGGCTCCTGTGCCCACAAGGACATCAACCACAGCCTTCAACCGACTGGCAGACAAAAATCTCTGGGTTTTGTCACAGTGAATAATCTGGGTAATGAGAAAACTCAATTACTCATGGTTTTAAGGAATGAGATGTTGCGTGGTTTTTATAGCAGTTCAAGGACTGTTTGCATTGCTGCCCAACGCTGCTGAAACAGTGTAGGCTTATTACCCGCATGGATTCTCCCTTTTAACTCCATATCGGGCTTTCATAGTTTCAGTGGTTATTTATGAATCCCAGTGTTATTAATCAATATTTCTTCCTCACTGAAAAATAGGATCAGCAAATTTAGCAACCTGTGAGACTCATTTGAGACCATTGTCTCCCATCTGAACAGCGCCAATTTTGATATATGAACTTTCTGCCTTCCCACTCATCCTCTCTCAGCTTGCTAAACTGCTTCCGTCTCATGAAAAACCTCTCATCTCATTTATGAGCAAAAAGGGTATTCATTTCACCATAGTAAGACAATCCGTCATTTGGTTAGGCACTGTGCAAAGCCCAAATCCCTAAGGATGAAACCCCAGCCCCACCATGGCAGTGGCTTCACTGGTTTCTGGATTTTTCCCTGAAGTGTTGTACGTAATATGCACCATTGAAGGCTACAGGTTCTTCAGACAGGGTTACTATTAATAGACCAGGGAAATATTGCAGCATGGAGCACAGTGCTGCTTGATTTAAGGCAGAGTTGCTGCCTGCACATACAGTGCCTTAGAGCCGAGCTACCCAACGCCCGTGTGGGCACCCATAAGTCCCCGTGCAGGGCAAACGGGGAAAACTGACACTGATGCTCCAGGTCAAGATCGGTTTATCTTTTACTTTGCATCTTCTTTGTGATTTTTAAAATTAGAGGAAGTGTCTTTTCCTAAAAAAAAAAAAAATAAAAAAAAAAAAAATCTTTCATAACCACTTCTCTCCATCGCTGCACAGCACTACAAAGGCCTCATAAGGTTATAATCTTTGAACATATTATAATATGGAAAGCCTTTGATATTAAAATTAACTGCTGTAAGTAGTTAATTCCTGGGCATTAAAGAATAAAGACCATCCCTGTGCAATGACAATTTGAGAACAGAATTGAGCTGATGTTCCTCGACAGCTCGGGCTTAGGCATGTCCCTGGGCTTTCTGCAATCTCTAAGGCTCAAAGAGCATTTCAAACTTATTTACTGGAGGGGGATGGAGAGGGCAGAAGTTCGCACAAGCTTTGAATGATTTGCATTTCATCAGTTATTTATTTCTCTTTTGGGAATTACCAGAGAAATATTAGCCCCTCGTAACTGTTAGAGGGCACTTGGAATTTCATACCTCTGTGTAAGGGAAGCAGATAGGAACTGCCTGGTCTGGATGGAGCCCTGTGCTATCAACAGGTGCAGTAGGAGTTTTGTTATCTATACCTTTGTGCTGCTGCTTGGTCACCATTCAAATCCTAAGCAGTAAAATAAAGTTCATCCAGTCTAATTTCTTTAACCCTTCTAAAGAAAACAGAGAGTGAACATATCAGACTCTGCAGCTCTGCCACGACGCTTATGACTTCATGCTGTCCTCACAAATCGCTCATAACATTTAGCACTTAAAAAATAGGTTACGAACATTTGGTGATTAATCCTCCCAAAGAAAAGGGCCCAGGAGATCTGTAAATAGATATTAGCTTCCCTGTATACAGAGAGTGAAACTGAGATAGCAAGGATTAGACAATAAGCTGACCCAGTGCCCAAACATACCCTGCTTTATTCACTAATCCTTATCATCTGTGCTCTAAGGTTTAGGCTGATGACAATATTTTAAGCCTTATTTTAAAAGGCAGGTACAGAGCGGTGGAACAGCTATGGCTATCACCGGAGTGGGCATTAACTTCTCCTCTCAATAGCAAAAACTGGCTTGATAAATGGCTGAAAGGCAGGTTGCAGGACAAGGAGGGCAGCGGAGGTAACTGGCTTCAGAGCGCGGTCCTGAGCCCAGTGCCTGGGTTACCAGCAGCATCTCCAGGCACCTCCACACTGCAGGGCTGGCAGAAACGCATCTTAAAGCATTCTTGGGTGATATCTGTCAAACGCAATGACTAAACCTCCTCTACTTAGGAGCACTTTTCATGTACCCTGCAACTGCCTCCTCTCTTACTGCTGTCCACTCTGGAATGAAGAAGCACATGACAATGTGCCATTTTTCCACTTTCTAAGCATGGCCACACTGACATTTTTGGGGAAATGGCTGTATCCAGCACAGCCCTGGGCACTCAGCAAAGCCCACGTTCAGTGCAGAGTGGGATGACCAAGACCCATCTCCCCACTGCGAGGCAGGAGCTGCTGAGCTGCTCCCCGATGGCATCTCTCCCCAGGCAGAGCAGCTCCTGGCTCTTTTCTCCTGCCAAAATCCCAGTCTGGGAAATGCTGGAGGCCAGTGCCTCTCAGAAAGGCAGGAGTTGTTGGTGTCCAGGGTGGTCTGCTCACAGACCTGTCAGCTGCCTCTGTCAGAGCCTTTCTCCTTGCACCCTGACTTCGCACTCTTCCCAGTGAAAGATGGCTCTGCTTTCCCAATTCCCACCAAGCCCTGTATTTGGCAAAAGGGTCTAATGTGGAGTCCTCTGAATGCATCCACTATTTCTGTGAATGGGTTTTTGTTCCCTCCTGTAGGACCACAGATATACGCACTGCTGCTTCTGAAGACCTACCATACAACCCATTTTGAACCAGCTGCCGCTGAAGCAAGATCCTCATCTGCCATTTCTTATATCAAACATCTGAGCCCCTCCTTATGGGCATTTGTAAGTATGCATTGCGTAAATATACGTGCGTTTATACAAGCCTACAACGACACCAGTATCTCCCCAAACTGACAAAATCTAATTTGCTCTCCAGTCATGACATGCCAATTGCCAAGTTTCAGTCTATGGTGGTTTCTATATGGCCCACTGTACGCCTGTAACAATGGTGGTTTATAAGAGACACACCAAGAATTGATTAGCCAAAGCTTAGTGCGAATGTAAGTGCTGAGATATTATACACAAATAGCATATTTTTCTTTCTCAGATTATAATGTTTGGCATAGCTGCACGTAACATACCATATAAACTCCAGCGTACGTTAAGATCATTCATACAGCAGCTTCTTCAGGATAATCCCCAGAAGATGAGATAAATTACATGATATCCATGTGCGGGATCTAAACCAAATTCTTTTGATTAATCATAAGCCATTAATGGTAATGGTAATGAGTATGCCACTAAGCATACTATAAAATATGTAAAGCTTGGATGACTCTCAATAGATCTCAGCAAGTGCCTCGTTTAACCTTCACAGCTCATGAAAAACTGTTCGAACTGCTTCGTTTTAGACATGAAAACTATTGATTGTTTACAGCATTGCATGACCTTTTCTGACAAGTGGGAAAAATTATGAGATATTAGGTTGTAATTCAATCATGCAATATGCTCTAAATTATGTTGGGTTTCAAAATGCCGATGTTGTTTCTGCACATTTATTTTAGCTTTGAGTCTCATCTAAGTCTTTGGAGAAGATATGCATGAAACTATTTCGAATTGCAGTGCTCCTTGAATGGCCTTGAGTACAGATAAACTGTTCATATCTGTAAGGCATCAGATCTGAAGAGTGACTCTTAACTATAACAAATAATAAGTAATTTTAAAAACATCAACTAAATGAGACTTAGCAGTTATATATAAAACAGATTGCGTATCACATGAACCAAGATCCCATTTTACAAAACCTGTGCAAAGACGTACCCAGAGTCAAACCACTACCGATGTCTAGCCACTAGCTAACATAGAGTCTTCGTGGCCTAACAACGTCTGTAATGGTCCACTTTGACTCGTTATCCTGAACCTGAGCCTCAAATGAAATCTTTCCTTCACTGCTGATCACACAAAACACAGGGCTTCGAGAGTTAAAAATATAATGTGACAGCAAATTTTCCTCTCTTACGGGACCTCATTTATCTCCCTCCTAATCATATTTTCACTGTTTATTTTACTTCAAAGCCTTCTACCCTTTCATCATCAGACCTACGCCTCCAATGACAGGGAATTATTGTATCTTACTATAGACCAGCAATTACAAGTGATAAGTGACCACTGAAATGGATCTTTGGGAGCACAGTGTTAAAGAAACATCTAGAAACTGGGTTGTGTTAGAAAAATATTTTGTTATATACTCTTTCAGTGGTGGATGTCTCTGTAGTTCCTGTACATGACAGAGATGTTGCTGATGGTTATCTATGATTTTTCTGAAAGATAGACTGTTTCCCCTATATCAGTAGAATACTTTTACTAG
The DNA here is from genome assembly GCA_031468815.1 of Morus bassanus. NCBI lineage: Eukaryota > Metazoa > Chordata > Aves > Suliformes > Sulidae > Morus > Morus bassanus. The sequence goes on from CM062575.1 coordinate 2,494,972, forward strand.
AAGTAGATGACATCTCTGCCAATGCTAGCAGATGCAAGAGAGAAAAGCCACACGAAAAGGTCCTACATTCACTGGTTGCTTTGGTTTCAAACAGGTCAGTAATTTTTGCAAACTCCAGCTCAACCCCAGGCTCCCCTGGCAGGCATCCCACCAGAGATCGCTTCCCATACATCAATTCACGTTTCACTTATTTTGCGGACTGCTCAGCCCATTTCAAGTGTTATGACTTAATTGTTTGCAACTAAGATTAAAAAATTTACAACATGTAAAAAGTTTTTAGCATGCCCATTTCAGTGACAGAAGCTCATCCTACCTTAAAAGACTGCAGAGGAGAGGCAGGTTTTATTCTGCTTTTTCAGACCTTTAGCTCTCCATCTGGGATTTTTTCCAAACCAATACCTATTGAATCAAACATTGTCTTTCCATAAGCGACTCTAATGCTCAAACTGAAGTAGAAATGATAAAATATATACATAGAGTGGAAGATAAATAATGGTAAAAGTTGGGATTTGAGGCATTCAGGTGACTCATCACAGCAGCAGTCTTTCAGAAGGAATGATGAGCAACATGCATCTTCTGGGCTGTTTTGAATTAGTATGTTCCTATCCACACATAAGGCTGTTAATGTGATAGCTCTACTGTATATACCTAAGAATAGGACTGGAACTGCTTTTCTGTAACAGACATTAAAGGTTTTGGCCTGCTGTAAAACAGGAATGGCTTTGGTCTATAAAAAACCTGAATATAGACAGGTTTTTTACAGCTGATAGTCTAACAGTAATTGGTTCCTGTCATTCTTACCCCTTTCAGGCACTGAGATTCCTGAACATCCTGCTGCATAATTCAGGGCTGATTTATAGGAAGAAGGACAAAACATTACCAGTCTCAGCGGAAACATACTTCCACTTGAACTGGAAAGTTCAAATTTGCTAGAAAGAGGTCATTCGAGTTTGTATTATTGTGCTCCTTGCCCTCAAACTCAGTCTGCTCTTTCAAAAGGGCAGGTCTTTGAGGGATTTCTCTGTGTAAAATATTGAGGAGACCTCAAGCCACTGTGAGGAGCTTAATAGGAAGAACCAGCCGTGCCTCTGCATTGCTCAAACGACTGTACCAGGTCCTCTGAGGAACTAGAAGGAGCATGGTTTTTAAAAAGGAGCTGTGTGAGTTAATTTTACCTAAAAAACAACAACCGTCTGCCATCGGGCACAAGTTTCAAGGTAAGTTCGGTATAGAGACATTCCTGACAATGACTATTTGGTAAGTCACCAATTTGCTGATAAACTAATTTAGGGATGTCTTAGCTTCAGAAACTTCATGCTGAGGAAGGAAGCATCTAAGCCATGTGCATAATCACCTTTTATATATATGTTTTTTGCTGAAAAATTAGGCAAAAGGCATGGAAATGTAGGTCAGCCAAGCAACTCAAAAGAACACGGGACTGAATGTGAACTTAAAACCAATTGGTGATGATTTAACCATTTCCTTATAAAGACCAGGCATTCATTTGGAAAGGCATCAGCCTTGCACAGCTTTGATCCATGACATAAGAGGACATTATCACAATGTCACCCAAAACAGGTTACAGTCAAGTACTGGGAAAGCATTGGAGTTGGTACACGAAGGATTTGACCCGAGACTGCCAATAAAGGCACAGGGTGATTGGCTCTTCGATGCCAAGCAAGTTCCCTTCACTTTCTTAATCTGCTCTTAACACAAAGGCACATAAAATATTCCAGTACAACTCAAGTCAACATAGCTTGCTGCATTTCAGAGAACTGAGTTCAGTTTCAGTGAAAACAAAAATAATACAAGTCACTAAGTTGAAATACATATGGGAAGGGTTAGTAGAGGGGTCATTTACAGCTGCCTGGTGTAATTACTCTGCAGGTATCAAATTCTGGTGTTTCTAAAGGCATATATGTCTGTCAACTTCTCAATGCAACATCACCTGTGTAAAACTCCTAATCCCCTCAAACCCTTTTTTTTTTTTCTTTCTCTTTTTTTTTTTTCTTTTTTTTTTGGGGGGGGAGGGGGGGAGGTATACTCAGGTCTGATTGCTTTAAAACAAAGAAATCAAACCCCTGAACTATTGATCCACTGTCATGTTAAAGGTTATCATATTTACCACCAGGGATGCACAACCAAGCAATCAATTTCCTAATTAACAAAAGGTGCAATATATTTCTGCCATCAGATTCAGGTGGTTTAAGAAGCTTATCACAGCTCAATTAATGTTGCTGCTCTCAACTGGGAGTGATTGGGTGAACACACCCAATCCATTTAAAAATAAAGACAAGCCATACCATTTGAACCTCTAAAAAGTAGTGATGGATGTGTAAACCCATAAGCAGCATATGGGACCATCAGAAGGATGCTGCCCATGATTAACACCATCCGTAACAGCTTTGAGTTTCCAGTGCAGTGCAAAGGTCTAGCCATTTAATTGTAAAAGATGGATAACAGATAGACACTGAAGTTGTGGAGGACACCAAGACTGTGAAGAGAACTAAATCATCAGTAGTGTGAGACTAAGCCAGACTGGATCTGATTGCCTCTGAACTTCAAGCCAGTCCCATTCCAGCTTGGCCATCTCCAGTTCTTAAGCTAAAACTGTGGATGTGAATTAATAAAGAGCGGGAGACAGAGGTACAGAAAAGGAAACAGAGGATTGATCCTATTCCTAGTAAAGGCAAAAGGTACTTCCATTTTGACTGGCACTACATGCAAAGTATTTGGAGGAAAAGAAGGGAGAGAGTCAGAAAAGATGGAAAAGATCTGAGAAAAGGAGAAATTGGGGGGGGAACCCCAGAAATGGAAAAGAAAAGCAGCAAGTTCTTGCTCACCCTGGCACCTTGTGTATGGCTTTGCCTTTGGAAGACATGAGAGGTACAGAAAAGTTTCATTTTCTAACAAGAACTTACACTGGCAGGACCCGACTCTGCCATGTGGTCCATACTGGTATTTCAAACAGCAGGCGTCTGACACCCTACCTGTTTGTGAAAAGCCTTTGGCCTTTGGTTAAGGGACGCAACATCATCTTCTGCTTTTCATGTTGCCAGTAAACCATGAAAAAAATCATTTCTGTCAGTGCAATTGATATTTTCACCTCTGCACAGCAGTCTCCTTTATTGTTCCACACTCATCCCACAGGAAGCACTGAAGAAAACTCTTGGAAACATGAGGAGAAGTGAGGAGAAGAGACTTCTTTCTGAGTCTGTATTCCGTGGTAGCTGATGGGGCACTGACTCATGGAACCACCAAAAATGGAGGCTCCCACGGCATGGGGGAAAAACGAGCTCGGAGAGTGACACAGTCCCACGGGCCAACTCCCAGCAACTCATTTCCCTGTGACTCTCCTTCCACTGGTTATTAGCTGCAGACAGTGGCTTTTTGTGTCAGCCCTGAGCCAAAAACAGTGGCGTGGGAGAGCCAGGGGATCAGACTATGGCATAGCCGAAACAGCAGAGACTGGTTCTCCACCAGCATTTGCCAAAGACGTGGCTCTGGGCACAGCCAGAACAACAAGGGACAAAACACAAACTGGACCAGAGCCTAAAAATGCACATGACAAGAAATACTTTTTTCTTTATAAACATAAACTTCAATGCCTTCCACACTGACGAACAGGGATCTAACCCTCACTCCCTTTGCCATACTCTGTACCTACAGACTCCCTCTTTACTTAAATATATCTACCATATTTACGTCATCCCTGCAAACAGACAAGCCTTACAGAAATGCTCAAAAGGGAAAGGTATTTTACTGTACTAAATACATATTTTCTGCTGACAGTGACATCTTATGTGTATGTGGAGTGAAACACAAAAGCAATAGCCGTATCTGAATTTCTTGCAGGCAAAAAGTTTGATGGATATCTTTAATGTAAATGGCTTCAATATTTTTAAAACACTATAGAATACGAGGACAAGTATCTGAAGCTAGAATGCATTTTATGAAAAATTCAGAAATAGTTGGAAAAAAATAAAAAGCATTGCAACGTGTTGCCTACCTGGGGGTATTTTTTCTAAGGTCTGAACACAAGAAAACCCCTTGTTATAAATTATAAAAGATATAAAAGTTTTAATGTTATTTAATAATATATAATTGAAAATAAAATGGCAAAAATAATTTTAAATATTCTGTGCTTTGATTCTTATATGGGAAATGGAAAAATATTCATATAACAGTTCCTGCTAGGTAGACAAATAATAGCATTGTGATGCATTGCACAAGTTCCTCCGAAGATTACTACCCTGGATGTGGAGCCACTTGAACATTTGCCAAGCCCGTGGCAACCTGCACTACCTTTTGTTTCACAGAGGCATTGATCTGCATGCATACAATGGTGGACCAGGAAGAATATGATTTCAGTAACCAAAGTTCCCTATCCTAGCTCTCTCCAAACTTCCACATCAGTGAATTGCAGCTGTTGCCCTTGGCAACTTGGGAAACTCAGCCATTAACCACCCCTTCCTCCTGCTGGGGAGGTTATGGCGACTGCGACCTGCGGTCAACAGCGCAACACCGCAAAACAGAAGTCGCACGCTGCAGAGCAGGTATGCTGCTGCTTCGATTGCTTCTTGTCACGATACCTTCTAAACATCTCCTAAACAGAACAGGAAATAAAGCAGTTTTGTTGTAGCCAAAAGACTGAAATGACCAATTCCCCAGAAAAGGAAACATAATCCTGGTGAATAAAAAAAAAAAAAAATCTTTAAAACGTACTTTTCCCCCCACCTGCAGAAGTGACTACTTATGTTCCCAAAACCATTCCTCCATACCTGAACTGAAACATCCTTCTCAAAGAGGAAACAATTCAAGAGCAGAGAATGGCTGCAGATAACTAACTTTAAAAAATTGAAGACAGACATCCAGTATATGTCAGAAAAATGGAAACTGCTGAATTTCTGACAGGCTTCTGAAAAAGACTTTAACACACTTTTTGTATGATATATATTATGGTGATAATGATACATATATATATTTATGTATATATAAATAAATATTATGTATACATAAATAAATATATATTCGTGTATATAGAAATAAATATGTATTGTCCATATAAGTAGTTCACATAATGTTTGATGAATTTTACGGATTGCACACGCTGCATATCGAGATCATTTTTCCCACTACATCTTTTACAACTGTTCCTGCTGCAAAACGCAACATTTCATAGCACAGAAGAGGACTGGTCCCTCTCGCCAGAGACAGCATCACTCTGTTATGCACCACAAGGCCATGGAAGACTTGAGGTAAGTGCAGTGACAGCAGTGAGAACTTCTGACAAGGCTCCCTGCCTTTGGAGAAAGTGCCTTTGCACCTCCAGAGGCTGTGAAAGGTTTGCTCCTCACAGCTCGGCCTCAGTTACTAAAAAGCACACTTTCAGAAGCAGGGTATCTCTTCTGCTCATTTCTTGAAGACAAAATACTCACGACTCAATGCACTGAGCCATGGCTTAGACATTCCTTAAGGAATGGCTTTACAGTGCAGCTAAGCCAATCCAACTGGAGGCCAGCAGCACTGGTGCTTGTCTGATCCCACCACCACCTGGTTCAGAAAAAATTGCCCTCCAAAACCAGCAGATATTTTTTTTGCCAGTTTAGCTCCTTGAATTAGATCTTTGGGTCATCAGACAAATTGTGGCACTGTTGCAAGGCAAGAAATGGATGCCACAGCTGTCGAGAGAGGAGGACTTGCCCTCTTGGCCACAACTAACAGCTAGAGAGGTTTAACTACACCAAGAAATTGAACTTTTGGAAGTCTTCCTTCCGAACTCAATCAACTCTCACAAAAGCAGATGCACTTCTTGCACTTATTCTCACAACCCTCCTGACATAACTTGCTGCTGAGTGACTGAACACATCAGCTATTCCATTGACAGAGCAGAATAAATCCCAAGGTGGGGAATTAAATAGGATTGCATAGCCTTAGTGTCAGAGAAGCTTTGTCACTACAAGGTTTTTCAGTTTAGTTCAGTGACAATGAATTCTCGGAACCTTCACTAAGAAAGCATTATGCAAATTTTATAACTGAAGTGAGTCTAGAGTTATGAAAAAGTATACATTTCTAGACAAGTCTAATTAGTGACATCTTAGGCAACAGTAAATAAAAACCCTGTAAGTAAAGTAAATAAAGAACATCCCTTCATGCTTGGAATGCAGACCCACAGTTTAGGATTAGTTCTTCTTTATTTAGGGTCTATTCCAAAATCTTCTGACGCCAACAGGACCTTTAGATTAACTTCAGAAGGCTCTATTCACTTCTTTTGAAGAAAGCAAGAAAATACAAGTCAAAGAACTAGTTAGAATTTAAATGTACTTAAGTGAAATGTAGGAAGTGAATTCAGAGCCCAGGTCTCTCAGGGCCCCCTGCATAGCATTTATTTTAACTTCTAATGTTGTGCCATTATGTTTAATGAACAGGAATCATACTTAGCAGAGATACTACAGCAGAGATTCACCAGCAGAACTACTTGGGAAGGAAAAAATCACTCTGCTTATATTCTTTTAATATTTCATTAGCATTCCTAACAGAATCTCCCTCACGTGGAAATAAAAATAGCCTCAATTCAACACAAATTATGTGCAAATAATCTGCCCCAAAGCAGTTTCAGCAGAGATTTAGAATTTCTCTGACTGTAGACCCTTATTATTCACTCCCTTTGCTTTGAAAATATACTCATAACTACTTTTTAAAATATATTTTATTACAACAGACTTCAATTACACAAAATTCTTTGGGGTTATACCTGAACAAGCCAGCAAAAACAGATACTTAAATAACATTTTGAATAACTGTGCTTGACCTTACTAAGGAAATCGAAGTGATATCCCAGGTCACATGCTTCACCCTCATTAGGAAAACGATCTCACAGGGCCTTTGTTTGGTGATTATTGCAAAGTAGAGCTGGGGAGGAAAGGAAAGGAGAGTGTCTTTCAGGGGGATCCCTTGCACAGAGGAGCCAAGGCACCAACTTTATTTTAAAGACGGCCCAACAGAGCATCCTTAATGAATGGTGACAGTTTTGCTCTATAAGAAACCCAGCTCAGCACCCTTACAGGCAGCAGCTCTGCCAGAGCCCACAAAAATAAAACTGGTTCAAGAAGCAGAAGACAAAAGTGAATGCTAATTATTAATTAGTAGATCTTCAGGCAATTATGCAACTATCAATGGAAAGCTCAGACAGATACATGACAAAATCAGGCAGAGAGGGAGACAGAATGACAGGATGTGGGGCCAAACTTGACAAAAGTATCATTTCAGTCTCCAGGGAAATTATACCTTTCATGTCCATTTACATTTGATGTAACAGGAAAGTACAATAAAGAAGAATAATGATATAGTCCCACTAAAGGAACTCAACGTGACGTGCCTTCTGCTTCTAGGCATCCATTCCACAATTACTCTAAATCTCTGGTGACTGCATGGCACAGATGAAGTATATGAACATTGAAAATTAATGTGTTGAAAACCATGAACATATTTGCTTTCTTGCAATTCACTTCTGCACTGAAAACCTTTGTTGGAGTACAGGCTTTCCAGCCCATCCAAGCTCCAGCCCCTGCCTCTCCTGGTAACCCTCAGGTGGATTCACCCTGCCTCCTCGCTGGTAGCATCAGTTCAGAATTGGCTACAGCTGGTCCAGATCTATTGCTAGGATTTTTCTACATAAATCCTGGGGGAATTTGGCTTGTTCTTTCGAGAAAATCATCTGTCACCCTATGGTATAAATGAAGCCAAGCAAGAACATCTCAGGAGGAGAAGAGTTCTCCTCCATGTCCAGTGCACATCCCTCGCAGCACAGCAATGGCTTGTTGTGAGGTTACTCAAGGGCAGGTTCCTGCTCAGGCTGCTCATCATAGAGCATCTGCTTGAAGCGTCAAGAAAATCACCCACCTTCTTAATGAGCAAAAGATATTTCATGCATTATTCTACATAGTTTAAGTGTATTCATAATAAAATATTTATGAAACAACCAATAAATTACTGCAAAGTTAAATTTTCTTCCACACTGAAGAGTCTGTAAAACTTGCTCTCAGTGTGAATCAGATTTTCAGGGACATTCAAGGACAAACTTTCAAGGCACAGTCCACACCCATGCATGTCTCAACGGGTGCATCCCACAGCAGCTTACGCAAACAGATGTTAGAACTTGCCCATCCAAAATGGATTAGCACATAACTTCTGCACACAAATCAGACCTCATGCATTTCTAGTATTTTCCCATAAATTCCAGAAAAACAAATAGGTGAAAGGGAAGTGTTCCCTACTTATCAACAAATCTGTATTCTGTATAGAGTGCCAAACAATCTTTGTGACTGATGTCCAAACCGAACATCTTTGAAACCCAACATTGATGGTAGAGCACAGCACTGGAAAGCTAATGCCAGATTTCTTGATGCTAGAGATTTTTTTCCACGTAAAGCTCTTTTTTGAGAGATCAATTTAAAATCACTTCATGTTTTTTATCTTGGCATTCAACAGCTAAAAAGTATTACCGACCTAACTTCTGAAGTATTCACAATTGCCGAGTGGAAGTTTGAGGTGTGTTATCAGAGGTTCTGCCTTCTAAACACGAGTCCCTGGGCTGTTTAGCTACTCTCCTGGCACACCTGCATTACCATGCTGTTAATAACAAGATATTGGGAAATATCTTTGCTCTGAGGGAAAAAAAAAAAAAAAGAGCTTTTTTCCCTGCCTTTTAGGAGTCAAGCATAGCAATAGTGCTAGAAGACTCAAAACCTTGCCAATGTTGCTAACAAGAATCCAGCCATTATGAACAAGGACTGTTGTTTTGGTGCCGATAGCCATCTGGAGGAGCAATTGTTTTCTGTTACACTGCTGTTTCATGAACAATATGGGAAATTAGGAAAATAGGAATTTCAATTCCTCTTTTTCCCCAAGACATTTTATTTTCCAGTCTACCCAAGTGGTCTCCATGTTCAGGATATAAGCCTGTTTTCCAGGCGTCACTGATGCATTTCTTACCTTTAAAGGTGTGAAATTACTGAAAATGTCATTGTACTTTGGCTCTAAGACACAGTGTGGTAGCACAGGACAGAAAACTGACTGGAATAAAATTTGGCAGCCCAGCTGAGACACCTGCCCGATCAACACCCCACAAATTCTGTAGAACAAGGTGCTTTGGGAACATTTCCTTACACTGACAGACTGAAACCGAAGAACCTGTTCCCATTCCTTACTAAACATCCCGAGTTTTCTAAACACCCATCTTTATAACGACATCTCAAGGAAATGAAAGCTTTTTACCCCAAAATGCAAAGCAATTAAGACACATTGCAATAACCATTTATTTCACTTTTTAATTAATATAATCCTGAATCTCAAATTCTACTCTGGGAACCTCTTTCCAATTGTATTTGGTGATGCAAAAGCCTGTCTTTTAACTTTGGCTGTGGCTTTATCAATTCAAACACTATCGATAGAAGAATCAAAGAAAAAAGGCACAGAGACACTCCTGGAAGGAGGAAGCAAGAAGCACAGGGAAGCAATGTGGTTCAAATCATGGGAAGGAGAGATGATTTAGGAAGTTGCAACATAGACATCTCTTATCAATCAATGGATATGTTATGTATTTAAAAGTGTATCATTTTGCTTAAGCAGTCAGGACTAGATTATCACCACAGGATACCTTATCTATTTTTTGTCAATTATACTGTAATCACCACATGATGCGATCAAATCACTTTGTTCTAAAAACAGCCTGCAACTCATTTTCCCACACTGTGCTGCTCTAGAATTCATGGGTAGTGCTGGCTACAAAATTTGATTTTCCCGCCTTAGAAAATTACAGCTCTTTAATGGAACACGGAACAGAAATAAGTTAGAAACGTTGCCATGGCAGAAACTGCTATGGTTTCAGTGCAGAAGCATGGGAGCCTGCAGCAGCACCCTCCACACACCAGCAATCACATGTGTCCCACTGCTCCTCTTTGGGCAAGCCTGGCCCACCTGCCCAAGAGCCTAGAAGTCCAGGAGGTGAAGGAGGAGCAGGATCTCATACTGCCCTCACTAGTGCGCATCTTCTGCATCAGGCTTATCTACCAACCTGGGATGCAGCCCCTCCACCAACTGTTAACTGGACTATCCAGGCAAGGACAACATTTCACAGGAGATCTCCAGTGTTATGGACTCACCCTACGTCTGCATGGGCATTGGCAAGTATCAAATGATAAATATCAGGCGCTGGATTTCATTTAGTGGCACCGAGCGAAATTCTTTTAGTTACTAAAGAGAAGGAAAAATGCCACAAAATTGCACAATGAAGTTTCAAATGCATCGACTTTGCATTAATACGTTTAAAAGAAATAATGTCCAATTAAGCAGCCTAAATGTTGGCTGTTAATTACCAATGGAAGTGTTCAAAATCTGGGGAAAATGTAAGGTGCTTTCCTTTCCTTATGAATAAAGATGACAGAAGAAAAAGCTGCTTCTACTACAATGTTAGACAGTATACTGCCACATACAAAATAAACTATTCAATTAATTTGTCAGGTGTGACAACTGTAACCAAGATGTTAAGGCTGAATACTCAGTAATTTCTAGTGAAAGGAGATTATTTTTTACTATATAAATGAAAAAAATATTTTACACTATGCATAAAACCCATGAAATGGGTACCATTAAAAAAAAAAATACGTAATAATCAGACATGGGAAGTAATTAAGTGTGAAGGAAAAGACGTATGACTTCTCTATGCAGATATTTGGGTACACCATTGTCTCAAGATTGATTTTTTTGCAAAAGTCAGATTCAGGCTCTAGCTGACACAGCAATGAACACCAACATTTGTTTTATAAATGTTTACAGAAAATTTTCTTTCAAAATTATTCAAAGATTACTCATCAACATTTTAGTCCCAATGATCTTCATAAAATAATCTAGAAAGTAATTTCATTTTGTAAAATTCTTACAGGAATAGTTAGGTTTTACAGTCTTGCCATCAAATTAAAAAGCGGCAGGAAAGCACACAGTGAGGCTAGACTAGAAACATGCAGAAATCCAGCAGTTCAGCTAGATCCATCTTTTGCAAACTCTCGCTTTTCCAGGTATCTCCATAATAACAACCTTCCTCAAAAACCTCTGAAAGCGCGGACAGGCAAGCTGGAGCATTTTTTCCAAAATATTTGTCTCGGAAAACAGTACTTCTTAAACTATCAGTAATGGGAAAAAAAATGCATCTGGAGTCTCAAAATCCAGAAATCACGTAAGGAACATCAGCTATCAAGTGTTTAGGCATTAGAAAATTGAAATTCCAGAAACAATGTGTAATTTAAACAATATTGTCAGATTAGAAATACATATATATATATAAAAGACATTGTACACTATGTAAAAGGTATCATGTCAATTATGAAAAAGGATTAATTTCATAGTCAAGATTTTTTTCACCACAGAAGCAATGCTGGACATCATAAATCTCATCTTTCAACAATTTCTACACCATCCATCCATGCTTGCAATAATCTGCACCCGCAGGGGTTTAGTGTTTCATCTTTGTTTTGGCACTAAATGAAGAGAAACTTATTACTGCTTCAATTACGGCAATGCCATGACCATTAGCACAAAATAACTGTGCAATTAAGAACTTTATGAATTAAAAAAAATATTTGAGAAATACAGTTTTGGGTTGTGGCTTCTGTAACCTGATGAATTCAACAGATATGTGGAACAGGTTAAATAAGTATACTGAAATTTTCATGGGACCAACTGTTCCCTAGCACTTAGTTCCTAGAACATACTTATTTTAAAGTATGTGAACCTACAGACTTAGCCCACATGTCTGTAAACAGATACATCGTTTAGAATTGCTGACATGAAAAAATAGTATTTACATATTTTTTATGCAAAGAGATAAAATATTTGTAATTGTTTTGGAGGACTAGTCTGTTCTTTAACTCTGTTAATTTTCTTCTGGTTCACCAATAGAAAATTAAAAGAAAAATCCTTTCCTCAAAATTTCAGCTTAGCTATATTGTATTATATTACATAGTGTATATAACAATACAGAATTTAACCAACAACATTTTGTAGATGTATTCATATTGTCTATCCTTAAAATAGAAATTACTTCAATATAACATTACAAATGTAGCAAGGTCAAGCCCTGAAAATCAGGAATTGCTTTAGCCTCAGTCCAACTTTATGCATATGCAATATAAAGTTTTAACATATATAGGCCTAACAGTTTAAACCATGCTTGATATACATGGTCAGAAAATGGTGTAATGAGAACAGGGAGGTTGTGAAGCTGTTTGGTCACCGCCACTGCCTCTCAGTCTTCCCTCCCTCCCAACAAATCTACACTTGAGTACACACACTTGCATTTAGTGCATTGAGCATCATCTCTGTAATCAAATTTAATCACAGAAAGGTTATCAGAGCTCTTTTTTCTTTTCTTTTTTTAACATTAAAACAAGGTAAGTAGTTTGTTTCCTGTATTATCAAAATCTATCTAGATCATCAGCATCTCCAGCTGAATAAAACAACTGATGCAAATCGCTGGTAACCTGATGTACTTCTGTCAGCTAGGTTAACTTACAAATTAGTTTGAGTTAAATATGACCACATCAAGTGATGACACTGTTAAACTTGCAGGGATTTCTAGGAAAGTAGAAAGAGAAAAGGAATTCACACAATTAAATGGGCCTATTGAAAAGCAAGCAGTAAAATTTAAGACTCAGTTCTGTAGGTTATGAATATAGATGCTCCTTTTTTGACGTGTTGAATATATGACTGAAGTTAAAAACAATATTGTTTCCATAGGCACAACGTATCATTGAACAGAATGCCTTTACAGGAAGACTGCATCATAAAACTTACAGAATTGGATCAAGGCATAAATGCAAAAAATCTTAAATACCACACTTCTTTTCCCTGCCTTTTTTACAATATATGCTCAAGTTTTGTTATTCCAAAGCCAATTCTGATTTGCAAATGCAGGAGCTGAGACTCAATAACTAAAAAGTTATTATAGAGTTGAACCAAAACAATTTTTTAATTTCTCTATTTCACGGCGCTTTTTGAGGTCTGTGACAACCACAGGCTGAGACACATCAGTGGAGAACATTTTGAGAGATGGTCTGCTCTACTGAGGGCCTTCCTCAAAGACCGCACAGCCCCCGCAAAAGGTCTCCTCCCATCTCACAGGATCTGTGACACTGCTGAGGAACGGCACCGACAGACTCATTGCTTCTCATACCGGCCTGAACATCTGTCTGTCTGTCACAAGTGCTTCATTCGTTGCTATTAATTAGAATCAAAATTCCTTACTTCCAGCAAGACCAACATTCGTTCCTTGCTAAGGACCCTACTCTTTACTGAGCGTGCCTCCAGCTCTGTTTACTGGAATTCACAGTCGAATGAAGACTGTAAAAACTGCAAGATCAAAACGCATCAACGGATGACGCTTTAGCGGTGCTCAGCTGATGTGCCCCCTCCTCCTCTGCTCAGAACCGGGCACTGGCAGTGCACCGTGGTGCAAAGCAGACACGGCAGCACTCCCGCCAGCTCCGGGAGGGAATACAAGAGAGTGAAGGGAAGCACAATTTTATTAGGCGGCACTTGGGTTAATAATACTCTCAGGCAGATCTGAGTGCAATATCAGACGCTTTCTACTTGCAAAGCTTTACTCCTGATGCATTACATGCCGTGTTTATAGGGGGAAGGAGCATACCACTGTCCAATAACCACAGAAAACAATACAAACAGGCAAAGTGGCAATGTACCTGGGGAAAGCCACAGTCCCACTCACGGTGGCAACAATTACTGTGGCTAAATGCCCAACCGTGCTGTGAGACCAGAGAGCGAAGGATTTAAAACAACTTCCTCCCCTTGTCCTGTAGCAGAAGTCTGTCGGTATGACGAGAAACCCTGAATCATGTGTGATCAGGAGTACGAGGGTGCAAAACTAGCATACCAAACAATACAGAAACATCGGGCTGTCTTAGGTGAAGCACAGGAACTAACAGTCCGTTGTTAATCCACTAGCACTCTTGATTAATTCTTGTACCTATAATAATTTTGATGCAGTGCTGTGGCTCTCCAACACTTCTTTTACATACAACTATAAGGAAGGCTCCTCTTCTATGCCAGAGGACTTGCCATCTAAATATATTGCCTAATTCCTCAGGAGAAAAGACCAAAGGCAAAGTGGTTTGCAGGGTATAACGCACCCTTCTTGGAGAGTTCAGACACAATAGTAAGGCATTTCTCCTACCTGTGCCCACAAGGGACTGCAGTAATTCCTATTTAATTCAACTAATGCATTATACAATTTCCTTCACTAGAACAGCTTTACATAGTTTGGGTTCTGTTCTGTTTAATGCACTTCACTATCAGTGTGTGATTTTTTTTTTAAATAAGTGAGAAATTAAATACTCCACCATTTGTTTCATGTCAGTGTAAATTTTTTCACTTAAACTTAATTTTACTGGATAACATCTTCCTCGCATCTCAGTCCCACTCTTCTCAGATCCAGAATAATTAAAACTGGTGAAACGCATCCCTTTCATTCTTGTATTTGCTTTATTCATCACACAGCATGACACACCTTTAAAGCCTGGGCATTTCAAATATCTATGAAAGTGACACAGATTGCCTGCCAAAACTCACATGATTTTTTTCTACTTTCCCAAATCACCATTTCCAAACAAATCATCATAGAATAGCCCCTCCAGAGCAAGTACTGCACACATACTAAGCTAACACACAAAACCAAACAAATTTGCAACTGTCTGACCATGGCTAAGAAAAGGACCATTTAGGATAATTTTTGCACATCGATTTATTTCCCCTGAGACTCAAACTCTTCATGTTTAAAAAGGATCTTTTAATATGAGGGTTTAAGCTGTATAGCCATACAGATCTATAGCATGTCAGCAAGCAGTTTGTTTTCTACCGATATTTTTAAATTCAAGTCTAGTACACTTCAAGTTCGAAAAATTAAAACACCGAACCCACCACATGCCAATCCTGAAGAAATAACATTTTGCTAAACAAGATGCACTACTTGGCTCAGAAAGTGAGATTTGCTCTCCCTCTAGAGTTTTAGCTGCATGCGCTGTAGCCTGTAACTGTTAGCTAGTCAGGTATTCTGCTTGTGCTGCTGGTTGCTATTCTTATTCGTTCAAAAAAAGGTAGTGACCTTGAAAATAAACCTTTTCATCAAATCATATCACAAACATTTTATCCAGCCTTGACCACCAGTGTAAACACCTCTCAGATACATTATAGCACTTTAATATAATAGCTGCAAGCAAACTACTTACAGAAGTTCATATTTATACTGTCTCAGTATTCGTTATCTTTAGGAGCATCTTTCCCTTCAATTTTGGAATTGTGATATCAAGAAAAATCAAGACAATTCACCCTGAACAGTCTAATAAATCCCTGCACTGCTCTAAAAAGCTAGCCAGATCAGTCTTTTGAACAACATGAGAATAAAAAGCATTTGTTTTGTGCTCATTCAAATATATAATGTGCAAGCAGAAAAAAAAAAAAATCTCCAAGAAAAACAGATCTCCAGTAACAGACATCTGCTCTTTGTGCCTAGCAGAAAATTCGGCTCCTCTCGGCTGTCAGGAAGTCGGAGCTAACCTTTGAGTTCACAAAGCCAACAGCCACACACTGCCCTGATCCTGGCACTCATGAAATGTCAAGGATAATCTCATTTCCATTTTGATGAATAATGTACAGAATGGCAAACACGTCTGCATGTGCCTATAAGGGAATTCGGCCATGAGATCTCCGTAGGTTGTGTGGAAAGGGAGGCGCGAGGAAAAGAGATGACTTCAGGGTCGAGGGCCCTGATGCCTCTCAAAGCTACGGTTATTTTATTTCCCTTTATGTTAGAAGATAATGGGCTGAAATAACTAATTAGAGTACATATCCCTTTGATTTTCTAGTCCTTGCAGCTTTATTGCCCCTCCACGGACGGAGGGGAGACGTGGCGTTGCAGGGCAGCTCATGGGCAGGAGCGACGCAGGTGATGCAGTGCTGTAGGCACCGGCTGTCAGTCACCGGCCCCACAGAGCTCTAGCCCAGCGCCCAGCTCCGTGGGGAGCCTTCGCTCAAGATTCCTCTCAACCTGAGACTAAGAGCAAGAATAAATCCTCTCTTACACACGCCCTCTGTCCCAAAAGGGGCGCATATAAATAATAAAACATAGCACGTCTTCTGAAGGCAAAACATTCATTTGCATGCAGGAACTCAAGCTGGCAGCACTCATAAAAGCTACTGGCTAGGCCATGTTTGGGCTTTCACAATTATATAAAAGAAAAAGAAAAAGAAAAAGAAAAAGAAAAAGAAAAAGAAAAAGAAAAAGAAAAAGAAAAAGAAAAAGAAAAAGAAAAAGAAAAAGAAAAAGAAAAAGAAAAAGAAAAAGAAAAAGAAAAAGAAAAAGAAAAAGAAAAAGAAAAAGAAAAAGAAAAAGAAAAAAGAAAAAGAAAAAGAAAAAGAAAAAGAAAAAGAAAAAGAAAAAGAAAAAGGAACCCACAGAGTCAAAATACCTAAGAAGAGGTATTGTGCCTGTAATTTCTCAGTGCCCAGCGTGCAGGTAAAATGGCATGAGAAGCCCAGAAACACAGCCGAAGCTGTGCTTTCCTGTATCTGTTTTTCCTTTGTACCTATTCTGCTCAGTCTGAGAGCAAACAGGCAGCAGGAGTGGAGGGTTGGTTAGCAGCGATGCTCTGGGGCAGAAGCTGAGCTTTCAAAGTTTGCTTAGTTTTTTTAAAAAAACTTTTAAAAGCCTTACATGCAGACCCATATCTTTCAAAATAAACAAAGCAAAGGATAATTTTAGGTGTGTCACAGGGAAACACAAAAGAAACTTCTCACTTTTCTTATGGAGTTTCTTGGTTTCAGTGCAGGTTACAACTGCACAGGGCAAGCGCTGAGTTGTCACAGCAAATAGCACCGAGCTCCGGCAGCAAAACCCCTCTGGTTGTGTCCCTCAGCCAAGCAAGACCTCCCGTACCACCTGTGACCATAACCTAATGCCCATCAGAAACAGTGGCCACCACTGCAAAGACCAGAATTATGAAGTTTTGGTGTTTCCTTTTCATCTATTCTCATTTCTGTGAATTTCTACCACTACAGGAAGCAGCGTAACGGCCATGATTGCTCGCTTCTCTGAAGTACACTTCATGACAGTCTGTTGTACAGTATCAACTGTCAAGATCTACAGGATTTTCTTGATTTGATCAATCACCAACATTTGATCTAATTATCTCTTCAAGTTGTTTATTCTTTGTTGCATACAACATAAAAGTTTGCTTTGAATACCCCTCTACCCATTAGCATTGCAATTAGATATGAACACAAATGCCCAACCCCTTATATATATATAAACGTGAAGATAGTGCAGGCACATGGTGAGTCTTAATAGGCACATCTCTCTTAATTTGGCAGACTTTAAACACAGCAAATGATGCA
Organism: Morus bassanus; assembly: GCA_031468815.1. Lineage (NCBI taxonomy): Eukaryota > Metazoa > Chordata > Aves > Suliformes > Sulidae > Morus > Morus bassanus. The sequence continues at coordinate 2,512,432 of CM062575.1, forward strand.
CGAGCTGTTGCAAATAGGCAAGCGTATTTCTGTCTAGTGTATTAAGACTTTACAAACATCTGTGAAGACGTTAAGAGTTTTGCAGTTTTTCATCTTCTTAATGTTGCTTTTCTGAAATGAGCTGAATTGCATCAGTCATTATGTGGTCTTTACTCTAACAAAACACCTTGGACAATATAATTCTAAACACATAGTGAGGAGCTCATTGAACTTGATGGGTTTTGGACAAAATTTGTAATCCAGTGAAATACTGACTACAGAACCAAGTGGCACCAAATTATCTCCTCTAACTCCTCCCCATACATGAAGGGGAATTTTGCCTACAAATGCAGTGCCTGAAATCTGTTTTTCTAACAATATGCTCTGGATTTAAAAGGCTTATATTAAGTCTTATTAGTAATGCATTGCTATACAATCAAGGTAAACTTGACTGAATGCTTCTTACATTGGGAACGGGATGTTGAAATCATTTTGCTTATCTGATTATCTTAGCACGCATTCAGTCAGAAGGGATTTGGTCTTCCACAGAACACACTCAGTATTATTTTTCTGCTTTGTTTTTTTTGGTCTCATATCCCTTTCCCAAGTAAACTGATTGTATAAATCAAAATAAAAGTCTTTTTTGCTTCAAGGAAGCCACCTGAGAGCAAGGCAGAACTGCTACAGTACAAATTTACATTCGTTAAAAGTCCCTCAAGTTGCCTACAAAAGTTCACAGTGAAAATTTGCTGAGCCTTAAATGTATGCAGATTTCTAAAAGGTGGATTAATAGGAAAGGCTATGTCCACATGGTCACTTAGTGAGTACCCAGCGGGATTTCAACACACCTTGCATGCACGTGGTTAATATCTGAACGTACCCTGGTGTTCAGTGCTAAGGAGGACAAGCAGCACAACATCTGACAAGAGTAAAGAGGAGAAGGATTTCAGCTGAGATTGGGCATGCAATGTCGGTGTTGGCTCTGACTACTCACCGCACACTCAGACGGACCAGCAGCTTTCCCATACGACGTTTCACTCTCAGGCAGCTGCTAACAGACAAGAAGTGTTGTTTGACCGCCTCTCATCTACCCCGGCTGAATTCTGGTGGATAGTCAGGGAGGGGGGTGTTGCCATGGCCAAGAGCACAGTCTCAAGCTCTATTAAGCTTTCTCTTAAACTCCTCCTGTAATAAAGATAATGATTTCCAAGATGGCAAAGTTGTATGACACAAGTACGTGTTACACAGCTGCTGCTTAGAACTTCCGTTAATTACTTCATGTCTGAGATGTTTTCAGGAGGAGGAGAAACTACATATATGTGTGCTCAGAGGACATGACATCAAACTTCTCCCTAGATCCCGGGGACAGACCACTTCAGAATGGCCCAGGTATTCTCATTAGAGTACTCTGACGATATCCTCACTCAGCCAAGGTTCATCAAGCCCAGCAACCTTTCCTCAGGGCTGGCCAGTAGCACAGCAGCAGATACTTACAGAAAGAAGGAAAAAAAACCCAAAAAACCCATGCAGAGGGGTCCATGGCTGTTAGAGCCACCAGAGGTCCCAGCAATCCTGCGTTGAGGCAATCTTGCTCAATAACCACAGACAAACACATCCTCTAACTCTTTAGGCCGCCACAGAATTTTTCGGCAATGAGTTTTGCATTGTATTTTATGTGAAAAAGTACTTGTATTTTATCTGATCTGAAGCCAAATGCAAAAATAACAGAAAGGCTGAATATGACGGAGGATGCAAGTGCTGTCATCTGTGTTCGTACCACCCTGTGCTCACTTCTCCCCTCTGGCTCCCGGCCAGCTCCTAATGAGCTGCTTTTCAGAGAAGCACTCTGGTACCACGTACTGGAAAGCAGCATAAAACTCTAGGACAATTAATATTTAGAATACAGTCTCTTAAATTCACAGATATAAGAGCATGTTAGGAACAAAAACTGTTGCAGCTATTTGGTGAATGCTGGAAGACACAGTTACCCAAACCACTCAGGCAGCCACTGGTAAAGTCAATAAAAACCCTAAATACGCTGCTGCAAATAACATCATATTCACTAGGTGAATTCCTATGTCACAGGAAAGGGGCATGAGCTTATATTATCCTGCTTGAGATACGTACTTCATCTGTGCAGGAGTATACTAGGCAGAAGCACAGAACTACATTTCATAAAGAAGGTCTTAAGTAATCCATTTACTTAAGGAGGGTGAAAAGCTCTGCATTTGTAATACAGGCATAGACTTAATGACAAAATGGATTTTCATCAGAAGTTTCTAAAGATTTCTAAAAGGCTTTGAGCATTAAAGAGAATTTGAAATAAGCTTGGAATTTTGCCTAGCGTTTTTAGTTGATTTCTCTCCCCTTTCCCTATCCCAGGCACAAGATAGTAATCAGAGTATATTACTTTCCCTCTGGAAAATACATGTCATTATGTGAGAGTCTATGAATAAGGAGTTCAATACATCTCTATTTCATGTAAGTAATCTCCTAAAAATACAGCAAGTGGTAGAACGTTAAAAAAGGCAGTGCCTAACCAGTAACAAAACTAAGGTTTGAGTTAGCAATAACTAATGTGGTACTGCAGTGACCTGTAGAAATTTCCTGCCAAGAACTTCTTATATATAAAGTGAGAAAATGTGGACCCCATAAAGATGGTAAAGAGAAACATTATGTTGGCAAGTCTCTATAGCAGTAATCAAGACAGTATAGATGTTCATTTGAAGGAAGGGCAATTTGGCTTAGCATTACTGAAGTCCCACCATTTTCTAACATCCTAAAAGCTTTTCTAACTAAAAAAGCCTCTTAAACTGTCATGTGCTGGATATAAACCTTCTCAATCAGAACCACTAATCTCTCATGAAAGAATTTCTTTGGTAGAAGGGTCTCTCAGGGCTGCTACTAAAAATTTAATGATTCAATTTTTTTGTACCTTTTTTAATGAAGTCATATCAAGAGCACATAAAATTTATACCACCTGTGGAATATCTTTCCATATTTTTTGTGAATTAAGGGCTTATTCAGGTCTGAAAGCATCCAGCATTCCAGTGTTTCCACAAGCTCTTTTGTGCAATTATTTACAATGCAGGCTTAATTACAGCATCCTGCAAACTCAGCTTTCATCCCTGAGGTTATATAATACACTTTTAAATAAAGAGATGTTTTTAATACAGCAATTTGAAACTATGACAAAAATCAAGAGAATAAAGTAAAGTATAAATTTATCTTTCTGAACATATTTTCATCACTTGTAAACTTTCCTCAAAGCATTAGGAAGGAAACAAGGGCTCTGTTTAATCTAGTGCACAGTATTATTCCAGGTACATAACGAAATAAAGACTAAAGGTCTGTTTGACCGTGTATCGTATTTTATCTGCTAAACTGGCCACCAGCAGAAGGTCAGCGGAGCGGTGGGAGAGGCTCTCAGAGGGGCTGTGCAGGCTCCGTCCTGGGAGGCTTTGGCGCCATTGGCCATATACGACCCATTCCTACATACGGTCGATGCAAAGCCACATCCTCTTTTAATGATTAAAAAAATCTCAGAAAGAGATTAAATGGAAAAATAGTCAACAACACAAGATTTCAAAAGAAACATCAAGTGAACTGTTAGTTTTACAAAACAATTGGTTTTATTTAGACTAATAATACTTTTTTTTTCTGAAAAAATATTTTGAGACATTCATATCAAAGCAACAAACCTCAGCTTCATTTTCAACGTCTTTATGCACCAATTTTTTTCAAAACTCTCTGCTGGAATAGATTTTTTAAAAGTGGGTAAACAATTTATGTCATTCAAAAGGCATGTTAGCTGTTTTAATCTTCCACCAGTAGAATAATTAAGCATTTTCACATTTGTTAAACCAGTGCAGCATGTGATATAGCATGCTACCTCGATCAGAACAGGGTCAGCAATTATATTCTTTAACAGCAGATCAATCCTGAAACAAAATGTATAGAAAACTTCAAAATAAAGCTTGAGGGTTGCATAACTAAAGAAGAGAATGAAAAGGGGGGTGTAAAGAGAGCACTTCTGTTGATTGTCAGCTACTTTTGAAATTTGTAATACACTTTACTGGATAGAGCACGCGTACTAAAATTGTCTCAAGGTGGTTAAGAAAAAAAAACCCCAAAATGCCAGAGTTAGAAGAGGAAACATTAAACATGCTACAACGCCTAATAAAAAGTCATTCAAGTGCCTTTAATGCTGAAGTGAATCATTACTTAGGTTTATTAACAAACTGAGAAATATATACATTAAATCTGATTCTCACCAATAGGTTCAAGGAAAGCTTCTATGGAGGAAGCTTCCCAGAGAGCCAGCCTCACTGCTTTTCCACAGGAACCCCATTGAACCCACCCTGAACTACACTAATTTAATGGGATTTCTCCAGGAAAAGAACATGGCATAGAACATGACAAGTTTAAATTACTGCAGCACAAACCAGACCACTGAGCAAGAGGTATACAAGACTTTCTGTAATATCCTACCTGGGAAATACAGTTCAAAGCAATTCCAATTTAAATCAAGGAAATGAAAACAGTCCTGAAGTTGAGAAATGGCGGGGCGTACATGTAACACGTGATGATGCACCGCCAAATTAAGATGAGGATCAAAGTAAATTTCTTTAACAGTGGGATACTGTTATGTATAATATTCATTCCAGCTCTCATTTTCAAATGACTGTGCTCTGAATATACAGTTCATTAAAAATATAATTGTGCAGACTTATCCTACAGACATTATCTGACTTAGAAGGTTGCAGCTGCACCTTTCAGAAATATCTGATCATTGTTGCATTGTCAGATATTTACATAATGATGTCTTAAAACGTGAAAATCGAAAAGGGCAAATGCAGTTTTAATATTCAGCAGCCTACTAATGATAGTCTAGAAACAATATCCACACATGCCATGTAAATGCCATGTGATGATTACACATGCAGAATGGATATATCAAATGCAGTATACACCTGTTTCTGAAGACAAGGGGTCAACACTGAAACATTTTACTATAGATTATTTTTTACCATAAAAAACATCTATTAGTGGAGAATAAGCACAGTGTATAACCATTCTTATCCTCTTTCTTTCTTTTTTTTTTGAGGCAGGAAGCAGTTAGCCCAGCTAAGAGTTCTGTTAGTTTCTGCAGCAGACTTGGATATCACTGAAATAAATACTTAATCGCATATATCATGTACATGTGTGTGCTAATATAGGCTATTTAGTATAAGACAGGGTACATCATCTCTGTTAGGGGACTAATGAATGCAGTTGCCTATGTAATGCAAATATCTCTGGTGTTAATGTGTTGGGCACGATATACTTTAATGTCTTGTGAAGGCATTTGGTGCTGAAGCAGCTTTCTTGCGTAGATTAAAGGAGTCAAACTATATTTTTCAAGATTAACGATGACGCTGTGCAACGGGTGATGATATAAGGCTGGAGTGCTGCAAGCTTAATGTTTACTGACTGAATAAGGTTTTTAAAAGACAGTAAAGTAGATAACATCAGCTGACAAAGACTACAAACGTGTAAGCAAATGAAGCAGTTTTCATGGTTCAGAGCGCCATCCAAATTAAAGACACACTATTTAGCTCGCTTCTCTTTGTTCTGACGGCTACGAACCCCAGTAATGGTTGTTCATGAAAGGTAGGGTAGGTAGTGTGGTATTTTACAAATGGCACTGAGAGCAGCTTGTCCCTTACACCTTTTAAAATAGGGCAGTCTCCTGATTTATGACCTCCAGCCTCTCTGGAGGTGAAAGCACGCCGTGTCTGTAGAGCAGCATTTGAATTTACAGGCGTTTGTCCCACCTCACCTTTCCTTGCGCTCCTGCTTCTTGTTGGATGGATTTGGGCTCCCAGGCTGGATGAGAGACCCAAAATACGTAGGACATAATGAAGAGGATCTCAGATAGTGGCATGGAGCTTAATCTGCCAAAGCATGCAGACCGCTGAGATGGTCAATTAGCTGTACAGAGGAACGGCCTTGATGGATAATTAAATTACCCGAGGGGTCAGACTGTTAACACATCGTGCTGTACTTCACAGGCTACTCAGAAAAACGAATCCTGATTCCTGACTATGTAGGCAGAGCTTAAAAGAAAATAAAATGTGTCGTAATATTAACTATGTGAGCACGAACAACTCTGCAACACAAAGCCTGTGTGAGAATGGGGGATTTTATTTTGTACTGTTTTTACAGCTGGCAGAAGTGACACACCTATTTACAAATTAGTTCTTCATCCATCTATAAGGAAAATAAATTAAGAGTCAGAAAAGGGCACCTGCTTTGAAACTTTCTCATATCTGTTCCTTTGCCTCATGTGGCTGGTTTAGGTAGTCCTGCGAGGGAGTTGGACTTGATGATCCCTATGGGTCCCTTCCAACTTGAGATACCCTGTGATTCTGTGGTCTTGTATTACCTGCTCAAAAGCATGTGAAACAGGGAGGTAAGACCTCCTCCCATGGAAACTCCAACGAAACAGCAATGAATGTTCAAGCGTGCTAAAAAAATGAGGCAAAAAATAGCAAAGGAAGGTTTTACATTCTCCTTACATCTGTATTACTTCATGCCATCTAAGGAGTACTTGTCCTAAAATCTCTCTACAAAGTCCAAGCCTGTTTGCTTTAGCTGTCGCATGCCATGGAGGTATAAAGGGACCATCACAGAGAAAAGAGCAAAGACCAGAGGAACCTGCCCAGAGGAGGCAAGTGCAACACCAGGTCTCAGCTTTCAGGAAAGGATCTCAGGAATGGTGAGGAGCAATGCCTGGGCTCTGTTTTGGACAGGAGATTAAGAGCACACCTTAAGTTTACTCTGGAGGACCCAAGACCATAGCTAAGTACCTACAGGGATGTCACTCATCCCAGCCAGTGACAAAGACAGTCCTCGTCAGATCTCTGCAGAAACGCTCTCTGTATACAGAGAACTACATTCAACAATAACTATTCTTCAGTGACACCAACCAGAGCAACTCAATCACAGACTCTTTTAGCCAGGAAATTTTTCTGTGCTGGAAAAAGGTCCTATATCTACCCTGTTTTCATGGACTTCCACTCCCTACCAGTACCAGATTTAAATGATCCCTTACTGCTAACTACAAACGCACATCTCAGAGAAAAGAGAGTAGATTCAGGTCCCTCCTCTTGGATCTCAGGGACTTTTTGTCCAGTGTATAAATTACCTTGGAAGAGACAGTCTAGCAAACAGGGTCTAGACAAGCCGTATAAAAACTGAAGCCATAAAAATCTTTGCTTAGGGGAAGCTCTTCTTTCAGATATAGACAAAACTCACCTTTTTCATACTGTAGTGACAAATAAGAAAAGTTATTTAATCTATACTTTAGAAAACATATATCTCAGCATTTATGAGCAGCTTCACTCACTGAAAAAAGGGGTTCTGCTTTATTACTACTTCCAATATTTAAAACCTAAAATATTTCTGTTCATTTCCATATACTAGCTAGCTTAATCAACTTCATTAGACATATAAATCCTAGGCGTTGGAAAGGTGAACAAAAACTCCCAAAAGCAAACAAAAACAATTTCTTAAACTTTAGTTAATAAGCAAGGTCAAATTCTAGATACGGCCTTATTGATATCACTTGGAAATAATGAATTTTGACATCAAAATGTGAAGATTATTTTCCTAACCTAAAAATACATGGCACCCAATATAAATAATTAATTAAAACAAGGTCCATTAAAAATGCAAACAATGAAAAAGGAACCCTGAGAATCAGAAAAATGTGTGCCTAGAATACAAAAAATATTTTCTGTGTTTTAATTACATGCTTCCCTTTAACTGAAACATACCTTGATTAAACTTTCATTAAAGTGGCATTCAGTGAAGTACCAAAATGGAGCGTATGAATCAAGAAGCAACTGGCACACAGAATTTGTTCTTGGTTGCTGCAAGCAAACAGAGGTGCTTCGGCCCCTTGCTCCTGAAAATTACTCATACAAGGGATCAGCGCACGATGATACCACTGGTGTCCACCCTACCTGAGTGCATCACACAAGCGAGCTGCCCTGGGTACTAGCTAATGACAAGGTATTTCAGTGTAGATAAATATTTTTGGATCTACTCAGGGATCTGCTAGGAACTACATGTGTTGGGGTCTGCATTCAGGAATAAGGATCTCCCACCTAAAACATCCTCCGAGTCTCCATGTAAAGCCAGTACCTTTACCACCAGACAAAGCAAAAAAATCGCATCAGCCCAGCCAGGTCTCATTGTTCGGCGGCTGACAAACTTGCAGGACTGATTGTGGTAAAATACCACAGGGGATATTAACAGAAATGTTAATAGATCAGCTCTGCAGCTGCTGCTATCGCCTCAGGCTGCACCACGGTCCTCGGGGACGCGGGTCCAACAGGATCACGGGCGGTGTTGGGGTGACTCCAAGTGACAGCTCTGCACTCCCACCCCTCTAACTGCAAAGGTGAGGGAGGGAAAGTAATAGCCAGGCCCAGCCTCCATCAGAATTCATTTTTCTATGCGCTTTTGTTATTCTGTCAGTCTTCCACATCAGCCCAAGACTAAAAGGAGAAATTTTATATATATATATATATATATATATACAAAAATATATACAAAAATCCTGTGACCTAACTATATATAGAGAGAAGTATATAAGTCACAGCGCTTTTAAATTCACTCATAGCTGAACAAGCAAGGAGGGAGAAACTCCTGAAGACTCACGACTAGCAGTACTCCCTGTTACGCACTTTAGAAGCAACCAGTAATTACGAAGTGGCATGATCAGAGCTTTTAATGCTGACTTTTCAAAGCAATTTGTAACCGTTAAGCAAATGATTCAGCTCACAGGCAAGGCAAACGTTGCTATGCATCTTCAATGAAGAGTTAAATTCAAGCAAAAAAGAGAAATGAAACTTTTCCATTGTTATGCAAATAATTTGTATCATCTGAAACAGAACATACAAGCCCCAATCCCTAGTCTATCTTAAAAAGAAAGTCACAGAAGCTTGCACCCTGCTTGTAATTGGTTTTGCTATAACATTAGCATTATTTTACTTAGCAAGAGAAGAAGAGTCACACTTTGAAATATCAGCATTAGTCCAGAAACCCATTTATGAGAAGCAATTACTTTAGGTTATTGAGTTGAAGCTTCAAGGGAGATGTATCAGGTTTGTTTTCGGATTAAAAATAAAAAGGAAATAATTACGTTAGACATAGTATTTCATATTAATGTTAATGAAGTTGTTGGAGGGTTTTTTCTATCGCTGTGTTGTGTAAAGTGTAAATAGCAGCACCGTGCTGACCCCCGAGGTGCATGCGCTTGGCTCTCCTAACAGCACGTAATGGAAAGCCTAAGGTTCCTAGTGACCTAGAAACAACCTGAATTTGCATACATAGTTAATGAAAAACAATGAAAATGTATTAGGAGCAGCATCCACTCTTCATATAAAAAAAATTCATGTTGATCCAACATTAAAACAAGATGAAAAATGTCAGAAAGGTTTACGGGGGATCTGGGGTGTTATCTTCAGTCGTGTTCTTGTTGAGAGCAAAACAAAGTGCCTTAACCCACAAACCCATGGCCTTTTTACAGTCTTTCAGATCAAGAAACTGCAGTTTGCTGAGCACAGATCATGCCCTGAGTCCAAGTTCAAAAAGCAAGGAGCCGGGATGTGCAAGCAAGTCTCTGCCCGGAGCTTCACAAAGCCCAGTCCTTAGCTCCTCGCCTCGCTGACACTGCAGGTGCTCCCGCCTTTTGGGAAGATAAAATGTGTTTATTTCACATTTGGGGACGTTTGTCCAGGACTATCTCCAGAGGTCACTGTTACCTGAAGAAGGCAGGGGTAGGTGTCCATCCTCCCATGCAGAAGAAACTCGCAGTGGTTGTGGAACAGCCTCGCTCACTCCTCATTTATCTGCATTTAACTGCAGATGTTGATTTAGCGATGGCTCCGCAGCAGCAAGACATGGACGCCTTAACTGCAGGGCTGGTGTTTGGTGCACTTTCAGCAGTACCAGCAAAAAAAAAAGCTGAGTTTTGAAATAAAGGCTGTTGTGGGAGGGATGCGCCCAAGTCGATTTGCCATACAGCTAAAGCTGGTCTCTGAATAACTCCATGCCATATTAAATTCTGTAACAAATTATTTTCACCTGAGAAGAATCACATCCAAATTCAAAGGAAAGGTATGTTCTCAAAAGCCGTGGCTAACCACAAGAAGAAAATTTCAGAGCTGTGAAGAACAACTCTCCGTACCAGAGATACACACAAGTCTGTTCCCACAAAGAAGAAGGGAGGAAAAGGGGTGTGAACACCTTGTGCAGTCCCTGGGCTGGCAACCCCATCACACCCCCCTGGGCTGGCAGGGGTCTTTGCCACCTGAAAGCCACTTCCAGCATCTCCACCCATTTTGTCTATGTGGATTGTCACCCTCGCGATAGATGGTGCCGCCTGACTTGCAGCCGGTCACGCACTATAGCACGAGTGATGGTGTAAGTGCAAATTACTATTGAAAATAACTAAGTTACACCTGAGACTTGATGGGAAGGCTGGCATGCTCTAGCATCATCGCAGGTGTGTGGAGGGTGGAGAAATCTGGCTTCTGTAGATCATACTTCACGTCTGAACCCATTCAACTGCTCTGGAATAACAGTGGAAAAATCAAAAAAACCACTCCTTCAAAACACTTAGATTTCAGGTGAGGTTAGATACGAATTTCATAGGACAACTACACACCTTTCCATTGAGGCATGCAAAAAAAAGGATTGCCTTGCTTAACAGGTGACCTTTTGTCATTGGAATTTTAAATGAATTTTAGACCAGCTTCGTTATGTTCTCAGTATAGTTTTATTTTTAGCAATGCTTCTTCCAATAGTCCAATAGGAGGGTCAACATTGAGAAAAATGGATTTGTTTAAAATTTAATTGCCTAGGAAAGCAGAACAAAGTAAACTGCTAAGGTTAATGCTGGCTTTTGATGAATTATCACCAGCTTCAGAGCGTTTAAGTTTTGCAGCAACGACGAAAGTGAACGCTGCTGGGCTGTGCAATGGCACGGAGGGGTGTGCTGGGGCCAGGGCTGGCGTGACGGATGGATGTCCAGCACGCAGAGGGGGAGAGCTCAGTGCAATTCCCCAGAGGCTGCCCCAGCCATGAAACCGCATCACGTTGGGGAAACAACACTGCCAAAATTAACCTGCTGCAATACAGGCTACCAACAAACTTGTGGTAAAGAGGGAAGAGAAGCCAACATGGTGGAAAGCCAGCACTAAAACTGTGGGGTGGGAGAAGAGAAAGGTGTAAAACCGCACTTGCAGAGGAGCTCATTTTGCTCAAAGGCAAGTCAGGATCACAATAAAAAGATATGTAACTACAGAATCTTCTATTTGTAAGTAGATGGGGAGGGGGGTTCTGCAAGATTTATGTGTATGTAAAAATGCCTACAGAAACCTGGCCTTCCCTAAACCACACCACACCACTCATGTTTTAGAGTCTTAGATGTTTACTTAAAACATTCTTTCTAGTTTGGCTTGTTTTGCTGTCTTCTTGAGTTAGTTTTGGGGTTTTGCGGGGGTTTTGGGGTTTTTTTACTAATGCAGCTGAATCAGGAGGGTATCGCATCCTCCAGCCCTGAGCCCCTCCAGCATTGCCAGTCTCCAGGCAAGACACATTTCCATTCATCACGGTCCGGAAAGCCCAGCCCACACCCCCAGGTGCCTCCCAAGGGTGCTGGGGACAACACGATCCCCCCTGCTCACCCCCGCTTCTCGCCTCCGCGTGCCTCTAGATGAGCTGCCGTGGGAACACCTCTGCTCGGCCCCCTCTTATTTTCTGCTCAGCCCCCTCTTATTTTCGGAAGGGAGGAAGTGGAATAGCCAGTTCCGCAGACTTTGAAATACAGCCATTAACAGTATTTGTATTTATTTAACATCTCCCCAGCCGTAGCCAATTTCCATGATGCATCACACAACGCAGCTGACAAAAACCACAGTAACCAGGTGTGACAAGTAACAACACAGTAATAAATGATATAACAATTTTGGGAATTGCAGAACCCAAAAACCAACAAAAGCATTGTTTTCTGAATCACGTTGTTAAAAGGCACGTAGCGCTCTCCCTCACTCATGTACTATTTATATGCTGGATGGCAAAATAAATATTGCAACAAACAACTTTTTTTCCTGTGCTATGAAACTTTGTTCTCTCTGCCATACTGGGAGGTTTTATTTTTTCTTTTTCAAGAAATCTATGAGAGAGTCCTCTCAAATGAGCAATTAGACTTATCTTGCTTGCTCCGTTTAAGATCACACTGTGATTGTTCTCACTATGAAACAGTTTGACTACATAAAACTTTACAGCCAGGTAGATTTGTTTGGTTTATACCATAAATATATATACTATAACAGGGAGGAGGGTGATCATAGTAAGAAGCTGAAATGACTGCTGGATTTTTCATGCTTTTCCCTAGAATTATTCCCATTCTGTAAAATGAAGCAAGTCTTGCCATCTGTCTACAAAACCCTCTTCATTTCAAACTTTGATACCCCAAAGCCGTTGACTTTGCTGCTGGTCTTCATAAATCCCAAATTGCTATGGAAAGCACGAGTACCAACAATATTAAATAAAGGCAGGAGAGGTTATTGTAGATAACAGGCCATCTCCAAAGCTAGTAAAAACTGGCCATTATCCACCTGCTTTCCCGAGCGGCCCTTGGCACACGGGTACCAACGAGCAGATGACTCTCCCTACCTGCAGAGAATCTTTTTCCTTTAACACAGAACTGTTCTCTATTTTTCCTAAGTTTAAAGTTTCTACATTTGTATAATAATCACATAGAAAACACTTATTATTACAGTCACAGTCAGGCCTGGTCTTTGGTATATCTTCTAACAATATAAGCTGGTTTATTCATCGTCTCTGCCTTTGTCCCGTTTTTTTACTATGGAGGAAATAAATTTCACTCAAAAATGCCAATCTGTATTACTGGCTGTGGTCATGCATTGGGATGAATCTAATTTACAATACTGATTTCTGATAAACATACGATCTGATGAAGCAAAAATGAAATTTCACTTCCTTTTTAGACAAGTTAGGACCGCCTAGCGAACCCGTTGCCCTGGTTAGCATATCCTCCATGGGATACTGTACCAACACATCGCCACAGAGCATGTGGGCTGGGAGCCTGCAGAGGTCCCTGCTTGCAAAAGGCACAACACCTAAGCCAAGACATCTGAAGATGTCCCCAGTTGAACTGGGTCCAGACGAGAAGCAATATAATGCTACTTCCGAGCTACCAGATCCCACTGGGACCTGGAAGAGGAATTGTACCGAATGTGGTAAAATAGCACAGTCCCAGCATCGTGGTGCCCTTGGCTTTGGAAGCTTAAACTCGTCCCTGGAAGTGCAGGTCTCCCTGCTTTGCAAAGGAACCCCAGATGATCTGGGAAATAAGACTTGCTTTATTTTTTTTGAGAGGAGGGATAGCTGCAGCTAATAAATGGTCTAGGAAATGTGCCTTGAGTTAATTACTTATCCTGTTTATTGCTGCATTGTAATCAAATTGAGCTGTTTTCTAAACAAGCTGTTAAATATAACAAAACAAATAGCAATGCTGATTTGGGAAATTACAATATCAAAAAATGCCCCAAACAGTGTAATGCAAACTTAGGACCAGCACAAGAAGGATGTAGCTACATTAAGGTATGCCCAGAAATGCCCGTAGCCGTCGGGCTCAGAGGTTTTCCTCCCTGCAAGGAAGGGCTGCCTTTATAGTAATGTGAAATACCACCCGGGTATGATATTTTATTTCTACATTTGGAAACTAATAAGAAATTGGGGTGGATTGTTTTTCTTTGGTTACCAAGGTCACTGTGTCATAGAAAAGCACCTCTGCGGGAATTTAATTTTCTACAGATATTGCAGTGAGTCCTCGTCCCATAAGTCAGGGTTTTGGGGCATCTCTTTGAATGAACCGATGCTAAATATCCTCTGCCTTTTTGGCAGGGCTGTTTCGCTTTGGTTTGCCAACTTCTCCACAGACCCTTATTCTTTGCAGAGTTACAGAAACGAGAAAAAACCCCACAATTATTGCATTGCTGTTTGTCCTGTTTCTTCAATGCCAGGCATCTTTCTTTCCTGCCCTCTTTTTGTCATCCCCCTCAGTACAGGGTTGTTTGGGGGTTAAGGGAGAGCTTACAGAGCCTTATAAAATGGCATTGGCCGGACTAAAACTTAATATTTTTTTAAAAATTCACCCCTGATCATTGAATTCTGTAAGCTCTCCCCTCACCTTCCTGATCTGACATTTGCCTTTCTCTGCTTTGCCTCCCAAACTGAGGAACACATTAAATTCATAGCTACAGCTAGCCCTGGTCCCAAAAAGAGCCTTTATCCCTTTACAATCTAGATTACTTCCTGGAATTAGCAGTGTTAAGTTTATCACCTTATTTTTTACGCTGTAAAATGGTGAAGAGAAGCCACTTCAAGCCGAACTAAATACAGTCTGGACAGTGCAGTAGCTTCAGGCCAAGAAAGTCTTAGAGCCAAGAACTAGCAAGTATTCAGATTATTGGAGAAGACTTTTTATGGCTGTATCCGAGTAAGCGAGCCCGTGGTGCACATTTAGCTATGAAGGCTGGAAGTCCTGCTCCACAACCCTACGTACTATCATTTATTTAAACAAACAAACAAACACCCCAAGAGAAGTAACTTCCAAAACATTTTGCTCTTCCATCAGTTAAAACCCAGATTTCTTTACCTCAAACCCCCATATTTCTGATACAGTGTGCTAATATCAATTTACTGTAAAAAGCAAAAGTGAAAACATTTTGAAAAGCCTCGTACCTCTTCCTTACAGAAACCTTATGCACTGTAATGGCACCATTTCATCTGTTGTATTATAGAAATCTGCTTGCAATTATTAGGCGTATTTCATATTTTAATGTAATTATGTTTGGCCTTTGCTCTAATAAATCCTTGAACCAGAACTGGAAGATAAGAAATTCAAATACCCTAAGCCTGCTAAAGATAAAAAGCTGAAAGAAAGGTGATGTTGCTTAAATAGCTTTGCTCAAAATCAATACAGAATACATTCATAAATTAACAATCACTCTAGACTGAAACATTTATTGCTGGAGGAACACTGCATAATTGAACTATGGGAATGAATAACAAATTAAAAATTCATTTTAATTTTTGGATTCTTTTTAAAGCCTTTGGTTAAAAAACTAACGTGGCTACACCTAACTTTATTTCTACTGGAGATTATGTGTGTTAGTTGGTCATGACTCCAAAAACTGTAGGTCTTTAAAGGGCAGACTCCAGCTAAGTGATTTTAACTGGATTTGTGCCAAAATTCAGGGGTGCATAGGGTCAGGGTAACTGGCATAGTCAAAAAAAAAAAAAAAAAGAAAAAAAAAGAAAAAAAAAGGCAAATATTGCATTTGTAATCCCAAAAGGGAAAATTCAGATTAATCAAAGCATTTAGATCATACTTACACTTGACCCTGCGAATTGCTACATTGCAAACATTTGCGTGTGTCCAGCCCGTGCCGGATTCCAGCACCGCAGCCTGTGCTCGCCTCTGCCGGTGTTCCACCGCGGAGCAGGAGGAGCAGAGCTGGAGGACAAAGGTGCTGCTGCCGTCCTGACAGCCCTTCCCATCCCAGTTCAGGGCTAGGATTTCTTTATTTTGTTTGATTTTGGACTAGGTGGACTGAATAGCCGCTTGCAGCTGCACCACAAAATTTGCTCTTGAGGCAGTCTTCCAGCTCACCCCAAGCTGCCCGGGGCTGCAGCCAGGGCACCTCACACTGCGAACCAGAGTACGGTCAGCGGAGAAAACCAGATTTGCTTCAAGAGTGCTTCCAAACTGAAACACCAGTGTAGGTGCACCTGGAGTGAATTCCAGACAGCGGCGCCTGCCACGGTATGCACATCACTCCTCCCTTTCTCTGCCTACGGCAGTGTTTTACACATCCAGCATGACCCGAGCAGCGCATGCACAGTGTTTCACTAAATATCACTTGTTTTCTTGAGACATCGACAGAAACATCTCAAAAGCATCAAGTTCCTTTTTTTTTTTTTTCCCCTCCTTAAATTTGCTGGGAAGTTTTTTTCAGGTTATAACCATATGTTCACACACCAAGTTGTTTCAGACTAGAGTAAGACACAAAGGAAATGAAGCTGGGATGATTGCTGTTTGCTCTTTGGGATGGGTAAGTGATAGAAACCTGCAGGAGCAAGGCATAAGATTTAATTCTTTTTTGTTTTGTCATTTCACATTCCATTTTGCCTCCCTCTGTCAAAATCATCCCTGGCTGTTCAGCACGAGGTGTCACAGATTAATCCAGCAGACACAGAGGGTTAGGAGGGAGAATAATTACATCAGGCAAATGTGATATGCTGTCTACACCACTTATGTTTTATAGGCACCTTTGACCTTATAGCTGCATCCTGAACAGTGGCAATTGCTGGTTTTCTAGGTAAAACATGCTTCGTGTTAAATAAGGGAGGGAAAGGAGTAAGATGGGGCAGGAAGAACAATTAATTGCAATAAAATAATTGAGGAATTTCTTACAAATGTGTTGGCTGTTCTGCTGATTGCCTTGGATAAATTATAACCAAAGCACCTTCTCTTTAAACACCAATCTCTTTAAGTATATCTATTATCAGTTCTGCGGTGGTGAAGCGAACACTGAATGGCCACACAGAGATAAATTTGAAGAAATTATTTCCATTAGCAGCACTGCTAGGGAGCTATAATACAGGAATTTAGTCTTTTAGGAAATACATGGTAGTTATACACTCCCCATGGAAAAGGAAATGCATAATTTAGATATTTTGGGAGGGATTGATCTGGGTGCGTAAAAATGGAAGTAGCACTTTTTTTCAGTTTCAGGGAGGTATCAGTAAAGGACAAAAATGTCTATATTATGAAGGTCACATTAAAGAGCATCATTAGTAGATCACTTGACCTTTGCTTCATAGGTCAATACTGTGAATCGAATTTCCTTCAGCATTAAATAGTTCTGTTCACAGTACTTAAAAATACCATTTCACCAGAGAAATAAAAATAAGCAAAGCAAGCCGGCCCTTTTCTCACAGATGCAGCAGGGTGACAAAGACGCACATCTTATTTTGGGGTTCCTCTCTTCATGTGAAAAGTTGGCTTCAAGTGGGGGAAGGACAGTTAGAAATGTCTTACTCCAGATCGTCAGGTTTGGGGGAGTCTGACCGAATGGACAAGGAGCAATCACATTTGTACAGTCCTCTCTTACGTTGCTAACGATGGCAAACCTGAGAATGGTTTTGGTGCATCCCAAAATCACCCCAACAAGTAGGGTCTCCCCAGCTGCATGCTCTGCCCAACTGCAATGAGTAGAAATATTTTGAACACAAGTCAAAAATAAGATAACGAGTCTCCTTAAAGTAACTGCCTTCAACCACTGCTGGAAACACAATTCCTAACGCTGGTCCGACCCAACGTATCTGTTTTGTTCTAACTTATCCCCATGGCAGCACTGAACCCAACACTTATTAAATTAGATGAGATTTTCAAAGATTCCTACATGTTGAAGCCAGAAGAGACCATTATGGTCTATTCAAACTCATGCATCACAGGCTATAAGTTTTGCCAAGCGATTCCCACATGAAGACCATAATTTATAACTGAGTAAGAACATATTTTAAAGAAGAAAATTGAAATTCTCCATGTAAAGGTCAGTTACTTCATGTAGGTTGAATGACAGATGGGACCTAACAGAATAAATACTCACAGCACTTTTTTGATACCAAAATACTCCTCAGAATATGTTTTTCGCTACACATTAATTTTGCCCATTGTAAGATTAAAAGCATAGTGCAAATACAGCCCTGGAGAAGGAATCCTACTGTCCATACCCAACTGCTGCTTTTCCCCTAATGCGTGTTAGAAAGTACATTATATGGAAAACCAAAACATTGTCATTATTGAACATTAGCAAAACAACTAAACATTGAAGCTGTAAAACCAGAAAATAATCCTTCTCTTTTAATGTACAGTTTTTCCTGAGATTTTACCAGCACTTTAGCCAAATAAGCAATATACTCTCTTCATGCACATGAGAAAAAATATATTTCATCTCTAAGCATTTACACCTTCTGAAACAAAACAGTACGCTAGGTCACATTAACCAGTACGTGCTGAAATGGATAGAATTATAGTGTGAATATGACTTGCAAAGACCCAGGAGGTTCATCACTACAATTGTCAAATATTAATGAGACAAGACCAAAGAAAAAATTTTGCCAGTGAAACCCTACATGAAAGGGCCTTGAGAAATGAAAAGGAAGGGGAATTTCCTCGCTGGGTGACACGCAGATGCCAGGAACATCCAGCAATGCCGCTCCAGGTACTCCAGGTACAACCTAGGTACAATTTCAGCATTACTTGGAATATAAGGAGCCTCAACTCTCTAAAAGCCTCTGGTGAAACAAGGAGATGGACTCAAAAAATATCTAAAATAGACATGCCAATAGAGACGGAGAACCCTTTTTTTTTTCCTCTCCGATGTGAAACAGCACATTTTTAGGAACAAAGACAGTCCTTCCGAAGGCCTATATTATACAGTGGGACTCATCACAAGATATCCATCATTACTTATTTAGATTGCACAGAGGCTGAGCAGGCTTTTAGCACTTATCCCTCCATAAGAAAAATACAGCAATTCTTGGGGAACATTTCTTGGAACAGGAGCAGAAGAGGATCAAAAAAAGGAAAAAGAAAAACATGTTTTCCTCTCTATTCCCCTACCAGGGTCCAGATGCAATTTCATAACTTAGAGGCAACAGGCCATCTCTGCAAACCCGGTGGGAAGATCTCCTTCCCACAAGGCCTGGGGAAGGTTTGCAGTGGGACTAACAGCATCATTAGGGGTTCACAGCTAAATGCAGTACTGAAGTCTCATTCACGTCTACAGCAGCCAGCAGAGCGAGCACCCCAAAGACAACACACACAGCATGTGGTGGGGTGTTTATTAGAGGAAATGCTCTTTCCCAGCACTGCCAGTCATGCCACAGCCACCTGAAGGCCCACAGCATGGAAGCAGTGACAGCACAACATCATCTGCAAATCCAATAACCATCAAAAGTCCTGGCTGGAAGTACAAGGTCCCTGTCTCAGAAGGTACCCACTATCTGAATTGCTTGAGAAAACGTTCATATTGCAAACAACTACCATAATCATGCCCCTTCAGTAAAACCAGCTGCACTTCAGATACCTTTCACATTTCTGCTTCTTTGCATCACTTGCATATTTCATACTGGATGCATTACTAAGGAAAATGAAAAGTTACCATGGCATATTTGTCCCACCATTCTAGAGTATTTCCTTCCAGTTTTGGCAGCTGACATTGCTGCTCATAAAGGAAAATTTACCAAAGCAAGCAGTGATTTTTCCATAGCATAAGTGGAGATTTTTCACCCCGAGACTGTGGAGATTCACAGTTCACGTGGGGGTTTCAGGAGCTAAGCCTGATGATAACGGAGACTTTGCTGTTTGCAATCTTGGATATGCACAAAGGGGCCTTTTTTGCAGTTCACATCTTCCTTGCTTGGAAAAAGCCCACACAGCCAGCCAGCAGTGCAACATAACATTAGCAGGACAGGACTGGAACCCAGAAGACAGGGATGCTATTATCCTGCACTCAGCAACTTAGTCAAATAAATCACTGCATCTCATTCTCCCCATCAGGTTAGTGAAGACAGTGCTAATGACTGCTCTATTCAATCTTTTGAGATTTACTCTTTAAAAGCAATCTGAAAGCTAGGTATACTATTCACCTGATTAGGTTATTTTTTATCACTGTTCCTATCAATTTACTCAAGCAGTGAATTAAAGAGAGTTAGTAAGTAAAAAAATAGGTGAAACTGGGTGGTTACACTGGAACTAAACAAATCTCTTGAAAAAAATTAGCAATATTCTACATGTGTGTGAGGGACAGAAATTAAAAAAAAAAAAATCTTCCCAGAGCAGTGTAGCAGTGCTCAAGCTGTAAGGCATTAATCACCGCAGAAAAGATATCTTAGTCGCGCAGAGTGACCAATGCCACTGTTCATGGAAGGTGGCCCAAGAGAGGGAGCACCAGCATCTCTTCTGAAGAGTACCACAGCTTCCTGAGGATGCCCCATCTCATGTGAGAAACACTGAGTTTGAAATTAAACTCTAAAAATTCACGTCTTCAAATAGAATAATGCCAAATATTTGCCAAATGGCCAATATGCTATAGAATAAAGCCAACATCGACTGGAAAAAATAAAGAAAGCTTTCCAAATCCACAAGAATGGAACGTTAATGTTAGTCTTTACATAAAATGCCTTTTATCAATAAACTGGATGGCTGCGTTTTCACAGGTAAAAATGCAGTTAGTTCAACTGAGCTGACATAGGAGTTTTTATAGAGATAATAAAAGGAACTATCAGGAAAAATAAAAGATAAATACTTGCCAGAATCGATCAAAAATCCTTGAAAAGAATATAAGAAAAGCCAAGCAAGTATGGCCACCAATTCAGAAGTTTGAAAGAAGAAAGAAAAATATAATTCAGTTATGCAATAAAAGACCACTGAACAATCCAAAAGCTACGTAAAAACAAGTACTGAAATATTAAAATACTCAATCATGAAATAACACCTAAGGAAGTAAGCTCCATACAGACAACATAATTGAAAAGTAATTACGATGGTAGAACTAAACAGTTTATGAATGAGTTCGGTATATCTGAATAGCTGGAATTTTGCAGGAACATCTTCTTCTGATGAAAAAAAAGTGCAAAACCAAAAAGGCTGGCAGTGGAATAACAAGGAGATTATTATGGATTTGAAAATGATATTGTTAGCATGTGAATGGGGATGTACCTGATGTGAAGTAGCTTCAAGCACGAAGAGAAAAAAGGAAAGGACAGGTTAAGTTATAAGTTGGATTGGGAATTAATGAGAATTAACAGAAGCATAATTGTTCACCATTGCTTTAGAAGACAACAAAATACTAATATGCAGGAAAACTTACAGGAATGGAAAAACTGAAGATTTTTACAGAGAACACGTAATTCCTTCTTCCTGGGTGATGCTGCCCCATTGAGCGTTTATTGTCACGAATCTGGCTTTCCATGTTTTTCAGTCTATCTTCAATATTTCCTGTTCTTCTCTGGGTTTTACACTTGAAGGATTTCCCCCCATTGGTTGCTGACAGGATGGCTTGAGCAGCATCTAAACACGAATCAACCCTAAAAGCAGGAAAGATGTATTTCTCAGTTGCGACTTACTCCAGTGCAGTGAGGTAGTTGCTGGAGGATGCTGCAAAATTAAATGTTATGAGGAGTCTGAAAAGATCGACTTCAAAGTCGGAGTTAGGCAGCACAAACTTACATAAGAGGGAAATACAGAGAGGCACTTCAGATGTGCAGGTATTACCTTAGCTCCATTGCACCAGACAAATTTACCTTTTTACTGAACTTTTGTACAAAGTGAAGAAAATTTGCTCTCCTGTAGAGTGCTCTGGCTTTCTGTACTTTGGGCACCTAAGTAAACCAACTATTTTTTCTTGTGCAATTAATGAAGGTTCAGATGCACAGGATGATCTGTTGCACGTTTCACTGATGTAATTTAGTACAGATGTGTGGGAAGGGAACACAGAACTAAGTTCATTAAGTTAGCCAATTGCCTAGGACTGACCCTGCAGAAGTACTGCATTTATATACTGAATTCCCCTGAATGCCAGTAAAATCTCAGATTGACTACATCTTCTTTCTTAAGTGAAGCCAATCTGGAATCGGTCATAAAAGTTCATCTGGTGATTTAATATGAGCACAGCCTCACTGTACTTGGCAAAGGATCCTCAGGAGCTGTTTATACGACAGGTCACAGCTGTTAGGACGTATTTTCACAGTTTTTGCACCAGTATTTAAAATGTGCGTATATCTGGGGTCCCACACAGGTTTGTTCGAGTACCGCAACCAGCAAAGCAGCGATGCATGGTATGATGTCAAGCTTTACAAATGAGGCAAAGGAAGCATTTACCTCTTCAGACAACACACACACTCCCTGCTAAAACAGTGGGCTTTGTGTCACCAGTGATCCCTCTGCCAGTGTTTGGAGCCACTGCTTTGGGTCTTGTAACGGCATCATCTCCAGTCATGAGCTGAAACAACAGTCAAGGAGCTGATGCCCTGTACAAGTACAGCTCCTGCCCTCAAACCATAAGACTTCCACATGGCATCTGAAAAGATCCATGGGTTTGAGAATAAAATACAGTCTTCTGACAACCTGGAAATCCTCCTCTGGCAGCCACAAATTGTCAGCAAAAAAAAGAGCCATTTTCCTTGTATCTTCATCTGCTGGAGGAACTTTAGGAAGCAGTTGTCATGATTTTTTTTACCACACTTCGCCTGTCCGATGCTGCACAACAAACACCGTACGAAACACTCATCCGGAAGCAACGTGCAGCAGCCGTGCCCTGGCCAGCCCAGCATTTTGGCAGGAGCACACCCTGCCACGAGCACGAGCGGTCGCTGCATCGCTCTCCCACATGGTGGGAGCTTCCGGGGCTTCCTGGCAGAACACGGCTCCTGCTTGCTGCTGAGATTTTTTAAGCAACTGTAATCACAGAATGTCTATGCAGCACCATTCACAGTGGCTGCCTGCAAAAGAGTAAATCGATTTTAAGAAGGCCCCTCTGATTTTCATCTTACCACACGTCTTTCCCAGGCTGCCATCTGGTACATTAGGCTTCCCACAAGAGTTGAGAAGGGGATCATACTTTCTTCCCACAGCAGTGCCTTTGATAGGAAGCTGACCACATTTTTATGACATCTGTCCCAGCAAACTATCTTTCTGCTTACTCCTTTTTACTTGCTGCCAACTGCAAGTTTCACTTCCCTCAGTTACTGCTCACCAGCAAACACCAGCACGGTGCCTCCTACGCAGGACGTCAGAGCACACACTTCTCAAGTGATTGCTTTTCTGGTCTCCTTCAGGCGTCAGCATCAATGCTTTCATTCTATAAGGTCTCAGGCTGTAATTGCAAGTAATTATATCATACCTTCTCATATATATACTGCCTACATGTCACTTCACATGTAACTTTGATTTTCTTAAAAAGATGAAACATGCCAGAAATGTTGTTGATGTTACTTTTTTTTTCCAATCTAAATGCACGGGCAGCGGGAGTAGGACCGTTCGGTCCTCAACACACCCCTCTTCATTGGAGCTAACAAGTAAAGGCAGCAATGGTGGCTATCACCTCCCAAACACTGCAGAAGTCTGGCCAGCATGTTTTATAGGCATTTCCCTGCAGAGGAGTGATCAGGACTGTGCCTTACACCCCCGGGGAATGAAGGATGTCATGTCACACCACCTTATTTCCCCTCCACCGAGCTGTTCATGAGACAATCTGGGTTATCCCCACCCCCCACGTTGAGGGGACAAGTCCCAGCCCTGAACACAAGGTCGTTCATTCCAACAGAGGCTCAGCAACCTCCGTCCTTACACCTCATGGGTCCCCTTTTAAGCCTACTCTGCATTTCCCAGCTAATCCTGTGGCCCCAGGATCCTTCCCACCCACCCCAGCTCACCTTGTCTCTATGTGAAAGTGAGGCAGGAATTTTTTTCTTCCACAATTAGATGTCAGAGCAAGAAAGACAACTTGCACAGAAAATTCCAGCCCAAGTGACTTAAGATCTGGCTAAGGAATACCTGGCTGGAAAAAAAAACAAACCATCATCTTATGAAGATGAAACATATCATAGACATACCAGTAACTGCCTCAGAGAGGAGTGTCCACAAAACTTCTCTGTTTTCCAGTTTTGTTTCATGATACTGAATATCTGGAAGGCTGTTAAAAGAGAAAATATATTTGTTTCATTCATGAAGAAAAATTTAGGCAGCTGGTATGAACTGTAGTGTTGTGATGAAAGAATCCTGTTTTCCAGGCAAGCACACCAGCTTGTATCTCACTAGCTCAAAAGCATCTACTAAAGCAGAAACTTTTTACATTTAGAATGAAAATCTTGCTATGCTAACTTAAGGCAATTCTCTAGTTGTTAAATTTAATTTCCCATCAATAAATGTAATTATCTAATTCAATTTCTGAATCTTAATAAAAATGGTTTCCTATGTCATTACAGCCACAATGTCTAATATCTGAGACTCAATAGGATTACCGTCTGTGTAAACACGATTTCTGCAAACAGATGGATTTTACATGCAGATGGAGAAGCACAAAATGGTATTAGTAGCAATGTCAGCTTCAAACACCTATCATTTTGAAAAAAGATAAACAAAATTACTGGGTTTTTTTCTCTGTCACGCTGAAGAGAAAGCAAAATCTGTGATTGTGCCGCCTTTAATTTGACAAGGCTTAGGATGTTCCCTTTCAGGAACTGAATTATCTTAAATATATCCCTACCAGAATAATTAGGAGTGTCATCAAGGTTATTTGACATGCTGCAAACACTGGAAGCTTTCTCATGAATGGGAAAATTACTGTTATAACGTTTGCGCGGATTTTAACTAACCCACTTGGCCACAGTTCTGACAGTTGTGGGATGGTTTTTCGTAATATATTTGTATGCCAAAATGTTACTGTTCAAAAGCAAAGTTTATGCTTCCCAGCTGACATATATGAGCATGTCATGCAGCACAGTGGGGTCAATTATGGCTCTCCTTGCAGCCACAGGATGCTCCACTGGCTTGCACAGTTAGATACACAGACAGACAGGAAGATTCCTCCTTTGCCAAAATTTGTTCTCTCTGTCCCATTTGTTACAATCCCCTGCAAAGTATCAAAGTTAACACTTCAGGAATTTATTTTGAACATCAGGTGGGGAATTGCACAGAAATTCAGGAAAAGAATGACTGAAAGGTTTTGAATCAGAAAGAAGTTAAAAATAGATCACTGCCAGTGGCTGCCACTTAAAATCCTCACCATTCGTATAAACCAGGAGAGCAGGAAAAGAGAAAAAAAAAGGGCACCAAAGGAGGCTTTAATAAACCTAAAGAAAAGACACAAGGAGAAAACTTCACAGAATACAAATCACAGCTGAAACACAGTTGGTGTGTAGCTTTTAATTGTTTTTAAGGGAAGCTAATCCCCCTGGGTTTTGAAGATTGGACAGCTTTAAGTTTAAAGCCATTTACCAAGTATATTGTTCAGAGGCACCTTTAGGCAAAATCACTTTTCTGTTTGTTTGGCTTTTTTCTCTTTTTTTAATATTATTTAGCTGTGGGAAGTATCATTATAGCCAGCCTTCCACTTCCCAATTTGTCTTTGTTTCTCTTGCAATTAGGCCAGCTCCAGGATGGCACAGAGGAGGATGCTCACAGCAAGGCAGCACTCTGGTGGCAGTGGGCTGAGCTGGCCAGAGCAGGAACAGCCGCAGCATGGTGTCCATCATGCCACAAAACTCGTCCTGCAGAACCCTTCAACTTCCCAGGTTCCTCAGCTCCAGTTTCATGTCCTGGGAATGTATTTTCTAGATGAGCAAAACAGGTAGCATTTGCTCCTTTACCGTCTTAGGGAGACACTGGAGCCAAATGTGGGACTGCATGGAGAATTAGAGCAGGGAGGGAAAAGCATAAATGCACATTTTACCACCCAAATTCTAAAGAGAACCTCCTTTTCATTTCATTTCTCTCTCTGCACAAACATGTTTCCCCTCGTGCACTCCTTCCCCTATTCCCAGTCACTGGACCCACGTCCCAGGTTTTCACTTGTAAAATCAAATCCCTCCAGGCCCAGCCTCAAGCTCAACCCAGATTCCTGGTAAAAATGACCAAAAATATTCCCAGGAAGCTGAAAAAATGAGGCAGCAGTCCCTCTTGGGGAAGGCTTAGGAATACAGAAAATTTGTTTTATACTTCAGACACTCTGAACACCTGGGACGGATTTCTATAGAAGAACAGGGGGTTCAGGAGAAAATATCAAGAGCAAATATCTTGTATGGTTATTTTCTAAGTGTAGTTGGACTATTGGATGGCACTTTCTGCTTTCATTGTTTAATGGCCGGGGTGACCCCTAGAATAAATATGAGTTATATATGAGAGGAGTGCATTTTTCCTGGAATGGTTTCTGAAATCAAATCAAATACTTTGATTTGGGTCAGCAGCCCACCTACAAACAAACAAGCAGCTCCAGAGGTATTACCATGGCTCATGACATAGCAGGTTATAAACTGGCATTCTATAGAGGTGTAGGCAAAAAACTGGTGTAAACTCCTTAAACCCTTTGGCTAAAACTCCTGTAATCAGAGGGGAGGAATAAATTGCAATTCTTTTCTGGTTCAAAGGGACCTGTTCAAAGCTCACGGTGTCCAAAGAAAGCCATTCCCCAGACAGCTGAGGTTACCTAAATACTACCCTGACATCTTCCCTGTTTACTTCACAAGTTCTTACACTATATATGAATATGTATATGAAGTACTAACTTGCTCTCTCTGGACAGAAAAGAAGTTCAAATAATTATTCACTTGTGAACACTCTCTAATTAATTTAAAGGGTATATAGATAACCCTCAGTGCCCTATTGACTAGGATTAGTAGAAAGTACAGTGAAAAACAGGAGAGAACACCTGCATAAGAGTGATCTAAATGAGTTTTGGAAAGGGAAAAATCTCCTTTACGAACCTGCAGCTGCCAACAGGCATGTGCAAAAGGCTGATCTGGGTGATGGACCCTACCTGGATGACCAGGAGAATTTTTTCTGGACTCCTTTGTCAAAGGGAGGCTTTTAAAAAAAACAGGCAAGGACGGTTAAACACAACGAAGGCAGGAACAAACTGCCCATTCTTGCAATCAAAGTTCACTGCTGAAGAGAGCTGTGCATCCGCCACGGACTGAAAGAAGGATTGGTAAAATTATTTCTTGCTGTGATAACAAAGTCATTCCAGATGTACAACAACATGTACAGTGGCTTCTCTGTCAGGACGGACTATGCCAACAAGGGGTTTTTAGCCAGGAATCAAGGTGATTTATGAGGAACACGACACAGGTCTACAAATTAACAGGTGCCTTATCTCCATGGAAGCACTGAACCCAAGGGAAATCTTTGTGGTACTTTTGCACTTATTAAGAGGTAGCTCCCAGCTCCAGTCCTTTCTCCAGGCTGTTTGGAGGAGCTCAGAAACACAGCTCCGCCGCGGGCGATCGGTGCAGTCAGAGAGCTGTGCTCACAGTGGTGCTGTGTGCCCAGCGTTACTAACGGAGCATGTAAAACTAGGACAAAATTGCTGGCAAGGTCATGGATCCTACCACTTCTTCTGCTGGGTCTGTAGGGAAGCAGACGCTGTGCATATGGAGAATTTTGTTTTAATGTTGATGGGTGCTCAGTGCAAGCTGTGATCATAAATTAATAAGCATTAATCAAAATAAGCAATTTCTAGAAAGTTTTTGGTAACACGGACATCCCCTTTCATCTTACCTTCATTCATCCTTTGTATAAAGAGAAAAAAAAATAGTGACTCGGTATAGCATGTATACATCAATTGCTGAGTTTGTGTTGCTTGCAAGACCAATCGTATAAACCTCACGCAAAAGCCTTCCTTGAAAAATGTCTGATTTACCCTATACCTTAATGTGTTTTTATCCTGTGCTGGCATGACAGGAGGTTGTTTATTTTGCAAAAGGGGCAGGTTTTCATAAAGGCTGGTGACGTCTCTCATTTTCCTTTCCTTTCTTCTCCCTCCCCCACCTCAATATTTTATTCTCTAAAATTAACACTACCGGCGACAAAGAGGTCTGTCTGAACTGCGACAAAGTCACACCATACACCTTCTTAGCCTCTCTGCAAAGCATATAATAAATTAGGTGGCTCTCTCAGTCTATAGATTAAGCAAGCAGTTTGGAAACCATGCAAAAGGAAGTGACGTGACTTTCAAATACAGCCAAGTCTGGGTCTATTGATAGCACTGTAGAAACATTACACTCTGAATTTTCTTACCCTGTATACATTTCTTGCTCATAATGCTCCAAACATCGTTGGTATTGTCTCAGAAAATGTAAACATCTGCTTAATTTGATTTGGCTTCAGCTCTGCTACAACAATGAGTTGACCTGTTTCTAGGGAAAATATTCGATTATTCTGCTCGGAAGTGAAGCAGGCAAAGTACAAGCCTGTGATTTCATCAGCCTAGGAGAACATTTCTAGGAGAAACATCTCTGTGAAGTGACTGACGTTAAATGACATTACACCCTAAATGCCCCTTAGCAGACAGCGTGCCTGGTGCTGTTTTGTTTTTAAATGTTTAGGGTTGGTGGATTTGGGTAGTCTATTATAACCCATGTCTGTCTTATGATGTATCACTGACTCCGTCTGTGCTGGATCAGCTGTTATTATTATCTGTTTCTTCTCCAGTTTATCTTCTCTAAACAAACCAAATTCTTTCCTCACAGTCCAAGAGGAAGGCTAGCTCTAGGGTTTATCTAGCCCAACACTGCATCTCAAGATGGCCAATAATTGGTGAGTCAGAAAAAAATATTACAGCACAGGAAAACTTCCCTCAGAAACACCCCGCTGACCTTCAGCCACTTGCAAGTTCACAGTTTGATGGAGATTATGATATTGGCACCTCCATGTGCTTTACTAGCCATTGATGAGCTTATTTGCCATAACTTTTACTAATTACTCTTTACTCATTTTCACTGCAGGTATCCTTTAGCAGTTCCACAATTTAGTTAAGCACTCAATTGCTTTTCTTTTGCTTTTGCTTTTTTGGTTAAGCACTCAATTTCTTTTTGGTGGGTTGGATTTTTTCTTCATCTTTTTTTTCCTCAGGAATTTCATTGTACAAACTTAGCACCCCTGTAAGATTACTGTTATGAGAGATAGCCAGTTGTCATTCCCAACCCACCTCCTCACAGCTATCGATGGTGTTTTTATCTGCATTACCACCCTCCTTGAATCATCTCTTTACCAGCCTGAGTCCAAGCCTATTTTGTCCTTGGAGCTGGTGATTCACAGAACTGTTGTCGCCAACCCGCAGATCTCTCTCCTGAGCAGCACTTTGGAGATTGCCTGGCAAAGGCAGGGCTAGAAATATATATTCCCCTTTGCATTATCCCAGATTTTCACCCTTTTACGTCATGATATATTCATCACCTAGTCACTGAGGTCCTTTTGCAAACTTCTGAGGCTCTACTAATAACTTCTCTCCTTTGTGAAATTTGATTTAAATAGATGGGTGAAAATGTAGTAAAAAGCCCCTGATCTCAACTCAGAGTGATCAACAACAACATTTTTGATGGACTGCGGTAGCAGAAGAATAGAGAGTCCTGCTCTCTGTTGTCCCAACCCACAGAGAGCTGAGATACAAAATATTGCACATGAAATGCAGGTTAATAGGAAAATAAATAGAAGAGTTGAATAGAACAATGAAGACGCATGTGCTAAATAGTCTCAAGTGTCATTATACAATAATTTGGCTATATCACTGTAAGTATATAAACAAAATATAAAAAGAGACCTGATGTTTATTGCTTTTTTCTTAGGTTCACCTAACAACTCTTCCAAGAAAAATTAGTCTGTTCCAAAAGCAACTACACAATGCTAATGCAAAACCATGAGTGTACACTGAGTTTAGCTCCCCAAGCAGGTCAGTAATGCAATGTGCAGGCCAGGTATGGATTCAGAGTCTTGATATCGGATTGCAATGATTTATTCAAACCCACAAGCAAGGCTACAGATGAATGGTTTAAGATCTCCCTCATTACGACTTCACAGGAGCACCAAGCTGGGTTATCCCCCTATTATTATGCTATTTTCCCCGGCTTTGAAACCTTTAGCAATTTTATAGGATCTAACAGGCATTACAGGAGGAGTCAGGCTGCATAAATTACTTCCACATGCAGATAATTTCCATTTTAGTAAGCAGCACAGGCAAAGTGACACCTGCAACCTCAGAGAAATTTAAGTAATATCTCTAACTCCAAGCTGAATCATTCTAAATCTAAAAGCTTAACTTTAAAGAGAATTCGCAGTTCATCCTTGTTTATAGCTTGACAGTTTAAGTAGATAGGAAATAATTTAATTTATTTAAGAATTTAGTTGAATATGGGACTGAATAGGTTGGTTAGAGATAACTGGGATGCATGTGTACAAGCATCAAGGAAGAGCTTAACAGGCCTAATTCCCTAAACCCATACTTGTGAATACGGATCAAATGCAGTGAAGAGAATTTCTCCTCCAGAACTGAATTCTTACTCTTATGCAACATTATCTGGATATTGCAAAGACACATTTTGGTGAAAAGAAAAAAAAATAAAGCCAAACAAACAAACAAAAAAAACCCCAAACAAACCAAAACCACCGAACCCAAACCAAATTCAATTTTTATTTGGCAGGGAACAAATGTACTAAGACTCCTAAATAAAACTCAAGCAGTTTCTGAGATGAGAGATTTCAAAAAAAGGGACTTTTTTTAAAGTTATAAATAGGTTAGCCAATATGGATCCTAAAGATGTAGATTTCAAATATATATTTAAAGACAACAATATTCTCAGTTCAAAAGGTTACGTATAGCACTGAGTTTATGGTTCAAAATAAAAAAAAAGACAAGAATCACTCAAGATCAGTTGAGCTTATGAATCCTCTGCCTTCCCAACAAACTGTGCACTTGCCAGCAATCCCTCCTAAGCTAAAAAATAAAAATCTAATAGAGAGGGTAGAAATCCCTGGAGTAGAGCACAACACTTTGGTAGCAGAAATACCCTCTCTTTCCCACAAGGAAAAACGGAAGCTCCCAGAACCCCTCTGGAGAACAGGTATGCTTTCCATAGCTGCACACCAGAGTGAACCAAGACCCCACTGGGGAAAGTTCTTCTGAAACTTCCATGCATGTTTCCAAAAGAAGAGGTTCAGTCAAATCCGGTGCTTACCTCGGTCAGCTCCATCCCATGCACGTATCTTCTAACTTGACAGCTTCAAAAAGTCAGCGAAAGCAGAATGCCACCATCATACTTCAGAAATGGCAATCATGGAAAAAGGAAATGGCACGTCCCCCCCAAAACCTGTGACTCCCCATGGGAAATCCTCAGGTGTAAAACAGAAAAGCTGAACCTCTTTGATTTCAGTACACTGACAGGTCTCTGGTATTACCTCCAGCTCCCCTCTTTGTTTTTTATTCCAAGAGCAAACATGTAACATGGAACTGTATCTTAATATATTCATGATTTGTTCTGGGGATAATATTTTTGTTCTTTTAATGTCTAGCTCTAGACATAAACACCTGAACTTCGTTTTCTTCTTTACACAGCATTTCACCATTGACCTTTTGTTTCTTCTAAATAGAGGAAGCTCCACTGCAGTTATCTATGGGAACAAACCAGATTATTTCAGGGCTGCTTCTGACCATACATGCAATTGCTTAAGTGTTCAGAATCTGCCAGTTCCACAACTCAAATACAAAGGAATACCAGAAAAATAGAAAACAGGATTAACAAATGCTCTCTCCAAAAGCTTCTGCAGTTTTCAGAGGGCTTCCAAGAGCCCATGTAGTCCTATGAGCATTTAGAGCATTCCTGGTATTTATCATAATGTCTCAGACTGTTATTTCATCTCACCCAATTTTCTACTGGTAACATGGCAAAAAGGGGCAAGAAAGCTCTCACTAAACTGCCTCTAGAGAATATGGGCTGAAAAACATCAATCAGAAGAGTTCGTACCTATTTCCAATAGTTGTTTTGAATCATCTCACATAAAGAAACTGGTTTAGCTTGACTGACCTTATATGTCTTCAGCTGATGTCTCATATAAATAATTTCAAGACAAACTGGAATCTGCAAAATTCACGTTCTCTTCCATCAGTTCCTTCATCCAGCATCCAGTTCCCAGAATTCAAATCTCATTTTCTGTGGATGTTTTATCACAGCAAGGACCAGCAAAACAGTGCAACTAGGTCCAAAGCCAAGGAGCACAGCATATAAAAGACAATAGCATCTGATTTACTAATGCAACCTTATAAATGCTTTTCACTGCAACCTTGGCAGACTAAACAAGAACTCAACCCAAGATCTCCAGCAGAGCTGTAGGAATAATTGATTTTTCAGTTCAGTAGCCAAACTGGAAAAGAAAATAGTTTGAAATTACCCAAAATGTTTTTGTTGTTTTTCTCATTGTGGTGAAACACAGGGTGAGGTTATGCTGCTTCTCCTTCACCCAACAGCTTGGCCATAAGGTCTTTTCAGCCAACACAAGGGTGACCTGGATTGAAACCCCCTGATTCCTCTGCCCCTCTGAAAGAAGAGCTCTTATCGTCACCTTACAACATATTTGGAAGGAGGTTGCTCTCATTCTCTCTGCTCTTGTTTCCATGGGCTATTTCACCACCCGTTAGTAGAGAAAAACAGGTGTCCTGCCACCAGCACAAGAGAAGTGTCCCAAATACCAGATGATTGAATTACTCTTGGCACTCAAGTGCTTTGCATCAAGTGAAGCGTAACGGATAGGAGAGCTGTCTACTGCAGATGACCACATATACAATGGCTGGGATTGAGATATTCCTCCCTGAGAGTAGAGCAATAGTTTCCAGTCCCCTAACACTGAACCTCTGTTTCCCAAATGAAAACGTGGGCTTCTCTTGTCTGGGGCCGAGGCCAGCAATGGCTGCCTACAGAAAAGTCTAAGAAAAGGGAAAGCACATACTTACATCTCTCTGGAATACTCTCCCAGACTCCAGCAATTGCCAAACACAGTTTATTGCTTATTTAGGAGCCTTTGATGGATAATTTTTCCAGTATTTTAACTATTTCAGAACGCCTTAACCATTTGCAAATTTGCTATTAGCTATCAGCTAAGAGGGCATCCTTCCCCTCCTGAAACTTGAGTCTAACCACCAAAAAAAACCAAAACAACAAAAAAAAAAAACAACAAACCCAAAACCAAAAACAAACAACCAAATAAATAAAAATGTTTTAAAATTTGACCAAGATTTCTGACTAGTTCCAGGTAATCAACAGCCCCATGTTTCAGCTTTTGGAAGACCAGCCAAAATACTAGAGCTTAAATTGTACCTCTACAGCTGGAGCTGCAACAAACCCAAGTCTTTGGTGGATGGTCCGGAAGGGAACTCTGTTTACACAGTCACCAGCAGCCAGTCCCTGGCACGGGCGTGAGCATCAGCTTCCCAGGAACAATTGCACGGGCTGGCACCAACGCGGAGCGAGTCCAATTTGTAGGCAGGCAGACTGGTAAAAAGCAGCACGAAGGTACCATTAAAAGGGAATGGCTTTTTCTTGCTGAAGTCAGACAGGCAGCTGAAGTGACTGCTCTTAGTTGGAAGCTAGTCACATTGTTTAAATGTAAATAGTAAAAGATTACTAAAAACTACAGAGTAAAAATTATCTCTGTTTTGAATTAGAAATGCAAGAGATGTTTTTATTTTTTAAGAATGTTTTATTCTTTTAGAAATTCTTCTTTATAATATACTTCTTTAGAAAGCTATTTATCTAATCAATAGAAATGTTTTACAAAATGCTTGAATATGTTCATTTGAGTATTTTCTTAAAACTAATCAAGTTAGAAATCCCTAGTTTACTTTTATAAACAAGGTCATAAAATGCTTTAAAAATCTCTCAGGAAATTTGTGAAAATTTATTCAGTATGATATGAAAGAGTAAATCTCTGTTATGCTCATGGATACTTCCCAAATACATGTACATTTTAATTAATCCCATTAATTTTACAGGATTGCTTGCTTGCTTAACCTCTAAAGAAAGCAGCTTTCTTGAATGGAAATTAATTTTTGAGCTTCAAAGTATGTTTTTTTACAATAACCAACACTGAAAAACACAAAACATTTCTTGCTGCATGGAAAGCTTGATTTGTTTTTCTCATATGTATTTTCACAGTAGTGACAGCAACCAATAGCATGGGACTTGCCTGCTATATATAATACTATACAGGACATGAAATAGTTATTCATTTTATTATAGGTCTATTGAGAGAGCTACATTTGAGTTTGAGGTTAATATGACAATCAGATGAACAGCATTTTCAGCTTCTTATAACTTTGGAATAATAGTTCTTTCCAGCTGGCATTTGTATCTCTCATCTAAGATCGTAGGCTCCAAACATTCAAAAAATATTCACTTCAGGCACTGTGTTATACTCAGGAGGAAAAAAAAAAAATCAATATAGATTCCTTAATTTTTCTTATAAATGGCTTCATTTACTTTAAAAGCTGAGCTTAAGCATAAGATTTATTAGTCCTTTAACATTAATCACTTTTGCTACCTGAAAACATCCACCATCCTCCAGGTTGTTATCTTACACAGACACGTTCAGCTCCAAAACAAAAATACTCTCTCCAACATGGCCAACCGGTAAATTAGAGTCATCACCCGAAAATCCGCGTGCTTCCTCAAGCTCCATGTCATTCCAAAGGATATATTATTTTCTAGAAATTGATGTATGAGGTTATAGGAGGTATATCCATGTGTTATTGTACCTTGTGGGTCAAGTTTTCTAAATCTCTTCTCATATCCTGACCTGGTTTGATTTCTTGCAGCACCTACTCTAACTCGGACTTCACATTTTATCTCCATCTTTATCAGCACTCAAGAATTCAAGACCAATTAAAACATCCTAAAGGAAAAAAAATGGGTATTTAGTTTCATTTTTCCTAATTTTTCATTGCTTGTCAGATTTACTAGGCTCAGTGCACTCGTTAGTGCTCATTTCAGCTTGATACGCAAATAATCCAGAATTTTTGGTCAATTTAATTATTTGAAATTCATAAAAGTGTTTTCACACATGCAGAAGTTATACTGAGTGGCATGGTGTAACTGTTAAAAGAACATTTTCACAAGTAGAAAGGTGCAAGAGCCTTACATAATACTAGGCAACGTGTGTGTGTTGCAAGATATTTGTGGGTTTGAAAAATACTATTTCTTTCAGTTCATCAGACACCATAAAAACACTCAGGACTCAAACTGAAGGCACAGCTTTTCCTTGAACATCATAGTTACTATTTTCACAAAAATCCATGCAAAAAGGTCACACAACACAGTTTAGTTAGCCAGACTTTAAAATCTCGATATTTTGTGCATATTGCAACATGTGTGCTATACTACTGACCGCACCAAAAAACCTTACTTCAGTGTAGGGATTTAAATTGTCAAAAGAACTTCCTGTGTCTTCATAAAGATAACATAAATCATGGCAAAAATCATTATCTATCCGACAGAACAAACCCATTCTCCAGGCTGTCTTCTTCTAGGCCTTTTTTCCAGGCTACCTGCAGAACCTGTCTATAACCATGTGAAGAAAATCATAATGCACAATATGCTATGAAACCAATTTTCATTTAAAACAACCGTAAGTTGCTTTGTATATATTTGCTTGTCAAAAAAAGCTAACAAGAGAAAAATGCAAATGTTTTGCATTTGTTTTTTCCTGCTAAATACACCGGAAGCATATGCCAAATACTGGTAATAAACTAACATCTCCATGTGTAATGAAAGGGAAACTTGTTCAAGGCTGTGGGAAAGTGGCAGCATCATGTATCAGGAAAAACATCTAACAGCACAGGTAACAACAATAACATGGCCAGTCATCTGTAATTAGGTGCTGTGAATCATAGTATGTGGTTTTCTTTCAACCGAAGTGTATATACCGATTTTTTGTTGAACAAAAAAAAAAAAATTATAGGGAACGGTTAAGTCTCATGACTTGTGAAGTCACGTTTCTGGGCAACTAGATGGAGTGAGGACTTCTCTATTGCTGGACATCGGGTTCATGCTTTGGTCAGACAGTGACAACCCAGGCAGAGGCTGGTCTGGAGGAGGGAAAGAAGCCCCAAAGGCAGGAGGAGGGGAAGAAGCCCCTGGTCTGGAGGAGGGAAAGAAGCCCCAAAGGTGCAGCCCTGGCACATCCCAGCCTCCGCCGGCAGCACCGACTCCCGCGGGGCTACGCGGTGCTCTGCCCTGAGCCGGTAACGAACTCGCAGGCAAGGCCAGAGCTGGACCTGTTCCAGGAAAACAGCTTTCAGCGCAATTAGATTACTTTGTAAACTTTAAACCTTAGCAATCTCTCTGGGCTGTTCAGATACTGTAGGATTATTTAGTAATCCCTTGGTATTTTTCTACTTCTGTGACTTCAACGTCACAAGGACGTGAGTAGGAAGGATGGGAAAACTCAGCAAGACCGGAGCCTACACCCAGCCAGCCTGCAGAAGGCTCCCTGTGCACATCCACGTCAAGACTGATTGTGCAAAGAGCAACAGACTTGGCTCCAGCATTGAATATTAAACGTGCAGTGGTGCAAAAATATATATCAGAAACATACTGGAGAAACGGTGTGTTCACATCCAGGGTGACTGACAGACATCAGCTCTAGGAGCAAACCAGGGTGCACTTGCAGAGAGGTGCAGAGGAGCCAGCCAAGGCTTCCAGCCTCGAGCCTGGCACCGCAGCCGCAAAAGCCCCTGAGCTCCAGTGGCACGCAGCAGCCCCAAGGCTGCTCCTCCCCAGCCGCGCTCCACCCTGCTCAGCTGCACAAGGGGTGGGAGCATAATCCTAGGTGGGGAAAGGCGGCCACTTCTGCAAATAGTAAGGTGAAAAAATATCACTCCTATAGCCTGTAAGGGAATCTGCATGTCCAACACAGAATTTACTTTTTTTTTTCCTTGTTTTTCTTAAAGTTGAAATCATTTGATAGTGGGTATAGCCTGCCTTTACGGTAGCTATGTTGCAGCAGCAAAGACAGAGACTAATTCTGGGACAGCTCAAGAAAGCAGAAGCACATTTTAATGAAGAAACCAGTCTCTTTCCCTACGGTGCACTGCTTGGCAGAGACCAACAACCCACAGATAACAGATGGTCAGCAATTTCATAATAACCTGGCAGGCCTGACACGCTACCTACTGGGATAGGATCTGTGGCAAAAAGATAAAAACGGCACTGCATAATGGATAGGAGAGGTCTGAACATTCAAATACATTCGCAGAGCAGCTACTTAGATCTTAAATTATCAAAATCCTTGAAAATGAAGTCTTTTTGGGCCCTAGGCATACAGGCAAATTTTCACAAGTAAATATGATTTAAGCATGTACCAGAAACTATTCAGACCTCACAGTTTTGACAGCAGTGGGGAAACAAGGACAAAAGCAGCATAAATAATATTCACATAGAACTCACTATAAAGCCAGAATAAAGCCAAGCATTCCTAATAATCCAGCATGATTTTAAAATAACGCATACAGGTTCATGGTCGTCTAAGTAAATCAGTCAGAAATAACCACCCTGGACAGAAATGCATAAAGAAACGGTGGAAAGAAGGAAGGGCTATATAAGCACACCAGAAAGCACATGGAGTGGGAGGAAATTAGGCAACACGACCAATCTAGAGATAAAATAATGTCAACATTTGAACAGGAGTAAGTTCTATCAGTTTTACAGAAGGCAAAATGTATTTTCTTGCCTTAGCAGCTTAATTTTCTTCACAAGCCTAAAGAATAGCAAAGCTGAGAACTTGTTAGGCAAGAGGCAAGTCACCGTGTGCTCCTGCCACGCTGAGCCAAGGCAGTGCAACAGAGCGGCTGCGCTCGGTGTCTCCTTTGATTAGTTTCTGACTGCGCACCGTGACCGCTGCATCCCTTACACAATGGATTATTATTCCCCCCCCCCCCCAACCTGAGACTTTCTCTCGCGTTCTGCATGGTGTCAATACTTCTTATCTTGAGCTCTTGGTAATCCTAGCCTTTGAGTTTCTTATTCTTTTGCTGTGTGGTACAGTATGGAGAGACCGCTTGCATTATCATTTCAGACAGTTACAGCCAGGGAAGGTAGGAGCTTCGGGTATTTCATCTTCAGAAAGCAGCTCCAGCCTCACCCAGGCTCTGTGCCCAGGCACATGCAGACTTTTTAGCTGAGTAGCAGTTAACAAGACATTTCAAGACAAACCTGCTATGAATCGATAGTTTTTGCCTAATCTGGCTTCCCGGGCTGCTGCGGACTGCCAAACCCCATCACAGATGTTCACAGCAGCTGTGCACTGCGTCAGACCCTCGGCTTTAGCACCCCCAGCTCCCAACGGGGCATCGCTGCAGTGGAAGGGATGGGGTGCTAGCGAGCCCTGCTTGGGGTGATGCCAAGGAGCTTCCCACGCCTCCGCACCCCTGGCAAGCCGACGCTCCAAGGGCTTCATCTGCTCTGTCCCCTTACAGAGGAGCGTCGCTGAAGAACCTTGCCATGAATGTTTCATCCTGTGTAAATTCATACTCATTAATACCGATGCAAGCGTTCGGCGCTTGTAATGCACGATGTGGGACAGGGTTACAGACCCTAACGTCTCAGCCAGGAGGAGAAGAGTTACGCCTTTCGCTGAACCTTAGGAAACACAGGATTCATGTCATGGGTGTGGGAGCAAGTAAGAGAGATCCGGGAAACAGACGTTATTGGCAGACATGAATTAAATCTCTGTTTCATACAGTTGGAAAGTCTGCAACCACTCTCTGCAAAGAGGTGCTTAAATCACAGCCCTGCGTGCCAGCAGCCAGGCTCTCCTTTACTGGGGGGAGCTGCCTTTGCTGCTGTGTAGCAGCAGTGTAACAGGCTAATGGTGAGAGTGGTTGCTGGGGAAGAGGGGCCATAAAATAAAGCTGAGACAATGTTGAAGGAGAAATGTAATATTTATGAGACTGAAGAGACAGAATAAGGG
Source organism: Morus bassanus (assembly GCA_031468815.1). Taxonomy (NCBI): domain Eukaryota; kingdom Metazoa; phylum Chordata; class Aves; order Suliformes; family Sulidae; genus Morus; species Morus bassanus. The sequence goes on from CM062575.1 coordinate 2,551,073, forward strand.
AGCCTGGCTCCATAGCTCGGTTGCACGGGCCACGGGGATGGGGAAGCTGGCTGGAGCGCTCGCCTCAAGGAGGGGTGGGAGGCTGACACCCACCGTCCCAGGACAACACCGAACCCATGTCTTCTGTTTCCATAGTAGGTGCTCTCACCACTAGGCTGTTGCAGAATAACAGCACGTGAACATATATTTTTATATATTATACACATACCTAAATTATATATGAGTATAATTCTAAACAAATGAATATAAAATAAATACATATTTTTAATATATATTTATATAGCAGTTAAACACTGCTTGAATGAAGGTTTGTGCAGTTCTCAAAGCTGCTGGGGTGCAGCGAATTCACCCCACCAGGACCTCAGGGCTCAACCTCAGAAATGAAAATTTCCACAAGTCCTACACCTTGATGCGGGCGAAATATTTGCTCAACCACACAGCAGGAGCTCTGGGCACATCCAGCAGCCAGACTTTAAGCCCTCGAGAGCTGAGAAATCACACAGCTCCTCGGAGTCTCCTGCCTTACACAGCTGGCACGCCAGGTACACGCCACTCGTGGCTGTTGACTACTCAATCCCACTTCCAAAGTGCATTTTTGTAGTACTTATGTGTCCAAGGTCCCCTTTTCCTGGCTCTCACCTTTCCTTCACCAAAAAATCATTGTTTCTCTCAATCTGCACGAGAACAAAGAAAACAACAAGGCTAACTTGAAACTCAGGGAATTCTTCTCCACCCTGGTAAATTAATATAACATTTGGAAGACAAAATCTCAGCCTTACTCAGTTTCTGTACTTTGAGGGTTAGTCTCCCCTGCTGCAAGTCCAGGCCTCGGAAATAGTGTGAAAATCCCAATTCCTACTTTCAGCCTCACTCTAAACCCTAAAAACGATTGCTACTCTCCATTTTCAGTTTTTGCCCAAGGCTTCTAGAGCATCATATGGGGATTTGGGAGCCCCATTTGAAACAAATTGTTTTAATTAAAATAGTAATTTTCAGCCCCAAGAGATGTAAACTATTAAAAAGTTGCCAGGAGGGAGATCTACTAATGGAGAGCAATGAGCAATTATAGCCAATCTGCTGCAGGTTCTCCGAGAAAAACATACTGGAAAACCAGAGCAGCCACTTGCCAACTGACTATTTATCACTATAGACAGCATTTAATGGTATACAGGTTTTTCCTTCCATAAAGGCTCAGCAAGTGCACTTCATTTTCTCATGTGTCATCAAGTCATTTTGATACAAGAGGAGAGATCGGCAACGGGAAATGGAAGAAACAAATCTCCTCTCTGTTAAATAGCTCTTCAGCACCTGAAACAGTGGGTGTGCAGAGAACAAGGGAGGCAGATGAAAATGTTTCTCCTCATGAAGATGACCCCTCTGTCTCAGACAATCCTGCTCTTTTTCTCCCAGACACCCAGTATTTCAGGAATATTCATTTGGGACGTACCAGATTTCAGGAATATTTAGAAACCCCAACCAAGTCCACGTTTCCATTTTCCCACACAAAGTCAGAAGTGGACTCTGTCCAACCCAGAACTAAATGCCCAGGTGCTTCCCTGGAAAGCTAAATGTGAGCAAAAGGAAGAAAGGAAGAGGCGTTTTGTGATTAAATTTTTTTTTTTCCAAATTGCAACATGAAAGAAAAACACCAAGAACAATAACAACTTAAGCAAGTTATCTGAGAGCTACCTGCCTTCTTCCTAAGCTAACCCTCACTGTTCTCATTTCTTATTCTGGGCTGTACACAGATTCACTGGATGGACAAACCTTGGAAGACAAAAATCACATACCATTCCAAAGGTCCACATTTCTGATCAACACTCTTTTCATGTTTCGGGACTGAATGTATGCCATAAACGTAGCTTGAAGGAATTTTACTTCTGTTCCGATTTATGGAATGCTTCCTATTACAAAGAAACATTGGCTTGGTTCTGTATCTTCAAGTACACTGCTGTTCACAGACCCAATAGCCTAAAAAGAATGCGATCAGCTGGAAATGAACCGAACGAGAGACTGACACCTAAAAATCAAAACATTTGCATTTTTTCTAGTCTGATCTGGAAATTTATCTGCTGAAGTATATTTCAGCATTCATCGGCAGCATCACTATGGCCCTCTTGGAGATGCAAGGGGACAAGTGTGGGGCGTCTGTACACATATACAGATGTCTGCATATGCACTGACCCAGTGAACATCTCCAAAATTTCAGAGACTTACCATATTCGACGAATTTGAACAGAAACATCCTACTTTAGAAGCCAGGTGATCAAGATTTCACTTTTAGGTGGCATCAACTCTACTGAAATAATCCAGGACAACCTGTATTTGGAAACAAAAAAATAAAAATAAAAGTCATTACTGATATGTGGATTGCTAGTGTAGAAAGCAATTCCGTTTAAAACTGGAAAAGAAAGCATGGTAGCAAGCTTCCTGGAAAAAAAAACAAAAACCCAAAAAACTTTTTCAGAATAAAAACTCCATCTATTTTCTGTAAATAACATTCAGTTATTCCTTGTTTTTCTATTCAGGAACCACAGAGCATCTGCCTCTGCCACCCACAGACACAGCGGAAAAACACATTACTCCAAGGAATATCTATTCATGTCAGCGCAGTGACCTACTAGAGATAGCATCAAGATGAAAAGTATTATTCTTTTTTATAATTCCCTTCTCGCTTGATTCAAACCTCATTAAAACAAGAGGAATGTTAACCATACATTTAAGCATGTGTTGCATGAGGCCCTTTTTTCAGAAATGCAGGCATTGTTTATTAATAACGGTGTCATCTGACTCTCTTAGGTAATGAACACCAGCAGATGACACCGTATTTCACCCGTGGCTATACTGTAATAATTAAATAATATTAAGTAGAAGTACTAGGGAAGGAATTACTAGAGAAACCAAGACTCTTAAAGGAATTCCACTGAAGGATGTTTAAACAGACATTCCACAAGGGCAAATAGATAAATTAAGATTTCCCTTAGCAGTCTCTGTGACAACAGGAGAATACTAAATAGAGAGCATAAGGGACGTGTTGTAGCAAAATGTTTTGCCTTATTTTTAGTTTAAGTGTAGTTATATAGATGAAGAGCCTGGAGGCATCAACCATTGCCAATCAAAGCTTACAAAATGAATAAGTCTTATAACTATACTGAAATCATTACTGCCCAGAATTGCTCAAGTCATCCGAGGATGAATTTTTCCAGTATAGACATGTACGAAGTCGTCTTTTTTTTTTTTAAAGTGTTTTCAAAAAACATGATTTCTCTTTCGCAAAGAAACCCTTTGAAGCAGACCAAATAGCCTTTGAAGTTAAAATAGAGAAGTCATTTCATATTCATACACCCATTTCACCTCCCCCTTCTTAAAAAAAAGAAGGCGTATAGCTTAGTGAAAAAATTATATAATGAAATAGGTGGACTCATGACATCAGAAGCATTCAAGCAAACATAATGCCATTAAAATGGAAGCGTACATATCTTTTTGTGTAAATCAAAGACACCGTGAACTAAAATATTGGGGGGGGGAAAAATCAAGCTTAATTATTTCAGACTAATTGCCACAATACGTAAGTCAGAATACCGCAATGTATACAGTCAAGTGTACAAAACATTAATGGATTGGTAAATATGTACTTGCTTTGAGGAGTTGTCTTCACTTACCAGTCTAACTTGGATTTATTAAAGCTAGGTGCATGCTTCTTTGCTAAGTCACAAAGGCTATTAAAAACTCATAGAAGTGGTAGATGCCGTGCAATCCATTAGTAGCAGGATTTTAAAGCTGTTCTTTTGCTCCTTCCATTCCTATAGATGTATTTTTCTCCTTTACAATATTTCCTAAGAGTCTCCTATGTCAGAGATTTTCCCATGTACATCTTTCCAGAGCCTCAGAAAAATGAAAATGGCTGATCTTACTCAAAAACTAAAAGCTTTGAGATAGCTCTCTGTGGAATGATGAAAAATCCCACCGGTTCAAGAAAACAATCCGTAAATAGAGGCTTCTACTTCCATAAACTACAATTTGTTAAATACAAATGTTCGCTAATGGAAAGTGTTTTACTGCTGCAAATACAAGTCTGCTTGAAAGACAATATGAAGTCGATAACCAAGCAGTAAAAGCAGCAGCACACACATATATGGGGCCAGGGTAAATAAAAGGCATGTTTTGCCATTTTTGTATGCCTTCTGGAAGAGTTGCATCATTTCTGTTTATCCATCCGCAGGGCAAAAATTCACATCCGTATTCAAACTCTACCTGACTCTGGCAAGTGTCTCTTCTTATTCCACAATCCATTATTTTTTCTTCTACACAAAAATCCCATCAAGAGATCAGCTTAAACTTTTTACCTGAGCTGTCCAGCAGAAAAAAAGAGTGACCTGATTTTTATTTTTTTTTTAAATAATTCCTCACTCCTTTAATCTCTTTCTATGTATACTGGATGTTTGGGAAGAGGGAAATAGTCTTCTTGGAAAAAGAAAAAAAAGAAGGAAGTAAATCACGTAACAGGAATGCTCCTAAATCTGTATTTATATTGGAAGTAAAAGTAAACTCGCCAAAGATGATTTACTGCCTCTTATAATGAATGTGACTATTAGGTGTTTAGATTTTATTAGCATTGTGAAAGAACATATTTTATGTTCAAATATTTAAATACGCGTAGAAAGCAAATGCAAAAATATTGTAAATATTAAGCATTCAATTACTTCAAGTTATGTAAAAACTCATTGAAAAATAATTTCCTGCCTGCAGAACAATATATTGCCAAAATCTGAAATTTCTACTTTACCGGTGAATCCAGTGAATTAGATGGCTTTATTTGGAGTCTAAATGAAGAAATGTATGCATTTCTCACAGAAACGGGCAGGACAGCAGTTGACATTTGGAGCACTGACCACAGGACAGCTTCAGCGATTAAGAATGAATCACTTCAACAGAGGAGCAGGATATAAAAGTACTGACTCCAGCAAGGGGTTTCTCAAAGCCATTTCTTTCTCAGAGACAGTTCTTGGCTTTTTTCATACGAAGCAACCCTCCAGCAAAGACTGCCACCACCCTAGAAGTTTTTCCTTAAAATTAATTTCTGACACCTCACAGCCACCCACGTGGCTTTAAAACAGCCACAGAGTTTTGAGACAAAACCATAATTTCTGCTTTGCCCATGCAGCAGCAATCCAGAATCCAGAGTGCCGGGGTTAGTACAGACTTGCTCTGCAAAGAGGAGGAAGATGCAGGAAAGCAAAAGATGACAAATGCCTTCCTCAAAATGAGGAAGAACAGCAGCTTAGACTTGCTGACGGCTTGCAGTAATGCTGCGGAGGGAAGTAAAGACTTCTTACGCTAAGTCACGGTGATCGCAGTTTTGCTCTTTCCGAATGGATGCCAGGATGATGGTGGAAGATGAAGGTACACCAAAGACAATGCGAGCTGCTTCAGTGAGCACATTAAAAATAAAACTAACAAAATAGTCATAAGGGTACTGAAGCAAGAAGATACAAGTTCAGACAGTACTCTGCAAAATAAAGCAGGAAACCCTACAGATGTACTCATTTAACATCTCCCACATTCAGACCACCACAACTATCAGGACACAAAAAGAGCTTGCTTCTTCTAGATGCAGAGTTCTGGTGATATTGAACTGTTCTGAGTTTAGCTCAGTCCAATAATAATAATGTTAACAACAATAAAACTTCAGCTCTTCAAACGACATTGATCTGTGGGGTTACACAGGAAGATGAGAGAGTATTCTTGTTGATTTTATGTTATTTGAGTTGATCACTATCTGCCTGCTTACTTTAAAGAGCCAGCCACAATGCTACTTTATTTTTCAGAGCTTCAATAAAGAAAATGCTTCCATTTTGTAAATTATAGTCCTGCAACTGATAGCACCATTTTCAATGTAGTTATCTCTTGTTTAAATCAAATCAAATACATACCTTAATGGCAAACCAACATTTTTCCTACAACCCTCCGAATCTGAAAGGACAAAATTCAGTGAGAAACATTATGTATGATCTAACTTTATCGTATGCCAAAGCGTGATACAAGTACAAGGGTATGACTGGGTTTTTTTGCAGCCCTCCCCAGGAAGTTAGTAATGAACCCTATCAGTTAAGCAAGAGGTGGGCAGATTTCTACACCCAGAACTACTGAAAGCTCCTATCATTTCCCCATTCCCAGAGTATTTTGTTTTACGCTGGAAAAACCAACATTACATTTAATTAGTTCTGTTCCTCAAAACTCCTCTAACAGACTTCCAGCCATGGGCTCGAGAGGAGAACATTTTTAATTGTGCAAGTTAAACCCAATGGTGAGCTAAAATGTTATAAAACTTATGAAAGAGTAAAGAACTAACAAGTGTGGAAAAATCAGAGATACTTAGTTTGAGTTTTGTGCTTAATTTTGCAACAGATGAACAAACATTGACTTTGCAAAACTTTTCTGGTTTACTATATAACTGAGAAATTTGTTGCAGAAAATACTGATTTAAGGAAGAGATACAGCATTCATTTTTTCTGTAGATTCCCTACAAATATTCAGGTAAAATGAATCCCAAAAGCAGAACTTCCAGAGATGTAATTGTGTCCATATTAATCTGGTGAAGAAAAGAGAAACTCTCTCTCTGTATATATTTTTCTCTCTCTGGCTCATCCTCCTTTTCCCTTTACTGTAGGGTCCAGCCAGGAAGGGCATTTTCTAGACTGCAAAGCAAGGCAGCACTCCGTGTGCTAAGGGGTGCACAGTGACAGGAGGTCACTTACTTTTTCCTTAGTAAAAAGCTTTTTCCACCAGGAAAAAAAAAAAAGATTAACTATTTCATAATGTATCTGCTAAGGGGAATTTCAAACTTTGTTATGTGCAACTATTAAAGACTCTTCCCATCACATCTATGCTTCGCTGGGAGCTCTGAGATTTCCTTATGTCTTCTTCCCCTGTGATGAATTTGTCCAAAACCTGGTCAGCTAGGAAGGATTTGCTTTCCGCAGGATGGTACAATCAGACTGCCTTTAAATAGTCAGACACCCTCGCCTCATCAGCCTGATCTTTATTCAAAAAGTCCTGCTGCCTCTGTCCCCACCTTCCTGCCACAAAATACCATAGAGCTTTTCCTTGGGAACTACCAAGAATTTTTTGCTGCCATGCAACCTAGCTGTAACTGCAACAGATGCTCGTAAGATCAACCAGTGAAAGCACCGGCCTTGACTAAGCAAGGTTTCTTTTTGATACAGCTCCTAAGGGGCAGAATAGCAGCCTCCAGTGAATAAACAAGGACTTCACATCATTTTATACATGCATTTTTTCAATACCACCACAAAACAACCTTTTACATAAGCCTTTATACAGCCTGAAATTATCGGGAACACTGTTGCTTGATAACGGATGCAGCTGCGGAAAATTCCCCCTTCATTTACATTTTAAAACATGACTTTAGAAGCCTAAAACTAACTCCCACCAAATTCCCTAACGAGTGGGATATGCAACAGGCTGACAGCCACTGTGCTCTGGCAGCTCATGAGCATGTTTACTTAAAATGTTGCCTGAATACAGACTTGTAGCTTCGAGTATCTGAAATGAACCTTAGATTTTATGCTCACCTTCCTGTTAAATGACATGGGAAGCTTAACTCAGATTAATGCATGTTTATACATTTTAATTGTATATTAAAGTGTGTTTTGTGGATACATAAGAAACATCAGTGGCATATTAACTTATATTAGCTTTAACAAAAAAAAAATTAACACATTTGCAATTATTCTGCAATTATATGGAAATTACATTACACACTAATTGCTCTGACAGGTGCCTAATAGCTTCTCTAAATAGGGGGGGAGAATTTACCCATGGGTATTCTCAATTATTTTGCTTGACCACCTTTTGCCTCTCCTTAAAGCAATGAAAATATGAAGCAGCAATAACAAGTTTCTGTTCTGCTGGGGTTTTTTTTCCAACATAAATCGATGTGCTCCTTCCTCCAGTGCTTGCCTCCGTGCATCCCCCAGCTCCGTGCCAGTCGCCAGGGGAAGCCTTTCTGCCTTTGGCAGCACTCCTGAGTCTCTAAAAGCTTTTCCAGGTTTGTTTCTGAAGCATCTGTGGTTAAAACTTCAGCAACTTTTTTAGCAAAGTGGGCCTGAGGAGGGGACCTCAGCGTTCCTAGCACACACCGCATTCCTCAGTATGATTGTACGAGCACAGCTAACGCTCCTAAGAAAACCTCCCACATGTACTCCAAGTACAAATGATCTCAGCCCAAGTACAGATAAACAAATAACCATCTTTTTTTTGGTGTGTGTTATTTATCTCCATTAATTTGAAGACTCTCCTTACTAGGCAACTATGCCATGAGGGAAAGGAATGGTCTTGTAAATCTGAGTGGTCCTGGTCACTAATTAATAAAAGTAATGAATGAAGCTGTAAAAATGATGACATCAATGGAAAATGTTGCCAATACAGCTGACAAGTATGCATGAAATATAATTTTACCCTACTGACAGGTTTACTGTGGGCTGGTCTAGGACAGGACAATCTCACAGAATCACAGAATGGTTTGGGTTGGAAGGGACATTTAAAGGCCACCTAGTCAACCCCCCTGCCATGGGCAGGGACATCCCCAACTAGATCAGGTTGCTCAGAGCCCCGTCCAACCTGACCTGGAATGTCTCCAGGGATGGGGCATCTCCCACCTCTCTGGGCAACCTGGGCCAGGGTTTTACCACCCTCATCGTAAAGAATTTCTTCCTTGTATCTAGTTGAAATCTCCCCTCTTTTAATTTAAAACCATCACCCCTTGTCCTATCGCAACACGCCCTGCTAAAAAGTTTGACCCCATCTTTCTTATAGGCCCCCTTTAAGTACTGGAAGGCTACAGTAAGGTCTCCCCGCAGCCTTCTCTTCTCCAGGCTGAACAACCCCAACTCTCTCAGCCTGCCCTCGTAGCAGAGCTGCTCCAGCCCTTGGACCATTTCTGTGGCCCCCTCTGGCCCCGCTCCAACAGGCCCGTGTCTGTCCCGTGCTGAGGACCCCAGAGCTGGATGCGGCACTGCAGGGGGGTCTCACCAGAGTGGAGCCGAGGGGCAGAATCCCCTCCCTCACCCTATTGCCCACGCTGCTGGGGATGCAGCCCAGGACACGGGTGGCTTTCTGGGCTGCGAGCGCACGTTGTCAGCTCATGTCCAGCTTTTCCTCCACCAGCACCCCCAAGTCCTTCTCGGCAGGGCTGCTCTCCATCCCTTCATCCCCCAGCCCGTATTGATACCAGGGGTTGCCCCAACCCAGGTGCAGGACCTTGCACATGGCCTTGTTGAACCTCATGAAGTTCACATAAGCCCACTCCTCGAGCGTGTCCAGGTCCCTCTGGATGGCAACCTGTCCCTCAGGCATGTCAGCTGCACCACTCAGCTCGGTGTCATCTGCAAACCTGCTGAGGGTGCACTCGATCACACTGCCTATGTCATTGATGAAGATATTAAACAGTACTGGTCCCAACACGGACCCCTGAGGGACACCACTTGTCACCTATCTCCATCTGGACATCGAGCCGTTGACCACTACCCTCTGGATGCAACCATTCAACCAATTCCTCATCCACCAAATAGTCCACCCATCAAATCCGTATCTCTCCAATTTAGAGACAAGGGTGTTGTGGGGGACTGTGTCAAAGGCCTTACAGAAGTCCAGATAGACAACATCTATGGCTTTTCCCTCGTCCACTGATGCCGTCACTCCATCATAGAAGGCCATTAGGTCGGTCAGACAGGACTTACCCTTGGTGAAGCCATGCTGGCTGTCTCGAATCACCTCCCTGTCCTCCATGTGCCTTAGCATAGCTTCTAGGAGGATCTGTTCCATGATCTTCCCAGGCACAGAGGTGAGGCTGACAGATTGGTAGTTCCCAGGGTCCTCCTTTCTACCCTTTTTAAAAATGGGTGCAATATTTCCCTTTTTCCAGTCCCCAGGGACTTCACCTGACTGCCATAACTTTTCAAATATCATGGAGAGTGGCTTGGCAACTACATCAGCCAATTCCCTCAGGACTCTGGGATGCATCTCATCAGGTCCCATAGACTTATGCATGTTCAGGCTCCTCAAGTGGTCATGAACCTGATCTTCTCTTACAGTGGGAAGGACTTTACTCCCCCAGTCCCTGCCTTGTGGTCCATCCACTCAAGAGGTGTGGGAAGAGAGGTTGCCAGCGAAGACTGAAGTTGTTGAGTACCTCAGGCTTCCCCTCATCCGTTGTTACCAGTTTGCCAGTCTTGCTCATCAAGGCAGGTACACTTTCTTTGACCTTCCTCTCCTGGCTGCCATACCTGTAGAAGCCCTTCTTACTATTCTTTGCATCCCTTGCCAAATTCAGCTCCAGCTGCACCTTGGCTTTCCTGACCCCATCCCTACACAACCGGGCAGCATCCCTATACTCTTCCCAGGATACCTGTCCCTGCTTCCACTGCCTGTGTGTTTCCTTCTTGCCCTTTAGTTTGACCAGCAGGTCTTGACTCATCCGTGCCAGTCTCTTGTCTTCCTTTCCCAATTTCTTACACCTGGGTATCGAGAACTCTTGTGCTTTATGGAAAGCACCCTTAAAAATCTGCCAGCTCTTTTCTGCTGTCTCATCCCTGAGGGCAGTTTCACGGGGGTCCTATTGACTAACTCCTTGAACAGCTGGAATTTTGCTTTCCGACAACTCAGGGTCCTGACTTTACTCTTTGCCTGACCCATATCCCTCAGGACTGCAAACTCCACCAGTGCATGATGACTGCAGCCCAGGCTGCCTCCAATCCTGATGTCACCTATTAGCTCACTTCATTGGTGACCAACAGGTCCAATATCTCATCACCTCTGGTAGGGCTGTCAATTACCTGGCTTAAGAAGTTATCCCCAATGCATTCCAGGAGTCTCCTGGATTGCCTACAGCTCACCGTGCTACTTTTCCAGCAGATGTCGGGGTGGCTGAAGTCCCCCAGCAGGACGAGAGCCCACGAGCACAATGCCTCCGGTAGCTGGAGTAAGAAGGCTCTGTCAATAGGCTCCCCTTGATCAGGCAGCCCGTGGTAGACACCAACCACAAGGTTCCTTTTGTTGCTTCGTTTCACATCCTGCCTGCCAGTGCCACAACCTTCCTTGGGCAGGAGTCAGGACACACTGTAGGGTTCACTCTTCAGGCTACAGCCAAAACATTTTTCCTGTCTGAAGGCAGAGTGCAATCAAATGGGACAAGGTGCATGTGGTTTCCATGCCGTCGGAGAGGGAGTCTAAGAAAAAGCTGTTGCAAACCAGTGACAAACTGTACAGGAAGAGGCACCAACCACCGTGGATCTAAAGCTCCTCACTGTTGTCGTTCAGTGAAAACCTTTACTTATTTTCAAATTAATTTTTCATTGTTAGACTTATGCTATAATGTTATTACAGGTGTAAGCTAAACAGTAGGTAAGTCCCCTGAACAATCACTTGTGAATCATACATCTGCAAAGAGCTAAACAAACCCAGAAGAAACAGCCTTTCCTGTACATAAAAACCAGCAAGCGCCATTTCAGTTAATGGCAAGTGCTCCGCCGTCCTTCCCAGAGACCCAGTCTCCTGAGTACTTCACCACTACAGCTCTCTACAAATTGAAATTTTATGTACATACTGTGATATAACCCCCATATGTTTAATATAGTCTCATTGTGAAAATGCTTTCCAGACTTGTTTGCAAACACTATAATACTGAAAAACAAATGCCAACTCTTGCATTCAAATGAGAGTATTGCCTGTAAAATTGTGACCTTTGTTTTATATATAGACATCCACAGCTGTTAACCAGGATTTTCTATACATCCCAAGGTGTATTTCCTCTGAAATGCAAAGCATTTCTTTATCACACGTATGGTTGACTGGGAATAAAATGAGTTTGGTTCCCTGTGACTGAAAGCTATTTGCATGACTTTCAGGTATTTAGAGGTGATTTACAACTTCTGCATTCACATCATGGATAGATAAACAGGAAAACTGTACTGTGTATGACAATTACTATCCTCAACATCTGTTTTATCCTAAAAATAATTTTACATAAAAGAAATTCTACCTTAATTATTAGGGCTGACCTAATTTTGTTTTCTTTTAACGTTTGCTTTCAACGGCACAAGACTCATCTTTTGTATTGGCATAGACAGATTCTGCAGGTGTATCAGTTGGTCACTCAGGAAGACATGCACAGAACTTTTAATAGTGTTTTTACGCAACACACTTTTCTTAAAGAGAAGTCAGATGTTGGCCACTATTCTCTTACAGCAAATAGGAAATTTATGGATAATTTAACTTGTGAAATTCAACTCAACGCATGTCTCCACTGCAATTAGGCAGGCCAGTAGCAGCTCAGTGGCATATTGACATTAATTTAAATGTAGCCAGCTAGAGCAGAAAGAGCAGGGAAGGTACACCTGCAGACTTCAGTGCATGTTGCACACTGAAGCCTGTGCCATCCAAACCTAATCCCACAAGCAAGCTTGTCCTAAGCAAGCCAGGTGAGGCAGGCCATGCTTTATCAGCTGCAGTCAAAGCTCAGGTGTGCAGATCCACCAGGCAGCAGCGACAGGGAGCAGAGCACGGCGATGGCAGCTCTGCTAGGGCAGCAGTGGGGTAGCTGGCTTACCTGCAACTCCAGTTCCTTACACATAAGCACTATTCAGCGTCAGCATGTAAAAGAGAGTGATTCTTTCACTGCAAAATGGTCAACATACAGTAAGAATTCTTGTAATAAAATGCTTGACTTCTATTTATTAACTTCTTAACTTCAAGGGGGTGTTGGGTTAAGAGGATGTGGAAGGTAACAGAAAAATGTCATTGAATCTGTGGCCCTCCCTGACTGTCTTGAAGCACTTCTTGTGTTTGAAAATAATTCAGGCTTGCTTCAGCACTCTTATAATTATATCTGTCTGTGATTAATTACAGTACTTTAAAAACGCACTTGATTGACACTTCTGATGACACAAAAGCTTTTTTCTTTACAGCAAATGTCCATGGTGGGCAAAGACTGGGACGAGTATTCCACTAATTTATGCAACTGAGGTGTCTGAAAACAAAAATACACCATGTTCTCTATTTTAAACACATCCGAAATAAGTAACTTTGAACAGTTCTCATCCTTTACCATTTGGAGAATTATCTTGCTCTGCTATTCTGCCTGGCAGCATTCTTACCAGCTCAGTCTCAATACGACACAGACATAACTGCAATACGTTGTAAGTGTACTGAGTTCAGAACATTTTGTTTCCAATATCCTCCTCACAGCTCTGTTTATGCTTTGGGTATTAGTATTCAGAAGTTGAGCATTCTTGCCAAGCTTACTCCAGGGACTTCCCTAGTCTTTGTTCCTAACACTTAATAGATAAGCTCTGCGAAGCAGTCATTTATAGCTAGTCTTTGCCTCAGTGTTAACTAAAGATGTAACTCAAAACTTTGCTTCTAGTTCAGCTTTTCTGCACATCTGAAAGAGGTAAGGCTATTTAAAAAACAGCTAACGTGAACATTCTTGACAACATTGCATCAGTACAGCCCCAAACATTATCCCATCTTCCCTGGTGGTTTGTACAGTCAATGCTGACGTCCAGGACACTGCCATGGGAGCCAACCTGCCAGAATTAAACGTGTGTCTAAGTGACTGCAGCACACATCCTGCCTAACCAAATGCCATAAATTTGCAAGGAGGAACCGAAGTGCAAGTGCTGTTGGCTCCTGGGGTAGTAAAGTGATGGCGATGCGGCAGATGGGAGCTCCCACCACCCTGAGATGCTCGTCACTGCTGGGGCGTGCCGTCGCATGATAGGGCTGACTTTGCTCCTGCTAGACAAGCTGAAGAAGTACTTTATGGCAACGGCAAACCTGGGTTGGACAATAACCAAAGTCTCCTATCTTAGAGCTTGCTGCAGTCTTCTTTATTCAGATATTTAGGTTGGACTCTGGTATCTTCCACTGCTAATGGTGTTTCCTACCACCTTCTGTTGAATGCTCAAGGAAGTTAGCAAATCCAGGGAAGTACCAAGTTTTTCAGATTAACCAAGTCTTCCTCCTCCCTCCCTCCTTTCCCACCTGTTTTACATTATAGTAAAATTATTCCCCACATCTTAAGTCAGCTTCAAGGACTTCAGAAGAACTATTTTACTACTTCATCTACAATTTTGCCCTTTTTATCAGCAGTTTCACCACCCACGTTCAAGCTTGTTTTCTCATGTTCTCTTTGAAATGGTTTCTTTCAACAGGTGTAGCATTTTTAGCACCATCCGCTGAGCAGACAATTTAGTGCAAATATTCTGTGATTCACTGAGCTGTGTTGGGAAGATCAAGGGTGCAAAAGTTATGAGAAGGGGGGAGGGAGGGGAAAAAGAGACTTGTTAATATAATTGACCCAGATTTTACCATTCTTCAACTCAAAGCTAGCAGCAGTTGGAAATTCAGCCTCTCATACACACCAAGCCATCCATTCAGTATTTTGAAATGGAACTATGTATGTCCAAAAAAAGGGGGAAGCATGGAAATGGAAGTGAGATCTGCTTGAAATGTTCATTGTTTTTGAAGAGTAGTTCTGAAATTTTTCCGTATGCCTCTCATATGCAATACTATGTGATTAATTAAAGCAAACAGTGCATTATAAAAGTAAAAAGCACCATATGCATACTCAGATTTCAATACACATGAGAAATTACTTCTATATGAGAAAAAGCCCTGAAAGTTCCCATTTCATTCAGGCTTTGAATCTGCAAACGCTGATGAAAACTCTTCAGGCATTGGCCAACACTCACATTGCTTTTTTTAGTCTCCCTCATATGTATTTTAATATACAAAAAATTAAGATTTGTAGCTTAACACAGAGAAGAACCTCATGAAAAGGGATTGTGAAATTACCAGTTTTTTACTTCAATCACATCACAATGAGCTACCAGAAAAAGCAAACATTGAAGTGCTACTGGTTTTCTCAGGTGGCAGATATGGCTTCATTACTGTACCCATAGTTCTTAATTCCCTGTTAAAACTAGAATAACTGCAGAGGTGATGCTTTTGGAACTGGATGAGGTTGAAGGTACAGCACTCACCAGCAGTTTCTGACCAATAGATCTATATGCTCTGTCCAGCTTTGTCATCAGAGCATCTCAAAACCTGTGAAGCATTTGCTAGCCAATGACTCATGTGTGACACTTTCTAGAAATCACACAGATTTATCAGGCACGGATCTCCTTTTGATTGCAATATCTTCCTTCTCTCAGAAGATCAGCAAGCTTTTGTGAAGTCAGAAGCTTGATATGTAACATGGCGATATTTAACTATCATTTGAACAGAAACTGTGGAGCAACTTTCCACGCCAGACAAAACCACTACTGCACTCCCCAAAATGCAATATTCTCATAACGGCACTCATGCTTTCTAAAACCTGTATTGATTAAGACCCACATAGTAAAAATCAGCACTTACGGCATGACATTTTGGTATCACCCAATGCAGAGAGCATCACTCCAACAGGATTCCTACAGTTCCAGCGTAAAGCTCTGCAGAACTCAAGTGGTTTGTTTACAAATATGGGCTATATAGCTATCAAATTATACCAAATGGACCACATTACATTATAAGGGTTATGACTGATAAGCAGCTTAGAAACACGTTGTCCATGGGAGAAGTATAGGAGTATTGATACATACAGTAAGTATAGTCATTAGAAGGCATTGAAAAATAACTGCCTACTCCTGTGCTTACAAAGAAATAAAGGCAAGAAAGATGACTTTGGAAGTAGGAAAATCGGATGTAACTCAAAGATCAATAGAAAGGCAAAGACTTAAGTTAGAAAGACTGTGACACTAATGAAGGATAATACTGTCTTCAGCTCTCAACAGTGAGAATGGAAGCTCTAGGATGCTGGTAATCAGATGCACAAAATGAAAATCTAAACCTTCCATGTGAATGTAACAGCAATCAGAATAACTCTGAAAAATAAATTCATGTCAGAGGCAAAAAAAAATCAAAACCATTAATGAGAAAATTAGAGGATTTGAAGGAACTAGCTGTAAGACATTCAAATTTCTCTTTTTTGTTAGGAAGAGCAGTCTTGTAGGAATGTCAAAGAGTAAATAACATAGTGAAGTGTCATTACAGTAAAGCTAATTTAATGCTACATTACAGTATATCTAGTTGGACTGTTGTAAATCTCCTTCTGTGCTTCCTAGTAGTTTCTTAATGAAAAACAAGCAGAGATTCGTACTGCTGTCATATGTGTTCCTATAGCACCCTAGAAGCCGGAGTGCCACTGCAGTAACTTTTATTCAAACGTGACAAAAAGACCGTTTCTGCATTGAAGAAGGAATGATCTCCATCAATCCCACTGCAGCAACTAAGAACACAGTATTTTTGCTTCTTATGATAAATCAATCTTAAAATATTCATGGCTCTAGCAAAATTCTCTTCTCAAACACATACCTAACTACGTAAGTCTACCCTCAGTTATTCAGCCACAACTGACATTTTCAGGGAAGAGACTCAGTGATTGAGGCCAAACAAATAAAAGCATACATGTAAATAGAAGCTTAATTTCATGGAACAGCTGTCTAGAAACAGTTTCTGATAAACCTAAGGTTTTTCTAGAGCGCTATCCTCTCTTTGAAAGTGGCCGTTAACTAAAACCTTATAACTGTAAGAACAAGAAACATGTGCAATGGTATTTTGCCTAGGTATACCTTCTTATTTTTGAATTTTAATGGTTACCCCTTTTTCTGAACCCATCTGTAGTTTTTGCACTGTGTAATGGTTAAAATTCCCCCAATTTAAGTACTGCCTTTTATTGTTAAACCTCACCCTCTTCTATCCTACTACATTGTTAAATTACTCCATTTTATGCACAAAATATCTGATGCATTCCATGTCAGATCAGGCATTAGCATGGCATATTATGCCTCTGTACACAACAGCAGGAGCAAGAGAAGTGTTTATACTTTACTGAGCTAGCAAGCAATCCATTACTTGTATTTTTTCCTGTACAGTTTGTCAAGTCTCTCAAATTAAATTTTACATAAGATGTTCAATTTTTGCACAGCAGACCAAACAACTTGTCGAAACACGGCTTTAATTAAAGTACTCCAGCATCTCATCTCTGTGCATACAGGGTTCTTTTAACAAAAACAAAAAAAAAAAAAAAAGAGAGACTGGACACTAGATCTGAGACAATGGTTATCTGCTGAAGGAAAAAAGGGCCAAAAAGGAGTCACACAACCACCAGCAAGGAATAAAGGAGAAGTGTAAAGCCAAGCTACAGACATCCAAACTGAAATCCTTTTCCTAATGGGATCATCCTTCATCTTCCAAATGAATAAAAAAAAACCTGCTACAAGCATTGCACTTCGCATACAGCAGTTGCCTTCCTGCTCTGTGCAAGATAGAAAGCTCCTCACAGGAGTAACTGGGATCATGATAGCAAAATGCTTAAGGAGAAGATAACGTAGAAGTAGTCCACTCCTAAGCGAGCTGCTGGACATCTACTTCAGGCCCTGAAAGCCCCAGATGTCACAGATAGATATCCATTAACGTCAACAGATTGCACAAAGACACGTCAGTAACTATAAAATAGCTGCATACGCAATTGCTTGGATGCACTGTGTACAGACTAGTTAAAATACATCTCAAACTATTAAAAATTATTAGGTGAAGCTCCACAGCAACCTTAGAGGAGATGTGAGTTCTACACCAATCTCCCACCAGCTGGGACGTTCAGCTCAGGCTGGAATAAGCCTCTTCAGAAGCTAGTCAGTCTGCATTTAGAGCTGTTTATATGTGAAAACCATCCACAAATTCAGGTCAAAACATCTAACTAATTTCAACTGAGAAAGAGACACAAGTATTTCATCTAAACAATAGAGTTCCAACACACATACTTTTTAAATATCCAAACTTAAGTTAACTGCAAGTTGAATGACATATACCTGAGGTACAAGGAAGTGGTTGTTCTCGGTAAAAGTAGGAACAAGACACGAGTTTTGGTGAAGAGAAAGTCCTTCAGGAAAGGAATGACAGGTCCAGAACAGAAAAACAGAATGACTGATTCTTCACTTTCCATCGCTGAAAACAGCAAAGGGTCCGGACCATTCTCAAGTCTTAAAAAACAAGCATTTAAAAGATTTATCTGAGCAGTACTCCATAATTCAAAACTGGAGAGTGTTAAGGGAAAAGCTACAAAAACATATTAAGGGATTAGAAAGTAGGACCACAGAGAAAGATCTGCAGAGGTCAAACTACTTAGTTTATCAAAGAGGAGGTGAAAGGGGAACTTTGATCACAGTTTAAGAACCTAAAAGGATAATGAAAATCTGCCATAGCAAGCACTTCAAGCTAGAGATGAGCATATATCAATTTCCAGAGGTTACAAGTGGAAAAGTGCCAGAATCACACAGGAAAAAAAGAAACTCTTGAAGTAATGGTGTGGATAATTAATGACTGAAGAAAATTACCAAAGGTTCTCATGGACGCTCTATTGCCAGAGGTCTTCAACACAAGACTGAGTGTTTCTCTGCAAGAAATGTTCCAGTCCAACCTGAGTTGTTGGACCTGAATTAGCTCAGAGAAATCCCACAGCCTATGTTGTGCACTGCTAAAACTAGATGGACCCCTACCAAAACAAAACCAACATTTGCACTAGTGTTTTTTTCATATGCTATTAGAAAATACACAGAAACACTCTGGGGATAGAGTATTTCCACTAAAACTCTTGGAACAGCTAACAGTGCAAAGGGCCAGCAGCAAGTAGCCAAACATTCTTGCCACTGCTACAGGAGCCATATTATTCCTTTCTGAACAGATTCAGAGAGAAGCATCTGGTGACAAATTTCTGTGCTTCAGAAATCCATCTCCGCTCTTTCCAGAGGGTCAGGGACCAGGTTTGATCCAACCTAAGTAACAAAGACAATTACCATGTTCAGAAACACACAGGTTACCAAAGTATGCTCTCCTCTCCCACCACCTGCTTCCTTGCCTTCTCCACCTTCCACAACCACCTCTATTGCACAAACAACAGGCTGGCTGAGATCTGGTATGGTTTCCTAAGTAACTCTCCCAGTGGTGATTGCAATCGGCCATGACCGGCTCCATCCAACTCAAATTGCATTGCACTTAATTGATTCATTAAGGTAATCACTACTGTCATATCATGTGCTCGTTACAAACAACAACAAATTATTCAAAATATGTTTTCCCTTCTGAGCAACTGTATCAAATATATTAATCAAAAGTTGGTTGGCTGTTTCAGTCGCTCGTTATCTGTGTGCCATTTATATAATAAAAAGCAAATGAACAAGCAACGTGCCATCAGCCAGCTATTTCATTTTTCCACGACGAGTTCTAAAATGTGTAAATTAAAGAAGCAGTGGTGCTCCTGGTTTATACGAGGAAGGTTTTGACCAAAAAAATATTTCATCCATCGGCAAATCTGTTTTATATCCAACAATTTGTCAGTTTTCAAAAACTCTGCCAAAGGCTATTATTGATAGTAGAAAGCAAAACCAGTATGGAGAAGCCAAAATTTTCACATTTTACACAAGAAAAATCACACCAGCCATAACAAGGTTACCTAAGAGTGAAAAATGTTTATATATGAACTTGATCTAAATTCAAAAAGCACCCTTTGCCCAAAGAAGCACTTCATACACCACATCTTACCAGGTCAGTGCAAAATTAACACGCAAATGATTTATATAAATTTATTTATACTATACCCTGCATTTGGTATCCTTTATTCGGCACAGCAGACAATTAAGGGCTGCAGACTACGTAACAAACCAATGAAGCAGTGCCATAGTAGTTTAAATTAGAGCGGCTGTGAATAATTCCCATTATGTCAGCTATGTGTTTCTGGCAGCTGATGTACCATCATCCAGGTCTCCAACTGCATGTCAGCCTTCTCATTTAAAATCCACCCAAGAGATTCAGCTAGATACCAACACAAATGTGTTAACTGACAACGATTCCCTCTATTCTGAAGGTTAACAAATTAAAAGAATTGTGTGAGTGACTATTCCCTCTAAAGAGGAAACATTAATTCTTTACAGAATTAAGTCAATGTATTATTTATTTATTGCCATGGTACTATTCGTGTTTTCTCAAAATGGGATTCAGGGCAGGGGATGCTCCTAAAAGCCCATCAGGATGCCGTAATTTGCTGCAGGTGTTCATTGTTTTATACAGCTCATTTTACACCATCTTTCCATTAGTCATAACGAGTTACCTTCGGTGCAAAAGGTGACTTTCTTCAGTTCCTCAGGAAGCACCAGAATACAAATTTCCAATTACCTTTGGCCTTGCAGATGACAGAACCAGCTGCACTAACAAGCAGAGACTGTTGTATCACCTCAGGTAGACCAGTGTACGTGGTCCTCCGGGTTTCTGAGGCTCTCCTGGATGTGTCAAGGAGCAAGACGGTGACTAGCCAGCAGCCTCACGCCATTCATGTGCCTGGCTGTCCTGCAAGGAACATACCTGCGCACCAGAAAAAAAGGTCTGCACTTGGTAGCGGAACAGCCAAGGGCTTGCATGCTCTGCTCAGCGGTGGGGCTGGCAGAGGGACACGCTGCCCATCAACACCAAGCAAGCAAAATATGACACATCATCTGCATGCCTGTCTGTGCAGGGAGATTTGCACTTCTGTGCTTTAAATGATGTTATGTTTCCATTTTCCCAATTTTTGAGGCAATCTACAGATGCAGCAGAGTTTGAGCGAGGGAGAGAAGAGTCAAGAGGGTGAGTATGAAAGTATTGCAATAAAGAGGGATGAAATGAAGAATAAAGGAGGTGGCCTGATGTGATAGATTGGCTGTCCTATCAGTGATGATAGTTTTTCTACAAATCATCAGAGCTCCTGCCTTGAAAACGGATTGTCCAATTCATCTTCGTGGGAGCGCCACTGAGACGCTGGGGGAAGAGGAGAGGCGGCCGGGAGCAGCCGCGTGCGGGGCCAGGAGCCAGGACAGGAAACAACAGTTTTGCCCTGTTGGCACCCACGATGTTTGCAAAACAGTACTAGCAAATTGTTATTTTCTACTACCATATTATCATCCTCTCACCTCTAATAAGCTAATCATTTGAGGGAAATTAATTACAGCAAGAACCAGGGCAATGCTAACAGATAATCACATTAGTAACACTGCTAAATGCACAATGGCGTTGCTGTTCGTGCTGGCTGGGAGTGGCAGCCTCGTCACAAAGCTTGTCACTCAGCTAGTCCTATCTACAGCAATATTTCTTTGCCTTTTAAGACAATTTCTTGTTTTTCAGGGTTATCTGTGAAGCAACAGATCTGAACTCTATTAACTCTACGCCTGGTACATTGTTTATA
Organism: Morus bassanus; assembly: GCA_031468815.1. Lineage (NCBI taxonomy): Eukaryota > Metazoa > Chordata > Aves > Suliformes > Sulidae > Morus > Morus bassanus. The sequence continues at coordinate 2,572,404 of CM062575.1, forward strand.
AAAGATCCTGGAAGTGTCATCCCTTCATATTGAATGCTTCGTTGGAGAAAGAAATACCCAAAGAGTTGTAACTCATGTAATTATTATAAATGAAAAATATCAAGCCATAAAGCGTATTCTAACACTGTTCATATTGCTCAAAGGAAGAGAATAACAAAGTGGCAACGCTTTGTTTAAACTTTCTTTTTCTGATATAATCCAAAGAAATCCTACACTATCATCAGGGCCATGATATTACCAGACAAGGTTAAACAAAATACCAGGCAGGTTAAATCGTACTGTGAAGTACCTAGACAAAGGGTATTTTTTACAAAGAGATGTGTAAATAATACTCTTTGGGGATACAAAAAAAATGTATTTAGGGGGAGGAGGCATTTTGAACTCAGTCACATAATATCATTTATCATAACAGGACACCACAGGAGCTGTCTTAATTGTCAAAAATTTAAAATAGTTTGAGTGTGTGTTTGATTAAATCACTTAATAACATATGTAGGTATGCACATACGCTATGTACGTACACTATGTACGGAACATCAATACCACGTAGCCCAATGGTAGGTTTAGCCCTGTACCCTGTTTTCAGCACTAACCAGTTAGGGAAGCAAGTAAGAATGGGGCAAGTGTCTACAGAGGCTTCCTTAGGAAAATCTTCAGCTTTCAAAGTTTTGCAGCACAGGGATAAGCAGTGGTTCTTTAATGGTCACATACCTCTATATTCTTTGCCCTTTAAAAATATGCAATCCTTTGGTGCAAATCATCCTGGGCGAGCAATGCATTAATGAAGAGAAGCATCTGAGGTTATTACGACAGATTTGCAGTTTCCCCTTCTTACACAGGACCAGAAATTAAGTAGCAAGTTCACAGTCACCACAGCCCTTTCTTGGGGAAAAAAAAACACCAAAAAACCAAACAAACTAAAAAACAAACAAACAAAAAAACCAAACATCCGACCAAACACAAACCCAACAACAACCCACACCACTTTAGGGATTAGAGCCTAATAAATTTTACTTTAGGAAAACAGTTGAAACCTTGATTTAAATAGTGAAAATTATGCAGGTTCTGAAAAGAAGAGATTGGCAAGAAGTCTTTGAAGTAAGAAGGGAAAATTAGACAATATAATTTATTTAGACTTTCAAGCCTCTTTTTTACAAAGCATTACGAGAAAGCACCATAAAAACAAATTTTCAGAGGGCAAAATGAAGCTATACTGTGGTTAGAATCCAGTTAAGACAAAAAAATGAGTAGGAGTGAACAGCTGATATTCAACAAGGCAAGCAGAGATGTTTTCCAGAACAAGTACTTGCATTTAATATACAATTGGTTTGGAAAAACACTTTAGAGATAAATGCCTGTCTGAGCAGATGTATCTATTTTCCTTGTCAACTTGACACATCATACATGAACTTTCTCTGCTCATATGTGATAAAGAAAAGTCTTTCACTTTTTTGACCACTGAAAGAGAGAAGAAAGCATACTTTTACAAGGTTTTCCTTTTTCATATTAGTATGTAAGACACAACCCCTGCCCCAGACCAGTCGCCTCTTAGTTGAGAGCTGCATCTACTCAGCCTTGGTGACTGCAGGCAGCTAACGCACCACGGCATGTTTTCCTTTGTTAATTCCAAGCCTAAGCAGAAAGGCCACATCGGAACAGCCAAACTGTTCAAAGAAAAACAGCACAGATGTGTTATGGGAAAATATGCTATGACTAGTGCATTTCTTAGAAGGAAAACATGCAGTACTATCTGAGGCTACAATCTATGACCAAGTCATTAAAAAAGCACCTAATAAGTGTCATTACTTTCTTTACTCTTTATTGTTATCATTATTCTGATCTCTCCCTTGAGAATTATTTCCAAGGTAACTAGTGAGAGGAGAACAAGTCATGTGGACTGGTTGGCTTTCTACTTGTTTCGAAGGTAAGATAAACTGAAACGATCAACCACCTCTAGATCTTCAAGCATAAGGGCCAAAAGAAAAAAAAAAAAAAAGAGTTTATAAGAAATTACTGTCAGCTGATTCATGAAACAGCTGAAACTACAAGATCTACTGCCCCCACACAGGCAGAGCTGAGTGTTGAAGGCAGACAGCTGTATTCTTCAAACTGAGGACACATGCGTGCTCCGATAGTATTCAAAAGAAGAAGGGGGAAATCAAGCATAGCTAACTGAAAGTACAAAGGCACGAGGTTCAAACAGGGACACTTACATTTTGCCTCCAACAGTTAGAGAGCAGACATGAAAGAGCAACAGATGAAAACAGACTTGGATGTCTTCGGAAAAGGAAGCATTTTACTGCTTCTGCTTAGTTTGAGACAATTCACTGAAACACGTTGGATGGTGTTGAAACAAAACACATTCTCACCTACTGGCTAACTGCTTAGGTCAAAAGAGATAATCTTCTCAAAGCCTCCTTATCGTGCTGCACTAAGATGACTTCAGGTGACTGCATCCTGCTTCTAGCTGACTTATCTCAACCCATTCCTTTGCTCTTTGGCTGGGTTCTGGACTAACTTTAGTCTTATACTTCAGCAGAAAAGCCATCAACAGTAGGGCAGTTCATTCCAATTGCGTGGCCAATGTTTCTTGCAGAGTCTGCAATGCCCAGCCTCAGGGTAAGGAAACCTACTACAGAATGTCCCTTCAGTGGCCAGACCAAAACATGGTTATACCAAACCAAAACCAGAACGTGTCCCTTTCATCAAGAAATATCACATCAGCCTCAAAGTACTTTTTCAGTTTAAGAATCTTTTACTTTATCCTCATCCTGCCCTGTTGCAAATGCCTCCTTGCCTACATGCCTTGATCTGGGCAGGGCATGCTGGAGTCTTCACAGGAATCGTCCCAGCCTTTCAGCCTTAAAGTTTCTTCTGAATTACAGTTCTTAACATTTTTAGAGAACAAAATATTTTGCGTATAAGCACACAGAAGTTATCATCACCTTGTCTGCTAGCAACAACCATATTATTATGAAACCATTTGCACAAATCAAACCTCTTCCACTCCAGGACTCTCCTGATGCCATTGCCTCGTGTCACCTGACATCCATTTCATTCGTCTTCATTTTTTTTTTCCCTAGCTGCAATATGATGTGCTTAGGTTACTTTTTGCCTCTTTTATTTGTAGTCTGTTCGTTTAAGATTATTTCTAGATAGACATATGTACATATATACACACACATACGTTATTCACATCTTTTCCCTATGGGTACATATGGCTGATATTTCTTGTTCTCTGGTTCTCTTTGTGATCTTTTCTCTTTTCCACCTCTGCTTTCACTTTTCCTTATCTTTGCTTTCTTGCACTGCACTTTCATCCCCTCCCTATTCTCTCCCAGTTTTCTCAAAAAATATTCTCTTCTTACAACTACAGGCAAAAAAAGCAAGAAGGCGAAAGCTGAAAGGGAACCACTGGTTGCAAGAGCTGAACAGGTGACTGCACGAGAGCTGTTCCTATTGCGATAAAATACACTGTGTGCTACGGTTCTCTCCCTTTGCTGCTTCACATGTTGTGGAATAGGAGGGCATTTAAAAAAAAATAATCAAAATAAGCCAAGTATTCCTGTGGTTTGATAAAACTTTGCACAGAGGTTTCTCAGTAGTCCCCAAGATGTCAGTCCTGCTAAGAGCCATCTTCCCAGGATCAGCACACGAGACTAATTTGCTGTAATAATGCCTTTAGGTTGTGATAAATAAACCAGATTCTGGACTGCTTAAAGCAAATAGTCAACCTCCGGAAAAGGTGGCTGAGGGAAATAACATCAGCAACACAGCAGGAGGCAATCTGCTCTCTGAGTTAGCACTGGGCAAAGGGCCATCGCACACTTTTGTCTCCCATGTATTATTCTCATTGGAGAGAACTTTGCGGCCATCGGTGTTTATTAAGCTATTATACTAATAATAGCTTTTAGCAGGAGAGTTCTTGACCGACTTTTGAGCCAGTTCCAACTAAAAATTCTGTGTTGTTTCAGTTGGAGAAACCATTTTTCCTCTGTTACTCTCAAAGTATTATGCTTTATTACCAAGGTAAACCTCACAACATGCTAGTGAGAAAAAAGGCTTTTTAAAGAAGAGAGCAGGTCTAATAATTAATTTCTCAACATCACCAGCTCAGGCAGATTCATGGCACTCTCTGCATCATTTGTACCTCCTTCTACCTCTCTCCTCAAACCTTTGAGTAGGTAAGCAGGGAAAATTTAGCTCTTAGAAGGTTTTTAGATATCATTTGATAGAAGCAACCTGGGAGACATCTGACATCAGTTAGTTTTATCAAGTTTAAGAAAGAAGAAGCACCTTATTACCAGTCCTGTCTAGTGAATCAATGACATGTTCAATCCTGAGAAAAGCGCTTGTCCTATAAGTCATAACTCGTCAGATAAAATACTCCTTTAGGATCAAAATGAAATTTAGACCTGAAAAGTACGTTTGAAACCTCTCTTCAATACAGCAAAGATTACCTGTGCAAAACTGTTATCTGAAACAAGAAATTAGTGTACTACCTCGCTCTACTGTGGGACAATGTTTCAAATAATAGCAAGGCCCTGAATGGGATCTTTTTTCTGTGTAAGCATTGGAATTTTCTCCTGTTACAGGCTCACTACCACATCACAGCATCAGTCCACCAGACATATATTTACTCAGCCATATGAAAATCTGGTAAGTGTCATAGGACTGACCTTCAGGAGTACCATGCTCCCACATTTGTCATCACTATTTTAATTCTGGGAAAAATTAAACAAAACAAAACACCCGTTATACAGACACCCCAGACCTCATATTGCAACATTTCACTTCTGTCTGGTTTTGCAGCTGCTGCATTTTCTGCTTTACTTGTGTTTTTCTGAGACTTACCCTTTACAGCAGACACTGTACAAAGAAAACCTTACCAGGAATTATTGGAGTGTGTGCATGCATGCATGTGTATGTAGGCATGAGTGTATCTTAGAGCCCCAGGTTTCATCTAGAACAGGTTTTTCTTTATATATATTTTCTGAAAAGTCCTAATGTCTGAGGACTTATCAGGCATAGTCCTGAAAACTCTTTGAGTCCTTCCCAAGCATCTCATCAGAGATTCTGTTTTGAGTTTTGAGCATGCTCAAGGTTTGGCACTTAAGCAACAGCTACATGGAAAACCTCTTCCAGCAAGCTGACACTTCTATGGGACATGTCGTCATCCTCTTTCTCCTCCTCCTCTCCATTAAAGCTACCGGCTGATCTAAGTTCACCTTCCAGATACCACCAGACCAGCCATGCCTGGCAGGATTTGTACAAACCCACACACCTGTCTAACCCTAACTTCTCAAAATGCCCATGGATGACTTCTGATTTCAAGAGGTCGAAAAGAAAATAGCACATCCGACAGAAATGATGCTGCTCTGAGAATTAGAATACCTGGACTGAGGGTTTTTTTTGCTCTGCCACATATCCCTCCTGTGGGCCTTTAACAGACCACTTGAGCTGTTTGTTTCTCCTTCCGCTGCCACCTTTGGTGTAAGGAGGTGGTGTTTGTTGGTAAGCCCAGCTGCAGGACCCCATAGACTGGGCAGGAAGATATCCATCCATGCTTACAGGTGAAAACATATTACAGACCCTGAAGGAAACTGGCAAATCTAATGACAAACTGCACCATCCAAACCCTGAGCAGCACCACTGAGATGCAGCACATCAAAAGCATTAGGAAAACAGAATCTTACAGCATCGCCCCCAGACATTTTCCCAAAGACAAAAGGACCGGTACCATAGTGAATTGCTATGTAAAGCAATGACAAGATCTCTTCTGAAGAGACTTATTAATCCCCATCTACTGAACTGCGGCAGGGCCAGCCTCTGTGGTGGGAAGATGGACAGCAAGGAGACATTCCCCGCACCTTTCAGTGACCTGCACATCCCGCCTTTTGCCCTGTCAATACCAAAACACATAGTTACTTCCCAACTTTGTGCTGCTTAAGTTAACAATTATTACTGAAGTAATTTTCTAAGGTGTTGAGGTCAGCAAAGCACTAGGAAGAATCATGGCTAATGAGCAAGCCATCGTTACTGCAAAATGAAAAGTGTCATAAGGCAGCGGAGAGTATCTATTAAAATTGGCCATAAATTTACAACTGCCAAATGGTATTTCTCATTTCATTAAGGGTAGAGTTTTTGGTTTAGTAGTTTTTAAAAGACTGAAGGCATACAACTTTTGAACTTAGCCTCATCACCTGCAAACACATTCTGAACTCACTGTGTTAGGAAAGAGAACAAAAGCAAAAAGCAGGGCTTATAGTTTCCCTTTCTAACTTTCCTCGTGCTTCTAGCTCTTAAACAATTTTGATAACTACTTTCAGCAAGCTATGTGCGTGTCTTAACTCTCAAGCAATGATTTCTCATCAAGAGAAACGTGTTGTGCAAGTAAGGGTTCAAGATAAGCAGTTTTGCAGTGCACATTCATAATTTCACTGGTTACAGCCACAGCTGCTGGAATCCAAGAGGGGGTCTGGACCAGGGAAAAAAGGAGAAGTGTTTTTGACCATGAGGGGAGCTCAGTCTGTTGGGCATTCGCATCACCTCTGCCGTGTTTGCGCTATTGCCCTGCGAGTCCCTCAGGAGCCACAGTCTCTCCATGATGAGGTTGTGTCCTCATCAGAATGAGGTGACATCAACACAGACACGCAAAGAGCAAAAAGACACCCTTCCTCCAAGTATAGTCACTGGTGATGTCAAGCGGGTGGTTCCAGTCCTTGCTCTGTTCCTACTGCTTAAATAAATACCCACAGCAGTTTACAGCCAGTTCTAGAGCCGAGTCTTGAGTGCCACAAATTGAAAGGATTTTCTTGATATTTTCATCCCAGACTATCTCAAGTCAATGCACTTTAGTCCCAAAATCCTGCCCCTCTCCCACCAATCTCCCCAAAACAGAACCAGCCTGTTTCATGGAAAAAATCAGCCAAGCAAGGATCTCAAGACGCAGTTTGCCGCTTCCATCAACAATGCAAGTTCAGTTTGTGGCACCTAAAATGGTAAAAATAATAATAATACAGGAAGCAACACAACGGATGTTTAAAATAATTTCCTTGATGCTAAAGCCTGTGGGGAAAAAACCATGGAGCTTCAGAAGGGACATGAACGCTACTGAAAAAAAAAAAAATAAATAAAAGAAAAAGATGAAAATAATTCCTGGGACTTTTGTTCCTACAGAGAAAAAAAAAGAACCAACACAATAACAAAAAAATTCTAATGCTATTGAGGACGCAGTTTCAAAATGGTGAGAAGTCCTAAAAGCCATAATACGTTCTGGCTAGAAAACAAATTGTCTCTACAGTATTATAGGATTTAAAACAAGCAGATTTTGTCAGTGGATTTAGCATGATGAATCAGGTAAATTGGAGGCTGAATCATCACTATGTCCCCAGGCATCTGCAGTGAAATAGAAAGGAAAGGCAAATAAAAAATTAGAGAAGCACCTAGAGGATGTTCAGGAAATCACAGGCACAGGTAATATTGAGTGGGAAAAAATAAAACTGATGTGGAATGTCTGCACCAGGTTTTTTAATGACAGGTAGTAACTGGGAGCTATGCAGGGATATAGCAGAGGCGCATCCGAACATCCCAGAGCAGATGCTAAACCCAATGAGAACTGGACCACCACAAAGCACACGCCAGAAAAACTGGAAGAACAGAAAGGACCTCTGTGTAAGCGATTAGATGGAGGTAACAAACTGAAACCTCTAGAAATTATGCAGAAGGAACCTGAACTAACTCCACCAGCAGCTGGAGGGCTGCACTTCTTCACCTGCTGCCCCAGGCTTTAGGACGGGTGAAGCCATTCTCGCCCTCAGCACAGGAAAGCTTCCCAACCTGCACAGCAGATGCTTCCATCATGTCTGGAGACAGCCCAGAGGTAATACCTTCTCCTGGCATCCCCCCTCTGCCTCCAGAACACAACTCTTCTGCCTGGTGTCAGGAGGCAGAAGTAACAAACCAGCCCCACCAAGCTGGGTGTCAGCCGTGCTCTTGAGGAACGCGGAAAGCTGTTCTGCTGAGCAGGTGCCGCGGGGATGTGATGGCAAGCACGATATTGTCCGTGCTTGGTGTCTCCAGGAAGGCTTGTGTATTGCCACATACACACCAAATGCCCTTACCACGCTATGTAAAGCTCTGTAATTATGTGACTAAGGAGCATATCAGTAGTTTCCATGAGCTTTCTTAAATGACTTTTAAATTTCTTGCAACAACACATAAAATTTAATAATAAAATGCCTTTTTTCTTTTTTCTTTACTTTTTTTCTTTCTTTTTTTTTTCAGAAGACTTATGCCTGATCTGTATCAACCCAACAGGAAAAGAGCTATGGGGTTTTTTTTCTCATTGTTTATTTGTTCCCCCTTTTTCCCCCCACAGACTAGTACCATCAAGATATGCATTACCCTGATGGTAGAGACAAAAGCCACTCCAGCAATGCAGACCAGCACTGGTCCTTCCTGTTCTGCTGCACACCAGTCCCTGGTGGCTTCAGGCTGCCGGGGAAGGCAAAGGACAGAGAGTTGCAAGAGCCTTCCCATCACAGATGCCAAGAAAGCTCTCAGATCTCACTTTTGTGCTTCAGCGCTCGCAGGAAAGGCACAACAGGACTTCTTCTTTCTGTCCATGCAAAAAAACCAACCTGCTAGCTGAGGAATGGATAATATCTGTTGTAGAGGCTGGTTGGTTTCCTCCAGCGAACTCTAAAAATCCCTTTTAAGGCTTATCCTGCACATTTTACACGCGGCCAAATGGAAGTGCTAGATGTCAGCAAGGGCCCAGGTAGATCCCATTTTAGCTCTGACTCACTTAGGACATGCCTTGATGTTTATCTGACAGTCATTTCAAATACTTGCCATTGGAATTTGTCATCTGCATTTTAGATCTGTACATCCTCAATTCGTCAAAACTCTTGTGCCCGGACTAGCACATACAGAACTTCCAAACACCCTCTTGGGGGAGGACTATGATTATTCCTTGCAAATCACATGCAGTCAGGTTTACCTGTGCCTGTCCCCGGTGAGAACACAGAGCATCGCCTTCAAAAGCGCCGGTCCATAATTTCACAGATCTAACAGCCGAAGCACAGCTGCTGCGACGCCAAAAACAAACAAAACGTAGGTTTGTGCCATTTACACAACAGAGAGAAAGCCGAAAGAAAACTTGCTCAGATCTTGTACGTTTGAACACGGACTTCAGTGCGACAGTCTGAAAACACGATCTAAGACTGAAGTCGCACTGAAAGCAAAACAAGCCGTGAGCCCAAGCAGAGCTGCCCTTCGGCTGAGTCACTAGGACAGGGGGACTGATGGGAGAGGGGACGTGTCCTCAGCCCACAGCCGCTGCCCAGGTAAGCTGCACATGTCCATGGCAAGCAGCAAAAACATGTAAGCACTTTGGTTAAAAACTTCTCCTGAGAAGCCTTTCAACCTTCAACCAAACATCAGCTCATTAGCAATAGGTCAAAGCCACATGGTATTTAACTTTGGATTAAATATCATTCTCATTCTCAGCGGGAAGCCAAGGCATTAACATATGTCTTGTCGTGTGTTTTCCCTTCCTGTTACATCTGATTAATTATGCCTCTTTCCAAAATCTTTTCTCAGATTTTATGTGAAATGAAAATCTATGTCAACGGGGAGAGGACAAGCCTCAGGACAGAGACGGCAGCAGAGGGAAAATAATTCTTCCTTCTCCCCAAAGCTCTGCCCTCTATTTGGACTGCAGCGAAACCAAGGGAAGGATTTTCTCTTGGTTGAATGTACCTTTCATTTTCCTAAAGACTTCACTGATTGCAAAATGGCATTAACACTACCACAGGCTAAAAAACACAGGTCATTTCCATACCGACTGGTACTGGTCTCAATCACAGACTAACAAAACATACTGTAGTAATGATAGACGTATATCATGACAGCGAAAATATAATGCCTATAGGTACTTCCACTTCCAACTGGCAAAACCAGTTCCCTAAATTTCCTGGTTTCTCAGCTTTGCCACTTCTTTTTCCATTTTGTAATAAATATTGTTCAGCTTGGTGACGGGATATTCCAAAGCTTTTAAAGCAAAACAAACTGTTTTATCATTCTTCTAGCACAGAAACATTAACGCTCTTTCACATTATGTTGAAAGCATTTGGACTAATATTTCAATGTTAAAAACATTGATTTTTCTTCTAGAAAGTTAGCAATGGTATGGGTGCAGCAGCTGATGTTCTCACATGACACTTGGTCAGAAGTTATAACCTCAGATTTTAAGTTGCGATAGCCTCTTAATGAAAACGTGTTGAGTTATACAAATCCGTTATTTAATTATTTTCATTATACCTATAGAAACAGATTTGCACGGTCAGTAAGAGCTGAGTGGAGCTTTGTAGAGCAGATAAAAATACTCTGTAGATTATCCAAAAAGCACTTTGCGCTGGAGACATTTGTTTTCATGGTAAGTGAGAAATACAGAGAGAGAAGTCAAACTGTATCTAAGAGGAACAAAAAAGCATTTCAAACAAAAAGCAAAGCAATGTCAGGAAGGTTGCAAGCAGCCACCAGCCAGTCGCAAATTCACTCACATCTGCTCACGCACAGCCAGGCACAAACATTTCCACGTTCGTGTCTCCCGGAGGCTACAGAGGTTGTGCCTGCACACCGTGCCAGTCCCTGGCGTGGATGCTCCCTGTGTCGTGCACCACAAAGAGCCTGCCATAAGTTATCTGATAAATGCACTGCTCTCACCTCCTGACTGGCAAAACAAAGGTGGAGAGATTCTTTATCGGGGGGGTGGGGGAGAAAAGAAAAAACCCCACATGAACCTGGAGAACAACATGTGAAAATAGAACATATAAGATTATCACTATTAATATATGACTACAATAATGTGTTACTGTAGTAATTATTATATTCAGTTTATAATATTATTATATTATTGACAGTGTGCTTATATCTGTGTGTGTATATATATATATAGTGAATACCTATGATATACATATTATTGCATAAGCAACGAGACAGGATTGGCAGCTGGCACAAAACCAGAAAAATATCATCTGCCAAAAAAATTAATGGCATCTCTTTCACCATAAAAATTGCTGGGTAGATTATGCACCTTCACAGCCTCTTCCTCGTCATTTCTATTCTGCAAGATGCGTTGTGCAACCTCTCCCTATTCGCAGCAGATGTGACACGCTGCCAGCTGAGCTGCCGTGTCCGTAACCACCGTTTTAAACGGTCCGTGCTGGTCGTGTGTCTGCACGTGCCTACGCATCAGTTCTAATCCAATGATGGAATTTAAGACTACGGTTCCTTTGTTGTTGATTTTAGAGGTAAGCCCTCAGCACAACCATTTCGATGGGCGTAGCAATGCCCTGCCCATGAACATCCAGGATTTCACAGAAGAAAGAGTTTTGTGGAAGCAAAGGATTTGTGCATTTTGTAATGGGGCTTGTTACTCCAGTAAATAGTCGAACACAGGAGTATGATAGAGATAAAAGTGATTTTTAGGTTGTCAGGAAGTTATTTCACGTTTTTTTTCAAATAACACTTGAAGGAGCAAAGAGGTGTTCACGCTGAATAGAGGAGGTAGGAGGGGATTTTCTTCCCAGTAATACACTGCACAGAATAATACTGAAATTCATAAGTGTAAGAAGCTGTATTTTATACCAAGCCTACCAGAAAACTCGACTACACTCTAGGCTTCAAAAAATTCCGAGACTGTTAAAGTTTCCCTTTTAATTTTGACTACAAACAATCCTGGAAGGTCTCCGATTGTATTAATGGCTCTCACCTATCACTTAAACACAGACCCACTTTCTATCATCTCTGTGATCAGAGACTCAACGACCCTGACAAAACAACTTTATTTTTGATGTCTTTCTAAGAATTTTGTTATTATTGAGTTCTAGTTTCGGCGATGACTCTGTGATTTACAAATTATTGTTCTGGATAGACTATACTACCTTAAGCAGCGACCAACCTAATTTATTATCTATGGTGGTGCGTAGATACGCATGTATAATTTTAGGTAGATGTATGCATTTTATGAATGAATGCTACCTGCTAAAAATGAACCCGCTCCTTAAGAAATTAATTCCTCTAGGAAAAACAGCTTTCCTTACCTGCTGGAGCCCCAGCCACCCGGGGGATGCCTGCGGATCAAGGATGCACACAGCATAAAAAGTGCACAGGATGCTTTACAGACAAATGCTCCTCCTGCACATTTCAGGCCCCTAACACACTGAAATAAACCTATTACTAATAATGCAAAACTCTAAAGACCAGAGAAGCTTTAATGACTGGGGCAAAACAGTCAATTGGCTTACAAAGCACCACAATCGCTCTTTATACCTGCTCATCCACTCAAGCCGTTACCAGGGGAAGGGGCTTGTGGTTGCTCGCATTGCACACACCATGGGAATTTGGGATGAAGGTGCCGGTGTGACCCCATTAATCCTCTGATGGGCTTGAGTCAGCAGGGCAGCGACTGCTTCGGAGCACCTCCGTAATGCACACAGATACTACGACGCTATGGAAATGCTGCTGGTTTACACCGATTCCCTTATTCCTGTCCTCTCTGCACCGCCGTCACAGTTTGTTATCAATAACCTGCAAAGCAATGGAGTCTGGGGGTGGATGGTGTCCCTCTTCAGGGACTTCTGGCCGAGCCGTCCGCAGCCTCCACCACACCATCAGGGCTTTGCTGTCCTTCCTTCCACCATCTGCCACCGCACTACAATCTTCAACTATCAAATTTGGTGCTGAAACCCCGCTGCAGGGTGGGCTTGGAGCCTTGCGGCGCTGGAGGAAAGGGTCCGCGCTGCTTTGCTGCAGCACTTCACCGTGCCCTGGGCACGCTGGTCCCAGCGAGGCTGCATCCGTTACCTCTCAACAAGGCAGGTGAGGCACCGCAATCGGTCCTTGGCACCCTCCAGCCAGTGATGGCTGCAACAGCAGATGGGGAACGTCATCCTTGTCACCAAAGAGCTTCGTACCTCCTTACAGCATGGGAGCTCACACCTGCTTCTCTGCCCTCCTGGAGATGCCCAGCTGAGAAACGTCAGACACTCACTGGGGCATCCTCCAGCGCCTCCGCAGCTCTTGACGATAACAGTTGTTATTTCATACACAAAATTAGGGGTGCCTAAAGTGTTTTAACAAAGCCATCAAAACATATGTGTTGATACTGAGAAACACCTATGAGTTTTTAGCACAAATTAGCATATATATATTTTTAATATATACACACACACTTTTGTATGTATATTTGTGTGTGTGTATATATATACACACATGTGTATACACACACACCCACACACACTTTTCTCCCTCCAGAGCATTAATCTAGCCCTGGAAAAAAACACTGTTGCCCTTTTAACAGCCGTCTCGTTCTCCATCTCAAATTCCCTAACAAAAATTTTACTTACTCTCCACCAGCATTTATGGGAAGATACCAGCCCTTGTTATTTATCATGCTGGGACCTCTTCTGCTGCTTCCTTCCCCAGCACGTCCAGGTTGCTTTAGCATGGATCCTTTCCAGGATGCAGACCCTGCTCGGCAGGCGTAGCCCTTTCTTGCTGCGGCCACACGCTGTAGTACATCGTCACGTTGGCCAAATATTTTGTTTGCGTGCACCAAGGGATTAGAACTGCTCCTCCTGACTGCCCTCTCTCGTCATTATTTGCTGCTCACCAAACTTTGTCATTTATTTGTTTTATCACTGGTGAGTTTAGATTTGCCTAAAATACTATGATTAAATATATATATAGCATGTGTGTGAGCATATAGATGTATATACACACACAGAACTCATAAGTAGTGAGCATTTTATCAAGGAAAAGGTGCTTTTTTATTTTTTTTTAATCTGAACTTTGCATTTCTAAAGGAGTTTCCAGGGGCAGAGACTGAAATTCTCAGTCCAGCAGCATCTGTGCATGGGCAGCAGCCAAGCAAGCTACAGCTCAGCCTTGTCAGGCCTGGGCTATCTGAAAAATGTTTAGCACGAGGCTGTTTCTGCCTGCTGAAAGCAAACACCACTGAACCTTTTGGCTAACACAAAGCACCCCCGAGTGCCCAGCCCAGCCAGCGCCTGCCGCAGGGCAGGAACCGAGGAGCAGCTCCAGCCACCCCAGCCCTTCCAACGGGCAAGAGCAAGAGCAGCGAAGCCTTCACCCCAGTCCGTGTAGGAGGAAACAGCAGCACATGGCAAGCAATACTGAAACAAGTGCTGAGAGATTTATTTTTTCCCCTAGCTATTAAATATTTCATGTGCAGAAAGCCAAAAACCAGCCCCCTCTGGCTAAAAATAGGTTTTGAGGGCCCTTCTACAATCCAGGCTGCAGCACTTTATGGTGCAACTGGGGAGAGGTCTCTTCCTCCCATAACTCCCTTTTTTTCCTCTTTACTCCTGTTTCTTAAACTCACAAGAAAATCTCTAAATTGTGAACCTCCCGGGGAATTTCATCACCACACAATTTGCTCACTACTGCCAATACAGCCACAGAAGTCACAAACTGCTGCGGAGTGTAGAAGGAGGGACCAGATGGTTCCTACACCGAGATCACTCCTAAACGATACTCCTCCTTGCTGTGCTGGAAATCCCTTACAGAGGGAAACAAACAGGCAAGCAAAGAAAAGACTCTCTGCTTCAGTTAGTTTTGTTAAATACACACAAAAATGGATCATTTTGCTTACTACTCAACAAGTCCTACATCTCTCAACAGCTCCAGACAACTTGTACAGACCTTGCACTACCTTTGATATCTTTTTCACCTCACCTCATAGGTGGGTCATCTTTGCTGCTGCCTTCCCACTGCTTGGGTACTGGGGAACCCGCCGAACCTCTCCCACCGAGCCCGAGACATGCTGCAGCTGGGCATCGGTGTGCAAATCTATTTCTGAAGGGATAAAGAAGGCAGGAGAGCTGCACACATGCCCAGTCTGCCGCCGATCAGGCGCTTCCGTATCATATATACAAGAGGCACTAGTAGTAGCTATATTATCTATGACATCTTTGCGTGCTACAAAGATAAATAAAATCATCAAAAGATTATTTACTTAAAGAAAAACTTATTCCATAGGAGGGGGAAATGTATTTTGGTTTGTGGCAGAACTATTTTGGGGGTCACTGGTATGATTTTGTGAGAACTAAGAAGCTTTCAACAAATAAATAGTCCTTCCAATTCCCAAACCCATCATACTCTATTCTCGAAAATATCTTTGTTAAATACTGTTTGTTTTCCTGCATTTTATTAATTATACATGTACCATGGGCAACATAGAGCCTTTTTTTCACCTTTTTTTCCACAGCAGTAAAACATTCAGGACTACCACTAAACCTGAGACCCTGGGAAACGCTGCCTGCTCAACACAGAGGGATCCACTGCTTTCCAGACCCTTCTCCTGTGGGGGATCTTCTTACTGGTTTCAGTGGAAACGGGAATAACCAGCACCTCTGGCAGTCCTTCACTGATTCTCGGTTCCTGCTCACGTTTCTTCGCTAGAAAGAAGATGAAGAATTTGCTGACGAGCAGGAAGCTCGGCAGCTCTTCATGGT
Source organism: Morus bassanus (assembly GCA_031468815.1). Classification (NCBI taxonomy): domain Eukaryota; kingdom Metazoa; phylum Chordata; class Aves; order Suliformes; family Sulidae; genus Morus; species Morus bassanus. The sequence goes on from CM062575.1 coordinate 2,587,949, forward strand.
AGCTTCCAGACAGGATAGCTTCCAGAGCTATGCCCTCTGATGTGCTCACATGTAGCAGGTTACTTGGCAGCAAAGAGATTTTGGGCCATGAGACAGCTCTGCAGCACAAGGGCTATGAAAACAGCAGTTTCTCTAATATGAACCTTGGGTTAACATGAGCTCTCCCCCCTCTTCACTGTTTTCCAAACGGACTTCCAGTCATCTTTTTTTTCTTCTACATGCCAGTTACTGCCCAAACAGCTTATCCTGACCCAGGAAATCTTTTCCCTAAGCTCATACTCTATCTTTCCCAGAGAGCAATTTTATTTTTCACTCACATCTCCTGATTTACTCTGTATCCCCTTTAAGACCAGCTGCATTTCATGCAATGATCTCTGAATTTAAATGATCACTTATCTCACCTCACATAAACTACAGAGATAACTCATTTTAAAAGCCTGCTATTTTCAAAGCACCCTCCAAAGCAGAGTGGCTTAAGACAGAAAGAAAATTGTTGCCGTAACATTTTTTAGTGTCGCTACTGAAGTTTCTAGATTTTTTTTTTCAGTTCCAAAAACCAAAAACGTTGTTGTGGCCCTAATGCAGACTTCTTATGCAGTGCTTTTACTAGGGAGGTTAATGTAGACGCTCATACGGTTTCGTTGCTTGATGGAAAGTCAAGATTAATTACTCCTCTAAAGCAACCGCATGCAAGTCCATCAGCATTGATACTCCAACGGCTGCAGCACTTTGGTGGGTAGACACTGACAGATTTTTCTGAATAGTCTCCATTTATGGCTTAAGTAGCAGCAAACACAAAGAATTATGTAGATTTATAACATATTTTGCTACAGAGCACAATATGCTGGGTAAGTCAGCCCTGAGAAACTAGTAGCCCTCCTCTACTGTCTGCACAGCGGGAAGAGCCACTGCTGTGAATGTGCAGTGTGACAGTTTATTAAAAATAAATCTCACACCTGGAGGAGGAATATAAATGCTATTATCTCGTCATGCAAACAAATTTCAAAATTTTCTGTCAACAGTGTCGATTCTAATGACATCTTAGAAGCTGAGGGACAGCAAAGAATAAAATGTTGGATTTGTTCTCATTAAAAAAAGTTCAAAAAAATGCAAATTTCTGTGGAAGAACTGCACCCTGTGCCACATCTGCAGTTCAATGGCTGATCTTTATCAGCATCAATGACACAGAGCCATGAGACAATTTATCAGTATCAATGACACAGAGCCACAAGACAACCTTCCTCTGCAGCTGGCAGAGGGTTTGGGCTAGAATCTGCTCCTCTGATGCCCCAGCACTGTGCTGGGGACACGTCGTCACTGATGTCAGCCCCGGGGAATAAGTCTGAGCCTGGTCCAAGGAGGTAGCTGAGGCGCACGCGAGAGTGCACGTACACCCCTTGTAACCTTCCCTGCTCTGGTTGTACCGCTGCCCTTGAAAGGACACCCAGCGTGAGCAGAAGGTACAACCAGGAAAATGAATTAGCATGCTGGGCTGGAAAAAATAATAATAGTTACAGGAGGGGGATAAAACCAGAAGAAAAACCAAATAATCCCCTATGTTTTTCAAGGAATTTGAACACTCACAGTCCACGGTGTCACCCAACCACTCTTCAACACATCCAAGGACAAGGCTTCTCCACTGGGACAGCTATTCCCCCACTGGGCATCCTTCAGCTCTCTTGAGCCTTCCACCTAAACACAAGCTTCAAGACAGAGACCCTGCATAAGGCTGCAGAAATCTCTGGTCTCATACCAAAATTCCCTGACCCTCACCACGTAGGGCCACTGCAGGCACATCCCAGGAGTGGGTGCCACCAGGGACATCCCCGCGGGCCGGCCTGGCAGGGACTGCATGAGATTGTATGGCAAAAATGGGCTTGAACTGGACTTCTGTTGTTGGAAAGATAACAACATTTTTCCATAAATTTTCCTGAAATTAGGAATGCTCTACCCTAGTAAACAGATGCCTTTATAGAAAAAGTAAGCAAAAAAATAAGTACTTCATCTTTTCATGGGTAGGGGAGCAATCTTATTATCGCAGGCTATTATAACTTCAAGGTTTCTATCAAAAACTTCTCTAAGGGAGATAAATATCACATTAAACTAGCCATACAGTCCTAGAACTCCTACATTTTAAAATCTCCCCGAAGGTCAGAAACTTACACAATTATCTCTACATCTTACACTCTCTTATGAACCTCTACATCAAACAGCAATAGTCGTTCTATTCCAGGATGATACGGCTTCAGGACAGACACAAAATTTTAGCAGGAAATGTCTTGCAATAGAAATTTTGAGAGATGGGGATGGGGTTTTTTGCAGACAGCAGTATCAGGGTTACTTTTGATTTTTTTAATGTGAATCCTGCTACCGTTTCATATTCATCACAAAATGCATGTATTAGAAATACTATTTCTATCTGTGCTAGTTGGATAGGTTTAAATATGCCTTGGTTTCAGCTTCATTTGTAATAAGCCATGTTAGACTGAATTCATCCATCTTTACGTACACAGTAAACCTTTAAAAGACAAGAGAGGATGCTGAAGACTAAAGCATGGGGGGGTTCTTCTCCAAGAAGGGCTTTAGTACAATAGGTAGTTGATTTATCTTTTCAAAGATCATCCAAAATAACTAGTATTTAAAAGATTCAGAAGTTACCATCTTCTATTACATATTATTTTAAGTAATGTAAAAGTTAACATTTGTTTAAAAAAAAAGGGCATAAAAACATTTGTCCAGTTGGCTTATTCTTAACCCAGAAGTGATTTTTCCAACTACAACAAGCAACTCCTTTCTGCTGGTTTCACTTTCCTGGAGCAGCTAGAGAGCTAAGAACATTTCTGCTGGAAGTCCTATTTCTTTGAGATTCAACTTGTATTGACTCACAGCACTGTTTTTGTTGACATAACATGAATACAACAATCCTTATTATCTCCTGTAGTAGGAGCAGAAAAATTCCACTTCTGATTGTGTAGTCTGCCATGCAAGTGTGTATAACTTGCATTTTCCTTTCACGCATATAAAGGGCTTTGTGATTTGTGAGGAGTAATTGGAAAGACTATCATTCCTGTTGTTGTAATTATTACACGCTCCTTGTTGTAAAGGTTCCTGATGAAATACCAGGACACCATCTTCTCCAAAAGCATTATATTTAGATCACCTTAAAGCATGGGAGAGCAACAAGGTTTCCTTAGAAGTACAGGAGCATGCGTTTGTAGCCAAAGATGTGCCGTTTATTCATTTATTCCTCCAATATCTAATTTTCCAACATAGTAAGAGTGTCTGCATGGATCCTTTGAGAGAGGTCTGAATTCTAGCCTGCATCATCACACTAAAGAGAAAAAAAGCAGTGTAGAAACGTATTGGCTAGCCAGGTATGAGCAGCAGCCTAGGCATGAAACCAGCAAGCTAGACAAATTGATTTATGCTTTCAGAAGAAGGCAAAAATTGCACTGTGCAGAACTGCTGCTGTTAGGCTGCCTCTCATATCCAATTATTTCCATGTTTCGCTGAAGATTACAGGACAGAGTCTGGAGCTCTGATTTCTAATTTCTGGTGGGGTTTTGGGTTTTGGTGGGGTTTTTTGTTTGTTTGTTGGTTTGGGGTTTTTTGTTTTGTTTTCTTCAATGAAACTATGTCCCATCTTTCAAGCCTGACATTAGCAAGTCCAGAGTATCCCCAAGTGCCACGGTGGCCAGAGGAGGGAGTGAGCAAGTGGTCCCTCTGACATGGGGTCCTTAGTTTTTTGACCTATAGCTCAGATTTAAATATAAAAGACAGTACACAAGTAACAAAAGAGTTTTTCATTTAGCCACTGTGATCCTTATTTGACTCAGCTGAATATCTCTGAAAAAGATTTCCCTGAAAGGATTTTCCTCACTTTTGCAGCTGCTAGTAATTAGGAATACATAGCTAAGAACTTGCATTTGTACAAGGAGCACTTTTCCTTGTACTTCCAAGACTCTGCCCTACACTAGCTCATTAATCAGCGCAGCTTTAGTAATCACTGCGAACACAACACTGCAGATAAGAGACAAACCCAGTCCCTGCTTCCCACAACAGACAGCAGAGGAGGTCAGCGTACAACACACAAATACAGAACGAAGCCTGCTCTTTTTCCAGGTCACTCTTGTGTTCCTCTTATCAAACCCCCATTGCTAGAGCCACCCAAGCCGTCAGAGAGCCCTGGCTGTGGAGCAGAGCAGATGAGGGCATCTGCAGCATCCCAGAGAAGCTGCTGCACGTTGCATGGACCAGCCAGGGCTGGTAAGTGACGCCAGCAGCCCCCAACACCCCAGGTTTCAGAGGCAGCCAAGTCTCTACTGCTACCACTCAATACCTCTTCGGTTCCCCAGGAACCAGGATTTTCATCTACATTTATCAACACCTGCTCAGAGACACACAACTAAGCCAGCATCCCAGAAGAACATCTTGTTTATACACACCTATTTTCTTTGAAGATAATTTAATTTTGCTTTTCGTTCAAAGCCGTACAGACTTGGTCCTGAGAGATTCATTAGCGGCACAGAGGAAGCTTTTACAGCACCGCGCTCTGCAGAAGGCAGGTGGGGAATTTGTTTTTCAGTCCTGGCCCAGGGTCCACGCTCAACGGCAACGTCTCATACAGATGCAGTGCTCCGTTTGTAAGGATTATATTCTGGGGATTTGCCTATATTTTTGTTTCCTTTTGGTTTACAAATTCAAAAAGCCACTTGAAATTTTAATACTATTCACTATTAACCGCTATTACATTTTTTTTCTATCAACAGATAGAAAACTATCACCAGATGACACATATTTCTATGCTTTTTTTATTTTCCTTGGTGTTTCCCAGGATTAGGCTCTCATTACATTTACAGTGGCAGTGTAATAGCACACATTTCAGGGTGCACCATGGGTGCCCCTTGCACCAGCGCAGCACCAGCCCACGGCTCTCACCCCTTCCACCGCTGCAGGCTACCACGACAGAGCAAACCCTTCCCATCTCTTGCTTTTCAATTCTCCATCCCCAAATCTACACCTGCCTTTCAGACCTCCTGTCAGCTAAATGGAAATTCCCATCTCATGCAGGTTTTTAAGCACATGAACTTTAATATAAAATAAGCTCACTGTAATATTAGTTTTCCTTAAGTGCTTCTAGTTTTGGGGTGAGGTGCCTTAGTGCTCCATACCAGCAGAAAATATGAGTAACAGAACATCTCAAGAACTGATTAACATATTTACCACTACATTTGCTAAAACCTGAAAGCACCTAAACTGGAGACCAGCCGGTCAGAAGCCTGGACATGCTCACCTCCCACCACCAGCCCCTCGGGTAGGGAAGCCACTGGGCTGACGAAAGGCTGCACGGGAGAGGTGCCCCCTCCATTCAGCTGTGCCCCGCTCCATGTCTACAAGCTCTGGACCCTGATGCACGGAGGCAGGAGGGGTACAAGGATATTTGGCTAATTATCCCCCCCCCACCCAACCACACACAGCATTTTTCCCAGGGGACAGGGGTACCCATCACACACACTTTACATGCTTGAAAGCAGATGGCATGGCAGTGCCCAAAGACATTACAATTTAAATATTCTTCCATTTTTAATTTATTTTTTCATGCCCACAACACCCCATGCCATTTCAACAAAGATTTTTGATAACAAAAGGCTCAGCTTTTGCTCAACAGATTTGCAGCAATTAAATATCTTAATGCTGGCACTTATTTTACGTTTCTTACCTGGGAAATTTCTTTTTTGACCACTACAGCACCTGTTGTCTTATCAGATGGCCCTATAATGAAAGGGAAAAAAATATCATTTAAATGATAAAATAATAAACTATAATCTGTGTTGACTATTTATTGAGAAACTGTATTTTTCAAATTTAGTAATACTGAAAAAGTATTTACATCAGAATTATAAAAACAGCAAACAATCACAATTTAAAAAAAACCTTACAAAACAGTCATGATCAGCAATGCTATTTTGACTATAGTACTTAAGTGATATTTTAGTCTTTCGTTTACCCTCTCCTGTAAGCTTTAAGACATGAATCGCTATGAGTTTTAGCAAAACAGTGGTACAGAGGACAGAGCCCGGGGGGCTGGCAGGAGCTGGGGGGTCTCTGTCCCACCCCGCTCCCAGCAGGTCCCCACAGCCGGCCACTCAGGGACGTGTCCAGGCGGGTTTGAGCATCTCCAAGGACGGAGGTGCTGCAACCTCTCAACACTCATCCCCCTTTCAAAGCTGAAGATCCTCAAAGAAATCACAGGTGATTCCAAGAACTAAACAGTGGGATGTAGTGCCCCTTGATGTCCCGCTCCCACATCGGCAGTGCCTTAAGCTTCATTCCTAATAGATTGAAAATCTCCATTTTTGGAAATAGCGGCAAAATCCTGACATTCCTGTGCCTACATCCAGATTTTGTCCTGTCCCTGGAACCAGGCCCTGCATTTTCAACCCAAACTAAATAAAGATTTCACAAGTACTCGGCTCCCCGGAGCACAGCTCCCTCGATTCGGTAGATGCTTACCCAAACCTGCCTGTCCTCTGTGCGCCTCTTTCCAGTGATTGATACTGAATATTTCAGCAGTGCACAGGTGCTGGTGTTCCTTTTTTTTTTTTTTGTTCTTTTAAATCTAAATCATTCTCTCTGTACTTCCACAACTCAGAAATATAATAACAGGAACCATATCCTGGTTTGGGGTTTTCCCTTCAATTTTAAAATTACTTCTAAATTGTGACCTTGAATACCAGGATTTTGCCTAAAGCAAGGTTTTATTGCCACATTATCAACTCCAGAAAATAAAACGATCACATTATAAAAAGAAACAGACCTTTAATTAACCGTAATGATAGTTCTGGGTACCATTATCACACATTTTAGCCACAATAAAAAGCTTTTAAGAGAGTTGACAGCAAGTTCAGCCCATATTTCTCCCTCCTTCTCAGCACCCAGACTTGAGGAAGGAGGCAAGCTCTCAGCTCCCTCTGCAAAAAGCAAAATTTGGAAACATCTCAGACTCTTGAGGCATTGCACTGCGGGTGCCCTGTTGGACCCACGCAAGCTCACGGGCTGGGGTGACGGGACGAGCAGCTCCATGGCTAAACTGCTAGAAAACATGGAAGAGTTTGTCCAAAGGATCAAAAGAAAAAAAAAATCATCAAAATCTTATTATAAATATTCCCCTCGGTATCCTGAAGAGAAAATGGTTTCGGGAAGGGCAGCCCCAGGCAAGGTCCTCTCCAGTTCGTATCTCAGTTCTGTTTTCTCTTCGAGATTTTGCAATAATTCCAGTTTCTATTTCCTGTCCTTTTGGCACAAAAGGCTGGGTAGGAAGTCCCATCTCATGTCATTCCAGCTGCAACCTGAGGTGAAACAGGCAAACCTCTTGAAAAACCCTTTTCCTGAAAAGCATTCTGGTTTAGGATTTCAGATTTTCACATAATCTGGGCTGAGGGAATTGCTTGCCACTAGCTTCCAGCTTTTTAAATGCCCAACCACAGTGGAGTTGGTTTCTCTCCTCCCTCTAATAAGGCTTATTGGAAAGCATTGACCACATGGCCAAGTTACCACCTGGGAATGCAGCAGCCAGCGTGAACAATGAAGGATCATCACTTTTCACAGAATCACAAGGTTGGAAGGGATCACTGGAGGTCATCTGGTCCAACCCAATTCTTTGGCTGTAGAAAATAAATTTCCTCAAAATACTTCTGGCAGAAAGTAACACCTTTTATCCACTTTAAGTAATTATTTGATACTCTTAAATGTTACTTTGATTATAGCCGACTGCACCACAGGGCGCTGGGTCCCATCCCACCTCTGCCCACCTCAGCTGCTTTTCCAGGCACAGTATGCCATAGTAGTAAGCATAAGGCAGTGGCCTTCAACACAGGAAAATCAAAATTTGCCCCCAACGACAAAGCATTTTCTGAATTTTCTATTCTACCATCAGGATGGTTAGAATGCTAATTATAATTTGTGTCAACATTTTTGCAGGCTACAATTACATGGCACGAAATGTATTTATATGCTGTATGGAACCAGACCGGCGGGACTAAAATTGCAGATCAGTCTCAGCATTTAATTGGACACAGTAAATTTAATGAAAAAAAAAAGGACTAAGACAGCATCACAACGGCAACATTTAGCACATAAAAATTAGTATGCTATGGAAAGAGAAACTGCTAGGAAGGGCTCTGTTAATGAAAAAATACTTGTTCATAAGCGAGCCATTAGCATAGCACAGGCCAGAGAAAACATCAAATAACATAAAACAACCATTTAGCTTTATGTCTCATTATCTGCACTTAGGATATACCAGGAATCTTTGCAGACTCAAGGGAACCGAACCCTCATCTGGAGGCCACATCATCTGCAGAGTTACCTTGGGCGGCTGATAAGGACACCCCAGGTTTGGGGTTCCTGCCTCATGGGACCCACCTGCCCTGTTGCATGCCTCCGAGGACTGCGTTTTGGTGAGGCCATTTTTCGATACATTGGTACTAGTGCATAGTTTAAAACAAATATTTAATGGCCAAACCCATTAAATCTAATTTTGGTTCAAGCCAATTTCTTCAGCTAGTTTGGCGCACAGGTGAGCAGTCTCTGCTAAGAAATAATGCAAAAAGATCAAGGGAGAGGAAAGAAAGCCAAAAAGTCTGGTCCTCCCTGTCCCGCGTTTTCCTGCCTCCTCCGTCACGGGAGGAAGTCCATGAGATTCTTCTGTCTCACACAGATTTTCACCAAGATTTCTAGATTCCTAAGATATAGCCAAACCTTTCAGTGAGCGCATTCTGGCTGAGACTGCTTCAACTCAACTTTTTACTAAAAGTTGCTACAGAAGCCATGCTGACTTCAAAAAGCATACCTTGTCCTTATATCCCCATTTTCTGTGATTTTGCTGTTTTGGATAGAAGGAAACTTGCCCTTGCAGCTGATAATTAAAGCCACAAAGCAAGAAACCAATATTCATCCTTACTGATGCTAGAGATTCCCTACTTTCTGGTAATTTGTTTTTAAATTGAAAGAAACTATTGTTTAGAATATTGATGTATTTCTCAAATTTGTTTGGGTTGTCCCAAGTTGCTCTATGCCAAGTAATAATTATTACCTATGTACTTTTCTAATCAAATGGTCAAATAATCTACACAATAATTCCAGGTAGACAGTCACTGGAGGGATTTTAGCCTTTATTGCTTTGGTGCTCCCTAGATGTTATAGCCCCATTCTCTGCCACATAACACCTTTCACCATGGGGCTGGACAGATGTTACGTTAACCTGTGCTGCAGCGCCTTTGGAGCTAATCTCTCGGTTATTGCTGCCATCAGAGTAAGAAATATCAGTAGCAATTTATTTTCTTAATCTACATCGAAACCTTCCAAAAGAGAAAAATGAAATTAGAGTTTTAGCACTCCAAGATTGTTCCAGTGTCAATAAGGAGAAAATCCCTGCTACTCTGGAAATTAATATTTTCATTCTCTAGCAACTCCAGCATCTCAGTCGGGGAAAATAACAGAGGCATTAATATAAAATATACTACTTGACCAGAAGGAAAGCATTTCAGTATTACGTAGAAAAGTCTCTCAAAGGGCACACTATGATAAAATATATATATGGTTAAAAATGAATTGTACTTTAGTATGTTAACCAGAAACAGAAAAATCAATAACAGCAATTTAAGTTTGCAACCAAGAGAAAAAGACATGGTTGAGTGAATGTTCAGAATGTTCCGCTTGCTGCTCAGAGTGCTTCATTAGGTATTTTTATATGCTTGATTTGAATAGATACAAGATACAGTATTTCAAATGGACGGTAATAATCCAGAGCTGTGCTGACCCCTTTGATCAACTTTGCTTAGCCCATAGCTACTCAACATCATTTTTTAAATGTAAACAGCATACCAGACTAGAAGCTCTTTAATTTGATGTGACCTCATTTTACCACTTTTCAGAACTGGACACGTTAAGATATTGTGTTTCACACCTTTTTTTTTTTTAAAAAAAAACAGTTAAAGAGTTTATGAATATTTTTGTTTTAAATTCAGAATGGCAATAAAGGCCCTATACTCTTATTTCTTGAGTACACTTAAGGTATTTTGGTGCAGCACAGAGAAATTATCAATTGCCTTCCATCTTCTTGAGCCCTGTCACTTAAGGCAAAGAGATGCCTTCATCATGGGAACCGCTGTCCATTCTCCTGCTGTCCCCAACCCTCAGCTCACTGTGTCTTCGTTAGAGGTGTACTGTCGTGGTCACCTTCTCGCTATATTTCATTGCCTTCCCTGCATTGGTTTTCACCTTGCTGTTTAATTTACTCAAGATAAATGCTAGCAGTGCAACATGATCTAAATTTGCCTTCAACTTTTGAACCCAGACTATAGTTAGCATGTTCCATCAGAAAACAGCCATAGCTTTTTCTTGATATCCAATGCATCATTATTTTTTAAACAGACTCAGAGAGCATTGCATGAAGTCAATTCTCCAAAGAAGCCAACAGGAACATAAAGACAATGTTATTTGTTCATGGGCTAGTCTGGGAAGAACTAATTCCTTTGTGATAGAAAATTTCCAGCTCTTACAGAATATAAAGAAAGAAGGTATTTCCATAATTAAATAGGACAAATGCCAGCTGATACAGAGACCATCCCTCAGCAGTCTGAAATAAATTCCTGCTAACCAAAGTAATCACCCCTGACTTCAGAGAAAGCCAAACATTTGGAGAAATAGCATGAAAGGTGGAGCCGATTTTCTTGTAAATGTTAATAAAACCAGGCCTCAAAGGGGAAGTTACTCACTGGGAACAATTATGCTGTGGTGTCTGATTCCACAAAAAGGCGCAGGAGCACTTGCAATCTGAAAAGGGCAGATCAACAACGTGGAACAACTAAGACTGCATTCTTTGCTGACTGTCTTAGAAGCACACAAGAGAAAGAAGTGACAAATTGCCTTGCATTTCAAGGCATGAGTGGCAAGGCCATTGCTTCCTTACTCCCAGCATTTTCTATTATCTTATAGCTTTCCTTAGCTCAAGTAAATGCTCTTCTCCAAAAGCACTAACAGAAGACTGAAAGCAAGTTTCTTAATACTACTGTCATCGTATCCACTTTCCAAAAGACTTGTTAAAAACTAAGCATTCCCCAAGCATCTTTGCCTACAAGCAAAGAGAGCCACTATTGATAGTATCTTTAATAACTTTAATAATAACTTTAATAACTACCTCGAAACCCAAAAGTCAAAGTTGGAGCAGTACAAAGGAAACAGAAGTTAGCTAGGCACCGTTAGCTGCAGTGAAGAAAGCTGACATGAGTTAATGGAGGATGGGCAGGACAAGCCTTCTGGGAATACTTTGGCTGGCCCTGAGTCTGTAACTTATTCTGTGTTCTTTTTGGATTCATACCCTTAGCCCTGGCAGCTTGCAATGCCTGAAGACCTGCCCCTCAGACTTATTATGTATTATTGCCTTACAGCGCTTGGTTCTGGGGTAGAGCAGAGATCTGCCCTTGCACACCTCCGTTAATAAACACTAACAAAATAACTTCAAAGATGCTAACTTTCTGCACTACATGAAAACTTACTTTCCCTTTCACTACTGCTACAGTCTATTAGGACACAGCTAGGTCAACACCAAGATCCACCGATCTCTGGCTGAAGTAGGTCTTTTCATCCAGCACCTTCCCAGCCTTAAAAGGCTCATGATGCAATGCACTTCCATTAAAGTCGATGGTGAAGGCCAATATTAGAAAAAGCAAAATGTCAGAAGGCCATCAGTGAGCTTTGTAAAAATTCAACAGCATATTCCAAAACCTGGTTTTGCGGGGAACAAGACAAACAGACATCCGAGAAGCAGTTGAGGTGCCACAGAAAGTAAAAGGCCGAGACACAAGAAACAGTGCCATTTAAATGCCTTTATGAAATGATGTTATGTTTTTGAAATGGTATGCAGAAAGATATTCATGACTAGCTATAAAACATTTAAGGAGATACAAAGAAAGGAAGAGCATCACGTGAAATGGAGTGGACAGGGAAAAAAACACATTTAATTACTGCTGCAGTAACAGAACACCCAACGATCCAAAGCATCTTCTAGGTCTATTCATTCAGTCGGGTGTTTTCATCTTTCTACTCGTCTTTTGTACTTTTTTTTCTTTCTTTTTGTCATATCACCTATGTTATTACAACTCCCTGTGATGCACGTCTTGGTTTTAGAAAAGTCTAAGTTAAAGAATTAAGTACTCCAATATTCCAATACCCCTTTGGTAAACCTTCTTGGCAATTATGAAACAATGATCATAAGTTGAACACTTGCTTAAGTACTACCCATCTTGGGAAGAATTGCAGGATCACCTACTAAGATTAGATCTTAAAAAACATCCTTGCTTGGCTTTTAAAGGAGAAAACTGTCCAGAAGAAATTCCCCAAAGTCACCTTACATTCTTTAAGGAGAGGACCAATTTCCGAACTTCCGTAGTTCAGTCAACAAGTGACAGTTCTGGGATATCGATATGGGCCATTACTGCCACAGCCTGACACATTCCTCCTCTTCACAGTGTAAACTTCTCACAGAAGAGATCATATGTATCTGCTTTTTGCACAAACTCCTCATTAAAATCCTGAATTCCCTCTGTGACTTACTTGTGTTACTGACAATTACTCCTGACAACTACACTTGTCCTGTTGACCTCATGTGCACTGAGCAACAAGATATATTCTGCACATGAACAGACTTCCAGTTCTCTAAGGTAAAATCAAGCCATTACAAAGAGACTCTAGATAACCTGATCGTGAATCACAGACACCTCAAAGTGCCTGATAACCCTACCAAGGTCAACGTTAAGCACTGGCCAACAGGGCAGCAGTTATGGCTGAAGGTGTTCCCCAGTAGTACAGCACTAGCAACACAATTTCAGTCCCTTGCTCACATCTACTGGGAGAAGAGTCCCTCCATCACAGTCCTCTACCTTTTAGCAAATGCATTTAATTGCTGCTTTCTCTACAGATACCTTTTTCCCCAGAGATTCAAGTGAAACTGCTGGTCAGAAGCACTGGCAATTCAAACCAAACTCTTCTCAGTTCAAACCTTCCTTTTTGAGTAAATCTGTCCAGCTGAGCAATGCATCTTTCCCAACTTCTTTACAGTAGGAACAATAAAAATGATCAGATGTCAGCAGACATGTACTCTCTAGTACTTCAGCTGTATTTCTACAGTTTTACAAGAGGAAAGAAAAGCATTCAAGGACAACCCAATAGTCCCTGGTGGTACTCCAGAACCTACAAAGCCTAAAGCAAATTAAAAGTGATTTTACGTACTTGGGCACAGCACGTTCTGAGGATGGTTATGTCTTACACTTGCCTGTGCAGATAATCATTAAAAGAACCAGAATACTATGGTCATACAGAATTCAGTAAAGTATAAAATAAGGATTGGGGTGAAACAGCAAGGGATGTAGAGTTTGGCCTGTTCTCACTGAGGGGCCATACTGCTTTTCTGCAAAGAGGCTCAGCGGCAGTAAGACCTGCATGTGTCGTTTGTGTTAATATTATTGATGCCTTAGGAAGACAGCACATGGAGAAGTGCTCGATCCCAACCGCAGCTGCCTCACACGCTCCCCTTTCAATCTGGGGACACTAACCTTGGTCAGGTGCCAGCTGACAAGTACCATACTCCTCTCTATCAGCTTTTCTATGGGGACTTTTTTTTTTAAATAACCCTTTGAAATGTTTTAAAGAAATATGTAAACCCCATTTATAAAGTAACACAGATGCCAAATCTCGTGCGCCTTTCACAGCAGTGTTACTTACCAAAGCTTTTTGTTGCACACACCTTGACACTATCCGCAGACCTATGAATCAAGTATAATTAGCCTTTTTCTGAAAACAAACAGGCGTTTTTCAGTTTATTACTTCATGGCCTCCCGAACTACAGAATCTGACGTAGGAAAAGTTAGATTTATTATGTGTTCAGGAATTATTCCACTATATTAACTACCAATATAAAGTGATCTCGTCGGAGACTGTATTATTGTACAAGCACTTCAGCATCTGCATGATGCAATGTATTCCAGGCCTTTAGAGAGGTAAATAACTGATAGGAAATGACTCATTTTTCATCTTCGCAGCTTTTTTAGACACTTTTTTAAATGTACTTCAGAGTATTCCTAGGACACCACAGTGCTAAAGGAGGCAAGTTTTGTTCAGACAACTTGCTAATCAGCACTACGGCAAAAAAATGTATCACACACCTGATATTTTGATGGGTGCTTAGCAACACAGTCAAAGCTAGCTTTATTATTATTATTATTATTATTATGGTATTTTCCAGAATTACTATGTATGTTAACAAAGCAGGAAATTGAATATTAGGTACATATGCCACATCAGGAAATTACTTGCAAAGCTCTTTGATGAGGGTAAGCCTACTGTCAACCAGGACACAGCATGAGTACCAAGATACAACATACAGCAAAAGCAGGTCCTCTGGTTTGGAGCAATATTGAGGTTCTGGAAGACACTGAAAAACTTGCAGATAATTGCAAAAAAAACAGAAAATAAGATTTTTTTCCCCTGCTTTCCCATTGCCTTTCTCCTTTGATGTTCTAATCTCTGGTTAGCATGTAGTAAGTATTTGAAAGAAAAAAAAAGAAGAACACAAAAAGCACAAAATAACAAACAGCAAACCATGAAAAAAAACCCCACCAACAGAAGAAGTAAAGAAAAATAAGTTAGAGAGCTAAAAGAAGAGGTGAGAGAAGAGTGAAGGCCACGTGAGAGAGAAACAGAAGGACGTGACTGATCAAATTTCCTTTGTGGTAGCTTTAGGAAGAAAAAAACCCATAGTGTTGCATAAAGGATCAACCAGACTATCTGCACTTCTGATCAACCTACCCTTCAGAGAGACTACAGAAAAAATCATGCCATTAGCAATTCACTCTGTGCTCTGTAGGAAACCTAATTACATACACTGCTCCAAAGCAAGCTCTCTCTCCACCCATCATAACCAATGAGCACTGAATCTCCTCCTTGCATGCAGCATTTTTTCTAGAAATTGGTGCATATGGCATGATTTACACTACACGCACCACGACTTCCTGCAGACCTTTGAAATGCACATAAATCAGTTCAGCTCTGTTTCCTGTTTTCTTGCTTCAAGAGTAATAATTTAACTCCTATAAAACTCGTAAAATCTAATTGTGGGGGAAAAAAGGGCACGCACATCACCAAAACATTGGCTTCTTGAATGATAAGTAGCCACCATTCATTAAAGTCCCATCTTGTTTACATCCTAACACGCACCTTGCCAATGAACTTGATTTGATAAAACTTTTTCATTATGGTTTCTCAGGACCCACCCCCCCATTTCTGTTTCCATTTCTCTCCCATTTCCATTTTTTTTTCCTGAGACTTTCTTGCTGCTGTGCAGCACATCACAGGCCACTGAAGAGCCCCAGATCTCAAGCTGAGAGAAGGGATATTGCCTCTGTATTGCCGGTGCCATCCCAAGGCTTTGAATTGCTAAGGGTCTGACACACCACCATAATATTTCTCTCGGCCAAAAGCTACTCAGCTCTCATCCAAGTATTTACAGTCCAGCAGGTATTTCCCTGCATGTACGTTTCCATCTGCTCTTTGCTGGGTGTTTGAGCAGAATGGATGCAGAAGAGTCAAACCCCTCTAACAAGCCCGCAGACCCTCCTGCCTGGTCCTACGGACAAGTTACAGCTACGCTTTCCTCCTACAGCCCTTTCTGAGCTCCCCCGGTGAGAAGGATGAGGATGTACGTACAGGTGAGGACAACTGTGTTTCTTGTTACTCCACCCTTCTCCATCCAGGTAAGTAAAATATTCCTTAAGTCCCTGGAGATCTTCAGAAGTCTCCAAGGGAGACACACAGAGCAGTAATAAATGGAACAGGGGTCGAATACTAAAAAGCCCTGAACTCACTGCTGCTTAATTTTTTCATCATTCTCCCCTGACACTCAGCTCCTTCAAATATCTATTCCAAGTCTTATATCAGGAGTTAAACACAAACGTGCACAGATGTCAGGAATTGCAGTAGCTCCCTATGTCACTCTTCCTTAACACAGAAGCTGTGTAATTCTTCACTAGAAATTAAAATCAATTAAAGGGACAGCAGAGCATGAGATATTTTTGTGCTTTCTTGAAGTTAGAGGGCTTAGTCCCTCTGAGCAGAAATGAAGAATACATGCAACTCGAATTAAATCTCTCAGACTATTAGACAAATGAAATTTCTTTCTCTGCTGTCAGCTTCTCTGACCTTTCATCAAGTACCGTCAGATACAGCAGCATACCTTGCATGTCTGATGCAAAGCCCCCGCTGCTCAGAACGAACCTGAAGCAACAGAGAAGGGAAGCTGGGCAGTTAGGCTGGTTAGGTCAAGCTCACGATATTCCTAAGACTTCTATACTCTACCATGAGCTCTAGTCGCATGTTTTCAACCCAAATGAGAAATTACACATTTGTCAGCTTTCTGAATCAGAACTACCATAGATAATCTATTTCATTCCCACAATATGTCTTTCTTCTAAATAAGAAACTGTTCATCAGTCTACCTCTGAAATCAGATCTACTTCTCTCTGTATTGGAGAAAGAAGACAGATTACTCATAATGGTGTCTTGTATCCTATTACAAAAGCCCCAGGAGATGTGAAATGAACAGAGCTATATGTAACCAAAGAACGCGTGGAATAGGTTCGCTAAGTTGAAAAGAATTATAGTGGGACTTCATGATTTATAAAATTATAAGAGTGTAAGGCAAAAGAAGAAAGTTAAGCCATTAAATGAAGACACATCTAGCTCAGATAAATTTAATTTAATTTTCCTGTCTTCTAATGATTGGGAATACCTAAAGGGTCTTTGATATAGATGACATGTCCCTCCATTTAAGAAAAAAAGATGGGAAGGAAATGCAAAACAGAAAGAGAGAGATGAAATCCAAACACACTGGGGTCAAGCACTCAGTGACAAGAGATCACCTGCCCATAGGACACACCCAGTTCAACTCGTGGTACCTGTACAGGCACAGAGCAAGGCTGGTGCCACCCACATCCCCAGATGCCTTTATTCACCTACCTATACAGCATGAATCCAACCAAGGAAGGTGAACTCATGGCCCTTCAAAAGCCAGAGGTAAAACAACTCATTTTAGTAACTATTCCAACATTTGTACTATGTTCAGAAATTATGAGATTAGGATTCTTTTTAGATTTTTTTTCTTTTTTTGCTATAGGTTGTCCTTTGTTGTACCATTTTGCTTGCATTTAAAAACAAACTGTTGCCTATGCCTGCTCCCGCACGGTAAAAAAGACGTTTGAATCCCATCAGTGCATGAAACTGCAAATACCAGCAGGGGTCCGTGCCAAGGCAAGGGTCCCTCTGCACAGGGGAAGGCATGAGCAGGACGTTACTGGTCAAAGTAAGCCTGCATTTCAAGGGAGCAACAATTAAGAGCAAAAAATAAAAGGAAAGAGAATCAAAGCTGCCCCTCAAGAATCTGGCCTGAACAGGTTATATATATATATATATAGCATGGAATGGAAAAAATAGGTGGCTTTCAAGCCTGACTGAAAATAGATTCCTCAAATTTCTTTATAATGCCTTTAAAGATAGGAAGTGACAGCAGAAATGAGAAATCAGGCTGCCTGTGCTCAAACCACAGAGCAGATGAGGTTGGAAAGGACCCGTGGAGATCACCTAGTCCAAATCACAGCATCACAGTAAAGTTTTCTTCTACATCTCAGGTGAACACATATTTTCTCTTTCCCTTATAATAACACTTCCAGTATTTGACTGCATCTGCAAATTGATTATTTCCCTCCCTCTACCTCCAATCCAGGCACATGCTGACTTTTTTTTACATGTTCCCCACAGGTGAATCAAGCTATGTTTGCTATGGCAATTTAACATCTTAAGTATAGTTTAAAAACCCTACACACTTCTTTTAACCATCTCTTTCCTTTCATTGACTGTGCTTTGTTGTTCATTTATTATTGCAAGTTAAGCCTTCTCATATACATGTTATATTCATCTATTTAATAAAGTTGTGATTATGCCATTGTATCTAATAACTTCTCCCCCCCACCTCCATGTTTTGGAAAACTGCATTTTGGAGAGCTTCCTCAAATGTCTTTAATAACAAATGGACAGTAGATGGGCAGTCTTCTGTTATCAAAGTCCAGAATTCGGGATAACTCCCACAGCAACTCCGGCTCCATTTGCAGAATGGCACCACACAAGATGACAGATCCTTCTTTATGCCATGCAGGTGTGCTGGGGAGTCCCCGAGGTAAGTGGATTACAGCAGATGCCATAATCCTTACCCTGCATTAATGCAGTGTTTTATCACTAGAAAGATCAGGTAGAACTCCGACTGTTCATGCGTTGCTTATCTCTAGAGCGCTGCCTCACAATATGTAAATTTTCGTGCCAGTAAAACAAATCATTGAACGCAGAAGAGAATTCTGCTTCCGGGAACAACGCAAATCCTCTTTGGTAGTCCACCTTCAGTCCCCACTCAGTGACAGCTAATTCTCGCCAACTGTAACAGCCACAAATAAAACGGCTCTTTCTCAAGGAGGTGATCTACATAGGAACTACCCTTCTAAAGGTTTGACAGCCGTTGCCCAAAAAAGCAAAATGAGCTCAGAAATGCTCTCCATAGTCCCAAACGTTACATCTGACTCCAGCTGCCTCTACATTTCTGAGGGGGGGGGGAAAAACCCTTATAATTATCTCTTTTTCCAGAAGTACCGTTCAATATGTTCATTCACTCAGTACATTCAGACTCAGTTCCCTGTGGCCTGATCTCAACAATTACCAGATCCAGAGCCTTGCAGCTAAGCTTGCCATGACCCTCACCGCTCGGTGCTGAAAGAAGAAGGGAACCATGCATTTCTGCAAAACACAAAACACACGGCAAGCTTGCATGGGGGATCTTATCTCGCCTATCTCATTTTTGGGGGGATTTTGTGTCCTGGTTACTCAAATGGTAGGCAACTGGCTTTGCTTCTTGGAAGAGTTTCTTAAAATAAGAACGTTAAATCTCAGAGGTAGCTCTTGCCAACTGAAAAAAAAAGCTTTCTATTGATCCTGTTGCGATCAATACTTCTTCCCTGATTTCAATAGAACATCTAGAACTTAATAAAAACATACAAAAAACTTGAACATTGCATGAAATTTAAGACCATAACTTCTAAGATCCTAGTGCATCTGTGAGGCACCCAGCCCTGCAGATGGAGAATGTGTTAATGTTGGCCCTTAGAAAGGCTCACAGCTCCTCCCTGCGCACCTTGCCCGTGCCATGGGAAGCCAAATGTTCACAGCCTTTAAGGGCTTCTGCTGGATTTTGCTTTTCAGTAGGATTTTTACCTTGGCAAGCTTTAAGAACAGGGTATCCATTCAGTTCAGTTTCCTTCTGCAGATAAAAAAAACCCTAATGCCCAATATTATCTCAGTACAATATATTCTGTTTGCTTGCATTATGAATATTAGCTCACTGCAACTATAAATACACAGTAACACAAATATGCCGAGAATCATTGCATCCTCCAGGGTAGTTTCAGTGAGTTGCCTAACAACATTGTTTCTCCTTTAAACATCTTTATATTTTGGTACACTGATAAAACTCCCCTTCATTTATTCAGTCATGTCGCATACATTCTGCTTTGTGCACTTCTGCATATTTGCAACTGCGCTAATCATCTCAGTCTATTCTCCTTTAGGCTTGAATAAGATGTACTACATTAATCAGTTGATTGTTATTAACCCAGTTACA
This sequence comes from Morus bassanus, assembly GCA_031468815.1. NCBI lineage: Eukaryota > Metazoa > Chordata > Aves > Suliformes > Sulidae > Morus > Morus bassanus. The sequence continues at coordinate 2,607,720 of CM062575.1, forward strand.
TTGTATCTTTGCATAATACTACTCCATCTCTAAATCCATAGTCTAATCAGGTATTATGACATACATTTAATTATACTACTTGTGTACTTCATAGTAATCCTCTTATTAAGTGATCGGGGGGTTACAGTTTAAGCCTTACGAAATTTCAGCAAACCAAAGGATGGAAAGGCTGGTTTATGGGTCAGGATCAGATACGAACAGATAAGGCTGCTCTGTATCACAAAAACCTCATTTAGCGTATTCCCCGAGGACAGAAAAACACCACTTCCTCAGTCACTCCTACATCCCGGCCAGAACAGGCAAATATCTGCTTTGTTTCTGCTGAAAACAAACATTTGGGGTTACTTTCCTGAAGAGCAGTCCAACCAACACTGTCCATGGTCAAAGACAAAGGCAAAAACTACACATTCACCTCCTCAATCTACCCCTGAAACAAAAAGGACCGTGTGCCAGCAAGTCTGCACTGCTTATGGGAAAACACGTCGGGCTTTGGAGACAGAGGGAAATGCCCAGGAGGGAAAGCCACCTGCAAGAGCCCAGGGCAAAGCCATGCAAACCAGCAGGCTGTGAGCTGGAAAGGGAGAGAACACAACAAAAGATCATCCTTTGCAAGTAGAATAAAGGTATATTCATTTATCAACAGATGCACTTACTGTTGTCCAGAGGGGACTTATCACCGCTATGGGACCGGAGGACTTGAGGATGCTGAAGGACCCAGGAGATGCCACCGTGAGCTGCTCTCAGCAGTCTCTCCAGGCTGATGGAGACCAGGGGAGAGACCCGTGGCTGGAGAAAGGAGGACATTGCTTCATCCCCGAACAGGGCAAACCCCACCCCAGCCTCTAGCAAGACCGTTCATCTTCAAAGCTCTACATGCCTGGAAATGGCAACTGTGAAAGGCAAGAAGAGAATTGGGATCACCTTATCATGTACAAACTGTGCCCGATGCTCGCCAGCTGCTGGGATGGGATGACTGGATCCATGGGCAAGGGAAAAGCAAGGATGTCACTCACTTCGATTTCATCAGTGCTCTCAAAACAGCCTGGAGAAAAGGAGGTGAAGGAGGGATCTAACAGCTGCCTATTAAAGAGGGTTATGGAGAAAACTCATCCAAAGGTGCTCAGCAAAAGAGCGGGCAGTAGCAATGCCAAGGTGCAATGAGGCAATCTCCACTGAGACAGAAGGGGAAAAAGAATTGCAGTGAAGGTGGATAAACACTGGACCAGATTTCCCCTTACAACACCCTGTGAAATCCCCATGCTTGAAGGTGTCCATGGTTCACCAAGGCAAAACCCTGAGGTTCTGGTGACTCTCGCCACCTCCCTGACTACAAACACAGCCTCTGGGTTACGTTACTGTGGCTGCTACCGCCCCTGTCCTTTTGGTGGCAAAGGAAACAAATACAGGTTTATTTTGCTCAGGTAGTAAGAAATCAGGTTTGTCTCTTCCAGGGCAAATCACTTACTGAGACTTGCTAAGAGCTGGGCTGTATCCATAAACAACAGTGTTTGCACTCAGGCAAACTGAAACGTAAATAACCAGTGCTAAAACAAATCCACAGTAGACTGGGAAGATAAGCCACGCTGTTCACCGGCAAGCAATGCCCTCCAGAAAGTGGCATGCACTGGAAATTAATAAACACAAGAAGAAAAATAATATAAACTGCGACTAAATCCTAAAGGAACGAAGAAAAGATTCAGCCACAGATCAAAGCATCATCTTCCCGCCACCGAACTCTGGCCATAAACTACCCAGAAACACAAATAGTCCTGCGTAACTCAGCTGATAGCTCATGTGCTTGAAGACGTGTGGTTGCCAAACTGCAGCCAAGACTAGGTTGTACGTGTGTTATTCCTTCCCTTCTTTTATCTGAATTTTGATGTAATTATGTACATTTTGAAGCACGTGTGCAACTTCAGTCAAATATACACCTCTGTTGATTTGGATGGTTATTCCTCAGCACAAAGTTACACACCTGACCGCGAGTTTCCAGGGTCACAGTCTTAAGTAATAAATTATTTGAAGCAAATCAACCTCTTCCTATGCATCTTTCCATGGTGTTCCAACATACTTGTGAAAAGCCCAAATTAAATTTGTAGTAAGTTCACTTATTTAGAAGAACATAGCTTAAAATATGCACAGCTGTTTGCAGGATTTTGGCATACGCAGACAGTCATAATGTAGTGATATATTTTTGGATTTTATTCCTCGTACCACAGGGAAAAGTGAAAATCTATTTAAACTGTCATCCCAATTTTTTTTTTTTTACTGTAGACATCCCACAAAGATCATTTATAGAAACAGACTATTTTGTTAGCATGAGCTTTAAATATTTTATTTTTCATTTTATTACCTGCAGGTCTAATCAGACTTTTCATAGTGTAGAGTCTGATAACAAATAATTTAGCTACCAGACATCTTTAGTCCCACACAAAATGGTTTTAAGAAAGCGCAGAGCAAGTCACACATGAAAAATGTAGTTTACAGAAAAAATTAACTTTATACACGTTTTGTAAAGCATGCAGTTGCTGTGAATATACAAAAAATACGCTACACTTGGAAAAGGTTTTGTATCTACGTGAACTTTCTTGGAATCATCCATGTATTTTAATAACAACTGCCACATTAACCATCGGCACACTATATGATGTAGATACTGCTTAATTATTAACATGTTTACAACAATTTCGCAAATAATGAGCTAATTACCACCATTATGTATTTTTCAATCATCTGAAACTTCTCAGCTCCGCTTTAGGCACGGAGGGAAGATGCGCTCTCGTTGGCTGCATGCTCTGCACCCTGAGTGCGGGTTCGGTGATGGGACCCCAGGTGACACCCAGCCCCAGGACCACCAGCAAGGCCACGCTGATGGCCAGCGGTACCACATGCTGCCACTGACTGATGCAGCTGGTAGGAGCTCGCTCAGATGCCCGGGACAGCAGGCAGCTCCATGGCACATTCGGGACCAGGGCTGTGCTCACATGTAATCCTGGCAAAAGCGACCTCAAAACCTCCATTTCCCACGCTGCTGTTTATTTTTGTTGACTATTGATTTTATGCCAGAATTTAGTAGGATTCAATTTTAACTGATAGTCTACTCCTTCATCCCAGCTTTAAATTATTAACAAGCATCATGTCTCAGTCACCTGTGCATGGTACTCCAATGCATCAGAAGTGACTGGCTTCAATACATAATACCTGAATAGCTGGACACGGAAAGTGAAATATTTCACTGTGGTGGCTCACTCTGACACTTCTGCTACACCTGGACTGCTGCAGGATGAAGAAACCCCAGGCTGCTATAAATAAGCAAGCTATAGCGCAGGTGGAGATGGGTTTCCCACCCTTTAAACTCTGCTATTTTGTCCTGCAGGCTGCTGTGAAAAGGAGAGCAGCCACAATTTTTTTGCATGGGCTTAAAAAGAGTAATGATAGTATAAGACTAGTCTGTAGGTGAGCCAGGTGTAAGAGACCCTCAGGAACCTTAAAAAGAAGCAGAAGAGACAGAGATTTGATTCACAAATGATCACGGATTACTCACTATTTACTGTGCCTTCTGCAGCAGGGGAAGATGGTGTTAAGCCAAACTGCTTCAGCTTAACAGCATTTACTGTCGAACCAAGCAGGAAAATAAGCCTCAGGGGTTTAGTACCAAATTTGGAATTACATATAATTAATATAATGTGCTCAAGTTGATTATAACCAATGGTAATTGATTTTGTTCAAGTGTCTGCTTCACATTATATCCACTCTGTGCGTGTATTATGGGCTGTAGAGTGTGCTGCGTACTATATACATGTATGTATACACACACCTCCCCATATGCTCAGTGGAGATACTCATGTAAAAACCCAAGTCAAGAACTAGAAAAGAGAGCTCCCTCAGCCTGAGGTGCCAGTGACACAAGCCTCTCCAGCTATTTCTTCTAAGCAATCTGCTCTACTAGACATCTGCTTTTCTTTCCTTTATTTTTTTTTTTTTGGCTTAGGAATAAAGAAAAAAAAAAAAATCACCATTCATTAGAGACAGAGGGGAAGCCAGGCTGTGTCAATTAAAAAAGTAACTAGCTCCCACCCCTTGCAGGGTTAAGGCAATTTTCACACAGGTTCCTCACTCAGGTGTAGAGCTTCCTTTAGGTCTCGTCACTTGTCAGAAGCCCCTTTAACACAAGCCAAACAAAACAGAGATGTGACTTAACACCCACTAAATGCTCCAAGGGGATCTTTCCCCATCCTGAATCACACCAAGCCCAGACCACCCACAAGGCTGCCCAACTCATCGCATCCAGGCAGAGGGGTGAAAAAAATCTAAACATTAACATGCATCAGAAAGATAACAGAAGGGACACTGACACCTTCCTTTAGGAAGAAGCGCTCATTTAATCCTAAGGAAGAGCAGCATACCAGCACAGAAACCTGGCTGTGTCTGTCGGGCAACAAGGCGGCGATGCTGGAAGAGTACACTGCATCCAGTTGTAGTTGAAATGCACCACAGATCTCAGCTGAGAAGGTCTAGGGCTTCCAAAACCATCAAGTGTGCTGTAAGAACTAACAAGTGTAAAATGAAATCCAGAGAAGTAAGAGAACCATCATATGCTATTTCTTAGGAGCACAGAGCAGAAACAGGTCAGATCCAGTAAGTGCCAACATGTGATGAAGACACCCTGCCCAACATGGGCACAAAACCTGAGTGAGCTGACACTAGGAGCTCAAGGAGAAGAAAAGACAAAAATCTCAGTAGAAAAGCATTAGTAAGACTGCTATTAGGGCTTGCTCTCAGGCTATTTCAGACTGATCCACTGAAGGAGATGCACATTAAAAAAACCTCCCGTAGATGACTCTGCTGTAAACAGCCCAGTAACAGTTCATAACCTAGAATAAACTTATCAATTAAAAACCTGTAGAAATGTAGAAGACGAGGACTGTTTGAAAGCATTGCCATTAATGCAAGTAGCATAAGAGACCTCTTGGACTGAGGAACGTCAAAAGATATGGAAGGAGAGATGTGCTGGTTTGGGCTGGGAAAGAGTTAATTTTCTTCATCGAAGCTAGTATGTGGCTGTGTTTTGGATTTGTGCTGGAAACAGTGTTGGTAACAGAGAGATGTTTTTGTTCCTGCTGAGCAGGGCTTACACAGAGTCGAGACCTTTTCTGCCTCTCCCACCACCCCACCAGCGAGTGGGCTGGGGGGGCACAGGGAGCTGGGAGGGGATGGGAGCCCATGGGAAGGAGTGAATGAACTCCTTGGTTTGCTTTGCTTGCATGCAGGGCTTTTTCTTTCCCTATTAAACTGTCTTTATCTCAGCCCACGAGTTTTCTCACTTTTACCTTCCCGATTCTCTCCCCCATCCCACTGCGGGGGAGCGAGTGAGCGGCTGGGGGGTGCTTAGTTGCCGGCTGGGATTAAACCATGACATGAGGCAACATTGGCCTACTGAGAATTAAGGATGCTCTCCCATTTAACTCACTCCCATCGAGCATTTTCCAAAGAAAAGGAAGAAAGAAAGAGGTCAAATACAGCACAGAAGGACAGAGGGGGTTACTTTACCAATTTATTCATGTGGCCCTGTAAAATCTTGTAGTAAAGTGTCTTTATCTTTGTAGACCACAAGAGACAAAGAAACCCCCAGGTCTAAAAATGATATTTTCTTCTCACCACCAAGATCAGTCCAGACTGACAACTTGATTTTGTCACATCCCATTCCGGATGACTAAAGGGCCAGAAATCTTATTACAGAGATAATGACCAGGATTTTGCAAAGCTCTTGGGAAGAAAAAGGCTGGTAGATGCTGTAACTTGAAGCACTGGTCATAAGAGGGGGAAAAAAAAGCCATTTGTAACATAAGGATACATCCTAATTACAGTTTGCCCTTCTGAGGAAAGTAAGTAAATAAAAAGTTGGATGTAATAAACAACTTCTGCTCTCAGAACACGTGATCAGTTTTAGAAAAGTGAGCAAGGACGAGTCCAGAAGTTACTTACATTTCCCTCTGAAACATCTGGCAACGGCTGCTGCTGTGGGAAGGACAAAGGGCCCAGGAGTCTGGTCCAGCAGAGTGGGACATATATCCTCACGTTCCCATTTTGGTACTTCTACATCTCCTTGGTAAGATAACACTTGGGGAAAAAAAGAATATATATATTCATTTATTGAAAAACCAGGCCTCTACATAGTACTTACAAAAGACAGTTTTCCAAAAGAATTGGGATAGTGCACTTGAGAGATCAGAAATCTTTTGACCGCGTTTCCAGCAGCGGCCCTCAATGCTGTTCCCTGCTCCCAGCCGTTTAAACCTCTTTAGCCTGAAAATTTCCCAGAGCTTTCCAACCCTTCCTCTCGCTGCAGGAAACCTGCCCCTGCAGAAGCAACCCATCAGGAGGTCCCTGCCAGGGGCCAAGCGCTATTCATGCCACCCGAGGTGTGGGACCCCCAGAGCCAGCATTTAATAACAGGTTACTTTCTACTACTGAGAAGCTCGGCGTGCTTTCCAAAGAAACAAAATTATCTGAGTTAGGGAAACCAAATGTGATATATTTTCATTTTGATGCACAGAGATCTTAAAAACTTGGGGGGAAAAAATATCAACGGTGTCTCTCCTGAAATTCAGAGACTGAATTAAAAGGGAGAACTGCTCTGGTGCATGTCCGTGTCAGCTCCTATCACCAGGGCTATTTGTTACAATACAGAATATTTAGTGAAACAGGAGTTTTGTCTCCTTGTGGCATTGCAAGTTTCATAGCAACAGTTTGTGTCAAAAAAACCCAGCAGTAAACTGCCTTCAGATGAAGAGCAGTCATTAGAAGCATAAGGTTAGGTGATAAAAGGCTTGGGGTTTTGCATGAAAAATATCCTTACCCACAAATTGAAGGTAATAATGATGCCAAATGCAAGAACTAGGAAGCAGGGTTTTGCCGAAGTAATTTTCTTATTATTCTTATTGTTTTTACTAAGATGTACTGAGAAAAATATAATTCAATCTGAAGTAGGATTTTCATTAAATTCTCTGGTTCAATTCTTTTTAGTGTTTAGGACTAAATTCAGCAAGGAGCCAGCAAGTAGAGTTTTTTGTCCTGTTTAAAGCCATTAAATACACTTCCATGAATTCCAGAGAAATCTATAGATTTTGCTTTCAGATGAAAAGATAAAAGCTGTTGCCACACAATTACGTTCTGTCTGGGCGTGAAATTCAGGAAAAGAGTGAAACCACGAAGGCTGCGGTGGAGAGGGACAGACGGCGGACGCCACCCTCACACGAGATGCAGACAGCCCACTGCCCACGAGCTGGACCTCACTGGGCGGGATGCTTTCTACACTTGTCATATTTAAATTGGGCTTTTCATAAATTCTTTCTACTAGCAAGGAAATAAGACTTTGACTTTGCTTAATGAACAACAGTAATGCCAGGTTTCAAGAATGCAAACAAAGCATCCTTTGCCTTCCCTGTCTGTTCTGACACAACGAACAGCACAAGAGGGTGAAGCCAACTCCCAGCTCTCGAGGAGAGGAGTAAAATTCCCTCCTAATGGACTACATGCAAAAAAACCCATTGCCTACAGCGTTCCTGTATAGGAGTGAAACAGAATTTGTAGGGCCCCACCAAGCAAAGGCAACACGCATAGTCTAACCTCTGACTTCTTGTAATAGGTTTCCTGCTAAACACCAAGGAAAACAATCTTCTTTCATTTGTTTCCCTAGCATATTAATTGTATAAGCTTAAAGGGCTCTGGTGACCCCAGAAGATACTGAGACACCTCTGGGGTCTGTTCTCAGTTGGCACAGATGACACGCTGCTCCAATTCACACAGTAAATCACAGCGGGAAGGTGGTGGCCAGCACCCAGAGCAAAGAGCTTGGTAACATGTCCCCAGATTTTAAACAGGCAAATGTTGAGGTTATTGAATATCACATTTCAATACTAGTTCTGTGGATAAACGTGCTTACTCCTAATTCTTCATCCATCAAAGCTCAGAGTAAACTATGAGAAGACACGCTGTTTTCCACACTCATCCATCAGCAGGCAGATGGCAGATCTGCATACAGACGCTGACAGATTCTGTAAAAATACTGGGGCTTGAAATGAACGTCACCAAGCATTTTGCAAGCGTGAAGTTTATTAAAGGCCCTGTAATTTTCTGGGATATCGTATTTTCCTCTGGCTAGAGAAAGTCCTAGTACATGAAACAATTTGTCCCTAGGAACATTAATTGTTTAACATCAGAATTTAATGAGCTTTTAGCATCAAAAAGAGAAAAATTCTGCCCCTAGCAGAAATAATTTTCTATTTACAGGAAATACGCATTGCCAGAAGAGAGCTCTGAAGACTGAAATTATATTTCCTTAAGCCAGTAATTTCCTGAACTTTCTGAACACAGTGCACAAGGGGATTTTTGTTGTTGTCTGCTATTTTGTTTTTGTGGTTGGCCAAAGCACTGGTATCTACTACCCAAATGCAGACTCTCCATGCCAACGCGTCAGCCCTTCTCCCTGCACAAGGCACAAACTGCCAGGCAGTGACACAGGCTCCAGCACTGTAATTAGATCACAATTAGTTTGTTGCAAGTGCTTTGAATTATTATTTTTTTTTAAGTATTCCAAATAATCTAAAATCTGAATTAATTCCTGTGCTTCATCGGAAAATCCTAGCTATGGCTGCAGTGCTGTACGGATCTGCAAGTGCAGATGACACCATCAAATTTCAGTGGTGGGTTAGTGAAATCCGGCTCTCTATTACTTAGGGGAAAACCAAACGACACAGAGCAACGTCTTTTATAACTTGAAATATCAAGGTACTGAAATACCCGCTTTCCAACTAAAAGCACTGCAAAATCTAAGGTAATATAGAAATTACCATTGCCCATTAGGGTCTCTGGTACCTAAGTGTCTCATTAAATAGATACACTAGGCATAGACAGAAAAACATTATTTAATCTGAGACTTCAGAAGAGCACGACAGTGATTCTCTGTTAATCCTGATGTTCCTATTTCATGGTTTGCTTCTCCCAAACACCTGTTGTGTTTTATTTATGTTTTAAAAATTAAGGTGAAGGTTTCACTAATGGGAAACCACATTTTTCCCTCCCATGGTGTTGGTTTTCTACTCCCCTGTTCTACTTCAGAAAGCCACGTCCCACAGTTCACAGACGCACGCTCGCAGCTCACAGCACACCACTCATCAGATGCTTCAACAGGCAGATCCAGTTCTTCCCTGGAGCTGCAAAAAAACATTTCAGGTGAAGAACTTTCATTTGGCGAAGTCATTTGGGGCAGGCAAACCTGTTTAAGAGTCCAAATTAGATTTTCAAATAGTTTTTAGCTAAAGAATTCGAAAACATTTCCTGAAAGACAGGAATTCTAGTGCTTGCTCTCAAAGTAACTGGAAATGAATTCGGGATAAAAGTTTAAAAATGTCTTTTTTTCCCCTCGCTTAAGACACAACTTTTTTTTTTTTAAATTACCATTTCAGGGGATGAAATTGTGTTGCATTTGATCTGAAACTAATGAGGTCTGGTCAGTTATTTGGCTATCCTCTGGAAAATCAACAGCTTATTCACAAAATTCTGTCTTTGCACCATCTTCACTGAACAGCTACATTATTGTAGCAAGCTGAGGACAAAAAAAAAAGATGTCAAAAAGCTGGTAGATGGTTGTGGTACTAGATATTTATCCTAATTGCACATCAACCATTGCAAGCCTAAAATAGCTTTGCAAGCTGTTCTCTCTCAGAAAGAGAAACAGACGCCCCTGCACACAATGCTACTGCTTTGGTTTGTATTAGCACCTTTGAAACGCTCCAAAGACCAAAAAAAGGCATTACATGTTCATGCTCCCACCCTCAGGTAGCTGGAGCACAGCACCAGCACACCAGCTAAAGTTATGTATTAGTTTTAGATGATTCCTGCATGGTTCAAACCCAGGAATATTGCCAAAATCTCTACTCGATTCTTTCAGCCACATTCCGTGTTTCAGGAGTTGGAGATGGGACTGTCCAAAGCACTACCACTCGTGATCCTGAAGTCCTTGCTAAGCAGTGAAGGGGCTTTTGTCACACTCTAACCTTATGACTTGTTTCATATGGAGAAGTAATTCAACTGTTGAACTAAGAGACATTACAGTAATCCTTCCCTGTCCACAAGCCAACTTCTCTTTTGTTGTACTTTAAAGTCCTGAAACAAATCAAAATAGGGCATTTTATTAAAAAAAGGAACTTTATTATCAAATAGGTTGGATATTTGAAATCAAACAATGATCTACCAGTTTGTAATCTTCAGTGATTTCAGCAGGGCTTTGTCACGCTCCTCACGACTAAGGTAAATCAGGACATCCATCACCCCCTGTACGTAGCCTCCACACACACACTCCCATACTTGCTCTTCTTTTCCTTTCCCTGTATCTATCATGTCACGAAAAGGCTTTCTGTACTTCCATTTCCAAAGCACTTTAACAGGGAACAACAGCCCTTATTTCCCCGCTTTATTCTAAGCCACTTCCCCCCCTTCACAAGTTTTCTTGTAAGGAATCTCCACATCTGTTGCTGCCCCTATACAGATGACTCACAATTCCATGAAAACCCATGTATTTTTAATCACAAGAGATATGAACCAATTAATGGATGCGATTTCTTCAGTTCCTCTGCATCCTTAGTAAACTAGCAGGATTTTGTATGCTACCAGAACTAAGCAGAAACCCTGGACAAACAACACAAGCTGGTACAGCATGTGAAAAGCTGGAAATTAAAGAAAAAAAATTTAAAGAGGCAGGAGAACACTCTCTGAAATTCTACATGTGTAACTTAACCCAGCCAAGAAAACAGTCTAGTGCAACCCCTGGCTGGAATTAAGCCCTACACAGTATTTCATCCCATGAAAGCAGTTGGCACCACAGATGAGGTTTCAGACACAAGAAGATCGCTGCCAGCTTGTAATCCCTTTTATCTCCTCACAGCCCAAGCACACACAAGAAGAAAAACCTAGGAGACAGGCTGCATGGAGCACACGGGTGGTTTCTTACTGAATAAAAGGTAGGAAAGACCATGGTCTTGGTCACTCTGATAACACGTTATTTACAGGTAGAACATGAAGGGTTAGTTATCTTTACTTTGGTTTCTTGCTTTGCGGAGACAGACTCAGTGAAGGCTGAGACACGAGCTGCGGGGTCCCTTCATTCTGTGCCTGCCACGACAGAGTCCCCATCCATGACCACAGCCATCAAGACCTGGTGACAGAAAGCTCATCATTCCCATGGGATTACTCTTGTTTCCTCTGCTTAAAATCAAGGCTGTCAGAAACCATGAGATACTTTTAAATATGGACATTCAGAATGACAACAAGTGAGAAGCTGACTTTTAGGATCACATGGTATCTTCATATCCACAAATTTCCCCTCAGTGCTTTAAAAGCAGTACCTTGCCAGCACTTCCAGAATGTAGAATTCTCAAATGATCCCCCCAAAACAGCAACGATGGGGATCTGCATCTCCTTTGCTTGTTAGGAGCCTTTCACAGGGCAAAAGAGAAGTGATCTAGAGGAAGACTGGGAGGGATGACCTGTTCATGTACTCCAAAGGCATTTGATAAAGTTCCTGCCTAGCTAGAGGCTGTAGAGGAAACATGGTTACCACTGGGTGAACGATAAAGGCTTGTCATGGATTAAAACAAGTTAAGAGGTAGGAAAGAGAATAGAAATAAATGGCCAATTCTCAGCATGGAGAAAGGTTAATAGTGTAGTGCCCTAGGGATCAGTCTTCGGGCTGGTGTTTTTCAATATATTCATTAACAGCCTGCAAGAGGTGGTGAATAGCAAGGCAGCAAGAGCGCCTGACAAAATGGTTTCAGGTCAGTCACAAGGAGGGGAGGCTGGGAAGGGGCAACCACCAGTGCACAAATGCACACCGAGCAACCCAGGCTCTGCTCCCCGAACGCAGCGGTGGGAAAATGGCACGGAGACACCAGAGCGCCTGGTATCGCCAGACAGTTGTAAACACGCAAGAGAAATAGCCAACAGTCCTGTAAGAGCTCACCTAATGCTATATCTGATATAATGCCAAATATCTGCTAAGGTCCAGGAATAATCAAAACGGACAGCATACAGAAAAAACTACAGAGGCACAAAGACATTGTACAAAACATCTCCGCAGCCTATTACCATTAAGATTTTTTTAATAAGATGACAAAATAAAGCTAGCAGAAACAAAACTATTTTGAAGTATCACAAAATCCTTAGAACAGTCCATCATCCCTTCCACATCTCTCTGACCTTTTGGTCCACTTGGTGCTCTCTGGTTCCTACAGGCGTCTTACAGCATATCCAAAAGTTGTCCTTGGAAATCACCTACACTTCCAGCATTTAGAGCTCATGGCATTTTCTCCTTTGTTTGCATTAGTGGCATCACTCTGATTAAATAAAGCAGAACATTATTCATAGGCATAGCAAGTGCAAGGAACATTTGATGACAAAATACTATAGTTTGACCTAAGATTCATTGCTGCTCACCAAGCCTTAGATGAAGGGAAGAAGCCACCTCCCAGGTGGGAGCAAACAGCAGGAACAAAAATACCCCAAGAAACTAGTAGCAAACAGTGCAAGAACGGGTATTCACCCTGGGAGGTAATTTGCAGCAAGAGCCTCTTAGATGTTGGGGGCAGAGGAGGTCAGTTCATCCTCAATAAATCTTCATTCCTAAGAAATAAACATTGCAAAAAAGCATGCGAGCACGCGGCCAGACCAACAAACTCTTGTTACTAATAGCCATAGGGTGGCTGATCACTTCAAAACACTTGCATACTCACCTTCGAAATATTACCGGAGTACCTCAGTACACATAGGAGGAAGAAAACTTGATCATGGCAGATAACAGCATGCCATGGATTTTGTTGGGAAGAAGGTGCCTAAAGAAAGGAGTCAGATACCCAAATACGCACAGGAGCTAAAAGCCACGCAGCTCACAATTCAGTGCTTTACAGAGGTGTCCAGGCAGGTTGTGAATAAGCCAGGACAGGGTCCTGGGCGTCAGGTAGCCAGATCTGTGCTTTACCCTTAATGCTGCTCCAATTTTCCTAGCACCCTGGCTGGGATTACCCACATCCCACCATACATCCCTGTGCCCCGCAGTGACGGTAAGTGACTGCTACCTTGCAGCCGGTGGAGTGCTGCCTTGGGCTGACAGCCCGGCCCCCCGGACAATAAGGGATTTCGAGCAAACATCCCCAAAAGGACAAATTAAGATGCCTCAAGGAACTCCCCATCTGCAGCCTGTAGATGGCTTGAAACTGCTCTCACTGCAGCCCCAGGTGAGAAGGGCCAAGTATCAGCTCTATGACTATTCCCTTGCTCTCCCTGCACCGTGCATTGGAGCATTATCAGCATCAAGACGGAGACAGCAACAGTTCCATTATTAACAACATGCCCCATATCGCTACCAGAATCACGGTAACAGTGTTCTTAATGCAAAGATAAACTTTATGAGCTGGCCCTGCTAACACCCCTTTACTCTGCTACACAGCACACCGATACGCGGCTGAAGTAGAAAGCGATAGCAATTTAGGGGAGAGCATGAACGTCAGCTTTGACAGATTACTACAACCAATTGCGAAAGTAATCTTTTAAAAGGCCACTGACAAACCCTGAGCAGCGTAAGAAAGTCGTGTTCGCCTGAAAATTAAGGGGAAGCTACTTAATAAAAGGGGCCTGCATATCTGATGACTTATACCATGCAACACAAACTTAGAAAGGTACAGGTTAATTCAGGTGGTTTAGGAGAAATGTCGTTGTTCTGAATTATTTATAGAAAGTCACTGAGAATTTAACATCCTCTTGGTACCGCATTTAATTTAGAAGACACAATACTACACCACGGATGATTTTGTTGTTGTTTTCAACTCATTTGTGTTACTTCACTAGATTGAATCCATCAACCGAAACCTTATAAAGTCTTTTTCAGTTGGTTGGTGAGCAGAGGGATTACAGGCAGTGATTATTTCTCACTGAAAAGAGACTACTAGCCCAGTTCATAGACTGGTTGGAAAGCCAACAGCATCCTCCCGTTCCATCCCTTAATGCAATTAAACCAGTGTCCTATGCAGCGCGTGAGCAAGGCACGTGAAGGTAGGAAAGAACTTTAATTCTGAACATGGATGAATTTCTCTGTTTCTGAACTATTAAGCAGCATATACCTATTTGCTTAAACATAAGAATTTTAAAAGTATGTCCTTACGTGTAGGAGTATGCAAGGTTTAATTATCTTCCCGTTTTTCCACTAAAGAGGCTATAATGAAGTGATTCTAGTAAATTCATTGGGAACTATTCAGCTGAGCACAAAAGTAAAGCAGTATGCATAAATATTTGCTCAACTAGGTCATTAACCCATCAAGGATCCTTTTCTGCAAGGTTTGAAAATTGTTGGCACTCTTCGTTCAGAGGATCCATCCTTTGTGTGGCATCGTGCACGCCTCTGTGAGACTTTTCTACAAGAACTTTTCAGTTATCATTCTCAGTACAAACATATCTAGTTTGCCCACAATTTGGTTTATACTTGCATTTTCTCAGTATCCTATAGTCATTCTGGATGTCAGCAAGATGTACGAGTTGTTCATATGCAGTCTAAAATTTGCAAAGAATAATTCAGATGACATAGTTCGTTTCACAATGATGTTGCAATTTCGTCTTCTTGGAAACTAGTATTCTGTAATCTACTCTCTTGGTTGCTTTCAGAGGCTGCGTGTGCGCGCAGAATGCTGACGCCGCTCTGCTTCTGTAAGAACAACAGGGGAAAGAGCTCCCCATCGCAGACACCACCACCGCTGCGTCACTTAAAGATCAGCAGCCAGGGCGCTAGAGCACTACAACCGAAGCCGTAATACAAAATAATAATCACCTTATTAATAAAGTGTCAAAACTCAATGTGTTTTGAATAATTTTCCTGAGAAAGATAGCTACAAACGGTTGTGAAAAGCCAGACATTTGAAGGACAGAAACAATTCTACATATATCTAGGTGCGGGCACGTGTCCTCAAAGCCACAAACATAACCCTTCCTCTACACAGACTTCAAAAACTACTTTAAAAAATGATGCGTACATAATCTTCAATGCTATAACCATTCCAATTCTTAGTTCTGATGTATCTTTCACGCAAAGGGAAACACCACATGATTTTTGCCCTCTGCAGGTGTAAGAAAGAATTTCCCACCATGGTTTTCCCATTAAATGGTACCCTTATTGCCAGCGATACGTGCATTAACACATTTTACAAGACGCTGCTGGAAGTGAAGAATGCTGCTCTGAACTCGTCAAACTCCTCTGCTCCTCCAGCGCACAGAAGGCTCCATCTAGTGTTACACACATACAATCCCACGGAAAAGGAGAGAGGAAAAAAGCCAGCTGATAGTAATTGCTATAGATTTTTAAGTGGTCCTAGCAAAATAACTGGACTTTCCTGCCCCTGTTTTCCCATGCTTGCTTTGCTGTCCACCTGGAGGCTTAGAGTCCAGACTGAAAAGCAATGAAACCAAGCAAGAATATGGAGCAGACTTTACTACACAGAGCTCTTCAGCGCCCTGCCTAAATCCTCACATGCATACAATCGCATTTCATAATACAATAACGGGAAAGGAGCTAGAATTTACACCCAGTGGGGATGGTGCCAGGAACTGGGTTTTCACCCGGCTTTGGCAGAATGGCCATGCTGTTGATGCTCTCTCTCATCACATATTAGGAGTTCCCCCTTCGCCCAGTGGCTGCAGGGGTGTTAAGGATCACAGGTCTCCACCCGGAGATGGCTGACAGTGGATATTTTATCTTGAAGCTGGAAGTCACATCATGGATAAAACACCACACAGCATCTCCAGGCCAAACCAAACCAGCTGAGGACCAGATCTTCCATCCTGACTCGCCCGCAATGCCATTAATTCCGTTGCCGTCGCGCAATTACACTGAAAGTTGCACTGTAACCAGCAGTGGTTCTGAATACAGTGGGTTTCTGCACAACCCCAAGTTCTCGGAGCACAGTGCCGGGCAGGCAGGCTGGCATCCCAAAAACCACAGGCCAGGGTTAAGCCAGATCAGCTGAAGGATTATCCCAGGTGCTGAGTAGGCAGAAATGCCAGACTGATTCTGCTGGAAGCCTGAACATCCCTTGGCTTATTTAAGAGTTTCAGTCTTCATGGCAGCTTCAGTCAGCCTAATGTTAGGATTCTTAATTTCAACGAAATCTTCCAATTTGCAAGAAAACCTTGTCAGCTCGTCCTTCCTGCAGCAGCACACATGACACCGCCGGGCTTTCAGGGCCGCTCCATCAGCTGTGGCATCGCTTCCGCAGGGGCTGGTGGCACCGCTCGCCTAGGCCACGTTCGGGGTCTAGGATTCCCCTCCTCGGGAGGCTGAGCGGAGGCCCCCAGTTTCACTCCCTGCCTCGCTTCCCATTGCATCAGCTCCCTGGCCTCCTCAGCCTGTCTGCCCTGCGGATGTCCTTGCCATCCCCCTTGCCTCAAGCTTGCATCCCTCCGTACCCCACTGCACATCGCTGCTTCGTCTGCCGCCACCCCTCAAGGACTGGCTAATTAATCATTTACATCTTGATTTCCAATATAACCGGGTGCTGTGCGGTGCTGCCCGAGAACAGCCGTTTGGGGGATTTCCCAGTAACTGCGGGCAGCTGTTAGTGTTATTGCTCCCCAGCACATAAGCTTAAGAAAAGCTGAAGCGTCCAAGTTTGCCCTTGTCAACAGCTACCCACAAGTTTAGCTTTACGCTTTAAAAACCCCCAACATAGCAACATGTGGGAGCGCTGGCTGCGACCCTGGCGGCCGCACCAGGTCGCCCAGGGAGCTGACAAAGTCCCGAGCCAGCAGCCGCCAGCCCCCCCGCATCCCATCACGGAGCACTTCGTTATCCCACACACACACACACCCCGCCACTCCGCGGTGCGCACCGCCGCCCCGCGAGCAGCCGCGGGCACTGCCGCCGGCGCTCCGGGAGGAGAACACCCACGGACGGGGTCTTTTGGGGTTGCTTTTGGGTTTTTTGTTTTGGGTTGGGATTTTTGGTTTGTTTTGGGGTTGGTTTTTTTCTTTTTTTTTTTTTTTTTTTTTTTTAACCCCAAATCTGTGCTTTTCAATCCACTGACCAGGCTGCTCAGCCTTTGCATTCATAGCTAAAGATTCACCTTGACCAAAGTGGTCTTATTACACACAGACAAGGCAGCTTTCCTTCTGGAGCACCGAGGAAGCACCTCGAGGTCTGCGTTACACTTCACTATTCACCATTTTACTAGTTTTAACTGTTCATCTCCAGACGATCATGCTGCAGAACGTGCTGACCGAAGGTGCACGTGCCAGCAGGTCACAAAACTAGCAACGTGTGGCAGTTGCTTCTAAAGATGTTGTCTTCAAGGTAAATCTTGACTACTGAGAAAAAATAATACCGTGAAGTAATTCTAAATGAGGCACAGTGCTGGCAGGGGAAGGCACTGTACGGCTACAGCCTCTATTCAGTGAAATAACTTGGAAGAGGTAAAAGTTTGTGGCTTTTTTGAAAATTCAAGAAACTCTAGTGCCTGGAGAAGTTACTGCATTTACCACGGATGCAGTGCAAAGGTGATGGGTGATGAGCCACAGCCCCCCCCAAAGCGCCGGCAGCCCCCCAGCCCGCAGGGCCGGCCTGGGCCTGACCCCCAGCTCCAGCACGGCTCTGCCCGCCCCAGGGCCAGCGCACACCCCACCCGCACGCCTCGCTGGGGTCAGCTTCAGCACTTGTGCCACCGCACGCCAGAGCCGGGGACGCGGGCACAGCCCACCCTCGGGACTGGGGAAAGCCGACCACACAGTCGGACCCGCTGCTGCCTCACCTTACCTTCGGTGTTCGTGCAGGACACGGAGGAAGCATCTTCCCTTGGAAACACATTTTTCTTTCATGTAGGAGAACCTAAGCAGTTAGAACTGGTCAACCTACAGCCTTTCACCACGCCAGCTCAGGCTGCACCTTCCTCTTCCACTTTTACAGGATGCCTTTGTAGATTTGAAGAGAAAAGGCTGCAACAGTCTGTGATCCATCCTTCCCCCTCCCGTCACATCTTCCAAGGAAGACCGGAGCTTAAACAGATCTCAATTTAAGATAGGAAATGGGTCAGCGGGAGAAGCATTTTGAGAGCAAAAGGCTATGAAGCACTGCAACCTGCTTATCTGCTCTGATGAACCATGAGCCACGTCCTACCAGCCTCTGCTCATCTCAGGCCAAGAGGGCTAGCAACACCTGCACCCCTTGCTCACACCTCGCTTTTGCCTGAGACTACCGTGACCAGCACAACCAGCCAAAGCTTGTCCTGCCTCTCGGCCACGCGTGGCAAGGCCCGGGAGCCTGCCTGAACCCGAGCTGCCCAGCAGGCACACGAGGCGCTGGGCGCTCAGAGCCCTCACAGGGACGGTGTCTGGTGGCACCCAACATGAGCGGGCACTGCCATTCTTTCTTTCAGTAAGCCCAAGGCAGAATTTCCCATACCGTCCCTCCCTGTTTAGGCTTTTAGGAAACCAGAAGCTTGGCTGGAGCTCAGAGTCCCACCAAAGCATCGGTCCCGTTACACCCGAGGTCTTCAGCATATGCAGAAAGGTCTTTTCTTTCTCCAGCGCACACCAGGAACCCCTTTATTCAAGTTTTCAAACATTTCTGTACACAAGCAATGAAGTCAGTAGAAATACTAGTACGGCTGCAGGTGTGGCTCGGCACAAACAGTTCTTGTACAGGGTAAATACTTCACACACGCACGCAAATCACAACTACACCGCGACAGAGAACAGTAAACACTTACCACATGGCCAAAGGATGTACAGACCCTGAATTAACAGTGGGATGCAAGTTTTCCTGCGAAGGAGGCGGCAAGGACTGTACCAACATCTGTCTCCTCTCCCCTTAAATTGATTAGCCCACCTCCAAGTGTTTCCCTAGCCTGGAAAGGGACTGTGCTGCCCCGACCACACGCATCAGGACAGAGGGGATAAGTACGGCCAGGAGAACAGAAGACAGCAACTTCCCCAAGCGAAGCTGGACAAAAGTCACGCCGCTCTTTACTCGTGCTGCGTCAGAGCGGGATACGCTCGCTTCAGGAAGGCGAGGGAAGTCACGGTCAGGCGTGAGCCAAAACCAGGCTCTTTAAAACCACGGTCATTGGAGTAGCTCGATGGTCTCATCTGAATCAGCTGCCTGGAACTACAGCTGGAAGAAAAAAGCATCACTGCTTTCCTCCACTTCTGCCTCAGTACTGCAAAAGGAGACAGTGTCTTCCTGATGACTTCCCGAGAAATACTCCCCTAATTACAACTGTTAACTGCACCAAATTTCTCCCTGGACTGTCAGAAGCCTTTAACCAATGTTCACATATTGCCAGATCAATTTTTAATTTAAAAACGATACTGCATTACCTACACCTCAGCTATACAGCCCTTGGCTTTAAGAAACTGGAATACCTCATAGTGTTTTCAAAGCATTTGAAAGCACCAGGGTGGCAGGGGCTGGCAGTTACCTGGTTAGGCAAGGGCATTAAATATAGTTAATCCCAGCAGCAGTTAATCACTGCAGCAGGACTCTCACAGTGGCCACTCAAAGGGAGCCGCAGGTGCTGTTCTGTGCTCCGTTTGCTAACACTTCTCACTACCCACTAACATTCACTACCGTGTCATTTAAAAGCAGAGACTAGTTCAGGTAGGAATGCAGACCACTGCATGTCGTCTAGTCCAACCTGTTGCTAAAAGCAGATCAAATCAGATCAGGTTTCTCTGAGATTAATCTAGTTGGGTCCTGAACACCTCCGAGGATGGAGAGCCCCAGCTTCTTGAGGCAACCTGTTCCTGCTTCACCTCCCTCATGGCTAATTTTTTTTTCTTGATACCCCAATATTAAAGTACAGGAAAAAAAGAATCTAACTGACATCTTGGGACAAGGCAAGGAAAATAAAGCAGAAGAGAAATAAGCAGAATATAAGTTACATTATGTTAATTGCACCCAAACACCAACATCAAATACTTCTCCACAGGCACAAAGCAATGTGCCATCTTCAGCAGCCGTACAAGCTCAAGCCCTCACCAACCTCTTCACCTGCCAGACTGTAGCTCTGACACTTCACGGCCTCTTTCCCCTGCTGTGCAAAACACACATTTTTCCTTGGATGTCTCCGAGCATAGCGACCCCCGGCCTCCCTACATTAACTTCAGAGGTCTGGGAACACCACCTAACCTAGCAGCACTGCCCAAATCATTCTAATTTACAGAAAAAGGTAAGGAGCTCAGTATGTACTTCTCTGTTAGGAGGTCAGAGGAGTGACTTTGGGAAGAATACAAGGAAACGCGTGTGTAGAAGGCAACGCGTGTGTGTGAGCGTGCACGCAGAGAGATGAAATGAGAACCAGCACCTACGCCGGTTACAGGCATCCACTGCGTAACTTCCACCAGCACTTACCATCCCTTGGCTACTTCATCCCTCGATGAATTTATCTCCCTCATCCTCATCTCAAGTACTGATAAACCACACACCCACCGTCTCTCCCATTCCACGTAAAACCAAACTTTTTTCCCCCAGTAGCAGCAGTCTATTCCAGAGGCAGAGGGATCACGTATTCCTCTGGAAGGGCAAGTTATCCCTGCAAGGCAGCAGCAGCGTACGCGCCACGCTCCCCAGCAGTCCCTTGAATTAAGGATTTGGCCATATGGCTGAAATCGTTTCCAAGCGCGTTTGATGCAGCTGCAGGTTTCCCGACGCTCTCACTGAGCCAGGAGGGGACTGCAGGCCGGCCACGCTCGTGCGATGTACGCTCTCCCACCACGGAGAGGCAGCCTCCACCCGCACATCCTTCCCTTTGCCACGGCAGCTTGGAGCCAGCAGCTCTGCAGCTCCTCAGACACAAACAAACCCTAACCAAAACTGCAGCTACGGGATAGTAAAGCCCATATACAGACTCAGTACAAATTCTTAAGTTGCATGGCTGCAGGGCTGTGCCTGCACCACACGGCAGTGCAAGCCCTGGGCAGAAATACGCCACTTTCAAAAGCATTTTACCAGCACCAGCGTGAAATTCGGATGCACCGCCCCACTGACACCGTTAAACCGCTGAGGGTGATGTTCCAAGCGGCCACGTCAAACACCCCGGTGCGGAGGGGCCCCCCCGCGCCGTGCTCCGCGGCAGTGCTGGCCATCACCCCAGCACCCCGACGCCAGCCGCAGGCTCCGCGCGCAGCCAGAGGCACAACGCATCAGGAAAGCGCCCCGCAGACAAACTGCTTTTACAAGTGCTTGTTTCCAGAGTGTCTGGTTTTGTCCAAAGAACCACCACAGTGCCGTTTTAACTTGTCCAGAGTGGCTTTACGGTGAATGCTGACCCAAGAACAAGTACTAAATGTACCAAGTGTTGCTAATTACCAAAGCTGGAGACCCTCAGGCTGAGCACCACAAGAAGTTCCGAGAACAGTCACCAAGCACCAAGAGCAGCGCAGTCCTTTCACTTCAAGAATAAATTCCGCACTGGTGTGAGAAGTGTAGCACTGGAATTTATGGAATGTGAAAATATAAACTGTCAGAATAACGACTGTTATTCACTGGTGGTCTTTTGCACTTCTATAAATATATTAGCAGGACTCTATAAACGTCGCGGAGTTAAATTCCACTATAGTGAATTTTGAAGGAAAACTATTGCAGAAGAAATAGCATTTTGTACTTAACCTGGTTTTAATTAAAGCTTCTAATTCCTAATTTGACCACAGGGATAGTACTTTTCAGTATTATTTTTTTTTATATATAAAGTAGGTTACAATTACTACTGACAACTGCCTGGATGTATATGCAAATCACTTTGAGAGATTAATTAAGGCTTGTTTTCATGAGTGAAAATATTTTTACAGCGATTAAAATTGGTTTTAAAGTTACAACATACGCTATTTTATAATAATTACTAAAATTATTCCTAGAAAATTAATAGCTGCATTAAATATCAATCGCTAAGAATTCTGTAACGTGTACCTTTTTCTCTGCAGTCAACCTTTACTAGTTTGGGACTAAGTCAAATAACAGCCCTGCTTCAGATTCCAGGGTATTTAGATTATATTTAGAATATAAGCAACAAAGCCCCAGGCTTGCTTCCAAAACCTTACTTCTCAGCGGCTGCCTAAAACTTCACACCACTTAACTCATGGGACATCTTCTCCCAGGCACATTTTGAGGAGCACAAGGTCAGTCCTGACCCCTCCTAACAAGGACGCAACTCCTCAGAAGAGCTTCTGGCTGTGAATCTTGAGCAGGCATAAGCGTTTCTCTGCAAGCACAACCAACACAAAAACCAGCGAGGAAAAGGCTTTCAGCAATACCTCTCTGCTCAAAATGTATTACCGGTGAGGTTCAGGCACTTTTATGCTCACCAGTACTTCATTTTCTGGGCTTCATAAAGGGAACTTGCTCTTCTTCAGGTTCTAGACCTCTCTTAAGAGCGTCCTTGTCCTCTTTACTGTGTACAGTCAATGCACTCAGAACAGTTTAAACCAGTATTTCACAGCTAGAAGACAGTAGCAGCCGATATTCCTGTCACACATGCAGTCTATAAGTAATTAACCAGAAATACTTCAGTATTTCAGACACAAACACACCTTTCAAAATAAAAACCTCATTAGTCTCAGCACAGACACTAAGAACTCAAAAGACGTTGAAAGCAAAAAAGTTTATCTTGAAGAGAAATACCCTCCTGCACATCCCTGCGAGCACACCTGTGCTGTAGCTGCTTTGATGGTCATTATTAGAGCCCATTGTATTTCAGAGCATTACAGGTATTGAAAGAAGGATTAAAACCAAATTAAATTCTCTGAATACAGAAGTGAAGGTTTCAATATATTAACACGATGGTTTAAATTGCCAAAGTCATAGCCCAGAAAGTAAACCTTTCCATCTAACTGAAGGAGCACTGATGATGCACCAAAAGACTGGCCTAATCACTTCTGTGTTTATTGGCTCATTTCCACCGTAATTTAAATATGTCCAAAAAGCTATGTTAAAATTGGTTGAACATCCGAAATTAACAATTACTGTACCTACTTAGATAATGAAGATGCATAGCACACAGCTGAAACTCATTAATAACAACTTCCTAATGGCACTCTGGATTAAGGTTTCAATAGTATTTTTCTCGCTTGCTAGACATGAAAACAATTATTAACAGGGACAGAAAATTATTATGCTCCACACCAGAGGTATACCCATTAATATTCTCCTAATGAGAGCTGAGCCCCCGAAAAAGAAGGAGATCCCATGTAGCCCCATATAGTACTGCAATGGATAGCGGTGCCATTACTCAACTCTTAAACGTCTAGATGCAATGAATACACAGAAAGAGTGTAATAACAAACCCAAAGTTCTTTAGCTTTATATTTTAATTGAATTTGAAGATCTTGACATTTGTGTATCTTCAGTGGAAACGTTTTCATATGTGGTATGGTCTTGTGAAGTACACAGAGGACACAGGCTGTCTTTATTTACTCCTGTTCAGTTCCACAAGGCTAAGTTGTATATTGCTCGAATACAATCTACAAATGAATAATTGTTCAAAGTACTTCTGCTCCCATCGATGTCCTCTTCCATTAATTCTCTCCCTTCAGAATAGGCAATAACTCGCCACTTTCCTTTAGTTCCTGTAAAGAAATACACACAGCAGTTATTCTCTCAGTACATTCTATGATCATGCCAACAAGATTTCAGCAGGGACAGTTCCGGATAGGGACATCGATTCCCAGGCTGGCAGGGGAATGCACATGGTGACCCACTAGAGGTCCCTCTTGACCAAGGCACAGAAGTTCCTCATGTTGTATTTAAATTCTATTTTGTGTCTATTTAGTAAGACAGGAAACCTATTTAGTGAAAAGATACACCTTCAGGAGAGTTGGTTGTTACCAGCTTTACCAGATAAATCCCCTGATAGATCTTCTTCTAGGTGTAATTCAAGATATATTTTAGGCATACACAACATTTTACATCCAAAATGCCTCCCACAAAATGAAAAAGTGACCATTCATTGACAGATTTTGTTACTACCACACGTTAAAACAAACAAGACAGCAAGAGATCTGTAAGAGTTCTAAATGGTGCTTGCCCATATTATCTTGATGATTTAAATTCAAATAAGGCTGTTAACTTACTAGAGAGGTAGATAACACCAGGAAATAGATTTAAAATAACGTTTCGTGGAGTATATATTCTTTTCCTACATCTCAAGAGAAACAACTGTCTCAATTTTATTACATATTATGCTATATTATGGAATGCATTTTAAAATACTGACAGCATTCGTCTACCCACACAAGTTACTCAGTGTGAACTGACTCCAGTCCAGCAACGCAGAGACAAATTACATTTAAATACCAGTCAGAAGTATTTTGCAGCATCTCCGCAATGCCCGAGACTACACTTACTGATCACTGAAATAACCCACACACTTGTTGAATAAATAAAATTAAAGTAATCTATATAATTTAAGTAATACCAGTATTTTTAGAACTAAATGAGATTTATTGATTGTATCTTCCCAGGAGTTACAATGTCTGAGGAATTGGCTATAAAACATTCAGACAAGAATGGGCTCAAGAGTATTCGGGGTTTAGAACACTGTGCCTGCTCTGTTACAAAAATAAAAAACCACAGTAAGAGATGCAGATCTATTTTTGTTGCTTCAGGGTCTGTTCAAACAACTACAATAAACCTTACTTTCTTCCAGGAATGAGACTGTTTGCTAGGAAAAAATGTCTCGCCCACCTTATTTGAGAAAAGCAATGTCAGAAGTAAAACTAGGAAGAGAAACCTGTAAAAATGCACCCACGGGGTAAAAATGGTCTTTACAGTAACAGTAACTGACTGCTGTCAAGAAAATACATTTCACTGCTAAATCTTGGCATATGAGAATGCTAGAGATTTAGAGCTCCTTTCAACTGTAGGTTGAGCTAATAGAAGTCACAGTAAAAGCAACCAAGTCATTCAGTCTCGAGATCCAGGGCCCCTACACCAGAACCTCTGTATGTTATGGGCAGAAAAACATTTCTATGGTTTTAAACAAACGGTCAATTTACATCTCAGACAAGATTCTCCCATTCCTACCTTAACAATATCCAGCCCTCCAACAAGTTCACCCTTCACATATAACTGAGGATACGTTGGCCAGTTCGAATAGGTTTTTAATCCTTGCCGCACCTAAGAAAAATAATCTTAAAAGTAAACTTCAACGTCAGTAAAAGCAACAATGAAATACTCAGCGATGGGGAAGCTTAGTTACCTCTTCATCTTCCAGTATGTCAAATGTCTCATAATCAATGCTAGAAAAAAAAAAACCAAAATCATCTACTGTGGAGTTTTGCAATGTAAGACCCTCAAAAATTCAAAACGGGTACATTTACAAGCTAGCTTCCAAATCACTCAGAATTAGCAGGTAACAGGAGGAAAAGTCAACACCTCATGCTCCAAGAACTGTAATGTAAAAAAATGTTAGTTTCCTGGGAAACTCCTTATAATGCACAG
The DNA here is from genome assembly GCA_031468815.1 of Morus bassanus. Taxonomy (NCBI): domain Eukaryota; kingdom Metazoa; phylum Chordata; class Aves; order Suliformes; family Sulidae; genus Morus; species Morus bassanus. The sequence continues at coordinate 2,633,242 of CM062575.1, forward strand.
ATGACAGCATAACGCACTAAAAAATTAAGCCGTGTAGCTTCGGCTCTAATTGGCCAAAAACACTCAAAGTAATTCCATGCACTATTAGCTTAAAAAAAAAGACACACATATACTTTGGAGGTTTTTATTAAGGAATCAACCAGCTGCAGCTATTTCACCATCTTCACATTCTACTTACGTAAAAATACAAAAATAAAATGCCGGCGTAAATTTGATTTCTGGTTGATTCATGTACAAGTTCTGGTACACAATTCCTAGTATTCTAAGAACTGGCATTCTTCAATAACCGGCAAGTATGTAGATTCCTGGAAGTGGACTAGGGCCAGTGACAAGGAACAATGATTTGAGTAACGGCTACTTATTTCTGAGTTGTATACTGATGTATAGTTATCTGTTATCTCAAAAAGCCCTTTCTAATGCCTAGTAATCAAGACAACTGCTTAACCTCTAACTAGCAGTACAAATGAAACAGGAGTTTATTCAAAGGAAGATGATACTAATCTCTCTCACTACAGAAAGAACTGCTTTGAAGAGGAAAACTGAGGCTAGATGGCATGAGGGGCTCCAAGATTAAGGAAACAGATCAAGAGGGAGCTCTAAGACAAGCTGCTTACCAGAGGGAGAAGATTTCTTTCATGTCAACAATCACAGCAAAAAAAAGGAGAAAATTCACTGTTGCAATAAACTGCTCAATCCAAGCAAGACAATCACTATGTAGTAGTGCTAAAGCAGCATAATACCTGACACACCAATTTGACTTGGTATCAAATGAGTGTAGTAGTGATTTACATTATGGGCTTTTATGTAAGGATACTTTAAAATACTCTTAAACAAAGAAAATCACCTTTGGGCAAGTCTTCCACTAATATTTCCAAACTCTTTATTTATAAAATGTAGTTTTTAAAACAGAACTGCCTTCCCAAATTCAATAAAACACTCCACACTTACATACCCGGTACTATTTAGGATTTCTAGAATTTGCTTGCTGAATCCACATTTTGCCATCTAGAATGCAAAACACACATATGTTAAAACATACATCTGCTATATTTAATCCACAAAATTCCAAGTCCTCAAGCTACACTAAAGCTATTACCAATTTATTGCTAGTGACAACCTTACTGGATGACCAATACTGCTAATCCCTTTTTCATTCTTCTTTCTACTCTTTGAGCTTTCAACTGTACCGAATGTCTCTTTCTTTACACACACTGCTGAAATAAATGAAAACGTTGAGAATATTAATCACTTTCCTCAGTTGTGATGTGAAACGATACAAGGTGAATCTGTTTTCCAGGTTTGGCAATACTATCTTGAAAACTAGTTAGGCTTGATTATTTTCTGAACATTCAAAAAGCCAAAGCTATAGGTATGATGGGTATAAAAAGCTTACATGCATTTGTAAAATACATGTGTTTTGAGACCCTTTACTTTCCATTCTGCAGAGAGGCAACCTGCAGTCAACTGATAAATAAGTTGCATGTACGGCAACTCTCAACTGAAATTAGTAATTGAAAGTATCTACTGCAAACTCTTCATACTGACAGTATAAGGACATAGCACAGCCACCATTTTTCAGACGCTGACCATTTAAACCAGACTATCCCTTCTTATTGGTATTTCACTCCACCAGTAGCTCAAGCAAAATGAAAACATGTTAAGCAATCTGCCCAAACTCTTGCTTTCCGTAGGCAAGACACAGGTTTTACAGGAGATAGAAGTGCATCTGTCTGGAAGACCTAAGCCCAACTAGCTCCTCACCACTGTTTCAGTGAGTCAGCACAAGCCACAGGGTTCCAGTGTCTATGAAACTTAGAAAAGCTTAGAAAAACAGCCTGTAACAGTCTTAAAAGTATCTGTTGTTAATATACCAAGAAGGCTGAGGGAACAAATGAGAAAATGAAATGGAAAGACAAGTCACATGAATGAGCTTATTCCCCTACCTCTGTATCCTTTTGAAAAAATACTGTATAAACGACTCTCATACCATGCATCACTAACTACAATTATTGTTGAGGGTACACCGCTCCAATGAAAAGTCTGAGTTAGGTGCCATTCAAGTAATTTTGACAGGAAGAATTGCAGTGCCTTGCTGTTCAAAAGGGAATAATTTATCCCCTGATTAGTCTGAGTATGCAACACAAAGCAACAGACTGACCTTTTGGTTTACAGTCATTTGTTATTATTTTAATCCTAACTTAGCAGTTATCTGTCTTTGGTCACTATCTTTATTTCAGTGAGCAAGATAATTAAGTGCAGCTACCAGGCATAGACCATTCCATGCATGGGGCGGGGAGTGGATCATTTACAGTATGTGGCATTATACTTTAGCCTTAAAAACATCTAGCAGCTTTTTTTAAATGCAGTTGTGAAAGCATAATAAAGTCAGAGAAATTAAAAAGGAGGGAAATTTCGAGAAACATGCGTCCAGAGATAAAGTTTTGGGCAACACTCAAAGTGTGCGCCTCAGGTAGGACAGCCATCGGGGACAAGCACTCAGAACGTCAGAAGAAAATCCATTATCTGTAAGGATAATCAATAAGACCAAAAGGGCACGCACAGTTCTTCTGTTCATTCCTGAATTGTAGATCAATTGACAGACATCACTGCAGGGCAACAAATTCCCCAATTTTACTGTAACACAGCTATCTGCATTTTAACAATATATATCCATCAGGTAAAATAGGGACTGCTCTTCTATGGCTTATAGAAGCACCAAATAAAAAGACAAATCACTAACTTCCTAGCACCATTAATTTTCATTGGAAAGCAAGGAAAAAAGGTAATTGCCACTGTTTAAAAAACTGTTTACACATAACATATTCTGCAACACTTAATCTTACCTGTTTGCTTCCCTTCATAAAAAGCATCACAGGAGCTTTGTTTATCAAGGTTTTAAGCCTACAGAAGACACGAAAAAGACATAAAACAGCTCGGTTATTATCCCAAGCTTTGTTTTGACAGGAAAACAAAATGCAAAAGTGGAAAGATAGCAACTTGCAGGTTTACCAAATGCATTTAAAGCATTATTATAAGCAACTCTATTCATTTAAATTGCTTACAGTAACTCTAGTGAATGAATTTGAACCATCCTGTCACTTTTAGAGCAACAATTTACTTTCCCAGATTGACCTCTAAGTATCAAGCAGAAATAAGTTTAAGAAGAAGCATCATTTTAGGATATTTTAAACACAATGTCTGTATTTAGTCGCATATTGCTTTTTCACATACTGAATAGAATACTTAGCATTTCTCATTCTCCATGTGAGAGCGTCTTTTGCAGAGTAAGAGCCACACCTATTGCCCATCAGTCACAGGGCCTATGGACTTTCGGACTACTGAACCACTACTGAAATTCAGGAATAGGTCTGTTTTGCCCCATTGTGCCCTGTCCACTTCTGGTCTGCCCGCACCACCCTGACACTCCCCTTCTTCCCCTCTCCTTTTAGGAAAGGCTTTCTGTGATAACTGATGGAAAAAGTTAGCAAAGACTCCTCTCCAACAGTTTCCTGCCAAGGGCAAACTACACTATAAAACACAGAGCAGGTGATCACTTTCTGTAAAAGGTCGCTTTGCATGACTTGTACAATGCAAAAAGATTCTAGACTGGAGAATCCAGGGTCTTTGCAAAATAAAACTAAATGAAGTTTTGTTGGTGACCTACATACAGCCTTTTGCGCATGTAAACCTCAGAACAATTTTTCCAACCAAGTTGTTTCTAGGTTAAAAAGCAACAGCAAAACTAGCAGCTATAGCAAGGGTGAGCTACAGTTATCTGAGCTGGTTCTCCAGCTGCTAGATCTGTTTCATGAAACCAAGCCCATTTCCAGAGTCCATTTTCAAGGGTATTTTCAAGAGAAGATGATGCAGTTAATTCATAAAAAGAGATCAAACACTGAGTAAAGGAACGTAATTTAGCATTAAATAGATTCTACTACTGATATTCCTTCATTTTATTAAGTCTTAGCATGTTTGAATAAGTACCTCATATGGTTTTTCTTATGAGTGACTGATAGAGTGAGTACAGTTTGAAAGAGATGTCAGTTGCTCTGAAGTTAAGTATGAGATAGCTACAAAGAAAAACTAGTCTGTGTCATGGAAAAAGAAGTCCCCAGTTGTCACCAGAAAACAGAAAGCAGACCTCAGCTAAATGCCACGTGTTAACCCAAGAAACAAACACCTACTAAAAGATGAAGAACAAACTAGGCAACGAGAAGCTACTTGTGACTTGCCTGGTGAATTTTTAGCCAGTTTGTCTTCAGGCCACTTCTACATCAAAATTTGCTAAAATTGATAAAAACTTCACACGCTTGTTCAGAAGATGCTGCTGCTCCTTTAGCTATTTACATTTAGCTATACCAACAATTTTAATCAAGTAAAACACATTAGGTAAGCAGAGGACATTTCCCATTACCTTCTTGCCCCCAAAAGATTAAGCAAAGCAAAAAACTATGTATAAATTCAAAAAAGTTGCAGCTTATGCAAGTTCGCAAAAACAAAGGAAGAGACTAAAGGAAACTTTCTAAAATAAGTTTTTAAAAGGTCATACTGAGACAATCTCATCCTTACCTACAATTTAATCTCAAGCTGCAAAAGGTAGTGATTGTTTTTTGTGGCCTTGGTGAAACAATTTCCAAGTTACCCTACTAAAATAACAACAGGTAAACCACAGCCACAGAACAAATTAAAAAGGAATTAATAAATACACAGCTGTAAAAGTAAGTACACTTTATCACCATATCGAAATGGCTTGCATTAAATTATTTCTCCACTGTGCTGAGAAGGCAAAAGAGCCAGAACCAGCCATATCTCGAGCACTGTAAAACTTGCTTTTACCATCCTCAAACAGCAAGAGGGAATCTATGCTAACATATTTGCCTTCAAGGTACAGGCCACCTTCTCGGTAAACCAACCCCCCTTTGCATGTCTTAATGGCGCTATTCACATAAAAAGTAGAAAAAAAAAGCCACTTCTACTAGCAACTTCTCAAACAGAATGACTTGTCAGATATCTGGAGCCTGACTGCCTGGGGCACATCAGAATTTCAAACAAGAGCGAATCTTCAAATGGGAAGGTTAAAGGAGGGCAAATTGGTTTCTAGATATTACATCTGATTCAGGAAGCAACACGCTTCCTACTGCTGCAGCATATATTCACGTTGCCAAGGTTAAAGAAAACAGGAACTGAAGGACATGAGTAATCGAGAAAAATGAGGAGACAAGCCTAGATGTTTTCTGCAGTGACATCACAGTTATGAAGTCTACGCCAAATGAAGCTAACAAAAGCTACTAATGTTTAAAAGACGATTTTCCCCAGTTATCTTTAAATAATAAATTCTTGAGAGAGACAAGAAGGAATCGATATATTCCCGCTATAATTAAAAATTAACAAACTACAAATATAGTAAGTAAAGCCTATTGGAACAGTATCGCTTAATACTTATATAACAGTATGGCTTTGTATTAAGTGATGCTTACTGTATAGAAAACAGAACATATTAAACAACTGCAGGAGTTCTGTAATTAAATGAAATCTTGATGCGCTTCTGATAAAGTCAAAGAACAGGAATTTATATAGGGGATTCCCCCTATAAACACGAACATACAGGAAACCTCAAAAATAAACACCCTTAAAATAATGACATAATACATCGCACCTGTCCTCCAACTTCTGTGTCTTCGGACAGACTGTGTCCAGTTCTCCAGAGGCCTCAAGTTCCTAGGGAGATCAGGGAGAAGAAAAATCAGATGTAAAATGCAAGAAAAACATGCTTCTGACAACTAACAAGATTAAGAATTTCTCAGTTTCTAACCTTGACAATATCAAGTCCACCTATAAGCTCTCCAGCTACATACAACTGCGGATAAGTTGGCCAATTAGAATATGTTTTCAGCCCCTGACGAACTTCTTCATCAGAAAAAATATCAAAACTGCTAAATGAAATACCATGTTTGTTCAATATCTCCACCATTTGTTTGCTGAAACCTGCAAACACAAAAAGAGGAATTACATATAATTTTAAACAAAGCGTTCCCATGTCTGTACTAAACCTTATTCATTTAATAAATGCAATTCTTTACATAGCAAGTTCAAAACAGCTCTCGCGTGTTATTTTTTGCTCTATCGATATCCTCAAGTATTATAAAGGAGCAAAAATCACATTTATTACTGGGATTACAAAACCAAAGTATATGGACAGCTTGGTAAGTCTGGTGCTTCTCTAAATAGAGAGCCACACAATGAGTAACCTTCACACAAGTGTCTCTGTTGTTCCAACACACAATTAAACCAAAGTTAAATGCATTCCCTTATCCTGTCTGTTCCAGCTCTTCTTCGCTGAGCATTCACAAAGAATAAAAGCTTCTCAACGACCATAACAGCATCTTCAGTAGCCTTCTTTTCATTCCTTTAATTGCACATCACCTCCTCTACCCTGTCATTTCTTCCTCCAGCTGCTACTGAACTTCTACACCAAATGTGGATGAAGCCAACACACAAAGTGGGAACCAGGATTTAAACCCGCTGCCGTGTCACTAGTTTACCTCAGAAACTTGGCTTTTATGTTTTCTACCACTTTTGAGTGGTCCTTTCTTTTTTAAGAAGCTCTTTCTTACTTTAAGAGCACGTCCTTTCGTGCTTTATGGTAAAAGGCAGATTCCTTTTTATTTTTTAAACTCTCTATGTTCACATGAGCACTTAATATTATTTTACTACCCTTGTGACACTTTCATACCATGTTTTGTTTTCCTTTATGACAGATCTTCATTACATCCTACTCTGACAACACACTCTCAGCAGGATATTAAGCACTGAATATTACGATGTAAACATCCAGATTTTATAAGTTTATTATGTGGCCAACCAAAAGAAGAGTTTCTCCCTTCTGTAACTAAGCATCTTTTTCCTAAGAGAATCATCTCGTTATTTGTAAAAAGTATGAAAATTTTATTATAGAATTTACAGTCTATAATCACCTATACCTTCTTACATTAGAAGGAAACCCACATGGAATTTCACTTTCAAACAATTCTCCTTCTACTCAATTTTAAATTGACCATTCTCATTAAGGTGAAACATTAAATGGATTTTTTTTTAAACAATGACAAATTGGGTTTTACATCATCAGTCTCTACAGAAACTCTTCAAAATCACTTTAAAAAAAAACAAAACACCCACATACCACCCACACCTAGGCTGTGCCCTTTAAGCCAATAAGTCCATTCTAGATGGGGTAACCTGAAAGGAAACCTTAGACTGCTGTTCAGCCACCTTCATCCACCCAACACTTCCACTGACACAGAAGCACAAACCGTCCTCCAGAGAAGACATCAGCCTCCTGGATGTTTCACAGAGTATTGCAGACATTTACTCCGTAAGAAAACAGATGAGAAGAGGTCTGCTGTACTTTACAACACAAGGAAGCCAACAAATTCATCCGTAGGACTGATGATCAAACCTTGATTTGCAACTCCACTGCTCCTCCACAACCTATTTGCTCTGCTATGAAAATTATGCTAATCAGGAAAAACACTAAAGTACATCGCAACACATCAAAAGATTTTGGAATTTTCATTTCTAACACACAGTCTTTATCCTAAAGTATTTCAACACCTGCCACTGTTGCTTGCACACACATCCCTTCTAAGGGAGTAGAAGCCTCCTAGACAACACTATCGTATAGTTTGCCAAAAGGATTCATGAGAATTTGTCCATAAATCAATGTGATAATAATGTGTGGTTTATATCTTTGCCAACTCATTCTGCTTTGGATTCAAATGCCCTTGCAATCCTACCAATTCCCTCAAAGAATTCTAACAAATGCTGTGCAGACAAATGAAAACCTCTATACAAATATTAAAAAAAAAAAGAGAGACAATGCTTAAAGGCTTTAATAAAGGAATAAAAAAATAAAGAAGCTTTAAATGGGAAAAAGAATCAAAGTGCCATACAAGAATAACCTTTGATTTCAGCTTGCAAGACCACCTATTAGTTTTTGAAATATGGATTTTTACTACAGCTTTCTGCAGTTTTCACAATCTGCAATTTATTGAGATATGAAGTAGCAGTATTTGTATGTATGGCATCTAAGTTGCTTTTCTTTCTACAACTTAAGTGTTAAGTTCATGTACAGCCTGAAGTAAAACACAGATTCTGAAATTTTTCATACATCTGGGAGTTCATTAGTAAACAGCTAAAGGCTGATTGCTGATGGTTATTCCATCGCCAATATATTAACTCATTTCTACTGTAAGAAACTGGGGAAAAAAATCCCGCTTTATTTTAGCTGTAGGCAGTTACATGCAAACTAGAAAGATTGATTGGTTGTGTTTCATTTTCAAGGGTTATGGTAGCAGACTGGAAGTGTTATGCTTAGGGATAAAGTGCCAGAACAGCTTTACTCTCATAACAAAAGATTTAGGTTGAATTTCTGAAGAAATGCCATACATGCATTACAAGGAATAATTAAAGTGCTAACAAAATGTTTTAAACAGTTTTCTAGACGATCACAAATGACACTCCAGATTCCACACCAATAAAATACCCTAAATAAATTACAGTATTGATGAAGCAAATAAACAAATACTACCACAGCCCAAATGAATTTGCTGAAATAATACAACGTACATAGCAACCACGTACAACTGCCCGTAAACACATAGCCGAGGGGACAAACCTTACTTTACACTATGCTTAGCTGGCTTTTCCAATGAACATATTACTAACTACAAGAAGATCTCAAAATACATGGCTGGATAGGGTTCCCTCTGCTCACCAACTGCACTGAAGGCTCGACTGCAAGTCTATCATTTGAATCAAAAGAGATACAATTCAAAAATACCTTCACCTTTGAACAAGCACAGCTCCTTTTACTGAATTCTATTTTTATTACTCTTACTACTGTTATAATGGACCCATATCATCTTTGACAAAAGTTAAATTACCTTCGCCTTGAAAAAGGCTTTGTCTGTTCTAGGAAGTTTAACAGACCCAACTTACTAACATTTCCCAACTGCTGCCAGAAACTGTCCCAGCAGTCCAAAGCAAGCACTGTATTTAACTGCAAAATTAAGAGCTGTAAGTTCACACGATGTCATGTGTTGCACTACACTTTAATACTTCCGATTTTAATACATACCTCTATTTAGGTAAGTACCTCCCGTGCTCTTTGCATGGGATACCAGGGATCAACTGTAAGAACTGAAAGCTTGAAGGAATATCTACTTTATCACATTAAGACATGCAAATGAATCCATGTTATACTCTTAAATCACTGTCCCTATTGAGTTTATGATGAAGTACCTAACTACCCTTAACACCTCAATGTCTTCTTTGGTTTGTGGGTTTTCTTATTTTTTTGTTGTTGTTGGTTTTAGGTTGGGGGTTTTTTTGTTGTTGTTTTTTTGTAAATAGCCTCCCAATTCTCTCCCATCAAAAATTCTAACACATGAGAAACAGTAAAGGGTCTTTTCTCTACTTAACTTTAAAATCTGCCTAGCGTTCTGCTCAACGCCCTTCAGAAAGCCGACTCTCTACTAAGCACCCACAGAAATCCAAAGGAGAAATGGCGTGCCTGTGCCACCAACTGATCACACTGATGCAGAGGCTGGCTCGGGCGTACCAGAGGACCTGGGCACACGAACAGCTCAGAGGAGACTCACCACTGCCTGCACAACACCTTTGAGCTCGCCTCGGACACAGCAAGAACCACACTCTACTCTTAGAGCTTGCCACACACTTGCCGAGCAACGCACAGTGCAAGCACAGGAGGGTCACTAACAGCAGCGCCACATTGGCATCCAACACAGTTAAGCTTAAAGCACATATATCTGAATAACCTCAACTGTAGACACTCCAAATGCACTTGTATTAAGAGCTTATCAGAGCAGTGCTCTATTACATACAGGTAGACTTCACAAGTCTGCTTCAGAATAAGCCAAAATTTCCATTCCTACAAAATTATCTGTAAATTCCTATGACAATACATAACTTTCACGCACCCAGAACTGCACTGTTGCATAATACAAATACAGAATTATCCATGCATAAATAGATGGAACTTGATCAGCTCCTCATAGGAGCAAATGCCTACGCACAAACTGCTAGAATCCCAAGTTAACACACAACAGCACAACGAATGTGAAAGTTCTGAAATCTGCTGTTATTTCTGAAACTATTTCTACTGAAGTGATTGAGACCTATTAGCGCATTGAAATGAAGCAGCAGCCTTGAAATTAGAAAGGGAAAAAGGAGAAAAATACAGCATGCAGCTATCAACACAGTAGGAGTACAATACAGCATGGGAAGCCTCAGTACATACAGGACATTGCACTTCCCCTCATATTTCTATAACCCTTTTACAGCAGCATCTGAAAAAGCAGATTGTAAAATGGCATGCAAATATTTTAAGAGCAGCTGAAAGTACACTGAGGTACGGAGAGCAGAGACAATAAGAAAAGCTGCACACAAGCCGTAAGCATGTGCTTCATCAACCTGAAGTAGCCTGGACTGAGCTGCAAGACTCCTCTCACTCTGCCAGGGCAGGATTACCCTCCACAGCGCGTGGCCCAGGCTGATGCGATTGTTTGACATGCTTTAACCCCTACTTCTCTTTCAAATATTGTTTCATGACTTTTACGTATAAGCCTTCCTTCTTGAAAAGGGCAGCACGCGCTACACTAAACTCCCTCCAATTAACCGTGCTCGACAGCCAGACTCTCCTCCTTTCCTGCCCCAGTGTGCACTGTATCAGTCCAAAGCTCCTCTTTGGAATTCAACCCGAACAGGCCCACCCAGCAGCCTCACCGCTGCACCGCTCTGCTCAGCCCCCTCGCTTGCCAAGCCCTCGTCCTCACCCAAAACTACCTGAAGTTAATGAAAAGACTCTTATTTACTCTATGGACCCAAGCCTCAGTCTCAGTAACAAGAACTATACAGAACAACATAAATAGCTCTCCTGCAATCGAATGCCTTCACAGATACAATGCAAAATAGCAGAGGCTGTTTGGCAGGTCACGCATCACAAAGCTGCACTATTCTCCCTTCACCAAATCCATGTATTCCATGTAGTTATCCTTCTCTTTCCCCCCTTTTAACAGTACATGGCGATACAACAATTTGAATCCTTCCAGATTAAGATAAATGGATAGAACATGTAAAATTATTTTCTTTAAGGTCCTTTTCTACTATTTCATTCATCTTCCTTTACATAGCTCTCCACTCAGTTTCTTTTGGAAACCTCCTGGAGACACTCCAACAGAAAGCACAAGAAGCAGCCACGTGGGGATGTCTGCACTTGAAACTGTTAACTGAATTTAATACTTAAAACTGTGGTGAGATCTTCCACGGCTGGAACATAAGCAGTGCTTGCATACCACAAGGATATTTGGCAGTTATGTGACTACAGCATCAATAAATCGCCACGCCACACCAACAGTTTGAACCAAGCACTCGTGGACTCCTGACAAGGCACGAGAAGCACTGCTCTGTCCCTGGGCTGCACCTGCTGAGCCCTTACCAGAAGGGGGACAAAAAGAATAGTTCCATGAGTCATCATTTCCCTCCTCAAAGTGTTTTAAAAACATTTAGTTCACACGTATCTCTGCCACGATATAGAAACACTTATGAGGAATCTTTCAAGCCTGCGCATGGTACTGTAATTCATGCACAGATGGACAAAACAGGTATTTTCATTACTTGGTTTTAGACACAAATAACTGAGGTTTTGCACGACAATTTCACTTTCTCAGCAGTTGTCATCTCTTTACTGGTTCCGTAAATATATGCCACAGGCCCTTCTTCAGGAGCTTGGCTCTAAGAAGCTAGCTATTGCTAATTCTTTTCTTATTCTCCTGTTACATTTCACAATTCCTTCATCTTTTGCCCAGCAATGTAGTCGATATGATCTGCGCCACAGGATACAGGTTTGCCAAGCAAAGGAACCCAACCTTAGTCACCTCAGCGTCAGCTACTGCAGAGAAGTAACTGCAGAAGTTGCAACATTCCATCTCTAGACCAATTTGGGGAGAGAAAGGAGGTAAAAAGTCAATGCAACTTTTTTCCCCATTGCCTTTCCCTCCCTTCAGTTTTAGAATTTTGTATCTTATCACCACCATCCCCAGAATAAGACCTTTTCAGTCTTCCCATTCCAAGTGAAGCTCTGCAGATGAGGAATGGTTGTTTTTCCACACTGCATTTTGCTCCTTGTTCTTTTCAGGATGGATTATGGGCCTTAGGGAACAAATGTATATGAAAACAACAGCACAGAAACCAGCAACTAAATGTTCACTTCTGCGAGATATAAGTCAAGAAAGACTGGTGGGTTAGAAGCAGACTGACAATTGAAGATAAACTTCAACGAAGGCAGGCAAGGATTACACTCAAAGCAAACAACCTGGAAAGCATTGATGCTGACTGCCAAAACAACATCCCCAGAGCTACACCAGCACAAGAGGAAACCATAACCAAACAAGAGCTGCCAAGAGTGCTGTTTGGTCAAGCAACCTCCATCCTACGCCAGCATTACTCTTCTGTTTACCTCCTGCAGCTCACCACAGAAGGCCCTACAAAATCAGTTCTGCAATGCAACTTCTTGAGACTGTGTGAGTAGGATAGCAGCTTCATAGTCCTGAAAAATTTGGGGTTTCAACATCTGTTCCTGTGCTTTCCATATAGATCAACACTTCAAGTTAGGTAGGAACCACGTACTCTAAACAGTGAGCAAGGGTTAAGAGCACTAGGTTTAAGAAAAGGCATTTCCACCATAGCAGAAACACGTTACTGGTCTTTCAATTTTACCAGCTAGGATGGTTTTATTTTCTTTTTACAAATGGCAACAGTAATCCTGGATGTTAGTCCATTCTTGTTATCCCCTGAACAGAAACATTCTCTTCAGCCTACTCTACATTTTCAACATGTGCAACTTGGTGCACAAAATACATCATGGATAAACACTGAGCTACCTCAGGAACAGTGTCCTAGCTCAAGGACAGCATTGCACATCACATTCTTCAGAAAGCCCCTAATCTCTGTGATTCCATTTCCAAAATTTAACTAATGGAACAGCAATCCTCTAGCTGCATATAAGCAATATGGGAATACTTTCATTAATGTTTCTAGGTGTACATCCCAACAGCGTGTTGTATCTCCCCAAAACTGAGTAAATCTGACAATAGCCCAAAGCAAATGCTGTCACATTGAACAGGAACTTCAGAAAATCCTTACCACAGCGAGGTTCTTTTGGAGACCCTTTCATGAACAGCATGCAAGGGGCGGCATTGATGAGTTTCTTTAGACGGACATTAAGATCTTCTTTTGCGCTGTCGTTAGAGCCAGCAGAAACAGAACTGCTGGACGCGTGGCGCTGCACTTTTTTGGTCAGCTCTGGGGCATGTGCACCATCTAATCTGTCAACCTTCTGAGAATTCTAAGGAAACCAAAATACAGGCTCCTGTTAAAGGATTAAATTCAGAATTTGTACTGTAATAACACAATAGCAAAACCACCATAAAAACTATAGATTTTCAGATGCAGGGTAGATTAGCGTATTGGTATTTTAGCCAGTCTTTAGTTCCAAGACTCACACCATTCTGTTGGCGGGCTACTGTTAATGCTAGTGGATTTGCTATTAGAAGATTTTATTAAAGAAAATACTTCGGATTTTATCATCACAGGCAAACGTGTCCCACACAGACTTGTCATTTCTACCAAAAGATTATTTACTTGGGTTTTTGCCATGTTGTAGAACAAGACAAGGAAACATTACTGAACATTTTTTGACCCAATACAAGGTATGACAACTGAAAAACTATGTAAGAATCCCAACGCAATTAGGGAAGCTCTGATATATTGCATATAACGTGTAAGAATCATTTCTATCTACTTTTTTAGGTTCCACTGGATAGACTTAAATCAGATGCATACGTGTTTCCTCACTGAGAAAGTTCTTAAGGTTCTGCTCCTCTGGTAGTAGTATTAAAAAAGTATACATATTAAGAGTCCACATGGAATACATTTTCTCTTAAATCTATTTTCTCTTACCTTAAAGAACAAGAACGTTGGAACAGAACTAATTCCGTATTTTTCAGATACTTCAGGCACAGCTTCGGCTTCCAGCTAAAAAACAAACAAAAAAAAAACCAAAACAAAAACACAGAGAAAAAGATTATTTTCATAATCTTCTTTAAAGTTTGACTGCGGATGTCAATCCTGTCTCGAATGTTCTTCTAGGCATTTTATACATTTAAGAAGGATTTGATGCAGAAGTTTGTGACACATCTGCATTTAAATGAGACTCACTGGCTTGGTGTGTCATCCACTGAGCCTACACAGTGTCAATACAGGTTCAGAGGTTTTTATTTTGTTGCACATTTCAAAAGATGCCCGGAGGCCGCGAATAAAATTTTTGGTGCACTACTGACCTAGTAAATTTTCAATCATATGCAGCTACTACTATATTGAAATCCATAAATCATTGACCCCAGTTATGTCATGATTACAGTGCTTATTTTCTGCCCACAGCAATTCTTGCCGTTTGCTCTATTGACTAATTTCAAGGGGCAGTACATCATGACTGACATTTGCAGCCTTCTGCAAATTATGAAGAAAAAAAAGGAGTGTTTCTTCAATAAGCTATTGATGTCTACTAAATTTTATTTTTAACTCCTGCAAGGCTACTGAGTATTGAGTGGCAAGCTTGTTGAGATTATCGGTTCTAATTTCATCCAGCATTCAAATGGGTACCTTGAAATTATATAACATAGTAACTTGCCAAGAAAATATATCTTCTCATTAACTCAAATTTGCAATTTTCCGTGCATAGGCTAAAAGCTTACTTGAGTGACAGAAGATCAAGTACAAAGCTGTTTAAGATACTAGCCCTGTAACAACTGCAGAGTTAATGGTTAAAAAAGTGGTAATAGATCTAAACGTTTCAAACAGAAACCTGCAATCCAGGGTACACAAGAAAAAGCCTTTCAAATTCTTATTCTACAAGCCACACAGTGTATGAACGAGCATCGAGAGAGCTACTTAACAGTTTGCTCCTGCCTGCCCCGTCCATCCTGACATATCTTAGAAAATACTGTGATTGTTCTCACTATTAACCGAAATGTAGTGAACCTCTGAATATTTTAGTATCACAGCATGCTTTGATTTGCTCCAACTATACAGGCTCTTAATGAACTCGCTAAATACAGAAGCAAGCCAGCAAAGTCAAAACTGAGAGCCCAAGCGTCACCTCTATTTCTGTAAATCAATGCTCCAACAGGATCAACTGAGAAACTAAAGCTATAAATTGAAAGCTGTAAATAGATTCCAATTACCTATTCTCTTTCAAGTGGCAAATGATTAAATGACTTCTACCTGTAATATTAATTTTCTTTTCTAGTAAATTTTCCTACCTCCTTGGATACGTATGTTCCACTCTGAGGTTCACACATACAGAACAGATTTAATTTCATATTTCAGTAACTTGCTCTTACTGGTACAGCTTTCCAAAACATTGTTTCTAACTACTTCCTGATATAGGCAGACTTTCATTTTAACCAAGCCAAGGATCTTAGGGTTAGAGTATGCAACAACTAAAATGAGAAATCGCATTTAAAAAGACTTTATTGACAGTTTTGGAGTTCATTTCATTATTTCTTAGCTCTACTCTAGAACGGAACTGTTTATGATTTGCAAGGCAGTACACTAGTCTTGGTCAGTCATCTGTAAGCATCTGATGACTTAAGAGGTTCTTACCAATTAAAAGGCAGACTGGCTATTCTGGAATACAGACCAAATACCCACAAAGAACTTCCAAAATCAAATATGTTCCCCATGAGGAGCCGCCTCCCCTCCCACCACCACCAAAAACGTATCAAGAAAAGTCACCCAAGTCTTTCAGTAGCTTGTTTTCTCTAAACAAGCACGCCAGTAATATTGGGGGGAAGGAGGTGCCATTATCTTAGTTTTGCAACACTTGATCACTCTGGAACCTTGTTTTTAAAAAAAAAAAATCACAGCTGAATACTAAGGGTTATAAATAACTAACATATGAATATGAATAATGAAGAGGTAACAGAGTTTTCAAACTTTCTTGGGCCTACTAATAGCTATAGCAACTCTATATAAATTTAAGCATCTTGAGTTTTCAAAATGTTGAAAATTTGTCTTTTGAAGCTCTAAGTAATAAAATACCACCATTAAAATAGTTCTGTCCTTCTGTTTTACAGAGAGGAATCATTACAAAAACCCACAAAACCTACAGGCTGTAAGAAATCAAATGAAAATACTCACACACAGCTGGCTGCTCCATTACTCCCTGCCCTCATAATCACCAAAGTGTCTCATTAACAAGAGAAAGTTGTTTTAAAATGAACAGCATGTTGATGAAGTGCATTCACTTTTCCCTCCACCCGTTTTCTCAGATGATCTCTCAAAAATACAGCATCTCATTTGTGTTTATACCACCCAGCACTTTACGACTGTCATCTTAGAGTGGCAATGTTGCACAGACTGAAATTTATCTTCCTTTAAACTTCGTGAAGATTACTGTTCATCTTTAGTATCAGACAGAAAATCTCTATGAGTTCTGAGATCTATTTAGCTAACCAATAACATCACAGGAACAAATGAAATCTCCAGCACACTAGAAAAGAACAGTGTTGCCAAATTAATCTCAAATCCAGGGATAAAAATCATGCTTTAAAAATATGGCTGTCTACAGAACTGAAGGACTGAGACATTGCAGGCACAGAGAAATTCAGAAGCCTATTTGTTAGATGGAGTAGCTAGTGAAAAAATATCCATCATTGTATCTCAGTAGACTGATTTTTAATTTTTTTTTTCCTTTAACAGCTCGATAAAATGAAGGTGTTATTTAAGCTTGCAATATCAAGTTTGGAAAGATGAAGCTAGAACTTTCATCCCACGGATTTTTGACGCATCGCTTGCGTATGTTCAGCTCACATCTTTAAACATGAAGCCATAAAGGAGCTTCAAAAACAACTTTATCCATATTTTGTAATGCTTTACTCATATTTGTAATAATGGCTCTCCCCTGTTTAAAACAAGCTCAGCTACCTGACTCACCTTCACAAATGAAACCTGCGCGTGCTCCTTCGCTAGTGCCGCCATAACCTCATTCATCTGAGCACACTGAGGAGCCCACGGTGCCCAAAAGTGGACAACTACAAGGGACCTATAAAAAAAGAGTAACAGCATTTATTTTTTAAAAAGACTCATACAATATAAATTTTGATATGCCATGACAAAAAAAACAACAAACAAAAAACCAAATAAACAAAAAACCCACCAGCCACACCCTCTTCCTGAGAAGAAAAGAACATCAAACAAGTGAAACCAGGAACATTTTCTATCGACTTGCACAGAGGAGGACTTCATGGGTTTTTGAGGAAACATTCCAAAACCCAACCAGCACCGTTAAGGTAATGCAATACAAAGAAAAACATCCTGTATTTTGATAGTAAAAGATCATTCCATATGAATGTCAGACAGGAACAAGAACAAGCAGAAACACTAAAGGCAAAGTCATACGCTACAGGACGCAGATTTTTGAAGCACCTGGAGGCCAAGCACTGAGAATCGCTCTCGGGTGTCCCACTGCTCCTCCCAGGCAAGCTTTCTCTCTTCAGAAGCTCTGGGAGCTGCAGAGCTCAGCAGCTTCATGCCAGAGGCTGCACCATTGCTCGTCTCCTCTCAGTGCCACTATTGCCTATTTACTACTTATCCAGGAAATAAGGCGGTAACTTTTCAACTCTACTGGGACTTTCCTAAAAATACAGTATTCTTATGCCGAAATGTTATTTTCTGCTTTTATTAGCTTCAACTTATTATTCCTCTTCCAGCTTCAATAAGGTTTCCTCGAATGTTTGATATTGATTATATACAGCACTTAAAAGACGAGAAGTCACATGCGTGAACAGAAATCCCATCAAACTGGGCACCACAAGGCAGTTCTCACGAGCTTAAACAAACACTTTGATGACAACAGGGACAAGATATTTGCATCTAATTTTCAATTCTGTTTTCCAGGTTTGCTGAAGTCAAAACCGCTAGATAATAGCGGATAAAGAACTAAAGACATATAATGTACCCTTTTTAATCTACTTAGAGATACAGAAATCAAGTCAACCATACCAAAGAAGCCATTTAGTGTCTTTTATTACTAAACAATGGAAGTTCATTACAAGTTTTAACAGCTATGTGGGCAGCACGACAGTCATGTTGGAACAGTTAACAGCTGTGTTATCTGACCACATACTCTGAATACAGCTCTAAACTCAATTCAGACACAGAACTTAAATTCATAAACTTGATTTTCCAAAGCAATTCTAGAAAATTATTATAGGAATATAATACGATAGCCTCTTTTCTTTTTCCATCATACCATCAGTCAGAGCATGGTCTTGCTTCAAAAGCTGATTAAAACTGGCAACGTTTACAGGCCAGTAAAAACTTAACTTATGGAACAACACAGCAGTTCTATTCTTCTGCAAGTGCCAGCCTTGCAAATTCAGACCTGAGCTCAGGAACACTTCAAGACGTCTTCTCCAGGGCTGTCATCTGTATAGATTCTTCCAACGCCCTTGTACACAAGTCACCAACAGCACAACCCAAAGGCACACCGTCTCCCTTTAACTACAACAAAATAGCTGCACGCTTCTTTGAACTGACTTCACTGCTCACTATCGCCACCAGCCCCAGGAAAGGCTCATTTAAGCGATCTACTCTTTATTTACAAACAGGATTTGATATGGACTCCTTGAGATACCCAAGACCCCATGTCACTGCCCAGAGTAAAACCTTAACTGCAAAACTGCTTCAGCATGTAAACTTTTATAGCAACGCTCTTTGTGGAGACCAGCTACGGAGCAAACGAAGAGGCAGATTACAGCACAGGTAGCTCGTGCAGAGCTCTGTCTGTCCTCATGGCAGATAGGTCTTCCGAACAGTACTACAGCTGTCAGCTCATACAGACACAGTTTAATTAACTTTTGAGCCAATAGGGACAAGCACTTCACATCATGCTGCAACCAGCTTTTTTGCCACAAAGTAATGAGGTGAAAATAATTAGGTAGGTTGAGAGACAGGGGGGAGTCATTTATATGTATGAGAATACCCAGTCACAACAAACAGGAAATTTTGAAATTAAAAAAGCAGCAGCAGCTCAGTATTTCAGCAGACAGACCAAGCTCTGATGTAGAGAATTATCAAGAGCTCCAGGACTTGTTTTCCTGTTCATCACATCCTTCATTTGAGATACCAATTCTGAGACCTCCTCCAATATCATTCTTAACGTACGCATTGTTTACTGACACTGTTAAGAGCTCAGAGAAGTTGTTAAAAACCGATCAAGGATGAACAAAAAAACTTTTTTTTAAATCAAGTTTTATGACAAAACAGTCTAATCTACTTAGATCTACTACAGCTTTTACAATCACAGAGAAGGAAGTTGTCAAGCTCTCATTGCAACTGCACAATGCCTGTACATTTAAAAAATTAATTTTTACATCTGTTAGACTACAAGTAGGACAAGAGAATACTTCCACTGGCTAAAAACAAATAGTGGAAGAAAGGAGAACAGAGAACGTGAAAGTAGCAGAGTGGCTACATGCCAGGCCAAAGCACTAATAAATAACTTGACAGAGTTTCCTTCCATTAGCTGAACACAGGAACGCATACTCTTCCCCTGCTACCAAGAAGTATTTCACAAGTGCTCCATTTAATTTAGTATGCATAGCGGGACACATCTGATCACATGAATGTCAGCTCATGACAAGTAGAGGAGGAATAATCACATGGTTATTTAATCCTCGTTCCGTCAGAGCCTATTCTTTCCTTACCAACATATAGCAGCAATGCACTTAATTTTTATCTGCATGAAGAATATACTTGAATCATTTGCACCAAGGGTTTTGTGGGGTTTTTTGACAAACTCATTCACAGAACAAGTCTAATTTTGCAGTTACACTGCCTCCTTGGTATCTGAGCACTTTAAATTAAACTTGAAAAACAGCAAGAGTAATTCAAAACATTAAGAAAGGAGGAAAACAGAGTTAGCAAAATGAAGCACGTAAGTGACTCCAAACAAAGTATTTCTTGCATTCAACCAAGATGTTTCTAAAAACTCTATTATCTGTAAAAGAGGATTATAACAAAAAGCTTATGACAAGTCCCGAAGTTTCTCTTCCTGTATCATTTTATATTTCACATTTTGGAGGACAAGCTGAGGGGCCAAAAACAAAATTAACTTCCTTTAATATAGCTTTTCCAGAACTTTAGTAGCAGAAGAAAAACCAGAAGGACATATCACACATTTTCTGTGGAGAAACAAAAAGCCCAAAGTCTTGTTTCTACAGTGTACTGGGGAAAAAAAATAAATAAATAAATTGTTGAGACAGACTCACAAAGTATACCTTTAGAACAAAGAGCCTATTGAATGGAGAACCAAAATAGCAAGACGTTCTCTGATAGCGATATCTAGAAAATAATTACTCCATAGGTCGCCCTCCTTTTGGGCCAAGATACAAGTATTTTGTAAGTATTCATAACCTTTCTGACAGGCAGCCCAAGTTACTTAGTTTCATAAAGTATGTTGTAGAAAAATCAGTTTAAGTAAAACAATAGATTACAGAGCAGTAATAGAAGTGGTTCAGTAATTTTGAAGACATTGGCTCAGTTTATCTTTTGCAACCGTAAAATCTAGACGCATCTTGAAAAAAATTAAACCTTGAGATTTACGCTTATTCCATAACACAAAGTTTACTAATAACTTCGTGTCAGAAAGATTAATTTTCTGAAACAAGAACTCCTACGAAATTAAGTGTCAACATAAAATGCTGGCAGTTGCAGCTGATTAGCAGTAATTCTAGTGGTTTGGAAAAATCAGGAAGTCAATTAAAAAAAAAAGCAGTAAAATATCATTAGGCCTAGCCTTAAAAATTCAGCACATTTTTTCTTAAACTTTATCTTTCAAGAGAAAAAAATACTGCTTTGAAGAAAATTTCTCCTTTCCCATTTAATAAAGTGAATGTTTAAAACTACTCTTTTTTTTACACCATTAATTTTCAAATTCACTTGATAATCTAAATCTAGAAGGTACCTCAAGTCAGCCAATATATATTTTTAAAGTTCTACCACCATCCTGAAACAGGGAGATCATTAAAAAAATATGTCTATGATTTGAGGGATTTGTTATGCTCTATGAGTGCAGGTTTGTTTGGTTTCTTAGCAGTAAACAAAAACAAAGCCAAACCTTTTGAAATTAAGCAGAAGAAAAGAGTTATCCCTACTATTAATTCATCTTAGGACCAAAAAAAAAATATGCATAAAATAATCAAGTCCATTAAAGAGAAAACTGAATCATGTTCTGTGGGCAAAGAGAATGAGAGAGTTACTGAGGGTTTTGCTGAAAATGACTTTGAAATATTGTATTTGTTCCTGACGCCATTTGCATTTCAATATGTCCCAGTGAGTGTCAGAGTGTGACTTTCCTCCGGGACATCCCCACACAACAATTCAGTTGAATAAATCCAGGAAAGAAAACTGAAAGTCATGCAGCAAGTTTCAAAGGATCTAGTTTCATCTTCCCATAATCAAAACTCACCCATGTTTCCTTACACTGTCTTTAAGAACATGACGCTGGTAGTTTCATCATCCTTCCTAAACCACCCATTTAATCGGTTTTCCCTCCTTATCCATTTAAGGGCCACTGGCTTAATGCAGCAGTTAAATGACGTGGAAATGTTTTTGACATAGCATCTTGTTTCCATGTGCCTTATGAGACCTAGTTAAATACATACTCGGCTAGTGGATTAAAAGACATAATAATAGTTACTCCACCCTTGATTCAACAAGACAAGCAAGCAAAGCTCACCGCCCAACCTGTTAATGGGAAACCAGCCCTGCTGCACAAGAAATGAGCAACCTGAGTCTCTCAACCTGATGCTGCTCTTCTCACTGAAAACACTGCGCAGCAATTAAACCGTTTTGTTGACACCTTATGGATCAGGGGGAAACACAGTGCCATGCCGCACGGAGGCCCCGTTTCGCCGAGCTCTCCTCCGGCCTGCCCACGCACCCCGGCCCCGCAGACGGCTCCGCGGCTGCCGCAGCGCTCCCGCCCGAGCCCTCCCGGAGGCTCATGAGCTGCGCCCGCAGCCACGGGCGCTCGAAAACAAATCGTCTGTCAAAAACCAAACCCGAAATCCTCCCTCGCTCTGTGCGTTTGGGGGTTGGTTTTTGGGTTTGGTTTTTTTTTTCCAGTCTCCCCGCGAGGGTTCTGCTCAGCCCTGAGGCAGCCCCTGGGGCCACCCCCCGCCGCAGACACCGGCCCTCGGCGCAGCCCGGCCCAGAGGCGCGGAGCCACGTTTTGGGGGGGGACCGGGACGGATCCGAGGGCGCGCTTTTCCCGCAGGGCCCGGCCCGGCCCGGCCCGGCCCGTCCAGTCAGGCCGCCCCGGCCGCGGGCCCCGCTCCCCCCGGCTGCCCGGCGCTCCCGGTGCCCGCCTCACCTGTCCTTCTGCTGCAGCAGCTGCTGGAACTGCTCGGCGGAACCCGCCGCCGCCACCGCTCCTGCCGCCATAGCCCCGCCGCCGCCGCCGCCGCGGGAAGGGGGAGAGGCGCCGGGTCACGTGGGGGCGGCCCCGCGCATGGGCAGGGATGCCGCGCCCCTCTGCGCATGCGCCGCCGGCCCGCGCAGGCGCTTTGGCGGCGCAGGGTAGCGCGGGAGGAGGGAGGCGGCCGCCATGTTTCTTCCATGGCGGGCTGCCCCCGGGCCGGGCGGCCCCGGCAGCGGGTGGCTGGCGGCTCGGTTTTACCCCATCCGGCCGATACCCGGCCCTCTGAAAGGAGGTTATTTTGTGGGCTGCGATTTATGGGTTCCGCTTGCCAGCCTTTTGGCAGCCTTCGGTGCCGCCGAGAACTACGGTGCGGATTCATGAACATAAATCTAAAGATAATGCGCTTGCATGCAGTCATGGAGGCGTTTTGTTCCGTCAGCGAGGGTGGTGTTTCTTTACCCACACCTGCTGCAGTTGTTAATGGCTCTACGCGGCCATAATCTACCTCTGGTAACTGATAGTCTGAACTGATCTCTGGAAACTGAATTTTCAGCTGAAAGTAAAACCTGGAACTGCTTTATCGTTTGCAGTGAGGAAGACAGCCCTGTATTTTGCATGTCTTAGATTTATTTTTAAGTAAAATCAAAAAGCCAGTGCTCTACCTAAATACGGAGATAACTCTGATACTCATAAAAAGGTCCCTGTTCATGATACAATTACCAAACTAAGACTGCTTTAATTGTGGATGAAAATACCCATAAAAGGTTTTAATGTCATATAGAGAATCCATACCTTGAATAATTTTCTTAGTTTTCTGGAGTCTACCAATTCAAGACTTCAGGTTTGTCTTCACCATGGAAAACTGAATAATTAACGCTTTCATTACCCAAATAATGCAGCTCCTGTTTCTAACTGAGAAAAGACTTAAAATCACAAATCAATGTAATTAACATAGTAAAGGAACGCAGAAGTCTGTAAGACTTTGTGTATTACAACATAAAGCTGGAAAAAAGACTAATCTGGATGTAAGAAGACTCAAAGGCTTGCACCCACATTCCGCTCCAGGATGAGTTCCACGTCTGGAGTGGGAAGGCAGGCAGACAGCGCGCTCTGTTCGTGCAATGTAATCTTTTGCTTCAAAAGCAGCATCAAGGCATTATATTTCAATGAGCTTGACAGAGGAACGCTCACACCATAAAGTAACAGCAGGTCATTTAAAGTATACTCTTAAGAAAGTACGATAGGGCAGGTTGGTTGTAGTTCTTACCATTCATATCAGGTTGCTGTTCAGGACCGACATATTACCATTTTCCTTCATATTTGCCAAGATAGTCTGTTGAAAAGAATCAGATATAATGTCAACCTGAAATTAGATTTTCACTCCTCAAGCTCGCTGCCCATAAATATGCAGCTGTTACAACTCACGCCACTGGAACCAGGATTACCACTGCTGATGGGGAATCACACTGTGAAGAAATGCAACAGGATAAGAAGAGTGAATATTTCATTTTGTTTTGTCTAATAATACTTATGTCCTTGTGATGCAGAAAGAGGAAGAAAAAAAATTTAATCCAAAATACTGTCTTATCTCTGTGCTGTTAAAAAGATGGTCATAAAGGATCCTGAAGAATGTCTACTGTTCTTACAAATTTAATATAAAATTCTGACACGTTGATCATCAACAATATTTCATCTGAAATCTCAAAAAGCACAGCAGAAATTAACCCGAAATAAAATATTAATAACTCCATTGAGTTACTGTCTTTTCTCAAAGAATATTTCTAAGACAACAAAAGCATATAAGGACTTCTGAAGAAAAATTAAAAACAAATGTAAAAATACATGCTTTTTAGAAACAAATTCTAGTTGACGTGAAGTGCATTGCTACCACGTTGCACAAACAGCCACTCAAGGGAAAGGCCTGAAGGCAGCCTGTGACACCACGGTAGAGTAACAGGCCAACTAAAAACAGATTCAGCTTTAAGATTGTTCTCAGACCACCCTAAATCTTCCTTGTCCAACAATGCGGTTGTTTTTCGATCACTTTTGGAAAGCAGCCACTGGAGGACGTATCTGAAAATTTTTATAAAGTCTTCTTCGCTGTTTACCTCTTCAGTGCTTATTAATTGACTACACTACCAGAGAGAAAAAAAGTGGTTTAGAACCAAACTTTTGGAACAAATTAGAAGTATTTTAACAAAATTCTAAACAAAGTTTATGAGTCATGAAGCGAGATCACCACAATCTGTTCATCCTAACAGTTACAGGTTCATCTTAACTGGTGTCATGACAAAAGCAGCAATTCAAAAAGATTTCACAGGCATGATAAGAAGTATGAGAACCTCAGCTCTGTTCACTGATTGCTGCATCTCTCAGATGATTTGGGATGAGTGGAGGGAAGAAAGTCTAATGCTATATATTTTCTCTGACATTTTAACCTGACAGAAAACCAGTGGCATAATCAGAAATTTGTAAGAATAGAAAATCTTTGGAGAAAGCATATTTGGGATTTTATATCATATTTTGCTGAGTTTCAGAGCTTTTAAAAAGTACTGCTCCTTTCAGTCTCAAAGCAAGGAAAAAACAGTAATTTTTTTTCCCATGAAGTACTTGTTTCAAAGAAAATAATTTTGCTTCAGTTCCAAATTCTTGTGCTAGATAAATGTCCCACGGATTGCCCGATTTTATTTTACATTTCAGATCATTAAAAAAAGCCCATATTAAATAATCTAGAACATTGAGCAAATAGCATATAACCTCCTCCTGCAGCTCTTTCACGATGAATGAAAAGCATCAGACTGTGTAGAGTGGCATAGGACACAGCGCTGTGCCATTAGCAAGACTGAAATATGTAATTCTGCAAACAAATCTATTTTCTGATGGTTAATTCTTTTGCCTTTTAAGTTCCCTAGCACCACACAAAATGTGCTTTCTGTTTGATCTAAGCGATCCGTTTGAATAAAGCCAGGTTTACAGTTGTGGAAAAGACTGTAATTTTTGCAATAAGAAAACACACTGTCGTAGTCTGATTAACTCTTGTTTCATTATTTACCGTCTGTATTGTTGGTCCCATTGCCTGACCCTTTTTCAACAGACAGAGCTGCTTTTTCGCTGCGAAGGAATTCGGCGCCGATTGTGGCCTACACGCTGTCCAGGCCGGCGCAATGCGGGACGGAGGGTGTAAGCGCTCCCCAGTCTGCGGGCCAAAGCACAGTGACACGACCACGCTTTAGGAATGAGTCGCCCTACTTCAGCTGTAGGACAGATGTAACTTCTGGAAAGAAACGTCTTCCTCTGTAGCCTATGTCAACTACAGCTATGTCACATAATTTAAAACCTCATTCTTTAATAAGGTTCACAAGAACTTTTCAAGGTTCATTTGGAAGGTAAAAACAAGGATTGCTGTTAAAAATGTATAGGCCCATGGAGACGAAGGAGAACTAAATCTCCCTAACATTAGGCTATATTTCTGGGCATCCCATATGGAGTATTTGGCAGCACAGTCCCAGGGAAACCTCGGGCTTCAATGACTCCAGATTGAACAACAGGCAGCGGGCCAAATTAATCTGGCAAGCCTCCCATAGTGCCCAGTTGATCTACTGCTCACCTCAAGTTGCAAAGAACTTGATTGCAGAGGCGATACCCAAATCGGGATGAAAGAAAACCTGAAGACGCAGCACGCCGCAGTGGCGTGGGCGGTCACTCCCGAGTGCCACTCGTATTTTCCAGCCCTGCCTGAATAAGTCAGTTTACAAAAGAATTGTGTCTTGGTTTACATTTGCTAATTACCATATTGTAGTGCTGAAGTACTGAAATGCATATTCCTTACAGACATGGGTTTTATTCTGTTATATTCAAGCTGGGAATTCCCCGTAAAATATTGATGTGTTTTAACATAATTCTCATTCTAGCCAGTCCCTGAACCCACAACTTTATGTGTGGCAGAAAAGTTACGGCTGCTTAACGCTATTTACCTGAGCCGTGCTTAGACAAAGGCATAACTGTAGAGAGACTATGTAATTCCGGTTTGAAGAAATTAATGTAGCTAGAAGCTGCTGAAGTATTCAGGATATATATAAGCTACGTTTTGATACAGAAATAGTATTTATTAACACATGTACAGTGTAAAATAAAAGCTAATACCTTTAGAATATGCCTGAGCAACACCTTTTCTTGTTTTACCTGGTTACATCCTTTCTCTATTCTGATGCATCATCAGCTGTACTTTTGGGAATTTAGTCTGTCCTTTGCTATGAAAGACTTCTTGTTACGCGCTAATTCAGCATCCTGTTTATACAGAGCGATTAAGAATAGCGCATTTTTGTTGATTCTTGCAAAGCCAGCTTCTTGGGCATATGAACTGGTGAGATTTACTAGACTGTATGAATTAAGAGTGATCTTCGGAAAAAAAAACCTGGTTAAAGGAAATGGTTACGTTCAAAGTTAAATTAAAATCTATACGAAACCAGATTACTTTTCGTGATGAAATTCTTTTGAGTATTGGTTTTTCCCTAGAGGGCTTGACTGTGACTACTGGATGATATGATGAACTCCCTCCTTAGAAAATCGTTGTCAGTCAAGGCAGGATTGTTAGCCATGTAGCAAGAGACATCCAAGGGTGACAACCTGCTTTCACTGAAGCAAAGATGAGATTCGGTACATGTGTGCAACCACATGTTTGCACCGTTCTTGTGGTTCGTGGAAGGAGGCATTACTGTGCCCTTTTATTCTGGGGGGTTCGGAGAGCCTTGAGCATGAGGAGGAAAAAAAAAGCTTGGATGTGACAAGAATGTGTGATATGATTATAAAGGGTGAAAATGACAGATTGAGACGACGAGCATAGAAAACTCATAATAATTAGAGGGTAGGAGCCAGGAAGAGGGCGCTGACAGTGGTAAGAATGCATAATAGGCTTCTGAAAGAAACCTTTCATGATAAGCAAAAATGTGATCCAACATTATATTTTGACTTTTGGATGCATGACACAAGATGAAATGAAAAACACTTTGGTCTGGAAGAATGTATAGGTTTGGGAGGTGAAGAGATTGTGTAGTATGAATGCTGCAAAACAAACAGGAAATATTTTGAAACAAGACAGGAATTCACTTTAAGACATGTCAGGTCTTAGTATAATAGCAGTGGAAAAAGGCTATGACAGGTCACTAGCTTTCTTGATTAAATGTCAGTAAGAGTTGTATACACAGAATAAAACAAAATGAGGGGAAACTTAACAGGAAATCAAATGCAGCAAACATGGAAATACTGACATTTTCATCTAGAAAAATGGTACAATTAAGGTCCCAGTTGAAGACCTAAAGATACCCGTTTGCTTTGGACCGAGGACGTGAACGAACATGTCTGTAATTGGAGAGTTCCCACGGTCACGAGTGTTTCTCTAACAGCACTCAACAAGGTGTGTGAAGAAACATGTCAGAAGGTGTAACAGGTTTGTGACTGCTCAATCTGTTTGCTGAGAGTAGACACGAACACAAGGCAAGAGGTTTTTACTGGGAGGGTGGCCAATCGCTGGAGCAGGCTGCCCAGAGCGACTGTGGAGGCCCCATCCTTGGAGACATGCAAAACCCCATGGGACGCAGGCCTGGGCTTGAGCAGGGGGGTGGGCTGCATCATCTCAAGTGGTCCCTTCCACCCCAAATGATTCTGTGAAATTCTTCTCCTTTTAAATTACTTGGTATTCCATAAAAAGACGGAGTTAACAGCAGAGAAAGCATGGAGAAACGTTTAGCAGAGGAAAGGTGTCATGGTTTTAGCTGGGATAGAGTTAAATTTTCTTCTCTGTAGCTGGTACAGTGCTGCGTTTTGGACTTAGTATGAAAATAATGTTGATAGCACACTGATGTTTTAGTTGTTGCTAGGTAGTGCTTACACTAGTCAAGGACTTTTCCAGCTTCCTGTGCTCTGCGAGGTGCACAAGAAGCCAGGAGGGGAGGGGGCACAGCCAAGAGAGCAGATCCAAACTGGCCAAAGGGATATTCCATATCATGTGACGTCATGCCCAGTATATGAACTGGGAGGAGTTGGCCGGGGGAAGCAGCGATCATGGCTGGCTCGGGGACTGGCGGTGTCAGTCAGCGGGTGGTGAGCGGTTGCAGCACTTGTGGTTTTTTTTCCTTTTCCCTTTTCTCCCTGGGTTTCATTCCTCTCTCTCGTTATTTTCTTTTTTATTATATTATCATTATCATTATTATTATTATTATTGTTATCATTACCATTACTGCCATTACTATTTTAATTATTAAACTGTTCTTATCTCAACCCACAAGTTTTCTTGCTTTTGCTCTTCCGATTCTCCCCCTTCCCACTGGGGTGGGGGAGTGAGTGAGCAGCTGTGTGGTGCTTAGTTGCTGCCTAGGGCTAAACCATGACAAAAGGGAAAAAACTGAGAGAAGAATGAAGACGACTTGTGAGTCCACAGTTTCTCCGGATACAAGAACACCACGTCTAAGAATGGGATTTTGGGGTGGTACAAAGTAATTTTTCTGCAAAAAAAGGGCAAACTACTTCAGATTAAAAGTCAGAAAAGTCCCAAGAGGCAAAGGGGTCTATGAATTTAGCAAGTGCAAATAGAGTTGACAGTCTGTGGATGGCAACAAACTTCCTCTGACAACCAAAGTAAATCCCCATTCCTTTGCTGGAATGTTTGGGGATGTTTTTGGTCAGGTCTCCCCTGCAGAAGACAAGGTGCATTCCCAATTGAAAAGATAAGACGTTGCATTTGGAGGTGTATTCATGTAAATAATCAGCATGTCTTCTGTTTCTAGCCTCTTAGTTCCCAAGGTGTCTTGAAAAGGTTTATAAATTATATATCCTCCGCCTTTGTTACTGAACTCTTAAAATCCGGTGATTGTAGCATTTGCATTTTTACTTCAGGCCATGCATTCTTCACAGCGCAAGCAATTAATCACCTCACAAGATCACCCTTTTGGATTTGCATGACTGTTCTCCACAACTTACTGAAGTGAGCTTTCATGTTCTTCATTGTACTCTTTACAAAGCTGAGCTTTTTCTTATTCAGAGGATTTCGTATTCAGAGAAGTGATATTCATTCTGTTCGCACAGGTACCACTTAACCCCGCAGTCTGTGTGTCAGATGAGGCTCCTCTAGTGGAACTGCCATTTCCAAACTTTCGCACCTGCAGAAAAGGATCCCCTGCCATATGCTGACACATTTAGATGGATGTGTCACAAAATGTGTCGTTTTTATAGTGCATCCTAGTGTTCTAAACGTGTGAATATAAACAGGAAGCCAGCCCACAACGCTAGCTATACTGGCAAGACACATAAATAGGCTCTGGGGGTGGAATTGGAAGGTGGCTTTGAAATAATTAAATAAATCTGATGGGATGTGAATGGATTTGGGTTTGGTTCAAACTCTGGAATGACTTATGCTTCAGATGTTCTGCAAACTGGATTACCCAGATTTAGGGTTATTTTTCTATCAGGCATGTCAAATGCTAAATTAAAAAAAAAAAAGAATCTGTGGATTATTTTTTTCGTGATACGCCCTCAGGCTCAAAGAACGTGACAGAGCTTATACTGTACGTACAACTGGATCCCTAGCGAAGAATAAGCTCTAGAAGGAATGAATGCCAGGGATAGCTTGACAGTACGTGTTCTCTCCTGCAAAACAGCTTGATTTAGCAGAGCAGAAAAGACAAGCAGTATATTACACCCTCCCGACTGAGGATATCGTCCTGTGTCGGCCTCAAGACCCAGCAAAAGTAAAATGAAGGACTCTGATTTTATCTGCGACATACGGCGTGGTGCATGACGAGCACTGTTGAATTCTGCTCGGTCACGCCTCCCCCCTCGCATTTTGTTTTCCCCCTTTTGGTAGGAGATAGAGAGTGCAGAAGACACCTTGGCTTCATTAAAGAAAAGCAGCGTCCTCTTGAAGAGACTCTCCTGTTGATCTTTTCAGAGTTAATCTGAAACAAGTATGTGCCTGTTCTGGATTGCTGTGCAGTTTGTGCGGCCAGCTCTCGGGTTCGAGCCTGTGCGAATGATTTTGGTCTTCTGCTGTCAGGGGTGGGAATTTGCAGATGATCCTTGGAAGCTTCTGAATGATTCTGTTTGGAAACTGGACGTTTCTATATTGAAACTCAGGTACTTTTCTGTCACTTAATCTGAAATAGTGATGGGCAGCTCATCGCCTGTCTTCCCAAAGGGAGGGGTGACAATACGCAGCAGCCAGGGCAGGAGGGCAGCAGGTCGGTGCAGGTCCCTGTAATGCTCAGTCACTTACCCGCATGTCTGTATGTAGACTGAGGTACCTGATTTTAGGTCCCCGAACCTAAAAGTCGAAATCATTGCACTCAGTGCTGCTCAAATTTGCAACTGCTCCCTAATAAGGAGTTCCCTGGTGTACCACCGTCACACGGCACTTAAATGTTTCTTTTAGAGAAGGGCAACTTCTGCAAAAGAAGTAGGAGCCAAGGGGTTCTTGTCAATTCTGTGTTCAGTCCTTTCTCCTCAGCCCAGTGGGTCATATTTGAGAAGTGAACTTCTTATTTCCTGGCTTTCGTACTGCGCACGATGCTGGGCACGGGTCATTTTCTAGCTGTAATTTCCACGTGGCTTCTGATCTTTCCTGGGACTCTCAAGGTTTAGTTTTTTGGGAAAGATGCAATTACAAAATTAGCTCCACTCACTGATGGCAAGAGCCCGGATTGCGCCGTTACCTA
Source organism: Morus bassanus (assembly GCA_031468815.1). Taxonomy (NCBI): domain Eukaryota; kingdom Metazoa; phylum Chordata; class Aves; order Suliformes; family Sulidae; genus Morus; species Morus bassanus. Next base: position 2,664,511 of record CM062575.1, read on the forward strand.
AACAGGTGAACTGTTACTGCTGTCCGTGAAGAGGTTACTGACATGCACCTAACAGACAAAACCAGGTTAGGTGGTGGGTTTCCTGACGCTTGCTTTAGGTGGCACACCGGCAGAGCAAGCCTTTTCGCTCTTCCCTTGGAAATACCTTCTTGCTTTCCCCATCTGCCGCGTCAACTTGAAAACTCCGTATTTACTTCCAGCCCACACACTAGTGCAGCCTCAGTCGTACTTTCACGTGCGTTTTGTTCCTGGGTGTTTTGGCATTCCTACAGCCTGCAGGCACAGAAATTAGACTGTAAATTACGTAAAGTCGCACGCAGGAGCACAAAGGTCTCGGACAGTATTTTCTTGTCTTTAATGCCACCATAACCCGAAGAAATCCGGAGGGAAAAATAAAGCCTGTCCTGCATTCACGGCGGTTCCTGCCCCGTGCAGGATCCGAGGGGGAGCACGGGGTTACCGGCCATTTGAAGACCGCTTGAAATTGCTGCCCCGCTTTTAATTCCTTCGTTACCAATTTAAGAACCGCTCCCGAAGTTCATAAACCGCAACCCGGCGGAGCCGCCCGCGATGCCCCAACGCCCCAGGCGATGCCGGGCCGTCCCCCCCCCCCCCCCCGCGCCGCGGGAGCTCCGGGCGGGCGGAGCGGGGGTGCTGACCGCGGGGCCTCCCCGCACCGCCCCGCACCGCCTGCCCGGGACGCGCCGAGCCGCCGCCGAGCGCCGGTGCGCCTCGGGGCGAGGCCCGGGGCCGGGCGCCGGGGCTGAGGGCCGGCCTCCCGCCGCTCACCGGCCCGGCCCCGCGGGGGCGGCAGCGCCCGGGGCGGCCGCGGGGCGGGTCAGGCGGCGGAGCCCGCCCAGGCCGCGGGGCCCGGCACTAGGCCCGGCTCTAGGCCCAGCCCGGGGCCCGCCATGGCCGCGGTGCCGCTGCCCGCGCGGGGGCGGCGGGGGGCGCTGCGCGCGCACGAGCCGGAGCCGGGGGAACCGGAGCGCGTGAGTCCCGCCCGCGCGGGGGGGCGGGGGGGCGGCGGCGGCCCGGCCCGGCCCGGCCTTCCCCACGGCACCGGCGGCCTCGGCGGGCCCCGCCGCCAGCCCTCGGCGAGGCGCCTCCTGCGCCGTGAGGCGGCCGGTGCCCCCGGGCCGGGGCGCGGAGGGAGGCAGCGGCGCCCCTTGGGCCCCCCCCCCCCAGTCCCGAGTCAGTCCTTCGCAAGTGCCACCGAGCGGCTGGCCTGCCGGGCGGCAGGGCCTCCGCGCGCTCTCGCGATTTTCAGTGGAATTTCACTAAACAACCTTCTTTTTTTATGGCTGATGCCCTCTGCGCTCGGTGGCATCGCTAACGCGATCCGTTTTCCGCTGTGCTGGCCGCAGGGCGAGCCTCACAAGGACGGAGTGTTTAGCATTCGTACGGCACGCTTCTGGAACGGTTTCCCGTCTCGGCTAAGCTTGTGCGCCGGTGTTTCTCCGGTCGGGTTCATTCCGACAAGGTGTCTCTCATCCACCACCTCGTAAGCGTCTTTCTTCCTAATAACAGCCGGGCCGTTAACTTTGCAAAAGTTAACAGGAGTTCCAAGGAAAGCTTACCCTGGTGGTCACGCTCTCCCCCGCTGTTACGCGATCGTCCCTGTTCGTGTGTGACTTGAGCAAAAACTTGCGTGGTTAGGGGCTAACCTCGTCTGTCGGGGAAATACTGTTCTCGGAGAGGAACATCTGTTCAGTGAACTTTCTGTTACTGACCAGGTTACGTAGGAAAGGAGGAATTTCTCTTTCTCCTATAGAAATAATAGCTTTCTTCTGGTTCATGAATCGCAGTTCGTCCACTAACGAAGGCATTAATAAGGCAGTTGTCTGGAGACCAGATAAAATTCCTCGCAAACTTCTGTGACAGAAAGCCACCCGGACTTGCCGTCGCCACCTCTGTAGATGCCAGAATACACGAGTCAAGCTCTGCAAGGTAGTTTTAAAAAAGAACTTTTCTTACTGCCGTTCAGAACATTTTCGACGTGGCGTAGCCTGGACAAGACATTGGAGGCTGTTTTTTTCCATCGCAGCAGTTGTTACGGTCCAGATTACAAGCGAGTCATCGCGGTTTACTCGGTTTAAGTGAACAGTTGAGCTGCTGCAGTCACGAGCTCGATCACAGACACGAGGTGAAACACCTACGCTTAACAACCTCTCTGACTGCTGAGGTGATGCATGCTAATCAGACGGTGCTCTCCATCTCCTAGCACCTGCTCGCTGTGGTGCAGGGGCTTTTTAGCCAAATAATTGACAACCGTTTTCTGTTTTCGATTTTGGCTACTAACAGCGTGAGCTCTAGAGGCGATGCAGGCGAGGCGCTTTACTTTGTACAGCGTCACAGCTGTACCAGTTACAGAGTTTTGCACATTTTAGGTCTAATATCAGTACATCTGTCACTCTTCTCCTTGGGATTCTGTCCTGTTTGGTTTTAAGCCGCTGCCAGTACTGGGGCTTGAAGTTGTTGCGAACGCTGTAGCTGACCTTTGCAGAGATGTTATCGCTGAATCAGCTGCTCAGGGATGGGAGCGCTGAACTCAGCTCTACTAAATGAAGACTGATCCCTGGGTTTGGGGAGACACCTGTTCTGAAGTCTTAACCATCCTCTTATTTGATGCCGCTATCACGCGGTGTCCTGTGCTAGTGGCTTTGTAACTGGGGAAGATTCCCGACAGTCTTTTCTGCTCTCCCTCAGCTCCTACTGTACGTTATAGATACGTACACATGATTGCCTTTTGCACCTTGACGTAGCTATTTGCATGTATTTCAGAAACTTGCTTTAGGATGGAGCCTATTGATGTTTTCCTGGTTTTAAGGCATTTGGATTTAGAAGCCAGTAAAGAGTAACAGATTTTCAAGGCTAGAACTACTCACGTGGCGTGTTCTGGTTTGGACTCGACTGCAAGGAAAGTCTCCTGGAACGAGGACCTCCTATTCCTTCTGCTTTCCCAAACGGACCCACCTGCACACCTCTTTCAGCAGGAAGCTGGGCCCTAGTAACGGGGAGCACCAACACACGGCCATCACTGTCCTTTCCATAAAGGTATCCTGTGGAGCTAAGCTAGGTAAAGCTGGGCTGGATGGAGAGCTGTTCTATACCTATAGGACAGCTGTTTACGGAACGCAAAACGGGCGCTAGCCTGGCTTTTAAAAATGTGGTAGGCAAAGGAGAAGTTGCTTGTGATGAACATATTACATTTACAGGAGATCTTTCAAATCTTACAGGTAAATTAAAAAAAAAAAGGGCAAGCGGTAGTCTTGTTTAAAAATGTTTTCTGTTGCCTTTAGGGTAGTTGTTTTGATGTAGCTAGTTTTTGCACCCATTTAGTTTCACTGTTTATGAAAAGCAGCATCTGTGAGGCCTTTCTCCTTTCAGCATCAGAGAAAACGCATGTGTTTTTCCAGGACTTTCCAGCTGGAAAAGAAAGTTACAGAACATCCTCTCTGCAGAGAGACCTGTTTCTCCCTGTTGTAGGACAGTATGTGGTTTGCTGTTGCTTGTCTTAAACTACGTTTCCAAGCTGGATGTAGCACGATCATTCCCTAACAAAAGTAGTCATTTTGATGAAATCCTGTCTTGCCTTTTGAATAGCGAGCTTGTTGATCCCTGTTAATCACAGTCTCTTTGAATCCTGCACTGAGTGCATTCTGTGCACAGGCAGGACTGATGTATTGATTGTTTCTTTACTAAGAGAGAGAATTCCAGAGGGTGAAGTCTTCCCTGAAGCTGGCCTCTGCTAGAAACTTCCACAAATTGTCTTGGCATTGGTATGATAAGTTTGTCAGCCATCTACTCTGTATGCTGAATTCCTGCCACTGATGCTAAGTGTCTTAAACCGCCCCCCCCCCAAAAAAAAAAACAATACCTTGAATTTATTTTAATAAGCCAAATTTCTTCTGATGTATGGCCGTAAATCATTTTTTCCCTTTTCCCCTTCATCTCACATGTCTTGCTAGTTACGCTGCTGTACTGCTATGCTGTACCTTTTAATAAAGGACAAGTTCTGCAGCAACCAAGGGAAGAGAATGTTTTCCCAATGGAAGGTGGTCTGTCTTTAGAGGACCTTCTCAGACTTTTTTGTTGTTCTATTATTCACTTTCTTAGTACAATATATATTTCACTTTTTGATTTACTTTCCATCCAAATATCATGTATTCCTTGATCGTGTTCTCGTTTCTGCTCTTTTTCTGCTGAGGTTCCTGTTGTATTGATCCATTTTATTTTTGCATTCACATTCAATCTTAAATTTAGTTTCCATGCTTCAATGGTAAGTTAGTCCTGTGGCAACACGTCTTCTGCCTGTGAAATCACATGCTTGCGAAAGAGATCAAATATTGTTATTCCTTAAACAAAGTTTGTTCAGAAAGGCATCAGAAGATAATTTCAAAAGCGTGTGTATGTCTTTGGAATTCAGAGTCAGACCCTGAAACATCTGTGTCAGTTCTGAAATTTCCCATTATTCTGTTAATTTGCTGTTACAGTTTCAAGGAGCCGCTGGGATTGAGGTAGTCCTCCCGTTGCATGGGGCAGCAGTCACGGGCCAAGGATATTCTTCTTAAGCTTTCCAATCGGTGTCTTCCACAGACTTGCGTCTTAACCACACCAGTTCCTACCGCGGTTCTCCCAGGGTAGTAAAGCAGTATTTCTGAGGACCTCTGCTCTTGCGTTGGGTTGCTAAGGGCCGTGAGAAGGACATGCCTGGTTAGGCCAGCCCTTTCTCCGGAGCAGGAGCGCCTTTGATTTGCAGGACGTCCGAGTGTCATTCGGTACTCGGTAACGGCTCGGGTCAGAGCTTCAAGAGTGGGAGATTAATTGGTTATATAGCAGTGGAAAGCGGTAAAAAGATGTCGGTATTCAGAGAAAGATACAAAAATCATTACAAAATATGTCTTCTTAGCTGTCTGACTTGGCTTCAGGGTTTTCCTTCCGTTGTAATTCCTTGCTGTAATTAGTCATTTCACACAACTTACCCTGATCCGCTCCTTTGATAAACGCCATCCTAAATTCTACACTAATGGAGGGTGAAGTATGCTCTTTTCCCAGTGGCATTTTATCCCCAGTTTATGAAACTGAGGCAGAGGGGCATTTAGTGCGATCTGCAGATTCCCCTGTTCGTCCAGCGTGAGACGCAATGTTAAATACAAAATGTTGGTGTTCAGGCCTAGTGTCTGGTAGTCCCGTACTAACTTACTGCTCTTCCAAATGAATGCAAGATCCTTATCAGTCATGAACAATAAATTCCTGAAAACTTGTGTTCAGTGGCCTATGCCTTGCGAAGACATGTAAATATGGCATTTGGTTCTTTCAGAAGCGGGTGTGCAAGCCATTAGAAGCCATTCCAAACGAGGCTGATGCTCGCCTCATTGAGTGTGCCATGGAGCTGGATTCTAAACAGAAAATCTCTACTGACTGTGGTCCCTGGGCTACAAAGACAAAGCAGAATTCAGTGGTATGTTTACACTGTCAACAACAGCTATTTTTTAGAAGAACACATTTAAAATACATTTTATAATAAAATTGCAAATAATTGCCCCCCCCCTCCCTTTTTTTTGATGTCTTTGTATATGTTTTTGCTCGTTAGATTTTTGAAAACCATGGAAACAGAGGTACTGCCCAGCCTTGCCCAAGATGTATTGCTGGAGGATCTGTAAGTATATTAACCTTCTTTCTGTGACATAAAAGATAGACTTGTTCTTAAGTATTAGATCCATAAAACATAAAGTTAATAAAAACCACAATTACATTTCTCAGGAATAAAGCATGTAAATAAAAGAAGGCAGATTGATTTAGCATTTCTGAGGTATGCCAGCAGAGTACAAACTAATATGTTTCCAGCAGCAGTTGGAAAATATGGAGCCTGTAAACACATTTTTCAAATTGACTCCAAAAAGCAGAGTTTAGGAAGTAACTGAAGCAAACAGTAACATACAGCCTCCTCTACCCCATCTTTATATCTTCCTTGATTTACTGGATCGTAGTAAAATATTCAGGAATCCCATTCTATCTCCTGTTTTTTCCTCTAATTGGATGCTTCTTTTCAAAAAAGTAGACATAGCCTAAAAATAGTACACTGTAGATGTACCAGAGCTAGTTTTAAACGAGCTGGCTAAAGAATCAGTAGCGACCAGAGCTCGGCACAGACGACTTGACTTTTCTGAAAAACAGCACCAGTATTTGGACAGCTGAGCAGTGCTGACTTCTGAGCTGATTCCAATAGGCTCCTCTTGGCGTCCAAAGTAAGCTGGTTAAAACCTGTATATTTTTCTTATTTATGTAGGCTGTAGTCACAGGTGTGATTTGGCACTGCGTAGCATGCCGTAATACTGCAGCAGTAGCACTAGAATCTCCCACTAACAGACGATGGTGATCTTAACATCTCTCTTTTTTCCACCTGTGTAGAAGGCCAGATCCCTCAGGAGGTAATGGCTGGTAATAGCAAAAGAGGTTATGGTATTCCTACAGTTCATTTTTCATGCAAATTGTCTAACCAAAGTTTAGCAAGTTTCTTAAATGTATGGGAGCCACCCTTGACTTTTGTTTGCATGTGCTGCATCCTTTTGAACAATTGCACAGCATTCCTTAAGAGAGCCAGAAACGAGGAGGGGCGTGAGGGAGTGCCAGGCGTTTCTTCAGAATGGCTGAAAGTCTGTAGCAAAACCTTTGATTTGATGGAATTAATGGCAAAGTTTCTGTTGAATGCTGTGAGACTGAGGTTGCTGTCATAAGTCAGGAGCTGTGACTGGAAAGATATTTACTGTGTTAACTTAATTTCTGCTCATCTTTAAAAATAAAATAGAAACCAGATCCAGGGCTGACTTTAGGAACAGAGAAACCACTGTGACCACATATGTGGATTACCAAGTCTGAGCTTGCCAGCTGTGTTACCGTCTTTGGGGGCAGGGAGAGCGCCTCAGGGTTTAAAACCCAAAAAAGAAAAAAACATCTTGGGATTAAAAGCCAAACTGGTGCATTAGGAGGTCAGTTTTGGTGTATTCCAGAATTACAGTGACAACATTAGAATTTGTAGAATTCTTCTATATCAGTGTCCACTTAATCTTGGAAAATTATGACTGCTTTTATGTAACATGACAACAAATACTGTAATTCCAAATACCACCATTTCTATTTTAAATCAGATTAGCCTGACATGGTTTTTTCCCATGGCCTACTAATGAACTTGAGGTAAAAACCAGATAAATTGAGGGGGTAACATTCACCTCCTCCACAGACATTTATGTCTTGAAGTTTGGTTATAATGGATGACCTGTTCTATTCACTTTTAATTAGTTTTCAGCTACAGGTGTAAGAAGCAAGGAAAACAACTTGCTAACTTTACTCAGTGGGAACTGGAATCTTAAAACTAAACAATTTTTCTACTTGACTGTCCTTCTGTACTTTCAGTATAGAAACTCAAGGAGGTAGCGTTATAAAAATCTGGAGCCCTTGTAGAGCTACTCGCTAGACTTCTTGCTAAATTAGCCTCATATTGTTGAGTTGAAACGGAAAGCGCTTCGCTCAAAGCAGGGTGATTTTAAATATGACTGACTTTAAATATGATTCTCATTTCCATGATGCACCCTGTAGTGGGGGGGGGGGAGTTTACCCATCTGTGTTACAAAATGTCAAATATAAATTAGAGTTTCAGGAGTAACATAGAATGTTTGGTAATGGAATATTGAAGTTCGCCTATATATTCACTTCTCCATTATTTGAGTCGTGGGGCTGGAACAATCTGGATAAAAGAAAAATATGATGGCTTTTGCACCGATAGCTTGCTCTTGCAGGGAGGAGGGACTCTCTTCGACTCCCAGTTCCTGTCAGGAGACTTTGCTGGTTTGGACACAATGCCACACAAAGGCAGGCCTGGAGCAGCCAAAATTGTGTTCTGGTACAGCTGAATTCATGCCGTGTTGAGCTAACATAACCTCCCTGATATCAACTGGCTTGTGTGAGTGTCCTTGCGTCCACAGCAGGATTCGTCTGTGACCCCTCTACCTGTGGATGGTGAACCGATCATGTAGATTTGTTAACTGTGTTCTCTTCGGGTAATTGGTTATTTGTGGTCAGTAACATAGCAGATAATACAGTTATATTTCAATAAATTTGGTGGGAATTATATTAGTAAACTCTTTTCATTCTTAAAATAATAAAAAACTTTGAGTATAATGTCTAGTAAGCTGGTAAGAGCTCAGATAACTTTCTTCACGGTTAAAATTTCACTTCAGGGAAATCAGGGACTGTCACAGTGATTAACATGCACCATGGAAGTCCTTCAGAACAGCTGAAATGAACAGAAGGGAGGAGCCTACAGACAGCAAGATAAAGAATGTTGTAATTTTTTTCATAATCAGTGTTAAAATCCTGTCGAAAGCTTTATTCTGCTGATAGTAGGGAAATGCACATAAATGAGAACATCCAAGGTGGAACAAGTCAAACACAAAGCAGGTTGGGCTGAGACAGTTTTTCATTGTTGTGGGTAGTCTTACCAGGATTGTATTTTGCATCAAGAAATCCTAATATTTATGGAGCTCATCAACCATGTGAGGAACTTCACTAACAGCAGCTTTCCTGAAAGCCACAGTTATTTCTGTGGCACTAGCGTAAGCGCTGTGAACTTCAACGGTATTTAAAGGCATTATCAGTATTGGGTTTGCTCTCATAATTTTTAGCCCTCTTTTTCCATGTTTGATGACTACCACATGTTTCAGAAGGAATAAGAAGTGCACTAAACCACGATTTGAGAAAAGAGTACTACTTTAGTTGCATTTTGTGTAAGCTTTCTTTGGACTAACGTGTTACTGACTATTTAGGCAGGGACTTGGAAGAAAAGGAAGAAGTGGTGTTAACTAGAAGGAGGCTAGGTAGGATTTCAGGGCAGGGAGAACACCACCATCATCCTTGAGATTTTTCTGTGTTACCTGATAACTAGAGATAACACTTTTTGGTCTAAAAGTCTTACTGTGAATACATTCTTTAAACAAATACAATGTGCTATAAACAAATGCAGACTTGAGTTTAAAATAAAAGTTGCCAACCAGAAAGTAGGTTTCTGTTCTGTCCTCAATATCTTTAAACGTTTAATGGTTACACAGAATAAGGTATCTGGTGTTAGAGATACAGGTATGATGGTAGAATTGTCTGTATTCTGTATGGGTATATTTTCACTTTATGTGCAAAACGAGTATCATAACTCAGTCATGCTGCTTATACAGGTTACACTGAACCAGTGTCCAGACTTTTTAGTTGTCCCCTAGTCGTTCAGGGAAAAAAAAGGGAATATTCACAATGCAGTTGGTGGAACTGTCAGTTTCTTTTAAAATAAAGTTTGAAAACATACACTGAGGAAAAGACTTCGGGTTTTGATGAGATGCTCTTTAGTGACACGAAATTTTGTCATTTCAGGGACACTTCAATCATATCCTGGGCTTCTAGAAATTGAGAGACAGCGGATCAGCAGCACCGCTTTGCTTTTTAAATTCCCAAGATGCACCTGTGAACCCTGTACAGCTGGGTATCTGTACATTCACTCACGGCGTGGATTTGCGGGTGGTAGTCACCATATAGCACTTTGCTGTATGTGTTACTCTTTCAGTGCACAATTATGGATATCATTGTTTTTACACTTGAAAAAATGCTTCTGCTTTCAACGTAGCTCAATATATGTTAAAAACAAAGTTGATTTAATGTATTAGAGTAGTTAAGTTGATCTGGCCTTTGGCCCAACCTTTACCTGGGACTGAGCCAAAGGTCATGCTGACAGAAGAGATTTTTCCTGTCTCTCTTGGGCACTTTCTCTGATACTGTTGGAAAGCGGTCCTTGCCTTTAAATGGGTACAGGGCCTGCAGTTCTAGCTCAGCCTTATATGTGCAGGTAGAAACGGGAGGACAGAAATGTCTTCATTTTTAGATGACTATTCAGCTGTGAAGGCCAGTAAAAATCCTATTGAAACATGTTTAAATCCAAAATATGCATCCAATTTGGGTATCTTACACGCTAAACTTCTAGTTTGTTTATAACAAGCAGAGTTTGTGAATGTGGCAGGTAAATATCTAATAGAAAAAGCAGTATTATTTGAACAACCCTCTGTAAAGCAAATACGAATAGTAATTCAGCTCTGTGGAGTTCTCACAAAGTTTTTAAGATACCACCTGACAGTCCCCGACTCTGTTGTTCCAGTTGTTGTGGTATTAGAACAAATCTGTTTAAGAAGTCTTAAACTTGTTATCCAACATGATTTTATTGGCTTGTCACAAATAATTTCACCTACATTTTGGCAGTATATAGGACTACCATTTTTAAACACATTCAGATTTTTAGGCTCTAAGGTAGCCGAGTTGTGCTCTTGGGGTGTGCCACTTCACTGGCTGCTCTGGTTTGGGCAGAAGGGTCCTGCAGGCTCAGGACCGAGTGGCAGTACGTTAACCCTCTGCATTGGAGGGAAATTGCTGTGACCTGCCAAAGTTCACATAGAAAGCAATCTCCACTGTCTGGAGAACTGCTGAGCTATAGCTGTGCCCTGCTGCCACTCAGCTTTCGGGCAGAGTTCAACCCAAACCAGATACGGCAGGCACGACAGCGTCTGGCCTCTCCTGTTCTGAGAGCAGCCAGCTTAAATTAAAACGGTAGCTCCAAAGTTGCAAAAATCTAGTGACAGGCTTTTAAAGGTTAGTTTCCCAGTGGGGTTTATCAGGCTGCAAAATCCTTAGACAAGGGTTTTTCAGAGTCCTAGAATGCTTCCCACATTGTGTGTGGAGTTGTGGCTAGTGCTGAGTTGACCCTTATTAAGGAGATACTCTTCCTAAATATATGAATATCATATAAATACTGAATTCAGTGAAATAATAGATGAGGAAATACGTCTATAAAGCAGAGCTGCACTAAATTGGCATACAGACTGTTTGGTTAGGAAAGAATAAGTTTCCTCTAAGCCAATATAAATTTTAGTTACATTGAAAATAAATCTCAAAGTGCAAAATTTTTCAGACACTTCAAAATTTTCTTCAGTCACAAGAACAGTACAATCCGTTAAAAGATCAAATCTCCAAGAAACACAGCGGTTTTAGAAATTGTATTGCTCGTGTTACCTTGAAGTTCTGCAACTCTTGAATCCTCCCACTCCCAATACAGGTTGATGCAGGCAATAGTATCTAACCAAGCTAGAAAGGAACATATCCTTCCTTGAAATGAGAGTATGACGAGCAAATTCCCCTATACCGATACTAGAGTTTATCAGCTAGTGCAGAATAATACAAAATGTTTTATAAAGACCGACATTACCTTCTTGTTACCAAGATAGCTAGACCACGTTTTGCGGGCAATTCATTTTTACAACATTTTCCAACCCTTGTTTTTTAAAAATCCTGATAACAGTAGCAGCGGAAAAAAAGATGGCTGAGCATCAGTTCCTGTGCTGCAAAAGTTGAAATAGCGGCTCGAAGGTAAAAGGCTAAAAGGTATCTGAAAGTTTTGTTACTGCAAAATGACTCAAAACCTGTTATGTTTCATCAAGTAAAATGTATGACCAGTAATGATAAGTAGAACAGCGTATGGTCAAAATTTAGGGTACCCAAAGAAGAGAATATCAGAAGCGGACTTGGACTCCACGGTGGAAAAGTTTTCTGCTGGAATGTACTAGAGCAAAGAAGTATGCGGTCATGTCTAAAACACAGGGGATACGCCTGTGGATTATCAAACCAAAAGGGTACTTTTCACTGAAATAACTCAAATCTGATCATGTTAAGAATTTGCAGATACCAGGGCATGTATTTCTTCTGCTTGCTTTAACCTTAACTGTATTTTAATCTGGTATGGAATATGGTAAAAACAAGAACCAACTGGTTTTCCTTATGGTCCTCATAGGTTTTGTGCCATGTTCATTTTAATTCCTCTCCTTTTTGAGTAACCATTACTTGTTTTTTGTAAAATCTTGTCGTACATAAATCACAGGACTGGTCATAGTTCGTGGCTGCATTTCAGAGGCTGATGAAGTCATACCAGCGTTCGATTTTAATGTAATTTTTTCATATCAGTCTGCCCGTTGTTACTGTACACCGTGCAGGTATTTTATTACACTGTCCGCCCTGACTCTCACGACTGCCCTTGGAGATTACTGCATCTTCACAGCTGCACAAAATAGGAGAACTTTATCCTATTTTTTACTCTGTAGCCTGCAGTGTGAATATGGGCTTGTTGTACTTCCTTTACGCTGTTGTAAACTGCAGCATTACATTTTTATCAGGTCTAACTGATCAGTAGTTGCGTTATTCACGTGTACATTTTGAACATCTAAATGCTATGCTGTAGAAACTAAACTTGAGTAAAATGATCACTAGTAGGGTTCTTTTTGGTTTTGTTTTTAACTATAGCCTTTTGCATTCTCCAGGAACACAATATAGGATATGTCGGATCAATTCTATAATAATATTTAAATAAAAAACCCTTCTGTTCCCCTACCAATTTCATCTGTTTTGAGAATGAACTCCAAAAAGGGGTGTAGAAATAGATGAGCCATTGGAAGGTTAACTCCCCCTATTTTCAGCTTATCCCAGTTACCACTTTCATGTAGTTACACTGTTGTCAATAAAATACATTAGAGTAGAAAAGGAATTAAAACCACTTGGCAGTTACCGGCTCTGCTGCATCATCACACCACTTGTAATGAAAGAGTGAGGTACTAAAACCAAAGCTTTTGATACAGAAATGTGATGCCTTTCTTCCTTAGCAAAGATTTTTATGAAAACCTGTCTGTGTCTTTCTATTCCTTCAGAGTTGATAAGTGCTTTAATTTCTGCGTCCCTAACATTTCAGCGTCCGGGATAATCTTCCCTAGTTATTTAACTGCAAAAGCACCGGAACGGGGTCACCTGGGAACACCTGGTTCAATACCGAGTGCTCTAGTGGCTGTGGCAGGCGGACGCCTGGGGAGGGTCCAACAAACAGGACGTGTATTGAATGGAAAGACTTTTTACAAGTACAAACCCTGTATTTTGTATTGGTTTTGTTGTGGGCATCCTTTCGTGCCTCAGAGCTAAGCCTTGAACATCAAATATCACAGAAATGATGAAAATGTCAGTAGTTTCCAACATTTTTTTTTTTTTTTTTTTTTGCTATTGTTTGTTGACATAAAAAATGTATTGGCTATCAGGAGAATGTTAAACTTGACTTTGCTCTCTTCATTAAGCACTGGTATCTTCAATATTTAAGAAGTAGTTCCTGTATGACTCGAGTCCGGGCGCGTGTGTGTACTCCTACTCCATTTGCACAGTGTAAGGATACTCTTCCTAGTATTTGTCAAAAACAGCAGCTCCCTCCCTCCTGTTTTTCTTGAGTTGGCTTACAATATGAAACTACGAGGAAACCTTTGGGAGTTGCAGTTGAAGGCAGAAGGGGAACCGTGCTGTACCTTTTGGTTAGTGTTGTACGTTCTTCCTTGTTGCGGGAGGCCGTAAGTCCCAACAAAAACTTGAACAGATTTTTACTTAACATTTCTGGGAACGCTACTGCTGATAAATAAAGTATTCTGGAGAGATATACGTTTTGGTGATATTCTGTGTAAAGTACCCCAAAGCGAAATAAGTGGTGTTGCTGACTTTGTGAGCCGGAGTTTATGTCCAAGCATTCGTTGCTTCCCGGGGCAAAGCAGCATCTGGTGCCTGCGGCCGTGCCTGCTTCCCTCCGGCCCTGCAAAACGGCTGCTGGTCTGTCTTACTCATCCTGAAGCGTTAACTGACCTCTCCTACTGACTAGAAACGTGTTTAGCCGGTTAGAAACACCATCCTTTCTGATCTCTTCGCAAATGAGAATGCGTACACCTCGGGATGAAGGCGACTCCTTCCTTTGTGCTTTCTGATGGGGTGCAGAATGCCTTCAGAAATCTGCCAGTATGAAAACAAATTGTAGTTTGATAGTTTAATATATTGAAGGTTTATAATCGTGGTATTTTTTAAAATAGATGCACTGTGTTTGTAATTTGTTTCAGGATTTGTCAGTCGGAATCATAAAGCTGTTGTCGTAGGTACAGACGAACGCCGCACAGGTTGGGACGGGTGAATATTTCTTTGGAAGCAGATTTGCGTCAAATATGCTGCAGAACCACAAAATTATTTTTATAAGACTTTTCTTCACCTTGTATAACTATGAAATTTTGTTTTATTGATAAAAATTATATACTCTTTATATTTCCTAATACTGTGGTTTGTACACAAAATAACCTGACCGATACTTTATTTACATGTACATAGTAAAAGAGGCGTACGGTCTGTTTTTAATTCAGGGTAAAATGATACAATCTAGTATTTTTAACTTTGTATTTTGTAAATTGCTACAAAAGCAGAAGCATTAAACGCCACTTTGGCTACAGTATGGAATTGAGTGGTTTTGTTATTTCATTAATAACTGAATTGCATTCTGCAGGCACTGAGGTAGAAAGGTAAATAAAAACGGTCTGTAGTTTTTGTTCGGTGCGGGTTCATTTGTGCGGTGTAGCCCACGCAGTGTTTCCCCCACACAGGCCAGATGGATGAATGATATGCAGAATCAATATTTTGAAACAAAGTAGTTCCTCTACAGGTTTGGTTTAAAAGGGAGTTAAACATCAATATTTTTCAAGTGATCCCTCTCCATCTGTGTCTCCAGATTTTGTTTTTCCTCGCCTAGTGGGAACACCTGAGGGCCAGACCTAAGTTCCTGTGGGTTTCAGTAGAAATGTAGGTGTCTTGGTACCGTCATGAATCCCAGCTGTGATCTCCTTAGACTATTGCTTGAGTTCGATGATCATTTTGCTTCATAGCAGTGCGGTTTTGCCGCAAATCCCCCGACCGTTGCCCCTTGCCGTGCGTTGCTGCCGTCGGTGGCGTCGTTCCAGTGCACGTGAAACAAAGCGGGTCTGCCCAGGGACCTCCGCTCCAGTTGCACAGCAGGTTTTCCCCACGGGAGCCCAAACCAAGGGCTGCTCCCCCTTCGGACAGCTTCTGCTCAGTGCAGCGACTAACTTTAGTCCAGCATAAAACCTCCCGACGACGGATGGCATAGGTGTAGGGGCCTTAGGAGGAGCCGCTGCCGTAGGATCCAATTGCTTGCTGGGGCGCACGTAAGCGTGGCTGTTCACCTCGTCTCGTCCCGTTCCAAGGGAGTCCTGCTCGGGAGGCCTCTTGTTGCAAAGCTTCACGAGGAGCCCGGGTACAGGGCAGTCGTCTGCGCGAGGCCTTCTGAGGAGCTGCCAGTCCCAACGCGGGCGTTAAACCACATACAGGCTGCACGCTGCCCTTCAGAGCCCTTACCTTAACTTGCCATTTCTGCATAAATCTTAAAAAAATAAAAGGAAACTTGTTTGATAAGTACACATTAACTTAATTGCTTGCTTGCATTTATTCCTTACTGGAGAAAACGGGCTTTAACTGTCTGCCTTGGAGAAGTCTAACCTTGGCCAGGCGGCACAGGCTAACGGTCCTGGAAAAGGAACGACTGTCCTCAGAACAGCAATATTGACACCGAGGGGAGGGAGGACGAAGGCGCCATTTTTTGCTTGTGTTTTTTCTTCTTCTGTCACTTGTTCTTGCGTGTACTGAGGGTGAAGTAACTTCGTAGATGAACAAGATTTTGGCTGGATAGCAACGTACGTACGTTTTGGGTAACGGTAAGCAGATGAAGCACGAGATGAGAATTAATCCTGATTTGATGTCTGAAGTAGCAAGAAGCACAAGGGCAAATGTGAAAGGGGTAGGATAAATGTAATATTGATGAAAAATATATTATCTCTGTTACGTAAAAATTTTTTACTAGGTTTAGTTGCTTTAGACCATGGTACCAGCATTTGCTTCGCTATTCATTTGATGATAATTACACATTGACTTGTCATCTTGACTGCCAAAAAAAGATGGAAAGACAAAATTTTGGGTTTGTTTTCTTTTTAAACTCATACAAAAGAAAAAAAAAAAAACATCCCAGGACGATCAACCAGGCACTAATTGACGTGAACCTCATCCTCTCTCAAATAACATGTCGTCACGGACTTTAAAAAACCCATTTGCCATTCCCTGGCAACCTCCGTGTAAGGTCTCTAAAGTGTGACATCCAGAGTCGAACACGTCGTGCTTTGTTCTTTGCTATCGGGTTATCGGGTACCGAACTGTGTTTCTGGAGCTGAGTTTTCACACAATGGCTTTCAGAAACCCAAACACCCACTTGCTCGCTCTTTGGCTGCCCCGTGGGACATGGTCCCTGCCAATATTCATGTGCACATGTTCAATGCATGGTGGCTCTCATTTAGCGCTAGGTACGTATTGCATTAGCTTCTGAAGTCCATACCATTTAATGCTATTTGCTTTGTAGAATCACATGTAGTGATATTTGTGTATGATCATAGTGTTGTTACTGAAACTATATAGAAATCACCGCATGATATTTGCTTGCAACACAGGGTGTCATTCATGAGTTATACATAAATGGCAGCTTTACATATTTAAAAGGAACATGGACTGCTTCATATCTGAAGTATGTTTCCCAGGAGAAAACACCACCATTTGATCTATTTTTGATTAAAATGTAAAAATTAAAAATTAAATCAAATGGTAGTATAATTCCTTTGGGAAAACATACTTCAGTTATGAAGTATTCCCCATAGTAACCTTGAGAATCTTACAGCTGTATTGTCTCATCTGTAGGTGGTCTTTTTATGTCTCACATAATTAAAATGAATTGCTGTTAGAGAACCCATACTACTGCATACAGATTTATGAACCTTGAGGCACCTCCATTCACAGACAAACAGGGATATCAAAAGCTAACTGTGCAGATACACTGCATCAAGGCAGGTACTGGTAATCAAGATGTTTACTGGGGAGCATCACTTATCTCTGCCTTGAAAGGGTAAACAAGGAGCATACAGTAAAACGATGCTGCATTTCCAACAAAGAATGGTGGCTGAAGAAAGATAGCGTACAGCACAACTGCCTTATGCTACATGTTGCTGTAGAACACAGTAGTTCAAATATTCAAAGAACATTTTATATACTAAGGAATGGCTAATATGTCACCAGAAAAAGATTGTGAAATTGGATTTACTAGGAAAATGTGCTCTACGAAATCTAATGCAACTTGTTTATAGCAAGCTGCTTTATCAGACTGACTCAGAATATGGGAATGTATATTTGATAAGATTAGAGAATAGTGGGGATCAGAAAAAATAAGACTATAGAATTTGCATTCACATTTTCACAAATCTGAAGGACAAAAGTGTCTTTTTTTTTTTTTGTTTGGTTTTGATTCTGTTAGTCCTGTTAATGCTATCCATAACAATGACTTGTGACTATGCATTCTCTTCAGGCTCTAAAACTTCCATAACATACATTTCAGTAACAAAAAAAAAAAAAAAAAAAAAAAAAAAAAAAAAAAAAAGTGGAAGTGGAATGCTCAGATTTAATGTTCAAATAGAGAAAAGAAAAAAAAATTCTAACAATAAAAATATAAAGTGTAAGAGTTCCATAGCGCCTTGCAGAAACATTTTGTAATAAGCAGCAGGAGTGTTCAAATTTCAATGTAATACTTAAAAGAAAATGTCTCTGATCTTTGGATTTCTTTATAGAGGGGAGTTTTTAATGTATCATCGGACTAAAATCCTCCTGTAATTGCACAGTGAGAGGCCTGTGAAGTTTCAGGAAGGCTGCAGATGGAATACAGACCTATAGAAGCAAGAAGATTTTTCCTAGTCTGCGGAGCCAGCAATGTGGAATCAGCCTGAGGTTTCCCTGTGCGTGTGTTCAGCATGGGATGTCTCTCCACCAGCTGTGTTGCCACCTAGTGCTGGCCGGTAATGGTTCTGAGTAGGCACGACGCTTAAATATTGAGAGCAATTACAATGAAATCGTCTGTCTCAGAACAGCAGAACAGCAGCACGCAGTTCCCGTTGTACTTTCTTCTCCTTTCAAACTGGTCAAGCTCTGCACGCCTGTCTGTGCTGGAGAGTCCGCCCAGCTCCACACCCATGCCAGCAACATCTACCCCTTAATCGCATTAACATCAGCATCCACACACGGAGTGACTAAAGCTTCGCACTGTGTATGATCCCTCTCCTCCTGTATTCTTGCACTTCACCAGAGATCCCTTTGCTTCCACCTCTGCTGCTGCAGCAGGGAAGCAAAGCGATGCCGTACGGTGCGGTCCCAGGCACAAATGAAGGGAAGGAGGAAGAAAATGTCTATGTAATCTTCCAGGTTTCCAAATTAACATAGCAGTGCTCAGAGCCACTCTGCTGGACAGCAGCAAATAAAATCTAAGAAAATAAGGAAACAGATGGAAAATTTGAGAGAGAGCACTCAAAGCAGAAAAATTAAAACTGCAGGACTGGCTTTCAGATTTTCACATCTACGAAGAACAGAATGCCAGCTGAGTGAGAAAGCAGAACCCTCTCAACTGAAAACATTAAAAAAAAAAGAAAAATAATCACCCAAAACGTCGTCATTAACACCCTGATCCTGCAAGTTACTTTCCAAGCATGAGATTTGGATCCACCGAGTTGCTTGGTTAAACAACAATGTTATGAGTTAGGCCTTAATTAATAAAGAGATGTCAACACCATCTCTGCCTTTCTCACTAGCGTCCTAAGCCAGGCTTGACAAAACCCCGGGGAAAAATAAGACACGAGTTTAGCGGAACATAGGTATTACGTTACGTTTTACACCGCTGACAGCGACAGCCTCTCTGCAAGACAGAGCACGGCTAAAATCCTTCGTGTGCCCCCGCAGCTGGCACCAAAAGGCTCCCTCTGCTTGCGGACACCTTCCCGAGCATCGGCCTTCGCCCCCACCACCCTCATCTTCGCACCCGCAAGGAGAGGAGTCAGGAATCCACCCCGAATTCCTCAGTGCTTGCTGCACCCAGGGCTGCCTCCAGCACCCTGCTGAGCGCTGCGTTGTTCAAGTCTTCAACAAAGGTATTTTTTATCAGCATAATAAGAAGCCTTTACATAAAAGAAAGTTATCTGGACTCCACACCTCTGTCTGAAAAACGCCCAGTAAGTGAAAGGCGTCTTGAGTCCATGATTCAGTAACTCGCAAAGGAAAGTCTATAAAGCTTTTAAAATGTTAACTTCAGAGCAAAAGCCAAGGAGGAAAAGCAATTTAAAAAAAGGTTTGTAAGAAAAAGGAAATAGCTATTTTGAGTTATTTAGTAAAGAGGTGCTGTTTCACTGAAGATCCAATAATTTAGAACAGTTAGTAAATGATATTCCAAATTCTTCTGTCTACTTTTAATTGCCAGGGTTACATGCATTTGACAATTTTGCTGACAATCATGCTGAAGCCATTCCAATTCTGTTAAAAGTTGAGTCACAAAATCCTGCTCTTCCTAGACTAACGCTTGCTCAGTTTTTGTTTTACGTGCAGCAAATCACTTTCCCAGAGCAGAGGCTGTGACAGTTATTTTAGAAAAGGCGCTAGAAGTTTTTCTCTCCCATTCCTTGAGAAAAATGTTGCTGTATGTGTTGAAAAGCAGTCAGGTGATTCGGCTTTAGTGCCGGCCATTATGACAAGGAATTTGGGATTCTTATTGCCACCGCTTTGGGCACAGCTGCCGGGGGTGTGCTCCTGGAACAGCTTGTGGGTTAAAGACCTGATTTACTTGGGTGGCTCCTTTGGAACCCTTGCTGCCCACCGAGGACCATGCACGCACACGACACCAGCGCGATGGAAGTTCCTCCTCAGCGGTGTAGGGCTGGGAACGCTGCTGCACCTGGGAACGGGCAACTGGCTTTAAATAAAACCCGCATGCATGAGAGACGCTTATTTTGAAACGAGGAGAACAATGGGTTCATAGTAATAACAATCATTCAGGGTACTGCCACAAATACGGTACTAGCATGGAAAGGAATCAATATTTTCCACGGTTTTGTGCTGAAAATAGTGAATGTCTGGTTTTGCCATCACTGAGCCGGCAGTAATTCAGGTGTACCACATGTCTAAACATGAAGGGAAAGGCGAACAGCAGAAGACCTGCAGAATTTCAGAATAATCAGGTCCAAGCAAAATGAGCTGTTTGGACATCACCTCTTCATGTAGTTTGGACTGACTCAAACGCAGAGCTTAGCTTAACTTTCTCATAGAATAGCATCGGCAGGTAAAGCAAGCTCTGTGGCTTTACAGGTTTTGAAGACCAGATGATTCAACAGCAGTATGAATAAATAATGAAAGCAACTGAGATTATAAATTGTACTTCCTTATTTGAAAGGACTTGTCTCCTGATTCATCATTATAAATGCGTTACAAACTTCGGGTCATTTACAAAATAATAGAACACTTTAAGATTACCCTTAGCTTTATGTTAATGTAATTTTAATATTCTATCTTCATTAATTATCTAATCTTGGGAGCAAATAAACTACTGACACAATTCTGTAGCTATTTTGCCAGCAGGACTTCCTTTGAAGTTGGTGGCGCTTGTAAGAGGAAGTGGATGACAGGACTGAGCCTCACCGTCCCTTCTGGAAGAGAAACTCAAACAGTAGCTGAAGATCCAGACTTTGTATCAGTGCAGAGCTATTTCCGCACTGCAAGATATTCATTAGTGCAAGAAAACAGGTGGCATTTTATTCCCACTGCTCGGCCGTTGTGCCCTTGTTGCAGGAGCACGGGAGGGCTCTGCTTCCACCTCCACGCAGTTTTGCAGTCGCCCCTCTGCTCACGGTGCCACGCACAGCCCCAAACGCAGCCCCCGCAGGGTTCAGGGGCCAGATTCGTGCCGGGCCTGTGTCTGTGTCAGAGCACAGACTTCAGTTAATTTTGGCAGTTGGGCCTAGGTACGACTGTGCTCCATGGAGCAACGTCCCACCGGTGAACGTAACCCACAGCCCGCACCACGAGTGTCACGGTGACAGCCCGGACCCGCGACCGCCAGGGAAGCCTGTGCAGGCTGCCACGCATGGCCCTGCTCGGCTTACCCTTCCCAGTCCTGTGGTAATACAGGCAAATTAGCCCTGGATGTTTTCCACCTTATTTTGAATTTTACCCAGCTATATGCATATAAATGCTTATATTAAAATGAATTAATTAATAACTCATACTTGGTTTCTTTAGTGTAAAAAGAGCAAAATCAGTACATCAGATAGAAAGAGTAGAGTTCAAAATTACCATCTACAGCCCAATCAGCAGTAGGGCTGCTAATGCTCCCCTTAGAGCTCATCAGCTGAGACAACAGATTTCAAAGTATGAATTCTGGCATTGCACAACCCCAGGGCTATTCATTACATTATACAGTTTCCCGTCTGTTTTATGAAAGGTAGAGATGTATATTACAGTAGTTTGCAGGCTATAATTTTCATTAATAATCTGATCCATGTCTTTAGATTATTTTAGTAATTACTTCACATAAAAAGACTACTGAGTATGATTACAAATATGTCTTTGTTTTGATTGTCTGCTTTGGTGGTGAATACCAGATGTCTGAAGTTCTTGACTTTGTTTAACAACATAAATAATGTTCACTGAGGTTTCCAAATGCCTCACTCTGACCCCAGGAGTATACAACTTAATAATACAGCACTCTAATAAACTAATCTGCAAACTGTTCAAAGTTCAGAAATTAAACCTTATTTGCATACAAAAAATACATCAAAAGAACATTAAGGGCCAAATTCTGTTCTTTTGAAGATCAGCATGCACAACATGCAAATTACTGCCGCTTTCCATGTGGCGAGAAGAGCAGGCAGGACCCACGGCTCTGCCCTCCGCCTCCCACTGCCGGGGGGCCGGGGGCTGGCCGGGCTGGGCAGGGTCTCCCCAGAGCTGCCTGCAGCCAGGGCTCCTCGCCGGTGCCCGTACCGAGCTCGGGCACCCCTGTGGCACATATACCGCTTTGTCTGCTCCTTGCTCCATTTTTACGTACCCAATACAAACTATTTGACCATTCCTGCTTGGGAAAACGCGTGCGACTGCAGTGATAAAATAGCATTATATAAGGAATATACCGTGAGTGACCATACAGCCACCCGAGCGCTTCTCCACTATGCAACCGGTTGGTGCTACCGTGCAACTCAACTCCTGTTAGCCTACGTAGCCTACCAGCGCAGACGGCTGCCGGCGGGTTGCACTGCCCCTCTGCCCAGCGAGTGCAGAGCCACCGGCACGGCAGGGCCGTCGTTCTCCTT
Organism: Morus bassanus; assembly: GCA_031468815.1. Classification (NCBI taxonomy): domain Eukaryota; kingdom Metazoa; phylum Chordata; class Aves; order Suliformes; family Sulidae; genus Morus; species Morus bassanus. The sequence goes on from CM062575.1 coordinate 2,686,662, forward strand.
GCGATGGTGTGGCTGGAGAAGATGGAGGGTAGATCACCAGGCAGGTGCACGCTCAGGCTGATCTCCTCCCGACTGGAGGCTGGTGGTACACAACAAGTAACTCGTCTTTGCCACCACAGGAAGGAGCTCAAGCACCGCTCGTGGAGCATCGCTCTCTGGGCTCCCCGCTACCTGGGCTCTCCTGTGCATGTACAGCTCTATTTTCTCTGCTCTGTTTTAATTCTTCTCCTGAGCACCACCTCTCTGCAGTTCAAACGCTGCCCGTAGCTGAGGGTCCTCAAGGAAGCCGGCAGGTTCCTGCTGAGCTCTGTCCTCTCGTCACTCCAGCAAGGGGAAGCTACGGGGCCGCGTCTCAGGGCTGCTGGGGAGGAACCTGGGTTTGTGCGAGTCTTGTTTCTGCGGGAAACCAGCCCTGCCTGATGCTGGCAAAGCTGCCTACAAGTATCTCACTGTATCTCACTTACAGGAGCGGGCGATTTGCAATTCTGAAAAGAGTTCAAAGAAGACATTATGTTCTGTTTTATCTAGAGGGAGAGTGCAAAGTGTAACCTTTACCGGGCGCTGTCAGCTGCAACAAAAGATAGGCTCAAATATTGATCAGCCCTTCATAAAACTATCGAGCGCTCCTGACACCGGCCTCCTTCAACGTCTGGTGAGATGCTGCACAGCCGGGTCCTCGGCACCAGACCGCTGTTGGGTGGTAACCACACTTCTGCCATGGCAGAGGGAGCAGAGGACCAGCTGGAGAAGGCACAGCAGCGCCAGTTTGTCTGAATGAGCTCTAAGCCCTGTGAGTTAGCTATAACCATTCGGCCTTACCAGTAACTCAGCCACCCACTCGCCAGAGCGAATATTCAAAGGCAAACGTCCGCACCCCCCTCGCCGGCAGCCCCAGCGCAGCTCCGGGGCTCTGTGCAAAGGGTCCCCCCCTGCCCGGGACCCCCCACCCCGGCTGGGCAGAGCCAAAGCCAGGTGCCAGGTGAGCTGATGCAGCCTTTTTATTGGTGCTCCAAAAACCGTGATGCCCACCCAAACCCATCCCAGCACCAGCTCCAGCAGAAGAACGTTCTCACAAGTGCAGGTGCCTCAGTGGAAAACCATAGCAGTAAAACACTTGGGTGGATAAATGAAAAACCTCTGGGTGCTACAAAGGGGTCCCCCTGTGCTTCCCCTCCCTGTCCCTCAGTTTGCCATTTTGCCTTCTTTCGGGGGCCTAAACCCTGCAGAGAGGAGCGGGGTGGTTTAAGGGGGTTCCCAGCAAGGGGCTCTGCTCCTCCCGGGCAGGGGAGCAGACACCAGGGCCGAGGCAGTGTCTCCGCTCCTCCGGACCCCCTAAATTCAGAGCTTTGAACACAAGGGCATGTGCCACCAGGAGAAGCAGCCCGGAGGCGTGACATGCTCCCGGTCCTGTATCCTGGGGAGATCACACCGCTCCAGCCGCCCTAGTTACCCTTTCTTTTTTAAGAGTTGATGTTTCCAGACACAATAAACCAGTAAGCCAGTGAGAAGGCAGCAAGTGCACATAAATTTGATGTCGGTGCATCATTAGCAGGAATTAATAAATCCCAGGCCAGTGGCACCGCACCCCTCCTGGATACACAGTTATGTGGGAGATGAGCACTTGAAGTAGAAAAACAGCCAGAAAGAGGTCTGAGTTGATAATTTGCGAATGGAGAGAGCATTTTGTGGGGAAGCTCTCCTGCTTCCCCAGCAGCATAATCTCCGTCTTTCCTGGATTTTCTTTCCACCTGCGTTTCCTCAATTTGATGCTGGCTTCCTCAGCCAGGCAGCGGCAGCCCGCTGATTACGAGTCGGGAACGACAGCGCGTGTCTATCCTTGCCAGGAATTAAGTCCGCAGAGTTTCAACATTTTTTTCCAACAAACTGCATATAAGTATTCAGTAGAACATGTGAGGGAATAAAATCTGCAACGTTCCCCTCCTGGTGGGTCTGGTGGCAAAGGTGGAGCTGAGCATCGCCACTCTCCCGCCCGGTAATGAAAGGGTTTCCAGCCGCTCGCACTAACTCACGGCCGGTAGTACCGTCCTCTCACAATTTACGTAATACATTTATATTCAGGTTGCATTCCTTCTCCAGAGCTGATAAGAAATAAATTTAGAAAACGTACGTTATGTACATCACAGGCTGGTCAGGATCGCTTGAAAGTACAAATACCTGGGCTAAGGCTTAAAGTCACTGTAACCTATTAAACCTATTAGCCTGTACAAACCTATCAGACCAAGAAATAGAAGTCCTATGACGTGCCAAGGAAAGTCAGGTGCTCAAAACTAAAGGGTAACGCTGTGCAGATGCGGAGGGACCGTCCCTAGCTCCGGCGGCCACGTCACATCACTCTTTGTCACAGCGGCCTCTGCCTCTGCAGCTCAGTATCCTTCCCAGGCTCTCAGCAGAGCCAATACTGGTAGTTACATGTGTTCAAATCTACATGCTTGGCTCCACTGTGCTGGAAAACTTCAACACTAATTACTTGTGATTTTGGACTGCCTGGAAGCGCAAAAAGGCTTTCTTTAGCTTTGCGAGTTCCCCTGAAATTGAAAAAATAATTGGAGTTTAAAAACAGTGCTTCTTTCCTTTGCTCAGAAAAGTATATATGTGTGAGAGGACGATACCTACTAATTCTGCAAAGCAAAGGGCGGGGGTGTCGGTCGTGGTGGGGGCCTGCGGCTGCAGAGCGGCACGCCCCCCCCAGCCCCTGCACAAATACCCATTGCTGGGTGCACGTGAGCACTCCCAGAAGGCTTCCCCAGAACTAACTGTGATTAGTTCAGCCATATGTCCTACTGCCACATAGATTTTAACATCTTTTCTCAGGTACACGTCCACCACAAACCACCGTCTACAAGAAAACACGCTACTCTGCTGTGTTCCGGTCACCTCTCCTGCTGCAGCTTGACGTAATAAAGTGTAAACCACATGCAACAAAAAAAGAATAAAAATAAAGCAGAGAAATGGGTTTTATGTACAAATAAAATTTGAATAAAAGTATGTTAACAAAAACTGTAAGCAGAGAGCGTGCAGTCTTTGACAAAAAAAAATATCGCCCTATTTGTTACAAAGAGAGTTTTAGTTCCAGTACATCGCCAAAGGGGACAGACCTTTATTTAGGAAATTGAAAAAGTACAAATGCAAAGTAAATTAAAAAATCAATTACTTAAACCAAGGTTTCTCACTTTTTGATTTAAATCATGATTAAAAGCAGTTACTTGACTCACTGATTTAAATCAATCCACGCCATCTCTCTCAGATGATCTCAAGCAGTTAAATAAGAAAAGAGAATATCATCAATAACCCATCTGTGTCACAGATGAGAAAGCAGCCCCACGGGACTGCTTTTCCCCATTTTTCATGTGGTGGTCCCCAGATTTTCGAGGTGTGGCACAAACCCAGAGGAAGCCACAAAAATGCAAGAGTTTGTACCTGCAAGTCTGTTACAAGAGAAAGAAGCAGCGAGGGCTCACACAGCCAGGGTGCATAAAAGATTATATGTTTATGCTCCCTAAATAGACCCTAAAGCATCCTCAAGTGACACAGGCACAAATTATGTGTTTCCCAAAAATTATTTTTTCTGAGGATACTGCCCCTGCTTTGGAAAAATGCGCACACGAATAAGGGACAGGGATGGGGCGGATGCTCCTGAGGATGGTGAAAACCGTTGGGTCAGAAATCCCCCACCAGAGCCCCTCTGCCCCGCTCAGACGTGCTGCTCCACCACCCTCGGTCCTCAGCCGAGCCACGCGCGTAGGGGCAGCACCGGGGGCTCCCCGGCAGCCGCCAGCACGCAGCGGTGGCGAACGGGTTTCTTTAAGGAGATGATGAACGGGAGCAGGGAAAAAACCTGCATCAGAGGGAGAAGGAAGGGCAGAAAAGCCAAGCGAGGGCGGTTGGGTGCGCGGGGCGAGCGCCGGGGCTCGGCCAGTGCCAGAGCCACCGTCACAGGGCTGCTTGCCATGTTTGGGCATATTCCCTTTAGGCTGCGGTTCCCAAGTTGTCTAATTGTCCTTGATGTATCTTCTCTCCCCCAGGAATGCCATCCAGACCTAGCAGCTCCAGATGTCTGAATATTATGCAGGAAGCCAGTAAACAAATTCCTCCCATTTTTCCTGCTAGCAATTAGAAATATAGGAAGAGCACGTTGCTTAACAGGCAAGGAATCCGCCAAAAACGTTTCATATGCATTTATAGCTGCTTAATGTCTCTGAAATAGGTGATAAACACTGAATATTGTAAGTCTCTTACGTTACCCCTTGTTGCTACAAAATCAGGCTTCGTGAAAAAGTAAAAATAAGGGAAAAAAGCAAGAGTTGAAATAGGAGTTAAAGTTGGGACAAACTTGTGATTACAGCTGCTTCCAGACTAACCATCAAACACTGAGGTAACAGAGCAGCGCTGCCACCCCCCCGAAAACAGCTGTTTCAAGTAGTTTCAACTTTTTCACGCAACTTCAGTTTCAGAGCAGGTCCCTGCCTAGTTCCCGTGCCTTCCCTCCCCATTAATTTCTTTGCATGCTTGAGCAATCCTGCCCTAGCAGGAGGGACGGCTTAGGTGGCTTCAGGAGTCTTTTCCAGCATTAATTGTTATGATTTTAGAGCCCCACGGGGTGAAGACTTTGAAAAGGAGAATTTGTTCTGAAGGTTGGGAGGAAAATGAAAAAAATCCAGTGCTGCAGCTGTGCACAGCGCCTGCGCAGGGACGGTGCCAGGAAAGCTGCGCTCCGGATCTCTGTGCCAGGAAAGAGAATTAAACCCTTCCAGCCCATGGACTGAAGGTACGGCGCTCGTGGAAAGCACAAGCCATGCATCCGCATGCTTGAAGTTTACAAGTTGCAGAAGTTCAGGAGTAACTGAATAAATAACCAAACTTTCACAGGTGATCTGCGGAAGAACCTCCTCTGGCTTGGTGTTTGCTTTATTTGCCCCGGCCCGGCTGCCCTGAGTTGTCAGCACCTTGGCGCTTTGAGAGAATTACACTCATCTCTCAAACCAGGGAATGAGCTGAGATTTCTTTTTGATGCTCAAAAAAAAAAGTCTGTAGCATTTTCGTAAATAAAGAGCTGTCCCAGAGTTGATTTACAATCTTTTTAGGCTGTTTTTTGGTCTTGTGGCAGACACAAGAGATGTAATGCCCCGAAGTAGTGGGAAAACCTAGAATGAGGCAGAGGCAGCTCCTCCTTTCCACCTTTGGGCCATTTGGCACGTGGCACCTCAATGGCCATCTGGTATCTGGGCATCTCCCCTCCACAGCCACCGGCTCTCGGGTTACTTGGCTCTTTCCCTGTCCCATCACGGTGCATCAGCGAGCACTGGCCAACCCCGCTTTGCTCAAGTCCCTCTGATCTGCTGTCCATCCCCGGCTGCGCCCGTGCAGGCACCGCACGCGCCCCCGCTTGCGGGAGCGTCCCAGCAGCCTGGCTCTGGCCAGCCCTCGCTCCTCAAGAAGCCCTGCGCCCCGGGAGCTGCAGAGGGGGAGCCGCGGGTGCTGGGTGACCCTTGCTGACCGCCGCTGCCACGCTACGCGGAGGTGGCAGCCACCACCCTCATCGCTCTAGCCCAGCTCCCCGTCTGGCAATGCTGACCCCGAAGCGAATCTGACTTTCGCACTAAATTACGTTGCGCCCCATTTTCGCACACGGCTCCAAAATGCGGTCCTGGTAACTGCAAAGTAATTCTCCTTTTTGGCACCGCCCTGCCCGAGCAATGAGCTGCCACCACTACTGCAGACCACCTGCAAAAACCAAGGCAAGCGGGAACCCATGCTACAGTTTAATACTTCAGCTGTTTCCATTACATCTTTACCGAGCTCTTTGTGACAGTTTAGCGATCTTCTACAAGTATCCCAGACCCCAGACAGCGTTACGGGAAGCCGAGGTTCTCAGCCGCAGTCCCCTAGACACAACGCAAAGGTGAGCGCTGCATTTTGCAAGGAGTCTTTTCATCCATTCCCCCCCACCCCCAACAACCACCAAACATGTTGAGGACTTTAATTGCCCAGTGTGTTATTGACTGTCCATGTTTCCCTGTGCCAGGGCAGCAGAAAGCGTTTGGTGCCACCGCTGCTTAGGGAAAGGATGCAGGAAACCTGACACAAGATCCTCACGCCTTTTTCAAGCCTTCTCAAATGAAGGTTTAAAATAGCAGCAGTGACACAATGATTGCGCTGTTAGTGACCACAGCAGCTTAACTAGCTGTCTCAAACCAAGAGGAACATGAGCATGAAGTTACTGTGCAAAATATCTACATCAAGCAGCGCTTACAGGTGAGGCTCACAACCATCTGCTTATCCACGCAGTGACCCCTAATGCCAGCTCTGCAAAGGGTATTTAAAGATCCCGTTCCAACATTGTTCCTAAGCAGAAATAAACTGCGAACATGCAAAATAAGTATGTCCATTTGCTGCTTTCATCATCTCTTCCACTGTGTGTCTGGCTCAGGTGTGTGTCGAGTATATACCTGTTGGAGGACTAAGATCATTCCTGCTTCTTACTGCGATGAAGGAATTAAATACAAAATCTTCTGTAGGAAGCAATTGTGAAGTGTGGAAGTTTCTAGTCAGGCAAATAAATTGGATTTAAGTATATTACAGTCATAATCTTTTTCTGCCTCTCTCCAGACAGCCTTTGTACATGGAGAAATGAGAATGTATTCTCAGACAAATCTTGACCTGAGGGAGAAGGCTGCGGGAATCTGGATTTTCAATAACATAAGACAATAAAGCTCAGACTTCTAACCTGCCGCAATATGGTAAAAGTATAAAGAGCTTAGCAACTAATAAAAGAAAAGGGTCTTCCAACTCATATTTGAAGATCTAGACCCCCAAAAGGACACTTCATAAAGATCATAATGGGTTAGTCAGTATCTAACAGATACCATGTACCTTGTTGACCAATTGTCTGACAGTTGTCTTCTGCAGGCCTGGATATTAATAAGCCTTGTGTTGATTTCCTTGGGGTATTTTGTCTTCATAATTGTACATCTACTTGTTGTGACATTGCAGCTTGCTATATATTTATTTAATGCGATTCCTATAGCAAAAAATGTATGTACGCTATTGTTTTCCTTAGATGATATGCATACACTGCAAATTTCATCTCCCTCTAAGGTACAGTGAATCAAAGCCGTTACAGTGTAAGGGAGAGCGCACGGTCTTGGGGCAAAGAGGAAATCCAGATGTGTTTTCCCCTTAGGTGTGAATATGTCTTACTCCTTGCATTACACAGGGAATATAAAGGGATTCAATTATCACTGCATTTTTATTTCTAATAATAACAAAAACTTGTTCTAGAAGGTATTCCAGTTAAATAATATTTTGACAGATAATGCTAGTGTAAAGTAGCTGTCACTCACGCAGCAAGATCAAGGGAAAACAGATGCATAAGAAAGATCACAGAGTGGCTTATGTAGTGAAAATGAAGCCTGTTAAAAACTCCTCTTGCTAACAAAACAAAGACTGTCTGCGGCTTGATCCTGCCCTCACCATTTTCCGTACAGCTACAGAATAAAATGCAAATATTTAGAGACTGCATGTTATACATAAATTGCAGTTTTCCATAGGTTCTCAAACACAGGCATATTTAGAAGTACTCTATGTTTTCACAGCTCCCTCAGTCACACCAGTCTTGGCCTAACCACCATAAAACGCCGAGACAGGGCGAGGAAGGGCAGCTTTAAATCTCTCTGCTGGTTTCTGCAGTCCTTGGCCAGGCGATCCCTCTCCCACTGCACCAGACGCTCCAGGTCATGGCGAGGACACCTTCATCGGCTGTGAGAGAGGCTGGTCATTCTGATGCAAGTCTGAAAATAGCAGATGTGCCCATACGTCATCACCTTTATCTGTCCACTGAAACAAACTCAGCCCCTGTGCGTTATTTGGCCCATCTCTTCTATCGCTTGGAGCAATCTGTGCCCTGATTTTCAGCTAAACGGGAGCTTCCTTCATTGCACCCACCTTATGCATTTTCAGCTACATTCACCTACAACAATTTTATCCTGTGAATAGGTATTTTCCTTTTGCTCCAAATCCTGCACAAAATTCCACACAAATGCTCTATCACAACGCTCTTTCTTCCACTAACCCACAGTACCCGAGCCCCGACTGTGCTAATCCCAACTCCCCGCCGCCACGAACCCCTCGTGCAGCCTCGGGGTCAGTCCCTCCTGCTATTGCTCCTCTCCTGGGGTTTTCCATGTTCTGCCTCAGATGTGGGATCCAATGCAGACAAACAGAACACAGTGGAGGCAGTCTGTGCTGGAGGAGACATAGGGGAACACTAAGGAGAACACTAAAATTAAGAATATGATGATTTGTAGAGGCATCAAGAGTTGCAGTTAAGCATGATGTAAACAGCTGCGTGCTGCAAAGGGGCCTGGCAAGTAATAACCCTACTCAGAGGTTGCTCCATACCTGATCCTGGCACATCATCAGATAAGAAAAATTGTGGGAAATAAGAGGAATAAGAGAGACTGGTTTGGAGGCATTTACTTAGGGGGTAGATTAAATCGCAGCTAATTACAATATCCAAAGTCTCCAAACTTTCTATACAAGTGCTGAAAGAGCTCATTGAAAACTTAACACTTCAAAGCTATTCAGATTTTAAAACAAACTGACTTTTTTTTGGCAGAGCTGAACTTCTGCTGGAAACAGAGCACAAAGCTTAAATATGGGATTAAGAAAACACACATGCCCATATTCAGAAGAGTCCCTGCTCCTTCTCCCAAAACAGCCCCTCGGCCCGAGGGAGCCCATGGGTGCTGTGCCTGGGTGCCAGAGGGGGACGAGGCCGCTGGGAGCAGGTGGGGGAAAGCAGCCCAAGTCACAGGGGACAGCATGACACCCAGGAGATGTCTTAGCCTGCCCAGGAAGAACGCTGTCATCTTCAGAGTGTTTCAACCTAAAATTTCAACCTAAAACCTACTGGAAGTAGTCAAAGTTTCCAGAAGGAAGAAATGAAGCAAGGCAAGTATCTGATCCACCACCTCCATATTCCTCCAGTACCTTCCCCACCAGCAAGTGATATGGGTAAAGATACAAATATTTATATTTAATTATATTTATGGGAGCAAAATAGCCCAGGAGATTAGGGGGATTTATTACGGGGTGCCGTGCTTCTGGGAAAGTGCTGCAAATTACAGGATAAGGCAGAGGAATAATCTAGCTGGACAGTCCCAACAATAACTGCTTCAGGACTGTGCAAGAGTCAAGATAAATAGGGAATGCTTCTTTTTAAATGGACTATTTATATACAGTGGTCTAAAGCTTAAGTCATTGTCAGTGTTTGAGGTAGGTTCAGTAAAATGGCATTTTTAAGATAGCTGATATTAGGAAACTTCTCTGCTTCTGTCACCGAATGCTTAAAGGAGAAAAGGCAGAAGAACACGCCGTCCCAGGAACCACAGCATCTACAGCATGTGGCACTGGTCACCTGTGAGCCGGTTGTTCATTTGTCTTTTTTTAAACCCTCATACAGATTTACAAGATAAGGCAAGCATAGCTGAAGTTAACAAGCATCTAATTTTATCCTTTGTTTTGCCTGGTAAACATTAACTTACAAAGTCACAGCTGAGAGCTGCAGCTACACTTGGGAAGGAAATAACAGAATTATTTACTACAGCGTGTGCTGTATTTTAGAAATTTTGCAGTGGTTTTATGAAACTGTCACTGAAAAGTTTGGTTGCATTCCCCCTCTTTACCTGGAGTTCTTTAAATAAATTTCCATAAATACATTTCTCTGAACAAACAATAAATGGTTTTACTTTACCCCCAACTCATTAAAATCCCTTTAGTACTAACACTGTGGCCATCTTTGACTCCTATGAGAAATCTCATAGGAAGTTCAAAACAGAAGATAACAGCCATGATGGTGGCATTAACTATAGAAATAAAAAGTACATAATGCAAATCACCTATCCAGAATTTTTTAACTTTCACTCCAGGCTTCCTTTTTCAGGCAGCAGCAGAAGGAACCTAAATCTTAAACTGAAATTCATCTTATTTGCTTCCTTTCTTGCTTATGAGTACACTTCATGTCCAAGAAGAAACTAGAAAAGCTAGAGAGTGGACTCCTTCCATCTAACAGGGAAGTAACTGCATCAACACCTGACCATAGCCAGGATGAGCTCCCAGCCCACTTCCAGCTCCTGGGCAGGTTGTTGATCCCATTTCAGAGCCATTTATGGTTCAGAAGATGACTGGGGTTGTAAATGTGCTCATTCTGTCACTGGAGTACATGCACATGGAGCTGCTTGTCCTCGGCACACAGCAGTGCTCGTGCATCCCAGCAGGTCATGGGGACCTTCCTGCAAAGCCCCATGAGACACAGCAGAGTCCCAGGGCTGGACCTGCTCCCATCACAGTCTTACACCCATCCTGCCTTGGAGAAGGCAAACACCCCATTCAGAGGATTTATTTTAGTATCTGTGTTGTGAGTGTATGTACCTTGATGTCTTATCAGCATTCCCTAATGCAGGCTCTGCAGGTCTGTCCCCAAAAAATGGATCTCGTGCTCCTTCATGCCAGGGAGCCGCTGGAGGAGATGGGCAACAGTCCGAGAGCAGCCACCACACCGTGGGAAGCAGGGCTGTGCACGCATGGGCTTTTGAGCACATCTGTGATGAAGCATGGATTTTAATGCCACAGATGCACAGAATTTTGTTCATTTCCAGCAGCAAAATGTCACCCGTGGAGCCCAGGATGCGATCAAACTTCACGTGACTGAACTAGAGAGAATTTGGGGAAAATGCTAAATCTTGATCACCTCAAAACTACCAGCAACTTCATCCAAAACATAGCTGATTGAATTTGGTGTGCCACAATACTCAGAGGGCTGCAGGCTGAAGCACAGGCACAGACAAGCAGGTGCCAATGCCTCTACAAATACTGTCTTTTAAGCAACACCTTTCAGCAGGAGCGCTGGCTCCTGAGTGCTCCTCATCATGTCTTACGATGTTTCATTGATCTACGACTGTGACATGTATATTTTCAAGGTGTTATTTAACTTCAATGATCAAACCCAGTATTTGCTAGCTCGCTCTGATTATAGGAAACCGGGCCAAGATACTGCGATGGAAAGTGGGCAGTCTTATCTCCTTTTCCCTCTGTATTTAATCACTGAAGGTGCAGCTAGTAACCAAGTGCAAAGATCTGTGCTCCGGCAGCTAATAACACCCGGGCACTTGCTAGAGGAGGCAGAGTAAAACGGCCTAATGTGATCTTGCCATGTGGTAATTTTCCAGATAAATGGACAGTTGCTTCAGCAGTTCCTCTGTTGAAGGTCAATGATCCATATAATACGGGCAATTACAGAAGTATTTCCATTGCAGACTCTGTGACAAATTTTTAGTGCAAGACAAGAGATAAACTGTAGCAAAGGTACCAAGATGAGGGTACTAGACTTGAAACCCTGCGCCCTAACTCCTGTGTGATGTTTGCTGGAGGAATCAGCTCTCCCTCCCTGGCTCATCTGATCAAGTGTCCATGACCATCATACTGCCCCTATTTCCTCTTATTCTGACTTTCTTAACCTTCTTTTAATACCGAGCCTAAATTACCAACTCACTTTCATGCAGTCTGCTGTTTTCGTGCCTTCTAGTTCAAAGTTAAGCACTTGGCTATTTTATAAATATTCTCCAGGGCTGAAGAAAAGAAAAAAGTCAAATACGGGAAAACTCCTCAGCAATTTGAAAACTTGGGCTCCCAGCGGATACACAGACATAACCATTTCTAATTGTATTTCAAAGGAAAGGCAGAAAGCATTCTCAGGGAGCGCGTACTGCTGATACACCTACAAACACCACACAGAGCTAGCTGAAATCACAGCTTACACACTAACAGTTTATTCACTGGAAAGAGGATTCTGAGCAATACACGGATTGAAATAAATAATTGTTTTGTGTAATGAAGTGTGCATGAGGAAATAACCACTTGCACCGTGGCACAGATTGTTTTAGCATCGCTTGCATCCAAGAAGCGCAGACGCTTGCTGCGCAGTATTACAGCCTGCCACAAGAAATCAATAGCAAAACCTCTGAAAATATTTAAGAACATGTCAGAGTCGCTCCCCAGCAGCACCAACATTTCCAGCTCTGAGCTTGTAAAAGCAAAGAGGTTCTTGCAGTTTCAGCACCTGCTTATGAAACGTCTACATGCAACAGCAAAAAGTAAAGTATACAGGTGCCCTCAGTCATCCAAGTGCTGTAGAAGTTTAACAATAAACACATAAGACCCTGAAAGACTTGTGATTTCTGATGGGAATACATTAAACCTGTAGTAGTGCTTCCCTCGTGAATTGTACTTCTGTTTCAGTTTCAGTTTACTGCAGCTTTTACCCATCATGTAAGAGGCAGACTGCCATTTCATTCCACCAAAATGAACGGGAAACATCAGTAAAGAGCAGCCTTAATGGTGGAGGAATTCACCGGGGACGGACTTTGGAGTTGTTCAAGAACTTATTTCAAAATTTAAGCAGATTTTGCTAAAAAGGAAAGAGACAAGACAGAGACTTGAAATGCTAGAATTTAACCTTCATGTAGGAAATTTAAAAATGCATTCAGTGCTACCCCAGGCAGAAGCCGTCCCTCCCTTCCCCGCAAGCAGGAACACAAGCCCCGCTTGCAGAAGGCAGGACTAAGAGACAAGCACCATTGCTTACGTAAATAAGTGATTTTGTACGAGATTAATTAGTAGAGGGATGCTTTTGGATATCTTGTTAGGACAGCGGTTCCTTTATGAAATACCTATCAATAATCCACAGCCATGTAAGAGCCGGATGTGTCTGACACCAGCAGATATCGCAGAATTAACAAAAACTTGCGTTTCTCAAGGAGACCAGCAGGGATGGGGACAGGACAGCCCAAGGGCTGAGCCCCTCACCGGTCCCACCCTCAGGCCCCTGCTGCCCACCAGCACCAGATTTAAACGTGAAGGAAAGAGCTCTCCATACCACAACACCCCAATTAAGAAAGTAATCAGTTACATAACTGCCTTCTGAGAAGTATCACCGTGTCAGACTCCTGAGGCACTTCTGCAATGCAGTTAAATATGCAAAGTCTAATCCAGCAAAATAAGGAAGCTGGTCATTTGGCAAGGTTGTCATTAGGAGAGCCTGCTTTGACTAGAATTAATGCCAATGGTTGTAACATTTTGAAAAATCATTGATCTACTGTTGCCGTGCAGAGCAGCTCCTGTGAGAAAATCCCATGCGTTTGCTCCAAACTTTTCTGGAAGATGCATGCCGGCCGATGACATGGGAAGGATAAGTTTATTCTCTTTAACCTGAGCTGAGGTAACTAACAGGAACCAAATACACTGCTTTTCCCTGTCTGGGCATCAGCTTGTTGGACACAGTCATGCTCCTGCTATGTACACAAAACAAACTCCTAAACCATCCCCCAACCCTGTTTTCCCTTGTAAAAATTATGTAATTGCATGCTATTTCAGAAAATTGCATAAAAGTTGACTCTATTATGATTAATTGTCCCCACGGCTTCTTGTAAAATTTTCAAAGTTCCATCTGGTCACACAGGGTTTAGTTTACAAAAGTGTTGCACATTATTAGATTTTCTGATAAAGTGTGCTCTTTTGCGATTCAGAAAACTGCTTCTCCTCCAGACAACTGGCATCCTCTTTGTTATTCACCCCAGAGATGCGCCAGCCAAAATGGAGTGCACTCAGATGAAAAAAGGTATTCCCAATCAGACATGCAGATTAAGCATTACTTATGCAGTGTAAACAAAACATTACCAAAGTTTCAGCACAAGCTCTCCCTGCGACACGTGTAGGCTGAAAGTACACGTCGACAGTTTGGTTGGGGTTTGCTGCCCATCCTCTTGCCCAGAACATCAAAGCTCAACACTGCAGCCACCCTGCCCAGTGCAATCCCAGGGAAGGTCCTGACTCTGAATCCTGCTCCAGTCATTTTGTCACTTGTCATTTTTAACTTCCAATAAACACTGAGGAAGGCAGAACAGAAGGGATGCAACACTACCCACCCTTCTGCTCTCCTCCATACATCCCAAGCTTCATGCCACACCTTCCATCTTCCCTCCAGCACACCTCCATACAACCCAGCACTGGGGAGGGCTGAGAAGAAACCTAGAGACACTCCAAGAATCGGAGACCTTCTCTACCTGTGCCACATCATCGTAGCAGCGTGGAAAAGCAAGTGCCACAGCAGCTAATACAACATCTGAGAGAAGAAGCAATAGCAAGGAAGATAGACCAACAGGAACACCAGAGGACTGTACTCACCTCTGTTCTGCCAACTACAAGGGCCAAACTGAAAAAAGTCCTGAAATACAGGGTGCAGATCAGTAGGTAACTTTACTGAGAACAACAAGGAAGCAGCCAATACTCAAAAATGCATTTTGAAAACAGGAGCTTGTTCTGTTGGTCTACCACTATTGCAATTCTTCCGATTTCTCCATCACCACCACAGGGACATGTCCCTTAACACTAACCTGGGACACAGAAACAAAAATCCAAGCCCAGAAGTGAAGCTATAACACAAGCACCTACAGTTTTCTGAAAGAACGACTGCGCGTGCAGACAGGGATGTCCCAACCGAGAGAGTCTTCTCATGTCAGAAACACGCTCGGGAAGGTCCCGCACCAGCAGCTGGGCAGGAGCTAAGCTCAGCTGATGGGAAGGGCGATTCCTATGCGAATAACTGCTCAGAAGAGCCATAGGAGGAGGGGGCTGGCAGATGCCAATGGAGTCCCAAGCAGACCTGCCTATGCCAACCTACCAAGCTGTGAAACTAAAAGCAGTTGTGATTTCACAATATCAGAGTGACTGGTTGATAAAATTGGTAGTAAATATTAAGTTATGCACAAAGAGGGGGAAGACAGTCCTAGCTTCATCATATAACCATGATTTCTGACCTATTACCATTTACCAAAAAAATCATTATAGTTCTATGAAGAATTTGGCTCAGTAGCAAACAGAGCATTGAGGATTACAAGGAAAGAAATCAAAAATGAAAAGAGAAAATTCTGCAGTTGTGTAGATCCAGAGTGCGCCTGCCCATTGAGCACCACCTGCAACTCCAGATCCCTCCAGTCTCAAAGTCAATATGAAAAAAGCCAAAAAAGTACCAAAAAATGGTAAAGACAAAAGAACTTCCATGGTTAGAGCAACTCAACAAGTTCAGGGAATGTTTCTTCAGGATGGAGAGTGTGACAAGCATGAACAAGTTCAACAAATCCATTTGGGGCTAGCACCCTCAAACTTCCCAACTTATCACTGCAAACACCTCAGGTCTCGTACAAGTACCAGGATACTTATCCACAGCAACAGAAGAGTTTAAGGGTAAAAACTATACGTGAGCCACTTTTTCCATCTGCCAAGAATATCACTATCAAAGGTACAAGCATTTACTGGTGTCTAAACTTACAGAACCACAGTTGTTCCTGGGGATGCTAATAAATAATCCACGTCTCCTCATCTCCTGCTGCCCGTTTTCCCCTCACTTTGTATTATGCAAAACAGAAAAATATTATCATCCTTATGGCATCCTTCTTGAAAGGCATGCATTTCAAATATCATAAAGAAGTATTGTCATAATGAGGTTAATGACAATAGGGTTTCCAATATCAAAGAGCCAACATGCAGCTGCTTTATAGTATGGAGTGATATAGCACAGAGCTCCATAATGAGAGTAGAGAGTTTTTGGGTTACGCATTTTAATGAGTTTGTAATAAGCAAACTACCACGGAAGTGGTAATTTGCATTTCACAGCACTATTTAGAGAGAATACTTTGTTAACACTCACTACATTGAAGCAGGAAAATTAGCCCAACTTCATAAGGATTTAGAGTCTGAACATGCACAGGCCATTGCACCAAAGATTATATGCTTCTGGAGCCAAAAGAAAAGTATTTGGTAATATGCATGGGGAGAGAAAACCGAGGAGAGGAATGCAATGCCTGTGCCTTTTTTGACCTGTAGAATAAGTAGAAATAACCACTGTGTTTCATGTTGCATATGCCTCCTTTGATGACTCAATTTGTACCTTGCAGTGAAGGTGAAGCACATCAGTGCTTCTTTTGGAAGAAAGATCTACAAAACTGAGCGCAAACTAATTCTGCAATAGCTGTGTATCAGTACGTGCAAAGGCTTGTTTTGTGCCCTAAACCTGGCAGCTCCCAGTGGTGCTGCTCAGCTCTGCTGCCTCAGACACTTGACTCCTTCCCCATCTCTCACGGGGCAAATCCAGCCTAGAAGTTAAGATAAAAATGTCTGAGGTACATGGTGTGCATATAGCACCACGCACCCCGTGCTCCATGGAGCACCGCGCTACGCTCATTACAGCTCATTCAATAAAGAGATGTACCTTAAGAACAATGCATTCATCTATTAATGTTCCTTATGGGAGACATAATCAGCTTCATTAGAAGTCATTATTATGGTAAAACCCTGGAAAAAACATCATGTACAAGGAGGCAGCATGATCAATTAAAAACCTAGAATATGTGACTAATATTGACAGATGTTTACAGGCATTGCTGCGGGAGGTCAGGCGCTCCAGCGGGGTGGCAGCTCCCACGGGCACAGCCCACCCCATGCCCACAGCCTTCCCGGGGGCGGCTGAACCCACCGCAGAGCCAGGCACAGCAAGGAGGGCACCTGCATTCGCTAGAAGCAAGCGATGCAAAATGTGGGTGCAACCCCCAGACTGCCACAAGCCAGCGAAGACATCCACAAACACCCCACCGCAGCAGGAGATGCTGCGCTGTGCCCCGGGGCAGCCCCCCATCCATGCACCCTAGCTCCCACCACTCCAGTCTGCACAGAGGCTTCACAGCAGACCGCGCAGGAAAATATTGTCTGAAGCCAAAAATAATGTTAACATTTGAAGTTGAAAGCTACTAAAGTTTCTGAACTGACAATCATTATTTGTTGTGGGGTTTTGTTTACTCAGAAGCTCTTAGCACTAACCAACACTGTTTCTCACTGTCCTACCAGCCCCAATTTCTTCTGAAAGAGCACAGAACAGGCAGATTGGGGTAGATACATCTTTCCCAGGTCACAAAACTTCTGCCAGTAAAGACTACACCAGCTCTGCTGTGTGGCAGCAGAGATACCCAAGGGAGCAAGAGCAGCAGAAGGGGGAAGCCCCCTTGTAAGGCCCCTACAAAGCTCCAGCACCAGGGCAGGGTACAAGCTCAAGGTGACGCCAACAGCCCCTTGCAGGGTGCAGGATGCCTTTGGGTTGATGCCTTTACAATTTAGAGCAGTTTGCAGGCAGTGCTCCATGTCAAACACAAGGCCAAGCTCTGGTGGCAACATCACCCTTCCCGAGGCTGAGCATCCTCGCCCATAAGGCCCAGGAAATTACAGCTTGTGCTTGGCAAGATGTTATTTTTAAGCCTTAACAAACACAGGCTTGATCTTCTTAAACAGTTTGGATCTACTCTGCCATACACATTCACAGCTCAACAGCTGACTCGGTTTTGGGTACGCATCTGGCACAACAAAACAAGAATGGGCTCAGGCAGGAATTCAGCTTGTGACAGCCACTAAAAGCTTTTTCCATTGCACGTATCGGTGTAAGAGTTGAGAGCTGTTATTCAACAGGACCAATACATCAGTTGCTGAGAAGTCAATAGCATTGATTTCAGTAGGACTGGGGTTTCACTCAGCTGCAAGTAGTTGTTCCAGTAAGAGCTGGGTAACAGGGAGCACAGCAGGAGCCAATGGCTCCTGGGGAAGGCTTTCTCATGAGGAGCCCAATGGTGCCAAGACTACAGGGTCAAGGTACTGAAGTGTTGCTTGTTTTTAAGCATACTCTTTGACCTCCCAGGAATTTTCCCCATAAGCTAACATCTAGGAAAAAAGGCATAGGAACCACAGAGGTCTCAGTGCCCGGAAGTTTAACACACACCTACAGCTGGAAGAAAGGGCTATTAAAATGCATTCTCTCATAGCAGCTATTACTTGATAATTTATTACCTAATCAGAAATAAGGAAAACAAAGTACACAGTAACATGTAGTCTTCAGAAGAAAGAGTGAGAAGGAAGCAGAGTCAGACGAGAGGCTCTGCAGCCCAGGGGCAGCTGCAGGATCGGACCACCCGCTGCTGCTGCACTGAGACCCAGCTCCACTTCCTACCTGCAAATCTCAATTTCTGCCTAACAACCCTGCACCCACACCAACGCTCGTAAGTGCACACCGCAAGCCCACCATGCCGTGCATGGGTCCTGCATGGCCCCAGCGGCGGCTGCTGCTACCACCCCGAGCAGCTCTCAGCCTCCTACTCAGCAGCCGCGGTGCAGCAGAAGGCTCCAGTTGTCATTAAGCTTTCACAGAGCCGTTAGCTACATGATCAAATAAAGAGATACGGTAATTTACAGCAGTAAGCTATAATCTCTTTTAAATAAAGAATTATTGCTTCCTCTTTCAGCAAGGGCTTCAGTGCACTGGGCTGGCTCTTCCTTGAAGCACCAAGATATCTCACTTGGGACTAAGCAGAAACACGTAAAAAGCAGAGGGTACGTCCAAGAAAATGCTCGAGGAGGGGACGGTGCACCTGGGCATGTTGTGCAGATGCTCACTGCAGAGCACAGGGCTGTTTCCTCTGCCTTAAAACTCTATAAATCACATCACAACCTGGTGGGATCTTTTGCTCTTGCAAAACATCCACCGAGTTTGGCAAGTCCTAGTGCGACTGCACCTGTAGAACAGTGCGGGAAAAGACTGACATTCCCAGTCACTGGAAAAATAGTAATAAAAGCCAGAAGAGGGGGGATACCAGCCACACCGCATGCTGAGAGGCTCCTGATAGCAAGCTGGAAACATAACCTTTACAGCTCTGTCTCCGACCTACTCTGTGTGGGTATTGTCTGTCACCGCTGCATTTTGTACAGGGCCGGTCATGAACGCGAGGCAGCCGTGCTGGGCAGATCTGAGGGAGCGCTCGCTAAGCCCGCTATCCGCACAGGTTTAAAAATAGTCCAAGAGAACAACTGTTCCCTGCGCTGCCGGGGCGGGGGAGAGGAGGGAAAGCGCCGTGCGAGAGCAAGGCTTCTCTCCTGGTCGGCTAAAATAGTCACGACCCTCACGTGTGCGTTGTACATCCAACATCTCAGCTGTGCAGAGTTTGAAAAGGACAGAAATAAGGCAACCACTTGCGGGTGCAGCCCTTGGTGCTGGGGGCAAGCCCTGCCTGGCACGCACACAGGCTATAGCCTCTGTCCCCAGCAGCATTTCTAATTGAGCTAAAGGCCCCGGGGCTAAAGAAGTTTAAAACCTTTCTGAAGAGTTTGAGAGATCAGGCCCCATGAACCACCTTATAAAAAAATAGCCAGTAGATGGCAGGCCTGCAAAGCCTGATAAGATCGCACAAGTTCATTTTACTTCAGTAAGAAGAGACAGAATGATATTTTAAAGACAAATGTTTTTATACTTTAACTACCCTAACAGGATCTATTAGTACATCTGTAGAGATATTTTAAAGAGTTATGGCTACAGGATTACAATTAGTGCACCAAACAACCCAGATCAGGAAGATCCATTCAAGTCAAAGCTGTTTTTTCAAAACCAAATAAAGTAGAGCATCTAATAACGTGCAGATAATTTCTCTACAGCAATACCCAGCTCATTTTAGGCATCAGCCAAGTCAATTTAGGACTATTGCCATCAACATGTTTGTTAGATAGTAAAGACATATCAGAAGCACAAGCATGTACCAGTGCTTGCTTCCAGCCCCCACAGAAAATAAATATCCTACTCCTTCCTTTCATTATTTTTTCCAAGATGATAAATCCTGCATCCTGCCCAAATCGGTCACGCACCATCTTCAGTTATGCACTGTACAGTATGGATCCCACCATAACACTTGCAATACAAAATACCATTTTTAAACATATCAGGAATTTAAGAATATCCTCTTACATGACAAATAATCAGAGCTCCCCACTCTCAGCGGAGCAAACCCAGTGCTGAGCAGCACCAGGCGATGCTCCTGCGCGTAAGGGACCGGACAGGGAGGGACCCATCCGGCATCAGCAGTGGCCCGAGGACACACGTGGATGCTTCTCTCCAGGATTTCTCTTGAATGTTTCAGGACAGGACTTCCTTCTACAGGCAGCTTCGCTCAGCGTACTTTTACATTTGCCCGATTTTTAAGAGCTTTATGGAAACCTTATTTTGAATTCAGTGGCACTTATAATGCTACTTTTAAATCAATACAGTTGATTTTTTTATATCAGCTCATTTCATCTTAGTGTGGCAATTTACTTTACTTCGCTGTTGCTAACTTTGGAGTCAAAGCAGCTCCTTTCCTCTATTTCCCAGCACACCCAAAGGATCTGCAGGAGGGGTTTGCTCACGAGCTGGTGGTAGAGGCTGCGACACCAGCGGTGTCCCAAGCTGCTGTCGATCGAAGCGGCTTGCCGTATCTGCGCTCCTGAGCACTGCCAGAAAAGACCCATAATGAGTAGTTTGGTTTTCTTACAATGCCCAGAAAAGATATTTCTTGACTTTGGCCTCGTCACCATGAAATTACAGCCCTAAGATTACATCCCTGAGGCATTCCAGCTGTAACGAGCAGATACCGATCTGCATTTGTGGACACAGAGTAGAACAAACCCATTAAGAGCACTGCCATTAGATGGTCAACTCCAAAGTGTTTGAGATGCTCTCCCCATAGCATGGCTCCAGGCCTGGGCTCCTACAAACAAGCCTTGTTAAGAAACTTCACACACACTTTTTTGCACTGAAGAGGAAAAAAGGAGCAGCAATTTGCATTCTGATTTCCCTGCTCCACTTGCCTTTTTCACATGCATTAGTCCACGCTTCACCTCTGGATTGGGGCAATCTTTAAGTTTCTGCAATGGGTAAGAGCAACAGCACAGGCAGGTTTTTACCCCCTCCCCGTTCCTGCATGGCCCCTTGGGGAGGGCTGGCTGTGCACAGCAGGTCTGCTCCGCCTCGTGGGGCACCAGCCAGAACCAGCCATCCAGAAATCCTCACTTGGCTTTCTAGCAACCCCCTCCCAGCTCTGTATCATCCTCAAAGTAGTAACTTGAAGCCCATTAATTAAAACATGGTACAATATTGTATGCTCATGGGCTGTTTTCCTCAAAGTAGGCAACATAAGCCTCCACACAGTCTCACTGTCCAATATCAGTGCTGGACAAGAGACTTTTCATGCTCCAATACTTCCCCTCAGGCACTCACATCAAGCTGTCCACCTCAACTGCTGCATAAGGCCACAGGTAGTCCACACAGCAAGGCACCCCCCACTCCCAGAAGAAGGGTGCCCCTCACCCCTGAGCATCCAAAGCTTCAGGCTGCCCTTTGTAAGGGAATGGCTGAGCTGTCACTAGCTTCAGCAAGGGGATTTCAGCCCAAGGCTTGTACATTTAAGCCATTCTGCCAAATTAGACACCCCCCCCCCAAAACAAGCCCAAAAATCAGAGCCCCTGCACACATGCAGTATCCCAAAGCTTAGAGATTACTGTGCTCTTAAAACAGATGAGGTCAATGCTCCAATGCTTCCTCAGTTTACTTACCATGAGGAATACAAGAGAACCCTATTCATCCCACCAGAACAAGCAAACTCTTCTTGGCACCAGGACTGGATCACTCATGTGCTCACACACCCTCTTGTGTGCAAGGGAGAAACCACCATCAAGAGCAACCCTTAGCTGCTGCAATCCCAAGAGGCCCAGGGCACATGGGAGCCACCCAATAAATCCCCGCCAGGATTATTACAACCACCTGAGCAAACCCTTCTCTCCCCGACAAAGCGATCAGCAGCACCTGGCACAGCCCCAGCTGCCTCTGCCTGGCCCCACTGGGAAGTGAAGGCAAACCAAACCCCCTATTACTTCTACCCCTCCACACCCGAGCAGTGCATGAGTTCTGGGGGAGCTCCATGAGTGCTGCAGAGTTGGGGACACATCGCCCCTTCCTGTGCATGATGCTTCAATGCAGTGCTCAGTGCTGAAGCCGGCGAGCTCCTCCAGGACTGGCCACGCACCACGAGTTCGCTGAATCGACAGACCAAAATCTCATCCAGTGACAAAGGAGGAGTTACTTGCCCAGCTCGCTTCTAAAAATCCCAAAAAAAGGACCATTCTGCATGCACAAAACACCCGCACCGCACCGCTGGAGTGACCCTGGTGCTGCTGGGAACGCGCCGGCCCCGGTGCGTGTGCTGGTGCAGGCGATCCGCAGGCACGCAGTGACACCGTCGTGCCCGGGGCTCACGGTGCGCACACATGGCCGAGCCTGCACAGCCCCTCCGAAACCCACCCAGCACACCAAACTCACCCACCATTATACACACGTCCACTTTTATCTGGCAAGTCCCAGAGAGAAATATGGAAGTGCAATACCGGATGGAACCGCTGGAGCCACCGCGACGGGTTGCCCACAAGCCCAGGCAACCACATAATTGATGTCTCGTTTAAAAGATTCCCAGGACATCTCTGCAATGTGCTGCTGTAGACCATAGACCCGTCCCCATGCCCTCTACAGCAAACTCCAGCCCGGTGGGAAAGAGGTGACCCAAGAGCTGTGCTTTGCTGCGGGCGTTAGAGGCTGAGCAGAGCATCGGCACCGCAGCCCCCCGCTCCGTGCTGGGGATGCCTGGCTGGGCGGGTGGCTCCTGGGACAGGGGACACGGGACGTCAGGAGCTCTGGGTCCCAGACTTGTGCTCAGGGCACATGTGGAGTCGTCTTAAGCTAATAGATATTACCACTTGCAGTGATTTAAACTTTCAGATTGAATCGATGTTCCTTACAAGTTGGGACCTCATCTGTCCGAGCTCAGCCCGGCGGCGGCGGAGCTCGCAGCGAGGAGGACAGTTAATGCGCAGGGAGGCTCCGCACAGCAGAGCTGTGGGCAGAGCGGAGGTCAAACCCCCAGATTTGGCCCCGTTCATCAGCTGGTGCAACTGTCGGTCACAACCACTTCAGTGCATCATGGCTTCAGCCACGCTCAGCCGTCGCCTGGGCTGCTCAGGCGTTGGGCAGCTCGTCTGGTTTGTGCTCGGACCCGAACGCTGCGACGAATTCGCTGAGCAGCGAATCCCCCTGCCTGGCACAGGCAGGAGCACAAGCTCCAGGGCCTAACAGTGAAGGTTTGCTGCGTTTGTGTAGAAAATAAGGAGAAAATCGCATCGGTAGGAGTAATTAATCACTGGAAACAGCTTACCAAGAGTTGTTGTGCATTCTTGATTACCCACCTTTTTTTTTTTTAATCAATATATGTTGCATCCGTATCCGAAGAGGACTTCAGTGAAGCCCTGTGGGCTGTTTTATTCCAGGGATCAGGTCTGATGGGCTCAATGATTCATAGAGGATCGCTGAAGCAGTCACGAGGCCTCTGGAAATCGCAGCTCCCAGGATTTAAGCATTAAAAGGAAGTGTGCTGTTATGTGTAACAAGTGATTATATGGCACTTAAACAGGAAATCAGATGCTTCTTATACTGCAGTATGTTAGGAAAAGAAACATGGTAATGGGCGAGGTGAGAGGTGGTTAATACTATAATGTTTCCCTGTACGCTACTGGTGGAACCATTCTGGAATATTGCATACAATTCGTAGCATATACATACACGAAAATGTCTCTGAAATATATAACGCTTGCTGGAATGTTGCATGAGGGAGTAAAAGATCACTGTCTGCTACTGTCTGAAAGATGATAAATACCAAGCAAGAAGGCGGCTTTTTTCAGATGATCAAACTTGACATAATTGTGAATAGCGGGATTAGCACGAGATTCAGTGCTTTACTCAGATTTACAGATGCTACAACCATCTGATTACAAAAGCCTCTCAGCTTTCATTTGAAATAGATATATAATTACTAGGCCTTCCTGAATATTTAGGTGAGCTTGAAAATGCAAGCTTTAAAGGAGGACTACCACAGGACAGGTAAAGAACATCTTGCAAGTCATACTTTTTGTCCCTTTATTTTGAGTATCTGAGCTCGTCAAATAAAGTTTTAAGGTGCTAAAAAAAAACCCAATTAACCTGAGAAATGTGTGCTGCGGAGCTGTGTCTCAGGGGAAGCCATCGAAGCCCCATTGCCTGGATCACCTGAAGCTGGGCTGGACAAACCACTGGGCTTCAGTCTGCCAAGGCAACCTGGCACGGGCAAAGGCTCTTGGAGTAATAAAATAAGATTATTTCCCCCCCCCCTTTTCTATTATTCTTTCATTAATTTGAATTTATCAAGATAAATTAAAAAACACTCATAGCCACATATGGGCTGCCTGTAGCTTTCTCAGGAAAGGATGCCGGTGCCGGTGCCAGTGCCGCCTCGCGCCCCGTCCCCGCGCTGGACCCCCTGCCACGGCTGGGGCCGCGCCGGGGCGCCGGGAGCAGCAGGGCCCCAGGCTGGGGGAGAAACGCATGGTCTCCCTTCAAAAGATATGTTTAAATGAAGCAGCGTGAGGGCAGCTGTAAAACCTGACAGGTTTACATCCACATTATAAAGACAGAACAGACGAGTTCGTCATCGACTCTAATCAATTTTTCCCTTTTCTGTGCATTAAGAGTTCTAGATAAATCGCGTCGTGGTGGTTTAAATTGCTGAACAGCTTCAGGTGAACTTTACAGGTGTCAGCTGGCATCTATAAACTGTCCAAGAGTCCTATAAAAGACTGTGAAACAAGAGCAAAATTAGGAGATAAATCTATCACTTAAAAAAAAAAAAAAAAAGGAGCTAGGGAAGCATATTTTCAGTGTTACTTTTTAACAGAGCGCTGGAATGGAGACTTGCAGGTAGCAAAACCTTCTGACGCTGCTCATATTCACGGTGCACTGACAAATTAATTTAATCATCCCCCAAATTCTTGCTTTCTCGCATCTGTGACACCACGATGGCCAGCTTCAGTTCTGTGCTGATATACTAGAACAGGGCATAAGGGGTTATTTTGAAAAACTTGTATCTTGCTTCATGTCTAAATTTCACAGCTATGACAGTAAAATCAAAGCAATAAATAATAAATGAGCTCCTACCTATATCTTCTATCATTTCAATTAATAAAAGAGCAGTTAAACATTTGTGCCTTATAAAAATTGAGCACCCGATTGTGAAGTAGATTCAATCAGCAAAACACAACTTTTACTGGTAATGCAACAGAAGGAAGCAGATGGTAGATATAATTCCACCCAAAACAAAGCAGACAAATACAGCCACACTAAAATCTATTATTTAGTCGGTTCAGGACATATCTAGGCAGGTCTATGAGGTGTCGGCACCTGGGACCAGTCATTTTACCTTAAAAGAAATGAAGGCCTGCATAATTTTTTAACTTGTTTCCTGCTTTATTTGCTGTTTGTGTTCAGCTGAAGTTCATTTTTGGCAAAGCTGCTCAGATAGGAATACCATCCATTTTCATAATTTATGCTAGAAAATACACAATCTGACTGGAAACAAATAGCCGCTCGAACAGTAAGATACGCCCAGGCGCGCTTTCTGCTTCGGGTTTCTGGCTGCCGTGAATTCGAACCTCGCATGTTCTTCTCGCAGGGGAAGCGATGAGGTGTCTAAGCCTCAGGAGGTGCAAGCCCCGACAAGACCCGTCGCTGGGATGCGGGGCACGGAGGGTGACTAGGAGCAAGGGGGAGAAACGAATAGTTTTTTGCCAGTCCCGTAATTTCTAAATTAGCTTTTGGTGGGCACAGGTAGGATCCAAACTTGCCTGCTCAGGGGTCCCGACAGCCTTCTCCGGCTTCCCTTCTCGTACCAAGAGATCACGAACAATTCTCCCTACGGGCACATCCCAGCGTGCCATTGGATATCAAGCTACCGCTGGCTGCAAGGCAGCACCTTGTATATGCGATTGCTCAGAAATATTCGCAGTATTTTTACCCTGTAACTTCTTCTTCGCGTACTTCATGTCCAGCTCGGAATGTGAGCTGCGTTACTCGGCTAGGACTGGAAGTAACTGTTTTGTATTTATTACTCGTGTCCTTTGCTAGGACAGGAACACAGTAAGTGCACATAATTGAAGCAGATAACTCCAACTTACTCTCCCTGCGAGTATATTGCCATGCACATACATCTCGATTAGATCATTTTCCTTTTAAAAAGGGAGCATTTCTGTATCGTGGTGTCTAAGACAATTTCCAGCAGAGTCTGCTGGTGGAGTTCTCTGCTAGCAATATTTAAATTCAGTATTCTCCTTGCTGTTGTTTATTTTTCATAACGCTCACATTTTCCTCCCTCATTCCACCTGTCTCCATCAGCAGGTCGCAACACTTTTGCGCTAGCAAACAGGCCTGGAGGCAAACATTCCCTGTCGCTGCTATTTTTTGTTTGAATTCCTGATACACGGCGAGAAGCGGCTGCACTTTCTGCATGCCTGACAGGCCTCCCTGGCTGTTGGTGAAGTTGCTGTGATTTTGGTTGGCGTGGTCCCCGGTGAGCGCTGCTGCCACATTTTCGCTTGAACTCGTGGCCATGCGATGGGTGACCTCCCACCCCACGACCCCGCTTCCAGGAGGTCTCTGAGCTGGGGGATTCGAGGCGGTGCACAGAGACAGTTGCTTAAGGAAGGGGCCACCGCTTCAGTCAATGTCCTCGTACATCCCTGACACTTCCCGCTAAAGTGTTTAACCTCCAGCGCTAGAGGAGATGACATTACTTTTTTTTTATGGTTTGGAGAGTACGACCTTTTCTATCACCGTACTTTACTTACTTCCCTTTCTGCGTGAAGAAAATAACTGGGAGAGATTTCAGCACGTAAGGAAAATGATTTTGTGATTGCTAAAAACAGAGAGCCTTTATTCAGGGTTGTTAAAAATAACTCATGAGCTGAAAGTAATCCCCCTTTAAAGGAATGGCTTCACTAATGCACCGGGTCTCGTATAAAGGGCCGTTGGGTCACACCCGGAATGCGTTTTCCTAAAGTCACTCAAAGGTGGGCCTTGCGTTTGCATCCTAATGCTGGTGGCACGTTGAGCCCTTGCACGGAGGAAAAGCGAAGCGGGACTTACTCTGAGGTGTGGGTGCCCATGGATCGGGACCGCGCACTCGCAACCGCGGTCGCTTCACTGGGAACCTTACTGCTGACGCAGCACAGGGGAACTTTGGTGCCCGAGTTCAGCCTCCCACGTACAAGATGGGTTTAGTGAGCTGCAAGTGTTTAACAGTCTGTTTTACACGTGTTGAGACACGGTTGCAGCGTGTCCACTTGAAAAGGAGCTGCAAGCGTGTGCTGCCGTGAGGAATACCCTGATTTGGGAGCAGACAAGATGCCCCAGGCTGATGGAAGAGAGAAACTGCAAAGGTAACATGCTTATACCGTGGGGAAACGTCACCACTGGCTTCTGTAGCATCCCCGCAGAGCTGGAGTCGGGAGTTTCACCGCCTCGGTGCTGAAAGGAGCCATTCGAACACACTGAAGGCTGGAGGTAAGATTAAAGAAGGAGGAATGAAAACTGCTGATAGAGAGTGCGATGCACTAAAAAGTGAGCTAAGAATAAAGAGATAAGGAGCACCAAGATGTTGTCACAGTTCTACTCTAATAACTTAAGTAGCTGCCGTTAGACAGCAGTCCCAGAGCGCTGTAATTTAATCTAGGAGTGAAAGATGCCAACAATACATACGGTGTCAAAATAAAAGGGACCACTGCTAGCCCGTGAGCAGCCCCCTGACTCCGGCGAGGCTGCATCGCGTCCAGGTGGTCCAAAGCATTTACGATTCCAGGCTTTTGAATACCTGACGCCATTCGGTCACCTACTAGTTTGCATGCGTGCTGTTGATTCAAAAGGCTGGTGCATAACGAAGCTTTCTTTTCTGAAGGGCACAATGAGCACGTGAAAAATATATGATCTTTTTAAATTTTCAAAAGCGGATGGGTGACGCTCCTCGCAACAGAAAGGAGAGGGGCACAATTAATTTTCAAGCCTTACGCACCACACAGCCTGTCCGTGGGCCGTAACGAAAGGCGGTGCTTTGTAGCGGGGTTTGAAGGTGGAGGTTTGAGGGAGGGCACGTGCCAGCCCCGCATTGTCTGCGCGGACAGACTGCCGGCCTTGGGAGCGGCGTGGGGCTGGCGAGGAATCTGCTTTATAAATATTTTGTGAACACCTATCTATCTTAATAAGACTAGCTCAGCCTCCATGCGAAACGTAGTTACTGTATAACGAAAGCAAATTCACCGCTGTTTTTCAACAGAAAGTTCCTTGGTTTACAGCGAGGTGTTGGGTTGGGCAGAAAATCAGCAGGGCTCAGGCCTGGAACGACCAGCTCTCCCGGAGGCTCTGCCTCCCGATGTCATCCACGCTGGCTTCACAGAGCCCCCAGAGGGCTTTGTGAAGTCTCCGCTCAGGAAGACTTTTTAAAATTTGTGTATTTTTCACAGTTTCCCAGGCATTGGGTGTATAAACTTCCCTTGAACGAATCCCCACGAACCGAATTTTCCCAACGTGTGCAATCTCTATGTTGTAAAACAAGTAACGTCCAGGCCCTCCAGTCAACCCTGTGGGACTTCCTAAGGCCACCATCCGTCGGGCGATGCCTGCTGGGTCGCCAGGTCTCAGGTCCACCCTCCAAGCCCCAGGCCAGGCACGAAAAACCTTCCACGAAACGCTAAGCTGAAGCACCTCTACTGAGTCTACCTGTAGCATCAGGACACCGGAGAGCAGGACCAGGGTCGTGTTGTCTGTTCTAGGTCTAAACCCAACTTTAAACCGCCCCAGCACATCTGGACAGCTGTTTCCCAAGCGCTTTCGCTGGTGTAAGCAGGAGCCGAGCTCGTCCGTGGGCGCAGGCGGCAGAAACGACCCCACGAGGTCCGCCTGCCCAGGAGAAGCTGAGACCTCTGCGACGGACACCGGTGCGAGGGGTAGCGTTGGCCACGGCCACCGTCCCCGCACCCACCACAGGTCTAACAGCCTCCAGACCGGGACGGACGGGCTCCTGCCCAACCGCCTGCAGCCTCTCTCCCCTCCCGACTGCTAAAAGCCATCACTCTGCACGAATTACAACCAAACCAGAAAGTAGCTGCTGTCGGAACAAACCTAAAGGTGAATGTTACTTGAATTCGTAACCAAGGTCAACACCGATAAGCTTATTTTTTTACAAACGTAGCTCCATTCCTAAACCGTGGAAGGCTTCACTTCACTGCAGGAATCTGCCTGACTTGGAAACTGCTACTTTTTCCCCTAAATACCTTCACGTCTCGTAACTGCACATCACTTAGAAAGGCGCTGGATCACTAGAAAGTATCCGCGGTAGCAGAGAG
The DNA here is from genome assembly GCA_031468815.1 of Morus bassanus. Lineage (NCBI taxonomy): Eukaryota > Metazoa > Chordata > Aves > Suliformes > Sulidae > Morus > Morus bassanus. Next base: position 2,715,882 of record CM062575.1, read on the forward strand.
CTTGCTAAATATCACAGCAGCTCTCCCCTCCTCGAAGATTAGCCAATACTGCGAGAGTTCCTCTGCTAGGCTGGGAGAGGGAGGGGAGGAAGTGCACAAATAAACAAAATAAAATTCCTCCTAGCCAGTAGCATTCTCTGTCGGCTGCATCGCCGGTACAACCACCCGCGTTTCAAAATCAAAGCTTAACGCAGCTAAGAAGTTCCCGAAACCCAGTACCTGCCACCATCGCAGCCAATGTGACAAAGGAGTGCGAGTTGTAAGCATCCATTCAAGCTGGAGTGGGTAAATTAAATCCACGTAAAGGGTTTTAAACGATGTGGCCAGCGCCTCTCCAGCAATTTCTCTCCCGCCTGTGACCGAAAGTTAGGAGTGGTAAGTTCACAGGCGAAACACGGCCGGAGGCTGCAGCCCCGCAGGACAAACTGTTGCATTTCGGAAGGGTTTTGCTCCGAGGACCGATCGCCCCCCGCCGTGGCGGGGGGAGCCCCGCGGGCACCGCGACCACCGCCCGCCGGGGGGAAGCGCCTGCGGGCCCTTGTCCCGGTGGTTTGGGCTCCGCGGGGCCGCGGGCGGGGGCGCGCAGGGCAGTCCCGGGGCGGGGGGGGCACGGACACGGACGCGGACGCGGACACGGACACGGACACGGACACGGGGGGGGGGGGGGTTGTCCGCGGCACCGGGACGGGACGGGGCGAGGCCCGGGCGCTCCCGCCCCCCCGGGGCCGCCCCCCCCCGATTCCGCCCCCGCGGGCGCCCCGCGCCTCCCGCCCGCCCCCCGCCCGCCCGCCCGCGCAGCGCAGCGCGGGGGGGCGCTTGCGCACTGCTGCGCTCCGCGCACCGCCGTGCCCCACGGAGCCCCGGCGAGGCTGCGGCGGGTAAGCGGTGTACTAAAGCGCGCAGAGCACCCGCGCACTCCTCCGCCGTTCCCCTCCTCAATAAACGCTGCCCTCCGCGCGGGTGGGGGGCTTTCCCGAGGAAAACCTCTCCCCGGGATACTTAGACGCGAAAGGTAAGCGCCCGCGCCCGCGGGTCCCGCGCCTCCCTGGCTGCGCGGCTCTGCGCGGGGGGTCGGGGGGGCGCGGGGGGGGGGGCGCGGGTGGCGGAGCGCCCGCTTACCTGGGACGGGCCGTGCGCGGGTGCCGCCACACCGCGCCTCTGCGCGCACCCTTGCGCGCACCCCTGCGCGCCCACGCGTGTCCTGCCGCGCCGTTACTGGCCGGCGGCGGCGAGCGCGGCTCCCGTCTGCGCCGGCGGCCGCTTTGCGCGCAGGGAGCGCGGGTGCGGGTGCGGGCGCGGGTGCGCTGCGCTGCGCGGCGCTGCGCGGGGTCTCGGCCGAGTCTCCGGGGCTTTTTCCCCTCCCGAGCAGAAAAGCGGCGAGCCGGGCGCTGCCGGGGCCGACGCGCCGAGGTGCCCGGGCTAAGAGGCAGGAAGCAATTAAAACTCCTCCTTTCGGATTAACAACCAAAAATTGATCGATCTGTCAGGAATACTGTTGATTTATGAAAGGTGCTTATTTCCTTGGTATGGAGAATTTTATGTTCTCTAGGTGAAACTGAGTTCACCCAGCTCCAGAGTAGATTGATGTTTTAATAAAAATAAATAAAGGGAAAAAGCTAGCCTGGTCTTTGGGGACATCAACTCTCAAATCGCGGAGTTAGACTAACAAATCAAATCGCGTTATCTTTACATTTCATATCTTTTAATCTGCACGCCGGCAAAAAAAAAAAAGAAAAAAAAAAAAAAATTGCAGGCGGGCGGCGCCGTAGCCTTTATCACCCGCAAAAGTTGTTTTGTTTTGTTTTGTTTTAATACGACGCTTAAAAAGTTCAGAGAACAAGCGCTCAGGGCTCGGGGCCGGGGGCGGCGGGGGGGCGCGGGGCCGGGGGCTCCGCGGCGGCGGGGGGCGGCGGGCGCGGCCGCCCGCGCAGTGTCCTGTAGATGGCACACCGTCCCCACGCTAGAGCCGCCTGCGCCGCGGCCGGCGGGGGAAGCGGGCGAGGAAACGGCGAGCTCAGCACTTGTTGTTTACCCGAACCGGGGCGCGTTTCTTCGCCGGGAAAAATTCATTGGAAACGCACGGACGGGGTGTGCGGGGAGGCCGAGCCACCCCCCGCGCCCCACGCGGGGTTTCCGCGCGTCTCGGGGCCCGCTGGAAGCGGGAGCGCAGTTTGCGGGGGAAGGTGTCGGGGAAGCGGGGAGCGGTGCGGGAGCCGGGAGGAGGCGGTGGCCAGGCCCGCACCCCGCACCCCGCACCCCGCACCCCGCGGGGGTCCCGGCCGGGCCGGGCGGCAGCCGGGCGCCCCCGACCCCTTTGTCTTTGCGATGTGCGTTTCAGCGGGACAAATTGCTTATTAGCAGTCTAGCAGGGAAGGCAGTTTCTTTCTTTCTTCTTTCCCCGCTCTGTTTTCCTTCCCGCATGGCCCCCAGCTACGCCCTGGGCAGCCTCCCCGCCCGGCGGTTTTCCCTTCATTTCAATATCCTAAAGAAAATGCAAATCACCGCGCCGTGCCCTTTTTACAAAGTTAAATTAGCCACAGCTTTAAGTGACTCCATTAGTATGGAAAACATACAGATGTTTAGCGCGGGAACGGCCCGGCTTTCGGGGCGCTGCCCGCCCCGCTCGGCCGCCGCGGGGCTCGGGGGCTCCCCCGCTGAAGCCCCCCCGGGGGCGGCCGGCCGGGAGCGGGGCTCCGCCGCGACCCCCCGCATCGTCCACCCGCTTTTAAGGCTCCAGTTATTTGAAAGACCGCTGTGGCTTGCGGGGCAGCGGCAGGCTCGGGGGCCGGGGGTCCTGCCCCCGGCGGGGGGGGCGTGTGTGTGTGTGTGTGTCCCCCCCCGGACACCCGCGTCCCGCCCGCTGGCAGAGCCCTGCGCTCCCCCAGCCCGCTGCCCGGTCCCGGCGCCGCGGCCGGCGTTTGCGGTGGCGGGGCGGGCGATGGGCATCCCGGTGCGGGGCTGGGGCACCCGCCGCTGCCCGCCTCGGGAGGGGCGGAGGGGGGGGAAAGTACTTGTTCCGCCGGGAAGTTGTGTTCCGCCAGCGCGGCGGCGGCCGCCGGCTCCCCGTTCCGCGGGGGTGCCCGTTCCGCGGGGGTGCCCGTTCCGCCGGGCTCCCGCCCGCTCCCGCAGCCCCAGCCCCGCACGGCGGGCGCTGCCCGAGGGTGGGCGCGGGGTGTCAGCCCGTCCCTCCAGGGCAGGGCGTCGGGGAGAGCCGGCCCTGACCACGAAAGGGTTAAGGTTTATATTATTCAGTAGAGGTCTTGTTAGGATGTAATCTGCATTTTCTAACTACTGCGTAATAAAAAGTGAGAAGTTTTGAGACACCTTTCTTGATTATACCTTTGGCGATACTTTAGGTTTTACATTTAATTTGCATTTTGTTCTTAGTGAATATTGAAGTCTTGAGTGGAGGATTGAATTTTATTAGGACATCTGGACTGACAATATCAAATCAGACACCAACGTCCCAAAGCATGCTAAAATTTCAGAGTTAATTAGAACGAAGTGTGTTTAATTAAAGCCAATTATAATATCTGAAATTATCTGATCGATCCTTGTTTGTTCAGTTGGAGTCAGTTTATATTGTTCTCGCCGCACGACGGGACCCGTCCGGCCGCCAACTCCCCGCGGCCCCGGCTGCGCGCCCGCGCCCCTTCCGCGCCCCACCGCGGGGGCGGGCTCCCCCCGCCTGCCGGCTGCGCGGCTCCGTGCCCGCGGGGGCCGCGGCCCCCCGCACCCCCAGACTCCCAGAGCCCCGAGAGGCGGCGGCGGCCCCGCGGCATCCTCCGCACCCCGCCGGGAAGGGCCGCGCCGTCGGGCGGCAGCCGCGGGGAGATTTTCCCTTCCCGGGAAAGGCTCCCGCTGGACGCACGGCTGCCGGGGCCGGCCTCCGGGCACCGGGAAACTTTAAGCCTTTTTTCCTTTTTTTTTTTTCTTTTTCTCCCCTTCCACCCCCCCCAAGAGCTAATTCTTGATTTAACAATATCGGGGCGCCGGACGGCGAGAGCGCGCCTGGAGGAGCGCAGGGCCGAGCGCCGGTTTGAGTAAAACACCCCTGCACCCACGGGGAGTTTCTTTACTCGGAGGCGGCTGCGCCGCCCGGCCGCGCAACCCGGCGGCGGGGCGCGCAGAGGCGCGCAGAGGCGCGGGAAGTGCGCGCACGGCCCGCCGAGGGGCCCCGACGCTGCTGCCCGCCGGGCCCGGGCAGGGGTAGGGACAGCGTCCCCGCTGTTGCGTGTCCCACCCGTGTGCGCGTCCGTCCCACCGCCCCCGCGGAGCCAGCCCCCCTGCCCCGCGGTGGCCTGCGCGGAGCGCGGAGCGCGGAGCGGGGCGGCCGCCCTCCCCGCCGGCTGCCGCTCCCGGCGCGTCCATCCCGGCGCATCCCGGCGCTCCGCAGGGCAGGCGGCAGGTGCGGGTGTCGGGCCCGCACCGCTCTCCCCGTCCGCTTTCCACCCGGCTTGTGCCCGGCCCCGGGATGCTCAGGAATTTGGGATTCAAGCCTTGAAATCAGCCCCAAACCGCGTCCAGAAACCGGGAGAGGCGGGCGAGCGGGGCCGGAGCGGCCCGGGGGGGGGGGGGGGGCGGGTCAGGACCCGCTGCGCGGGGCGGCCCTCCGCAAAGTTTGCCCTTTGCGGGGCGCTGGGGACCTTTGCTAGCGGAGGAGAGGGCCGGCGCCCCCCGCACGCCACCGGCGGCAGCGCCCAGCCCCGCTCCGCCCCGGGCGCAGGTTGCGCGGCCTCCCGCGCAAGGGCCGGGCCCCCGCGGCGCTGCGCCCCCGCGCCCACCGCCGCCTCCCCCCGGCAACCGGCGGCCCGGAGCAGCCGCCGGCGGCCGGTCCCCGCCCCGCTGAAAATACCCGAAAATACAAATTTATCGCTCCTTTGCAACGCGGGAAACGGGAGTTAGCGGAGATTTGTTTCGGTTAAACCGGGCGTAAATTACACCTACGGTAACCCAGCGCGTTAGTAATGAAGGCGCCTTCAAACAATAAAATTGAAATATGCACCTTGGCGAGGCTGGCGGGGCCCGGCCGAGCCCCCCGGGGCGGCGGGGGGCGGCGGGGGCCGGCCCGGGGCCGCCTCTCCCGGGGGAACATCCCGCTGGGAAAGTTTTTGCCGTGGGAGCCGCTCCGTGGAGGGGCGGGGGGGGGGGGGGGGCGTGGGGCAGGGCAGCCCGGCCCACGCGGGTCCGCGACGGGATTCACGGTAAATACGGGGCGAAAGTTCTGTGGTGTAAAATGGGAAATGGAAGGGGGGGGCGGGGGGGAAGCGAAATGATTAAGATAATAGTCCCGAGGGGATTGTCCCGAGGGGAAAAAAAAATAAAATAATAAAGTTTCGGAGAATCCTATAAGGGCCGTGGAAATGAGGCTATCAATTTTAATCTGCGGGATCCACGTACGGCGTGTGATGATGTGTTATTATGCGGTGCGGGGCGCGGGGGGAGGCGGAGGGGCTCCCGGCCGTGATTTATGGCGGCGGCGGGGGTCTCCCCGCCCGGGCGGTGCCGGGGGGCGCGGGGGCGCGGGGCCGGGCCGGGGGGGGGGGGGGGGGGGACAGCTGGGCTGCGGCCATCTGACCGGCTCCGCCGTGACATCTGGGAGCCCACTGGTGTGTGGCACGCGAATCGCTTGATGTCGCTATTTAAATGCAAATTTGCGGGGGGATCACTGAAGCCTCACCCCGTAAATTCACACAAAAGGGAGACTTGGCGCGCCGCGCCGGAGGAGGAGGTGGTGAGGAGGAGGAGAGGAGGAGGAGGAGGAGGGCCGCGGAGCCGGGAGGGCTCGGGCCGCCCCCGCAGCCGCGCACACCCCCTGCCCGCCCGGCGCCGGACCGCGGCCGGGCCCCCGTGCAAGGTGCGGGGGGCCCTCCCCGGCTCCCCCGGCCTCCCCCGGAACGGGCCCGGCCCGGGGGGGCTGCCCGGGCCGCTGCTCCCCCCCCCTCCCCCCGGGCCGGGGAGAACTTCTGGGGGCGGGGGGGGGGGGGGGAGGTGCAGGATGCGGGCCCGGGAGCGGTGCGGGGCGGTGCGGGGCGGGCAGGGAGCATCATCCCGGGCGAGCTCTCGGCCGCCGGCAGCTCGCTGCCAGCCGCGGAGTGACAAAAAAAAAAAAAAAAAAAAAAGAAAAAAAAAAAAAGATAAAGTTGGTGAATGATAAAGACCGTATTTTCCACGCTTTGGGTGCAGGACCAGATGATCTAGAAAATGAGCTGAAATAGATTCAGCCTCAGAGCCTGTTGTGAGGAGCAGCTGATTCCCCCATTTCTGGCCAGATGGCTTCTGAACACAGATTTGCATTCATTTTCGCTTAATATCGTCCAAAATAGTGGGGCAGCTGCATTTGTTGTCAAAAAGGTTTAAAACTCCCTTTCTTTCTGGGGCAGGATCGCTACCTTCTGCGGTGGGCTTATGGAACTTTCTTTTTTTTTTCCCCCTTCCCTCCCTCCTTAGTCAACAGTATCAGATTTAAAAGGATTTGTTTTAAAACCTTCTAATTTGGTAATCAGATTTAAATCGCCTTGGCGCGTGTAATCTGAATTAAAGATACTGTAAATGATTCTAAGCATTACGCTTTCGTTAGCGGAGGGAAGAAGCAACTTCGGCATTGTTCTGGGCATTTTAGGAAATACGTTCCGATCGCGGCGTTGTTGGGCATTTTCACCTTATTTTTAGGAGGGCGGGTTTTGCCCTGCGGGGGGACGGGCAGCCCCCGGCCCCCGCCCGGGGTCCCTCCGTGTGCCCGAGCCCCAAAAAGCCATTCCCGCCCCCAGCCCCGCATCCTTTGGGAACTTTGGTTCGCTCGTCCCTCCGCGGTAAAAGCGTGAGGTTTGGGAATCTGCTCTCCTGTACCTCAAAAGCTCCGGGCTGGTTGGGAATCCAGGAATTTTCTTTTAATTTATCACGAATAGTTTCCATACACTTTGATTTAAGGTTATTAACATTCTATAGACAGTGGCATCTTTAATATGTGGCGATCGCTTCTAAAGACTAATCTCATTACCCTCAAATAGTCATAAAATATGATTTTATTATACTTACGTATTTAATTAGACGGCCAGCAATGTAATGGATTTTGAGATCGGGTAGAGCAACAGCTTTGATAATTCACTTATCTTTGGCAATAGTCATTAACCCCCAACACCAGCAAAATAGATTGCTTTCTAACGCACCTTTTTTTTTTTTCCTCCCCCCTCTCGCCCCTTGGAGAAAGGACCGGGGGGTCTCCCGATAACACGCATCGGACTTCGGTTTTCACCGATTCCTTCAAATATTAACGCACGGACCTTGGCAAGTCACAAAAAAAAAAAAAAAAAAAAAAAAAATTAAAAAAAAAAATTAAAATTAAAAAAAAAAAAGAGAGAAAAAAATAAAAAAGGAAGCCCTGACCCACGCTGGGGGGGGGAAAGCCCGTCACTCGAGGCGGGTGTACGCGTGGGCAGGCGGACATATGGCTGGGGTCCGGCTGTGTATGTGCGCGTGTAGGGAGACTTCAGCCGGGGGTAGGTCTGTCCGTGTCGGTGTGTCTGTCCGCGCCTGCGGGGTCACGGGGGGAGGGGGGGTGCTGCGCGCCCCCGGTCCCCCCTTGTCCACCCCGAGCTCCCCTCCAAACCCCCCCGAGCCTCTCCCACGGGGGTCGCGGCTCCCTGCCCGCCCCGTGGCCCACGCCGGAGCGGGCGGGGAGGGGGTCACGCGTGGGCCGGTTCCTCGAAGCTACTTTGGCGACATCGGGGTCCCGGCCGGCGGCCCCGGGGCGGGGGCGGGGGGGGCCGGAGCCGGGCGGGAGCGCGGCGGGCGGGCGGCCGAACCCCACGCTCCATATATGGCGCTGACCCCGCCCGCCGCTCGCGTCATCGGTGACGCCACGTCTCCCGCGGCGGCGGGGGCCCGGCTCCCGGGGAAGGGCGCGCTCCTCGGGGAGGGAGGGCCGGGCTCTGCGCGCCGCCGTCCATTCCGCGAGACGCCACGGGCCCGCGCCCCGTCCTCCCGTGTGCCGGGAACACCTCCGCGGTAATCAGCGCTTTTTTTTTTTTTTTTTTTTTTTTTTTTTTTTTTTTTTTTCCCCCCGTTTATTTGTCTTTTGGAGCAGGAGAGCCTTGCCAGAAAGTGGTCGATTCAGCAGTGTCCTGAAGCTTTTTTTTTTTTTTTTTTTTTTTTTTTTTTTTTTTTTTTCCGAGGCGGTTTTACTAGGATGACACCACGTTGAGCGCGTCTGCAAACAACAACAAAAATATTTATTCTTTTACCCCCCCCTCCCCCCCAAAAAAAAAAAGCAACCTCGCCGTGTCGCCGGCTGCAGTTACACTTTTTCTTTCTTTTTTTTTTTTCTTTTTTTTTTTTTTTTTTTTTTAAACCACCAAACTGGAACGCCATCCAACTCGCTGCACAGAAGTACTCAGTAAATTGTTTATGTCGTGCCAATACAGGACAGATTGAAGAAGGAAGGAAGACTTGAACTGGGCTTTTCTCCTACTGATCACAGGGAGTAAAGTCATCTCTTATATTCCAGTCGCCAAGGAGAGAGAGAGAGAGAGCGAAAATCAAGCAACAACCAACCCACCCCGTATCTGACATTTCCCTCAATTTTAACCCCTTTTGGTTAGGAGCTGGTTTTGCCCAAATTTGTTTTAATGTTTGGGATTCAGGAAAATATACCAAGAGGTGGGACGACCATGAAAGAAGAACCGCTGGGCAGTGGGATGAATCCCGTCCGCTCGTGGATGCATACTGCTGGGGTAGTGGATGCTAACACGGCCGCCCAAAGGTACGTCTGCCAAATCCTCTCCCGGCGGTTTTCTCCTCCCGTATTTCTCATCCCGACCGTAAATCCCCCCCCCACCCCACCCCGCCCGCCCCGTATCACTTACAGCCTCCCCGCTCCGCGCCGCTCCGCGCTCCCCGCATCCCCCCGCATCCCCCCGCGGCCGCGGTGCCTCCGCGCCCCTTCCCGCCGCTCTCACCCACGCCTTGTCTTGTTTTTTCCCGCAGCGGCGTGGGGCTGGCTCGGGCACATTTCGAGAAACAGCCGCCTTCCAATCTCAGAAAATCCAATTTTTTCCACTTCGTCTTAGCTCTGTACGACAGGCAGGGGCAGCCGGTGGAGATTGAGAGAACAGCTTTTGTGGACTTTGTGGAGAAAGAGAAAGTAAGTCTGCCTGTTATCTTATTTTTTTTTCTTAAAAAAAAAAAAAAAAAAACCAAAAACGTTTAAGCGTGATTTATTTGACCAAAGACCATTCCCAGCCCTAACGGTACTCCAGAGGCGCCCAGACCACGTGCGGGTCCCCCCGTTATTGCGGCCGCCCCGGGTAGATCCCGGCTTTAGCAAGTCGCCGCCGCGTCCCTCGCTTATTTTAACGCCGGGAAAACGGCTAAACATGACATATTTGCGCCGAGATAATGACATCATCAGCGCTCCACAAAGTGGGCTGAATTTCTGCAAACTGTTAATTCCGAGCCGCTTCAGGGACGAGAAAAATGTACGTCAGGAGGAGGGAGATATTTTTCATGCTAAATATAATTATTTATCGTTACTTGCAGGAGCCAAACAATGAAAAAACTAACAATGGAATTCATTATAAACTTCAGTTATTGTATAGCAATGGTAAGTTGTCGTCGCCTCGGTTTTGAACGCCCGCATGCCGCGGAAAAGTCTTACTTTCTTTTTCAAGGCCTTTTGGAAGAAAAGGACATAAAGATTTTGAGATTAAAATCGCACGCGTGTAAACACGGCTCTTTCCTTGGCATATAAGGAAAACAAAACATAAACGATCAATAAGTCAATGGTACTTCACATGATTAACCGGTTGGTCTTGAAGTGGAAAGTAAAAAAAAAAAAAGGAGGGGGGGGATCGATAGCTGCTCCAGCAGAACATCACTTTCCCGTGACTTTTTTTTTTTTTTTCTTTCTTTCTTTTCGGTTTTGCGAATCGGTGATAATTCGGGGGGTGGGCTGCGAGCCCCGGCCCGGGCGGAGCGGAGCGGAGCGGGCTCCCCACGGGCGAGGAAAGCCCGCGGGGGACGCGGTGCTGCTCGGTCTCGGTGCCAGCGCCCCTCCGCCGCCGGCGCCCCGCGTGTGCGTGTCCCCGCGTGTCCCGCCGGGGGTCCGGCCGGGGGGGGGGGGGGGGCTTCCTCGGGCTCAGGAGCGGACCCCAGCTCCGTCATTAGGTGATTCCTGGCTTCTTTTAATTTAATTTTTTTTTTTTTTTAAATTTTATTCGGAAGCCGGGCGCGGGTGCCCGTCCCTGCCCGCTGCACTTAATTGCCTGACCTCATGCTTTCATTATGTAATTTGGGTGGTTCGCTCCCGAAATCCTAACGGGGCTCTGCCTCTGCTTTCCCCCCCCAGGCGTTAGGACAGAGCAGGACCTCTACGTGCGCCTAATAGACTCAATGACCAAACAGGTGAGAAAGTTCACCCTTTTCTTAACGCGCGAGTTGCCGAGGTGGTGTTTGCCCCTGCTCGGGGGGGCGGGGGGCGTCAGGCCGACAGACCGCAGCTACTTTTAATTTACTTGAGCGAGTAAATCCGGTTACCTGTTACCGGGGGATATTTTTAAACAGCGAAAAAGGTGCGTTGTCGCTGGTCGCGGAAGCGTTGGCAGTGTGAAATAGCGTGTGTGGCGTGAAGTACAACGTCATGTGAACAGATGTTTGATATAATTAATTTAGCGAGGGAGGGAGGAAAGGAAAAAAACCCCATCGAGTTGCCCAGATTTATTTCTAAATGCACTCTGCCCCCTTTGTAACTTTTTTGGGGGGGCGATATTTTTCCTCGGTGAAAACCTCACCCTCTTCCTTGGGCGCTCCGAAACTGGCCGGGATTAGTCTTTCTTTTCTAATGCGATGATCTCGTAACGCCAGGCGTTTATTTAGATTTAAAAGTTAAATGTGCCGAGGTGAAAAGTCATCTTGTTCTCCTCTAGTCCGTGCTCACCTCTCAGCCCCCCATCTCCATAATTCAAACTCCGTGCTCCAGGGGTCACCCAAACCCGTCCGTTTCCCTGAGATCAGCTTCTGGTTCTTCCTCAAACCTCTGTCAGACCTTGTAAATAACATAATTACAAGCAGTTCCTTATTAAATTATTTAACCTGTCTTGGTCAACTTTGCCGATGATAACTACGTGTTATCAGCGTTGCACCACAGCAATTAAAGACAGAAAGCTCCGTCCAGGCTGTGGGTTTCATCAACTTTTTTTTCTCTCTCTCTCTCTTTTTTTTTTTTTTTTTTTTTTTCCCGGAGAGACATTTCGCGATTTTTTTTTTTTTTTTTTTTTTTTTCCCCCGTGTGTGTAGGGGGGTGGGGTGGGGTAAGAAGGTGAGATTGGGGAATAATTTACAGTGTTCTGGAAATCAGATACCAGAGATGGAAATTAAAACCACTCCACCAATCTGCCGGGGTTTAACACCCCCGGCGTGCTTTGCACGCCCGGCCGAGGCCAGCCTGCCCGCGTGTAGGAGTATTTTTGTTCTCTTTTTTTTTTTTTTTTCTTCCCCCCCCCCCCCCCCCCCCCCCCCCGCCCCTAACTTTGCAGTCCCCGAGCAAGGGCCGGGATGAGCCCCGGGATGCGCCCCCGGCCCCGCCGGCACGGCCGCCCGCCCAGCAGAAACTTTCAACTTCTC